>CM075655.1:80397500-82983750 GCA_037953625.1 Crotalaria pallida | reverse complement strand
TTGAGTAACATACCTTTCAGGATCTTGTTTTTGCATTGGTCATGACGAAGCTTGCGTTCGCCCTCATGTTGCATGTACACCTTTTCATGTACGCCTTGTAGTTGTATGCCTTTTGAGCTTTGTTATGTCCTCTTGCTTTTCGTCTTGTCTTCTGGCATCTCATCATTTTTTCGGATTGCCTTCTTTCACTGGGTGAGGTGTGGAGTACTTTTCTACTTTAGACGGATCATGTGCTTATTGCCTAGGGTGGAGGAAGCAATCCTCCCAAGGCAATGAACATCTTTTGCAAAACTTGTCAAATAATGGCTTAAGAGCGTACTTGGGACTTCTCATACGTGAGGAAGATATCATTTGTTGTTCCTACACAAACAATTCGCATTTTGATCATATATTTATTATTATTTTTTGCCATACATGTTTGTTCCACTAGTCGTTTCTAGTAAATCGTGTACAAGATCATGCATCATTGTGTATCACTGCCAAGATCATGCTTTCGTGTAATGCTTTTCTAAAGCATGCCTTCTCAACATTTAAATCATACAATTTATAACTTTAGACGTTTTTTTTTGGTGATGGAAACAGTTTCTTTTCATCATGCCATGGTTGGGCCAGGAACAATTGACAAGAATGACTTAGTATGACATACTAATTTTAGTTCTACAGCAAGCATTCAAATGTACAGAGTTATCCAACTATTGCTTTTCTAGTCAAATATTTGATACATATCTGAGCGGAAACATTCATGATTGTGATCACGCATATGTAATTTTCAGCCGTGACATACATAGCCCAAAAATCAAACCATACACATATCATATCATGTCTTGCCAGAACAATGTTATTCTAGACAGAGTAAAAATAGATCGTTCTTGTCGGGATATTCTTAGGCACGAAACTGACTACATAGAGCATGATGTCATGTGAAAGCGATACCGCCAAAAGTATATTAAAACATAGATGTACAACATGAGCATGTAGTAGCTATATTTTCTTAACTATACATACAACAACTGATACATGTTTGGACACAATACATTTTTCATTTGGTCATGATTCATATATATTATAATTAAATTCATGAAAAAGACATACTAGCATATGCAATGAGTTAAGAGTTATATGTACTTAGCTTTTAGTGCAGCAAGTTTTCCATACAACTTTCTGGTTGCGCCTTTGCTCCTGAGTTTCTACTTTCTGTGATGTGTCGCCCTCATCAGTGAGAGCGTACTTTGTGTAACACCTTCTGAAAAGCTAGGTAGAGCGAGCGCCGTCGCCTTTTGAAGCGTCGCCTTTCTGGACAGTTGGGTTCGCAAAGATCTAGACCGCCTCTTGGACGAGTCTCGTCGCCCTCTTGGAAAGTTTGTATCAGAGCGAAACTGGTCGCCCTCTGTGAGCGTGCCCTTTGGGGAGATCGCTCTCTGAGGGGCGCCTTCCAGGGAGCTCACCTTATGGGGAGAAAACCGCCTTTCAAGAAGGTCGCCTTTGGGCTGAAGGACAGCCTCCTCGTTGAGACGTTTCTTCAGTTGGAGATTGTTGGTCGCAGTGAGCGCCTTCAATAGCCGTCCTTGGAGTAGCGCTTCTAGGAGCATTTCCTTCGTTGTTTGGAGCCATAACTTCGCTGATTGGCTGTGCTAAAGCTCATCCTCCTAGATCCTGCTTCTGTTCCATGACTCGTAAGACTGGGTGTTGGGCTTTGAATGGAAACTGCGGGTATCGCCTTCGGGGCGGCATCTCCCACAGGCACCTGCTGCACAACGTGAATCTCATTTCCTTCAAGGTTGGAAGCCATAGCTTCCCCAGCGGAGTCGCCAATTGTTTCGGACCGCTTTGTGCGATAATGAATGGTTAACAAAAGAGAGAATGGGTTCGTAAGCTTAGTGAAGCTTTAGGCTTTCATTATATTGAAATGAGATACAGAGAGGTGGATACAAGGAAATGGCTTCCACATTTGTGGTACTTTTACAGGTGGAGGAGTGTGCGCTTTGGCTTTACACTCTCCTTTATATTGCTAAACTTAGGAACAATAGGAAGCTTCCATTTCTTTTCCTCTTCTTTCGTACTCTCTGCGTTGTGAACATTGCGGATTGTTATGTCGCGGACGTTCTGCTCGCCCTTGTTCTGGTTCTGCCGGTGGTCGCTGGAGGCGTGCACCCTCCGACTTATCCTTTTCTGTTTGTCTCTTTCCTTTGTATTCTGTCCCTTACTTCTTTTCGGTATTCCTTCTTGAAACTCGGGAGAAGAGCTAGTGCTTTATGTGTTCACTCAGTCATCTTCTTCAGTTGGATTTCTCCTTTCTCCTTATCCACGTTCTTCCTACAGGTTGCAGAGGAGAGAAACTTGTGTTTTTGTGTGTATTATGATTGTCGCTCTGATGTATTGCCTTTTTCGCGTGTTCTTCCGCTTTTAAGAAGGAGAAGTATCCCCTATTTATGATGGTGCCTTGGACTGATGGTCATTGGTTATTTACCCCTGTCCGCTGGTTAATAGCCTTTTCATCATGTGCTCAGGGTATCTTTTCAGCAGCTTTGTCTTCTTTACCGTTCTTGGCTTTGGCATTGATGATTACAGGGAAGGAGAGGGACTCAAGTCTTACTACTCCTAGCTTTGTCTTGGATAGCTAAAAGATTCCCTCATGGCTCCCCCTGCAAGTCGTTGGAGTCTTAGGCAGTTGCGTTGCCTTTGCCTGGACATGTGTGCGCCTTCCGCAAGCTCTACTTCCCGTTCACCTCCGCTTATCGTGATCTTCTCCCCGGGTTTCCGTGACGCCTGGGACGCTTTGGGAGACCACGCTGTACCTGCTGCCACCAGTACGTCTCGCTCTTTCTCCTGGGTGCCTCGTCGGGATGTGTCGCCTTGAAGACTATCGCCTTGGGCACGTGTCACTTTGGGCAACTCTTGGAGCTTGCACGCCTTTTCGGTGTCTTTTATTGTTTTATTTTTGTTTGATGACTCCTGGGCCTTCACATAATTTGGGCCTTGAAATTTGGGCTACCAAATATTGAAGTATCAACAAATGCCGAAGCTTACTTTCAAACTAATCGATTAACTAAAGCGTTACTCGATTAATGCCGAAAGCAACTTAAAAATTAATCGATTAACAATCGACTTAATCAATTAATCACTGTTAAAATTGTAAAATCACTTTTCAATTGAATACGAAAATCAATCAATTAACACGTAAGATCAGAGATTAAGAGGAATTGATTAACACCAATATTCTTATTGATTACCTAGGTTATGAAAATGATTTTCCCCAAATCAATTTGCACAATTAAGATTCAATTCAATCAATTTTGAAAATCAATCTTTTCTAGGTTTTCAACCAAGAACAATATTGAAATGACTTGAATGTAAAGAGTTAAAGGAATAGAGATACGACACAGAGATTTATCGTGGTTCACTTTCATCCACTTGAAAGCTACATCCAGTCCCCTCTTCAACCAAGAGAGATTCTTCACTATGAGGAATTAGAGTTCTCAAATTACAAGTAAATGCCTCTCAAGACTCCCTTCTTGATAGCCTACAAGAGATACCACACCCTTACCTTGCAATCCTACTGACCCTCTAATCTAACCTCTTCCCTTGCTTGTTGATATCCCCACAACAAGTCTTCCACTTGCTTGATGATGCCTCACACCAAGACTTCAAATTTGCTTGTTAACACAACAAGACTTCCAAGACTTCTTTGCTTGATGAACAAACACCAAGGCTTCCTTGTGTTGTAGAATGTATGCTTCCTTTACAATGATTACAACTCAATGAAAAAATACAATAACAATCCTATGAATCTCTTTCAATAGCTATGAAAATATCAACATAAGAGATTCAAAGATTCTTGATCAAAGAATGTAAAAGTAGAAAGCTTTGATCTATGAAAGTGAGAGAGAATAGTGTGGCTTTTAGAAATTGATTTGTTCTAAAGTGTAATAATGATTCACAAAGGTTAGAAAAAAGTTTATATAGAATACCCAAAAGTTAGAAAACAATAGAAATTGATTTTGCCTTGAAAAGCTTATTTTAAAAACTGATTCTGCACGTGTTAATCGATTAACACAATGCCTTAATCGATTAAATAACTTGTTAATCGATTAACAGATTCATTTAATCGATTAACCACTGCTAAAATCAATTAAAAACTTGTTTTCTCAAAACTAAACCTTTTCTTTCAAACCTTTAAACCACCTATTGATTTTAGGTTAAGTGAATACTCAAAATATAATATAATTATGCACTTGATAGAGATTCACTACCCTCTATATACTCTACCCAAACTCATCAAAATAAAAGACTTGAGAGGCTAAAAATATTACAATAAAATGTAACATCCCTCGTTTCTTAAAAAGAATTTCACTTATTATTGAAACGTGTTGGAAAAGTCTGAGTATGAAAATTTTTCCTTGAATGTGGTACTCAAATTTAAACCATGTATTGGAACTAAATTCGGTAGAAGGAGTAATTATTTGCTGAACATTTTAGAATCCTTTTGAGATAACCTTTGTAGTACAAAATAGCTTTCGAAAATACTTAGTTATTAGGTCATCCCAGGAAATCCAACTTTAACAATACTTCCTTCGTGCCGAACGACAAAATCAGAGTGAGAGGAATACTTTAAAATAGTTCATTGACTCATAAATTCAGGTATATAAATTCGATTTGTACCATAGTTATATTAAAGTATGAAAACTAGGTTTCCTCTTGGATACATCTCTCAAAATATATACATTGTTTCCATTATCAAAAATAGAGACGTTCCAGAGCTGGTCACTGGTTCTTCATCCCTTCGTTCATCTGGTTGAGTCCTCAGAGTTGTACAAAAGAGTCTCTATCCCATGATGACTTAGTACTTCATGAACTTAAGGGTCATCCAATTCCTTTAATCTCTAGGTAGTCTAGGTACCTGGCCAAAACCTATTAAGGGCAGGGGGTAAGCTTATACATTCGCATTATCAAATAAGAATAAAGTCCTAACATCCACAAGTAAGCACCCATCATGATAGAAATGCATAAACATGAGCACCCGCAATTTCATTTATTTCTCTTTCCAAATAGGTGGAATGATGCATGCTTCCCATCTCTCGAATCCTGAGATTCTTCAACTAATCACTCAGATGAACGTCCTTTCATAACACCATGGTATTCCCAGAATACAAATAATACATTATCAAACGTATGGCGTACTTGCTCGGAAGTGATAAAAACGTCACACTATCTGGTGAACGTCACGTCGCCCAAGGACGTAAACCTATCACTTCTCAACATACAACGGGTGTGATAAAAAACGTCACCACATCTGATGAACGTCACGTCGCCTAAGGACGTAAACCTTATCACTTGTGATACACAACAGAGGTGATAAACAACGTCACCATGTCTGATGAACGTCACGTCGCCAAAACGTAAACCTTACCACTTGTGTGCAACACACCGTTTAACCATCAAACCAACAGTATACCACAAACTGCCCACATTGTCCATCTCAATGTGTCATCGAGCAAGCAGTAACATATGGCACTCCCAGAGGCCCTCCTCATGTTCCATGAACATGATACAATGATAACTCATCACCGTTCATTGTGCATGAATGCATGCAAGTATTCCCTTAAGATTATTCATTAATCTCACTATATACAATATGTAATGAATTCGTCAATGAGATATATCCACTTCCATGCTTAGGATGATGAGACTTATCAAAGGAAGTATCACATTATTCCCTTTGAGTGTCATTAGGTTTAAATGGAAGTGGTTAGATTAAAAATGGTATTTTCTCCACATTTTAGTAAAAAGACTCGAGTAGTAGCTTCAATACTCGAGTAGTTGTTACTTTCATGAAACTGTGTATCAGACTGCCCAGAATACTCGAGTTTTTCACAAAATACTCGAGTAGTTTACAGATCAGAATACTTGAGTATTTCACAAAATACTAGAGTATTTTTCAGCCCAGAATACTTGAGTGTTTTACAAAATACTAGAGTATTTCGTGATCTTCTGGGAAACTTGTATCAGAAAATACTCGAGTGTTTTACCAAATACTCGAGTATTTGTGACAGCAGATGCACCACAACTTGGTTTTAACATACCATTTTCAATTCTAATCAATTCCAACTTAAACCAATGATCAACAAAGCTTTACATACACAAATAAAACATGTCTCAACACAGAGATCGCATCAATTCACAGAAAATCATAATCATTCATCAATTATGCATGAAAATCACATATTATGCAACTTCAAGTACCAATTTAAATTCTATTCATTTTTGGCATAATTTCAGCATTGATTAAGCTCACATGCAACCAAATAAACTTGCCTTAGCATGTAGCATGCCTCAGATTGCCCTCCAAGCCATATTCCTATTTCAATCTATGCCCTTAGAGTCTCATGGTGACTCCTCCTACTTTCTAATGCAATTTACTCTTATTCTAGCAAATGGTAAGCTTCCCCCATACCTTAGGGTTGTTCTTGAACAAAAACTCCACAGAGAACAGCATCCAAATGCTCTAACCACTTCCAACCCGAACTTGCATGACGGTTTCAGCAGAGGTTCAAAACCACATCAATCGACATTCGAATCATGCGTAAAAATTGGGGAAATTGGTTAGACTATGTTCTTTATAACATGAACTTTGAAAACCAATAAGTTTCAGACCAAAAGGGAGCTTGAGCTTACCACAATTGAAGCTCAAAGTCAGCTCTTTGAATCTGAACATCTAGTTTGGCAGATTTCAGCACCTAACATCGCAGGAGCATAACTTTTTGACCAGGGACTCAAAATCTAACAAACTTGGTATCAAATCGAAGCTCGTTGAAAGAGCTTTCCAATGGTATCTCACTCATGATCTAACTCTCAAGCACGAGAGAGAGTCGAAGACAAGAAGGTGACGGGTCTGAACAACATTCTGGTTTTTGGCAGATTTGAATCTCTATCTTGCAGAGTTCATTACTCCTCTCACACTCCACCTTAGCTCACGGTTTTTGGTGCTTTTCAAAGCTCTGGATGTGAGCTTCGAAACGGTGTATGATTTATGTGTTATGACTCAAAGACGAAAACGAATTTTGTTCTGAAAGCTTAGAACCCTAACATGTGAAATTCTTCACGAAATTGGCAAAATGGGTTGGTTGATTCATCAACCATGGCTTAAATAGCCCTCCACCAAGCTCATGCAGCTCGACACGAAGGCCTTAGACGTGTTGAAGGACTGATGTCGTGTCAAACGACAGTGACTCGTTGGTGGTGACTCACCAAACGCACTAACTCGTGCAACACTGACCAGAATACTCGAGTATTCTCAAAAATACTCTAGTATTTTGACCAGTTTTTGAAAAATATTAATTTTATTTTCTTTCCCTCCAAAACCTTTTCTACAATTACTTCTAGGTCCCGAAACAGGGACTGATGTGCAAAATACTGATTCTCACATAAACATTATTAACAAATCATATTCACACGATTTCCAATGACATATACTTAGATTTTAATCTAAGATTAAAATAAAAATAAATAAGCTTTATAATTAACATTTTATAAATCAGGGGTTAAAAATCAGGGATGTTACATAAAACACAAACTAAGTTTTCATGAGCTTGCTCTCTCTTCATCAATGTTGAGTGTTGTTTGCTTGTTGAACTTCTTCAAACCATGAGCTTGATCAAACCATTTGTAGCTTGTTCAAAACCTTTGTCATTATCAAAACCTTCTCACTGGATCTAACATATCTTTTTATTGAAAATGCGCTAACTTTCAAAAACTAACATAATCGTTAAAAATACATTAAAGTTGAGTAGTTTTAGCTTCAAACCACAAAATCAAATGCCGATACTTGACACTATTAATTCCGAATTAAAAAGAAGTGTCCACGGTTCAAAATAAGTCCAAGTCACAATTATAACTTTCAAATAATTGCACTTCTCTTCAATTTGAAATGAATGTTCAACGTTTTGACTCGAATTAATGTCATGCCGAGTATCTCAGATTCCTAATTAACTGAGGTATGGTTTAGCCTAGGGACAATCCCACTAAGCTAAACGACAGCTCACCTACTTAGGGACCTAACACATTTAACAAAATACTTTTAAAACTATTCGTCCGGCATAGCGAGTAATCCGAAATTATCCCCAATCAGTATAATTAAAATCCATACTAAGTCACAATATCACTTATTTTTCCAAAACATAATAACATTCCAAAACAATTTAACAATACAATTATCACTAATTATGATTATAATTATTATTAATATTATTACAATTAAAATGCAACAAAGAGCAATTAAGAAAGTATTAGGGATTTACCATTAACTTCGATTTTGTAGGAATGGAGAAGATCGGTTTGATACAGAGCATAACATCCAAGGGTGGGTTAGCAGCCACGAAGGCGGTTTGACCCTGAAGCTACGTCGCCGGTTCAAGGAGGCGAAGACGACGGTGGAGATCGCGACTTCCGCCCATGGTCCCGGTTCGCGATTCTGCATCGCTGCTGGTGGCTAACGTCGCTTCGTGCGATGGATGTGGTAGCTGGCGTCGGCACTGTAGATGGGTCCCGTGGCGGCTCTGTGAACCGCGTTTCCCGGTGCGGGACCAAGAGGGCAAAGCGAGCAATACAGGGAGCAGAGAGAAAGGGAGAGTTGCGACGGTGCCGGCGAGTGATGGTGGATCGCGAGCGGCGGTCCGATCCGGAGGGAGTCGCGGTTCACGACTTGAGAAGGAGGGAGATCGAGCTTAATGGCTACACACGATACGAAGGAGAAGAAGGGAGATGGCGTCATGATGGTGGGCGGCGGAGCACCGGCGAAGGAGAGAGAAGTGGTGTGAGAGAGAGACTGCCCAAGGATGGAGAAAGGGGGTGGCGGCTGTAGCCCCCCTTAGACAACAAAAATAGGGTTTCACCCTCACTATACAGCACACACACACACGTTTGTTTTTTTTTAATATATAAATATACTTTTGTTTATTTATTTATTAATGCCCAAAATTATTAATAATAGGATTTTAGCATCATATAGCTTCAAATAGAAAAACTATAAAATTAGAAATTAGTTAGATATTAGGGAATAACTAAATTTTATTTATTATTGTATCTTTATAAATGCCAAAATAAAAGAATAGAAAGTCTATTTTTCAAATAGGATAATTACTTTATATGAATCTATTTTCAAATATATAATTAAAATACTTTAGTAAATTCCATTGGATATTTTAACAAAATGCTCAACGCTTTAATTATTAATTAAAAGAATTAATTAGTTAATTCGCCAAAACTCAAAATTTATAATACAAAAGAAAAATCAGGATGTTACACTCTCACTCACTTACTCACTCACCTCTTAGTCCAGCAAGAGAAATACTTTGAGCTCGGAAATCTCTAGCTTCTCTTTGAGAATTTTCCACACCGTTTACTGAATAACCTCGAGCTAAATAAACACACTTTTATTAAAAACCATTTCAATTAAGAATCACAACTTGGTCTCTCGAATAGAAAATCCTTTACTTTCCTTATCAAATGTTTATCAAAACAATTCTCAATCTTTTCTTATTCTTGAAATCCCTTAAAAATCATTTGAAAACACATATTAAAATAAATAAAATAAATAGTTTATGTGGCTGTATGGAAAAGTCCAGCCACCTTTTTCAAGTTGTAAAACATTGAAAAATCCAAAATTTTCATTTTAACTTTTATATATCAAACAACACTTGAAATCCACACTTTTCATTACTCAAAAACACTTTTAAAAATTGAAATGCTTTGAAATAAAATCTTGGACAGCAAAGGATAAAAAAAAATCAAACCATGAAAATACTTTTGAAAATAATCAAATATAATCTCCCATTTTATTTTATGAAAACCGAATTGAACAAACCAAAACAACTCAATAATTTTTCTTAAAACAAAGTCACAAAACATAATCATTTCAATGTGACAATCACATGCAAAAAGAATCTAGCCTATCTAACCTAGTATAGGCCGAATCATTATCATAGGAAAACAAGTCTTTGATGCATTTTTCTACATGCAAAAACCTTAAAATCAACAAATCAAAAACATGCATTTCAAACACATGGTTTTAGAAAAATACCACTCCTTTTTCTCTCAAAACCGTGACCTCTTAGTCACACAAACACATTTCCATTTTTATTTTCTTTTGCATGTTCTAAAATCATTTAAAACAAAAGAGAATCACATGCATGAATCTTTTAGGAAGAGAAATCATGATTTCTTTGATTTTCAAAGCTTGACCGAAAATCAACTAACAAAATCAAGAGGAAAAACTTAAATCTTTAACTTTCAAACACACATAGACTTAGATCAAGGCAAAACCATTTTGAAAAAGTTGTTTTCCTTTGTTTCCTTACTAAAACCGTAACATGCAAACCAAGAAACAAGACTTTTTGGGTAAAAGAATCACAGGCAAAACTTCAAGATCAAGTTATAGAAAATCAAGGCAAGAATCAAATCTTTTTCAAGATCAAAACAATAGATCAAAGCCCTTTTTGACAAGAAAACCAAAGATCAAAGCTTAGAAAAATCCAAGCAAAAATCAAAGCATTTAAATCACTTAAATCATATTTAACAAGCATCAAACCAACATGCATGAACTCAAAACAAAATAAAAATCATCACAACCTAGTTTTCTAGACATGGCCTAATGGTAGAGTCCATGGGTTAAGGTTCTACAAGTTTGTTTGGCTCTTGAAACTCAAGATCAAAGCTTAATAGGTACTTACAAACATAGATCTACAAGAAAATTAAACATGCAACAACAAAGGAACTTTACAAGACTTGGAAAATTAAGAACTACTTCTAATACTCTATGATCTTCAAATACACAAAGAAAAGAGAAGATCTTCAACCACCTTCACTTGATCTTCAAGAAATCCTAAGGCTTTTGAGTTTGATTTCCTTCTTTTCCTCTTCTTGAAACTCACGGTCTCACTTTCTCTCTATGTCTCTCTCTAAGAGCTTAAGGAGAACTCTTAGGATTGTGTTTAGGTTTATAAATGAAATGTGAAGGAAATGAGTTGGGAAAATGGTGAGATGAACTACGGTTATGGGCCTATATAGACAATCAAGCATTTCCCTTTTTGTCCGTGGGAGAATTCGGCCAAAGAGTGTTGGATGAAGGGCAATTTGGGTTTCATAAAAGCTTGCATGGCTCAAGCCAAGCCATGAGACAAATGGAGTAAAATTAGGCTTAATCCTCCTTCCTATTGGTTGGTCAAACCCTTAACCATGCTTTACACTAAACTAAACATATGTACTACTAGTCTACTACCTTAGGGTGCAAGAAAGTCAAAACTCTATCATGCATGCACATACACACACATACGGCCGAACATACACATGCACACACATACACATAGAAAATTATTTTTATTTCTTTTCTCATAAAATCACAATTTCTTAAAAATACCAAATATCAAATACTTAATTATTTCAACTTTAAAACTCAATTCAAAACCCATAAGATTTTCTCATAAAAATCCTTTTCTTGAAAATCCTTTATCACTTGAAATCATAAAAGAAATCCAACCCAAGAATTATCCTTTTAAAGCACTCTTTTTAAAACATTTTCTCAAAATAATCTTTTTATCTTTAAAACAAATAAGAGGTATTCAGACGGGGTGTTACATTTTTCACATATGCAAATATGAAGGAGTAACTAATAGTTTAATTAATTAAAGAACAATCAGGAGCAGCAAGCTAAGAGAAAGCAATAGAAGGAGGGATATATTTCTTTTAGCTATTTTTTTTGTTTATGCAATAGTATAATTTTGAGTTCTCAAGACTATGTGGATGCTCTTGTGAAGAATTGGATAATACAATGGATATGATGCTTTTGATATTTTATTTATTTCCATTAGTATGTTTTTGATTGGAACAAGGATTCTGGATTAATTAGAGATGTATTTAATTAGAAACCCTTTCAATTATATTATTTAATTTTAGTACTTTTTCCAACTCAATTGAAATTTATGTTACTATTTTTTGATCAATTATTTGATTTCATTAATATATCCAATAACAAGTTTAAAATTTAAACAAACATCAATATATATGAGCAAAAAAAATTAGATAAATATATTTATAGCGCTTGTTTAGGCAAGTGCAGTAGAAAATAGTTACGGAATTCACATTTACAGCATTTATTTAAGCAAGTGCAGTAGAAAATAAAGGAATTTACAGCGCTCGCTTTAACAAATGCAGTAGAAAATAGCCACTAATTTCATATCTACAGCGCTTATTAAAGCAAATGCAGTAAAAAATATGCGAGTTTACAGCGCTTCTCGCATATAAGCGCTGTAAACTGTGCATATCAGCTTAGCGAACACGGGCTTTCTACAACATTTGTGAAGCGCCGTTGTTTCTGGTACCACTTTCTACTGCACTGGATTCAACCGCACTTCGCAAATGCTGTTATTTGTTGTTTTCAAACGCTGTTGTTTCACTTTTCTGTTGTAATTCAAAGCTTTTGTGAGGATCAGGTAAGATTAACACAGGAGACGAAGTTAACCTTTCCTTCAACTCACAGAAACTAACCTCACACCTATCGTCCCACACAAACGGTTGATCTTTCCGAGTCAGTTTAGTCAAAGGCAATGCAATGTTGGAAAATCCTTCTATAAACCGACGATAGTATCCAGCTAGCCCCAAGAAACTTCTCACCTCAGTCACAGTCTTGGGCTGTTCCCAGCTTAGCACTGAACTTACTTTTGCTGGATCCACCGCAATTCCTTCCTTAGAGATTACATGCCCTAGGAACTTCACTTCATTCAACCAAAACTCACATTTGTAAGTTTGCCATATAATTGCTTCTCCTTCAGGACTTTTAACACTATCCTGAGATGTTCTTCATGCTCCTCCGGACTCTTAGAATAGACCAAAATATCATCAATAAACACCACTACGAATAAATCCAAATATGGTCTAAATATCCGGTTCATATAATCCATGAAAATAGCAGGTGCATTCGTCAATCCGAACGGCATCACAACATACTCATAATGACCGTATCGAGATCGAAATGCAGTCTTGGGTATATCTTCCTCCTTTATCCTGATCTGATGATAACCCGATCTCAGATCAATCTTGGAAAATACTGCAGCTCCCCTAACCTGATCCATAAGGTCATCAATCCTTGGCAAAGGGTACTTATTCTTAATAGTGACCTTATTCAACTGTTTGTAGTCTACACACGTTATCATACTCCCATCCTTCTTCTTTACAAACAGTAGTGGAGCTCCCCAAGGCGAAACGCTCGGCCTGATCATCTGCTTCTGCAGCAATTCCTCTATCTGCTTTTTCATTTCTGCCATTTCTGGTGGTGCCATCCTATAAGGAGCAATAGAGATGTGACCAGCTCCAGGGACTAAGTCAATCCCGAACTCTATCTCTCGCTTCGGAGGTAATCCTGGTATCTCCTCAGGAAATACTTCCGGAAATTCCCTCACCACAGGAATCTCTTCTATCGGCATCGACTCTTCTTCCCCAGTAGCAGAGAACAAACACATATAACCTTCGGGTACAAGGGTCCTATATTGAATTGTCTTTTCCTCACAATTGATGGTCACTTGGTTCTTCATCAACCAATCCATACCCAAGATCACATCCAATTGTAATTTAGGGAGACAAACCAAATCTACTTTGGAAAGACGACCCAAGATTTCAACATCGCACCCTAAGCAAACCTTAGCGGTGAAAATCGGTATTCCAATAGGGGTATCTATACTAAGATAGCAAGGCGAATTGGAAACAACAAGATTCAGCCTATTCACACACTCATAGGAAACAAAAGAATGTGTAGCTCCAGAATCAAACATGATTTTGCAAGGTTGATTATTAAGCAGAAAGTTAATTTGCACGAGATTCGGGGTTTGGTTTGCCTCATTACCACTCAGGGTAAACACTCTTCCTTGTACCGCAGGCTTGCCAGCAGATCCCTTTGCATCACCTTTTGCGGATTCTTTGCACTCACGAGCAAAGTGACCTTGCTTTCCACATTTGAAACATCCTCCTGTGCACCAGCAGAACTAACCATGATGATAGCGCCTACAATTCTCGCAATAAGGAGCATTGTCGCGAGACTTGTTCTTGTTATCCATCACAGCTTTGCCCTTGCCCTTGTTCTTCTGAGAATATGGACCATTATTCCGATGATCAAACCTCTTCTTCCTCTGTGGTCCATAGTTCTGTCCAACCCCTTTCCCTTGACTTCCGATCAACTCGGCCTTCTTGTCATCCTCATACATTCTGCACATATCCACAAGTGCAGGGAAACTCT
This sequence comes from Crotalaria pallida, assembly GCA_037953625.1. Taxonomy (NCBI): domain Eukaryota; kingdom Viridiplantae; phylum Streptophyta; class Magnoliopsida; order Fabales; family Fabaceae; genus Crotalaria; species Crotalaria pallida. The sequence continues at coordinate 82,969,472 of CM075655.1, read as the reverse complement.
GAATCCTCTGGTAACTGAAAATAGACTTCAGCTCCGGTCTCAGCCCACCTTCAAACTTAACACCCTTACTTCTTTCATCAGGGTTATTCAAGTAGTAGGGAGAGTATTTCATCAGCTCCTCAAATCTGGCAGCATATTCTCCTACACTCATATCCCCCTGCTTCAATTGCATGAATTCTACTTCCTTCTTTCTCCTTAAATCTTCCGGAAAGTATTTATTAAGAAATTTCTCCATAAACACTCCCTAGTTGATTGCTCTCCTTTCAAAATTCAGCAATTGGACAGTGTGATCCCACTAGTTTTCAGCTTCTCCATGAAGCATGTAAACTGCATAGGTTACCTTCTGTTCATCAAAACAATCTAAAGTTCTGAAAATCTTGTTGATCTCGTACAACCACTTGTTTGCCTCATCAAGTTTGTATCCTCCTTCAAACCTTGGTGGATTGCACTTTCTGAATTCCGACAGAGTCTTAGCATCATGATTCGCCACATTGTCAGCATGTGGGTTACCAGCTCGCCCTTGAGGTGGCTGCTGTCGCTGCTGCTGTTGCATGCCTTCCAGCACTGTCGTGATTCGTTCTAACATTTCGTTCGTAATATTTCTATTTCTGGTTGCCATAGAAAGACCTGCACTATGGGCTTTGGGTCACTGAAAAGGTCTTTAAAACATAAATGCTACTAACTTACTCAGGACATATTCAATTAACATTGAATACCCTACTTAGCTGCATCATCGGGGCCATGAGGGACAGGACCAATGCTCTGATACCACCCAAGGTGTGACACCCTCATTTTATGTTATGAAAATAGTTAATAATTCCAAATGATTGAAATACTTGCTATCAAAAGTCGGGACTGAAATTTTTTTCCCTTTTTCAGTGTTTACTTGCTTATTTGTAAATCCTGCTTTCATGGATAAATAAATTGAATTCAGCATAATGTTATTTTAATTACCAAAAAGGCTCTCGAGACAATGTCTTTTAAACATAGTAAAACATCTTTGAAGCCCTTATTAAAGTATATTATTTGTCTCTCGAGTTTGATCGAATATATAAATTATCACTTATTGCCGAATCCTTTATGAATCAAAATCATAGTATGCTGAAGTAAAAGTAATACTTATGGGGCACTGCTGAGGTAAATAGAACATAACATATATATATATATATATATATATATCATAACATAAAACCCCATCAGTATCATCAGTAGCAAGTAGTGAAAGTCGAGATAGCAAGTTTGGTGAAATATATACAAACCAACTGCATAAAATAACCTCACTCTAAGACCTCTCAAAATATATACACTATATCATATAATCCAAAAGTAGAAGTCCCAGAGCAGGTCATCCATGTCCTCAGCAACTCCTCCGATCCTCCACAGCTCTATCCCTAGGATCTAGGATCCAAAACATCCATGCTATGCAGGCTCCTATGAACCAGCAGGTCCACCTCTAGCAGAAACAGTCGGCTCAACATGCACCTCCTCCTCGTCCTCATCCTCCACAGGGTCCTCCTCGACCTCGCCTGACTATGTAGAGACCCCACCACTGGGTCTAGGATCTGCAGAAGCAGTCCTCTCGAAATCAGTCGGACCAGGAGAAGGAGTCTCCTCAGTGACAACTCTATGGGAGGAAGGATGAGAACGAGTGGCAGCTCTGAAACGAAAACTATGAAATCGACACACAGGTCGAGCCGGGGGTGGTCCTCTATATGTATAAAAGGGTGGAACATGCATAGTATAGACTAACGGGATCCTAAATCGACGAGGTCGCACCCGAACCAGAAGGTTGGGGTGGTAGAGAGTAATCTCCACCTCCCCCTCAAAGGTGGCTCGGTGCTCCTCGTACATCCATATACCACTAGGGATAGGGCGTATCTCGATGCAAGCTAGGTATCTGGCCATCACCTAAACAGGGCTCAGGGAGTAAGCATACACATATACATAATTGATAAAGACTAAAATTACAAACACAAATATGTCATGGACAGATAATAATGCGAGTACATATGAGCACACCAATTTTTGACATTATATCTCTTATAATGCAAGTGGCATGATGTATGATTTTCTATCCACAACTGAGGCCTCTAAAAGTCCATCTTGGACGTCCATCCAATACACCCTTGTGTTCCCGGAACACTGACATTCGTTCCCAGAACGTAATGTCAAACCATACTTGGATAATAAGCATCACTCCCGGAGTGTACAACACGTTCCCAGAACGCATACGTTCCCAGAATGCATAAAAACCAGGTCCCAGACACTGGCCACATTTCCAGAATGTGTCATCAAGTAGGTTACAGTTTGGTGCTCCCGGAGTACCCTCCTCATATTCCCAGAATATGATAAACGTTCCTACCAACCAAACTTCCATTCTATATGGATGCACAATCATCAAGGTTGGTTTTATCTTTACTTTATTTATTGTGATTTGGAAATAATTCAATCTCTCTTTTGAATGATTAATTTGAGGCATAACTTTGGCACAAAATTCTCTTGAATTTTCTCAAAAACATGCCATTAGTCTTAGATTGGGAAAACATAACCAATGGTACTCAAAACTTAACTTTTTATTTTTCAAATTCAGGTACTAACCGGTTACAGTTTCAGGCTAACCGATTAGAGTTACAAACCTGAACTATTTACCATTGAAATTAAGAAAAACCCTTTTTCTTGAATTCTCTACCCAATCCATAGACACATGTTAACCTTATTTTACACCTCAAAACCACTGTGTTTATCATTCAAAAGTCCAAATCACATTCTTTTCTCAAATGAGCATAATTTCCTCTTGAAATTATCTCATTAAATTAAGGTATTAACTCTTACCCTTCAATCTGAACCATGACAGTATAATCAACTCATTTTCAGATTGTTTCCAATGAAATTAAAGTTTAGATTTGAGTAGAATTGATAAGACCAGAGGACTGATTTTATAAACTTATTTTCATTTGAAATTTTACAGTGTCTAACTGGTTACAAATATCGAGTAACCGGTTAGATTATGCAGTCAGTCCATTAAAACAAGAGGTTTGACAAATCATTCTTTTCATTTCTCAAATCTAACGAAACTTCAACATTCTCAGAGTTCATATACCTTAAGAAAAACATGTTCATACACAGAAACACATTTAACTTGCATGCATTAAGCTTATTGTATAAAATTGCATAAAAATCAATACAAACACAATTCAATACCACAAAACTTAAAATAAACATTTAGTTTCTGATTTAAACATTAAAATCACTTGCATGCATCAATCTAAAGTTGCTCAAAACAGAATTGAGCTAGAATTTGGCCTCCAAGCCTTTGTGCTTTAAACACATAATGCCCTTTTGTGTTTTTGTTGACTCAAACCCTAAATCACTTGATTTCAGTCTAAATCTAGTGTAAGGTAAGCTTCTCCCATACCTTAAAGATAGTGCTTGATAAGTATAATGTAACATCCCTTGTTTCTTAAAAAGAATTTCACTTATTATTGAAACGTGTTGGAAAAGTCTGAGTATGAAAATTTTTCCTTGAATGTGGTACTCAAATTTAAACCATGTATTGGAACTAAATTCGGTAGAAGGAGTAATTATTTGATGAACATTTTAGAATCCTTTTGAGATAACCTTTGTAGTACAAAATAGCTTTCGAAAATAACTTAGTCATTAGGTCATCCCAGGAAATCAACTTTAACAATACTTCCTTCATGTCGAACGATAAAATCAGAGTGAGCGGAATATATTAAAATAGTTCATTGACTCATAAAATCAGGTATATAAATTTGATGTGTACCATAATTATATTAAAGTATGAAAACTAGGTTTTCTCTTGGATACATCTCTCAAAATATATACATTGTTTCCATTATCAAAAATAGAGACGTTCCAGAGCTGGTCACTGATTCTTCATCCATTCGTTCATCTGGTTGAGTCCTCATAGTTGTACAAAAGAGTCTTTATCCCATGATGACTTGGCACTTTATGAACTTAAGAGTCATCCCATTTCATTTAATCTCTAGGTAGTCTAGGTACCTGGTAAAAACCTATTAAGGGCAGGGGGTAAGCTTATACATTCGCATTATCAAATAAGAATAAAGTCCTAACATCCACAAGTAAGCACCCATCATAATAGAAATGCATAAACATGAGCACCCGCCATTTCATTTATTTCTCTTTCCAAATAGGTGGAATGATGCATGCTTCCCATCTCTCGAATCCTGAGATTCTTCAACTAATCACTCAGATGAACGTCCTTCCATAACACCATGGTATTCCCAGAATACAAATAATACGTTATCAAACGTATGGCGTACTTGCTCGGAAGTGATAAAAACGTCACACTATCTGGTGAACGTCACGTCGCCCAAGGACGTAAACCTATCACTTATCAACATACAACGGGTGTGATAAAAAACGTCACCACATCTGATGAACGTCACGTCGCCTAAGGACGTAAACCTTATCACTTGTGATACACAACAGAGGTGATAAACAACGTCACCATGTCTGATGAACATCACGTCGCCAAAACGTAAACCTTACCACTTGTGTGCAACACACCGTTTAACCATCAAACCAACAGTATACCATATACTGCCCACATTGTCCACCTTAATGTGTCATCGAGCAAGCAACACATTTGGCACTCCCAGAGGCTCTCCTCATGTTCCATGAACATGACACAATGATAACTCATCACCGTTTACCGTGCATGAATGCATGCAAACATTCCCTTAAGATTATTAATTAATCTCATTATATACACTATGTATTGAATTCATCAATGAGATATATCAATTTCCATGCTTAGGATGATGAGACTTATCAAAGGAAGTATCACATTATTCCCTTTGAGTGTCATTAGGTTTAAATTGAAGTGGTTAGATTAAAAATGGTATTTTCTCCACATTTTAGTAAAAAGACTCGAGTAGTAGCTTCAATACTCGAGTAGTTCTTCAATTTCATGAAACTGTGTATCAGACTGCCCAGAATACTCGAGTATTTCACAAAATACTCGAGTAGTTTACAGATCAGAATACTTGAGTATTTCACAAAATACTAGAGTATTTTTCAGCCCAGAATACTCGAGTGTTTTACCAAATACTCGAGTATTTTTGACAGCAGATGCACTACAACTTGGTTTTAACATACCATTTTCAATTCTAATCAATTCTTACTTAAACCAATGATCAACAGAACTTTGTTTATACATTTAAAACTTGTCTCAACACAGAGATCGCATCAATTCACAGAAAATCATAATCATTCATCAATTATGCATGAAAATCACATATTATGCAACTTAAAGTACCAATTTCAATTATACTCATTTTTGGCATAATTTCAGCATTGATTAAGCTCACATGCAACCAAATAAACTTGCCTTAGCATGTAGCATGCCTCAGATTGGCCTCCAAGCCATATTCCTATTTCAATCTATGCCCTTAGAGTCTCATGGTGACTCATCCTACTTTCTAATGCAATTTAATCTTATTCTAGCAAATGGTAAGCTTCCCCCATACCTTAGGGTCGTTCTTGAAAAAAAAACTCCGCAGAGAACAGCAACCAAATGCTCTAACCACTTCCCACTCAAACTTGCATAACAGATTCAGTAGGGGTTCAAAACCACATCAATCGACATTCGAATCATGCATAAAAATTGGGGAAATTGGTTAGACTATGTTCTCTATAACATGTACTTTGAAAACCAATAAGTTTCAGTTCAGACCAAAAGAGAGCTTGAGCTTACCACAATTGAAGCTCAAAGTCGGCTCTCTGAATCTGAAATTCTAGTTTGGCAGATTTCAACACCTAACTTCACAGGCCCATAACTTTTCATCCAGGAACTCAAATCTCACAAACTTGGTATCAAATCGAAGCTCGTTGAAAGAGATTTCCAATGGTATCTCACTCACGACCTAAATCTCAAGCACGAGAGAGAATCGAAGGAAAGAAGGCGACGGGTCTGCACAACATTCTGGTTCTTGGAAGATTTGAATCACTATGTTGCAACACTCACTACTCCTCACACACTCAGCCTTATCTCACGATTTATGACTCTTTTCGAAGCTCTGGATGTGAGCTTCGAAACGGTGTATGGTTTATGTGTTAAGACTCAAAGACGAAAACGAATTTTGCTCTGGAAGTTTAGAACCCTAAAACTTGCGATTTTCAGATCAGCTTCAGCAAAAATCCCTCAATTCTCTCAACCATGGTGTTATATGGATCGATTGAGTGCCCATGCACAGCGACACGAGTCCATGGATGTGTTGCTGAGTTGCTAACCTGTCAACTCGTGAGGTATTCGACTGGGTGACTCACCAAACGCACCAACTCGTGCAATGTTGTCCAAAATACTCGAGTATTTTCAAAAATACTCGAGTATTTTGACCAGTTTTCACTAAAAACTTTGTTTAATTAATTTTAACCCCTAAAGACCTTCCATTATTGTTTTTAGGTCCTTCCCAAGTGTAGGATTCTTATGTTTTGATGCTAACAATCTCTCTCCAAGCAACAACATTGGCAACAAGCAAGCTACACCACATGAAGATTAGAATTAGGATTTTTATTAATTCTATTTCAATGTAATCTTTATTTTTATGCAATGCATCTCATTGGTGTGGGTAGCTTAGGTGATTTTAAGAATATTTAAATAATGTTTGATTAAGAGTGAAGATACTTTAAATCTTGATTAAATAGCTCTATTAAAAGTTTTGTGAAAATCCTTTTAGAAAAACCTTGTTTTTATTCAGATTCTGATCAGTTCACTCGAGTAATGAGTATTGGTTCACTCGAGTAATTTATGTCATGACAGGTTAATCGAGTAATGGTTTACACATCACTCGAGTAACTTAATCTGACATGTTTTAATCGAGTAATGTTATATGGTTTACTCGAGTAATTCAATCAGTTTTTGGAAAATTATAAAAGGACTTAATTTTCTCTTTCACATATGATAGACATTCATTCTTACAATTTTCTATATACTTTGAAAAGCAATTCAAGAGCTATTTTTACATCTTTCAAGAGCTATCAAGATTCAACAAAGAACTTTTCATTCTTCACTCTATTTCTTTCAATGTTCAAATATTCTTGAGATCATAATTTTTGTTCTTAGTGGTTGTTGAAGATTTGCAATTTGTGATTGCATTATTGAAGTTTCAACACAAGTGAAGAATCTCACAAGGAAGACTTTGAGGATCAAATCAAAGCAAGAAAAGAGGATTGGTTGGAAGCATCTTCAATCAATTAGCAAGGAAATCTAGAATACTCAAAAGGGGTAGATTAGATCAAAGTGTTTGGTACACACTTTGTGTTGGGTTTTAAGATAGGAGAACTAAGAATCTAGTTGCATCTTAAAACATTGTAAAATCTACATTTGAAAATTTCTAGTGAAGAATCTCTCTTGATTCAAGAGGGGACTGGAGTAGCTTTCAAGTGGGTGAAAGTGAACCAGGATAAATCCTTGTGTCTCTTTTATTTTTCATTCCTTGTATTGCATTAATTCATTAACAATTGCATTTTTAGGTTAGAATTGGGGTTTTCTTAATTCAACTCAATTGATCTAAAATTGCATGTTAATATTACTTGAAATTGTTCATATTAATCATTCATAATTTGTTGAATCATCATAGCATTGTTATTCTTGAAGAACTCCATTGAAAACTGAGTTTTAATTGAATTTTACCCAGTTTACTCGAGTAAAGTTCTTGTCACTCGAGTAATCTGCTTTCAGTTTATGAACATTACTCGAGTAGGTTTTCTGTTACTCGAGTGATTTAAAAATAGCTTTCGTAATACTCGAGTGATTTGCTGAATACTCGAGTGAAATTATTTTTGCTTGCGTATTACTCGAGTGAAGTCTTGAGTTACTCGAGTAATCTGACTTGAATTTTTAAGAAAATTTATTTTGATAAAACCATTCTCTTAGGTGGACGAAAAATCTGTAATAAGGCTTCAATATTCTATTCACCCCCCCTCTAGACTATATTGAGCCGCTTGTTGGTTTCCAACACCAAGGACTTAATTGCAAAATATAATATTTTATATGGAAAAACCTCATCATAAAATATTTTCACATAATATATATAGATATACATATAATGCAAACCAAAAATCAAACACGGAATTATTATTTATTAAAAAAAACATTTTACTAACATATTTATTCGAAAGACGAAATTAGGGGTGTTACACTACTCCCCCACTTAAAAGGAATTTCGTCCCCGAAATTCATTCTTTTAAAACTCCACATTTTCATAACAAATTGTTTTGAGGTTATTATTTTTCAAAACATAATTAGGGAGAACTCTCCCCCACTTAAAAGGAATCTTCCTTTTAAACTCTCTGCCCTCAAAATGTCACATAAAAATTTTTCAAATGAAACTTTCTCGGATAAACTTTTGCGTTTCCAACACACATCAAAATTCTTCAAAAAGGTTTGCCTTATGCTTCCTTGAAATTATTTCACAATGAAACCCTTTTTATTAAAACTTTTCTAAAACCCATGCCCCAAGCACATATTGAAACATTTGCAACGAACCTTTCAAAGAAAACTTTCTCCGCTGCGCACTCTGATATGGAAATTTTTATTCAAGCCATAGATATGGAAATTTGGAACGCCATAGAGAATGGACCTTTTGTTCCTCAAACGAAAGTAAATGATGTTGTTTCGGTCAAACCTCAATCGAGTTGGGACAATGATGATAAGAAGAAAGTTGCATTTGATTTAAAAGCTAAAAATATCATCACGTCCGCTCTTTCTTATGATGAGTTCTTTCGAGTATCTCAATGTGTTGATGCTAAACAAATGTGGGACACATTACAAGTCACACATGAGGGCACTTAGGAGGTTAGAAGGGCTAGGTTAAATACACTCATGCATGAATATGAACTCTTTCGTATGTTACCTAATGAAAACATAGGTAACATGCAAAAGCGGTTCACTCATATCATAAATCATCTTTCTGCACTTGGAAAAGTTATTACTAATGGTGAAGTTGTTAATAAGATTTTGAGATGTCTTAGCAGGGAATGGCAACCTAAGGTGACGGCCATTATGGAAGCTAGAGACGTGGATCAAATTGATTTAGCAACTCTATTCGGAAAACTTCAAGAGCATGAAATGGAGCTTGGACGGTTATCCATGAATGAAGATGCCGATAGAAAGAAAAAGGGGATTGCTCTTAAATCAACTTCAAAATCTCTTAAGGCACAAGAGGAAAACTCTCAAGTGGATGACTTGGACTCCGATATAGATGATGAGACCCTTGGCTTGCTAGTTAAAAAGCTTGGTAGGTTCTTTAAGAGTAAGGGAAACTTTAATAAGAATAGACAAAGAGATTCTAAGGACTCAGTACCAAGAAATAAGACTAACAAGGATTACATCAAGTGTCATGGGTGTGGAAAGCTTGGTCACTATCAATCAAAATGCCCAACTCATTCTAAGAAGTCGGAAGGTGACAACTCTAAGTTCAACTCATCTAAAGGAAAAAGGGCTTACATAGTATGGGATGAAGAGGAGAGTCAATCAACATCTAGCTCATCGGATGATGAAGAACTTGCAAATCTATGTTTGATGACGAAGCTTGATGAAGAGGAATCTTCGAGCATTAAATCAAGTGACAACGTCAATGAGGTAGATTATCTTTCCGATGCTAGCTCTAGTTCTAATTCTCCTTCATTCAATGAGTTGTACAATGTGTATGTAGAGATGCATAAAGAGTTGAAGAAACTTGCTAAAATAAATGTTGAAAGAAAGAATTTCATAATGAAGCAACATGAAAAGATAATTGAACTTCAAAAAGATTTAGAAGAACTTAAGCTTCAAAATGAAAGTCTTGAACTCATTTATGCAAACTCTACATGCAATTGTGAATTGAAATCAAATGAGACTCCATCTTGTGAAAATTGCAAGTCTTTGGAAAAAGAAGTTTTTAATTTGAATGATCGACTTGCAAGGCTCATGAAAGGAGATACTTCATTAGATCATTTGCTTTCAACTCAAAGGAACAATAGCAATAGATCCGGTCTTGGCTATACCAAACCTAAGAAACGCAATTATCGCAAAGTTGGTGGATTTTCAAAGAATAAGATTTCTAAAAACCCAACTTGCCATTATTGTGGGATCTTTGGGCATACCACGAATAAATGTAATATAAAGAAATTTGGTATACCAAGCGGTGAATATATTTGGATTGTTAAGGGGACTTCTCCCCATGCTAACAACAAAGGACCCAAGACCACTTGGGTACCTAAGTCAACCAAATGATATCTTTCTTGTAGGTGTGTCTTCGAACCAAAGAGCGCAAATGGTACTTGGATAGTGGTTGTTCGAGACACATGACGGGAGACAAAACGCACTTCATGGAACTTACTCCGAAAAGTGATGGATTTGTGACATACGGCGACAACAACAAGGGCAAAATTCTAGGAGTCGGGAAGATCGGTAACGTATCTAACCTTGTCATAGAAAATGTCCTATACGTAGAAGGCTTAGAACACAACTTGCTTAGTATAAGCCAACTATGCGATATGGGCAATTATGTGACTTTTACCCCGTAATTATGTTTCATTAAGTCTTCTATAGATGATAGTGTTAAGTTTGTTGGTCGTCGCTCTAATAACACTTACTTAATTGATTTGGATGAGATAACTTCACTATTTTCAAAATGTTTCAAATCTTTTGTTGATGAAATTCGTCTTTGGCATAGACGAATTGCTCATGTGAATGTGATTCAATTAAACAAACTTTTGCGAAAAGATTTAGTGATTGGTTTGCCTAAACTAAATTTTAAGCTTGATGGCATTTGTGACTCTTGTCAAAAGTGCAAGCAAGTTAAAAGTTCTTTTAAACCTAAAAATGTGATAAGCACAACAAAGCCTTTGGAGCTAATCCATATGGATTTGTTTGGCCCTTCACAAATTAAAAGTTTAGGTGGCAATTACTATGGATTTGTTTTAGTAGACGATTTTACTAGATTCACATGGACTTTATTTTTATCCGCAAAAAGTGAAGTTTATAAATGTTTTAAAAAGTTTGCCAAACTCATCCAAAATCAACTAAGTTTGAAAATTGTGTCTATTAGAAGTGATCACGGAGGTGAGTTTGAAAACACTAGGATTGATGCGTTTTGTGATAAGTTTGGTATTGATCATCAATTTTCGGCCCCTAGGACTCCGGAGCAAAACGGAGTTGTAGAAAGGAAAAATAGAATATTAGTGGAACTTGCTCGTACTATGTTGATAGAATCAAATGTTCCTAAATATTTTTGGGCTGATGCAGTAAACACTGCTTGTTATGTGCTTAATAGGGTTCTTATTCATCCGCATTTAAATAAAACACCTTATGAACTTTTAAAAGGGCGAAAGCCAAATATTTCACATTTTCATGTTTTTGGGTGTAAGGTGTTTGTTTTAAATAACGGAAAGGAACCGGTCGGCAAGTTTGACTCCAAAGCCGACGAAGGCATATTCATAGGTTATTCAACCCATAGCAAAGCATATAGAGTCTACAATAAAAGAACATTAACTGTTGAGGAATCCGTGCATGTTGTATTTGATGAATCTTCGAAAGAAGATTGTGTTGTTTCTTGTGATGATGATAATATAGGTACATTTTTTGATCATGAGAAGTCAACACCACAACAAATGGAAGAGAATCAAATTGAAGATGGAGAGGTGCAAGCACAAGATAAAGACTTAGCACAAGAGATTCAATCTCAATTACCAATAGCTTGGAAATCAAACAAAAATCATCCGATTTCTAACATCTTAGGTGACATTGCGAAGGGAGTGGTAACCCGACGCACTTTAAATAATTTTTGTTATTATGTTGCCTTTGTATCTCAAATAGAACCTAAAAGTATCAAAGAGGCTGTTCAAGATGATCATTGGATTATGGCCATGCAAGAAGAATTAAATCAATTTGAAAGAAACCAAGTTTGGGAGCTTGTGCCAAAACCCGATGATCGTCCTGTGATTGGTACTCGGTGGATCTATAGGAATAAGTTAGATGAATCAGGTATTATTGTTAGGAATAAAGCTAGGTTGGTAGCACAAGGTTATAGTCAAGAAGAAGGAATCGATTATGATGAGACATATGATCCTATTGCTAGACTAGAAGCTATTCGTATTCTTCTCGCTTTTGCTTCGATAATGTATTTTAAATTGTATCAAATGGATGTTAAGAGCGCCTTTCTTAACGGATACATTCAAGAGGAAGTTTACGTGTCACAACCTCCTGGATTCGAGAGTTTTGAGCATCCGGACTACGTTTTCAAACTGAAAAAGGCTTTGTACGGTTTGAAACAAGCTCCTAGAGCTTGGTACGACCGACTAAGCAATTTTTTATTACAAAAAGGTTTTAAACGAGGCACTGTTGACACTACACTTTTTATTGAACGTTCCGGTAAGGATATTTTATTGGTTCAAATATATGTTGACGATATTATATTTGGTGTTACTAACGAGAACTTGTGTAAGAAGTTTTCAGACTTGATGCAAAGCGAATTCGAGATGTCGATGATGGGAGAGCTTACATTCTTTCTTGGCCTTCAAATAAATCAGCTTAATGATGGCATTTATATTCATCAGAGTAAATATTGTAGAGAGCTTCTCAAACGTTTTGGGATGGATTCGTGCAAATTCGCTTCTACACCAATGAGCGTTGCATGCTACCTAGATCAAGATGAGGCTGGAAAAGAGGTAGAGGTAACGAAGTATCGTGGTATTATTGGTAGTTTGTTATACTTAACTGCATCTAGGCCTGACATCATGTTTAGTGTATGTATGTGTGCACGTTTTCAAGCAAAACCGAAAGAGTCGCATCTAACTGCTGTCAAAAGAATTATGAAATACTTAAAGGGTACAACGAATACTGGACTTTATTATCCTAGGGATGCTTTTCTAAAACTTATAGGTTATTCGGACTCTGACTTTGCCGGTTGTAAAGTTGAGCGAAAAAGTACAAGCGGAACATGCCATTTAATTGGTAATTCACTTGTATCGTGGTTTTCTAAAAAGCAAAATTGTGTAGCTTTATCAACCGCGGAGGCCGAATACATAGCAGCCGGTAGTTGTTGTGCTCAAATCCTTTGGATGAAACAACAATTATCTGATTTTGGTTTAAATTTGACAAAAATCCCTATAAAGTGTGATAACACTTCGGCAATTAATTTGACTAAAAATCCAGTATTACACTCAAGGACAAAGCATACTGAAATTAGGCATCACTTTTTGAGAGATCATGTTCAAAAAGGTGATTGTGTTATTGAGTTTGTTCAAACTTCGGATCAATTAGCTGATATCTTTACAAAACCATTACCAAGGGACACATTTTATAAGATTCGAAGAGAACTTGGTATTTTTGATGAATCAACTATTAGCTAATTGTATTTGATGCTTTTCGAAATCACTTTCAAGCCTATTTCAATGTGATTTGTATTTTGAGTTGTTGTATCTTATTAAAGTGTTTCTTATTTTTTTTGATATGTAGTTATGTGTGTATGTTTTCTATAATATGTTAATTGCTTTATTTGTATGTGTGTTACTTGCTAAATGCTAAGTGTTTCTATGTGTTTGTGTATGAAAAATGTTTTTGCATGAAAAATTGAAATTTTTAAAATTCTGGACAGTTCACTCGAGTAACAGATATTTCACTCGAGTAATTTTAAAATCTCTTTCGTATTACTCGAGTAATTCTGTTTGTCACTCGATTAATTTTAAAACGACTTTCGTATCACTCGATTAGTTCATCCATCACTCGAGTAAATATTTTTTAATCTTCGGCACACTCGAGTAACATTTCTTTTCACTCGATTACTGCTTGAATCACTCGAGTAATGCATGAACATCACTCGAGTAACTTACGTGATTTTAAAAACTGAACTGTTGAAACTGCATCATTTTTCACGTTTCTTTCTCTCTCTTGTTCGTATTTCTCTCTTCTCTCTCAAACGGTTCTTCATCAAATCATCATTTTCAGCCACAAAACTTCTCAAATCATACAAATTTCTTCCATATTTCATCATTATATCATCATTTCTACTCATTTCATTCATCATTTTCACCAATTTCACCCAAAATCCGAAAATTCCCAAATCAAAACCCTAACCCCAAAACCGAATCTGCACTTTCTGAATCAATGTCTTCTTCCTCACAATCTCAACCTCCTCGAAAGAAAGCAAAGCAAGGAGCAGGCCGTAATGACCCCTGGTTTTCTGGAATCAACCGAGACTTGCGGGAACCGAATTTTATCAATCGCTCTTTTGGTCTTACACGGTATGTTAAATTTGCTTGGTTGCATAAGGAGCAATTTTCATTTGTAGAGGATTTGGAATTTCAGAATTGGAAGAGGTTTTTAGAATTTGAGACTCATTATTACCCTAGGCTTGTCAGACAATTTTATCAGAATTTTACTAAGCTAGATGGTGAGTATCAAACACTGGTTAGAGGACATCATTTTGTTATAAAGCCTGAAGATTTGACAATGTTGTTTGGTTTAGAAAACAAGGGAACTTTTATTGGTGATGATGACTGTCTGGATTTGGATGTGGATACTAATAAGATTTATACTGATTTGTTGCGTACTGGTGAATCTTGGAGTGATAGGACTACTAGAACTGTATCACCTTTGCATGCTGTGGATAGAGTGCTTATGTACATTGTTTCTTATTGTTTGATTCCAAAATGCAATCAAAATTATGCACAATTGGGAGATGATGATCTTATTTTGTTTCATGGGATCAAAAAGAGATATGAGATGAATTGGAATAAAATGTTTTTAGCTCGAATGGAAGCTGCTGCTCAATGAGGTATTACCGTGTTCCAATCCCTGATGATGAGCTAGCTATGACGGAAAAGAAAAATAACTGGTGTCTTAATGATTCACACATTAGTTATATGAAAATTGCTTGGCATAGGGAAAGTCGCACTTGGTTATGGAAATCACAGATTAAGGAAATGGTTGAAGCTGCAAAGGCTGCAAAAGCTTCAGGTTCTAGGAAAAGGACTTTACTTGGTGATAGGGCTGGTGCATCTTCTTCTGCTCCTCCTTCTTCTACTGATCCGATGGATACCGATCGCATTGAGGACTATATCAATTTGGACAATCTTGGTACTCCATTTGATGCACAGGCTGCTCATGAGTCATTGGTTGAGCACATCAATGCTCAATTTGCTCAGTTGGAGATGAGACAGGATGTGAAGAATATTGCCATGGAGCATCGTTTAATGGATTATATGTCTGGCCTATTTTCTCACCATTTTCCTCCACCTCCACCTGATTCCTAGACCTGTGGATGCTGATGATGTTTTGCTGATTGACTTCTGTTTCATGTTTCATATGCATATTTCTGACTATGTTATGTTTATGTTTTTGTTTCATGTTTCTGACTCTGTTGCTACTATGTTTTAGGACCTTGTGTATGGTCTAGTTTGGTTAGTTTCGTTCGCTTATTTGCTATGGTTGATGTCTTTTTGCTTTACACTATGATTTGCTGCTTAGTGTGATACTCTGCTATTATGGATTATGGTGCTATATTCGTTGTGCGTTTATATTCGTTGTGGCACTATTATGGTTTATTTTGGTATTGTCTTTATTCTTATATTTTTTTTACCATTGTGAACTACTTACCTTCAACTTTTGGCAAAGGACTTTTCTCAACTTTCATATCTTTTTAATGATGCCAAAAGGGGGAGAATATTTTGTTGATGTTGTTCTTGTAGGTTAAGTTTTATTATATTTTTCCTAGGTGTTTTACATTTAGGGGGAGTATGTTAAAACTTAGTGCTTAATTGAAAAGGAGGTTTGTCATCATCAAAAAGGGGGAGTTTGTAGGATTCTTATGTTTTGATGCTAACAATCTCTCTCCAAGCAACAACATTGGCAACAAGCAAGCTACACCACATGAAGATTAGAATTAGGATTTTTATTAATTCTATTTCAATGTAATCTTTATTTTTATGCAATGCATCTCATTGGTGTGGGTAGCTTAGGTGATTTTAAGAATATTTAAATAATGTTTGATTAAGAGTGAAGATACTTTAAATCTTGATTAAATAGCTCTATTAAAAGTTTTGTGAAAATCCTTTTAGAAAAACCTTGTTTTTATTCAGATTTTGATCAGTTCACTCGAGTAATGAGTATTGGTTCACTCGAGTAATTTATGTCATGACAGGTTAATCGAGTAATGGTTTACACATCACTCGAGTAACTTAATCTGACATGTTTTAATCGAGTAATGTTATATGGTTTACTCGAGTAATTCAATCAGTTTTTGGAAAATTATAAAAGGACTTAATTTTCTCTTTCACATATGATAGACATTCATTCTTACAATTTTCTATATACTTTGAAAAGCAATTCAAGAGCTATTTTACATCTTTCAAGAGCTATCAAGATTCAACAAAGAACTTTTCATTCTTCACTCTATTTCTTTCAATGTTCAAATATTCTTGAGATCATAATTTTTGTTCTTAGTGGTTGTTGAAGATTTGCAATTTGTGATTGCATTATTGAAGTTTCAACACAAGTGAAGAATCTCACAAGGAAGACTTTGAGGATCAAATCAAAGCAAGAAAAGAGGATTGGTTGGAAGCATCTTCAATCAATTAGCAAGGAAATCTAGAATACTCAAAAGGGGTAGATTAGATCAAAGTGTTTGGTACACACTTTGCGTTGGGTTTTAAGATAGGAGAACTAAGAATCTAGTTGCATCTTAAAACATTGTAAAATCTACATTTGAAGATTTCTAGTGAAGAATCTCTCTTGATTCAAGAGGGGACTGGAGTAGCTTTCAAGTGGGTGAAAGTGAACCAGGATAAATCCTTGTGTCTCTTTTATTTTTCATTCCTTGTATTGCATTAATTCATTAACAATTGCATTTTTAGGTTAGAATTGGGGTTTTCTTAATTCAACTCAATTGATCTAAAATTGCATGTTAATATTACTTGAAATTGTTCATATTAATCATTCATAATTTGTTGAATCATCATAGCATTGTTATTCTTGAAGAACTCCATTGAAAACTGAGTTTTAATTGAATTTTACCCAGTTTACTCGAGTAAAGTTCTTGTCACTCGAGTAATCTGCTTTCAGTTTATGAACATTACTCGAGTAGGTTTTCTGTTACTCGAGTGATTTAAAAATAGCTTTCGTAATACTCGAGTGATTTGCTGAATACTCGAGTGAAATTATTTTTGCTTGCGTATTACTCGAGTGAAGTCTTGAGTTACTCGAGTAATCTGACTTGAATTTTTAAGAAAATTTATTTTGATAAAACCATTCTCTTAGGTGGACGAAAAATCTGTAATAAGGCTTCAATATTCTATTCACCCCCCCTCTAGACTATATTGAGCCGCTTGTTGGTTTCCAACACCAAGGACTTAATTGCAAAATATAATATTTTATATGGAAAAACCTCATCATAAAATATTTTCACATAATATATATAGATATACATATAATGCAAACCAAAAATCAAACACGGAATTATTATTTATTAAAAAAAACATTTTACTAACATATTTATTCGAAAGACGAAATTAGGGGTGTTACACTACTCCCCCACTTAAAAGGAATTTCGTCCCCGAAATTCATTCTTTTAAAATTCCACATTTTCATAACAAATTGTTTTGAGGTTATTATTTTTCAAAACATAATTAGGGAGAACTCTCCACCACTTAAAAGGAATCTTCCTTTTAAACTCTCTGCCCCCAAAATGTCACATAAAAATTTTTCAAATGAAACTTTCTCGGATAAACTTTTGCGTTTCCAACACACATCAAAATTCTTCAAAAAGGTTTGCCTAATGCTTCCTTGAAATTATTTCACAATGAAACCCTTTTTATTAAAACTTTTCTAAAACCCATGCCCCAAGCACATATTGAAACATTTGCAACGAACCTTTCAAAGAAAACTTTCTCCGCTGCGCACTCTGATCACTCGAGCACGAGTAAGGAATTTATTATATGACTTTATTCCTTAACAGTATAAATATCAGGGTGATCAGTCCTAACATTTAAACTATTAGCAATAAAATCATCCCTTTCAGATATAATCTTTCTCAAGAAAGACTATACGATTTATCTTTCAGTTAGATGAACTCAAAGATAAGGAACTTTATCGTCGCCATCAGATTTAGTCCGATTGTCAAGTTCTAGAGATATTTCCGTTGGGGAGACAAATGCTTGTCCTATCCCGGTGGTTGTTAATCTCTCCAGTCTTAACTGATCTTTCCCTTTCTGTAGCGCCCAAAGACATTTATCACATCCAACTGTGATAAGGGTTTTGATCACAGAAACTCAAGTTAAAGACCTGCTCAGATTTTCAGATCACAGAACAATTTAATTAACGCAATCGAAATCATTGATTACGTTAATCTATATCAGAGGAAGAATAAGCTCAGATTACCTATATCCGAATCTAACTCGCATCCTAGCAGGATGGAAAACTCTTCCACTCTTGATTTGCTGGTTGACCATTCCCTTCTTGCATCTCTTCTTCAATTAATCCGGCGAATAAGACTTAATTTTTCATGAGACTGAAATCAAATATTCCTTTTAGTATATCATCACTCAGCCCATGATGATGCGCCTCACCTTCCCACCTTAAAATTGACAAATGATTTCTTTCCATTTGCTTTTCATTTACCTTCATGCAATTGAGATTTCTCTAACCCCTTATGCATGAAATTCTGGTTCCCATAGTTAGTTCACTTATTCCTCAATAGTTGATATCTGGTTTGGAATTCAGACATTATTCATTCCAGACTCCGCATGTTTAATCCTTCCATCAAAATTGCAATGAAATATACTTCCTCAATCTTTTGAACTTGGTAATGTTTTCCCCGAGATTCATATTACCCTACCTTATTTACAATAATTGAATCTCCTTTCTCTAATTTTTCAAAGATTTCATCCTTGAATAATTCTCAAGTGACATGCCATTCCTTTGCTTCCAATATCAGATTTACATAGTCCCACTATGTTTTAGCTTCACCACTTAGCATATTAGTGTATAACCTTTACTCATCCATTTAGCTTAATTCCATAATTAACCTTCAATTTTCAAATCATCCGTACTCCAAATTCTTGTCCCTAAAACGTCCCTTATGGAACCTAGGTTTCTTCCCTTTCGAAATCAATCTCTTATTTGTCCTTTGCTCTTCAGTTCTTTGTTGCAATTCACGAATTCGAATTAGGAATTCTATTGTGATTTGCAACCTTCCCTTCTTACTTCTCGTCGGTCTACTTGTATCATCAAACTCGTATCCATTAGACTTCTTAAAAACACTTTCTTAATCCCCGTAGAGCTCACATAAATTGCCTTTCGGCCCATGGTAATTGCTTTCGTCTCCTACTTCGTCACGACGATGACAGAGTTTCCAATCACGAGCCTTTAAAATTCTGTCCGTCGGCGTTGTCCCTTGTTCAACTCCTTCTGATTGAACAATTACTTCGACTCTCCATGGTCATTAACACTTAAAGCAGAGTGACACGGGAAAAAGGCCTCAAGCCCTCCGAGCAACCATGATCATTACAAAACTTAAGTCATGCATCGAGTGAATCACCTTGTGTGTATTCCATCGCTTTGATGCATACACATCTACCTTCCTTTCTTAAAACTACCTCTTTCCAAGTCCTGGCCTCGACACATGAAAATGCACTTCAATACTTTTGCATGAATCGAGTAGGAGTAACACAGGAGGGAATGTTAACCTTCTCTTCAATGACTGAAAATTCTTGTTGTTCTTCTTATTCCATATAAAAGGCCATTCCTTCCGGGTTACCTTGGTTAAAAATATTTGACTTTAGAAAGTCCACTTAAACATCCCCAATAGAATTCAATCAATCCCTTCCCAAAATCACATCCAAGCGTGATAAGGGATAATAGATCAAATCTAACTTAGTGTCGCGATCAATTATCTCGACACTATAATCTAAACAGACTTTAAAAACAAATTTGGGTAATTTCATAGGGTCTCTAACTTTAAAACAACTAGATGAATCCGACTTCAACCTATTCACACATTTACAATAAACAAAAGAATGGGTAACTCCCGAATCGAACACAATCATGCAAAGTTGGTTTTGAAATAAATGGTTACCTTGCGCGAGATCAGGTGATTGGTTAACTTCTACTCTATTCAGGGTAAACACTTTTCCTTGAGTCATTGGTTTGCTAGCAAGTCCGATGTGGTTACTTTTCACAGATTTTCTGCAGTAACGTGCAATATGACCCAACTTCCCACAGTTGAAGCAAGTACTTGTTGCCCAGCAGATTCTTCCATAATGATGATGTTTACACTTCTCACAGTAAGGGGTATTTCTGTGAGTCTTAACCCCATTCCCGTCTTCAACTCTACTTTTGCCTCGTTTCTGGTTGAAATATGGATCCGTTTTCCGATGATTAAATCCTTTCTTTCTTTATGGTCCATAACTCTGTTGGTTACTCTTTGCCTGATCAGTTGCTACTTCAGCCTTCTTGTCATCCTCATACATCCGACACATGTCAACCAACTTAGGAAAACTTTGGATCTTCTGATAACTGAAAACAGATTTTAGATCAGGTATCAGACCACCTTCAAATTTGATGCATTTGCTTCTCTCATCCGGATTGTTTTGATAGTATGGAGAGTACTTCATCAATTCTTCAAACTTAGCTGCGTACTCGCCCACACTCATATCTCCTTGTTTTAATTGTAGGAATTCAACTTCCTTCTTCCTTCTCAGGTCCTCTGGGAAATATTTATTGAGAAACGTTTCCATAAACATCTCCCAATTGACGTCATTTCCCTCATAGTGTAAAAGTTGAACCGTGTGATTCCACCAATTTTCAGCCTCTCCTTCTAACATATAAACTGCATATGCCACCTTTTGAGCTTCCGTGCAGCCTAATGTTCTAAAAATCTTATCCATAGTATGAATCCACTTGTTAGCCTCCGCTGGCTTAAATCCTCCTTCAAACTTAGGTGGATTACAATTTCGAAAATCCGCTAAACTTTTAGCCTCAACATTACCGACATTACATTGATGTGGCGGATTAACTGGTTGTGGTGGTTGCTGATGTTGTTGTTGTTGCCATTGCTGCATTGATTCCAACGCAGCCGTGATCCTCCCCAGCATCGCATTAGTATGATTTCGGTTTCTTGTCGTCATATCAGACCTGCACTATGGACGTCTGGTCATATATGGTGGACTTAAGAAACAATCATCACACAACTTATACTAAAGCTGTAGCTTCAAACGGTACATCCAACTCGTATCTATTACTTGATCAAAGTAGAATATAAATCTCATCCTGTGGATACTTTGCTTGATGTTGATAACTACCTTTCTAGAACTACTTTAGCCATTACAGGATCTGACTTTTGCTCGAACCCGACACTTCACGAGAGAATATCCGGGAGATTCTTCGTAACCATAATCTCTTTAATTCCCCTCTTCCTTTACCCCACTTATGAGAACAACACTCAAACATCTTGGGTTTCGGATTCTCGCCCCTCTATCACAATTAATTATCACTTGATTCTTGGGTATCCAATCCAAGTCCAAGATCACACCTTAATTGTGAAAAATGAGTAGACCAAGTTTACTCTAAAGAGATAGCTCAATAGAATAGCTCAATCATACGAGAGAAACAACTACAAGAAAACTTGTAGGAGTTTGATCTTGAGGTAGCAGGGTGGATCAAACACAAGAAAACACAATCGATTCTCGTCCTCACCAAGGGTTAATTAACTTCAGAGTTATAACTCTGCAAAGCAAACCACTAGGGAAAATAACCTCCTAGTACTAACTCTGGGGGTTTGTTAGTTCCCATTCTAGAAGAAAATATCCTCCCTAGAGGATATTAGCTCGCCTCTAGATCCTTTGGAATCACCCCTTGTTGATTCCTTGATGCCATAATGGATCAGCACTATGAGCTTAAGGTTGGAATTGACCTAAAAGAAGTACATCACTATCATACTCCAACTTAGGCTACTATAAACACTATAGACAGATACTTGGTCACATACCCAGGGTCAAGGGATAGAACCTTTTACTCCAATTAGAATTATGTAAGAGCATACTTCACAAGAAATTCTACAATTCTTGAGGACCAGCGTATTGAACCACATACCCAGGGACCAAGAGTCAGGACCATTGCTCTGATACCATAAAATGTAACATCCCTCGTTTCTTAAAAAGAATTTCACTTATTATTGAAACGTGTTGGAAAAGTCTGAGTATGAAAATTTTTCCTTGAATGTGGTACTCAAATTTAAACCATGTATTGGAACTAAATTCGGTAGAAGGAGTAATTATTTGCAGAACATTTTAGAATCCTTTTGAGATAACCTTTGTAGTACAAAATAGCTTTCGAAAATAACTTAGTCATTAGGTCATCCCAGGAAATCAACTTTAACAATACTTCCTTCGTGTCGAACGATAAAATCAGAGTGAGCGGAATATATTAAAATAGTTCATTGACTCATAAAATCAGGTATATAAATTTGATGTGTACCATAATTATATTAAAGTATGAAAACTAGGTTTTCTCTTGGATACATCTCTCAAAATATATACATTGTTTCCATTATCAAAAATAGAGACGTTCCAGAGCTGGTCACTGATTCTTCATCCATTCGTTCATCTGGTTGAGTCCTCAGAGTTGTACAAAAGAGTCTCTATCCCATGATGACTTGGCACTTTATGAACTTAAGAGTCATCCAATTTCATTTAATCTCTAGCTAGTCTAGGTACCTGGTCAAAACCTATTAAGGGCAGGGGGTAAGCTTATACATTCGCATTATCAAATAAGAATAAAGTCCTAACATCCACAAGTAAGCACCCATCATGATAGAAATGCATAAACATGAGCACCCGCCATTTCATTTATTTCTCTTTCCAAATAGGTGGAATGATGCATGCTTCCCATCTCTCGAATCCTGAGATTCTTCAACTAATCACTCAGATGAACGTCCTTCCATTACACCATCGTATTCCCAGAATACAAATAATACGTTATCAAACGTATGGCGTACTTGCTCGGAAGTGATAAAAACGTCACACTATCTGGTGAACATCACGTCGCCCAAGGACGTAAACCTATCACTTATCAACATACAACGGGTGTGATAAAAAACGTCACCACATCTGATGAACGTCACGTCGCCTAAGGACGTAAACCTCATCACTTGTGATACACAACAGAGGTGATAAACAACGTCACCATGTCTGATGAACGTCACGTCGCCAAAACGTAAACCTTACCACTTGTGTGCAACACACCGTTTAACCATCAAACCAACAGTATACCATATACTGTCCACATTGTCCACCTTAATGTGTCATCGAGCAAGCAGCACATTTGGCACTCCCAGAGGCTCTCCTCATGTTCCATGAACATGACACAACGATAACTCATCACCGTTTACCGTGCATGAATGCATGCAAATATTTCCTTAAGATTATTAATTAATCTCATTATATACACTATGTATTGAATTCATCAATGAGATATATCAATTTCCATGCTTAGGATGATGAGACTTATCAAAGGAAGTATCACATTATTCCCTTTGAGTGTCATTAGGTTTAAATGGAAGTGGTTAGATTAAAAATGGTATTTTCTCCACATTTTAGTAAAAAGACTCGAGTAGTAGCTTCAATACTCGAGTAGTTCTTCAATTTCATGAAACTGTGTATCAGACTGCCCAGAATACTCGAGTATTTCACAAAATACTCGAGTAGTTTACAGATCAGAATACTTGAGTATTTCACAAAATACTAGAGTATTTTTCAGCCCAGAATACTCGAGTGTTTTACCAAATACTCGAGTATTTTTGACAGTAGATGCACTACAACTTGGTTTTAACATACCATTTTCAATTCTAATCAATTCTTACTTAAACCAATGATCAACAGAACTTTTTTTATACATTTAAAACTTGTCTCAACACAGAGATCGCATCAATTCACAGAAAATCATAATCATTCATCAATTATGCATGAAAATCACATATTATGCAACTTAAAGTACCAATTTCAATTCTACTCATTTTTGGCATAATTTCAGCATTGATTAAGCTCACATGCAACCAAATAAACTTGCCTTAGCATGTAGCATGCCTCAGATTGGCCTCCAAGCCATATTCCTATTTCAATCTATGCCCTTAGAGTCTCATGGTGACTCATCCTACTTTCTAATGCAATTTAATCTTATTCTAGCAAATGGTAAGCTTCCCCCATACCTTAGGGTCGTTCTTGAAAAAAAAACTCCGCAGAGAACAGCAACCAAATGCTCTAACCACTTCCCACTCAAACTTGCATAACAGATTCAGTAGGGGTTCAAAACCACATCAATCGACATTCGAATCATGCATAAAAATTGGGGAAATTGGTTAGACTATGTTCTCTATAACATGTACTTTGAAAACCAATAAGTTTCAGTTCAGACCAAAAGAGAGCTTGAGCTTACCACAATTGAAGCTCAAAGTCGGCTCTCTGAATCTGAAATTCTAGTTTGGCAGATTTCAACACCTAACTTCACAGGCCCATAACTTTTCATCCAGGAACTCAAATCTCACAAACTTGGTATCAAATCGAAGCTCGTTGAAAGAGCTTTCCAATGGTATCTCACTCACGATCTAACTCTCAAGAACAAGAGAGAATTGAAGGAAAGAAGGTGACGGGTCTGCACAACATTCTAGTTCTTGGCAGATTTGAATCTCTATCTTGTAACACTCACTACTCCTCACACACTCAGCCTTATCTCACGATTTATGACTCTTTTCGAAGCTCTGGATGTGAGCTTCGAAACGGTGTATGGTTTATGTGTTAAGACTCAAAGACGAAAACGAATTTTGCTCTGGAAGTTTAGAACCCTAAAACTTGCGATTTTCAGATCAGCTTCAGCAAAAATCCCTCAATTCTCTCAACCATGGCGTTATATGGATCGATTGAGTGCCCATGCACAGCGACACGAGTCCATGGACGTGTTGCTGAGTTGCTAACGTGTCAACTCGTGAGGTATTCGAGTGGGTGACTCACCAAATGCACCAACTCGTGCAATGCTGTCCAGAATACTCGAGTATTTTCAAAAATACTCGAGTATTTTGACCAGTTTTCACTAAAAACTTTGTTTAATTAATTTTAACCCCAAAAGACCTTCCATTATTGTTTTTAGGTCCTTCCCAAGGACTTAATTGCAAAATATAATATTTTATATGGAAAAACCTCATCATAAAATATTTTCACATAATATATATAGATATACATATAATGCAAACCAAAAATCAAACATGGAATTATTATTTATTAAAAAAAACATTTTACTAACATATTTATTCGAAAGACGAAATTAGGGGTGTTACATATAACCTCTGAAATTAGCAACAAATTCCTTGAATCCCAACTCTCTGTTCTCAGCCATCAACAGTTGAGCAGAGTCCAGAAATCAGAATTTTCATGCATGTACAGACCATAAAATTTGGGGAAATTGGTTAGGTTTTGCTCTATGCAACATGCACCAAGGGATCGAACGATTTTGAGATCAAAGGAGTTCATTCACTTACCCAAATTGAAGCTCCAACTAAGCTCGAGGAATCAGTTTTGCAGGAACAGTTTTTGAACTCCTCCACTTCAAAGGCTTCGTTCTCTCAGCTCCCTCACCCTCAACTCACAATGTTTATGTCTTTGTAAAGCTCTTGATGTAAGCTTTACAACTGTGTATCACTCAAAGGCTAACACTCAACAACGAGAGAGAATTGAAGGAAACGATTTTGAAACCCTAATCAGAGCCTCCACACCCAATCTCAGCCAAACAACCCCAAATTCATCAACCACACCAGCTTATATAGAGTAATCCGTGTGCCATGCAGGGCGACACGCGTTTACCACTACGAATCGAGTGGGATTCGTGGCGATTAATCGAATTAACCAAGTGATTACTCATCAAAATCCACTAACCCAGTTTCTGAGTTCATCGTCTAACCGGTTATAGGGCATTACTAACCGGTTAGATCAGTACAAAATTTAAAGATTAATATTTTTAAATCTTTCCCTCCAAGAATTCCTTCAATATTACATTTAGGCTCTAAACCAAGAACTAAAATGCAATATCCTTAATTTTTGCATTTATTTGCCATATAAAAATATCTCAACTTATTTTTATATTCCAGGCCAATTAAATACAAAACATAAACTTGGAAATTCATATAAATTAATAATAAAACTTTTATTATTAATTTCCTTATTATCCGTGAGACGAAAATTAGGGGTGTTACAATTTTGGTCTATGGTCAAGCCTATGGTAACACATTATCATTGTTGAACTTGAGTGAATTGAAAATATGACCCTTATACACTTTTGAGAGAAACATTTGAGAGGTTGAGAGAGTTCACAAGTCCTGAGTTCTGATTGGGTTTGTTACTCTAACTAGTTTGTGATTGTGTAAATAGTTTGTGATAATATGTGTTTGAGTCATGAGTCGAAGTCTTAGATGAGGTATATATATGTTGATTTAGGGAGGTTGTCTTTTGTTTAGAATTTTATTTTACTTTTCCTGGGACATGCAAAATGCTAAGTTTGGGGGAGTGATTTGGGTCCAATATATAGTGTTTTGAGCATTGATTTGACTCCCTTTTACTATGTGTTTAGCTTGTTTCTCAAGTATTTTGTAGGACTTTTTGTTAATTCTTAGAAATAGTTCTTAGTTTTGAACCCTTGGAACGTTTTGATCCTTTTTGGGTATGTTTCAGGTACTTAAGGAGCTTAAATGCAAAATATATTGATGGACTTGGATAGAGGATGAAAAGAGCTTCGAAACGGTCCAAGAACGGAGTAAAACGGAGTCCAGAGCAGTCCGTAGCGCCCAAAACAGTCCGGGGCGCGCGTGCTGAAATTGTGCAGTACCCGTGCGCGCCCCTTGCGTGAGGACGGATGCGCCCCAGGCGCGCAAACCGCGTGGAAGTGACGCTTCTCGGTATTTTGGCCATAACTTGAGCTAAGCTTATCCAAAAAAGGAGATCTTGGTATCATTTTAAATCTAAGGAAAAGATCTACAACTTTGCCAGAAATAGCCTTGCTCAAAATCAAGGCCGAAGTTGAGTGTCAGACATGAGAAAGCCCAATTGGGCCACTTCCGGATCAGTTTTGCTCCAATTCAATTAGGATTAGTTTTATCTTATAAATTAGTGATTTAGAATTAGGTTAGGCAGCCAACTAGAAGAGAAAACAGAAATTAGAATTGAAGAGGGAGATTACCAATACTTTGAAGCAAGTGGAGATTGAAGAATTTGGGGTAATTTGTCTATGAATTTCCCTATTATGTCTTTTATTCTTCTTATTTCTTTGTGTAACTAAAACCCTCGTGTTAGGAACACGGTGAATTTGTATGGCGTAGCTTATTTCAATTTATTATTTAGAGTTTTCCTGTTTTTAATTCATGCGTTAATTGTGTTTTTATTGCATACGTAAACCTGATCAATTTATGTTTTGGATTTCTTAATTCGTAACGAGAATTAGGATTTTGAATAGGCCTTGCAATTAACGGTATAATCAGTTTAGTTATAGAGGTATGATTGAATGATTATATGACTTTGTAATTCCCTTGTGCTGAATATGATATTTTCTAATATTGTAATTTGTTGAGAGATCAAGGATTAAGTATTTAGAGAATAAGGGTAATGTTAGAGAGATCTAACTATTGCTATTTGAGAGGAATTGTCCATGAATTAAAGGAAAATCTAAATTATAGTTGAATAAGTGAAACCTACAATGCAACCAACGTTCCTAACCACCTTTCTCCCATAGTTCTCAAGTTTCTATTTAATTTCAGCAATTAATTAGTTTAGTTAATTCATAGTTTCAAATCTGAATTTTAATTTAAACCAACTTTTTAGTTATAGGATTTAGTTTTAATTACATTAAGGTGAAAATATACTAAAAACACAACTCCCTGTGGGACGATATTCGGTCTTCCATAGACTATATTACTCGTTGACCCAGTACACTTGCTGGCTAATCAACAAGGCTCCATTCTGTGACAAGTGCAAGCGCCGTCATCATGGTCGTTTTTGTTGGGGAACAAGTGGTTGCTTTAATTGTGGAAAACCAGGACACTTTGCGAAGGACTGCAAGGAACCAGTCAAAGCCAATTCAAGAGGGACAGCTGACAAGCCCATGGTTCAAGGAAGGGTTTTCACGCTTAGTGGTGTGGAGGCAAGCCAATCCTCTGATCTTGTGCAAGGTAATTACTTGCTAAATGGTCAGTTCTGTAATGTGTTGTTTGATTCTGGTGCAACACATTCATTTATTTCATATGAATGTGTAAATCGTTTGAGTTTACCCATGTCTGAGTTATCATACACTCTTAAAGTAGAAACCCCTACTAATGCTCCTGTAGTTGTTTCTAGAGCATGTCTTAACTCTTGTATAGAAGTGTTAGGACAAATCTCTAGGGTAGATTTGATCTGTTTGCCCTTATCGCAATTAGATGTGATCTTGGGGATGAATTGGTTGAGTCAAAACCAAGTGATCATTGATTGTGATAGAAAAGTAGTGATCTATAGAAACCCAAAACCTTCAGGCTATATGTGCTTGTTCAACACTGAAGTGGAGGAGAATGGCCCAAGGGTTGAAGAGATCCCCGTTGTCCGAAATTTTCCTGAGGTATTCGCTGACGAGATACCGGGTTTGCCACAGAAGAGAGAGATTGAATTTGGGATTGATTTAGTTCCGGGGTTTGGTCCCATTTTTATCGCTCCTTATAGAATGGCACCACCGGAAATGGCTGAGATGAAGAAGCAGATTGAAGAGTTGTTGCAGAATCAGATGATCCGGCCTAGTGTGTCACCTTGGGGTGCTCCGGTTCTGTTCGTCAAAAAGAAGGATGGTAGCATGAGGATGTGTGTAACACCCTGCAAATTCCTCGTACTGAATTAAAATACTAAAGAGATTTATTTTGAGAAAAATGTTTTTGAGAGAGTATTTTCTTAAACAAATTTCTTAATTCATGTTTTTAAAGTGGTAAATGATTTTAAAGAATGATTTTCGTGGACTAATGTTATAAGTTTTAAAGTTGAATTTTGAAAATAACTATGTGTGCATAAACTTGCATGTACGGTTGTTACAAGTATATATATATATGCTTAAAATTTAACTAATAAATAAACATGGTTATGATATATGTATGTGTAATATGTGTGATTGTGTGTGTGTGCATGAGTATGTGCATGTGTGATATGTGTGCCGTGTATTATGGAGTGCGAGACATGATATGCCAAAGTGTTACATGCATGCTTAAATATGTGTAAAATGTATGCATCATTCCATGACCTAATGTTATGTGTTGCTATGATAACATGAAAGGAAAATTATGTGTATATGTGTGTGTGCATATGGTTCGGCCATGAGAGGATAAGAGAACCAAGTAGGAGAGCATTTTCTTACTCATTAAGAAAGTTGAAATTAAAAATAAAATTTGAAAGGGAAACATGTGGAAACCTAGGTTGAATGAGTCATGAGGCCTAGGGAAGACTTTCTTCAACATTGTCTCCCATGATAAGATTCTTTCCATGCAACAAATGGACTAGACCAAATTACCCATTAGTATTGCACAAGGAACCAAGGGCACAAGAGGGAAGTTCCAACCCTTGCCTTTGTCCATATGAGCCGTGTGTGTGTGGGAGGAGTGGGTTACTTGATTCATTCATTTTCACATCCCCTAAACACACTTGGTCCAAGAGCAACACAAAGCTCTTGAAATCCTTAGAGAAAGAGTGAGACCGTGAAGAGAGGAGAAGAAGAATGAGAATCCCAAACCTCTCAACCCCAAATATCTTTGGTTCCTTCTTTCACCCACACTTTCCTTCAAAAACCTAAGAATAAAATCACCATCAACCCCAAAAAAAAAAAGATGGCCGAAGAAAACTTTAGAAGAAGAATAAGAAAGAGTCCAAGTCCAAAAACCTAGGCTTCCCTCTTGAAGATCAAGTCTAGAAGGTTGAAAACCATCTCTTTTCTTTGGTGATTCGAAGATCCTAGAGTTGATAGAGTAGTTTTAATATCTAAAGCCTTGTAATTCTCACCTCTTTTCTTGCATGTCTCTTTTTATGTTTGATCTATAATTGCATGTAACTTCTAAGCTTTGACCTTGAGATTTCAAGAGCTAAACAAACTTGTAGAACCCTAAACCATGGACATTATCATTCGGCCATGTCTAGAAGTTTAGGTGTGATGATTTTTATTTTATTTTGAGTTCATGCATGTTGATTTGATGCTTGTTGGAGATGATCTAAGTGATTTAAATGCTTTGATTTTAACTTTGAATTTTCTAAGCTTTGATCTTTGATTTTCTTTTCAAAAAGAGCTTTGATCTATTGTTTTGATCTTGAAAAAGATTTGATTCTTGACTTGATTTTCCATAACTTGGATCTTGAAGTTTTGCATGTGATTCTTGTTCTCGAAAAGTCTTGTTACTTGGTGTACATGTCACGGATTTGATGAGAAAGCAAAGGAAAACAACTTTTTCAAAATGGTTTTGCTTTGATCTAAATTTATGTGTGTTTCAAAGCTAAAGGTTAAGTTTCTTTTCGGTCAAGCCTTGAAAATCAAAAGATCATGATTATTTTTCATAAAAAGGAACTTGCATGTGATTCTCTTTTACCTTAAGTGATTTTTAGAAGCACATGCAAAGAAAAATAAAAATGAAAATGTGTTTGAAGTGACAAAGAGGTCACGGTTTTATGAAGAAAAAGGGAGTGGTGTTTTTCTAAAACCATGTGTTGAAAGTGCATGTTTTGATTTGTTAATTTTAGGTTTTGCATGTAGAAAATTTGCATCAAAGACCTTGTTTTTCCTATGATAATGATTCGGCCTACACTAGTTGTAATAGGCTAGATTCCTTTTGTATGTGATTGACTTGTTGAAATGATTATGTTTGTGATTTTATTTTGAGAAAAACTATTTAATTTGTGTTATGGTGGTTTTTGCTCAATTCGGTGTTAATAAAAGAAAATAAATGAATATATTTTATTATTTCCAAAAGTATTTTCATGGTTTTGATATTAGTTCTTTGCTGTCCAAGATTTTATTTCAAGGTTTTCAATTTATAAAAGTGTTCTTGATTCATGAAAAGTGTGGGTTTCAAGTGCTATCCAATATGTCCAAAAATTAGAATGAGGATTATGGATTTTTCAATGTTCTACAAGTAAAAAGGGTGGCTGGACTCATTTCATACAGCCACATAAACTAATTATTTTATTTATTATAATGTGAATTTTCAAATGATTTTTGAAGGATTTCAAGTTTAAGAAAAGATTGTGTTTTAAGGAAAGATAAAGGGAATAAAATAACTAATTGGGTTGGAAGAAAGTATGGTGTTTAAATGAATATATATATATATATATATGCGTACATGTGTGTATGTATATTCGGCCATGTAGTATAAATAAGTTTTGGAAATTTAATTGCACTAAAATGAACTCATGTAACGATTTTTGAAAAGAATTGAGTTGTTGTGTTTGATTCATACCTTTGTGAGAGTGTGAATGTCTAAGTGTTTGTTTGGATTATAAATAAATTAAATGATTAATCAAACACTTGTATGACTTCATTTATTTAAGTGTTGTTGTGATTGTGTGCTAAGTTATGTTTGCAAAATAATTGAGTGTGTAAATGGCTTTAAAATAAATTGATTTTAAGAAATTTCCATTTGATTTAATTAAGATTTTAAATTGTGTTTATGGCTGCCCGGAATTATTTAAACTTGTTTCTTGACTTTGAAAATATGTTCAAGTGATTTAAAGTAAAATTTTCAAGTGATAATTGATTTAAGGAAAACCCGGATGTAAAACGGTGAACTTTTCGGTGTTTTTGAATATAAGAGAGGTGCTGTCCAAAACGGACCAGAAACCCAACCAAATAATCTAAATTCTCTTACTAAATGTTTTCAAATGATTTTAAAATAATTAAAGTGCTAGAAAATATGAGGATTGTTTTGATAAAACAATAGTGTTTTAAGTCTTTTGATTAAGAACAGAAAGTGTCATGAGATAAGAAAATATTTTTCTTAGAACCAGACAATAACGTAAGTGTATTTTATTTAGTACGAGGAAATCTTAAAGACGAGGGATTGGGGCAGCCGGCAGCACAAAGGATCCGAGGCGACGGTACGCATTAAATTGCTGGACCTCAGGTGAGAGAGAAGCTTTCCTAAGACACCGTGGTAGTTAGGTGATATATTAGGACGTTCCGTATCATCTCAAAGATCGGAACTAAGTGGTTCGGAGTCGGTAGTATGGTGGCAATTGTTTGCTTTGTGTGGCCACTCATACGAAGGTGACAAAGACCACATTGTTATTGTATGCTGGTTGTGTGTGTGGATAGCATGTTTATATTTATTTATTTGATTATGCCTGTTGGAATTTCCTGTTGTTGATTGATATGTGTAATATACTGATGGACATCTGTTACGTCCTGAATAGGAAATGAAATGAATGAAAGTGAAAGTAAAGTTAGAAGTGTGAAGAAATAATAATGATAAGATACAAAGAGAAAAGGATAATGAGTGAGAACAAGATTTGTGTTGGAAAAATAATTGAGATTGGGGAAGGAATGAAATGATAGTGTTAAAAACGAGCCAGAGCTGGGAGAGTGATGTTGATATGAGATGTGGTCTCAGTGGAGCTGGGCTCCTTTGTCTTCTGGTTTTAGTCTGGGACTAGTGTTGAGTTGAGCTTGCTCCTCCATTAGCGCCCAGCAAAGTTGTGATTTTTGAAAAGGTTTTTGAAAAACGGTTTTCGAAAAGATTTTTTATTTTTGAAAAAGAGATTTCTGAAAAGATTTGTGAAGGGAAAGTTTTGAAAATGATTCGTGAAAAAGAGATCTTGTGGAGGATGGTGGAGAGAAGTTTTAGAAAAGGATTTGTGAAAAGAAATTCTTTTGAAAAGAGGTTTTGAGAAATATTATGAAAAGTATTTTCAGAAAGTTTTGAAAGGAAAATTTTGAGAAAGTTGTGAAAAGTTTGTTCTGAGTGAAGATGTTGAAATGAGATGATTGTGAGAAATGGAGTAGGTTGGAAAGTCTGAGAAATGAGATTGGAAATTGTGATGTGATCCCAGCTCTGTGCTATGTGAAATGATGAGGGAATGTTTGTGCAAAGTTAGTGGTCGGGACTCGTTGAAGGGTTGCACGAAATGAATAATACGATGATGTCTGATATTTTTCCCCAAAGCATTAAGGAGGGTAATTCGATAAGACTGGATGAAAAGAAAATGAGAAATTAAGGGAAGTAAAGGAATGAAAGAAAGAATGAAAGAAAGAATACTCGTAAGAAATGCATAAAGTAGAACGACAATGATAATAATAATGATAATGATATGTTTGGTTAGTTGTTGTATGCCTGTGTGTTATATTGTATGCTTGTATAGTCCTATTATTTTCCCTAGCGTAATCCCACACCGTCGACGATCCGTCGTTCGGAATGCTTACTCTCTCCTGTTCGTTGGCATATCGGTGCTTCTGGTATCTCAACGGGCAGATGGAGTAACGGATGGAAGTCACCGTACGAGGCTATCGGGACTACAAAGAGAAGGTTCGGTAGGAGGCTCGGAGGAACTCCACCACTCTCAATGGAGCAGAGCCGGAATCTACTAGCAATGAGGGAATTGCAACAAGGAGGGCAACACCTTTGAGAGCAAAGAGAGGACGCAAGAAAAAGAAAGAGGACCTTCACCCCATAGTTCTCAATGGATAGTTTAAGATTAGTGTGGCTAGATTAGATTGTGGTGATTGTTTTGATTTAAGGATTACCGAAGCCATGAGCCATTTATGTAATCGAGCTAAGTTTTAATTTGACTTGTGGTGCCTACTTTTATTCAAAGTTAATGCATGAAAAGTTGTTGAGAATTGTCAAGATGATTTTGAACCAAGTTCTTTTATGAAAGTGAATGTTTTATGAAAAGAATAGTTTTAGTAACAACTCGGTTTTCGAACGAGAGTGTGGAAGAACATCAAGACCTTTTTAATAACGGTTTCAAACTCTTCCACAATGTTTTTTTTTTAAAAAAAAAATTTGGCCTCATTTTTGGCAACTTTGATACATAAAAGTTAATTATTTTGAGTTATGAAAATCCTGCTGTTACAGAATGGTATCAGAGCTTATGGTAATCCTTAGTGGCCTTAAGCATGGGCTTACATGCTTTGTTTGTGTGACTCTGTATGTTTGCTAGTATAAGGATAGGAGCATAAGATTAGGTTCTCGTCTTTCTAGGATGTAAGACATTGATTGTGACTTAGTATCGGCCAAGTTAGTTTAAGGAACCTGTTCATCTAGTAGATTGAGGAACGTAGAGTAAGTAGAAGTGAATAGGATGAGATCTCCTAACCTTTGATGTTTCCTTAGTGTTTGATAAACTTCCAGTTGTTGGCCTAGACGTGCCCTTGTTCAAAGAGTAGTCGGTATCTTTGAAGAAATAGGATGTTATTTTGAGTTCCCTGTTTGTTGAATTGCTTCAACCAAACATTAGTGTTGTTAGAATTTAACCCTTTTCTTCATGAGCCTTATTATCCACCTGTAGCCTTATCCACTTATTTAAGATTCATTAGTCCAACTTATGGAATTAGAAGTGCCATAGTTACCCCAAATAGTTCAAGGTTTGAGCGATTGAGGAAGGAGAAATAGTCTAAGTTGGTAAAGGTTGCAAGATCACCATAAGATAGTTATAAGTTGAATCAAAGTTGGGGAGTCACACGGAGAAAAAAGGGCGTATGTTATCGGTCCTTAGAGGAATTTTGAGGAAAATTTGAGAATTAGGATTGCCTTACACCCCAATTAGGAAATGAGATGATCAAGGGTGAAGCCTAAGTAGCAATAGCATCCCTGCAAGCTAGAGGAATGACAAATGAAAACCCTAGAACTAGAAGGAGAGTTGAAGGAAGGGTGAGGTAGTAGGAACCCGAGTCGTAGTGAATAGTGAATATTTAAATATTTTTAGGTAAAATCCTATACTTTTGAAGATGTGTGAATGCTTGTTTGATTGAATTCCCCTCAAGTCCGTACCAATGGTTGGACTTTCTGTGACAACGACCGGCGGAGGGAGCGGCATCTTCTTTGGTTAGTCCGTTGGACTTAACTCGATTCGACATTCAGGCGGTGGTACGAGTGTGACTTCTTCGTTCGAGAGCAACAAATGAGGAGCACTGCAAGAAGGATTACATCTGCAAAAGGGAATACGACCACGAAAGATGAATGAGAGTGTTCTTATGAGAATCACGGTAACGTGAGAATTTTATGCCCTGCTGCCCAACCCACAGCGTATTTCTCGGGGACGAGAAATCTTTAAGTTGGGGAGAATGTAACACCCCGCAAATTCCTCGAACTGAATTAAAATACTAAAGAGATTTATTTTGAGAAAAATGTTTTTGAGAGAGTATTTTCTTAAAAAAATTTCTTAATTCATGTTTTTAAAGTGGTAAATGATTTTAAAGAATGATTTTCGTGGACTAATGTTATAAGTTTTAAAGTTGAATTTTGAAAATAACTATGTGTGCATAAACTTGCATGTACGGTTGTTACAAGTATATATATATGCTTAAAATTTAACTAATAAATAAACATGGTTATGATATATGTATGTGTAATATGTGTGATTGTGTGTGTGTGCATGAGTATGTGCATGTGTGATATGTGTGCCGTGTATTATGGAGTGCGAAACATGATATGCCAAAGTGTTACATGCATGCTTAAATATGTGTAAAATGTATGCATCATTCCATGACCTAATGTTATGTGTTGCTATGATAACATGAAAGGAAAATTATGTGTATATGTGTGTGTGCATATGGTTCGGCCATGAGAGGATAAGAGAACCAAGTAGGAGAGCATTTTCTTACTCATTAAGAAAGTTGAAATTAAAAATAAAATTTGAAAGGGAAACATGTGGAAACCTAGGTTGAATGAGTCATGAGGCCTAGGGAAGACTTTCTTCAACATTGTCTCCCATGATAAGATTCTTTCCATGCAACAAATGGACTAGACCAAATTACCCATTAGTATTGCACATGGAACCAAGGGCACAAGAGGGAAGTTCCAACCCTTGCCTTTGTCCATATGAGCCGTGTGTGTGTGGGAGGAGTGGGTTACTTGATTCATTCATTTTCACATCCCCTAAACACACTTGGTCCAAGAGCAACACAAAGCTCTTGAAATCCTTAGAGAAAGAGTGAGACCGTGAAGAGAGGAGAAGAAGAGTGAGAATCCCAAACCTCTCAACCCCAAATATCTTTGGTTCCTTCTTTCACCCACACTTTCCTTCAAAAACCTAAGAAGAAAATCACCATCAACCCCCAAAAAAAAAAAAGATGGCCGAAGCAAACTTTAGAAGAAGAAGAAGAAAGAGTCCAAGTCCAAAAACCTAGGCTTCCCTCTTGAAGATCAAGTCTAGAAGGTTGAAAACCATCTCTTTTCTTTGGTGATTCGAAGATCCTAGAGTTGATAGAGTAGTTTTAATATCTAAAGCCTTGTAATTCTCACCTCTTTTCTTGCATGTCTCTTTTTATGTTTGATCTATAATTGCATGTAACTTCTAAGCTTTGACCTGGAGATTTCAAGAGCTAAACAAACTTGTAGAACCCTAAACCATGGACATTATCATTCGGCCATGTCTAGAAGTTTAGGTGTGATGATTTTTATTTTATTTTGAGTTCATGCATGTTGATTTGATGCTTGTTGGAGATGATCTAAGTGATTTAAATGCTTTGATTTTAACTTTGAATTTTCTAATCTTTGATCTTTGATTTTCTTTTCAAAAAGAGCTTTGATCTATTGTTTTGATCTTGAAAAAGATTTGATTCTTGACTTGATTTTCCATAACTTGGATCTTGAAGTTTTGCATGTGATTCTTGTACTCGAAAAGTCTTGTTACTTGGTGTACATGTCACGGTTTTGATGAGAAAGCAAAGGAAAACAACTTTTTCAAAATGGTTTTGCTTTGATCTAAATTTATGTGTGTTTCAAAGCTAAAGGTTAAGTTTCTTTTCGGTCAAGCCTTGAAAATCAAAAGATCATGATTATTTTTTATAAAAAGGAACTTGCATGTGATTCTCTTTTACCTTAAGTGATTTTTAGAAGCACATGGAAAGAAAAATAAAAAAGAAAATGTGTTTGAAGTGACAAAGAGGTCACGGTTTTATGAAGAAAAAGGGAGTGGTATTTTTCTAAAACCATGTGTTGAAAGTGCATGTTTTGATTTGTTAATTTTAAGGTTTTGCATGTAGAAAATTCCAAGATTTAATTTCAAGGTTTTCAATTTATAAAAGTGTTCTTGATTCATGAAAAGTGTGGGTTTCAAGTGCTATCTAATATGTCCAAAAATTAGAATGAGGATTATGGATTTTTCAATGTTCTACAAGTAAAAAGGGTGGCTGGACTCATTTCATACAGCCACATAAACTAATTATTTTATTTATTATAATGTGAATTTTCAAATGATTTTTGAAGGATTTCAAGTTTAAGAAAAGATTGTGTTTAAAGGAAAGATAAAGGGAATAAAAGAACTAATTGGGTTGGAAGAAAGTATGGTGTTTAAATGAATATATATATATATATATATATATACGTACATGTGTGTATGTATATTCGGCCATGTAGTATAAATAAGTTTGGGAAATTTAATTGCACTAAAATGAACTCATGTAACGATTTTTGAAAAGAATTGAGTTGTTGTGTTTGATTCATACCTTTGTGAGAGTGTGAATGTCTAAGTGTTTGTTTGGATTATAAATAAATTAAATGATTAATCAAACACTTGTATGACTTCATTTATTTAAGTGTTGTTGTGATTGTGTGCTAAGTTATGTTTGCAAAATAATTGAGTGTGTAAATGGCTTTAAAATAAATTGATTTTAAGAAATTTCCATTTGATTTAATTGAGATTTTAAATTGTGTTTATGGCTGCCCGAAATTATTTAAACTTGTTTCTTGACTTTGAAAATATGCTCAAGTGATTTAATGTAAAATTTTCAAGTGATAATTGATTTAAGGAAAACCCGGATGTAAAACGGTGAACTTTTCGGTGTTTTCGAATATAAGAGAGGTGCTGTCCAAAACGGACCAGCAACCCAACCAAATAATCTAAATTTTCTTAATAAATGTTTTCAAATGATTTTAAAATAATTTTAATAAATTGCTAGACCTCAGGTGAGAGAGAAGCTTTCCTAAGACACCGTGGTAGTTAGGTGATATATTAGGACGTTCTGTATCATCTCAAAGATCGAAACTAAGTGGTTCGGAGTCAGTAGTATGGTGGCAATTGTTTGCTTTGCGTGGCCACTCATACGAAGGTGACAAAGACCACATTGTTATTTTTTGCTGGTTA
Source organism: Crotalaria pallida (assembly GCA_037953625.1). NCBI lineage: Eukaryota > Viridiplantae > Streptophyta > Magnoliopsida > Fabales > Fabaceae > Crotalaria > Crotalaria pallida. The sequence goes on along the minus strand of CM075655.1, from coordinate 82,931,117 downwards.
TGTGTGTGTGGATAGCATGTTTATATTTATTTATTTGATTATGCCTGTTGGAATTTACTGTTGTTGATTGATATGTGTAATATACTGATGGACGTCTGTTACGTCCTGGATAGGAAATGAAATGAATGAAAGTGAAAGTAAAGTTAGAAGTGTGAAGAAATAATAATGATAAGATACAAAGAGAAAAGGATAATGAGTGAGAACAAGATTTGTGTTGGAAAAAGAATTGAGATTGGGGAAGGAATGAAATGATAGTGTTAAAAACGAGGCAGAGCTGGGGAGAGTGATGTTGATATGAGATGTGGTCTCAGTGGAGCTGGGCTCCTTTGTCTTCTGGTTTTAGTCTGGGACTAGTGTTGAGTTGAGCTTGCTCCTCCATTAGCGCCCAGCAAAGTTGTGATTTTTGAAAAGGTTTTTGAAAAACGGTTTTCGAAAATATTTTTTTTTAAAAAAGAGATTTCTGAAAAGATTTGTGAAGGGAAAGTTTTGAAAATGATTCGTGAAAAAGAGATCTTGTGGAGGATGGTGGAGAGAAGTTTTAGAAAAGGATTTGTGAAAAGAAATTCTTTTGAAAATGTTTTTGAAAAGAGGTTTTGAGAAATATTATGAAAAGTATTTTCAGAAAGTTTTGAAAGGAAAATTTTGAGAAAGTTGTGAAAAGTTTGTTCTGAGAGAAGATGTTGAAATGAGATGATTGTGAGAAATGGAGTAGGTTGGAAAGTCTGAGAAATGAGATTGGAAATTGTGATGTGATCCCAGCTCTGTGCTATGTGAAATGATGAGGGAATGTTTGTGCAAAGTTAGTGGTCGGGACTCGTTGAAGGGTTGCACGATGGACGGGCCGACCTTAGGTTAATTAAAAGATAAAAGACTTAAAAGACATGCGCGGTGAGGTATGAGAGTGCGAAGTAGTGGAGAGGAAGAAACGATAAGTATCTGTGGATACTTAGGACGAGATTGCATTAGGGGAGGACGATGACGGTGAAACGTCAAGAAGTCTAGAGTATGTTTCTAGGCAGAACGAACTCCACATGTGGCGCACTAACGTGGTGGGGACTGGGTCTAATGCCGTGGTAAGTTCTGCGGGCCCACTAGAAACCTACTGTTTCCCCCTAGATTGCAAATCGAGAACAGTGAGAGGGACTGGAACAGGGCATTGTGTTTGCCACTGCGTGGACAGTGAGCCTTGATATTATTGATATGATTTGAGGACGAGATCCTCCTGGTCTGGGACCATTTATGTGTTGTGACAACTGTCGTGCCCGCGTGGTAAAGGTCCTGTACTCCTGTTTGCTTCCGACTAGGTTGGGTGGATGACCGAGGAGATGTAGACGTGAGTGATCGTGGAGGACGAAATGAATAATACGATGATGTCTGATATTTTTCCCCAAAGCATTAAGGAGGGTAATTCGATAAGACTGGATGAAAAGAAAATGAGAAATTAAGGGAAGTAAAGGAATGAAAGAAAGAAAGAAAGAAAGAATACTCGTAAGAAATGCATAAAGTAGAACGACAACGACAATGATAATAATAATGATAATGATATGTTTGGTTAGTTGTTGTATGCCTGTGTGTTATATTGTATGCTTGTATGGTCCTATTATTTTGCCTAGCGTAATCCCACACCGTCGATGATCCGTCGTTCGGAATGCTTACTCTCTCCTGTTCGTTGGCATATCGGTGCTGTTGGTATCTCAACGGGCAGATGGAGTAACGGATGGAAGTCACCGTACGAGGCTATCTGGACTACAAAGAGAAGGTTCGGTAGGAGGCTCGGAGGAACTCCACCACTCTCAATGGAGCAGAGCCGGAATCTACTAGCAATGAGGGAATCGCAACAAGGAGGGCAACACCTTCGAGAACAAAGAGAGGACGCAAGAAAAAGAAAGAGGACCTTCACCCCATAGTTCTCAATGGATAGTTTAAGATTAGTGTGGCTAGATTAGATTGTGGTGATTGTTTTGATTTAAGGATTACCGAAGCCAAGAACCATTTATGTAATCGAGCTAAGTTTTAATTTGACTTGTGGTGCCTACTTTTATTCAAAGTTAATGCATGAAAAGTTGTTGAGAATTGTCAAGATGATTTTGAACCAAGTTCTTTTATGAAAGTGAATGTTTTATGAAAAGAATAGTTTTAGTAACAACTCGGTTTTCGAACGAGAGTGTGGAAGAACATCAAGACCTTTTTAATAACGGTTTCAAACTCTTCCACAATATTTTTTTTAAAAAAAAATAAATTTGGCCTCATTTTTGGCAACTTTGATACATAAAAGTTAATTATTTTGAGTTATGAAAATCGGGCTGTTACAATGTGTATCGACTACCGGTAGTTGAATAAGGTTACAATCAAGAACAAGTATCCTTTACCAAGGATAGATTACCTTATGGATCAAGTTCTTGGGGCTTCAATATTTTCCAAGATTGATCTGAGATCGGGGTATCATCAGATCAGGATTAGAGAAGAGGATATCTCTAAGACTGCATTTCGGTCCCGATACGGGCATTATCAGTATGTTGTGATGCCGTTCGGATTGACTAATGCACCAGCTATTTTCATGGACTACATGAATCAAATCTTTAGACCTTATTTAGATTCATTAGTGGTTGTGTTCATTGACGATATCCTTATATATTCCAAGAGCCCAGAGGAGCATGCTGAACATTTGAGAATAGTGTTGAATGTTCTAAAGGAGAAGCAATTGTATGCCAAACTTGCAAAGTGTGAGTTCTGGCTGGAGGAAGTTAAGTTTTTAGGGCATGTGATCTCAAACAAGGGGATAGCGGTTGACCCGGCGAAAGTAAGTTCAGTTCTGCAATGGGAACAACCGAGGTCGGTCACGGAAGTAAGAAGTTTTCTTGGTTTGGCTGGCTACTACAGAAGATTTATAGAAGGTTTCTCGAAGATCGCACTACCATTGACGAAGCTAACTCGGAAAGATCAACCATTTATATGGGATGAGAAGTGTGAAAGGAGTTTCCGAGAATTAAAGGAAAGATTGACATCATCTCCTGTGTTGATTTTGCCTGATCCGCAGAAGAATTTTGAGGTGTACTGTGATGCATCGAAACAAGGACTTGGAAGTGTTTTGATGCAAGATGGAAAGGTAGTCGCTTACGCCTCGAGACAGCTAAAAGTTCATGAAATGAACTATCCAACTCATGATTTAGAGCTGACAGCTGTTGTTTTCGCTCTAAAGATTTGGAGGCATTACCTCTATGGCACTACGTTTCGGGTGTTTAGTGACCATAAGAGTTTAAAGTACCTCTTTGATAAGAAAGAGTTGAATATGAGACAATGTCGATGGATGGAGTTCCTGAAGGATGATGAGTTTGAACTTCATTACCATCCTGGGAAAGCAAACGTTGTGGCGGATGCATTGAGTCGAAAAGCAATGCATATCAATTCGATGATGGTCAGAGAAGCTGCATTGATAGAAGAATTTAGAGATTTGATCCTGACAATGCAAGTAGAGCCGACAAGTGTCAAGATGGGGATGTTGCAGATTGCTAATGAGTTCTTGCACAGGATTCGTGAGTTGCAACAAGAAGATGATGAGCTTAAGGAAAAGAGGAAGCTTATGGAGGAAGGCAAAGAGTTAGAATTTCAAGAAGGGAAAGATGGAATCCTTCGCTTTAGAGCAAGGATTTGTGTGCCCGATAATTTGGAGGTAAGGAGAATGATTATGGATGAAGCGCATAAGAGCAAGATGAGTATGCATCCGGGAGCTACCAAAATGTATCAGGATTTGAAGAAGATATTTTGGTGGCCTGGTTTGAAGAAAGATGTGGCAAGGTATGTAGCGTGTTGTTTGGTGTGTCAGAAGGCGAAGGTGGAACACCAAAGACCAGGAGGAGAATTACTTCCCTTAGAAATTCCGTTATGGAAATGAGATAGTATCTCAATGGATTTTGTATCTGGGTTGCCAAGGACAACTACTGGTCATGATGCAATCTGGGTGATTGTAGATCGCTTGACGAAGTCAGCGCATTTTATTCCAGTTAATATGTGCTACTCTTTGGAAAAGCTCACTCAGTTGTATATCAAGGAAGTTGTTCGCCTGCATGGTGTACCATCAAGTATCGTGTCAGATCCGATCCAAGGTTTACATTGAAGTTTTGGCAAGATCTACATAAAGCTCTGGGTTCAAGATTGAAGTTGAGTTCGGCATACCATCCTCAGACTGATGGTCAAACGGAAAGGACTATTCAGTTGCTGGAGGACATCTTAAGAGCTTGTGTTTTGGAAGGTCAAGGAAATTGGGAACAAATGTTGCCGCTCGTGGAATTTAGTTACAACAATAGTTATCATACGAGCATTGGAATGGCACCATTTGAAGCTCTGTATGGGAGGAAGTGTCAGTCACCATTATGCTGGTTTCAAGTGGGGGAGAGTTCTCTTATTGGACCAGATTTTGTGCAAGAGACAACCGAGAAGATTGAGATGATACAAGAGAAGATGAAGACAGCTCAAAGTAGGCAGAAAAGCTACGCTGATCGGAGAAGGAAACCCTTAGAATTTGCTGAAGGTGACCATGTTTTCATTAGAATAGTACCAACCAAAGGTGTTAGTAGAACTTTGAAAACCCAGAAACTATCACCTAAGTTTATTGGTCCCTACCATATTCTTAAAAGAGTTGGTCCAGTAGCCTATCAAATAGCCCTACCCCCGTCATTAGCTAATCTTCATAATGTGTTTCACGTGTCTCAGTTGAAAAAGTATGTCCATGATCCTACCATTGTTCTTAGGATCCAACCTGATGACCTAGAAATACGTGGGAACCCAACCTTTGAAGCCATGCCTATCCGCATTGAAGATCGAAGAGTCAAGCAGCTTAGAAGGAAGGATATTCTTTTGGTCAAGGTTATCTTGATTTGTGGTGATGTGTTAGAAGCATCTTGGGAATTAGAAGATAAGATGCGTCAGGATTATCCTGAATTGTTTGTATAAGTTGAATTTCGGGGACGAAATTCCTTGTAAGTGGGGGAGTAGTGTAACACCCCAAAATTTTAATCCCTGATTAATGAAATGTTAATTATAAAATTTATTATAATTAATTATTTCTATTTTAATCTTTGGTTAAAATTCTATGTTTATGTTGTTGGTGAATGTGTGAATTTAATTTGGTAAGTATATTTATGCATAAAATAAATATTTTGCATATTAGTCCCTGATTTGGGACCTAGAGATAATTATAGGAAAGGTTTTGGAGGGAAAGAAAATAAAATTAATATTTTTCAAAATCTGGTCAAAATACTCGAGTATTTCTAAGAGTACTAGAGTATTCTGGTCAGAGTTGCACGAGTTAGTGCGTTTTGGTGAGTCACCACCAACGATTCTCGCTGTGTGACACGAAAACACCCTCCAACCACCTTCCCAGTCGTCGTGTCGACGTGCATGGACATCCAACATCAGTATTTAAGCTTGAAATCGAATAGGAACCAACCATTTTGTAAAAATTGTTTAAGAGGTTGTGAGTTAGGGTTCCTGGATTGTTTCCTTCGATTCTCCCTCTGTGTTTTGAGTAACAAACTATACACCAATACAAAGCTCACATCACGAGCTTTGTATAGACATAAAAATTGTGAGTTGAGAGTATTTACATTTATTTTTTACATTGCATGATATTAATTCTCATATGGATCAAATACAAAAATGAAAATAAATATGACAGGCAGAATGGCAACACTAAGTAATTGTTAGCAGCATTTTAGTAGTGTTCAATTCACGTAATGGAAGTATGACAATTTACGCATGGGAAGCAATCTTAAACTCACTCAGTCAACAAGATCAAGATTAAACATTATTTCAATATATAACTGCAATGAATCCTGAAAACAAGAAAAACAGTTTTATTTGGATGAACAGTTCAAATAACTGCTGGCATTTTTAATGAGAGCTCATGCAGGTTTGGAGCAACTTACAAGATTATATGTGTAATGTTTTTTCTACATTAATTTGATCTGAAGAATTTACATCAAACACAGACACATCCAAATGAAACATATGAACATAAACTAGTAATCAATCCAAAAAACGCAACCCTATATCAAAATATGAAGAGCCTTAACAAAGGAGCTCATGAAAAGGAATAATTTTACTGAAATGAACAGATGTAGGGTTCAGTGTTGCCTCTAAATCTTTGAAAACATGAAACAGAATGAAAACAAGGTGACATACTTGTAATTATTAATGAAACAGAAAACATTTTCTAAAACCAAACAGGTCCATCCTTAGTACTTCTCTCCCAGCCACCTAGTCATCTAGTTGAGGGAATAACAACTGACCAAGTTGTTTCTAGAGGGAGAGATCACAAACTTCGCTTCAAATGCAATACCAAATACCAAAATGAATGAGAAATCGGAGGTGCAATCATTAAAATTGTTCCTCTAGCTATCCTTGGTTATTACAACAACAACAATAAAAGCCTTTTCCCAGTAAGTGGAAACTACATGGATTAGAAAATATCATTGTATTCTATCATAAATCATATCCTCAAAAAGTCCATTTAGTCCTAAATGACTATTAGAGTATCCTCCATTTGATCTGCTCATCTCACTGAGGGTTCTACTGCTCTTCTCCTCACTTGGCCAAACTACCTTAGGTGAGATTCTATCATCTTTTTGTCAATAGATGCTACCCTAACTTTCTCTTTATGCACTTGTTCCTGATACTATATTCTCATGCATGTCTACTCATTCAACACAATATCCTCATCTCTACAACATTACATTTATTCTCTTTGTGGGTCTTTACTGCCCCACATTTAGTACCACAAAGCATTAAAAGTCTTATTGGGTGTGGTAAAACCTTCCTTTCAGCTTAAGAGCCAGCTTTCAATCACAAATAAACCCTGAAGCACTAGAGTTTTAACCATATCACTTTGTTGTAAGTAAATATAAACTTCATGCATCTATATCAGAATTGGATACACAACAAATCAAAGCCAGAACAACAGTGAAACAATCCAAAAACCATTTTTGAATAATCAATTACAAAACCCTAAAGCACAAACTATAGGACCTATAACCATCGATTGAATCAATTTTGTAACCCTAGAACTCAAAATGCAAACACAAAAAGTAGGGAAACAGAGAATTCAAAATTAGAAACCCTAAAATTAAAAGATGAAGCAGCAGAAGTAGCATTATGGAGTGAGAGATTGAGAAAGGAACTCACCGATCCTTGTGAAATTGAGCTCGACCTCCGAGTTCGAGAGTGAGAGTGAGAAATCTGCTTCGAGTTCGATGGTGAGAGTGAGAGTGAGAGTGAGAGTTCGCTGTTAATGATGAGTTCGACAGTGAGAGTGAGAGTTCGCCGTTAATGATGAGTTCGCCGTTAATGAGAGTGAGAGGGGAGTGAGATACCGTCGGAGGTCGGAGGAGAGTGAGAGGGGAGCGAGACTCTGAGAGAACCGCGTGGAAGCTAAGGGAATTGATATGAAGATTGGGCCTTTTTTGTTAATTTTAGGTTGGCGCTAAATTTTTATTTTAGGCGCTCTGATCTACTTCTTCAATTTTTTTAGCTGAACAGATGTTTTGGGGAACGGTTTTTTTAATGAAGCTTTAGGCAACACATACAAAAATGTTGTCTTTTCTAACACACCATTGCCTATGGAAGTCCATACATTAATATAAAACAATTATCAGCAACGGTTTTGTTATCAAGTTTTAGGCAACGGTTTAAAAACATGGTCCTTTCGATCAACACTTAAAAAACCGTTGCCTATATGGAAGGATATACTGATACGAAGTAGTTGGCAACAGATATGAATAAAAACCGTTGCTAATTGAAATCAGTTGGCTACATACAAAAAACCGTTGCTTATTCCATGTATAGGCAACGGTTTTCTAACCGTTGAAATTTCAGTGTTGCCTAAAGCCAAAAATGTTGTAGTGTACGATCGATGCATATTGTTACTCATGCAATATATCACAATATAAGATGGGGTTATTGCTCTAAAAAAAAGGACCCTCTTGGATCTAAAGGTATTCTAAAACTGACAGGATAAACAAAGGATAGGCGATTTCAGTGAGAAGAAAATCGATTCGTCGAGTGAGTGATAAGGAAATCGATTTGGGGTTTTCAAAACCCTAAAATGTGGAATGAGTGAGAATAAAATCGATTTGGGCTTACCTATGAAGAAGCAAGGAGGAGGCTGTCACAGTCCACGGTGCCTCTGCTGTCCACAGTGCCTTTGCTGTCGAGTGAGTACCTTTGCTGTCTATCCACGCTGCCATCGTCGAGTTTGGGGTGTGGCTGTGATGGTTTTTGGGGTGTGGCTGCTACTATGGTTGTGAAGGAGGGAGGCTTTTGGGGTGAAGTGAATAGGTGAAGCTTTTCAGTGGAGGGAGATTAAAGGTAGCTCCCGCTTTTTTTTGTCATAAACAAAACGACAGTGTTTCGTTTTATTAAAAATTTTATAACCTCAGAGACGGAATTATTCCGTCGCTGGCAAATTTTTCTTTTAGAGACGGAAAGTTTCCGTCTCTACCTTTGTTAAAACTGGTAAAATTAGTCTTTAGATACTGATTTAGAGACGGCTCTAGAGACGGAAGATTTAGAGACGAATTAATCCATCTCTATTGTTGCATTTATCCGTCTCTAATTTTTAGAATTTAAGGGTTGGAAGTTCTTTTCGTTTTCCGTCTCTGATTTTAAAATTCCGTCTCTATTAGAGACGAAAAAAATTCCGTCTCTAACTACCGTCTCTAAATCAGACTTTTCTAGTAGTGGATGATGACAACACAATATAATAACATGTAATTGAACAGGTTCAGGTACATGGATAATGGCAAGGAGATTATTCTCTAATGAAGAATCTAGTCTCTTAGGGCTTAGTATTTTATGTAAAGCGATAATTAATCTAAGACACTCAAGTTCATTTTTAATATTGCTAAGATAAGATGATGATACTTTTTCATGAGAAAACTAGAAGAAGATTTTTTCTTAGCTCCTGGAAAAGTACTTTGCGAAAACCCTTTTATGAAAACCTTTGGTTACAAACTTTTTATGAAAATCTATTTTTATTATGGAGTAATCGATTACTCTTTAGGAATAATCGATTATCTTCTGCAACATTTGTAACCAGAGAGTAAGTAATGGATTACTTAGGTTCATGTAATGGATTACTTCCTTGGACTGGTCATCTGAGTGAAAGTAATCGATTACCTGAAGCTAATAATCGATTACCTTTTGATGCTGCAACATTTGTGAAAAACCTGAGAGCAAGTAATCGATTACCTTGACCAAAGTAATCGATTACCCAAATTCAAATTTTGAAAAACGTGTTGAAATCAATTTGATTCTCAGAATGATTTATTTCCTTTTTAAATTGATCACGTTTTTCAAAATCTTCACACTTCTTCTACTTTTTGAAAACTCTCTCTCACACAACAACACTCTTCTTCTCCTACACTTCATTTTTTTTTTTGAAATTCAATTTTGAGAAGAAAATTATCATCATCATCATCATCTCTTCTTCTATTGAAAATCAACAAGAACATTGAGTGTGCCTTAGGCTAATACTTGCTATAGGATTTCATTGTTGTATCCGCTCTATCTAGAGAGCATCACTTAGTTGCCCAAATTCTTCGTGCAAACCATTTTTGTAAGGGGAGTGTTACCCTTAGTGATTAGAGAGTGAATCTCCTAGTTCAAACGTGAGGCGTTCTGTTTGTAGGGTGAGGACCCTTGTGTTGGGTAGTGCTAGACGAACGGTGGGTCACCTAGTAGTTAGGCTATCTAGGAAATCTAGGAAGTGTCTTCCTAGTTGTGTATTGACGTCCCTAGCGAACGGAGGTTCCTAGTAGCGTGCGGGGCGCTCTGGTTGTACTCGGGGACACGAGGCGTCTTTGGTAATTATTATTGAAAAGCTCAAGTGGGTCGCTTGAGGACTGGATGTAGGCTGTTTTGCCGAACCAGGGTAAAATCTCTGGTGTACAATTTTCTATCCCTTATCTCTTTACGTTTCGCATTTTAAATTTGTGTTAATCGTATTTTCGCGAATAAACCTATTTTCACGTTTTAAATTATTTAGCACGAGTATTGCGTTTTCAGGTTGTTTATATATTCAATCTCGCAAATAATAAGCTTTCAATATTAATATAAATATAATTTTTCGCTTGCGCAAAACGTTTTCAAACGTTCTTTAAATCTTCCGCTGTAATATCTCCTTAATTGTTTTTAAGAACGCCTTGATTCGAGCGTTTTCCAATGTTTTTGTAAACACCCAATTCACCCCGCCCCCCTCTTGGGTGACGGCTGCCAGTCCTAACAATTGGTATCAAAGCTTCGTGCTCTTGTAAAAGCTTAACCGCTTGAGTTAAAGATCCATTGTGCATTGGCAGTATTGGGATATTTGCTTTTGATTTTGAATGGAGGGATTTTCATTCGATGATGCACCAATTTTCGATGGGAAAAATTATGTGTATTGGAGTGCTAGAATGAAGTTTTATCTTCAGTCGATTAATTGTCATTTATGGAATATTGTGTAACACCCCGCATTTTTCCCGTACGTGCGTAAACGATTTTCAGAAAAGTAATTTATGTGAAAAGGAAATAAAGTGATAATTTTCAAGGATTTTTATAAGAAAAGGTATTTTTATAAAAGAGAAACAGATAATTTTGTTGGTTGGATTTTTAAGAAATGAATTGTGATTTTTGTTTGAAATAAAGTTTTGAACTGTTAACTTGAAAAATTCGTAACTTTTTAACCGTAACTCGGATTTTTACAAACTATATAGAAAAACGACCGTCTCGAAATGTAGATTTTGAAAATATAATTTTCAGATTTTTCTGGGTTGTTTTACAAAAATTTATTTTCAGAACAGTGAAATACGAGTTTAAAGAATTGTGTTTTGAAGAAAATGAATTTATTGATTTGGTTTGAATTTTTATGTGAAATGTGTTTGATTGGATATGTGTGTACTGTGTGATGCATGAAATAAATTGTGTGAGTGTGATTCCTTATTAAGTGATTGCATTATGGTATGAATTAATAATTAGGATGTTTAAGTAAATAAGATTAAGAAAATAAAATGTGAAATGTGTGTATGTGTGAATGGGTGTGCTACGGTATGTGTAGGTATGTGTGTGTGTATATGTGTGTGTATGATTGTGTTAATTGCTTGATTATATAAATTAATAATTATAAATGAATTTAGTTAAGAAATAAAAAGTATGTGACATGTGTCTGCATGTGAGAATGCCACGATGGTGTGTGTGTGCATGTAGGTGCATGTATTGGTGTGTGTATGTGTCATGCGTGGGTGGGTGCATGTGTGTGTGAAGACTTAGAATTGTAGAGGCTTAGGGATTAAGACATTAATTAACCAAACTAGAATCAAGCCAACTAAACTAGAAGGAAAACCCTAACCAAAAGCAAACTAACCATTGAACCTAAGTAACCCCTAGTAGCCTAGCCCACTTCACCTTGTCCCCTTGACTTTGGTGACAATTAGCCATGCAACAATTTGTAAGGACTAAATCGCCCTTCCCTAGCATGCATGAGCCGAAAATGAAACAAGGGCAAAGGAGGGAGAACTCGTGGCTTATATATGCATATGGCCTTGATTCATTTCCTTTCACCCATTTCATTTTCACCTTTCTAAACACCAACACTCTAAGAGCCATCCAAACTCTTAGAGAGAAATAGAAAAGAAATGGAGAAGGAGAGAAAGAGAGTGGCCGTAAGAACTAGAAGGAGAGAAGAAGAAGAACCACCTTAGATCAAGCCCTTCCCTTTGAAGATCCAAGTGCTAAAAGCCTAAAGAGACCACCTCTTCTTGCTAGGGAATCCGAGGATCAAGAGGAAGAATGTAATAGTTTAGCCTCTTCCTTTTTAGTTTGTAGATCCTTTCCTTTTTCTTCTTGCATGCTTGTTTTTAAGATTTGTAAAATGAATTTGTATATTTTTCTCTCTTGACCTTGGACTTTCATGGACTAAAAGTAAGTTGTAATATTGGTGACTTTATGTGTGTGATTCGGTTGTGAATTTCCTTGCTAGATCTTAATGTTTTTCTACCTCAAACCTAAAGGTCTAAAGTTTTGTTTAAGTTTTGTGAAGCTTAACATAGATCTTCCTTGCATGTATGTTTTTCTTGTTCTAAATCATGATCTATATGTGTGTATGTGATTATTTGGCAAGTAAATGCATGATCTAGGTTTAGTTAAAAATAAAGTAAATTATTTGGTCTTGCATGTCTATTTTTCTTGTTAAAACCGTGAACCATGGAGTTTTTAGAAAGTGATTTGATAAATAAATGTATGCTTTGAACTTGATTAATGATAGGCCTAAGATCTTTTAGTCTTGCATGTTGGATTTTGTTTGCTTAAATAATGATCTATGACGTGTTTGTATGATTTCTTAATAAATAAATGATCTAAGTTTGCTTGAAAATAAACTTGAGATCTTTTGTATATACATGTTGATTTCATGATGTTCTTGTTGATTTAGGTGCAAGCATTTCATGATCCATGTCCTTAAAGCATGCATGTTGATTTCAAGTAGAAAAAAAATCATGCTTTTACTTGATCATGCCACGGTTTTGTAAGGAAAATTTAAAGGACAAGCTTTAAAATGATTTTTGGAGAATGAACATAATTTAACTTAAATAATTGATTTTATATGTGATAAAGTTTGCAAAAGGCCATTCGACCATAGTGAATAAAAATGAATTTCATGTTTTTATTATGTAAAAAGTTGATGCAATGCACATGATAAGACTAGATATAGAGATGTTAGGTGCATGCATGTATTTTTGAGTTTAAAGTGTAGTCTTGACTTTTACTTGGAATTAAGTGAAGTGTTTGATGTCTTGCTTTGACTTTGTGGTTTTCGTATGTTGAAAATTGAACTAAAAACATTGCATTCTTACATGTTAGTATTCGGCCATAAGGGATAGAAATAGGAAATCATATTTGATCATTGTTTAAACTGCATACATAATGAAACTAATTTAATTTAATGGCTTAGAATGTGCATACACGGATTAATTGCAAATATATGTGTGATTTTAAAAATGATTTGTGATTCTACCTTGTTGATTGATTTAAGTTAAGAACATAAATTAAGATTGTTAAATTTTCCTTTTCATGCTCTCGGTTTTTAGTTTAAAAAGAAAGAAAATAATTTCATTTGCTTTATGCTTTTGTGTGTATCAATCTTTGAAAAATTGCACCTAGATGATTCGGCCTAAGCATGTATAGCGAGGAAAATTTGTTTCTAAGAAATGACCTTTGTGAATGACCATATTTTGTGGGCATGATGCTGTGTATGTGCGATTGGAATGATATGTTGTTTGTTGATTTCATTTTCGGTTTTTAGAAATAAAATAAATGAGTTTATTGAATAATTGAAAAATGTTTTATTTAAAAAGAATGATTTAGATAACTTAAATTAATTTGAGATTTTAATTGATATTCTTTTGTCAGTGTTCGAGGATGTTGAAAAGTTTAGAAATTAAATAAGTTAATTTGATTGGTTTTGGAATTTTTCCTTCTTGAATTTTTTGTATTTGATTTAAGAAAGATTTTTAAAGAGTTGTTTTTCATTTAAGGTTTAAAGAAAATGATTTTCGTAACCAAAGTGTTTTGAAATAGATTCTGTTTTGGAAAATAAATTGTTTTAAGAGGTTTTCTTGGAAACATTTTATAAAGGAAACGATTTAGATTTAAAGTCTTTTGGATATTGGCAATGTGCTTTTAAAAAGGAGATTATTTTAAAAGTGTTTTAAAACGAAATTAAGAATTCACGTAATGTCTAGTGCGGGTGTCGGACGCGAAAGAAGCGTGGCAAGGATAATGACTGGAAATCTTAGAGAGTCTTTGGATGTGTCGTCATCCAGGTGAGTGAGAGTGCTGTGGTCCCGCAACGTGGTTGCTCGCAATTCGAATGGACGGATTGCGAGAGTACCGCGAAGTAGGCTATATAGATATGTGCATGTTTTATATGCATCCTAAATGTTTATCTGCTATGCATCTCTAGATGTTTACTTGTTGTGCATAATTTATTTTGCTTAGATACTGTCTAATTTTGTCTGGATAGTGAAATGATGATGATGGAACCATGTAAGTCATAAGATAAGATCGAAAAGAGTAAAGAGAAATGAATAAGGAACAGGAGAAACAATTGAGAAAGAAATGATGAATTGAGGATGAAGAGAACGTATGAGAAAAGAGAAAGTTATAAGAAACGATTGAGAAAGAGATAAAGATGATGTGAGTGAAGGAAAGAGATAAAGAGTTGAGAGTGGAAAGAGAATGTGATTATGAAAGTGAGAAAGTGGTTTGAATGGAAGATGATTCCTCGTCTATGTTTTTGGGAAGAAGCTTAGTGTTGAGTTGAGCTTGCTCCTCCATTAACACTCACCCAAAAATGTGGTTTTTGAAAAGAGATTTTGAAAGAGTTTTTGTGAAAATGGAATTTTGTGAAAGTTTTTGGAAAGATTATTTTTGAAAAAAATATTGTGAAACCGTGTTTTCGAAAAGTTTTGCTAAAGATGTGTTGGAAAGATGAGGAAAATCTGTTGATGATGTGAATGAGAATGAGTTTCGAGAATGTTGATGATGAGATGCGATGAGAAAGAAATTTGTGGCCTGGGGCCAATGAGATTTAGGGGGAAGAGATTGCGATTAGTGGTCGGGCTTCGTTGAAGGGATGCACCAAGGACGAGTCGACTGTTAAGATTAAGCCGTTAATTAAAACATAAAACTTTAAAAAGACTTAAAAGACATGTACAAACGCGGTGAGATATGAGTGACGTATCGAAGTAGTGGAGAGGAAGGAACGATAGGTATCTGCGGATACTTAGGACGAGATTGCATGAGGGGAGGACGATGACGGTGACACGTCAAGAAGTCTATAGTACTTTCTAGGCAGAACAACTCCACAAGTGGCACACTAACGTGGTGGGGACTGGGTCTAATGCCGTGGCACGTTCTGCACCGGAACAAGAATTGTACTGTCGCCCCCTTGATTGCAAATCGAGAACAGTGAGAGGGACTGGAACGGGGCATTTGTGATTGCCGCTGAGAGCGTGCATTGGGATTATTATGATTATGATTTGAGGCAGGGCCTCCTGGTCTGGGACCATTTATGTGTTGTGACAACTGTCGTGCCCGCGTGGTAAAGGTCCTGTACTCCTGTTTGCTTCCGACTAGGTTGGGTGATTGACCGAAGAGATGTAGACGTGTGTGAGCTCAATGATGTGTCCCCCTCATCATTGATGCTAATCGAATCAATAAAACTTAAAAGACAAAGAGGTATCAAAGTAAGGTGTAAATGAGTTATCAAGTGTCGAATAAGAATTGTAAGTTGAGCACCAGAAGTGATTCGTGGTGTAATAAATTTTGAGGTAATGATTTGAGAAAGAGTAGAGAAGGAATTGTGGAACAAGCGTAATGAAGATTTTGGCTTTAAGTGATGATATTGGTGTGTTAAGAATATTTCTATATGCATTGTTTTATATGATTCATATATGCTAAGTGCATGACATGTTGCATATGTTGATGATGATGTGATGGCATTAGGATAAGTGTTTATGTTCTGCTGTTTTAGTTTTATTATCTATTTATTTTTATATTAAATCTACCCGAGACCGCAAGGTCAACCCGTTAGTGTTCGGAACACTGACTCTCTCCTACCATGTTGTCGTATCGGCACTTGCTGATATTGCAACTGGTAGATGGCGCAGCGGAAGCGTGGTGGGCTTCAGCGACCAAAGTCCGGAGTCAGACGACAAGTAATAGGAAGCATGACTAGATGCTAGGAATTTCCCTCAGATCATGATACTCCAATGTAAGTTCTTAGTTACCTAGCTCTATCCTTCTGTACCCCGGCAAAAGTTTTTCATTAGCATTGATGATTGAAACGAGTAAATGGGCTATGTTTTCTTTTTAATGGTATTTTGAAAACGAGTTTCAAAGTGCGGTGTCTTGTGACACCTCGGTTTGGAACTTGAAAGGTTTATGTAATGTGAGAACACGAGTTTCAAATGTAATCATATTTTAAAAGTATAAGTGTTCTCACGTGTACATGACACATGTTTTAAAAAAAAATGGCCCTAATTTTCACTACTTTGGTTTTAAGTTTTCAAGTTGTCGAATCGGGGTGTTACATATTGTGCTTAATGGCTTTGATTTAAAACCAAAAAATGTTTTAAATGAATTTGACAAAAAATGTTTTGCCTTGAATATTCAAGCTATGCAGATTTTAAGAAATGTCTTGAATGATGATGCATATGCTAGAATCAAGGACTGTGTTAATGTGATCGAGGCCGTACCCGATCAAAATAAAAGGTGTTTATTCTGTAGTACTAGGAAGGTGATCCTAGGTCGTTTCCCAGCGAATATCGGTCTAGGCAAAGTATCAAACACGTAGTGTGCAGTAAAATGGGGGGGGTTTTTGTGTGTGACAAATGTGAAGAACAAAACATAAACAGAATATAAAAACTAAGAAAATCAGAAACAAAAGCGGGCAAACCCCTTTGGCTACGTACACTACTCAATCCTAGCTCACTAAAGATCGATTCCTCTCCTCTCCTCTGTCCAACTCGTGATAACCAAATACTAAGCGAAAATTCAGTTATCACTCCAAACCCTAACTTCTAATTAAGCATCAGAAACCAGAATTGGAGTTTTTACGAGTTAATACAAATTAAGCATTTATATTCATGTATTATCTCTACGAAATGGAATTAAGCAAACCACTACACATCGATAAACATGAAAACAGAGAAGAGAAAATGAAATTGCATTAATAACAAGAGCTCAAGAGTAGATAATACAATACCAAAGGGATTAACCCTTGAAGTCTAGCCTTCCATGGCCATAAAATGAAGAAAAACGAGTAGAAATGGGGAAGAACAAAACCCTAGCAGCCACCACCACTTGGGAGAGCCAAGAGAGAAGTTCTAACCTAGAGAGAGAGTGAGAAATCTGAAATGAAAGTGTGTCTTAGGGGTTACACGAATTTCCCCTCTTTAGACACAAAATGGGCCTAAAACATGGGCCCAAGTCCTAAGAAACACTATTCTGAAAATTACAATTAAAAAGGGACCTAAATGCAAATTACAATCTTCACTTCAATACTTCAATCTTCATTTCCAAACTTCCCAAAGTGTCCTTGTGCCACATATGACCTGAAAATAGAAATAGAATTAATTAGGCCAAATAATCCCAAATTAAACAATATTCGGAATATTAGTCCAATAAACTCTAAATCACTAAATCAAGCTAATCAATGTCAAATGGGCAACAAGTATCAATAATAGGAGTAAAATAATGCAAGGAATAATGGGAAATAAAATGCTCATCAAATACCCCCACACTTATCCTTTTGCACTCCTGGGCAAAACCAAAAGATAGGACTATGAAGATCAATATGCACCAAAGTGAATCATGCAACAAGATGACTACAATTAAGAAATGCAAACCTAAGAGATTACATACTTCACAATGAATTCTAGGAAATGCAAAGAAATGGGCAAACTCAAGCACACAAAATGGTTAAGGATCAAAGAGTCAAAGCATCCGCGAACATCATCCAATTACTTCATGTATGCAAAGAAACCAATGACATCAAGAGGATAGTCACAAAGATGATAGAAACTCACAAGGATCACTCAAAAGTGTTTACACTCAAGTGTTTGGGGTTAATCATTATTTACACTCAAGGCACATCATGAAAAACAAACACAACCATAAGCTTGACAAGCCTCTAACATCAACCATCAACACACATGCACAAAATGATCAAAAGGTCTTTTAAGGGTTGTAATGGGGCCAAGGACAAGGTAGGATAAAAATATGGGAATGTAGCTAAAACCAAGGGAATAGAGGAGCAATGGGGAATAAGTAAAAAGTAAGCAAAATCCACCCCAAAATCAACAACCACTAATTCCAATCCTCTTTGCCTCAACAACCTTTTATTCACTTTTTTTTTCTTTTTTTTTTTTCTTCTTTTTTTTTTTCTTTTTATTTTTGCATTTTTTTTTATTTTTTTTTGTTTTTGAGAGATATACAAAAAGAAAAGAAGAAACAACACAAATGGCATGAAGATGAAGCCATAGCTACAACAACCAAAGAGGCATAACCAAGAACTCAACCAATTGAAGCATAGAGCACACTTCTTACCTAATACCCATTCCCAAAACAATTCCAAAGCTCCAAAATTCCCTAAGGTTAGGACAATCATGGTTTTTCAGTCATAGGCTTGTAATGAGCTAAAGAACAAGGAAATGGATAAAAAGGCTCAAAGGGGCTAGCAAAGGATACATTCATTCAAGGTAGGCTCATATGGCTAGTAGTTTATTCAAGAAAGAAAGTGCCTAAATCATTTCAAAATGTGCATGAGCAATCAAGTATCAACAAGAGTCAAGTCAAGTTCTAGAGTGCAAGTAATCCAGAGTGCAATCACACATGACAGAAAATTAGGTGGCATATATAGCAATCCACCCACAATTAAGGCTCAAATCCTCACAAAAGGGACAATTCTATCACAGTGTTACCACCTCTTAATTATCAAAAGCAACTTTCACACAGAAATGCATGAATTCAGACACGAGATACCAAAACTCTACTAAAATGAAGCAAAAAACATGCAAGAAAATGCCCAAAACTAAGCAAAACCTAAAAAAAAAATCAAAGCAAAATATGCAACCTAAACTACTCTCCCCCCCCACACTTAAATCACACATTGTCCTCAATGTAACACAATCAGCAGAATCAGATAGATATAGACAAGTGCAATGAAAGTAGTGAAGAAGGAGAAAAGAAAACTCCCGAAGTCATGGTGGGAAGAAGGTGAGTGCTCTCTTCAGCGGATCGAATGCCATCTTGAATTGGTCTCCTAATCGAAGGACTATGTTTCTGAAGTTCACAAGTGGCACCCCAGGTAGATATGCTAAAGTCCATCCGACTGCCCTCTTGTTCTGTCTAATCATATCTAGCAGTTTCTCCTCTTGATCAACAGAAAGTGAGGTAGAGATGATCACTGGGAGTTTCTGCTCATCCTCAAAGTAATCATATTTGAGATGAGGAGGGAGGGGCTTCAGGTCCAATGAGGGTGCCTGCATAATGGATGGAACTAAAGGGACAGTAGAAATGGATTCTGCTGCCTGCACCTGAACAAATGAATCAGACTCATGCATAACAGAGAGGGGGTTAGCAGAATCTATAATATGAGAATCATCAACAGATGCAGTGTCAAAAACTAGAAATTGATCAATGCATGGCATGCATATTTCGGAATCAGTACATGCAGGACAAGAAAATGAGTCTGTAAATGATGGCAAATCAGGATCATGCAAAACATCAAGCACATGTTCATCAATCTCATCAAGAAAGTCTATATGAAAGACAGCGTGGTCATCAGAAAAATTTTTCATAGCATGGAAAATGTCAAATCGGATCACACTGCCATCAAACTCCATGGAAAGTGAACCTGAATGCACATCTATCTTGGTTCGGGCTGTTTTCAAAAATGGCCTCCCCAAAATAATAGGAACAGCATTACGGGGGGAGTCATCTTCCATATCAAGAATGTAAAAATCAGCAGGGAAGATCAACTCTTCAACCCGAACCAAGACATCCTCTATCAAACCTGCGGGGTGGGCAGTACTTCTATTTGCCAATTGAATCACCACACCCGTAGGTTGAAGAGGTCCAAGAGAAAGAGACTTAAAAATAGACATAGGCATGACATTTATGGATGCTCCTAAATCTAGCATAGCATTTTCAAACTTGACATTGCCTATGATGCAAGGTATAGAGAAAGTTCCAGGATCCTTACATTTTTCAGGAATGTGAGGGATAGGTTTACCTATGAGAGCGGAGACATTCCTTCCCATGCTTATCCTCTCATTTCCCTTGAGTCTTCTCTTTTGAGTGCATAACTCCTTAAGGAACTTCGCATACCTTGGAATCTGTTTTATTACATCAAGAAGGGGTATGTTGACTTCCACCTTCCTGAATGTATCAAGAATCTCCTTGTCCACCTCTTCCACCCTTTTGTTTTGAGGCACTCTTGGTGGGAATGGAAGAGGAATGGGAGGAGGTTGTAGGACAACAGCAGGTTTTGTGGTTGAGCTTGAGGAAGGTTGAGTTGGATGACTCTCCTTGGTGCTAGGGTGTTCACCTTCCTCTATCACTTGGCTCTTCCCTTTAGAGGAAGCTAGAGCATCATTGTTGAGGTGAGGTTGTGGTGTGGGTCTGACAATCTGCTTTCCTGACCTCAGGTTGATGGCACTCACATTCTGATTCTGAGGGTTGATCACTGTTTGGGAAGGTAACTTGTCAGAATTTTGAGATTGCAAGTTGTTGAGAGAAGTTGCCATTTGACCCATCTGATTTGTCAAAGTCTGAATGGATACCTCTTGTCTCTGAATGGCTGCTCTAGTTTCTTGTTGAAATTGGAGGTTTTGCATGGTCATTTGCCTCACCAACTCCTCCAAGGTAGGTTGGTTGGATGGAGGGGCTGATGGTGCAGGATGAACCACTTGCTGTTGTTGTTGCCTTTGCTGTTGGATTGGAGGAGGTACATATGGTGGTCTGCTCGGTCCAGCGGTGTTCTGAAATGGAACATTAGGAGGAGGTTGTTGTTGATCAGACCACTTCAGATTGGGATGGTTCCTCCATCCAGGGTTGTATCTATTGGAAGAGAGGTCATGATTGTGTTGTTGTGGACCTCTATTGTTGTATATGTTTGCTGCATAGGCCTCGGGTTGGTCACCACTGGTCATCGGCTGTTGCTGCTGAAGGGAAGGGCATGCATCTGTGGGGTGCTCAATGGATGTGCATATGCCACACACTCTAGCAGGAAGTATCATCTTTTTCTGATTGACAGCCAATTGTGTGACCAATGTTGTGAGAGAATCAATTTTCTGCTCAAGCTTCTCAACCTTGCCCGAGTCTGCACCAACATCATTTACATCCCTCACAACTATTGCATCACTGTTGCTTCTTGCATGGAATTGTTGACAATTGGAAGCCATCTTCTCAATTTTGCTCCTGGCTTGTAAGGGTGTCATATCTCCCAATGTACCACCACTTGCAGCATCTACCATGTTTCTTTCCATGAAGTTGAGACCTTCATAAAAGTACTGGATGAGAAGCTGCTCTGAGATCTGATGGTGAGGGCAGGAAGCACACAACCTCTTGAATCTCTCCCAATAATCATAGAGACTCTCTCCATGTTGTTGCCTGATACCAGAAATTTCCTTTCTGATTGCAGTGGTCCTATTTGCAGGGAAGAATTTTTCCAGAAATGCCCTCTTCAAGTCATCCCAGCTTGTGATGGAACCAGGGGCCAAGTCAGATAACCAATCTTGTGCTAGACCCTCTAAGGAATGTGGAAATGCTCTGAGACAGACATGATCCTCTTGCACATCATGTGGTTTCATTGTGGTGCACACTATATGGAATTTCTTGAGATGCTTATGAGGATCCTCACCTGCAAGACCATGAAACTTGGGCAACAAATGGATTAGTCCTGTTCTAAGCTCAAAAGGAACATCCTCATCAGGATACCGGATACACGAGTCTTCAATAGTGAAGTCAGGTGCAGCCAGCTCCCTAAGTGTCCTTTCCCTTGGTGGGGGTTGAGCCATGTTATCACAATATATAGAATCAGATTGAATAAAAGTAGAAGGAATAGAAGAAATAGAAACAGAATCAGAATTAGATGGACTATAAGATGACTCTGACTCACTATCTAATGACTGATTCCTATTTTGTCTAACTAATCTGTGATAAGTTCTATCAATTTCAGGGTTATAAGGATGCAAATAACTTGGGTTGCCCCTAGTCATGTACTGAACAGAACAGCATCAACCATAGCATACTGTAACAGATATGCATGACCAAAATCGGCAACAAAATTTATTATTTTTTAAAATTTTTTTCTTTATTTTTTTTCAGCACCCTAAAATCATG
Organism: Crotalaria pallida; assembly: GCA_037953625.1. NCBI lineage: Eukaryota > Viridiplantae > Streptophyta > Magnoliopsida > Fabales > Fabaceae > Crotalaria > Crotalaria pallida. The sequence continues at coordinate 82,909,184 of CM075655.1, read as the reverse complement.
AAAACATATCACAGAAAGTTTGAGGACAAAATTCAAAAGGGAACCAAGTCAAAGAATTAAAACAGTGACCAAAAACTAAGAAAATAGAACTTGTAAAATAAAAAAGAAATAGTAAACAGGCTTTTTCAGGATCCAAACGAAGGGGTTTTCTGACGAAGTCAGAAAAATCAGATTATTCAGAAAATTCCCTTCGATTTGATATAAAATTCGTCCAATTCCGACAACCTGATCAAAAGTTATGCCTATTTATAGTAAGTGCTGCTGAAACTTGGAAAATTTTTTTGGAACTCACAACCAGTGCATATCTGAGTGTCTGTGATGCATCAAAACACTAATATATGATGAAACAAGTGTGGATACCAATTTTCGTGCAAAAATTCCACCCGCAGCTATGTTGAATGGCACTCACAGAATCACTAGAATAGCATCAGTTGTGCAGAACAGCAAATCAGCAAACAGGGCAACTTTCAATCAGTTATCAGAATGCTTATTCACACACTAACTACACTAACTAATCTAATTAACTACTGTATGATCTTTGGCAAGAACCGATAGTTCCCCGGCAACGGCGCCAAATTTTGATCGAGGCCGTACCCGATCAAAATAAAAGGTGTTTATTCTGTAGTACTAGGAAGGTGATCCTAGGTCGTTTCCCAGCGAATATCGGTCTAGGCAAAGTATCAAACACGTAGTGTGCAGTAAAATGGGGGGGGTTTTTGTGTGTGACAAATGTGAAGAACAAAACATAAACAGAATATAAAAACTAAGAAAATCAGAAACAAAAGCGGGCAAACCCCTTTGGCTACGTACACTACTCAATCCTAGCTCACTAAAGATCGATTCCTCTCCTCTCCTCTGTCCAACTCGTGATAACCAAATACTAAGCGAAAATTCAGTTATCACTCCAAACCCTAACTTCTAATTAAGCATCAGAAACCAGAATTGGAGTTTTTACGAGTTAATACAAATTAAGCATTTATATTCATGTATTATCTCTACGAAATGGAATTAAGCAAACCACTACACATCGATAAACATGAAAACAGAGAAGAGAAAATGAAATTGCATTAATAACAAGAGCTCAAGAGTAGATAATACAATACCAAAGGGATTAACCCTTGAAGTCTAGCCTTCCATGGCCATAAAATGAAGAAAAACGAGTAGAAATGGGGAAGAACAAAACCCTAGCAGCCACCACCACTTGGGAGAGCCAAGAGAGAAGTTCTAACCTAGAGAGAGAGTGAGAAATCTGAAATGAAAGTGTGTCTTAGGGGTTACACGAATTTCCCCTCTTTAGACACAAAATGGGCCTAAAACATGGGCCCAAGTCCTAAGAAACACTATTCTGAAAATTACAATTAAAAAGGGACCTAAATGCAAATTACAATCTTCACTTCAATACTTCAATCTTCATTTCCAAACTTCCCAAAGTGTCCTTGTGCCACATATGACCTGAAAATAGAAATAGAATTAATTAGGCCAAATAATCCCAAATTAAACAATATTCGGAATATTAGTCCAATAAACTCTAAATCACTAAATCAAGCTAATCAATGTCAAATGGGCAACAAGTATCAATAATAGGAGTAAAATAATGCAAGGAATAATGGGAAATAAAATGCTCATCATAATGCTAAATGTATTTGGGACACTTTACAAACACACTATGCTATTGATGATCTATTGGAAAGTGTTAGTGTTCACAGATACAAACAGGCAAATCAGCAAGGAACAAGCACAAGGGATGAATTGACCATCTCCCATGTTGAAGTTTTGAATGATGATACTAAAAGCATGAGGAGTAATTCATCAAATAAAGATGAGGATCTGGAAAGCTTGTTTGAAGCATTCATGAAATCAAACTTAGAGTCAAGTTCTTCGGATGAGGAGTCAGTAGACAATGATTTTGAATTTCACGCATTTACTCCTCAAGAGGTAACTCTAATTGATTCTCATTCCCTTAATCTACATGTTACTTATAATGAATTGAGAGATGATTTAAAAATTATTTTTTTGGAAAATAGCACCTCTACAAATCTTGAAAATTGCAATTTTATTGATAAACATGTTGAGGCTGCTTCTTGTAATTTTTATAGTATTGCAAAATCCTCTTGCTCCAACTCTTTATTTGATAATATAGATAAGAATGTGGATATTCAAAATTCAAGTAAAGTTGTTGTCAATTGTGATTTTTAATACAAGGATCATAAGTTTATTTTATACAAAAATGATTTTCGAAAAGTCAAAGCATCTCCCAAACCCATTGTTTGTAACTATTGTGGACGTTCGGGTCATATTTCTCACTTATGTGTATATAAGAAAAACCATCACATGATAAATAAAATGAAATAGGTTCCAAAGGTTTCCAATGAATCTGAGTCTAATCCCCCTGGACCCAAAATGAGATGGGTACCAAAGGTTTCTCCATGTAACAGGAATGTAGAAAACCAATTGCCCAAGGAAAAACCAAGAGGAAATCAGAAAGTGAAATACTTCAAAATGACTCAGCGATACCAAAAGATAGATGGATTGACCAAAGGAAGATCAAGTCATCAAGAACCAAAGCTTTTACAAGAGGAAACGGAAACTTCACCATAGTGAAAAATCAGAAAAGAAAGCAATGGTCTAAGGCAAAATCTTCATGGCACAAAAGGTTTGAGGTAAATAAGTCATAGTCTTATTATAACCATCATTATACAAGAGTCGTACTATGACTATTCCAAGTTATATTAACCTTGAAAACAAATCATGTGTGGTAAATTTGTTTTTGAAATATTCTATGTCACATGATTATCATATCTTGGAATAGTTGAGTACTTCATGCATAATATGATATATGGTGAAAACTTGAGATGATTAAGTTAGTACTTAATTTCATACTATGTTCGAACTTGCAATAATTCATAGTTATATAAAGTGTTTATGACCTTGAGTATTACCTTATTTTATCAGTTGATTGATGTTAAGTTCTTCAATTGCTCTAAACGTTTTATAAGGATAAATTACTAACTTAAGCGTTGGAGATACCCAGAACACCTTGTTTTGCAGGAAATAGTGCTCAACAGGTAAGTCTCTCACAAGCTAAATCCACCCATGGTCCCTATTATCAGAGAAATCAGTCATGGAGTGCAAGTAGCTTGTATTAATCAGAAGAATAGGAATTCTGAAAGTTTGGGCAGAAGTAATCGATTACTATGCAACAGTAATCAATTACCCATTGAATGTTGCATCAGGTTTGGAAAGTCAAAGGCAAGATAATCGATTACAGGCCCCAGAGTAACCGATTATCTCAGTTGCATCATACAAACCTCAGAGAAGAAGTAATCGATTACAGTCAAGAATGTAACCGATTATCTTAGCTGCATCACATACTCACCAGAGGAAAAGTAATCGATTACAGGTATGTAGGTAATCGATTACATGCTATTTCAAGTTGCATCATTCAGCCATCAGAGGGAAAGAAATCAATTACATCCCTGCTAGTAATCGATTACCGGCATCAGAATCTAAAAAAAATAAGAGAATCGTGTGGACCAAGTGGGCCTTGACCCAAAGTTGACCAAGTGAGGACCACAAAAGACCTTCAACCCTAGCCGTCAACCTCACTCTCATTCTCTCTCTAAAAAAAACACGACTCCCTCCTCCTCTCCTTCTTCATCAACTTCTTCTCCTTCTCCTTCCAAACCTCCATAGCCACACCTCCAACTTCTCCAAACCACCTCCATTACCACCCAAATCAACTCATACCCTCATAAACCTTCATATTTCTTTTCCTCCACCCCTAAAAATCATCCCTATCTCTCTCTCCTCTCTCCATTCGGTTTCCACCTTAACCACCCACAACCACCATTACCTACCTTCTTCTCCATAACCTTCACCATTGTCTAACCCCAGTTCATCCGATTCAGTTTTGGCTCGGTTCAACAAGGTTCACGGTTCAACACAGTTCTACTAGGTTCAACTCTCTTGGCTTGGTTCAGTATATTCCGGTTCAGTGAGTCTTGGTTCAGTGCTCTTCGGTTTGCTTTTGGTTTAGTAGTGGTTCATCTTCAGTTCAGTCAGTTCGGTTCAACTTTGCACTTCGGTTCAGGTTCAGGTTGGTCTGTGACTTCCTCTCCACTCTAGGCAACTTGGTATATTGGTTGCTCTTGGCTACTGAATCCTGGTTGATTTGTTGAGTTATTGGGTTTAGTAGTACATACTATCTTGGTAGTTGCATTGCCATTGCTTTTGTGATTTCGGGATATCTGGTTTTTGTGATCTGCATTGCTAGGTTGTGTTTCTGGTCATTGGGTTAGCTCTGTTGGGTTGTCTATATTTGCTGGTTCAGAATATGCTTTTGGTTGAGTAATTCTGAGTTTTTGAGATCATGGCTTCAAGAAGACCAAAGAGAATAGCTCAAATTGTTGTTTCTGAGGATGATGAGCCATCTCCTCCCGTTAGTCGTGCTCCTAGGCCATCACGTTCTAGACAAAATGAGGCTGGTCCATCTGCTCCTGGATCATCTGCCATGCCTCAACCAGTTACCCTTGAGAAGTACAATAGATGGTTCACCAGTGCTTCACAGATTAGTGATTATGAGAAATATTTTGCGGCATGTTCTGTGATATCGCCGAGATTTCTGGATGCTGAGACTTTTGATGATGAAGAATGCAATCTGCCTGCTATCATTTTTGTAAAGGAAAAGGAATTATTTGATTTCAACACCATTGGCAGAGACTTTTATGAAGATATGGTGCGAGTGTTTTACACTAATCTGAGATGGGATTTTGAGGAAAAAGTGTTATATTCTGAAGTCAAAGGAATAAAAATAAAAATAACTTTGGATATCTGGATCACACATCTCCCCATGGATGGCGTCTACTTCACTGGTTCTGGTAATGATAGGCTATGGGGTGATGAATTCAATAAGAAAGATGCAAAAGAAGAGTTTATCTATCCAAACATCCCGATCGGCAAAGCTGTCACATCTGGAAACTTGAAGTTTGTGTACCGAGTGCTGCATTTTATTCTTAACCGTTGCTTGATTCCACATCAAGGAAACTAATTCAGGGTTTTGGACACTGATTATATAATTCTCTGGGCTTGGTTTCACAACAAACCCATTAATTGGGGTTGGTATGTATTGCATCACTTGACTGAAACCGCTAGCAAGGTTCGTCGCTCAATCGACCGTGACATGAAATTGAAAACAACTCGCCTTCCCTATGCCACCTTGATCACCCATATTCTTAAGCGTTTGAGTCCCGTTGAATGGAGAGTCGAGGACTGCTCCAAATGCTGACATGCGAATGGACTCCACCTTCCTCGGAAACATGGGTTGGGTCAATATGGAAGGAAGAGCTTGGGCTCCAAAGGTTATGCGGCGAGAGCGAAAGTCAGCCCATGGCAATGACCCTGAAGAGGAAGAAGATCAAGAACAAGCACAGGCGCATGATCCCGATCTCCCACCTTTGCAAGCTATTCTGCCACCGGATCACATTCCTCCCTACATGCAGTCATTTATGGATGATGTCAGAGGTTACATGCAGATATCTGATGACCACATGAGGCGACACGATGCACACATGCTCTCAGTTGATAGTGGCCTTGCTCAACTCATGTCAGACATGCAGAACATGAACATGAGCATGGATCAGATGAGGCAGGACATCAACGACTTGCGTCACCAGAATAGGGAACCATTCTCTCGTGGCTTATAGCTTGTGGGATCCTTTCAAACTTCTTCCTGAACAATTTTATATTTATGCTATTGTCTCTAACCCCTAAGGATTATGTTTGCTGAACTGTTTATGTTTCTATTTTTTTCGTTTTGCTATCGTCAGTATAACTTTTGGTTGTTTTGGTTTAACTCATGACATTGATTATTTTGGTTATTCGTTCTTTATGTCATGTGTTGATATGTGCTCTTATTGTTGATATGTTATACCTCCCTTTTTGATGAAGTCAAAAGGGGGAGAGAAACTTAGTGTAAAACAGGTTCTGGACAGGTTACAGATTCATGAAAGAGAAAAGTAGTGCAAAACAGGTTCTGGAATTCAGGGGGAGAGATTAGCAAAGGCTGATCATATGTTCAGGGGGAGCTAAATGCTCTTTATGCGTTCAAAGCATGTTAATGCTTATCATATTATTAGCTTTTCATATTATATCGTGTACTAACCTTTGTTTTGCAGGAAGTGTTTGTCATCATCAAAAAGGGGGAGTGTTGAAGTTTATGTTTCCCCATGATGATGTTTTGATGATGACAACACAATATAATAACATGTGATTGAACAGGTTCAGGTACATGGATGATGGCAAGGAGATTATTCTCTATTGAAGAATCTAGTCTCTTAGGGCTTAGTATTTTATGTAAAGCGATAATTAGTCTAAGGCACTCAAGTTCATTTTTAATATTGCTAAGATAAGATGATGATACTTTTTCATGAGAAAACTAGAAGAAGATTTTTTCTTAGCTCCTGGAAAAGTACTTTGCGAAAACCCTTTTATGAAAACCTTTGGTTACAAACTTTTTATGAAAATCTATTTTTATTCTGGAGTAATCGATTACCCTTTAGGAATAATAAATTATCTTCTGCAACATTTGTAACCAGAGAGTAAGTAATGGATTACCTAGGCTCATGTAATGGATTACTTCCTTGGACTGGGTATCTGAGTGAAAGTAATCGATTACTTGAAGCTAATAATCGATTACCTTTTGATGCTGCAACATTTGTGAAAAACCTGAGAGCAAGTAATCGATTACCTTGACCAAAGTAATCGATTACCCAAATTCAAATTTTGAAAAACGTGCTGAAATCAATTTAATTCTCAGAATGATTTATTTCCTTTTTCAATTGATCACATTTTTCAGAATCTTCACCCTTCTTCTACTTTTTGAAAACTCTCTCTCACACAACAACACTCTTCTTCTCCTACACTTCATTTTTTTTTTTGAAATTCAATTTTGATAAGAAAATTATCATCATCATCTTCATCTCTTCTTCTATTGAAAATCAACAAGAACATTGAGTGTGCCTTAGTCTAATACTTGCTAAAGGATTTCATTGTTGTATCCACTCTATCTAGAGAGCATCATTGTTAGTTTCACAAATTCTTCGTGCAAACCATTTTTGTAAGGTGCTGCTTAACCTTTATGCGTTTGCGCTCTGCAGGTAATCAAGGAGTTATCTAATTAGATCCCGAGATCAAGTTGAGTGAAAAGAGGAGGAAAAAGCAAGCACGACAGCAGGGAAAGGAACAAGCTCAAAAGATGGTTGAAAGAGAAGCTAAAAGAGAAGTAACAACTCCACCACCCAGGAAGACTTTGGCAGACTATGCTATTGTCGATTCGGATATATGTGCCTCTAGCATAGTCTGGTCGGCAATCATTGCAACTTCTTTCGAGATTGATCCACAACACATTCATCTGATTAAGCAGAATCAATTCAGTGGTGCGCCGCATCAAGATCCAACAGATCATGTTGCAAACTTCTTGAGTATGTTGGATTTCTTCAAGATCCAGGGTGCTTCCAAGGAAACCATTTGGATGAGAATGTTCCCTCTCTCACTGAGGGATAAGGCGTATAATTGGGTGTGCAACCAGCCACCAGGGTGTCTGTCCTCGTGGGATGTGCTTGTCCGTAAGTTCATTGACAAGTTCTTTCCAGCGGGGAAGCAGGCTAAGCTGAGACAGGATGTAAATTCCTTTGTTCAAGAGGACGGTGAGCCATTACATGATTCCTGGGAGCGTTACAACCTACTGCTGAAGAAGTGTCCCACACATGCTATACCTGACTGGATGCAGATCCGGTTATTCTATGATGGGCTCAAGATGTCCAACAAGGGCATGATAGATGCAGCAGCTGGAGGGTCTTTGACTAAAAAGACTGTGGAAGAGGCCAAGGACATCATCATCTAGACTATGGCTTACGACAACAGCCATGCACTGATTGAGAGAAGCATCCTGAGGAATTCTGATCTGGGCTCCACTCAAGTTCAGACTCTGATCTAGCAGAACAAGGAAATGCAGCAACAAATAGCTGCACTGGCCAAACAGATGGGCCAGACTCATGTGGCAGCTGCAGTCAACAACTTGGTCTGCGATTTTTGTGGTGGAAATCACCGCATTGGTGAGTGTTCTACTAATGTTGGGAAGAGTACGGCGACCATTGAGGAGCAAGCCAACTATGTAGGTGGTGGAGGACATAAGAACAATGCATACTCCAACACTTACAATCCTGGGTACAGAAATTACCCCAACTTCTCATGGAACAGCCCAACCCTCAATCCACCACAGCCACAGAAGCGGTCCTGGAAGATTGCAGTTGAGAAGCTAGCTTCTTCAACCACCACCTTCATGGAGGAATCGAGGGCGAAATTTCGCCAATCAGAGAGTAAGCATTCGTAACTTGGAGGTGCAGGTAAGGGCAAATGACCAAGCAATTATCAGAGAGATTGCCAGGAACATTTCTTGGTGACATAATAACCAACACCAAGGAGAGGTTCAATGTAGTAACTCTTCGATGTGGCAAGTCTTATGAGGAGATACAGATGAAGAGTGATGAAGTGGAAGCTGGGAAAAAGGATTAGATGAAGCAGCCATATGAGAAGAGCACAGTTGAAGTACAAAAGAAGCAGGATTCACCTGCTTAATCAGGCTAAGGATAAGATTCCACCAGTGAGAAAAACTACAATTGGTGGGTGAAATAACTAGGAGACACTAGGAGAACACCTAGAAGGGAGGGTGGAATAGGTGTTTAAGAAACCTTGAAAGATTTTCGACAGAAACTAATCGAAACAATTAAAACGAATGATTTTTACAAAAACTTCAGCTCTTAATCGATTAACCTGATGCTTAATCGATTAACGTCAGAAAGCTTGAAAAATGTTAATCGATTATGCTGCTCCTTAATCGATTAATCACTGTAAAAAATTGAAAAATCACTTTTCAATCGAATACGAAAATCAATCAATTAACATGTATGATCAGAGATTCAGCGGAAAAGATTAACACCAATATTCTTATTGATTACCTAGATTATGAAAATGATTTTCTCCAAATCAATTTGCACAATTAACATTCAATTTAATCACTTATGAAAAATCAATCTTTTCTAGGTTTTCAACCAAGAACATATGAAATGACAAGAATGTAAAGAGTTAAGAGAATAGAGATATTGCACAGTGATTTATCATGGTTCACTCTCATCCACTTGAGAGCTACATCCAGTCCCCTCTTCAACCAAGAGAGATTCTTCACTATGAGGAATTAGAGTTCTCAAATTACAAGTAAATGCCTCTCAAGACTCCCTTCTTGATAGCCTCCAAGAGATACCACACTCTTGTCTTGCAATCCTATTGAATCTAATCTAACCTCTTCCCTTGCTTGTTGATAACTCCACAACAAGTCTTCCACGTTGCTCGTTGATACCTCACAACAAGACTTCACTTTGCTTGATGACACACCAAGACTTCTTCTTCAATTTGATTGATTTGCTTGATGATAATCGACACACCAAGACTTTCTTCTTTGTTGTAGACATCTTGCCTCTTGCAAAGATTACAACTCAATGTAGAACACAATAACAATCCTATGAATCTCTTTCAATAGCTATGAAAATATCAACATAAGAGATTCAAAGATTCTTGATCTAAGAATGTAAAAGTTTAAGGTTTATCTATGAAAGTGAGAGAGAATAGAGTGGCTTTAATCTTTGTAAAATGGATATGAAAATGATGTTAGTTCAATCTAATGATTCACAAAGGTTAGGAAAAAGTTTATATAGAATACCCAAAAATTAGGAGGATTAAAAACTGATTTTGAGAAGTTAAAAACGTATTTTAAAAACCAGTTTTACAGGTTTTAATCGATTAACATATTGCTTAATCGATTAACCACTGTAACATGTGTGTGTTAATTGATTAACCTGACCATTAATCGATTAGCCACTGCTAAGTTCAATTAAAAACTTGTTTTCTCAAAACTAAACCTTTCCTTTCAAACCTTTAAGCCACCTATTGATTTTAGGTTAAGTGAATACTGTTGGAAACCAACAAGCGGGCTTTAACAATTACTAGAGGGGGGGGGGTGAATAGTATATTGTGGAAGTGATATAAAATTTTCGTTTGTTATTGAATAGGTTGAAAAATAAAATAACTGAAATAGATAAACCTGAGATTTTTGCTCACTGAGACACGATGATATCGATATCCCAAGAAGGATATCGATATGCAGTATCGATATCAGATACTGGATATCGATATGCAATGACTGAACTTCAGTGAATCAGATTTGCTTTTGCTGCAACAAATGGTTAATGCAAGAAATACAAGGCAGCAGCAATCTAAAGATGATACACTTGATAAAACAGAGAATAACAATTTAAATGCAGCGGAAAAATAAATCCCCAATGCCTATCCTATGGTTCAATTGATGCAACTATGAAAGATGAAAGGAAGGCAATAAAAGGAGATCAACACATGGAAATTATTATACTAGTCCACTCCTAATGAGCTACGTCCAGTCCTCCTAAGCCACTTAGGAGAGTTTCTATTAATCAATTGACTAGAACAATTACAAGGAATTAATTGAGATCCTCACTCAACCTAACCCCTTTCCAAGAGTGTACCAAACTCTTGAAATTCTACCCCAATTGATTTTGATGGAGAAGATGCACTTCCACAGCTCCTTGAATCCAATTCAAGAGCACCACCAAGCCAAGAACTCTTGGTCTTCTTGCTTGAGAACTCTCAAGACTTCAGTAATCCAAGACACACTTGGATTAGCTTGGCACAGTCCAAGACTTTTGATTACAAGTGATAGGAGAAGAGTATAACGAATTTCACAAATGAATTCGTGACAATAAGATCAGCCCACTAAAGGGTCTTAACTCAATCTACTCTGAAAATGTTACAATATGAATGAGGGATTGAGTTTTCAAAAAAAATCACTTGAGAGAAAAAGATATAGCTTGAATGTTCAAAGGAAATTGTGTCTCACTCTTTCAGGGTTCATGGAGGTTTAGTTTTAAAGCTTAGGACATGAGAAAAACGGTCAGAAACCAGATTTCAGAAAATCCTCCACGAATCCCTTCATTGCCTCTTCCATGATTTCAGGAAAGAGATTTTTAGAAAATCAAATTCTGAGTCGTGCATATCGATATCCACTTCTGCATATCGATATCCAACATCGATGTCACCAAGTGCATATCGATACCCATAACCCAGGTTTGCAAAAATACTTTTCTTTAAAATGATTTTCTTTCTCTCAAGTGTTAATTTAAGTTAACCTCAATCAATCAAGCATAAGTATAACTTTATCAAACTAGATAGAGATTAAACCTACTAAACTACCCACGCTCAACAAAAATAGAAAATTACAATGATTGAATCTTGAGCAAGAGTTGACCAAAGTCTTGATTCTTGAATCTTTGACACTTGAATCTTCAAGATTTGCTTTTAATTACTTTGTCATAATCCAAACATCATCAACAAAATAATTACTTGGAGAATCGAATTAACAATCTCCCCCTTTTTGATGATGACAAAATAATTTACACTTGTTGAGGGGGTCTTAGAATCTTGAACCACAATATGATTCTCAAATTGAGGAAACCTCCCCCTCAATTCAAGAACCACTTAAACCTATCCAAAAACAACATACACTTTGCAAGAGCAGTGGTTATTTAATTTCAATAGCAATTAAAAATATTCTCAACAAGACTAGTAATTTTCTCCCCCTTTTTGTCATTAGCAAAAAAATTTTAATTTTGAGAAAAAGGGACTCAAAGAGGAGAAAACACAATATAATAATTGGCAATTACAAGATATATAGCAATAGAATGAGTAAGGATTGCATAAACTTAACCATTTTCTCACAAATTTCCACATGTGAGAATCATTTCTCTTGGTATAAAAACAGCCAAGAGACCAAACAAAGCGAAGCTCCCCCTAAAACCTTGAATTTCCACATGGTTAGAGCAAGATACAGAATATAAGAGGCTATAGTTTCCAATGCACTAACCAGAAACATGAGAAAGGGAGCAAAAATAATCATCAAGACAACATTGAATTAAAACCAGAAATTGTAATTGATGCTGAAAACATAACATAAACCAATCCGCCATAACACAAAGTTTTAACACTTGATCACAAAAGCAAAACCATAAACTAGTTTTATCAAAAACTACATCAAAGTAAAACATAAAGACTAGTTTTGGGGAGGAGGTGGAAAACGGTTGAAATGTTCCATCATGGATTGATGGATTGAGTCAAAATGACTCATTATGTTTTGTTCCAAAATGTCAAATCGGGCATCCACATAGTTCCTCAATTCTTGAATTGATTGCACCCTTTCTTGACCTTGTGGACCTCCACCATCAGCTGCTTGAAATTCAGCCTCCTCAGCCTCCGCATCAGCATTTTCATCCTCTTGTGCAGCATCCCTCAATTGTTGAGCTTCATCCTTGTAAAGCCATATACCATTGTCCGGAGGGTACTCTTCCAAACTTTGCTTGGAGAGAGTAGTTGCTGAAATCAAGTGTTGTGTTTCTGTAATTGATTTGATTGGCTCTGATCTATCAATGGGAACCTCAAAGTGCCTAAGCAACCTAGAAACATGCATTGGGTATGGAAGCCAAGCCGGAGATGAGGACTTTGCAGCATCCTCCATACGAGCAAGACTAATTTGTGGCCAATTGAGAGGAATGGAGTTCTTGAGTGCATTGATGATCTTCAAATCATTATTCACAGCTACCCCATAATTTGACGTAGACCGGGGAATCAGACAATGAGCAATCACAAATTGCAGCAATTTAGTATCTTTCTCAAGCAAGTTTACAGACTTATTCCCCTTATTCCATACTTTTCCAGCCCTAAGAGAATCAGTGAATACTGTGGCAGCATCACAAGCCAAAATAGCGTCCTCCTCATCTGAAGAATCAGAGTCCTCTTCACCATCATCCTTCCTAGGTAAAATACCATCATCCACCAGTCCAAATAACTCAACCAATGTTAGATCTAGTGAGAATGTTTTGATAATGACAAAGGTTTTGAACAAGCTACAAGTGTTTGTGATCAAGCTCAAGTATGAAGAAGTTCATCAATCAACAACAAACCTCAAAGGATGAAGAGAGAGCAAGCTCATGAAGACTTAGTTTGTGTTTTATTGTAATATCTTTAGCCTCTCAAGATTAAGTCTTTTATTTGATGAGTTTGGGTAGAGTCATTAGAGGGTAGTGAATCTCTATCAAGGTCATGATAATATCATATTTTGAGTATTCACTTAACCTAAAAACAATAGGTGGCTTAAAGGTTTGAAAGAAAAGGTTTAGTTTTGAGAAAACAAGTTTTTAATTGACTTTAGTAGTGGTTAATCGATTAAGAGGAGTGGTTAATCGATTAACATGTTTTTAACAATGTTTAATCGATTAACAAGATGAGTTAATCGATTAACACCTGCAGTACTAGTTTTTAAAATACGTTTTTCACTTCTCAAAATCAGTTTTTAATGTTACTAACTTTTCGGTATTCTATATAAATCTTTTCCTAACCTTAGTGAATCTTTAGAACACATTAGAACAATTTTCATATCAATTTTACAAAGATCAAAGCCACACTATTCTCTCTCACTTTCATAGATCAAAGCTTTCACTTTTACATTCTTTGATCAAGAATATTTGAATCTCTTATGTTGATATTTTCATAATTCTTGAAAGAGATTCATAGGATTGTTATTGTTTTCAATTTGGTTGTAATCATTGCAAAGGAAGCAAACATTCTACAACACAAGGAAGCCTTGGTGGTTGTTCATCAAGCAAAGTTATCTTGGAAGTCTTGTTGTGTTAACAAGCAATTGGAAGCCTTGGTGTGAGGCATCATCAAGCAAGTGGAAGTCTTTGAAGCATCTCAAAGCAATTGGAAGACTTGTTGTGAGGATATCGGCAAGCAAGGGAAGAGGTTAGATTATATTCAATAGGGTTGCAAGACAAGAGTGTGGTATCTCTTGGAAGCTATCAAGAAGGGAGTCTTGAGAGGCATTTACTTGTAATTTGAGAACTCTAATTCCTCATAGTGAAGAATCTCTCTTGGTTGAAGAGGGGACTGGATGTAGCTTTCAAGTGGATGAAAGTGAACCAGGATAAATCTCTGTGTCGTATCTCTAAACTCTTAACTCTTTACATTCAAGTCATTTCAATATTGTTCTTGGTTGAAAACCTGGAAAAGATTGATTTTCATAATTGATTGAATTGAATCTTAATTGTGCAAATTTATTTGGGGAAAATCATTTTCATAACCTAGGTAATCAATAAGAATATTGGTGTTAATCAATTCAGCTTTATCTCTGATCATATGTGTTAATTGATTGATTTTCGTATTCAATTGAAAAGTGATTTTTGCAGTTTTAACAGTGATTAATCGATTAACTAAAAGTGTTAATCGATTAACCAAAATCAAGCTTTCGTAAATAATCGATTAACTTGTTTGATTAATCGATTAACTAAGTGTTTTTAAAGGGTTAATCGATTAATAATATTTGTTAATCGATTAAATGCTGAAGTTTTTGTAAAAATCATTTGTTTTAATCGTTTTGATTCGTTTCTTTCGAAAATCTTTCAAGGTTTCTCTAACACCTATTCAACCCCCCTTCTAGGTGTTCTCCTAGTGTCTCCTAGTTATTTCACCCACCGATTGTAGTTCTTACAATTGGTATCAAAGCTCGGTCGAAAGACACGAGCATAGAGCTTTTTCGTAAAGATCCTTGAGGAAACTACAATGGGTTCTACGAATCCCTTTGGTGGTGAAGGTGCTTCGATAAGTCGCCCTCCTATGTTTGGTGGAGAGGGTTATGCTTATTGGAAAGTTAGAATGAGAATTTGTATAGAAGCTATAGATATGAACATTTGGGAAGCCATTGAGAATGGTCCCCATATTCCCTCAAAACAAGTAGAAGGTGTATCTCAACTTACCCCCAAAGATAAGTGGAACGATGATGATAAAAGGAAAATTCAATATGATTTAAAAGCTAAAAATATCATCACCTCCGCTCTATCTTATGATGAGTTCTTTAGAGTCTCCCAATGTCATAATGCCAAACAAATGTGGGACACCTTGAAAGTCACACATGAAGGCACTAGTGAAGTTAGGCGTGCTAGATTAAATTCTTTGATGCATGAATATGAATTGTTTCGTATGTTGCCTAATGAATCTATATGTATTATGCAAAAACGTTTTACTCATATTATTAATCATCTCATTGCTCTTGGAAAAACTTTCATGAATTGTGAACTTGTTAACAAAGTTTTAAGATGTCTAAGTAGGGAATGGCAACCTAAAGTTACCGCAATTGTTGAATCAAAGGACTTGGACACCATGGACTTAGCTACACTTTTCGGAAAGCTTCAAGAACATGAAATGGAGCTTGGACGTTTGCATATGCATGAAGAGTCGGATAAGTACAAGGAAAGAAAAGGAATTGCTCTTAAAGCCAAAAGTTCATATAAAAAGGAAGAGAGTTCCGATAGTAATGATAATGAAGATTCCGATTCGGACATTGATGAAGAAGAGATGAAACTTCTACTAAGAAATTTTAGCAAGCTTCTAAGGAGAAAAAGAAGGTTGAACAAAGACAAAAGTAAAGAGAAGAATTCCCCACAATACAAGATCAAGACAACAAAAGAAGGAGTAGTTTGCCATGAATGTGGAAAGCCCGGTCATCTCAAGTATTCGTGCTCTAAGTATCTCAAGAAGAAGGAAAAAGAGAAGAAAAATGCAAAACACAAATGGGCATACATAGTTTGGAATAGTGATGATGAAGAAGACAAGAAAAGCACAACTAGTAGTTCTTCGGATGATGAAGAAGCCGCTTGTCTCAACTTGATAGCTCTAGTAGATGAAGAGGAAAGTTCAAATGATGAATCAAGTGAACAAAGCGACGAAAGTGATGTAAGTGAAACTAAATCCGAAATTTCTTCCAAATATGAAATTTTATATAATGCTTATGAAGAAATGCATGAACATCTTAAGAAACTAGCTTTGAAAAACATTGAAAGGAAGAAGCTCATTTTGAAACATCAACAAGAGATTTTAGAACTTCAAAAACAAGTTGATGAGCTTAATCTTCAAAATGAAACTCTTGATATTATATATTCTAGTTCTTCTTGTGATTGTCCTAGTAGATTGAATATTGTGGTTGATTGTGAGAATTGCAAGTTGCTTAAAGATGAAAATGCTATTTTGAAAAATAAGCTTGCAAGTTTCACAAGTGGTGATATTAAATTGCGCACATTGTTAAATTTTCAAAGAGAAAATTCAAACAAGTTTGGTTTGGGTTATACTAATGCTAAGAGTAAGTCTCATAGAAATGTTGTTGATTTTTCTAAAGTTGATTTTTCAAATGCACCAACATGTTTCTATTGTGGTACTCATGGACATACTTCAAATGTGTGTTATATTAAAGTGCATGGTATACCTAAAGGAAATTTTGTTTGGGTTAAGAAGGGTGAGAGTCCCTTAACTAACAAAAATGGATCCAAGACTATTTGGATACCAAAAAGCAAAGCATGATTGTTTTGTAGGTGTGATTGAAGAGCAAAAGGCTTGCAAGTGTTATTCATTATTTGCTTCTTCAAATCTCAAGTGAAACTCCTACATTTTGGTACAATTGATATTGTTGGATATTCACAATTGGTATCAAGTGAATTTCTTACAAGAGATAGCAAGTATTCACAATTGGACTTACATTTGGTATATTCTAATCTTGCTATTAGTCTTTGACAATTGATATTACTTCTACAAAATTCATAATTGGTATCATTGTGTGATTATTAGATGTTTATCATGCTATTGTAATTATTGTGATATTTCTTTACAATTGATATCTTATTTTGTTAAGTGATATGATAACTCTTTAGTTACAATTGGTATTATATTTCATTGTCACATTTCTTGCCAATTGGTATCACATTTCAAAGTATAGTTCATTAGTTTTACATTTGGTATCATTGATTTATTGGTATCAATGTTGTGAAGAAATGAATGTTATAATTTCTCTATTTTGGCTTAGCATTTTATATTTCAATTGGTATATATTACTTTTTGATAATGCCAAAAGGGGGAGAAGAGGTTGTTTTGTTGTTTTTATATAGGTTGAGCAAAGTTGTTGAAGATAGGGGGAGAATCAAGCTTAACTCAATTGGATTTCAAATGTCAAAAGCATTTATTGAGGGGGAGCAAGAGTCTCACCAAGTATCAAATGGTTCAAGCATCAACAACTTCAAACAAATTCAAAACGTGTTTGTCATTTTCAAAAAGGGGGAGATTGTTAGATCCAGTGAGAATGTTTTGATAATGACAAAGGTTTCGAACAAGCTACAAGGGTTTGTGATCAAGCTCAAGTATGAAGAAGTTCATCAATCAACAACAAACATCAAAGGATGAAGAGAGAGCAAGCTCATGAAGACTTAGTTTGTGTTTTATTGCAATATCCTTAGCCTCTCAAGATTAAGTCTTTTATTTGATGAGTTTGGGTAGAGTCATTAGAGGGTAGTGAATCTCTATCAAGGTCGTGATAATATCATATTTTGAGTATTCACTTAACCTAAAAACAATAGGTGGCTTAAAGGTTTGAAAGAAAAGGTTTAGTTTTAAGAAAACAAGTTTTTAATTGACTTTAGCAGTGGTTAATCGATTAAGAGGAGTGGTTAATCGATTAACATGTTTTTAACAGTGTTTAATCGATTAACAAGATGAGTTAATCGATTAACACCTGCAGTACTGGTTTTTAAAATACGTTTTTCACTTCTCAAAATCAGTTTTTAATGTTACTAACTTTTGGGTATTCTATATAAATCTTTTCCTAACCCTAGTGAATCATTAGAACACATTAGAACAATTTTCATATCAATTTTACAAAGATCAAAGCCACACTATTCTCTCTCACTTTCATAGATCAAAGCTTTCACTTTTACATTCTTTGATCAAGAATATTTGAATCTCTTATGTTGATATTTTCATAATTCTTGAAAGAGATTCATAGGATTGTTATTGTTTTCAATTTGGTTGTAATCATTGTAAAGGAGGCAAACATTCTACAACACAAGGAAGCCTTGGTGGTTGTTCATCAAGCAAAGTTATCATGGAAGTCTTGTTGTGTTAACAAGCAATTGGAAGTCTTGGTGTGAGGCATCATCAAGAAGTGGAAGTCTTTGAAGCATCTCAAAGCAGTTGGAAGACTTGTTGTGACGATATCGGCAAGCAAGGGAAGAGGTTAGATTTGATTCAATAGGGTTGCAAGACAAGAGTGTGGTATCTCTTGGAATCTATCAAGAAGGGAGTCTTGAGAGGCATTTACTTGTAATTTGAGAACTCTAATTCCTCATAGTGAAGAATCTCTCTTGGTTAAAGAGGGGACTGGATGTAGCTTTCAAGTGGATGAAAGTGAACCAGGATAAATCTCTCTGTCGTATCTCTAAACTCTTAACTCTTTACATTCAAGTCATTTCAATATTGTTCTTGGTTGAAAACCTAGAAAAGATTGATTTTCATAATTGATTGAATTGAATCTTAATTGTGCAAATTGATTTGGGGAAAATCATTTTCATAACCTAGGTAATCAATAAGAATATTGGTGTTAATCAATTCCGCTTTATCTCTGATCATATGTGTTAATATATTGATTTTCGTATTCAATTGAAAAGTGATTTTTTCAGTTTTAACAGTGATTAATCGATTAACTAAAAGTGTTAATCGATTAACCAAAATCAAGCTTTCGTAAATAATCGATTAACCTGTTTGATTAATCGATTAACTAAGTGTTTTTAAAGGGTTAATCGATTAATAAGATTTGTTAATCGATTAAATGCTGAAGTTTTTGTAAAAATCATTTGTTTTAATCGTTTCGATTCGTTTCTTTCGAAAATCTTTCAAGGTGTCTCTAACACCTATTCAACCCCCCCCCTTCTAGGTGTTCTCCTAGTGTCTCCTAGTTATTTCACCCACCGATTTTAGTTCTTACAACCAAATCATCAGCAGAAATAGTAAAATGGACACCATTTACCAAGCTGTGATAAACTTCATTATGCTTCCAGAAATTTGCATACAATGATTGGACTAACCTAGGGTAGTAAAATTGATGAAATTCCAGAAACTTACCCAGGTGTTGTGTCTCCAACCATTCAACCATCTCAAACCCCTGTTGTTTTAGCCACTCCATATCACAATACTTGATAACACCAAAACCCCTAGAGTTGAATTTCTTAAACCGTTTCTGAACCTTGTCTTCCGAGTAGTAGATAGCAACTTGGGATTTGTTTGCAACTGATTTTGAGCGAGTGCCTCTGGGATTTGATGATGAAGCCATGAAACCGAGATATTAGGGTTCAAAAAGGGGGTAGTCAACAAATTGAGAGAAGAAGCCCGAATTGATGAGAGGAACTTGAGGAATAATGATGAAAACCAGTAACACAGTGAAGAAATGCAGAAATTTTGAGTGAAAATGATGAGAAATTGAGAAAAAAATCAGTGAGGAGAAGAGTGGGGTTCGTATTTTTTCAGAAAAATAAATGAGAGGGAATGAAGAAAGAACAAGTTCAAAACACACTTAAAACTGAAGTTATAATCGGGGATATCGATATCCAATGCTGCACATCGATATGCAGCATCGATATCCACTTGTGGATATCGATATCCTCCTTTCACAAAATGCAGAAAATCAGTTTTAAATCAGAAAACAACGAGAAACAAGCTATTTTCAAGAGAATTGACAAAACCTTTAACCTTTGGAGTAAGTTCCAATAAATTGCCGCTTATCTCCCATCATGTGCCTTGAGCATCCACTTACCAAAGTATCACAATTCTTTACCCATACTCAAGCACACCTACAAAACAATTATGTACTTAGTTTGGGTACCCAAATTATGTTGGGTCCCTTTGGGTCAGCATTGAAGGTTTCACCCTTCTTAATCCACTTTACAGTTGCCTTTGACAATTTCAGAATTCTTAATGCGACATTCCATGCTAACATGTCCATATTTTCCACAATAATTACAAGTTGGATTTTTGAAGGGTTTATTCTTTGAAAATGAACTAACCATCTTGTACTTACTGTTTCTTTTATGGACATAGCCTAAACCGGTTTTATCTGAAGAACATCTTTGAGAATTTAGTAACCGATTTAGGTCTCTATCACTATTTGAGATTGTGATTTTATTTTTCAAATCTTTAACTTCTTTTTCAAGTAAATCACATTTCTCACAAACAGTGACATTGACTTCTTGATTTGCACATGCACAAGACTTACTAAAATTAGCAAGGTCAAGAGTTTTTACTTGGAGTTTTAATTCATTTAAGGATTTTTCCATATCAACAATTACTTGTTGATACTCCAAGATTTTCCTCTCTTTTTCCTTGTTAATTTTAATAAGCCTTTTAAATTGAATTACAAATTCATCATAGGCTTGTTGCAAATTATCTAAGGAATTTGAAGAAGAACAAGAATAGTTAGAATTTACCTCATCGTCGCTTTCAATAATTTCAGTTTGGGCACTTGATGAAGCTTCCATGGGGTTTCTTGCCATAAGACATAAGTTTGCTTCTTCATCATCCGAGCTACTTGAAGAAGATGAATTCTCCGGAGTATCCCAAGCAATGTAGGCTTTCCTTCCTTTGCTGTCATGACTTTTCTTGTTCTTATTCTTTTTCAAGAATGTGGCACATTCTGATTTGATATGACCAATGCCCCCACACTCATGACATTTGACTCCTTCACTTTTATTTTTGTTCCTTTGGGTTAAGTCTCTTGTCCTTTTATCTTTTGATCGAGAATTATTTTTGTCTCCTTTGAAGAATCTATTAAATCTTTTTACAAACGTACCAAATTCTTCTTGGAGAGCTTCACGATCGGATTCTTCACTTGTAGAGCTTTCTTCTTCCTCTTTTTGAACATTGCTTGAGGCGTTGAGTGCAATGCTCTTTTTCTTTTTATCCGGTTCCTCATGCATCCCAAGTCTTGTAAGCTCCATCTCGTGCTCTTGGAGTTTGCCAAACAAAGTTGCTAAGTCCATTTTGTTTATATCTTTTGCTTCCTTGATGGCGGTTACCTTGGGCTACCATTGCTTATCTAGACATCTCAAAATTTTGTTAGTAGTTTCACCATTTCTAAAAGTCTTTCCCAAAGAGATTAAATGATTTACAATATGTGAAAAACGCCTTTGCAAATCACTTATGGATTCATTTGGGAGCATGTGAAATAATTCATATTCATGTGTTAAAGCATTAAGTCTAGAATCCCTTACTTCACTTGTTCCCTCATGAGTGACTTGCAAAGTGTCCCACATTTCTTTAGAGGTTTTACATTGTGAAATTCTATAAAATTCATCATGGGACAGCGCTGAAAAGAGAATGCTTTTCGCTTTTAAATCATAAGAAGCTTTCTTCTTCTCATCCTCATTCCAGCTTGTCCTTGGAATTTCAACAATTTCATCATTTATTCTCTTTTTGGGAATATATGGACCGTTTTCAATAGCATCCCAAATTTCTATATCGATAGCTTCAATAAACACTTTCATGCGGGTCTTCTAATAAACATACCCTTCACCATTAAATAATGGAGGACGGTTTATTGAACTTCCCTCACCACCAAAGCTATTGCTAGAGCCCATTTGTGTTTCCAAAGGATCCTTTTCGAAAAAGTTTTTAAACTCGATCTTTCGACCGAGCTTTGATACCACTTGTTGGAAACCAACAAGCGGGCTTTAACAATTACTAGAGGGGGGTGAATAGTATATTGTGGTAGTGATATAAAATTTTCGTTTGTTATTGAATAGGTTGAAAAATAAAATAACTGAAACAGATAAACCTGAGATTTTTGCTCACTGAGACACGATGATATCGATATCCCAAGAAGGATATCGATATGCAGTATCGATATCAAATACTGGATATCGATATGCAATGACTGAACTTCAGTGAATCAGATTTCCTTTTGCTGCAACAAATGGTTAATGCAAGAAATACAAGGCTGCAACAATCTAAAGATGATACACTTGATAAAACAGAGAATAACAATTTAAATGCAGCGGAAAAATAAATCCCCAATGCCTATCCTATGGTTCAATTGATGCAACTATGAAAGATGCAAGGAAAGCAATAAAAGGAGATCAACACAAGGAATTATTATACTGGTTCACTCCTAATGAGCTACGTCCAGTCCTCCTAAGCCACTTAGGAGAGTTTCTATTAATCAATTGACTAGAACAATTACAAGGAATTAATTGAGATCCTCACTCAACCTAACCCCTTTCCAAGAGTGTACCAAACTCTTGAAATTTTACCCCAATTGATTTTGATGGAGAAGATGCACTTCCACGGCTCCTTGAATCCAATTCAAGAGCACCACCAATCCAAGAACTCTTGGTCTTCTTGCTTGAGAACTCTCAAGACTTCAGTAATCCAAGACACACTTGGATTAGCTTGGCACAGTCCAAGACTTTTGATTACAAGTGATAGGAGAAGAGTATAACGAATTTCACAAATGAATTCGTGACAATAAGATCAGCCCACTAAAGGGTCTTAACTCAATCTACTCTGAAAATGTTACAATATGAATGAGGGATTGAGTTTTCAAAGAAAATCACTTGAGAGAAAAAGATATAGCTTGAATGTTCAAAGCAAATTGTGTCTCACTCTTTCAGGGTTCATGGAGGTTTAGTTTTAAAGCTTAGGACATGAGAAAAACGGTCAGAAACCAGATTTCAGAAAATCCTCCACGAATCCCTTCATTGCCTCTTCCATGATTTCAGGAAAGAGATTTTCAGAAAATCAAATTTTGAGTCGTGCATATCGATATCCACTTGTGCATATCGATATCCATCATCGATGTCACCAAGTGCATATCGATACCCATAACCCAGGTTTGCAAAAATACTTTTCTTTAAAATGATTTTCTTTCTCTCAAGTGTTAATTTAAGTTAACCTCAATCAATCAAGCATAAGTATAACTTTATCAAACTAGCTAGAGATTAAACCTCCTAAACTACCCACGCTCAACAAAAATAGAAAATTACAATGATTGAATCTTGAGCAAGAGTTGACCAAAGTCTTGATTCTTGAATCTTTGACACTTGAATCTTCAAGATTTGCTTTTAATTACTTTGTCATCATCAAAACATCATCAACAAAATAATTATTTGGAGAATTGAATTAACAAATACTCAAATTATGATATAATCATGACCTTGATAGAGATTCACTACCCTCTAAATACTCTACCCAAACTCATCAAAAATAAAAGACTCAAGCTAAAGATATTACAATTATACACAAATTGAATCTTCATGAGCTTTCTCTCTCTTCATCATTTGTTGTTTGTTGTTGTTTGATGAACTTCTTCATACTTCAGCTTGATCAAAACATTTGTAGCTTGTTCAACAACCTTTGCAACCTTTGTTATTATCAAAACCTTCTCACTGGATCTAACAATCTCCCCCTTTTTGAAAATGACAAACACGTTTTGAATTTGTTGATGCTTGAACCATTTGATACTTGGTGAGACTCTTGCTCCTCCTCAATAAATGCTTTTGATATTTGAAATCCAATTGATAGAAGCTTGATTCTCGATATTTGAAATCCAATTGATAGAAGCTTGATTCTCCCCCTATCTTCAACAACTTTGCTCAACCTATATAAAAACAACAAAACAAAACAACCCTTTCTCCCCCTTTTGGCATTATCAAAAAGTAATATGACAATAAAATATTAAGCCAAAATAAGAAGAGTAACAATGATTATTTATTCACAACATTGATACCAATTAATCAATGATACCAAATGTAAAATTAAAGAACTATACTTTGAAATGTGATACCAATTGGAATGAAAATATGACATTGAAATATGATACCAATTGTAACTAAAAATCATCAGATCACTTAACAAAGTAAGATATTAATAGTAAAGAAATATCACAATAGATTACAATAGCATGATAATCATATAATAATCACACAATGATATCAATTGAACTTTGTAGAAGTAATACCAATTGTAAATGTCCAACAATATCAATTTTACCAATTTGTAGGACTTTCACTTGAGATTTGAAGATGCAAATAATGAATAACACTTGTAAGCCCTTTTGCTCTTCAATCATACCTACAAAACAATCATGCTTTGCTCTTTGGTATCCAAATTGTCTTGGATCCATTTTTGTTAGTTAAGGGATTTTCACCCTTCTCAACCCAAACAAAATTTCCTTTAGGTATACCATGCACTTTAACATAACATACATTTGAATTATGTCCATGAGTACCACAATAGAAACATATTGGTGCATTTGAAAAATCAACTTCAGAAAAATCAACAACATTTCTATGAGACTTACTCTTAGCATTAGTATAACCCAAACCAAACTTGTTTGAATTTCCTTTTTGAAAATTTAACAATGTGCGCAAGCTAATATCACCACTTGTGAAACTTGCAAGCTTATTTTTCAAAATAGCATTTTCATCTTTAAGCAACTTGTAACTCTCACAATCAACCACTATATTCAATCTACTAGCACAATCACAAGAAGAACTAGCATATATGAGATCAAGAGTTTCATTTTGAAGATTAAGCTCATCAACTTGTTTTTGAAGTTCTAAAATCTCTTGTTGATGTTTCAAAATGAGCTTCTTTCTTTCAATATTTTTCAAAGCTAGTTTCTTAAATTGTTCATGCATTTATTCATAAGCATTATATAACATTTCATATTTAGAAGAAATTTCGGATTTAGTACATCGCTTTCCTCACTTTGTTCACTTGATTCATCATTTGAACTTTCTTCTTCATCTACTAGAGTTATCAAGTTGAGAATAGTGACTTCTTCATCATCCGAAGAACTACTTGATGTGCTTTTCTTTTCTTCTTCATCATCCCAAATGATATATGCCCTTTTATGATTTGAATTTTTCTTTTCTTTCTCCTTCTTCTTGAGATACATAGAGCATGAGTACTTGAGATGACCGGGTTTTCCACATTCATGGCAAACTACTCCTTCTTTTGTTGTCTTGGTCCTGTAGTGTGGGGAATTCTTCTCTTTACCTTTGTCTTTGTTTAACCTTCCTTTTCTCCTTAGAAGCTTGTTAAACTTTCTTAATAGAAGTTTAATCTCTTTTTCATCAACATCCGAATCGGAATCTTCACTATCATCATCATCAGAACTCTCTTTCTTTTTATATGAACTATTGGCTTTAAGAGCAATTCCTTTTCTTTCTTTGTTCTTATCCGACTCTTCATGCATTTTCAAACGTCCAAGCTCCATTTCATGTTCTTAAAGCTTTCCGAAAACTGTTGCGAGATCCATAGCATCCAAATTCTTAGATTCTACAATAGCTGTCACTTTTGATTGCCAATGCCTATCCAAACATCTCAACACTTTGTTAGAAAGTTCACCTTGTAGAAAAGTCATACCAAGAGCAAGTAAATGATTAATAATATGAGTAAAACATTTTTGCATATCATTAATAGATTCATTTGGAAGCATTTGAAACAATTCATACTCACGCATCAAAACATTCAACCTAGCACGTCTAACCTCACTAGTTCCTTCATGAGTCACTTGAAGAGTGTCCCACTTTTCCTTAGCACTAGCACATTGAGAAACTCTAAAGAATTCGTCATAAAATAAAGCGGAGGTGATGATATTTTTTGCTTTAAAATCATATTGAACTTTCTTTTTATCATCATCATTCCACCTATCTTCGGGTGTTAATTGTGCTACTCCATCAACTAAACTAGAGGGGATGTGAGGACCTTTTTCAATAGCCTTCCAAATTTCAATATCAATTGCTTGGATAAAAATTTTCATACGCACTTTCCAATAAGCGTATCCCTCACCATTAAATAGTGGAGGACGGTTTATTGCAGCGCCTTCACCACCAAAGGGATTCGTAGAACCCATTGCAGTTTCTTCAAGGATCTTTACGAAAAAGCTCTATGCTCGTGTCTTTCGATCGAGCTCTGATACCAATTGAGAAAAACTACAATTGGTGGGTGGAATAACTAGGAGAACACCTAGAAGGGGGGGTTGAATAGGTGTTTAAGAAACCTTGAAAGATTTTCGACAGAAACTAATCTAAACAATTAAAACGAATGATTTTTACAAAATTTCAGCTCTTAATCGATTAACCTGATGCTTAATCGATTAACGTCAGAAAGCTTGAAAAATGTTAATTGATTATGTTGCTCCTTAATCGATTAATCACTGTAAAAAACTGAAAAATCACTTTTCAATCGAATACGAAAATCAATCAATTAACACGTATGATCAGAGATTCAGCAGGAAAAGATTAACACCAATATTCTTATTGATTACCTAGATTATGAAAATGATTTTCCCCAAATCAATTTGCACAATTAAGATTCAATTTAATCACTTAAGAAAAATCAATCTTTTCTAGGTTTTCAACCAAGAACATATGAAATGACAAGAATGTAAAGAGTTAAGAGAATAGAGATATTGCATAGTGATTTATCCTGGTTCACTCTCATCCACTTGAGAGCTACATCCAGTCCCCTCTTCAACCAAGAGAGATTCTTCACTATGAGGAATTAGAGTTCTCAAATTACAAGTAAATGCCTCTCAAGACTCCCTTCTTGATAGCCTCCAAGAGATACCACACTCTTGTCTTGCAATCCTATTGAATCTAATCTAACCTCTTCCCTTGCTTGTTGATAACTCCACAACAAGTCTTCCACGTTGCTCGCTGATACCTCACAACAAGACTTCACTTTGCTTGATGACACACCAAGACTTCTTCTTCAATTTGATTGATTTGCTTGATGATAATCGACACACCAAGACTTTCTTCTTTGTTGTAGATAGCTTGCCTCTTGCAAAGATTACAACTCAATATAGAACACAATAACAATCCTATGAATCTCTTTCAATAACTATGAAAATATCAACATAAGAGATTCAAAGATTCTTGATCAAAGAATGTAAAAGTTTAAGCTTTGATCTATGAAAGTGAGAGAGAATAGAGTGGCTTTAATCTTTGTAAAATGGATATGAAAATGATGTTAGTTCAATCTAATGATTCACAAAGGTTAGGAAAAAGTTTATATAGAATACCCAAAAATTAGGAGCATTAAAAACTGATTTTGAGAAGTTAAAAACGTATTTTAAAAACCAGTTTTACAGGTGTTAATCGATTAACATATGGATTAATCGATTAACCACTGTAACATATGTGTGTTAATCGATTAACCTGACCATTAATCGATTAGCCACTGCTAAGTTCAATTAAAAACTTGTTTTCTCAAAACTAAACCTTTCCTTTCAAACCTTTAAGCCACCTTTTGATTTTAGGTTAAGTGAATACTCAAATTATGATATAATCATGACCTTGATAGAGATTCACTACCCTCTAAATACTCTACCCAAACTAATCAAAAATAAAAGACTCAAGGTAAAGATATTACAATTATACACAAATTGAATCTTTATGAGCTTGCTCTCTCTTCATCATTTGTTGTTTGTTGTTGTTTGATGAACTTCTTCATACTTGAGCTTGATCAAAACATTTGTAGCTTGTTCAACAACCTTTGTCAACCTTTGTCATTATCAAAACCTTCTCACTGGATCTAACAACCTGCACCTGTCAAGGTGCCCTTTCCTCAAAGATTGAAGAAAGAAGAGGACAAGAAGCCGTTCTTCCGGTTCATGGATGTGTTCAGGAAGCTTCAGATAAACATCCCGTTTGCTGAAGCTCTTGAGAAAATGCCAACATATGCAAGGTTCATTGGAGAGGCTAAGCCCACTACGGCTATGCTTCAGTTGGCTGATAAGTCAGTCCTCCGCCCTTGTGATGTGGTGGAGGATGTTCTGGTTAAAGTGAATGAGTTTATACTGCCTGCTGATTTCATGTTACTTGATGTAACATTAATTCTTAATCCTTTTATTATGAAATTAATGGTATTACTTTTATTTGGAAAGCACTTAGGATTTATAAGTAATCTTAAGAAATTTTGACATACTTTACTTTGTTTTTCGGACTATCCAAAATTTATCTTTTGTACATGTCAGCACCAGTAACATGTATATATACTCTTATCAAGTTCTACACATACCAAAAGACTATGTGGCCACCATTTTATCACATCAACAGGGTGGTGGCTATGTTTCAAGATTTACAAAGTAAAGTTTAGACCAATACTTACATACCCAAAAGCAAAGTACTTAAAAGTTTTTATACAATATTTTCTTAATAACCCAAAAGGAACTACATGGTATCATATCAAAAGACTGGTTGCATCATCATGTGGCAAGCCACATCACGGAGTCCGTGCCCCAGATGGTGGAGCATGACTCTCCTCAATAGGAACAGTAGAAAAGACATCTCTGTAAGATCCTATATTTTAAATATATGAAATAAAAGTATTTTATCAATATTAGTATCATTAAAATAGTCAATTTTTCCTATTTTAGCAAAAACACTCGAGTATTTTAGGTAAAACTCGAGTATTTTAAGTAGCTGTTTGGAAATTTGAATTTTTAAATAAAAACTCGAGTATTTGGGAAAAAACTCGAGTATTTCGTGCAGACCTGAAAGTGTATAAGTCGGTTGTCATTTAATTTTCGCACCAAAACGCGGTTTCTTGAAATGACAAGCATAGAGCTGGACTTTACTTCGACCTGAAGTATTCTTAAGCTATAAATTGGTGCTTGGTTGAAGCATTCAACACCTCTAATCACCCAAAACCCAAATTTCAGTTTTTGACTCTCAGTTTTCTAGAGCATACTTTGATCTCTGATTTCTCCTTCGTTTCTCAATCAAATCCTTCGAAACCAAAACACAACTCAAGGTTCTAGTTCCATCTTTGAATTAGAATCAAGAATCACATCAAATAAGCCCCTGTAGTTCGAGTTCTAGCTCATCAAAGTTTGAGGTTCAAAGCTGTAAAAATAGAGTAGTTTTCAGCATCAAGTATTCATCTTCATTGAATTCGTTTGGTAATTTCAGAAAACCTTTTGTGTCAAACTTGTTCCTGATTGGAGTTAGTATATCCTAGTTTGTTGAACTAACTTGTTTCACTCTTTTTCATGCCAAATCCGTGGTGAAATCTGTGGCCAAAGTCAGCCTGTTCAACCCTTTTTTTCACAAGTCCAGAATTCGAATTTTCGATCCAGCCAATTTCCTTGTTGTTTAATATGTTGTTTAGCTTCTCTGAGGTAAGGGAGGAGTTATCTAATTGCTAGAATGAGTAATCTCAAGCTAGAAATGTAGGAACCTCACAAGGTTCATCAAGGGATGAAGTTGGAATTGGGAATATGACATGGAGGTCATAAACCCAAGGTTTTCTAAGTCAAACAAGTTTAAATGGACCTAATAATGCCCACTGGATTGATTTTCGAAGTTAAAACCAAGTGGAAATGAATTTCATATCTTGAAATAGTTATTTTCCAAGTTTATGTTGATTCTGTGATTTGATGTTGATTTATGTTGTTATGTACTTGTTTATCTGTTCTAACTTGTTTCTTATATGTGTTTATGCCTCTTTTTTTCATAAGAATGGAAAAACAATGAATGGAATTCGAATTGGTGCTTAAAATGCATAAACTGGTGCTGTTGTAGTAAAAACACTCGAGTTTTTGAGAAACACTCGAGTATTCTGGGAAAATGAAGAACAACTCGAGTCTTTCTTCAAGGACTTCAAGTATTCTGGAAAAAAATGAAGAACACTCGAGTATTTTATAATATACTCCAGTATTTTGACCAAAACTGAAGAAAACACTTATTTTTTTAGAATATTAAATACCTAATTCTTATACGTTTATCCATTGGTCGATTATTATCCTGAAAGAGTCCTACTGGAATTTCATCCAGTGGTTGATATGTTCGGACAGGAGTCCCAATGGACAAATGTATAAGTTTACTTGATTCCCATTGGTTGATTTTACCCTGGATGAGTCCTACTGGAATTTTATTCAGTGGTTGACATATTCGGACAGGATGTCCCAATGGAAGTGCGTACACCCATTTGGTTGATTATTTTCCCACGTCCCAGTGGAAGTCTTTACCCACTTGGTTGATATTTTGGGAGTCCTAAATGGGGTCGTTGCAATAATTAATAATAAAATGATTAACTCCTATTGTATAAAACCATCACAAAGTGGCTGGGCCGCGGATGGAATTTTCAGTAAGCACTAGCACCAGTTAATGCTAAAAGAAAAGATGAAATTGTGATTAAGAAGGATTATGAACTTTGGGTCTCTATATTGGAGGCATGATGTTCAAGGATGTGATTTAAAAGGAAGAAAGAAGACGAAAAGTTGTGTGACATTATCATGCATGGAGAAGGAGTTGCTCCGATCTAGATTCGGAACTTCGGTAAGGTTAAATCAGAATATCCCTGGCACAAGGATGCTAGGAAGACCGAGTTCCCATCGATCGTGATGCTTGAATATGAATCGCTCCGGTTTGATGAACCATAGGATTGAGAATATCCCGAGCCTGAGATACTCGGATGCCAAACCGTGTAGCATGAATGAGGAGTAGGCATGCATCACGACACTAATCGAGATATTATAAAAGACAGTTTGAGCATATACATATGCATTTATTATTGCTATATGATAACATGTGTTTGTTATTTCTAGCCACTGTTATACTCATTTGTTATTGCTTTTAGCTATGACTCACTCCCAGTCCCTTGTGTAGGTGATGGCGAGAAACATGTTCTGCGTGGAGATGAGGTCGCTCCCTAATGGGGAGTGGAATTTTGAGGACCATAGGGCTACATATGAGGGGGATGTGGAAGTTATCTTCCGCCATCCTAATCCATATTCCCGTATGTGTCCGCTTAGATCGAGAATTCCAATGGTTTACATCATGCACATTCCGCCAAATTTTGTTATGAGAAATGGAACCCCTCCACCACCACCAAGACGTTTTCCGAGACGCACTATCCCACCGAGTCCAACACTCTCCTCAGAAAGAATCATCCTAGAGGTTCCTGCTTGTCCTAGTCCTTCTCCTCGAGTTCTATCCCGAACTCCGATATACGTGCCTGACGATTCAGCACAAGAAGAGGAGGAAGAGGAAGAGGAGGATCCAATCGAGGATGAGGATCCGGTGGATAATGCGAATCAGATGGTGGATGACTTTATGGACAACTCGACTGGAAGTCAGTGGGGAACTGACGACTAAGTTAAGTTGTGGGGTGGAATGTGACTGATATAACCCATCAGGTTTTCTCTTATCTATGTTATGTTATATTTTGAGTCATGAACCATATGCCCATATGCTCTAGGTTATTATGAATTTTGTTGTAATATATGTAAGATAATGTAATGGCCTAGACTGTTAAGTTAAGTAATTATGTATTTTGTTTAAATGAAGAAAATGGGATGTACTCCCTTTTTAGTATGAATGAAATATGATGTTACGTCACTTGTCTTCATGACTCGGTGTTTATATGATTCCGCAAGATTTGATAATGGATGATGACTTGGCTTTTAGATTCAAAGAAAAAAAAATGGTTGTATTTTTTTTGAATACGAATATTTAACTTTGGAATAAAAGTTGGGTCGTCACAATCTCTGCTGGCAGTGCCTAAAATGTTCAATATTAAGAATTACAACATATAAACCAAAGGGGCAGTGTATTCATTATGTTTTTCAAATCAATTAGTCAATATACATGTATATAAAGGAAACCCATATCATAGATATTTAACTCGTGTTCTATCCATATGCATGTATATAAAAGGAAGTTCCATATGATATGTGTTTAACTCATATTTGTAATTTCCATGATATCATGATGCATGGCTCTTTCTTTTCTTATCTTCTTTGGCATTCATGCTCGGCACTCAAATCCACAATTGAATCCAATGCGGTACCACAATTTATATCATGCTCTTGTTACACCTTTTCTCAAATTCTCTTCTCAATTTCATTGACATTGGATCCAATCCAAGATTTCACAATTTAATTCTTCAATCACTCTTTGGATTTTCATATTCATCACATCATCATCATCATATCCTTTCCTCACTTCACCCTCCACTCCAGGGAAAGACCAACCGGGAGTAAGTGTCCCTCCACCATGGCTTGCCCGGTACTGACCATCTCTCTCGGTCCAGTACAACTTGGGTTGATGGCCCCAAGTTGGCTTTAGCAGGGATCCACCCTCAACCGGTCATGATGTGACTCTGTGACTGATAGGATCATTATGGTTACTGCAGAACCAATCCCCTGACACGAGTGGCCAGTTCGTGTCCTCCTAGGAGATCCAAGTTCTACCCATAGCAATCCCCGCGGTTGTTTCATTAGCACAACCTAGTCACATATCACTCACGTGCCTCCGCGTATGTCATTCCCAACTTCCTCTCCTTCCACCTTATTCTCCATGTATGATGCATGCTTCTAATTATTTACTTTTATATGAATGTAATATGCAGCCATTACAATTCAACTCAACGTATTCAAGTCCTAATATTTCACTTATTTATATTTACAAGTAATTTAGAATGATTTAACATCCATTTTAAATTTCATAGTATTAAGTAATTTACCTTAACCTAGTCATCTTCTACAATTTTATACATTAAAATGTATTCTACTTCATTATTACATAACTAACTTCAATAGCTTCTCTTAACAATAGTATCATATACTATCCTAAATCATGGTCATCATTCAAACACAAAATCAATAAGAATCAAGTCTTGGGGTTTTATCAATATTCATAGGGTTTTCTGTATAAATCCCTAACTCTTTATCTTAAATTATGAAACCTACTCCTCCCTTACCTTTGGGGAAGAGAAAGAGTATTCTAAGGAGAAAATCCTTCTTCGACTTGATGGCCTTCAAGTCTCCTTTCTTCCTTGCTTCAAAGTGCTTCTTCTTCTCTCTATTTTTTATGAAAATTACTAGGGTTTTGTGGAACTATGAAGTTTGAAAAAGAGAGGTGATTGGTGTTCAATGGAGATTTTAGAAGAGAAGATGAGATTAAATGTTTAGAGGAGTTGTATGTGTGATTTGTGTGATGGAGAATGAATTAAAGGATAGGTAAATGGTGAAGTTGTGATAGGTTTGTGAAGAAAACTCATGAACTCTCTAGAACATAGGAGAAAGTCGTGTGTTGTTGTTTTGTTGAATCCTCACGTGCATGTTTAATTAAAGTCACGTTTCTGGCCCATTCAACAGGTGTTAATCGATTAACCTGTTGGTTAATCGATTAATGCCTGATGCACTGCTTTTGGCTAATCGATTAACCTATTGGTTAATCGATTAATGGCTGAGAGCCCGCCATTTCTTAATCGATTAACTCCCTTGTTAATCGATTAATGGCCTTCATTTTTCACTTCTAATGCATTCCCAGTATTCCTATGGTTTCCTATGCTTAACCTAAGACCTTTCTATACTAATTTACCATTCTTAGCACATTCTAATTATCATTTAAGGTTCAGGGTGTTACACTTGATATAGAAGAAGATGAACATATTCCTCTAATTTTTGGAAGACCATTTTTGGTCACAGCTGGGGCAGTAATTGATGTGCCAAGGGGAGAGGTAATTCTCAGAGTAAATGGGGAGCAAAACATCATAAAACTTTTTGAAAAACCCCACTCACTGAGGAGTACTTTGCCCCATTGATGAGCATTCAACACTCTGCTGGAGAGAGTGTTGATGAAAGTTTGAAAAGCAAGGTCTCCACCTTGTGGGGGTACTTGGCAGCCCCTTAGTCTTTAAATTGAGGTCATACGTCAGGCTTGGGACGTTAAACAAGCGCTATTGGGAGGCAAGCCATAGTTAAGTAGTTGTTTTTATTTTTTAGTTTAGTTTTGTTTTTAGGTAGTTTTATTTTATATTTTTGTGTGACTGAATTTTAATTTGGAGTATTTGTAGTTTATTTTCATATAAAAAATAGGGTTTGTTTAACCTCAGCCCTCAGGCCTGAGAATAAGAAGTTAAAAATGGTAAAGATACATAGAAAAACTAAATCCACTATCACTTGAATCATTAAATGTTTAGTTTTTCTATAAAAATGCACTTCTTTTAGTCTCTTATCCTCAACCCTAAGGGTTGAGATTAAGAAAATCCTAATATATATATATATATATAATATATATATATATATATATATATATATTTCAGTGCAGGTCTGATACCCACACCCAAGTGTGGAATCTCCACGTCCGGGCATGGTGGGGTGCAAGAGCTGAAAATGGGGGTCAAAATTGAAAAAAAAATAATAAAAGGGGGTTTCACAGCAGGTTCCGCGCCTAGGCCCAGGGGCCAACGCACGCGTCAGTGTTGCACATTAAAAGGGGGTTCAACCCCATTCTTCCCCAAATACACGAAACCTAACCCCCTTTCCTCCCCAAATCCTAAATATTTCACTCAATCCACATCAATTCTTCCATTATCATCATTAATCTAATGCAAGGAAGTGTTCTTCTCTTCCACATTGTGCATGCAAGTGCTTATTTCTCCTCTTCTCTCCCCAATTCGGTTGAGTTCTCACTGACAAAGGGAACTGATTTTTGCTTGGATAGTGGGTAAGAGCGAGCACTCCTTTAATCTTCTCTATTCTCTTTTGTATTGGTTTAGTGTAGGTTTGTGGGTTGAGAGTTAGTGTTTTAGAGCTTGGAATTTGAGTGATTTTTAGTGCCCACCAAGTGTTTGAGAAATTGTATGAGAGAAAAATACCATGCTTCAGGAAAAGAGAGTTGCTGTGGGGAGTAGTAGTAGCAAGGGTAAGACATTTGAGCACTCTAGGGCCTCTGACTATTATGAGAAAAAGATGACAAAGAGAGGTATTGTGCCTGAGACTAGTATGCTTTACCTTCTTGAGGGTAACCTTGCATGTCAGACTATTGGTGTTAGGTATATTGAGGAGGTTAAGGAGACTTTGGAGCTGAATGGGTGGTTTGATTTTATTGGAGAGTTGGACGAGTTATTTATCCGGACATTAGTGTGGGAGTTCTATGCTAATGCCTGGTGGAGAGACCGGGATCCGGATGCCCTACGAGTTAGCTATGTGCGGGGGAGAGAGGTGACGTATGATGCGGCGACTATTCGCCGTGATATGAGCTTACCAGAGTACCCACCCACTGTAACATCCTCAATTTTTTTTTTATACTTTAAAATATATTACTTTTGGCGGTATTTAATATAAAATTGTTTGGGGTTTTATAAAAATTTTGGCGGAGTTTCGTTTGAATTTCGGACTTTCCCCAAATAAATTTGAAACCTGTCAAGTCCAGAACAGTTTCAATAAAGTAGAAAAGAAACCTATAGAGTTGTTTTTGAAATCATTCAAAAGGGATATTATTATATCCACTCCAAACACTAATACTTTCATAAAAATAATTATAGAGTCCCTTTTACAAAATCAAAGAAATCTCAACTCCGAATAAATATAAAATTAAATACCACTTAAATTTATTAAAAATATTTTACATAATAGCATCTTAGCTTGGTTGCTAAGGTGATGCGACTATGAGGTCACAATCATAATTATTCTCTCTTTAAAAGAGAGTGGTGATTCTCGGTATAGAAGCTATGAACGTCTTTCTCCATTGGGTACCTAATATGGTCAACAGTAAGGGTGAATAATTTGAGAAATAATCAAGGGAAACACTTAAAATAATAGTAATAAAGTATAATTAGACATACCGACACACATTTATTCATATTCATTTGTCCTATCCAATTTCACTATTTCTAGACCGTAACATTTTACTATTCCTTTATACTATATATATATATATATATATATATATCCAAATCCATCACATAACAATGCTTTGATGCTCAATCATATGAGTGTGAAATGCACTTTATACTATTATGGTTTAACTCCTGAATCCAATGTAACCCTTTCCACTTTACTTTATACACTTTAACACTTTCATTGGATTCAGTGAATTAAACCTATTATATAACAATGAATGCACTTCTCCATTTACAATAACAATAACACTTTAACGATTGGGTACATTGTGCTTCACATTCTCCCCGCAGGAGGGTTCCTCACACAATGTACCTTAACACTTTATCCGATAACAACAACCTCCTCACAACCCTCCCTCCACTCTGGGGAAAAACCGACCAGGAGTAAGCATTTCTCAACCTCTAGTTGGGTGCTTCACCTCCACTTAGGAAGGTCCCTCGCTCACCCGCTTGCACAACACTTCACCTCCACTTAGGAAGGTCCCTCATGCGGTTTGGGTTGATTTGTCCAAATCGGGCTTTAGCAGAAATCACCCTCGACTGGCCCAAAGTAACCAAAGTAAATAGAATTATTATGGTTTGCGTAGAACCAACCCCCAATACGGGAAGCGAACCCGTATCCTTTGCAGGATCAAAGTTCTCCATAATAATCCCTAACATTTACTCTTGTCCTCATCAATCGCAAAGCGACGTGTGTTTTTCCCCGTAATCCTAAGGTCCACCTTACTCCATAATGCACGTGTTTCTAATTCATTTTATGTGGTTTTCATTAGTTGAACCTTTAATAATTATATCCAATTGGTTGTGTAACACCTACAATTAATTACCCTTTTACACCCTTAATTAAAATAGTGAATTGAAAATTTCTTTTTAAACTTATGATTTGAGTAGGAAAAACACTTAGTTATTTTTAATTCATATGGAAATCTCCCGTTAAACGGACGGAGTTTTGCTTGTTTTTAGGACTTTCCCAAAATTCCTGTAACCTGATAAACAATAGCATTTTAAATTCATCAGAGGCCATCAGGGCCCAAAATATGGTTTAGTCCACTCATTACATTATTTCTAAGGAAATTCAAATAGTTTCTCAAACTCATAGTTTCTCAAAATACAAAGTAAATGAAATACAATAAAACTTCCCCAAAATAACCCATGACCAATAGGTGGTCGCTAAATACTATCCACACTCCACGTGGTGGAATGTAATCCTGCTCGGCGAGACACGTGTATGCTCCTTCGGTACCTGTAAAAATATAGCAAGAAGGGTAGCATTACACAGTACTAAGAATAATAGCTTCTAAGAAGCATAGCTGACAAACTAGGCCCTATTGAAGTCAAAGTTGTCTGTTAACCTAGAATTCTTTTTTAGGTAATCACATACAAGTTCATCTTCGATAACTTAAGCCTTATGTCCATACTACCTTCCTATCGATCCTATTTTTAGTCTTAAGCTTGCTTTTCAATTCAATTAAATTCACATTTCATTCTCATCCATCGTTTTCATAAAGACTTTCGTTCCATTCACTTTAATCAGATTCATAAGTCTTTTCAATCTGTCCCTGGTCACGACCTACTACGTCTGCACTCCTGTGCACTCACGACTTACTGCGCCCGGGTATGTTTCTCAATCCCCTGGTCACGACCTACTGCGTCTGCACTCCTGTGCACTCACGACTTACTGCGCCCGGGTATGTGTCTCAATCCCCTGGTCACGACCTACTGCGTCTGCACTCCTGTGCACTCACGACTTACTGCGCCCGGGTATGTGTCTCAATCCCCTGGTCACGACCTACTGCGTCTGCACTCCTGTGCACTCACGACTTACTGCGCCTGGGTAAATCCCCTGGTCACGACCTACTGCGCTCGCACCACCGCGCGATAGCGACTTACTGCGCCCAGGTATGTGTCTCAATCCCCTGGTCACGACCTACTGCGTCTGCACTCCTGTGCACTCACGACTTACTGCGCCCGGGTATGTGTCGCAATCCCCTGGTCACGACCTACTGCGTCTGCACTCCTGTGCACTCACGACTTACTGCGCCTGGGTAAATCCCCTGGTCACGACCTACTGCGCTCGCACCACCGCGCGATAGCGACTTACTGCACCCAGGTATGTGTCTCAATCCCCTGGTCACGACCTACTGCGTCTGTACTCCTGTGCACTCACGACTTACTGCGCCCGGGTAAATCCCCTGGTCACGACCTACTGCGCTCGCACCACCGCGCGATAGCGACTTACTGCGCCCGGGTATGTTTCTCAATCCCCTGGTCACGACCTACTGCGTTCGCACCACCGTGCGATAACGACTTACAGCGCTCGAGTATGTTTCTCAATCCCTTGGTCACGACCTACTGCGTTCGCACCACCGTGCGATAACGACTTACTGCGCCCGGGTAAGTATCTCAATCCCCTGGCTGAGCCTGGGTATAATTTAATTAGTTCTTTATCATTATCAATTCTTTAGCAAATTTCCATTATTCAAAATTAATTACCACATTACACATTTCCACTATCCAATGGTCACAATTATATATTATAACTTAATTAGCACAATTCAACATTTCAATATGACATATCATCACACAATCCTTATAGTCACATTTACACTTATCAAATCAAATCAAGCACAACATCCATCAAGGTTCCTGCTCACTCGATCACCATCCTCTGATTTCTGATTCATTTATTAATAAACATCATTTCTCTTTTACCAAGCTGTTTATCCTTAGTCCATTCTTTAATCATTCACTCATAATTTTCCATCCTTCCTTCAATACTTAGCCCTTTCTATGTTACTTGCCTACGATGATACTTAGTCCATTATTTACTTTACGAGTCACAAAACCAAACACGACATGAACACACATCAATAACAAGTAACAATCAACGAATAATAATCAAAACAGTCGACATACTCAGGTATGTCTCAGAGCACTATAATTAAGTCAACTCCCTAGGGTTCTCAACTTTCAACTTAATTAGCATATAATCTACACATTCCTAAGCAATTTGCCCTAAGATTCATTCCATACACCTTAATTATCCTATGATTTATTCTTTTAATTATTTATCTACACCTAGTCATCATTACAACAACCTAGAATCTATATCCTTAGGAAAGGTAACACAAACCCCTCTTACCTTCTTAAGAAGTGGTGGTGAATCCCAAGTCCTAGCCCATTGATCCTTGTGTTTGATTTCCTTGTCCTTAGCCTTTCTAATCCTTGACTTGTACCCACTTGGCCCTTAAAACCCTAGCCTTAATCTCCTACTCTTTGACTTGAAGCTAAAGGTGCTCATGAGGTGTTCTCCCTAGCCACTTGAATTAGAGAAACCCATGGAGAGGAAGAAGCACACGAATTTCAAGGGGAAGAGGAGGGAAGTTGTGGGTTATTAGTTTCATACTTAATTTTTTTTGGTGGAGATGGTGATCAAAGGTCTTGATCATGGATTTATGGAGGAAGATGGTGCTAGCTCTTTGGTTGCTTGATAGTTGATGATGATTTATGAGAATAGTGGGACTTGGTTACTAGTGTTTGAGTTGATGATGGTGGAGCTAGGTTCTTGGATCAAGAGGGTGAGTTGTTGTG
Organism: Crotalaria pallida; assembly: GCA_037953625.1. Taxonomy (NCBI): domain Eukaryota; kingdom Viridiplantae; phylum Streptophyta; class Magnoliopsida; order Fabales; family Fabaceae; genus Crotalaria; species Crotalaria pallida. The sequence continues at coordinate 82,869,890 of CM075655.1, read as the reverse complement.
GTGGTTGGTGGTGATTTGGTGTTTGATCCATGTTGGAGGTTGATGGTGATGATGATTGCTAGCTTGGGTGAGAGAGAGACATGGTGGAGTTAGGGAAGGAAAGGAGAAGGTGCTTGGGTCCATGAGAGAGAGGGAATCACGGTGGTGTTGGGGAAGAAAGGAAATTGGTGCTTGATTGCTTTGGGTGGGAGTGAGCAAGAAGAAGAAATGGTGGTGCCTTGGTGAGTGAGGGAGGCACGGATAGAGTAAGGAGGAGAAGAAGGTGAAGGTATGTTGGTGGTGGTTTGGTTGGTTTATAAGGCCCCTTGCCTTGGCTGGTCTGATCGTGTGGTGGGGAGGGAGTGGCTTGGCCCCCAAGTCCAGATCTGGTGGCTGGGAGCACACCAGCTGGTCGCGCGCGCCTGGGCGAGGACAGCGCGCGCCTGGGCGAGTTCTTGCACCAGCACCAGAGCTGGTGCGGTCAGGAGAGATTGGCGCGCCAGTCTGGTGCGCCTGATGGGGGTCTGATGCGCGCAGCACGCCTGGGCGCAGAGACCACGCGCCTGGGCGTGAGATCAGCACCAACTGGTGCTGCTGGTGCGCCTGGTGCGAGATTTGGTGCGGTCAGGTGGGGTTTTGGCGCGCCACACGCGAAACTGGTGCGGCTGGTGCGTGTTTCAGCTAGCCTGGGCGAATTGGTGCACCGCCTGGGCGAGTTTTTCACTGTCTGGTGCACCAATGAACAGTGCACCCGCCTGGGCGTGCACCGGTGCGCCTGGGCGTGCACCAGAATTCCAAATCTTTGATTCGTCGTAACTTTTTCGTTAACCGTCGGATCTTGCTCAAATTTTGAGAAAAGCTTCCTAAGACCTTAATCTTCACATCCAACGGTGGGAATTTGGTTTGGAGCTATGGATATTTTATTCCTAATTTTCTCTTTTCGGTTGATTTCTAACATCTAAAACGCCGATTACACTCCCGATTTCGCTTATTTGACTTTGCCCAAAGCCACAATTGCCTTCTATACAACCCCTAGGACTTATAATTACCAGTCACCTTGGTCCCAAAATTCTTTAAGTAATTAATCTACCCGTTCTCTACATTAATAATCTATTAAATCACTAATTAGGCTTGAAATAAAATTAGGGATGTTACAGGTTGGGTCTCTAACTTTGGATTTGGCCATGCTTTATATATATATATATATATATATATATATATATATAGACAATTACATCCAACAACAATAGGTTCACAATCGTGCCATTCATTCATTTCGTTTCATAACAATTACAACAATTTATTTCTAACAGAATCCTAAGTTCATAACATACATACGCTCATAGTAAACATTATATAGCATATCACACCAATAATCATAATCATATTATTCATTTAATCAATTAATTCAGTAACAATCTAATTATCAATTACTAAACACCCTAAGTCAATTACACACACTTTTGTTTTCCAACATAACAATGTCAACATACAAATCAAACATACACATATAAAATACATCTAATTATAGCCCTATTACTATTATTAAGCCCTTCCCCTAATTAAGACCAAAGTACCCCCTTACCTTGAGGAGAGAGAAAAAGAATTGGGTTTTTGTTGGAGCTCCACACCAAGCTCCAATCCATGCTCCATGACTCCTATTCCTTGCCCCTCTAACATCTCCTAATACCAATTGAATGATTTGGAGGCTCAATTTGATGAATTAGAAAAGTTAGGGTTTTGGGGTTTTGATTTGGGGGTTTTTGAGAGAGAGGAATTTAATGGAGATTGAGAGAGGGAAAATGATTGGGGATTGATAGGGAGTGATTATATGAAGTTGATTCCATGGGATTTGGTGTTACTTTGATGATTTGAAGAAGATTGGAGAAGAGGAAGAAGAGAGCTCGAGCTTGAGGAGAGAGAAGGAGTTGCTGAATCTGTTTTGAAAATCACGTGTTCCTCAACTTAACTACAGGGGTTAATCGATTAATTCGACCCCTTAATTGATTAACAATGCCATTAATCGATTAAGGCCGAAAGAGCAATAAACTTTAATCGATTAATCCGCTATCTACTCGAGTAGATCCGAAAGGTGCTTAAATTCTAATCGATTAAGGCCCTTATTAATCGATTAACTCAGTGCAAAATGGCTTTCTTTCACACTTCTAAGACTCTTAGGCTTTCAGAACTCTTTCTAACTTAACTTAACACCAAAACCTACACTCTAAACACAATCTAACCTATTCTTAACTCAATCCAACTTACACTTAGCTAAATTTCTAATTCTAAACAAGTATAAACAATTCTAAACAATTATAATTACTAATATCAATACTAATTAACACTTCTAACCGAATCTGACACTTAAGGATTCTCTAACACTTATGAAATTCTACTAACTAATATTCCTAATGTCTTTATAAAATTGGGGATGTTACAATACTCCCCCACTTGAAGGAATTTCGTCCCCGAAATTCGACTGGGTTCAAAGAACTAAAAGAGATATAGAGCTTTGTGCTCTAGAACACGATGGACCTTATCTTGGTCAATGAGAGGGCTATGGCCTTTTGGGGACTCACTCCACCACTTAAAACACAACTACGGCTAAGGTTTTATTCTCAAGGAAACTAACCTTGTCAAGCAATCAGAGAAGCAACAAGTCCTCAATTCTCCTCTAACATATAATCATTCAAAAGAATAGAGACTACAATATTAGGAAAATATTTTAAACAGATAGTTATGAATAACATGCTCAAAAAGGAACAAAACATAAGGCATTTATCAATAAAAAGAAATCCACCTAACAAAACATAATTCAGACACAAGCAGAATAGATAACAGTGCACATCAACAGTTTTAAAATACTATTTATTTATCTACAATTAGATACAAAGAGCATCATGGTTGGAGTTTTGTCAAAGAGTGTACCTTTGAAAAGAAAGTAAAGCATCAACTCAACACAAGTAGATGAAAATAATTGATACACCTTAAAATAGTCTAGCATAGACTTAAATTGAATTTGATAGAAGTTTGAAAGATTTTGGTATGGCAAGACTTACTTGGAGTAAAAAGGGATTTGTGAATTATGGAATATCAAAATCAAGGTTTGAAGAGGAAATCATTAAATGAGTAGGATTTACAAACAATAAAACACATGAGTCAACATTCAAAATCGGGGAATAATTGCCACAACCTCAATACACCCTCATTTGAAAATTAGTTCGCAATCTTACTTATGAAAATAGATGTTTGATGATCATACTATGGAATATAGAAGAAATAAGGTTTGGAATGTCAATAGGAAATGAACACATTAGAAAAGTTACAAATTTCTTTTTGCAACAACATTTTCATAAAGAGGTAAACAAGATTGGGAAATACTTTGTGCATGAATATGATTGGAAAATAATGGTTAGAATGAAAGATAGGTATAAGAGTTGTTCTAAAAAAATTAAACTGATATTTATAAAGAGGATTGTAAATATTGCATACTAGATATACTTTAATAATGATATACGTAGAGAAAACGAATTATCCAAAGCTTAGTTTATGAAAATTATAAGTTCTCACCATATGCAACACTTTCTCTAAGAAAGAAGTTGCATTGAAAATATATGTATACACTAATGAAAGAATTGGAATTAGAAGTTTCCATGCAATGAACACAACAAGGTTTATAAAAAGCCAAACTTGAAACTAAAGCTAAATGATTTCCATAAAAGAAATACGAGGTACTTATTTTAAAAGAATTTGATTAGATAATTAGTTAATAAGGATTAGTAAAATATTCTTTCAAAATCATTCTCAAAATGGGTAGAAATATTCTTTATCCAAAACTAACTTTGATTCGTAGACGAAACATATAAAAATACTTAAAGGTTGGGAACTATCATAAAAAGATCCCAAATAATTTGATTATTAAAATAGTTTAACTTAGCATATAATCTTAGGAAATTCGAATTTGTAAATACCCACACAAGCACATACAAGTCAACCATTCAGAAACAGATACAGCCTACTTCCTACATGAACATCTATGCATCTATATGACTTAGACTTAAACTCTAAGACTCCATCAAATCAGACTCAACTTTTACAACTCGATCTACGACTTAGAAACTATTGGGTGCCACACTCAACCTAATAGATAACTCCACGAAACAAGACCTCCACTAATCCTATGTTTATTATTTCTATAAGGCTCAAGGCTTCCTATTCGGTTCCTAAGGTTAGGATTTTATATGGTGATTTCTCGTCTCTAATCCTAATCGAGGCTTAACTATTACAATCTAGACTTCAACACTAAGACTTTCCCACCGGATGCTAAAATTGGGACTTTAACATTCAACAAGCTACATTCCTTGAAATAGTTCACAAGGGTTTTGAAAATCATTTGTAATTTCGGAATATTGCTTGTTCAATACTACCCACACATTTCCTCGGAGTTCTAAGTGAACTCAAAGGAAAAGACATAGCATTCTTCACCTTAACTTAAGTTCTAACTTAAGTCTTAACTCTAAGATAATATGCATTGCTTTTACTCCACCTTGCTACCTTCACTTACATTCCTCAAATCCACATTATTGACTTGCAAGAGAAGATTTGGCATTTGGTGATAAAGTACTTTTAAAGATTTGCATCTTCTTCATCATAAGAAAAACACTTTGTATTCGGAAAAATTCTTTTTCATTTAAAACTTTGACAAAATTGTCAGATAGGAGAAAGACATGTCAAGCTTTCAAGAGTTTAAAGTGTTTTTATAAGTTTTCCAAGGTCATTTCACATTGGCTTTGAAAATAATTCAGAAGTTTTAAGGACTCTTTGGATCGAACAAACGTGAGTCCTCTATGATTCATCAAGCTCAAATGAAAGGAATGTACCCCTCGGTTAAAATTTTAATTTCGTTTAAATTTTCAAATCTTAATGAATACACTTCCTTTTATTTTAACCTCGAAGTTCAAACTTTGATTCGAACTGACTTATGTCGCATTCGGTGAATTCCCATCTAATCGGCAATTGGTGTAATTTGAGAATAGGCTACACCATTACTCAGTTAGTTAGGATTTCACATTATTAACAATACATTCTTAAAAACTGGTGTTGCGACACTTAATCAATTATCAAAGTTGGAATCAATTTCATGCCTTGGAAATTATTAGAATACTAGTATACTTGACATTTATTTTCGTTAAAAATACTTGGATCTTTCAAAAAGAAAGTCTCAAAATAATCTGATGCAAAATGATTTATACTTCATCATTAACAGTATGTTTATCACCAATATAGTGTAGGAATGTAAAAAGGCACTTAGGTCTCACTAAGTCGACACTTAGTGATTAAAGTGAAAGACAATTACAAAGGGTTAACTCCTATTCACTCCCGCTGCGCACTCTGATAAAGAATGCCCGGAGTGTACAAAATTGGGTGGTCTCTAATACCCTTCCTATTCCTAGACATAAAAATAATTTTGGCAGTTATTTGATTGGATTCAAGGACGTAATGATCTTATCTTCCAACAAATGTAAATCTCGAGGTGGCCAATCTCGATTTCACATTACATTGAAGATAATATCACTTCTCGTACTACCTGAGTTCCAATTAAATAATCTGAAATAGAACAAACAACTACTCATCTTCGATTCAAATGAGGACTTTGAAACTTCACCAAACAGAAAAGTTGCAGCCCTTTATTATATATGAAATGGTACTCAATTTCAAAACTAAGGTTTAGTTCTGCCCGTTGGGGTAGCAATTTCATGCCCTGACCCGTTGGGAGTTTTCACTTCCCTTAGTCTCTACTTTTCGTCCACTTCTAAATATAACAAAGTAACAATTAAAAATTTAGTTTCAATCCCTCTTTTAAATTGAAGGTAGAACCTTAAGGTTGATACGCTATAGCTATCACTATTGCACACTGCTAAACTATACCAATTTCAACTAAAGATGCATGAACTTAGTGTCAGAGTATGCAGCCTATTTAACTATCCTTAGTTACTCTCATGTTGAGTAGCTCTTTTGGGAGTAGGAAATCCATACACCACGGCCGAGAATTGCAACCATTGCTCTGATACCATCTGTAACATCCTCAATTTTTTTTTATACTTTAAAATATATTACTTTTGGCGGTATTTAATATAAAATTGCTTGGGGTTTTATAAAAATTTTGGCGGAGTTTCGTTTGAATTTCGGAATTTCCCCAAATAAATTTAAAACCTGTCAAGTCCAGAACAGTTCCAATAAAGTAGAAAAGAAACCTATAGAGTTGTTTTTGAAATCATTCAAAAGGGATATTATTATATCCACTCCAAACACTAATACTTTCATAAAAATAATTATAGAGTCCCTTTTACAAAATCAAAGAAGTCTCAACTCCGAATAAATATAAAATTAAATACCACTTAAATTTATTAAAAATATTTTACATAATAGCATCTTAGCTTGGTTGCTAAGGTGATGCGACTATGAGGTCACAATCACAATTATGCTCTCTTTAAAAGAGAGTGGTGATTCTCGGCATAGAAGCTATGAACGTCTTTCTCCATTGGGTACCTAATATGGTCAACAGTAAGGGTGAGTAATTTGAGAAATAATCAAGGGAAACACTTAAAATAACAGTAATAAAGTATAATTAGACATACCCACACACATTTATTCATATTCATTTGTCCTATCCAATTTCACTATTTCTAGACCGTAACATTTTACTATTCCTTTATACTATATATATATATATATATATATCCACAATCCATCACAGAACAATGCTTTAATGCTCAATCATATGAGTGTGAAATGCACTTTATACTATTATGGTTTAACTCCTGAATCCAATGTAACCCTTTCCACTTTACTTTATACACTTTATACACTTTAACACTTTCATTGGATTCAGTGAATTAAACCTATTATATAACAATGAATGCACTTCTCCATTTACAATAACAATAACACTTTAACGATTGGGTACATTGTGCTTCACATTCTCCCCGAAGGAGGGTTCTTCACACAATGTACCTTAACACTTTATCCGATAACAACACAACCTCCTCACAACCCTCCCTCCACACTGGGGAAAATTCGACCAGGAGTAAGCATTTCTCAACCTCTAGTTGGGTGCTTCACCTCCACTTAGGAAGGTCCCTCGCTCACCCGCTTGCACAACACTTCACCTCCACTTAGGAAGGTCCCTCATGCGATTTGGGTTGATTTGTCCAAATCGGGCTTTAGCAGAAATCACCCTCGACTGACCCAAAGTAACCAAAGTAAATAGAATTATTATGGTTTGCGTAGAACCAACCCCCAATACGGGAATCAAACCCGTATCCTTTGCATGATCAAAGTTCTCCATAATAATCCCTAACATTTACTCTTGTCCTCATCAATCGCAAAGCGACGTGTGTTTTTCCCCGTAATCCTAAGGTCCACCTTACTCCATAATGCACGTGTTTCTAATTCATTTTATGTGGTTTTCATTAGTTGAACCTTTAATAATTATATCCAATTGGTTGGGTCTCTAACTTAGGATTTGGCCATGCTTTATATATATATATATATATATATAGACAATCACATCCAACAACAATAGGTTCACAATCGTGCCATTCATTCATTTCGTTTCATAACAATTACAACAATTTATTTCTAACAGAATCCTAAGTTCATAACATACATACGCTCATAGTAAACATTATATAGCATATCACACCAATAATCATAATCATATTATTCATTTAATCAATTAATTCAGTAACAATCTAATTATCAATTACTAAACACCCTAAGTCAATTACACACACTTTTGTTTTCCAACATAACAATGTCAACATACAAATCAAACATACACATATAAAATACATCTAATTATAGCCCTATTACTATTATTAAGACCTTCCCCTAATTAAGACAAAAGTACCCCCCTTACCTTGAGGAGAGAGAAAAAGAATTGGGGTTTTTGTTGGAGCTCCACACCAAGCTCCAATCCATGCTCCATGACTCCTATTCCTTGCCCCTCTAACATCTCCTAATACCAATTGAATGATTTGGAGGCTCAATTTGATGAATTAGAAAAGTTAGGGTTTTGGGGTTTTGATTTGGGGGTTTTTGAGAGAGAGGAATTTAATGGAGATTGAGAGAGGGAAAATGATTGGGGATTGATAGGGAGTGATTATATGAAGTTGATTCCATGGGATTTGGTGTTACTTTGATGATTTGAAGAAGATTGGAGAAGAGGAAGAAGAGAGCTCGAGCTTGAGAACAGAGAAGGAGTTGCTGAATCTGTTTTGAAAATCACGTGTTCCTCAACTTAACTACAGGGGTTAATCGATTAATTCGACCCCTTAATCGATTAACAATGCCATTAATCGATTAAGGCCGAAAGAGCAATAAACTTTAATCGATTAATCCGCTATCTACTCGAGTAGATCCGAAAGGTGCTTAAATTCTAATTGATTAGGGCCCTTATTAATCGATTAACTCAATGCAAAATGGCTTTCTTTCACACTTCTAAGACTCTTAGGCTTTCACAACTCTTTCTAACTTAACTTAACACCAAAACCTACACTCTAAACACAATCTAACCTATTCTTAACTCAATCCAACTTACACTTAGCTAAATTTCTAATTCTAAACAAGTCTAAACAATTCTAAACAATTATAATTACTAATATCAATATTAATTAACACTTCTAACCGAATCTGACACTTAAGGATTCTCTAACACTTATGAAATTCTACTAACTAATATTCCTAACTGTGAGAAACCTACAAACGGTGGGTGAAACAACTAGGAGACACTAGGAGAACACCTAGAAGGGGGGGTTGAATAGGTGTTATAGAAACTTTGAAAGATTTTCGAAAGAAACAAATCTAAACGATTAAAACCAATGAAAATCAATCAATTAACAAATATTATATGATCAGAGATTAAGCGGAAACAATCAACACCAATATTCTTATTGATTAACCTAGTTATGAAAATGATTTTCCCCAAATTAATTTGAACAATAAAGATTCAATTCAATAAAATATAGAAAAATCACTTTTTCTAGGTTTTCAATCAAGAACACAATTAAAGACTTGAATTGTAAAGAGTAGAGAGTTTAGAGATACGACAGTGATTTATCCTGGTTCACTTTCATCCACTTGAAAGCTACTCCAGTCCCCTCTTCAACCAAGAGAGATTCTTCACTATGAGGAATTAGAGTTTCTCAAATTACAAGTAAATGCCTCACAAGACTCCCTTCTTGCTAGCCTACAAGAGATACCACACCCTTGCCTTGTAACCCTATTGATGATCTAATCTAACCTCTTCTCATGCTTGCCAAATCCCCTCAACAAGACTTCCAATGCTTGCTTTACTACAAGACTTCCAATTGCTTGTTAACACAACAAGGCTTCCAAGTGCTTGATGAAATGCCTCACCAAGGCTTCCAATATAACTTTGCTTGATTCCACAAAATCAAGACTTCCAATTGTTGTAGATAGCTTGCCTTTTGCAAAGATTACAACTCAAATGAAAAACAATAACAATCCTATGAATCTCTTTCAAAAGCTATGAAATATCAACATGAGAGATTCAAGGTTCTTGATCAAAGAATATGAAAATGAGAGCTTTGATCTTAAGAGAGTGAGAGAGAATAGTGTGGCTTTGATTCTTTGTAAAATTGTGTATCAAAATGATTCTAGTTGATAGAAATGATTAGGAAAAGGTTTATATAGAATACCCAAAAGTTGGAGCAACTTAGAATAGCTTTTGAGAAGTGAAAAACGTATTTAAAACAGTTACAGACCCTGTTTACTCGAGTAAAATAAGTATTAATCGAGTAATACGAAAGCAAGATAATGTTCACTCGAGTGAGACCAAAAATACTCGAGTAAAGGTGCAGATAATCGATTATCAAAAGTTTGTTAATCGATTATAAGTTCAAAATACACTGTTAATCAATTATCAAAATCTGTTAATCGATTATTAACATTAAAAATCACTTAAAACTTGTTTTCTCAAAAACTAAACCTTTTCTTTCAAACCTTTAAGCCACCTATTGATTTTAGGCAAAGTGAATACTCAAAATATGATATAATCATGCAATCAAAAGAGATTCACTACCCTCTAATAAACTCTACCCAAACTCATAAACTAAAAGACTTGTGAGGCGAAAGATAAAACATTAAAACACAAACTACCAAACTAAGTCTTCATGAGCTTGCTCTCTCTTCATCACTTGATGTTTGTTGTTGCTTGTTGAGCTTGAACTTGATCAACACATTTGTAGCTTGTTCAAAACCTTTTGGCATTTATCAAAACATTCTTCATGGATCTTACAATCTCCCCCTTTTTGAAAATGACAAACATGTTTTGAAATCATTTGAAGTTCATTGAAGTTGTTGATGCTTGAACCATTTGATCACTTGGTGAGACTCTTGCTCCCCCTCAATTAATGCTTTTGACATTTGAAATGCAATTGAGTAAGCTTGACTCTCCCCCTATCTCCAACAACTTTGCTCAACCTACATAAAAACAACAAAACAACCTTTCTCCAAACATACTATTTTATTTCTCCCCAAAATGATAATATTTCTCCCCTTTTTAAAAACTTTCAAATACAAATCTCCTCTTTTTCAAAACATCATATTTCTCCCCCTTTGGCATTATCAAAAAGAAATATATACCAATTGAAATATAAGATCTAAGCCAAAATAGAAGAAATATAATCAAAGCATGATAATCATCTAATGATTAAAATTAATATCATTGAGTAATCAATATCAAACAAATTGTATACCAATAACATGATACTAATTGTAAAACAATTGTAAGAATTTGATACCAATAGTATTTTCTCAATAGTATAAACAATATCACATTATAAGAAATAATACCAATTGAGAGAACTATGAGCAATATCCAATAATATCAAATTGAAAATACCAATTGTATAATATCAAATGTTACCAATTTGTAGAATTTTCTCCTTAATACCAATTGAAGAAGATCAATAATGTCAATTGTATCAAATGTGTATAGACCTTCATTTGCTTCTTCAATCATACCTACAAAACAATCATGCTTTGCTTTTTGGTATCCAAATGGTTTTGGATCCATTTTTGTTAGTGTAGGGACTCTCACCCTTTTTCATCCAAACAAAATCTCCTTTAGGTATACCATGCACTTTAATATAACACACATTTGAAGTATTTCCATGAGTACCACAATAGAAACATGTTGGTGCATTTGAAAAATCAACCTTTGAAAAATCAACAACATTTCTATGAGATTTACTCTTAGCATTAGTATAACCCAAACCAAACTTGTTTGAATTTTCTCTTTGAAAATTTAACAATGTTCGCAATCTAATATCACCAGTTGTGAAACTTGCAAGCTTATTTTTCAAAATAGCATTTTCATCCTTAAGCAACTTGCAATCCTCACAATCAACCACATTATTCAATCTACTAGCACAATCACAAGTAGAATTATCAATGATAAGATGCAAAGTCTCATTGTCTAACTTAAGGTCATCAACTTGCTTTTGAAGATCTAAAATCTTTTGTTGATGTTCCTCAATGAGCTTCTTCCTATCAATATTTTTCTTAGCTAATTTCTTGAGATGTTCATGCATTTCTTCATAAGCATTTTATAACATTTCATAATTTGAAGAAATTTCGGATTTAGTAAGACTTACATCGCTTTCGTCACTTTGCTCACTTGATTCATCATTTGAGCTTTCCTCTTCATGTACTTGAGCTATCAAGTTGAGACAAGCGGCATGTTCATCATCCGAAGAACTACTAGTTGTGCTTTTCTTGTCTTGTTCATCATCACTATTCCAAACTATGTATGCCCTTTTAGTTTTCTTTTATTTCTCCTTCTTCTTGAGATACTTAGAGCATGAGTACTTGAGATGACCGGGCTTTCCACATTCATGGCAAACTACACCTTCTTTTGAAGTCTTGGTCTTGTAGTGTGGGGGATCCTTCTCTTTACTTTTGTCCTTGTTCAACCTTCCTTTTCTCCTCAGAATTTTATTGAACTTTCTTAGTAGAAGCTTCATCTCCTCTTCATCAATATCCGAATCGGAATCTTCATTATCATCATCATCGGAACTCTCTTCCTTTTGATATGACCTTTGAGCTTTAAGAGCAATTCCTTTTCTTTCTCCATACTTGACCGATTCTTCATGCTTATGCAAACGTTGAAGCTCCATTTCATGTTCTTGTAACTTTCCGAAAAGTGTTGCTAAGTCCATTGTGTTCAAGTCCTTTGATTCAACAATTGCGGTAACCTTGGGTTGCCATTCCCTACTTAGACATCTTAAAACTTTGTTAACAAGTTCACAATTCAAGAAAGTTTTACCAAGAGCAATGAGATGATTAATAATATGAGTAAAACGTTTTTGCATAAAACATATAGATTCATTAGGCAACATATGAAACAATTGATATTCATGCATCAAAGAATTCAATCTAGCACGCCTAACTTCACTAGTGCCTTCATGTGTGACTTGCAAGGTGTCCCACATTTCTTTGGCATCACGACATGAACTCATCATAAGATAGAGCGGAGGTGATGATATTCTTTGCTTTTAAATCATATTGAATTTTCCTTTTATCATCATCGGTCCACTTATCTTTGGGAGTTAGGGTAAGCACACCTTCTACATAATATAAGGACCATTTTCAATGGCTTCCCAAATGTTCACATCTATGGCTTCTATAAAGATTTTCATCCTAATTTTCCAATAACCTTAACCCTCTCCACCAAACATAGGAGGGCGATTTATTGAAGCACCTTCACCACCAAAAGGATTCGTAGAACCCATTGTAGTTTCCTCAAGGATCTTAACGAAAAAGCTCTATGCTCGTGTCTTTCGACCGAGCTCTGATACCAATTGTGAGAAACCTACAATCGGTGGGTGAAACAACTAGGAGACACTAGGAGAACACCTAGAAGGGGGGGTTGAATAGGTGTTATAGAAACTTTGAAAGATTTTCGAAAGAAACAAATCTAAACGATTAAAACCAATGAAAATCAATCAATTAACAAATATTATATGATCAGAGATTAAGCGGAAACAATCAACACCAATATTCTTATTGATTAACCTAGTTATGAAAATGATTTTCCCCAAATTAATTTGAACAATAAAGATTCAATTCAATCAAATATAGAAAAATCACTTTTTCTAGGTTTTCAATCAAGAACACAATTAAAGACTTGAATTGTAAAGAGTAGAGAGTTTAGAGATATGACACAGTGATTTATCCTGGTTCACTTTCATCCACTTGAAAGCTACTCCAGTCCCCTCTTCAACCAAGAGAGATTCTTCACTATGAGGAATTAGAGTTTCTCAAATTACAAGTAAATGCCTCACAAGACTCCCTTCTTGCTAGCCTACAAGAGATACCACACCCTTGCCTTGTAACCCTATTGATGATCTAATCTAACCTCTTCTCATGCTTGCCAAATCCCCTCAATAAGACTTCCAATGCTTGCTTTACTACAAGACTTCCAATTGCTTGTTAACACAACAAGGCTTCCAAGTGCTTGATGAAATGCCTCACCAAGGCTTCCAATATAACTTTGCTTGATTCCACAAAATCAAGACTTCCAATTGTTGTAGATAGCTTGCCTTTTGCAAAGATTACAACTCAAATGAAAAACAATAACAATCCTATGAATCTCTTTCAAAAGCTATGAAATATCAACATGAGAGATTCAAGGTTCTTGATCAAAGAATATGAAAATGAGAGCTTTGATCTTAAGAGAGTGAGAGAGAATAGTGTGGCTTTGATTCTTTGTAAAATTGTGTATCAAAATGATTCTAGTTGATAGAAATGATTAGGAAAAGGTTTATATAGAATACCCAAAAGTTGGAGCAACTTAGAATAGCTTTTGAGAAGTGAAAAACGTATTTAAAACAGTTACAGACCCTGTTTACTCGAGTAAAATAAGTATTAATCGAGTAATACGAAAGCAAGATAATGTTCACTCGAGTGAGACCAAAAATACTCGAGTAAAGGTGCAGATAATCGATTATCAAAAGTTTGTTAATCGATTATAAGTTCAAAATACACTGTTAATCAATTATCAAAATCTGTTAATCGATTATTAACATTAAAAATCACTTAAAACTTGTTTTCTCAAAAACTAAACCTTTTCTTTCAAACCTTTAAGCCACCTATTGATTTTAGGCAAAGTGAATACTCAAAATATGATATAATCATGCAATCAAAAGAGATTCACTACCCTCTAATAAACTCTACCCAAACTCATAAACTAAAAGACTTGTGAGGCGAAAGATAAAACATTAAAACACAAACTACCAAACTAAGTCTTCATGAGCTTGCTCTCTCTTCATCACTTGATGTTTGTTGTTGCTTGTTGAGCTTGAACTTGATCAACACATTTGTAGCTTGTTCAAAACCTTTTGGCATTTATCAAAACATTCTTCATGGATCTTACACTAACGTCTTTATAAAATTGGGGATGTTACAATACTCCCCCACTTGAAGGAATTTCGTCCCCGAAATTCGACTGGGTTCAAAGAACTAAAAGAGATATAGAGCTATGTGCTATAGAACACGATGGACCTTATCTTGGTCAATGAGAGGGCTATGGCCTTTTGGGGACTCACTCCACCACTTAAAACACAACTACGGCTAAGGTTTTATTCTCAAGGAAACTAACCTTGTCAAGCAATCAGAGAAGCAACAAGTCCTCAATTCTCCTCTAACATATAATCATTCAAAAGAATAGAGACTACAATATTAGGAAAATATTTTAAACAGATAGTTATGAATAACATGCTCAAAAAGGAACAAAACATAAGGCATTTATCAATAAAAAGAAATCCACCTAACAAAACATAATTCAGACACAAGCAGAATAGATAACAGTGCACATCAACAGTTTTAAAATACTATTTATTTATCTACAATTAGATACAAAGAGCATCATGGTTGGAGTTTTGTCAAAGAGTGTACCTTTGAAAAGAAAGTAAAGCATCAACTCAACACAAGTAGATGAAAATAATTGATACACCTTAAAATAGTCTAGCATAGACTTAAATTGAATTTGATAGAAGTTTGAAAGATTTTGGTATGGCAAGACTTACTTGGAGTAAAAAGGGATTTGTGAATTATGGAATATCAAAATCAAGGTTTGAAGAGGAAATCATTAAATGAGTAGGATTTACAAACAATAAAACACATGAGTCAACATTCAAAATCGGGGAATAATTGCCACAACCTCAATACACCCTCATTTGAAAATTAGTTCGCAATCTTACTTATGAAAATAGATGTTTGATGATCATACTATGGAATATAGAAGGAATAAGGTTTGGAATGTCAATAGGAAATGAACACATTAGAAAAGTTGTAACACCCCGATTTCGGCAACTTGAAAACATCATCTCTTTAGTAAAAATTTGGGGAAATTTTTTTTTTTCAAGATGACATGTGCATGAGAAGCCTTATATTCAAAAACATTTCTGCAATTAATTGAAATAAAATGATGTTCTCATGTCACATATCACAAGTCAAGCTCCAAACCGAGATGTTACTTAACATCACGCTTTGTAACTTAGCTTCACTAATCTCTTTTGGGAAAACATTTTCACAGCTTGTTTCATAAAAACTTTTTCCTTAAAAACCATATTCAATAAAATAACAAGTGAGGTTCAGAATGATATGACAATGTAACCAAATAGTTGCAAGGGGATACAGTACTCGAAGGGGATTACCTATTGCTAATCTTGATTCCTAATCTTCCTCGATGAAGTCCACTGCCGAATCCGCATCGAGACGAAGGTACAGACTCTACTACAGGACGATCATCTACCCGTTGCAATATCGGAGTAACCCGACACGACAACATGGTAGGAGAGATGGTCAGTAATCCAGAAGTACAACATGACCAGACAAAATACTACCGACTTCGTATAAAAGAATGCTCAAAATAAAAATGCAATAACCGCTACTCATGCTATGCACATGACAAATATATTCACATAAACACATAGGAAACACTTATAACAAAACACGTCATGACATAAAAATTTCTTAACTCATCACAATATACATTATCACACTTGGCATCACAAACCTTCGAACTTTTCAGTCTTATCATCAGCTTTCTCAACATCCAAGTCCTTTCACAATCTTTCTCAACCTTTTCATAATCAATTATACTTTCTCTCTTGGAATCTTTTACAATTCTTCATACATTCTTTATACTTTATAATCTTTTCTCGTTCTTAAGTCTTATCAAACGGTTCGCTCAATGATGAGGGGGACACATCATTGAACTCGCACACACGTCTACATCTCCTCGGTCATCCACCCAACCTAGTCGGAAGCAAACAGGAGTACAGGACCTTTACCATGCGGGCACGACAGCTGTCACACAAACAAATGGTCCCAGACCAGGAGGACTCAGCCTCAATTCAATTCAATACACATACATATCAAGGCACGCTCTCAGCGGCAATCTCAAATGCCCCGTTCCAGTCCCTCTCACTGTTCTCGAATTGCCATAGGGGGCGACAGTACTATTCTAGTCTCGAGTGCAGAACTCACCACGGCATAGGACCGATCTGCCCGTACCACATGAGGAATTCGTTCCGCCTAGAATAGCACTCAAGGCTTCTTGACGTATCACCGTCCTTACCCTCCCCTATTGCAATCACAACCTGAATATCCGCAGATACTCCGGGGTATCTTCCTCTCCACTACTTCGATACGACACTCATACCTCACCGCGTTTATAAATGTCTTTTAAGGTTTTAGCGTTTTAATTAGCGGCTTATTCCTAATGATCGGCTCGTCCTTGGTGCATCCCTTCAACGAAGCCCGATCACTAATCGCAAACTATTCCCCCTAAATCTCATTGGCCTCATGCCTCATATCACTTTTATCTCATCATCACAATTCACATACTCTTCCTCGTCTCATCTCATCAACATTTTCAACATCTTTTTCCTCGTCTTTCTCAAAATCTCCTTTCACAAAACTTTTTCGAAAACATAATTTCACAAAACTTTCGCTTCACAAAATATTTTCAAAGATTTCCTTTCATAAATTCTTTCACAAAACTTTTTCAAAGATAATATTTCCAAAAACTTTCACAAAAATATTATTTTCACAAAAAGCTTTTCGGAAAACTCTTTTCAAAAACCTTTTTCAAAAATCACATTCTTGGGTGAGTGTTAATGGAGGAGCAAGCTCAACTCAACACTAAGCTTCTTCCCAAGATCATGAACGAGGAATCATATTTCCATTCAAACCACATCTCACAGCATTACTCTTCTCCAATCTCAACTCTTTCAATCACATTTTCTCACTTTTACAATTCCTTCATCTCGTCAACTCATTTCTTTCGCAATTTTATTCATGTTACGTTTATTTCTTTCTCGATTATATCCTCTCAATTTTCAAATCTCATTCTTTCTCGTAATTCTTATTTCCTCATATAACCTTTTTCCAAATAAAACAAAATACACTCTACAGGATAATTCGCAAAGAATTCCAATACATAACCAAATAAACCATGCATCATATAAAATAGAAAAGCATCTAGCACATATATGCATCATGTATGATAATGCAGCATGCAACACATTAGACTCGATGTACTCGGTTTAGAACTGAGTCTACGTGTCACGAGGACCTAGGCCTACTGCATCTTTCACCTCACGCTCCAGCTTCTGAAATCCTTGCGGGTCCTTCCCAACAAGTCGGTTGTTCCGCTTTTTGACTTACACGCACCTTGTGCTAAATAAACGACACTAACGTTATAATTCTATTGTAGATAATCGCCCTACTTATTATCAAAAATGCGTTTTCGAAAACTCTTTTTACTTCTCGTCGGTAAATTGTAAATCGTCAAAACTTTTTTTCAAAACAAATCTTTCTTAAGTTAAACACCACTTAAAACTTAAACTTTAAACCAACCAAATAAGTTTTAAAGATTGAAAAACAATTTAAATAGGATCTGGACAGCAAGTATACTAGTCCATAAACCATTTTTCAGAAAACCCGAAAACACCGAAAAATCATTCTTTAGTTCATGGGATACTTTATTAAAAATAGACACTTAAATAGTTTATTTTAAAACTTAACATTGTGAAATGAATTAAGGGCAGCAACCATTAAGTCCAAGGTTATTCAATTATTTCAAAACCGATTCATTTTCAAACCAATCACAAACTCAAACATAACACTTTGGTTAATTAAATAATTCATTTATGCCTAACCTAAACACATCATCAAACAATCACTCATTCAATCATATCAAAACATCATGATTATCATACAAATCAGCCAAGGTCATAACATAAAGCATACAAGTTCAGGTTCATCAAAAACACTCAAATGAAATCCTAGTACGATTACTAGCAAAACACAAAAGATAAAATCCAAAACCATATCAAATTAATTTATTTAATTCTCAAAATTTCCAGAACACCCACATATATGATAAAGTTCATCAAATAAATTTTTCAAGCCATTTAAACAATCCTAACCTAGGTTTTAAATCATATTTTGCATGAAAAACAAAACTGTACTGTTGCTGGACTGATACAGAAACGTTATTAATAAAAATAGTTCCTCAACTCCGAATTGCATAAACATTTGTATATATCTTCCTTATACAGTCAAAACTATCTCATAAAATTTTCAGATTATTTGGAGTTGTACAAGTTATATTTTTCCAATTAAAATTGTCACTAAGTCCAGGAAATCTGAACCAAGTGATTCACTGTTTTGCCTTTTGTAAAAATAACAAATCAACTGAAAATCTCTTCAAATTTTACGGAGAATATCTAGAGATGTCCAGGAAGCTACCATAAAATTTTCAACCCATTTGGAGCAGTACAAGTTCGAAAATTATTTTCGTCTTTGAACTGAAAAACTTATTTTCTGAAAATCATTTTCACAAAGTTGTTCTTCATAAAAATAGGAAGTAATTTCCAAAAATCATGTAAAAATTCAGAGAAGTTTATTTTAATATTTTTAAGACAGTGAAAAAAATTTCAGAATTATTTAACATATAAAAACATCATTCATCAAAGTTAGAAACACACAAATCACCATACAAATCATATATACAAATCAACACATAGTTTCAATACATCAATCATTTTTCCTTCTAAAACCGAATCAACATTTTATGAAAACAATTTATTTTAATTCAATTAAAACATGCATCAAGAATATGGGTTCATTTTATCAAAAGTTTTCATGCTTTAGATTAAACTCTTCTTGCTAAAAAAAATAATTTTCCTTTACATGCACATACTTAAAGTCAATAGATCTTAGAGGAAATCATACATGCATGCATTTAGATCATGTAGATCAAGTCACATATAGAATTCAAGATTAAAACCAAAATTAAAGATCATGGTACAAAGCTTTTCTTAAGGTTAAACCGAAAATCAAGGCATGCAAGGATTAAAAGTCATCATCAAGCAACATGCAAGACCAAAAATTAAAAATGAGTTTAGATCAAACATTGATTTAACACATAAACACATAAGTATCTCATGATTCACAATTTTAAGCATCAAAATCTAACATAACTTCAAGTTCACAAAACTTTAGATCTAAAAGAAAAATATCAAGATCTATCATGACTATCATCAACCAAATCATCAAGTATAAGCTACACTTATTACAAATAAATTTAAGTCCTTAAAAGTCCATGAAGTACATAAAAAGGAACATGCAAGAGAAGAAAAGAAAATTGCAAAACAAGAACTAGTTCTAATCTTCTAGGATCTTTGGTTTATACCAAAAAAAATGGCCTTCTAATACTTGATCTTCAAAAGGGCTCCTAAGTTTAAAGCATTGGACTCCTCTTCTTCTACCCCACGGTTCCTCTTCTTCTTTCTCTCTTGGTCTCTCTTTTTTTTTTTTTGCATGTCTCAAGAGCTAATGTTGCTCTTGAGACTAAGTGTTTGTGTTGGTGTGTTGAAGGAAATGAAAAAAGGTGGAAGAATGGAGGCAACGAAGGAAAAGGATGGAATGAATAGAAGAGTGAAAGGAAATGAAGGTGTGAAAGGAAATAGGAAGAATTGGACTAAGGGTGGAGCTTTATTTCTCTTCCTTGGGTCCAATGTTGTTTGACCAACACAAGGCAAAGGAGGGTAATTTTGGCCACCTAAAATTCCTACTTGGTCCCCAAGTTTTAACTTTCATTTTCTTTTCTTTCTTTTTTTTTATTTTATTTTCCCTTTTGACTTTGCCACCAAGCCAAGCCCATAGACACACACATACACATATATGTGTCACTTGCACACACAACTCTCATACACCCTTCATGCTTCCCCACACCACACGTAGCACCCCACATGCACACACACACATATCTCACAATTTAATTTCCTAATTAAATTAGAATTATCAATTCATATAATTAAGCAATTAATCCTAAGATTACAATTATACATACACATATAAGCACACTTTCATGTATCATATACACACTCATATTCAATCACACATTTAATCATACAAGCACATACATTCAATTACCAAATTTAGGAACTTAATCAAACATAATCTTGACACTAAACACATTTTCTTTTAAATAATAAACTGTACTTATTGGTTGCACTTATAGCCCTTATTTCATTTTCTAAAATCATAATTTAATATAATAAAAATAATCCCAAAAGGGAAAATTCATTAGAAGTCAAAAACTATTTTTCATGATTTATTTCTTTAAAATTCGTCCTTTACAGCTCTGAAAAAGAATTTTCGCAAACCAACCCAGAAAATTATGAAAGATACATTTTTGAAAACTAAATTTCGATACAATCGTTTTGATATAAAGATCATAAAAATCGGAGTTACGGTTAAAAAGTTATGGATTTTCTAAGTTAATAAAATCAATAAAATCATTTCTTATTAAGAATCATTTTTACTATCTTTATGAAAACATTTTGTTATCAAAACTCGTAAAATCAACATTTTTCTTCGTAATCGAATAAAATACTCGTTAAAAACCTTTTGAAAAATCGAATCGCAAAACTTTTCTTTAACAAATTTTTATTCGTCCTAGTCGGAAAAACGCGGGATGTTACATTCTCCCCAACTTGCAGATTTCTCGTTGTAACAGCCCGATTTTCGTAAACCGAAATATTTACTTAAAGTTACAAAAATTGAGGCCAGATTTTTTTTTTTTTAAACACATTGTTGAGAAGTCCCTGTTGTATTTTGAAAATCCTTTCGTTGGAAATCGAGCTGTTACTAAAACAATTCTTTTCATGAAACTTTTCTCTTCATGAAATAATTTAGCTTCAAAAACATTAATACTCATCATTAATTTCAAAAGTTCACATCGACCTCCCTTCCAAAGCGAAGCGTTTTACAAAACAAAATTTAAATTTGGCTTCTGTACATAAGTGGCACATTGCTTGGTAATCCTTGACTCAAAACACAAATCATAGCTTATACTAGAATTTACTACTATCGATTCCTGCTGCGTTACTCTGATGAAGACGACTAGATGAAGCTTTCTTTTCTTCTTGCGCCCTTTCTTCATCCTCGAAAGTGAAGTCACCATGCTGAGCTCCAGCTCCTCTTCGTTTAGAGTGATGAACTCCACGTAATGATCCGTCTGCCCGTTGCAATATCAGCAGCCCCAACATAACAACGAACAGGAGAGAGTAAGCGATCCGAACGACGAATCGTCGACGGCGTGGGATTACAATAGGCGAGGTAGAAGGACCATACAACATACCATACAACACACAAACATACACACAACAATCAAGTACATCATCATTATCATTTCGCTTTATTGTTATTATCATTTTCATCTTGTTATTATCTTTCCATTATCTTTTCTTCTTATGAACGCTCTTTAATTCTCTTTCATTCATTCTCCTTCCATAAACATTCTTCTCTCTTATTCCAGACCTTTCATCTCACAACCGTTTATGATGGGGAAATTTTAAAAACCTTCATTGAGCCACTCATTTCGATACTCGGCGATCACTCACGTCTACATCTTCTCAGTCATCCACCCAACCTAATCGGAAGCCAACAGGAGTACAGGACCTTTACCACGCGGACATGACAGCTGTCTCACACAATGGCTCCAAGCCAGGAGGTCTCAGCCTCAAAACATATCATATAATCATAAACACATTGCCCCGTTCCAGTCCCTCTCCACTGTTGTAGACTTGCATCGAGGGGGCGACAGTATGTTTCTAGTGGGCCGCAGAACTTGCCATGGCATTGGACCCAGTCCCCACCACGTTAATGCGCCACATGTGGAGTTCGTTCTGCCCAGAAACATACTCTAGACTTCTTGACGTTTCACCGTCATCGTCCTCCCCTCCTGCAATCCCCACCTGAGTATCCGTAGATACCCATACTATCTTCCTCTCCACTACTTCGCACTCTCATACCTCACCGCGTGTGTCTTTTAAGTCTTTTATCTTTTTAATTGCCCTAAGGTCGGCCCATCCTTCGTGCATCCCTTCAACGAGTCCCGACCACTACTTGGTACCATCTTTCTCTTATCAAGTCTCACATAGCACAGAGCTGGGGTCACATCATCAATATCATATCTCATTTCTCAACTTTCTCAATATTCTCAATCCTTTCCAAAACAATCTTACTTTCCTCAAAACACGTTTTCATAAACCTTTTCAAAAATCACCTTTTTGGGTGAGTGTTAAGGAAGGAGCAGGCTCAACTCAACATTAAGCTTCTTCCCAAAAGGTAAACGAGGTATCACATCTCACATCTTTCACATCTACTCTCCCAGCTCTGGCTCGTTCT
The DNA here is from genome assembly GCA_037953625.1 of Crotalaria pallida. Classification (NCBI taxonomy): domain Eukaryota; kingdom Viridiplantae; phylum Streptophyta; class Magnoliopsida; order Fabales; family Fabaceae; genus Crotalaria; species Crotalaria pallida. Next base: position 82,847,117 of record CM075655.1, on the reverse strand, counting down.
CAATATCATCATTTCATTCTTTCCCCAATCCCAACCCTTTCTCTTTCCTGATCCATCTCATTTTCTTTGCTTCTTATTTAATTTTCATCTTCTTATTCAGGACGTAACAAACATCCATCAGCACATTACTCATACCAATCAACAACAATTAATATCATAGTCAAAGCAGTAAACATAACGTGCTAGCAATCACACAACAGCAATGTGGTCATTGTCACCTTCGCATAAATGGCCACTCAACACAAACAATTGCCACTTATGTTACTGACTCCGACCACTAAGTTCCGATCTTTGAGATGATACGGAACGTCTTACTAAATCACCTAAACACCACAGTGTCTTAGGATAGCTTCTCTCTCACCTGAGGTCCAGCCATTAATTGTGTACCGTCTCCTCGAACCCTCTGTGCTGCTGACTGCCCCAATCCCTCGTCTTTAAGATTTCCTCGTACTAGATAAAATACACTTACGTTATTATCTTGTATTAAGAAAATCTCTTCTTAATTCGTTACTCGTTTCGTTCTTAACCGAAAGACTTAGAACACTATTTATTTATCAAAACAATTTCCCAAATTTCCCAGTATGTTAGATATTTTAAAACCATTTGAAAACATTTAGCAAGATGGTTTAAATCATATGGTTTGGTTGCTGGTCCGTTTTGGACAGCACCAAACACACGTTCGGAAACATCGAAAAATGTTCCGTTTTCATTCCGGCTTTTTTCTTAAATCAATTACTACTTGAAACTTTACTTTAAATCAAATAAACACGTTTTTATAAGTGAAGGGACAAGTCCAAGTAATTCTGGACAGCAAGAATAGTTTTATAAAATCATTTTGACAAATCCCCCGAAAACATCACAAAACACTTTTCACTTTTAAAATAGCTTTTTATCACTTTAAAACTCATGTCTTTATCATAAGACAAACTTTGGGCAGCCATAAACATCAAACAAGAATTCCAAACAAATCAAACCAAATTATTTTGAAATCAATTAATTTCAAGTTAATTACATACTTAAACATTTTCCAAACATTCCTTAGCACATAATCACATCAAGCATCACAGAACGAACCATTTAATTTATTATAATTTAAATACTTATTCACAAGCATTTAGGCATTCACATACTCTCAAAGTTGCAAACCTAACTTGTACATTTTATTTTATGCGACTAAATTTCCTAGACTTATTTAAACTATATAGCCGAATGTGAGCAAGGAAAGCAAGTCAAACATCACAAATTTAAATTACATAAATCAGCTTGATTTAATTCAAATACTTAGACTCCATTTTCTTTTTCATGAAACAAAATTGCTTATTCTTCTTTTTATTCCTAACCGTCTGCACATATGCACATACATCCATGGAAACACAAAACTTTTCCAAAACAACTTAGTTCATTTACTTACTTCCTCTTTGATCAAAACCGAATGGAAATTAAATATTCATAACACAACTTCAAGCAATTTATTCTAATCATATTTCACAAAGCCTTCTCATTAATTTCATGTCATGTAATGATAAAGAAACCTAGTCTATTCTACATGCATAGGCCGACTCTCATTATGGTGAAAACAAGGTCTTTGGGTTCATTTTTCTATATGCAAAAACACAAAATTCTTAAATCAAAATAAAAGAAAGTGACATGCATGTACCCCTTACGAAAATTGAAACATGATTTCTTGATTCCTAAGCCTAGACCGAATACCTTATTGCTAAAAATTAAGATTCAACTTCAAATCTTTATCATGCATGAACATTAAGCATAGGTCAAATTAGAAATCCATTTTCAAAGCTTAGTTTCTTTGGTTCTTTGCAAAACCGTGAGGTTCATAAAAAAAATAAAATCTTTTTACTTAGAAACTACATGCATGCACCTAGATCTTGTAAATCTAGTCATGAAATCAAATATAATAGTGTAAATCAAAGATTAAAATTACTTTGGGTAAGAAAAGGGTCAAAACCGTGATGATCCTTGAAGAAAATCAAGTCCTTAGTTTAAAAACAACATGCATGGTTCCAAAAGCATAGTTTTTCATAGATCAAAACAAGATTAAAGCTTTTAAAGATCAAAACTCACAAATCAAAGTTTCATCAAAACCGAATCAAAATCAAACATTTCCACAACTCAAATTAACTTTTAAAGGCATAAAGCTAACATGCAACAACTTAGATAAAAATTAAAAGCATCAAGACCCACTTCTCTACTCATGGCCGAATTGAAGAGTTCTTGACTTAGTGTTTTATAAATTCATTTATTCTCAAAAATTCAAGATCAAGACACAATCAACGCATACATGAACTCAAAACATCAAGATCATCATCAACAAATTTAGGTCATAGAATTGTTCATTAAATTATTCCTTAAAGCATCATGATTCACGGTTTGAACAAAGAAAATTTAACATGCAAGAACTTGAACCAAAATAAAAGCATCATAACCTAGTCTTCTAGGCATGGCCGAATTACATAGTCCATGGTTTAGGGTCCTACAAGTTCGTTTAGCTCTTGAAAACTCAAGATCGAAACTAAATAAGGACTTACAAACATGGATCTACAAAGAAATCAAACATGCAACAACATCTAAACTTTACAAGACTTGGAAGATCAAAACTACACTTAACACTCTAGGATCTTCGAATAAACAAAGAAATAGAAGAAGATCTTCAACCTTCTTCACTTGATCTTCAAGATTCCTAAGGCTTTGGGCTTGATCTTCTTCCTCTTCTCCTCTTGAAACTCACGGTTCTACTCTCTCTCTATGTTTCTCTCTAAGAGTTTGATGTTACTCTTAGAGATTATGTTTGGGTTGGGAAAATGAAATGTGAAGCAAATGGGTTGGGAGTGCTACGGTTTTGAGCATAAAAAGGCAACCAAGCATTTCCTTTCTTGCCCTTAAAGGAATTCGGCCAAGGAGTGCTACTAAAAGGGTAAAATTGGCCACATCAAAGCTTGCATGGCTCAAGCCAAGCCATGGGACAAATAGAGAGGAATTAGGCTTAATCTTGCTTCCTATTGGTTGGTCAACTCCTTAACTAAGCTTTATACTAAACTAATCCTATGGCTACTTGGCTAATGACTTAGGGTGCAAGAAAGTCAAAACTCCACCTTATGCACATACACACGGCACACCCTCATGCACCCACGCACAAGCAGACTTATCACCATGTTTCCTCCTCAAGTTTTCTACTATTTGGTTAGGGTTCTAGTTAGAAATTGGCTAGGATTTTGGCTCACTTGGTTACAACTTAGTGACTTACTTAACACTTAAGGAAATTTCTAGGCTTCCTACACTCACACACACTCACACGGCCATACCCAAGCATTCACACGTTGCACACACATGCATATTCAATTTATTCTCATGTCCAACACGTAGCATGAAGCCATAGAATGATGTATACACTACACATGTATCACATATACACATACACTCATGCATCATACACATCTTCGTCTTCCTTTATTTATCTAATCCTCATATGATCCTAAGCATGTATACATATAAGACCGTATATACATGTTCATCCACACCCAAAGGAAATAAATCACTCATGCATAAAAGTTACAATGGTACAGAAATGTCAAACACCTTTTCACAAAATAATTTCTTGTTGAAAAATTTACCATCTCCTTAAAAGAAACTTTAAACACTTAATCATTTTCAAAACTCGACTCTAAAATTCATCACATTATTTCATGAAAAATTATTTCTTTAGAAATCATTTTCCTTTCTGGAAAACATGAATTAAGAAATTTATTTAAGAAAATACTCTTTCAAAATGCTTTCCTTAAATTAAATCTCTTTAGTGTATTAAATTAATACGAGGAATTTGTGGGGTGTTACATTCTCCCCAACTTAAAGATTTCTCGTCCCCGAGAAATACGTTGTGGATTGGGCAGCAAGGCACAAAATCCTTACATTACTTGACTTCCACAAGAACACTTTCGTTTCGCTGCGTGACCGTGTTCCCTTTTGCTGATTTCATTCATCGTGCCGTGCTCCATGTTTGTTGCTTTCAGATGAAAAATTCTCACTTGCACAACCGCTAGCGTGTCGAATCGGTTTAAGTCCAACGGACTAACCGAAGAAGATGTCGCTCCTTTAGCGGGTCATTGTTATGGATAGTCCAACCATAGGTACGGACTTAGGGAAAATCAAGCAAATATAAATTCACACATCTCTAAGAGTATAGGGTTTCACCTAAAACCCTTAAATACCCACTACTTTCTGTAACTCAAGTTCCTACTATTCTACAGCCAATCACTCTTCTTTCTAATTCTCCTTCTATTTCTAAAGCTTAAGGGAGATTCTACGATAATTTATGGTTCCATTTTCTTAAAACAACTCCACTTACCCTTCTATACATCAATCAAACCCTACCACTTTCTTCGTCTAAACGTCTAGCTAGAGAATAAAGGGGTCTAGTCTTTCTCACTGCTCCCCTAAATTAAGGCCTACATACATCTACTTTCTTCCTTGTGGCTCCCCAACTTTGACCGAACCCACTACTAAGTTCACGATCGCCGTCTATCCATCCATGATTCTTAAGCCTAAGCTATCTGGGTGACTAGGACACTTCGAATTTCACAAGTTAGGCTGATGAATTTCAAACAGGATTGGGAAGACTATAGGTTGATAGGGATCCCTGAAGAAAAGGGTTCTAAGTTTTAGCAATACTTAATTGTCTTATTGAAGCAATTCAACAGACACGAGAATTTAGAAATAACGAGTCATTTTCTTAAGGGTAATAGCTATTCTTATACCAAGGTATGCTAAGGGTAACAAGCTTAAATCTTACGAGTACTAATGGAACATCAAGGGTAGGGGTTTCAGTCTTAGGATCTTATCACTGTCTACCTTAGTCTACATTTCTTCAGGCTATGGGATGAATAGGTTCCTTGGAAGAACTCGATCATCACTAAGTCGCAGACAAAGCTTTACATCCTAGAAAGATGAGAGCCTAAGACTGTAATCCTACACTTATACTAGCAAGCACACAGAGTCACACACAAGCAAAGCATGTAAGCCCATGCTTAAGGCCACTAAGGATTACCATAGGCTCTGATACCATTCTGTAACAGCCCGATTTTCGTAAACCGAAATATTTACTTAAAGTTGCAAAAATTGAGGCCAGATTTTTTTTTTAAACACATTGTTGAGAAGTCCCTGTTGTATTTTGAAAATCCTTTCGTTGGAAATCGAGCTGTTACTAAAACAATTCTTTTCATGAAACTTTTCTCTTCATGAAATAATTTATCTTCAAAAACATTAATACTCATCATTAATTTCAAAAGTTCACATCGACCTCCCTTCCAAAGCGAAGCGTTTTACAAAACAGAATTTAAATTTGGCTGCTGTACATAAGTGGCACATTGCTTGGTAATCCTTAACTCAAAACACAAATCATAGCTTATACTAGAATTTACTACTATCGATTCCTGCTGCATTACTCTGATGAAGACGACTAGATGAAGCTTTCTTTTCTTCTTGCACCCTTTCTTCATCCTCGAAAGTGAAGTCACCATGCTGAGCTCCAGCTCCTCTTCGTTTAGAGTGATGAACTCCACGTAATGATCCGTCTGCCCGTTGCAATATCAACAGCCCCAACATAACAACGAGCAAGAGAGAGTAAGCGATCCGAACGATGAATCGTCGACGGCGTGGGATTACAATAGGCAAGGTAGAAGGACCATACAACATACCATACAACACACAAACATACACACAACAATCAAGTACATCATCATCATTATTTCGCTTTATTGTTATTATCATTTTCATCTTGTTATTATCTTTCCATTATCTTTTCTTCTTATGAACGCTCTTTAATTCTCTTTCATTCATTCTCCTTCCATAAACATTCTTCTCTCTTATTCCAGACCGTTCATCTCACAACCGTTTATGATGGTGAAATTTATAAAACCTTCATTGAGCCACTCATTTCGATACTCGGCGATCACTCACGTCTACATCTCCTCGGTCATCCACCCAACCTAATCGGAAGCCAACAGGAGTACAGGACCTTTACCACGCGGGCATGACAGCTGTCTCACACATTGGCTCCAAGCCAGGAGGTCTCATCCTCAAAACATATCATATAATCATAAACACATTGCCCCGTTCCAGTCCCTCTCCACTGTTGTAGACTTGCATCGAGGGGGCGACAGTATGTTTCTAGTGGGCCCGCAGAACTTGCCACGGCATTGGACCCAGTCCCCACCACGTTAATGCGCCACATGTGGAGTTCGTTCTGCCCAGAAACATACTCTAGACTTCTTGACGTTTCACCGTCATCGTCCTCCCCTCCTGCAATCCCCACCTGAGTATCCGTAGATACCCATAGTATCTTCCTCTCCACTACTTCGCACTCTCATACCTCACCGCGTGTGTCTTTTAAGTCTTTTATCTTTTTAATTGCCCTAAGGTCGGCCCATCATTCGTGCATCCCTTCAACGAGTCCCGACCACTACTTGGTACCATCTTTCTCTTATCAAGTCTCACATAGCACAGAGCTGGGGTCACATCATCAATCTCATATCTCATTTCTCAACTTTCTCAATATTCTCAATCCTTTCCAAAACAATCTTACTTTCCTCAAAACACGTTTTCATAAACCTTTTCAAAAATCACCTTTTTGGGTGAGTGTTAAGGAAGGAGCAGGCTCAACTCAACATTAAGCTTCTTCCCAAAAGGTAAACGAGGTATCACATCTCACATCTTTCACATCTACTCTCCCAGCTCTGGCTCATTCTCAATATCATCATTTCATTCTTTCCCAATCCCAACCCTTTCTCTTTCCTGATCCATCTCATTTTCTTTGCTTCTTATTTAATTTTCATCTTCTTATTCAGGACGTAACAAACATCCATCAGCACATTACTCATACCAATCAACAACAATTAATATCATAGTCAAAGCAGTAAACATAACGTGCTAGCAATCACACAACAACAATGTGGTCATTGTCACCTTCGCATAAATGGCCACTCAACACAAACAATTGCCACTTATGTTACTGACTCCGACCACTAAGTTCCGATCTTTGAGATGATACGGAACGTCCTACTAAATCACCTAAACACCACAGTGTCTTAGGATAGCTTCTCTCTCACCTGAGGTCCAGCCATTAATTGTGTACCGTCTCCTCGAACCCTCTGTGCTGCTGACTGCCCCAATCCCTCGTCTTTAAGATTTCCTCGTACTAGATAAAATACACTTACGTTATTATCTTGTATTAAGAAAATCTCTTCTTAATTCGTTACTCGTTTCGTTCTTAACCGAAAGACTTAGAACACTATTTATTTATCAAAACAATTTCCCAAATTTCCCAGTATGTTAGATATTTTAAAACCATTTGAAAACATTTAGCAAGATGGTTTAAATCATATGGTTTGGTTGCTGGTCCGTTTTGGACAGCACCAAACACACGTTCGGAAACATCGAAAAATGTTCCGTTTTCATTCCGGCTTTTTTCTTAAATCAATTACTACTTGAAACTTTACTTTAAATCAAATAAACACGTTTTTATAAGTGAAGGGACAAGTCCAAGTAATTCTGGACAGCAAGAATAGTTTTATAAAATCATTTTGACAAATCCCCCGAAAACATCACAAAACACTTTTCACTTTTAAAATAGCTTTTTATCACTTTAAAACTCATGTCTTTATCATAAGACAAACTTTGGGCAGCCATAAACATCAAACAAGAATTCCAAACAAATCAAACCAAATTATTTTGAAATCAATTAATTTCAAGTTAATTACATACTTAAACATTTTCCAAACATTCCTTAGCACATAATCACATCAAGCATCACAGAACGAACCATTTAATTTATTATAATTTAAATACTTATTCACAAGCATTTAGGCATTCACATACTCTCAAAGTTGCAAACCTAACTTGTACATTTTATTTTATGCGACTAAATTTCCTAGACTTATTTAAACTATATAGCCGAATGTGAGCAAGGAAAGCAAGTCAAACATCACAAATTTAAATTACATAAATCAGCTTGATTTAATTCAAATACTTAGACTCCATTTTCTTTTTCATGAAACAAAATTGCTTATTCTTCTTTTTATTCCTAACCGTCTGCACATATGCACATACATCCATGGAAACACAAAACTTTTCCAAAACAACTTAGTTCATTTACTTACTTCCTCTTTGATCAAAACCGAATGGAAATTAAATATTCATAACACAACTTCAAGCAATTTATTGTAATCATATTTCACAAAGCCTTCTCATTAATTTCATGTCATGTAATGATAAAGAAACCTAGTCTATTCTACATGCATAGGCCGACTCTCATTATGGTGAAAACAAGGTCTTTGGGTTCATTTTTCTATATGCAAAAACACAAAATTCTTAAATCAAAATAAAAGAAAGTGAGATGCATGTACCCCTTATGAAAATTGAAACATGATTTCTTGATTCCTAAGCCTAGACCGAATACCTTATTGCTAAAAATTAAGATTCAACTTCAAATCTTTATCATGCATGAACATTAAGCATAGGTCAAATTAGAAATCCATTTTCAAAGCTTAGTTTCTTTGGTTCTTTGCAAAACCGTGAGGTTCATAAAAAAAAATAAAATCTTTTTACTTAGAAACTACATGCATGCACCTAGATCTTGTAAATCTAGTCATGAAATCAAATATAGTAGTGTAAATCAAAGATTAAAATTACTTTGGGTAAGAAAAGGGTCAAAACCATGATGATCCTTGAAGAAAATCAAGTCCTTAGTTTAAAAACAACATGCATGGTTCCAAAAGCATAGTTTTTCATAGATCAAAACAAGATTAAAACTTTTAAAGATCAAAACCCACAAATCAAAGTTTCATCAAAACCGAATCAAAATCAAACATTTCCACAACTCAAATTAACTTTTAAAGGCATAAAGCTAACATGCAACAACTTAGATCAAAATTAAAAGCATCAAGACCCACTTCTCTACTCATTGTCGAATTGAAGAGTTCTTGACTTAGTGTTTTATAAATTCATTTATTCTCAAAAATTCAAGATCAAGACACAATCAACGCATACATGAACTCAAAACATCAAGATCATCATCAACAAATTTAGGTCATAGAATTGTTCATTAAATTATTCCATAAAGCATCATGATTCACGGTTTGAACAAAGAAAATTTAACATGCAAGAACTTGAACCAAAATAAAAGCATCATAACCTAGTCTTCTAGGCATGGCCGAATTACATAGTCCATGGTTTAGGGTCCTACAAGTTCGTTTAGCTCTTGAAAACTCAAGATCGAAACTAAATAAGGACTTACAAACATGGATCTACAAAGAAATCAAACATGCAACAACATCTAAACTTTACAAGACTTGGAAGATCAAAACTACACTTAACACTCTAGGATCTTCGAATAAACAAAGAAATAGAAGAAGATCTTCAACCTTCTTCACTTGATCTTCAAGATTCCTAAGGCTTTGGGCTTGATCTTCTTCCTCTTCTCCTCTTGAAACTCACGGTTCTACTCTCTCTCTATGTTTCTCTCTAAGAGTTTGATGTTACTCTTAGAGATTGTGTTTGGGTTGGGAAAATGAAATGTGAAGCAAATGGGTTGGGAGTGCTACGGTTTTGAGCATAAAAAGGCAACCAAGCATTTCCTTTCTTGCCCTTAAAGGAATTCGGCCAAGGAGTGCTACTAAAAGGGTAAAATTGGCCACATCAAAGCTTGCATGGCTCAAGCCAAGCCATGGGACAAATAGAGAGGAATTAGGCTTAATCTTGCTTCCTATTGGTTGGACAACTCCTTAACTAAGCTTTATACTAAACTAATCCTATGGCTACTTGGCTAATGAATTAGGGTGCAAGAAAGTCAAAACTCCACCTTATGCACATACACACGGCACACCCTCATGCACCCACGCACAAGCACACATATCACCATGTTTCCTCCTCAAGTTTTCTACTATTTGGTTAGGGTTCTAGTTAGAAATTGGCTAGGATTTTGGCTCACTTGGTTACAACTTAGTGACTGACTTAACACTTAAGGAAATTTCTAGGCTTCCTACACTCACACACACTCACACGGCCATACCCAAGCATTCACACGTTGCACACACATGGTAGGAGTAACCCACGCATCGAGACGAAGGTACAGACTCTACTACAGGGACGATCATCTACCCGTTGCAATATCGGAGTAACCCGACACGACAACATGGTAGGAGAGATGGTCAGTAATCCAGAAGTACAACATGACCAGACAGAATACTACCGACTTCGTATAAAAGAATGCTCAAAATAAAAATGCAATAACCGCTACTCATGCTATGCACATGACAAATATATTCACATAAACACATAGGAAACACTTATAACAAAACACATCATAACATAAAAATTTCTTAACTCATCACAATATACATTATCACACTTGGCATCACAAGCCTTCGAACTTTTCAGTCTTATCATCAGCTTTCTCAACATCCAAGTCCTTTCACAATCTTTCTCAACCTTTTCATAATCAATTATACTTTCTCTCTTGGAATCTTTCACAATTCTTCATACATTCTTTATACTTTATAATCTTTTCTCGTTCTTAAGTCTTATCAAACGGTTCGCTCAATGATGAGGGGGACACATCATTGAACTCGCACACACGTCTACATCTCCTCGGTCATCCACCCAACCTAGTCGGAAGCAAACATGAGTACAGGACCTTTACCACGCGGGCACGACAGCTGTCACACAAACAAATGGTCCCAGACCAGGAGGACTCAGCCTCAATTCAATTCAATACACATACATATCAAGGCACGCTCTCAGCGGCAATCTCAAATGCCCCGTTCCAGTCCCTCTCACTGTTCTCGAATTGCCATAGGGGGCGACGGTACTATTCTAGTCTCGAGTGCAGAACTCACCACGGCATAGGACCGATCTGCCCGTACCACATGTGGAATTCGTTCCGCCTAGAATAACACTCAAGGCTTCTTGACGTATCACCGTCCTTACCCTCCCCTATTGCAATCACAACCCGAATATTCGCAGATACTCCGGGGTATCTTCCTCTCCACTACTTCGATACGACACTCATACCTCACCGCGTTTATAAATGTCTTTTAAGGTTTTAGCGTTTTAATTAGCGGCTTATTCCTAATGATCGGCTCATCCTTGTTGCATCCCTTCAACGAAGCCCGATCACTAATCGCAAACTATTCCCCCTAAATCCCATTGGCCTCATGCCTCATATCACTTTTATCTCATCATCACAATTCACATACTCTTCCTCGTCTCATCTCATCAACATTCTCAACATCTTTTTCCTCGTCTTTCTCAAAATCTCCTTTCACAAAACTTTTTCGAAAACATAATTTCACAAAACTTTCGCTTCACAAAATATTTTCAAAGATTTCCTTTCATAAATTCTTTCACAAAACTTTTTCAAAGATAATATTTCCAAAAACTTTCACAAAAACATTATTTTCACAAAAAGCTTTTCAGAAAACTCTTTTCAAAAACCTTTTTCAAAAATCACATTCTTGGGTGAGTGTTAATGGAGGAGCAAGCTCAACTCAACACTAACCTTCTTCCCAAGAACATGAACGAGGAATCATATTTCCATTCAAACCACATCTCACAGCATTACTCTTCTCCAATCTCAACTCTTTCAATCACATTTTCTCACTTTTACAATTCCTTCATCTCGTCAACTCATTTCTTTCGCAATTTTATTCATGTTGCGTTTATTTCTTTCTCAATTATATCCTCTCAATTTTCAAATCTCATTCTTTCTCGTAATTCTTATTTCCTCGTATAACCTTTTTCCAAATAAAACAAAATACACTCTACAGGATAATTCGCAAAGAATTCCAATACATAACCAAATAAACGATGCATCATATAAAATAGAAAAGCATCTAGCACATATATGCATCATGTATGATAATGCAGCATGCAACACATTAGACTCGATGTACTTAGTTTAGAACTGAGTCTACGTGTCACGAGGACCTAGGCCTACTGCATCTTTCACCTCACGCTCCAGCTTCTGAAATCCTTGCGGGTCCTTCCCAACAAGTCGGTCGTTCCGCTTTTCGACTTACACGCACCTTGTGCTAAATAAACGACACTAACGTTATAATTCTATTGTAGATAATCGCCCTACTTATTATCAAAAACGCGTTTTCGAAAACTCTTTTTACTTCTCGTCGGTAAATCGTAAATCGTCAAAACTTTTTTCAAAACAAATCTTTCTTAAGTTAAACACCACTTAAAACTTAAACTTTAAACCAACCAAATAAGTTTTAAAGATTGAAAAACAATTTAAATAGGATCTGGACAGCAAGTATACTAGTCCATAAACCATTTTTCAGAAAACCCGAAAACACTGAAAAATCATTCTTTAGTTCATGGGATACTTTATTAAAAATAGACACTTAAATAGTTTATTTTCAAACTTAACATTGTGAAATGAATTAAGGGCAGCAACCATTAAGTCCAAGGTTATTCAATTATTTCAAAACCGATTCATTTTCAAACCAATCACAAACTCAAACATAACACTTTGGTTAATTAAATAATTCATTTATGCCTAACCTAAACACATCATCAAACAATCACTCATTCAATCATATCAAAACATCATGATTATCATACAAATCAGCCAAGGTCATAACATAAAGCATACAAGTTCAGGTTCATCAAAAACACTCAAATGAAATCCTAGTACGATTACTAGCAAAACACAAAAGATAAAATCCAAAACCATATCAAATTAATTTATTTAATTCTCAAAATTTCCAGAACACCCACATATATGATAAAGTTCATCAAATAAATTTTTCAAGCCATTTAAACAATCCTAACCTAGGTTTTAAATCATATTTTGCATGAAAAACAAAACTGTACTGTTGCTGGACTGATACAGAAACGTTATTAATAAAAATAGTTCCTCAACTCCGAATTGCATAAAAATTTGTATATATCTTCCTTATACAGTCAAGACTATCTCATAAAATTTTCAGATTATTTGGAGTTGTAAAAGTTATACATTTCCAATTAAAATTGTCACTAAGTCCAGGAAATCTGAACCAAGTGATTCACTGTTTTGCCTTTTATAAAAATACCAAATCAACTCCAAATCTCTTCAAATTTTACGGAGAATATCTAGATATGTCCAGGAAGCTACCATAAAATTTTCAACCCATTTGGAGCAGTACAAGTTCGAAAATTATTTTCATCTTTGAACTGAAAAACTTATTTTCTGAAAATCATTTTCACAAAGTTGGTCTTCATAAAAATAGGAAGTAATTTCCAAAAATCATGTAAAAATTCAGAGAAGTTTATTTTAATATTTTTAAGACAGTGAAAAAAATTTCAGAATTATTTAACATATAAAAACATCATTCATCAAAGTTAGAAACACACAAATCACCATACAAATTTGTTCATTCATTCATTTTTATGAAAATCAAAATACACTCATATATACAAATCAACACATAGTTTCAATACATCAATCATTTTTCCTTCTAAAACCGAATCAACATTTTATGAAAACAATTTATTTTAATTCAATTAAAACATGCATCAAGAATATGGGTTCATTTTATCAAAAGTTTTCATGCTTTAGATTAAACTCTTCTTGCTAAAAAAAATAATTTTCCTTTACATGCACATACTTAAAGTCAATAGATCTTAGAGGAAATCATACATGCATGCATTTAGATCATGTAGATCAAGTCACATATAGAATTCAAGATCAAAACCAAAATTAAAGATCATGGTACAAAGCTTTTCTTAAGGTTAAACCGAAAATCAAGGCATGCAAGGATTAAAAGTCATCATCAAGCAACATGCAAGACCACAAATTAAAAATGAGTTTAGATCAAACATTGATTTAACACATAAACACATAAGTATCTCATGATTCACAATTTTAAGCATCAAAATCTAACATACAAAGAGTTCTACTTCAAGTTCACAAAACTTTAGATCTAAAAGAAAAATATCAAGATCTATCATGACTATCATCAACCAAATCCTCAAGTATAAGCTACACTTATTACAAATAAATTTAAGTCCTTAAAAGTCCATGAAGTACATAAAAAGGAACATGCAAGAGAAGAAAAGAAAATTGCAAAACAAGAACTAGTTCTAATCTTCTAGGATCTTTGGTTTATACCAAAAAAAATGGCCTTCTAATACTTGATCTTCAAAAGGGCTCCTAAGTTTAAAGCTTTGGACTCCTCTTCTTCTACCCCACGGTTCCTCTTCTTCTTTCTCTCTTGGTCTCTCTTTTTTTTTTTTGCATGTCTCAAGAGCTAATGTTGCTCTTGAGACTAAGTGTTTGTGTTGGTGTGTTGAAGGAAATGAAAAAAGGTGGAAGAATGGAGGCAATGAAGGAAAAGGATGGAATGAATAGAAGAGTGAAAGGAAATGAAGGTGTGAAAGGAAATAGGAAGAATTGGACTAAGGGTGGAGCTTTATTTCTCTTCCTTGGGTCCAATTTTGTTCGACCAACACAAGGCAAAGGAGGTAATTTTGGCCACCTAAAACTCCTACTTGGTCCCCAAGTTTTAACTTTCATTTTCTTTTCTTTCTTTTTTTTTTTTTTATTTTCCCTTTTGACTTTGCCACCAAGCCAAGCCCATAGACACACACATACACATATATGTGTCACTTGCACACACAACTCTCATACACCCTTCCTGCTTCCCCACACCACGCGTAGCACCCCACATGCACACACACACATATCTCACAATTTAATTTCCTAATTAAATTAGAATTATCATTTCATATAATTAAGCAATTAATCCTAAGATTACAATTATACATACACATATAAGCACACTTTCATGTATCATATACACACTCATATTCAATCACACATTTAATCATACAAGCACATACATTCAATTACCAAATTTAGGAACTTAATCAAACATAATCTTAACACTTAAATACATTTTCTTTTAAATAATAAACTGTACTTATTGGGGGTTGAACTTATAGCCCTTATTTCATTTTCTAAAATCATAATTTAATATAATAAAGATAATCCCAAAAGGAAAAATTCATTAGAAGTCAAAAACTATTTTTCATTATTTATTTCTTTAAAATTCGTCCTTTACAGCTCTGAAAAAGAATTTTCGCAAACCAACCCAGAAAATTATGAAAGATACATTTTTGAAAACTACATTTCGATACGATCGTTTTGATATAAAGATCATAAAAATCGGAGTTACGGTTAAAAAGTTATGGATTTTCTAAGTTAATAAACTTAAGAAAGTCCATAAAAATTCATCTTTTTGCAATAAACCACCAATCAATAAAATCATTTCTTATTAAGAATCATTTTTACTATCTTTATGAAATATTTGTTATCAAAACTCGTAAAATCAACATTTTTCTTCGTAATCGAATAAAATACTCGTTAAAAACCTTTTGAAAAACCGAATCGCAAAACTTTTCTTTAACAAATTTTTATTCGTCCTAGTCGGAAAAACGCGGGATGTTACAAAAGTTACAAATTCCTTTTTGCAACAACATTTTCTTAAAGAGGTAAACAAGATTGGGAAATACTTTGTGCATGAATATGATTGGAAAATAATGGTTAGAATGAAAGATAGGTATAAGAGTTGTTCTAAAAAAATTAAACTGATATTTATAAAGAGGATTGTAAATAGTGCATACTAGATATACTTTAATAATGATATACGTAGATAAAATGAATTATCCAAAGCTTAGTTTATGAAAATTATAAGTTCTCACCATATGCAACACTTTCTCTAAGAAAGAAGTTGCATTGAAAATATATGTATACACTAATGAAAGAACTGGAATTAGAAGTTGCCATGCAATGAACACAACAAGGTTTATAAAAAGCCAAACTTGAAACTAAAGCTAAATGATTTCCATAAAAGAAATACGAGGTACTTATTTTAAAAGAATTTGATTAGATAATTAGTTAATAAGGATTAGTAAAATATTCTTTCAAAATCATTCTCAAAATGGGTAGAAATATTCTTTATCCAAAACTAACTTTGATTCGTAGACGAAACATATAAAAATACTTAAAGGTTGGGAACTATCATAAAAAGATCCCAAATAATTTGATTATTAAAATAGTTTAACTTAGCATATAATCTTAGGAAATTCGAATTTGTAAATACCCACACAAGCACATACAAGTCAACCATTCAGAAACAGATACAGCTTACTTCCTACATGAACATCTATGCATCTATATGACTTAGACTTAAACTCTAAGACTCCATCAAATCAGACTCAACTTTTACAACTCGATCTACGACTTAGAAACTATTGGGTTCCACACTCAACCTAATAGATAACTCCACGAAACAAGGCCTCCACTAATCCTATGTTTATTATTTCTATAAGGCTCAAGGCTTCCTATTCGGTTCCTAAGGTTAGGATTTTATATGGTGATTTCTCGTCTCTAATCCTAATCGAGGCTTAACTATTACAATCTAGACTTCAACACTAAGACTTTCCCACCGGATGCTAAAATTGGGACTTTAACATTCAACAAGCTACATTCCTTGAAATAGTTCACAAGGGTTTTGAAAATCATTTGTAATTTCGGAATATTGCTTGTTCAATATTACCCACACATTTCCTCGGAGTTCTAAGTGAACTCAAAGGAAAAGACATAGCATCCTTCACCTTAACTTAAGTTCTAACTTAAGTCTTAACTCTAAGATAATATGCATTGCTTTTACTCCACCTTGCTACCTTCACTTACATTCCTCAAATCCACATTATTGACTTGCAAGAGAAGATTTGGCATTTGGTGATAAAGTACTTTTAAAGATTTGCATCTTCTTCATCATAAGAAAAACACTTTGCATTCGGAAAAATTCTTTTTCATTTAAAACTTTGACAAAATTGTCAGATAGGAGAAAGACATGTCAAGCTTTCAAGAGTTTAAAGTGTTTTTATAAGTTTTCCAAGGTCATTTCACATTGGCTTTGAAAATAATTCAGAAGTTTTGAGGACTCTTTGGATCGAACAAACGTGAGTCCTCTATGATTCATCAAGCTCAAATGAAAAGAATGTACCCCTCGGTTAAAATTTTAATTTCGTTTAAATTTTCAAATCTTAATGAATACATTTCCTTTTATTTTAACCTCAAAGTTCAAACTTTGATTCGAACTGACTTATGTCGCATTCGGTGAATTCCCATCTAATCGGCAATTGGTGTAATTTGAGAATAGGCTACACCATTACTCAGTTAGTTAGGATTTCACATTATTAACAATACATTCTTAAAAACTGGTGTTGCGGCACTTAATCAATTATCAAAGTTGGAATCAATTTCATGCCTTGGAAATTATTAGAATACTAGTATACTTGACATTTATTTTTGTTAAAAATACTTGGATCTTTCAAAAAGAAAGTCTCAAAATAATCTGATGCAAAATGATTTATACTTCATCATTAATAGTATGTTTATCACCAATATAGTTTAGGAATGTAAAAAGGCACTTAGGTCTCACTAAGTCGACACTTAGTGATTAAAGTGAAAGGCAATTACAAAGGGTTAACTCCTATTCACTCCCGCTGCGCACTCTGATAAAGAATGCCCGGAGTGTACAAAATTGGGTGGTCTCTAATACCCTTCTTATTCGTAGACATAAAAATAATTTTGGCAGTTATTTGATTGGATTCAAGGACGTAATGATCTTATCTTCCAACAAATGTAAATCTCGAGGTGGACAATCTCGATTTCACATTACATTGAAGATAATATCACTTCTCGTACTACCTGAGTTCCAATTAAATAATCTGAAATAGAACAAACAACTACTCATCTTCGATTCAAATGAGGACTTTGAAACTTCACCAAACAGAAAAGTTGCAGCCCTTTATTATATTTGAAATGGTACTCAATTTCAAAACTAAGGTTTAGTTCTGCCCGTTGGGGTAGCAATTTCATGCCCTGACCCGTTGGGAGTTTTCACTTCCCTTAGTCTCTACTTTTCGTCCACTTCTAAATATAACAAAGTAACAATTAAAAATTTAGTTTCAATCCCTCTTTTAAATTGAAGGTAGAACCTTAAGGTTGCTACGCTATAGCTATCACTATTGCACACTGCTAAACTATACCAATTTCAACTAAAGATGCATGAACTTAGTGTCAGAGTATGCAGCCTATTTAACTATCCTTAGTTACTCTCATGTTGAGTAGCTCTTTTGGGAGTAGGAAATCCATACTCCACGGCCGAGAATTGCAACCATTGCTCTGATACCATCTGTAACATCCTCAATTTTTTTTATACTTTAAAATATATTAATTTTGGCTGTATTTAATATAAAATTGCTTGGGGTTTTATAAAAATTTTGGCGGAGTTTCGTTTGAATTTCGGACTTTCCCCAAATAAATTTAAAACCTGTCAAGTCCAGAACAGTTTCAATAAAGTAGAAAAGAAACCTATAGAGTTGTTTTTGAAATCATTCAAAAGGGATATTATTATATCCACTCCAAACACTAATACTTTCATAAAAATAATTATAGAGTCCCTTTTACAAAATCAAAGAAGTCTCAACTCCGAATAAATATAAAATTAAATACCACATAAATTTATTAAAAATATTTTACATAATAGCATCTTAGCTTGGTTGCTAAGGTGATGCGACTATGAGGTCACAATCACAATTATGCTCTCTTTAAAAGAGAGTGGTGATTCTCGGCATAGAAGCTATGAACGTCTTTCTCCATTGGGTACCTAATATGGTCAACAGTAAGGGTGAGTAATTTGAGAAATAATCAAGGGAAACACTTAAAATAACAGTAATAAAGTATAATTAGACATACCCGCACACATTTATTCATATTCATTTGTCCTATCCAATTTCACTATTTCTAGACCGTAACATTTTACTATTCCTTTATACTATATATATATATATCCACAATCCATCACATAACAATGCTTTGATGCTCAATCATATGAGTGTGAAATGCACTTTATACTATTATGGTTTAACTCCTGAATCCAATGTAACCCTTTCCACTTTACTTTATACACTTTATACACTTTAACACTTTCATTGGATTCAGTGAATTAAACCTATTATATAACAATGAATGCACTTCTCCATTTACAATAACAATAACACTTTAACGATTGGGTACATTGTGCTTCACATTCTCCCCAAAGGAGGGTTCTTCACACAATGTACCTTAACACTTTATCCGATAACAACACAACCTCCTCACAACCCTCCCTCCACTCTGGGGAAAATTCGACCAGGAGTAAGCATTTCTCACCCTCTAGTTGGGTGCTTCACCTCCACTTAGGAAGGTCCCTCTCTCACCCGCTTGCACAACACTTCACCTCCACTTAGGAAGGTCCCTCATGCGATTTGGGTTGATTTGTCCAAATCGGGCTTTAGCAGAAATCACCCTCGACTGACCCAAAGTAACCAAAGTAAATAGAATTATTATGATTTGCGTAGAACCAACCCCCAATACGGGAAGCAAACCCGTATCCTTTGCATGATCAAAGTTCTCCATAATAATCCCTAACATTTACTCTTGTCCTCATCAATCGCAAAGCGATGTGTGTTTTTCCCCGTAATCCTAAGGTCCACCTTACTCCATAATGCACGTGTTTCTAATTCATTTTATGTGGTTTTCATTAGTTGAACCTTTAATAATTATATCCAATTGGTTGGGTCTCTAACTTAGGATTTGGCCATGCTTTATATATATATATATAGACAATCACATCCAACAACAATAGGTTCACAATCGTGCCATTCATTCATTACGTTTCATAACAATTACAACAATTTATTTCTAACAGAATCCTAAGTTCATAACATACATACGCTCATAGTAAACGTTATATAGCATATCACACCAATAATCATAATCATATTATTCATTTAATCAATTAATTCAGTAACAATCTAATTATCAATTACTAAACACCCTAAGTCAATTACACACACTTTTGTTTTCCAACATAACAATGTCAACATACAAATCAAACATACACATATAAAATACATCTAATTATAGCCCTATTACTATTATTAAGACCTTCCCCTAATTAAGACAAAAGTACCCCCCTTACCTTGAGGAGAGAGAAAAAGAATTGGGGTTTTTGTTAGAGCTCCACACCAAGCTCCAATCCATGCTCCATGACTCCTATTCCTTGCCCCTCTAACATCTCATAATACCAATTGAATGATTTGGAGGCTCAATTTGATGAATTAGAAAAGTTAGGGTTTTGGGGTTTTGATTTGGGGGTTTTTGAGAGAGAGGAATTTAATGGAGACTGAGAGAGGGAAAATGATTGGGGATTGATAGGGAGTGATTATATGAAGTTGATTCCATGGGATTTGGTGTTACTTTGATGATTTGAAGAAGATTGGAGAAGAGGAAGAAGAGAGCTCGAGCTTGAGGAGAGAGAAGGAGTTGCTGAATCTGTTTTGAAAATCACGTGTTCCTCAACTTAACTACAGGGGTTAATCGATTAATTCGACCCCTTAATCGATTAACAATGCCATTAATCGATTAAGGCCGAAAGAGCAATAAACTTTAATCGATTAATCCGCTATCTACTCGAGTAGATCCGAAAGGTGCTTAAATTCTAATCGATTAAGGCCCTTATTAATCGATTAACTCAGTGCAAAATGGCTTTCTTTCACACTTCTAAGACTCTTAGGCTTTCACAACTCTTTCTAACTTAACTTAACACCAAAACCTACACTCTAAACACAATCTAACCTATTCGTAACTCAATCCAACTTACACTTAGCTAAATTTCTAATTCTAAACAAGTCTAAACAATTCTAAACAATTATAATTACTAATATCAATACTAATTAACACTTCTAACCGAATCTGACACTTAAGGATTCTCTAACACTTATGAAATTCTACTAACTAATATTCCTAACGTCTTTATAAAATTGGGGATGTTACAATACTCCCCCACTTGAAGGAATTTTGTCCCCGAAATTCGACTGGGTTCAAAGAACTAAAAGAGATATAGAGCTATGTGCTCTAGAACACGATGGACCTTATCTTGGTCAATGAGAGGGCTATGGCCTTTTGGGGACTCACTCCACCACTTAAAACACAACTACGGCTAAGGTTTTATTCTCAAGGAAACTAACCTTGTCAAGCAATCAGAGAAGGAACAAGTCCTCAATTCTCCTCTAACATATAATCATTCAAAAGAATAGAGACTACAATATTAGGAAAATATTTTAAACAGATAGTTATGAATAACATGCTCAAAAAGGAACAAAACATAAGGCATTTATCAATAAAAAGAAATCCACCTAACAAAACATAATTCAGACACAAGCAGAATAGATAACAGTGCACATCAACAGTTTTAAAATACTATTTATTTATCTACAATTAGATACAAAGAGCATCATGGTTGGAGTTTTGTCAAAGAGTGTACCTTTGAAAAGAAAGTAAAGCATCAACTCAACACAAGTAGATGAAAATAATTGATACACCTTAAAATAGTCTAGCATAGACTTAAATTGAATTTGATAGAAGTTTGAAAGATTTTGGTATGGCAAGACTTACTTGGAGTAAAAAGGGATTTGTGAATTATGGAATATCAAAATCAAGGTTTGAAGAGGAAATCACTAAATGAGTAGGATTTACAAACAATAAAACACATGAGTCAACATTCAAAATCGGGGAATAATTGCCACAACCTCAATACACCCTCATTTGAAAATTAGTTCGCAATCTTACTTATGAAAATAGATGTTTGATGATCATACTATGGAATATAGAAGGAATTGTTGAGAAAATGCCTAAGCATGGGTAGTTTTGATGATTACAAAGTGCAAGTCAAGGCAAAAGTCCACAACATTGAAGCATAGACTCAAGTTAGTCAAAAAGGGATTCATATAAACTTTTAATGTTAAATTTACTTTTCTTAGAGTTCCTTAGGTGCTTAATGGTTAAGTCTAAGTTAGAATGAAGCTAAATCATAATCTAAAGAAAAATAGTATGCATGTTAAGTTACATCAAAAGTGGGTGATTTTCAAAAAATAAAAGAAAGTATTTTTTCAAAATGAAAATGAAAAGAAAGTGTTTTTCGAAATTAAAAGAAAGTGATTTTCAAAAATAAAAATAAAAATTATTAAGAAATTTTTTTTTAATGTTTTTGAAGTCAAGAAAGTATTTTCAATAAATAAATAAATAAATAAATAAAATAAAAATAAAAATTAAAAATTAAAAAAGTGTATCTGATCAAATGTATCCGGATACATCCAAAAGTATCCGGATACTTTTTTAAAACAACAGTCAAATTTTTGAAATCAAACACGATGTATCCGAATACTTTCAAAAGTATCCGGATACAAACAGTTAAAACTGTCATAAACATAGCCGTTTGCTGTCCTAACTGATATATATATATATATATATATGTGTTCCAAACGATTTCAAAACATGAGACAACGTTCTTACAACCTTCTAACACTTCTGAACTTTCTCCTAAACACGTTTTTACAGAATTCTCAAGTGTTCTTCATGAATCAATTGCATTTTCACATATGATCAAGAAGAACATTCAAGTGTTGCATTGAATTTTCACAAATACCCACTTTGATTACACTTGCATTCATTCTTATTCTTCTAGATTCTGATCTAATAGTTAGTGTTCTTAAATAAGTTTCTTATCCACACAAAAAGGTGCAAAGATCATTGCTTTTCATTGGAGTTGTTCATCCGCACAACAAGGTGTAAAGTGCCAACAACAAGACTTTGACAAACGCAAATTGGTGAAAGGTTTTCATCAAGTATACTTGAAGGTTTCAAGTGGAATTGAAGGTTTCTTCAAGCACAAGGTTCGCTGTGGTTCGAGGAATTGTTTGCTAAGACACAAGTTCCAAAGAGGTTCTTTGGAGGGACTAGTCTAAGGGAAAGGTTTTCTCTTACACTACTTGTACTTACAATTCTTGTTCATAGTGAAGCAAATCTCCCATCTCAGAGAGGGAGGACTGGATTAGCATTAGTGTTCGTTAACACACTAATGTGAACCAGGATAAAATCCTTGTGTTCGCTTCTCTTTCATTATCTCTTTACAATTCCGCGTGCTTAATTTTCATATATTTAAGTATATGCGTTTTATATGTTTTTACTCTGATTATTTTAAAGGCCTTAGTAAGCGATAAATTTTTAATTGGTGAAGATTCGTACTCTTCGCCTATTCACCTCCTTTATAGGGAATAGTACTACCCGCTTGTTTTCCCACAAGTGGTATCAGAGCTCGGTCGGAAACGATCGAGCATAACTGCTTTTCCGTACGATCCTTAGTTTGGTAAACAATGGGTTCTAGTAATCCCTTTTGTGGTGAAGGTTCTTCCATTAATCGCCCCCCTATGTTTTCGGGCGAAGGTTACACCTATTGGAAGGTTAGCATGAAAATCTTCATTGAAGCAATAGATGTAGAAATTTGGAATGCTATAGAAAATGGCCCTTTTGTACCACAACATAAGGTTAATGACTCTGTCCTTGATAAGCCCAAGGGGAGTTGGAATGATGATGATAAAAAAAAAAGTAAGTTATGATTTGAAAGGAAAAAATATCATTACATCCGCTCTCTCGTATGATGAATGTTTTAGGGTCTCTCAGTGTACTAGTGCGAAAGAGATGTGGGACACTTTACAAGTGACTCATGAAGGTACTAGTGAAGTCAAAAGGGCTAGATTAAATGCCCTCATGCATGAATATGAACTGTTTAGAATGTTTCCCAATGAACCAATTTCAAATATGCAAAAACGGTTTACACATATTATAAATCATTTACTTGCTCTTGGCAAAACTTTTATTGATGGTGAAATTATTAACAAAGTTTTGAGATGTTTAGACAGACAGTGGCAGCCAAAGGTTACAGCAATAATGGAGTCAAAAGATTTAAGTGATATGGACCTAGCCACTTTGTTCGGAAAACTGCAAGAGCACGAAATGGAATTGGGAAGGCTAAAAATGCATGAAGATTCGGACATGTGCAAAAAGGATAAGGTTTCATTCAAGATGCTGCAGACTCTTGAAGAATTATCCAATGATGAAAATTCAGATTCCGATATCGACGATGAGACCATGGAGCTTTTAGTTAGTAAATTCAGCAAGTTCCTTAAGAATAGACAACAAAGAAGTCAAAATGAAGGAACTTCAAGAAAAAAGTTTCCAAAGGACAAAATTCAATGTCACGATTGTGGTAATATAGGTCATGTGAAAATTGAATGTGCTGCATATCTCAAGAGAAAAGAGAATGACAAAAAGGAAAGCAAAGGATTCAAATCCAAGAAGGCTTATATTGTATGGAATTTGCCGGAAAATTCAGAGAAGCAAGATGCTAGCTGTTCAGATGAGGAGGAATTGGTTAATCACTTGTGCTTAATGGGAAAGTTTGATGAAGAAACTTCATCAAGCATAGAATAATCTGAGCCAATGAACTCCAAACGGGTAACATATTCTGACTCCGACTCTGATTCTGAAAATTCAACTTATAATGAACTATATGAATCTTATGTAGAAATGTATAAGGAATTAAGGAAGCTAGCTAAAATTAACATTGAAAGCAAGAGGATTATCTTGGAGTATGAGACTAAAATTTTAGAAATGCAAAAATTTATCGATGAACTTCAACTCCAAAATGAAACTCTTGATCTTATTTATTCAAATGCTTCTTGTGATTGTGAACTAAAAACTAATCCTATTGCCGAATGTGAAAGTTGCAAGCATTTTGAAAAGGAAGTACACAATTTGAAAACTAAGCTTGCAAGCTTCACTAAAGGTGATATGCACTTAAACAATTTAATTGCCAATCAAAGAGGAAATACAAATAAAACTGGTTTGGGATATCGAAAATCTAAAAACTGCAATTACAACAAGTTGGTATCATTTTCAAATGTCAATTACTCTAAAACACCAACTTGCCATTATTGTGGAACTTTTGGGCATACTTCAAATACTTGTAATATTAAACTTAAAGGTATTCCAAATGGTTCATTTGTATGGATTAAGAAAGGGTTTGATCCTAATGCTAATCAATTAGGTACCCAAGTTACCTAAAACATGCAAGGTATTTTTGGCTTAACATTAAGGGGGAGTGAGATCAAATGTTAAGGGGGAGAAGGTTTATAATTTTCTTGCCTATTTATATAACTCTCTTTTTGATTATGCCAAAAGGGGGAGAAGGTATGTTGTTGACTTTTGCAGGTTGATTGAAGCTTCTTATTGTTATCCAATATCTAATGCACATACTAAGGGGGAGCACAAATCAACAAAGTTTGTCATCATCAAAAAGGGGGAGATTGTTGAGAAAATGCCTAAGCATGGGTAGTTTTGATGATTACAAAGTGCAAGTCAAGGCAAAAGTCCACAACATTGAAGTTTAGACTCAAGTTAGTCAAAAAGGGATTCATATAAACTTGTAATGTTAAATTTACTTTTCTTAGAGTTCCTTAGGTGCTTAATGGTTAAGTCTAAGTTAGAATGAAGCTAAATCATAATCTAAATAAAAATAGTATGCATGTTAAGTTACATCAAAAGTGGGTGATTTTCAAAAAATAAAAGAAAGTATTTTTTCAAAATGAAAATGAAAAGAAAGTGTTTTTCGAAATTAAAAGAAAGTGATTTTCAAAAATAAAAATAAAAATTATTAAGAAATTTTTTTTAAATGTTTTTGAAGTCAAGAAAGTATTTTCAAAAAAAAAATAAATAAATAAATAAATAAAATTAAAATTAAAATTAAAAATTAAAAAAGTGTATCTGATCAAATGTATCCGGATACATCCAAAAGTATCCGAATACTTTTTTAAAACAACAGTCAAATTTTTGAAATCAAACACGATGTATCCGAATACTTTCAAAAGTATCCGGATACAAACAGTTAAAACTGTCATAAACATAGCCGTTTGCTGTCCTAACTGATATATATATATATATGTTCCAAACGATTTCAAAACATGAGACAACGTTCTTACAACCTTCTAACACTTCTGAACTTTCTCCTAAACACGTTTTTACAGAATTCTCAAGTGTTCTTCATGAATCAATTGCATTTTCACATATGATCAAGAAGAACATTCAAGTGTTGCATTGAATTTTCACAAATACCCACTTTGATTACACTTGCATTCATTCTTATTCTTCTAGATTCTGATCTAATAGTTAGTGTTCTTAAATAAGTTGCTTATCCACACAAAAAGGTGCAAAGATCATTGCTTTTCATTGGAGTTGTTCATCCGCACAACAAGGTGTAAAGTGCCAACAACAAGACTTTGACAAACGCAAATTGGTGAAAGGTTTTCATCAAGTATACTTGAAGGTTTCAAGTGGAATTGAAGAAGGTTTCTTCAAGCACAAGGTTCGCTGTGGTTCGAGGAATTGTTTGCGAAGACACAAGTTCCAAAGAGGTTCTTTGGAGGGACTAGTCTAAGGGAAAAGTTTTCTCTTACACTACTTGTACTTACAATTCTTGTTCATAGTGAAGCAAATCTCCCATGTCAGAGAGGGAGGACTGGATTAGCATTAGTGTTCGTTAACACACTAATGTGAACCAGGATAAAATCCTTGTGTTCGCTTCTCTTTCATTATCTCTTTACAATTCCGCGTGCTTAATTTTCATATATTTAAGTATATGCGTTTTATATGTTTTTACTCTGATTATTTTAAAGGCCTTAGTAAGCGATAAATTTTTAATTGGTGAAGATTCGTACTCTTCGCCTATTCACCTCCTTTATAGGGAATAGTACTACCCGCTTGTTTTCCAACAGGAATAAGGTTTGGAATGTCAATAGGAAATGAACACATTAGAAAAGTTGTAACACCCCGATTTCGGCAACTTGAAAACATCATCTCTTTAGTAAAAATTTGGGGAAAATTTTTTATTTTTTTTTCAAGATGACATGTGCATGAGAAGCCTTATATTCTAAAACATTTCTGCAACTTAATTGAAATAAAATGATATTCTCATGTCACATATCACAAGTCAAGCTCCAAACTGAGACATAACATCACGCTTTGTAACTTAGCTTCACTAATCTCTTTTGGGAAAACATTTTCACAGCTTGTTTCATAAAAACTTTTTCCTTAAAAACCATATTCAATAAAATACCAAGTGGGGTTCAGAATGATATGACAATGTAACCAAATAGTTGCAAGGGAATACAGTACTCGAAGGGGATTACCTATTGCTAATCTTGATTCCTAATCTTCCTTGCTGAAGTCCACTGCCGAATCCGCATCGAGACGAAGGTACAGACTCTACTACAGGGACGATCATCTACCCGTTGCAATATCGGAGTAACCCGACACGACAACATGGTAGGAGAGATGGTCAGTAATCCAGAAGTACAACATGACCAGACAGAATACTACCGACTTCGTATAAAAGAATGCTCAAAATAAAAATGCAATAACCGCTACTCATGCTATGCACATGACAAATATATTCACATAAACACATAGGAAACACTTATAACAAAACACATCATAACATAAAAATTTCTTAACTCATCACAATATACATTATCACACTTGGCATCACAAGCCTTCGAACTTTTCAGTCTTATCATCAGCTTTCTCAACATCCAAGTCCTTTCACAATCTTTCTCAACCTTTTCATAATCAATTATACTTTCTCTCTTGGAATCTTTCACAATTCTTCATACATTCTTTATACTTTATAATCTTTTCTCGTTCTTAAGTCTTATCAAACGGTTCGCTCAATGATGAGGGGGACACATCATTGAACTCGCACACACGTCTACATCTCCTCGGTCATCCACCCAACCTAGTCGGAAGCAAACAGGAGTACAAGACCTTTACCACGCGGGAACGACAGCTGTCACACAAATAAATGGTCCCAGACCAGGAGGACTCAGCCTCAATTCAATTCAATACACATACATATCAAGGCACGCTCTCAGCGGCAATCTCAAATGCCCCGTTCCAGTCCCTCTCACTGTTCTCGAATTGCCATAGGGGGTGACAGTACTATTCTAGTCTCGAGTGCAGAACTCACCACGGCATAGGACCGATCTGCCCGTACCACATGTGGAATTCGTTCCGCCTAGAATAGCACTCAAGGCTTCTTGACGTATCACCGTCCTTACCCTCCCCTATTGCAATCACAACCTGAATATCCGCAGATACTCCGGGGTATCTTCCTCTCCACTACTTCGATACGACACTCATACCTCACCGCGTTTATAAATGTCTTTTAAGGTTTTAGCGTTTTAATTAGCGGCTTATTCCTAATGATCGGCTCGTCCTTGGTGCATCCCTTCAACGAAGCCCGATCACTAATCGCAAACTATTCCCCCTAAATCTCATTGGCCTCATGCCTCATATCACTTTTATCTCATCATCACAATTCACATACTCTTCCTCGTCTCATCTCATCAACATTTTCAACATCATTTTCCTCGTCTTTCTCAAAATCTCCTTTCACAAAACTTTTTCGAAAACATAATTTCACAAAACTTTCGCTTCACAAAATATTTTCAAAGATTTCCTTTCATAAATTCTTTCACAAAACTTTTTCAAAGATAATATTTCCAAAAACTTTCAGAAAAATATTATTTTCACAAAAAGCTTTTCAGAAAACTCTTTTCAAAAACCTTTTTCAAAAATCACATTCTTGGGTGAGTGTTAATGGAGGAGCAAGCTCAACTCAACACTAACCTTCTTCCCAAGAACATGAACGAGGAATCATATTTCCATTCAAACCACATCTCACAGCATTACTCTTCTCCAATCTCAACTCTTTCAATCACATTTTCTCACTTTTACAATTCCTTCATCTCGTCAACTCATTTCTTTCGCAATTTTATTCATGTTGCATTTATTTCTTTCTCAATTATATCCTCTCAATTTTCAAATCTCATTCTTTCTCGTAATTCTTATTTCCTCGTATAACCTTTTTCCAAATAAAACAAAATACACTCTACAGGATAATTCGCAAAGAATTCCAATACATAACCAAATGAACCATGCATCATATAAAATAGAAAAGCATCTAGCACATATATGCATCATGTATGATAATGCAGCATGTAACACATTAGACTCGATGTACTCAGTTTAGAACTGAGTCTACGTGTCACGAGGACCTAGGCCTACGGCATCTTTCACCTCACGCTCCAGCTTCTGAAATCCTTGCGGGTCCTTCCCAACAAGTCGGTCGTTCCGCTTTTCGACTTACACGCACCTTGTGCTAAATAAACGACACTAACGTTATAATTCTATTGTAGATAATCGCCCTACTTATTATCAAAAATGCGTTTTCAAAAACTCTTTTTACTTCTCGTCGGTAAATCGTAAATCGTCAAAACTTTTTTTCAAAACAAATCTTTCTTAAGTTAAACACCACTTAAAACTTAAACTTTAAACCAACCAAATAAGTTTTAAAGATTGAAAAACAATTTAAATAGGATCTGGACAGCAAGTATACTAGTCCATAAACCATTTTTCAGAAAACCCGAAAACACTGAAAAATCATTCTTTAGTTCATGGGATACTCTATTAAAAATAGACACTTAAATAGTTTATTTTCAAACTTAACATTGTGAAATGAATTAAGGGCAGCAACCATTAAGTCCAAGGTTATTCAATTATTTCAAAACCGATTCATTTTCAAACCAATCACAAACTCAAACATAACACTTTGGTTAATTAAATAATTCATTTATGCCTAACCTAAACACATCATCAAACAATCACTCATTCAATCATATCAAAACATCATGATTATCATACAAATCAGCCAAGGTCATAACATAAAGCATACAAGTTCAGGTTCATCAAAAACACTCAAATGAAATCCTAGTACGATTACTAGCAAAACACAAAAGATAAAATCCAAAACCATATCAAATTAATTTATTTAATTCTCAAAATTTCCAGAACACCCACATATATGATAAAGTTCATCAAATAAATTTTTCAAGCCATTTAAACAATCCTAACCTAGGTTTTAAATCATATTTTGCATGAAAAACAAAACTGTACTGTTGCTGGACTGATACAGAAACGTTATTAATAAAAATAGTTCCTCAACTCCGAATTGCATACAAATTTGTATATATCTTCCTTATACAGTCAAGACTATCTCATAAAATTTTCAGATTATTTGGAGTTGTAAAAGTTATACATTTCCAATTAAAATTGTCACTAAGTCCAGGAAATCTGAACCAAGTGATTCACTGTTTTGCCTTTTGTAAAAATACCAAATCAACTCCAAATCTCTTCAAATTTTACGGAGAATATCTAGATATGTCCAGGAAGCTACCATAAAATTTTCAACCCATTTGGAGCAGTACAAGTTCGAAAATTATTTTCATCTTTGAACTGAAAAACTTATTTTCTGAAAATCATTTTCACAAAGTTGGTCTTCATAAAAATAGGAAGTAATTTCCAAAAATCATGTAAAAATTCAGAGAAGTTTATTTTAATATTTTTAAGACAGTGAAAAAAATTTCAGAATTATTTAACATATAAAAACATCATTCATCAAAGTTAGAAACACACAAATCACCATACAAATTTGTTCATTCATTCATTTTTATGAAAATCAAAATACACTCATATATACAAATCAACACATAGTTTCAATACATCAATCATTTTTCCTTCTAAAACCGAATCAACATTTTATGAAAACAATTTATTTTAATTCAATTAAAACATGCATCAAGAATATGGGTTCAATTTATCAAAAGTTTTCATGCTTTAGATTAAACTCTTCTTGCTAAAAAAAATAATTTTCCTTTACATGCACATACTTAAAGTCAATAGATCTTAGAGGAAATCATACATGCATGCATTTAGATCACGTAGATCAAGTCACATATAGAATTCAAGATCAAAACCAAAATTAAAGATCATGGTACAAAGCTTTTCTTAAGGTTAAACAGAAAATCAAGGCATGCAAGGATTCAAAGTCATCATCAAGCAACATGCAAGACCACAAATTAAAAATGAGTTTAGATCAAACATTGATTTAACACATAAACACATAAGTATCTCATGATTCACAATTTTAAGCATCGAAATCTAACATACAAAGAGTTCTACTTCAAGTTCACAAAACTTTAGATCTAAAAGAAAAATATCAAGATCTATCATGACTATCATCAACCAAATCATCAAGTATAAACTACACTTATTACAAATAAATTTAAGTCCTTAAAAGTCCATGAAGTACATAAAAAGGAACATGCAAGAGAAGAAAAGAAAATTGCAAAACAAGAACTAGTTCTAATCTTCTAGGATCTTTGGTTTATACCAAAAAAAATGGCCTTCTAATACTTGATCTTCAAAAGGGCTCCTAAGTTTAAAGCTTTGGACTCCTCTTCTTCTACCCCATGGTTCCTCTTCTTCTTTCTCTCTTGGTCTCTCTTTTTTTCTTTTTTTGCATGTCTCAAGAGCTAATGTTGCTCTTGAGACTAAGTGTTTGTGTTGGTGTGTTGAAGGAAATGAAAAAAGGTGGAAGAATGGAGGCAACGAAGGAAAAGGATGGAATGAATAGAAGAGTGAAAGGAAATGAAGGTGTGAAAGGAAATAGGAAGAATTGGACTAAGGGTGGAGCTTTAATTCTCTTCCTTGGGTCCAATGTTGTTCGACCAACACAAGGCAAAGGAGGGTAATTTTGGCCACCTAAAACTCCTACTTGGTCCCCAAGTTTTAACTTTCATTTTCTTTTCTTTCTTTTTTTTTTATTTTATTTTCCCTTTTGACTTTGCCACCAAGCCAAGCCCATAGACACACACATACACATATATGTGTCACTTGCACACACAACTCTCATACACCCTTCATGCTTCCCCACACCACACGTAGCACCCCACATGCACACACACACATATCTCACAATTTAATTTCCTAATTAAATTAGAATTATCAATTCATATAATTAAGCAATTAATCCTAAGATTACAATTATACATACACATATAAGCACACTTTCATGTATCATATACACACTTATATTCAATCACACATTTAATCATACAAGCACATACATTCAATTACCAAATTTAGGAACTTAATCAAACATAATCTTGACACTTAAACACATTTTCTTTTAAATAATAAACTGTACTTATTGGTTGCACTTATAGCCCTTATTTCATTTTGTAAAATCATAATTTAATATAATAAAGATAATCCCAAAAGGAAAAATTCATTAGAAGTCAAAAACTATTTTTCATGATTTATTTCTTTAAAATTCGTCCTTTACAGCTCTGAAAAAGAATTTTCGCAAACCAACCCAGAAAATTATGAAAGACACATTTTTGAAAACTACATTTCGATACGATCGTTTTGATATAAAGATCATAAAAATCGGAGTTACGGTTAAAATGTTATGGATTTTCTAAGTTCATAAACTTAAGAAAGTCCATAAAAATTCATCTTTTTTGCAATAAACCACCAATCAATAAAACCATTTCTTATTAAGAATCATTTTTACTATCTTTATGAAAACATTTTTTTATCAAAACTCGTAAAATCAACATTTTTCTTCGTAATCGAATAAAATACTCGTTAAAAACCTTTTGAAAAACCGAATCGCATAACTTTTCTTTAACAAATTTTTATTCGTCCTAGTCGGAAAAACGCGGGATGTTACATTCTTCCCAACTTGCAAATTTCTCGTTGTAACAGCCCGATTTTCGTAAACCGAAATATTTACTTAAAGTTGCAAAAATTGAGGCTAGATATTTTTTTTTTAAACACATTGTTGAGAAGTCCCTGTTGTATATTGAAAATCCTTTCATTGGAAATCGAGCTGTTACTAAAACAATTCTTTTCATGAAACTTTTCTCTTCATGAAATAATTTAGTTTCAAAAACATTAATACTCATCATTAATTTCAAAAGTTCACATCGACCTCCCTTCCAAAGCGAAGCGTTTTACAAAACAGAATTTAAATTTGGCTGCTGTACATAAGTGGCACATTGCTTGGTAATCCTTGACTCAAAACACAAATCATAGCTTATACTAGAATTTACTACTATCGATTCCTGTTGCGTTACTCTGATGAAGACGACTAGATGAAGCTTTCTTTTCTTCTTGCGCCCTTTCTTCATCCTCGAAAGTGAAGTCACCATGCTGAGCTCCATCTCCTCTTCGTTTAGAGTGATGAACTCCACGTAATGATCCGTCTGCCCGTTGCAATATCAGCAGCCCCAACATAACAACGAACAGGAGAGAGTAAGCGATCCGAACGACGAATCGTCGACGGCGTGTGATTACAATAGGCAAGGTAGAAGGACCATACAACATACCATACAACACACAAACATACACACAACAATCAAGTACATCATCATCATTATTTCGCTTTATTGTTATTATCATTTTCATCTTGTTATTATCTTTCCATTATCTTTTCTTCTTATGAACGCTCTTTAATTCTCTTTCATTCATTCTCCTTCCATAAACATTCTTCTCTCTTATTCCAGACCTTTCATCTCACAACCGTTTATGATGGGGAAATTTTAAAAACCTTCATTGAGCCACTCATTTCGATACTCGGCGATCACTCACGTCTACATCTTCTCAGTCATCCACCCAACCTAATCGGAAGCCAACAGGAGTACAGGACCTTTACCACGCGGACATGACAGCTGTCTCACACAATGGCTCCAAGCCAGGAGGTCTCAGCCTCAAAACATATCATATAATCATAAACACATTGCCCCGTTCCAGTCCCTCTCCACTGTTGTAGACTTGCATCGAGGGGGCGACAGTATGTTTCTAGTGGGCCGCAGAACTTGCCACGGCATTGGACCCAGTCCCCACCACGTTAGTGCGCCACATGTGGAGTTCGTTCTGCCCAGAAACATACTCTAGACTTCTTGACGTTTCACCGTCATCGTCCTCCCCTCCTGCAATCCCCACCTGAGTATCCGTAGATACCCATAGTATCTTCCTCTCCACTACTTCGCACTCTCATACCTCACCGCGTGTGTCTTTTAAGTCTTTTATCTTTTTAATTGCCCTAAGGTCGGCCCATCCTTCGTGCATCCCTTCAACGAGTCCCGACCACTACTTGGTACCATCTTTCTCTTATCAAGTCTCACATAGCACAGAGCTGGGGTCACATCATCAATCTCATATCTCATTTCTCAACTTTCTCAATATTCTCAATCCTTTCCAAAACAATCTTACTTTCCTCAAAACACGTTTTCATAAACCTTTTCAAAAATCACCTTTTTGGGTGAGTGTTAATGGAGGAGCAGGCTCAACTCAACATTAAGCTTCTTCCCAAAAGGTAAACGAGGTATCACATCTCACATCTTTCACATCTACTCTCCCAGCTCTGGCTCGTTCTCAATATCATCATTTCATTCTTTCCCCAATCCCAACCCTTTCTCTTTCCTGATCCATCTCATTTTCTTTGCTTCTTATTTAATTTTCATCTTCTTATTCAGGACGTAACAAACATCCATCAGCACATTACTCATACCAATCAACAACAATTAATATCATAGTCAAAGCAGTAAACATAACGTGCTAGCAATCACACAACATCACACAACAGCAATGTGGTCATTGTCACCTTCGCATAAATGGCCACTCAACACAAACAATTGCCACTTATGTTACTGACTCCGACCACTAAGTTCCGATCTTTGAGATGATACGGAACGTCCTACTAAATCACCTAAACACCACAGTGTCTTAGGATAGCTTCTCTCTCACCTGAGGTCCAGCCATTAATTGTGTACCGTCTCCTCGAACCCTGTGCTGCTGACTGCCCCAATCCCTCGTCTTTAAAATTTCCTCGTACTAGATAAAATACACTTACGTTATTATCTTGTATTAAGAAAATCTCTTCTTAATTCGTTACTCGTTTCGTTGTTAACCGAAAGACTTAGAACACTATTTATTTATCAAAACAATTTCCCAAATTTCCCAGTACGTTAGATATTTTAAAACCATTTGAAAACATTTAGCAAGATGGTTTAAATCATATGGTTTGGTTGCTGGTCCATTTTGGACAGCACCAAACACACGTTCGGAAACATCGAAAAATGTTCCGTTTTCATTCCGGCTATTTTCTTAAATCAATTACTACTTGAAACTTTACTTTAAATCAAATAAACACGTTTTTATAAGTAAAGGGACAAGTCCAAGTAATTCTGGACAGCAAGAATAGTTTTATAAAATCATTTTGACAAATCCCCCGAAAACATCACAAAACACTTTTCACTTTTAAAATAGCTTTTTATCACTTTAAAACTCAAGTCTTTATCATAAGACAAACTTTGGGCAGCCATAAACATCAAACAAGAATTCCAAACAAATCAAACCAAATTATTTTGAAATCAATTAATTTCAAGTTAATTACATACTTAAACATTTTTCAAACATTCCTTAGCACATAATCACATCAAGCATCACAGAACGAGCCATTTAATTTATTATAATTTAAATACTTATTCACAAGCATTTAGGCATTCACATACTCTCAAAGATGCAAACCTAACTTGTATATTTTATTTTATGCGACTAAATTTCCTAGACTTATTTAAACTATATAGCCGAATGTGAGCAAGGAAAGCAAGTCAAACATCACAAATTTAAATTACATAAATCAGCTTGATTAATTCAAATACTTAGACTCCATTTTCTTTTTCATGAAACAAAATTGCTTATTCTTCTTTTTATTCCTAACCGTCTGCACATATGCACATACATCCATGGAAACACAAAACTTTTCCAAAACAACTTAGTTCATTTACTTACTTCCTCTTTGATCAAAACCGAATGGAAATTAAATATTCATAACACAACTTCAAGCAATTTATTCTAATCATATTTCACAAAGCCTTCTCATTATTTTCATGTCATTTAATGATAAAGAAACCTAGTCTATTCTACATGCATAGGCCGACTCTCATTATGGTGAAAACAAGGTATTTGGGTTCGTTTTTCTATATGCAAAAACACAAAATTCTTAAATCAAAATAAAAGAAAGTGAGATGCATGTACCCCTTATGAAAATTGAAACATGATTTCTTGATTCCTAAGCCTAGACTGAATACCTTATTGCTAAAAATTAAGATTCAACCTCAAATCTTTATCATGCATGAACATTAAGCATAGGTCAAATTAGAAATCCATTTTCAAAGCTTAGTTTCTTTGGTTCTTTGCAAAACCGTGAGGTTCATAAAAAAAAATAAAATCTTTTTACTTAGAAACTACATGCATGCACCTAGATCTTGTAAATCTAGTCATGAAATCAAATATAATAGTGTAAATCAAAGATTAAAATTACTTTGGGTAAGAAAAGGGTCAAAACCGTGATGATCCTTGAAGAAAATCAAGTCCTTAGTTTAAAAACAACATGCATGGTTCCAAAAGCATAGTTTTTCATAGATCAAAACAAGATTAAAGCTTTTAAAGATCAAAACCCACAAATCAAAGTTTCATCAAAACCGAATCAAAATCAAACATTTCCACAACTCAAATTAACTTTTAAAGGCATAAAGCTAACATGAAACAACTTAGATAAAAATTAAAAGCATCAAGACCCACTTCTCTACTCATGGCCGAATTGAAGAGTTCTTGACTTAGTGTTTTATAAATTCATTTATTCTCAAAAATTCAAGATCAAGACACAATCAACGCATACATGAACTCAAAACATCAAGATCATCATCAACAAATTTAGGTCATAGAATTGTTCATTAAATTATTCCTTAAAGCATCATGATTCACGGTTTGAACAAAGAAAATTTAACATGCAAGAACTTGAACCAAAATAAAAGCATCATAACCTAGTCTTCTAGGCATGGCCGAATTACATAGTCCATGGTTTAGGGTCCTACAAGTTCGTTTAGCTCTTGAAAACTCAAGATCGAAACTAAATAAGGACTTACAAACATGGATCTACAAAGAAATCAAACATGCAACAACATCTAAACTTTACAAGACTTGGAAGATCAAAACTACACTTAACACTCTAGGATCTTCGAATAAACAAAGAAATAGAAGAAGATCTTCAACCTTCTTCACTTGATCTTCAAGATTCCTAAGGCTTTGGGCTTGATCTTCTTCCTCTTCTCCTCTTGAAACTCACGGTTCTACTCTCTCTCTATGTTTCTCTCTAAGAGTTTGATGTTACTCTTAGAGATTGTGTTTGGGTTGGGAAAATGAAATGTGAAGCAAATGGGTTGGGAGTGCTACGGTTTTGAGCATAAAAGGCAACCAAGCATTTCCTTTCTTGCCCTTAAAGGAATTCGGCCAAGGAGTTCTACTAAAAGGGTAAAATTGGCCACACCAAAGCTTGCATGGCTCATGCCAAGCCATGGGACAAATAGAGAGGAATTAGGCTTAATCTTGCTTCCTATTGGTTGGTCAACTCCTTAACTAAGCTTTATACTAAACTAATCCTATGGCTACTTGGTTAATGACTTAGGGTGCAAGAAAGTCAAAACTCCACCTTATGCACATACACACGGCACACCCTCATGCACCCACGCACAAGCACACATATCACCATGTTTCCTCCTCAAGTTTTCTACTATTTGGTTAGGATTTTGGCTCACTTGGTTACAACTTAGTGACTTACTTAACACTTAAGGAAATTTCTAGGCTTCCTACACTCACACACACTCACACGGCCATACCCAAGCATTCACACGTTGCACACACATGCATATTCAATTTATTCTCATGTCCAACACGTAGCATGAAGCCATAGAATGATACATACACTACACATGTATCACATATACACATACACTCATGCATCATACACATCTTCGTCTTCCTTTATTTATCTAATCCTCATATGATCCTAAGCATGTATACATATAAGACCGTATATACATGTTCATCCACACCCAAAGGAAATAAATCACTCATGCATAAAAGTTACAATGGTACCGAAATGTCAAACACCTTTTCACAAAATAATTTCTTGTTGAAAAATTTACCATCTCCTTAAAAGAAACTTTAAACACTCAATCATTTTCAAAACTCGACTCTAAAATTCATCACATTATTTCATGAAAAATTATTTCTTTAGAAATCATTTTCCTTTCTGGAAAACATGAATTAAGAAATTTATTTAAGAAAATACTCTTTCAAAATGCTTTCCTTAAATTAAATCTCTTTAGTGTATTAAATTAATACGAGGAATTTGTGGGGTGTTACACTCGTCCTCGAGAAATGCTAAGCGAAATTCTACGATCGACGATGTCGGATTCCTCAGAGTGATTCTCTCGATCTATAACGGCAGTCGTCGTCCTCGAATCATCGCATAGGCATCGTTTTCCCCAAAGGTAATCAGACACAATGGAATACTGATGGTATAGCTTTGTCAACAAGAGTCCAAAGGGTTCAAGGGTTTCGAAACAAAATTCAAAAGAATAGCACGCTTATGCCAATCCTGACAAGGATACTACTTTCCTCATGGTCTTTCTTCCGTAATTTTGACCCTTCTCATCCTTTCAAACCTAGGTGGGTTATCATAAACCTCAAAGTCTTCGTTTACTCCCCAACTTTGACGAATCATATTCCTATTCATCACATCCGTTCATGCTTACTCCTTCCTCAACCATTATAACTCTTTCCTTCACAGCATCTCATTGTCAGCCTCATAACTTAGATATATCCATTCGGTTGGCATAAGGTGTCAGGGTCTAAGGTTTTCATGAAAAACTTTTTAGAGAAGACAAACGCATTGTCAAGGCAACTCAACAACACATAGGGTTTACATAAGAAGGAGTGTCAACAAGGAAAAGAGGGTCCTAGTCGCAAAACAAAGTCATATATCAATAGTTCAAAGGTCGTTACAAACTAAAAGGGATTCTCAACAAAAGGGGTTTCAACAATCAAGAGAGGTTCAGGTCACAAAGAATAAAGTTTCATTATGGTTCTGGTCACTGTTCCTTGTACCATCGTAGACAAATCCGCAACACGTTTCGAAGATAGAAAGATAGAACGATAGGAATAGAACGAACGTTAGAGGTGCTATGATAGAGATGCTCACGTGACTTCGTACCCCTATTCTCACTCATCGTGACTCTAACACTAATGCAGTCTCATCGTGACTCTAACACTAACACACAGACTGACACATACAAGCGAGCATGTAAGCCCATGCATCAGACTACTTTGGTCAACCATTGCTCTGATACCATTCTGTAACACCCCGATTTCGGCAACTTGAAAACATCATCTCTTTAGTAAAAATTTGGGGAAATTTTTTTTTTTCAAGATGACATGTGCATGAGAAGCCTTATATTCAAAAACATTTCTGCAACTTAATTGAAATAAAATGATGTTCTCATGTCACATATCACAAGTCAAGCTCCAAACCGAGATGTTACTTAACATCACGCTTTGTAACTTAGCTTCACTAATCTCTTTTGGGAAAACATTTTCACAGCTTGTTTCATAAAAACTTTTTCCTTAAAAACCATATTCAATAAAATACCAAGTGGGGTTCAGAATGATATGACAATGTAACCAAATAGTTGCAAGGGAATACAGTACTCGAAGGGGATTACCTATTGCTAATCTTGATTCCTAATCTTCCTCGCTGAAGTCCACTGCCGAATCCGCATCGAAACGAAGGTACAGACTCTACTACAGGGACGATCATCTACCCATTGCAATATCGGAGTAACCCGACACGACAACATGGTAGGAGAGATGGTCAGTAATCCAGAAGTACAACATAACCAGACAGAATACTACCGACTTCGTATAAAAGAATGCTCAAAATAAAAATGCAATAACCGCTACTCATGCTATGAACATGACAAATATATTCACATAAACACATAGGAAACACTTATAACAAAACACATCATAACATAAAAATTTCTTAACTCATCACAATATACATTATCACACTTGGCATCACAAGCCTTCGAACTTTTCAGTCTTATCATCAGCTTTCTCAACATCCAAGTCCTTTCACAATCTTTCTCAACCTTTTCATAATCAATTATACTTTCTCTCTTGGAATCTTTCACAATTCTTCATACATTCTTTATACTTTATAATCTTTTCTCGTTCTTAAGTCTTATCAAACGGTTCGCTCAATGATGAGGGGGACACATCATTGAACTCGCACACACGTCTACATCTCCTCGGTCATCCACCCAACCTAGTCGGAAGCAAACAGGAGTACAGGACCTTTACCACGCGGGCACGACAGCTGTCACACAAACAAATGGTCCCAGACCAGGAGGACTCAGCCTCAATTCAATTCAATACACATACATATCAAGGCACGCTCTCAGCGGAAATCTCAAATGCCCCGTTCCAGTCCCTCTCACTGTTCTCGAATTGCCATAGGGGGCGACAGTACTATTCTAGTCTCGAGTGCAGAACTCACCACGGCATAGGACCGATCTGCCCGTACCACATGTGGAATTCGTTCCGCCTAGAATAGCACTCAAGGCTTCTTGATGTATCACCGTCCTTACCCTCCCCTATTGCAATCACAACCCGAATATCCGCAGATACTCCGGGGTATCTTCCTCTCCACTACTTCGATACGACACTCATACCTCACCGTGTTTATAAATGTCTTTTAAGGTTTTAGCGTTTTAATTAGCGGCTTATTCCTAATGATCGGCTTGTCCTTGGTGCATCCCTTCAACGAAGCCCGATCACTAATCGCAAACTATTCCCCCTAAATCTCATTGGCCTCATGCCTCATATCACTTTTATCTCATCATCACAATTCACATACTCTTCCTCGTCTCATCTCATCAACATTCTCAACATCTTTTTCCTCGTCTTTCTCAAAATCTCCTTTCACAAAACTTTTTCGAAAACATAATTTCACAAAACTTTCGCTTCACAAAATATTTTCAAAGATTTCCTTTCATAAATTCTTTCAAAAAACTTTTTCAAAGATAATATTTCCAAAAACTTTCACAAAAATATTATTTTCACAAAAAGCTTTTCAGAAAACTCTTTTCAAAAACCTTTTTCAAAAATCACATTCTTGGGTGAGTGTTAATGGAGGAGCAAGCTCAACTCAACACTAAGCTTCTTCCCAAGAACATGAACGAGGAATCATATTTCCATTCAAACCACATCTCACAGCATTACTCTTCTCCAATCTCAACTCTTTCAATCACATTTTCTCACTTTTACAATTCCTTCATCTCGTCAACTCATTTCTTTCGCAATTTTATTCATGTTGCGTTTATTTCTTTCTCAATTATATCCTCTCAATTTTCAAATCTCATTCTTTCTCGTAATTCTTATTTCCTCGTATAACCTTTTTCCAAATAAAACAAAATACACTCTACAGGATAATTCACAAAGAATTCCAATACATAACCAAATAAACCATGCATCATATAAAATAGAAAAGCATCTAGCACATATATGCATCATTTATGATAATGCAGCATGCAACACATTAGACTCGATGTACTCAGTTTAAAACTGAGTCTACGTGTCACGAGGACCTAGGCCTACTGCATCTCTCACCTCACGCTCCAGCTTCTGAAATCCTTGCGGGTTCTTCCCAACAAGTCGGTCGTTCCGCTTTTCGACTTACACGCACCTTGTGCTAAATAAACGACACTAACGTTATAATTCTATTGTAGATAATCGCCCTACTTATTATCAAAAATGCATTTTCGAAAACTCTTTTTACTTCTCGTCGGTAAATCGTAAATCGTCAAAACTTTTTTTCAAAACAAATCTTTCTTAAGTTAAACACCACTTAAAACTTAAACTTTAAACCAACCAAATAAGTTTTAAAGATTGAAAAACAATTTAAATAGGATCTGGACAGCAAGTATACTAGTCCATAAACCATTTTTCAGAAAACCCGAAAACACCGAAAAATCATTCTTTAGTTCATGGGATACTTTATTAAAAATAGACACTTAAATAGTTTATTTTCAAACTTAACATTGTGAAATGAATTAAGGGCAGCAACCATTAAGTCCAAGGTCAATAGATCTTAGAGGAAATCATACATGCATGCATTTAGATCATGTAGATCAAGTTCTACTTCAAGTTCACAAAACTTTAGATCTAAAAGAAAAATATCAAGATCTATCATGACTATCATCAACCAAATCATCAAGTATAAGCTACACTTATTACAAATAAATTTAAGTCCTTAAAAGTCCATGAAGTACATAAAAAGGAACATGCAAGAGAAGAAAAGAAAATTGCAAAACAAGAACTAGTTCTAATCTTCTAGGATCTTTGGTTTATACAAAAAAAATGGCCTTCTAATACTTGATCTTCAAAAGGGCTCCTAAGTTTAAAGCTTTGGACTCCTCTTCTTCTACCCCACGGTTCCTCTTCTTCTTTCTCTCTTGGTCTCTCTCTTTTTTTTTTGCATGTCTCAAGAGCTAATGTTGCTCTTGAGACTAAGTGTTTGTGTTGGTGTGTTGAAGGAAATGAAAAAAGGTGGAAGAATGGAGGCAACGAAGGAAAAGGATGGAATGAATAGAAGAGTGAAAGGAAATGAAGGTGTGAAAGGAAATAGGAAGAATTGGACTAAGGGTGGAGCTTTAATTCTCTTCCTTGGGTCCAATGTTGTTCGACCAACACAAGGCAAAGGAGGGTAATTTTGGCCACCTAAAACTCCTACTTGGTCCCCAAGTTTTAACTTTCATTTTCTTTTCTTTCTTTTTTTTTTATTTTATTTTCCCTTTTGACTTTGCCACCAAGCCAAGCCCATAGACACACACATACACATATATGTGTCACTTGCACACACAACTCTCATACACCCTTCATGCTTCCCCACACCACACGTAGCACCCCACATGCACACACACACATATCTCACAATTTAATTTCCTAATTAAATTAGAATTATCAATTCATATAATTAAGCAATTAATCCTAAGATTACAATTATACATACACATATAAGCACACTTTCATGTATCATATACACACTCATATTCAATCACACATTTAATCATACAAGCACATACATTCAATTACCAAATTTAGGAACTTAATCAAACATAATCTTGACACTTAAACACATTTTCTTTTAAATAATAAACTGTACTTATTGGTTGCACTTATAGCCCTTATTTCATTTTCTAAAATCATAATTTAATATAATAAATTCATCTAAGTTAATAAACTTAAGAAAGTCCATAAAAATTCATCTTTTTTGCAATAAACCACCAATCAATAAAATCATTTCTTATTAAGAATCATTTTTACTATCTTTATGAAAATATTTGTTATCAAAACTCGTAAAATCAACATTTTTCTTCGTAATCGAATAAAATACTCGTTAAAAACCTTTTGAAAAACCGAATCGCAAAACTTTTCTTTAACAAATTTTTATTCGTCCTAGTCGGAAAAACGCGGGATGTTACAAATGTTACAAATTTCTTTTTGCAACAACATTTTCTTAAAGAGGTAAACAAGATTGGGAAATACTTTATGCATGAATATGATTGGAAAATAATGGTTAGAATGAAAGATAGGTATAAGAGTTGTTCTAAAAAAATTAAACTGATATTTATAAAGAGGATTGTAAATAGTGCATACTAGATATACTTTAATAATGATATACGTAGAGAAAATGAATTATCCAAAGCTTAGTTTATGAAAATTATAAGTTCTCACCATATGCAACACTTTCTCTAAGAAAGAAGTTGCATTGAAAATATATGTATACACTAATGAAAGAACTGGAATTAGAAGTTGCCATGCAATGAACACAACAAGGTTTATAAAAAGCCAAACTTGAAACTAAAGCTAAATGATTTCCATAAAAGAAATACGAGGTACTTATTTTAAAAGAATTTGATTAGATAATTAGTTAATAAGGATTAGTAAAATATTCTTTCAAAATCATTCTCATAATGGGTAGAAATATTCTTTATCCAAAACTAACTTTGATTCGTAGACGAAACATATAAAAATACTTAAAGGTTGGGAACTATCATAAAAAGATCCCAAATAATTTGATTATTAAAATAGTTTAACTTAGCATATAATCTTAGGAAATTCGAATTTGTAAATACCCACACAAGCACATACAAGTCAACCATTCAAAAACAGATACAGCCTACTTCCTACATGAACATCTATGCATCTATATGACTTAGACTTAAACTCTAAGACTCC
Source organism: Crotalaria pallida (assembly GCA_037953625.1). Taxonomy (NCBI): domain Eukaryota; kingdom Viridiplantae; phylum Streptophyta; class Magnoliopsida; order Fabales; family Fabaceae; genus Crotalaria; species Crotalaria pallida. The sequence continues at coordinate 82,803,001 of CM075655.1, read as the reverse complement.
ATCAAATCAGACTCAACTTTTACAACTCGATCTACGACTTAGAAACTATTGGGTGCCACACTCAACCTAATAGATAACTCCACGAAACAAGGCCTCCACTAATCCTATGTTTATTATTTCTATAAGGCTCAAGGCTTCCTATTCGGTTCCTAAGGTTAGGATTTTATATGGTGATTTCTCGTCTCTAATCCTAATCGAGGCTTAACTATTACAATCTAGACTTCAACACTAAGACTTTCCCACCGGATGCTAAAATTGGGACTTTAACATTCAACAAGCTACATTCCTTGAAATAGTTCACAAGGGTTTTGAAAATCATTTGTAATTTCGGAATATTGCTTGTTCAATACTACCCACACATTTTGTAACATCCCAAATTTAATTCCAAGTATAATCTATGTTGGGATGGTCTTAGGGTAGAAGAAATGGAGATATAAGTTAGAATCTAGCCAAAAATACATGTAGAACTAGGGTTAAAAACATAGAACCTTAGGAAATTCAAAATAAAAGATTTACAACTCTAAACACAAATTCCACCGTTGGATGTGAAGATTAGTATGTGGGGAAGCTTGCTTCAAAATTTGAGGAAGATCCAACGGTTAACAAAGACATAATGGCTGTTCAAAGTCGGGGTGCTGAAAATCCTGCAACTTAATCGATTAAGCTGCAGCTTAATCGATTAAGACCTGAAGGAGGGGGGAATTTAATCGAGTAATACTTGATTAAACGCTGTAGATGCAGAAAATAATAAAGTGCAGCACACATTCTTTCTCTTCCAAATTCGAACCTCACTCTTTCTCTCCCCTAGGGTTCCATTCTCCATCATCAAATCCACCAAGAGCAAGTGGGATTTCTTCATTCCATCAACAAATCTCTTCCTTCTTCACTTCAAGTAAGTGTTTAATGCCATGGATTTCCTCTTTTCTTTCTCTAAATTCGTTTTCCTTTCTCTCTCCTCCATCCATGGTGGTTTTTGATTCTTAAGTAATGGAAGCTCCACTTTTCTTGAGTTTTGGCATGACTCATTACATGAATGTTAATCTTTTCTTGCTATGGCTATTATATTAGGTTCCTCCCTCTTCCTTTGGACTCTAACTCAATTGGTGGCAAGGCTTTCAAGTGTAGAGCAAGCAAAATCACCTTATCTCCAAGTGTTTGAGGTAAGGGAGTGGACATAGTGAGCTTTGCCTTGTTCTAGGGAGTAGGCTCTAGTTAGTATATAATGCTTGTTAGGGTTATGTGTTAGGGGAGAAAATTAGATTATAAAACCTTAGGTTATTGAATATAAAATCTTAATTAATTAAATATGCATGATGATTGGATGTTAAGACTAGGAAAAGGAAACCCAATAATATGACAATGAATTATTTGATAAATGAAACTTGGATAAGGATTAAATTGAAGTACATGAGGAATTGGGTAATATGATAGTGAAGTTGACATAAATGAATTCTAAGATTATTGATTTTAATGGTAAAGTCTTGTATTAAATGATAATTCACTGCTATTGCAAATATGTGTATGTGTTATGGAATAAATTAATATAGGAAGAAAAGGGAATGGAAACAATTATATGTGATGAATGTGCGTATTTGTATCTAAATGCTAAATGAGTATAAATGTTAAGTATTGTCAATTGTGAACAAAGGTCATGGCTTATGAAATTAACTTGTGAATATCGGAAATGGAAGCAAATGATTTTGTGTAAACAAAATGTAAAAGGTGATGTTATTATGTGGTGACAAAGAAAATATGTGAGAAGGTGAAATATGTAATTTGAAATGAAGTGTAATACAAATGCTGGACTATGAAAGAGAATACTATTTGGTATGATTGTGATAACTGAGAAATGAAATGAATAAGGTAATTACATGAATAATTAGTTGTTGAATGTGTGTTGTTGTATTTAAATGTGTTAAAATTGATTGAACAAGAAAGTGAATAATTCTTGGCCTCTGAAATGAGGCGCCAAACATTGAGAATGTGGTATATGTGTTGGCCTCTGATTTGAGGTAACGATTAATGGAAAGATTTGATAATTGATATAGGGAATGAGTATGGAAAAAGAATGAATGGGAAATGTGTGTAAGTGTATTTGTGATTGTATATGTTAAGTTGTTTGTGTAGGAAGATGAAAGTATGATTTGGCCTCTGATGTGAGGTAATGTGAAATGAAAATGTGATAAGTGCGTTGGCCTCTGATTTGAGGTGACGATTAATGGAAAGTGATGATTAGGCTGACCTCTGTTATGAGGGGCACAAAATGAATTAAAGTAATAAAGTGTCGACCTCTGACCTGAGGGACACAAGATGAGATGAATGTTAATGAGTGTTGACCTCTGACCTGAGGGACACCGGATGAGATGTGTATTGGTGTGTTGACCTCTGACCTGAGGGACACAAGATGAAATGAATGTTATTGGGTGTTGACCTCTGACCTGAGGGACACCGGATGAAATAAAGAACTGAGTGTTGACCTCTGACCTGAGGGACACATAATTTAAATATGGAAAAGTATAAGGGCCTCTGTTTTGAGGTGATAAATGTGTTGAATGAAAATTGTTCATTGGCCTCTGATTTGAGGTGATGTATTGAAGTGAAATGAGTATGTGAAATGAATAAAAAGAAAAGGAAATGATTGTTGATTAGATGTTGAAAAGAATAAGGAAAATGGATGTTGAACTGAATAATGGAAATGGACGTTGAAATGAATAATGAATATGGAAATGTTGAAATGAGTATGGTGTGCAATATGTGAATATATGCTTATTTGCTAATTGTGTTTGACCTAGCGGGTTGTTATGTTTAGTTAGAAACTGCTTTCTATTTCATGTGCAATGCTCACTCCCTTACTATACATTACAGGTACAGAGATTGAGCAGGCACAGCCCCCGGCCGAGCAGGAGTACTTTCCCTTACAGGGAGAGTAGGGTTATTATGGGATTTATAGGATATTGTGAACTTAAGCCTCCTACACTATTTTGAAGTAGAATTTGTTATTCTTATTTTTAGTGAGGCTTAGGATGTTTTATTTTGCTAAAGTTATAACTTTTGGTTTTAACCCTCAAACTTAGTATTTTTCCGCTATTACTCTGATTAATTATGCACGTTGATATATTTGGAGCCCATGGGGTCTTGTTATGATTTAGAAATATAATCCGAAGCCCTGCTGGCTATTAGTTGTTTATTTGAAAATTGTTTGTACAGGTTAAATTTTGGAAAGTCCGAAAAACAGACAAAACTCCGTCCGTTTGACGGGTGATTTTACTAAACTAAAAAGGAATTTTTAAGTCCGTATTTTAATATAAGGGGAATTAAGGGTAATTAATCATAGGGTGTTACATTATGGTATCAGAGCAGTTTCTCCTCGGCCATGGAGTTGTACAAACTCCAAATGATTACTCACCTAGAGAGTAATTGATGCTCATAGTAATAGTTTAAGATTACAATAGGATAATTATAGTACTATATATACATTTAGTAGTTAAGTCTTACTGGTCTGTTCTCTCTGGCTAAGCAGTATGGCTGGAAGAAGGGCTGGTAACGATGGTCTTGCTGCTATTCTGGAGCATCTATCTCAGATGCAGCAGCAGGGGGAACATATGGCAGCTGCTGCAGCGGCAGCAGCTACAGCAGCAGCAACAGCTCTGCAACCAGCTCCAGTTGAGATTGACTGGATGTCTCGTTTCCGAAAGAATGATCCGCCTCGCTTTGAAGGTGGAAATGACCCTGATGGAGCACAGAGGTGGATACAGGAGATAGAGAAGATTCTCCGTTCTCTTCAACCACCAATGGAGCAGTATGTTCGATTAGCTGAATTCATGCTGACAAATGAAGCAGAACACTGGTGGGATCAGCAGAGGAGAGGATTGGTGGCAGCTAATCCTGTAGTTCCTTGGGAGATATTCAAGGATCTATTCCTGGGGAAGTATTTCCCTAAAGATGTTAGGAGGGAGAAGGAGATTGCTTTTCTCCAATTGACTCAAGGTTCTATGTCAGTTGGGGACTATGCAGCTCGGTTTGAAGACCTCATTCGATTTTCTGATTATCGGTATGCAAGTGACCGGGGCAAGTGTGTTAAGTTTGAAGCTGGACTTAGGAGTGATCTCCGCCTCTCGTGTGAGTATCACAACATTGATAACTTTGCTCGCTTGGTCAACATGGCAAGCAACTATGAGAAGGGTCTCAAACGAAAGCTAGCTGACGAGAGATCTCGGGCAAACCAGAGAATCAGAGGTCAAAGTAAGGACAAGGGACCGATCCAGAAGTCAGGTCCATACTCTCATTCCGGGGTCACGTTTCCTAGGGAATCCGGACCAACAGTGAATTCTTATGGTCCAATACCAACTTGTCAGCACTGTGGCAGGATGCATAGGGGAGTGTGCTGGACTTTGGGTCGAAAGGAGGGGTTATGCTTTCACTGTGGACAACCCGGACATTTTGCTTCAAATTGTCCTAAGAACACAATGAAGAAGGAGATTAATGCTACTAAGGAACAGAAGGCCCGCGGTGGTCCCTCATTGCAGAAGGGGAAGTTATTCACTGTCGAGGGTGACGAGGTGGACCCAGCTGATATGGTCGCAGGTAACTAACGGTTGCCGAATCTATGCGTAATGCTTCTAAGTTCGATTGTTGTGGAGTTAGTTTTCTCCTTAGTTAGTTAAATAGTGAGTTAGTAATGTCTTAGGGTAGAATTGTTTAAAAACATGTTGGATATCTGCCTTTCCAAATACAATCCTGTTCTTATAGAGAACGTAAGAAAGACCATATAAGGAATTCTTAAGTTTGAGAATTCTAGTACCAAGTGACCAATACTATGTTGTGATGTTGTTATTTGATGTAATGTAAGGTTAGAACTGATCACTCTAATCCTTGCATTCGTTAAATGATGACATTATTGACAGAACCCGACAGTGATGTGTTGTTGGTAGACGTGAGGATGGGATTGATCACCTCAATTCTTGCATCTATCAATAAATGCTATCATTGTAACCTTTAAAGTGAAAGTAGACAACCAAAGTAGTAACTTCCAAGGAAAATAATTCTTGCAAGTGAAACCAACCTAACCCAGAAACATTCGTTCAAAAGCTTCCTATAGAGTTAGGGAGTAGATAGAAAATAGTTCCAAAGAAAGGAAGTCTTGGTGTATGCTACTTGTTCCAAAGTAGTATAGCTAAGTACTAAACCCTTGGATGAGTTAAGAAAACGCTCCAGAAATTATTCTCAATCATCATATCAACTAAACCAATCATTGAGCAATTTGACAATTGCTTCGAATCTTTTCCCGTTCTTAGATAACCATTCATAAGAAGTAGCCGGTTGTGCCAAATTTGTAAAATCCCTGCGCTAAAACCAAACAATCTTGATAATTGACCTAGCCAATGGAAAGTTGTCGTACCCTTCACCTTTGGTAGTTGGGTAAATCTTGGAACTAATGTGGACTTTTTCCTTCCTATTCTTTTTAATCGATTCATGGAAGAAGTTGATTGTGGAGCATTTAGTAGGGATTGTGCCTGCTCTAATCAACTTAGCCTTTGGTGTGTTTCTTATTCAGGAATGCCTGTGTTTTTGAAAAGCTTTAAATCCTATCGGTGCTAGTCGAATCATTGTGAGAAGACAAACTCTAAGGCGTTCTATCCTACAAAAATCTTCGCATGGCATGATCCCAGGGTATCTATTCTGGGAAAGATTCTAAAACTATTCCAGGAATGTTAAATATTTCGAGTTTCCCGTATCTAGCTAATGCAACTCCTGTCTTGCATTTGTCCGAAGGACGATCGGAAGCGGATTCACCCGATCCCACATCCTTTAGCATAGCGGTAATTGGGTAAGTCGAAGCCAAGTGGGGGAGAACTTCCTACCCTAATTTAAATTCTGTCTAGGTAAAGACAAATCGAAAGAGTGGCAGAAGAAACCAAAGGGGATTAAAGATAAGAATTGCAAGTCCTATCACCGGGGTGATTCTCCATTTACAGAACCTAACGGAATTTCGGGGACGAAATTCCAATAAGTGGGGGAGAATTGTAACATCCCAAATTTAATTCCAAGTATAATCTATGTTGGGATGGTCTTAGGGTAGAAGAAATGGAGATATAAGTTAGAATCTAGCCAAAAATACATGTAGAACTAGGGTTAAAAACATAGAACCTTAGGAAATTCAAAATAAAAGATTTACAACTCTAAACACAAATTCCACCGTTGGATGTGAAGATTAGTATGTGGGGAAGCTTGCTTCAAAATTTGAGGAAGATCCAACGGTTAACGAAGAAGTAATGGCTGTTCAAAGTCGGGGTGCTGAAAATCCTGCAACTTAATCGATTAAGCTGCAGCTTAATCGATTAAGACCTGAAGGAGGGGGGAATTTAATCGAGTAATACTCGATTAAACGCTGTAGATGCAGAAAATAATAAAGTGCAGCACACGTTCTTTCTCTTCCAAATTCGAACCTCACTCTTTCTCTCCCCTAGGGTTCCATTCTCCATCATCAAATCCACCAAGAGCAAGTGAGATTTCTTCATTCCGTCAACAAATCTCTTCCTTCTTCACTTCAAGTAAGTGTTTAATGCCATGGATTTCCTCTTTTCTTTCTCTAAATTCGTTTTCCTTTCTCTCTCCTCCATCCATGGTGGTTTTTGATTCTTAAGTCATGGAAGCTCCACTTTTCTTGAGTTTTGGCATGACTCATTACATGAATGTTAATCTTTTCTTGCTATGGCTATTATATTAGGTTCCTCCCTCTTCCTTTGGACTCTAACTCAATTGGTGGCAAGGCTTTCAAGTGTAGAGCAAGCAAAATCACCTTATCTCCAAGTGTTTGAGGTAAGGGAGTGGACATAGTGAGCTTTGCCTTGTTCTAGGGAGTAGGCTCTAGTTAGTATATAATGCTTGTTAGGGTTATGTGTTAGGGGAGAAAATTAGATTATAAAACCTTAGGTTATTGAATATAAAATCTTAATTAATTAAATATGCATGATGATTGGATGTTAAGACTAGGAAAAGGAAACCCAATAATATGACAATGAATTATTTGATAAATGAAACTTGGATAAGGATTAAATTGAAGTACATGAGGAATTGGGTAATATGATAGTGAAGTTGACATAAATGAATTCTAAGATTATTGATTTTAATGGTAAAGTCTTGTATTAAATGATAATTCACTGCTATTGCAAATATGTGTATGTGTTATGGAATAAATTAATATAGGAAGAAAAGGGAATGGAAACAATTATATGTGATGAATGTGCGTATTTGTATCTAAATGCTAAATGAGTATAAATGTTAAGTATTGTCAATTGTGAACAAAGGTCATGGCTTATGAAATTAACTTGTGAATATCGGAAATGGAAGCAAATGATTTTGTGTAAACAAAATGTAAAAGGTGATGTTATTATGTGGTGACAAAGAAAATATGTGAGAAGGTGAAATATGTAATTTGAAATGAAGTGTAATACAAATGCTGGACTATGAAAGAGAATACTATTTGGTATGATTGTGATAACTGAGAAATGAAATGAATAAGGTAATTACATGAATAATTAGTTGTTGAATGTGTGTTGTTGTATTTAAATGTGTTAAAATTGATTGAACAAGAAAGTGAATAATTCTTGGCCTCTGAAATGAGGCGCCAAACATTGAGAATGTGGTATATGTGTTGGCCTCTGATTTGAGGTAACGATTAATGGAAAGATTTGATAATTGATATAGGGAATGAGTATGGAAAAAGAATGAATGGGAAATGTGTGTAAGTGTATTTGTGATTGTATATGTTAAGTTGTTTGTGTAGGAAGATGAAAGTATGATTTGGCCTCTGATGTGAGGTAATGTGAAATGAAAATGTGATAAGTGCGTTGGCCTCTGATTTGAGGTGACGATTAATGGAAAGTGATGATTAGGCTGACCTCTGTTATGAGGGGCACAAAATGAATTAAAGTAATAAAGTGTCGACCTCTGACCTGAGGGACACAAGATGAGATGAATGTTAATGAGTGTTGACCTCTGACCTGAGGGACACCGGATGAGATGTGTATTGGTGTGTTGACCTCTGACCTGAGGGACACAGAATGAAATAAAGTGTTGACCTCTGACCTGAGGGACACAAGATGAAATGAATGTTATTGGGTGTTGACCTCTGACCTGAGGGACGCCGGATGAAATAAAGAACTGAGTGTTGACCTCTGACCTGAGGGACACATAATTTAAATATGGAAAAGTATAAGGGCCTCTGTTTTGAGGTGATAAATGTGTTGAATGAAAATTGTTCATTGGCCTCTGATTTGAGGTGATGTATTGAAGTGAAATGAGTATGTGAAATGAATAAAAAGAAAAGGAAATGAATGTTGATTAGATGTTGAAAAGAATAAGGAAAATGGATGTTGAATTGAATAATGGAAATGGACGTTGAAATGAATAATGAATATGGAAATGTTGAAATGAGTATGGTGTGCAATATGTTAATATATTCTTATTTGCTAATTGTGTTTGACCTAGCGGATTGTTATGTTTAGTTAGAAACTGCTTTCTATTTCATGTGCAATGCTCACTCCCTTACTATACATTACAGGTACAGAGATTGAGCTGGCACAGCCCCCGGCCGAGCAGGAGTACTTTCCCTTACAGGGAGAGTAGGGTTATTATGGGATTTGTAGGATATTGTGAACTTAAGCCTCCTACACTATTTTGAAGTAGAATTTGTTATTCATATTTTTAGTGAGGCTTAGGATGTTTTATTTTGCTAAAGTTATAACTTTTGGTTTTATCCCTCAAACTTAGTATTTTTCCGCTATTACTCTGATTAATTATGCACGTTGATATATTTGGAGTCCATGGGGTCTTGTTATGATTTAGAAATATAATCCGAAGCCCTGCTGGCTATTAGTTGTTTATTTGAAAATTGTTTGTACAGGTTAAATTTTGGAAAGTCCGAAAAACAGACAAAACTCCGTCTGTTTGACGGGTGATTTTACTAAACTAAAAAGGAATTTTTAAGTCCGTATTTTAATATAAGGGGAATTAAGGGTAATTAATCATAGGGTGTTACACATTTCCTCGGAGTTCTAAGTGAACTCAAAGGAAAAGACATAGCATCCTTCACCTTAACTTAAGTTCTAACTTAAGTCTTAACTCTAAGATAATATGCATTGCTTTTACTCCACCTTGCTACCTTCACTTACATTCCTCAAATCCACATTATTGACTTGCAAGAGAAGATTTGGCATTTGGTGATAAAGTACTTTTAAAGATTTGCATCTTCTTCATCATAAGAAAAACACTTTGTATTCGGAAAAATTCTTTTTCATTTAAAACTTTGTCAAAATTGTCAGATAGGAGAAAGACATGTCAAGCTTTCAAGAGTTTAAAGTGTTTTTATAAGTTTTCCAAGGTCATTTCACATTGGCTTTGAAAATAATTCAGAAGTTTTCAGGACTCTTTGGATCGAACAAACGTGAGTCCTCTATGATTCATCAAGCTCAAATGAAAGGAATGTACCCCTCGGTTAAAATTTTAATTTCATTTAAATTTTCAAATCTTAATGAATACATTTCCTTTTATTTTAACCTCGAAGTTCAAACTTTGATTCGAACTGACTTATGTCGCATTCGGTGAATTCCCATCTAATCGGCAATTGGTGTAATTTGAGAATAGGCTACACCATTACTCAGTTAGTTAGGATTTCACATTATTAACAATACATTCTTAAAAACTGGTGTTGCGACACTTAATCAATTATCAAAGTTGGAATCAATTTCATGCCTTGGAAATTATTAGAATACTAGTATACTTGACATTTATTTTCGTTAAAAATACTTGGATCTTTCAAAAAGAAAGTCTCAAAATAATCTGATGAAAATGATTTATACTTCATCATTAACAGTATGTTTATCACCAATATAGTGTAGGAATGTAAAAAGGCACTTAGGTCTCACTAAGTCGACACTTAGTGATTAAAGTGAAAGACAGTTACAAAGGGTTAACTCCTATTCACTCCCGCTGCGCACTCTGATAAAGAATGCGCGGAGTGTACAAAATTGGGTGGTCTCTAATACCCTTCCTATTCCTAGACATAAAAATAATTTTGGCAGTTATTTGATTGGATTCAAGGACGTAATGATCTTACCTTCTAACAAATGTAAATCTCAAGGTGGCCAATCTCGATTTCACATTACATTGAAGATAATATCACTTCTCGTACTACCTGAGTTCCAATTAAATAATCTGAAATAGAACAAACAACTACTCATCTTCGATTCAAATGAGGACTTTGAAACTTCACCAAACAGAAAAGTTGCAGCCCTTTATTATATTTGAAATGGTACTCAATTTCAAAACTAAGGTTTAGTTCTGCCCGTTGGGGTAGCAATTTCATGCCCTGACCCGTTGGGAGTTTTCACTTCTCTTAGTCTCTACTTTTCGTCCACTTCTAAATATAACAAAGTAACAATTAAAAATTTAGTTTCAATCCCTCTTTTAAATTGAAGGTAGAACCGTAAGGTTGCTACGCTATAGCTATCACTATTGCACACTTCTAAACTATACCAATTTCAACTAAAGATGCATGAACTTAGTGTCAGAGTATGCAGCCTATTTAACTATCCTTAGTTACTCTCATGTTGAGTAGCTCTTTTGGGAGTAGGAAATCCATACTCCACGGCCGAGAATTGCAACCATTGCTCTGATACCATCTGTAACATCCTCAATTTTTTTTATACTTTAAAATATATTACTTTTGGCGGTATTTAATATAAAATTGCTTGGGGTTTTATAAAAATTTTGGCGGGGTTTCGTTTGAATTTCGGACTTTCCCCAAATAAATTTAAAACCTGTCAAGTCCAGAACAGTTTCAATAAAGTAGAAAAGAAACCTATAGAGTTGTTTTTGAAATCATTCAAAAGGGATATTATTATATCCACTCCAAACACTAATACTTTCATAAAAATAATTATAGAGTCCCTTTTACAAAATCAAAGAAGTCTCAACTCCGAATAAATATAAAATTAAATACCACTTAAATTTATTAAAAATATTTTACATAATAGCATCTTAGCTTGGTTGCTAAGGTGATGCGACTATGAGGTCACAATCACAATTATGCTCTCTTTAAAAGAGAGTGGTGATTCTCGACATAGAAGCTATGAACGTCTTTCTCCATTGGGTACCTAATATGGTGAGAAATAATCAAGGGAAACACTTAAAATAACAGTAATAAAGTATAATTAGACATAACCACACACATTTATTCATATTCATTTGTCCTATCCAATTTCACTATTTCTAGACCGTAACATTTTACTATTCCTTTATACTATATATATATATATCCACAATCCATCACATAACAATGCTTTGATGCTCAATCATATGAGTGTGAAATGCACTTTATACTATTATGGTTTAACTCCTGAATCCAATGTAACCCTTTCCACTTTACTTTATACACTTTAACACTTTCATTGGATTCAGTGAATTAAACCTATTATATAACAATGAATGCACTTCTCCATTTACAATAACAATAACACTTTAACGATTGGGTACATTGTGCTTCACATTCTCCCCGCAGGAGGGTTCCTCACACAATGTACCTTAACACTTTATCCGATAACAACACAACCTCCTCACAACCCTCCCTCCACTCTGGGGAAAAACCGACCAAGAGTAAGCATTTCTCAACCTCTAGTTGGGTGCTTCACATCCACTTAGGAAGGTCCCTCGCTCACCCGCTTGCACAACACTTCACCTCCACTTAGGAAGGTCCCTCATGCGATTTGGGTTGATTTGTCCAAATCGGGCTTTAGCAAAAATCACCCTCGACTGGCCCAAAGTAACCAAAGTAAATAGAATTATTATGGTTTGCGTAGAAGCAACCCCCAATACGGGAAGCAAACCCGTATCCTTTGCAGAATCAAAGTTCTCCATAATAATCCCTAACATTTACTCTTGTCCTAATCAATCGCAAAGCGACGCGTGTTTTTCCCCATAATCCTAAGGTCCACCTTACTCCATAATGCACGTGTTTCTAATTCATTTTATGTGGTTTTCCTTAGTTGAACCTTTAATAATTATATCCAATTGGTTGGGTCTCTAACTTAGGATTTGGCCATGCTTTATATATATATATATATATATATATATATATAGACAATCACATCCAACAACAATAGGTTCACAATCGTGCCATTCATTCATTTCGTTTCATAACAATTACAACAATTTATTTCTAACAGAATCCTAAGTTCATAACATACATACGCTCATACTAAACATTATATAGCATATCACACCAATAATCATAATCATATTATTCATTTAATCAATTAATTCAGTAACAATCTAATTATCAATTACTAAACACCCTAAGTCAATTACACACACTTTTGTTTTCCAACATAACAATGTCAACATACAAATCAAACATACACATATAAAATACATCTAATTATAGCCCTATTACTATTATTAAGACCTTCCCCTAATTAAGACCAAAGTACCCCCCTTACCTTGAGGAGAGAGAAAAAGAATTGGGGTTTTTGTTGGAGCTCCACACCAAGCTCCAATCCATGCTCCATGAATCCTATTCCTTGCCCCTCTAACATCTCCTAATACTAATTGAATGATTTGGAGGCTCAATTTGATGAATTAGAAAAGTTAGGGTTTTGGGGTTTTGATTTGGGGGTTTTTGAGAGAGAGGAATTTAATGGAGATTGAGAGAGGGAAAATGATTGGGGATTGATAGGGAGTGATTATATGAAGTTGATTCCATGGGATTTGGTGTTACTTTCATGATTTGAAGAAGATTGGAGAAGAGGAAGAAGAGAGCTCGAGCTTGAGGAGAGAGAAGGAGTTGCTGAATCTGTTTTGAAAATCACGTGTTCCTCAACTTAACTACTGGGGTTAATCGATTAATTCGACCCCTTAATCGATTAACAATGGCATTAATCGATTAAGGCCGAAAGAGCAATAAACTTTAATCGATTAATCCGCTATCTAATCGAGTAGATCCGAAAGGTGCTTAAATTCTAATCGATTAAGGCCCTTATTAATCGATTAACTCAGTGCAAAATGGCTTTCTTTCACACTTCTAAGACTCTTAGGCTTTCACAACTCTTTCTAACTTAACTTAACACCAAAACCTACACTCTAAACGCAATCTAAGCTATTCTTAACTCGATCCAACTTACACTTAGCTAAATTTCTAATTCTAAACAAGTCTAAACAATTCTAAACAATTATAATTACTAATATCAATACTAATTAACACTTCTAACCGAATCTGACACTTAAGGATTCTCTAACACTTATGAAATTCTACTAACTAATATTCCTAATGTCTTTATAAAATTGGGGATGTTACAATACTCCCCCACTTGAAGGAATTTCGTCCCCGAAATTCGACTGGGTTCAAAGAACTAAAAGAGATATAGAGCTATGTGCTCTAGAACACGATGGACCTTATCTTGGTCAATGAGAGGGCTATGGCCTTTTGGGGACTCACTCCACCACTTAAAACACAACTAAGGCTAAGGTTTTATTCTCAAGGAAACTAACCTTGTCAAGCAATCAGAGAAGCAACAAGTCCTCAATTCTCCTCTAACATATAATCATTCAAAAGAATAGAGACTACAATATTAGGAAAATATTTTAAACAGATAGTTATGAATAACATGCTCAAAAAGGAACAAAACATAAGGCATTTATCAATAAAAATAAATCCACCTAACAAAACATAATTCAGACACAAGCAGAATAGATAACAGTGCACATCAACAGTTTTAAAGACTATTTATTTATCTACAATTAGATACAAAGAGCATCATGGTTGGAGTTTTGTCAAAGAGTGTACCTTTGAAAAGAAAGTAAAGGATCAACTCAACACAAGTAGATGAAAATAATTGATACACCTTAAAATAGTCTAGCATAGACTTAAATTGAATTTGATAGAAGTTTGAAAGATTTTGGTATGGCAAGACTTACTTGGAGTAAAAAGGGATTTGTGAATTATGGAATATCAAAATCAAGGTTTGAAGAGGAAATCATTAAATGAGTAGGATTTACAAACAATAAAACACATGAGTCAACATTCAAAATCGGCCGGGGAATAATTGCCACAACCTCAATACACCCTCATTTGAAAATTAGTTCGCAATCTTACTTATGAAAATAGATGATTGATGATCATACTATGGAATATAGAAGGAATAAGGTTTGGAATGTCAATAGGAAATGAACACATTAGAAAATTTACAAATTTCTTTTTGCAACAACATTTTCATAACGAGGTAAACAAGATTGGGAAATACTTTGTGCATGAATATGATTGGAAAATAATGGTTAGAATGCAAGATAGGTATAAGAGTTGTTCTAAAAAAATTAAACTGATATTTATAAAGAGGATTGTAAATAGTGCATACTAGATATACTTTAATAATGATATACGTAGACAAAATGAATTATCCAAAGCTTAGTTTATGAAAATTATAAGTTCTCACCATATGGAACACTTTCTCTAAGAAAGAAGTTGCATTGAAAATATATGTATACACTAATGAAAGAATTGGAATTAGAAGTTGCCATGCAATGAACACAACAAGGTTTATAAAAAGCCAAACTTGAAACTAAAGCTAAATGATTTCCATAAAAGAAATACGAGGTACTTATTTTAAAAGAATTTGATTAGATAATTAGTTAATAAGGATTAGTAAAATATTCTTTCAAAATCATTCTCAAAATGGGTAGAAATATTCTTTATCCAAAACTAACTTTGATTCGTAGACGAAACATATAAAAATACTTAAAGGTTGGGAACTATCATAAAAAGATCCCAAATAATTTGATTATTAAAATAGTTTAACTTAGCATATAATCTTAGGAAATTCGAATTTGTAAATACCCACACAAGCACATACAAGTCAACCATTCAGAAACAGATACAGCCTACTTCCTACATGAACATCTATGCATCTATATGACTTAGACTTAAACTCTAAGACTCCATCAAATCATACTCAACTTTTACAACTCAATCTACGACTTAGAAACTATTGGGTGCCACACTCAACCTAATAGATAACTCCACGAAACAAGGCCTCCACTAATCCTATGTTTATTATTTCTATAAGGCTCAAGGCTTCCTATTCGGTTCTTAAGGTTAGGATTTTATATGGTGATTTCTCGTCTCTAATCCTAATCGAGGCTTAACTATTACAATCTAGACATCAGCACTAAGACTTTCCCACCGGATGCTAAAATTGGGACTTTAACATTCAACAAGCTACATTCCTTGAAATAGTTCACAAGGGTTTTGAAAATCATTTGTAATTTCGGAATATTGCTTGTTCAATACTACCCACACATTTCCTCGGAGTTCTAAGTGAACTCAAAGGAAAAGACATAGCATCCTTCACCTTAACTTAAGTTCTAACTTAAGTCTTAACTCTAAGATAATATGCATTGCTTTTACTCCACCTTGCTACCTTCACTTACATTCCTCAAATCCACATTATTGACTTGCAAGAGAAGATTTGGAATTTGGTGATAAATTACTTTTAAAGATTTGCATCTTCTTCATCATAAGAAAAACACTTTGTATTCGGAAAAATTCTTTTTCATTTAAAACTTTGTCAAAATTGTCAGATAGGAGAAAGACATGTCAAGCTTTCAAGAGTTTAAAGTGTTTTTATAAGTTTTCCAAGGTCATTTCACATTGGCTTTGAAAATAATTCAGAAGTTTTGAGGACTCTTTGGATGGAACAAACGTGAGTCCTCTATGATTCATCAAGCTCAAATGAAAGGAATGTACCCCTCGGTTAAAATTTTAATTTCGTTTAAATTTTCAAATCTTAGTGAATACATTTCCTTTTATTTTAACCTCGAAGTTCAAACTTTGATTCGAACTGACTTATGTCGCATTCGGTGAATTCCCATCTAATCGGCAATTGGTGTAATTTGAGAATAGGCTACACCATTACTCAGTTAGTTAGGATTTCACATTATTAACAATACATTCTTAAAAACTGGTGTTGCGACACTTAATCAATTATCAAAGTTGGAATCAATTTCATGCCTTGGAAATTATTAGAATACTAGTATACTTGACATTTATTTTCGTTAAAAATACTTGGATCTTTCAAAAAGAAAGTCACAAAATAATCTGATGAAAACGATTTATACTTCATCATTAACAGTATGTTTATCACCAATATAGTGTAGGAATGTAAAAAGGCACTTAGGTCTCACTAAGTCGACACTTAGTGATTAAAGTGAAAGACAATTACAAAGGGTTAACTCCTATTCACTCCCGCTGCGCACTCTGATAAAGAATGCGCGGAGTGTACAAAATTGGGTGGTCTTTAATACCCTTCCTATTCCTAGACATAAAAATAATTTTGGCAGTTATTTGATTGGATTCAAGGACGTAATGATCTTATCTTCCAACAAATGTAAATCTCGAGGTGGCCAATCTCGATTTCACATTACATTGAAGATAATATCACTTCTCGTACTACCTGAGTTCCAATTAAATAATCTGAAATAGAACAAACAACTACTCATCTTCGATTCAAATGAGGACTTTGAAACTTCACCAAACAGAAAAGTTGCAGCCCTTTATTATATTTGAAATGGTACTCAATTTCAAAACTAAGGTTTAGTTCTGCCCGTTGGGGTAGCAATTTCATGCCCTGACCCGTTGGGAGTTTTCACTTCTCTTAGTCTCTACTTTTCGTCCACTTCTAAATATAACAAAGTAACAATTAAAAATTTAGTTTCAATCCCTCTTTTAAATTGAAGGTAGAACCGTAAGGTTGCTACGCTATAGCTATCACTATTGCACACTTCTAAACTATACCAATTTCAACTAAAGATGCATGAACTTAGTGTCAGAGTATGCAGCCTATTTAACTATCCTTAGTTACTCTCATGTTGAGTAGCTCTTTTGGGAGTAGGAAATCCATACTCCACGGCCGAGAATTGCAACCATTGCTCTGATACCATCTGTAACATCCTCAATTTTTTTTATACTTTAAAATATATTACTTTTGGCGGTATTTAATATAAAATTGCTTGGGGTTTTATAAAAATTTTGGCAGAGTTTCGTTTGAATTTCGGACTTTCCCCAAATAAATTTAAAACCTGTCAAGTCCAGAACAGTTTCAATAAAGTAGAAAAGAAACCTATAGAGTTGTTTTTGAAATCATTCAAAAGGGATATTATTATATCCACTCCAAACACTAATACTTTCATAAAAATAATTATAGAGTCCCTTTTACAAAATCAAAGAAGTCTCAACTCCGAATAAATATAAAATTAATTACCACTGAAATTTATTAAAAATATTTTACATAATAGCATCTTAGCTTGGTTGCTAAGGTGATGCGACTATGAGGTCACAATCACAATTATGCTCTCTTTAAAAGAGAGTGGTGATTCTCGGCATAGAAGCTATGAACGTCTTTCTCCATTGGGTACCTAATATGGTGTGAAATAATCAAGGGAAACACTTAAAATAACAGTAATAAAGTATAATTAGACATAACCACACACATTTATTCATATTCATTTGTCCTATCCAATTTCACTATTTCTAGACCGTAACATTTTACTATTCCTTTATACTATATATATATATCCACAATCCATCACATAACAATGCTTTGATGCTCAATCATATGAGTGTGAAATGCACTTTATACTATTATGGTTTAACTCCTGAATCCAATGTAACCCTTTCCACTTTACTTTATACACTTTAACACTTTCATTGGATTCAGTGAATTAAACCTATTATATAACAATGAATGCACTTCTCCATTTACAATAACAATAACACTTTAAAGATTGGGTACATTGTGCTTCACATTCTCCCCGCAGGAAGGGTTCCTCACACAATGTACCTTAACACTTTATCCGATAACAACACAACCTCCTCACAACCCTCCCTCCACTCTGGGGAAAAACCAACCAAGAGTAAGCATTTCTCAACCTCTAGTTGGGTGCTTCACCTCCACTTAGGAAGGTCCCTCGCTCACCCGCTTGCACAACACTTCACCTCCACTTAGGAAGGTCCCTCATGCGATTTGGGTTGATTTGTCCAAATCAGGCTTTAGCAAAAATCACCCTCGACTGGCCCAAAGTAACCAAAGTAAATAGAATTATTATGGTTTGCGTAGAACCAACCCCCAATACGGGAAGCAAACCCGTATCCTTTGCAGGATCAAAGTTCTCCATAATAATCCCTAACATTTACTCTTGTCCTCATCAATCGCAAAGCGACGTGTGTTTTTCCCCGTAATCCTAAGGTCCACCTTACTCCATAATGCACGTGTTTCTAATTCATTTTATGTGGTTTTCCTTAGTTGAACCTTTAATAATTATATCCAATTGGTTGGGTCTCTAACTTAGGATTTGGCCATGCTTTATATATATATATATAGACAATCACATCCAACAACAATAGGTTCACAATCGTGCCATTCATTCATTTCGTTTCATAACAATTACAACAATTTATTTCTAACAGAATCCTAAGTTCATAACATACATACGCTCATAGTAAACATTATATAGCATATCACACCAATAATCATAATCATATTATTCATTTAATCAATTAATTCAGTAACAATCTAATTATCAATTACTAAACACCCTAAGTCAATTACACACACTTTTGTTTTCCAACATAACAATGTCAACATACAAATCAAACATACACATATAAAATACATCTAATTATAGCCCTATTACTATTATTAAGACCTTCCCCTAATTAAGACCAAAGTACCCCCCTTACCTTGAGGAGAGAGAAAAAGAATTGGGGTTTTTGTTGGAGCTCCACACCAAGCTCCAATCCATGCTCCATGAATCCTATTCCTTGCCCCTCTAACATCTCCTAATACCAATTGAATGATTTGGAGGCTCAATTTGATGAATTAGAAAAGTTAGGGTTTTGGGGTTTTGATTTGGGGGTTTTTGAGAGAGAGGAATTTAATGGAGATTGAGAGAGGGAAAATGATTGGGGATTGATAGGGAGTGATTATATGAAGTTGATTCCATGGGATTTGGTGTTACTTTCATGATTTGAAGAAGATTTGAGAAGAGGAAGAAGAGAGCTCGAGCTTGAGGAGAGAGAAGGAGTTGCTGAATCTGTTTTGAAAATCACGTGTTCCTCAACTTAACTACAGGGGTTAATCGATTAATTCGACCCCTTAATCGATTAACAATGCCATTAATCGATTAAGGCCGAAAGAGCAATAAACTTTAATCGATTAATCCGCTATCTACTCGAGTAGATCCGAAAGGTGCTTAAATTCTAATCGATTAAGGCCCTTATTAATCGATTAACTCAGTGCAAAATGGCTTTCTTTCACACTTCTAAGACTCTTAGGCTTTCACAACTCTTTCTAACTGAACTTAACACCAAAACCTACACTCTAAACACAATCTAACCTATTCTTAACTCAATCCAACTTACACTTAGCTAAATTTCTAATTCTAAACAAGTCTAAACAATTCTAAACAATTATAATTACTAATATCAATACTAATTAACACTTCTAACCGAATCTGACACTTAAGGATTCTCTAACACTTATGAAATTATACTAACTAATATTCCTAATGTCTTTATAAAATTGGGGATGTTACACCCACTACTGAACCCACCATGTTCACTTGGCGGAGTTTTCAGGATGATGATACTTATCCTCCTGATTTGTTAAAGAGGCATCTACTTTTGGAGGGTAAGGAATGAAATTTGAATGCTGATGATCGCGTGAAGCATGTGAATCAGAAAAATTTGAGCGGTCCGACAAGGTTTTGGGTGAGGTTTATTTTGCAGAATCTTGCACCGACTTCCCATGACACTGAGATCCAGCCAAGGGTGTGTAGGTTGGTGTATGCGCTTCTCCATGGGATTGTGGTGGACGTAGGGTCCATCATTTCTGAGAAGATGCACCAATTTGCCACAAAGGAGACATGATATGTTGGTTTCCCGTGGGTGATACATAAGTTGTGTATGTACACACTTCGGTGTGTATTTTGCTGAGGATTTCAGATACCTGAAAAGGTCACCACGTATGATATTGTCCACCTGGGACAATTATATGGAGCTAGCTAGGAAAGAAACAAGAGAGGGACGACTACCACCCCCACACCCACAACAGTACCCACCACCTCCAGCACTTGAGTTTGAGGCAGGTCCTTCTGGTCATCTAGCTCAGCAACCGGCTAGCATGGAGGATTTGATGAGGATGATGCAGTCCTTGTAACATCCTGATTTTAATTCCAAGCTTTATTATGATACTTAAGTGAAAGAACTCATGAAAATGCTAAGTATAAGCTAGGACTTAGTAAAGTAGTTGAGGCCAAAAGGGTGTTTAGGAGTTAAGAGGAATGTATTAGAGTTAGAAACCATCAACATATGGAATTTTGTTGATGTAATAGATTACCTTGGGGAAGGTAATTGATTATCATCATTATGTGGGGAGCCCTAATTTTGATTTAAGGGATGTAATCGATTACATCAAGGAAGGTAATCGATTACAAGGTTGCTATGAGAAATCAATTAGTTGAAGAATTAGGGTGATAATCCATTATTGCCTGAGGTAATCGATTACCAGTACGTGTTTCAAGAAAAAGAATACGAGTCTTGAAGACCACTCATTTGTGGCTTCCACAAGAAGCCACTCGTTTATGGCCACATATTCTTTTTCTTCTTGCCAAAGAAAAGGAAACAACATAACAACAAAAACACAACCACACAACAACAATGCTTCATCTTCTTCATTTCCATCATCTTCTCCATTTTCTTTCAAGAAGCAAGCATCATCATCATCAACTTAAACCCTAGAAATCAAACATCATAATCATCATGAACATCATTCCCATTATCTTCCTCAAACCCTAAGCAAGAAATTAAGTCCAAGATCGCCCTTCTCTCCCTCTCAAATTCATCCCCCTCCTTCTCCATTTCTCTTGAAGTTTTCAACTCCATAGCCATGGAGAACTTCTCATGCCTTCTCAAGATCAAGTGAATAACAACTCACCTCCCTCATACAACTCTCATTCTAGGATCACTCACACTCATTGGTTATTGGTTATATTAAGGTGGCAAGCAAGACTTAAGAGGTTTAAATTCTAGAATTCACAAAGCTAAGGAGAAGCTAAAGACCTAAGGTTCCTTATCTCTCATTGTATGAGGTAAGGGGTGGGTGTTACCTTGACTAGGAAAGGGTTACTAGTTTGTTCATAGTGACTACTAAGATTAGGTGGTTAGTTAGGATATTGAACATTAGGGTAGTAGATATAGACAATAACTAGAGAATAAGAACAAAGGAAATGAACCCATATTGTTATTTGTGGATATGTGTGTGTGTGTGATTTTTATCATGAATGCTTAAACGAAAATGTGAAATATGTGTATATTGTGATTATGTGTGTGCTAGTTAAATCGTTATATGTGAGGGAAAGGAACCATTATTTGATAATTGTGAATATTTGTGTATGTGATAATTAATTGAGATGTAGGATAATGTTAAAGGAAAATGCAGCTGAATTGGTCATTGGGGACACACGCACACTAGGTGCCCTGCTAGGTGTTCCAAACGCCCCATCAAGCTAAACGCCCCATTAGGTCCAAACGCCCCGTTAGGCGTCGGTGTACCCAATGGATCAATTCGCTGCTAAATAAAATGAATTAGAGTATGGAATAGAACTAAAGGTAATGAATTTGAATAATTTAATAAGCATAGACCTAACGGGTGATGCCTAAAGGGTGCAAAAGTCCTGATGGGTGAAAAGTCCCTAATGGGTGTACCAAACGCCCTAGCAGGTGCAATCAAAATCCTAGTGATAGAAATATGAAATGAAGTAGGGAAAAGGCAAACATTAAATGAAATAGGTAAAGGAAAATGAGTACCAATGGAATATTGTTCTTGGATGAGTATGACATGATTGTGGAATTGATAATGTGTATTACCTGCTTTATTGTGTATGACTTAGTAGATTATTATGTCTGATTAGAAACTGCTTTACGATTTCATGTGTAATGCTCACCTCCTTACCATTTTTCCTCAGGTACTGAGGTTGACCTAGCACAGCCCCGGCCGAGCAGGTGCACTCTCCCTCGCAGTGAGAGTAGGTTTTAGTTGTAGGACATGTATCATATCCTGGGCTCTGTTTTGATTATGATGATGTATTGTTTATTTGTAAAGAATGTAAATATCTTTTTGGGTGGGCCAAGGACAACTACTTTGGTAAAAGGAGTCCTTTTGGGAATTATAAACAAATCTCCAACTGGTTAATATTTCTGCTAAAACTCTGATGTAAATATAACTGTGACGTGAATAGTGCATGCTGATGCACGACGTTATGTTTAGCCTTCTGAATGATATGAATACTTTGTTTAAAATTGGTTGCAGGACAAACTAAATTTTTGGGAATTATATAAACAAAGGAAACTCCGTCCGTTTCATCGGAGATTTTTATAAGTTAAAAAGGCATTAAAAAGAAAATTTTTAAGTTCTCTATCTTATTAAGGGTAGCCAAGGGTAATTATAAATAGGGTGTTACAATTTATGGTATCAGAGCAGTTTCTCCTCGGCTTATTGGAGTTGTGAGTTACTCTAGTGGTTACTCACCAAGCGAGTAACTGATGTGTATAGTTATGAGTATAGTTACTCTAGTTGTGAGTTTCTCCTCGGCTTATTGGAGATGTGCCTAGAACGACAGAATGGCTGCCATACTTGAAAATCTAATTAAGATGAACCAAAACCAGACTGCGAATATGGCTCAGATGCAGCGGAACCAGGATTATATGCAGCGGAACCATGATGCGACTATTGCTCAGATGCAGCAGAATCAGGCTGAGAATATGGCAGCAGCAGCAGCAGCGGCAACAACAGGGGCAACAACAACAGCATTGAATCCACCACCAGCTCCTGTTGAGATTGATTGGATGGCACGATTCAGGAAGAGCGAGCCACCAAGGTTCAAAAGGAGGCACAACCCAGACGGAGCTCAGAAGTGGCTTTAGGAGATAGAAAAGATTCTTCGCTCTCTTCAACCACCAGCCAATCAGCAAGTTCGATTGGTTGAATATGTTCTGACTAGTGAGGCAGAGCATTGGTGGGAGCAACAGAGAAGGGTTTGGAGGCGGCAAATGAGGCGATTACTTGGGATTTATTCAACATCCATTTCCTTGGGAAGTATTTCCTGGAAGATGTAAGTAGAGACAAAGAGATAGCTTTTCTCAAGCTGGAACAAGGGAGCATGAGTGTCGACGAGTATGCGGCACAATTTGAAGATCTGATTCGCTACTCCGGCAGTTATAGGAGTATATGAAGAAGTTAGGACGTTCATCCATAGAAATGCCCTATAAGTTATCAGTGTCCACCCCTACTAATTCTTCTGTAGTCACATCACGAATGTGTTTGGATTGCCCACTTCGAGTGTTGGAGCAAGAATTCAAAGTAAATCTGATTTGTTTGTCATTAACTAGACTGGACATCATTCTGGCCATGGACTGGATGTCTCAACACCATGTCCTGATTGATTGTCATCAGAAAGCAGTTATCTTCAGTGATTCTTCCTTAACTGCTATGGAAATAGATGAAGTGTCAGATGTGAGCCAAATTCCAGTAGTTTGCGAATTTCCGGAAATATTTCCTACAGAGATGCCCGGATTACCGCCAAACAGAGAAGTAGGGTTTGACATCGACCTTATTCCTGGTACAGGTCCGATTTCTATCGCACCTTACAAAATGACACCTCCCGAGCTAGAAGAATTGAAGAAGCAGCTAGAAGAGTTGTTGGCTAAGGAGTTGATCAAGCCAAGTGTATCCCCATGGGGAGCGCCGATTCTATTCGTCAAGAAGAAGGACGGTAGTCTCCGAATGTGCACTGATTATAGGCGGTTGAATACTGTGACAGTGTAGAACAAATACCCACTCCCTCACATTGATGATTTGTTGGATCAGTTAAGGGGAGCATCAGTTTTTTCGAAAATCGACCTCCGATCTGGATACCATCAAATCAGTATCGAAGAAGAGGACATTCCCAAAACTGCATTCAGAACACGTTATGGGCATTTTGAGTATGTTGTGATGCCCTTTGGCCTAACGAATGCTCTTGCAATATTCATGGATTACATGAATAGAATATTCAGGTCTTATTTGGACTCTTTTGTAATAGTTTTCATTGACGACATTCTAATCTATTCAAAGAGTCCAAGTGAACATGAAGAGCATTTGAGAACGGTGTTACAAGTTCTCAAAGACAAGCAACTTTATGCAAAGCTTTTTAAATGTTGTGTCTGGCTGAATGAGGTTCACTTTCTGGGTCATGTGATTTCTGAGCAAGGAGTTGATGTTGATCCCTCTAAGGTGGAAGCAATGTTAAAGTATGAGAGACCCAAGACAGTGACGAAAATCAGAAGTTTCCTTGGTATGGCAGGTTACTATCGGAGATTCATATAAGGATTCTCCAAGCTAGCCCTTCCATTAACCATGCTAACAAGGAAAGATGTGCCTTATCAATGGTCTCAAGAGTGTGAGCAGAGTCTTCAAGAGCTGAAAAAGAGATTGACTAGCTCTCCGGTTCTAACTTTGCCAGACACGACCCAATCCTTCGATGTTTATTGTGACGCTTTGAAACAAGGATTAGGCTATGTGTTAATACAACAGGGAAAACTGATAGCCTATGCATCTAGACAGCTTCGACAACATGAGCAAAATACCCCACTCATGACCTCGAATTAGCAGCTGTTGTATTTGCTTTGAAAATTTGGAGACATTATTTGTATGGTACAAAATTCGAAGTCTTCAGTCATCATAAGAGTCTCAAATATCTCTTTGATAAGAAGGAATTGAACATGAGGCAGAGGAGGTGGATGGAATTCCTGAAAGATTATGATTTTAATCTTCAGTACCATCCCGGCAAAGCCAATGTGGTGGTTGATGCTCTAAGTCGAAAGACTTTACATGTTAGTAACCTGATGGTAAAAGAGATGCAACTAATACAAGAGTTCAGCAATCTCAATCTTGGCATGCAGGTGAAAGAGAATAGCATCGTCCTAGAAATGTTACAAGTTACAAATGAGTTTGTCGATCTGATTAAAGAAAGATAAGCTGATGATGAGGAGCTACAAAAGCAGTTGGAAAGGGTAACAGAAGGGGTGGAGCCAGAATTCAAAAAAGGTTCTGATGGGATCATCCGATTCCGTAACAGAGTGTGCATTCCTATGGACTTTGAGGTTAGAAGAACTGTCCTAGAGGAAGCTCACAAGACTAGACTAAGTCTACATCTAGGTACCACCAAGATGTATCAAGATTTGAAGCAATTGTTTTGGTGGCCAGGGTTGAAGAAGGATGTGGCAGATTATGTGTCTCGATGCTCGGTTTGTCAGAAGGCCAAGATTGAACACTAGAAACCAGGTGGTCTATTGAGACCTTTGGAGATTCCGAAATGGAAGTGGGAGAGCATAGCGATGGATTTTATATCCCGTTTGCCAAGAACCAATTCAGGATGTGAAGCCATTTGGGTAGTAGTTGATAGATTAACCAAGTGTGCCCATTTCATTCCTATGAACATGAAGTATAGCCTGGAGAAGTTGACTCAACTTTACATCAGAGACATAGTCAGATTGCATGGAGTTCCTACCAGCATAATATCTGACCGTGATCCAAGGTTCCTATCCATGTTTTGGCAGAGTCTTCAACAAGCACTTGGCACTAAGCTGAAGTTCAGTATGACTTACCATCCACAAACTGATGGTCAAACCGAGCACACTATCCAATCCCTTGAAGATTTGTTGCGGACCTGTGTGCTTGAACAATATGGTAACTGGGAAACACTACTGCCATTGGTGGAATTCACTTATAACAACAGTTTTCATTCCAGTATTAGAATGGCTCCTTTTGAAGCACTATATGGTCAGAAATGTAGAACACCGTTGTGTTGGTTTCAAATAGGAGAAAACTTGCTAATTGGTCCCGACATAGTTCATGAAACTACTGAAAAGATCCAAATGATCAAGGATCGAATGAAAGCATCCCTAGATCATCAAAAGAGTTACGCTGATAAACATAGGAAACCCTTGGAATTTGATGTGGGAGATCATGTGTTCTTAAGGGTAAATCCTACCACGGGTATTGGAAGAGCAATCAAGTCCAAGAAGCTAACTCCTAGATTCGTTGGACCATATCAGATCTTGGAAAAGGTGGGGCCAGTTGCCTACAGAATTGCTCTACTTCCCCATTTGTCCAAGTTGCATGATGTATTCCATGTTTCACAATTAAGGAAATACATTCATGATCCTTCACATGTGGTTGCAATGGATGGCCTGCTTTTGAAGGAGAATCTGACTTTTGATGTACTACCAGTCAAAATTGAAGATAGGCGAATTAAACAGCATAGGGGCAAGGAAATCTCCTTGGTGAAGGTGATTTGGAGCAGAAAAAATGTGGAAGAAGCCACTTGGGAGCTGGATAACAAGATTAAAGTATCCCATCCACAATTGTTCAATGCCAACTAAATTTCGAGGACAAAATTCTAGTAAGTGGGAGAAGATTGTAACATCCTGATTTTAATTCCAAGCTTTATTATGAAACTTAAGTGAAATAACTCATGAAAATTCTAAGTATAAGCTAGGACTTAGTGAAGTAGTTGAGGCCAAAAGGTTGTTTAGGAGTTAAGAGGAATGTATTAGAGTTAGAAACCATCAACATATGGAATTTTGGTGATGTAATTGATTACCTTGGGGAAGGTAATCGATTATCATCATTCTGTGGGGAGCCCTAATTTTGATTTAAGGGATGTAATCGATTACATCAGGGAAGGTAATCGATTACAAGGTTGCTTTGAGAAATCTATTAGTTGAAGAATTAGGGTGGTAATTGATACGTGTTTCATGAAAAAAAAAAGAGTCTTGAGGACCACCCATTTGGGGCTTCCTCAAGAAGCCACTCGTTTATGGCCACATATTCCTTTTCTTCTTGCCAAAGAAAAGGAAACAACATAACAACAACAAAAACACAACCACACAACAACAACACTTCATCTTCTTCATTTCCATCATCTTCTCCATCATTTTCTTCATAATCAACTTAAACCCTAGAAATCAAACATCATAATCATCATGAACATCATTCCTATTATCTTCCTCAAACCCTAAGAAATAAATTAAGTCCGAGATCGCCCTTCTCTCCCTCTCAAATTCGTCTCCCTCCTTCTCCATTTCTCTTGAAGTTTTCAACTCCATAGCCATGAAGAACTTCTCATGCCTTCTTAATATCAAGTGAAGAACAACTCACCTCCCTCATATACCTCTCATTCTAGGATCATTCACACTCATTGGTTATTGGTTATATTAATGTGGCAAGTAATACTTAAGAGGTTTAAATTCTAGAATTCACAAAGCCAAGGAGAAGCTAAAGACCTAAGGTTCTTTATCTCTCATTGTTGTGAGGTAAGGGGTGGGTGTTACCTTGACCTAGGAAAGGCTTACTAGTTTGTCCATTGTGACTACAAAGATTTTTTGGTTAGTTATGATATTAAACATTAGGGTAGTAGATATAGACAATAACTAGAGAATAAGAACAAAGGAAATGAACCCATATTGTTATTTGTGGATATGTGTGTGTGATTTTAATCATGAATGCTTAAATGAAAAAGTGAAATTTGTGTATATTGTGATTATGTGTGTGCTAGTTAAATTGTTATATGTAAGGGAAAAGAACCATTATTTGATAATTGTGAATATTTGTTTATGTGATAATTAATTGAGATGTTGGATAATGTTAAAGGAAAATGCAGCTGAATTGGTCATTGGGGACACTGGCACACTAGGTGCCTTGCTAGGTGTTCCAAACTCCCCATTAGGTCCAAACGCCCCGTTAGGCGTCGGTGTACCCAATGGATCAATTCGCTGCTAAATAAAATGAATTAGAGTATAGAATAGAACTAAAGGAAATGAATTTGAATAAATTAATAAGCATAGACCTAACAGGTGATGCCTAATGGGTGCAAAAGTCCTGATGGGTGCAAAGTCCCTAATGGGTGTACCAAACGCCCTAGTAGGTGCAATCAAAATCCTAGTGATGCAAATATGAAATGAAGTAGGGAAAAGGCAAAGGTGAAATGAAATAGGTAAAGGAAAATGAGTACCAATGGAATATTGTTCTTGGATGAGTATGACATGATTGTGGAATTGATAATGTGTATTACCTGCTTTATTGTGTTTGACTTAGTAGATTACTATGTCTGATTAGAAACTACTTTTCTATTTCATGTGTAATTCTCACCTCCTTACCATTTTTCCACAGGTACTGAGATTGAGCTAACACAGCCCCCGGCCGAGCAGGTGCACTCTCGCTCATAGGGAGAGTAGGTTTTGGTTGTAGGACATGTATCGTGTCTTGGGCTCTGTTTTGATTATGATGATGTAGTGTTTATTTGTAAACAATGTAAATATCTTTTTGGGTGGGCCCAGGACAACTGCTTTGGGAAAAGGAGTCCTTTTAGGAATTTTAAACAAATCTGCAACTTGTTAATATTTATGCTAAAACTCTGATTTAAATATAACTGTGACGTGAATAGTGCATGCTGATGCACGATGTTATGTTTAGCCCTGCTGGCTTCTGAATGATATGAATACTTTGTTTAAAACAGGTTGCAGGACAAACTAAATTTTTGGGAAGTTATATAAACAAAGGAAACTACGTCCGTTTCATCGGAGATTTTTATAAGTTAAAAAGGAATTAAAAATAAAATTTTTATGTTCTCTATCTTATTAAGGGTAGCCAAGGGTAATTATAAATAGGGTGTTCTATCCTTGATGGAGGGACAAGCTAATTTGAGGAGTGGACAGACCAGTGTTTTGCATGATCAGGAGCGTATCCGGAGAAGACAGTCCCGTGCTGCTAAGTTCACTCGCAGGGAGCTACGAAGGAACCAAGATAGGGATGACTTTATGAGAGGCTGGGGAGCAACCCAAGGTATGCCATTTGATGTGCCTCCTTACACGGAGGAGGATTTTGGTTTGTTAGATACTTCTTCTGGAGAGGGGATATGGATGAGGATCACTAGTGAGAGGAGTGTTTATTTTCCTGATTTGCTTATGTAACCCCTATGACATACCTTGTATTTTGAAAATTGTAATTACACTCGTTTCTCTTTTGTTTTTAGGATTTATGTTGTGTTTAATTGCATGTGCATGTGGTTTTTCAGTTTTCGTTTTTATTGCATCTGCTTGGATATATATTGTGCTTGTTATAGGTGATCTGCTTGGATGTATATTGTGCTTGTTATAGGTGGGAGTTGATGTTTTCCCTCTGCGATGGTGCTTTATAGCACTTGAGTTTAATGATCAGCAGGTACATATGTTTGGGGGAGCATCTTCTCCCTTACAGGTGTTTAAAATTGCAGCGGGTGTAAAGGGAAGTGAATTCTGAACTTCTCTTTTATTTTTATTTTGTAGTTTAAGTTAGATTAGTTTGCTTGAGGACAAGCCAACCTCTAAGCTTGGGGGAGTGTACAAAATAAAAATTTTCACACTTGAATTTTCTTCCATTTTTTGGGTTGGTTTGTGTCCTTGGTAGAGGTAGGTAATTATTCTAGGCTTAGGACTGTTTTTCTGATGATAGGTGTAAATACTTGGTTTAGGATTAGACTCATTGATTTTATGATACTGATTTGATTGAGCTGTGAATATCTGTTGAGAACTTGTTATTTTGACAAACTGTTTAGGAACAGGTAATTAGTGAACTGACTTGAGCTCTGTGAGATTTTGAGCCTATACACTTGAATGGGTATGTACTTATTGATTATGTGATTTGAACCCCTATTTCTTTCATGAGAGTGTTCTCATTGATTTTGTGTTCTAGATGACCATTTTGAAATTGATAATTGTTTGCATGCATTAATATGATTAAGGCACTTAGGATGTGTTTTTATGGCCTTCAACTGATTTGAATTGAATATATTTCCTTTAATTGCCCATTTTGAGCCTATTGAGATATGATGATTTTTTTTGTACCCTGCATTGATTTGTATAATTTTTTATGAGTACCTTTGGAATTTTGAATGACCAATTGAGAGAATGACTCAAGAATAAAATATGGTAAAAGTGATGAGATTTCTATTTCTCTTCCTTTGAAAGAAAAAATAAATGAGAAAAATGAGAAATTAATAAGAAGGAAGATAATAGAAGATAGAAAAAGAATGAAAAAGAAAAGAAGAATGAAAAAGATTTTGAGATGAGTGTGAGTCTTTATTGTATTCATTGCTCATTCATGATTTTTGAGGAAAAATTTGTTTTTGCATTTTAGGCCTTAGTTTTATCATTTCTTTCTTTTATTCCACCTAACACTTTTAATCATGGCCTCATTACAACCAAAATTAAGACCTTTTGATTTTTGCATGGATTCAATAATTTCAGTGGAGATTTGGGTCTATGGTCAAGCATATGGTAACACTTTGTCGTTGTATGAACTTGAGTGCATTGTATATTAATAACCCTTGATACACATGAGAGATACATTGTGAGGTTGAGAGTGTTCACTAATTTTTGGTTCTTTTGAAGTTTGTTATTCTAACCAGTTTTTGATTGAATTAACTGCTTGTGAAGATAAGTGTTTGAGTCAGTGAGTCAAAGTCTTAGATTGGGTGTGTACATTTTGACTTAGGAAATAGTCTTGTGTTCTAGAGTTTTTATTTTACTTTTGCTCGGGACATGCAAAATACTAAGTTTGGGGGACTGATTTGGGTCTAATATATGATGATTTTGAGCATTAATTGACTTCCTTTTACTATGAATTGGGCTTGTTTCTTAAGGAAAGTTAGGATTTGCGTATGATTTTAGTAATATTAGGTAGATTAGAGTCCTTGAACGTTTTGATCCATTTTGGGTTTGATTTCAGGTATTTTGAAGCTTGATTTGATGACTTGTGCAAAGGAATGGAAATGAGCTTCAAAGACCAAGAGATTGGAGTTGAAATGGAGAAAAATCAAGTCTGCATCTGCTATCCACGCCCAGGCGTGGAAGACCCGTGCCTAGGCGCGTGGGGTCTAAATTGCCAGTAATGGGGTACAAAGTGCTAATTTGGGAGCTGCAACTCAGGCGTAGGGATAGACGCGTTCAAACGCCATGCTATGAACAAACAGCCTTCCCCAACTCTGATGGTCACGCCTAGGCGTGGGAAGCGTGCGCCTAGGCGCGCGCGTTCAGATCTTCAAGGATTTCTGATAGATTTTTGATAAATTTTTTTTAGAATTAGCTTTTTATATTTAAATTAGGATTTAGAATTAGGTTAGCAGCTATTAGAGAGGGAGATTACATATTTTCTGAGAGCATTAGAAGAGAAAGAAGGTTGAAGATCTATCAACGGAGGAATCCGGAGTGAAGATTGAAGACCTATTTGTGGTAATTCATTATTGCCTATGATCATGAATTCCACGTCTTATTCTTCTGTTTATTCTTTTATCATGTCTAACTAAAACACTTTGTTAGGAATATGGTGAATTTGCATGGATGATTTTATTTAATTTATGAATTAATGTTTTCCCTTTAAATCAAATGTTTGATTGTGTTTTTAAAGTTATACATGAACCTGATCAATTTATGTTTTGGATTTCTAATTCTTCAATTGGAAGATTAGCGATTAGAATAGGCCTTGCAATCAAACAATATAATTATTCAACTCGTAAGGGTTACTTTTGAGTAATTATATAACAATTAATTAATTCAACTGTTTTTAATAAAAGGTTATTCGATGGTTTAATCACTTAAGGGATTAAGGATTATCAAGTTGAATAATAAACGATAATTATACAAGAGGGATCTAATAATTATTGTAACACCCTCACTAAATATTATCCTTAAATTAAATTAAGCTTATTAAGTTACTTGAAAATTTCACTTAAAATTTGGCTGAGTCTCCTCTGTTTTTTGGACTTTCCAAAAATTAACATTTTTCACCTGTTCAATCCAGTACAGTCCAGAATAACATTTAATCATTTATATACATATTAATTAGTTTTGCATGCCCTATTAACAAAATAAAACAAAACTCAGGACTTACAACGATTGAATTATTTCAAAACCCAAAATAAATTAATTATAAGAAAATAACTATAATTACTCTCTTAACTAATTTATACTCCACCCACGGGGTGGAGTGCACTCTTGATCGGCCGAAAATAGTGCAAGCTCAGACTCCGTTCCTGTATAAAAACAGCAAAGAAGTGAGCACGCAGAACTTAGCAAATGACTTCAAAATAGATATAGTAGTACACTAAGCCATACACAAATTAGCATTTAATCACATAATATACAAATCATTTCACTCCAATTCATTCCATTCACATACACTTGTTATTTCGTGTTCATCTTCCTTAATATCGTTTTACCCTTATTTAGTCCTTTTCTCATTGTGCGTCTTACCACTGCACACAAATCGCTCATGTGTGTCTTACGCGACCATAACGCGCAAATCCCTCTTGCGCGTCTTACTTGGCTTGTCGCCCGCAACCCATAATTAAATAGCTTATTAGGGTACTGCGGATCCACCACTGCCCACAAATCGCTCTTGTGCGTCTTACTGCAGCACACGAATCGCTCTCGTGTGTCTTACGTGACCATTGCGCGCAAATCCCTCTTGTGCATCTTACTTGGCCTAATATCCACATACCATGATCATTTATTCTCATTTTATCTTTTTTTTTCATTTCTTTGTTCACTTTCTTCAATTTGCATGCCGTCTCTTTCCACTTGTCTCATTAACATCTTTTTGTCAAGTTAACAGCTCTTTACTTTAGTGGGCAACTCAGCAGACATACTTATATATTTATTCTAAGTCCACACTAGTTCCACCAACTCATTTTTAGTTACAAAATATCAAATCAAACATACAACAAAATATATATTTTCTCCTAGTAACTATCAAATACCATTTTCAAGCCATCACATAGAACTTATAAACATAAATATCAAAGTGGGGTTTTCTCTGTTAACCAATTATTCATTTTCTAATAATATCAATTACCCTAAGGTTCATTAACATAAATAATCAGCCGTTCTTAGTTATCACTATAGACCACTTAGAACTCACTCCCTAAGTCAAGGTAATACCCCCTCTTACCTTGCTTTTCCATAGACTAGTTTCTTTTTGTACGATAATGGCCAAACGTATCAAAGTCCATTGCTTACGCGTGGTGACAGGTTCTGAAGCTCCTTCGTCGTCTAATCATATTATATAAATTAAATAACAATCAATATAATGCGCCAAGGCCTACTCAAACACGAGAAAAAAACAACCACGCAAACGCTTTTATTTAAACAGCTAAACCAATATTGGCATTGAATTAGTGGTTTGATTCAATATGTTATATGTAACACCCCTAATTTTAGTCTCCCAAATAACAAAGAAATTAGTTATAATAGTTATTTTATAATTGATTTATTTTATAAAGGATTGGGGCTGATTTTTCTGAGTTTGGTGTTGGGAGGCTCTGTTAGGGTTTCTAATTCGTCTGGAATAATTCGTCTTCGTTTCTGAGTGTTGGAGAGTTAGTGATACACTACTGGAAAGCTTGAATCAAGGGCTTTTCATTGATATAAGATTTGTGAGCAGAGAGTTCTTGTGTGAGGAGGAATCAATCCAAGAAGTTGAAGCTTTGAAGCTGTCAACACTGTCTCTGTGTTCGTGGAGCTGTCTTTGAGCTTCGATTTAGGTAAGCTCAAGCACTTTTTGAATCTCAAACCACTTTTATTTTCTTGTTCATGTTGCATACAAAAAGTCCTAACCATTTTCCCCAAATTGTATTACCTTTTCATGCACCAAAATCTCTGGTTTTTGAACCCTGTTGAACCTGTGTTGGCTGAGGACATAGCTTGAGGTTCTTTTGGATTTCTTGCCAAAGTCAGTGATTTCACTCATCAAACACGATTTAGAGGTATGGGAGAAGTTTACCTTATACTATATTGAGACTAAAATCGTGTGTTTTAGGATTTGAGTCAACAAAGACTCAAAAGGGCATTATGTGAAAAGGTTAAAAGGCTTGGAGGCCAATTCTGTAACTCAATCCTTGTTGAGCAAGTTTAACAATCTGCATGCAAGTGATTTTGATGATTGAATCATAATCTAAATGTTTATTATGAGTTTTGTGGTATTAAGTTGTGTTTATGTTGGTTTTTATGCAATTTAATACTCTACATTGAATGCATGCAAATGAAATATGTTTCTGTGGTTGAACATGTTTAAATTAAGGTATGTGAACTCTATTGAGTGTTGAAATTGGTTAGATTTGAGTATAGAAAAGAATGGTATGCAAAACTTCACTTTTCAGTGTGCAGACTGCATAATCTAACCGGTTATTCGAATTCTGTAACCGGTTAGATACTGTAAATTTTCAAAGAAACTGAATTTCTGAAATTGGCACTGTATCCTTACCATTTTTACTCAAGTCTATACTCTATTTTCACTTGGAATCAATCTGAAAACATGTTAATAAACATTGTTTAGTTTAGATTGTAATTGAGGAGTCAATGCCTTAATATTCTAAGATAATTTCAAGAGGAAATAATGCTCATTTGGAATTGGATTGTGATTTAGACTTTTGAATGATGAAATCAGTGGGTTTTGAGGTATATAACAAAGCTAAGACTCTATTTATGGATTGGGTAGAGAATTCAAGAAAAAGGGTTTTCTGAATTGCAATTGTTAGTAAGTTCAGGTCTGTAATTCTAACTGGTTAGCCTGAGACTGTAACCGGTTAGTACCTGAAACTGAAAAATAAAAGTTACGTCTTTTAAATGAAAAATTTGATACCATTGGTTGAGATTTCCCAATCCAAGTTTAATGGCATGTTTTTAAGTAAATTCATGGATGAATTTTGGTGCCAAAGGTTATACCTCAAATTAATCATTCAAAAGAGAAATTGAGATATCTCTAAATCACAATAATTAAATTAAAGATAAAAACCAACCTCAATAATTGTGCATTCATGCATAGAG
The DNA here is from genome assembly GCA_037953625.1 of Crotalaria pallida. Taxonomy (NCBI): domain Eukaryota; kingdom Viridiplantae; phylum Streptophyta; class Magnoliopsida; order Fabales; family Fabaceae; genus Crotalaria; species Crotalaria pallida. Next base: position 82,767,996 of record CM075655.1, on the reverse strand, counting down.
GATGGAAGATAGGTTGGTAAGAAACGACTATCATATTCTGGGAATATGAGGAGGGTACTCCGGGAGTACCAAATTTGTAACCTACTTGATGACATATTCTGGGAATGTGGCCAGTGTCTGGGACATGGTTTCTTTGATGTGTTCTGGGAACACATTGGTATGCAATCTACTTGATGATACATTCTGGGAATGTGGCCAATGTCTGGGACATGGTTTCTTTGATACGTTCTGGGAACGTGATGCACACTCTGGGAGTGGTGCTTGTTTATATTCCAAGTATGGTTTGCTATACGTTCTGGGAACGTGATACACACTCTGGGAGTGATGTTTATTTATCCAAGTATGGTTTGGCATACGTTCTGGGAACGTATGTTAGTGTTTTGGGAACACACTGGTGTATTGGATGGACGTCCAAGATGGACTTATAGTGGAGGCCTCAGTTGTGGATAGAAATCATGCATCATGCCACCTGCATTATAAGAGATATAATGTTGAAAAATTGGTGTGCTCATATGTACTTGCATTATTGTCTGTCCATGACACTACTACAAAAAAACCTTTTGAGGGTGGTTATTTAAGCTAAAAGAGGGCCGTTCCGAACCCCCCTTAAATCCAGTTCCCTTGTAAGTGACACAGTTATGAGAGTGGTTCGGAACCGCCCTCTATACTTTTTTAGAGGGCGGTTCCGCACACAATTATGAGGGGGGTTTGGAACCGCCCTCTTTAAAAGTATAGAGGGCGGTTCCGAGCCACCCTCATAACTGTTGTAACACCCCGCAAATTCCTCGTATTAATTTAAAACACTAAAGAAACTACTTATGGGAAAAGTGTTTTGCAAAGAATATTTTCTTAAATAAATCTCTTTCTTAACTCACGTTTTCAAAGTGGTAAAGGATTTTGAAGAAATGATTTTTCATGAAATAATAATATGCTTTCTTCTAAAAGATGATTTTGGAAACAATTGGATCATGTGTTTGAAATTTTAGAAAACGGTATATTTCTTTTAATCAGGAATTATTTTCTAAAATGTGTTTTATACGTGTGTGTATGAGTGTGTCGTATGTGTGTGAGTGTGTTTTGTTCCCTAAACTTATGTGTTTGATATTTTGGGCATTCTAAATTTATGCATTGATGATTTCATTTTCTATGTGTTTAAACATGTGTATCTACGATTTTCATATGCATGCATGCTTAAGGTAAATAAAAGTATGTGTTGGCATGATGAATACATGTGCATGAATGTAGGTTCTAGATGTGATACGTGTAAGTGTGTGAAAATGCATGAATAGAAATGTGTGTGTGTGTCGTGTATAGAGGTGAGTGAGTAAGAAACCTAGGAATTTTCTAACTAAGTGAACCAAAACCTAACCCATTCCCAACTAAATCCCAACTAAGTGCCTCACTAAACCCTCACTATGAAGAAGAAACCCTAAGGAGTGCTTAAAGGTCAACAGCCTAGAATCACCCTAAAACCCCATATGGCCGAATGCCTTGATGCATGGCTTGGCCACCAAGCTCATCCCCTTGAGCCACAAGTGGCATACTTTTAGTCAAAACTATGACATCACTTTGATGACTTATGCATGACTTAAAGTGAGAAAAGGAAAGGAAGAAGAAAGAACCGTGGAGGAGGGACCAAGACCAAGGAAATTACAAATAAACCCTCCATGCAAACCCTTCTTGGCAAATAAGAAAAATAGAGAAAGACTAAAAGAAAAGGGACCAAACCGTGAGGGAGAGAGAGAGAGCTCATTTTTACCTTTCATTCCACCTTCACCATTCCTTTCTTTCTCTCAACAACAACAACACCAAACCGTGAGAGAGTGAATGAACTCCTCTTCATTCATTCATCAAACATCAACTCTCTTTCATTTCTTTTCCTAAGACCAAATACACACTTGGTTGAGAGCAACATCAAGCTCTTAACCTTAGAAAGAAATAGAGAGACTTAGAGAGAAAAAGAACCCGTGAGCATTCGAGAAGAGAGGGAGGGAAAGATCAAGCCCAATTCTTAGGATTTCTTGAAGATGGAGTAGAGAAGGTTGAAGATCTTCTCTTTTCCTTAGTTTGTTCAAAGATCTTAGAGTGCTAGGATGGTTTTCATTTTTCCAAACCTTGTAAAAGTCTCTTTGTTGATGCATGTATATCTTCCTTGTAGATCTATGTTTATGTGTAACTCCAAACCTTGATCCTTTGATTTCAAGAGCTAAACAAACTTGTAGACCCTTAAACCATGGACTCATCTATTCGGCCATATCTAGCAAATTAGGTTGTGATGATTTTTATTTTGTTTAAAGCTCATGCATGTTGGTTTGATGTTGGTTGATGTTGGTTTAAGTAGTTTCAATGCCTTGATTTTTACTTTGATCTTTATAAGCTTTGATTTTTGGTTTTCTTTTCAAAAAGGACTTGGATCTCTCGCTCATGATCACGGTTTTGTTTAAATGTGTGTTTAAATTCATGGATGGTCTTGATTCTCTCTCTTGCATGCGTGATTTTGTGACCTTATGATTCTTATTCTTCTCTTTTCAATGTTCTCTTTATGCCTAGCTATTGGATTTTTAAGACTTAATGAACCCATAAAACACTAGATCCTAAACTAGGCAATTCGGTTATGAGTAGAAAACTAAGTTTTGATGTTTTTTAATTTGACCTAAGTGGTTGCATGTTGATCTCGAGCTTAGAAAAGCTAATTTGAGTTGTTGAAATGTTTAATTTTGATTTGATTTTTAATTAAGTTTTAATTTTTGGGTTTTGACCATTAAAGCTTTAGATCTTGTGATGATCTTTGAAAGAGTTTGATCTTTGATGTATGCATGTTATTTTTGAACCAAAAGAGTAACCATCCTTCCTTGCATGTCACGGTTTTGAAGAGAGAGTAAAGGAAAACAACTTTTGAAAAATGACTTTTCTTTAATCTAAGTTGATGAGTGTTTAAAAATTGAAGATTTAAGTTTTCCTCTTGGTTTTGTTTAAAAAGGTTTCGGTTAAGCCTTGAAAATCAAAGAAACTATGATTTGTTTTCATAAAAGGGTCATGTATGTTATTCTCTTTGATTTACATGATTTTAAAAGTGCATGCAAAGAAAAAAATAAAAATGGAATTTATGTTTGAGGAGACTAATAGGTCACGGTTTGGGGAAGAAAAGGGAGTGGTATTTTCTAGAACCATGTGTTTGAAGTACATGTTGTTGGTTTGTTACTTTTAAGGTTCTTGCATGTTGAAATTTTTGCATCCAAGTCTTTGTTTTCCATGGTGATAATTCGGCCTATGCATGCTAGATAGACTAGGGTTCTTTTCTCATGAATTGACTTAAAAGTAATGGGTATGTTTTGAGAAATCATACTAAAATCAATTGTTTGAAATTATGTTGTGAATATGTGTGTGCCTAAGTGCTCTTGTGTTATGACCATGAATTATTTGTGAGTTGTCTGATTTCTTTGATAATTGACTAAGTTGACTACATGCCTCTGATTGATTCATGAAGTGTTACTTGTTGATGTATGTTAAGAGGATGTTTGGAAATGATGGAAATTTTTAATTGATGTTGGTGGCTGTTCCAAAGTGATTTTTGTGATAAAGACTTGAGTTTTAAAGTATTGGATTTAAGTTAAAGAAGTATTTGAAATAAAAAGTGTTTTTACGATGTTCTCGGGGTTTATCACAGTTGTTTTTGTAAAGTAATTCGTTGCTGTCCAGAACTACTTATAATTATTTCCTAAACTTAAAAATGTGTTCAAGCGATTTAAAGTAAAGTTTTTCAATGATAATTGATTTAAGAAAAGCCGGGTTAAAAACGGTAAGCTTTTCGATGTTTTCAAACATGATTATGGTGCTGTCCAAAACGGACCAGCAACCAAACTAAATGATTTGAACCATTTTATTTAATGATTTCAAATGGTTTTAAAATGTTTAAAGTGCTAAGAGGACATGGGGAGTGTTTGGATAAAATAAGAGTGTTTTATTTGATACGAGGAATGAATGGTGTCTAAGTTATGGAAATAGACTTTCTTAATGCAAGATAGTAACGTAAGCGTATTTTATTTAGTACGAGGAATTTGAAAGACGAGGGATTGGGGCAGCCGGCAGCAGAAAGAATCCAAGGTGACGGTACGCAATTAATAGCTGGACCTCAGGTGAGAGAGAAGCTATCCTAAGACATTGTGGTGTTTATTTAATTTAGTAGGACGTCCCGTATCATCTCAAAGATCGGGACTACGTGGTTGGAGTCAGTAGTACAAGTGGCAATTGTGTGATTGTGTGGCCACTTATATGAATGTGACAAAGACCACACTGTTGTTGTATGATGCTTGTGTGATTGATAGTATGTTTATAGATTTAATTATGCTGAATGGTATTTATTACTATTGATTAAATGAGTAACACATTGATGGACACCTGTTACGTCCTGAATAAGAGATGAAAGCGAAAAGAATAAGTTGAGAAAGTATTGAGATTAAAAGTAAAGCACAATAAGAAAGAAAGAGTTGAGATTGGGAAAGAATGAAATGATGATGTTGAGAACGAGCCAGAGCTGGGAGAAGAGATGTGGAAAGAGATGTGAAGTGTGATACCTTGTTCACGTTTTGGGAAGAAGCTTAGTGTTGAGTTGAGCTTGCTCCTCCATTAACACTCACCCAAAACGTGATTTTTGAAAAACAACTTTGAAAAGGAATTTTGTGAAATGATACTTTTGAGAGAAATTGGTGGAAACTATGTTGTTGTGAAAGAGTATGGAAAGGGACTTTGAAAGAGTTGTTGAAACAGTGTTTTGGGAAAGTTTGTGAAACGAAATGGAGATATGAGATTGTGAAAAGGTTGAGAGATGAGATTAGAGTTTGCTGATGCAATCCCAGCTCTGTGCTATGCGAAATTGATGAGTGAAAGGCTGTGCCAAGTTAGTGGTCGGGACTCATTGAAGGGTTGTACGAAGGATGGGCCGACCTTAGGTTAATTGAAAAGGCTAAAAGACTTAAAAGACATACGCGGTGAGGCAGGAGAGTGCGAAGTAGTGGAGAGGAAGATACTATGGGTATCTACGGATACTCAGGTAGGGATTGCAGGAGGGGAGGACGATGACGGTGAAACGTCAAGAAGTCTAGAGTATGTTTCTAGGCAGAACGAACTCCACAGGTAGCGCACTAACGTGGTGGGGACTGGGTCCAATGCCGTGGCAAGTTCTGCGGGCCCACTAGAAACATACTGTCGCCCCCTCGATGCAAATCTACAATAGTGGAGAGGGACTGGAACGGGGCAATGTGTTTTAATTATATGATATGTTTGAGGCTGAGACCTCCTGGCTTGGAGCCATTGTTGAGACAGCTGTCATGCCCGCGTGGTAAAGGTCCTGTACTCCTGTTGGCTTCCGACTAGGTTGGATGGATGACCGAGGAGATGTAGGCTTGAAACGTGAGTGCTAACTGCGAAAGAAAGACGTACCCCGATGATTCTTGAACTCCCCAATCATCGGTGGTTATACTTCGATAAAACATTATAAGAAAAGAATTATATGAGTGAGAGAATAAAAGTATGGAAAATGAGGAAGAGACTGCGAAGGGATTTGTGGAAAATAAAGCCCCATGAGTGGGAGGAGAGATAAAAGTGGAGAATAAGAAAGGAAATGGCAATGGATAAGGATAAAATGAAATCATAACATTGATAAAATGTTTGCATGCGTGTTGTATGTGTTGTGTGTTATCTGTGTGTCCTTTTACACTGCCTATTGTAATCCCACGCCGTCGACGATTCGTCGTTCGGATCGCTTACTCTCTCCTGTTCGTTGTTCTATCGGTGCTGCTGATATCGCAACGGGAAGATAGAGCATCGTGATGAGTTCTTCACACTAGAAGGATGGGAGTGGAAGCCTAAACGACAGTAAGGAAGTAAACAACGGAGGTGACTTCACTTTCGGGGATGAAGGAACGGTGCAAAGAGACGGGAATCTTCATCCGGTGGTCTTCATCAGAGTAACGCAGCGGAAGCAGTAGCAGTAAATTTAGTTTAGGATATGATTTGTGTCAAGGATTACCAAGCAATGTGCCACTCTTGTATTCAAAGCTAAGTTCTTACATCTGTAGTGAGGCCTACTCTTTTTGGAAAATCGAACCATGTAACCTCTTGGAAAATATCATGATGATTTGGAAATAATTCTTTTACGAAAATAAATGTTTTAGTAACACTCGGTTTTCAGCAAAAGGACTTTTAAATGCAACAATGATTTTTCAACAATGTGTTTACAAAAAAAAAAATCTGGCCTCAATTTTTGCAACCTTAAGTTAATATTTTGGTTTACGAAAATCGGGCTGTTACAGAATGGTATCAGAGCTATGGTAATCCTTAGTGGCCTTAAGCATGGGCTTACATGCTTTGCTTGTGTGACTCTGTATGTGTGCTTGCTAGAGCAGGGATAAGAACATAGGATTAAGTTCTCATCTTTTTAGGATAAGAAATTCTATCGGTGGCATTAGGGTTGACTGAGTTAGTCTAAGGAACTCACCCTATAGTTTGAGGAATGTAGACTAAGTAGGAAGTGAACACATCGAGACCCCATACCCTTGATGTCTCCTTAGTGATCGATAAACCCAGTTCGTTAGCTTAGACGTGTAACACCCTATGATTAATTACCCTTAATTCCCCTTATATTAAAATACGAACTCAAAAATTCATTTTTATTACATTAAAATCAACCGTCAAACGGACGGAGTTTTGTTTGTTTTTCGGACTAATCCAAAATTTGACCTGTGATAAACAATTTCAAATAAACAACTGATAGCCAGCAGGGCTTCAGATTATATTTCTAAATCAAATCAAGGCCCCACGGGCTCCAATGATATCAGTATGCAAAAATAAATCAGAGTATTAGCGGAAATACAAATTTTAAGCATTAAAACCAAAAGTTATAGCTTTAACAAAACAAGACATCCTAAGCCTCATTCGAATTATGCATATAAAATTTACATCAAAATAATATCAGAGGCTTAGGTCCATACTATACACTAAACCCATAACACCCTACTCTCCCTGTAAGGGAAAGTACTCCTGCTCGGCCGGGGGTTGTGCCAACTCAATCTCCGTACCTGCAAATGTAAGGGAGTGAGCATTGCACAAGAAATAGAAAGCAGTTTCTAACTAGACATAACAACTCACTAGGTCAAACACATTTAGCAATTAAGCAAATATTCACATATTGCACACCATACCCATTACAATATTTATTCCACATTTCCATTCTCATTATTCATTTCACCATCTGTTCCCCTGTATTTATTTTCCCCGTTTCCAAATAATTCCCTTTTTAAACCCTTACCTTTCCCTTATTTTTACGGTGTATGTATGTCTCCACCAAATCGAAGGCCTACATACATACACCAATCACGATGTATGTCTCCACCAAATCGAAGGCCTACATACATCGCGTTCCCATTACCATACCTTGTCCAATTTTATTCCCTGTTTCCTTTATTCATTTCCTTTTATTTACGGTGTATGTATGTCTCCACCAAATCGAAGGCCTACATACATCGCGTTTCCATTACCTTTACCTTATCCAATTTTATTCCCTTTTTAAATTATGTGTCCCTCAGGTCAGAGGTCAACACCCATTCATTATAATCCATTTTGTGTCCCTCAGGTCAGAGGTCAACACTCCAATACCTATTTTATTCGGTGTCCCTCACGTCAGAGGTCAACACCCAACCCATTATTTAATCCGGTGTCCCTCAGGTCAGAGGTCAACACCCAACCCATTATTTAATCCGGTGTCCCTCAGGTCAGAGGTCAACACCCATTCATTCCAATTCATATCGTGTCCCTCAGGTCAGAGGTCAACACATTTTACCATTCATATTGTGCCCCTCATATCAGAGGTCAGCATATTCATCACTTTCCATTACTCGTCACCTCAAATCAGAGGCCAACGCATTTAATCACATTTCCATATTCATTACCTCACATCAGAGGCCAAAACATACTTTCATATTCTCACATCAACAATTATATCACATTTAAACACAACAACACACATTCAACAACTAATCATTCATGCAAATCCCTCATTCACTTCCTTTCTCAGTTATCACAATTATGCCAAATAGTGTTCTCCTTTATAGCCCAACATTTTGATTGCCCTTCATTCTAATTTACATATATCACCTTTTACTTTTTAATTACTCATAACCGTTTTACTTCCGTTTCCCATATTCACAAGTCCAATTCATAATCCATAACCTTTGTTCACAATTGATAATACTTAACATTTTTACTTATTTAACAATTTGATACTAATATGCACATCCATCACCTCTAATCATTTCCATTCCCTTTCTTCCTATATCAATTTATTCCATAATACCTACATATATTGGCAACATCAATCAATTATCATTTAATTCACAACTTTACAAATAAAGACATTAGTCATAGAAATCATTTATGTCCACTTCGTTATCACATTACCCAATTCCTCATGTACCTCAATATAATCATTAACCAAATTTCATTTATCCATTAATTCATTCCTATATTATTGGGTTTCCTTTTCCTAGTCTTAACATCCATTTCATCATGCATATTTAATTATTTAGAATTTCATATTCAATCACATAGGGTTTTATAATCTAATTTTCTCCCCTAACACATAACCCTAACAAGCATTATATACTAACTAGAGCCTACTCCCTAGAACAAGGCAAAGCTCACTATATCCACTCCCTTACCTTAACCAAAGAGAGAGAAAGTGGAAGAACCCAAGCCGTAGCTCCAAGCGCTCCCAAAACCAAGGGCTCCGCACGCACGAAAATGGAGATAGTGATAATAATCTTCCCTAAGCCAAAGGAATGGAATGATAAAGAGATTATTGCCCCTTTTCCATAGAGAATTCGGATTTCCCAAAGAGGGGAAAGAGAGAGAGAGAGAGAAAATCCACATTAGAGAGAGAGAGGAACTTCAATAATCATGGATACTTACTTGGAGAGACCAAGGGAGACTTGATGGGGGACCTTGGAGTGATTCCCTTGAAGCTTGATGGATTTGGGATGAGAGATTGTGTGCCCTAGAGAGAGAAATTTCGTGCATTATGGCCAAAAGCACGCGTGAAACGCTTTTATTTTTTTCAGTTTTAGCAGCGCTTAATCGAGTATTACTCGATTAAAACCTCCCCCCCTTCAGGCTTAATCGATTAAGCTTCAACTTAATCGATTAAGTTGCAGGGTTTTCAGCACCCCGACTTTGAACGGCCGTAACTTCTTCGTTAACCGTTGGATCTTCCTCAAATTTTGACACAAGCTTCCTCACATATCCTACTTCACATCTAACGGTGGAATTTGTGTTTAGAGTTGTAGATCTTTTATTTTGAATTTCCTAATATCGGGTGTTTATAACACCGAAAACTCGATTTTTAACACTCGTTTGGTCTTCTTTAAATTTGCTTTTCGATGCCAATGCTCCTTGAATCCTATATGGCACTCAAAGCACTCCTAATCCATCATTTTAAATCCCTTCTATGAAAATCCTTTCTTCCAAATCTTACTATAATTCTAATTATTGTTAGAATTAAAATTCAGGATGTTACAAGACGTACCTCTGCCCGACGAGTAGCCGGTACCTTTGAAAGATAGGATACTATTCTTGAAACCCTGTCTGTTGAATTGCTTCAACAAAACAATTATAGTTGTTTAGATTTGAAGCCTTTCTTCATGAACCCTATCACATTGTGACCGTACCAACTCTATTTAAGAACTCTTTAATCCGAAGTGCGGAATTGGAAGTACCCTACCTGTCCTAGATAATTTAAGTTTGGAGAAAGAGAATTAGTTAAGTCGAAACCCCGTGAGTTTAAGTTATAAGCTGAACAAAAGTTGGGGAGTCACAAGAAGAACAGGGGGGCATGCGTTGTTAGCCCTTAGAGAAATATTAGAAGGAAGTTTGGAGATTAGGATTACCCCACATCCTAACTAGGTGTTTAAACGATCAAGGTAGTTAATTTGATTGATGTTTAGGACGAATATAAAGAGAAAAACGAGTTTGCTTGAGGAAGTGGGTAAGCTTAGATGGTAATAGAGACATTAGTCATAGAAATCATTTATGTCCACTTCGTTATCACATTACCCAATTCCTCATGTACCTCAATATAATCATTAACCAAATTTCATTTATCCATTAATTCATTCCTATATTATTGGGTTTCCTTTTCCTAGTCTTAACATCCATTTCATCATGCATATTTAATTATTTAGAATTTCATATTCAATCACATAGGGTTTTATAATCTAATTTTCTCCCCTAACACATAACCCTAACAAGCATTATATACTAACTAGAGCCTACTCCCTAGAACAAGGCAAAGCTCACTATATCCACTCCCTTACCTTAACCAAAGAGAGAGAAAGTGGAAGAACCCAAGCCGTAGCTCCAAGCGCTCCCAAAACCAAGGGCTCCGCACGCACGAAAATGGAGATAGTGATAATAATCTTCCCTAAGCCAAAGGAATGGAATGATAAAGAGATTATTGCCCCTTTTCCATAGAGAATTCGGATTTCCCAAAGAGGGGAAAGAGAGAGAGAGAGAAAATCCACATTAGAGAGAGAGAGAGGAACTTCAATAATCATGGATACTTACTTGGAGAGACCAAGGGAGACTTGATGGGTGATGAGCATTTTATTTCCTATTTTTCCTTGCATTATTTTACTCCTATTATTGATTTAGTGATTTAGAGTTTATTGGACTACTATATTGAATATTGTTTAATTTGGGATTGTTTGACGGTTGAAGTTGCACTGTTTGCTGTTTTGCTATTAGTGTATTTGATTGATTCTGTGGTTGCTAGTTCACATAGTTGTGGGTGGAATTTTTGCACGAAAATTTATATCCACACTACTTTTATCATATAAAAAGGTTTTGAGGCACCACGATCACTCAGATCATCACTGGTTGTGAGTTCCAGAAAAATTTTCCAAGTTTTAGCAGCACTTTCTTCAAATCGTCGCAACTTTTGACCCGTAACTCGGAATTTGACGAATTTTATAGCAAATCGAAGGGAATTTTCTGAATAATCTGATTTTTCTCACTTCGTCAGAAAACTCCTTCGTCTGGATCCTGAAAAAGCCGTTTTACTATTTCTTTTTTATTTTACAAGTTTTATTTTCTTAGTTTTTGGTCTCTGATTTAATTGTTTGACTTTGTTCCCTTTTGAATTTTGTCCTCAAACTTTTTGTGGTATGTTTTCATGATTTTAGGGTGCTGAAAAAAATAAAGGAAAAAATTTTAAAAAATAAAAAAATTTTGTTGCCTATTTTGGTCATGTATATTAGTGACAGTTTGCTATGATACATGGTGTTCTGTTCAGTACATGACTAGGGGCAACCCAAGCTACTTGCATCCATATAACCCTGAAATTGATAGAACTTATCACAGACTAGTTAAACAAAATAGGAACCAGTCCATAGGTAGTGAGTCTATTGAGTCTTTACATAGTGAGTCTGCTTCTTTTTCTTCTATTCCTATAAATTCTTATTCTTATTCTGATTATTCTGAAAATATGGCTCAACCTCCATCACGTGAGAGGACATTGAGGGAGCTGGCTGCACCTGATTTCACTATTGAAGATTTGTGCATCCAGTATCCCGATGACCCGTATGAGCTAAGGTCTGGACTAATTCATTTGTTGCCCAAGTTTAATGGTCTTGCAGGTGAGGATCCTCATAAACATCTCAAGCAGTTTCATATTGTCTGTGCTACTATGAAACCACATGATGTTCAAGAGGATCATGTTTGTCTTAAGGCATTCCCACACTCCCTAGAGGGGCTAGCCAAGGATTGGTTGTACGATCTGGCCCCTGGTTCTATCACAGTCTGGGATGACCTGAAGAGGGCATTTTTGGAGAAATTCTTCCCTGCATGCAGAACAACAGCATTCCGAAAGGATATATCAGGCATCAGGCAACAAAGTGGAGAAAGTCTCTATGAGTATTGGGAGAGATTCAAGAGACTGTGTGCGAGCTGCCCCCACCATCAGATCTCAGAGCAGCTGCTTATTCAATATTTCTATGAAGGTCTCAACCTCATGGACAGAAACATGCTTGATGCTGCAAGTGGTGGTGCCCTAGGAGACATGACACCTTTAGAATCCAGAGTCAAGATTGAGAAGATGGCTTCCAATTGTCAACAATTCCATGCAAGGGGCAACAGCGATGCAATCATAGTGAGAGGAGTGAATGATGTTGGCACAAGTTCTGGTAAGGTTGAGAAGCTTGAACAGAAGATAGATTCACTTACAACTTTGGTCACTCAATTGGCCATCAACCAGAAGAAGTTGTCCCTGCCTGCTAGATTATGTGGCATATGCACATCCGCTGAGCACCCCACAGATGCATGCCCTTCTGTGCAGCAGCAACCAACGACTGGTGCTGACCAACCTGAGGCATATGCCGCCAACATCTTCAACAGTAGAAACCAGCAGCCACAGAACTTTGATCTCTCTACCAATAGATACAACCCTGGTTGGAGGAACCATCCCAACCTGAGATGGTCTGATCAGCAGCAACCTTCACAGGTTCAATTTCAGAACAATTCTAGACCACCATATGTACCTCTTTCAGTCCAGCAACAGAGACAACAACAGGCTAATTCTGCACCACCAGCTCCTAGTACTGAGCAGCAGCCTTCATTGGAAGAGCTGATGAAAAAGATGACCATGCAAAATCTCCAATTCCAACAGGAAACTAGAGCATCCATTCAAAGACAAGAGGCCTCCATTCAATCTTTGACCAATCAGATGGGACAGATGGCAACAGCAATCAACACTATGCAATCTCAGAATTCTAACAAGTTGCCATCCCAAACAGTGATCAATCCAAACCAGAATGTGAATGCCATTAGTCTAAGGTCAGGGAAGCAGATTGTCACACCCACACCAGAATCTGACCTCAACAAAGATGATCTAGTTTCAACCAACAAGAAGAGCCAAATGGTCGAGGAGAGTGAGCACACAAGTACCAGAAAATCCCATCCAGCTCAGCCTTCCACAAGCACAACACCTGCTGCTGCCCAACAACCACCCCCCATTCCTCTTCCTTTCCCACCAAGGGGGGTGACTCAAAGCAAGAAAATGGAAGAGATTGACAAAGAGATACTTGACACATTCAGGAAGGTGGAAGTCAACATACCCCTTCTTGATGCAATCAAGTAGATTCCAAGGTATGCAAAGTTCTTGAAGGATCTATGCACACACAAACGGAAGCTCAAGGGCAATGAGAGGATCAACATGGGAAGAAATGTCTCTGCTCTTATAGGTAAACCCGTCCCTCATATTCCTGAAAAGTGTAAGGATCCTGGAACTTTCTCTGTGCCTTGTATCATAGGTAATACTAAATTTGAGAATGCTTTGCTAGATTTAGGAGCATCTATTAATGTTATGCCTATGTCTGTTTTCAAGTCTCTTTCACTTGGACCCCTTCAACCTACGGGTGTGGTTATTCACTTGGCAAATAGATCTAATGCCTACCCCGCAGGTTTGATAGAGGATGTCCTGGTTCGGGTTGAAGAGCTTATCTTTCCTGCTGATTTTTATATTCTTGATATGGAAGAGGACACCTCTCGTAGTGCTGTCCCTATCATATTAGGGAGACCATTTTTGAAAACAGCCCGAACCAAGATAGATGTGCATGCAGGTACACTTTCCATGGAATTTGATGACAGTGTGGTTCGATTCAATATTTTTGATGCTATGAAACATTTTTCTGATGACCACTCTGTTTTTCATGTTGACTTGATTGATGATCTGATTGATGAGCATGTTCTAGACTTTTTGCATGATTATGATTTGCCATCTTTCACTAGCTCATTTACTTGTTCTGCATGTTCTGATTCCGAAATGTGCACTGCATGCATTGAAATTGACCAGTTTTTAAATTCTGCTACTGCATCTGTTGATTCATATGATATAGATTCAGATCATGCTAACCCTAACCCCATTTCTGTTATGCATGAGTGTAATCCATTTGTTCAGGTGCAGGCGGCAGAATCCAATTCTGCTGCTCCTTTAGTTCCATCTGTGATGCAGGCACCTTTATTGGACCTGAAGCCCCTTCCTCCTCATCTCAAATATGCTTACTTGGAGGCTGAGCAGAAACTTCCAGTGATCATCTCTACCTCCCTTTCTGTTGATCAAGAGAAGAAGCTGCTGGATGTGATTAGAGCAAACAAAAGGGCAATAGGATGGACTTTGGCAGACATACCTGGTATTAGCCCCTCCATGTGCATGCATCGGATTTTATTGGAGGATGGGGCTAAACCAGTGAGATAACCCCAGAGACGGTTGAACCCCCAGATTCTTGATGTGGTGAAGAAAGAGGTCACCAAGTTGCTGCAAGCTGGCATTATCTACCCCATTTCAGACAGCACTTGGGTAAGCCCGGTTCAAGTAGTTCCCAAGAAGTCTGGGGTGACAGTTGTCAAAAATGAGAAGGATGAGCTGATTCCCACTAGAGTGCAGAACAGTTGGAGAGTCTGTATTGACTATAGGAAGCTCAACCAGGCGACCCGCAAGGATCACTTTCCTCTTCCCTTCATTGATCAGATGTTGGAGCGCCTGGCAGGTAAATCTCACTATTGCTTCTTAGATGGTTTCTCTGGTTATTTCCAAATCTGTATTGCACCAGAGGACCAACATAAGACTACATTTACCTGTCCTTTTGGTACATTTGCTTATAGGAAAATGCCTTTTGGCCTATGCAATGCTCCTGGCACTTTTCAAAGATGTATGATGAGTATTTTTAATGACTTACTTGAGCATTGCATAGAGGTCTTCATGGATGATTTTAGTGTATATGGTTCCTCTTTTGATGCATGTCTTGATAGTTTGTCTAAGGTGCTTAATAGGTGCATTGAGACTAACCTTGTCTTGAATTTTGAAAAATGTCATTTTATGGTAGAACAAGGCATAGTCTTAGGGCACATTATTTCGCATAAGGGCATAGAGGTTGACCCTGCTAAGCTGCATGTAATATCACATTTGCCTTACCCCTCTTGCGTGCGAGAGGTGCGTTCTTTTCTTGGCCATGCAGGTTTCTATTGCAAGTTTATTCAGAACTTTAGCAAGATAGCCCTTCCACTATCCAACTTGCTTCAAAAGGATACCACATTTGAGTTTGGAGACCAATGCAAGAAGGCATTTGATGAGCTAAAGAGAGCACTCACCACCACTCCCATCATCCAACCACCTGACTGGACTCTCCCATTTGAGCTCATGACCGATGCCTCGAATTATGCTTTGGGAGCAGTTCTCTCCCAAAGGGTTGGTAAAATGTCTCATGTGATTTATTATGCATCTAGGACTTTAGATTCAGCACAAGTTAATTACACCACAACTGAAAAAGAGCTGTTAGCCATTGTCTTTGCACTTGATAAGTTTAGATCATATCTGTTAGGTTCTAAGGTTGTGGTGTATACTGATCATGCTGCTCTGAAGTATCTTTTGAAAAAGACAGATTCCAAACCTAGGTTGATTAGATGGATGTTGCTCCTCCAGGAGTTTGATCTTGAGATTCAGGATCGGAGTGGTGCACATAACCTGGTCGCAGACCACTTGAGCAGAATAGAGAGAGAGGAGGATGCATTTCCTATCCGGGATGACTTCCCGGATGAGAAGCTTTTAGTTTTGCATGTTTCACATCCCCCTCCCCTTATTCCTTGGTTTGCTGATATTGTAAATTATATAGTTGCATCTGTTTTTCCACCCTTGGCATCCAAAGCTCAAAGAGACAAATTGAAGAGCGATGCCAAGTATTATGTATGGGATGACCCCTATTTGTGGCGTTTTTTCAGTGATCAGGTCATTCGCAGGTGCATTCCAGACCAGGAGATCCAATCGGTTCTCCAATTTTGCCATGCTTCACCAGTTGGAGGCCACCTTGGCACTCAAAGGACAGCACGAAAGGTGCTGGATTCTGGATTTTATTGGCCTACCATCTTCAAGGATGCAAGCAAAATCTGCAGCTCATGTGAGCAATGTCAAAGGGCAGGAGGCACCCTATCTTGGAGGCAACAGATGCCGCAACAACCTATGTTGTTCTGTGAGGTGTTTGATGTCTGGGGTATAGATTTCATGGGCCCCTTTCCTGTTTCTTTTGGTTTTTATTATATCTTACTTGCTGTGGATTATGTATCCAAATGGGTGGAAGCTAAGGCCACCATGACTAATGATGCTCAGGTTGTTGTAGATTTTGTCAGGACTAATATCCTTTGCAGGTTTGGCATACCTAGAGCCATAGTCAGTGATCAAGGCACACACTTCTGCAATAGATCCATGCAAGCTTTGCTCAAGAAGTATGGGGTTGTGCACAAAGTTTCTACACCATATCACCCCCAAACCAATGGGCAAGCTGAGATTTCAAACAGAGAGATCAAGAGGATTTTGGAGAAGATGGTGAAGCCTAATAGAAAGGATTGGAGCACACGATTGGAGGATGCTCTATGGGCCCATCAGACTGCTTACAAGGCACCCATAGGGATGTCACCTTATCGGGTTGTTTTTGGTAAGGCATGCCACCTGCCTGTGGAGATAGAGCATCGTGCATATTGGGCTGTGAAGCAATGTAACTTAGCTCTTGATCAAGCGGGTGGGGAGAGGAAGCTGCAGTTGAGTGAGCTAGATGAGATCCGTTTGGAGGCCTATGAGAATTCCAAGTTCTACAAAGAGAAGACCAAGAAGCTCCATGATAGCTCAATTTGCAGAAAGGAGTTCTTGGTTGGTCAAAAAGTGTTGCTCTACAACTCTAGGCTTGGACTCATGAGTGAAAAGCTCCGCTCTAAATGGATTGGACCGTTTGTAGTCACCCAGGTGTTTCCTTATGGCACTGTGGAGATCAAGAGTGAGTCCACAGACAAGAGCTTCAAAGTCAATGGCCACCGACTCAAGCCTTTCCTAACCTCTCCTACTTTGGATGATGCACCTGTGGAGGAAGCCTCATTGGTCGACCCCATTTTTGACCCACCATGATTTCGGGAGCCTTCTTTTCTCCTTCCTTACTCTTTTTATTGCACTTGTCTATAGCTGTCTGATTCTGCTATTTGTGTTCCATTGAGGACAATGTGTGATTTAAGTGTGGGGGGGGGAGAGTAGTTTAGGTTGCATATTTTTGCTTTGATTTTTTAGGTTTTGCTAAGTTTTGGGCATTTTCTTGCATGTTTTTGCTTCATTTTAGTAGAGTCTTGGTATCTTGTGTCTGAATTCATGCATTTCTGTGTGTAAAGTTGCTTTTGATAATTAAGAGGTGGTAACACTGTGATAGAATTGTCCCTTTTGTGAGGATTTGAGCCTTAATTGTGGGTGGATTGCTATATATGCCACCTAATTTTTCTTTCATGTGTGATTGCACTCTGGATTACTTGCACTCTAGAACTTGACTTGACTCTTGTTGATACTTGATATTCCCATGCACATTTTGAAATGATTTAGGCATTGTTTTTTTTCTTGAATAAGCCACTAGCCATATGAGCCTACCTTGAATGAATTTATCCTTTGATAGCCCCTTTGAGCCTTTATATCCCTTTTCTTTGTTCTTTAGCTCATTACAAGCCTATGACTGAAAAACCATGATTGTCCTAACCTTAGGGAATGTTGGAGCTTTGGAATTGTTTTGGGAATGGGTATTGAGTAAGCGAGGGTGCTTTGTTCTTCATCTCTTGTGAGTTCTGGGTTTTGCCTCTATGGTCGGTGATGTAATTATGGCTTTGTCTCATTATGCCATTTTTATTGTTTCTTCTTTTCTTTCGTTCATGAAGTTCTGCAATGTAATGCAATTCAAAAAAAAAAATTGAAAAAATGAATGATGAAAAAAAAGAAAGGAAGAAGAAGAAGAAAAAAAAAAGAAAAAAAAATGGAATAAAAGGTTGATTGAGGCATGGAGGATTGGAATTAGAGGTTGTTGTTATGTTTACCATTTCATTCTGGGGTGGATTGTGCTTATTTTTTTTACTTGTTCCCCATTGCTCCTCTATTCCCTGGGTTTTAGCTACATTTCCCATATTTTTATCCTACCTTCTCCTTGGCCCCATTACAACCCTGAAAAGACCTTTTGATCTTAATGTGCATGTGTGTTGATTGTTGATGTTAGAGGCTTGTCAAGCCTATGGTTGTGTTTGTTTTTCATGATGTGCCTTGAGTGTAAACACTGATTAACCTTAAACACTTGAGTGTAAACACTATTGAGTGATCCTTGTGAGTTTCTATCATCTTTGTGACTACCCTCTTGATGTCATTGGTTTTCTTTGCATATTTGAAATAATTGGATGATGCTCATGAATGCCTTGATTCTTTGGTCCTTATTTTCTTCATGTGCTCGATTTTGCCCATTTCTTTGCATTTCCTAGAATTCATTGTGAAGTATGTAATCTCTTAGGTTTGCATTCATTAGTTGTAGTAATCTTGTTGCATGATTCACTTTGGTGCATATTGATCTTCTCAGTCCTAATTCTTAGTTTTGCCCAGGAGTGCAAAAGGATAAGTGTGGGGGTATTTGATGAGCATTTTATTTCCTATTTTTCCTTGCATTATTTTACTCCTATTATTGATACTTGTTGCCTATTTGACATTGTTTAGCTTGATTTAGTGATTTAGAGTTTATTGGACTACTATTCTGAATATTGTTTAATTTGGGATTATTTAGCCTAATTAATTCTATTTCTATTTTCAGGTCATATTTGGCACAAGGGCTTTTTGGACATTTTGGGAATGAAGATTTAATGTTGGAAGAGAAGATATATGATGAAGTGAAGATTGTAATCTATCTTTAGGATTAGTTGAGATGTAGTTATATTTTTTAAGATTTAGATTTTATCTATAAGATATTTTTAGATTTAATTTAGAGATAAACTTTCCTTAGGATTTGGGCCCATGATTTAGGCCCGTTTTGAGATTTAAAAAGCTAAATTCGTGTAAACCCTAGGAGACCTTCCATTCACGTTTTTTTACATTCTCTCTCATAGAGAAGGCTTAGTTTTGCTCTCCAAGCTTGTGGAGGCTGCTAGGGTTTCTCTCTCTTCCCTTTTCTACACGTTTTTTGGTATTTTTCTTCATGGAAGGCTAAACTCTTAGGTTAAATCCCTTTGGTAATGTATCACATACTCTTGAGGTTTTGTTCTTAATGCTATTTCGTTTTTATTCACTGTTTTCATGCTTATTGATATGTTATGGTTCGCTTAGTTCCATTATATAGAGATAATCCATGTGTATGAATACTTAATTTATGCAAACTCGTAAAAACTCCATGCTTAGGCTTTTAATGCTTAATTAGAGGTTTGGGTTTTGGGGTGAGAATTGAATTTTCGCTTAGTATTTAATTCTCACGAGTTGGACAGTGAAGAGGAAAGAAATTGATCTTTTGTGACCGATGATAGAGTTGTGAACGCGAGCCAAAGGGGTTTATCCGCTTTTCCTTATTTGTTTCTTCGTTTTGATTTAATTCTGTTTTGATTTCAATTATTCAATATTCAATACAAAAAAAACCCCCCTGTTTTCTATGCATACTATGTGTTCGACCTTTTGCTTGATAAGATATTCCTTGGGAGACGACCTAGGAGTCACTTCCTAGTACTATACTTAAACTATTTTTATTTGTATCGGGTACGGCCTCGATCAATGGGGGACCTTGGAGTGATTCCCTTGAAGCTTGATGGATTTGGGATGAGAGATTGTGTGCCCTAGAGAGAGAAATTTCGTGCATTATGGCCAAAAGCACGCGTGGAACGCTTTTATTTTTTTCAGTTTTAGCAGCGCTTAATCGAGTATTACTCGATTAAAACCTCCCCCCTTCAGGCTTAATCGATTAAGCTTCAACTTAATCGATTAAGTTGCTAGGTTTTCAGCACCCCGACTTTGAACGGCCGTAACTTCTTCGTTAACCGTTGGATCTTCCTCAAATTTTGACACAAGCTTCCTCACATATCCTACTTCACATCTAAAGGTGGAATTTGTGTTTAGAGTTGTAGATCTTTTATTTTGAATTTCCTAATATCGGGTGTTTATAACACCGAAAACTCGATTTTTAACACTCGTTTGGTCTTCTTTAAATTTGCTTTTCGATGCCAATGCTCCTTGACTCCTATATGGCACTCAAAGCACTCCTAATCCATCATTTTAAATCCCTTCTATGAAAATCCTTTCTTCCAAATCCTACTATAATTCTAATTATTGTTAGAATTAAAATTCGGGATGTTACATTTCTCCCCCACTTATTAGAATTTCGTCCCCGAAATTCCGTTCAATTCCTTCAAATGGAGAACCATCCCAACATGGGTTTTCTAAACTACGATGCACACTGCACTAGGTCCTACTCCCCCACTTTGAATCGGCATACTACCTTGCTTAAGTATGCCACCAGACTCATGTGTCCAATGAAGAATACAACTCGTGGTTTAGTTTGGTTAAACTAGAAGCAAAATTCTCTAAGGTTTTTGAGGTTTACTCCGATATCGGTCAAACATTGCAAGAGTTCTAATCACAATCTACCTGGTGATCTACACTTAGGCTTTATTCTTAAGTCCTAAGCAACCACACTCATTGACAAGTAAATAGTTAGCAATTGCCTGGCAATCAAAATTCAAATATACGCACCAACATTTCATATCAGCGCATAAGTGCAAGCACTAACCTAGCAACCTCTACTTGATTCTAATCTAATTCCGATCTACCTGAATCAGCCCTAGAACTCAGGTCTAAATCCATGCACACATCTTAGATAAGCTGCACACATTTAAAATGCAATCCAAGAAGAGTTTGAAACTTTTCATGGTTTCCCATGATTTTTTTTACACATTCAAGTTATGCATGCCAAGATAAAACTTTGATAAAATCACCCACTTGCATGGTTTCAAAGTTTAATGATTAAAACCTCATAAATTCAAAGTATGTGCGCTTTTATGAACATCGGAATAGTGTTCGGAAATTCGTTTGTGCATTTATGCATTTATAAAATTACAGGGACATGCCGAAAGCATGCATGCATTCATCTATGTTTAGAAATTTTGCTTATCTTACAAGAAAGGCACTTACATATGCATAAGTCCAAAAAATAGCACATCAACAAATATTGATGTGGTGGTGTGTCGATAGGTTCATTATTCTTGAAAAATCAAGTTCCTTTCTTGATGGACAACCATTTTGATTTGTTTTACATAAAATCCTTAGGAAAAGATTAAATCAGGAAAAATTTATTTCACACTCTAAAACTTTGATATGTTCATGCCAGATTAACTTGGGTGAAGTTCCAAAAACTAGTTTTATAAAGTAAAGCATATCTCTTTGTAAAGGATTTTCTCCATCTAATTTCGGGATATTTAGGTGAAGGATTATGACCTTCCTCAAAGTTAGCAAACTCAATGAGAATGGGAGTATGTGGTTTACTAGAAAATTTATTTCGATGATTCTCAACAATCCAAATAGTCACATTCCCTTTGACTTTGAGTTTGAAGATTAAGCTCCATTCCGAATCGAGTAAAGTCACCTAGAAGGGTTCCTATTTAATCAGCATGGGGATCGATTAAAAGAATAAATTAGTCCACCGCTTGATTACTTAGGAATCCTTGGTTGACTCACTAGCTTTTCAAAATTTCTCTACACAACTTAGTACTCAATTTGGAAGAATTTATGGTTCCATTAGAACAGAAAAATTCATTTTTGAATTCAATTCCAAAACATAAAAATTCATTGGGGTCACTATCACGCTTGAAAAATAAATCGAATGGTTCCTGATTTTTGAAATGATTACGCTTGAGAACCAAGCGACTTGTTGATAGCAATACCATTCCTTGAGGATGTTTTGCGAAAGGTTTTATGCTCCAAACAATTTTCATCATGCACATGTTTCAGACAATAACAATTATCATTAAAATGCAAAATTTCATCGTGTAGGAAAACACAGGACAATACATAGCATCGCATTCATTCATTTCTAAACACATAACCTAGCTCTATTCAATCACTTTGGATTTTAAGCACCTAATGCCTAATCTTAGGACTATTACTATGTACTATCTTGGGGTTTCTTATATTCAATTCTAGATGTATGAATACTAGCAATCTATCGTAGCTAACTAGGATTCCTAACGAGCTACTCCTCTTATCTTAAGACAAGGCAATACTTCCTATACTTCCGTTGCGCAACTCTGATTCTAAAATGCTTACGCATACGAAAACCTATGACAAGGACCTCTAATCTTGATGAATTTGGGATCTCACTAAATTCCCAAAGTACTCGTCGAAACTTAAGGACAGGATGATGATATCCCCCAACAGATGTACACTTGAGGTGATCAGGCTCAATCATACATCATATCAGTGATAAGACCATTTTTGTCTTACTTAAGCTTGAATTTATCAACCTATTAGTTTCAAAATGTTGAAATCTTGTTTGGTGTATCACATTTAGATTTGGTTTACTTAGCGCGAAACTAAAGATCACTGCCTCCCGGTGGGGTAGCAACTTAGCGCCCTAGCCCGTTGGGGTATTGTTTTCCTTAGCTTCGTCATTTACCCACTTCTAAATATGATTCATCGCTTTCCACAAGATTTCAAGTTTAGCATGGTAAACTAAACATAATGAGTGGACTTAGAAAAATTTTCCAATGCTTACCATGCTTCTCGAAAGAATCATCAGACACTAATCGCGTTTCTCAATATACTTAACAAACTTAAAAGAATTTAAGCTACTCGCTATCCTAGACTCATCAACTATGCCTATTATCATGCTAACAATAATACCTAACTAAATCACAAAGCAGTTTGATATCAGACTACCAGTTACTCGCTTGATGAGTAACTACAGGAGTAGTAAGTTACTCCAATGGGCCGAGGAAAAACTGCTCTGATACCATAAATGTAACACCCTATGATTAATTACCCTTAATTCCCCTTATATTAAAATACGAACTCAAAAATTCATTTTTATTACATTAAAATCAACCGTCAAACGGACGGAGTTTTGTTTGTTTTTCGGACTAATCCAAAATTTGACCTGTGATAAACAATTTCAAATAAACAACTGATAGCCAGCAGGGCTTCAGATTATATTTCTAAATCAAATCAAGGCCCCACGGGCTCCAATGATATCAGTATGCAAAAATAAATCAGAGTATTAGCGGAAATACAAATTTTAAGCATTAAAACCAAAAGTTATAGCTTTAGCAAAACAAGACATCCTAAGCCTCATTCGAATTATGCATATAAAATTTACATCAAAATAATATCAGAGGCTTAGGTCCATACTATACACTAAACCCATAACACCCTACTCTCCCGGTAAGGGAAAGTACTCCTGCTCGGCCGGGGGTTGTGCCAACTCAATCTCCGTACCTGTAAATGTAAGGGAGTGAGCATTGCACAAGAAATAGAAAGCAGTTTCTAACTAGACATAACAACTCACTAGGTCAAACACATTTAGCAATTAAGCATATATTCACATATTGCACACCATACCCATTACAATATTTATTCCACATTTCCATTCTCATTATTCATTTCACCATATGTTCCCCTGTATTTATTTTCCCCATTTCCAAATAATTCCCTTTTTAAACCCTTACCTTTCCCTTATTTTTACGGTGTATGTAT
Organism: Crotalaria pallida; assembly: GCA_037953625.1. Taxonomy (NCBI): domain Eukaryota; kingdom Viridiplantae; phylum Streptophyta; class Magnoliopsida; order Fabales; family Fabaceae; genus Crotalaria; species Crotalaria pallida. The sequence goes on along the minus strand of CM075655.1, from coordinate 82,744,394 downwards.
GTCTCCACCAAATCGAAGGCCTACATACATACACCAATCACGATGTATGTCTCCACCAAATCGAAGGCCTACATACATCGCGTTCCCATTACCATACCTTGTCCAATTTTATTCCCTGTTTCCTTTATTCATTTCCTTTTATTTACGGTGTATGTATGTCTCCACCAAATCGAAGGCCTACATACATAAACCAACCACGATGTATGTCTCCACCAAATCGAAGGCCTACATACATCGCGTTTCCATTACCTTTACCTTATCCAATTTTATTCCCTTTTTAAATTATGTGTCCCTCAGGTCAGAGGTCAACACCCATTCATTATAATCCATTTTGTGTCCCTCAGGTCAGAGGTCAACACTCCAATACCTATTTTATTCGGTGTCCCTCAGGTCAGAGGTCAACACCCAACCCATTATTTAATCCGGTGTCCCTCAGGTCAGAGGTCAACACCCAACCCATTATTTAATCCGGTGTCCCTCAGGTCAGAGGTCAACACCCAACCCATTATTTAATCCGGTGTCCCTCAGGTCAGAGGTCAACACATTTTACCATTCATATTGTGCCCCTCATATCAGAGGTCAGCATATTCATCACTTTCCATTACTCATCACCTCAAATCAGAGGCCAACGCATTTAATCACATTTCCATATTCATTACCTCACATCAGAGGCCAAAACATACTTTCATATTCTCACATCAACAATTATATCACATTTGAACACAACAACACACATTCAACAACTAATCATTCATGCAAATTCCTCATTCACTTCCTTTCTCAGTTATCACAATTATGCCAAATAGTGTTCTCCTTTATAGCCCAACATTTTGATTGCCCTTCATTCTAATTTACATATATCACCTTTTACTTTTTAATTACTCATAACCGTTTTACTTCCGTTTCCCATATTCACAAGTCCAATTCATAATCCATAACCTTTGTTCACAATTGATAATACTTAACATTTTTACTTATTTAACAATTTGATACTAATATGCACATCCATCACCTCTAATCATTTCCATTCCCTTTCTTCCTATATCAATTTATTCCATAATACCTACATATATTGGCAACATCAATCAATTATCATTTAATTCACAACTTTACAAATAAAGACATTAGTCATAGAAATCATTTATGTCCACTTCGTTATCACATTACCCAATTCCTCATGTACCTCAATATAATCATTAACCAAATTTCATTTATCCATTAATTCATTCCTATATTATTGGGTTTCCTTTTCCTAGTCTTAACATCCATTTCATCATGCATATTTAATTATTTAGAATTTCATATTCAATCACATAGGGTTTTATAATCTAATTTTCTCCCCTAACACATAACCCTAACAAGCATTATATACTAACTAGAGCCTACTCCCTAGAACAAGGCAAAGCTCACTATATCCACTCCCTTACCTTAACCAAAGAGAGAGAAAGTGGAAGAACCCAAGCCGTAGCTCCAAGCGCTCCCAAAACCAAGGGCTCCGCACGCACGAAAATGGAGATAGTGATAATAATCTTCCCTAAGCCAAAGGAATGGAATGATAAAGAGATTATTGCCCCTTTTCCATAGAGAATTCGGATTTCCCAAAGAGGGGAAAGAGAGAGAGAGAGAGAAAATCCACATTAGAGAGAGAGAGGAACTTCAATAATCATGGATACTTACTTGGAGAGACCAAGGGAGACTTGATGGGGGACCTTGGAGTGATTCCCTTGAAGCTTGATGGATTTGGGATGAGAGATTGTGTGCCCTAGAGAGAGAAATTTCGTGCATTATGGCCAAAAGCACGCGTGAAACGCTTTTATTTTTTTCAGTTTTAGCAGCGCTTAATCGAGTATTACTCGATTAAAACCTCCCCCCCTTCAGGCTTAATCGATTAAGCTTCAACTTAATCGATTAAGTTGCAGGGTTTTCAGCACCCCGACTTTGAACGGCCGTAACTTCTTCGTTAACCGTTGGATCTTCCTCAAATTTTGACACAAGCTTCCTCACATATCCTACTTCACATCTAACGGTGGAATTTGTGTTTAGAGTTGTAGATCTTTTATTTTGAATTTCCTAATATCGGGTGTTTATAACACCGAAAACTCGATTTTTAACACTCGTTTGGTCTTCTTTAAATTTGCTTTTCGATGCCAATGCTCCTTGAATCCTATATGGCACTCAAAGCACTCCTAATCCATCATTTTAAATCCCTTCTATGAAAATCCTTTCTTCCAAATCATACTATAATTCTAATTATTGTTAGAATTAAAATTCAGGATGTTACAAGACGTACCTCTGCCCGACGAGTAGCCGGTACCTTTGAAAGATAGGATACTATTCTTGAACCCTGTCTGTTGAATTGCTTCAACAAAACAATTATAGTTGTTTAGATTTGAAGCCTTTCTTCATGAACCCTATCACATTGTGACCGTACCAACTCTATTTAAGAACTCTTTAATCCGAAGTGCGGAATTGGAAGTACCCTACCTGTCCTAGATAATTTAAGTTTGGAGAAAGAGAATTAGTTAAGTCGAAACCCCGTGAGTTTAAGTTATAAGCTGAACAAAAGTTGGGGAGTCACAAGAAGAACAGGGGGGCATGCGTTGTTAGCCCTTAGAGAATTATTAGAAGGAAGTTTGGAGATTAGGATTACCCCACATCCTAACTAGGTGTTTAAACGATCAAGGTAGTTAATTTGATTGATGTTTAGGACGAATATAAAGCGAAAAGCGAGTTTGCTTGAGGAAGTGGGTAAGCTTAGATGGTAATAGAACCCCCTTAAGACCGAGGCATGATAGGTGAAACCCTTAGAGTTTGGAGGAGAATTTGGATCATGGAGTGATCATTAAGGTAGTAGGGATCCAAGTTATAGGAAGTAGTGAGTATTCAAGGATTTTTAGGTAAAGATCCTTGCTTTTGGAAATGTATGAATGCTTGATTGAATTCCCTCAGTCCTTACCCATGGTTGGACTTTCTACGACGACAACCAGCTACAAGAGTAACGTCTTCTTTGGCTAGTCCGTCGGACTTAACCCGAAACGACACGCGAACGGTGATGCGAGTGCGATCTCCTTAACTGAAAGCAACAAACGAGGAACACTGCAAGAAGGATTCTACCTGCAAAAAGGAATACGACTATGAAGAATGAATGAGAGTGTTCTTATGAGAATCACGGCAACGTGAGGATTTTGTGCTCTGCTGTCCAATTCGTAACGTATTTCTTGGGGACGAGAAATCTTTAAGTTGGGGAGAATGTAACACCCCGCAAATTCCTCGTATTAATTTAAAACACTAAAGAAACTACTTGTGGGAAAAGTGTTTTGCAAAGAATATTTTCTTAAATAAATCTCTTTCTTAACTCACGTTTTCAAAGTGGTAAACGATTTTAAAGAAATGATTTTTCATGAAATAATAATATGCTTTCTTCTAAAAGATGATTTTGGAAACAATTGGATCATGTGTTTGAAATTTTAGAAAACGGTGTATTTCTTTTAATCAGGAATTATTTTCTAAAATGTGTTTTATACGTGTGTGTATGAGTGTGTCGTATGTGTGTGAGTGTGTTTTGTTCCCTAAACTTATGTGTTTGATATTTTGGGCATTCTAAATTTATGCATTGATGATTTCATTTTCTATGTGTTTAAACATGTGTATGTACGATTTTCATATACATGCATGCTTAAGGTAAATAAAAGTATGTGTTGGCATGATGAATACATGTGCATGAATGTAGGTTCTAGATATGATACGTGTAAGTGTGTGAAAATGCATGAATAGAAATGTGTGTGTGTGTGTCGTGTATAGAGGTGAGTGAGTAAGAAACCTAGGAATTTTCTAACTAAGTGAACCAAAACCTAACCCGTTCCCAACTAAATCCCAACTAAGTGCCTCACTAAACCCTCACTATGAAGAAGAAACCCTAAGGAGTGCTTAAAGGTCAAAAGCCTAGAATCACCCTAAAACCCCATATGGGCGAATGCCTTGATGCATGGCTTGGCCACCAAGCTCATCCCCTTGAGCCACAAGTGGCATACTTTTAGTCAAAACTATGACATCACTTTGATGACTTATGCATGACTTAAAGTGAGAAAAGGAAAGGAAGAAGAAAGAACCGTGGAGGAGGGACCAAGACCAAGGAAATTGCAAATAAACCCTCCATGCAAACCCTTCTTGGCAAATAAGAAAAATAGAGAAAGACTAAAAGAAAAGGGACCAAACCGTGAGGGAGAGAGAGAGCTCATTTTCACCTTTCATTCCACCTTCACCATTCCTTTCTTTCTCTCAACAACAACAACACCAAACCGTGAGAGAGTGAATGAACTCCTCTTCATTCATTCATCAAACATCAACTCTCTTTCATTTCTTTTCCTAAGACCAAATACACACTTGGTTGAGAGCAACATCAAGCTCTTAACCTTAGAAAGAAATAGAGAGACTTAGAGAGAAAAAGAACCCGTGAGCATTCGAGAAGAGAGCGAGGGAAAGATCAAGCCCAATTCTTAGGATTTTTTTGAAGATGGAGTATAGAAGGTTGAAGATCTTCTCTTTTCCTTAGTTTGTTCAAAGATCTTAGAGTGCTAGGATGGTTTTCATTTTTCCAAACCTTGTAAAAGTCTCTTTGTTGATGCATGTATATCTTCCTTGTAGATCTATGTTTATGTGTAACTCCTAAACCTTGATCCTTTGATTTCAAGAGCTAAACAAACTTGTAGACCCTTAAACCATGGACTCATCTATTCGGCCATATCTAGCAAATTAGGTTGTGATGATTTTTATTTTGTTTAAAGCTCATGCATGTTGGTTTGATGTTGGTTGAGGTTGGTTTAAGTAGTTTCAATGCCTTGATTTTTACTTTGATCTTTATAAGCTTTGATTTTTGGTTTTCTTTTCAAAAAGGACTTGGATCTCTCGCTCATGATCACGGTTTTGTTTAAATGTGTGTTGAAATTCATGGATGGTCTTGATTCTCTCTCTTGCATGCGTGATTTTGTGACCTTATGATTCCTATTCTTCTCTTTTCAATGTTCTCTTTATGCCTAGCTATTGGATTTTTAAGACTTAATGAACCCATAAAACACTAGATCCTAAACTAGGCAATTCGGTTATGAGTAGAAAACTAAGTCTTGATGCTTTTTAATTTGACCTAAGTGGTTGCATGTTGATCTCGTGCTTAGAAAAGCTAATTTGAGTTGTTGAAATGTTTAATTTTGATTTGATTTTTAATTAAGTTTTAAATTTTGGGTTTTGACCATTAAAGCTTTAGATCTTGTGATGATCTTTGAAAGAGTTTGATCTTTGATGTATGCATGTTATTTTTGAACCAAAAGAGTAACCATCCTTCCTTGCATGTCACGGTTTTGAAGAGAGAGTAAAGGAAAACAACTTTTGAAAAATGACTTTTCTTTAATCTAAGTTGATGAGTGTTTAAAAATTGAAGATTTAAGTTTTCCTCTTGGTTTTGTTTAAAAAGGTTTTGGTTAAGCCTTGAAAATCAAAGAAACTATGATTTGTTTTCATAAAAGGGTCATGTATGTTATTCTCTTTGATTTACATGATTTTAAAAGTGCATGCAAAGAAAAAAATAAAAATGGAATTTATGTTTGAGGAGACTAATAGGTCACGGTTTGGGGAAGAAAAGGGAGTGGTATTTTCTAGAACCATGTGTTTGAAGTACATGTTGTTGGTTTGTTACTTTTAAGGTTCTTGCATGTTGAAATTTTTGCATCCAAGGCTTTGTTTTCCATGGTGATAATTCGGCCTATGCATGCTAGATAGACCAGGGTTCTTTTCTCATGAATTGACTTAAAAGTAATGGGTATGTTTTGAGAAATCATACTAAAATCAATTGTTTGAAATTATGTTGTGAATATGTGTGTGCCTAAGTGTTCTTGTGTTATGACCATGAATTATTTGTGAGTTGTCTGATTTCTTTGATAATTGACTAAGTTGACTACATGCCTCTGATTGATTCATGAAGTGTTACTTGTTGATGTATGTTAAGAGGATGTTTGAAAGACGAGGGATTGGGGCAGCCGGCAGCAGAAAGAATCCAAGGTGACGGTACGCAATTAATAGCTGGACCTCAGGTGAGAGAGAAGCTATCCTAAGACACTGTGGTGTTTAGGTAATTTAGTAGGACGTCCCGTATCATCTCAAAGATCGGGACTACGTGGTTGGAGTCAGTAGTATAAGTGGCAATTGTGTGATTGTGTGGCCACTTATATGAATGTGACAAAGACCACACTGTTGTTGTATGATGCTTGTGTGATTGATAGTATGTTTATAGATTTAATTATGCTGAATGGTATTTATTACTATTGATTAAATGAGTAACACATTGATGGACGCCTGTTACGTCCTGAATAAGAGATGAAAGCGAAAAGAATAAGTTGAGAAAGTATTGAGATTAAAAGTAAAGCACAATAAGAAAGAAAGAGTTGAGATTGGGAAAGAATGAAATGATGATGTTGGGAACGAGCCAGAGCTGGGAGAAGAAATGTGGAAAGAGATGTGAAGTGTGATACCTTGTTCACGTTTTGGGAAGAAGCTTAGTGTTGAGTTGAGCTTGCTCCTCCATTAACACTCACCCAAAACGTGATTTTTGAAAAACAGCTTTGAAAAGGAATTTTGTGAAATGATACTTTTGAGAGAAATTGGTGGAAACTATGTTGTTGTGAAAGAGTATGGAAAGGGACTTTGAAAGAGTTGTTGAAACAGTGTTTTGGGAAAGTTTGTGAAACGAAATGGAGATATGAGATTGTGAAAAGGTTGAGAGATGAGATTAGAGTTTGCTGATGCAATCCCAGCTCTGTGCTATGCGAAATTGATGAGTGAAAGGCTGTGCCAAGTTAGTGGTCGGGACTCATTGAAGGGTTGTACGAAGGATGGGCCGACCTTAGGTTAATTGAAAAGGCTAAAAGACTTAAAAGACATACGCGGTGAGGCAGGAGAGTGCGAAGTAGTGGAGAGGAAGATACTATGGGTATCTACGGATACTGAGGTGGGGATTGCAGGAGGGGAGGACGATGACGGTGAAACGTCAAGAAGTCTAGAGTATGTTTCTAGGCAGAACGAATTCCACAGGTGGCGCACTAACATGGTGGGGACTGGGTCCAATGCCGTGGCAAGTTCTGCGGGCACACTAGAAACATATTGTCGCCCCCTCGATGCAAATCTACAACAGTGGAGAGGGACTGGAACGAGGCAATGTGTTTTAATTATATGATATGTTTGAGGCTAAGACCTCTTGGAGCCATTGTTGAGACAGCTGTCATGCCCGCGTGGTAAAGGTCCTGTACTCCTGTTGGCTTCCGACTAGGTTGGATGGATGACCGAGGAGATGTAGGCTTGCAGCGTGAGTGCTAACTGCGAAAGAAAGACGTACTCCGATGATTTTTGAACTCCCCAATCATCGGTGGTTATACTTCGATAAAACATTATAAGAAAAGAATTATATGAGTGAGAGAATAAAAGTATGGAAAATGAGGAAGAGACTGCGAAGGGATTTGTGGAAAATAAAGCCCCATAAGTGGGAGGAGAGATAAAAGTGGAGAATAAGAAAGGAAATGGCAATGGATAAGGATAAAATGAAATCATAACATTGATAAAATGTTTGCATGCGTGTTGTATGTGTTGTGTGTTATCTGTGTGTCCTTTTACACTGCCTATTGTAATCCCACGCCGTCGACGATTCGTCGTTCGGATCGCTTACTCTCTCCTGTTTGTTGTTCTATCGGTGCTGCTGATATCGCAACGGGCAGATGGATCATCGTGATGAGTTCATCACACTAGAAGGATGCGAGCGGAAGCCTAAACGACAGTAAGGAAGTAAACAACGGAGGTGACTTCACTTTCGGGGATGAAGGAACGGTGCAAAGAGACAGGAATCTCCATCCGGTGGTCTTCATCAGAGTAACGCAGCGAAAGCAGTAGCAATAAATTTAGTTTAGGATATGATTTCTGTCAAGGATTACCAAGCAATGTGCCACTCTTGTATTCAAAGCTAAGTTCTTACATCTGTAGTGAGGCCTACTCTTTTTGGAAAATCGAACCATGTAACCTCTTGGAAAATATCATGATGATTTGGAAATAATTCTTTTACGAAAATAAATGTTTTAGTAACACTCGGTTTTCAGCAAAAGGACTTTTAAATGCAACAATGATTTTTCAACAATGTGTTTACAAAAAAAAAAAAAAAAATCTGGCCTCAATTTTTGCAACCTTAAGTAAATATTTTGGTTTACGAAAATCGGGATGTTACAACTGTGCCACTTACAAGGGCACTAGATTTAAGGGGGGTTCAGAACGACCCTACTCTAACTTAAATAACCGCCTTCATTTATTCTATTTTTTATTTTTTTTATATTTTCTGAACCGTCTTCTTTAACTACTTTTTGAACCACACTCATATATATTTTTACTAACCACCATTATTTTTTAGGAATTTTTTTTTTATATTTTCTGAACCGTCCTGTTTTGCATTATCATGACACGCAACATCATACATAATTCTAATTCTATGGAATATAATATTTAATACAAGATATATTACTTATTTAATCCGACAAAATGACTTCCTTGTATCATTAAAGAGCTACATATAAGACTGATATCATTAGATACACATATGATGATTGTAACACCCCGCAAATCCCTCGTATTGAATTAAAATACTAAAGAAATTCATTTTTGAGAGAAAAGAGTTTTAAAAGAGTATTTTCTTAAATTCATATTTTTAAAGATAATGGGTGACTTTTAAAGAAATAATTTCCTAAAATAATTGAGTTTTTGAAAAAGTTTATATGCTTTATGCTTTATAAAAGAATATTTGGATTTTGTTTAAGCTATCCTGAGATGAACTAGAATTATTTCCTAGGGGTGTGTATATATGGTTTGGTATGCTTAATATGATGTTAAGAGTTAATGATGCATGAATACGTGTGATGCATATATGTGGATATGCCGTATGGACATGATACCCTAAAGATGTCACTTGTAATGCCTATATGTGTGTTAAGTATATGCATTACCCATGATGCCATAAAGGATTCTTATGTTTTGAAATTTGATTTATTTGAGTGTCTGACTTTGTGTGCTTGATTGTTTAAGGTTTTAATTAAGATTTTTGTTTTATTGACTCATGATTTCATGGAAAATTATTTTCTCTTAAACTCCAAAGAATCAAAGTCCAATCACCTCTAGAAACCATAATTAGCACCTTGATCTTTGATTAAACCCTAATCGAGCTCTTAATCCTTGATTAAGTGCTTAATCACTCTTTTAAACCCTAAATCCTAAAGGTTAGTGAGCTAACCTAGAATTAATCCTCCTTAAGCCTATGATTAAGTTTTTGATTAGCACCTTAATCCTTGATTAAGCCCTAATCACTAAGGATTGGTGGACTAAACCTAGATTAATTAACCTAATCCTACCCTAATCATGATTAGAACCCTAACTAGTGCCTTAAACCTAATTAAGCTAATCTAACCTACCCTAAACCCCATGTGGCCGAATGCATGTACTTGGGTTGGCCACCAAGTAGCTTTGCTTAGTCATAAGCTAGGATGCCTTGTAGTCAACACAATGACATCATCCTCATGACCAAGCATGACATAAGGAAGGGAGAAAGTGAAGAATAGGAAGGAAAGAGGAAGGAGCCGTGAGGGAGCTTAAGGCAAGACTTGGTCTCCAAGTTTTGTGACTTAGTCCCCAAGTATTTGCGATTTAGCCCTCCATGCAAGCCCTTGATGGCAATTAGGAAAAAGTGAAGAAGATTAAAAGAGAGGGCCAAAACCGTGTGGTGAAAAGTGAGTTCTCTTTCATTCCTTCACTCTTCATTCTTTCATCTTCTTCCCATCAACACCAACACACACCAACAAAGTACCCCAAAACCGTGAGGGAGTGAGTGAATTCTTCTCCATTCATTCGTCAACACAAACTTTCTTTCATTCCTTCATTTCTTCCCAAGACCAAACACACAAACACTAAGAGAAAATCAAACTCTTAGTGAAATGAGAGAGAGTGGCCGAATAGAGAGAAGAGGGACCAACACTTCAAACTCTCCATAACCTAAGCAAGATCAAGCCAAGCTAGTGAAAAGGAAAGCAGAAAACCATGGACTAGGAAAAGAAGGGAGAAACCGTGAAGACTAGGAAGAGAGATGGAAGATTTTGGACTTGATTCTTAAAAAGTTTTGATTAAGTAAGGATTTCATCTGATGATCTTAAAAGTTTTAAACCCTTTTTCTTTGATTCTTCTTCGTTTTCATGCTTTCTTTCTAAACTTTGGTTTTGTTTGAAGAAGTGTTGATGCATGTTTACTTTTATGTTTGATCTAGTGCTTTTGACTTCATGCATTGCAAGATCTATGCTTGATCTATGATAAACTTGATGTTGGAGTCGTGATATTTGAAATGATTGAACTTTTCCTTGCTGATTTTCTTTGTGATGGCCACGGTTTGATGTTGCTATGCATGAAAGCTGGATTTTCTTTTGATTGATCTTTTGCATGTCACAATCTTTAGTTTAATGTTGTTTTGAATGAATAGAAATTATGTGATTTACTATGTTTAGCCACGGTTTGTACTTGATCTTTAGGTTAGGGGTTTTGATGTTGGATTTTGGTTATGAGTAGGTGATTTCCATGAACTTTGAGGTGATTTTATGTGTTAAATGTGAAGTCAAAATTGTTTAGAAACCTAGGCATGCTCACGGTTTCACCTAGGAAGAACATGCTAGGGTTATGTCTTTACTTCCTTAATGAATTATGTGAAATTGTTGATTGAATTTGGAGTTGTTTTTAAGTCTTGAAACCTTGAAAACATTTTTTAGAAAACCTAGTCAAGGCCACGGTTTGGACCTTAGACTTTGAGTAAATTTCCTTGAGTATGTGGATGCTTATATTGTGAAATTAGGTGTTGATTTGTGAAGCCATGATGTATACGGTTTCAACATATTTAGGTATATTAGGATGAAGTTTTGCTAAGTTGGAAATTGATTAAGTGAAAGATAAAAGGAGTTATGTTTGTGTGAGGCATGATTCGGTTTGTCTATGTTTAAGAATTTGATTTCTTTATGTGATTAAGCTATATGTATGAATGAATATATGGGCATGTTTATGTTTGACTTGACTTGATAACTTGTGATTGTGTGACGCTTAAAATGAAAGTGTGTTTGTTTGAGATTCTTGAGTAAAGTAAGAATGATATTTAGGATGCATGAAGATGTTTAAATGATTTAGTTTATTTGAGTACCATGCTGCCCACATTTGGTTCTAAGTGTTCGATTTTGAGAAAGTGTTGGTTTAAGTGTTTATTTGATTGTTCTCAAGATGCTTGATTTGTTTATGGAATTGAGTTGAGTTTGAACGATGGAAAAGGAATTTAAAAACTTAGGACATGATGCTGTCCAGAATTTTCTAAGTTATATTCTCAATTTAAAAGTGTTTTCAAAAGTGTTTTGAGGCTAAGTCTTCATGGGTATTTGATACATGACATAGTTGGTTTGAAAAATGCGATTTTTCGGTGTTTTTGGAATTGAACTCAATGCTGTCCAAGATGGACCAGCAACCCAACGAATTGGTTTAAATCATTTTATAAAATGTTTTCAGATGATTTTAAAATAATTAAAGTATTAGAAATATGGGAATTGTTTTGATAAAACCACAAGTATTTTAAGCCTTCCGACTGGGAACGGGAAGTGTCACGGATTAAGAAAAGATTTTCTTAATACGTGATCGTAAAGTAAGAGTTTTTTATTTAATACGGGGAAATGAGAGGTGTATAAGTTATGAAAAAGATTTTCATAATATAAGTTAATAACGTGAGCGTATTTTATTTAGTACGAGGAATCTTAAAGATGAGGGAATGGGGCAGCAGGCAGCACAAGGGATACGCGGAGACGGTACGCATCAAATAGCTGGACCTCAGGTGAGAGAGAAGCTATCCTAAGACACTGTGGTGTTTAGGTGATGTATTAGGACGTTTCGTATCATCTCAAAGTTCGGAACTTAGTGGTCCACAGTCAGTAGTACAAGTGGCAATTGTTTGATTGTGTGGCCACTTATACGAAGGTGACGAAGACCACATTGTTGTTGTGTGTGGATTGTGTGATTGATGCTTTATTTTATGTCTTTAATTATCTATGCCTGATGCAATATAATACTGTGAACTTAAATGAGTAAAATGCTGACGGACGTCTGTACGTCCTGAATAAAGAAATAAAAAGGGTAAAGAAGGAGTTGTGAAAGTAATAAGATTGGAAGTAAAGATATGATGAGAAATGAATAATGAGGAAGAGATAAGAGTTGAGATTGGGGGAAAGAATGAATGGCAATGTTGAGAACGAGCCAGAGTTGGGAAGAGTGATGCGGTTTGTTGGAGATGAGATGTGAGTTGAGCGGAGCTGGGCTCCTTGGTTTTTGGTTTTAGTCTGGGAACTAGCGTTGAGTTGAGCTTGCTCCTCCACTAGCGCCCAGCAAAATTGTAAATTTTGAAAGGGTTTCGAAAAACAGTTTCGAACAGGTTTTTAAAAAGAGGTTTTCAAAAAGGTTTTTGAAAAGGAGATTCTTGGAAGAAATTTTAGAAAAGAGTTTGTGAACAGGAATTCTTTTAAAAGTGTTTTTCTTTTTGAGAGGAGATGTAGACGTGAGTGATCGTCGAGATTGAAATGAATACTTTGATGGTATTTTAACATTCCCCAATCACCAGAGGTGATGAAATGATAAGAATGGAGGAAAAGAGAGTACAGTGATGAAATGGAAATGAATGAGAAAAGAAAAGAATGTTTATAAGATGTGAAAGTAAAGGAGAATGAGATAGTATAACAATAATGCTAATAATGTAAGAGGATAATGATGATGATATCAATAATTTGTTTGGTTGTTGTGTGCTTGTGAATTGTATTGTGTGTTTGTTTGGTCCTATTATTTTGCCTATCGTAATCCCACACCGTCGACGATGCGTCGTTCGGATCGCTTACTCTCTCCTGTTCGTTGGCATATCGGTGCTGCTGATGTCTCAACGGGCAGACGGAGTACCGCTTGGGGATCATCCCTCTAGATGGAGCTGAATGACAACCGCAGAGCAGCGATAGAGACGATTGCATTTTTTGGGGAGTGAATAAAGGGCGCAAGAAGAAAGGAGAGTCCCATCCGGATGTCTTCACCAGAAGGAAGCGAACGTAGAAGTGTCTAGGTTAAGTTTATGGATTGTGTTTGAGAGTCAAAGGATTACCAAGCAATATGCCACTCATGTAATACAGCAAAATTTAAATCTTTCTTTGTAAAGTACTTTATTTGGGAAGAGTGGTCAATGTAAACTTTTGAAATCCATTATGAGTATTAATGTCCTTGAAACTAAATCATTTTTTATGAAGAGAAAAGTTTTATAAAAGGGACTGTTTTAGTAACAACTCGATTTTCAATAAAAGAACTTTTAAATACACCATGACTTTTCAACAATGTGTTAAAAAAAAAATCTGGCCTCACTTTTGGCAACTTTCAGTTAATTGTTTTGAGTACGAAAATCGGGCTGTTACAATGATGGTAGCTATAGTGTTAACATCAAAAACCCAAAATCAAAAATCCAGCAACCCATCACAAAATCCCAGCATCACAAATAAAACAACTCATCACAAAATCCCAAAATCATAAATCCAACAAACCAAAAACTAGTACAATAAATCACTAAGTCCAGCAAAACCATTATAGTGCTGACATCTCTTGTGAAAAAACCTTGTAGTGCTTGGCATATATGCTGCCTACAATTCCTCTAGCAAATGATAAGTCAATTCTTCTCTTCATGAAGCATTTCGCGACTATATTCTTTATAATCGCAATCTGAGAAGTACTGAAAAAATGAAATAAACAGTTAAATTAATAAACAGTTTATACTTTATGATGCATCACTGCAAGCACAATTGAAAATTGAAAAGAAAAATAATTTAGTTAAGGCCTAAATCATGTGAAACAAACATTACATATTTTTATGTGTAAATCCATATTCTCAAGAAAGCAAAGTGAAAAAGGACTAATGCTATACCTGAAACTTATTATCGGTGGGCCAGGTCTATCATCTGGAGTGGGGAACTCAAACTTGAAGCTATATCAAAACAGATAAAATATAGTTAAACACTCAAACATAGCTAAGAAGTGAGATAAACACATTTTAACGAAAATGAAAAGCATTTCATACTCAGGTATTAACAATTTCATCTACATGGCCCATTCGCTCCAAAGCCTGAAATATTATTTAGATATGATAAATTGTAGCAATTTCGTTAATACTTAAGAGTAGATAATGTAAATTAATTTCCATACTATAACGTCAAAATAAATAAATAAATAAATAAATAAAACACGTATCCAGAAGGACTAAAAAATGACAGTTATCAGACACTTGTCCCTCTGGTTCTATAGTAAATATTTTCCCATTGGAGATTTCCCCATACGTTACCCATTTGAAACTAGCATCATCATAGTTAACAGATAAACTGCAATAGTTAACAGATAAACTGCAGGCAATTAAAAATAAAAATGAGAACATCATGTGAATGAAGACTCATTACAAGTTTGGCAGCCAATGCTTGTAGATCGATTCTTGGAATAAGCTTCACTGTAACTTTCTTGGTCGTATTATTCACATCCATAATCTACAAAAATTATAATAGATAAAAGGAGTAAACATTTCACAAGTCATATAGTAAAATATGGCTAAGACGTTAATCGTTCAGTAAAAAGATGTGAAACTTCATTACTGGGAACTGGTTGCACTCGAGTAACATAGATACCAGTAATACCATTACATGCCTGAAATTGAAAGTCAGATGCAGTGATAAAGGGTTTACACATTGGCAAAAACACATCACCAGTAATTGATACCAGTGAACCAACTGGTCAAAGTCCCCTGGACTGTCTGAAGTTACCTCATTAATGTGACATTGCCTTTCAGCTTCAATGTACACAAATCCTTTCCCTGCCAACCTGCAGCAGCAAATAAAGCTTTACCATCTAAACACATTCGAAGAAAATGCAAATAATTTTGATTAGCAAATCAATAAGCCTGTGTTTCTGGTATCATATCGGGCATTTAGCTTTCCAGATGAGAGGAGCAAACTCCTTAGGGTTTAGGGAAACCATCATCTTCAACATATCCAGTAACTGACATGAGCATGCTATGTCCAAAAGGAAGGATCCATATGGAAGAAAAAAAAGTTAAAAAATGGAAAAACATCAATTTAATTCACTCAAAATTTTTTAAAGCAGATAGCAGTATAGCACAATGCACCCAGGACAGAACACTTTTAAAAAGACACAATTAGAAATCCAGAAGGATATTAGAACAATAATCAAATATCGCTTTCAAGAAATACCTTGCAGCAGTACCCTTCGCTTGAACCTCAGAAAGATGCTCACATTTAACGGAATGAAAATAAGTTCAAGAAAATTGTTATAAATAATGCATATTATTAATAAAAAAAAAACGAGCAGAGCAGAGCAGAGCATCATAAACATACCTATAAGAACCTTCTGCTGAGAATCTAGTTTCACAGTAACGTCATTACGACATAAGACAATGACACGGCAGAGGTATTGTAACATCCTCACTTTATTTAGTTAATTTTAAATTTTAATAAAATCAGATTTTGAAAATTCATTTTTGGATTTGATTTCTTATGAAAGGTTTTACGAAAATCCGGCAGAGTTTCCTCTGTTTTTCGGACTTCCCAAAAATTTCTTCTTATAAACCTGTCAGTCAAATATTATTTAAAAACATAAACACAACATATTAAAACCCAGTTCAGATCCTAACGCCCGATTAGTACCAGTTTCAGGGCATATAACTACACATATTATAAATTACAAAAATAACAGTTTTTAATATAATTAAACATAAAATCCGCTCACGGTATCAAAAGTACACTCCACGTGGTGGAGAGTTTCCAGTTCGGCCCGCAACAGTGTAAGCTCCGCTTCCGTACCTGTAAAAATATATCAAGAAGGGCATTACACAAAACTTAAAAAGATAAATCCTATAAGAAGAGATAGTAAATAACTAAGCCTACATAATTATTTATACCATTCATTCATAATTATTCAAATAATTAATCTCTTTATAGTTCTTCACTTATTCTCACAGTCTTTTAATTATTGATTCTCTTTTCATTCTTTCCTTTCCATTCTTTATTTTTTTTTTTCCATTTTTCATTAGGTAGTCCAGCCCCAGCCAGCCGTACGGTACTGAGCGCTAGGATTTCCCCTTTTTCATTATTCATTTTTTTTTCTTTTTCTTTTTAATCGACACGCCTTACCAGGCTAGCATCGATACCGATACGCCTTACCAAGCTCGCACCGGACTTCCATTTTCCTTTTAATCGACACGCCTTCTCAGGCTCGCATCGACGCCGATACGCCTTCACAGGCTCGCATCGGACTTCCATTTTTTTCCATTTTAATCGACAAGCCTTCTCAGGCTCGCATCGATGCCGATACGCCTTCACAGGCTCGCATCAGACTTCCATTTTCCTTTTTAATCGACACGCCTTACCAGGCTCGTATCGATGCCGATACGCCTTCACAGGCTCGCATCGGACTTTTATTTTATTACCTTTCTTTCTCTTTCTTTGTCTTTGTCTTTCTCTTTTTCTGATTTACTGTATTTTTCTCTTTTCTCTCATTTCTTTACTTATAGACTTATTATCACGTTATTTACTTTCCACTATTTTCCAGTATCCTTCTTTCTTTTCCTTTTTTCTTCTTCTCTTCCTTTTCTTTTTCTTATAATTTAAGTAATTCTTTTATGCTCATCAAAATCTTTTAATCTTTATTTTCGTTTATGACTTAGCACATTTTCCTACATTTTCTAATTTATTCTCTTCCTTGATACTAATTATCCTCGCTTTTGCCCAACTCTGTTTAACTTTGTCAAGTATATTATATTTTTGCTCTCGTTTCTAATTCTTAGTTATTTCTTTATTTCATTTATCTCTCACTCTTACTTAACTTATTATTTCTATTTCATTGACTCCAGTTTATTTAACTACTCTATTAACTCCACTTGGTTTCCTTATTTATTACACTATTCTACCTAATTTCCCTCATAATGTACTCTCTCTTCATTTTATTATCTTTTTATTAATCCGCTTATCATTTTCCTATTTTCTTTTAAATCTAATTCATTATTTTGCGCCTATTGCCCTAATCGGTCCTGCACGTATATATATCATTTCCAATGCTAATCCCTCCATTACCTCACTTTACTCTTCGAGTACTATTATACTTATCATCTTTTAATTCATTAATTCTACTCTCTCTTTTGCCTATTTCGTTCACCCTTTTTGTCCTTTTACTTCCCCTATGATTTTATTTTTATGATTGCTCACGTTTTTGTTTTATTCTCATTATTTTAATATTCTAATTACGCTCATTCGTTCCGGGCCTTATTCTACGCTCATTCCTTTTATTCCCTAAAGTGTGGTTTCTATTAACAATTTTATTTACTTCCTTTATATCCACGAGGGTTACCCTAAGGTTCATTAACATACTTTTTAATTACCCTATTCTCAGGCACCACTATAGCATCCTAGAATTTACTTCTTAAGTAAAGGTAACGCGAACCCTCTTACCTCAGGCTTGTTAAATAGAACCTGGATTTTAGCTCGGCGACGATGACGGCGTCGGTGTTGCTTCTCGTTAGCGGGAACGATCGCGACTGGACCAAGGCAAGAGCTTCGAGCTTCGAGGTTCCCGACACGAGCCCGGCGCGATCACGGTTGATAATGACGCCGGTGAGATCCGTAGAGAGAGAGAGAGCTTGTGGGCGGGAGAAGGGAATGGATGAGAGAGGAGCTGTGGCTGTGGTTGTTCGATCGGCAGCCACAGCAGCGGTGGTCTAAGGCGACGGTGGTGGCGGCCGACAAGTAAGAGAAGAGAGGGAGAGAGACAAAGCTCGGCCAATCGGGGAAAGAGAGAGCGAGTAAGGGGTTTATGAGGGTGGTTGGCCGTGGAGGTGATGGCGGTGACGGCTCCGGCGGTGGCTGGAGGAGGGTGTGATGGTGGAGAGAGAGGGAGAGACAACGGAGAGAGAGAAACAAGAGAGGAGAGAGAGAGAAAGAATGGATCTATGGAGGAGGGAGGAAGGCCAAGGAGGCGGCGGCGGCCTTGGTGGCTCCGGTGGAGGCCGTGGAGGAGGGAGGAAGAAGGAGGATCGGAGGAAGAGAGAGAAACAAAGGGGGAGAGTGAGTGGAGAAGAGGGTCTCCTCGCGTTTTAAAGCCAGTCGGACCATTTTCGCTTAAGCGAAATTTATTCGCTTAAGCAAATTGGCTTCAGTACTTGACACGACCGGTTTTCGCTTAAGCGACCAGTTTCGCTTAAGCGAAATGGCTTCAGTGGGGAAGTTTCACGTTTTCGCTTAAGCGACGGATTTTCGCTTAAGCGAAACCTTCAGGTACTGCTACTTCACTTTTCTATTTTTCAACTATTTTCTCCCCAACTTCAAATAGTCATAACTTCTTCGTGCACCGTTGGATCTTGCTCAAATTTGACGAGAAACCTTCTAAAAATCATATCTTCATATCCAACGGTGAAAATTGCGTTTGGAGTCTTAAATCTTTTATTTTGATTTTTCTACCCTAAGTTATATTTTAATACCGGATTATCTATTTTTCTGGCCTGTTTCTAATTTCAATTTAATGCTCCTTTCCTTTCTAACATTATTGTTATTATTATTATCCTTTCCTAATGTTAAAATACTTCTTTTAACAACTATTTGTAGTTTATTATCCTTATTTCATTTATTCTAACTATTATTTATTTATTTGTCTTTGGGTTTAAAATTTGGGATGTTACATTTCTCCCCAACTTATTAGAATTTCGTCCCCGAATTTCCGTTCGGTTCCTTAAGTGGAGAATCATCCCATCGGTAAACTCTGGACTACGGTTTTTACTTCCCTTCGGTTTTAATTTCCCGCTCCAGGTGTGGCTAGGTTCATGCTTATTTCAAGGCTTGTCTTCTAATACTACGTATTATCTCTGCTTGCACAGGAACGTCGGTTTTCTTATTATTAAAGTTCCATCTCCCATTCCTTGGATTGAAATCCTCCCACACTTATTATCAACATACTTGGTTATATCCATGCTTGGGGGTATGCTCATTCGTTATTCTGAATTTCGCACATAAGCTTCTCGACCGGTGTCCAAGGTTAAAAGGGACACGTGGATGGTTATCCATCGGTAGGCATAGAACTATATTGGGTTCCTACGTCTTGGTGAATTCTCATGTATACATCTGAGACGCTTGAAACTTGAAGAGAGTGAAGATGAAAAGAAGAAACACGAAGCACTCAAGGATGAGTTTCATAGTCTTCGTACGACGACCCAGGATGTACTGGATACATGTCAAGCAAGAAGACAATGAAGATTATCCTCAAGTTTGCATTTTCAGCAGAGAGTCATCAAAAGATGCGTTCTCTATGAAGTTGCGGCTGATTTGATTAGTTTTGGTAAGGGTACCTAACACAGTGACTAAAACTTGCCTCCTTTGAGGGAATCGTTCGGAAACTTGATTAGACTCTTAGGCGGGTTCCAAGTTGTCCATTTCCTAATTCAACTCGGCTGCAGGAGAATAGCTATAAGGTTCGCTCGAGTCTCTAAAGGATTCTACACTTTTTCACTCTACTCTCTAATGCTATGTAAAGAGTTCAGAAGGAACTCTTCTCGGCTTAGTTCTGTTCCATCTAGGGGTCTACTTTAAAAACCTATTAATTTGATTATTTCGGATTTTGATGAAATGTGTCAATGACATCGATCACCAATAGGTGTGAAGATCGAGGTGATCAGTCCCAATCTCACATCTATCAATGGCAATATCATTGTCAGATTTGTTGGTGGTATCATCCTCTAGCAGATGCAAGAGTTAGAGTGATCAGCTCTAACCTTACCTTCTACAAGTGACAATATCATCAAATGTGTTTGGTGGAACTTCTAGCTAAGGCAGTAACACCTATCGATTTATTCTAGGTTATACTACTCACACTCAATTTAAGTAACAACATTGAAGTAAACATTCATTGTATTACTAACATGAAAAGTACCTTGGTTAGTTCATTCGCTCCCTTCACCGATACGTCCAGGACAGTTTGTAACACCCCGCATTTTTCCCGTACGTGCGTAAACGATTTCGTCGAAATAAACCTCAAAGTTTTGGTGATATAAGAAATTTTCAGAAAAATATCTTACGTGAGAAGAAATGAAATGATGATTTTCAAGGAATTTTATAAACCAAATGTTTTTATAAAGGAGAAGTGAATGGTTTTGTTGAGTTGTGATTTTATTAAAAGCAATTTTTATTTGAAATGAAGTTTTTGGGTCTGTTAACTTTAAAAATTTGTAACTTTTAAACCGTAACTCGGATTTTTATGATCTTTATATCAGAACGATCGTCTTGGAACGTAGATTTTAAAAACGTAACTTTTAGAATTTTCTGGGCTGTTTTATAAAAATTTATTTTCAGAATGGTGAAATACGAATTTTGGAATTGGTGTTTTGAAGAAAATGAATTGATTGATTTGGCTTGAAATTTGGTGTGATGAGTGCTTGATTCAATGTGTGTGTACTGTGTGATATATGAAATGATTGTATGAATGTGATTTTTGATTTAATTGCTTGGCTATGTGAATTGATGAATTTGAATAAATAAGATTAAGAAAATAAAAATGTAAAATGCATGTATGTGTAATGTGTGTGCTACGGTGTGTGTATGTATTTATGTGTATATGTGTGTGTATGTGATACGTGTATGTGTGTGTGTGTTAACTAGGATGCATGAATTTCTAGAAGCTTAGTGAGTAAGAAAAAGCCGTAACCAAATGAACTAGAATCATGAACCAAACCCAAACTAAGTTGAAAAACCCTAACTATTTCCTAACTAAGTCTTAGCCCTAGAATGACCCCTAAGCTCTAGCCCATCCCACCTTGTCCCCTTTCTTTGATAAAATGCACCCATGCAAATAATTGGAAGGCCGAAACTACCCCTCCCATTTGCTTATGGCCGAACCCACCACAAGGGCATAAGAGGGAGATTGAACTTGTCTATAAATATTTAGAGCCTTAGTCCATTTCCTCATTTCACTTTTCTTCACCCATTCTCATTTCTTCCACCAACACAAACACTACTCTAAGAGATCCATTCTACTCTTAGAGAAAGAAAAAGAAAAGAAATAGAGAGAAATAGAGGAGGTGGCCGTGAGCTTTAGGAGAAGAAGAAGAAGAAGGAGATCCAAGCCTAACCAAGTCACATTCCTTTTAGATCAAGGTTGTTAAAGCTAGAACCAACCCCTTATCATGGTAGGATTTGAAGGCCAAGAAGAAGATTTTGTAATAGTTTAGTTTTCCTTTTTAGTTTATAAATCTTCATTTCTTTCTTCTTGCATGTTGTTTTCATGGCTTGAAAGTTGAAGTTTATGTGTTGTTATTCTTTTATCTTGGACTTTAAGGACTTTAAAATAATTGTAATATGTGATCTTTATACTTTGTGTTTCGGTCGGAATTTCTTTTGATGGATCTAATACTTTTTTAACTAAATCTTTAAAGATCTAAAGAAAAACTAAGATTTTTATGAAACCTAAAATATATCTCTTTGCATGTCTATTTTTCCTCCTCTAAACCGTGGACTATTTGTGTTTATTTGATGATTTGGTAAATAAATCCATGATCTAAACTTGTTTGTCTATAAAGTGTAATTTTTGGTTTTTGCATGTTAAATCTTTGTGCTAAAATTATGATCTATGTGTATTTCCATGAATGATTTCATGATCTAAATTTAATTTGTGAAAAGGTCTAATTCTTTAGCTTTGCATGTTAAATCTTTTTACTAAATCATGATCTATGCATATTTCTATAAATATTTGTTGAATAAATTTAAGATCTAAACTTGACTTGTGAAAAAGTTCAAAGTTCTAGTCTTGCATGTTGGTCTAATAATGTTCTTATTTGATTTGAGTGTGTGCATGTTATTTTTCAAAGTAAAGGTTGTAATTTCTTTCTTTGTATGATTCGGTTTATAAGGGAAAAGTAAAGAAACCAAGTTTTAAAATGATTTTCCCAGATTCAAGCATGATTTTCATTAAGTGTTTAACTATGTGCGTGTTTTATTTTTTTTAGAAGGCCATTCGGCCATGATTGATTAAATGATTATTTTTGTGCATGATTTGATCTAGTATTAAATTTTCTGTGTGTAATATTTTGTAGAGGCCATTCGGCCATGTCTAATAAAACTAGGATCTTTGCTTTTATTTTGTGAAAAGTGAATGCATGTATGTTTTAGGACTAGATCTAATGGTTTAAAGTACATGCATGTTATTTTTGGAAATTTAAAGTGTAACCTTGAACTTATTTTATGTATGCCAAAAATGTTTGAAAAAGAATTTGTTTTAATTATGTTGATGCATGATGATGTGGTATGTTGACTTTGAGCCATCCTAGGATTAGGTAGTAGCTATGTTTGTTCCTCTTTTAGGGTGCATGCATGATGAGATTATTTGAATTTAAAGATTCTAAAAGCACATGCATGATGTAATTAAATTTAAAAGAAATTATGGGTGATAGTTTGTGATTTAAATTGTTGTGTTGATTTAAGTTATGAAAGTGAATTAAAAGTTGTTAATTTTCCTTTTGGTGTTCACGGTTTTAACATAAAAATAAAAAAAATAATTACATGATTCTATGTTTTATTTGTGCATCTAATCCTTGCAATATTATACATACATAATTGGCCAAAGCATGTGCATATAGTTAGAAAAAAGAAATTGTCTTCATGAAATGACTTAGAATTGTGATTATGTTCTAGGTGCTATGTGTTTGAATGAGGATGACGTGTGTTTACTTTTAATAAAAATAAATAAATTGATTTGATTATGTGAAAAGATTTTAGTTTTTAAAAAATTTTATTTGTAAATAATGATCATATGTTATTCGGTTTTGTAAGTTAATTAAATGATTATGTCTAAATTATTTTCTAAAAGAGTAATTTAATTAACTTAGTTAAGATCATGATTTAATGATTTTAAGTAATTAAAAATGTGCCTTCCTGTAGTGTCCCGGTATTGATGGAACACCACGATGTGTGTTGGGGTTGTTGCAGCTGACGAGGGTGACCCCGGTCCTACGTACCCCCAGTGATAAGGGGATCAAGCCACACGTAGTTCTTGAGAGTAGGGATGAGAGAACATACCTTAGCCCCTATAGCATGGCGATACTTATAGGGGAAGTTGTGTTGTGGTGCCTTATGGGCCTGTTCGGCCCAGTAGGCCTGACGTGGCTCTTAGAGGATAAGAAGGATGAGTTATTCACCCTTATCCTGTACTAGAGAGCTCATGCTAATCCTGTAGCAGTAGGATTTATTATTTGTTAACCCTACAAGCCCCCCAAGCTCGTATAGGCTCGAAGAGCCTGTGCTGAACTTCTGAGAGTTGGTGGTGACATACAACATTGTTTGCGGCTGAGAACTTTGTATTCGGAGGAGTGTCGTGGATGGTTGATTAGGACGTATAAGACTGTTCGCAGTCAAGGCCCTTAGTCGTGTATCGTCATGTATTGAGTTCAAAGTCGAATTGGACTATTGTTTTTAGAATCACGATGCTTTTAAGGAGACATCCTTTCAAGCGCTTGCCATGGTGAAAGCCGAAAGGCTTGTGCCAAGGTATGCTGGCACGACTCAAACTGTTATTTGAGTTCGAGGTGTGCCAAGATTATCACCAATTGGATCGTAACGTTTACGAGGGATTGCTGTCGGAATGACAACCTTAGCCGATGTGTATTCCTCGATCCGCGATGTATTTGGCCAGATATGAGCCGAGAGGCTTTGAGCCGAGAGGCTAAGCCAAGTTATCGGGTAGCAATCCTCGTTTTCACTTGTAGCCTCACCGATCTGGCCGGCTAACCGAGATCGTGGGCAAGTGCGTAAGAACATGATCCGAGAGGGAGTGAGTTTAACATATGTCCTTAATAAGGAAGGTAAATTATCAATTTGTTGCCTTATGGGATGTGGTGGTCCTCTTTGGCACGACATTTGATCTCGAGTAACTTATGCATCATATAATACCAGTATCAAGGTCGGCCAATGTCAGCTATGTATATGCCTCATCACATACTAGTCCCATACTCGGTAAAGCCTGAAAAGGCTTGTGTCGAGTTCATAAGGTCTGTGAAACGCTCGGGACCAAAGTGGGCGAAGAAAGGTTAGAGTATCAAGATCAACTCTGTACACCCTCCTTTACCTGTAAAAGGAGATCGAGAAAGCTCGTAGAAGATTGTGTCAGGTATATAAGAATTGTGAGACATTCATTGTTGTTGTTCGAGGATAGCCACTCGACCCGAAGAGTTGGAGGCTCGAATTACTTTCAAGACTCAGAGTCCATTCTATTCGCCGAGCAGTAAGCTTCATGGCCGAATAAGGTCACTCGAGTGGAAGTCATCGAAAGTTTATCGAGCTGATGAAGCGGCCGAGGATGCCGAGAAGGGAAAGAATGAAACCGAGGAGGAAAGAACAGGTAGAGAAGCCAAGGACGACCATTTCCCTTGTCGGAACTGTTTTGTCAACTTCAATTGTTGAACTCCTCTTGAATCCGAGTAATTAGGGCGAAGGCAAGCTGATAGATCATCATAATAACAAAGCTGAAGCAAACTTTTACTCCATTGCCTAACCAACCCCTTTACTCGATAAAGCCTGAAGAGGCTTGTGCCGAGTTAAGAAGTCCTTTAAGGTGTGAGTTGTTTTCCGCCAATTAGATCGTGTTCATCCAAGCCTCTTTGAAAGACTGTCGGATTCAGATCTGTGTAGGTGAACGCTGAGCGAAGGTTGAATATTTGCGAGTTGTAGGTGTGGAATCAGCATTGTGTGGTTCCTTGGAGATGCTGGGATCCGAATTAGATCACTGGGTGTTGGCATTGCGGACCGTTCTACCATAAAGGTAGGATCGAGATGATAACAGCTCGGTAGAAACATGAATTAAAGAGAATAATAGCAGCTCGGCAGATGGGATATAAACATGAAATAAAGAGAATAATAGTAGCTCGGCCTCCCTTTTCGATAAACCGCGCAATTTGAAATAGAGAATCTCCAAGCTCAGAAATAAGCATGAACTATGAAATAATATATGCCTTTGGAATTGTTCACCTTCGGGAAGCCGTGGTGGTCCCGTGAAAACCAAAAAAGATCCAAGCCGAGATGAAAAGTGGGGCCAGTAAGATAATAGAGGCAAACATACCACCTCATCCAAAGAAGATCCAAGCCGAGATGAGAATAGAGATCGTAAGATGGCTTCGTTCAAAATAGAGACAATCGTAGCACCTCGGCCTTCCTTTTTTCAACCATCATTCTCCTGAATCTTACATTACGTGCAAAATAATAATAATCAGTGATCGACATTAATTTTGACACTTTATGATAATTCATGATAATTAAATAACAACAATGAAAACTGTAACACCCCGATTCGGCAACTTGAAAACTTAAACTAAAAGTGGTAAAAATTAGGGCCATTTTTTTTTTACAAATGTTACACAAGATGAGAACACTTAGGTTTTTAAAACACAGATACAATAAAACACATGTTCTCATTTTGCACAACCCCTTTCAAGTTCCAAACCGAGATGTCACAAGACACCGCACTTTGAAACCGTTTTCAAAAGCATCATTCAAAACGTAGCCCGTTTACTTGTTGCAAAACATTCATGTTTAATAAAACTTTTACCGGGGTACAATATGATAGAGCTAGGTTAACTAAGAACTTACATTGGAGTACCATACTCTGAGGGGAATTTCCATCCTCTAGTCTTGCTTCCTAATACTTTTTGTCTAACTCCAGACTTTGGTCGATGAAGCCCACCACGCTTCCGCTGCGCCATCTACCAGTTGCAATATCAGCAAGTGCCGATACGACAACGTGGTAGGAGAGAGTCAGTGTTCCGAACACTAAAGGGTTGACCTTGCGGTCTCGGGTAGACTTAATATAAAAATAGATAGTAAAACTAGAACAGCAGAACATAAATACTTGTCCTAATGCCATAACATTATCATCAACATATGCAACATGTCATGCACTTAGCATATATGAATCATATAAAACAATGCATATATAAATATTCTTAACACACCAATATCATCACTTAAAGCCAAAACCTTCATCCCACTTGCCTCACAATTCCTTTTCCATTCAAATCGTTGCCTCATGATTTCTTACATCACGAATCAATTCTCGTACTCGACTTATAGCTCTTATTCAACACTTGATATCTTTTGATATACTTTTCTTTGAAACATGTTTATCTTTTAATTTTTATTATTTCGGTTAGCATCAATGATGAGGGGGATACATCATTGAGCTCACACACGTCTACATCTCCTCGGTCAACCACCCAACCACCCAATTCTAGTTCCGGTGCAGAACTACCATGGCATTAGACCCAGTCCCCACCACGTTAGTGTGCCACATGTGGAGTTGTCTGCCTAGAATTGTACTCTAGACTTCTTGACGTATCACCGTCATCGTCCTCCCCTCCTGCAATCCCCACCTGA
Organism: Crotalaria pallida; assembly: GCA_037953625.1. Classification (NCBI taxonomy): domain Eukaryota; kingdom Viridiplantae; phylum Streptophyta; class Magnoliopsida; order Fabales; family Fabaceae; genus Crotalaria; species Crotalaria pallida. The sequence continues at coordinate 82,717,827 of CM075655.1, read as the reverse complement.
GTATCCGCAGATACCCATAGTATCTTCCTCTCCACTACTTCGTTACGACACTCATACCTCACCGCGTTTGTACATGTCTTTTAAGTCTTTTAAAGTTTCAGGGTTTTAATTAGCGGTTTATTCCTAACAGTCGGCTCGTCCTTGGTGCATCCCTTCAACGAAGCCCGACCACTAATCGCAAACTATTCCCCCTAAATCTCACTGGCCCCAGGCCACAAATTACTTTCTCATCTCATCATCACCAACTCATGCTCATTCTCAACATAATTCTCATTCACATTATCAACAAATTTTCCTCGTCTTTCCAAAACATCTTTCGCAAAACTTTTCGAAAACACAATTTCACAAAACTTTTGCAAAAATAATCTTTCCAAAAACTATCACAAAAATATCATTTTCTCAAAAGTTTTTCACAAATTTCTTTTCAAAAATCACAATTTTTGGGTTAGTGTTAATGGAGGAGCAAGCTCAACTCAACACTAAGCTTCTTCCCAAAAACATGAACGAAGAATCACATCTCTACTCAACCACTTTCATAATCACATCCTTTTTCCAATCTTAACTCTTTGTCTCTTTCCTTCACTCACATCACCTTTATCTCTTTCTCAAACTTTTATTCACAACGCGATTCATCTCTTTCTCATTTCTCATACTCTCTCGTTAGTCTTAACTCATTACTCATTCTTTCTCAATCCTTTCTCATATCTCTTATTCGCCTCTCTTTTCTCTTTTAGGTTTATCTTATTATTCTCACGGTTCTATCACCATCATTTCGCTATCAGACAAAACTAAACAATATCTAAACAAAATAAAGTATGCACAACAAGTGAACATCTAGTAATGCATGGCAAGTAAACATTTAGTATGCAAATAGAACACACATATCTATATCACCTAATTCGCAGTATTCTCACAATCCTCCTATTCGGATTGTGAGCAACCACGTTACGGGATCACCGCACTCTCACTCACCTGGATGACGACACATCCAAAGATTCTCTAAGTTTTCCAATCGCTAACCTTGCCACGACTCCTTCGCGTCCGACACCCGAACTAGACATTTTTCCCCGTGCGTTAGAAACGATTTACATAAACTCTTAATTTAGCTTTAAAATACTTTGAGATAATTTCCCCTTTTTAAAAGCACATTGCCAATATCCAAAAGACTTTAATTCCAAATCATTTCTTTTATAAAATGCTTCTAAGAAAAACTTCTTAAGACAATTTCTTTTTCAAAATAGAATTCATTCCTCATAGTTTAAAACACTTTAGTTTGAAAAATCATTTCCCTCAAACATTGAATGAATCCTTTAGAAAACACTCTTGGAAAATCTTTCTCAGATCAACTAAAAATTCGAGAAGCAAAACTTCAACACCACTCAGATTAATTTATTCTTTTTCTACACTTCTCAAACTATTTAAATCATTCTTTTAACACATTTTTCAATTACTTTAAAATCCATACATAAACTCTTCACAGTCAAGACACACAAACAACATTCCAAACAATTTCAATTCCCTACATTCACTTAGTTATGAAATCAACACATACAAGTTTCAAGGTACACATAGTATTCACGTTACAAGTCACATTTCATATCATCTTAATAAATTAATTAAATTATACTCTTAATAAACTAACTCAATTACCCTTAAGAAAATAATTTAATTTAATCCTTTTAATTAATTAAACAAAACCGAATTACATAGTTTAATAATTCCCTGATCACAATTAGATTTAAAACAAAAAATCATTGAATCAACTTTACAAAAATTCCTTTTTACCAAATCAGATTAACTTATTTATTTAAAATCAAAAAGATAAAAGTAAACACACATCACTTTCCTGAAGACACATTTTTCAATCATGTTAACATGTATTAACCGAAGTATACCTACATAATATTGCAAAGGTTTGATGCACAAATAAAACTTAGAATCATGAAATTATTTTCTGTACTTTATAATTAAAACCGAAAGCATACAGTAGGAGAATCAACAATTTTTAATTTCATTTTTAAAACACAATAATTTAAATCACCAAACATCACACATGCATGCATTTTTGAAGTCTTAAATTCATTTAACCTCATGATGAATGCAACTCATATGAGGGACAACATAGTCTCTACCTAGTACCTAGGATAGCTTAAAGTCAACATGTAGCAAGACAATGTTTCCATTTTTCAACACCCACAACAATCAATCAAGTCATATTATTATTTAAAGTTCATTTTTAAAACATCATGCAGTAACATTTATTATAACAAAATCTTTTTCAAACACTTTGAGCATACACAAAATAAATTCAAGTTCGTCATTTAGAAAAATTAAAGTTACACTTTAAACCTTTAAAAATGGCATGTATATACTTAAAATCATTAGATCTAATCTTAGAACAAACATGCATCCACTTTCTACAAAATAAAAAGCATGGATCCTAATTTTCTAAGCATGGCCGAATGGCTTCCACCAAAACAAGGCATGCACGAGTTCAATCACTCAATTGAATCATGCTTGAATTTTGAAAATCATTTTAAAACTTACTTCTTTAATGTCTTTTCATAAAAACCGAGACACACATAAAAGAAGAACATGATATTTTCTTTGGAAAATTAACATGCAAGCTAAAGATCTAAACAAAACAATTACATGTATTTATTTAAATCAATTAAAATAAGCACAAGATTATCATGAAAGACCAAAACATAAATCATTTTACAAATCAAGTTTAGATCATGAAATCATTCATGAAAATACACATAGATCATAATCAGCATAAGATTTAACATGTAAAAACGAAAAATTACACTTATAAACAAACAAGTTTAGATTATGGATTTATTTACCAAATCATGAAATGAACACAAATAGTTCACGGTTTAGAGAAGGAAAAATAGACATGCAAGGAGATTTATTTTAGGCTTTACAAAAAGCTTTAGCCATTCTTTAGATCTTTAAGATTTTAGGTAGAAAAATATTAGATCAAGCAAGAAAAATCCAAACCGAAACAAAACATAAGGATCACATATTACAAATTATTTCTAAAGTCCTTAGAGTCCAAGATAAAATAATAACAACATATAGAATCATCTTTAGAACCACAAAATAAGACATGCAAGAAGAAAGAACAAAGATCTACAAACTAGAAAAGAAAAATCTATATTATTACAAAGTCTTCTTTTGGATCTTTAAGTCCTACCATGGGAAAGGAATTAGTCTTCTAGCTCCTAAGGCTCATCTTCTTCAAGGGTGAAGCTTGGTTAAGCTTCAAACTTCCTTCTCATTTTCCTATAGGCCTCACGGCCAAACCTCATTTCTCCCTCTCTATTTCTTTTCTTTTCTATAAGAGTGGAATGGGCTCTTAGATGTGTTTGTGTTTAGAAGTGTGGAAAGAAAATGAAATGAAAGAAGGAAAGAATGGGTGGAAGAGTGAGAGCTACGAAGAACTGGATGGAAGGAATGGGAGGAAACAAACTAAGACATAACTTCCTCCATTGGGTTCTTGGTTGGGTCAGCCTATACATGCACCTAGGAGGCAATTTGTCAACACTACAACACATAGTCATCAAACCAAAGCATAGCAAACCCACACATACACACCCTCACACACGTGGCACACATACACACCTTACACCTATCTTTTACATGCACTCACACAACATGACACTTATGCACACACACACACACAAATACGTATATCATACACATACAAATACACACATACCTACATACACACCACCATATCATGCACACACATATACATACATTCTATACTTTTATATTCTTAGTCTTATTTATCCAAATAAATTCACACCACAAAGCAATCAATTCAAAAATCATACTCATCCAACATATATACATATACATATCACACAGTCCACACATATTAAAGCAAACACTTTTCACATAAAAATTCAAGCCAAATCATAAAATTTACTTTCTTCAAAACATAATTCTTAAAACTCGTATTTCACTACTCTGAAAATAAATTTTTATAAATCAACCCAGAAAAATCTGAAAATCACATTTTTAAAATCTATGTTTCGAGACGGTCGTTTTGATATAAAGTTTGTAAAAATACGAGTTACGATTAAAGAGTTACGGATTTTTTAAAGCTTACAGACCCCAAAAATCCCAAAAATTCCATTTCAAACAAAAATCACTTTTGAATAAAATCACAACTCATTTCTTAAAAATCAAACCATTTCAAAATTCTTCTCTTCTTATTTATAAAAACATTTTGTTTATAAAAATCCTTGAAAATCAATGCTTGATTTCTTTCTCACGTAAAATTCTTTTCTAAAAATCTTTTATATCACAAAACTTTGAGGTTTATTTTGACGAAATCGTTTACGCACGTTTGGGAAAAATGCAGGGTGTTACATTCTCCCCAACTTGAAGATTTCTCGTCCTCGAGAAATACCGTATAGAGTCTTGCTAATTTGCGGAAGCGTAGTTCCGTGAAGAAATTCTTTCTCTTCAGATTTGTCGTAATGGTTGCATCTTTGATTTCGCACCGTCTTCTCATCGTTTTTAGGAGCGGATCAAACGGATTACTTGCAAAAGTAATCTCTTGGTGTACTTTTAATAACAAATAGGGCAGGGTATAAACAACACGGTTTTATTGACAACAAGGGACTGAGGTTTAAAAAGGCATCAAAACAGTGTCCAAAAGTAGCAAGGTTACAGTCATTTGGGGTCAAGACACTACCACACTCAGGGTTAAATCCTTCTCACCAATTCAAGCCTAAATAAATTACTCCTCAAAGACTTCACATTTCTACTACTCCCCAACTTAAATGACACATTCCTCTATACACCACATTCATTATCACATGCTTAACTTCTAAATACTCCTATCTTTCACCACCTTTTGACCAATCCTTACAAAAATTTTCATCACTCAGCTCCACTCTATCCTCTTATTACCTTACTTCTCACCACGTAATCATCCTCTTCAGACTCCTATGTGTAACACCCCGATTTGGAAAACTCGAAATAAATACTCATCAAATGTTAGTTAACTATTTTAGGAAAAATAGGGAAAAATTATTTTTTTTTGAAACGGGAACAACACTCGACTTTCGAGCTTCCCAAAACAAGGTATTACTTTTTTTTTAAATCCTTTCCTCAAAACGTTTGCGGAATTTTCTGAAAACAGTTTGACACTAAAAACTAACTTTAAATAAAAGAGTAAAACATTTGGTCACTGGGAAACATAATTGTTTTGCTTATATTAGTTTATCTGTCGGATCACGACAGACCTTCAAAAACAGTTTAGAAAACAGACCGTAGAAGTTCTCATCAAAAGTGGTCACCACAGAACTTCGGTGCCATTCTTACATAAACATAGGTCTTAACGAAAGCATATCAAAAAGATAAGGGGTACACTTGATACATACCAGCAAGGGTCATTCGGGAATCTATTTACAACCTACTAGCAGAAGCTCTTTCTCGATCCACAGCGTAAGTCTTCAAAGGCGATCTCCGTCGTCCATCCATAGTCCTCTCATCGGCGCATCACGATCAATAGGTCCTCCCTTCGGGAGTAGCATCACCAGCTCCACCGTCTTTTAGAATCCAAGATTGATAGACACATGTGCACAAGAAGTTGAGAGAGTAAGTTATCCGAATGGAATTACTCCCATCGACTTCTTGGAATTACACTAGTGACGCATACCAGAACATAACAAATAATACAACAAACAATATAGCAGGCAATTATATAGGATGCATGAGGATGCAGTGCAAACGTCGCATTGTCTAATCTTTTATCTCTCGCTTAAGGGAATCCCTAAATCAATTATCTCGTAAAGGCTAATCACTTTAACCACTCGTCTCGCAAAGTCGAAGTCTCTTGATTAGTTCGTCTCGTCTAGGAGATGTCCTCTCGTTCACATATCTCGAGTCCATAACATCAGGAATTCAGGCTTTATAGTTTTGGGTCTCAGGTCTACATCTCCTCGGAATCCATCCACCTAGTCGGAAGCAATCAGGAGTACAGGATCTCTAACCACACCGGCTTTTACTGGATGGCAAAGTTAATGCATTCATAAAATAACAGCCCGGGAAAATAAATACAATAACCTCATCCGGCCGCGTTCGAGCATCCCTCTCACTGATCAAGAATTAGTCAAGGGGGTGTCAGTCCTCTGTCTAGTGTACATGTGGTACTTCGTCTACACCACTAAGTGACCAGCTCCGACCGGTTCAGCCAGGGCCCCTATGGTTTTTCCCACCTAGACAGACTTCTCAAGGCTTCTTGACGAATCACCGTCATTACCTTCCCCTATCCTAATCATCAAGTGAGTACCACGCAGGTAAACCCCGTGTCTTCCTCTCCACTACTTCAGGTTAGAGGTTTAAGGTCGTGGGGTTATACTTTTCTGTCCTAACGTCGACCCATCCTAAGTCATCTCCGTCATACAGCTCCGACTATATGCGGAATGCTTCTGTGGGACTCGACCACTGTCTCTGATGAGCTCCGACCCATCCTGAATCATTTCGGCATACGGCTCCGACCAGTATGCAGGATATCCACAACTTGTCTGACGGGCTACAACCCAATCAGAATCAACCTCGCCATATAGCTACGACTATATGCGGAATATCAATCAACGTTCTGACGGGCTACGACCGATTCATAATCAACATCAGCATACGGCTCCGACCAGTATGCAGGATATCCACAACATGTCTGACGGGCTACAACCCAATCAGAATCAACCTCGCCATATAGCTACGACTATATGCGGAATATCAATCAACGTTCTGACGGGCTACGACCCATTCAGAATCAACATCAGCATATGGCTCCGACCATATGCGGGATATCCATCAAACATCAATAGATAGGCTCCGACCTATCCCGAATCATCCACACTCAACATATGGCTACGACCATATGGAGGCTATCTCAACACATGGCTACAACCACGTGGAATCTATCATCATAGAACTCAGCGCTCATGGCGTTCACGTTCAAAGCGTCATCGTCATCATCATAGCGTCAGCTCGATCCACGTATTCAGCGCATCAGCATCATCCGGTTCACCACGCGTTCCATTCCCTTAGAGTTCCACTCTAATCGTCGGGGGATTTCTTATAGTTTTCTATGTCTTTTCTATTCTTATCTTATATCGCGGGATGATGCAATATGCTCATGCAATGACAATATCACAACAATACATCTCAGCATAAACAGATATATCAATCAATCAATACCATGTAATGGTATAGGTCTGAGTCTTCGTATACCACGATACAAACAATCACACAATTTATCGGGTGTACTACTAACTTCGATAGACCTTTACTCCGACTTTGAGAGAGTACGGAGTGTCCTAGTATACTCACTAGACACCAAAGCGTCTTAGGATAACTTCTCTCTCAGCTGGATTCGCAGTTACTGGCTCTACGAGTTCCAAACGATTTCCTTCCTTCCTTGTCTGCCCGACTCCAACTTCTTTCAAGTCCGAGAAAGGTAGATATATGAGTATTAGGTTTTATTAATTGTTATTCTTAAAATTATTCCCAAGATAACTTAAGGAAATCCAAACATTGACTTCATTTAGAAACGAAACATCAATTCTTTTGAACTCAAACTTGTCCCAAGTCAATCACTAACTATTATACTTTGAAATCATGAGAAAATAATCAATTAGATTCATTTAAATAAAAAGTTTCTTTGCTGGTCCTTCTTGGACAGCATTGAGTTCGAATCCAAAAACATCGAAAAATCGCACTTTTCAAGCCAACTCTATCTTGGATCAATTACCCATGAAAACTTAAACTTTAAAACACTTTTTAAAACACTTTAAAACAAGAAATATTACTTAGAAAATTCTGGACAGCATCATGTCCTAAGTTTTAAATTCATTTTCCATTGTTTAAAACCAATTCAAAGGCACAAACAACCAAGAATCATGGGAACAATCAAGCAAACACTCAAATCAACAACTCATCAAGTTTGAACATTTGAGAATTATACATGGGAAGCAAGGTACTCAAGTAAGACAAATTAAACAAACATTCATTCATTCCAAACCTTCCACAATCACAAGCCATAATTATACATAAGCATGTTCACAAAGTTATTCATACACATAGTCCAATCAAATGAGGAAATCTAACACTTAGGCGTACACAAATCAAATCATGCATCACACATACTCTTAGTCACATTTTCATTTATCTTTTACTTAATTAATTCATCTTAGCAAAACTTCATCTTATTACACTTTAATTATGTTAAAACCGTGTGCATCATGGCTTGTTTAGAAAATCATTTCTTCAAGGAGTAACTTCACAAATCAACATATAATTTCATGTCATGAACACATATACAGTTAAGAGAGTTCATCTTAAAAATTAAGGTCTAAACTGTGACCTTCAATAGATTTTCTCAAAAACATTTCCAAGGATTCAAGACTTGAGAACAACTCTAGATTCAATCAACAATTTCACACAATTCATTGAGCAAGTAAAAACATAATCCTATCATGCATTCTACATGAAACCGTGGGCATCACATGAGTTCCTAAACAATTTATATTTTTCACTTAACACATAAAATCAACTCAAAGCTTAAGGAAATCACATGTTCATCAACCAAACTTAAGAAAATATCAATCTTTTTGATTTAGCATGTAAAACCGTGGCTACACTCAAGGATCACAACATCACATATTATTAAATTTCAAGATCATATCATGTAAGAGATTAAGCAAAGGAAATCAAGTTCATACTCATAATTATAACTAAACCATGACCAATCCATGATTTTCTTAATAGAATTTTCTTAGCGTTTCAAACTTCGAAAACATGCTTAGAATCTCATGGTAATCACATGCATATAATCAAGATTCAATAACAAAACTCCTAACTTAAAAACTAAGTGCAAACCGTGGCCAATACAAGGGAAACACCAAGAAAGTTCAATTACTCTTAGAGATCTTAATCACCAAGGTTCAAATATCAAGATCACCATAGATCAAGTGTAGATCGTGACATGCATGAGGTCACAATCACTATGAAAACTTAAAATCAACCCTTTTCTAAAACACTTTTAGGAAATCAAGTAGGAAAACTCAAGATCATGAGGAAAAACATTTTTCTTAATCAAAACTTCAAAATCAAGTTCAAGGATTTACATGCATGTAAAGGAAATCACAAAACAACATGCATCAACACTTTTTTTCTCAAACAAAATCAAAGTTAAGAAAGAAAAGAACAAGAATCAAAGAAAAAGGTTTGAAGCTTTTAAGTTCATATTACAAGTTCTTACTTAATAAAAATTTTAAGGATTCAAGTCCAAAATATTTGATTTTCTCTCCTCTCTCTTCACGGTTTCTTCACTCATCTTCTAAGGTCCATGGTTTCTTCTCCTCCTCTTCACTAATTTGGCTTGATCTAGCTTAGATCATGAAGATTCCAAGGTGTTGAGGTTTGGTTCACAATTCGGTTTCTCTCTCTTTTTCTTTCTCACCAAGAGCTTGATGATTATCTTGGTGTGATGTGTTTGGTTTAGGAAAAGAAGTGTGTGATTGTTGAAGGAATGATGGAGAACTCACTCACTCCTTCACGGTTTTGGGAGGTTTGATGGGTGTTGTTGTTGTTGTTGAAGTTGTTTGTGTGGGTAATGAAAGAAAGAAGAAATGATGAAGATGGGATGAGGAAATAAGAATGAACACTCACTCCTTCCTCCTCACGGTTTGGTCCCTTTTCTTCTATCCATTCCAACTTTTCTTATTTGCTATTAAGGGTTTGCATGGAGGGCCTTGATGCAATTTCCTTGATCTTAGTTTCCTTCCCACGGCTCCTTCCTCTTCCTTTCCTTCCCTTAACTTTTTCTTCATTCTTAGGTCATGCTTAGGTCACTAGAGTGATGTCATCTTGTTGACTAACAAGGCATGCCACTTGTTGATCAAAGAAGTGAGCTTAGTGTCCAAGCCATGCATAGCATTCGGCCAAGAGTGATTAAGGCTAGGTTAGGTTAGTTAATTAGGTTTAAGGCACTTAATTAAGGTTCTAATCATGATTAGGGTAGGATTAGGTTAATTAATCTAGGTTTAGTCCACTAATCCTTAGTGATTAGGGCTTAATCAAGGATTAAGGTGTTAATCAAAACTTAATCATGGAATTAAGGAAAACAAATTTTGGGTTTAACCACTAATCAAATGGTTTTAGGGTTTGAGAGAATGATTAAGCACTTAATCGACGATCAAGAGCTCGATTAGGGTTTCACTCCTCGATTAGGACATCGATTAGGATTTCTAAAGGTGATTTGGACTTGATTCTTTGAAACTTAGAAAAATAATTTCCATCTTAAACCATAAAATCATAGAACCGATTAAGAAAACAAAATCTTATTCAACCACAATCAATCAAGCATACAAGGTCACACACATAAGCAATCCAAATTTCAAACATAGGAGCTCGTCATGAACTCAAAACTCTTTCAAATCAATTCTTTAATTAATCCGGTTAAAACAATTTTCTTAATTAGGGACTTTCAGAAGTGAGTCAAATGGCAGGCGTTACATCCTCCCCAACTTAGAAATTTCTCGTCCTCGAGAAATCACGTACCTGTATCAAACAAGTGAGGGTACAAATCCCTCATGCTACTTTCACGCTCCCAAGTAGCATTCTCACCATTCACCGAATTCCAAATAACCTTAACTAAAGGGATATCCTTCCCTCGAAGGGTCTTTACACTCCGACCGTCTATCCTTAAGGGCATAGTCTCGTACGTTAGATTTTCCTTGAGTTGAATAGAATCGGGTTCGATGATGTGAGACGGATCACTAATATATTTCCTAAGTTGAGACACATGAAAGACATTGTGTAGGTTGGAAAACATTGGGGGCAAAGCAATTTCATAAGCTACTGGTCCTACACGTTTCAGAATTTGGTAAGGCCCTATAAATTTTGGGGTGAGTTTTCTGGTTTTAAGCACTCTGCCGATCCCAGTAGTTGGTACTACTCGCATGAATACATGGTCACCTTCATTAAACTCAATGGGAGTCCTTCTCTGATCATAGTAACTTTTCTGCCGACTTTGAGCACTTCTCATCTTCCCCTGAATCATCTTAATCTTTTCTGTTGTTTGCTGGACCATTTCCGGACCCAAAATAAGATTCTCTCCAGTTTCAAACCAACATAACGGCGTTCTGCACTTCCTCCCATACAAAGCTTCATAAGGAGCCATCCCTATGCTCGAGTGATAGCTGTTGTTGTAGGTAAACTCTATCAGTGGCAACAGAGTGTCCCACTCTCCTACTTGTTCCAAAACACAAGCTCTAAGAAGATCCTCTAGTGATTGAATAGTCCTTTCTGACTGTCCATCCGTCTGAGGGTGATAAGCCGAACTCAACTGAAGTCTTGTTCCGAGTGCAGCATGCAGAATATTCCAAAACTTCGAAACAAATCTCGGATCTCTATCCGATATGACGCTTGTCGGCACTCCATGAAGTTTCACTACCTCGCTGACATATATGCTTGCTAACTTCTCCAACGGATACCTCACATTGACAGGTAGGAAATGAGCGCTTTTGGTTAATCAGTCAACAATTACCCAAATAGCGTCAAATCCTCTTCGTGTCTTTCGCATGGAAGTTACAAAGTCCATGGAAATACTGTCCCATTTCCAACTTGGAATTTCCAATGGTTGTAACACTCCACCGGGTTTCTTGTGTTCAATCTTAGCCTTCTGACATACCAGACACCTCGACACATACTCCGCTACTTCCCTTTTTATACCGGGCCACCAAAACATCTTCTTCAAGTCTTGGTACATCTTGGTTGCTCCGGGATGAATACTCAACTTACACTTATGAGCTTCCTCCAAAATCATTTCCCTTATTTCCTTGTCTTGTGGCACACAAATCCGGTTCTTACGCTTCAGCACTCCGTAAGCTCCTACTTGAAATTCAGTCTCCTTTCCTTCTGAAATCATCTGCTTCTTTGTTAGCAACTCCGGATCGTCTAACTGTCCTTTCTTGACTCGTTCCATAAACTCATTCGATACAACCAGCATCCCCAAAATCATACTCGTCGAACTCATCCTAACTTCCAGGTTCATATCTCTGAATCGCTCGATTAACTCCATCTCTTTCACCATCATTGCAGACACATGAAGGGATTTCCTACTCAAAGCATCGGCTACTACGTTCGCTTTTCCCGGATGGTACTGTAGTTCAAAGTCGTAATCCTTCAAAAATTCCATCCATCGCCTTTGTCTCATGTTTAACTCCTTCTGATCAAAGAGATACTTAAGACTCTTATGATCACTAAATACCTCGATTCTTGCTCCGTAGAGGTAATGTCTCCATATCTTCAGAGCAAAAACTACCGCAGCTAACTCCAAATCGTGAGTTGGGTAATTCTGCTCATGAACCTTCAGTTGTCTAGAGGCATAAGCTACAACTTTTCGTTCTTGCATCAGGACGCAACCTAAACCTTGCTTCGACGCGTCGCAATAAACACTAAAACTCTTCTCGGGGTTAGGCAAAACAAGCACTGGAGCTGTCGTTAACCTCTTCTTTAACTCCTGAAAACTTTCTTTGCACTTCGTGGTCCACACGAACGGCTGTCCCTTCCTGGTTAACTTCGTCATTGGCAAGGATAGTCTTGAAAATCCTTCAATAAAACGCCTATAATATCCTGCCAAACTGAGAAAACTTCGAATCTCCGTCACCGTCGTTGGTACTTTCCAGTCCAATATCGCCTTTACTTTAGCTGGATCCACTGCTATTCCTTCCTTTGAGATCACATGACCCAAGAAATTCACTTCCTCCAACCAAAATTCACACTTCGAGAGCTTCGCATATAACTGCTCCTCCTTCAAAATCTGCAGAACTATCCTCAAATGTTCCCCATGTTCCTCCTTGTTCTTGGAATAAATGAGGATGTCGTCTATGAATACTACCACGAACGAATCTAAATACAGCTGAAAGATTTTGTTCATGTAGTCCATAAACACTGCAGGAGCATTAGTCACTCCAAAAGGCATGACTAAGTACTCGAAATGCCCATATCGGGTTCTAAAAGCAGTCTTTGGAATGTCGTCTTCCTTCACTCGAATCTGGTGATAGCCCGATCGAAGATCGATCTTTGAAAACACTGCAGCTCCTCTCAACTGATCCATCAGGTCATCTATCCTAGGCAGAGGGTACTTGTTCTTGATCGTCACCTTATTCAACTGGCGATAGTCGACGCACAACCTCATACTACCGTCCTTCTTCTTCACTAGCAAAACTGGAGCTCCCCACGGCGACACACTGGGTCTGATGAGTTGCTTTTTCGCTAACTCCTCGATCTGCTTTTTCAGCTCAGCTAGCTCTACTGGTGCCATTCGGTAAGGCGCTCTAGAGATTGGTCCAGTTCCCGGTATCACATCGATCGAAAACTCGACCTCTCGAACAGGTGGTAATCCAGGAATGTCGTCAAGAAATACCTCTGGGAAGTCTCGAACTACAGGCAGTTCTTGAATGTGATTGTCCACATCGACGTCTAAAGAAGTTGAGATCATGTATACATGGGCTCCCTTTCTAAGAGAAGCCATAACTTGATTGGCAGATACGTGCTTGGGTAAGGATTCATCAGGCTTTTCAAAAGATAGGGTCTTAGTGAAACAATTCAACTGAACATGGTTAGCAGATAACTAGTCCATTCCCAAGATAACATCGATTTGGGATAAGGGTAATGTTATCAGGTCAGTGGGAAAAGTCTTATTGTCTATCACTACCGGACACTTAGGGCAAAAAGTCGAAACTGTGACCGGCTCACTAGTAGGGGTAAACACAATCAAATCATATGGTAGAGAAGCTACCATTAGGTGCAATCTACTCACAACATCATCGGATATAAAAGAGTGCGTAGCACCCGAATCATACAACACATTTAAGGAAATCTCACGTATAAGACATGTACCTTGGATAAGACCATCATGATTTGAAGCCTCTACACCGCTCATCGTAAACACCTTTCCCCTAGCTTGTGGCCTCGCAGCATTTCCAGCATCATTCCCTTTCTTTTGTTTGGGGCATAACCTTGCAAAGTGACCAGGTTCTTGATAGATGAAACAAACGGGTTTAGGATTACACTCATTACCGAAGTGGCGTCTACGGCATCGGGTACAGAAGGGTGGTGATGTTTCAGAGTTCCTATTAGTAGGGTTATTGCTGTAGCGGCTTCTATTCCCGTTGTTGCTCCAAGTGTTGGCATTCCTATTTCCCCGGTTGCCATTGATGCGATTGTTGTTCCTTTGGAACCTCGATCCTCCATATCGATTGTCCCTTCTACCTCCGAATCGATCGTAGGGTCCTCGCCCATGCTGGGTTCCTTGCCTCACGTTCTGGTAATTGGGGTTGTTCCTCATCGGTCCATGGGAACTTGAGGGTACAGCAGACTTATTACCGACGTTCTTCGCCTTAAGCCCATCCTCATAGATTCTACATCGGCTTACTAAGAGCGGAAAACTCTCGATCCCCATATGTATGAAAGCCATCTTAATCTCAGTCTTAAGTCCATCAAGAAACTTCGCGCACTTCGACTGATCGTTTCCGGGTTGATTGTAGTGTGGCACATACTTCACCAGCTCCTCAAATTTCGCAGCATATTCGCCGACCGACATATTCCCTTGAGTCAGGTGCATGAACTCAATCTCCTTCTTCAATTTCATGTCGATAGGGAAATATTTTTCCAGGAATCTTTGCTTGAAAGAGTCCCAAGTAACAGCTTGCTGTTGAACCTCCATAACTTGCCTAGTGTTGTCCCACCAATCAGATGCCTGCTTCATCAACATGTAGACCGCGTAGGTTACCTTCTGAGCATCGGCGCATTGCATAGCGGTAAAGATCTTCTCTAACTCCCTAATCCACTCATTAGCGTTCTCCGAAGCGTATCCACCGGCGAACTCCTTAGGGTTCCTCTTAAAAAACTCATCTAATCCCCTATATTCCTGAGGTCCTAAGTTTTGGTTTTGATTGTTCTGCTGAGCCTGCTGGTGCATCGCGTTGAGATTCTCATTCATACCCAGAACTGAAGCAGTCAGCTCATTCAGCATGTCCTCGGTGTTCCGAGCTGCTTCAGGAGCATGACGACCTCTTCCTCTTCCAGACATCGTAAGCTATATTCATTAACGCACTAATAGTTTAATATACTTACTAACGCATCTAATCACACAACCTAAATATATCTAGAGAGCACACAATAAAGAACATGTAAGGCCATGTTCAGGCCGCATGGACAACCATTGCTCTGATACCACCAAGTGTAACACCCCGATTTGGAAAACTCGAAATAAATACTCATCAAATGTTAGTTAACTCTTTTAGGAAAAATAGGGAAATTTTTTTTTTTGAAACGGGAACAACACTCGACTTTGAGCTTCCCAAAACAAGGTATTACTTTTTTTTTTAAATCCTTTCCTCAAAACGTTTGCGGAAGTTTCTGAAAACAGTTTGACACTAAAAACTCACTTTAAATAAAAGAGTAAAACATTTGGTCACTGGGAAACATAATTGTTTTGCTTATATTAGTTTATCTGTCGGATCACGACAGACCTTCAAAAACAGTTTAGAAAACAGACCGTAGAAGTTCTCATCAAAAGTGGTCACCACAGAACTTCGGTGCCATTCTTACATAAACATAGGTCTTAACGAAAGCATTTCAAAAAGATAAGGGGTACACTTGATACATATCAGCAAGGGTCCTTCGGGAATCTATTTACAACCTACTAGCAGAAGCTCTTTCTCGATCCACAGCGTAAGTCTTCAAAGGCGATCTCCGTCGTCCATCCATAGTCCTCTCATCGGCGCATCACGATCAATAGGTCCTCCCTTCGGGAGTAGCATCACCAGCTCCACCGTCTTTTAGAATCCAAGATTGATAGACACATGTGCACAAGAAGTTGAGAGAGTAAGTTATCCGAATGGAATTACTCCCATCGACTTCTTGGAATTACACTAGTGACGCATACCAGAACATAACAAATAATACAACAAACAATATAGCAGGCAATTATATAGGATGCATGAGGATGCAGTGCAAACGTCGCATTGTCTAATCTTTTATCTCTCGCTTAAGGGAATCCCTAAATCAATTATCTCGTAAAGCTGAATCACTTTAACCACTCGTCTCGCAAAGTCGAAGTCTCTTGATTAGTTCGTCTCGTCTAGGAGAAGTCCTCTCGTTCACATATCTCGAGTCCATAACATCAGGAATTCAGGCTTTATAGTTTTGGGTCTCAGGTCTACATCTCCTCGGAATCCATCCACCTAGTCGGAAGCAATCAGGAGTACAGGATCTCTAACCACACCGGCTTTTACTGGATGGCAAAGTTAATGCATTCATAAAATAACAGCCCGGGAAAATAAATACAATAACCTCATCCGGCCGTGTTCGAGCATCCCTCTCACTGATCAAGAATTAGTCAAGGGGGTGTCAGTCCTCTGTCTAGTGTACACGTGGTACTTCGTCCACACCACTGAGTGACCAGCTCCGACCGGTTCAACCAGGGCCCCTATGGTTTTTCCCACCTAGACGGACTTCTCAAGGCTTCTTAACAAATCACCGTCATTACCTTCCCCTATCCTAATCATCAAGTGAGTACACCGTGTCTTCCTCTCCACTACTTCAGGTTAGAGGTTTAAGGTCGTGGGGTTATACTTTTCTGTCCTAACGTCGACCCATCCTAAGTCATCTCCGTCATACAGCTCCGACTATATGCGGAATGCTTCTGTGGGACTCGACCACTGTCTCTGATGAGCTCCGACCCATCCTGAATCATTTCGGCATACGGCTCCGACCAGTATGCAGGATATCCACAACTTGTCTGACGGGCTACAACCCAATCAGAATCAACCTCGCCATATAGCTACGACTATATGCGGAATATCAATCAACATTCTGACGGGCTACGACCGATTCAGAATCAACATCAGCATACGGCTCCGACCAGTATGCAGGATATCCACAACTTGTCTGACGGGCTACAACCCAATCAGAATCAACCTCGCCATATAGCTACGACTATATGCGGAATATCAATCAACGTTCTGACGAGCTACGACCCATTCAGAATCAACATCAGCATACGGCTCCGACCATATGCGGGATATCCATCAAACATCAATAGATAGGCTCCGACCTATCCCGAATCATCCACACTCTACATATGGCTACGACCATATGGAGGCTATCTCAACACATGGCTACAACCACGTGGAATCTATCATCATAGAACTCAGCGCTCATGGCGTTCACGTTCAAAGCGTCATCGTCATCATCATAGCGTCAGCTCGATCCACGTATTCAGCGCATCAGCATCATCCGGTTCACCACGCGTTCCATTCCCTTAGAGTTCCACTCTAATCATCGGGGGATTTCTTATAGTTTTCTATGTCTTTTCTATTCTTATCTTATATCGCGGGATGATGCAATATGCTCATGCAATGACAATATCACAACAATACATCTCAGCATAAACAGATATATCAATCAATCAATACCATGTAATGGTATAGGTCTGAGTCTTCGTATACCACGATACAAACAATCACACAATTTATCGGGTGTACTACTAACTTCGATAGACCTTTACTCCGACTTTGAGAGAGTACGGAGTGTCCTAGTATACTCACTAGACACCAAAGCGTCTTAGGATAACTTCTCTCTCAGCTGGATTCGCAGTTACTGGCTCTACGAGTTCCAAACGATTTCCTTCCTTCCTTGTCTGCCCGACTCCAACTTCTTTCAAGTCCGAGAAAGGTAGATATATGAGTATTAGGTTTTATTAATTGTTATTCTTAAAATTATTCCCAAGATAACTTAAGGAAATCCAAACATTGACTTCATTTAGAAACGAAACATCAATTCTTTTGAACTCAAACTTGTCCCAAGTCAATCACTAACTATTATACTTTGAAATCATGAGAAAATAATCAATTAGATTCATTTAAATAAAAAGTTTCTTTGCTGGTCCTTCTTGGACAGCATTGAGTTCGAATCCAAAAACATCGAAAAATCGCACTTTTCAAGCCAACTCTATCTTGGATCAATTACCCATGAAAACTTAAACTTTAAAACACTTTTTAAAACACTTTAAAACAAGAAATATTACTTAGAAAATTCTGGACAGCATCATGTCCTAAGTTTTAAATTCATTTTCCATTGTTTAAAACCAATTCAAAGGCACAAACAACCAAGAATCATGGGAACAATCAAGCAAACACTCAAATCAACAACTCATCAAGTTTGAACATTTGAGAATTATACATGGGAAGCAAGGTACTCAAGTAAGACAAATTAAACAAACATTCATTCATTCCAAACCTTCCACAATCACAAGCCATAATTATACATAAGCATGTTCACAAAGTTATTCATACACATAGTCCAATCAAATGAGGAAATCTAACACTTAGGCGTACACAAATCAAATCATGCATCACACATACTCTTAGTCACATTTTCATTTATCTTTTACTTAATTAATTCATCTTAGCAAAACTTCATCTTATTACACTTTAATTATGTTAAAACCGTGTGCATCATGGCTTGTTTAGAAAATCATTTCTTCAAGGAGTAACTTCACAAATCAACATATAATTTCATGTCATGAACACATATACAGTTAAGAGAGTTCATCTTAAAAATTAAGGTCTAAACCGTGACCTTCAATAGATTTTCTCAAAAACATTTCCAAGGATTCAAGACTTGAGAACAACTCTAGATTCAATCAACAATTTCACACAATTCATTGAGCAAGTAAAAACATAATCCTATCATGCATTCTACATGAAACCGTGGGCATCACATGAGTTCCTAAACAATTTATATTTTTCACTTAACACATAAAATCAACTCAAAGCTTAAGGAAATCACATGTTCATCAACCAAACTTAAGAAAATATCAATCTTTTTGATTTAGCATGTAAAACCGTGGCTACACTCAAGGATCACAACATCACATATTATTAAATTTCAAGATCATATCATGTAAGAGATTAAGCAAAGGAAATCAAGTTCATACTCATAATTATAACTAAACCGTGACCAATCCATGATTTTCTTAATAGAATTTTCTTAGAGTTTCAAACTTCGAAAACATGCTTAGAATCTCATGGTAATCACATGCATATAATCAAGATTCAATAACAAAACTCCTAACTTAAAAACTAAGTGCAAACCGTGGCCAATACAAGGGAAACACCAAGAAAGTTCAATTACTCTTAGAGATCTTAATCACCAAGGTTCAAATATCAAGATCACCATAGATCAAGTGTAGATCGTGACATGCATGAGGTCACAATCACTATGAAAACTTAAAATCAACCCTTTTCTAAAACACTTTTAGGAAATCAAGTAGGAAAACTCAAGATCATGAGGAAAAACATTTTTCTTAATCAAAACTTCAAAATCAAGTTCAAGGATTTACATGCATGTAAAGGAAATCACAAAACAACATGCATCAACACTTTTTTTCTCAAACAAAATCAAAGTTAAGAAAGAAAAGAACAAGAATCAAAGAAAAAGGTTTGAAGCTTTTAAGTTCATATTACAAGTTCTTACTTAATAAAAATTTTAAGGATTCAAGTCCAAAATCTTTGATTTTCTCTCCTCTCTCTTCACGGTTTCTTCACTCATCTTCTAAGGTCCATGGTTTCTTCTCCTCCTCTTCACTAATTTGGCTTGATCTAGCTTAGATCATGAAGATTCCAAGGTGTTGAGGTTTGGTTCACAATTCGGTTTATCTCTCTTTTTCTTTCTCACCAAGAGCTTGATGATTCTCTTGGTGTGATGTGTTTGGTTTAGGAAAAGAAGTGTGTGATTGTTGAAGGAATGATGGAGAACTCACACACTCCTTCACGGTTTTGGGAGGTTTGATGGGTGTTGGTGTTGTTGTTGAAGTTGTTTGTGTGGGTATTGAAAGAAAGAAGCAATGATGAAGATGGGATGAGGAAATAAGAATGAACACTCACTCCTTCCTCCTCACGGTTTGGTCCCTTTTCTTCTATCCATTCCAACTTTTCTTATTTTCTACTAAGGGTTTGCATGGAGGGCCTTGATGCAATTTCCTTGATCTTAGTTTCCTTCCCACGGCTCCTTCCTCTTCCTTTCCTTCCCTTCACTTTTTCTGCATTCTTAGGTCATGCTTAGGTCACTAGAGTGATGTCATCTTGTTGACTAACAAGGCATGCCACTTGTTGATCAAAGAAGTGAGGTTAGGTTAGTTAATTAGGTTTAAGGCACTTAATTAAGGTTCTAATCATGATTAGGGTAGGATTAGGTTAATTAATCTAGGTTTAGTCCACTAATCCTTAGTGATTAGGGCTTAATCAAGGATTAAGGTGTTAATCAAAACTTAATCATGGAATTAAGGAAAACTAATTTTGGGTTTACCCACTAATCAAATGGTTTTAGGGTTTGAGAGAATGATTAAGCACTTAATCGAAGATCAAGAGCTCGATTAGGGTTTCACTCCTCGATTAGGACATCGATTAGGGTTTCTAAAGGTGATTTGGACTTGATTCTTTGAAACTTAGAAAAATAATTTCCATCTTAAACCATAAAATCATAGAACCGATTAAGAAAACAAAATCTTATTCAACCACAATCAATCAAGCATACAAGGTCACACACATAAGCAATCCGAATTTCAAACATAGGAGCTCATCATGAACTCAAAACTCTTTCAAATCAATTCTTTAATTAATCCTGTTAAAACAATTTTCTTAATTAGGGACTTTCAGAAGTGAGTCAAATGGCAGGCGTTACACTATGGTCACTATCACATCTTCCCTTTACTCTAATAACCACTAATCCTCAAGAAATGTACTCCATCTCACTCCTTATTCCTAACACTGGATCATATAACTTAGGCAATTCTAGACCTTTTTACACTTTCCACAATTTTTTTTCTCACATTCTAAACCATTACTTGAACAATCCGACATCAAAACTCTTAATCCTAATCACCTTTCACCACTTACCTAAGACTCAAAGATACCCCTATTTTCTCCAAGACTCATACATCCTTACTCCTTACTAACTAAACCTCATTCTCCTTAACCTTCGCAACCTTCACCTAACAACACCTCACAGCTCACTTCCTAACTTAAAACCATCTTTGTGACTGGGATAAGGTGTCAGGACCCAAAAGTCTTATCAAAAGTTTAGGAAAGATAAATGTCTGGTCAGAGATCAAAAGAGTCTTCGGGTTTATCAACAATCAAGGCTTGGTCAAGATCACGGTCTAAGATTTTCAGAAAAGGCTTTTTCAACCATCATGCCAAAGCAATTTGGCACGCATAGGATTTTCACAAGAACAGCTTCAATCAAGGAGGTGTTCTAGTCAGAAGACAAATCTCACAGCTTAGGGCTATCACAAACATAAGGGTTCACATCAAAGATGAGTCCAACGAAGGAAGATTTGAATCACGCCTCAACATCTCATGACGACATTAACCTCCGCTCCTCATTTCAGCCGCAGTCGTAAACTGACGTACATCCGCGTACTTCTAACATTCTATCGCTATCCTAATACTAACTCTCACAGAGACACACGGCAGAGTACGTAAGCCCATGCATAAGGTTACTTAGTTAAACCACTGCTCTGATACGATTCTGTAACACCCCGATTCGGCAACTTGAAAACTTAAACTAAAAGTGGTAAAAATTAGGGCCATTTTTTTTTTTACAAATGTTACACAAGATGAGAACACTTAGGTTTTTAAAACACAGATACATTAAAACACATGTTCTCATTTTGCACAACCCCTTTCAAGTTCCAAACCGAGATGTCACAAGACACCGCACTTTGAAACCGTTTTCAAAAGCATCATTCAAAACGTAGCCCGTTTACTTGTTGCAAAACATTCATGTTTAATAAAACTTTTACCGGGGTACAGTATGATAGAGCTAGGTTAACTAAGCACTTACATTGGAGTACATTGCTCTGAGGGGAATTTCCTATCCTCTAGTCTTGCTTCCTAATACTTTTCGTCTAACTCCGGACTTTGGTCGATGAAGCCCACCACGCTTCCGCTGCGCCATCTACCAGTTGCAATATCAGCAAGTGCCGATACGACAACGTGGTAGGAGAGAGTCAGTGTTTCGAACACTAATGGGTTGGCCTTGCGGTCTCGGGTAGACTTAATATAAAAATAGATAGTAAAACTAGAACAGCGGAACATAAATACTTATCCTAATGCCATCACATTATCATCAACATATGCAACATGTCATGCACTTAGCATATATGAATCATATAAAACAATGCATATAGAAATATTCTTAACACACCAATATCATCACTTAAAGCCAAAACCTTCATCCCACTTGCCTCACAATTCCTTTTCCATTCAAATTGTTGCCTCATGATTTCTTACATCACGAATCAATTCTTGTACTCGACTTATAGCTCTTATTCAACACTTGATATCTTTTGATATACTTTTCTTTGAAACATGTTTATCTTTTAAGTTTTATTATTTCGGTTAGCATTAATGATGAGGGGGATACATCATTGAGCTCACACACGTCTACATCTCCTCGGTCAACCACCCAACCTAGTCGGAAACAAACAGGAGTACAGGACATTTACCACGCGGGCATGACAGCTGTCACACAACAAATGGTCCCAGACCAGGAGGCCTTGCCTCAAATCATAATCAAATTCATATAATCACAATGCACGCTCTCAGCGGCAAACACAAATGCCCCGTTCCAGTCCCTCTCACTATTCTAGATTTGCATCGAGGGGGCGACAGTACAATTCTAGTTCCGGTGTAGAACTACCACGACATTAGACCCAGTCCCCACCACGTTAGTGCACCACATGTGGAGTTGTCTGCCTAGAATTGTACTCTAGACATCTTGACGTATCACCGTCATCGTCCTCCCCTCCTGCAATCCCCACCTGAGTATCCGCAGATACCCATAGTATCTTCCTCTCCACTACTTCGTTACGACACTCATACCTCACCGCGTTTGTACATGTCTTTTAAGTCTTTTAAAGTGTCAGGGTTTTAATTAGCGGCTTATTCCTATCAGTCGGCTCGTCCTTGGTGCATCCCTTCAACGAAGCCCGACCACTAATCGCAAACTATTCCCCCTAAATCTCACTGGCCCCAGGCCACAAATTACTTTCTCATCTCATCATCACCAACTCATGCTCATTCTCAACATAATTCTCAATCACATTATCAACAAATTTTCCTCGTCTTTGCAAAACATCTTTCGCAAAACTTTTCGAAAACACGATTTCACAAAACTTTTGCAAAAATAATCTTTCCAAAAACTATCACAAAAATATCATTTTCTCAAAAGTTTTTCACAAATTTCTTTTCAAAAATCAGAATTTTTGGGTGAGTGTTAATGGAGGAGCAAGCTCAACTCAACACTAAGCTTCTTCCCAAAAACGTGAACGAGGAATCACATCTCTACTCAACCACTTTCATAATCACATCCTTTTTCCAATCTCAACTCTTTGTCTCTTTCCTTCACTCACATCACCTTTATCTCTTTCTCAAAATTTTATTCACAACGCGATTCATCTCTTTCTCATTTCTCATACTCACTCATTAGTCTTAACTCATTACTCATTCTTTCTCAATCCTTTCTCATATCTCTTATTCGCTTCTCTTTTCTCTTTTCGGTTTATCTTATTATTCTCACGGTTCTATCACCATCATTTCGCTATCAGACAAAACTAAACAATATCTAAACAAAATAAAGTATGCACAACAAGTGAACATCTAGTAATGCATGGCAAGTAAACATTTATTATGCAAATAGAACACACATATCTGTATCACCTAATTCGCAGTATTCTCACAATCCTCCTATTCGGATTGTGAGAAACCACGTTACGGGATCACCCACTCTCACTCACCTGGATGACGACACATCCAAAGATTCTCTAAGTTTTCCAGTCGCTAACCTTGCCACGAGTCCTTCGCGTCCGACACCCGAACTAGACATTTTTCCCCGTGCGTTAGAAACGATTTACATAAACTCTTAATTTAGCTTTAAAATACTTTGAGATAATTTCCCCTTTTTAAAAGCACATTGCCAATATCCAAAAGACTTTAATTCCAGATCAGTTCTTTTATAAAATGCTTCTAAGAAAAACTTCTTAAGACAATTTCTTTTTCAAAACAGAATTCATTCCTCATAGTTTAAAACACTTTAGTTTGAAAAATCATTTCCCTCAAACACTGAATGAATCCTTTAGAAAACAGTCTTGGAAAATCTTTCTCAGATCAACTAAAAATTCGAGAAGCAAAACTTCAACACCACTCAGATTAATTTATTCTTTTTCTAAACTTCTCGAACTATTTAAATCATTCTTTTAACACATTTTTCAATTACTTTAAAATCCATACATAAACTCTTCACAGTCAAGACACACAAACAACATTCCAAACAATTTTAATTCCCTACATTGTCTTAGTTATGAAATCAACACATACAAGTTTCAAGGTACACACAGTATTCACGTTACAAGTCACATTTCATATCATCTTAATAAATTAATTAAATTATACTCTTAATAAACTAGCTCAATTACCCTTAAGAAAATAATTTAATTTAATCCTTTTAATTAATTAAACAAAACCGAATTACATAGTTTAATAATTCCCTGATCACAATTAGATTTAAAACAAAAAATCATTGAATCAACTTTACAAAAATTCCTTTTTACCAAATCAGATTAACTTATTTATTTAAAATCAAAAAGATAAAAGTAAACACACATCACTTTCCTGAAGACACATTTTTCAATCATGTTAACATGTATTATTCGAAGTATACCTACATAATATTGCAAAGGTTTGATGCACAAATAAAACTTAGAATCATGAAATTATTTTCTGTACTTTATAATTAAAACCGAAAGCATACAATAGCAGAATCAACAATTTTTAATTTCATTTTTAAAACACAATAATTTAAATCACCAAACATCACACATGCATGCATTTTTGAAGTCTTAAATTCATTTAACCTCATGATGAATGCAACTCATATGAGGGACAACATAGTCTCTACCTAGTACCTAGGATAGCTTAAAGTCAACATGCAGCAAGACAATGTTTCCATTTTTCAACACCCACAACAATCAATCAAGTCATATTATTATTTAAAGTTCATTTTTAAAACATCATGCAGTAACATTTATTATAACAAAATCTTTTTCAAACACTTTGAGCATACACAAAATAAATTCAAGTTCGTCATTTAGAAAAATCAAAGTTACACTTTAAACCTTTAAAAATGGCATGTATATACTTAAAATCATTAGATGTAATCTTAGAACAAACATGCATCCACTTTCTACAAAATAAAAAGCATGGATCCTAATTTTCTAAGCATGGCCGAATGGCTTCCACCAAAAAAAGGCATGCACGAGTTCAATCACTCAATTGAATCATGCTTGAATTTTGAAAATCATTTTAAAACTTATTTCTTTAATGTCTTTTCATAAAAACCAAGACACACATAAAAGAAGAACATGATATTTTCTTTGGAAAATTAACATGCAAGCTAAAGATCTAAACAAAACAATTACATGTATTTATTTAAATCAATTAAAATAAGCACAAGATTATCATGCAAGACCAAAACATAAATCTTTTTACAAATCAAGTTTAGATCATGAAATCATTCATGAAAATACACATAGATCATAATCTAAGCATAAGATTTAACATGTAAAAACCAAAAATTACACTTATAAACAAACAAGTTTAGATTATGGATTTATTTACCAATTCATGAAATGAACACAAATAGTTCACGGTTTAGAGAAGGAAAAATAGACATGCAAGGAGATTTATTTTAGGCTTTACAAAAAGCTTTAGCCATTTTTTAGATCTTTAAGATTTTAGGTAGAAAAATATTAGATAAAGCAAGAAAAATCCAAACCGAAACAAAACATAAGGATCACATATTACAATTTATTTCTAAAGTCCTTAGAGTCCAAGATCAAATAATAACTGTAACATCCCAAAATTTAAGCCCATTGAAAAACTACGAGTTAACAAAAACTTTTTCTATAAGGAGTGTGAAAACCAAAAAGGTATTTTTTTCATAGAGTAATATTTCTTTTACAAAATATTCTGAGTGTAAAATACTTATATAATACAGACTCCCAAAAACCCCTTTTTACACCCAGAGCATTGGTCTTCACAACTCGATCCTTCTGCAAAAGCATTCAGATGACGAGACGTCATCCTGGCTGCTTCTTCTAGACACCTCCACTCCAACAGGAGTGTCTTCAGTTCTATCCCTTGAAAGAACCTACCACCACAAACATGGTAGATGGGAGTACGTCACTTGTCATATCGCCTAAGCAGATTATATGATTGGTCAAACACAAACATTACAGATATCATTTCAACATAATAAATGCATGCCCAAGAGTTTTATTAAACAACATTAGCTAAAACCATTAGTTTCTCATGCTATGCATGCACGTCTCTCAAATCATTTCTCCATAATCAACTCTTCCAGAAAACAACACTCTGGGATAGGCGATCGTGCGCTCGATGTTTCCACAACCTGCATAGCGGCCACACCATTCTATACTGGAACCCCATCGACCACGATCCTAAAATGATACAAGGGGATGATCCCTGAACCATTGTCCACCAATAGTTCTAGGACCTTGTCATTTTTACGGTGGCGGCCACACCGTTCCAACCGTCTCATGTAGCGGCCACACCGTACTACATGGTTTCCAATCCCGCATGCACCTCAGTGAACGATTCCCTGTACACCATGCATGAGATGCGTCACACATATATTAATCATCACATCATACACATGGCGGCCACACCGTTCCATGCCTTCATATAGCGGCCACACCATACTGTATGGAATCACATACATATGGCGGCCACACCGTTCCACATGTCTTCGTATAGCGGCCACACCGTACTATACGGAATCCCATAACACTTACCCCACATATGGCGGCCACACCGTTCCACATGTCTTCGTATAGCGGCCACACCGTACTATACGGAATCCTTTGAGCACAACGACTTCTTGCAGGAGATAGTCCATAACATATGGAAATCAGGGTGATCCCACTTATCCAAAGCTCACTATCCGAATCGGGGCAATAAGCCCTAACGCATTTGGATTGAATCCTCATAATCAACGAGCGTCACCACTCTCACAGTATCGTTAATACCCCTTAAGTCATTGTCTAATTATGTTCCAAGGTATTAGACTTACCCCACTTATCATCATGAGGTAATAATTTCTCTCTTATGTCCTATAAGCCATTAACTTCTTATGTTCTAGGACATTGACTACCAAGTAGACATGATCAGGCTTATTAAATCCTTTATCAATATCTTACCCAGATCATGAACTAATAATCACACTCTATATCTTCAAAGTTGACATGATCATTTTTAATCTGAAGGGGACATGATGGTTACTCCACCTCTTATACTGTATGAATCAACTTATCTAGAGGTCAGACTCAACTATTTGTTCATGCCCCTTATGCAATCTTCAACCATCACATATAGCACTAGACAAGCATCTAATGCAATCAAAATGCTCAAACATATTTCAATTACAAGTTTCCCTTCTAAGTGAATAACTTGATGAATGAGTCTTGCTCTCAATCCTAATTCTAGAATGAATGCAATTTATCCTTTAGACTTAAGGAAAGTTGATTAATACTTTACAGGCCACCTAGGCTTATTTTCTTTATCAAAAAGGACCGTCGCCAAACGATCTATTTGTATTAATCAATTTCTCTAAGTCTTGATCCCTTGGACTATTATTAATAATTCCTTAATTTATTAAGTTAGAATTGAAAATGGTGTTTCAAGTTCTGAACAATTTACTCGAGTAAACTTCAGTACACTCGAGTGTTCTTCAACTTTTCCAGATTACTCGAGTGTTCTTAAGATTACTCGAGTGTTCATGACTTCCTGAGGATTTGGGTTTCTAATTCAACAATTTACTCGAGTAGCTCATGGGTTACTCGAGTGTTCTTGGACATTTCCAGAATACTCGAGTGACCTTGAATGACTCGAGTGTTTGACCTAAACTTGTCCTCAGGTCATGCTCGGTACTCGAGTACAAGACAAAATACTCGAGTGTTCTTGCTCAGTTTACATTGTTTTGAAAACATTTTACTCGAGTGTTCTGTCTTTTACTCGAGTGTTTTATAGCAAGAAACACTGAAACTTGGTTTTAACACACCAAATTCATTTCTACTTATTTCCAGTCCATTCCAGGGATCCAAAGAGTTGTCATAACATTATTTAAACATGTTACAACACTTATTTCATATCAAAACACAGATTTGACAGAGAATCCAATAATTATGCATAAAAACCATATTTCCAACAACTTGACATGCCAAATCCAATTCTGAGTAATTCTAACTCAATCCAATGGTCAAATGAACTCTATTTACATAATTGAAACTTGCCTCAACACTAAGATCACAGCAACTCACAGAGAATCCCAATATGCTTCCATTTATGCATAAAATCACTTTTCAACAACCCAACATGACAAATTCAGTTCTAAGCAATTGTAGCATGCAACCAACCTTGACACAACTTACATACAACATATATGACTTGCTCCATACTTGTTTAGTGCTCATAACTTGGCTTACCAAAAACCTACCATCTCATGGTCATGTTTTACCACTTTAATCAATTATGACTCAACCAAACTCATTAATTCTTTTAACTTAATATCATCAATTCACTTCAGGCAGTATTCATGTTATAAAACAAGGGACCAAGTGATTGTCTGAACCTCCAAGTCTAGCAAGCATGTCTTGGTCCAATTCACATAGCATACACAAATCAAAATTCACAATCTATAATCCTAGCAATATGAATGACTTCTCCCATACCTTAGACAACACTTTGACAAACTCAAAAACACCAAAGAATAGCAGCAGCTACACAACAGCCACCAATCCAGCACACACCACTTCCACCACCAAAGAGCAGCACCATTGTGAGCAGAGTCCAAAGACCATATCGTTTGAGTGAGTAATCGTGCACAAAAATTGGGGAAAAAGGTTAGAATCTACTCTCTGCAACATGCATGAGAGATTAAAACCAATTTGAGATCAAGAGGGTTCACGAGCTTACCACAATCGAGGATCAAAGTGAGCTCCCAGAACCAGTTGACAGCAAACAATCCCCACTTTCGAGCTTCGATTCTTCCAACACTCAAACTCTCAGCTCACAATTTTGGTGTCTATACAAAGCTCTGGATGTGAGCTTCGTATTGGTGTATAATTTGTGACCTAACTCTACTCAAGGAAGGAGAATCGAACCAGAGAAATCAAGAACCCTAACTTCGAATTCCAGAACAAATTGGCCAAAATAGATTGATTCTTCAACACCATAGGTTTATATACTCGAATCCATCACTCATGCAAGTCGACACGAAGCCATGGTCATGTCCCTGAGTCGATAACGTGTCAACTCGTGAGGTTTCTGAGTTGGTGACTCAGCCAACGCACTCACGAGTGCAACTCTGACAAGAATACTCGAGTATTCACAGAAGTACTCGAGTATTTTGGCCAGTTTTGCAAAAATATTTATTTTATTTTCTTTCCCTCGAAAACCTTTCTAAAATTATTTCTAGGTCCCAAAACAGGGACTGATGAGCAAAAACACTATCTTCACATATTAGAAATTATCTAATATTTTTATGCATAATAAATCACTTCATAATCAAAGATATTAATAAAAATAACTAATTATAAATAAAATTTTATAATTAATTTTCATTAAACGAGAATTAAATTTTTGGGGTGTTACACTACTCCCCCACTTAAAAGGAATTTCGTCCCCGAAATTCATTCTTAAAATAATTCTATATTTTCAAAATTCCTATAAAAGACCATTATTATTCTTCAAAATAACATTAGGGAGATTTCTCCCCCACTTAAAAAAAATTCCTTGGATTTTTCAAACTTCTTAATCTCCAAATATTTCATAAGATATTTAAAAGAAAAAATTTTGAATAAAACTTTTGCTTCCAACGCGTATAAAAAATCCTTTCTTACCAAGAAGGTTTTTCCTCAAACTTCGTCAAAATTATTTTACAATTAATTTGATTGAAATCTTTTGACTAACTTTTCCAGATTAAATACATATCTTAAACTGAAACATTTCCAAATAAACTTTTGGAAGAAAACTTTTTCTGAAAAAATGTTTCGACTACACAACCCTAAATTAAAACATTTTGCAACAAATTTTTCGATGAAAAACATTTCCCGCTGCGCACTCTAATTACTTACGCACGATTAACGAATCATTTATATGACTTTATTCCTTAATAGTTGCAAACATTAGGGTGATCAGTCCTAATATTCAAACCATTAATAATAAAATCATCCCTTACAGATATAACCTTACAGATATAACCTTTTGCATGCGTGATTTTGTGACCTTATGATT
This sequence comes from Crotalaria pallida, assembly GCA_037953625.1. Classification (NCBI taxonomy): domain Eukaryota; kingdom Viridiplantae; phylum Streptophyta; class Magnoliopsida; order Fabales; family Fabaceae; genus Crotalaria; species Crotalaria pallida. Next base: position 82,687,351 of record CM075655.1, on the reverse strand, counting down.
CTTATTCTTCTCTTTTCAATGTTCTCTTTATGCCTAGCTATTGGATTTTTAAGACTTAATGAACCCATAAAACACTAGATCCTAAACTAGGCAATTCGGTTATGAGTAGAAAACTAAGTCTTGATGCTTTTTAATTTGACCTAAGTGGTTGCATGTTGATCTCGTGCTTAGAAAAGCTAATTTGAGTTGTTGAAATGTTTAATTTTGATTTGATTTTTAATTAACTTTTAATTTTTGGGTTTTGACCATTAAAGCTTTAGATCTTGTGATGATCTTTGAAAGAGTTTGATCTTTGATGTATGCATGTTATTTTTGAACCAAAAGAGTAACCATCCTTCCTTGCATGTCACGGTTTTGAAGAGAGAGTAAAGGAAAACAACTTTTGAAAAATGACTTTTCTTTAATCTAAGTTGATGAGTGTTTAAAAATTGAAGATTTAAGTTTTCCTCTTGGTTTTGTTTAAAAAGGTTTCGGTTAAGCCTTGAAAATCAAAGAAACTATGATTTGTTTTCATAAAAGGGTCATGTATGTTATTCTCTTTGATTTACATGATTTTAAAAGTGCATGCAAAGAAAAAAATAAAAATGGAATTTATGTTTGAGGAGACTAATAGGTCACGGTTTGGGGAAGAAAAGGGAGTGGTATTTTCTAGAACCATGTGTTTGAAGTACATGTTGTTGGTTTGTTACTTTTAAGGTTCTTGCATGTTGAAATTTTTGCATCCAAGGCTTTGTTTTCCATGGTGATAATTCGGCCTATGCATGCTAGATAGACTAGGGTTCTTTTCTCATGAATTGACTTAAAAGTAATGGGTATGTTTTGAGAAATCATACTAAAATCAATTGTTTGAAATTATGTTGTGAATATGTGTGTGCCTAAGTGTTCTTGTGTTATGACCATGAATTATTTGTGAGTTGTCTGATTTCTTTGATAATTGACTAAGTTGACTACATGCCTCTGATTGATTCATGAAGTGTTACTTGTTGATGTATGTTAAGAGGATGTTTGAAAGACGAGGGATTGGGGCAGCCGGCAGTAGAAAGAATCCAAGGTGACGGTACGCAATTAATAGCTGGACCTCAGGTGAGAGAGAAGCTATCCTAAGACACTGTGGTGTTTAGGTAATTTAGTAGGACGTCCCGTATCATCTCAAAGATCGGGACTACGTGGTTGGAGTCAGTAGTATAAGTGGCAATTGTGTGATTGTGTGGCCACTTATATGAATGTGACAAAGACCACACTGTTGTTGTATGATGCTTGTGTGATTGATAGTATGTTTATAGATTTAATTATGCTGAATGGTATTTATTACTATTTATTAAATGAGTAACACATTGATGGACGCCTGTTACGTCCTAAATAAGAGATGAAAGCGAAAAGAATAAGTTGAGAAAGTATTGAGATTAAAAGTAAAGCACAATAAGAAAGAAAGAGTTGAGATTGGGAAAGAATGAAATGATGATGTTGGGAACGAGCCAGAGCTGGGAGAAGAGATGTGGAAAGAGATGTGAAGTGTGATACCTTGTTCACGTTTTGGGAAGAAGCTTAGTGTTGAGTTGAGCTTGCTCCTCCATTAACACTCACCCAAAACGTGATTTTTGAAAAACAGCTTTGAAAAGGAATTTTGTGAAATGATACTTTTGAGAGAAATTGGTGGAAACTATGTTGTTGTGAAAGAGTATGGAAAGGGACTTTGAAAGAGTTGTTGAAACAGTGTTTTGGGAAAGTTTGTGAAACGAAATGGAGATATGAGATTGTGAAAAGGTTGAGAGATGAGATTAGAGTTTGCTGATGCAATCCCAGCTCTGTGCTATGCGAAATTGATGAGTGAAAGGCTGTGCCAAGTTAGTGGTTGGGACTCATTGAAGGGTTGTACGAAGGATGGGCCGACCTTAGGTTAATTGAAAAGGCTAAAAGACTTAAAAGACATACGCGGTGAGGCAGGAGAGTGCGAAGTAGTGGAGAGGAAGATACTATGGGTATCTACGGATACTCAGGTGGGGATTGCAGGAGGGGAGGACGATGACGGTGAAACGTCAAGAAGTCTAGAGTATGTTTCTAGGCAGAACGAACTCCACAGGTGGCGCACTAACATGGTGGGGACTGGGTCCAATGCCGTGGCAAGTTCTGCGGGCCCACTAGAAACATATTGTCGCCCCCTCGATGCAAATCTACAACAGTGGAGAGGGACTGGAACGGGGCAATGTGTTTTAATTATATGATATGTTTGAGGCTAAGACCTCTTGGAGCCATTGTTGAGACAACTGTCATGCCCGCGTGGTAAAGGTCCTGTACTCATGTTGGCTTCCGACTAGGTTGGATGGATGACCGAGGAGATGTAGGCTTGAAACGTGAGTGCTAACTGCGAAAGAAAGACGTACTCCGATGATTTTTGAACTCCCCAATCATCGGTGGTTATACTTCGATAAAACATTATAAGAAAAGAATTATATGAGTGAGAGAATAAAAGTATGGAAAATGAGGAAGAGACTGCGAAGGGATTTGTGGAAAATAAAGCCCCATGAGTGGGAGGAGAGATAAAAGTGGAGAATAAGAAAGGAAATGGTAATGGATAAGGATAAAATGAAATCATAAGATTGATAAAATGTTTGCATGCGTGTTGTATGTGTTGTGTGTTATCTGTGTGTCCTTTTACACTGCCTATTGTAATCCCACGCCGTCGATGATTCGTCGTTCGGATCGCTTACTCTCTCCTGTTTGTTGTTCTATTGGTGCTGCTCATATCGCAACGGGCAGATGGATCATCGTGATGAGTTCATCACACTAGAAGGATGGGAGCGGAAGCCTAAACGACAATAAGGAAGTAAACAACGGAGGTGACTTCACTTTCGGGGATGAAGGAACGGTGCAAAGAGACGGGAATCTCCATCCGGTGGTCTTCATCAGAGTAACGCAACGAAAGCAGTAGCAGTAAATTTAGTTTAGGATATGATTTGTGTCAAGGATTACCAAGCAATGTGCCACTCTTGTATTCAAAGCTAAGTTCTTACATCTGTAGTGAGGCCTACTCTTTTTGGAAAATCGAACCATGTAACCTCTTGGAAAATATCATGATGATTTGGAAATAATTCTTTTACGAAAATAAATGTTTTAGTAACACTCGGTTTTCTGCAAAAGGACTTTTAAATGCAACAATGATTTTTCAACAATGTGTTTACAAAAAAAAAAAAAAAATCTGGCCTCAATTTTTGCAACCTTAAGTAAATCTTTTGGTTTACGAAAATCGGGATGTTACAACTGTGCCACTTACAAGGGCACTAGATTTAAGGGAGGTTCAGAACGACCCTACTCTAACTTAAATAACCGCCTTCATTTATTCTATTTTTTATTTTTTTTATATTTTCTGAACCGTCTTCTTTAACTACTTTTTGAACCACACTCATATATCTTTTTACTAACCACCATTATTTTTTAGGAATTTTTTTTTTATATTTTCTGAACCGTCCTGTTTTGCATTATCATGACACGCAACATCATACATAATTCTAATTCTATGGAATATAATATTTAATACAAGATATATTACTTATTTAATCCGACAAAATGACTTCCTTGTATCATTAAAGAGCTACATATAAGACTGATATCATTAGATACACATATGATGATTGTAACACCCCCGCAAATCCCTCGTATTGAATTAAAATACTAAATAAATTCATTTTTGAGAGAAAAGAGTTTTAAAAGAGTATTTTCTTAAATTCATATTTTTAAAGATAATGGGTGACTTTTAAAGAAATAATTTCCTAAAATAATTGAGTTTTTGAAAAAGTTTATATGCTTTATGCTTTATAAAAAAATATTTGGATTTTGTTTAAGCTATCCTGAGATGAACTAGAATTATTTCCTAGGGGTGTGTATATATGGTTTGGTATGCTTAATATGATGTTAAGAGTTAATGATGCATGAATACGTGTGATGCATATATGTGGATATGCCGTATGGACATGATACCCTAAAGATGTCACTTGTAATGCCTATATGTGTGTTAAGTATATGCATTACCCATGATGCCATAAAGGATTCTTATGTTTTGAAATTTGATTTATTTGAGTGTGTGACTTTGTGTGCTTGATTGTTTAAGGTTTTAATTAAGATTTTTGTTTTATTGACTCATGATTTCATGGAAAATTATTTTCTCTTAAACTCCAAAGAATCAAAGTCCAATCACCTCTAGAAACCATAATTAGCACCTTGATCTTTGATTAAACCCTAATCGAGCTCTTAATCCTTGATTAAGTGCTTAATCACTCTTTTAAACCCTAAATCCTAAAGGTTAGTGAGCTAACCTAGAATTAATCCTCCTTAAGCCTATGATTATGTTTTTGATTAGCACCTTAATCCTTGATTAAGCCCTAATCACTAAGGATTGGTGGACTAAACCTAGATTAATTAACCTAATCCTACCCTAATCATGATTAGAACCCTAACTAGTGCCTTAAACCTAATTAAGCTAATATAACCTACCCTAAACCCCATGTGGCCGAATGCATGTACTTGGGTTGGCCACCAAGTAGCTTTGCTTAGTCATAAGCTAGGATGCCTTGTAGTCAACACAATGACATCATCCTCATGACCAAGCATGACATAAGGAAGGGAGAAAGTGAAGAATAGGAAGGAAAGAGGAAGGAGCCGTGAGGGACCTTAAGGCAAGACTTGGTCTCCAAGTTTTGTGACTTAGTCCCCAAGTATTTGCGATTTAGCCCTCCATGCAAGCCCTTGATGGCAATTAGGAAAAAGTGAAGAAGATTAAAAGAGAGGGCCAAAACCGTGTGGTGAAAAGTGAGTTCTCTTTCATTCCTTCACTCTTCATTCTTTCATCTTCATCCCATCAACACCAACACACACCAACAAAGTACCCCAAAACCGTGAGGGAGTGAGTGAATTCTTCTCCATTCATTCGTCAACACAAACTTTCTTTCATTCCTTCATTTCTTCCCAAGACCAAACACACAAACACTAAGAGAAAATCAAACTCTTAGTGAAATGAGAGAGAGTGGCCGAATAGAGAGAAGAGGGACCAACACTTCAAACTCTCCATAACCTAAGCAAGATCAAGCCAAGCTAGTGAAAAGGAAAGGAGAAAACCATGGACTAGGAAAAGAAGGGAGAAACCGTGAAGACTAGGAAGAGAGATGGAAGATTTTGGACTTGATTCTTAAAAAGTTTTGATTAAGTAAGGATTTCATCTCATGATCTTAAAAGTTTTTAAACCCTTTTTCTTTGATTCTTCTTCGTTTTCATGCTTTCTTTCTAAACTTTGGTTTTGTTTGAAGAAGTGTTGATGCATGTTTACTTTTATGTTTGATCTAGTGTTTTTGACTTCATGCATGGCAAGATCTATGCTTGATCTATGATAAACTTGATGTTGGAGTCGTGATATTTGAAATGATTGAACTTTTCCTTGCTGATTTTCTTTGTGATGGCCACGGTTTGATGTTGCTATGCATGAAAGCTGGATTTTCTTTTGATTGATCTTTTGCATGTCACAATCTTTAGTTTAATGTTGTTTTGAATGAATAGAAATTATGTGATTTACTATGTTTAGCCACGGTTTGTACTTGATCTTTAGGTTAGGGGTTTTGATGTTGGATTTTGGTTATGAGTAGGTGATTTCCATGAACTTTGAGGTGATTTTATGTGTTAAATGTGAAGTCAAAATTGTTTAGAAACCTAGGCATGCTCACGGTTTCACCTAGGAAGAACATGCTAGGGTTATGTCTTTACTTCCTTAATGAATTATGTGAAATTGTTGATTGAATTTGGAGTTGTTTTTAAGTCTTGAAACCTTGAAAACATTTTTGAGAAAACCTAGTCAAGGCCACGGTTTGGACCTTAGACTTTGAGTAAATTTCCTTGAGTATGTGGATGCTTATATTGTGAAATTAGGTGTTGATTTGTGAAGCCATGATGTATACGGTTTCAACATATTTAGGTATATTAGGATGAAGTTTTGCTAAGTTGGAAATTGATTAAGTGAAAGATAAAAGGAGTTATGTTTGTGTGAGGCATGATTCGGTTTGTCTATGTTTAAGAATTTGATTTCTTTATGTGATTAAGCTATATGTATGAATGAATATATGGGCATGTTTATGTTTGACTTGACTTGATAACTTGTGATTGTGTGACGCTTAAAATGAAAGTGTGTTTGTTTGAGATTCTTGAGTAAAGTAAGAATGATATTTAGGATGCATGAAGATGTTTAAATGATTTAGTTTATTTGAGTACCATGCTGCCCACATTTGGTTCTAAGTGTTCGATTTTGAGAAAGTGTTGGTTTAAGTGTTTATTTGATTGTTCTCAAGATGCTTGATTTGTTTATGGAATTGAGTTGATTTTGAACGATGGAAAAGGAATTTAAAAACTTAGGACATGATGCTGTCCAAAATTTTCTAAGTTATATTCTCAATTTAAAAGTGTTTTGAAAAGTGTTTTGAGGCTAAGTCTTCATGGGTATTTGATACATGACAAAGTTGGTTTGAAAAATGCGATTTTTCGGTGTTTTTGGAATTGAACTCAATGCTGTCCAAGATGGACCAGCAACCCAACGAATTGGTTTAAATCATTTTATAAAATGTTTTCAGATGATTTTAAAATAATTAAAGTATTAGAAATATGGGAATTGTTTTGATAAAACCACAAGTATTTTAAGCCTTCCGACTGGGAACGGGAAGTGTCACGGATTAAGAAAAGATTTTCTTAATACGTGATCGTAAAGTAAGAGTGTTTTATTTAATACGGGGAAATGAGAGGTGTATAAGTTATGAAAAAGATTTTCATAATATAAGTTAATAACGTGAGCGTATTTTATTTAGTACGAGGAATCTTAAAGATGAGGGAATGGGGCAGCAGGCAGCACAAGGGATACGCGGAGACGGTACGCATCAAATAGCTGGACCTCAGGTGAGAGAGAAGCTATCCTAAGACACTGTGGTGTTTAGGTGATGTATTAGGACGTTCCGTATCATCTCAAAGTTCAGAACTTAGTGGTCCATAGTCAGTAGTACAAGTGGCAATTGTTTGATTGTGTGGCCACTTATACGAAGGTGACGAAGACCACATTGTTGTTGTGTGTGGATTGTGTGATTGATGCTTTATTTTATGTCTTTAATTATCTATGCCTGATGCAATATAATACTGTGAACTTAAATGAGTAAAATGCTGACGGACGTCTGTACGTCCTGAATAAAGAAATAAAAAGGGTAAAGAAGGAGTTGTGAAAGTAATAAGATTGGAAGTAAAGATATGATGAGAAATGAATAATGAGGAAGAGAAAAGAGATAAGAGTTGAGATTGGGGGAAAGAATGAATGGCAATGTTGAGAACGAGCCAGAGTTGGGAAGAGTGATGCGGTTTATTGGAGATGAGATGTGAGTTGAGCGGAGCTGGGCTCCTTGGTTTTTGGTTTTAGTCTGGGAACTAGCGTTGAGTTGAGCTTGCTCCTCCACTAGCGCCCAGCAAAATTGTAAATTTTGAAAGGGTTTCGAAAAACAGTTTCGAATAGGTTTTTAAAAAGAGGTTTTCAAAAAGGTTTTTGAAAAGGAGATTCTTGGAAGAAATTTTAGAAAAGAGTTTGTGAACAGGAATTCTTTTAAAAGTGTTTTTCTTTTTGAGAGAAGATGTAGACGTGAGTGATCGTCGAGATTGAAATGAATACTTTGATGGTATTTTAACATTCCCCAATCACCAGAGGTGATGAAATGATAAGAATGGAGGAAAAGAGAGTACAGTGATGAAATGGAAAGGAATGAGAAAAGAAAAGAATGTTTATAAGATGTGAAAGTAAAGGAGAATGAGATAGTATAACAATAATGCTAATAATGTAAGAGGATAATGATGATGATATCAATAATCTGTTTGGTTGTTCTGTGCTTGTGTATTGTATTGTGTGTTTGTTTGTTTGGTCCTATTATTTTGCCTATCGTAATCCCACACCGTCGACGATGCATCGTTCGGATCGCTTACTCTCTCCTGTTCGTTGGCATATCGGTGCTGCTGATGTCTCAACGGGCAGACGGAGTACCGCTTGGGGATCATCCCTCTAGATGGAGCTGAATGACAACCGCAGAGCAGCGATAGAGACGATTGCATTTTTTGGGGAGTGAATAAAGGGCACAAGAAGAAAGGAGAGTCCCATCCGGATGTCTTCACCAGAAGGAAGCGAACGTAGAAGTGTCTAGGTTAAGTTTATGGATTGTGTTTGAGAGTCAAAGGATTACCAAGCAATGTGCCACTCATGTAATACAGCAAAATTTAAATCTTTCTTTGTAAAGTACTTTATTTGGGAAGAGTGGTCAATGTAAACTTTTGAAATCCATTATGAGTATTAATGTCCTTGAAACTAAATCATTTTTTATGAAGAGAAAAGTTTTATAAAAGGGACTGTTTTAGTAACAACTCGATTTTCAATAAAAGAACTTTTAAATACACCAGGACTTTTCAACAATGTGTTAAAAAAAAAATCTGGCCTCACTTTTGGCAACTTTCAGTTAATTGTTTTGAGTACGAAAATCGGGCTGTTACAATGATGGTAGCTATAGTGTTAACATCAAAACCCCAAAATCAAAAATCCAGCAACCCATCACAAAATCCCAGCATCACAAATAAAACAACTCATCACAAAATCCCAAAATCATAAATCCAACAAACCAAAATCTAGTACAATAAATCACTAAGTCCAGCAAAACCATTATAGTGCTGACATCTCTTGTGAAAAAACCTTGTAGTGCTTGGCATATATGCTGCCTACAATTCCTCTAGCAAATGATAAGTCAATTCTTCTCTTCATGAAGCATTTCGCGACTATATTCTTTATAATCGCAATCTGAGAAGTACTGAAAAAATGAAATAAACAGTTAAATTAATAAACAGTTTATACTTTATGATGCATCACTGCAAGCACAATTGAAAATTGAAAAGAAAAATAATTTAGTTAAGGCCTAAATCATGTGAAACAAACATTACATATTTTTATGTGTAAATCCATATTCTCAAGAAAGCAAAGTGAAAAAGGACTAATGCTATACCTGAAACTTATTATCGGTGGGCCAGGTCTATCATCTGGAGTGGGGAACTCAAACTTGAAGCTATATCAAAACAGATAAAATATAGTTAAACACTCAAACATAGCTAAGAAGTGAGATAAACACATTTTAACGAAAATGAAAAGCATTCCATACTCAGGTATTAACAATTTCATCTACATGGCCCATTCGCTCCAAAGCCTGAAATATTATTTAGATATGATAAATTGTAGCAATTTCGTTAATACTTAAGAGTAGATAATGTAAATTAATTTCCATACTATAACGTCAAAATAAATAAATAAATAAATAAATAAAACACGTATCCAGAAGGACTAAAAAATGACAGTTATCAGACACTTGTCCCTCTGGTTCTATAGTAAATATTTTCCCATTGGAGATATCCCCATACGTTACCCATTTGAAACTAGCATCATCATAGTTAACAGATAAACTGCAATAGTTAACAGATAAACTGCAATAGTTAACAAATAAACTGCAGGCAATTAAAAATAAAAATGAGAACATCATGTGAATGAAGACTCATTACAAGTTTGGCAGCCAATGCTTGTAGATCGATTCTTGGAATAAGCTTCACAGTAACTTTCTTGGTCGTATTATTCACATCCATAATCTACAAAAATTATAATAGATAAAAGGAGTAAGCATTTCACAAGTCATATAGTAAAATATGGCTAAGACGTTAATCGTTCAGTAAAAAGATGTGAAACTTCATTACTGGGAACTGGTTGCACTCGAGTAACATAGATACCAGTAATACCATTACATGCCTGAAATTGAAAGTCAGATGCAGTGATAAAGGGTTTACACATTGGCAAAAACACATCACCAGTAATTGATACCAGTGAACCAACTGGTCAAAGTCCCCTGGACTGTCTGAAGTTACCTCATTAATGTGACATTGCCTTTCAGCTTCAATGTACACAAATCCTTTCCCTGCCAACTTGCAGCAGCAAATAAAGCTTTACCATCTAAACACATTCGAAGAAAATGCAAATAATTTTGATTAGCAAATCAATAAGCCTGTGTTTCTGGTATCATATCGGGCATTTAGCTTTCCAGATGAGAGGAGCAAACTCCTTAGGGTTTAGGGAAACCATCATCTTCAACATATCCAGTAATTGACATGAGCATGCTATGTCCAAAAGGAAGGATCCATATGGAAGAAAAAAAAGTTAAAAAATGGAAAAACATCAATTTAATTCACTCAAAATTTTTTAAAGCAGATAGCAGTATAGCACAAAGCACCCAGGACAGAACACTTTTAAAAAGACACAATCAGAAATCCAGAAGGATATTAGAACAATAATCACCTATCGCTTTCAAGAAATACCTTGCAGCAGTACCCTTCGCTTGAACCTCAGAAAGATGCTCACATTTAACTGAATGAAAATAAGTTCAAGAAAATTGTTATAAATAATGCATATTATTAATAAATAAAAAAAACGAGCAGAGCAGAGCAGAGCATCATAAACATACCTGTAAGAACCTTCTGCTGAGAATCTAGTTTCACAGTAACGTCATTACGACATAAGACAATGACACGGCAGAGGTATTGTAACATCCTCACTTTATTTAGTTAATTTTAAATTTTAATAAAATCAGATTTTGAAAATTCATTTTTGGATTTGATTTCTTATGAAAGGTTTTACGAAAATCCGGCAGAGTTTCCTCTGTTTTTCGGACTTCCCAAAAATTTCTTCTTATAAACCTGTCAGTCAAATATTATTTAAAAACATAAACACAACATATTAAAACCCAGTTCAGATCCTAACGCCCGATTAGTACCAGTTTCAGGGCATATAACTACACATATTATAAATTACAAAAATAACAGTTTTTAATATAATTAAACATAAAATCCGCTCACGGTATCAAAAGTACACTCCACGTGGTGGAGAGTTTCCAGTTCGGCCCGCAACAGTGTAAGCTCCGCTTCCGTACCTGTAAAAATATATCAAGAAGGGCATTACACAAAACTTAAAAAGATAAATCCTATAAGAAGACATAGTAAATAACTAAGCCTACATAATTATTTATACCATTCATTCATAATTATTCAAATAATTAATCTCTTTATAGTTCTTCACTTATTCTCACAGTCTTTTAATTATTGATTCTCTTTTCATTCTTTCCTTTCCATTCTTTATTTTTTTTTTCCATTTTTCATTAGGTAGTCCAGCCCCAGCCAGCCGTACGGTACTGAGCGCTAGGATTTCCCCTTTTTCATTATTCATTTTCTTTTCTTTTTCTTTTTAATCGACACGCCTTACCAGGCTAGCATCGATACCGATACGCCTTACCAAGCTCGCACCGGACTTCCATTTTCCTTTTAATTGACACGCCTTCTCAGGCTCGCATCGACGCCGATACGCCTTCACAGGCTCGCATCGGACTTCCATTTTTTTTCCATTTTAATCGACAAGCCTTCTCAGGCTCGCATCGATGCCGATACGCCTTCACAGGCTCGCATCAGACTTCCATTTTCCTTTTTAATCGACACGCCTTACCAGGCTCGTATCGATGCCGATACGCCTTCACAGGCTCGCATCGGACTTTTATTTTATTACCTTTCTTTCTCTTTCTTTGTCTTTGTCTTTCTCTTTTTCCGATTTACTGTATTTTTCTCTTTTCTCTCATTTCTTTACTTATAGACTTATTATCACGTTATTTACTTTCCACTATTTTCCAGTATCCTTCTTTCTTTTCCTTTTTTCTTCTTCTCTTCCTTTTCTTTTTCTTATAATTTAAGTAATTCTTTTATGCTCATCAAAATCTTTTAATCTATTTTCGTTTATGACTTAGCACATTTTCCTACATTTTCTAATTTATTCTCTTCCTTGATACTAATTATCCTCGCTTTTGCCCAACTCTGTTTAACTTGGTCAAGTATATTATATTCTTGCTCTCGTTTCTAATTCTTAGTTATTTCTTTATTTCATTTATCTCTCACTCTTACTTAACTTATTATTTCTATTTCATTGACTCCAGTTTATTTAACTACTCTATTAACTCCACTTGGTTTCCTTATTTATTACACTATTCTACCTAATTTCCCTCATAATGTACTCTCTCTTCATTTTATTATCTTTTTATTAATCCGCTTATCATTTTCCTATTTCATTTAAATCTAATTCATTATTTTGCGCCTATTGCCCTAATCGGTCCTGCACGTATATATATCATTTCCAATGCTAATCCCTCCTTTACCTCACTTTACTCTTCGAGTACTATTATACTTATCATCTTTTAATTCATTAATTCTACTCTCTCTTTTGCCTATTTCGTTCACCCTTTTTGTCCTTTTACTTCCCCTATGATTTTATTTTTATGATTGCTCACGTTTTTGTTTTATTCTCATTATTTTAATATTCTAATTACGCTCATTCGTTCCGGGCCTTATTCTACGCTCATTCCTTTTATTCCCTAAAGTGTGGTTTCTATTAACAATTTTATTTACTTCCTTTATATCCACGAGGGTTACCCTAAGGTTCATTAACATACTTTTTAATTACCCTATTCTCAGCCACCACTATAGCATCCTAGAATTTACTTCTTAAGTAAAGGTAACGCGAACCCTCTTACCTCAGGCTTGTTAAATAGAACCTGGATTTTAGCTCGGCGACGATGACGGCGTCGGTGTTGCTTCTCGTTAGCGGGAACGATCGCGACTGGACCAAGGCAAGAGCTTCGAGCTTCGAGGTTCCCGACACGAGCCCGGCGCGATCACGGTTGATAACGACGCCGGTGAGATCTATAGAGAGAGAGAGAGCTTGTGGGCGTGAGAAGGGAATGGATGAGAGAGGAGCTGTGGCTGTGGTGGTTCGATCGGCGGCCACAGCGGCGGTGGTCTAAGGCGACGGTGGTGGCGGCCGACAAGGAAGAGAAGAGAGGGAGAGAGACAAAGCTCGGCCAATCGGGGAAAGAGAGAGCGAGTAAGGGGTTTATGAGGGTGGTTGGCCGTGGAGGTGATGGCGGTGACGGCTCCGGCGGTGGCTGGAGGAGGGTGTGATGGTGGAGAGAGAGGGAGAGACAACGGAGAGAGAGAAACAAGAGAGGAGAGAGAGAGAAAGAATGGATCTATGGAGGAGGGAGGAAGGCCAAGGAGGCGGCGGCGGCCTTGGTGGCTCCGGTGGAGGCCGTGGAGGAGGGAGGAAGAAGGAGGATCGGAGGAAGAGAGAGAAACAAAGGGGGAGAGTGAGTGGAGAAGAGGGTCTCCTCGCGTTTTAAAGCCAGTCGGACCATTTTCGCTTAAGCGAAATTTATTCGCTTAAGCAAATTGGCTTCAGTACTTGACACGACCGGTTTTCACTTAAGCGACCAGTTTCGCTTAAGCGAAATGGCTTCAGTGGGGAAGTTTCACGTTTTCGCTTAAGCGACGGATTTTCGCTTAAGCGAAACCTTCAGGTACTGCTACTTCACTTTTCTATTTTTCAGCTATTTTCTCCCCAACTTCAAATAGTCATAACTTCTTCGTGCACCGTTGGATCTTGCCCAAATTTGACGAGCAACCTTCTAAAAATCATATCTTCATATCCAACGGTGCAAATTGCGTTTGGAGTCTTAAATCTTTTATTTTGATTTTTCTACCCTAAGTTATATTTTAATACCGGATTATCTATTTTTCTGGCCTGTTTCTAATTTCAATTTAATGCTCCTTTCCTTTCTAACATTATTGTTATTATTATTATCCTTTCCTAATGTTAAAATACTTCTTTTAACAACTATTTGTAGTTTATTATCCTTATTTCATTTATTCTAACTATTATTTATTTATTCGTCTTTGGGTTTAAAATTTGGGATGTTACATTTCTCCCCAACTTATTAGAATTTCGTCCCCGAATTTCCGTTCGGTTCCTTAAGTGGAGAATCATCCCATCGATAAACTCCAGACTACGGTTGTTACTTCCCTTCGGTTTTTATTTCCCGCTCCAGGTGTGGCTAGGTTCATGCTTATTTCAAGGCTTGTCTTCTAATACTATGTATTATCTCTGCTTGCACAGGAACGTCGGTTTTCTTATTATTAAAGTTCCATCTCCCATTCCTTGGATTGAAATCCTCCCACACTTATTATCAACATACTTGGTTATATCCATGCTTGGGGGTATGCTCATTCGTTATTCTGAATTTCGAACATAAGCTTCTCGACCGGTGTCCAAGGTTAGAAGGGACACGTGGATGGTTATCCATCGGTAGGCATAGAACTATATTGGGTTCCTACGTCTTGGTGAATTCTCATGTATACATCTGAGACGCTTGAAACTTGAAGAGAGTGAAGATGAAAAGAAGAAACACAAAGCACTCAAGGATGAGTTTCATAGTCTTCGTACGACGACCCAGGATGTACTAGATACATGTCAAGCAAGAAGACAATGGAGATTATCCTCAAGTGTGCATTTTCAGCAGAGAGTCATCAAAAGATGCGTTCTCTATGAAGTTGCGGCTGATTTGATTAGTTTTGGTAAGGGTACCTAACACAGTGACTAAAACTTGCCTCCTTTGAGGGAATCGTTCGGAAACTTGATTAGACTCTCTTCGACTCGGCTGTAGGAGAATAGCTATAAGGTTCGCTCGAGTCTCTCAAGGATTCTACACTTTTTCACTCTACTCTCTAATGCTATGTAAAGAGTTCAGAAGGAACTCTTCTCGGCTTAGTTCTGTTCCGTCTAGGGGTCTACTTTAAAAACCTATTAATTTGATTATTTCGGTTTTTGATGAAATGTGTCAATGACATCGATCACCAATAGGTGTGAAGATCGAGGTGATCAGTCCCAATCTCACATCTATCAATGGCAATATCATTGTCAGATTTGTTGGTGGTATCATCCTCTAGCAGATGCAAGAGTTAGAGTGATCAGCTCTAACCTTACCTTCTACAAGTGACAATATCATCAAATGTGTTTGGTGGAACTTCTAGCTAAGGCAGTAACACCTATCGATTTATTCTAGGTTATACTACTCACACTCAATTTAAGTAACAACATTGAAGTAAACATTCATTGTATTACTAACATGAAAAGTACCTTGGTTAGTTCATTCGCTCCCTTCACCGATACGTCCAGGACAGTTTGTAACACCCCGCATTTTTCCCGTACGTGCGTAAACGATTTCGTCGAAATAAACCTCAAAGTTTTGGTGATATAAGAAATTTTCAGAAAAATATCTTACGTGAGAAGAAATGAAATGATGATTTTCAAGGAATTTTATAAACCAAATGTTTTTATAAAGGAGAAGTGAATGGTTTTGTTGAGTTGTGATTTTATTAAAAGCAATTTTTATTTGAAATGAAGTTTTTGGGTCTGTTAACTTTAAAAATTTGTAACTTTTAAACCGTAACTCGGATTTTTATGATCTTTATATCAGAACGATCGTCTTGGAACGTAGATTTTAAAAACGTAACTTTTAGAATTTTCTGGGCTGTTTTATAAAAATTTATTTTCAGAATGGTGAAATTCGAATTTTGGAATTGGTGTTTTGAAGAAAATGAATTGATTGATTTGGCTTGAAATTTGGTGTGATGAGTGCTTGATTCAATGTGTGTGTACTGTGTGATATATGAAATGATTGTATGAATGTGATTTTTGAATTAATTGCTTGGCTATGTGAATTGATGAATTTGAATAAATAAGATTAAGAAAATAAAAATGTAAAATGCATGTATGTGTAATGTGTGTGCTACGGTGTGTGTATGTATTTATGTGTATATGTGTGTGTATGTGATACGTGTATGTGTGTGTGTGTTAACTAGGATGCATGAATTTCTAGAAGCTTAGTGAGTAAGAAAAAGCCGTAACCAAATGAACTAGAATCATGAACCAAACCCAAACTAAGTTGAAAAACCCTAACTATTTCCTAACTAAGTCTTAGCCCTAGAATGACCCCTAAGCTCTAGCCCATCCCACCTTGTCCCCTTGCTTTGATAAAATGCACCCATGCAAATAATTGGAAGGCCGAAACTACCCCTCCCATTTGCTTATGGCCGAACCCACCACAAGGGCATAAGAGGGAGATTGAACTTGTCTATTAATATTTAGAGCCTTAGTCCATTTCCTCATTTCACTTTTCTTCACCCATTCTCATTTCTTCCACCAAAACAAACACTACTCTAAGAGATCCATTCTACTCTTAGAGAAAGAAAAAGAAAAGAAATAGAGAGAAATAGAGGAGGTGGCCGTGAGCTTTAGGAGAAGAAGAAGAAGGAGATCCAAGCCTAACCAAGTCACATTCCTTGTAGATCAAGGTTGTTAAAGCTAGAACCAACCCCTTATCATGGTAGGATTTGAAGGCCAAGAAGAAGATTTTGTAATAGTTTAGTTTTCCTTTTTAGTTTATAAATCTTCATTTCTTTCTTCTTGCATGTTGTTTTCATGGCTTGAAAGTTGAAGTTTATGTGTTGTTATTCTTTTATCTTGGACTTTAAGGACTTTAAAATAATTGTAATATGTGATCTTTATACTTTGTGTTTCGGTCGGAATTTCTTTTGATGGATCTAATACTTTTTTAACTAAATCTTTAAAGATCTAAAGAAAAACTAAGATTTTTATGAAACCTAAAATATATCTCTTTGCATGTCTATTTTTCCTCCTCTAAACCGTGGACTATTTGTGTTTATTTGATGATTTGGTAAATAAATCCATGATCTAAACTTGTTTGTCTATAAAGTGTAATTTTTGGTTTTTGCATGTTAAATCTTTGTGCTAAAATTATGATCTATGTGTATTTCCATGAATGATTTCATGATCTAAATTTAATTTGTGAAAAGGTCTAATTCTTTAGCTTTGCATGTTAAATCTTTTTACTAAATCATGATCTATGCATATTTTTATAAATATTTGTTGAATAAATTTAAGATCTAAACTTGACTTGTGAAAAAGTTCAAAGTTCTAGTCTTGCATGTTGGTCTAATAATGTTCTTATTTGATTTGAGTGTGTGCATGTTATTTTTCAAAGTAAAGGTTGTAATTTCTTTCTTTGTATGATTCGGTTTATAAGGGAAAAGTAAAGAAACCAAGTTTTAAAATGATTTTCCCAGATTCAAGCATGATTTTCATTAAGTGTTTAACTATGTGCATGTTTTATTTTTTTTAGAAGGCCATTCGGCCATGATTGATTAAATGATTATTTTTGTGCATGATTTGATCTAGTATTAAATTTTGTGTGTGTAATATTTTGTAGAGGCCATTCGGCCATGTCTAATAAAACTAGGATCTTTGCTTTTATTTTGTGAAAAGTGAATGCATGTATGTTTTAGGACTAGATCTAATGGTTTAAAGTACATGCATGTTATTTTTGGAAATTTAAAGTGTAACCTTGAACTTATTTTATGTATGCCAAAAATGTTTGAAAAAGAATTTGTTTTAATTATGTTGATGCATGATGATGTGGTATGTTGACTTTGAGCCATCCTAGGATTAGGTAGTAGCTATGTTTGTTCCTCTTTTAGGGTGCATGCATGATGAGATTATTTGAATTTAAAGATTCTAAAAGCACATGAATGAAGTAATTAAATTTAAAAGAAATTATGGGTGATAGTTTGTGATTTAAATTGTTGTGTTGATTTAAGTTATGAAAGTGAATTAAAAGTTGTTAATTTTCCTTTTGGTGCTCACGGTTTTAACATAAAAATAAAGAAAATAATTACATGATTCTATGTTTTATTTGTGCATCTAATCCTTGCAATATTATACATGCATAATTGGCCAAAGCATGTGCATGTAGTTAGAAAAAAGAAATTGTCTTCATGAAATGACTTAGAATTGTGATTATGTTCTAGGTGCTATGTGTTTGAATGAGGATGACGTGTGTTTACTTTTAATAAAAATAAATAAATTGATTTGATTATGTGAAAAGATTTTAGTTTTTAAAAAATTTTATTTGTAAATAATGATCATATGTTATTCGGTTTTGTAAGTTAATTAAATGATTATGTCTAAATTATTTTCTAAAAGAGTAATTTAATTAACTTAGTTAAGATCATGATTTAATGATTTTAAGTAATTAAAAATGTGCCTTCCTGTAGTGTCCCGGTATTGATGGAACACCACGATGTGTGTTGGGGTTGTTGCAGCTGACGAGGGTGACCCCGGTCCTACGTACCCCAAGTGATAAGGGGATCAAGCCACACGTAGTTCTTGAGAGTAGGGATGAGAGAACATACCTTAGCCCCTATAGCATGGCGATACTTATAGGGGAAGTTGTGTTGTGGTGCCTTATGGGCCTGTTCGGCCCAGTAGGGCTGACGTGGCTCTTAGAGGATAAGAAGGATGAGTTATTCACCCTTATCCTGTACTAGAGAGCTCATGCTAATCCTGTAGCAGTAGGATTTATTATTTGTTAACCCTACAAGCCCCCCAAGCTCGTATAGGCTCGAAGAGCCTGTGCTGAACTTCTGAGAGTTGGTGGTGACATACAACATTGTTTGCGGCTGAGAACTTTGTATTCGGAGGAGTGTCGTGGATGGTTGATTAGGACGTATAAGACTGTTCGCAGTCAAGGCCCTTAGTCGTGTATCGTCATGTATTGAGTTCAAAGTCGAATTGGACTATTGTTTTAGAATCACGATGCTTTTAAGGAGACATCCTTTCAAGCGCTTGCCATGGTGAAAGCCGAAAGGCTTGTGCCAAGGTATGCTGGCACGACTCAAACTGTTATTTGAGTTCGAGGTGTGCCAAGATTATCACCAATTGGATCGTAACGTTTACGAGGGATTGCTGTCGGAATGACAACCTTAGCCGATGTGTATTCCTCGATCCGCGATGTATTTGGCCAGATATGAGCCGAGAGGCTTTGAGCCGAGAGGCTAAGCCAAGTTATCGGGTAGCAATCCTTGTTTTCACTTGTAGCCTCACCGATCTGGCCGGCTAACCGATATCGTGGGAAAGTGCGTAAGAACATGATCCGAGAGGGAGTGAGTTTAACATATGTCCTTAATAAGGAAGGTAAATTATCAATTTGTTGCCTTATGGGATGTGGTGGTCCTCTTTGGCACGACATTTGATCTCGAGTAACTTATGCATCATATAATACCAGTATCAAGGTCGGCCAATGTCAGCTATGTATATGCCTCATCACATACTAGTCCCATACTCGGTAAAGCCTGAAAAGGCTTGTGTCGAGTTCATAAGGTCTGTGAAACGCTCGGGACCAAAGTGGGCGAAGAAAGGTTAGAGTATCAAGATCAACTCTGTACACCCTCCTTTACCTGTAAAAGGAGATCGAGAAAGCTCGTAGAAGATTGTGTCAGGTATATAAGAATTGTGAGACATTCATTGTTGTTGTTCGAGGATAGCCACTCGACCCGAAGAGTTGGAGGCTCGAATTACTTTCAAGACTCAGAGTCCATTCTATTCGCCGAGCAGTAAGCTTCATGGCCGAATAAGGTCACTCGAGTGGAAGTCATCGAAAGTTTATCGAGCTGATGAAGCGACCGAGGATGCCGAGAAGGGAAAGAATGAAACCGAGGAGGAAAGAACAAGTAGAGAAGCCAAGGACGACCATTTCCCTTGTCGGAACTGTTTTGTCAACTTCAATTGTTGAACTCCTCTTGAATCCGAGTAATTAGGGCGAAGGCAAGCTGATAGATCATCATAATAACAAAGCTGAAGCAAACTTTTACTCCATTGCCTAACCAACCCCTTTACTCGATAAAGCCTGAAGAGGCTTGTGCCGAGTTAAGAAGTCCTTTAAGGTGTGAGTTGTTTTCCGCCAATTAGATCGTGTTCATCCAAGCCTCTTTGAAAGACTGTCGGATTCAGATCTGTGTAGGCGAACGCTGAGCGAAGGTTGAATATTTGCGAGTTGTAGGTGTGGAATCAGCATTGTGTGGTTCCTTGGAGATGCTGGGATCCGAATTAGATCACTGGGTGTTGGCACTGCGGACCGTTCTACCATAAAGGTAGGGTCGAGATGATAACAGCTCGGTAGAAACATGAATTAAAGAGAATAATAGCAGCTCGGCAGATGAGATATAAACATGAAATAAAGAGAATAATAGTAGCTCGGCCTCCCTTTTCGATAAACCGCGCAATTTGAAATAGAGAATCTCCAAGCTCAGAAATAAGCATGAACTATGAAATAATATATGCCTTTGGAATTGTTCACCTTCGGGAAGCCGTGGTGGTACCGTGAAAACCAAAAAAGATCCAAGCCGAGATGAGAATAGAGATCGTAAGACGGCTTCGTTCAAAATAGAGACAATCGTAGCACCTCGGCCTTCCTTTTTTCAACCATCATTCTCCTGAATCTTACATTACGTGTAAAATAATAATAATCAGTGATCGACATTAATTTTGACACTTTATGATAATTCATGATAATTAAATAACAACAATGAAAACTGTAACACCCCGATTCGGCAACTTGAAAACTTAAACTAAAAGTGGTAAAAATTAGGGCCATTTTTTTTTTACAAATGTTACACAAGATGAGAACACTTAGGTTTTTAAAACACAGATACATTAAAACACATGTTCTCATTTTGCACAACCCCTTTCAAGTTCCAAACCGAGATGTCACAAGACACCGCACTTTGAAACCGTTTTCAAAAGCATCATTCAAAACGTAGCCCGTTTACTTGTTGCAAAACATTCATGTTTAATAAAACTTTTACCGGGGTACAATATGATAGAGCTAGATTAACTAAGAACTTACATTGGAGTACCATACTCTGAGGGGAATTTCCATCCTCTAGTCTTGCTTCCTAATACTTTTTGTCTAACTCCAGACTTTGGTCGATGAAGCCCACCACGCTTCCGCTGCGCCATCTACCAGTTGCAATATCAGCAAGTGCCGATACGACAACGTGGTAGGAGAGAGTCAGTGTTCCGAACACTAAAGGGTTGACCTTGCGGTCTCGGGTAGACTTAATATAAAAATAGATAGTAAAACTAGAACAGCAAAACATAAATACTTATCCTAATGCCATCACATTATCATCAACATATGCAACATGTCATGCACTTAGCATATATGAATCATATGAAACAATGCATATATAAATATTCTTAACACACCAATATCATCACATAAAGCCAAAACCTTCATCCCACTTGCCTCACAATTCCTTTTCCATTCAAATCGGTGCCTCATGATTTCTTACATCACGAATCAATTCTCGTACTCGACTTATAGCTCTTATTCAACACTTGATATCTTTTGATATACTTTTCTTTGAAACATGTTTATCTTTTAATTTTTATTATTTCGGTTAGCATCAATGATGAGGGGGATACATCATTGAGCTCACACACGTCTACATCTCCTCGGTCAACCACCCAACCTAGTCGGAAGCAAACAGGAGTACAGGACCTTTACCACGCGGGAACAACAGGTGTCACACAACAAATGGTCCCAGACCAGGAGGCCTTGCCTCAAATCATAATCAAATTCATATAATCACAATGCACACTCTCAGCGGCAAACACAAATGCCCCGTTCCAGTCCCTCTCACTGTTCTAGATTTGCATCGAGGGGGCGACAATACAATTCTAGTTCCGGTGCAGAACTACCACGGCATTAGACCCAGTCCCCACCACGTTAGTGTGCCACATGTGGAGTTGTCTGCCTAGAATTGTACTCTAGACTTCTTGACGTATCACCGTCATCGTCCTCCCCTCCTGCAATCCCCACCTGAGTATCCGCAGATACCCATAGTATCTTCCTCTCCACTACTTCGTTACGACACTCATACCTCACCGCGTTTGTACATGTCTTTTAAGTCTTTTAAAGTGTCAGGGTTTTAATTAGCGGTTTATTCCTAACAGTCGGCTCGTCCTTGGTGCATCCCTTCAACGAAGCCCGACCACTAATCGCAAACTATTCCCCCTAAATCTCACTGGCCCCAGGCCACAAATTACTTTCTCATCTCATCATCACCAACTCATGCTCATTCTCAACATAATTCTCATTCACATTATCAACAAATTTTCCTCGTCTTTCCAAAACATCTTTCGCAAAACTTTTCGAAAACACAATTTCACAAAACTTTTGCAAAAATAATCTTTCCAAAAACTATCACAAAAATATCATTTTCTCAAAATTTTTTCACAAATTTCTTTTCAAAAATCACAATTTTTGGGTTAGTGTTAATGGAGGAGCAAGCTCAACTCAACACTAAGCTTCTTCCCAAAAACGTGAACGAGGAATCACATCTCTACTCAACCACTTTCATAATCACATCCTTTTTCCAATCTCAACTCTTTGTCTCTTTCCTTCACTCACATCACCTTTATCTCTTTCTCAAACTTTTATTCACAACGCGATTCATCTCTTTCTCATTTGTCATACTGTCTCATTAGTCTTAACTCATTACTCATTCTTTCTCAATCCTTTCTCATATCTCTTATTCGCCTCTCTTTTCTCTTTTAGGTTTATCTTATTATTCTCACGGTTCTATCACCATCATTTCGCTATCAGACAAAACTAAACAATATCTAAACAAAATAAAGTATGCACAACAAGTGAACATCTAGTAATGCATGGCAAGTAAACATTTAGTATGCAAATAGAACACACATATCTCTATCACCTAATTCGCAGTATTCTCACAATCCTCCTATTCGGATTGTGAGCAACCACGTTACGGGATCACCGCACTCTCACTCACCTGGATGACGACACATCCAAAGATTCTCTAAGTTTTCCAGTCGCTAACCTTGCCACGAGTCCTTCGCGTCCGACACCCGAACTAGACATTTTTCCCCGTGCGTTAGAAACGATTTACATAAACTCTTAATTTAGCTTTAAAATACTTTGAGATAATTTCCCCTTTTTAAAAGCACATTGCCAATATCCAAAAGACTTTAATTCCAAATCATTTCTTTTATAAAATGCTTCTAAGAAAAACTTCTTAAGACAATTTCTTTTTCAAAATAGAATTCATTCCTCATAGTTTAAAACACTTTAGTTTGAAAAATCATTTCCCTCAAACATTGAATGAATCCTTTAGAAAACACTCTTGGAAAATCTTTCTCAGATCAACTAAAAATTCGAGAAGCAAAACTTCAACACCACTCAGATTAATTTATTCTTTTTCTACACTTCTCAAACTATTTAAATCATTCTTTTAACACATTTTTCAATTACTTTAAAATCCATACATAAACTCTTCACAGTCAAGACACACAAACAACATTCCTAACAATTTCAATTCCCTACATTCACTTAGTTATGAAATCAACACATACAAGTTTCAAGGTACACATAGTATTCACGTTACAAGTTACATTTCATATCATCTTAATAAATTAATTAAATTATACTCTTAATAAACTAACTCAATTACCCTTAAGAAAATAATTTAATTTAATCCTTTTAATTAATTAAACAAAACCGAATTACATAGTTTAATAATTCCCTGATCACAATTAGATTTAAAACAAAAAATCATTGAATCAACTTTACAAAAATTCCTTTTTACCAAATCAGATTAACTTATTTATTTAAAATCAAAAAGATAAAAGTAAACACACATCACTTTCCTGAAGACACATTTTTCAATCATGTTAACATGTATTAACCAAAGTATACCTACATAATATTGCAAAGGTTTGATGCACAAATAAAACTTAGAATCATGAAATTATTTTCTGTACTTTATAATTAAAACCGAAAGCATACAGTAGGAGAATCAACAATTTTTAATTTCATTTTTAAAACACAATAATTTAAATCACCAAACATCACACATGCATGCATTTTTGAAGTCTTAAATTCATTTAACCTCATGATGAATGCAACTCATATGAGGGACAACATAGTCTCTACCTAGTACCTAGGATAGCTTAAAGTCAACATGTAGCAAGACAATGTTTCCATTTTTCAACACCCACAACAATCAATCAAGTCATATTATTATTTAAAGTTCATTTTTAAAACATCATGCAGTAACATTTATTATAACAAAATCTTTTTCAAACACTTTGAGCATACACAAAATAAATTCAAGTTCGTCATTTAGAAAAATTAAAGTTACACTTTAAACCTTTAAAAATGGCATGTATATACTTAAAATCATTAGATCTAATCTTAGAACAAACATGCATCCACTTTCTACAAAATAAAAAGCATGGATCCTAATTTTCTAAGCATGGCCGAATGGCTTCCACCAAAACAAGGCATGCACGAGTTCAATCACTCAATTGAATCATGCTTGAATTTTGAAAATCATTTTAAAACTTACTTCTTTAATGTCTTTTCATAAAAACCGAGACACACATAAAAGAAGAACATGATATTTTCTTTGGAAAATTAACATGCAAGCTAAAGATCTAAACAAAACAATTACATGTATTTATTTAAATCAATTAAAATAAGCACAAGATTATCATGAAAGACCAAAACATAAATCTTTTTACAAATCAAGTTTAGATCATGAAATCATTCATGAAAATACACATAGATCATAATCTTAGCATAAGATTTAACATGTAAAAACCAAAAATTACACTTATAAACAAACAAGTTAAGATTATGGATTTATTTACCAAATCATGAAATGAACACAAATAGTTCACGGTTTAGAGAAGGAAAAATAGACATACAAGGAGATTTATTTTAGGCTTTACAAAAAGCTTTAGCCATTCTTTAGATCTTTAAGATTTTAGGTAGAAAAATATTAGATCAAGCAAGAAAAACCCAAACCGAAACAAAACATAAGGATCACATATTACAAATTATTTCTAAAGTCCTTAGAGTCCAAGATAAAATAATAACAACATATAGAATCATCTTTAGAACCACAAAATAAGACATGCAAGAAGAAAGAACAAAGATCTACAAACTAGAAAAGAAAAATCTATATTATTACAAAGTCTTCTTTTGGATCTTCAAGTCCTACCATGGGAAAGGAATTAGTCTTCTAGCTCCTAAGGCTCATCTTCTTCAAGGGTGAAGCTTGGTTAAGCTTCAAACTTCCTTCTCCTTTTCCTATAGGCCTCACGGCCAAACCTCCTTTCTCCCTCTCTATTTCTTTTCTTTTCTCTAAGAGTGGAATGGGCTCTTAGATGTGTTTGTGTTTAGAAGTGTGGAAAGAAAATGAAATGAAAGAAGGAAAGAATGGGTGGAAGAGTGAGAGCTACGAAGAACTGGATGGAAGGAATGGGAGGAAACAAACTAAGACATAACTTCCTCCATTGGGTTCTTGGTTGGGTCAGCCTATACATGCACCTAGGAGGCAATTTGTCAACACTACAACACATAGTCATCAAACCAAAGCATAGCAAACCCACACATACACACCCTCACACACGTGGCACACATACACACCTTACACCTATCTTTTACATGCACTCACACAACATGACACTTATGCACACACACACACACAAATACGTATATCATACACATACAAATACACACATACCTACATACACACCACCATATCATGCACACACATATACATACATTCTATACTTTTATATTCTTAGTCTTATTTATCCAAATAAATTCACACCACAAAGCAA
This sequence comes from Crotalaria pallida, assembly GCA_037953625.1. Taxonomy (NCBI): domain Eukaryota; kingdom Viridiplantae; phylum Streptophyta; class Magnoliopsida; order Fabales; family Fabaceae; genus Crotalaria; species Crotalaria pallida. The sequence continues at coordinate 82,661,826 of CM075655.1, read as the reverse complement.
TCAATTCAAAAATCATACTCATCCAACATATATACATATACATATCACACAGTGCACACATATTAAAGCAAACACTTTTCACATAAAAATTCAAGCCAAATCATAAAATTTACTTTCTTCAAAACATAATTCTTAAAACTCGTATTTCACTACTCTGAAAATAAATTTTTATAAATCAACCCAGAAAAATCTGAAAATCACATTTTTAAAATCTATGTTTCGAGACGGTCGTTTTGATATAAAGTTTGTAAAAATACGAGTTACGATTAAAGAGTTACGAATTTTTTAAAGCTTACAGACCCCAAAAATCCCAAAAATTCCATTTCAAACAAAAATCACTTTTGAATAAAATCACAACTCATTTCTTAAAAATCAAACCATTTCAAAATTCTTCTCTTCTTATTTATAAAAACATTTTGTTTATAAAAATCCTTGAAAATCAATGCTTGATTTCTTTCTCACGTAAAATTCTTTTCTAAAAATCTTTTATATCACAAAACTTTGAGGTTTATTTTGACGAAATCGTTTACGCACGTTTGGGAAAAATGCGGGGTGTTACATTCTCCCCAACTTGAAGATTTCTCATCCTCGAGAAATACCGTATAGAGTCTTGCTAATTTGCGGACGCGTAGTTCCGTGAAGAAATTCTTTCTCTTCAGATTTGTCGTAATTGTTGCATCTTTGATTTCGCACCGTCTTCTCATCGTTTTTAGGAGCGGATCAAACGGATTACTTGCAAAAGTAATCTCTTGGTGTACTTTTAATAACAAATAGGGCAGGGTATAAACAACACGGTTTTATTGACAACAAGGGACTGAGGTGCAAAAAGGCATCAAAACAGTGTCCAAAAGTAGCAAGGTTACAGTCATTTGGGGTCAAGACACTACCACACTCAGGGTTAAATCCTTCTCACCAATTCAAGCCTAAATAAATTACTCCTCAAAGACTTCACATTTCTACTACTCCCCAACTTAAATGACACATTCCTCTATACACCACATTCATTATCACATGCTTAACTTCTAAATACTCCTATCTTTCACCACCTTTTGACCAATCCTTACAAAAATTCTCATCACTCAGCTCCACTCTATCCTCTTATTACCTTACTTCTCACCACGTAATCATCCTCTTCAAACTCCTATGTTTAACACCCCGATTTGGAAAACTCGAAATAAATACTCATCAAATGTTAGTTAACTCTTTTAGGAAAAATAGGGAAAAATTATTATTTTTGAAACGGGAACAACACTCGACTTTCGAGCTTCCCAAAACAAGGTATTACTTTTTTTTTTAAATCCTTTCCTCAAAACGTTTGCGGAAGTTTCTGAAAACAGTTTGACACTAAAAACTAACTTTAAATAAAAGAGTAAAACATTTGGTCACTGGGAAACATAATTGCTTTGCTCATATTAGTTTATCTGTCGGATCACGACAGACCTTCAAAAACAGTTTAGAAAACAGACCGTAGAAGTTCTCATCAAAAGTGGTCACCACAGAACTTCGGTGCCATTCTTACATAAACATAGGTCTTAACGAAAGCATATAAAAAAGATAAGGGGTACACTTGATACATATCAGCAAGGGTCCTTCGGGAATCTATTTACAACCTACTAGCAGAAGCTCTTTCTCGACCCACAGCGTAAGTCTTCAAAGGCGATCTCCGTCGTCCATCCATAGTCCTCTCATCGGCGCATCACGATTAATAGGTCCTCCCTCCGGGAGTAGCATCACCAGCTCCACCGTCTTTTAGAATCGAAGATTGATAGACACATGTGCACAAGAAGTTGAGAGAGTAAGTTATCCGAATGGAATTACTCCCATCGACTTCTTGGAATTACACTAGTGACGCATACCAGAACATAACAAATAATACAACAAACAATATAGCAGGCAATTATATAGGATGCATGAGGATGCAGTGCAAACATCGCATTGTCTAATCTTTTATCTCTCGCTTAAGGGAATCCCTAAATCAATTATCTCGTAAAGGCTAATCACTTTAACCACTCGTCTCGCAAAGTCGAAGTCTCTTGATTAGTTCGTCTCGTCTAGGAGAAGTCCTCTCGTTCACATATCTCGAGTCCATAACATCAGGAATTCAGGCTTTATAGTTTTGGGTCTCAGGTCTACATCTCCTCGGAATCCATCCACCTAGTCGGAAGCAATCAGGAGTACAGGATCTCTAACCACACCGGCTTTTACTGGATGGCAAAGTGAATGCATTCATAAAATAACAGCCCGGGAAAATAAATACAATAACCTCATCCGGCCGTGTTCGAGCATCCCTCTCACTGATCAAGAATTAGTCAAGGGGGTGTCAGTCCTCTGTCTAGTGTACATGTGGTACTTCGTCTACACCACTAAGTGACCAGCTCCGACCGGTTCAGCCAGGGCCCCTATGGTTTTTCCCACCTAGACAGACTTCTCAAGGCTTCTTGACGAATCATCGTCATTACCTTCCCCTATCCTAATCATCAAGTGAGTACCACGCAGGTAAACACCGTGTCTTCCTCTCCACTACTTCAGGTTAGAGGTTTAAGGTCGTGGGGTTATACTTTTCTGTCCTAACGTCGACCCATCCTAAGTCATCTCCGTCATACAGCTCCGACTATATGCGGAATGCTTCTGTGGGACTCGACCACTGTCTCTGATGAGCTCCGACCCATCCTGAATCATTTCGGCATACGGCTCCGACCAGTATGCAGGATATCCACAACTTGTCTGACGGGCTACAACCCAATCAGAATCAACCTCGCCATATAGCTACGACTATATGCGGAATATCAATCAACGTTCTGACGGGCTACGACCGATTCAGAATCAACATCAGCATACGGCTCCGACCAGTATGCAGGATATCCACAACTTGTCTGACGAGCTACAACCCAATCAGAATCAACCTCGCCATATAGCTACGACTATATGCGGAATATCAATCAACGTTCTGACGGGCTACGACCCATTCAGAATCAACATCAGCATACGGCTCTGACCATATGCGGGATATCCATCAAACATCAATAGATAGGCTCCGACCTATCCCGAATCATCCACACTCAACATATGGCTACGACCATATGGAGGCTATCTCAACACATGGCTACAACCACGTGGAATCTATCATCATAGAACTCAGCGCTCATGGCGTTCACGTTCAAAGCATCATCGTCATCATCATAGCGTCAGCTCGATCCACGTATTCAGCGCATCAGCATCATCCGGTTCACCACGCGTTCCATTCCCTTAGAGTTCCACTCTAATCGTCGGGGGATTTCTTATAGTTTTCTATGTCTTTTCTATTCTTATCTTATATCGCGGGATGATGCAATATGCTCATGCAATGACAATATCACAACAATACATCTCAGCATAAACAGATATATCAATCAATCAATACCATGTAATGGTATAGGTCTGAGTCTTCGTATACCACGATACAAACAATCACACAATTTATCGGGTATACTACTAACTTCGATAGACCTTTACTCCGACTTTGAGAGAGTACGGAGTGTCCTAGTATACTCACTAGACACCAAAGCGTCTTAGGATAACTTCTCTCTCAGCTGGATTCGCAGTTACTGGCTCTACGAGTTCCAAACGATTTCCTTCCTTCCTTGTCTGCCCGACTCCAACTTCTTTCAAGTCCCAAAAAGGTAGATATATGAGTATTAGGTTTTATTAATTGTTATTCTTAAAATTATTCCCAAGATAACTTAAGGAAATCCAAACATTGACTTCATTTAGAAACGAAACATCAATTCTTATGAACTTAAACTTGTCCCAAGTCAATCACTAACTCTTATACTTTGAAATCATGAGAAAATAATCAATTAGATTCATTTAAATAAAAAGTTTCTTTGCTGGTCCTTCTTTGACAGCATTGAGTTCGAATCCAAAAACATCGAAAAATCGCACTTTTCAAGCCAACTCTATCTTGGATCAATTACCCATGAAAACATAAACTTTAAAACACTTTTTAAAACACTTTAAAACAAGAAATATTACTTAGAAAATTCTGGACAGCATCATGTCCTAAGTTTTAAATTCATTTTCCATTGTTTAAAACCAATTCAAAGGCACAAACAACCAAGAATCATGGGAACAATCAAGCAAACACTCAAATCAACAACTCATCAAGTTTGAACATTTGAGAATTATACATGGGCAGCAAGGTACTCAAGTAAGACAAATTAAACAAACATTCATTCATTCCAAACCTTCCACAATCACAAGCCATAATTATACATAAGCATGTTCACAAAGTTATTCATACACATAGTCCAATCAAATGAGAAAATCTAACACTTAGGCGTACACAAATCAAATCATGCATCACACATACTCTTAGTCACATTTTCATTTATCTTTTACTTAATTAATTCATCTTAGCAAAACTTCATCTTATTACACTTTAATTATGTTAAAACCGTGTGCATCATGGCTTGTTTAGAAAATCATTTCTTCAAGGAGTAACTTCACAAATCAACATATAATTTCATGTCATGAACACATATACAATTAAGAGAGTTCATCTTAAAAATTAAGGTCTAAACCGTGACCTTCAATAGATTTTCTGAAAAACATTTCCAAGGATTCAAGACTTGAGAACAACTCTAGATTCAATCAACAATTTCACACAATTCATTGAGCAAGTAAAAACATAATCCTATCATGCATTCTACATGAAACCGTGGGCATCACATGAGTTCCTAAACAATTTATATTTTTCACTTAACACATAAAATCAACGCAAAGCTTAAGGAAAACACATGTTCATCAACCAAACTTAAGAAAATATCAATCTTTTTGATTTAGCATGTAAAACCATGGCTACACTCAAGGATCACAACATCACATATTATTCAATTTCAATATCATATCATGTAAGAGATTAAGCAAAGGAAATCAAGTTCATACTCATAATTATAACTAAACCGTGACCAATCCATGATTTTCTTAAAAGAATTTTCTTAGAGTTTCAAACTTCGAAAACATGCTTAGAATCTCATGGTAATCACATGCATATAATCAAGATTCAATAACAAAACTCCTAACTTAAAAACTAAGTGCAAACCGTGGCCAATACAAGGGAAACACCAAGAAAGTTCAATTACTCTTAGAGATCTTAATCACCAAGGTTCAAATATCAAGATCACCATAGATCAAGTGTAGATCGTGACATGCATGAGGTCACAATCACTATGAAAACTTAAAATCAACCCTTTTCTAAAACACTTTTAGGAAATAAAGTAGTAAAACTCAAGATCATGAGGAAAAACATTTTTCTTAATCAAAACTTCAAAATCAAGTTCAAGGATTTACATGCATGTAAAGGAAATCACAAAACAACATGCATCAACACTTTTTTTCTCAAACAAAATCAAAGTTAAGAAAGAAAAGAACAATAATCAAAGAAAAAGGTTTGAAGCTTTTAAGTTCATTTTACAAGTTCTTACTTAATAAAAATTTTAAGGATTCAAGTCCAAAATCTTTGATTTTCTCTCCTCTCTCTTCACGGTTTCTTCACTCATCTTCTAAGGTCCATGGTTTCTTCTCCTCCTCTTCACTAATTTGGCTTGATCTAGCTTAGATCATGAAGATTCCAAGGTGTTGAGGTTTGGTTCACAATTCGGTTTCTCTCTCTTTTTCTTTCTCACCAAGAGCTTGATGATTATCTTGGTGTGATGTGTTTGGTTTAGGAAAAGAAGTGTGTGATTGTTGAAGGAATGATGGAGAACTCACTCACTCCTTCACGGTTTTGGGAGGTTTGATGGGTGTTGGTGTTGTTGTTGAAGTTGTTTGTGTGGGTAATGAAAGAAAGAAGAAATGATGAAGATGGGATGAGGAAATAAGAATGAACACTCACTCCTTCCTCCTCACGGTTTGGTCCCTTTTCTTCTATCCATTCCAACTTTTCTTATTTGCTACTAAGGGTTTGCATGGAGGGCCTTGATGCAATTTCCTTGATCTTAGTTTCCTTCCCACGGCTCCTTCCTCTTCCTTTCCTTCCCTTCACTTTTTCTTCATTCTTAGGTCATGCTTAGGTCACTAGAGTGATGTCATCTTGTTGACTAACAAGGCATGCCACTTGTTGATCAAAGAAGTGAGCTTAGTGTCCAAGCCATGCATAGCATTCGGCCAAGAGTGATTAAGGCTAGGTTAGGTTAGTTAATTAGGTTTAAGGCACTTAATTAAGGTTCTAATCATGATTAGGGTAGGATTAGGTTAATTAATCTACGTTTAGTCCTCTAATCCTTAGTGATTAGGGCTTAATAAAGGATTAAGGTGTTAATCAAAACTTAATCATGGAATTAAGGAAAACAAATTTTGGGTTTAACCACTAATCAAATGGTTTTAGGGTTTGAGAGAATGATTAAGCACTTAATCGAAGATCAAGAGCTCGATTAGGGTTTCACTCCTCGATTAGGACATCGATTAGGATTTCTAAAGGTGATTTGGACTTGATTCTTTGAAACTTAGAAAAATAATTTCCATCTTAAACCATAAAATCATAGAACCGATTAAGAAAACAAAATCTTATTCAACCACAATCAATCAAGCATACAAGGTCACACACATAAGCAATCCGAATTTCAAACATAGGAGCTCGTCATGAACTCAAAACTCTTTCAAATCAATTCTTTAATTAATCCGGTTAAAACAATTTTCTTAATTAGGGACTTTCAGAAGTGAGTCAAATGGCAGGCGTTACATCCTCCCCAACTTAGAAATTTCTCGTCCTCGAGAAATCACGTACCTGTATCAAACAAGTGAGGGTACAAATCCCTCATGCTACTTTCACGCTCCCAAGTAGCATTCTCACCATTCACCGAATTCCAAATAACCTTAACTAAAGGGATATCCTTCCCTCGAAGGGTCTTTACACTCCGACCGTCTATCCTTAAGGGCATAGTCTCGTACGTTAGATTTTCCTTGAGTTGAATAGAATCGGGTTCGATGATGTGAGACGGATCACTAATATATTTCCTAAGTTGAGACACATGAAAGACATTGTGTAGGTTGGAAAACATTGGGGGCAAAGCAATTTCATAAGCTACTGGTCCTACACGTTTCAGAATTTGGTAAGGCCCTATAAATTTTGGGGTGAGTTTTCTGGTTTTAAGCACTCTGCCGATCCCAGTAGTTGGTACTACTCGCATGAATACATGGTCACCTTCATTAAACTCAATGGGAGTCCTTCTCTGATCATAGTAACTTTTCTGCCGACTTTGAGCACTTCTCATCTTCCCCTGAATCATCTTAATCTTTTCTGTTGTTTGCTGGACCATTTCCGGACCCAAAATAAGATTCTCTCCAGTTTCAAACCAACATAACGGCGTTCTGCACTTCCTCCCATACAAAGCTTCATAAGGAGCCATCCCTATGCTCGAGTGATAGCTGTTGTTGTAGGTAAACTCTATCAGTGGCAACAGAGTGTCCCACTCTCCTACTTGTTCCAAAACACAAGCTCTAAGAAGATCCTCTAGTGATTGAATAGTCCTTTCTGACTGTCCATCCGTCTGAGGGTGATAAGCCGAACTCAACTGAAGTCTTGTTCCGAGTGCAGCATGCAGAATATTCCAAAACTTCGAAACAAATCTCGGATCTCTATCCGATATGACGCTTGTCGGCACTCCATGAAGTTTCACTACCTCGCTGACATATATGCTTGCTAACTTCTCCAACGGATACCTCACATTGACAGGTAGGAAATGAGCGCTTTTGGTTAATCAGTCAACAATTACCCAAATAGCGTCAAATCCTCTTCGTGTCTTTCGCATGGAAGTTACAAAGTCCATGGAAATACTGTCCCATTTCCAACTTGGAATTTCCAATGGTTGTAACACTCCACCGGGTTTCTTGTGTTCAATCTTAGCCTTCTGACATACCAGACACCTCGACACATACTCCGCTACTTCCCTTTTTATACCGGGCCACCAAAATATCTTCTTCAAGTCTTGGTACATCTTGGTTGCTCCGGGATGAATACTCAACTTACACTTATGAGCTTCCTCCAAAATCATTTCCCTTATTTCCTTGTCTTGTGGCACACAAATCCGGTTCTTACGCTTCAGCACTCCGTAAGCTCCTACTTGAAATTCAGTCTCCTTTCCTTCTGAAATCATCTGCTTCTTTGTTAGCAACTCCGGATCGTCTAACTGTCCTTTCTTGACTCGTTCCATAAACTCATTCGATACAACCAGCATCCCCAAAATCATACTCCTCGAACTCATCCTAACTTCCAGGTTCATATCTCTGAATCGCTCGATTAACTCCATCTCTTTCACCATCATTGCAGACACATGAAGGGATTTCCTACTCAAAGCATCGGCTACTACGTTCGCTTTTCCCGGATGGTACTGTAGTTCAAAGTCGTAATCCTTCAAAAATTCCATCCATCGCCTTTGTCTCATGTTTAACTCCTTCTGATCAAAGAGATACTTAAGACTCTTATGATCACTAAATACCTCGATTCTTGCTCCGTAGAGGTAATGTCTCCATATCTTCAGAGCAAAAACTACCGCAGCTAACTCCAAATCGTGAGTTGGGTAATTCTGCTCATGAACCTTCAGTTGTCTAGAGGCATAAGCTACAACTTTTCGTTCTTGCATCAGGACGCAACCTAAACCTTGCTTCGACGCATCGCAATAAACACTGAAACTCTTCTCGGGGTTAGGCAAAACAAGCACTGGAGCTGTCGTTAACCTCTTCTTTAACTCCTGAAAACTTTCTTCGCACTTCGTGGTCCACACGAACGGCTGTCCCTTCCTGGTTAACTTCGTCATTGGCAAGGATAGTCTTGAAAATCCTTCAATAAAACGCCTATAATATCCTGCCAAACTGAGAAAACTTCGAATCTCCGTCACCGTCGTTGGTACTTTCCAGTCCAATATCGCCTTTACTTTAGCTGGATCCACTGCTATTCCTTCCTTTGAGATCACATGACCCAAGAAATTCACTTCCTCCAACCAAAATTCACACTTCGAGAGCTTCGCATATAACTGCTCCTCCTTCAAAATCTGCAGAACTATCCTCAAATGTTCCCCATGTTCCTCCTTGTTCTTGGAATAAATGAGGATGTCGTCTATGAATACTACCACGAACGAATCTAAATACAGCTGAAAGATTCTGTTCATGTAGTCCATAAACACTGCAGGAGCGTTAGTCACTCCAAAAGGCATGACTAAGTACTCGAAATGCCCATATCGGGTTCTAAAAGCAGTCTTTGGAATGTCGTCTTCCTTCACTCGAATCTGGTGATAGCCCGATCGAAGATCGATCTTTGAAAACACTGCAGCTCCTCTCAACTGATCCATCAGGTCATCTATCCTAGGCAGAGGGTACTTGTTCTTGATCGTCACCTTATTCAACTGGCGATAGTCGATGCACAACCTCATACTACCGTCCTTCTTCTTCACTAGCAAAACTGGAGCTCCCCTCGGCGACACACTGGGTCTGATGAGTTGCTTTTTCGCTAACTCCTCGATCTGCTTTTTCAGCTCAGCTAGCTCTACTGGTGCCATTCGGTAAGGCGCTCTAGAGATTGGTCCAATTCCCGGTATCACATCGATCGAAAACTCGACCTCTCGAACAGGTGGTAATCCAGGAATGTCGTCAAGATATACCTCTGGGAAGTCTCGAACTACAGGCAGTTCTTGAATGTGATTGCCCACATCGACGTCTAAAGAAGTTGAGATCATGTATACATGGGCTCCCTTTCTAAGAGAAGCCATAACTTGATTGGCAGATACGTGCTTGGGTAAGGATTCATTAGGCTTTTCAAAAGATAGGGTCTTAGTGAAACAATTCAACTGAACATGGTTAGCAGATAACCAGTCCATTGCCAAGATAACATCGATTTGGGATAAGGGTAATGTTATCAGGTCAGTGGGAAAAGTCTTATTGTCTATCACTACCGGACACTTAGGGCAAAAAGTCGAAACTGTGACCGGCTAACTAGTAGGGGTAAACACAATCAAATCATATGGTAGAGAAGCTACCATTAGGTGCAATCTAATCACAACATCATCGGATATAAAAGAGTGCGTAGCACCCGAATCATACAACACATTTAAGGAAATCTCACGTATAAGACATGTACCTTGGATAAGACCATCATGGTTTGAAGCCTCTACACCGCTCATCGTAAACACCTTTCCCCTAGCTTGTGGCCTCGCAGCATTTCCAGCATCATTCCCTTTCTTTTGTTTGGGGCATAACCTTGCAAAGTGACCAGGTTCTTGATAGATGAAACAAACGGGTTTGGGATTACACTCATTACCGAAGTGGCGTCTACGGCATCGGGTACAGAAGGGTGGTGATGTTTCAGAGTTCCTATCAGTAGGGTTATTGCTGTAGCGGCTTCTATTCCCGTTGTTGCTCCAAGTGTTGGCATTCCTATTTCCCCGGTTGCCATTGATGCGATTGTTGTTCCTTTGGAACCTCGATCCTCCATATCGATTGTCCCTTCTACCTCCGAATCGATCGTAGGGTCCTCGCCCATGCTGGGTTCCTTGCCTCACGTTCTGGTAATTGGGGTTGTTCCTCATCGGTCCATGGGAACTTGAGGGTACAGCAGACTTATTACCGACGTTCTTCGCCTTAAGCCCATCCTCATAGATTCTACATCGGCTTACTAAGAGCGGAAAACTCTCGATCCCCATATGTATGAAAGCCATCTTAATCTCAGTCTTAAGTCCATCGAGAAACTTCGCGCACTTCGACTGATCGTTTCCGGGTTGATTGTAGTGTGGCACATACTTCACCAGCTCCTCAAATTTCGCAGCATATTCGCCGACCGACATATTCCCTTGAGTCAGGTGCATGAACTCAATCTCCTTCTTCAATTTCATGTCGATAGGGAAATATTTTTCCAGGAATCTTTGCTTGAAAGAGTCCCAAGTAACAGCTTGCTGTTGAACCTCCATAACTTGCCTAGTGTTGTCCCACCAATCAGATGCCTCCTTCGTCAACATGTAGACCGCGTAGGTTACCTTCTGAGCATCGGCGCATTGCATAGCGGTAAAGATCTTCTCTAACTCCCTAATCCACTCATTAGCGTTCTCCGAAGCGTATCCACCGGCGAACTCCTTAGGGTTCCTCTTAAAAAACTCATCTAATCCCCTATATTCCTGAGGTCCTAAGTTTTGGTTTTGATTGTTCTGCTGAGCCTGCTGGTGCATCGCGTTGAGATTCTCATTCATACCCAGAACTGCAGCAGTCAGCTCGTTCAGCATGTCCTCGGTGTTCCGAGCTGCTTCAGGAGCATGACGACCTCTTCCTCTTCCAGACATCGTAAGCTATATTCATTAACGCACTAATAGTTTAATATACTTACTAACGCATCTAATCACACAACCTAAATATATCTAGAGAGCACACAACAGAGAACATGTAAGGCCATGTTCAGGCCGCATGGACAACCATTGCTCTGATACCACCAAGTGTAACACCCCGATTTGGAAAACTCGAAATAAATACTCATCAAATGTTAGTTAACTCGTTTAGGAAAAATAGGGAAATTTTTTTTTTTGAAACGGGAACAACACTCGACTTTTGAGCTTCCCAAAACAAGGTATTACTTTTTTTTTAAATCCTTTCCTCAAAACGTTTGCGGAAGTTTCTGAAAACAGTTTGACACTAAAAACTCACTTTAAATAAAAGAGTAAAACATTTGGTCACTGGGAAACATAATTGTTTTGCTTATATTAGTTTATCTGTCGGATCACGACAGACCTTCAAAAACAGTTTAGAAAACAGACCGTAGAAGTTCTCATCAAAAGTGGTCACCACAGAACTTCGGTGCCATTCTTACATAAACATAGGTCTTAACGAAAGCATTTCAAAAAGATAAGGGGTACACTTGATACATATCAGCAAGGGTCCTTCGGGAATCTATTTACAACCTACTAGCAGAAGCTCTTTCTCGATCCACAGCGTAAGTCTTCAAAGGCGATCTCCGTCGTCCATCCATAGTCCTCTCATCGGCGCATCACGATCAATAGGTCCTCCCTCCGGGAGTAGCATCACCAGCTCCACCGTCTTTTAGAATCGAAGATTGATAGACACATGTGCACAAGAAGTTGAGAGAGTAAGTTATCCGAATGGAATTACTCCCATCGACTTCTTGGAATTACACTAGTGACGCATACCAGAACATAACAAATAATACAACAAACAATATAGCAGGCAATTATATAGGATGCATGAGGATGCAGTGCAAACGTCGCATTGTCTAATCTTTTATCTCTCGCTTAAGGGAATCCCTAAATCAATTATCTCGTAAAGCTGAATCACTTTAACCACTCGTCTCGCAAAGTCGAAGTCTCTTGATTAGTTCGTCTCGTCTAGGAGAAGTCCTCTCGTTCACATATCTCGAGTCCATAACATCAGGAATTCAGGCTTTATAGTTTTGGGTCTCAGGTCTACATCTCCTCGGAATCCATCCACCTAGTCGGAAGCAATCAGGAGTACAGGATCTCTAACCACACCGGCTTTTACTGGATGGCAAAGTGAATGCATTCATAAAATAACAGCCCGGGAAAATAAATACAATAACCTCATCCGGCCGTGTTCGAGCATCCCTCTCACTGATCAAGAATTAGTCAAGGGGGTGTCAGTCCTCTGTCTAGTGTACACGTGGTACTTCGTCCACACCACTGAGTGACCAGCTCCGACCGGTTCAGCCAGGGCCCCTATGGTTTTTCCCACCTAGACAGACTTCTCAAGGCTTCTTGACGAATCACCGTCATTACCTTCCCCTATCCTAATCATCAAGTGAGTACCACACAGGTAAACACCGTGTCTTCCTCTCCACTACTTCAGGTTAGAGGTTTAAGGTCGTGGGGTTATACTTTTCTGTCCTAACGTCGACCCATCCTAAGTCATCTCCGTCATACAGCTCCGACTATATGCGGAATGCTTCTATGGGACTCGACCACTGTCTCTGATGAGCTCCGACCCATCCTGAATCATTTCGGCATACGACTCCGACCAGTATGCAGAATATCCACAACTTGTCTGACGGGCTACAACCCAATCAGAATCAACCTCGCCATATAGCTACGACTATATGCGGAATATCAATCAACGTTCTGACGGGCTACGACCCATTCAGAATCAACATCAGCATACGGCTCCGACCATATGCGGGATATCCATCAAACATCAATAGATAGGCTCCGACCTATCCCGAATCATCCACACTCAACATATGGCTACGACCATATGGAGGCTATCTCAACACATGGCTACAACCACGTGGAATCTATCATCATAGAACTCAGCGCTCATGGCGTTCACGTTCAAAGCATCATCGTCATCATCATAGCGTCAGCTCGATCCACGTATTCAGCGCATCAGCATCATCGGGTTCACCACGCGTTCCATTCCCTTACAGTTCCACTCTAATCGTCGGGGGATTTCTTATAGTTTTCTATGTCTTTTCTATTCTTATCTTATATCGCGGGATGATGCAATATGCTCATGCAATGACAATATCACAACAATACATCTCAGCATAAACAGATATATCAATCAATCAATACCATGTAATGGTATAGGTCTGAGTCTTCGTATACCACGATACAAACAATCACACAATTTATCGGGTGTACTACTAACTTCGATAGACCTTTACTCCGACTTTGAGAGAGTACGGAGTGTCCTAGTATACTCACTAGACACCAAAGCATCTTAGGATAACTTCTCTCTCAGCTGGATTCGCAGTTACTGGCTCTACGAGTTCCAAACGATTTCCTTCCTTCCTTGTCTGCCCGACTCCAACTTCTTTCAAGTCCGAGAAAGGTAGATATATGAGTATTAGGTTTTATTAATTGTTATTCTTAAAATTATTCCCAAGATAACTTAAGGAAATCCAAACATTGACTTCATTTAGAAACAAAACATCAATTCTTTTGAACTCAAACTTGTCCCAAGTCAATCACTAACTATTATACTTTGAAATCATGAGAAAATAATCAATTAGATTCATTTAAATAAAAAGTTTCTTTGCTGGTCCTTCTTGGACAGCATTGAGTTCGAATCCAAAAACATCGAAAAATCGCACTTTTCAAGCCAACTCTATCTTGGATCAATTACCCCTGAAAACTTAAACTTTAAAACACTTTTTAAAACACTTTAAAACAAGAAATATTACTTAGAAAATTCTGGACAGCATCATGTCCTATGTTTTAAATTCATTTTCCATTGTTTAAAACCAATTCAAAGGCACAAACAACCAAGAATCATGGGAACAATCAAGCAAACACTCAAATCAACAACTCATCAAGTTTGAACATTTGAGAATTATACATGGGCAGCAAGGTACTCAAGTAAGACAAATTAAACAAACATTCATTCATTCCAAACCTTCCACAATCACAAGCCATAATTATACATAAGCATGTTCACAAAGTTATTCATACACATAGTCCAATCAAATGAGGAAATCTAACACTTAGGTGTACACAAATCAAATCATGCATCACACATACTCTTAGTCACATTTTCATTTATCTTTTACTTAATTAATTCATCTTAGCAAAACATCATCTTATTACACTTTAATTATGTTAAAACCGTGTGCATCATGGCTTGTTTAGAAAATCATTTCTTCAAGGAGTAACTTCACAAATCAACATATAATTTCATGTCATGAACACATATACAATTAAGAGAGTTCATCTTAAAAATTAAGGTCTAAACCGTGACCTTCAATAGATTTTCTCAAAAACATTTCCAAGGATTCAAGACTTGAGAACAACTCTAGATTCAATCAACAATTTCACACAATTCATTGAGCAAGTAAAAACATAATCCTATCATGCATTCTACATGAAACCGTGGGCATCACATGAGTTCCTAAACAATTTATATTTTTCACTTAACACATAAAATCAACTCAAAGCTTAAGGAAATCACATGTTCATCAACCAAACTTAAGAAAATATCAATCTTTTTGATTTAGCATGTAAAACCGTGGCTACACTCAAGGATCACAACATCACATATTATTAAATTTCAAGATCATATCATGTAAGAGATTAAGCAAAGGAAATCAAGTTCATACTCATAATTATAACTAAACCGTGACCAATCCATGATTTTCTTAAAAGAATTTTCTTAGAGTTTCAAACTTCGAAAACATGCTTAGAATCTCATGGTAATCACATGCATATAATCAAGATTCAATAACAAAACTCCTAACTTAAAAACTAAGTGCAAACCGTGGCCAATACAAGGGAAACACCAAGAAAGTTCAATTACTCTTAGAGATCTTAATCACCAAGGTTCAAATATCAAGATCACCATAGATCAAGTGTAGATCGTGACATGCATGAGGTCACAATCACTATGAAAACTTAAAATCAACCCTTTTCTAAAACACTTTTAGGAAATCAAGTAGGAAAACTCAAGATCATGAGGAAAAACATTTTTCTTAATCAAAACTTCAAAATCAAGTTCAAGGATTTACATGCATGTAAAGGAAATCACAAAACAACATGCATCAACACTTTTTTTTCTCAAACAAAATCAAAGTTAAGAAAGAAAAGAACAATAATCAAAGAAAAAGGTTTGAAGCTTTTAAGTTCATATTACAAGTTCTTACTTAATAAAAATTTTAAGGATTCAAGTCCAAAATCTTTGATTTTCTCTCCTCTCTCTTCACGGTTTCTTCACTCATCTTCTAAGGTCCATGGTTTCTTCTCCTCCTCTTCACTAATTTGGCTTGATCTAGCTTAGATCATGAAGATTCCAAGGTGTTGAGGTTTGGTTCACAATTCGGTTTCTCTCTCTTTTTCTTTCTCACCAAGAGCTTGATGATTCTCTTGGTGTGATGTGTTTGGTTTAGGAAAAGAAGTGTGTGATTGTTGAAGGAATGATGGAGAACTCACTCACTCCTTCACGGTTTTGGGAGGTTTGATGGGTGTTGGTGTTGTTGTTGAAGTTGTTTGTGTGGGTATTGAAAGAAAGAAGCAATGATGAAGATGGGATGAGGAAATAAGAATGAACACTCACTCCTTCCTCCTCACGGTTTGGTCCCTTTTCTTCTATCCATTCCAACTTTTCTTATTTGTCTACTAAGGGTTTGCATGGAGGGCCTTGATGCAATTTCCTTGATCTTAGTTTCCTTCCCACGGCTCCTTCCTCTTCCTTTTCTTCCCTTCACTTTTTCTTCATTCTTAGGTCATGCTTGGGTCACTAGAGTGATGTCATCTTGTTGACTAACAAGGCATGCCACTTGTTGATCAAAGAAGTGAGCTTAGTGTCCAAGCCATGCATAGCATTCGACCAAGAGTGATTAAGGCTAGGTTAGGTTAGTTAATTAGGTTTAAGGCACTTAATTAAGGTTCTAATCATGATTAGGGTAGGATTAGGTTAATTAATCTAGGTTTAGTCCACTAATCCTTAGTGATTAGGGCTTAATCAAAGATTAAGGTGTTAATCAAAACTTAATCATGGAATTAAGGAAAACTAATTTTGGGTTTACCCACTAATCAAATGGTTTTAGGGTTTGAGAGAATGATTAAGCACTTAATCGAAGATCAAGAGCTCGATTAGGGTTTCACTCCTCGATTAGGACATCGATTAGGGTTTCTAAAGGTGATTTGGACTTGATTCTTTGAAACTTGGAAAAATAATTTCCATCTTAAACCATAAAATCATAGAACCGATTAAGAAAACAAAATCTTATTCAACCACAATCAATCAAGCATACAAGGTCACACACATAAGCAATCCGAATTTCAAACATAGGAGCTCATCATGAACTCAAAACTCTTTCAAATCAATTCTTTAATTAATCCTGTTAAAACAATTTTCTTAATTAGGGACTTTCAGAAGTGAGTCAAATGGCAGGCGTTACACTATGGTCACTATCACATCTTCCCTTTACTCTAATAACCACTAATCCTCAAGAAATGTACTCCATCTCACTCCTTATTCCTAACACTGGATCATATAACTTAGGCAATTCTAGACCTTTTTACACTTTCCACAATTTTTTTTCTCACATTCTAAACCATTACTTGAACAATCCGACATCAAAACTCTTAATCCTAATCACCTTTCACCACTTACCTAAGACTCAAAGATACCCCTATTTTCTCCAAGACTCATACATCCTTACTCCTTACTAACTAAACCTCATTCTCCTTAACCTTCGCAACCTTCACCTAACAACACCTCACAGCTCACTTCCTAACTTAAAACCATCTTTGTGACTGGGATAAGGTGTCAGGACCCAAAAGTCTTATCAAAAGTTTAGGAAAGATAAATGTCTGGTCAGAGATCAAAAGAGTCTTCGGGTTTATCAACAATCAAGGCTTGGTCAAGATCACGGTCTAAGATTTTCAGAAAAGGCTTTTTCAACCATCATGCCAAAGCAATTTGGCACGCATAGGATTTTCACAAGAACAGGTTCAATCAAGGAGGTGTTCTAGTCACAAGACAAATCTCACAGCTTAGGGCTATCACAAACAAAAGGGTTCACATCAAAGATGAGTCCAACGAAGGAAGATTTGAATCACGCCTCAACATCTCATGACGACATTAACCTCCGCTCCTCATTTCAGCCGCAGTCGTAAACTGACGTACATCCGCGTACTTCTAACGTTCTATCGCTATCCTAATACTAACTCTCACAGAGACACACGGTAGAGTACGTAAGCCCATGCATAAGGTTACTTAGTTAAACCACTGCTCTGATACCATTCTGTAACACCCCGATTCGGCAACTTGAAAACTTAAACTAAAAGTGGTAAAAATTAGGGCCATTTTTTTTTTACAAATGTTACACAAGATGAGAACACTTAGGTTTTTAAAACACAGATACATTAAAACACATGTTCTCATTTTGCACAACCCCTTTCAAGTTCCAAACCGAGATGTCACAAGACACCGCACTTTGAAACCGTTTTCAAAAGCATCATTCAAAACGTAGCCCGTTTACTTGTTGCAAAACATTCATGTTTAATAAAACTTTTACCGGGGTACAGTATGATAGAGCTAGGTTAACGAAGCACTTACATTGGAGTACATTGCTCTGAGGGGAATTTCCTATCCTCTAGTCTTGCTTCCTAATACTTTTCGTCTAACTCCGGACTTTGGTCGATGAAGCCCACCACGCTTCCGCTGCGCCATCTACCAGTTGCAATATCAGCAAGTGCCGATACGACAACGTGGTAGGAGAGAGTCAGTGTTTCGAACACTAACGGGTTGACCTTGCGGTCTCGGGTAGACTTAATATAAAAATAGATAGTAAAACTAGAACAGCGGAACATAAATACTTATCCTAATGCCATCACATTATCATCAACATATGCAACATGTCATGCACTTAGCATATATGAATCATATAAAACAATGCATATAGAAATATTCTTAACACACCAATATCATCACTTAAAGCCAAAACCTTCATCCCACTTGCCTCACAATTCCTTTTCCATTCAAATTGTTGCCTCATGATTTCTTACATCACGAATCAATTCTTGTACTCGACTTATAGCTCTTATTCAACACTTGATATCTTTTGATATACTTTTCTTTGAAACATGTTTATCTTTTAAGTTTTATTATTTCGGTTAGCATCAATGATGAGGGGGATACATCATTGAGCTCACACACGTCTACATCTCCTCGGTCAACCACCCAACCTAGTCGGAAACAAACAGGAGTACAGGACATTTACCACGCGGGCACGACAGCTGTCACACAACAAATGGTCCCAGACCAGGAGGCCTTGCCTCAAATCATAATCAAATTCATATAATCACAATGCACGCTCTCAGCGGCAAACACAAATGCCCCGTTCCAGTCCCTCTCACTATTCTAGATTTCCATCGAGGGGGCGACAGTACAATTCTAGTTCCGGTGTAGAACTACCACGGCATTAGACCCAGTCCCCACCACGTTAGTGCACCACATGTGGAGTTGTCTGCCTAGAATTGTACTCTAGACATCTTGACGTATCACCGTCATCGTCCTCCCCTCCTGCAATCCCCACCTGAGTATCCGCAGATACCCATAGTATCTTCCTCTCCACTACTTCGTTACGACACTCATACCTCATCGCGTTTGTACATGTCTTTTAAGTCTTTTAAAGTGTCAGGGTTTTAATTAGCGGCTTATTCCTATCAGTCGGCTCGTCCTTGGTGCATCCCTTCAACGAAGCCCGACCACTAATCGCAAACTATTCACCCTAAATCTCACTGGCCCCAGGCCACAAATTACTTTCTCATCTCATCATCACCAACTCATGCTCATTCTCAACATAATTCTCAATCACATTATCAACAAATTTTCCTCGTCTTTCCAAAACATATTTCGCAAAACTTTTCGAAAACACGATTTCACAAAACTTTTGCAAAAATAATCTTTCCAAAAACTATCACAAAAATATCATTTTCTCAAAAGTTTTTCACAAATTTCTTTTCAAAAATCAGAATTTTTGGGTGAGTGATAATGGAGGAGCAAGCTCAACTCAACACTAAGCTTCTTCCCAAAAACGTGAACGAGGAATCACATCTCTACTCAACCACTTTCATAATCCCATCCTTTTTCCAATCTCAACTCTTTGTCTCTTTCCTTCACTCACATCACCTTTATCTCTTTCTCAAACTTTTATTCACAACGCGATTCATCTCTTTCCCATTTCTCATACTCACTCATTAGTCTTAACTCATTACTCATTCTTTCTCAATCCTTTCTCATATCTCTTATTCGCTTCTCTTTTCTCTTTTCGGTTTATCTTATTATTCTCACGGTTCTATTACCATCATTTCGCTATCAGACAAAACTAAACAATATCTAAACAAAATAAAGTATGCACAACAAGTGAACATCTAGTAATGCATGGCAAGTAAACATTTATTATGCAAATAGAACACACATATCTGTATCACCTAATTCGCAGTATTCTCACAATCCTCCTATTCGGATTGTGAGAAACCACGTTACGGGATCACCCACTCTCACTCACCTGGATGACGACACATCCAAAGATTCTCTAAGTTTTCCAGTCGCTAACCTTGCCACGAGTCCTTCGCGTCCGACACCCGAACTAGACATTTTTCCCCGTGCGTTAGAAACGATTTACATAAACTCTTTATTTAGCTTTAAAATACTTTGAGATAATTTCCCCTTTTTAAAAGCACATTGCCAATATCCAAAAGACTTTAATTCCAAATCATTTCTTTTATAAAATGCTTCTAAGAAAAACTTCTTAAGACAATTTCTTTTTCAAAATAGAATTCATTCCTCATAGTTTAAAACACTTTAGTTTGAAAAATCATTTCCCTCAAACACTGAATGAATCCTTTAGAAAACACTCTTGGAAAATCTTTCTCAGATCAACTAAAAATTCGAGAAGCAAAACTTCAACACCACTCAGATTAATTTATTCTTTTTCTAAACTTCTCAAACTATTTAAATCATTCTTTTAACACATTTTTCAATTACTTTAAAATCCATACATAAACTCTTCACAGTCAAGACACACAAAGAACATTCCAAACAATTTCAATTCCCTACATTCTCTTAGTTATGAAATCAACACATACAAGTTTCAAGGTACACATAGTATTCACGTTACAAGTCACATTTCATATCATCTTAATAAATTAATTAAATTATACTCTTAATAAACTAGCTCAATTACCCTTAAGAAAATAATTTAATTTAATCCTTTTAATTAATTAAACAAAACCGAATTACATAGTTTAATAATTCCCTGATCACAATTAGATTTAAAACAAAAAATCATTGAATCAACTTTACAAAAATTCCTTTTTACCAAATCAGATTAAATTATTTATTTAAAATCAAAAAGATAAAAGTAAACACACATCACTTTCCTGAAGACACATTTTTCAATCATGTTAACATGTATTATTCGAAGTATACCTACATAATATTGCAAAGGTTTGATGCACAAATAAAACTTAGAATCATGAAATTATTTTCTGTACTTTATAATTAAAACCGAAAGCATACAGTAGGAGAATCAACAATTTTTAATTTCATTTTTAAAACACAATAATTTAAATCACCAAACATCACACATGCATGCATTTTTGAAGTCTTAAATTCATTTAACCTCATGATGAATGCAACTCATATGAGGGACAACATAGTCTCTACCTAGTACCTAGGATAGCTTAAAGTCAACATGCAGCAAGACAATGTTTCCATTTTTCAACACCCACAACAATCAATGAAGTCATATTATTATTTAAAGTTCATTTTTAAAACATCATGCAATAACATTTATTATAACAAAATCTTTTTCAAACACTTTGAGCATACACAAAATAAATTCAAGTTCGTCATTTAGAAAAATCAAAGTTACACTTTAAACCTTTAAAAATGGCATGTATATACTTAAAATCATTAGATCTAATCTTAGAACAAACATGCATCCACTTTCTACAAAATATAAAGCATGGATCCTAATTTTCTAAGAATGGCCGAATGGCTTCCACCAAAAAAAGGCATGCACGAGTTCAATCACTCAATTGAATCATGCTTGAATTTTGAAAATCATTTTAAAACTTATTTCTTTAATGTCTTTTCATAAAAACCAAGACACACATAAAAGAAGAACATGATATTTTCTTTGGAAAATTAACATGCAAGCTAAAGATCTAAACAAAACAATTACATGTATTTATTTAAATCAATTAAAATAAGCACAAGATTATCATGCAAGACCAAAACATAAATCTTTTTACAAATCAAGTATAGATCATGAAATCATTCATGAAAATACACATAGATCATAATCTAAGCATAAGATTTAACATGTAAAAACCAAAAATTACACTTATAAACAAACAAGTTTAGATTATGGATTTATTTACCAATTCATGAAATGAACACAAATAGTTCACGGTTTAGAGAAGGAAAAATAGACATGCAAGGAGATTTATTTTAGGCTTTACAAAAAGCTTTAGCCATTTTTTAGATCTTTAAGATTTTAGGTAGAAAAATATTAGATAAAGCAAGAAAAATTCAAACCGAAACAAAACATAAGGATCACATATTACAAATTATTTCTAAAGTCCTTAGAGTCCAAGATCAAATAATAACTGTAACATCCCAAAATTTAAGCCCATTGAAAAACTACGAGTTAACAAAAACTTTTTCTATAAGGAGTGTGAAAACCAAAAAGGTATTTTTTTCATAGAGTAATATTTCTTTTACAAAATATTCTGAGTGTAAAATACTTATATAATACAAACTCCCAAAAACCCCTTTTTACACCCAGAGCATTGGTCTTCACAACTCGATCCTTCTGCAAAAGCATTCAGATGATGAGACATCATCCTGGCTGCTTCTTCTAGACACCTCCACTCCAACAGGAGTGTCTTCAGTTCTATCCCTTGAAAGAACCTACCACCACAAACATGGTAGATGGGAGTAAGTCACTTGTCATATCGCCTAAGCAGATTATATGATTGGTCAAACACAAACATTACAGATATCATTTCAACATAATAAATGCATGCCCAAGAGTTTTATTAAACAACATTAGCTAAAACCATTAGTTTCTCATGCTATGCATGCACGTCTCTCAAATCATTTCTCCATAATCAACTCTTCCAGAAAACAACACTCTGGGATAGGCGATCGTGCGCTCGATGTTTCCACAACCTGCATAGCGGCCACACCGTTCTACACTGGAACCCCATCGACCACGATCCTAAAATGATACAAGGGGATGATCCCTGAACCATTGTCCACCAATAGTTCTAGGACCTTGTCATTTCTACGGTGGCGGCCACACCGTTCCAACCGTCTCATGTAGCGGCCACACCGTACTACATGGTTTCCAATCCCGCATGCACCTCACTGAACGATTCCCTGTACACCATGCATGAGATGCGTCACACATATATTAATCATCACATCATACACATGACGGCCACACCGTTCCATGCCTTCATATAGCGGCCACACCGTACTATATGGAATCACATACATATGGCGGCCACACCGTTCCACATGTCTTCGTATAGCGGCCACACCGTACTATACGGAATCCCATAACACTTACCCCACATATGGCGGCCACACCGTTCCACATGTCTTCGTATAGCAGCCACACCGTACTATACGAAATCCTTTGAGCACAACGACTTCTTGCAGGAGATAGTCCATAACATATGGAAATCAGGGTGATCCCACTTATCCAAAGCTCATTATCCGAATCGGGGCAATAAGCCCTAACGCATTTGGATTGAATCCTCATAATCAACAAGCGTCACCACTCTCACAGTATCGTTAATACTCCTTAAGTCATTGTCTAATTATGTTCCAAGGTATTAGACTTACCCCACTTATCATCATGAGGTAATAATTTCTCTCTTATGTCCTATAAGCCATTAACTTCTTATGTTCTAGGACATTGACTACCAAGTAGACATGATCAGGCTTATTAAATCCTTTATCAATATCTTACCCAGATCATGAACTAATAATCACACTCTATATCTTCAAAGTTGACATGATCATTTTTAATATGAAGGGGACATGATGATTACTCCACCTCTTATACTGTATGAATCAACTTATCTAGAGGTCAGACTCAACTATTTTTTCATGCCCCTTATGCAATCTTCAACCATCACATATAGCACTAGACAAGCATCTAATGCAATCAAAATGCTCAAACATATTTCAATTACAAGTTTCCCTTCTAAGTGAATAACTTGATGAATGAGTCTAGCTCTCAATCCTAATTCTAGAATGAATGCAATTTATCCTTTAGACTTAAGGAAAGTTGATTAATACTTTACAGGCCACCTAGGCTTATTTTCTTTATCAAAAAGGACCGTCGCCAAACGATCTATTTGTATTAATCAATTTCTCTAAGTCTTGATCCCTTGGACTATTATTAATAATTCCTTAATTTATTAAGTTAGAATTGAAAATGGTGTTTCAAGTTCTGAACAATTTACTCGAGTAAACTTCAGTACACTCGAGTGTTCTTCAACTTTTCCAGATTACTCGAGTGTTCTTAAGATTACTCGAGTGTTCATGACTTCCTGAGAATTTGGGTTTCTAATTCAACAATTTACTCGAGTAGCTCATGGGTTACTCGAGTGTTCTTGGACATTTCCAGAATACTCGAGTGACCTTGAATGACTCGAGTGTTTGACCTAAACTTGTCCTCAGGTCATGCTCGGTACTCGAGTACAAGACAAAATACTCGAGTGTTCTTGCTCAGTTTACATTGTTTTGAAAACATTTTACTCGAGTGTTCTGTCTTTTACTCGAGTGTTTTATAGCAGGAAACACTGAAACTTGGTTTTAACACACCAAATTCATTTCTACTTATTTCCAGTCCATTCCAGGGATCCAAAGAGTTGTCATAACATTATTTAAACATGTTACAACACTTATTTCATATCAAAACACAGATTTGACAGAGAATCCAATAATTATGCATAAAAACCATATTTCCAACAACTTGACATGCCAAATCCAATTCTGAGTAATTCTAACTCAATCCAATGGTCAAATGAACTCTATTTACATAATTGAAACTTGCCTCAACACTAAGATCACAGCAACTCACAGAGAATCCCAATATGCTTCCATTTATGCATAAAATCACTTTTCAACAACCCAACATGACAAATTCAGTTCTAAGCAATTGTAGCATGCAACCAACCTTGACACAACTTACATACAACATATATGACTTGCTCCATACTTGTTTAGTGCTCATAACTTGGCTTACCAAAAACCTACCATCTCATGGTCATGTTTTACCACTTTAATCAATTATGACTCAACCAAACTCATAAATTCTTTTAACTTAATATCATCAATTCACTTTAGGCAGTATTCATGTTATAAAACAAGGGACCAAGTGATTGTCTGAACCTCCAAGTCTAGCAAGCATGTCTTGGTCCAATTCACATAGCATACACAAATCAAAATTCACAATCTATAATCCTAGCAATATGAATGACTTCTCCCATACCTTAGACAACACTTTGACAAACTCAAAAACACCAAAGAATAGCAGCAGCCACACAACAGCCACCAATCCAGCGCACACCACTTCCACCACCAAAGAGCAGCACCATTGTGAGCAGAGTCCAAAGACCATATCGTTTGAGTGAGTAATCGTGCACAAAAATTGGGGAAAAAGGTTAGAATCTACTCTCTGCAACATGCATGAGAGATTAAAACCAATTTGAGATCAAGAGGGTTCACGAGCTTACCACAATCGAGGATTAAAGTGAGCTCCCAGAACCAGTTGACAGCAAACAATCCCCACTTTCGAGCTTCGATTCTTCCAACACTCAAACTCTCAGCTCACAATTTTGGTGTCTATACAAAGCTCTGGATGTGAGCTTCGTATTGGTGTATGATTTGTGACCTAACTCTACTCAAGGAAGGAGAATCGAACCAGAGAAATCAAGAACCCTAACTTCGAATTCCAGAACAAATTGGCCAAAATAGATTGATTCTTCAACACCATAGGTTTATATACTCGAATCCATCACTCATGCAAGTCGACACGAAGCCATGGTCATGTCCCTGAGTCGATAACGTGTCAACTCGCGAGGTTTCTGAGTTGGTGACTCAGCCAACGCACTCACGAGTGCAACTCTGACAAGAATACTCGAGTATTCACAGAAGTACTCGAGTATTTTGGCCAGTTTTGCAAAAATATTTATTTTATTTTCTTTCCCTCGAAAACCTTTCTAAAATTATTTCTAGGTCCCAAAACAGGGACTGATGAGCAAAAACACTATCTTCACATATTAGAAATTATCTAATATTTTTATGCATAATAAATCACTTCATAATCAAAGATATTAATAAAAATAACTAATTATAAATAAACTTTTATAATTAATTTTCATTAAACGAGAATTAAATTTTTGGGGTGTTACACTACTCCCCCACTTAAAAGGAATTTCGTCCCCGAAATTCATTCTTAAAATAATTCTATATTTTCAAAATTCCTATAAAAGACCATTATTATTCTTCAAAATAACATTAGGGAGATTTCTCCCCCACTTAAAAAAAATTCCTTGGATTTTTCAAACTTCTTAATCTCCAAATATTTCATAAGATATTTAAAAGAAAAAATTTTGAATAAAACTTTTGCTTCCAACGCGTATAAAAAATCCTTTCTTACCAAGAAGGTTTTTCCTCAAACTTCGTCAAAATTATTTTACAATTAATTTGATTGAAATCTTTTGACTAACTTTTCCAGATTAAATACATATCTTAAACTGAAACATTTACAAATAAACTTTTGGAAGAAAACTTTTTCTGAAAAACATGTTTCGACTACACAACCCTAAATTAAAACATTTTGCAACAAATTTTTCGATGAAAAACATTTCCCGCTGCGCACTCTAATTACTTACGCACGATTAACGAATCATTTATATGACTTTATTCCTTAATAGTTGCAAACATTAGGGTGATCAGTCCTAATATTCAAACCATTAATAATAAAATCATCCCTTACAAATATAACCTTTCGCAAGAAAGGTCATACGACATATCTTTAAGTTAGATGAACTTAAAGATAGGGTACTTGTCACCATCAGATTTAGCTAGATAGCCAAGCGCTAGAGATATTTCCGTTGGGGAGACAAAGATTTGTCCTATCCCGGTGGTCATTAATCTCTCTATTCTTAGCTAGTATTTCTATCTCCCATAGTGTCCACAGATATTTATCACATCCAATTGTGATAAAGGTTTCGATCACAGAAATTTCGGGTCAAAAATAATATCTAGGTCTTCAAATTATCGAACGATTCAATTAACGTAATCGAAAGAGATAGCTGACTACGTTAATTCAGATGAGGAGAAAAGACAACCTAAGGGTTTACCTCGCTTGCCTCGCTTGCTACCCGATCCTTTCTTGCTTTTATTTTCTGGACAGTCTAGCGAATAGTGTCCCGACTTCCTGAAGCTGAAGCAGATGATTCCCTTGGGTACACCACAGCTTGATCCGAAGTCATGTGTCCCACACCTTTCACATTGAGGAGGGCATGTGATTTCTTTCCCCTTTCCTTTCTGATTACCATTCTTCGATTGAGATTTTCCTAATCCCAATCTATACAACTCCAGCTCCTCAGATTGTTCTTTTTCCAAGGTTAATTGTTTTTCTTCCTCCTCCAACTGAGTTCTCATTTCCCCAATCTTCCGCTTCTTCTTAATCCGGACATTCTTTTCATAAACCTCCTTTGCCTTCATATCATCCTCATAGATTCTGCACATGTTTACCAACATCGGGAAATTCCTTATTCCCTGATAACTGATTCCTGGCTTCAGATCCGGGCGTAGACCATTCTCGAATTTTATACACTTTGATCTTTCATCTGGATGATTCTGGTAGTAGGGAGAATACTTCATCAATTCTTCAAACTTTGCAGCGTATTCTCCAACATCCATCTCCCCTTGCTTTAATTCCAGAAATTCAACTTCCTTCTTTCTCCTTATATCCTCCGGGAAGTATTTTTCTAAGAACTTTTCCTTAACCACCTCCCAAGTGATGTGCCGATCCTCGGCTTCCAATAACTGCTTGGCGTGATCCCACCAAGTTTCTGCTTTATCATTCAGCATATAAGTCGCATATACCACCTTTTGTGCGTCTGAACAACCCATAGACCGAAAGATTTTCTGGACTTCTTGCAACCATTTTTGAGCTCCCTCAAGATTATACCCTGCTTCGAACTTAGGGGGATTACAACTACGAAATTCTGTGAGTCCTCCAAACTCAACAGGTTCAGCATTGCATTGACGCGGTTGGTTCGCTTGTGATTGTTTCTGCTGTATATTCTCTAATACAACAGTGATCCTTTCCAATATATCATTCGTATGGTTTCGGTTTCTCACTGCCATGATAGACCTGCACTCATAGAAACTTAGGTCAGAGTCACACAACTTATGAGTATGGGAAGGACCATACTCCACAGCCGAGAGTTGGAAACATTGCTCTGATACCATAAATGTAACATCCCAAAATTTAAGCCCATTGAAAAACTACGAGTTAACAAAAACTTTTTCTATAAGGAGTGTGAAAACCAAAAAGGTATTTTTTTCATAGAGTAATATTTCTTTTACAAAATATTCTGAGTGTAAAATACTTATATAATAGAAACTCCCAAAAACCCCTTTTTACACCCAGAGCATTGGTCTTCACAACTCGATCCTTCTGCAAAAGGATTCAGATGACGAGACGTCATCCTGGCTGCTTCTTCTAGACACCTCCACTCCAACAGGAGTGTCTTCAGTTCTATCCCTTGAAAGAACCTACCACCACAAACATGGTAGATGGGAGTAAGTCACTTGTCATATCGCCTAAGCAGATTATATGATTGGTCAAACACAAACATTACAGATATCATTTGTACATAATAAATGCATGCCCAAGAGTTTTATTAAACAACATTACCTAAAACCATTAGTTTCTCATGCTATGCATGCACGTCTCTCAAATCATTTCTCCATAATCAACTCTTCCATAAAACAACACTCTGGGATAGGCGATCGTGCGCTCGATGTTTCCACAACCTGCATAGCGGCCACACCGTTCTATACTGGAACCCCATCGACCACGATTCTAAAATGATACAAGGGGTGATCCCTAAACCATTGTCCACCAATAGTTCTAGGACCTTGTCATTTCTACGGTGGCGGCCACACCGTTCCAACCGTCTCATGTAGCGGCCACACCGTACTACATGGTTTCAAATCCCGCATGCACCTCACTGAACGATTCCCTGTACACCATGCATGAGATGCGTCACACATATATTAATCATCACATCATACACATGACGGCCACACCGTTCCATGCCTTCATATAGCGGCCACACCGTACTATATGGAATCACATACATATGGCGGCCACACCGTTCCACATGTCTTCGTATAGCGGCCACACCGTACTATACGGAATCCCATAACACTTACCCCACATATGGCGGCCACACCATTCCACATGTCTTCGTATAGCGGCCACACCGTACTATACGGAATCCTTTGAGCACAACGACTTCTTGCAGGAGATAGTCCATAACATATGGAAATCAGGGTGATCCCACTTATCCAAAGCTCATTATCCGAATCTGGGAAATAAGCCCTAACGCATTTGGATTGAATCCTCATAATCAACGAGCGTCACCATTCTCACAGTATAGTTAATACTCCTTAAGTCATTGTCTAATTATGTTCCAAGGTATTAGACTTACCCCACTTATCATCATGAGGTAATAATTTCTCTCTTATGTCCTATAAGCCATTAACTTCTTATGTTCTAGGACATTGACTACCAAGTAGACATGATCAGGCTTATTAAATCCTTTATCAATATCTTACCCAGATCATGAACTAATAATCACACTCTATATCTTCAAAGTTGACATGATCATTTTTAATCTGAAGGGGACATGATGATTACTCCACCTCTTATACTGTATGAATCAACTTATCTAGAGGTCAGACTCAACTATTTGTTCATGCCCCTTATGCAATCTTCAACCATCACATATAGCACTAGACAAGCATCTAATGCAATCAAAATGCTCAAACATATTTCAATTACATGTTTCCCTTCTAAGTGAATAACTTGATGAATGAGTCTAGCTCTCAATCCTAATTCTAGAATGAATGCAATTTATCCTTTAGAATTAAGGAAAGTTGATTAATACTTTACAGGCCACCTAGGCTTATTTTCTTTATCAAAAAGGACCGTCGCCAAACGATCTATTTGTATTAATCAATTTCTCTAAGTCTTGATCCCTTGGACTATTATTAATAATTCCTTAATTTATTAAGTTAGAATTGAAAATGGTGTTTCAAGTTCTGAACAATTTACTCGAGTAAACTTCAGTACACTCGAGTGTTCTTCAACTTTTCCAGATTACTCGAGTGTTCTTAAGATTACTCGAGTGTTCATGACTTCCTGAGGATTTGGGTTTCTGATTCAACAATTTACTCGAGTAGCTCATGGGTTACTCGAGTGTTCTTGGATATTTCAAGAATACTCGAGTGACCTTGAATGACTCGAGTGTTTGACCTAAACTTGTCCTCAGGTCATGCTCGGTACTCGAGTATCAGACAAAATACTCGAGTGTTCTTGCTCAGTTTACATTGTTTTGAAAACATTTCACTCGAGTGTTCTCTCTTTTACTCGAGTGTTTTATAGCAAGAAACACTGAAACTTGGTTTTAACACACCAAATTCATTTCTACTTATTTCCAGTCCATTCCAGGGATCCAAAGAGTTGTCATAACATTATTTAAACATGTTACAACACTTATTTCATATCAAAACACAGATTTGACAGAGAATCCAATAATTATGCATAAAAACCATATTTCCAACAACTTGACATGCCAATTCCAATTCTGAGTAATTCTAACTCAATCCAATGGTCAAATGAACTCTATTTACATAATTGAAACTTGCCTCAACACTAAGATCACAGCAACTCACAGAGAATCCCAATATGCTTCCATTTATGCATAAAATCACTTTTCAACAACCCAACATGACAAATTCAGTTCTAAGCAATTGTAGCATGCAACCAACCTTGACACAACTTACATACAACATATAGGACTTGCTCCATACTTGTTTAGTGCTCATAACTTGGCTTACCAAAAACCTACCATCCCATGGTCTTGTTTTACCACTTTAATCAATTATGAATCAACCAAACTCATAAATTCTTTTAACTTAATATCATCAATTCACTTCAGGCAGTATTCATGTTATAAAACAAGGGACCAAGTGATTGTCTGAACCTCCAAGTCCAGCAAGCATGTCTTGGTCCAATTCACATAGCATACACAAATCAAAATTCACAATCTATAATCCTAGCAATATGAATGACTTCTCCCATACCTTAGACAACACTTTGACAAACTCAAAAACACCAAAGAATAGCAGCAGCCACACAACAGCCACCAATCCAGCACACACCACTTCCACCACCAAAGAGCAACACCATTGTGAGCAGAGTCCAAAGACCATATCGTTTGAGTGAGTAATCGTGCACAAAAATTGGGGAAAAAGGTTAGAATCTACTCTCTGCAAAATGCATGAGATACTAAAACCAATTTGAGATCAAGAGGGTTCACGAGCTTACCACAATCGAGGATCAAAGTGAGCTCCCAGAACCAGTTGACAGCAAACAATCCCCACTTTCGAGCTTCGATTTTTCCAACACTCAAACTCTCAGCTCACAATTTTGGTGTCTATACAAAGCTCTGGATGTGAGCTTCGTATTGGTGTATGATTTGTGACCTAACTCTACTCAAGGAAGGAGAATCGAACCAGAGAAATCAAGAACCCTAACTTCGAATTCCAGAACAAATTGGCCAAAATAGATTGATTCTTCAACACCATAGGTTTATATACTCGAATCCATCACTCATGCAAGTTGACACGAAGCCATGGTCGTGTCCCTGAGTTGATAACGTGTCAACTCGTGAGGTTTCTGAGTTGGTGACTCAGCCAACGCACTCACGAGTGCAACTCTGACAAGAATACTCGAGTATTCACAGAAGTACTCGAGTATTTTGGCCAGTTTTGCAAAAATATTTATTTTATTTTCTTTCCCTCGAAAACCTTTCTAAAATTATTTCTAGGTCCCAAAACAGGGACTGATGAGCAAAAACACTATCTTCACATATTAGAAATTATCTAATATTTTTATGCATAATAAATCACTTCATAATCAAAGATATTAATAAAAATAACTAATTATAAATAAACTTTTATAATTAATTTTCATTAAACGAGAATTAAATTTTTGGGGTGTTACACTACTCCCCCACTTAAAAGGAATTTCGTCCCCGAAATTCATTCTTAAAATAATTCTATATTTTCAAAATTCCTATAAAAGACCATTATTATTCTTCAAAATAACATTAGGGAGATTTCTCCCCCACTTAAAAAAAAATTCCTTGGATTTTTCAAACTTCTTAATCTCCAAATATTTCATAAGATATTTAAAAGAAAAAATTTTGAATAAAACTTTTGCTTCCAACGCGTATAAAAAATCCTTTCTTACCAAGAAGGTTTTTCCTCAAACTTCGTCAAAATTATTTTACAATTAATTTGATTGAAATCTTTTGACTAACTTTTCCAGATTAAATACATATCTTAAACTGAAACATTTCCAAATAAACTTTTGGAAGAAAACTTTTTCTGAAAAACATGTTTCGACTACACAACCCTAAATTAAAACATTTTGCAACAAATTTTTCGATGAAAAACATTTCCCGCTGCGCACTCTAATTACTTACGCACGATTAACGAATCATTTATATGACTTTATTCCTTAATAGTTGCAAACATTAGGGTGATCAGTCCTAATATTCAAACCATTAATAATAAAATCATCCCTTACAGATATAACCTTTCACAAGAAAGGTCATACGACATATCTTTAAGTTAGATGAACTTAAAGATAGGTTACTTGTCACCATCAGATTTAGCTAGATAGCCAAGCGCTAGAGATATTTCCGTTGGGGAGACAAAGATTTGTCCTATCCCGGTGGTCATTAATCTCTCTATTCTTAGCTAATCTTTCTATCTCCCATAGTGTCCACAGATATTTATCACATCCAATTGTGATAAAGGTTTCGATCACAGAAATTTCGGGTCAAAAATAATGTCTAGGTATTCAAATTATCGAACGATTCAATTAACGTAATCGAAAGAGATAGCTGACTACGTTAATTCAGATGAGGAGAAAAGACAACCTAAGGGTTTACCTCGCTTGCCTCGCTTGCTACCCGATCCTTTCTTGCTTTTATTTTCTGGACAGTCTGGCGAATAGTGTCCCGGCTTCCTGCAGCTGAAGCAGATGATTCCCTTGGGTACACCACAGCTTGATCCGAAGTCATGTGTCCCACACCTTTCACATTGAGGAGGGCATGTGATTTCTTTCCCCTTTCCTTTCTGATTACCATTCTTCGATTGAGATTTTCCTAATCCCAATCTATACAACTCCAGCTCCTCAGATTGTTCTTTTTCCAAGGTTAATTGTTTTCTTCCTCCTCCAACTGAGTTCTCATTTCCCCAATCTTCCGCTTCTTCTTAATCCGGACATTCTTTTCATAAACCTCCTTTGCCTTCATATCATCCTCATAGATTCTGCACATGTTTACCAACATCAGGAAATTCCTTATTCCCTGATAACTGATTCCTGGCTTCAGATCCGGGCGTAGACCATTCTCGAATTTTATACACTTTGATCTTTCATCTGGATGATTCTGGTAGTAGGGAGAATACTTCATCAATTCTTCAAACTTTGCAGCGTATTCTCCAACATCCATCTCCCCTTGCTTTAATTCCAGAAATTCAACTTCCTTCTTTCTCCTTATATCCTCCGGGAAGTATTTTTCTAAGAACTTTTCCTTAAACACCTCCCAAGTGATGTGCCGATCCTCGGCTTCCAATAACTGCTTGGCGTGATCCCACCAAGTTTCTGCTTTATCATTCAGCATATAAGTCGCATACACCACCTTTTGTGCATCTGAACAACCCATAGACCGAAAGATTTTCTGGACTTCTTGCAACCATTTTTGAGCTCCCTCAAGATTATACCCTCCTTCGAACTTAGGGGGATTACAACTACGAAATTCTGTGAGTCCTCCAAACTCAACAGGTTCAGCATTGCATTGACGCGGTTGGTTCGCTTGTGATTGTTGCTGCTGTATATTCTCTAATACAACAGTGATCCTTTCCAATATATCATTCGTATGGTTTCAGTTTCTCGCTGCCATGATAGACCTGCACTCATAGAAACTTAGGTCAGAGTCACACAACTTATGAGTATGGGAAGGACCATACTCCACAGCCGAGAGTTGGAACCATTGCTCTGATACCATAAATGTAACATCCCAAAATTTAAGCCCATTGAAAAACTACGAGTTAACAAAAACTTTTTCTATAAGGAGTGTGAAAACCAAAAAGGAATTTTTTTCATAGAGTAATATTTCTTTTACAAAATATTCTGAGTGTAAAATACTTATATAATAGAAACTCCCAAAAACCCCTTTTTACACCCAGAGCATTGGTCTTCACAACTCGATCCTTCTGCAAAAGGATTCAGATGACGAGACGTTATCCTGGCTGCTTCTTCTAGACACCTCCACTCCAATAGGAGTGTCTTCAGTTCTATCCCTTGAAAGAACCTACCACCACAAACATGGTAGATGGGAGTAAGTCACTTGTCATATCGCCTAAGCAGATTATATGATTGGTCAAACACAAACATTACAGATATCATTTCAACATAATAAATGCATGCCCAAGAATTTTATTAAACAACATTAGCTAAAACCATTAGTTTCTCATGCTATGCATGCACGTCTCTCAAATCATTTCTCCATAATCAACTCTTCCAGAAAACAACACTCTGGGATAGGCGATCGTGCGCTCGATGTTTCCACAACCTGCATAGCGGCCACATCGTTCTATACTGGAGCCCCATCGACCACGATCCTAAAATGATACAAGGGGATGATCCCTGAACCATTGTCCACCAATAGTTCTAGGACCTTGTCATTTCTACGGTGACGGCCACACCGTTTCAACCGTCTCATGTAGCGGCCACACCGTACTACATGGTTTCCAATCCCGCATGCACCTCACGGAACGATTCCCTGTACACCATGCATGAGATGCGTCACACATATATTAATCATCACATCATACACATGGCGGCCACACCGTTCCATGCCTTCATATAGCGGCCACACCGTACTATATGCAATCACATACATATGGAGGCCACACCGTTCCACATGTCTTCGTATAGCGGCCACACCGTACTATACGGAATCCCATAACACTTACCCCACATATGGCGGCCACACCGTTCCACATGTCTTCGTATAGCGGCCACACCGTACTATACGGAATCCTTTGAGCACAACGACTTCTTGCAGGAGATAGTCCATAACATATGGAAATCAGGGTGATCCCACTTATCCAAAGCTCATTATCCGAATCGGGGCAATAAGCCCTAACACATTTGGATTGAATCCTCATAATCAACGAGCGTCACCACTCTCACAGTATCGTTAATACTCCTTAAGTCATTGTCTAATTATGTTCCAAGGTATTAGACTTACCCCACTTATCATCATGAGGTAATAATTTCTCTCTTATGTCCTATAAGCCATTAACTTCTTATGTTCTAGGACATTGACTACCAAGTAGACATGATCAGTCTTATTAAATCCTTTATCAATATCTTACCCAGATCATGAACTAATAATCACACTATATATCTTCAAAGTTGACATGATCATTTTTAATCTGAAGGGGACATGATGATTACTCCACCTCTTATACTGTATGAATCAACTTATCTAGAGGTCAGACTCAACTATTTGTTCATGCCCCTTATGCAATCTTCAACCATCACATATAGCACTAGACAAGCATCTAATGCAATCAAAATGCTCAAACATATTTCAATTACAAGTTTCCCTTCTAAGTGAATAACTTGATGAATGAGTCTAGCTCTCAATCCTAATTCTAGAATGAATGCAATTTATCCTTTAGACTTAAGGAAAGTTGATTAATACTTTACAGGCCACCTAGGCTTATTTTCTTTATCAAAAAGGACCGTCGCCAAACGATCTATTTGTATTAATCAATTTCTCTAAGTCTTGATCCCTTGGACTATTATTAATAATTCCTTAATTTATTAAGTTAGAATTGAAAATGGTGTTTCAAGTTCTGAACAATTTACTCGAGTAAACTTCAGTACACTCGAGTGTTCTTCAACTTTTCCAGATTACTCGATTGTTCTTAAGATTACTCGAGTGTTCATGACTTCCTGAGGATTTGGGTTTCTAATTCAACAATTTACTCGAGTAGCTCATGGGTTACTCGAGTGTTCTTGGACATTTCCAGAATACTCGAGTGACCTTGAATGACTCGAGTGTTTGACCTAAATTTGTCCTCAGGTCATGCTTGGTACTCGAGTACCAGACAAAAGACTCGAGTGTTCTTGCTCAGTTTACATTGTTTTGAAAACATTTTACTCGAGTGTTCTGTCTTTTACTCGAGTGTTTTATAGCAGGAAACACTGAAACTTGGTTTTAACACACCAAATTCATTTCTACTTATTTCCAGTCCATTCCAGGGATCCAAAGAGTTGTCATAACATTATTTAAACATGTTACAACACTTATTTCATATCAAAATACAGATTTGACAGAGAATCCAATAATTGTGCATAAAAACCATATTTCCAACAACTTGACATGCCAAATCCAATTCTGAGTAATTCTAACTCAATCCAATGGTCAAATGAACTCTATTTACATAATTGAAACTTGCCTCAACACTAAGATCACAGCAACTCACAGAGAATCCCAATATGCTTCCATTTATGCATAAAATCACTTTTCAACAACCCAACATGACAAATTCAGTTCTAAGCAATTGTAGCATGCAACCAACCTTGACACAACTTACATACAACATATAGGACTTGCTCCATACTTGTTTAGTGCTCATAACTTGGCTTACCAAAAACCTACCATCTCATGGTAATGTTTTACCACTTTAATCAATTATGACTCAACCAAACTCATAAATTCTTTTAACTTAATATCATCAATTCACTTCAGGCAGTATTCATGTTATAAAACAAGGGACCAAGTGATTGTCTGAACCTCCAAGTCCAGCAAGCATGTCTTGGTCCAATTCACATAGCATACACAAATCAAAATTCACAATCTATAATCCTAGAGATATGAATGACTTCTCCCATACCTTAGACAACACTTTGACAAACTCAAAAACACCAAAGAATAGCAGCAGCCACACAACAGCCACCAATCCAACACACACCACTTCCACCACGAAAGAGCAGCACCATTGTGAGCAGAGTCCAAAGACCATATCCTTTGAGTGAGTAATCGTGCACAAAAATTGGGGAAAAAGGTTAGAATCTACTCTCTGCAACATGCATGAGAGATTAAAACCAATTTGAGATCAAGAGGGTTCACGAGCTTACCACAATCGAGGATCAAAGTGAGCTCCCAGAACCAGTTGACACCAAACAATCCCCACTTTCGAGCTTCGATTCTTGCAACACTCAAACTCTCAGCTCACAATTTTGGTGTCTATACAAAGCTCTGGATGTTAGCTTCGTATTGGTGTATGATTTGTGACCTAACTCTACTCAAGGAAGGAGAATCGAACCAGAGAAATCAAGAACCCTAACTTCGAATTCCAGAACAAATTGGCCAAAATAGATTGATTCTTCAACACCATAGGTTTATATACTCGAATCCATCACTCATGCAAGTCGACACGAAGCCATGGTCGTGTCCCTGAGTCGATAACGTGTCAACTCGTGAGGTTTCTGAGTTGGTGGCTCAGCCAACGCACTCACGAGTGCAACTCTGACAAGAATACTCGAGTATTTTGGCCAGTTTTGCAAAAATATTTATTTTATTTTCTTTCCCTCCAAAACCTTTCTAAAATTATTTCTAGGTCCCAAAACAGGGACTGATGAGCAAAAACACTATCATCACATATTAGAAATTATCTAATATTTTTATGCATAATAAATCACTTCATAATCAAAGATATTAATAAAAATAACTAATTATAAATAAACTTTTATAATTAATTTTCATTAAACAAGAATTAAATTTTTGGGGTGTTACACTACTCCCCCACTTAAAAGGAATTTCGTCCCCGAAATTCATTCTTAAAATAATTCTATATTTTCAAAATTCCTATAAAAGACCATTATTCTTCTTCAAAATAACATTAGGGAGATTTCTCCCCCACTTAAAAAAAAAATTCCTTGGATTTTTCAAACATCTTAATCTCCAAATATTTCATAAGATATTTAAAAGAAAAAATTTTGAATAAAACTTTTGCTTCCAACGCGTATAAAAAATCCTTTCTTACCAAGAAGGTTTTTCCTCAAACTTCGTCAAAATTATTTTACAATTAATTTGATTGAAATCTTTTGACTAACTTTTCCAGATTAAATACATATCTTAAACTGAAACATTTCCAAATAAACTTTTGGAAGAAAACTTTTTCTGAAAAACGTGTTTCGACTACACAACCTTAAATTAAAACATTTTGCAACAAATTTTTCGATGAAAAACATTTCCCGCTGCGCACTCTAATTACTTACGCACGATTAACGAATCATTTATATGACTTTATTCCTTAATAGTTGCAAACATTAGGGTGATCAGTCCTAATATTCAAACCATTAATAATAAAATCATCCCTTACAAATATAACCTTTCGCAAGAAAGGTCATACGACATATCTTTAAGTTAGATGAACTTAAAGATAGGGTACTTGTCACCATCAGATTTAGCTAGATAGCCAAGCGCTAGAGATATTTCCATTGGGGAGTCAAAGATTTGTCCTATCCCGGTGGTCATTAATCTCTCTATTCTTAGCTAATCTTTCTATCTCCCATAGTGTCCACAGATATTTATCACATCCAATTGTGATAAAGGTTTCGATCACAGAAATTTCGGGTCAAAAATAATATCTAGGTCTTCAAATTATCGAACGATTCAATTAACGTAATCGAAAGAGATAGCTGACTACGTTAATTCAGATGAGGAAAAAAGACAACCTAAGGGTTTACCTCGCTTGCCTCGCTTGCTACCCGATCCTTTCTTGCTTTTATTTTCTGGACAGTCTGGCGAATAGTGTCCCGGCTTCCTGCAGCTGAAGCAGATGATTCCCTTGGGTACACCACAGCTTGATCCGAAGTGATGTGTCCCACACCTTTCACATTGAGGAGGGCATGTGATTTCTTTCCCCTTTCCTTTCTGATTACCATTCTTCGATTGAGATTTTCCTAATCCCAATCTATACAACTCCAGCTCCTCAGATTGTTCTTTTTCAAAGGTTAATTGTTTTTCTTCCTCCTCCAACTGAGTTCTCATTTCCCCAATCTTCCGCTTCTTCTTAATCCGGACATTCTTTTCATAAACCTCCTTTGCCTTCATATCATCCTCATAGATTCTGCACATGTTTACCAACATCGGGAAATTCCTTATTCCCTGATAACTGATTCCTGGCTTCAGATCCGGGCGTAGACCATTCTCGAATTTTATACACTTTGATCTTTCATCTGGATGATTCTGGTAGTAGAGAGAATACTTCATCAATTCTTCAAACTTTGCAGCGTATTCTCCAACATCTCCCCTTGCTTTAATTCCAGAAATTCAACTTCCTTCTTTCTCCTTATATCCTCCGGGAAGTATTTTTCTAAGAACTTTTCCTTAAACACCTCCCAAGTGATGTGCCGATCCTCGGCTTCCAATAACTGCTTGGCGTGATCCCACCAAGTTTCTGCTTTATCATTCAGCATATAAGTCGCATATACCACCTTTTGTGCGTCTGAACAACTCATAGACCGAAAGATTTTCTGGACTTCTTGCAACCATTTTTGAGCTCCCTCAGGATTATACCCTCCTTCGAACTTAGGGGGATTACAACTACGAAATTCTGTGAGTCCTCCAAACTCAACAGGTTCAGCATTGCATTGACGCGGTTGGTTCGCTTGTGATTGTTGCTGCTGTATATTCTCTAATACAACAGTGATCCTTTCCAATATATCATTCGTATGGTTTCGGTTTCTCGCTGCCATGATAGACCTGCACTCATAGAAACTTAGGTCAGAGTCACACAACTTATGAGTATGGGAAGGACCATACTCCACAGCCGAGAGCTGGAACCATTGCTCTGATACCATAAATGTAACATCCCAAAATTTAAGCCCATTGAAAAACTACGAGTTAACAAAAACTTTTTCTATAAGGAGTGTGAAAACCAAAAAGGTTATTTTTTCATAGAGTAATATTTCTTTTACAAAATATTCTGAGTGTAAAATACTTATATAATACAAACTCCCAAAAACCCATTTTTACACCCAGAGCATTGGTCTTCACAACTCGATCCTTCTGCAAAAGGATTCAGATGACGAGACGTCATCCTGGCTGCTTCTTCTAGACACCTCCACTCCAACAGGAGTGTCTTCAGTTCTATCCCTTGAAAGAACCTACCACCACAAACATGGTAGATGGGAGTAAGTCACTTGTCATATCGCCTAAGCAGATTATATGATTGGTCAAACACAAACATTACAGATATCATTTCAACATAATAAATGCATGCCCAAGAGTTTTATTAAACAACATTAGCTAAAACCATTAGTTTCTCATGCTATGCATGCACGTCTCTCAAATCATTTCTCCATAATCAACTCTTCCAGAAAACAACACTCTGGGATAGGCAATCGTGCGCTCGATGTTTCCACAACCTGCATAGCGGCCACACCGTTCTATACTGGAACCCCATCGACCACGATCCTAAAATGATACAAGGGGATGATCCCTGAACCATTGTCCACCAATAGTTCTAGGACCTTGTCATTTCTACGGTGGCGGCCACACCGTTCCAACCGTCTCATGTAGCGGCCACACCGTACTACATGGTTTCCAATCCCGCATGCACCTCACTGAACGATTCCCTGTACACCATGCATGAGATGCGTCACACATATATTAGTCATCACATCATACACATGGCGGCCACACCGTTCCATGCCTTCATATAGCGGCCACACCGTACTATATGGAATCACATACATATGGCGGCCACACCATTCCACATGTCTTCGTATAGCGGCCACACCGTACTATACGGAATCCCATAACACTTACCGCACATATGGCGGCCACACCGTTCCACATGTCTTCGTATAGCGGCCACACCGTACTATACGGAATCCTTTGAGCACAACGACTTCTTGCAGGAGATAGTCCATAACATATGGAAATCAGGGTGATCCCACTTATCCAAAGCTCATTATCCGAATCGGGGCAATAAGCCCTAACGCATTTGGATTGAATCCTCATAATCAACGAGCGTCACCACTCTCACAGTATCGTTAATACTCCTTAAGTCATTGTCTAATTATATTCGAAGGTATTAGACTTACCCCACTTATCATCATGAGGTAATAATTTCTCTCTTATGTCCTATAAGCCATTAACTTCTTATGTTCTAGGACATTGACTACCAAGTAGACATGATCAGTCTTATTAAATCCTTTATCAATATCTTACCCAGATCATGAACTAATAATCACACTATATATCTTCAAAGTTGACATGATCATTTTTAATCTGAAGGGGACATGATGATTACTCCACCTCTTATACTGTATGAATCAACTTATCTAGAGGTCAGACTCAACTATTTTTTCATGCCCCTTATGCAATCTTCAACCATCACATATAGCACTAGACAAGCATCTAATGCAATCAAAATGCTCAAACATATTTCAATTACAAGTTTCCCTTCTAAGTGAATAACTTGATGAATGAGTCTAGCTCTCAATCCTAATTCTAGAATGAATGCAATTTATCCTTTAGACTTAAGGAAAGTTGATTAATACTTTACAGGCCACCTAGGCTTATTTTCTTTATCAAAAAGGACCGTCGTCAAACGATCTATTTGTATTAATCAATTTCTCTAAGTCTTGATCCCTTGGACTATTATTAATAATTCCTTAATTTATTAAGTTAGAATTGAAAATGGTGTTTCAAGTTCTGAACAATTTACTCGAGTAAACTTCAGTACACTCGAGTGTTCTTCAACTTTTCTAGATTACTCGAGTGTTCTTAAGATTACTCGAGTGTTCATGACTTCCTGAGGATTTGGGTTTCTAATTCAACAATTTACTCGAGTAGCTCATGGGTTACTCGAGTGTTCTTGGACATTTCCAGAATACTCGAGTGACCTTGAATGACTCGAGTGTTTGACCTAAATTTGTCCTCAGGTCATGCTTGGTACTCGAGTACCGGACAAAATACTGGAGTGTTCTTGCTCAGTTTACATTGTTTTGAAAACATTTTACTCGAGTGTTCTGTCTTTTACTCGAGTGTTTTATAGCAGGAAACACTGAAACTTGGTTTTAACACACCAAATTCATTTCTACTTATTTCCAGTCCATTCCAGGGATCCAAAGAGTTGTCATAACATTATTTAAACATGTTACAACACTTATTTCATATCAAAACACAGATTTGACAGAGAATCCAATAATTATGCATAAAAACCATATTTCCAACAACTTGACATGCAAAATCCAATTCTGAGTAATTCTAACTCAATCCAATGGTCAAATGAACTCTATTTACATAATTGAAACTTGCCTCAACACTAAGATCACAGAAACTCACAGAGAATCCCTATATGCTTCCATTTATGCATAAAATCACTTTTCAACAACCCAACATGACAAATTCAGTTCTAAGCAATTGTAGCATGCAACCAACCTTGACACAACTTACATACAACATATAGGACTTGCTCCATACTTGTTTAGTGCTCATAACATGGCTTACCAAAAACCTACCATCTCATGTCATGTTTTACCACTTTAATCAATTATGACTCAACCAAACTCATAAATTCTTTTAACTTAATATCATCAATTCACTTCAGGCAGTATTCATGTTATAAAACAAGGGACCAAGTGATTGTCTGAACCTCCAAGTCCAGCAAGCATGTCTTGGTCCAATTCACATAGCATACACAAATCAAAATTCACAATCTATAATCCTAGCAATATGAATGACTTCTCCCATACCTTAGACAACACTTTGACAAACTCAAAAACACCAAAGAATAGCAACAGCCACACAACAGCCACCAATCCAGCACACACCACTTCCACCACCAAAGAGCAGCACCATTGTGAGCAGAGTCCAAAGACCATATCGTTTGAGTGAGTAATCGTGCACAAAAATTCGGTAAAAAGGTTAGAATCTACTCTCTGCAACATGCATG
Source organism: Crotalaria pallida (assembly GCA_037953625.1). Lineage (NCBI taxonomy): Eukaryota > Viridiplantae > Streptophyta > Magnoliopsida > Fabales > Fabaceae > Crotalaria > Crotalaria pallida. The sequence goes on along the minus strand of CM075655.1, from coordinate 82,618,947 downwards.
AGAGATTAAAACCAATTTGAGATCAAGAGGGTTCACGAGCTTACCACAATCGAGGATCAAAGTGAGCTCCCAGAACCAGTTGACAGCAAACAATCCCCACTTTCGAGCTTCGATTCTTCCAACACTCAAACTCTCAGCTCACAATTTTGGTGTCTATACAAAGCTCTGGATGTGAGCTTCGTATTGGTGTATGATTTGTGACCTAACTCTACTCAAGGAAGGAGAATCGAACCAGAGAAATCAAGAACCCTAACTTCGAATTCCAGAACAAATTGGCCAAAATAGATTGATTCTTCAACACCATAGGTTTATATACTCGAATCCATCACTCATGCAAGTCGACACGAAGCCATGGTCGTGTCCCTGAGTCGATAACTTGTCAACTCGTGAGGTTTCTGAGTTGGTGACTCAGCCAACGCACTCACGAGTGCAACTCTGACAAGAATACTCGAGTATTCACAGAAGTACTCGAGTATTTTGGCCAGTTTTGCAAAAATATTTATTTTATTTTCTGTCCCTCCAAAACCTTTCTAAAATTATTTCTAGGTCCCAAAACAGGGACTGATGAGCAAAAACACTATCTTCACATATTAGAAATTATCTAATATTTTTATGCATAATAAATCACTTCATAATCAAAGATATTAATAAAAATAACTAATTATAAATAAACTTTTATAATTAATTTTCATTAAACAAGAATTAAATTTTTGGGGTGTTACAATGACAACATATAGAATCATCTTTAGAACCACAAAATAAGACATGCAAGAAGAAAGAACAAAGATCTACAAACTAGAAAAGAAAAATCTATATTATTACAAAGTCTTCTTTTGGATCTTCAAGTCCTACCATGGGAAAGGAATTAGTCTTCTAGCTCCTAAGGCTCTTGTTCTTCAAGGTTGAAGCTTGGTTAAGCTTCAAACTTCCTTCTCCTTTTCCTATAGGCCTCACGGCCAAACCTCCTTTCTCCCTCTCTATTTCTTTTCTTTTCTCTAAGAGTGGAATGGGCTCTTAGATGTGTTTGTGTTTAGAAGTGTGGAAAGAAAATGAAATGAAAGAAGGAAAGAATGGGTGGAAGAGTGAGAGCTACGAAGAACTGGATGGAAGGAATGGGAGGAAACAAACTAAGACATAACTTCCTCCATTGGGTTCTTGGTTGGGTCAGCCTATACATGCACCTAGGAGGCAATTTGTCAACACTACAACACATAGTCATCAAACCAAAGCATAGCAAACCCACACATACACACCCTCACACACGTGGCACACATACACACCTTACACCTATCTTTTACATGCACTCACACAACATGACACTTATGCACACACACACACAAATACGTATATCATACACATACAAATACACACATACCTACATACACACCACTGTATCATGCACACACATATACATACATTCTATACTTTTATTTTCTTAGTCTTATTTATCCAAATAAATTCACACCACAAAGCAATCAATTCACAAATCATACTCATCCAACATATATACATATACATATCACACAGTGCACACATATTAAAGCAAACACTTTTCACATAAAAATTCAAGCCAAATCATAAAATTTACTTTCTTCAAAACATAATTCTTAAAACTCGTATTTCACTACTCTGAAAATAAATTTTTATAAATCAACCCAGAAAAATCTGAAAATCACATTTTTAAAATCTATGTTTCGAGACGGTCGTTTTGATATAAAGTTTGTAAAAATCCGAGTTACGGTTAAAGAGTTACGAATTTTTTAAAGCTTACAAACCCCAAAAATCCCAAAATTCCATTTCAAACAAAAATCACTTTTGAATAAAATCACAACTCATTTCTTAAAAATCAAACCATTTCTAAATTCTTCTCTTCTTATTTATAAAAACATTTTGTTTATAAAAATCCTTGAAAATCAATGCTTGATTTCTTTCTCACGTAAAATTCTTTTCTAAAACTCTTTTATATCACAAAACTTTGAGGTTTATTTTGACGAAATCGTTTACGCACGTACGGGAAAAATGCGGGGTGTTACAAAAACTGTTGGCAGGCGAGAATAAAACACCGACGTAAGAGCAAGATTATTTGAGCAACAGATATGAAAGCGGCAAATATTGAAATTTGAGATATTGTTCAACCAAACAGCATTGTCCGCGAAAAGATGCATGATTTCAGGTATACCATGCGCAATAATTGTAATGAATGACAGTTATAAATATGTCAAAGCCTTTAATGAAAACAAATCAAATGATGAAAGCTTATCCATGAAAAACGACAATGCACAATTGTCGGAAACTGCCTAATGTCATTCGAAAGGCAATGTATATCAAATGTTATTATCCTATCACGACAGGAAAGACAGACATTTAAAAACATTCAGCAGCAAAGAAATTTGGCTAACAATATGTCACGTACCAGCATGTATGAAAAATCATGAGTATAGTATAAGTGACATGCAAATGAAATTAAAAGCATTAGGAGCATATATCAAAAGCATTGCATCAAGTAAATTAATATTAGCATGTGTTCGAAGTAATCACTCAAAATGCTAAGTAAATATGAAAATAATATGGGAACGAAAATTCCTTCCCTGATTCAGTGTAGTGAGGAATGTTGGATTGAAGTCTTCTATTAACCCTTTTCCAAATGAGCTTCGACGAGCAGTTGACTTAAGTAGGGAACATGGTGCGAGGTTTCCATAGTCGTTTTATGAACCCGAGGTAGTGCATGGTTCCCGCTATTCGGAATGTATGAGCTACCAATAGGGGGACGCTATCGAGGGTCCACGCATATTTGGCACATGTATTCAAAGTGGGGAACCGAGCACGAGGCTCTCTATACTCGGGGAGAAGGTAAAAAAGGGAAATTTGGCGTGAGGGGTCCTCGCCGTTATCACCATGTTCCGAATAGAGTGACATGATTGTATTCACGGAGTTCGGAAAATAATATGCCCATTGATGAAAATCTTGAAATGGGTGGTCCAGTAGCTCGGACCATGTACCTCGTGTATGTGTACAGAAAAAATAATTTTAGCGATTGTCGTTTGACAAATTATAATAAGGGAATTGCAATAATGAAAATTATTGGAGAGTGAATGCTCGTAAATCCTGCAAGATTGTCTACGAAAAGAAGCATGATATATCACGCGTTATAGAAATAATTAGGATTATGTAAATAATCGTAAATAACATTTGATGACATTTATTATGAAGAATATCATATCATGTATTAAGTGAATGAACGTAATTAATTTGAGCAAATACATGTAGTCAAATAGCAGTGTCATAATACGCATGATGATTTAGCAACATAAATGAAGAAAACAAAAAGACTACTTCCCTGAGTTTGAGAAAGACATGAGTCTTATTTTGCTGATGGGGTGGCTCTTCACCTGATGTGACCACTTTTCCTCTGGTTTGCTTGGATTATGTAGAGAAAATTTTAGCATGCTTAATCAGGGAATTGCTGTGGCGTAGTGGTTGTTTCGTTCCTTATAATCCAGAAGGTACGGTGCTCGAATCCAAGTGGGAGCAAAATCCCATACTTTTTCCTCTGTCTCTCTCTCTCTTTTTTATTTTTTATTTTTATTGGGCATCTGGCCTTTTATTTTTTTTTTGAATTTGGGCCTGTTCCGGCCCGTTCTCTTTTTCTTTTTCTTATTTTTTGTTTTTGGGACTTGAGGCCCGTTAGGGTTGACCTAGTGCAGCAGGAGCTGCATCCCGCACACCAACAGGATGCGGCGGCTTTACCCTGGTGGTCCTTGAGAACAGGACCATCGCAAACCCCAGCAACGTGAACGATACCGCGAACGGTACCGACGAAGCATCGTGAACCTGGATTTAAAAACAGATCTGCTCCTGGTCGTGGCTTCTCCTTCTTCCTCCCTTGATCTACTGATCTCGACGGCGGTGGAGAGGTGCACGTCACTGTTGATGGCACTGTGAAGCACACCGTGAACGTGAAATCAATCTTGTTTTTTTTTGGATGGGAATCGAAGTTTAACGATTCCCACAGACGGCGCCAATGTAGTGTCCCGGTATTGATGGAAAACCACGATGTGTGTTAGGGTTGTTGCAGTTGACGAGGGTGACCCCGGTCCTACGTACCCTCAATGATAAGGGGATCAAGCCACACGTAGTTCTTGAGAGTAGGGATGAGAGAACATACCTTAGCCCCTATAGCATGGCGATACTTATAGGGGAAGTTGTGTTAGGGATGAGAGAACATACCTTAGACCCTATAGCATGGCGATACTTATAGGGGAAGTTGTGTTGTGGTGCCTTATGGGTCTGTTCGGCCCAGTAGGGCTGACGTGGCTCTTAGAGGATAAGAAGGATGAGTTGTTCACCCTTATCCTGTACTAGAGAGCTCATGCTAATCCTGTAGCGGTAGGATTTATTATTGGTTAACCCTACACTTCCTGTGTATATGTTTGTGAATGTTGTGAATGCTTGGAATCTGTGTGTGACTGTTCTTTGTGCCGCTTGAATGTATTGGAATTGTATTGAAAACTGTTTGTGAGTACTGTTTGTGAAAAATATTTTATAAAAAAAATGTAATTTGAATAACTTAAATTGATTTGAAAATTTTAAAGAACCTTCTTTGATCAGTATCTTATAATGTCTAGAACTTAAATAAATCAAGTTGATTGGTTTTAAAGTTTTGCCTTCTTGAATTTTGTATTTGATTTAATAAAGATTTTTAAAGGGTTGTTTTTCATTCAGTGATTAAAGAAACTAATTTTTTTCAATCAAAGTGTTTTAAGTTGAGTTAAATGGATTTTACTTTGATAAAGAGATTATTTCAAAGTTTTCTTGAAAACTCTTTTTGAGATCTGATTTGGTTCTAAAACCTTTTAGTTATTGGTAATGTGTTTTCAAGAAAGAAATTGTTTCAAAGTGTTTTAAAAAAAATTAAGAATTCACGTAAATCGTTTCTAACGCCCGGGGAAAAATGTCTAGTTCGGGTGTCGGACGCGAAGGAAACGTGGCAAGGTTAGCGACTGGAAATCTTGGAAAGTTTTTGGATGTGTCGTCATCCAGGTGAGTGAGAGTGTTGTGGTCTCGTAACGTGGTTGCTCACAATCCGAATAGAAGGATTGTGAGAGTACTGCGAATTAGGCGATACAAATATGTGTGTTAGATGTTCTGTTTGCATACTAAATGTTTACTTGCTATGCATCACTAGATGTTTACTTGTTGTGCATACTTTATTTGGTTTAAATATTGTTTAATTTTGTCTGGATAGCGAAATGATGATAATGGAATTGTGAAAGTAATAAGGTGAGACCGAAAAGAGAAAAGGGAAATAAATAAGAAACATGAGAAATAATTGAGAAAGAAATGAGTGATGAGTTGAGAATGAAGAGAATGATTGAGAAAGAGATGAAAAGTGTAACATCCCAAAGTTTCGCTTGTATTAAATAACGAAATTTACTAAACTAAATATTAAATATTAAATCTTTAAAATTTATCACTAGTGTGTAGAGCATTTTCATAAAGTATTCTACAGTTTTTACGAAAATATATCTTATATATTTTAAAGTAGAATCATTAAAACAGTTACTCTTATTGAAAAATATATTTTCTATACTTTAATTTGCTTTCGACATATTTAATTATTAAATTTGTTTTAAGAAATTCAAGACTTTTAACTTTAGGATTTTATAGAGGTAATTATTTGATGCTTACATTTTATTATTAGTATTTCTTGAGATTTAAAATAAACAAATAAAGAAAAATGGTATTAGTGTTTTAAAACTATGCTAACACAAGTAAGAGTAATAGTAATAGTGATAGTGATGATAATAATAATAATAATAATAATAATAATATTAATAATAATAATAATAATAGTAATAATAATTAAAAAAAAGAATAAGTGGAAGGGGGGTTCGAAACCCTCCCTCCTTCTCTGTTAAGAGAGCCACCGCCGGCCCTAACCCCATCTCTCTCTCCCTCCACCGGCTCGCACCGCCCACCGCCACAAGCTGCCACAAACCACCCATCCCTTCAACAGCAGCGCCGCCGTGTGCTCCCTCCCTCTCTCTCTTCGATTGTTCGCCGTCGCCTTGCTGCCACCGTTTCTCTCTTGGTCCTAGGCGCGTGCTCTCTCTATTGCGTGTTGCATCATCTTCTCCTTGGGTTCCTAGCGCCACCGCTGCCAAGCCCGCCATTCGCTGCCTCTGGGCCGTCGCTGCTGCAGTAGTCGCCGTGTTCTTGGTTGCTGCCATTGTGGATCCAGCCACCGCCGCACTAAATCAACCGCCATCGACGTTAACGTCACCATCACCGGGATCGAAGAATTGGGGTTTAACTCTGCTTGGTGCTGTGCCGTGAATCGAACCGACGCCGGTCGGGATAAGCCGAAGCAGGATCTCCCCCGCTGAGCCGCAAATCAGATTCTATTGAAACCCAGAGGTAAGAGGGGACTTTTACCTGGCTTAGGGGATAAATTCTGGGATGTTGGTAGTGATGATTAAGTGTAGAAGAATACATATATTAATGAGCCTTAGGGTAATTAGTAATAACAAAGGATAATAGTTTAGGGAAAAATAGAACCTCTCATTAATTAATTATAATTTTAAAGGCATGCTATGATTATTAGAAGTTAATGTTTGATGAATTATATAAGAATATGCAATTGTGAATATATGTGTTTATGATGATGTGTATGTGATATTGGTTATTAATGTGGAAGGAGAGTGAATATAAACTTAGAAACGATAGATTAATTATGAATTGAGTAAGTGTAAAAAGATAGCGAATGATTTGATAAAAGACTATTGAACTAAGTCAACAAAATAATTGGGTATATGAGTGTGTTGGTGAGTGAAATCTAGGGTAGTTAATATAGACCTAAAGTAAAGTATGAAAACAAATGAAAGTAAAACCTAAGTGGATACTTGTGATTGAATTGGTATGGTGATTAAGATGTAGGCTTAAATGACAAATATGAAATTCTCGGAATGTACCTATGCTTGAATGATAAATGGGATATGTGTTGCATCGTATAATAATTAAGTGATAAAGGGAAGATTTTAAAGTATAAGTATGAGCCTGGGGAAAATTTAAATATATGCAAACTTGAAATTGGTATGCTAAGTGTATGTTGTGTGAGTTGGTTAGATTTATTAAAATATATTGATAATTAGTAGATCAAGTGGACGTGAGGTTTAATTTGAATGAAAGGGAGCGTGAGGTAGAATATGAAGGTATGTGATAATGATATGTGAAAAATGATTATGATAAGTGTGTGTATCATAGGGTAACGGTATGAATTGAATCACGAATAAATAAATGAAAGCAAAGAGTGGAGAATTGAGTTAAAAATGTTAGATAATTTATGTAAACAGTGGAAAAGTAAGAAAACAAGTAATTGAAGAAAACAGGATACAAAAACAAGTAAAGGAAAGAGAAAAGCATGAAAAATGAGAATAAGGGTAGAATAAGAGAAAACTAAAGTGGCTGGTGTCCAGTAGGACCAGTCGTCATTAAAAGACTAAGGGGCTGGTGTCCAGTAGGACCAGTCGTCATTAAAAGATTAAGTGGCTGGTGTCCAGTAGGACCAGTCGTCATTAAAAGATTAATTTGGTGGCTGGTGTCCAGTAGGACCAGTCGTCATTAAAAGACTAAGTGGCTGGTGTCCAGTAGGACCAGTCGTCATTAAAAGATTAATTGGTGGCTGGTGTCCAATAGGACCAGTCGTCAATAAAAGATTAAAGCGACTTGTGTCCAATAGGACCTGTCGTCATTGAAAGAATAGAAGAATAAAGTAAGAAGGAATGAAAGAGATGAAGAGAAAGTGTTAAAAGGAAAAGAGAAAGAAGAATACGAGAATGAAGGAAAAGATAATAAGAGTTGAATATTGAGAATTTAATGAAATAAGTGTTGTTGTGAATGTTATGATTGTTATAAGTTGGTTAGGCATAGTTCATCACTATTTTATTGAGGGTTTATTTCTCCTAAGTTCTGCGTAATTGCTACCCCTTTTGCAGTTATTTTTTTTCAGGTACAGAAGGGAGGTTTACATCGTCACGGGCCGAGCAGGATTCACTCTACCACGTGGAGTGTATTTATAATAGCATGAGTGGACATAGATATCTATATTTTAATTAGTATTTTGGATTAACTACAATTTGCTAAGTAAGCCCTGAAACTTGTATTATTTTGTAAAGTCGGGCTTTAGTTTTAAAATGGTTGTATAATTTATAAGTTTTCTTGTTTAAATCAATCTGGCTGAACAGGTACAAAACAGGAAATTTTGGTAAAGTCCGAAAAACAGAGCAAACTCTGTCCGTTTTTTCGGAAAATTATTCATAAGTATTTTAATTTAAAAAGAAATTTTCAAGTACCAATTTTTCTAAAACTCTAATTTAACTAAATAAATGTGAGGGTGTTACAAAAAGCGATGCGAATGAAATTGTAAAAGATGTAAAGAGTTGAGATTTGAAAGAGAACGTGGTTATGAAAGTGAGATGTGGTTTGAATGGAGATGTGATTCATCGTTCATGTTTTTGGAAAGAAGCTTAATGTTGAGTTGAGCTTGCTCCTCCATTAGCACTCATCCAAAAATGTGATTGTTTTTGAAAAAGGTTTTGAAAAGAGATTTTTGAAAAGCTTTTGTGAAAATGATATTTTGTGAAAGTTTTTGGAAACATTATTTTTGAAAAAGTTTTGTGAAAGGATTTATGAAATGAGGTTTCTGAAAATGTTTTGTGAAGAAAAAGTTTTGTGAAATCATGTTTTCGAAAAAGTTTTGCGAAAAGATATTTTGAGAAAGACGAGGGAAAGATATTGATGATGTTAATGAGAAATATGCTGAGAATGAGCTTATGAGAATCTTGATTGTGAGATGAAAGTGATATGAGGCAGGATGCCATTAAGATTTAGGGGGACGGATTGCGATTAGTTGTCGGGCTTCGTTGAAGGGATGCACCAAGGACGAGCCGACTGTTAGGATTAAGCCGCTAATTAAAACGCTAAAACTTTAAAAGACTTTAAAAGACATTTACAAACGCGGTGAGGTATGAGTGTCGAATCGAAGTAGTGGAGAGGAAGGAACCATAGGTATCTGCGAATACTTAGGAGGAGATTGCATGAGGGGAGGATGATGACGCTGAAATGTCAAGAATTCTAGAGTACTTTGTAGGCAGAACAATTCCACAAGTGGCACACTAACGTGGTGGGGACTGGGTCTAACGCCGTGGCACGTTCTTCACCAGAACTAGAATTGTATTGTCGCCCCCTTGATTGCAAATCGAGAACAGTGAGAGGGACTGGAACGGGGCATTTGTGATTGCCGCTGAGAGCGTACCTTGATTATATGATATGAATTGAATTGATTTGAGGCTGAGTCCTCCTGGTCTGGGACCATTTGTTTGTGTGACAGCTGTCGTGCCCGCGTGGTAAAGGTCCTGTACTCCTGTTTGCTTCCGACTAGGCTGGGTGGTTGACCGAGGAGATGTAGACGTGTGTGAGCTCAATGATGTTTCCCCCTCATCATTGATGCTAATCGAAACAATAAAACTTAAAAGATAAAGATGTTTCAAAGAAAAGTATATCAAAAGATATCAAGCATCGAATAAGATTTATAAGATGAGAGAATTCTTGGAATAATTAATAGGTGTGGAAATTTTGAGGATGGAAAGAATGAGAACAGTTGTGCAAGCTCATGAGAAAGATTTTGGGAATGAGAACTCGAATAATGTAATAGTGTTTATGATAATGATGATTATATTATTGTTGTGATTCATGCTATGTGTGTAACATGCTAGATGCATTTATGTTGATGATGATTGCATTCTTTAGTATGTTGTTTTAGTTATATTGCTATGTATATCATCTGTCTCTATCTACTTCAAATCTACTCTGAGACCGCAAGGTCAACCCGTTAGTGTTCGGAACACTGACTCTCACCTACCTTGTTGTCGTATCGGCAACCGCTGATATTGCAACGGGTAGATGGCACAGCGAAAGCGTGGTGGGCTTCATCAACCAAAGTCCGGAGTTAGACGACAAGTAATAGGAAGCATGACTAGAAGCTAGGAATTCCCTGGCGGAATGTACTCCATTGTAAGTTCTTAGTTGCCTAGCTCTACCATACTGTACCCCAACTAAAGTTTTATTAAACATGAATGTTTTGAAAACAAGTAAACGGGCTACGTTCTAAATGATGCTTTTGAAAACGAGTTTCAAAGTGCGGTGTCTTGTGACATCTCGGTTTGGAACTTGAAAGAGTTTATGTAATGTGAGAACACGAGTTTTAATTGTAACTATGTTTTAAAAGTCCAAGTGTTCTCACGTTCACATAACACTTGTAAAAAAAAATGGCCCTAATTTTTACTACTTTGAGTTTAAGTTTTCAAGTTGCCGAATCGGGGTGTTACAGTTGTGGTATCAGAGCAATGGTTAATCTAAGTAACCTCTGCATGGACTTACATACTTTGCTGTGTGTCTCTATGTGTGCGCGTTAGTATTAAGATAGCGATAGATGAGAATAGGAACGTTAAGTAGAGCTGTCAAAACGGGCCGCCCGGCCGGGTTCGGGCCAGCCCGCTTCGGGTTCGGGCCAAACCGGGCTCGGGCCCAAAAGCCCGGTTATTAATTGAGTACACAAATGCTAAGCCCAAACCCGCCCTAAGCGGGCCACGGGCTTGTGCGGGCCAGCCCGCATCCCTTTTTTTTTTAATAATACCCCGGAAATTTTTTTAAAAAAAAAAACCAGAATTTAAAAAAAAAAAACTAAGACTTCGATTAACATGTATTATATTTAAAAAAAACTAAGACTTCGGACCGTGGTGGTGTGTGATGTGGACTGTGGACCGTGGTGGTGTGGTGATGTGGACTGTGGACCGTGGTGGACCGTGTTGTGGACGTGGTGGACCGTGGTGTGGACGTGGTTGAATAAGGGAGAGAGTGATGGTCTGATGGAGATTGGACTGGAGACTGGCTGCTGGTGCCTGGTGGGGGTGGTTACTGGCTGCCGCTGGTGATGGAGAGTGGAGACTGGAGAAGTGGAGTCTGGAAAGTGGAAAGATTAGGTTTAGACTAGAGGACAATGGGCAGTCAATTGAATCTATGGGTCAAACTTTGTCTCTTGCATTGGGCCGTTGGCATTGGGGAACCGGGGACGGAAGAAATGGGAAATTTTAAGTTTTTTTTTATTATTTATTAGGCCCGAACCCGGCCGGGCTTACCCGGCCCGAGCCCGGTTTTTTTAAAACCCGGCCGGACCGGGCTAAATAGCCCGGATTGCATAAATACCCCAAATTATGAAGCCCAAGCCCTATAATTTTTCGGGCTTTTTGGCCCGGCCCGGTTGGCCCGACCCGTTTTGACAGCTCTAACGTTAAGGGTACGCGGATGTTTTCCTGGAAGAGCGTCAATTTTGTCTACAGTGGAACGAAGAAGCAGAGATTCGTGTAGTCATGAACGTAGAAGTGTGATTCGGATCTTTTTTCGTTAAATCCTCCTTTGATATGAACCCCTTTTTGTTTGAGATAACCCCTGAACTCTTGATATGAGACTTTGTTATGTAACTAGAATATTTCTGTTCTTGGTTGAAACTTTTCTTGTGAAAACCCTATGCGTGCCAAATTGCTTCGGCATGACATTTGAAAAAGCTTTTTCTGAAATTCGTAGACCCAGTTTTTGACAAAGCCTTGATTGTTACTAAACCCAAAGCTTCTTTTGATCTTTGATCAGACAAATATCTGTTCCTAAAATTTTTGGTGAAAATATTTGGACCCTAACACCCTATCTCGGTCAAGTAGATAGTTCTAGAATAGAGAGTTAGTGTGAAGTGGTGATAGTATGGATGAAGGAAGTATGAGTCTTGGAAGAAGTAGGAGTCTTAGATGAGTGGTGAGTTGTGTAAAGTGGTTAGATCTAAGAGTTTTGATGTCCGTAATGGTTTAGGTGGTGATAAGATGAGGAAGACATGGAGGTGATAATTCGGGTTTAGAGTCCTAAGTGTCTTGATTTGAGTTAGAAATGGTTAGATGGAGGTGCATATGTGATGACATAGTAAAGTCAAAATGGTAAGATGGTGCAATTTGAGGTTAGAATCTTTAGGTGAATGACTCAAGGTTAGGTAAAAAGCTAGGATTTGATTTGATAGTGGATAATAGGTCTTTGAATTGAGGAATTCTGATGGTTTAGAATGTAAGAAAAATTGTGGGAAATGGAAAAAGGGTTATAGTGTCTAGGTTATACGATCCAGTGATAGAGATAAAGAGTGAGATAGTGCGTGTTTCTTGAGGAATTAGTGGTTGTTAGAGTAAAGGGAAGATGCAATAGTGATTGTAGAGGTTGATACGGGCAATTGTTTAGTTAGACATAAGGCAATAAAAGGATAGATTGGAGTTAAGTGATGGAAATTTTGAAGGTTAAGTTTGTGATAGTAAATGGAGAATAGAGAGATATGAATCATTTAAGTTGGGAAGCAGATGGAGACGTAGGGTTTTGAGGAGTAAATCGTTTCGGCTTGAACCAATGAGAAGAGTTTAACCCCGAGTGTGGTAGTGTCATGATCCCAATCGGCCGTAACCATGTTGTTTCTAAAACCTATTTTGGTGCCTTTGAACCCATCAGTCATGTGTTGTCGATAAAAATTATATTGTTTTGACCCCACTCTGTTTGTCATTGAAAGTACCCCGAGAGATTACTTTTGCAAGTAATCCGTCCGATTTGCTCTCAAGAACGATAAATAGATGGTGCATGTTCGAAGATGCGACAATAGCTGCGGTTAAAAGAGAAAACGAGTTTCTTCAAGAAGTTACGCGACCACCGACTAGACAGACTCTACACGGTATTTCTCGAGGACGAGAAATCTTCAAGTTGGGGAGAATGTAACACCCCGCATTTTTCCCGTACGTGCGTAAACGATTTCGTCGAAATAAACCTCAAAGTTTTGGTGATATAAGAAATTTTCAGAAAAATATCTTACATGAGAAGAAATGAAATGATGATTTTCAAGTAATTTTATAAACCAAATGTTTTTATAAAGGAGAAGTGAATGGTTTTGTTGAGTTGTGATTTTATTAAAAGCAATTTTTATTTGAAATGAAGTTTTTGGGTCTGTTAACTTTAAAAATTTGTAACTTTTAAACCGTAACTTGGATTTTTATGATCTTTATATCAGAACGATCGTCTTGGAACGTAGATTTTAAAAACCTAACTTTTAGAATTTTCTGGGCTGTTTTATAAAAATTTATTTTCAGAATGGTGAAATACGAATTTTGGAATTGGTGTTTTGAAGAAAATGAATTGATTGATTTGGCTTGAAATTTGGTGTGATGAGTGCTTGATTCAATGTGTGTGTACTGTGTGATATATGAAATGATTGTATGAATGTGATTTTTGAATTAATTGCTTGGCTATGTGAATTGATGAATTTGAATAAATAAGATTAAGAAAATAAAAATGTAAAATGCATGTATGTGTAATGTGTGAGCTACGGTGTGTGTATGTATTTATGTGTATATGTGTGTGTATGTGATACGTGTATGTGTGTGTGTGCGAACTAGGATGCATGAATTTCTAGAAGCTTAGTGAGTAAGAAAAAGCCCTAACCAAATGAACTAGAATCATGAACCAAACCCAAACTAAGTTGAAAAACCCTAACTATTTCCTAACTAAGTCTTAGCCCTAGAATGACCCCTAAGCTCTAGCCCATCCCACCTTGTCCCCTTGCTTTGATAAAATGCACCCATGCAAATAATTGGAAGGCCAAAACTACCCCTCCCATTTGCTTATGGCCGAACCCACCACAAGGGCATAAGAGGGAGATTGAACTTGTCTATAAATATTTAGAGCCTTAGTCCATTTCCTCATTTCACTTTTCTTCACCCATTCTCATTTCTTCCACCAACACAAACACTACTCTAAGAGATCCATTCTACTCTTAGAGAAAGAAAAAGAAAAGAAATAGAGAGAAAGAGAGGAGGTGGTCGTGAGCTTTAGGAGAAGAAGAAGAAGGAGATCCAAGCCTTACCAAGTCCCATTCCTTGTAGATCAAGGTTGTTAAAGCTAGAACCAACCCCTTATCATGGTAGGATTTGAAGGCCAAGAAGAAGATTTTGTAATAGTTTAGTTTTCCTTTTTAGTTTATAAATCTTCATTTCTTTCTTCTTGCATGTTGTTTTCATGGCTTGAAAGTTGAAGTTTATGTGTTGTTATTCTTTTATCTTGGACTTTAAGGACTTTAAAATAATTGTAATATGTGATCTTTATACTTTGTGTTTCGGTCGGAATTTCTTTTGATGGATCTAATACTTTTTTAACTAAATCTTTAAAGATCTAAAGAAAAACTAAGATTTTTATGAAACCTAAAATATATCTCTTTGCATGTCTATTTTTCCTCCTCTAAACCGTGGACTATTTGTGTGTAAGATCCATGAAGAATGTTTTGATAAATGCCAAAAGGTTTTGAACAAGCTACAAATGTGTTGATCAAGTTCAAGCTCAACAAGCAACAACAAACATCAAGTTAAGAAGAGAGAGCCAACTCATGAAGACTTAGTTTGGTAGTTTATGTTTTATTGTTTTATCTTTTGCCTCACAAGTCTTTTAATTTATGAGTTTGGGTAGAGTTTCTTAGAGGGTAGTGAATCTCTTTTGATTGCATGATTATATCATATTTTGAGTATTCACTTTGCCTAAAATCAATAGGTGGCTTAAAGGTTTGAAATAAAAGGTTTAGTTTTTGAGAAAACAAGTTTAAGTGATTTTTAATGTTAATAATCGATTAACAGATTTTGATAATTGATTAACAGTGTATTTTGAACTGACAATCGATTAACAAACTTTTGATAATCGATTATCTGCACCTTTACTCGAGTATTTTTGGTCTCACTCGAGTGAAAATTATCTTGCTTTCGTATTACTCGATTAACACTTATTTTACTCGAGTAAACAGGGTCTGTAACTGTTTTAAATACGTTTTTCACTTCTCTAAACTGTGTCGTATCTCTAAACTCTCTAGTCTTTACAATTCTTGTTATTAATTGTGTTCTTGATTGAAAACCTAGAAAAAGTGATTTTTCATAATTGATTGAACTGAATCTTAATTGTGCAAAATTAAGTTTGGGGAAAATCATTTTCATAACTAGGTTAATCAATAAGAATATAGGTGTTAATTGTTTCCGCTGAATCTCTGGTTATACTTGTTAATTGATTGATTTTCGTATTTGATTGAAAAAGTGATTTTTCAGTTTCTGTCAAATTGATGAGCATTTTATTTCCCATTATTCCTTGCATTATTTTACTCCTATTATTGATACTTGTTGCCCATTTGACATTGATTAGCTTGATTTAGTGATTTTGAGTTTATTGGACTAATATTCCGAATATTGTTTAATTTGGGATTATTTAGCCTAATTAATTCTATTTCTATTTTCAGGTAATATTTGGCACAAGGACACTTTGGGAAGTTTGGAAATGAAGATTGAAGTATTGAAGTGAAGATTGTAATTTGCATTTAGGTCCCTTTTTAATTGTAATTTTCAGAATAGTGTTTCGTAGGATTTGGGCCCATGTTTTAGGCCCATTTTGTGTCTTAAGAGGGGAAATTCGTGTAACCCCCAAGAACACACTCCCATTTCAGATTTCTCACTCTCTCTCTAGGTTAGAACTTCTCTCTTGGCTCTCCCAAGTGGTGGTGGCTGCTAGGGTTTTGTTCTTCCCCATTTCTACTCGTTTTTCTTCATTTATGGCCATGGAAGGCTAGACTTCAAGGGTTAATCCCTTTGGTATTGTATTATCTACTCTTGAGCTCTTGTTATTAATGCAATTTCATTTTCTCTTCTCTGTTTTCATGTTTATCGATGTGTAGTGGTTTGCTTAATTCCATTTCGTAGAGATAATACATGAATATAAATGCTTAATTTGTATTAACTCGTAAAAACTCCACTTCTGGTTTCTGATGCTTAATTAGAAGTTAGGGTTTGGAGTGATAACTGAATTTTCGCTTAGTATTTGGTTATCACGAGTTGGACAGAGGAGAGGAGAGGAATCGATCTTTAGTGAGCTAGGATTGAGTAGTGTACGTAGCCAAAGGGGTTTGCCCGCTTTTGTTTCTGATTTTCTTAGTTTTTATATTCTGTTTATGTTTTGTTCTTCACATTTGTCACACACAAAAACCCCCCCATTTTACTGCACACTACGTGTTTGATACTTTGCCTAGACCGATATTCGCTGGGAAACGACCTAGGATCACCTTCCTAGTACTACAGAATAAACACCTTTTATTTTGATCGGGTACGGCCTCGATCACAAATCTACTCGAGTAAGAGAGAATTTAATCGAGTAATACTCGAGTAAATATCAGAGTACTCGAGTAAACCTGAAAGTTTTTGCAAAAATCATTTGTTTTGATTGTTTCGATTTGTTTCTTTCGAAAATCTTTCAAGGTATCTTGTACACCTATTCAACCCCCCTCTTCTAGGTGTTTTCCTAGTGTATCCTAGTTGTTTCACCCACCGATTGTAGGTTTCTCACATTGTGTTTATTTGATGATTTGGTAAATAAATCCATGATCTAAACTTGTTTGTCTATAAAGTGTAATTTTTGGTTTTTGCATGTTAAATCTTTGTGCTAAAATTATGATCTATGTGTATTTCCATGAATGATTTCATGATCTAAATTTAATTTGTGAAAAGGTCTAATTCTTTAGCTTTGCATGTTAAATCTTTTTGCTAAATCATGATCTATGCATATTTCTATTTGGTTGAATAAATTTAAGATCTAAACTTGACTTGTGAAAAAGTTCAAAGTTCTAGTCTTGCATGTTGGTCTAATAATGTTCTTATTTGATTTGAGTGTGTGCATGTTATTTTTCAAAGTAAAGGTTGTAATTTCTTTCTTTGTATGATTCGGTTTCTAAGGGAAAAGTAAAGAAACCAAGTTTTAAAATGATTTTCCAAGATTCAAGCATGATTTTCATTAAGTGTTTAACTATGTGCATGTTTTATTTTTTTTAGAAGGCCATTCGGCCCTGATTGATTAAATGATTATTTTTGTGCATGATTTGATCTAGTATTAAATTTTGTGTGTGTAATATTTTGTAGAGGCCATTCGGCCATGTCTAATAAAACTAGGATCTTTGCTTTTATTTTGTGAAAAGTGAATGCATGTATGTTTTAGGACTAGATCTAATGGTTTAAAGTACATGCATGTTATTTTTGGAAATTTAAAGTGTAACCTTGAACTCATTTTATGTATGCCAAAAATGTTTGAAAAAGAATTTGTTTTAATTATGTTGATGCATGATGATGTGGTATGTTCACTTTGAGCCATCCTAGGATTAGGTAGTAGCTATGTTTGTTCCTTTTTTAGGGTGCATGCATGATGAGATTATTTGAATTTAAAGATTCTAAAAGCACATGCATGAAGTAATTAAATTTAAAAGAAATTATGGGTGATAGTTTGTTATTTAAATTGTTGTGTTGATTTAAGTTATGAAAGTGAATTAAAAGTTGTTAATTTTCCTTTTGGTGCTCACGGTTTTAACATAAAAATAAAGAAAATAATTACATGATTCTATGTTTTATTTGTGCATTTAATCCATGCAATATTATACATGCATAATTGGCCAAAGCATGTGCATGTAGTTATAAAAAAAAATTGTCTTCATGAAATGACTTAGAATTGTGATTATGTTCTAGGTGCTATGTGTTTGAATGAGGATGACGTGTGTTTACTTTTAATAAAAATAAATAAATTGATTTGATTATGTGAAAAGATTTTAGTTTTTAAAAAATTTTATTTGTAAATAATGATCATATGTGATTCGGTTTTGTAAGTTAATTAAATGATTAAGTCTAAATTATTTTCTAAAAGAGTAATTTAATTAACTTAGTTAAGATCATGATTTAATGATTTTAAGTAATTAAAAATGTGCCTTCCTGTAGTGTCCCGGTATTGATGGAACACCACGATGTGTGTTGGGGTTGTTGCAGCTGACGAGGGTGACCCCGGTCCTACGTACCCCCAGTGATAAGGGGATCAAGCCACACGTAGTTCTTGAGAGTAGGGATGAGAGAACATACCTTAGCCCCTATAGCATGGCGATACTTATAGGGGAAGTTGTGTTGTGGTGCCTTATGGGCCTATTCGGCCCAGTAGGGCTGACGTGGCTCTTAGAGGATAAGAAGGATGAGTTATTCACCCTTATCCTGTATTAGAGAGCTCATGCTAATCCTGTAGCGGTAGGATTTATTATTGGTTAACCCTACAAGCCCCCCAAGCTCGTATAGGATCGAAGAGCCTGTGCTGAGCTTCTGAGAGTTGGTGGTGACATACAACATTGTTTGCGGCTGAGAACTTTGTATTCGGAGGAGTGTCGTGGATGGTTGATTAGGACGTATAAGACTGTTCGCAGTCAAGGCCCTTAGTCGTGTATCGTCATGTACTGAGTTCAAAGTCGAATTGGACTATTGTTTTTAGAATCACGATGCTTTTAAGGAGACATCCTTTCAAGCGCTTGCCATGGTGAAAGCCGAAAGGCTTGTGCCAAGGTATGCTGGCACGATTCAAACTGTTTTTTGAGTTCGAGGTGTGCCAAGATTATCACCAATTGGATCGTAACGTTTACGAGGGATTGCTGTGGGAATGACAACCTTAGCCGAGCTGTATTCCTCGATCCGCGATGTATTTGGCCAGATATGAGCCAAGAGGCTTTGAGCCGAGAGACTAAGCCAAATTATCGGGTCGCAATCCTCGTTTTCACTTGTAGCCTCACCGATCTGGCCGGCTAACCGAGATCGTGGGCAAGTGCGTAAGAGCATGATCCGAGAGGGAGTGAGTTTAACATATGTCCTTAATAAGGAAGGTAAATTATCAATTTGTTGCCTTATGGGACGTGGTGGTCCTCTTTGGCACGACATTTGATCTCGAGTAACTTATGCATCATATAATACCAGTATCAAGGTCGGCCAATGTCAGCTATGTATATGCCTCATCACATACTAGTCCCATACTCGGTAAAGCCTGAAAAGGCTTGTGTCCAGTTCATAAGGTCTGTGAAACGCTCGAGACCAAAGTGGGCGAAGAAAGGTTAGAGTATCAAGATCAACTCTGTACACCCTCCTTTACCTGTAAAAGGAGATCGAGAAAGCTCGTAGAAGATTGTGTCAGGTATATAAGAATTGTGAGACATTCATTGTTGTTGTTCGAGGATAGCCACTCGACCCGAAGAGTTGGAGGCTCGAATTACTTTCAAGACTCAGAGTCCATTCTATTCGCCGAGCAGTAAGCTTCATGGCCGAATAAGGTCACTCGAGTGGAAGTCATCGAAAGTTTATCGAGCTGATGAAGCGGCCGAGGATGCCGAGAAGGGAAAGAATGAAACCGAGGAGGAAAGAACAGGTAGAGAAGCCAAGGACGACCATTTCCCTTGTCGGAACTGTTTTGTCAACTTCAACTGTTGAACTCCTCTTGAATTCGAGAAATTAGGGCGAAGGCAAGCTCATAGATCATCATAATAACAAAGCTGAAGAAAACTTTTACTCCATTGCCTAACCAACCCCTTTACTCGATAAAGCCTGAAGAGGCTTGTGCCGAGTTAAGAAGTCCTTTAAGGTGTGAGTTGTTTTCCGCCAATTAGATCGTGTTCATCCAAGCCTCTTTGAAAGACTGTCGGATTCAGATCTGTGTAGGCGAACGCTGAGTGAAGGTTGAATATTTGCGAGTTGTAGGTGTGGAATCAGCATTGTGTGGTTCCTCAGAGATGCTGTGATCCGAATTAGATCACTGGGTGTTGGCACTGCGGATCGTTCTACCATAAAGGTAGGGTCGAGATGATAACAGCTCGGTAGAAACATGAATTAAAGAGAATAATAGCAGCTCGGCAGATGAGATATAAACATGAAATAAAGAGAATAATAGTAGCTCGGCCTCCCTTTTCGATAAACCGCGCAATTTGAAATAGAGAATCTCCGAGCTCAGAAATAAGCATGAACTATGAAATAATATATGCCTTTGGAATTGTTCACCTTCGGGAAGCCGTGGTGGACCCGTGAAAACCAAAAAAGATTCAAGCCGAGATGAAAAGTGGGGCCAGTAAGATAATAGAGGCAAACATAGCACCTCGTCCAAAGAAGATCCAAGCCGAGATGAGAATAGAGATCGTAAGATGGATTCGTTCAAAATAGAGACAATCGTAGCACCTCGGCCTTCCTTTTTTCGACCATCATTCTCCTGAATCTTACATTACGTGTAAAATAATAATAATCAGTGATCGACATTAATTTTGACACTTTATGATAATTCATGATAATTAAATAACAACAATGAAAAATGTTGGCAGGCGAGAATAAAACATCGACGTAAGAGCAAGATGATTTGAGCAACAGATATGAAAGCGGCAAATATTGAAATTTGAGATATTGTTCAACCAAACAGCATTGTCCACGAAAAGATGCATGATTTCAGGTATACCATGCGCAATAATTGTAATGAATGACAGTTATAAATATGTCAAAGCCTTTAATAAAAACAAATCAAATGATGAAAGCTTATCCATGAAAAACGACAATGCACAATTGTCGGAAACTGCCTAATGTCATTCGAAAGGCAATGTATATCAAATGTTATTATCCTATCACGACAGGAAAGACATACATTTAAAAACATGCAGCAGCAAAGAAATTTGGCTAACAATATGTCACGTACCAGCATGTATGAAAAATCATGAGTATAGTATAAGTGACATGCAAATGAAATTAAAAGCATTAGGAGCATATATCAAAAGCATTGCATCAAGTAAATTAATATTAGCATGTGTTCGAAGTAATCACTCAAAAAGCTAAGTAAATATGAAAATAATATGGGAACGAAAATTCCTTCCCTGATTCAGTGTAGTGAGGAATGTTGGATTGAAGTCTTCTATTAACCCTTTTCCAAATGAGCATCGACAAGCAGTTGACTTAAGTAGGGAACATGGTGCGAGGTTTCCATAGTCGTTTTATGAACCCGAGGTAGTGCATGGTTCCCGCTATTCGGAATGTATGAGCTACCAATAGGGGGACGCTATCGAGGGTCCACGCATATTTGGCACATGTATTCAAAGTGGGGAACCGAGCACGAGGCTCTCTATACTCGGGGAGAAGGTAAAAAGGGGAAATTTGGTGCGAGGGGTCCTCGCCGTTATCACCATGTTCCGAATAGAGTGACATGATTGTATTCACGGAGTTCGGAAAATAATATGCCCATTGATGAAAATCTTGAAATGGGTGGTCCAGTAGCTCGGACCATGTACCTCGTGTATGTGTACAGAAAAATAATTTTAGCGATTGTCGTTTGACAATTTATAATAAGGGAATTGCAATAATGAAAATTATTGGAGAGTGAATGCCCGTAAATCCTGCAAGATTGTCTACGAAAAGAAGCATGATATATCACGCTTTATAGAAATAATTAGGATTATGTAAATAATTGTAAATAACATTTGATGACATTTATTATGAAGAATATCATATCATGTATTAAGTGAATGAACGTAATTAAGTTGAGCAAATATATGTAGTCAAATAGCAGTGTCATAACACGCATGATGATATAGCAACATAAATGAAGAAAACAAAAAGACTACTTCCCTGAGTTTGAGAAAGGCATGAGTCTTATTTTGCTGATGGGGTGGCTCTTCACCTGATGTGACCACTTTTCCTCTGGTTTTCTTGGATTATGTAGAGAAAATTTCAGCATGCTTAATCCGGGAACTGCTGTGGCGTAGTGGTTGTTTCGTTCCTTATAATCCAGAAGGTACGGTGCTCGAATCCAAGTGGGAGCAAAATCCCATACTCTTTTTCCTCTCTCTCTCTCTCTCTTTTTTTTATTTTTTAGTTTTATTGGGCATCTGGCCTTTTTTTTTAATTTGGGCCTGTTCAGGCCCGTTCTCTTTTTCTTTTTCTTATTTTTTGTTTTTGGGCCTTGAGGCCCGTTAGGGTTGACCTAGTGCAGCAGGAGCTGCATCCCGCACACCAACAGGATGCGGGGGCTTTACCCCGGTGGTGGCGGAAACGGCGTCGACATCAGGAAAAGCCCCGGTGGTGGCGGAAACGCCGTCGACATCAGGCGTCACCGTTTGTGGCGGCGGCAAGCACGGAGGAATTACTGTGACGGGAGCGTTGTGGTTGTGACTCTGGAATCGCCGGTACGGGGGAAGGGATGGTGGCGGGCTCGGTGGCAGTGAGGGCGTGAGGGAGTTGTCTTGGTTGTGAGCTTTCCGATTTGGATGCTCGAGTTCGGGGCCAGCGATGGCGGCTTGCGTACTGCCACCGCTACTGGGATCGCAATCCACACGAACGATTCTCTCAAGCATCGCCACCCACACTGCAACGGTGCCGTTAACGTCAACGAAGAGCAGATGCGACCTGCAACGGGAATCCGCGGCGGAAGACGTTCGAGTCGCGATCGAATTTTGTGTGCCTTGTTCGCCACCGTGAGCTTGTAGCGCCACTATGGGGTCGTGTGTGAAAAGCACCGGTGAGATGCTGCAGCATCACAAGGTGAGAACAGGACCATCGCAAACCCCAGCAACGTGAACGATACCGCGAACGGTACCGACGAAGCATCATGAACCTGGACTTAAAAACAGATCTGCTCCTGGTCGTGGCTTCTCCTTCTTCCTCCCTTGATCTACTGATCTCGACGGCGGTGGAGAGGTGCACGTCACTGTTGATGGCACTGTGAAGCACACCGTGAACGTGAAATCAATCTTGTTTTTTTTGGATGGGAATCGAAGTTTAACGATTCCCACAGATGGCGCCAATGTAGTGTCTCGGTATTGATGGAACACCACGATGTGTGTTGGGGTTGTTGCAGCTGACGAGGGTGACCCCGATCCTACGTACCCCCAGTGATAAGGGGATTAAGCCACACGTAGTTCTTGAGAGTAGGGATGAGAGAACATACCTTAGCCCCTATAGCATGGCGATACTTATAGGGGAAGTTGTGTTGTGGTGCCTTATGGGCCTGTTCGGCCCAGTAGGGCTGACGTGGCTCTTAGAGGATAAGAAGGATGAGTTATTCACCCTTATCCTGTACTAGAGAGCTCATGCTAATCCCGTAGCGGTAGGATTTGTTATTGGTTAACCCTACACTTCCTGTGTATATGTTTCTGAATGTTGTGAATGCTTGGAATCTGTGTGTGACTGTTCTTTGTGCCGCTTGAATGTATTGGAATTGTATTGAAAACTGTTTGTGAGTACTGTTTGTGAAAAAAAAATTATAAAAAAAAAGTAATTTGAATAACTTAAATTGATTTGTAAATTTTAAAGAACCTTCTTTGATCAGTATCTTATAATGTCTAGAACTTAAATAAATCAAGTTGATTGGTTTTGAAGTTTTGCCTTCTTTAATTTTGTATTTGATTTAATAAAGATTTTTAAAGGGTTGTTTGTCATTCAGTGATTAAAGAAACTGATTTTTTTCAATCACAGTGTTTTAAGTTGAGTTAAATGGATTTTACTTTGATAAAGAGATTATTTCAAAGTTTTCTTGAAAACTCTTTTTGAGATCTGATTTGGTTCTGAAACCTTTTAGTTATTGGTAATGTGTTTTCAAGAAAGAAATTGTTTCAAAGTGTTTTAAAACAAAATTAAGAATTCACGTAAATCATTTCTAACGCCCAGGGAAAAATGTCTAGTTCGGGTGTCGGACGCGAAGGAAACGTGGCAAGGTTAGCGACTGGAAATCTTGGAAAGTTTTTGGATGTGTCGTCATCCAGGTGAGTGAGAGTGTTGTGGTCCCGTAACGTGGTTGCTCACAATCCGAATAGAAGGATTGTGAGAGTACTGCGAATTAGGCGATACAAATAAGTGTGTTAGATGTTCTGTTTGCATACTAAATGTTTACTTGCTATGCATCACTAGATGTTTACTTGTTGTGCATACTTTATTTGGTTTAAATATTGTTTAATTTTGTCTGGATAGCGAAATGATGATAATGGGATTGTGAAAGTAATAAGGTGAGACCGAAAAGAGAAAAGGGAAATAAATAAGAAACATGAGAAATAATTGAGCAAGAAATGAGTGATGAGTTGAGAATGAAGAGAAAGTATGAGAATGATTGAGAAAGAGATGAAAAGTGATGCGAATGAAATTGTAAAAGATGTAAAGAGTTGAGATTTGAAAGAGAACGTGGTTATGAAAGTGAGATGTGGTTTGAATGGAGATATGATTCCTCGTTCATGTTTTTGGAAAGAAGCTTAGTGTTGAGTTGAGCTTGCTCCTCCATTAGCACTCATCCAAAAATGTGATTGTTTTTGAAAAAGGTTTTGAAAAGAGATTTTTGAAAAGCTTTTGTGAAAATGATATTTTGTGAAAGTTTTTGGAAACATTATTTTTGAAAAAGTTTTGTGAAAGGATTTATGAAATGAGGTTTCTGAAAATGTTTTGTGAAGAAAAAGTTTTGTGAAATCATGTTTTCGAAAAAGTTTTGCGAAAAGATATTTTGAGAAAGACGAGGGAAAGATACTGATGATGTTAATGAGAAATATGCTGAGAATGAGCTTATGAGAATCTTGACTGTGAGATGAAAGTGATATGAGGCAGGATGCCATTGAGATTTAGGGGGACGGATTGCGATTAGTGGTCGGGCTTCGTTGAAGGGATGCACCAAGGACGAGCCGACTGTTAGGATTAAGCCGCTAATTAAAACGCTAAAACTTTAAAAGACATTTACAAACGCGGTGAGGTATGAGTGTCGAATCGAAGTAGTGGAGAGGAAGGAACCATAGGTATCTGCGGATACTTAGGAGGAGATTGCATGAGGGGAGGACGATGACGGTGAAACGTCAAGAAGTCTAGAGTACTTTCTAGGCAAAACAATTCCACAAGTGGCACACTAACGTGGTGGGGACTGGGTCTAATGCCGTGGCACGTTCTGCACCTGAACTAGAATTGTACTGTCGCCCCCTTGATTGCAAATCGAGAACAGTGAGAGGGACTGGAACGGGGCATTTGTGATTGCCGCTGAGAGCGTGCCTTGATTATATGATATGAATTGAATTGATTTGAGGCTGAGTCCTCCTGGTCTGGGACCATTTGTTTGTGTGATAGTTGTCGTGCCCGCGTGGTAAAGGTCCTGTACTCATGTTTGCTTCCGACTAGGCTGGGTGGTTGACCAAGGAGATGTAGACGTGTGTGAGCTCAATGATGTTTCCCCCTCATCATTGATGCTAATCGAAACAATAAAACTTAAAAGATAAAGATGTTTCAAAGAAAAGTATATCAAAAGATATCAAGCATCGAATAATATTTATAAGATGAGAGAATTCTTGGAATAAGTAATAAGTGTGGAAATTTTGAGGAAGTAAAGAATGAGAACAGTTTTGCAAGCTCATGAGAAAGATTTTGGGAATGAGAACTCGAATAATGTAATAGTGTTTATGATAATGATGATTATATTATTGTTGTGATTCATGCTATGTGTGTAACATGCTAGATGCATTTATGTTGATGATGATTGCATTCTTTAGTATGTTGTTTTAGTTATATTGCTATGTATATCATCTGTCTCTCTCTACTTCAAATCTACTCTGAGACCGCAAGGTCAACCCGTTAGTGTTCGGAACACTGACTCTCTCCTACCTTGTTGTTGTATCGGCAACCGCTGATATTGCAACGGGTAGATGGCGCAGCGGAAGCGTGGTGGGCTTCATCAACCAAAGTCCGGAGTTAGACGACAAGTAATAGGGAGCATGACTAGAAGCTAGGAATTCCCTGGCGGAATGTACTCCATTGTAAGTTCTTAGTTGCCTAGCTCTACCATACTGTACCCCAACTAAAGTTTTATTAAACATGAATGTTTTGAAAACAAGTAAACGGGCTACATTCTGAATGATGCTTTTGAAAACGAGTTTCAAAGTGCGGTGTCTTGTGACATCTCGGTTTGGAACATGAAAGAGTTTATGTAATGTGAGAACACGAGTTTTAATTGTAACTATGTTTTAAAAGTCCAAGTGTTCTCACGTTCACATAACACTTGTAAAAAAAATGGCCCTAATTTTTACTACTTTGAGTTTATGTTTTCAAGTTGCCGAATCGGGGTGTTACAGTTGTGGTATTAGAGCAATGGTTAATCTAAGTAACCTCTGCATGGACTTACATACTCTGTTGTGTGTCTCTATGTGTGCGCGTTAGTATTAAGATAGCGATAGATGAGAATAGGAACGTTAAGGGTACGCGGATGTTTTCCTGGAAGAGCGTCAATTTTGTCTACAGTGGAACGAAGAAGCAGAGATTCGTGTAGTCATGAACGTAGACGTGTGATTCGGATCTTTTTTCGTTAAATCCTCCTTTGATATGAACCCCTTTTTGTTTGAGATAACCCCTGAACTCTTGATATGAGACTTTGTTATGTAACTAGAATATTTCTGTTCTTGGTTGAAACTTTTCTTGTGAAAACCCTATGCGTGCCAAATTGCTTCGGCATGACATTTGAAAAAGCTTTTTCTGAAATTCTTAGACCCAGTTTTTGACAAAGCCTTGATTGTTACTAAACCCAAAGCTTCTTTTGATCTTTGATCAGACAAATATCTGTTCCTAAAATTTTTGGTGAAAATATTTGGACCCTAACACCCTATCTCGGTCAAGTAGATAGTTCTAGAATAGAGAGTTAGTGTGAAGTGGTGATAGTATGGATGAAGGAAGTATGAGTCTTGGAAGAAGTAGGAGTCTTAGATGAGTGGTGAGTTGTGTAAAGTGGTTAGATCTAAGAGTTTTGATGTCCGTAATGGTTTAGGTGGTGATAAGATGAGGAAGACATGGAGGTGATAATTCGGGTTTAGAGTCCTAAGTGTCTTGATTTGAGTTAGAAATGGTTAGATGGAGGTGCATATGTGATGACATAGTAAAGTCAAAATGGTAAGATGGTGGAATTTGAGGTTAGAATCTTTAGGTGATTGACTCAAGGTTAGGTAAAAAGCTAGGATTTGATTTGGTAGTATATAATAGGTCTTTGAATTGAGGAATTCCGATGGTTTAGAATGTAAGAAAAATTGTGGGAAATGGAAAAAGGGTTAGAGTGTCTAGGTTATATGATCCAGTGATAGAGATAAAGAGTGAGATAGTGCGTGTTTCTTGAGGAATTAGTGGTTGTTAGAGTAAAGGGAAGATGCAATAGTGATTGTAGAGGTTGATACGGGCAATTGTTTAGTGAGACATAAGGCAATAAAAGGATAGATTGGAGTTAAGTGATGGAAATTTTGAAGGTTAAGTTTGTGATAGTAAATGGAGAATAGAGAGATATGAATCATTTAAGTTGGGAAGCAGATGGAGACGTAGGGTTTTGAGGAGTAAATCGTTTAGGCTTGAACCAATTAGAAGAGTTTAACCCCGAGTGTGGTAGTGTCATGATCCCAATCGACCGTAACCATGTTGTTTCTAAAACCTATTTTGGTGCCTTTGAACCCATCAGTCATGTGTTGTCGATAAAAATTATATTGTTTTGACCCCACTCTGTTTGTCATTGAAAGTACCCCGAGATATTACTTTTGCAAGTAATCCGTCCGATTTGCTCTCAAGAACGATAAATAGATGGTGCATGTTCGAAGATGCGACAATAGCTGCGGTTAAAAGAGAAAAGGAGTTTCTTCAAGAAGTTACGCGACCACCGACTAGACAGACTCTACACGGTATTTCTCGAGGACGAGAAATCTTCAAGTTGGGGAGAATGTAACACCCCGCATTTTTCCCGTACGTGCGTAAACGATTTCGTCGAAATAAACCTCAAAGTTTTGGTGATATAAGAAATTTTCAGAAAAATATCTTCCGTGAGAAGAAATGAAATGATGATTTTCAAGGAATTTTATAAACCAAATGTTTTTATAAAGGAGAAGTGAATGATTTTGTTGAGTTGTGATTTTATTAAAAGCAATTTTTATTTGAAATGAAGTTTTTGGGTCTGTTAACTTTAAAAACTTGTAACTTTTAAACCGTAACTCGGATTTTTATGATCTTTATATCAGAACGATCGTCTTGGAACGTAGATTTTAAAAACGTAACTTTTAGTATTTTCTGGGCTGTTTTATAAAAATTTATTTTCAGAATGGTGAAATACGAATTTTGGAATTGGTGTTTTGAAGAAAATGAATTGATTGATTTGGCTTGAAATTTGGTGTGATGAGTGCTTGATTCAATGTGTGTGTACTGTGTGATATATGAAATGATTGTATGAATGTGATTTTTGAATTAATTGCTTGGCTATGTGAATTGATGAATTTGAATAAATAAGATTAAGAAAATAAAAATGTAAAATGCATGTATGTGTAATGTGTGTGCTACGGTGTGTGTATGTATTTATGTGTATATGTGTGTGTATGTGATACGTGTATGTGTGTGTGTGTGAAATAGGATGCATGAATTTCTAGAAGCTTAGTGAGTAAGAAAAAGCCCTACGAAATGAACTAGAATCATGAACCAAACCCAAACTAAGTTGAAAAAACCTAACTATTTCCTAACTAAGTCTTAGCCCTAGAATGACCCCTAAGCTCTAGTCCATCCCACCTTGTCCCCTTGCTTTGATAAAATGCACCCATGCAAATAATTGGAAGGCCGAAACTACCCCTCCCATTTGCTTATGGCCGAACCCACCACAAGGGCATAAGAGGGAGATTGAACTTGTCTATAAATATTTAGAGCCTTAGTCCATTTCCTCATTTCACTTTTCTTCACCCGTTCTCATTTCTTCCACCAACACAAACACTACTCTAAGAGATCCATTCTACTCTTAGAGAAAGAAAATGAAAAGAAATAGAGAGAAATAGAGGAGGTGGCCGTGAGCTTTAGGAGAAGAAGAAGAAGGAGATCCAAGCCTAACCAAGTCCCATTCCTTGTAGATCAAGGTTGTTAAAGCTAGAACCAATCCCTTATCATGGTAGGATTTGAAGGCCAATAAGAATATTTTATAATAGTTTAGTTTTCCTTTTTAGTTTATAAATCTTCATTTCTTTCTTCTTGCATGTTGTTTTCATGGCTTGAAAGTTGAAGTTTATGTGTTGTTATTCTTTTATCTTGGACTTTAAGGACTTTAAAATAATTGTAATATGTGATCTTTATACTTTGTGTTTCGGTCGGAATTTCTTTTGATGGATCTAATACTTTTTTAACTAAATCTTTAAAGATCTAAAGAAAAACTAAGATTTTTATGAAACCTAAAATATATCTCTTTGCATGTCTATTTTTCCTCCTCTAAACCGTGGACTATTTGTGTTTATTTGATGATTTGGTAAATAAATCCATGATCTAAACTTGTTTGTCTATAAAGTGTAATTTTTGGTTTTCGCATGTTAAATCTTTGTGCTAAAATTATGATCTATGTGTATTTCCATGAATGATTTCATGATCTAAATTTAATTTGTGAAAAGGTCTAATTCTTTAGTTTTGCATGTTAAATCTTTTTACTAAATCATGATCTATGCATATTTCTATAATTATTTGTTGAATAAATTTAAGATCTAAACTTGACTTGTGAAAAAGTTCAAAGTTCTAGACTTGCATGTTGGTCTAATAATGTTCTTATTTGATTTGAGTGTGTGCATGTTATTTTTCAAAGTAAAGGTTGTAATTTCTTTCTTTGTATGATTCGATTTCTAAGGGAAAAGTAAAGAAACCAAGTTTTAAAATGATTTTCCAAGATTCAAGCATGATTTTCATTAAGTGTTTAACTATGTGCATGTTTTATTTTTTTTTTAGAAGGCCATTCGGCCATGATTGATTAAATGATTATTTTTGTGCATGATTTGATCTAGTTTTAAATTTTGTGTGTGTAATATTTTGTAGAGGCCATTCGGCCATGTCTAATAAAACTAGGATCTTTGCTTTTATTTTGTTAAAAGTGAATGCATGTATGTTTTAGGACTAGATCTAATGGTTTAAAGTACATGCATGTTATTTTTGGAAATTTAAAGTGTAACCTTGAACTTATTTTATGTATGCCAAAAATGTTTGAAAAAGAATTTGTTTTAATTATGTTGATGCATGATGATGTGGTATGTTGACTTTGAGCCATCCTAGGATTTGGTAGTAACTATGTTTGTTCCTCTTTTAGGGTGCATGCATGATGAGATTATTTGAATTTAAAGATTCTAAAAGCACATGCATGAAGTAATTAAATTTAAAAGAAATTATGGGTGATAGTTTGTTATTTAAATTGTTGTGTTGATTTAAGTTATGAAAGTGAATTAAAAGTTGTTAATTTTCCTTTTGGTGCTCACGGTTTTAACATAAAAATAAAGAAAATAATTACATGATTCTATGTTTTATTTGTGCATCTAATCCTTGCAATATTATACATGCATAATTGGCCAAAGCATGTGCATGTAGTTAGAAAAAAAAATTGTCTTCATGAAATGACTTAGAATTGTGATTATGTTCTAGGTGCTATGTGTTTGAATGAGGATGACGTGTGTTTACTTTTAATAAAAATAAATAAATTGATTTGATTATGTGAAAAGATTTTAGTTTTTAAAAAATTTTATTTGTAAATAATGATCATATGTGATTCGGTTTTGTAAGTTAATTAAATGATTAAGTCTAAATTATTTTCTAAAAGAGTAATTTAATTAACTTAGTTAAGATCATGATTTAATGATTTTAAGTAATTAAAAATGTGCCTTCCTGTAGTGTCCCGGTATTGATGGAACACCACGATGTGTGTTGGGGTTGTTGCAGCTGACGAGGGTGACCCCGGTTCTACGTACCCCTAGTGATAAGGGGATCAAGCCACACGTAGTTCTTGAGAGTAGGGATGAGAGAACATACCTTAGCCCCTATAGCATGGCGATACTTATAGGGGAAGTTGTGTTGTGGTGCCTTATGGGCCTGTTCGGCCCAGTAGGGCTGACGTGGCTCTTAGAGGATAAGAAGGATGAGTTATTCACCCTTATACTGTACTAGAGAGCTCATGCTAATCCTGTAGCGGTAGGATTTATTATTGGTTAACCCTACAAGCCCCCCAAGCTCGTATAGGATCGACGAGCCTGTGCTGAGCTTCTGAGAGTTGGTGGTGACATACAACATTGTTTGCGGCTGAGAACTTTGTATTCGGAGGAGTGTCGTGGATGGTTGATTAGGACGTATAAGACTGTTAGCAGTCAAGGCCCTTAGTCGTGTATCGTCATGTACTGAGTTCAAAGTCGAATTGGACTATTGTTTTTAGAATCACGATGCTTTTAAGGAGACATCCTTTCAAGCGCTTGCCATGGTGAAAGCCGAAAGGCTTGTGCCAAGGTATGCTGGCACGACTCAAACTGTTATTTGAGTTCGAGGTGTGCCAAGATTATCACCAATTGGATCGTAACGTTTACGAGGGATTGCTGTCGGAATGACAACCTTAGCCGAGGTGTATTCCTCGATCCGCGATGTATTTGGCCAGATATGAGCCGAGAGGCTTTGAGCCGAGAGGCTTTGAGCCGAGAGGCTATGCCAAGTTATCGGGTCGCAATCCTCGTTTTCACTTGTAGCCTCACCGATCTGGCCGGCTAACCGAGATCGTGGGCAAGTGCGTAAGAACATGATCCGAGAGGGAGTGAATTTAACATATGTCCTTAATAAGGAAGGTAAATTATCAATTTGTTGCCTTATGGGACGTGGTGGTCCTCTTTGGCACGACATTTGATCTCGAGTTACTTATGCATCATATAATACCAGTATCAAGGTCGGTCAATGTCAGCTATGTATTTGCCTCATCACATACTAGTCCCATACTCGGTAAAGCCTGAAAAGGCTTGTGTCGAGTTCATAAGGTCTGTGAAACGCTCGGGACCAAAGTGGGCGAAGAAAGGTTAGAGTATCAAGATCAACTCTGTACACCCTCCTTTACCTGTAAAAGGAGATCGAGAAAGCTCGTAGAAGATTGTGTCAGGTATATAAGAATTGTGAGACATTCATTGTTGTTGTTCGAGGATAGCCACTCGACCCGAAGAGTTGGAGGCTCGAATTACTTTCAAGACTCAGAGTCCATTCTATTCGCCGAGCAGTAAGCTTCATGGCCGAATAAGGTCACTCGAGTGGAAGTCATCGAAAGTTTATCGAGCTGATGAAGCGGCCGAGGATGCCGAGAAGGGAAAGAATGAAACCGAGGAGGAAAGAACAGGTAGAGAAGCCAAGGACGACCATTTCCCTTGTCGGAACTGTTTTGTCAACTTCAATTGTTGAACTCCTCTTGTATCCGAGTAATTAGGGCGAAGGCAAGCTGATAGATCATCATAATAACAAAGCTGAAGCAAACTTTTACTCTATTGCCTAACCAACCCCTTTACTCGATAAAGCCTGAAGAGGCTTGTGCCGAGTTAAGAAGTCCTTTAAGGTATGAGTTGTTTTCCGCCAATTAGATCGTGTTCATCCAAGCCTCTTTGAAAGACTGTCGGATTCAGATCTGTGTAGACGAATGCTGAGCGAAGGTTGAATATTTGCGAGTTGTAGGTGTGGAATCAGCATTGTGTGGTTCCTCGGAGATGCTGGGATCCTAATTAGATCACTGGGTGTTGGCATTGCGGACCGTTCTACCATAAAGGTAGGGTCGAGATGATAACAGCTCGTTAGAAACATGAATTAAAGAGAATAA
Organism: Crotalaria pallida; assembly: GCA_037953625.1. NCBI lineage: Eukaryota > Viridiplantae > Streptophyta > Magnoliopsida > Fabales > Fabaceae > Crotalaria > Crotalaria pallida. The sequence continues at coordinate 82,586,382 of CM075655.1, read as the reverse complement.
TAGCAGCTCGGCAGATGAGATATAAACATGAAATGAAGAGAATAATAGTAGCTCGGCCTCCCTTTTCGATAAACCGCGCAATTTGAAATAGAGAATCTCCGAGCTCAGAAATAAGCATGAACTATGAAATAATATATGCCTTTGGAATTGTTCACCTTCGGGAAGCCGTGGTGGTCCCGTGAAAACCAAAAAAGATCCAAGCCGAGATGAAAAGTGGGGCCAGTAAGATAATAGAGGCAAACATAGCACCTCGTCCAAAGAAGATCCAAGCCGAGATGAGAATAGAGATCGTAAGATGGCTTAGTTCAAAATAGAGACAATCGTAGCTCGTCGGCCTTCCTTTTTTCGACCATCATTCTCCTGAATCTTACATTATGTGTAAAATAATAATAATCAGTGATCGACAATAATTTTGACACTTTATGATAATTCATGATAATTAAATAACAACAATGAAAACTATTGGCAGGCGAGAATAAAACACCGACGTAAGAGCAAGATGATTTGAGCAACAGATATGAAAGCGGCAAATATTGAAATTTGAGATATTGTTCAACCAAACAGCATTGTCCACAAAAAGATGCATGATTTCAGGTATACCATGCGCAATAATTGTAATGAATGACAGTTATAAATATGTCAAAGCCTTTAATGAAAACAAATCAAATGATGAAAGCTTATCCATGAAAAACGACAATGCACAATTGTCGGAAACTGCCTAATGTCATTCGAAAGGCAATGTATATCAAATGTTATTATCCTATCACGACAGGAAAGACAGACATTTAAAAACATTCAGCAGCAAAGAAATTTGGCTAACAATATGTCACGTACCAGCATGTATGAAAAATCATGAGTATAGTATAAGTGACATGCAAATGAAATTAAAAGCATTAGGAGCATATATCAAAAGCATTGCATCAAGTAAATTAATATTAGCATGTGTTCGAAGTAATCACTCAAAATTCTAAGTAAATATGAAAATAATATGGGAACGAGAATTCCTTCCCTGATTCAGTGTAGTGAGGAATGTTGGATTGAAGTCTTCTATTAACCCTTTCCAAATGAGCTTCGACGAGCAGTTGACTTAAGTAGGGAACATGGTGCGAGGTTTCCATAGTCGTTTTATGAACCCGAGGTAGTGCATGGTTCCCGCTATTCGGAATGTATGAGCTACCAATACGGGGATGCTATCGAGGGTCCGCGCATATTTGGCACATGTATTCGAAGTGGGGAACCGAGCACGAGGCTCTCTATACTCGGGGAGAAGGTAAAAAAGGGAAATTTGGCGCGAGGGGTCCTCGCCGTTATCACCATGTTCCGAATAGAGTGACATGATTGTATTCACGGGGTTCGGAAAATAATATGCCCATTGATGAAAATCTTGAAATGGGTGGTCCAGTAGCTCGGACCATGTACCTCGTGTATGTGTACAGAAAAAATAGTTTTAGCGATTGTCGTTTGACAATTTATAATAAGGGAATTGCAATAATGAAAATTATTGGAGAGTGAATGCTCGTAAATCCTGCAAGATTGTCTACGAAAAGAAGCATGATATATCACACGTTATAGAAATAATTAGGATTATGTAAATAATCGTAAATAACATTTGATGACATTTATTATGAAGAATATCATATCATGTATTAAGTGAATGAACGTAATTAAGTTGAGCAAATACATGTAGTCAAATAGCAGTGTCATAATACGCATGATGATATAGCAACATAAATGAAGAAAACAAAAAGACTACTTCCCTGAGTTTGAGAAAGGCATGAGTCTTATTTTGCTGATGGGGTGGCTCTTCACCTGATGTGACCACTTTTCCTCTGGTTTTCTTGGATTATGTAGAGAAAATTTCAGCATGCTTAATCAGGGAACTGCTGTGGCGTAGTGGTTGTTTCGTTCCTTATAATCCAGTGCTCGAATCCAAGTGGGAGCAAAATCCCATACTCTTTTTCCTCTCTCTCTCTTTTTTTATTTTTTATTTTTTATTTTTATTGGGCATCTGGCCTTTTTTTTTTGAATTTGGGTCTGTTCAGGCCCGTTCTCTTTTTCTTTTTCTTATTTTTTTGTGCTTGGGCCTTGAGGCCCGTTAGGGTTGACCTAGTGCAGCAGAAGTTGCATCCCGCACACCAACAGGATGCGGCGGCTTTACCTCGGTGGTGGCGGAAACGACGTTGACATCAGGAAAAGCCCCGGTGGTGGCGGAAACGGCGTCAACATCAGGTGTCGCCGTTTGTGGCGGCGGCAAGCACGGAGGAATTACTATGACGGGAGCGTTGTGGTTGTGACTCTGGAATCGCCGGTGCGGGGGAAGGGATGGTGGTGGGCTCAGTGGCAGTGAGGGCGTGAGGGAGTTGTCTTGGTTGTGAGCTTTCCGATTTGGATGCTCGAGTTCGGGGCCAGCGATGGCGGCTTGCGTACTGCCACTGCTACTGGGATCGCAATCCACACAAACGATTCTCTCAAGCATCGCCACCCACACTGCAACGGTGCCGTTAACGTCAACGAAGAGCAGATGTGTAACGCCCCGATTTTCACCATCCGGAAATAATCATCATTTAATTAAAGGTTGTTAAAAATGAGGCCATTTTTTTTTTGAAAAAGAGTTGTTGCAAAGCGGTTGGTGCATACTCTCGCTCTTACCTGAAAACCGGGTCGTTACTTAAAAACCATTCCGCACCTTCCTTTTTAAATCTTTCAAAACAGTTTTAAGGATTCGGCCAGTTCACAAAATAAGTAGGGCACAATTACAAGAGTGATACATCACTAAGATAATCCTTGACTCACACTTACAACAACTTAAACTAATTAACCTACCTACGACTCTTCCTAATGAAAACTATCGGGTGAAACTCTCGATCCTCCTTGCACTCTTTCTTCACTCCAGAAGAAGGCGCCACGGCGGTCGCTGCTGGCCCACCATTCTTGGGCACCCACTGCATCCTAGTTGAAGCAGAAGCAATCTTTTGAGTTTCACATCGCACCTTCTCCTCATAGTCTCTGTATCCTCGGACAGATACTTGTCCCAACAGTGGTCCTAGGTTGGCTCCGCAAAGTTGATGCTCAGGATCCGGAATCACGATCTGAGAGTCACCAATCCATACCCAACCGGATGGGGTATGCTTCCAGCCGCATCCATGCCTGGTCCATGTTGAAATCTCCATGCGATAATCCATCTTCACGTTGGAGTACCGGAGACACCGATATACCAACGGGCAGGAGAGAGTTAGCGAACCGAACGACAAGTCGTCGACGTTGTGGATTTACCGCAGGCGAAATATCAAGAGAGCACACACAATACAAACAAAGTACACACATCATAACATCACAACTCTTAATCATTAACTTATTAATATTCTTATATAAACATCTTTTAATTTTCGATCATTTCCTCAATCACATCTTCATTCACCATTCTCAATCTTTCACGTCTTTCCTCCCCTTTTCAAGGGTCTCATCATTTCCTTTCACACTACCATTCTCATCATCAAATCTCCACAAACTCTACTTTCTTAATTATAAATCTTTTCTTAATGAGTCTTATAAAATTACTACCATTGATGATTAAGGGGATTTAAAGAATCATCGAGGTACGCGTCCGTTCGTAGTTAGCACTCACGTTTCAAGTCTACATCTCCTCGGCCACCATCCACCTAGTCGGAAGAAAACAGGAGTACAAAACCTTTACCGTGCGGGCACGACAGCTGTCACACAACAAATGGTCCCTGACCAGGAGGCCCAGCCTCAATAATATCAATTCATATATAACAAGGCACGCTCTCAGCGGCATACAAAATGCCCCACTCCAGTTCCTCTCACTGTTCTCGATTTGCAATCTAGGGGGCGACAGTACAATTCTAGTGTGCACGCAGAACTTGCCACGGTATTGGACCCAGTCCCCACCACGTTAGTGCACCACTTGTGGAGTTCGTTCTGCCTAGAAATGCACTCAAGACTTCTTGACGTTTCACCGTCCTCGTCCTCCCCTAATGCAATCTCATCTAAGTATCCGCAGATACCTATCGTTCCTTCCTCTCCACTACTTCGGGTTAACTCTCATACCTCACCGCGTTCGCTGTTAATGTCTTTTAAAGTCTTTTATCTTTAATCAACCTAATGGTCAGCTCACCCTTCGTACATCCTTTCAATGAGTCCTGACCGCTATCTTTGCATCACTTTCCAAAACTCAAACTTGGCACAGAGCGGGATCACACTCACAATTCGACTCTCATCACAAAAACTTTTTTCCCCAAACAACCTTTTCTTAACAACTCTCTTTTCATAAACTTCCAAAATCTCACTTCACAATTTCTTTTCAAAGACACTTTCAAGACTTCAAATCATAAATCCTTTTCTAAATTTTCATTTCATAAATCTTTTTCCAAAATCTTCTTTAAAAAACTCATCTCAAGAATTCTCCTTTCGAAATCCTTTCTCAAAACTTCTTTTCACAGTCACTTTCAGAAAATCAATGTTGGAAAATTTTTCTCATTTTGGGAACTGTAACACCCCGCATTTTTCCCACACGTGCGTAAACGATTTCGTTGAAATAAACATTGAAGTTTTGTGATATAAAAGATTTTCAGAAAATATTTTATGTGAGAAAGAAATAAAGTATTGGTTTTCAAGGATTTTTATGAACAAAGTATTTTGTTATAAAAGAAAAGAGAATGATTTTGTTGATTTGATTTAAAAGAAATTAGTTGTGATTTTATGGAAAAGTGATTTTTATTAAAATGAAGTTTTTGGGTCTGTTAACTTTAAAAATTCGTAACTTTTTAATCGTAACTCGGATTTTCATGAACTTTATATCAAAACGATCGTCTTGAAACTTAGATTTTTAAATTGTGACTTTTGGAATTTTCTGGGTTGATTTGTAGAAATTTATTTTCAGAATTAGAAAATACGAATTTTGGAAATGGTATTTCTAAGAAAATGAATTTATTGATTTGGCTTGAAATTTTTGTGTGATGAGTGCTTGATTTAATGTGTGTGTACTGTGTGATATATGAAATGATTGTATGAATGTGATTTCTGAATTAATTGCTTGGTTATGCGAATTGATGAATTTAAATAAATAAGATTAAGAAAATAAAATGTGAAATGTGTATATATTTGTGTGTGTGCTACGGTATGTATATATGTATGTATATGTGTGTGTATATGTTATACGTGTATGTGTGTGTATGTATGTTAAGAGTATAACTTTTAAGAAGCTTAGTGAGTAAGTAAAAGCCATAACCATGAGAAAATTTAGTTAGAACCAAACCAAACCAAATGACCAAAACCCTAACTATTTCCTAACTAATATTTAAACCTAGAATGACCCCTAAAGCTCTAGCCCACCATACCTTGTCCCCTTGGCTTTGATAAACACCACCCATGCATATTTTTAGAATGCCAAAACCGCCCCTCCCATTGTGTGTAACCAAACCATCAACCAAGGGCAAAAGAGGGATTAGTTCGTGGCTTATATATACAAGGTGCCTTGGTTCATTTTTCACTTCACCCATTTTATTTCTTCACTTCCACCATAAACACCTCTCTAAGAGACCCATTCCACTCTTAGAGAAAGAAAAAGAAAAGAAAAAGAGAGAGAGGAAAAGAAGAGGGAACCGTGAGGTTGGGAGGAAGAAGATGATTCAAGCCAAACCTAGAAGTTCCTTTGTAGATCAAGGATGTTAGAAGCTAGAAGAACCAACCTTTTCATGGTAGGCACCAAAGATCAAGAAGAAGAGTTGTAATAGTTTAGTTTTCCTTTTTAGTTTATAGATCTTTATTTCTTTCTTCTTGCATGTGGTTGTTATATGTTGATCTTCTTTGATCTTAGACTCTAAAGACTTAAACTAAGTTGTAATATGTTAAGTTTTATGCTTGATGTTTCGGTTGAAGATTTTCTTGCTTGATCTAATATTTTCCTCAAATAAATCTTTTAAGATCTAAAGGGAAACTAAAATTTTTGTAAAAATTAAAATAGATCTCTTTGCATGTCCACTTTTCTTTCTTTAAACCGTGAATCATGTATGTTTATGTGATGATTTGATGAATAAATCAATGATCTAAACTTGTTTGTTTATAAAGTGAAATTTTTGGTTTTTGCATGTTAAATCTTTGTGCTAAAATTATGATCTATGTGTATTTCCATGAATAAATTTACGATCTAAACTTGCTTTGTGAAAAAGTTCAAAGTTCTAGTCTTGCATGTTGATTTAATGATGTTCTTATTTGATTTAAATTTGTGCATGTTATTTTTCAAGAGAAAAGATTATGTTTTCCTTCTTGAGTATGTGTTTCGGTTTTAAGAAGAGAATTAAAGAAACTAAAATAATTACCATGATTTGATTAAGTGATTATTTTTGTACATGTTTTATTTTTTAAAAGGTCATTCGGCCATGTTTAATAAATAACAAGATCTATGTTTGTATTTTGTGAAAAGTGGATGCATGTATGCTTTAAGGTTAGAACCAATGATTTTAAGTGCATGCATTTTATTTCTAAAAGTTTAAAGTGTCATCTTGATTTCTATTTAGAAATAAGTGATGAACTTGAATTTATTTTGTGAATGTTGATGTGAGCAAATGATGAAGTTTGTTGCTTTGAGAAAATAGTTTTTGGAAAACTTGCATGATTTGATTTGATTTTTATGTGTGTTGAAAAAAATGGAAACATTGTCTTTTGCATGTTGACTTTAAGCCATCCTAGGTATTAGGTGGGAGACTATGTTGTCCCTCATATAGGTTGCATGCATCATGAGGTTAAAAGATTTCAAAAAGTGCATGCATGAATTAATTAAATCTAAAAGAAAACATGTGTGATGGTTTGTGATTTAAATTGTTGTGTTGATTTATGTTTTAAAAAGGAATTAAAATTGATAATTTCCTTACTGTATGCTCACGGTTTTTAGCATTAAGATAGCGAAAATGATTTCATGATTTCATGTCTTTACTTGTGCATTAATCTTTGCAAAAATTGTATGTGTATAATTCGGTCACTGTGTGTTTAATTAATAGGAAAATTATTTTCATAAAATGACTTGTGATTGTAGCCATATTCCTAGATACATGATGCTTGGTGAAAGTGATGTGTATTTCTTTTGATTCTTTTCGGTTTCATTTGATTATTTGAAAAGATTTTTGTAATATTGATTCAATGATTTTTAGTTTCAAAGTTATGTCTGATTAGAAAATTATTAAGCATAGGTGATTTGGTTTTGTTGAATTAATTAAAAGAATTAAGTTAAATTATTTTCTTAAGTGTAATTAAATTAATTTATTGATGGTTCTAAATGATTAAAAGTGTGGCTTGTATGATGTGAAATATGATTTGTATTATGGATGGTTTGAAATGTGTATGTGATTGTTCTTTGTGTTAATTGAATGTGTCTGTTTTAAATACTGTTTGTGAAATTATTTGTGAAAAATGTTTGATAAAGTATTACTTAAATAACTTAAATTGATTTGAAACTTTATATGACATTCCTTGATCAGTGTTTGATGATGTTGTGAAATTTAGAAATTAAATAAATTAATCTGATTGGTTTTGAAGTTTGACCTTCTTGAATTTTTGTATTTGATTTAAGAAAGATTTTCAAAGAGTTGTTTTCCTAAGATTTCATTCAATGTTTAAAGAAAATAATTTTTCGACCGAAGTGTTTTAAATTAAGAAGAATGGAATTGTTTTAATAAAAAGATTATTATTTCAAAGTTTTCTTAAAAAATCTTTTGAGATTGGATTTGGATTTGAAACCTTTTTGGATATTGGCAATGTGCTTTTAAAAAGGGAATTGTTTCAAAGTACTTTTACAACAAAATTAAGAATTCACGTAAATCGTTTCTAACGCACGGGGAAAAATGTCTAGTTCGGGTGTCGGACACGAAGGAAACGTGGCAAGGTTAGCGACTGGAAATCTTGGAAAGTTTTTGGAGGTGTCATCATCCAGGTGAGTGAGAGTGCTGTGGTCCCGTAACGCGGTTGCTCGCAATCCGAATGGACGGATTGTGAGAGTACTGCGAATTACGCAACATGGATGTTGTGATTAGATGTCTACCTGTCTTCCTTGCATACTAAATGTTTACTTGTTTGCATACTAAATGTTTATTTGTTGAGCATTCTTTATTCTGTTTAGAAAATGTGTGATTATGTTGGATAGCGAAATGATGATGATGGAATTGTGGAAGTAATAAGATAAATGGAAAAAGAAAAGAGAAATAAACAAGAAACATGAGAAATGATTGAGAAAGAAATACGTGATGAGATGAGAATGAAAGTATGAGAATGGAATGCAAAAGAGATAAATAATGAAGGAAAGAGAATTGATATTTGAGTGGAAAGAGTTGAGATTGGAAAGAGGATGTGATTATGAAAGTGAGAAAGTGGTTGAGTAGAGATGTGATTCCCCGTTCACGTTTTTGGGAAGAAGCTTAGTGTTGAGTTGAGCTTGCTCCTTCATTAACACTCACCCAAAAATGTGATTTTTGAAAAAGGTTTTGAAAAGAGGTTTTAGAAAAGCTTTTGTGAAAATGATATTCTTGTAAAAGTTTTGGAGACATTATTTTTGAAAAAGTTTTGTGAAATCGTGTTTTCGAAAAAGTTTTGCGAAAGATGTTTTGCGAAAGACGAGGAAAATATGTTGATGACGTTGATGAGAATGATGCTGAGCATGAGATGATGAGAATGTAGAGAATGAGATGAAAGTGACGAGAGGCCGAGGGCCATTGAGATTTTAGGGGGAATAAATTGCGTTTAGTGATCGGGCTTCGTTGAAGGGATGCACCAAGGACGGGCCGATCATTAGGATTAAGCCGTTAAGTAAATCGTAAAACAATAAAAGACATTTACAAACGCGGTGAGGTATGAGTGTCGTATCGAAGTAGTGGAGAGGAAGGTACCCCGGATATGAAGGATATTTGGGTTGTGAATGCAATAGGGTAAGCTAGGGCGGTAAAACGCCATGAGGCTTTGAGTACTATTCTGGGCGGAATGAATCCCACATGTGGCGTACTAACGTGGTAGGGACTGGGTCTAATGTCGTGGTAAGTTCTTCACCCGGGACCGGAATAGTGCTGTCACCCCTATGGCATTTCAGGAACAGTGAGAGGGACTGGAACGGGGCATTTGTGATTGCCGCTGAGAGCGTGCCTTGATTATATGATATGAATTGAATTGATTTGAGGCTGGGCCTCCTGGTCTGGGACCATTTGTTTGTGTGACAGCTGTCGTGCCCGCGTAGTAAAGGTCCTGCACTCCTGTTTGCTTCCGACTAGGTTGGGTGGTTGACCGAGGAGATGTAGACGTGTGTGAGCTCAATGATGTTTCCCCCTCATCATTGATGCTAACCGAAATAATAAAACTTAAAAGACAAAGATGTTTCAAAGAAAAGTATATCAAAGCACCAAGCATCGAATAAGATTTATAAGATGAGAGAATTCTTGGAATGAGTAATAAGTGTGGAATTATGAGGAAAGAAGGATTGAGAATAGTTGTGAAAGCTCATGAGAAAGATGTTGGGAATGAGAACTCGAATAATGTATTTGTAACACCCCGCAAATTCCTCGTATTAATTTAAAATACTAAAGAAATTTATTTTTGAGAAAAGTGTTTGAAAGAGTATTTTCTTAAATAAATTTCTTAATTCACGTTTTCAAAGTGTTGGGTGAATTTAAAGAAATGATTTTCATGAAAGAATGTGATGAGTTTTAAAGTTGAGTTTTGAAAAATAATTATGTGATCTATATTTTGGTATTATAATGGAATTTTGGTTTTATGCATAAATGATTTATAAATGAGGAAACCTATTTTCTATGTGTGTGCATGTATGTGTATGTACGGTTTTTGCATGAATGCATGCTTAGAATTATGTGAAATTTTAAGTAGGAAAAGAATGTGATGATATATGCATGTGTGTATGTAACGTGTAAGTGTGTGTGCATGAGTATGTGTGCGTAAAATTGTATGTATGTATATATATATATATATATATATGTGTGTGTGTGTGTGTGTGTGGGTATACAGTGTATATGAGTAAGAAAGCCTAGAAATTTCCTTATTGACTAGCCAAGCAACTAAGTGTAACCAAGTCCTAACTAAATCCTAACCAAATTGTAGGAAACTTAAGGAGAACCAACAAGTCAATGAACCTAAATGGCTCCTAAGCACCTAATGTCCCCTACATTGTCCCCTTGGCAATGTTAACCTCCACCCATGCAACAAATTAAGTTGCCAAAGTCGCCCCTCCCATTTGAGCACCTAAGGCCGAAACTACAAGGGCAAAAGAGGGAAAGCCTCATATCTTTGCCTTTGCTTATATAAAGCCAAGTAGGTGAAGTGTTGGCCATTTCATTTACTCACTTTCACCCTTCGTTTCTTTCATTCACCTCCCAAACACTTTGTTGAGAGAAAATGTTAAAGCTCTCAACACATAGAAATAGAAGAAGCCGTGAGCTAGAGAGGAAGGAGAAGGAGAAACCAAACCAAAACCTAAGTCTTCCTTGAAGTTCCAAGACCTTAAAAGCTTGAAGATCAACCCTTCCTTGGTGGGTAGTTCGAAAAATTGTGGAGAAAGTAGTGATAGTTTACATTTTTCCTTTTTATCTTGTACCTTTTCTTTCTTTCCTTCATTGCATGTCAATTCCTAGAGCTTAAATGATGAGTACAAGTGTGTTTTTACTTGATTATGGATTTTAAAGTCTAAAGGAACTTAAAAACGTCTAACTACCAGACTTCATAACTCGTTTAAGGTCTTTATGAAAGATCTTGAAGTTTTTCAAAATAAATCTTAAAGATCTAAAAAGTTTTGAGGATTCTTGCAAAGTTTGAAATGTATTTCTTTACATAATAATTTCTCAAAGCTTGAAGAAATTTTTAAACGTCTAATCAATGGACTCCCTAACCCATTTAAAGTTTTCATAAGAGATCCTAAAGCTTTTCAAACTAAATCTTCAAGATCTAAAATGGTTGTTGAGATTTTGTAAAGTTTAAAGTAAATCTTTCGCACGTTGAAGTTTCTTTCTAAAACCGTGATTTATGATGTGTTTAAGAATTTATTTGAGATGTAAATGGATGATCTAAACCTGCTCAACTATAATGTTGAAGTCTTTGGTCTTGCATGTTATTTGATGATGATCTTTATGGTCTTGACCCTTTTGCATGTCTTAATTTGTGTTTTGATCCTTTGGTTTTTAACATGATCTATGATTTTGGCTTTGATCTCGATTTTGTTCTACGTCTTGTAAAGGATTTTGAAACAAAAGTTTCTTATTTTTCCAAAGTGTGTCTCGGTCTTGGTCCCTTTTCATCTAAAATGATTTTGTCTTTGATATGTGTCTTGATCTTTCATTTTTGTTTTGATTATGAGCTTTGCATGTAATGGTTAAAACAAAAGCTTTGATGTCCTCTTTAAATATATCTCTGTTTTGGTTCTTTTTCTTACTCAAGATGATTTTTGTTTTTATTTGTGTTCTTATGTTTAATTCTAAGACTTGATCTATATGATGTAAATACATGCATGATGGTATTGAGCTTTAAACAGTTATTGTATGTTTCTTTGAAAAAGGAATTGAAAGTGTTTGTGTGATCTATGATTCTTGCATGTTAAAATTTAAACGAAAAGAGTATAGGTCCTTTGTTGCATACCTCGGATTTTTAGAAAGAAATTAGGAAAATAAGCTTTAAAATGATTCTCCTTGCATGAACATGAATTAATTTAAGTGTTGATTTCTTTAGATTCAAGGGTCTTGTGTTTTTGCATGTGAAAGAGTGGATCAAAAACCTTATTTTTGTCAAAAGGAGGTTCGGCCTAGGCATAATAAGTGGATTAGGATCCTTTTTCTCATGAATAGACCAAGGGTAATGAGTATGTCTCAAAAACTATTGCTAAATTAATATGTTTAAAATTGTGTTGTGATCATTTAATTTATATTCGGTTCCTCCATCACCCACCCAATAAACTTCACAGGAAACTTAAGGGCAGCCAACATATTCTGGATGAAGTCCCAACTTATAACATCATAAGCCTTTTTAATATCAACCTTCATAAAACATCTTGGAGACACACTTTTCCTTCCATAAAGTCTCATTAACTCCTGACTAATTAAGATATTATGAACAATACTTCTCCCCTTAACAAAAGCAGCTTGATTGTCTGAAATCAGGTCAGGCAACACCTTCTGAAGTCTAGTACACATCACCTTAGTAATACATTTATAAACAGTATTACATAAGGCAATTGGCCTATAATCAGCAACAGATGTAGCACAATCATGCTTAGGAATCAAAACAAGCTCTGTGGCATTCACTTCCCTCAATAATTTTCCAGACTTGAAAAATTCTTGAACTGCATCAATACAAGCTCTATTAATCACAGGCCAAGCACTTTTGAAAAATCCTGCACCAAATCCATCAGGACCAGGAGATTTATCCTTGTGCATAGCCATGAAGCTTTGAGTAATCTCCTCTTCAGTAACAGGTCTAATCAAACCAAGTTGCTGAGAAACAGATAGTGTCATGCCTTGATTGACCTCAAAATCTGAAAAGTTCCATTCAGAGACAGTGCCCCTCAATAAAGTTTTATAGAACTCAAGGAAGACTCTTTCAATATCAGCCTGCTCATTCCACATAATGCCAGCCTCATCAGTGACTGAAAGAATTCTTCCTATATCTCTTGGCTTTAATGACAGCATGAAAATAACTAGAGTTCTGATCCCCATCCTTAAGCCAATGCTCCTTAGCCTTCTGCTTCAAAAATAGAATAGCTGAGTCTGAAACCTTATTAAACTCCTGCTGAGCTTCCCTTTCTAACTTCTGCAAAACCAAATTCTGAGGATCAAAGGCAAGATCACTTTGAGCCCTAATAAGGCACTCTCTACAAGCAATCTCTCTCTTGTCAATGTCATGGAACTTAGAGGAATTGAGAATTCTCAATGGCTCCTGCATTCCTTGAAGCATACGCATCAACTTGAACATGTAAGTCCCCTGCACTCCACAAACCCAATGCTGTCTGATGATACTCAAAAAATCAGGGTCCTTGGTTAACATATTGAAAAACTTGAAACTCCCCTTCCTTGTGTTAACTATGTGATTCCACTTCACCACAGCAGGAGAATGATCAGAAACACCTTCATTGAGAAATGTGGTTTCTGACTCAGGCCAACAATTCATCCAGTGAGAATTAATCAAAGCTCTGTCAAGTTTACTCAAGATACGATCATCACCCTCTTGCTTGTTATTCCATGTGTACACACATCCCTTATACTTCATATCCAAGAGATTGCAAGAATTAACACAATCCCTAAATGGACTAATCTGCTGAGACTCCACAGCCTGCCCCCCAAGCTTATCTTCTGGCTCAAGAATAGAATTAAAATCCCCAATAATCAACCAAGGAATGTCAATGCTACTACTTAATTGACAGATTAAATTCCATAAAAGCTGCCTCTCCTCTAGATCATTGGAACCATAAACAAAAGAAACCTGAAATTCCATATTTCTATGCTTATGTTTAACCAAACAATGTACGAGTTGACTGCTAGCATTTAAAACATTAAGCTCAAACATATCAAGCTTCCAAGCAACCCAAATCCTCCCCAAATGATGATGGTCCAGATTTATGTATGAGCCCCATCCAGGAACAACACAACTCCTCACATAATCATAAGAAGATGCCCTCAATTTATTTTCTAAAGTAGACAAAATACCCACACTATACTCCTTAATCAACCATTTAACTTCCTTTTGTTTACGAGGGTGGTTGATCCCCCGAATATTCCAACATGCTAGACTATCCATGATTAGGTTGCAGGCTAGAGCCAGCCCCCTTATGCATACCATTTCTATTTTGAGCCTTACTCCTTGTTTTAACAGGAGTCCAGTCAGCCTGATCATCTTTTCCAGACCCAGCACCTTCAACCAAATCCACACCAGGCACACTCGAATCAGCAACACCAGATCGAACAATAGCATCATCCTGCACAACTGCATCAATTACACCAGCATTGTCCTGAACCACCACTACCTCTTCCTCCATCAAGTCCTTTACCAAATGAGCAGCAGAAGCCTGATTTTCTTCTGGTATAAGTCCATTATCAAGATCCCTCTTTAGCCTCAGTCTACTATCAAGATCTTCAACCTCCTCTCTAGATGGCCTCTTTTTTTCCACCCAAACCTGTTTGGATTTCTTCCTACAATTCTTGCTATCATGCCCATACATACTACAAGTCGCACAAAGAACAGGCTTCCACTCGTATACCACTTTCTGAGAGATGACATTCTCCTTTTCATCTTCAAAAAAGACCTCTTCAGGAAGGATAGAAGGATTGACTTCCACAAGAACTCATGCGAAATTAATCCTGTTCCTTTCTTTAGTAACTTGATCTACCATAATAGGAGTGTCTATCAAGCTAGCAATCTTACTCAAGGCCTTTTCCCCCCAAAATTTTAAATTCAGACCTGGCAGCTGAATCCAAACTGGAACACAGTCTAAAAAACTCCTTGAAATTGGCCTTCCAGTCCATGGTGCAATAATTAATGGCTTCTTGTCAAAGTAGAATACACCAATGTCCAGCACCTTATCTCTACCATCCATAGAATTGAATCTAACTATCACTGTGCCATCCTCATTCATAAGGATCTTATCAATCCCAAACTGTCCCCAAGCCTTCTTTAGAAAACCCTGAAGAACAGCATATGGTGGTCTAGCACCTAAAACATAGCACACAAGTGACTGCTGCCAATACTTCACTTCATCTATTACATCTTCATTATCAATCTTACCAATAGAAATTCCTTCCTTGAGATTTGGTTTAACAAATCTCATTTTATCACCCGCATTCCTTAGTTTCGATATGTCAAAAGAATCCCAAACCGAAACTCGTTTAGGCACAGCATCATCATTTGAGACTTGCACTGGCTGAGAATTGCGTGCATCTACTGGTGTTGGCTGCAAGACCTCACAATCCTCCTTTTCCACTGCCTGAGAAGACAGTATACCTCTATCACTCTCCTTAACTGCTTTCCCTTTGACTCTATTACGTATTATCTCCAGCCCATGCATCAGCGAGTCAAGTTGCTTGGGGGTCAAGGCATCTATCGTTTCTAAATCTTCCTCATCAAGTTGCGTTAAGTCAAAAGCATGCGCATGTTTCTCCATAGAAGACGAACCAGAAGGCTTACAAGGTTGAGACGAGGGAGACTTGGGTGGCCTCCCCCTCTTTTTGGCCATTACGGCGGCGCCGACGAGAAGCCGTGAGAAAGAGGGGAAACCCTAAGAGAAAACCTAATTAGGATTTTGTTACAAGAAAATTTGATTTGATTTATTGGAGATTTCAGAATTTTGTTTATGGCTGTCCAGAATTATTTAAAACGATTTCTTAACTTTAAAATTGTCTTCAAGTGATTCGAAGCAAATTTTTCAAGTAATAATTAATTTAAGAAAAATCCGGATTAAAAACGGGACATTTTTCGGTATTTTCAAACAATGTCTAGGATGTTGTCCAAAATGGGTCAGCAACCAAACGAATTGGTTTAAATCATTTTATAAAATGTTTTCAGATGATTTTAAAATAATTAAAGTACTAGAAAATGTGAGGGTTGTTTTGATAAAAGGATAATGTTTTAAGTCTTTCGATTAAGAACAGAAAGTATGATGAAACAAGAAAAGATTTTTCTAGAACCAGACAATAACGTAAGTGTGTTTTATTTAGTACGAGGAATCATCTTAAAGATGAGGGAATGGGGCAGCCGGCAGCACCAGGGATACGCGGAGACGGTATGCATTAAATAGCTGGACCTCAGGTGAGAGAGAAGCTATCCTAAGACACTGTGGTGTTTAGGTGATATATTAGGACGTTCCGTATCATCTCAAAGATCGGAACTTAGTGGTTCGGAGTCAGTAGTATAAGTGGCAATTGTTTGATTGTGTGGCCACTTATATGAAGGTGACAATGACCACATTGTTGATTGTGTGATGTCTGTGTGACTGGTCGTATGTTATGTTTACTACTTTAATTATGTTTAATGATACTAGTTGTTGTAACACCCCGTAAATTCCTCATATTAAATTAAAACACTAAAGGGATTTATTTTGAGAAAAGTATTCTGAAAGGTTATTTTCTTGAATGATTTTCTTAAAAGTAACGTTTTAAGCTAACGAATGACTTTAAAGTAATGATTTTCTAAACTAATGTTCAACATTTAGAAATTTGGTTTGAGAAAGTCTATATGCTTATTAAAAATGTTGTGATGAAAATTATTTTCTAGACATGTATGTATGTGTACGGTTTTTATATGTATAACACGTGTATGTACATGGTTTTGAATGTGCATGTGTTTGAGACACTAGGAGGATTAAATAAATATGTATGATGCATGAATATGCATGGTGAATATATGTGTGTATGTCGTGTGAATGCTACTTGTGTGATACTTATGTGTGTGTAAAGTATATGCATTACCCATGATGCCATGTTATGTGTTGTTATGATCCACATGAAAATAAATTAAGTGTGTGTACATGCATATATGGTTCGGCCCTATCAAGACTAGAAGGAAGCAAGAAGAGTACACTTCCTTATGCACTAAGAAAATGAAAATTAGATAGAAAATAGGAGGAGAGTAGGAGAGATGAGTCATGAAGCCTAGGAGGCCTTACTCACCACTCTTGTCTCCCACGACAAGACCTCCTCCATGCAACAAATAGATTGGACCAAATCACCCTTAGGCTTCCACATTGAACCAAGGCCAAAAAGGAAAATTCCCACACCCTTGCCTTTGCTCTAAAACCCGTATGAGTTAGTGTGTGTTGGTTAGTTCTCATTTCTTTCCAACACCCACACAAACACCAACCCACAAAGTCTCAAGAGCATCATCAAGCTCTTGAGACACATAGAGAGAAGGAGGGTGAAAACCGTGAGGAGAAAAAGAAAGATAGTGGAAACCCCAAAGTTCTTGACCCAAGCTTCATTAATTCCCTTCTCAACCGTCTCCCTCTTTGAGATCAAGAAGGAAACTCCCATCAACCCTAGAAGAAGAGAGAGGCCGAGGCAAACCAAGGGGAGGAGGAGAAGAGAAGATTTGAGAATTTGAGTTAGGATTAAGGTAGAAGGAGTTTTGATTAAGTGATTTTCATGTTGTAAAAGATTTTAATGGACTTTGTCTAATTCTTTTGTGATGCATGTAATTATTTTTAAGTGATCTTGAGATCTAAATGTTTTGCATGTTATTTTTATGCCTTGATCTTGAATATTGATGTGAAAAAGTTTTTGATCCCTTCTTTGTGATTTTTCTTCATCACGATTTTATTTGAGATTGTGTTTAAGTTCATAGATTACCTTAATTTTCTTATGCATGTTGATTTTGTGGCCTTGTAGTTCTTATTTTCCTTGCATGTTCTCTTTATGTCTTGACCTTGGACTTTTGTGAATGAATGAACTCATAAATTACCAAATCAACAACTAAGTGATTCGGCCATAAGTAGAAGAATTAGGTCTTGGTGTTTTTAATTTGATTCAAGTGATTTCATGATAATTTTGTGTTTAGAAAAATTAACCCCTAGTTTATTCTTCACGGTTTGCTTGAGAATTTGAGTCTAAGATCATGTTTTGCTTTGATCTTCTTGGGCATGTCTTGATCTATGACTAATTTTAAGAAAACATGAAGCTTGAATCTTGTGTGTTTCATTTGAGTATAAAGTTTTGGTTCCTTGTGTGCATGTCACGATTTTCAAGAGAAAATAAACTTAACAAGCTTTAAAAGTAATTTTGAACCTAAAAAGAGTTTGAATCAAGGTGGTGTGTGTGATGATGATTCAGTTGATGTTTGGGAAAATGAAGTGATGCTTTCCAAGTCTTGCATGATGTGATCTACGAATTTGGATGTTTGCATGTGAAAATAAAATTATAAGACTTGCCTTCTTGCATGTCCCCATTCGGTCAAAGTCTAGGTAGAGTAGGAAATCGCACTAGATCATCATTTTGTTTACATGCATGTTGAAAATTGTTCACCTAGAGATTTTTTTAGGTGCATGCATGTGATTTCTAAAAGTTAAAGGCTTTGACATAATTTTTTTTTGAGTTATTTTGTTATTAGGATTTTGCTTGCTGAATTTTCTTGTGGAAGCTCACGGTTTTATACAGAAAATAAGGAAACAAGATTTTAGAAAAAATGATCTTTGCTTTGATTCATGTTCTATGTGCATGCATGATGAATATTTGAAAATTTAAAGTCTTGATTTGTTATGATGATGATTCGGCCTAGCTAGGATTAGTAGGCTAGACCCTTTTTCAATGAAATGACATAAAAGAAATAAGTATGTTTTGTGAAATTATATTAAAATAAATTGTTTTAAGGTTGTGTTGTGCACGTTCATTTCTAATCGGTTCTTTATTTAAAGATAAAGGAAATAACTAAATTAAGTTAATATCAGAAGAGTATTGCATATATGTGTGAGTGTGTGTTTGAATGAATATATGTGTAATCGTGTGTGCCTATGTGTTTTCGGATTAGGGTTAAAAGAAAATAGAATCCAAATGCCTAGAATAAAATAAATTGATTCATGTAATTTGAATTGTGATGTTTGATTTATTTTCTCTGCTTTGATTCGGTTAAGTGATTTAAATAGATTTAGGGAATTTAATTGCATGAAAGGAAATGTGCATGGATATATATATATATATATATATATATATATATGTTGGTTTGGAATTTGACTCAATGTGGTTTATTAATAATTGTGTGCTTAAGTGTTGTTTGTTAATTAAATGTGATGTGGTTTGTTTGAAATTATATTGTGGTTGTGTATTAAATTGACTTTAAGAAATTGATTTTTGATTTGTGTTCAAGGCCGTCCAAAGTTTGTTTTATGAATAAACCATGAGTTTTTAAAGCGATAATATTAAATTAAAAAGATATTTGAAATTAGGGACGTTCTTAAATATTTTTGGAGTTTTAATTAAAGTAACCTTGTAAAACCATGTTTGCTGTCCAGAATTACTGGACGTGCTTTTTATGTTTAAAAATGTTTTTGTGTGTGATCTAAAACCAAGTTTTCAAGTGATAGTTGATTTTGGCTATATTTTCAAAAGTTTTCTCAACAAAAGAAAAGACAAGTACTAAACCAAATATTTTCTTGAATAAGTTAATAACGTAAAATGTTTTATTTAATATGAGAAATGGTATAGAAAAGAGATTGGGGTAGTTGGCAGCCGCCAGCACAAGGATTCTAGGAGACGGTACGCACTTCATTGCTGGACCTCAGGTGAGAGAGAAGCTTTCCTAAGACATCGTGGTAGCTAGGTGATTTATTAGGACGTTCCGTATCATCTCAAAGATCGGAACGAAGTGGTTGGCGTCAGTAGTATAGGTGGCAATTGTGTGTTTGGTGTGGCCACTTATACGAAGGTGACAAAGACCACAATTCTATTGTGTGATGTTGTGTGTTGATAGCATGCTTTCATTTATGTTTGATACTGCTTATTGCTATTAATTATAATGAGTAAAAGACTGAGAGACGTTGGAATAAGGGAAGTGCTTTATGAAAAGAAATTATTGAGAAAGTGAGGAAATTGGAAGTGATGACATTATAAGAAAAGAATGATGATGAAAGGATAAGAGATTGAGTGGGAAAGAGAGATCAGAGTTGACTGGAAAAGAAATTGAAAGTAAGAACGAGAACGAGCCAGAGCTGGGGAGAGTTATGTGAATTGTTGGAATGAGAAATGGACTGAGTTGAGCCGAGCTCCTTTGTTCTTGGTTTTAGTCTGGGAACTAGTGTTGAGCTGGGCTTGCTCCTCCACTAGCGCTCAGCAAAGTAAATGTGTTTTGAAAAATGGTTTTTGAAAGAGGAATTATGAAAGGAAATTTTGGGTTGCGAAAATAACTTTTGAAAAGGGGAATTTTCGAAAAGACTTGTGAAGAGAATTTTACAAAAGGGTTGGGAAAAGAAATATTTTTGGAAAAGGTTTTTGGAACGAAATCTAAAGAGGTTTTCTTTTGAAATGAGATTTTGAAGAAATTAAGAAACAATATTTTGTGAGTGTTGGTGAAAGTTGATTTTGTGAAATTGTTGGAAATAGTATTTGGAGAAGTCAAGGGATGATGTTTCTAGAAAGAAGTGAGATTAAGATTTTGGGAATGATGATTTGAGAGAAAAGATGTGAACTCGGTGATGTGATCCCCAGCTCTGTGCTATATGAGTTTTGAGAAAAAGAGAGATTGTGCAAAGTTAGTGGTCGGGACTCACTGAAGGGATGTACTAAGGGTGAGCCGGCTATTAGGTTAATTAAATGGATAAAAGACTTTAAAAGATATTAACAACGAACGTGGTGAGGAATGAGAGTTAACCCGAAGTAGTGGAGAGGAAGGAACGATAAGTATCTACGGATACTTAGGACGAGATTGCATTAGGGGAGGACGATGACGGTGAAACGTCAAGAAGTCTAGAGTATTGTTGTAGACAGAACGAACTCCATAAGTGGTGCACTAACGTGGTGGGGACTGGGTCTAATACCATGGTAAGTTCTGTGCGCGCACTACAACAATACTGTCGCCCCCTAGATTGCAAATCGAGAACAGTGAGAGGGACTGGAGTGGGGCATTTGTTTTCCACTGCGAGGCAGTGTGCCATGAATATTATGAATTGATATTATTGAGGCTGGGCCTCCTGGTCAGGGACCATTTATGTTGTGACAGCTGTCGTGCCCGCACGGTAAAGGTCCTGTACTCCTGTTTGCTTCCGACTAGGTGGTTGGTTGGCCGAGGAGATGTAGGCCTGAGATGTGAGTGCTAACTACGTAAGAAACGCGTACCACGATGATCCTTCAACTCCCCTGATCATCGATGGTTGTAATTCAATAAAACATTATAAGAGAAGAGTAATATGATTGAGAATCGAAAAATGTGGGAAATGAGAAAGAGTTGGAGAATGAAAAGGTGGAGAAGATGATGAGATCTATGAACGAGATTGGTAACAAGAGTGGAGAAGTATGAAGGAAATAATGAGAATAAGATGGAATAAGTATGGATTGTGATAATGATAGTAGTATGTTTGCTTGTTGTTATGTGTGTATGTTGTGTGTTATATGTGTGTGTCCTATTATCTTGCCTACCGTAATTCCACACTGTCGACGCTACGCGTCCGGATCGCTTACTCTCTCCTGTTCGTTGGCATATCGGTGCTGCTGGTATTTCAACGGGCAGATGGAGTATTGCATGAACCTCACCATATGGAATAAGCACGGAAGAGGGTGGAAGCACACCCCACAAGGCTAGGCATGGACCGGTCACACGGAGATTGCGATTCCTGACCCAGAACATCAACTGAGCGGAGCCAACCTGGAGCCACATCTAGGGCAAGTCAATATACGAGGGTTTCAGAGCTACGAGGAGAAGGTTCAGTACGAGGAGCTGAAGAATTCTACTGTAGTAGATGGAATGAAGCGGACGTCCAATGACAACGAGGAGATGAACACACAAGCAGCATCTTCCTCAAGGACGAGAGGAGAACGCAAGAGAGACAAGAAACTACACCCGCTCGCTTTCAATAGGAAAGTTTAGGGATAAGTACAAGTAGTTTAGTTATTTTGATTGTTTGAAGTTTAAGGATTACCTAAGTGATGAACTTTGGCTGTACTCTAACTATTTTGAAGCATGCCCGACTTTTAAGAAATGCGGGGACTCTCTTTATGAAGCATGTTTAAAGTTCTTTGAGAAAATGAATGGAGTTGTTTAAGTTGAAACTAAACTGTTTTCTTAGTGAGATGTTTTTGAAAACAAAGTGGAAGAGTTTTGGTTTCACGTAACAACTCGGTTTTCGAAAGAAAAGGTGAAGGACACTACTAACCTTGTCAAATATGTTTTCCAGTCCTTCAACAATGTTTCAAAAAAAATGGCCTCATTTTTGCAACATCAATAAATAAAAGTCAGTTGTTTTAGTTTTCGAAAATCGGGCTGTTACAGTTGTTGTTGATTAAAATAAGTAATACCCTGATGGACGTCTGTTACGTCCTGACATTAGAAAAGAAATAAGAAAGTTAAAAAAAGTAAAGAAAAGAAGAGAAAGTAAGAAGGTTAAAGGATATGAAATGGGTTGGAATGGAAAGAGATAGAGATTTGAGATTGGGGAAAGACGAGTGTTGATGTTGAGAACGAGCCAGAGCTGGGAAAGTAATGTTGATGTGAGATGTGAATTGAGCGGAGCTGGGCTCCTTGGTTTTTGGTTTTAGTCTGGGAACTAGTGTTGAGTTGAGCTTGCTCCTCCATTAGCGCCCAGCAAAATTGTAGTTTTTGAAAAAGTTTTTGAATAGCAGTTTTCGAAAAGGTTTTCGAAAAGGAGAGTTTGAAAAAGATTTGGTGAAAAAGAGAATTTGTGGGGAAGGGTGAAAAGAAATTCTTTGGAAATGTTTTTGAAAGATGTTTTTGAGAAGTATTATAAAAAGAAATTTCAGGAAAGTTTTTGAAAGAAATTTTGTGAACAGTGGTGAAAAGAGAATTTGAGCAGTTATGAAACCAGATTTTGAGAAAATTTACAAAAGGGAGTTTTATGAAAATGTTTATGAAATGAGGTTTTGTGAGAACTTATGAATTGGCATTTGAGGAAGTTGCGAAGAGATTGTTTTGAGAAAAGATGTTGAGATGAGATGATTGTGAGAAATGGAGTATGTTGAGAAAGTTTGAGCAATGAAATTTGAGATTGTGATGTGATCCCAGCTCTGTGCTATGTGAGAAAAAGATTGTGCAAAGTTAGTGGTCGGGACTCGTTGAAGGGTTGCACGAAGGACGGGCCGACCTTAGGATAATTAAAAAGATTAAAAGACTTTAAAAGACATGCGCGGTGAGGTATGAGAGTGCGGAGTAGTGGAGAGGAAGAAACGATAAGTATCTGCGGATACTTAGGACGAGATTGCATTAGGGGAGGACGATGATGGTGAAACATCAAGAAGTCTAGAGTATGTTTCTAGGCAGAACGAACTCCACATGTGGCGCACTAACGTGGTGGGGACTGGGTCTAATGCCGTGGCAAGTTCTGCGGGCCCACTAGAAACATACTGTCGCCCCCTAGATTGCAAATCGAGAACAGTGAGAGGCACTAGAACGGGGCATTGTGTTTTGCCACTGCGAGGCAGTGTGCCATGATTATTATGAATTGATATTATTGAGGCTGGGCCTCCTGGTCAGGGACCATTTATGTGTTGTGACAGCTGTCGTGCCCGCGTGGTAAAGGTCCTGTACTCCTATTTGCTTCCGACTAGGCTGGGTGGATGACCGAGGAGATGTAGACGTGTATGACAATGGCAACTAAATGAGTACCTCGATGACTTCTAAGTTTTCCCCAATCATCGAAGGTTATGATTCGATAAGTCATGATAAGAAAAATTGATACGAGATTGAGAAAGTAGATGAGAAAGAAAGAATGTTAATAAGTTTGGTAAGACAAGGAATATAATGGTAAGAAATATGATGATAATAATGATATGTTTGATTGTTATGTCGTGTGTGTGTTGTATACTTGTATGGTCTTGATATCTCGCCTACTGTAATCCCACACCGTCGACGATACGTCGTTCGGATTGCTTACTCTCTCCTATTCGTTGGCATATTGGGGTTGCTGATATCTCAACGGGCAGACGGAACATCATATGGAGGTTTCCACTTTAGACGAAATGAAGCTGGAGTTTAAAGACAACGGGAAAGCAGAGACAAAAGGTGGCTTCGTCTTCGGGAGTGACGAAAGGGCGCAAGAAGAAAGAAGAACTTCATCTGGATGTCTTCCTCCGAAGGAAGCGAAAGTAGTGTGTTTAGTTTAAGTTTGTGGATTATGTTTTTGAGTCGAGGATTACCAAGCAATGTGCCACATATGTAACTGAGCCAAGTTTTAATTTTGTATTGTGGAATACTCTATTTTGGAAGAATAAACAATGTAGTCTTTGGGAAAAATATCATGATGATTTGGAAACAAGTCTTTTTATGAAAATGAAAGTTTTCTGAAAATAAATATTTTAGTAACCACTCGATTTTCAACAAAAGAACATTTAAAGACACCAATGACTTTTCAACAATGTGTTACAAAAAAAAAATTTGGCCTCATTTTTGCAACATTAATGAATAAGAGACAATTATTTTGGTTTATGAAAATCGAGCTGTTACAGTATTGGTGTTTATGATGATGATGATGATGATTATATTATGGTTGTGATTCATGCTATGTGCATAACATGCTAGATGCATTTGTGTTGATGATGATTGCATTCTTTAGTATTTTGTTTTAGTTATATAGTTATGTTATATCATCTGTCTCTCTCTATTTCGAATCTACTCTGAGACCGCAAGGTCAACCCGTTAGTGTTTGGAACACCGACTCTCTCCTACCTTGTTGTCGTATCGGCAACCGCTGATATTGCAACGGGTAGATGGCGCAGTGGAAGCGTGGTGGGCTTCATCAACCAAAGTTCGGAGTTAGACGACAAGTAATAGGAAGCATGACTAGAAGCTAGGAATTTCCCTAGCGGAATGTGTTCCATTGTAAGTTCTTAGTTACCTTAGCTCTACCATACTGTACCCCGGCAAATGTTTTATTTAATATTGATGTTTTGAAACAAGTACATGGGCGTTATTTTAAAAATGATGCTTTTTGAAAACGGGTTTCAAAGTGCGGTGTCTTGTGACATCTCGGTTTGGAACTCGAAAGGTTTTACGCAACATGAGAACATGAGTTTTAAAAAAAGTAACTATGATTTGGAAACCGAATGTTCTCATCTTGTGTAACACTTGTGTTTTTTTTTTTTAAAAAAAAATGGCCCTAATTTTCACTATATTTAGTTTAAGTTTTCAAGTTGCCGAATCGGGGTGTTACAGAATGGTATCAGAGCAATGGTTAATCTAAGTAACCTCTGCATGGACTTACATACTCTGTTGTGTATCTCTGTGTGTGCATTAGTATTAAGATAGCGATAGATGAGAATAGAACGCTAAGAGTATGCGAATGCTTTCCGGGAGTACGTCAGTTTTTAGAGGCAAGGAGCAGAGATCAGTGTCGTCATGGGATATTGATGCTTGATTCGGATCTTCTTTTGTTGCAATCTTCTTTGATATGAATCCCTTTTTGTCTATGATAACCTCTAAGCATTTGAGATCTTGTCTTGTGACCAGAACCCTCTTTTACTGTTGAAGCCTTTCTTATGTGAACCCTATGAGTTGCTAAAATGCTTTGGCATGACGTTTGAGAAAGCCTTTACACGGCCTTGATTGTTGATGAACCCAAAGCTTCTTATTTTGATCTTTGACCCGACATTTTGATGAGATTCTTGAATCTTGACCCCTTGTCCATAGTCGAGTAGATATTCCTAAACTGGGGAGTAAGTGGTGAAGTGTTGAGGATTAGTAAGTATGGATTAAAGGATGTATGAGTTCGGAAAAAAGTAGGAGTATCTTTTGAGTCTTAGGTAAGCGGTGAGTTATGTAAGGTGATTAGGATTAAGAGTTTTGATGTCGAATTGGTTAAATTAATTGTTTAGGTGGTGATAAGATGAGGTAGAAATTAAGGTGATGTTTAGAATTAGAGTCGAAAGTGTTTTGATTCGAGATGGAAAATGGTTGGATAGAGGAGAATAAGTAATGATATTGTAGAGTCGAAGTGATAAGATGATGGAACTTGTGGTTAGAATCTTTAAGTGATTGACTCAAGGTTAGGTAAAAAGCTAGGATTTGATGTGGTAATGGATAATAGGCCTTTGAGTTGAGGAATTTTAATGGTTTAGAATATATATGAGGAGAAACGGTGGAGAATGGAAAAAGGGTTTAGAGTGTCTAAGTTATATGATCGAGTGTTTAAGATAGGAAGTGAGATAGTACATGTTTCTTAAGGATTAGTGGCTGTTAGAGTAAAGGGAAGATGTAATAGTGATCGTAAAAGTCTGAAAAGAGCAATTATATGGTGAGATAAGAGGATAGATTGAAGTTAAGCAATGGGAAATTTTGTAAGATTGACCCGAAAGTGGTGAAAGATAGGAATAGTTAGAGGTTAAGTCTGTAAAGATAAGTGTGGTGTATAGAGGTATGCGTCATTTAAGTTGGGGAGTAGTCGGGAAATGTGAAGTTTTGAGGTGTAGATTGTTTAGGCTTGAACTGATGAGAAGAATACGACCCTAAGTGTGGTAGTGTCTTGACCCAAATGAACGTAACCTTGTTACCTTTGAACATTGTTTTGATGCCCCTGAACCCATCAGTTCTTGTTGTCAGTGAAACCATGTTGCTTATACCTACCCTGTTTGTTATTGAAAGTCCTTTGAGAGATTACTTTTGCAAGTAATCCGTCTGAATTGTTCTTAAAAACGAAGAATCAACGGTACGTGTTCGAAGATACGGCGACGGCTGCAGTTAAAGAGGAAACGAATTTCTTTAGAAAGTTACGCGTCCACGAATTAGTCAGACTCTACACAGAATTTCTCGAGGACGAGAAATCTTTGGGGAGAATGTAACACCCCGCATTTTTCCCACACGTGCGTAAACGATTTCGTTGAAATAAACATTGAAGTTTCGTGATATAAAAGATTTTCAGAAAATATTTTATGTGAGAAAGAAATAAAGTATTGGTTTTCAAGGATTTTTATGAACAAAGTATTTTGTTATAAAAGAAAAGAGAATGATTTTGTTGATTTGATTTAAAAGAAATTAGTTGTGATTTTATGGAAAATTGATTTTTATTAAAATGAAGTTTTTGGGTCTGTTAACTTTAAAAATTCGTAACTTTTTAATCGTAACTCAGATTTTCATGAAATTTATATCAAAACGATCGTCTTGAAACGTAGATTTTTAAAGTGTAACTTTTGGAATTTTCTGGGTTGATTTGTAGAAATTTATTTTCAGAATTAGAAAATAAGAATTTTGGAAATGGTATTTCTAAGAAAATGAATTTATTGATTTGGCTTGAAATTTTTGTGTGATGAGTGCTTGATTTAATGTGCGTGTACTGTGTGATATATGAAATGATTGTATGAATGTGATTTTTGAATTAATTGCTTGGTTATGCGAATTGATGAATTTAAATAAATAAGATTAAGAAAATAAAATGTGAAATGTGTATATATTTGTGTGTGTGCTACGGTATGTATATATGTATGTATATGTGTGTATATGTTATATGTGTATGTGTGTGTATGTATGTTAGGAGTATAACTTTTAAGAAGCTTAGTGAGTAAGTAAAAGCCATAACCATGAGAAAATTTAGTTAGAACCAAACCAAACCAAATGACCAAAACCCTAACTATTTCCTAACTAATATTTAAACCTAGAATGACCCCTAAAGCTCTAGCCCACCATACCTTGTCCCCTTGGCTTTGATAAACACCACCCATGCATATTTTTAGAATGCCAAAACCGCCCCTCCCATTGTGTGTAACCAAACCATCAACCAAGGGCAAAAGAGGGATTAGTTCGTGGCTTATATATACAAGGTGCCTTGGTTCATTTTTCACTTCACCCATTTTATTTCTTCACTTCCACCATAAACACCTCTCTAAGAGACCCATTCCAGTCTTAGAGAAAGAAAAAGAAAAGAAAAAGAGAGAGAGGAAAAGAAGAGGGAACCGTGAGGTTGGGAGGAAGAAGATGATTCAAGCCAAACCTAGAAGTTCCTTTGTAGATCAAGGATGTTAGAAGCTAGAAGAACCAACCTTTTCATGGTAGGCACCAAAGATCAAGAAGAAGAGTTGTAATAGTTTAGTTTTCCTTTTTAGTTTATAGATCTTTATTTCTTTCTTCTTGCATGTGGTTGTTATATGTTGATCTTCTTTGATCTTGGACTCTAAAGACTTAAACTAAGTTGTAATATGTTAAGTTTTATGCTTGATGTTTCGGTTGAAGATTTTCTTGCTTGATCTAATATTTTCCTAAAATAAATCTTTTAAGATCTAAAGGGAAACTAAAATTTTTGTAAAAATTAAAATAGATCTCTTTGCATGTCCACTTTTCTTTCTTTAAACCGTGAATCATGTATGTTTATGTGATGATTTGATGAACAAATCCATGATCTAAACTTGTTTGTTTATAAAGTGAAATTTTTGGTTTTTGCATGTTAAATCTTTGTGCTAAAATTATGATCTATGTGTATTTCCATGAATAAATTTATGATCTAAACTTGCTTTGTGAAAAAGTTCAAAGTTCTAGTCTTGCATGTTGATTTAATGATGTTCTTATTTGGTTTAAATTTGTGCATGTTATTTTTCAAGAGAAAAGATTATGTATGTTTTCCTTTTTGAGTATGTGTTTCGGTTTTAAGAAGAGAATTAAAGAAACTAAAATAATTACCATGATTTGATTAAGAGATTATTTTTGTACATGTTTTATTTTTTAGAAGGTCATTCGGCCATGTTTAATAAATAACAAGATCTATGTTTGTATTTTGTGAAAAGTGGATGCATGTATGTTTTAAGGTTAGAACCAATGATTTTAAGTGCATGCATTTTATTTCTAAAAGTTTAAAGTGTCATCTTGATGTCTATTTAGAAATAAGTGATGAACTTGAATTTATTTTGTGAATGTTGATGTGAGCAAATGATGAAGTTTGTTGCTTTGAGAAAATAGTTTTTGGAAAACTTGCATGATTTGATTTGATTTTTATGTGTGTTGAAAAAAATGGAAACATTGTCTTTTGCATGTTGACTTTAAGCCATCCTAGGTATTAGGTGGGAGACTATGTTGTCCCTCATATAGGTTGCATGCATCATGAGGTTAAAAGATTTCAAAAAGTGCATGCATGAATTAATTAAATCTAAAAGAAAACATGTGTGATGGTTTGTGATTTAAATTGTTGTGTTGATTTAAGTTTTAAAAAGGAATTAAAATTGATAATTTCCATACTGTATGCTCACGGTTTTTAGCATTAAGATAGGGAAAATGATTTCATGATTTCATGTCTTCACTTGTGCATTAATCTTTGCAAAAATTGTATGTGTATAATTCGGTCACTGTGTGTTTAATTAATAGGAAAATTATTTTCATAAAATGACTTGTGATTGTAGCCATATTTCTAGATGCATGATGCTTGGTGAAAGTAATGTGTATTTCTTTTGATTCTTTTCGGTTTCATTTGATTATTTGAAAAGATTTTTGTAATATTGATTCAATGATTTTTAGTTTCAAAGTTATGTCTGATTAGAAAATTATTAAGCATAGGTGATTCGGTTTTGTTGAATTAATTAAAAGAATTAAGTTAAATTATTTTCTTAAGTGTAATTAAATTAATTTATTGATGGTTCTAAATGATTAAAAGTGTGGCTTGTATGATGTGAAATATGATTTGTATTATGGATGGTTTGAAATGTGTATGTGATTGTTCTTTGTGTTAATTGAATGTGTCTGTTTTAAATACTGTTTGTGAAATTATTTGTGAAAAATGTTTGATAAAGTATGACTTAAATAACTTAAATTGATTTGAAACTTTATATGACATTCCTTGATCAGTGTTTGATGATGTTGTGAAATTTAGAAATTAAATAAATTAATCTGATTGGTTTTGAAGTTTGACCTTCTCGAATTTTTGTATTTGATTTAAGAAAGATTTTCAAAGAGTTGTTTTCCTAAGATTTCATTCAATGTTTAAAGAAAATAATTTTTCGACCGAAGTGTTTTAAATTAAGAAGAATGGAATTGTTTTAATAAAAAGATTATTATTTCAAAGTTTTCTTAAAAACTCTTTTCAGATTGGATTTGGATTTGAAACCTTTCTGGATATTGGCAATGTGCTTTTTAAAAAGGGAATTGTTTCAAAGTACTTTTACAATAAAATTAAGAATTCACGTAAATCGTTTCTAATGTAACACCCCAAAATTTTAATCCCCGATTAATGAAATGTTAATTATAATTTAATTATAATTAATAGTTTTCAAATTAATCCTTGATTAAAATATGTGTGTATGTAATTAGCTTGCATGTGAGAAATTATTTAGTAAATAATTTAAATGCCTAAAATGTATATTTTGCATATTAGTCCCTGGGTTGGGACCTAGAAGCAATTATAGGAAAGATTTTGGAGGGAAAGTAAATAAAATAATTATTTTTCAAAATTTGGGAAAAATACTCGAGTATTTTCTGAAAAACTCGAGTATTCTGGGTCAAACTGCACGAGTGAGTGCGTTTGGTGAGTCACCATGAACGATTCCCTCGATTCGCCACGAATACTCTCTCCCCAACACCTCAGAGCATTCGTGTCAGTGTGCATGAGTCTTCTTCGTTGCTATATAAGCTCACCAACACCATTAAGCTAGGGATTTTGATCCAACTTGCTTTGGTTGATAAGGTTAGGGTTCTAAGTTTGATCTCTTCGATTCTCCTTCAATTCTAAGTGTTAGGCTTCGAGTGATACACCAATACAAAGCTCACATCACGAGCTTTGTATAAACACCAAAATCGTGAGGATTGAGTGAGTGTGTTGGGAGAATTGGAGATTGGAAGTGAAGCTGTTCTTGGTCAAGCTTGTGTCTGGAGCTTACTTTGATCTTGATTTCTGGTAAGCTCACGAATTCTTGAGTCTCAAATTCGATTCCTTTAGTTAGATGATGTTGCATAGAGCTTAGAAATCTAATTTTCCCCAATCTAATTCTCTGTTTCATGTACGAACCAATTCCATTTTGGTATGGTACTCAAAACTGTCATGCATGAGAAGTTCAAGTGGATTTCAGGGTTTGGAGAGCTTTCTTGGATTTCTTTCTGTTGATTCACATCTGAGAGGTAAGGGGAAGTAATTATATTCACTAGATAGAGTTTGAAATCCATTATTTGTGTTAGAGAGCCACCAAGAGGCTCTAAGGGCTTAGATTGAATAGGAACTTTGGTTTGGAGACCAAGCTTTGCTCTAAAACTGTGTTGAGCAAGTTTTATACCATGCATGCAAGCTTAAATGACCATTGTTTTATGAGTGTTATGCTTATTTTGCAATTTGAGGTGTTGAGTTGCTAAATTGTGTAAATTATGCATAAATGGTTGATTCTCTGTCAAATTGGTTATTTGATATGAAATGAGTATTGCAACATGCTCAATATATGGTATATGAACTACTGTGATCACTGGTTTGGATTAAAAGTGTTTAGAAATTGAAATGGTATGTAAAAACCAAGTTTCACTTTGTTCTGTCTGCATATACTCGAGTATTTGGCTTAATACTCGAGTATTTCGTGGTGCACCAGAGTGAAAATTGGCGCACCAACATGGGAGTCAGATTGGACACTCGAGTAATGTATGAACTACTCGAGTATTCTGGGTAATGGAATACTCGAGTATCTCATGAATTACTCGAGTATATTTATGAAGACCTGAAAACCAAAATCTCTGAAAAGACATGAACGACTCGAGTATAATTATGAACCACTTGAGTAGAATCTGGAAAATGATAAACTACTCGAGTATTTTGGAAAACACTCGAGTATTTTTAGTCAGGCACTTAAAATACCATTTTCAATTCTAAGTCATTTTGTAACCCTTAAAGGACAATAAACCAAGTGATCCTGGACTTAAAAGAAACTGATTGATGTTATGATATTTTCATTTGAATAATGATGATACGTTGCTCGGGAGGCACGTAGTGTATTAATAAAAGTACGAAACATCAATCAATTCCTTTTAAGTAAAGTTAATGCATTCATACTGGAGTTTGGATGGTAGGACGTATATCATGTTTTTGGTAAACATGTGGAGGGCCTCTGGGAGTGCCAATACGCTTGCTTGATGACACGTCGTTGACGTGGTCGGCTGAGTGGATGCCGATATGGTTATACCGTTTGGATGACGGTCCGTTTGGATGACGGGATATGCTCGGGTGGCATGGATACCAAGCTTGTCGTGTACATTCTAGGTGAATGTACGAATTGTTGTATACCTAGGAATACAACGCACTATTGAGTGCTGGGTTGTCAGGGATGGACGTCAGAGAGTGACATAGTATGATGGAGATAGGCTTGAGAGCTAAAGTCATGCATCATGTCACTCATTTAAATTAATTGTGATAAATGAAATAAGTGTGAGCAACCTATGTGCATTCATTAACTGCTAAGTGTTATATGTGATTGTTATTAATTGATGCATTATTATCTTTCATATGTTGCATGATTTATTCTCTATTGATTATGTGAGTAGAATTGCTTACCCCTATGCCCTTGTAGGTGATGTCTCGTTACATTGCTTGCATCAAGATCCGGCCACTTCCTAGTGGCGTATGGATCTATGAGGACCATCGCACGGTGTATGAAGGGGAGGTAGAGTTCACCTTCTACCACCCTAACCCGCTGATGCGATTCCGTCCTCGTAGGTTTAGGATTCCCATCATATACACTATGCATGTACCCCCGTTTTATACTTATCATGGACCACCTCCCATGCGACCAGCTCGCTCTTACCATAGTTTTCATTTTCGACCTACCCGCTCTCACCCTTTTACTTCGAGAGTTGTCCGCGAGGAGACTCCCCCTTCTTATCCGAGGAGCCCCGTCAGGGTTTCACCATCACCTGACCCGGTACCCAGTGGTAGGGTACACTCTCCTTCGGATGAGATCGAGGAGGATCCGGTGGAGGACGAGAGTGGGAGCGAGCCTGTCGTGCATTCTACTGGGAGTGACTGGAGGGACGATGATCCCTAGGTACATGTATATGGTGTACGATGTGGATCCGAGGATCCGGTGTGTGGAGGAGATGTGCTGCTGCTGCTGTGATGATGATGCTACTACCTTATTACCTATGTTTTGGGAGACTACTGCTGCTACTACTACTGCATCTGATGCTGATGGATCTACGTGACTATCCCTGGGGTTGTATTTTGATGATGTATATATTGTACATATGTTTTACTCTAGGGTTATAGTATCATAATGATGTAGATCTGTTTTTATATGGACTTGCTATATTTTGGAACTTGGTGACTTATCTCATGGACTATGTATGTATGACTCTTTCGTATATATGAAAATCTATGTTTATATTATATCAGTTCCATAGTCCAGTAATTTCCGCTTACTCTGATTTATCTTATAAATGAGCTCGGCTATAAGTATTAATTGACGGTATCAGTTTCATTGAACAAAGTATGGGTAGCTTCAATTGATTGTAAAATGTAAAGAAATTTCTAAAGAACGAATGTTATCCTGCTTGAGAAAAGGTTTTAGAAATCGCCGAACTCGATACAAGTGTTTTCAAAGATTTTAGAATTTATTCTCCAAGAGTTCCATTAGATGAATTGTGCACCCGCTTCAATGAAAATTTTATTTTCATATTTTCAAATCTCACAAGTCCATATATTATCCAATATAAAGCATAAATACTATATTATATTTGGGTAATCCGGAAGGGTGTCACATCTAACGCACGGGGAAAAATGTATAGTTCGGGTGTCGGACGCGAAGGAAACGTGGCAAGGTTAGCGACTGGAAATCTTGGAAAGTTTTTGGAGGTGTCGTCATCCAGGTGAGTGAGAGTGCTGTGGTCCCGTAACGCTGTTGCTCGCAATCCGAATGGACGGATTATGAGAGTACTGCGAATTAGGCAACATAGATGTTGTGATTAGATGTCTACCTGTCTTCCTTGCATACTAAATGTTTACTTGTTTGCATACTAAATGTTTATTTGTTGAGCATTCTTTATTCTGTTCAGAAAATGTGTGATTATGTTGGATAGCGAAATGATGATGATGGAATTGTGGAAGTAATAAGATAAATGGAAAAAGAAAAGAGAAATAAACAAGAAACATGAGAAATAATTGAGAAAGAAATACGTGATGAGATGAGAACGAAAGTATGAGATTGGAATGCAAAAGAGATAAAGAATGAAGGAAAGAGAATTGATATTTGAGTGGAAAGAGTTGAGATTGGAAAGAGGATGTGATTATGAAAGTGAGAAAGTGGTTGAGTAGAGATGTGATTCCTCGTTCACGTTTTTGGGAAGAAGCTTAGTGTTGAGTTGAGCTTGCTCCTTCATTAACACTCACCCAAAAATGTGATTTTTGAAAAAGGTTTTGAAAAGAGGTTTTAGAAAAGCTTTTGTGAAAATGATATTCTTGTAAAAGTTTTGGAGACATTATTTTTGAAAAAGTTTTGTGAAATCGTGTTTTCGAAAAAGTTTTGCGAAAGATGTTTTGCGAAAGACGAGGAAAATATGTTGATGATGTTGATGAGAATGATGCTGAGCATGAGATGATGAGAATGTTGAGAATGAGATGAAAGTGACGAGAGGCGGAGGGCCATTGAGATTTTAGGGGGAATAAATTGTGTTTAGTGATCGGGCTTCGTTAAAGGGATGCACCAAGGACGGGCCGATCGTTAGGATTAAGCAGTTAAGTAAATCGTAAAACATTAAAAGACATTTACAAACGCGGTGAGGCATGAGTGTCGTATCGAAGTATTGGAGAGGAAGGTACCCCGAATATTGTGAATGCAACAGGGTAAGCTAGGGCGGTAAAACGCCATGAGGCTTTGAGTACTATTTTGGGCGGAATGAATTCCACATGTGGCGTACTAACGTGGTAGGGACTGGGTCTAATGCCGTGGTAAGTTCTGCACCCGGGACCGGAATAGTGCTATCACCCCTATGGCATTTCAGGAACAGTGAGAGGGACTAGAACGGGGCATTTGTGATTGCCGCTGAGAGCGTGCCTTGATTATATGATATGAATTGAATTGATTTGAGGCTGGGCCTCCTGGTCTGGGACCATTTGTTTGTGTGACAGCTGTCGTGCCGGCGTGGTAAAGGTCCTGTACTCCTGTTTGCTTCCGACTAGGTTGGGTGGTTGACCGAGGAGATGTAGACGTGTGTGAGCTCAATGATGTTTGCCCCTCATCATTGATGCTAACCGAAATAATAAAACTTAAAAGACAAAGATGTTTCAAAGAAAAGTATATCAAAGCACCAAGCATCGAATAAGATTTATAAGATGAGAGAATTCTTGGAATGAGTAATAAGTGTGGAATTATGAGGAAAGAAGGATCGAGAATAGTTGTGAAAGCTCATGAGAAAGATGTTGGGAATGAGAACTCGAATAATGTATTGGTGTTTATGATGATGATGATGATGATTATATTATGGTTGTGATTCATGCTATGTGCATAACATGCTAGATGCATTTGTGTTGATGATGATTGCATTCTTTAGTATTTTGTTTTAGTTATATAGTTATGTTATATCATCTGTCTCTCTCT
Source organism: Crotalaria pallida (assembly GCA_037953625.1). NCBI lineage: Eukaryota > Viridiplantae > Streptophyta > Magnoliopsida > Fabales > Fabaceae > Crotalaria > Crotalaria pallida. The sequence goes on along the minus strand of CM075655.1, from coordinate 82,551,217 downwards.
ATTTCGAATCTACTCTGAGACCGCAAGGTCAACCCGTTAGTGTTCGGAACACTGACTCTCTCCTACCTTGTTGTCGTATCGGCAACCGCTGATATTGCAACGGGTAGATGGCGCAGCGGAAGCGTGGTGGGCTTCATCAACCAAAGTTCGGAGTTAGACGACAAGTAATAGGAAGCATGACTAGAAGCTAGGAATTTCCCTGGCGGAATATGTTCCATTGTAAGTTCTTAGTTACCTTAGCTCTACCATACTGTACCCCGGCAAATGTTTTATTTAATATTGATGTTTTGAAACAAGTACATGGGCATTATTTTAAAAATGATGCTTTTTGAAAACAGGTTTCAAAGTGCGGTGTCTTGTGACATCTCGGTTTGGAACTCGAAAGGTTTTACGCAACATGAGAACATGAGTTTTAAAAAAAGTAACTATGATTTGGAAACCGAATGTTCTCATCTTGTGTAACACTTGTGTTTTTTTTTTTAAAAAAATGGCCCTAATTTTCACTATATTTAGTTTAAGTTTTCAAGTTGCCGAATCGGGGTGTTACAGGAACCACATTCACAAATTCATTTTGTAAACTCTTTTCAAAAATCTCATTTTGGGAACCCCTTTCAAAAGTACATTTTCAAAAACTTATTTTCAAAAATTTCAGTTTGCAAACTCTTTTCAAAAATTCCTTTCATAAATCCTCTCAAAAACCTCATCTTTGAAAATCTTTTCAAAAATTTCTTTTCAAAATCCTTTCTCAAAAACTTTCCATTCTTGAGAACTAGTGGAGGAGCAAGCTCAACTCAACACTAGTCTCAATCCAAGAAACCAAAGCCAAAGAATCAAGCTTCCACTCTCATCAACTCTTCACTTTCAGTTTCACATCATCATTCCTTCCCAGCTCTGGCTCATTCACATCACATCATTACGTCTTTACCACTCTCATCTCATCATCTCTTCTCAATCAGTATCTCAATCCTCTAATCATTATCTCCACTCTTAGTGTCTTATCAAGATAAGGCTGCTTTATTCCGTAAGGACTTAAGCCAACAAGGGATTATCTTTCTTGGTGTCTTTTATTTTCTAATCTCTTTGATTGATATCAATTATTTCACATTAACAATTAAATATCCACATTCACAAGTAAACAAATATAAACAACATAGCATCACACATCACACACAACAATGTGGTCTTTGTCCTATTCGTATAAGTGGCCACACAAAGCACACAATTGCCACTATACTACTGACGCAGAACCACTAAGTTCCGATCTTTGAGCTGATACGGATTGTCTCAATACAACACCTACTACCATGGTGTCTTAGGAAAGCTACTCTCTCACCTGAGATCCAACAATTGAATGTGCACGGTCTTCTCTGATCTTGGTTGCTGCCACTGCCTTAATCCCTTGTCTATAACATTCCTCGGATTAATTAAAAACACATTTTCATCACTAACTTTTATTAAGAAAACATTTATTAACTCAAAATGCTTTTCATTCCTCGTCGGAAATATTAAAACATGATTGCTTTCTCAAAACACCTTTAACTTTTCTTAGTTCCTTAAACACTTTGAATTCACTTTGAAAACATCAAATAAAACAATTTAAATCACTTGGTTAGGTTGCTGGTCCATCTTGGACAGCACCATAACCTCATTCAAAAACACCGAAAGATTCACCGGATTTCAATCCGGGTTTTGCTCAAATCAATTACCATTTGAAAACCAAACTTTGAGTCTCATAAACTCAGTTTAAAAATCAAGAAAAAAATTTTAAATAGACTTGGACAGCAAAGAATGGTTTCACAAAATCACTATATAAAATCCCAAAACATTGTAAAAACACTCTCTAGTTTCAAATACTCTTCAGTTCAATATTAATTCTTTTGAAAACTCAAGTTTTCACCATAAAATAAATCTTAAAACACAATTTCACATACTCACATATCAAAGCAAATTACATTCAAAACCAAGCACTCACACGGTCAACCACACACTTGATTACTCGAATCACATAAACACTTAATCAATTATTCAACTTTAATCATAAAACAAACATTCATCCTCAAATAAACATGTTCAAAATTCAACATTTAATTCAATTATTTCAACACATAACAAATTCAAAACCACTTCATTTCTATAAGACGAAAACATGTAATCACATTTAGACTTACAAACCGAATACACACACCCAATTTACTTAAACACAAAACTCTTCATTCTTAATCAATTATTTCACAAAACACATTAGTTATTCCATTTTATTTCATGGGAAAGAGTTCCTAACCTAATTAACATGCACAAACCGAAACTACACACATATCAAAACAAGATTCATGCAATCATCAAACACATAAAAACTTATGAAATTAGTTCTTCTTTCTCCTAATAAAAATCGTGAGCTACCTCCTTTAAATTTATTTGTTTCTTATCTTACATCAAATCAAGAATCATGCAAAACATAGAGCATATATCAAGTTCACATAAAATAAAAAGCATGGGTATGAATCAAACATGGCCGAATGCATCGATCAACACATGTTCATGCAAAGAAAATCACTTTAAAACTTATTTCCCTAAGTTCCTTTCAAAAACCGAGGCATGCAATTCAAGGAAACATAATCATTTCGTTTAAAACTAACATGCAAGAAGAAATCTTAAATTTTCCTACCAAAATAAATAAAAATCATGGGTCAACACAAGCACTTTTAATTTATTTCTCAAGAAACATAAAAATAACTTTTTCAAAGAACAAGATCAACATGCATGCATTTAGATCATGTAGATCAAGTCATGAAATCGAACATATGAATACATTTCAAAGACAAGGATCAATTTAAATGAAAAAGGGACCAAAACCGAGACATACACAAAGAAAATACCAAAGCTTGTTGTTTCAAAATTTACATGCAAAGCTTGTAGTCAAAACAAAGTTAAAGATCAAGACACAAATCAAGAACAAAAATTACTTTAGATGAAAAAGAGACCAAAAACCGTGACATGCCTTTGAGAAACTAAGAAAGCTTTTGGTTTCAAAAATCATTTACAAAAATCAAAATCGAAACGAAATTTAAAGATCAAATCAAGAATCAAAGATCAAGTCAAGAATAAAAGCTTTTCTTAAGATTAAACCAAAATCAAGACATGCAAGGGTTCAAGATCAACAATCAAACAACATGCAAGACCCAAAAATTAAAAAATGTTTAGATCAAACATTTATTTATCAAATAAACACATAAACACCTTTTGATTCACGATTTTGAGCATCAAAACCTAACATGCAAGGAAATCTACACCAAGTTCACAAAGATCATAAACAAAGCTTTAGATCTAAAAGAAAACCATCAAGATCCAACATAAACAACATCAACCAAATTATAAAGTCCATCATTTAGTTCATTACAAATTCATTTAGGTCTAAGAAGATCAAGATCAAAGCAAAAGCATCACATGCAAGCTTAGATTGAACCATAAAATAAACATGCAAGGGAAGAAAATAAATAAAATTACAAGATTACAAACAAAATTAAGTCTAGTTCTTCTAGGGTCTTCGGTTTATACCAAGAAATAAGGTCTTCAACACTTGTTCTTCAAAGAATTCCTAAGTTTTAGGGTTGATCTCCTCTTCTTCTTCCTTCTATTACCTCACAGTTTCCTCTTCTTCTTTCTCTCTATCTTTCTATTTCTATTTTTCTTAGTCTAAGAGTTTTAAGAAATGCTCTTAGAACTTGGGTTGGTGTTGGTGTGTGGGACGAAGGAAAGAAATGAGACATGAGGTGAAGGAAATGAATCAAGGTTACTCACACATATAGGCCCATCGTGTTTCCTTTCTTGCCCTTGGGTTGATTTAGGTTTATGTGTAAATGGAAAGGGGTAAATTCGGTACATCATAAAATTGCATGGGTGGAGTTTATCATCTCCAAGGAGAACAACGTAGGGGACATAAGGGGTTATGTAACACCCCATAAATTCCTCATATTAATTTAAAACACTAAAGAAATTTATTTTGAGAAAAGTGTTTTGAAAGAGTGTTTTCCCAAATGATTTTCCTTAAATTCACGTTATCAAGATAATGAATGATTTTAGAAAGTAATGTCCAAGGTTTAGAAATTAAGTTTTTTTGAAAAGTTTAAATGTTTGTGATTTATTTTGTAATTATGTGTGTATACACGGTTTTGGGTAGGCATAAGTATGCTTAGGATTATATGAGGTTTAATTATTGAAAAGAATACAATGTGTGTGAAAATGTATGTGAATAAATATATGTATGATGAATATGTGATGCATATACGTGTGATACATGAATGTGTAAACCTATGTGTAATATGTGTGTGAGCCGTGGGAACATGATGCCATCAAAGTGTAAATTGTGTACATGACTATGTGTGTGCATGTAGGAACAACAAATGATGCATGAATATAGGTGTATAAATATGTGCAATACGTGCATGATGAAAATGTGTGCATTGTCCCATGAGTGTATGCTATGTACAAATAAAGTCATATATGCATGTGTGTGTTAGTATGTGTGGTTCGGCCATGTTGATATTAGGAGGACCAAGTAGGAGCCAATCCCTTAAGCATTAAGAATGTAAAGTTTGAATAGAGAAATAGGAGGTGTGAGTCATGAGGCTAGGAGAGGCTAGGGTGCATGATTCATGAACCTAGTGTGGACTCTTCTCCACCCTTGTCTCCCACGATAGAGCCTCCCCCATGCAACAAATTGCCTAGGCCAATTTGCCCTTAAGTTTCCACATTGAACCAAGGCTAGAAAGGAAATTCTCACACCTTTGCCTTACTCTCAAAACCGTGTGAGGAGTGTTGGTATGGATTCATTTTTCATCTCCACAACAAACACCGACACACTTAGTTTCAAGAGCACTCTCAAGCTCTTGAAACTCATAGAGAGAAAGAGGGAAACCGTGAGGGGAAGAAGAGAGAAAGAGAGTAAAAGACCCCAAAGTTCTCAGCCCAACCTACTTTGATTCCTTTCTCCACCATCTTCTTCTTCACAAGATCAAGGGGAGAACCCCATCAACCCTAGAAGGAAGAGTGACCGCGGCAAAACCCAAAAGGAGAAGAAAAGGAGATTGAAGATTTAAGTTAGGATTAAGGTAGATGGAGTTTTAGTTAAATGATTTTGGGTTGTAAAGGAATTTATTTTGGACATTGATTTAATTTTGTGATGCATGTAATTATTTTTAGGTGATCTTGAAGTCTAAATGCCTTGCATGTTATTTTTATGCCTTGATCTTGAATGTTGAGGTTGAAAAAGTTTTGATCTCTTATTTGTAATTTTTCTCCATCTCGGTTTTGGTTTAAAGTCTGTTTAAGTTCATATCTTTTATGGATCTCCTCATGCATGTTGATTTTGTGGCCTTGTAAGTCTTATTTCTCGTTGCATGTTTTCTTTGTAATTTGACCTTGGATTTTTATAAATAAATGAACTCATAAATCACCATATCCATGACTAAATGATTCGGCCATGAGTAGGAATTTTAGGTCTTGATGTTTTAATTGATATGAGTGCTTTCATGCTATTTCTATGTTTAGAGAAGTTGATCTTTAATTTATTCCTCACGGTTTATTTGAACGTTGAAATTAAGTTTATGTTTGCCTTGATTTTCTTGTGCATGTTTGGATTTATGGCTAGTTTTAAGAAAACATGGAGCTTGTATTGTGTATGTTTAAAGTGAGTGGAAAATCTTGATTTTCTTGTATGCGTGTCACGGTTTTCAAAAGAAATTAAGCTTCACAAGCTTTGAAAATAATCTTAAGATGAAACGAGATTTTGTGTGTATGAAGATGGTAATTCGGTTGATATTTGGAAAAGTAAAAAGATGCTTTTGAGTCTTGCATAATATGATCCATGAATTTAGGTATATGCATGTAGAAAAATAAAATTATAAGACCTTGTCTTTTGCATGTTATCATTCGGCCAAATCTAGATAGAATAGGGAATCATGCTAGCTCATCACTCTTCTTACATGAATGTTGAAGAGTTGTCTCACCTAGAGATTTTAGGTGCATGCATGTGTCTTCTTGAAGGATGATGACTTTGGTATCATCCTCGATTTTATTGTGTTAAGAAATGAACTTTTTGGTTTGCTAAGTTTTTGGTGCAACACACGGTTTTAACAAGTAAATAAGAAAACAAGTTGTTGAAAAGATCTTTGCTCTGATTCATGTTCCTTGTGCATGCCATGATGACATTCGGTTTAATCATGTTAGCTAGCCTAGGATCTTTTCAATGAAATTATTTAAAAGACTAAGTATATTTTAAGGAATGAAATGAACAACCTAAACTAATTGAGTGTTGTGTTTGAATGAACATATGTGGATGTGTGTGCTTATATGTATTCGGTTAAGGTTAAGAGGAAGTAGAATTTTAATGCTTAAAATAAACCAAGTTGAATTACATGAATAAAATCTGATGTTTGACTTCTTTTCCTTATTTTATTCGGATACATGGTTAATTTGTGGTTTTGATTGATTTCTTTGCTTTCATTCGGTGATGTGGTCTAAATAAGTTAGGGAGTTCGATTTCATTGGAATGAAAACAAATATGTTGGTTTGAGACTTGAACTAATTTGATTTATTCATAGTTGCATGCCTAAGTGTTGGATGTTAATTGTGTGTAGTGTGATCTGTTGGTGTTATGTTGTAGTTGTATGAACAATTTTGAAATAAACTGCTTTTAAGAAAATCGATTTAACTTGCTTAAGACTTTTTAACTTATGTTCATGACGGTTCAAAGATGTTTTATAATTAAAAACTTGGGTTTTCAAAGTGTTAATTTAAGTTAAGAAGTTATTTAAAATGAAAGGTGTTTTTATAATGTTTTCGGAGCTTTATTAAAATAATTATGTAGAACTCTTTTGCTGCCCAAAATTCGTTGGGACGTGCTTTTATGTTTAAACATGTTTTCGTGTGATCAAAAACTAAGTTTTCCAATGATAGATGGTCTTGGTAATATTCCCAAATTTTTATCAACAGAGGAAGGACATGTATTAAACTAAGAAAAGATTTTCTCAAAATAAGTAATAACGCAAAATGTTTTATTTAATATGAGGAATGATAAAGGAAAGAGGTTGGGGCAGATGGCAGCTCAAGGTTGCAAGGAAAGCACACATTCAACAGCTGGACCTCAGGTGAGAGAGAAGCCTTCCCTAAGACATAGTGGTAGCTAGGTGATTTAGTAGGGCGTTCCGTATCATCTCAAAGATCGGAACTCGTGGTTAGCGTCAGTAGTATAAGCGACAATTGTTTGCTTTGTGTGGTCGCTTATACGAAGGTAACGAAAACCACAACCTTATTGTGTGATGTTGTGTGTTGATAGCATGCCTTGTATTTATTTATGTATAATAATGCTTATCGTATGAAGAACGGCTGTTGGACCTGGTTATGTCCTTAATAAGAAATGGAAATGAATTGGAAGTGATGGAGTAACAAGAGAAGAATAATGATGAAATATTAGAGATTGAGTGGGAAGGAGAGACGAGAGTTGTCTGGAAAGGAAATTGAAAAAGAGAATGAAAACGAGCCAGAGCTGGGGAGTATGATGTTGATTGTTGGGATGAGAGGCGAACCGAGTTGAGCTGAGCTCCTCTGTTCTTGGTTTTAGTCTGGGAGCTAGTGTTGCTCTGGGCTTGCTCCTCCACTAGCACTCAGCACAAAGGTGTTTGAAAAAGAGTTTTGAAAAAGAAATTTTGAGTTGTGAAAACAATTTTTGAAAAAGGTTTGTAAACTGAAATTTTTGAAAAAGGTTTTGGAATGGGATTTTGAAGAAGTTTGTGAAACAATATTTTCCAAGAAATTTTATGACACGGACTCTTGAAAAAGGTTTTACGAAAAGATATTTTGTGGAAACATGATATGAACGAGATCTGGATAAAGTGTATTTGAAATGGTATTTTGGTAGAAGATGATTTTTGAGAATTTTTTTTTTTTTAGGAAATGATGTTTTGGGGGAGGTTGTGAAATTGAGATCATGGTTAAGTTGAGAAATGAGATGTGTATCAAGTGAGTGACCCCCAGCTCTGAGCTACGTGTGATGTGATAAGAAAGAATTGTGCAAAGTAGTGGTCGGGACTCATTGAAGGGATGTACGAAGGATGAGCTGACCAATAGGTTAATTAAGTAAAAGATTTTAAAAGACATTAACAGCGAATACGGTGAGGCATGAGCAGTAGTGGAGAGGAAGGTACCCCGGATATCAGGGATATTCGGGTTGATGAATGCATTAGGGTAGGCACGGGCGGTAAAACGTCACGTTGCCTTGAGTACTATTCTGGGCGGAATGAATCCCACATGTGGCGTACTAACGTGGTAGGGACTGGGTCTAATGCCGTGGTAAGTTCCGCACCCGGGACCGGAATAGTGCTGTCACCCCTATGGCAGTTCAGGAACAGTGAGAGGGACTGGAGTGGGGCATCTTGTTTGCCACTGCGAGGCAGTGTGCCATGATTGTTATTGTTGAGGCTGAGCCTCCTGGTCTGGGACCATTTGTGATTGACAGCTGTCGCGCCCGCACGGTAAAGGTCCTGTACTCCTGTTTGCTTCCGACTAGGTGGTTGGTTGGCCGAGGAGATGTAGGCTTGGAAAGAGAGTGCTAACTACGAAAGAAACGTGTACCTCAATGCTCCTTTAACTTCCCATGATCATCGACGGTTATAAATTGATAAAACATCTTAAGAAACGAGTTATAAGAGAAGAGTTCAAGTAGTGGGAAGGATGAGAAAGAAGTTGAGAACGTATATGTGGGAAAGATATTGAGCCTTATGAAAGAAAGTGGAAATATGAGTGGAGAAGTATAAAAGAAATAATGGTAAGGAGAAATAAATTTTGAGTGGGAGTAATTACGATAGTATGTCTGTTTGTTACTGTGTGTATGTTGTATGTTATTTGTGTTTGTGTCCTATTATTCTGCCTACCGTAATTCCACAACGTCGACGCTACGCGTCCGGATCGCTTACTCTCTCCTGTTCGTTGGCGCATCGGTGTTGCTGGTATTCCAACGGGAAAATGGATCATCACCTGGAGATCTCTACGTGGCGTAGAGATGGGAACGGATGGAAAGCTACACGCTACGGATGGGAATGGATAGGCCATGCTCAGTTGACGATCGCAGACCCGGGACACCAACTAGTACGGAGGAGTCAGCTTTCGGTGCAAAAGCGTCTACCAAGAAAAAGAAGACGCTGGACCCGGTCGTCTTTGATAGGAGCAAGGAATTAGTAATAGGATTAGAATAGGTTGTTGTTTGTAAATCGTATCCAGGATTACCAAAGTGAAGAGCTGTTACTGTACTTAAATTATCTTGAAGCATGCCCGACTTTTAAAGTAATGTATGGACATCCCTTTTTATGAAATATGTTTAAAGTTCTTTGAGGAGAGGAATGGAGTTGCTTAAGTGGAACCAAACTGGTTCTTAATAAAATGTTTTCGGAAAGCAAAGTGAACGAGTTTGGTTCCAAGTAACAACTCGGTTTTCGAAAGAGAAGGTTGAAGGACATCCATAACATTTCAAACAGGTTCTTAACCCTCTAATAATGTTGGAAAAAAAATGGCCTCATTTTTTTAGCAACACAAATAAACAAAAGTCAGTGGTTTTCAGTTTTCGAAAATCGGGCTGTTACAGGTTAGGGTTTCATCCTAGGCTTTTGACTTAAGGGCTCTCCATTAGGATTCAACTATTTAGTTAGGGTTTGTTGGGAATGGGTTAGGTTTTGGTTACTTGGTTTCCACTCCTTAGAAAATTCTAGGCTTTTAAACACACACACACACGGCACACTCATAGACTTACACATACACACCTTAATCACACCCTCTTTCATGCACCTACACGTTGCACACACATATACATGCATATATTCACTCATTCATTCATGCATACACTCACCCATTTCCACGCTTAACACCTACACTCATGCACATATACACATCATGCCAATACATGCATGTTACACACATACCTACATTCACACATGATCACATTCATTTACTGATTTAATTCCACACACAAAACCGCACATACATAGAAAAATGAATCATTCATGCATAGAAATTTTAATGGCACCAAAATACCAAACACGAAACACACTTTCATAAAATAATTCTTATCATATAATCATTTCTAAAAATCACTTTAAAAAAAATTATTTCCTGAAAATCATTTCTTTGAATTCATTTACCACTTTGAAAACGTGAATCAAGACAATTATTTAGAAAAATATCCTTTCAAAAATACTTTTCTCAAAAACAATTCTTTTTATAAATAAAAACAGTTCGAGGATTTTGAGGGGTGTTACAAGATGCGACCTGCAACGGGAATCCGCGGCGGAAGACGTTCGAGTCGCGATCGAACTTTGTGCGCCTTGTTCGCCACCGTGAGCTTGTAGCGCCACTATGGGGTCGCGTGTGAAAAGCACCGGTGAGATGCTGCAACATCACAAGGTGAGAACACGACCATCGCAAACCCCAGCAACGTGAACGATACCGCGAACGGTACCGACGAAGCATCGTGAACCTGGATTTAAAAACAGATCTGCTCCTGGTAGTGGCTTCTCCTTCTTCCTCCCTTGATCTACTGATCTCGACGGCGGTGGAGAGGTGCACATCAGTGTTGATGGCACTGTGAAGCACACCGTGAACGTGAAATCAATCTTGTTTTTTTTGGATGGGAATCGAAGTTTAACGATTCCCACAGACGGCGCCAATGTAGTGTCCCGGTATTGATGGAACACCACGATGTGTGTTGGGGTTGTTGCAGCTGACGAGGGTGACCCCGGTCCTACGTACCCCAGTGATAAGGGGATCAAGCCACACGTAGTTCTTGAGAGTAGGGATGAGAGAACATACCTTAGCCCCTATAGCATGGCGATACTTATAGGGGAAGTTGTGTTGTGGTGCCTTATGGTACTGTTCGGCCCAGTAGGGCTGACGTGGCTCTTAGAGGATAAGAAGGATGAGTTATTTACCCTTATCCTGTACTAGAGAGCTCATGCTAATCCTGTAGCGGTAGGATTTATTATTGTTAACCCTACACTTCCTGTGTATATGTTTGTGAATGTTGTGAATGCTTGGAATCTGTGTGTGACTGTTCTTTGTGCCGCTTGAATGTATTGGAATTGTATTGAAAACTGTTTGTGAGTACTGTTTGTGAAAAATATTTTATAAAAAAAAAAGGAATTTGAATAACTAAAATTGATTTGAAAATTTTAAAGAACCTTCTTTGATCAGTATCTTATAATGTCTAGAACTTAAATAAATCAAGCTGATTGGTTTTGAAGTTTTGCCTTCTTGAATTTTGTATTTGATTTAATAAAGATTTTTAAAGGGTTGTTTTTCATTCAGTGATTAAAGAAACTAATTTTTTTTAATCAAAGTGTTTTAAGATGAGTTAAATGGATTTTACTTTGATAAAGAGATTATTTCAAAGTTTTCTTGAAAACTCTTTTTGAGATCTGATTTGGTTCTGAAACCTTTTAGTTATTGGTAATGTGTTTTCAAGAAAGAAATTGTTTCAAAGTGTTTTAAAACAAAATTAAGAATTCACATAAATCGTTTCTAACGCCCGGGGAAAAATGTCTAGTTCGGGTGTCGGACGCGAAGGAAACGTGGCAAGGTTAGCGACTGGAAATCTTGGAAAGTTTTTGGATGTGTCGTCATCCAGGTGAGTGAGAGTGCTGTGGTCCCGTAACGTGGTTGCTCACAATCCGAATTAGGCGATACAAATATGTGTGTTAGATGTTCTGTTTGCATACTAAATGTTTACTTGCTATGCATCACTAGATGTTTACTTGTTGTGCATACTTTATTTGGTTTAAATATTGTTTAATTTTGTCTGGATAGTGAAATGATGATAATGGAATTGTGAAAGTAATAAGGTGAGACCGAAAAGAGAAAAGGGAAATAAATAAGAAACATGAGAAATAATTGAGAAAGAAATGAGTGATAAGTTGAGAATGAAGAGAAAGTATGAGAATGATTGAGAAAGAGATGAAAAGCGATGCGAATGAAATTGTAAAAGATGTAAAGAGTTGAGATTTGAAAGAGAACGTGGTTATGAAAGTGAGATGTGGTTTGAATGGAGATGTGATTCCTCGTTCATGTTTTTGGAAAGAAGCTTAGTGTTGAGTTGAGCTTGCTCCTCCATTAGCACTCATCCAAAAATGTGATTGTTTTTGAAAAAGGTTTTGAAAAGAGATTTTTGAAAAGCTTTTGTGAAAATGATATTTTGTGAAAGTTTTTGGAAACATTATTGTTGAAAAAGTTTGGCAAAATTCCTAGATTGGTCCTGTACGTTATTTTTTGGTTGCGATTTCTGTAACACCCCGCATTTCCCGTGCATACAGAAATGAATTCGCTAAAAATAAACGTTGAACCTTTGTTTTCTAAAAAGGATTTTCTAAAGAAATGATTTCTTTATGAACTAAATTTGCATTTTGGATACATGAACTTTGGAATTGTGATCTTTTGAATTTTCTGTTTTGAAAATCTTGGGAGGACGAATTTTAAGGAAATATGATTTTGAAAATAAAAGATTTCAATTGTCTTTTAGAAACTCCTTATTATATAAAAAGTTGATTTTATATATATATATTTTAATTTTGTGTGTGCTATGTGTAGATAATTTTTTTACTTTGAAATAGCCTAAGTTTTATTTATAATATGTTCTTGTGGGAAAATTAAATAAATTACCATGACATGAAATCAATTTATGCTATATGCTTGACATGATATATGTTTGATTCAATATGTGAATGTTTCTTGGAAAAAATAAATACATGTGTTTGTATGTGTGTATAATGCTACGGTCCTATGTATGTGTGTATGTGTATAACCCTTGAATTTATTTGCATGATTTTAACACATGTTATAAGTGAAATAATGGAAAATAAAAATGAAACTTGCATGAGGTGTGTGCATGTGTGTTGCTTCGGTGGTGAGGTGTGTGTGTGTGTTTGGGGTAGGTGTTTGAATCATGGGAAAGGAGAATCCTTGGCAAGCTTAGAACTCAAAAAGTGTACCATGCAAATTTTGACTTTCTTGCACCCTAAACCTAGTAACCCATTAGCACCTAGGTTTAATTAGTGTAAAGCTTGGTTAATAGTTTGACCAACCAATAGGAAGCAAACTTAGTCCTAATTCTACTCCATATGTCCCATGGCTTGGCTTGAGCCATGCAAGCCTTAATGATGCCAATTCTACCCTTCCTAGCAACACACTTGGCCGAACTTTCTCAAGGGCAAGAGAGGAAATTGTTGGTTGCCTTTTTATTGCCTTGAACCGTAGCACACCCACCCCATTTGCCTCATAATTCACTTCCAAAACTAAACACATTTTCTAAGAGAGACATTAAGCTCTTAGAAAGAACTAGAAGCTTAGGAAGAAAAGGAGAAACCGTGAGGAACACCAAGGAAGAAGAAGGAGATCTAAACCAAGTCCTTGAACCTTCTTTGAAGACTTAGAGCCTTTGAAGTAGAAGACTCAATTTTCTTGGTAGGTTATAAGAAATCAAGAAGAAAACCATGAGAGTTAGGATTTTCTTTTGGTCTTGTACTTTTCTTTCTTTCTTTCCATTGCATGTTCATTTTTAGTTTGAGAGATGAGTGCAACTATGGACTTTTAATTTTGGTTGTAATATATGGACTCTATGTGCTTTTGTAACATCCCTGGCAGGCAAATGGATTGCGACTATCCCCACATACCAACACGGGTCTTTTCAGCGTGCTTTGTCCTCACTCGCACACTTCCCGGGAAAACTTCCCAGGAGGTCACCCATCCCAGAATTACCCCAAGTCAAGCACGCTTAACCATGGAGTTCTTTTGTGATGGGCTACCGAAAAGAAGATGCATCTTGTTGATATGGGTAGTACTAATCAATTCATTTAAGCCTTCCTGTACTATGTAGTCCCATTCCCACACAGTCTCAGGATCACCCTTTCATTTCGGTATGTTGGTTAATTCATGTACCCCTCCCTTAGAAGCCTGCCAGGAGCCGCTCCTTGTCCGTGCCACTTTGCACCGGCGATCACTCCCCGCCCTCATCAGCCCGGGTCTTACATGCCCACCAGCTTCCGCCTGGTTCGTCCCCGAACCACACCGTATTGGGAGAGGAGCCGCTCTGATACCATTTGTAACATCCCTGGCAGGCAAATGGATTGCGACTATCCCTACATACCAACACGGGTCTTTTCAGCGTGCTTTGTCCTCACTCGCACACTTCCCGGGAAAACTTCCCAGGAGGTCACCCATCCCAGAATTACCCCAAGTCAAGCACGCTTAACCATGGAGTTCTTTTGTGATGGGCTACCGAAAAGAAGATGCATCTTGTTGATATGGGTAGTACTAATCAATTCATTTAAGCCTTCTTGTACTATGTAGTCCCATTCCCACACAGTCTCAGGATCACCCTCTCATTTCGGTATGTTGGTTCATTCATGTACCCCTCCCTTAGAAGCCTGCCAGGAGCCGCTCCTTGTCCGTGCCTCTTTGCACCGGCGATCACTCCCCGCCCTCATCAGCCCGGGTCTTACAATTTCGTCCCTTAACTTTTTTTCGTTTCAAATAAATCCTTAAGTTTGTAACTTGTTTCAAATAAATCTTTTCATCCAATTTTGTCTTAATACCATTAATGAGAGCCTCCTATGTGGCAACCATTGGTCTTACGTGGCTAAAACTCAACGTTACACCCCCAAAGTGATGTGATATGAGGCCAAAAGAGAAAACCAATACAGTTAGGGATAGCCCAATAAGCTTCTATTTTGGTCTCATACGACATCGTTTTGGGGTGTAACTTGATTTTTAGCCTTGCAAGACCATTGATTGCCACATAGGAGGCTCCCATTAACGGTGTTAAAACAGAATTGGATGGAAGGATTTATTTGAAAAAAGTTACAAACTTCCGGATTTATTTGAAACGAAAAAAAGTTAAGGGACGAAATAGCAACCAAAAAATAACTTACAGGACCAATCAAATAGTTTTGCCAAAAAGTTTTGTGAAAGGATTTATGAAATGAGGTTTCTGAAAATGTTTTGTGAAGAAAAAGTTTTGTGAAATCATGTTTTCGAAAAAGTTTTGCGAAAAGATATTTTGAGAAAGACGAGGGAAAGATACTGATGATGTTAATGAGAAATATGCTGAGAATGAGCTTATGAGAATCTTGACTGTGAGATGAAAGTGATATGAGGCAGGATGCCATTGAGATTTAGGGGGACGGATTGCGATTAGTGGTTGGGCTTCGTTGAAGGGATGCACCAAGGACGAGCTGTAACATCCCCAAATTTTAAACCCGAAGATAAATAAATAAATAATAATAATACTAAGCGAATTAGAGAAGAAAGGAGCGTTTAATCGAAGTTAGGATCGGGTCAGAAAAATAGATAATTCGATAATAAACATAATAACAAGGGGAAAATTAAAATAAAATATTTAGGACTCGAAATGGAAATTCCACCGTTGGATATGAGGGTATGATTTTTAGAAGGTTGCTCGTCAAATTTGAGCAAGATCCAACGGTGCACGAAAAAGTTATGGCTATTTGAAGTTGGGGAGAAAATAGCTGAAAAATAGAAAAGTGAAGTACCAGTACCTGAAGGTTTCGCTTAAGCGAAAATCCGTCGCTTAAGCGAAAACGTGAAACTTCCCCACTGAAGCCATTTCGCTTAAGCGAAACTGGTCGCTTAAGCGAAAACCGGTCGTGTCAAGTACTGAAGTCAATTCGCTTAAGCGAATAAATTTCGCTTAAGAAAAAATGGTCAGAGTGGCTTTAAATCGCGCGAGGGACCTTCTTCCTCACTCACTCTCCTCCTTTGTTTCTCTCTCCCTCCGACCTCCCTCCCTCCTCCACCTTCCACCAGACCACCGCCGCCCCTCAACCACCCAAAAACGTCTCCCAACCACCACCCATCATCACCTTCCTCCTCCATCTCTCCCTCTCTTCCCTCACTTCCCATTGCTCTCTCTCTCTCCACCACCACCAACCACTACCGCCGCCGCCCATAGCCTTCACCGCCACCACCTCCACGGTCACCACCTTCACAAACCCCATCCCTCTCTCTCCCTTGACCCTTGCTCTCTTTCCCTCTCCTCTCTCTTCGATCTCTCTCTCCTCTCTCTCCTTCCAATCGGAGCCGCCACCGTGGCCGCCGATCGAACAACCACGAGCCACAACCCCCATAGCTCTCCCTCATTCATTGCTCTCACACCCACGAGCCTTCTCTCTCTCCACGGACGTCACCGGCACCGTTATCGACCCGTGATCGTGCCGGGCTCATGTCGGGAACCTCGAAGCTCGAAGCTCTTGCCTCGTCCAGTCGCGATCGTTCCCGCCAACGAGGAGCAACATCGACGTCGCCATCGTCGCCGAGCTAAAATCCAGGTTTTATTTAAAAAGCCCGAGGTAAGAGGGTTCGCGTTACCTTTACTTAAGAAGTAAATTCTAGGATGCTATAGTGGTAGCTAAGAATAGGGTAATTAAAAGTATGTTAATGAACCTTAGGGTACCCCCGTTGATACAGATAAAATAAATAAAATTGTGATAGGCGGGGAGAGAAAGGTTATCAAAATTAAATGTAAGGTAAAAGAGGGGTTAAAACACGAGAACCATAAGGATGTGCAGAGGGAACTTAGTTAAGAGTTGTTGGGTAATAATGGAATAGGAATAAAATACTAAACTAAATTTTAAATATAAGTAGTTAATAAGTAAGGAATTTAATGAAAAGATAATGGTGCAAGAAGATGGAGTGTAATAGCGATAGATAAATGCAGTAGAGAACTATCATAGGGAAAATAAGTGAATAAGTAAATAATAGTGTGTGAGAGAGGAATCATGGAATAAATTAAGGAACTGCAAACGGGAATTTAAAATATAATGACTATACTAAGTTAAGTAGTGTTAGATAGATATTAGGATAAGAAATGGTAGAAAAAGGAAAAGAAAGAGAAATACTAAAATAGAGGTAAAATAAACATTAGGATGATAAGCCATAAAGTAAAGTTGAATAAGAGCGAGAGTAATTAGTAAAAAGAAAGAGATTAAAGTAGAAAACGTAGGAAAATGTGATAAGTCAAAAACGAAAATAAAGAGTAAAAGATTGAGATAAGCATAAAAGAGTTACTTAAATTATAATAATAGAAAAGATAAATAATTAAGAAAGAAAAGAGAACGGCTGATGGTCTGTTGGACTCAGTCGTAATAAAAGAAGAAAATGGTATCGATGGCAGGCGGGCGGAAGTCACTGTCATCACTAAAAGAAATAAAAGGAAAGAATTGACTCGATAGCAGGCGGACGGAAGTCCCTGTTATCACCAAAAGAAAGAAAAGGAAAGAATGAATTCGATGACAGGCGGACGGAAGTCCCTGTTATCACTAAAAGAAATAAAAGAAAAGAATGAATTCGATGACAGGCGGACGAAAGTCCCTGTTATCACTAAAAGAAGTAAAGGAAAAGAATGAATTCGATGACAGGCGGACCGAAGTCCCTGTTATCACTAAAAGAAAAGGAAGAGAAGAAGAAAAAGAAAAAGAAAAGAAAATGAATAATGAATAAGGGAACTCCTAGCGCTCAGTACCGTACGGCTGGCTGGGGCGGGATTACCTAATGGAAAATGGAAAAAGAATAAAGAATGGGAAAGAAAGAATGAAAAGAGAATCAATAATTAAAAGAATGTGAGATTAAGTGAAGAACTAAAAGAGATTAATTATGTGAATAACTATGAATAAAAGGCATTGATAATTATGCAGGCTTAGTTATTTGGTATGTCTTCTTTTAGGATTTATCTTTTTAAGTTCTGTGTAATGCTACCCTTCTTGATATAATTTTACAGGTACGGAAGCGGAGCTTACACTGTTGCGGCCGAACAGGAAACTCTCCACCACGTGGAGTGTACTTTTGATACCTTTAGCGGATTTTATGTTTAATTATATTAAAAACTGTTATTTTTTTGTAATTTATAATATGTGTAGTTATATGCCCTGAAACTGGTACTAATCGGGCGTTAGGATCTGAACTGGGTTTTAATCTGTTGTGTTTATATTTTTAAATAATTCTGGACTGACAGGTTTATAAGAAGAAATTTTTGGGAAGTCCGAAAAACAGAGGAAACTCTGCCGGATTTTAGTAAAACTTTTCATAAGAAATCAAATTCAATAATGAATTTTCAAACTCTGATTTTATTAAAATTTAAAAATAACTAAATAAAGTGAGGATGTTACATTTATGGTATCAGAGCAGTTTCCCTCGGCCTTGGGGTGTGGAATCACAACTCCTATGGTTTACTCACCAAGCGAGTGACCAAATGTTAGTGTCAAGTTTTAGAATAGGCGAATAGGTACACTTAATTTAAGAGTTTTTAGTTAATTGTGGAATAACGTAATCTTTTTCAGAACTCAGTCATCATGCCTCGGAGACGTACTCAGGATGAAAGGATGGCTGCTATACTTGAGAATCTGATCCAAATGAATCAGAATCAGGCTGAAACAGCAGCAGCTGCCGCAGCAGCAGCAGCCGCCGCACTCCACCAACCATCAGGCCCAATTGGCATCGATTGGCTAGCTAGATTCAGGCAGAACGATCCGCCCAAGTTTAAAGGTGGATACAATCCGGATGCAACCCAAAGATGGCTCCAAGAATTGGAGAAGATTTTTCGCACGATTTCATCGCCTGCGGAGCAAATAGTTCTTTTGGCGGCGTACATGCTCACTGGAGAAGCCGAATATTGGTGGGAGCGTGTACGAAGGGAAATGGATATCGCTAACCAGGAGGTCACCCGGGATGTGTTCAGAATCAGGTTCCTAGGGAAGTACTTTCCGGAAGATGTCGGCCGAGAAAAAGAGCTGGCATTCCTGAACTTAACATAGGGAAGTATGTGCGTTGGAGAATATGCCGCACACTTTGAAGACCTCATCCGGTATTCTGGGAGCTATAGGGATGCTGATGAAAGAACTAAGTGCATCAAGTTTGAAGCAGGACTTCGCACTGAGATCAAGGTAGCTTTTGAATTCCAGAACATAGATAATTTGGCCCAGCTAGTGAATATGGCTAGCACTTATGAGAAGGGATTGAGGCGGAAGACATCCAAGGATAGGAATAGGATGATACAGTGGGCTGAAGGTTCTAGCAGAGGCAGGGTACCGGCTCAGGAATCCGATACACATGCCGACATTAACGCTATGGAAATAGTGCCAATGGACACGGCTCCAGACGTGAATGCTCCAAGACCTAGATTACCCTGTCCAGAGTGTGGAAAACCTCACAGGCGTTTGTGTATGCGGCTGAAGCAGCACAATAAAGAGGGTCTTTGCTACCAATGTGGGCAACCGGGACACATTGGGGCTAATTGTCCCGAGCGCACCGGGCGAGAGGATTAGTAAACCGGCTCGAGGTAATTTTTCTATATCAATAATGTATCAACTGTTTACCTATAAAATTCTATATATAGGTTAAACGCGTTTAGTGTAACCAAGAAGAAATCAATAGGTGCTAAGACCTTAGCCAGAAGTTCCACCAAACACATATGATGATATTGTCACTGGTAGAAGGTAAGGTTAGAACTGATCACTCTAACTCTTGCATCTGCTGGAGGATGATACCACCAACAAACCTGACAATGATATTGCCATTGATAGATGTAAGATTGGGATTGATCACCTCGATCTTTGCACCTATTGGTGATCGATGTCATTGACACATTTCATCTAAAACCGAAATAATCAAATTAATAAGTGTTAAAGTAGACCCCTAGAAGGAACAGAGCTAAACCGAGAAGAGTTCCTTCTGAACTCTTTGCATAGCATTAAAGAGTGGAGTGAAAAAGTGTAAAATCCTTGAGAGACTCGAGCGAACCTTATAGATATTCCCTGCAACTGAGTCGAATTAGGAAGTAGACAATTTGGAACCCGCCTAGAAGTCTAATCAAAGTTTCCGAACGATTCCCTCAAAGGAGGCAAGTCTTAGTCACTGTGTTAGGTACCCTTACCAAGACCAATCAAAACAGCCGCAGGTTCATAGAGAACGCATCTTTTGATGACTTTCTGCTGAAAATGCACACTTAAGGATAATCCCCATTGTCTTCTTGCTTGACATGTATCCAGTACATCCTGGGTCGTCGTAAGGAGACTATGAAACCCATCCTTGAGTGCTTCATGTTTCTTCTTTTCATCTTCACTCTCTTCAAGTTTCAAGCGTCTCATATGTATACATGAGAATTCACCAAGACGTAGGAACCCAATATAGTTCTATGCCTACCGATGGATAACCATCCACGTGTTCCTTCTAACCTTGGATACCGATTGAGAACCTATGTACTCGATTCTGAATAACGAATGAGCATACCCCAAGCATTGATATAACCAAGTATGTTGATGTTAAGTGGGGGAGGATTTCAATCCAAGGAATGGAAGATGAAACTTTAACAACAAGAAAATTGTGGATCCTATCCGAGTAACAAGGTGGAATGCAAAACGGTAACGAAGCGTAAGGAAGATTGTATCGAGCCGGACTCAATGTCTGATGATCATACCATAACCCGTAGGGCTAATGAATACCTCACCCCAAACGTTCCGCATTAACCGTCGAAGAGGTTCGCGAAGAATGGAACGAGAATTAAACTAAGAATCAATCAATACCTCCTCGGACCATCAGACAATTGGGAAATAAGTTTAGACCCTGACCTCGACCCTTAAGTGAAATCGACCCGTAGGAACCCCTATACCAAATTGAAATCGTTAAACGAACGAAAGGGAAATACCACCGGAGTAGAATTCAGATATAGCTAAGGTGGATTCGAAGGGCGACCTCACTAGACTCACTTGAAGGAGTAAGAAACGAACAGAGAAAGAGTGGAGTCGCGAAGTGGAGTCTCACTTAAGAGGTTATGTCGGAGCACCGCAAATGATTGTCTCAGTCTCTTAAAGACTCTGTGTATTACGCGGATTCCTGAGTGACTGAGATAAACCATACATGAGGCAAATAATTATAACGCAGACCCCTTAACTTAGAACTTCCTCAAAGGGAAGATTGGAACCGAAGGAATTGAAATGACATGGGTGGAAACTATGTCAAGGGATACTCCTCCAAGTTAAGGGACAACTGGAATTTCGGAGACGAAATTCAAATAAGTGGGGGAGAAATGTAACATCCCCAAATTTTAAACCCGAAGATAAATAAATAAATAATAATAATACTAAGCGAATTAGAGAAGAAAGGAGCGTTAAATCGAAGTTAGGATCGGGTCAGAAAAATAGATAATTCGATAATAAACATAATAACAAGGGGAAAATTAAAATAAAATATTTGGGACTCAAAATGGAATTTCCACCGTTGGATATGAGGGTATGATTTTTAGAAGGTTGCTCGTCAAATTTGAGCAAGATCCAACGGTGCACGAAAAAGTTATGGCTATTTGAAGTTGGGGGAGAAAATAGCTGAAAAATAGAAAAGTGAAGTAGCATTACCTGAAGGTTTCGCTTAAGCGAAAATCCGTCGCTTAAGCGAAAACGTGAAACTTCCCCACTGAAGCCATTTCGCTTAAGCGAAACTGGTCGCTTAAGCGAAAACCGGTCGTGTCAAGTACTGAAGCCAATTCGCTTAAGCGAATAAATTTCGCTTAAGCAAAAATGGTCAGAGTGGCTTTAAATCGCGCGAGGGACCTTCTTCCTCACTCACTCTCCTCCTTTGTTTCTCTCTCCCTCCGACCTCCCTCCCTCCTCCACCTTCCACCGGACCACCGCCGCCCCTCAACCACCCAAAACCGCCTCCCAACCACCACCCATCATCACCTTCCTCCTCGATCTCTCCCTCACTTCCTTCACTTCCCATTGCTCTCTCTCTCTCTCCACCACCACCAACCACTACCGCCGCCGCCCATAGCCTCCACCGCCACCACCTCCACGATCACCACCTTCACAAACCCCATCCCTCTCTCTCCCTTGACCCTTGCTCTCTTTCCCTCTCCTCTCTCTTCGATCTCTCTCTCCTCTCTCTCCTTCCAATCGGAGCCGCCACCGTGGCCGCCGATCGAACCACCACGGGCCACAACCCCCATAGCTCTCCCTCATTCATTGCTCTCACATCCACGAGCCTTCTCTCTCTCCACGGACGTCATCGGCGCCGTTATCGACCCGTGATCGTGTCGGGCTCATGTCGGGAACCTCGAAGCTCGAAGCTCTTGCCTCGGTCCAGTCGCGATCGTTCCCGCGAACGAGGAGCAACATCGACGCCGCCATCGTCGCCGAGCTAAAATCCAGGTTTTATTTAAAAAGCCCGAGGTAAGAGGGTTCGCGTTACCTTTACTTAAGAAGTAAATTCTAGGGTGCTATAGTGGTAGCTAAGAATAGGGTAATTAAAAGTATGTTAATGAACCTTAGGGTACCCCCGTTGATATAGATAAAATAAATAAAATTGTGACGAGAAACCACACCCAAGGGAATAGAATGTATGTGCGTAGAATAAAGTTTGGAATGAGTGAGTGTATTTAGAATACTAAAAGAGTTAATAGAGAATGAAAATATAGAAAAGTATAAAATAAAACCAAGGAGAATTGTTAGAGAGAACCAACAAAACGTGAGAGTAAAATGATATAGGGTAATTGTGATAGGCGGTGTAACACCCCGAAGATTCCTCATAATAAATTAAGACACTAAAGAAATTATTTTTGAGAAAAGTATTTTGAAAGGGTATTTTCTTAAATAATTTTCCTTAATTCATGTTTTCTTAAGTAATGAATGATTTTACAAGAATTGATTCTCTAAGATAATATCCAACATTTAAAGGTTTGGTTTGTGTGCTTAATGATTTTATAAAAATGTTGCGATTTATTTTGTGAAGATTTAAAATTTATGAGTGAATGTATGTGAATAAAAATGTGTATACGTGAGGATGAGCAATGTGTGGATTTATATGTATGATATATGTGTGAGCCGTATGAACATGATGCCATCAAAGTGTTAATTGTGTGCATGACTAGGTGTGTGAATGTGTGTATGCTTAGATATATGTTAAGTGCATATGTGTATGATATGTGTTGATGGAAATTAAAATTATATGTGCATGTGTGTGTTAGTATGTGGGGTTCGGCCATGTTGATATTAGGAGGACCAAGTAGGAGTCAATCCCTTATGCATTAAGAAAGTAAAGTTTGAATAGAAAAATAGGAGGTGTGAGTCATGAGGCTAGGAGAGGCTAGGGTACATGAGTCATGAAGTCTAGTGGAGACTTTCTCCACCCTTGTCTCCACCGAAAAGACCCCCTCCATGCAGCAATTAGGTTGGCCAAATTGCCCTCCATTCTCCACTTGGAACCGAGGCTAGGAAAGGAAATCCCCATGTCATTGCCTTTGATCTTAAACCGTAGGAATGAGTTAGGACTCATTCTCCATTCACTTCATCACATTGCTTTCACACAAACACCAACACCAACACAAACACACTTCTCTCAAGAGTAACCTTCAACTCTTGAGGCTCATAGTAAGAAAGAGGGAAACCGTGAGAGGAAGAGAAGAAAGGAGAGTGAAATCCCAAAGCCTTCAACTCCAAACTTCCTTGATTCCTTTCTTAACCCTTTCTTCATCGAAGATTAAGGAGAAAAACCATTAACCTTAGAAGAAGAGGGAGAAGCCGAGGCCCAACCAAGAGGAAAAAGGAGAGAAGAGATTTAAAGATTTAAGTTAGAAATTAAGGTAGAATGAGTTTTTGGTTAAGTGATTTTGGGGTGTAAAAGACTTTTAATGGACCTTGTTTAATTTTGATGCATGTATTTATTTTTGAATGATCTTGAGGTTTAAAGGTCCCATATGTTATTTTCATGCTTTGATTTTGAATGTTGTTGTTAATAAGTCTTGATTTCCTACTTGTAAATTTCCTTTGCCACGGTTTTAGTTTGAAATTGTGTTTAAAACTTATGGATTGC
Source organism: Crotalaria pallida (assembly GCA_037953625.1). Classification (NCBI taxonomy): domain Eukaryota; kingdom Viridiplantae; phylum Streptophyta; class Magnoliopsida; order Fabales; family Fabaceae; genus Crotalaria; species Crotalaria pallida. The sequence goes on along the minus strand of CM075655.1, from coordinate 82,527,310 downwards.
TTTGATCTTCACATGCATGTGATCTTGTGGCCTTACAACTCTTATTTTTCCTTGCATGTCTTCTTTACGTATTTATCTCGGATTTTTGTGAATAAATGAACTTAAAAAATTTTCAAATCCATGACTAAATGATTCGGCCATGAGTAGAAATATTAGGTTTTGATGTTCTAATTGGATCTATGTGATTTCATGCTACTCCTATGTTATTTTCTAAGCTTACTCTTTGCGGTTTGTTTGAAGATTTAAGTTTAAGTCTATATGTTTTGTCTTGATCTCTTTATTTCATGCAAGGTTCTAATTGATAAGGTGTCTTCTCGTGTGAATAGCTGGAAGACTAGAAACTTATCTTACCAAGCTAGGTGCATTTTGATTAACTCTGTTCTCCTCACTCTTCACACCTATTGGGCTTCTGTTTTCATTATTCCTAAGGCTGTCCTAAGGGGTGTTGAGAAGATTTGTAGAAAGTTTTTATGGGGTGACAAGCATGCTGGTAATGTCAGCTGGGCTCAGGTTTGTAAGGAAAAGAGATTTGGAGGTCTAGGGTTCAATAACTCAGTGCTATGGAACCAAGCTGCTTTGGGCAAGAAAATTTGGAACATTGCTGGGAAGGAGGATATCTTATGGGTTAAGTGGGTTAATCAAATCTACTTAAGAAATGAGAGCATTTGGGAGGCTCAGCCTCGTCAGGATCAAGGATGGCACTATAAACAGCTTCTTAAGGTAAGGAATCGATTGGCTCCTGGGGTAGCTAATGGGATGTGGTTGAATGGGGAGTATTCAGTTGAGTTGGGATACAGATTCCTCTGTGGTCATCTTGAGAAATTCAAGTTTCACGGAGTTGCGTGGAACTCTCTCTTCATTCCTAAACATTGCTTTATCATGTGGCTAATGTTGCTTAACAGGCTTAGCACTTGTGATCGTTTGAAGAACTATCTAAACCTAAGTTCGACGCTATGCCCCTTATGTTAGCAGGAACAAGAATCTAGTGAACACTTGTTTTTTAGGTGCAATTGGAGTAAGGATCTACTTACTCTTCTTGCAAACTGGATGTGCATGCCAATTGATTCTTATGATAGTTACAAATTGATTAAATGGGTGAGCTATGGAGCTAAAGAGAAGACTTACCGGAAGGTGGTGAGAGAAGTCCTTGCGGCGGCGGTCTACGAAATCTGGACAGAGCGGTGTAGGCGTCGTTTCCAGTCCAAGAAGCAAAAGCCAGAAGCTAGAAGTAAAGTGGTCCTTCGTGAGATTGCAGTGAGAATAAGAAATAAGTTAGGTGATGTCAGCAAGTGCAAGAATGTAGTGTTAGTGCAAAGAGTTTTGTCTCTTCTTTAATTATTTGCATCTTTAGGGTCTGACTTTTGAACACCCCAATGAACCCTTCCCAGAAGGTGGCATTGGTTTTTTTTTGTAAGTGCTGAATTTTGAGAGTTGGTATTAATAAATTTTTTATTTACCAAAAAAAATGCTGTTAAATTTTTTATAATATATATATATATGTATGTGTATAATATTATTAAAACCCAATGAATCATAAGTGGAGGTTAGCACAAATGGTAATGAGTTTGTGTTACTTATTAAAGAATGCGGTTGGTCGTTTTATCCCTGACTCTTGTGAATATAAGAAGCCTATCTGGGAGGGTTGTCCTAAAGGGACCTATAATACCTGGAGGGATTAATCACCCCATTGAGCACAGGTGGATACCCTTTCAAAGACAAATAAATAAATGAACCATACTCAATTTCAAAAAAAAAGTGTAATAAACTAAACATTTAAACAAATGAATGAAAGATATGTAATTTGTTCTACTATTTTATCTTTGGTGAGTCATTTACATTGAGTATATTTCTATATCATATTTAAACTTCACATTATTTTTCATAATAAATGCAAGGTTTAGCGGTGAGTTTATAGGTATTAAGAATAATTTGGAAAAGTCCTTGTTTTAATTGAAATGATATTCAAACTTTGTCATTAGAACTTTTTTTTTATTACAAGTTTTTCAAGTATTGCTAGCAAGTGTATTAAATTAGAGGTTCTATTTTTTCTCTTTACCCAGGCCTATAAAATGTCAAGACCGGTCCTGCAGCCTGCACAATTATATACAACAATCCAAAATATTCGAGTACCAAAGAATGTAAGGTTGAGACATCAATGTTGACACCAAAAATAATATGTAAGCATCGAGTTGAAAAATGTGACACCCTCATTTTATGTTATGAAAATAGTTAATAATTCCAAATGATTGAAATACTTGCTATCAAAAGTCAGGACTGAAAATTTTTTCCCTTTTTCAGTGTTTACTTGCTTATTTGTAAATCCTGCTTTCAGACAAATAAATTGAATTCGGCATAATGTTATTTTAATTACCAAAAAGGCTCTCGAGACAATGTCTTTTAAACATAGTAAAACATCTTTGAAGCCCTTATTAAAGTATATTATTTGTCTCTCGAGATTGATCGAATATATAAAATATCACTTATTGCCGAATCCTTTTTGAATCAAAATCAGAGTATGCGGAAGTAAAAGTAATACTTATGGGGCACTGCTGAGGTAAATAAAACATAACATATATATATATATATATATATATATATATATCATAACATAAAACCCCATCAGTATCATCAGTAGCAAGTAGTGAAAGTTGAGATAGCAAGTTTGGTGAAATATATACAAACCAACTGCATAAAATAACCTCACTCTAAGACCTCTCAAAATATATACACTATATCATATAATCCAAAAGTAGAAGTCCCAGAGCAGGTCATCCATGTCCTCAGTGTGACGACCCAACTTTTATTCCAAAGTTAAATATTCATACTTTGAAAATACGACCATTTTTTTTTCTTTGAAACTAAAAGCCAAGTCATCATCCATTATCAAACTTTGCGGAATTTTCGAAACATCGAGTCATGAAAACAAGTGATATAACATCATATTTCATTCATACTAAAAAGGGTACATCTCATTTTCTTCATTGAAACAAAATACATAATTACTTGACTTAACACTCTAGGCCATTACATTATATTACATATATTACAACAAAATTCGTAATAACCTAGAGCATATGGTTCATAACTCAAAATATAAAATAACATAGATAAGAGAAAACCTGATGGGTTATATCAGTCACATTCCACCCCACAACTTAACTTAGTCGTCAGTTCCCCACTGACTTCCAGTCGAGTTGTCCATAAAGTCATCCACCATCTGATTCGCATTATCCACCGGATCCTCATCCTCGATTGGATCCTCCTCTTCCTCTTCCACCTCTTCTTGTACCGAATCGTCAGGCACATATATTGGAGTTCGGGATCGAACTTGAGGAGAAGGACTAGGACGAGTAGGAACCTCTAGGATGATCCTTTCTGAGGAGAGTGAGGGACTCGGTGGGATAGTGCGTCTCGGAAAACGTCTTGGTGGTGGTGGAGGGGTTCCATTTCTCAAAACAAAATTTGGCGGAATGTGCATGATGTAAACCATTGGAATTCTCGATCTAAGCGGACGCATACGGGAATATGGATTAGGATGGCGGAAGATAACTTCCACATCCCCCTCATATGTAGCCCTATGGTCCTCAAAATTCCACTCCCCATTAGGGAGCGGCCTCATCTCCACGCAGAACATGTTTCTCGCCATCACCTACACAAGGGATTGGGAGTGAGTCATAGCTAAATACAATAACAAATGAGCATGACAGCGGCTAGAAATAACAAGCACAAGTTTTCAAATAGCAATAATAAATGCATATGTATATGCTCAAACTTTCTTTTATAATATTTCAATTAGTGTCGTGATGCATGCCTACTCCTCATTCATGCTACGCGGTTTGGCATCCGAGTATCTCAGGCTCGGGATATTCTCAATCCTATATTTCATCAAACCGGAGCGTATCCACAACCCATGCGTCACGATTGATTGGGAACTAGCCTTCATAACATTTTCATGTTACGGAATCCAAATCATCATAGCATCTTCAGTGCTATGGCATCACAGCTTATTCAATGTTGCGGAATACGTCTAACTATGCCAGATTCCACAATCGAAATCGGAGCAACTCCATGCATGTCAATGCCACACATACTTTTCATTTTATTTCTTTCTTTTTCATCACATCCTTGAACATCATGTCTCCAATATAGAGACCCAAAGTTCATAATCCTTCTTAATTACAATTCACCTTTTCTTTTGCATTAACTGGTGCTTGTGCTTTCCAAAAATTCCATCAGCGGCCCAGCCACTTTGTGATGGTTTTATACAATAGGAATTAATCATATTATTTAATTAGTGCAACGACCCCATTTAGGACTCCCAAAATATCAACCAAGTGGGTAAAGACTTCCACTGGGACGTGGGAACAAAATCAACCAAATGGGTGTACGCACCTCCATTGGGACATCCTGTCCGAATATGTCAACCACTGAATAAAATTCCAGTAGGACTCATCCAGGATAAAAATCAACCAATGGGATTAAGAGAAATAATTAGGATTTAATAACATAGGAGATTAGACGAGTTAATCTTTAATAAAATTATAGAAAAGTAAAGGTTTTCTGAAAAATTCATTGAATTACTCGAGTAGTTCTTTGTCTACTCGAGTGTTCTTGTGAAATTACTCGAGTCCTTAAGAAATACTCGAGTGTTCTTCCACTTTTCCAGAATACTCGAGTCTTTCTTAAATTACTCGAGTGTTTTTGCTGCAACAGCACCAGTTTCTGCACTTTACAATGTCAATTCGATTTCTGAGCCTTGTCCTTCCATTCTTATGCAAAACAGTAACTTAGACTCATGAAACAAATATGTTAGAACATGTAATCAACACTGAAACAACATCAAATACAGTAATTCACAGAATCAACATAAACTTAGAAAATAACCATTTCAAGATATGAAATTCATTTCCACTTGATTTTAACTTTGAAAATTGATCCAGTGAGCATTATTAGGTCCATTTAAACTTGTTTGGCTTAGAAAACCTTGGGTTTATGACCTCCATGTCATATTCCCAATTCCAACTTCATCCCTTGATGAACCTTGTGAGGTTCCTACATTTCTAGCTTGAAATTACTCATTCTAGTATTTAGGTAACTCCTTCCTTACCTCAGAGAAGTTAAACAAAGTACAGATTGATCAAAAGAGTAACTGGATTCGAATTTGGTTTCTGGACTTGGTGCAAAACAGTTGCACTGGCTGACTTTGGAATCAATTGCACCACGAATAAGGCATGAAACAGAATGAAACAAGTTAGTTTCAGAAACTAGGAAGTACTAACTTTAAATGAAAACAAGTTTGAAATCGAAAGGATTCCTGGATTTACCAAACGGATTCAAGGAAAGAGGGTGTTTAGTGCTGAACTTTGCTCTGTTTTTGCAGCTTCAAGACCTCAACTTTGGACACCTAGAACTTGATCTACAGAAGGCCTTTTGAAGTGATTTCGAGTTCTAATTCAAGAATGGAATCAGAACTTCAGTTTGTGTTTAGGTTTCAACGGAAATGGGTAAGGATTGAGAGAGAATGAAGGGATCAAAGTGAGCTCTGTAACACAGAGGAATTTCTTGTCAAATTCGGGTTTCAAGAGATTTTTGAGCTTTTGAGCTTCAATGGCCATTCATTTATAAGCTAGGATTACCTTCCTTCGAAGTAAGGTGCAGCTCTGTGCTTGTCATGTCAAGAAACCGCGTTTTGGTGCGAAAATTAAATGAAAACCGACTTATACACTTAACCAGACTGCTCGATTTACTCGAGTCTTTTGCGTTATACTCTAGTACTTTTCAGAAACTCAAGAACACTCGAGTCCTTTCTGAAATACTCGAGTCTTTTGGCTAAAAATTCAAATTTTCAAACAGATAATGGTTTTACTCGAGTTCCCTCTAAAATACTCGAGTAAAATGACCTAATTCATTATTTTATTCCACACATTATTATTTAATTAATTTATTTGTTTATTAAAATACAGGGTCTTACATCCTCCCCCACTTAAATAGAATTTCGTCCTCGAAATTCCGATTTATATAAATAGATGCGGATATTCATTCCTCATCTTAGACTCTAATTCCCATATGGAGTCAGACGCTCCACTCTGCCCCCAAAGAACTCGTACTAACGGGATCTCTTTCCCTCGCAACTTCTTGATCCTTCTATCCTCTATTCTCACGGGTCCAACATCAAACGTGAGATTTTCTTTCAGCGGTATCAAATCTTGTTGCAATTGCACAATCGAAGATGGATCTTGGATAAATTTGCGAAGCTGAGAGACATGGAAAACATTGTGCAGGTTGGACAAAAATGGGGGTAGGGCGATCTGATACGCGACAGGGCCTACTCGTTTCAAAATCTGATAAGGGCCGATGAACTTAGGAGATAGCTTCTTTGGCTTCATTACCCTTCCAATTCCAGTCGTTGGCACGACTCGCAGGAATACATGATCTCCTTCTTTAAATTAGAGCTTGGATCTTCGTTGGTCGGCATAACTCTTCTGGCGACTTTGAGCGATCTTCATCTTCTCTTGGATAGTCCTTACCTTTTCAGTCGTTTCTTGAACTAATTCAGGTCCGATGAGAGCATTCTCCCCCACTTGGAACCAACATAGCGGGGTTCTACACTTCCTTCCATAGAGGGCTTCGTACGGGGCCATACCGATGCTCGCGTGATAACTATTATTGTAGGTGAATTCCACAAGCAGCAATAATCGGTCCCAACCTTCTTGATATTCCAGAACACACGCTCGAAGCAGGTCTTCCAACGATTGAATCGTTCTTTCCGATTGACCATCGGTTTGAGGGTGATAAGCGGAACTCATCCTCAACTGCGTTCCCAATGCCTGATGTAAACTCTGCCATAACCGGGACACGAAACGGGGATCACGATCCGATACAATACTCGAGGGAATTCCGTGCAATCTAACAATCTCCTTAATGTTCAATCTTGCAAGCTTCTCCAACGGATACTGCATGTTGATGGGAATGAAATGTGCAGACTTCGTTAAGCGATCAACCACAACCCAAATTGCATCAAAGCCTTCTCTTGCTCTTGGAAAACCACTTACGAAATCCATAGCTATTCCATCCCACTTCCATTCTGGTATGTTTAAAGGTTGTAGTTCTCCTCCAGGCTTCTTATGCTCGATCTTCGCCTTTTAGCAGACAAGGCAAGACGCTACGTAAGACGCAACATCCCTCTTTAGTCCGGGCCACCAAAACATCCTCTTCAGGTCTTGATACATCTTCGTTGATCCATGATGCATACTCAGCTTGCTCTTGTGGGCTTCCTCTAATACAGCTCTTCTTAATTCTTGATTTGCCGGGATGCAGATTCGATCCCTGAATCTCAAAATACCATCAGATCCTAATTGGAATTCCGGTTCCACTCCTTCCATCCCTAATCTTTTCTTTTCTAGAAGCTCCTCGTCCGCTTGTTGCAGGGTTCGGACTTGACCCTCAAACTCATTTGTGATTTGCAACATTCCTAACTTGACGCAACTTGGCTTGAACTGAATTGCCAAATTCAAGTTGCGGAATTCCTCAACTAGCTGAGCTTCTTTTATCATCATTGTACTCACGTGCAGCATCTTCCTACTAAGAGCGTCGGCTACAACATTAGCTTTGCCGGGGTGGTAATGCAATTCGAATTCATAATCCTTCAAGAATTCCATCCACCTACGTTGCCTCATATTCAGCTCCTTTTGGTCGAAGAGATACTTCATGCTTTTATGGTCGCTGAATACTTGGAACGTATTACCATACAGGTAATGTCTCCAAATCTTCAAAGCAAAGACAATGGCAGCCAATTCCAAGTCGTGAGTAGGATAGTTCCCTTCATGCACCTTCAGCTGACGAGATGCATAAGCAACAACTTTCCCTTCTTGCATCAAGACACAACCTAAACCTTGTCGAGATGCATCACAATAAACATCGAAGCTTTTCCTAGGATCGGGCAAAGTTAACACTGGAGATGATGTTAACTTGTCCTTCAACGTCTGGAAGCTAACTTCACACTTCTCGTCCCAGACAAAAGGTTGCTCTTTCCGGGTCAAACGAGTCAACGGAAGAGCCAACTTGGAAAAACCTTCGATGAACTTCCGATAATATCCAGCTAACCCAAGAAAACTTCTTATTTCAGTCACCGTCTTTGGTCTTTCCCATTGTAGAACTGATTCCACTTTGGCCGGATCCACAGCCACACCATCCTTCGAAATTATATGACCCAAGAAATTGACTTTTTCAAGCCAAAATTCACACTTGGCCAGCTTAGCATATAATTTCTTCTCCCTCAAGGTCTCCAAAATGATCTTCAAATGATTAGCGTGCTCCACCGGATTCTTCGAATAGATGAGAATATCATCGATAAACACCACGACGAAGGAATCCAGGTAGGGTCGGAATAATCTATTCATGTAATCCATGAATATTGCTGGAGCATTAGTCAACCCAAATGGCATCACCACATATTCGTAGTGTCCATAACGTGACCGAAAAGCAGTCTTCGGTATATCTTCCTCCTTAACTCTGATCTGATGATAACCTGACCTCAGATCAATCTTTGAAAACACCGATGCTCCTCTCACTTGATCTATCAAATCATCAATTCTTGGCAACGGGTACTTGTTCTTGATGGTAACTTTGTTTAGTTGCCTATAATCAATGCACATTCTCATTGATCCATCCTTCTTCTTCACGAATAAAACTAGCGCTCCCCAAGGCGACACACTTGGTCTGATGAATTGCTTCTCTAACAAATCTTCCACTTGCTTCTTCAATTTAGCTAATTCTGCTGGAGCCATACGATAAGGGGCGATAGAGATAGGGCCAGTACCGGGGACTAGGTCAATACTGAATTCTATCTCTCGATGCGGCGACAAACTGGGCACTTCATCGGGAAACACTTCGGGAAACTCTCGAATAACCGGGATGTCTTCGATCTTTGCTTCTTCCTTCTTTTCTTCAGCGATGGCCGAAAATAGGCACACGTAACCTCCAGGTTGCTTGGCCGACGACTTCTCACCAGGAAACACGATCGTTCCAGCCTTGCAGTCGATTACCACATGATTGGACGCCATCCAATCCATGCCCAAAATGACATCGAGATTGGACAATGGCAAACAAATCAGATTTATCCGAGAAATCTGATCTCCTATGCTAACAACACAACCGACACATGCTCTTGATGCAACAACAGGAGCATTCGTGGGGGTAGACACACTCAGATTAAACGGGGTCTCCGAGACAGACAAATTTAAACGCTTGACACATGCCTCCGAGATGAAGGAATGCGTTGCTCCAGAATCAAATAAAAAGCGACAAGGCATGCCATTGAGGAAATGGTTACCTTGCACAAGGTTGTCGGCCTGCTTTGCTTCCTCTCCAGACATCATGAACACCTTTCCATTGACCCAAGGCTTGCTTCCTTGTCCTTGGTTGCTTTGGCGCGGGGGTTGGCGGCACGCACGGCCGATGTGTCCGGTCCCTCCACAATTGAAACAGACTGGTGGCTTGTCCCTCCAGCATTCTTGACCAGGATGAGAGCGTTGACACTTGCTACAAATCTCTGCCGGAGCCGGAAGACTGGCTACTCCAGAAGGTTGTGCTCTTCCCTTTCCTTTGTGCCAATAAGGGCCTCCACGATTTCCACGATTATTCTTGTGCTGATGTCGGTGGGGTCCATGGCCTCCTTGGCTGACTTCCTTCTTGAAATTGTTCTTCTCGAAAATGCGACATGCACTAATCAAGGTTGGATAGTGACGAATCCTTTGCACGCTTACAGCTAGCTTGATATCCGACCTTAGCCCATTCTCAAACCGGGTGCACTTCGAGTATTCGTCAGGATGATATTGGAAGTACGGGGAGTACTTCATCAGCTCCTCAAACTTTTCAGCATACTGGTCGACAGTCATGCTGCCTTGCTTCAAGTCTAAGAATTCCATCTCCTTTTGGATCCGAACATCATCCGGGAAGTACCTCTCCAAGAATTTCTCCGTGAAGACTTCCCAAGAGAGCTCGCGATGATCATACTCCAAGAACTGGCAGGTCTGCTCCCACCAAGTTGCAGCTTCTCCATTCAGCATGTAAGCCGCGAACGTGACCTTTTGAGCTTCCGTGAGAGTCAGCCTTCGGAAAATCTTATTCATCTCAGCTAACCAGAACTGGGCTTGCTCAGGGCAACGACCACCCCGAGAAGCCAGGGGGTTTACATCTACGGAAAGAATCTAGTCTTTGAAATTCAACAGGGGTTACATTGCTGGGAGGACGGGTTTGCTGCAAGTTTTCTAGAACCGCAGCCATACGTGTCAGAGCCTCAGCAATGTTAGCGTTATTACGTCCAGCCATCTATCCTACATAATCCAAAGGGGAAAACTTAATTAGATTCTGCTATTCTATATCTCAAAATGCAAACATGATTCTAGAGTATGCAATGGTTAGTGTGTAAGGCCACACTCCAAGGCCGAGAGTTGAACCATTGCTCTGATACCACTAAATGTGACGACCTAACTTTTATTCCAAAGTTAAATATTCATACTTAGAAAATACGACCATTTTTTTTCTTTGAAACTAAAAGCCAAGTCATCATCCATTATCAAACTTTGCGGAATTTTCGAAACATCGAGTCATGAAAACAAGTGATATAACATCATATTTCATTCATACTAAAAAGGGTACATCCCATTTTCTTCATTGAAACAAAATACATAATTACTTGACTTAACACTCTAGGCCATTACATTATATTACATATATTACAACAAAATTCGTAATAACCTAGAGCATATGGTTCATAACTAAAAATATAAAATAACATAGATAAGAGAAAACCTGATGGGTTATATCAGTCACATTCCACCCCACAACTTAACTTAGTCGTCAGTTCCCCACTGACTTCCAGTCGAGTTGTCCATAAAGTCATCCACCATCTGATTCGCATTATCCACCGGATCCTCATCCTCGATTGGATCCTCCTCTTCCTCTTCCTCCTCTTCTTGTACCGAATCGTCAAGCACATATATCGGAGTTCGGGATCGAACTTGAGGAGAAGGACTAGGACGAGTAGGAACCTCTAGGATGATCCTTTCTGAGGAGAGTGAGGGACTCGGTGGGATAGTGCGTCTCGGAAAACGTCTTGGTGGTGGTGGAGGGGTTCCATTTCTGATAACAAAATTTGGCGGAATGTGCATGATGTAAACCATTGGAATTCTCGATCTAAGCGGACGCATACGGGAATATGGATTAGGATGGCGGAAGATAACTTCCACATCCCCCTCATATGTAGCCCTATGGTCCTCAAAATTCCACTCCCCATTAGGGAGCGGCCTCATCTCCATGCAGAACATGTTTCTCGCCATCACCTACACAAGGGATTGGGAGTGAGTCATAGCTAAATACAATAACAAATGAGCATGACAGTGGCTAGAAATAACAAGCACAAGTTTTCAAATAGCAATAATAAATGCATATGTATATGCTCAAACTGTCTTTTATAATATTTCAATTACTGTCGTGATGCATGCCTACTCCTCATTCATGCTATGCGGTTTTGCATCCGAGTATCTCAGGCTCGGGATATTCTCAATCCTATATTTCATCAAACCGGAGCGTATCCACAACCCATGCGTCACGATTGATTGGGAACTAGCCTTCATAACATTTTCATGTTACGGAATCCAAATCATCATAGCATCTTCAGTGCTATGGCATCACAGCTTATTCAATGCTGCGGAATACGTCTAACTATGCCAGATTCCACAATCGAAATCGGAGCAACTCCATGCATGTCAATGCCACACATACTTTTCATTTTATTTCTTTCTTTTTCATCACATCCTTGAACATCATGTCTCCAATATAGAGACCCAAAGTTCATAATCCTTCTTAATTACAATTCACCTTTTCTTTTGCATTAACTGGTGCTTGTGCTTTCCAAAAATTCCATCAGCGGCCCAGCCACTTTGTGATGGTTTTATACAATAGGAATTAATCATATTATTTAATTAGTGCAACGACCCCATTTAGGACTCCCAAAATATCAACCAAGTGGGTAAAGACTTCCACTGGGATGTGGGAACAAAATCAACCAAATGGGTGTACGCACCTCCATTGGGACATCCTGTCCGAATATGTCAACCACTGAATAAAATTCCAGTAGGACTCATATAGGATAAAAATCAACCAATGGGATTAAGAGAAATAATTAGGATTTAATAACATAGGAGATTAGACGAGTTAATCTTTAATAAAATTATAGAAAAGTAAAGGTTTTCTGAAAAATTCATTGAATTACTCGAGTAGTTCTTTGTCTACTCGAGTGTTCTTGTGAAATTACTCGAGTCCTTAAGAAATACTCGAGTGTTCTTCCACTTTTCCAGAATACTCGAGTGTTTTTGCTGCAACAACACCAGTTTCTGCACTTTACAATGTCAATTTGATTTCTGAGCCTTGTCCTTCCATTCTTATGCAAAACAGTAACTTAGACTCATGAAACAAACATGTTAGAACATGTAATCAACACTGAAACAACATCAAATATAGTAATTCACAGAATCAACATAAACTTAGAAAATAACCATTTCAAGATGTGAAATTCATTTCCACTTGATTTTAACTTCGAAAATTGATCCAGTGAGCATTATTAGGTCCATTTAAACTTGTTTGGCTTAGAAAACCTTGGGTTTATGACCTCCATGTCATATTCCCAATTCCAACTTCATCCCTTGATGAACCTTGTGAGGTTCCTACATTTCTAGCTTGAAATTACTCATTCTAGTATTTAGGTAACTCCTCCCTTACCTCAGAGAAGTTAAACAAAGTATAGATTGATCAAAAGAGTAACTGGATTCGAATTTGGTTTCTGGACTTGGTGCAAAACAGTTGCACTAGCTGACTTTGGCAATCAATTGCACCACGAATAAGGCATGAAACAGAACGAAACAAGTTAGTTTCAGAAACTAGGAAGTACTAACTTTAAATGAAAACAAGTTTGAAATCGAAAGGATTCCTGGATTTACCAAACGGATTCAAGGAAAGAGGGTGTTTAGTGCTGAACTTTGCTCTGTTTTTGCAGCTTCAAGACCTCAACTTTGAACACCTAGAACTTGATATACAGAAGGCCTTTTGAAGTGATTTCGAGTTCTAATTCAAGAATGAAATCAGAACTTCAGTTTGTGTTTAGGTTTCAAGGGAAATGGGTAAGGATTGAGAGAGAATGAAGGGATCAAAGTGAGCTCTGTAACACAGAGGAATTTCTTGTCAAATTCGGGTTTCAAGAGATTTTTGAGCTTTTGAGCTTCAATGGCCATTCATTTATAAGCTAGGATTACCTTCCTTCGAAGTAAGGTGCAACTCTGTGCTTGTCATGTCAAGAAACCGCGTTTTGGTGCGAAAATTAAATGAAAACCGACTTATACACTTAACCAGACTACACGATTTACTCGAGTCTTTTGCGTTATACTCGAGTACTTTTCAGAAACTCAAGAACACTCGAGTCCTTTCTGAAATACTCGAGTCTTTTGGCTAAAAATTCAAATTTTCAAACAGATAATGGTTTTACTCGAGTTCCCGCTAAAATACTCGAGTAAAATGACCTAATTCATTATTTTATTCCACACATTATTATTTAATTAATTTATTTGTTTATTAAAATACAGGGTCTTACACTCAGCAGCTTCTCCGATCCTCCACAGCTCTATCCCTAGGATCTAGGATCCAAAACATCCATGCTATGCAGGCTCCTATGAACCAGCAGGTCCACCTCTAGCAGAAACAGTCGGCTCAACATGCACCTCGTCCTCGTCCTCATCCTCCACAGGGTCCTCCTCGACCTCGCCTGACTGTGTAGAGACCCCACCACTGGGTCTAGGATCTGCAGAAGCAGTCCTCTCAAAATCAGTCAGACCAGGAGAAGGAGTCTCCTCAGTGACAACTCTATGGGAGGAAGGATGAGAACGAGTGACAGCTCTGAAACGAAAACTATGAAATCGACGCACAGGTCGAGCCGGGGTGTAAGATCCATGAAGAATGTTTTGATAAATGCCAAAAGGTTTTGAACAAGCTTAAATGTGTTAATCAAGTTCAAGCTCAACAAGCAAAAACAAACATAAAGTGATAAAGAGAGAGCCAACTCATGAAGACTTAGTTTGGTAGTTTATGTTTTATTGTTTTATCTTTAGCCTCTCAAGTCTCTTAGTTTATGAGTTTGGGTAGAGTCTCTTAGAGGGTAGTGAATCTCTTTTGATTGCATGCTTTTATCATATTTTGAGTATTCACTTTGCCTAAAATCAATAGGTGGCTTAAAGGTTTGAAAGAAAAGGTTTAGTTTTTGAGAAAACAAGTTTTTAAGTGTTTTTTGAACTGACTACTCGATTAGCCACTTGTTTACTCGAGTAGAATTTTGCAGTCTTGCGCAAATACTCGATTAAGGCTCTGATTACTCGATTAGAATTTTTTAGCCTTGCGTAAATACTCGAGTAGTAACATTGATTACTCGATTAGTGAACACTGATTACACTTGTTACTCGAGTAAGGGCTTGGCTACTCGAGTAACACGAGCTGTTACTGTTTTTAAATGAGTTTTTCACTTCTCAAAAGCACTTCTAACCATTCCTAACTTTTGGGTATTCTATATAAACCTATTTCTAACCATTGTGATCATATTCCATCATTTTGATATTCATTTTACAAAGAATCAAGCCACTCTATTCTCTCTCACTTTCTCAAGATCAAAGTTCTCATTTTTACATTCTTTGATCAAGAACCTTGAATCTCTCATGTTGATATTTTCATAGATTTTGAAAGAGATTCATAGGATTGTTATTTTGTTTTCATTTGAGTTGTAATCATTGCAAAGAAGGCAAACACTCTACAACAAAGGAAGTCTTGAAGAAGTTATTCATCAAGCAAAGTTATTTGGAAGCCTTGGTGTGGCATATCATCAAGCACTTGGAAGTCTTGTAGTGAAGCAAGCAAGTGGAAGTCTTTGAAGAATCTCAAAGCATTGGAAGTCTTGTTGTGGGATATCGGCAAGCAAAAGAGAAGAGGTTAGATTATATATCAATAGGGTTACAAGGCAAGGGTGTGGTATCTCTTGTAGGCTAGCAAGAAGGGAGTCTTGTGAGGCATTTACTTGTAATTTGAGAAACTCTAATTCCTCATAGTGAAGAATCTCTCTTGGTTGAAGAGGGGACTGGAGTAGCTTTCAAGTGGATGAAAGTGAACCAGGATAAATCACTGTGTCGTATCTCTAAACCCTTAACTCTTTACATTCAAGTCATTCATTGTATTCTTGGTTGAAAACCTAGAAAAGATTGATTTTCATAATTGATTGAATTGAATATTAATTGTGTAAATTGATTTGGGGAAAATCATTTTCATAACCTAGGTAATCAATAAGAATATAGGTGTTAATTGTTTCCGTTGAATCTCTGGTTATACATGTTAATTGATTTATTTTCGTATTTGATTGAAAAGTGATTAATTCATTAACAGAGTCATTAATCGATTAGTTCATGTCATTAATCGATTAAGGTTAAAGAATTTTTGTGAAAATCTTTTGTTTTAATCATTTTGATTTGTTTCTTTCGAAAATCTTTCAAGGTTTATCTAACACCTATTCAACCCCCCCTTCTAGGTGTTCTCCTAGTATTTCGTAGTTGTTTCAACCACCGATTGTAGGTTCCAACAATTGGTATCAGAGCTCGGTCGAAAGACACGAGCATAGAGTTTTTTCGTTAAGATCCTTGAGGAAACTACAATTGGATTCGTACCCTTTGGTGGTGAAGGTGCTTCAATAAATCGCCCTCCTATGTTTGGTGGAGAGGTTTATGGTTATTGGAAAATTAGGATGAGAATCTTTATAGAAGCTATAGATGTGAACATTTCGGAAGCCATTGAAAATGGTCTTTATATTCCCTCAAAAGAAGTAGAAGGTGTACTTACACTAACTCCCAAAGATAAGTGGACCGATGATGATAAAAGGAAAATTCAATATGATTTAAAAGCAAAGAATATCATCACCTCCGCTCTATCTTATGATGAGTTCTTTAGAGTCTCCCAATGTCGTGATGCCAAAGAAATGTGGGACACCTTGCAAGTCACACATGAAGGCACTAGTGAAGTTAGGCGTGCTAGATTAAATTCTTTGATGCATGAATATGAATTGTTTCGTATGTTGCCTAATGAATCTATATGTTTTATGCAAAAACGTTTTACTCATATTGTTAATCATCTCATTGCTCTTGGTAAAACTTTCGTGAATTGTGAACTTGTTAACAAAGTTTTAAGATGTCTAAGTAGGGAATGGCAACCCAAGGTTACCGCAATTGTTGAATCAAAGGACTTGGACACCATGGACTTAGCAACACTTTTCGGAAAGCTACAAGAACATGAAATGGAGCTTGGACGTTTGCAAATGCATGAAGAGTCGGATAAGAACAAAGAAAGAAAAGGAATCGCTCTTAAAGCTCAAAGATCATATCAAAAGGAAGAGAGTTCTGATGATGATGATAATGAAGATTCCGATTCGGACATTGATGAAGAGGAGATGAAGCTTCTACTAAGAAAGTTCAATAAGATTCTAAGGAGAAAAGGAAGGATGAACAAAGACAAAAGTAAAGAGAAGAATTCCCCACACTACAAGACAAAGACTTCAAAAGAAGGTATAGTTTGCCATGAATGTGGAAAGCCCGGTCATCTCAAGTACTCATTCTCTAAGAATCTCAAGAAGAAGGAGAAAGAAAAGAAAAATTCAAAATCTAAAAGAGCATACATAGTTTGGAATAGTGATGATGAAGATGACAAGAAAAGCACATTGAATAGTTCTTCGGATGATGAAGATGCCGCTTGTCTCAACTTGATAGCTCTAGTAGATGAAGAGGAAAGTTCAAATGATGAATCAAGTGAACAAAGCGACAAAAGCGATGTAAGTCTTACTAAATCCGAAATTTCTTCTAAATATGAAATGTTATATAATGCTTATGAAGAAATGCATGAAAAATTTAAGGAACTAGCTTTGAAAAACATTGAAAGAAAGAAGCTCATTTTGAAACATCAACAAGAGATTTTAGATCTTCAAAAACAAGTTGATGAGCTTAATCTTCAAAATGAAACTCTTGATCTTATATATGCTAGTTCTTCTTGTGATTGTGCTAGTAGATTGAATATTGTGGTTGATTGTGAGAATTGCAAGTTGCTTAAAGATGAAAATGTTATTTTGAAAAATAAGCTTGCAAGTTTCACAAATGGTGACATTAGATTGCGCACATTGTTAAATTTTCAAAGAGAAAATTCAAACAAGTTTGGTTTGGGTTATACTAATGCTAAGAGTAAATCTCATAGAAATGTTGTTGATTTTTATAAAGTTGATTTTTCAAATGCGCCAACATGTTTCTATTGTGGTACTCATGGACATACTTCAAATGTGTGTTATATTAAAGTGCATGGTATACCTAAAGGAGATTTTGTTTGGGTGAAAAAGGGTGAGAGTCCCTACACTAACAAAAATGGATCCAAAACCATTTGGATACCAAAAAGCAAAGCATGATTGTTTTGTAGGTAATATTGAAGATGCAAATGATGGTCTATACACATTCTTCAAGTTTTCAATTGATATTAAGGAGTAAATCCTACAAATTGGTAACATTCGATATTATACAATTGGTATTTTCAATTTTATATTGTTGGATATTGCTCATAGTTCTCTCAATTGGTATTATTTCTTATAATGTGATATTGCTTATACTATTGAGAAAATACTATTGGTATCAAATTCTTACAATTGTTTTACAATTGGTATCATGCTATTGGTATACAATTTGTTATAATTGATATCATTGAGTAATCATTATATGATTATCATGCTTTGGTTGTTATATCTTATTAATCTCTCTATTTTGGCTTAGATCTTATATTTCAATTGGTATATATTTCTTTTTGATAATGCCAAAGGGGGAGAAATATGATGTTTTGAAAAAGGGGAGAAATAACATGTTTGTCATTTTGGGGAGAAATGAAATGGTATGTTTGGAGAAAGGTTTGTTTTGTTGTTTTTATGTAGGTTGAGCAAAGTTGTTGAAGATAGGGGGAGAATCAAGCTTTTTATCTCAATTAGATTTCAAATGTCAAAATCATAAATTGAGGGGGAGCAAGAGTCTCACCAAGTGATCAAATGGTTCAAGCATCAACAACTTCACAACTTCAAAACATGTTTGTCATTTTCAAAAAGGGGGAGATTGTAAGATCCATGAAGAATGTTTTGATAAATGCCAAAAGGTTTTGAACAAGCTTAAATGTGTTGATCAAGTTCAAGCTCAACAAGCAACAACAAACATCAAGTGATAAAGAGAGAGCCAACTCATGAAGACTATGTTTTATTGTTTTATCTTTAGCCTCTCAAGTCTCTTAGTTTATGAGTTTGGGTAGAGTCTCTTAGAGGGTAGTGAATCTCTTTTGATTGCATGATTTTATCATATTTTGAGTATTCACTTTTCCTAAAATCAATAGGTGGCTTAAAGGTTTGAAAGAAAAGGTTTAGTTTTTGAGAAAACAAGTTTTTAAGTGTTTTTTGAACTGACTACTCGATTAGCCACTTGTTTACTCGAGTAGAATTTTGCAGTCTTGCGCAAATACTCGATTAAGGCTCTGATTACTCGATTAGAATTTTGTAGCCTTGCGTAAATACTCGAGTAGTAACATCGATTACTCGATTAGTGAACACTGATTACACTTATTACTCGAGTAAGGGCTTGGCTACTCGAGTAACACGAGCTGTTACTGTTTTTAAATGAGTTTTTCACTTCTCAAAAGCACTTCTAACCATTCCTAACTTTTGGGTATTCTATATAAACCTATTTCTAACCTTTGTGATCATATTCCATCATTTTGATATTCATTTTACAAAGAATCAAGCCACTCTATTCTCTCTCACTTTCTCAAGATCAAAGTTCTCATTTTTACATTCTTTGATCAAGAACCTTGAATCTCTCATGTTGATATTTTCATAGCTTTTGAAAGAGATTCATAGGATTGTTATTTTGTTTTCATTTGAGTTGTAATCATTGCAAAGAAGGCAAACACTCTACAACAAAGGAAGTCTTGAAGAAGTTATTCATCAAGCAAAGTTATTTGGAAGCCTTGGTGTGGCATATCATCAAGCACTTGGAAGTCTTGTAGTGAAGCAAGCAAGTGGAAGTCTTTGAAGAATCTCAAAGCATTGGAAGTCTTGTTGTGGGATATCGGCAAGCAAAAGAGAAGAGGTTAGATTAGATATCAATAGGGTTACAAGGCAAGGGTGTGGTATCTCTTGTAGGCTAGCAAGAAGGGAGTCTTGTGAGGCATTTACTTGTAATTTGAGAAACTCTAATTCCTCATAGTGAAGAATCTCTCTTGGTTGAAGAGGGGACTGGAGTAGCTTTCAAGTGGATGAAAGTGAACCAGGATAAATCACTGTGTCGTATCTCTAAACCCTTAACTCTTTACATTCAAGTCATTCATTGTGTTCTTGGTTGAAAACCTAGAAAAGATTGATTTTCATAATTGATTGAATTGAATATTAATTGTGTAAATTGATTTGGGGAAAATCATTTTCATAACCTAGGTAATCAATAAGAATATAGGTGTTAATTGTTTCCGCTGAATCTCTGGTTATACATGTTAATTGATTTATTTTCGTATTTGATTGAAAAGTGATTAATTCATTAACAGAGGCATTAATCGATTAGTTCATGTCATTAATCGATTAAGGTTAAAGAAGTTTTGTGAAAATCTTTTGTTTTAATCATTTTGATTTGTTTCTTTAGAAAATCTTTCAAGGTTTATCTAACACCTATTCAACCCCCCCTTCTAGGTGTTCTCCTAGTATTTCCTAGTTGTTTCAACCACCGATTGTAGGTTCCAACACGGGGGTGGTCCTCTATATGTATAAAAGGGTGGAACATGCATAGTATAGACTAACGGGATCCTAAATCGACGAGGTCGCACCCAAACCAGAGGGTTGGGGTGGTAGAGAGTAATCTCCACCTCCCCCTCAAAGGTGGCTCGGTGCTCCTCGTACGTCCATATACCACTAGGGATAGGGCGTATCTCGATGCAAGCTAGGTATCTGGCCATCACCTAAACAGGCACTGGGAGTAAGCATACACATATACATAATTGATAAAGACTAAAATTACAAACACAAATATGTCATGGACAGATAATAATGCAAGTACATATGAGCACACCAATTTTCGACATTATATCTCTTATAATGCAAGTGGAATAATGTATGATTTTCTATCCACAACCGAGGCCTCTAAAAGTCCATCTTGGACGTCCATCCAATACACCCTTGTGTTCCCGGAACACTGACATTCGTTCCCAGAACGTAATGCCAAACCATACTTGGATAATAAGCATCACTCCCGGAGTGTGCAACACGTTCCCAAAACGCATACGTTCCCAGAACGCATAAAAACCAGGTCCCGAACACTGGCCACATTCCCAGAATGTGTCATCAAGCAGGTTACAGTTTGGTACTCCCGGAGTACCCTCCTCATATTCCCAGAATATGATAAACGTTCCTACCAACCAAACTTCCATTCTATATGGATGCACAATCATCAAGGTTGGTTTTATATTTACTTTATTTATTGTGATTTGGAAATAATTCAATCTCTCTTTTGAATGATTAATTTGAGGCATAACTTTGGCACAAAATTCTCTTGAATTTTCTCAAAAACATGCCATTAGTCTTAGATTGGGAAAACATAACCAATGGTACTCAAAACTTAACTTTTTATTTTTAAAATTCAGGTACTAACCGGTTACAGTTTCAGGCTAACCGGTTAGAGTTACAGACCTGAACTGTTTACCATTGAAATTCAGAAAAACCCTTTTTCTTGAATTCTCTACCCAATCCATAGACAAATTTTAACCTTATTTTACACCTCAAAACCACTGTGTTTATCATTCAAAAGTCCAAATCACATTCTTTTCTCAAATGAGCATAATTTCCTCTTGAAATTATCTCATTAAATTAAGGTATTAACTCCTACCCTTCAATCTGAACCATGACCGTATAATCAACTCATTTTCAGATTGTTTCCAATGAAATTAAAGTTTAGATTTGAGTAGAATTGATAAGACCACAGGACTGATTTTATAAACTTATTTTCATTTGAAATTTTACAGTGTCTAACCGGTTACAAATATCGAGTAACCGGTTAGATTATGCAGTCAGTCCACTAAAACAAGAGGTTTGACAAATCATTCTTTTCATTTCTCAAATCTAACCAAACTTCAACATTCTCAGAGTTCATATACCTTAAGAAAAACATGTTCATACACAGAAACACATTTAATTGCATGCATTAAGCTTATTGTATCAAATTGCATAAAAATCAATACAAACACAATTCAATACCACAAAACATAAAATAAACATTTAGTTTCTGATTTAAACATTAAAATCACTTGCATGCATCAATCTAAAGTTGCTCAAAACAGAATTGAGCTAGAATTTGGCCTCCAAGCCTTTGTGCTTTAAACACATAATGCCCTTTTGAGTTTTTGTTGACTCAAACCCTAAATCACTTGATTTCAGTCTAAATCTAGTATAAGGTAAGCTTCTCCCATACCTTAGGATAGTGCTTGATAAGTATAACCTCTGAAATTAGCAAGAAATTCCTTGAATCCCATCTCTCTATTCTCAGCCATCAATAGTTGAGCAGAGTCCAGAAATCAGAATTTTCATGCATGTACAGACCATAAAATTTGGGGAAATTGGTTAGGTTTTGCTCTATGCAACATGCACCAAGGGATCGAACGATTTTGAGATCAAAGGAGTTCATTCACTTACCCAAATTGAAGCTCCAACTAAGCTCCAAGAATCAGTTTTGCAGGAACAGTTTTTGAACTCCTCCACTTCAAAGGCTTCGTTCTCTCAACTCCCTCACACTCAACTCACAATGTTTATGACTTTGTAAAGCTCTTGATGTAAGCTTTACAACTGTGTATCACTCAAAGGCTAACACTCAACAACGAGAGAGAATTGAAGGAAACGATTTTGAAACCCTAATCAGAGCCTCCACACCCAATCTCAGCCAAACAACCCCAAATTCATCAACCACACCAGCTTATATAGAGAAATTCGTGTGCCATGCAGGGCGACACGCGTTTCCCACTACGAATCGAGTGGGATTCGTGGCGATTAATCGAATTAACCAAGTGATTACTCATCAAAATCCACTAACCCAGTTTCTGAGTTCATCGTCTAACCGGTTACAGGGCATTACTAACCGGTTAGATCAGTACAAAATTTAACGATTAATATTTTTAAATCTTTCCCTCCAAGAATTCCTTCAATATTACATTTAGGCCCTAAACCAAGGACTAAAATGCAATATCCTTATTTTTTGCATTTATTTGCCATATAAAAATATCTCAACTTATTTTTATATTCCAAGCCAATTAAATACAAAACATAAACTTGGAAATTCATATAAATTAATAATAAAACTTTTATTATTAATTTCCTTATTATCCGTGAGACGAAAATTAGGGGTGTTACAAAAAAAAAATTGTCTATAATCTAGAACCGATCAGAACAGCATCAAGAACATGAAACATGCCACACTGACAAAGGTAAAAAATTATAAGAATAATATTTCCTTGTCACCAGCCCCGGCCCACGGCAAAGGCCATAGCATGGACCGCCCTGGGCCTATGAATTATAGGGGCCCCAAATAAAACTTAGTTTCATTTTGTTATGTATATTATTACTGTTTTTTAATGATTTTCTTACAATACTTTGTTATAGCTCAGCTGTTTATCGCACCTTAATTTTATCATTGAGGTTAAGGATTCAATCTCATTGCTTCCTTTTTTTATTTTTCAGGCAATAAAAATGAGTTTACTAATGTCATTATTCTCTCTTGCCCAAATAACCTAAAACTCACTTTTATAATTATTATTTTTAAAAAAGTAAACTCATTTTGAACATTCAATAATAATCTTTCTCAAATATATATTCTCTCTATTTCACTTTAAGTGTTTTTTAACATAAAAACTTTGTTTCTATGTATGCGTCTCTATTTAGAAAATCAATACAACAATAAATACTCTTTTGACACTTTTATTCTCACCTAATTAAGAAGGGAGATAGTAAGTAGAAAAATAAAGTAAATATAATTATAAGAGAGATAAAAGACAAATTGGATAAACGTCACATTAATTTAATTCAAAAAGACACTACATTTCTTAATTCGAGTGTTATATTCTAAACGAACACCTAAAGTGAAATGGACAGAGTAGTTATAATTGAGTCTTTCTAACATTTGCACC
The DNA here is from genome assembly GCA_037953625.1 of Crotalaria pallida. Classification (NCBI taxonomy): domain Eukaryota; kingdom Viridiplantae; phylum Streptophyta; class Magnoliopsida; order Fabales; family Fabaceae; genus Crotalaria; species Crotalaria pallida. The sequence continues at coordinate 82,504,006 of CM075655.1, read as the reverse complement.
AAGTGTATAGAATAAACAAACAATAATAATAAACATGCATGTGTTGGAAATTTAAACAATCATTTTTTAATTTACTAAACAAATCATTTTCTCATGAATATTTTCTTTTTAACATTTGTTTATCTTATGAACCTAGAACATAGGTTAGAAAAGCTTATCATAATTATAAATAGTATTTATATAATTATACTATTATATAATATTTTTATTTTAATTTTAATTTCGACTATTTTTTAGTATTTTGTTCAAAATTCGCCTCAAAAGTTTCTTTATTTTTAAACTTTTCTAAACATAGAATTAATTACTGTTGATAGAGGTAATATTATTTTTTAGAGACTTGTGCAATGCTCTGCTTCTAATATTCTTGTTCTTTGTTCTATATTTTGAAAGAAAGTATATATTCGGCTCTTATTTATATAGGTCTCGTGTAGTGTGGAGATACTGCACCAAAATGATGCATCATGTCTTCATTTTTTTTTCAAGGGTTGATATTTGTTCATCTTGCTACAACAGTAATGTTCATATTTAATTCAGTTGTCAATTTAATTTATTTTATACATTGAATTTATGATCCTATTTTGATATTTAGTAATATTAATAAATATAATTTTGAAAAAATTAGTCATGAAAAAAAGTGGATATAAGGCACACAACAAGCTGATGTGAGGGATTTTATGAGTAACGTTCTCGTGGAAGACCTATTGTCACGAGTTATCGATAAGGTGTTGATTATAAATTGCAACATACTAAAACCTTTAGCACATAAATAATTAAACATGTATTTAAATTTCAAAAGTAAAAACTAAAGAGTTGGTCATCATCCACGTTGTACATTAGCAGAATTACATTCTTGTCTAGGAAATACTAACTCCGCAAGTTACTTGCACGGCTAGTCTACTTAAACCGTTGTTATTGGCTTTTATGATTTTTAGTTTTCTCACACCATACATACTCTTTATGCCAAACACTTCTTTTGTCACCTTTAACCCACATATTTGTTTTCCAATGCAGGCTTCTTCCATGATAGATTTGGCATTAGTAGCTTCCCAAGAGCCTTTTTTGAAAGAACCACAAGTACCTTCTGGGGTTCCAAAGCTAGCAAATTGGACTTCTTAGATTATTTGCCCGCCTTGGCATGACAGCTCTAAGTCTGCACCTTCATAAACATGACCTCAAACGGTTCCTGTTGTGATTGTTTGGAAGGAAACATTTGTTGGATTTCCACCTATTTCTTCAAACAAAATCAATGTGTTCTTCTCATTGTTCAGGTATGATCTTGGGACATGGTACCACCTTTGTGATGTCTCGCCACAATTGGTGCTGCACTTTTTCTCCGGTTTGTAATCCCCTCGGTAGTCACACGTGTCACTGCATCCATCGGCACTACTAATAAATGAAGGCCAATAACGACCAATGCTGTGTCCATTCACCCAAGCATGTCCTTTACCCATGCCTTGCATGTCCACCACCACTGGGTTTGTTCCGAAAGGAGAATTGAAGTCTGCCTTATACCAAGTCATGGGTCTTTCAACAGGATAGGTTTTGGATGCACCATTGACCCATGATACGCCAATTCGTGGTTGCAAATCATAGAGACGTTTTTTCTCACCATTCAAGCCAACCTTGTAAGACCAAAGGTTGTTTGACAAATCAATGGTCTCATTGTTCTTTCCAACTAGTTGAACTGGCCCACCAGCTATACCAGTCTTTTTCATATCGAACCCGTATCCATAATTTGCAAGCCCGACAGTGGCACTAAGCAAAGTTATGACGTTTGTTCCGTTCTTCAAGGAAACATGTTTCTCATATGTGAAACTATTTCCCTTTTGGCTAAATTGGTATCCGACACTGTAACACTCCTTGTATATCATCTTACTTTATAAGAAAAGTAAGAAGTTTATGAAAACTTGGACTTGTTATCGTTGGAAAAAGATCTGAAAATAATAATTTTCCCTTCCCTTGAAAATTCTTTTTCACAAACACTTGATTTGTAATGAGGTTGACTAACAAAATCAGAGTTTGCGGAAACATAGTAAAATCACCATATTACCCTCCCAAAATATATCAAGTGTAACAAGTCCATTATTATCAAATAAATATTATGATAGGACTGAATTCCTTTTATGATACCTTTTTCCAAAATATGTATCATATAAATTCTATTAAAAATAGAAATGTCATAGAGCTGGTCACTGGTCCCTTGTCCAAGCATCCTTCTGGTCGGATCCTCGATATCTGCACAACGGGTTTCCAACCCACATTTTCTACACTCTGCAAGCACCTAAGGGACATCTCCCCTTACTGATTCTTGTGCAAGCTAGATGCACGATCAACACCTAATAAGGGAATGGGGGTTAGCTATACATATTCGCATAATCAAATGAGAATAAAACTAACATCCACAAGTCAACATGTAGCAATTCATGATGCATAACCATATGAGCACACCCGGTTAATCATAATAATTCTTTCAATGCAGGTGGCATGATGCATGATTTCTTCCACGGTTGAGGCCTCTAACAAAGTCCATCTTGGACGTCCATCCAATACACCGTTGTGTTCCCGGAACACTGACATTCGTTCCCAGAACGTAATGCCAAACCATACTTGGATGATAAGCATTCACTCCCAGAGTGTGCATCACGTTCCCAGAACGTGTAGCAAACCTTACTTGGATAAATAAGCATCACTCCCAGAGTGTGCATCACGTTCCCAGAACGCATACGTTCCCAGAACGTATAAAAACTAGGTCCCGGACACTGGCCACATATCTATAATGTGTCATCCAGTAGGTTGCTTATCAAAGTGTTCCCAGAACACCAACATACGTTCCTAGAACGTATAAAACCAGGTCCCAGACACTGGCCACATATCTATAATGTGTCATCAAGTAGGTTATAATTTGGTACTCCCGGAGTACCCTCCTCATATTCCAAGAATATGATAAACGTTCCTACCAACCAAACTTCCATTCTATATGAATGCACAATCATCAAGGTTGGTTTTTATGTTTAATTCTATTATTAAACCAATGTGTTCCCAGAACACTCACATACGTTCCCAGAACGTATCGCAAACCAAACTTGGAATAAAATCAAGCACCACTCCCAGAGTGTGTGTCACGTTCCCAGAACGTCTCCAAGAAACCATGTCCCAGACAATGGCCACATTCCCAGAATGTGTCATCAAGTTGGTTGCATTAGTTTAGTACTCCTAGAGTACAGGATCAAGTACCCGAACATCACAAACTATCCTTGCCAACCTATTTCATTACCTTTCTCTATGCATGTATTGCATGCATAATTTACTAAGGTTGGTCTTTCCATTAATTACTGTGATTTAGAAATATTCCAATTTCTCTTTTGAATGATTTATTTGAGGTATAGTCTTTGACACAAAAATTCTCTTTGAAATATCCCAAAACATGTCATTAAACTTAGATTGGGTAAAACAAAGTCAATGGTATTCAAAAACTTAACTTTTTATTTTTCAGATTCAGGTACTAACCGGTTACAGTTCCAGGCTAACCGGTTAGATTTATAAACCTGAACTGTTTACCATTGTAATTCAGAAAACCCTTTTTCTTAAATTCCCTACCCAATCCCTAAACCAGTTTAACAATGTTTATACCTCAAAATCAATGTTTATATCATTCAAAAGTCTAAATCACATTTCATTGTCCAATGAGCATAATTTCTCTTGAAATTATTCCATCAATTTAAGGCATAAATTGTAATCTCTCCAATCTGAATTTATTGACATTATCACAACCCATATTCAGACCTTGTGTATTGAAATTAAGGCTTAGATTTGAGTAAAAACTATTAAGATTTCAGGACTGATTTATAAACTGATTTTTCTTTGAAAATATGCAGTGTCTAACCGGTTACGAAAATCATGTAACCGGTTAGATTATGCAGTCAGACCATTAAAACAAGAGTTTTAACAACTCATTTTCTTCCTTTCTCAAATCTAACCAAATTTCAGTATACACCAAGTTCATATGCCTTAAAATAAACATGTTTACACCCAGAAACACATTCATATTGCATGCATCAAGTTTATTGTATTAAATTGCACGAAAATCCATATAAACACAATTTAACACAACAAAACTTAAATCAAGTACTCAAACACAGAATTCAACATTTATATAGCTTGCATGCATCAAAAGAAAGTTGCTCAAAACAACAATTGAGCTCAAATTGGCCTCCAAGCCATCTATCCATTTCAACTTATGCCCTTTGAGTCTCTTGGTGACTCATCCTATATTCTACCACAATTTATTCTCATTCTAGCAAATAGTAAGCTTCCCCCTTACCTTAGGTTCGTGCTTGATCCAAAACATTGCAGAGAGAAAGGCTCCAACATAGATTCCCCACAAATCCTAGGTTCTGCTCTCAGCCACGATTTCCATCAACAGGGTCCAAAGACCAGAAGATTTGACATAGCATTTGGCCAAAGAAATTGGGGAAACCAATTAGGACTCAATATAGGTAACATGCACTAAAGAATCGAAGAGATTTGAGGCTTAATGGTGGACTGTACTTACCAAAATCAAAGCTGAAACTCAGCTTCCAGAACAAGAAGAAAACAGAGCTCAGACTTGATTTCCTAGCTTCCAAGGTTGATTCCTCTTTCCACACTCACTCTTAACTCACAAATTTGGTATCAACACAAAGCTCTTATGTGAGCTTTGTGAATGTGTATCAATCGCTCAACAAAACTCAGGAACGAAAGAGAATTTGCCTCCACGAATCTAAAACCCTAAATCAGCCTTTCCACCAACAATTCAGATGAACAACCCTTAATTCATCAGAAATTCGGCCTTTTATAGACAAATTGAAAGGGCATGCATGTTGACGCGTGTATTACCACTAATCTTGTGCAGTAGTCGTGGCGAATTTTGGGTAATTCAAGCGATTACTCATCAAATTCCACTAAACCAGTTTCTGGGTTCATCGTCTAACCGGTTACAGGACATTACTAACCGGTTAGATTAGTACAAAATTTAAAAATTAATATTTTTAAATCTTTCCCTCCAAGAACTTTTTAATATTACCTTTAAGTCCTCATTCAGGGACCAAAATGCAATATCCTTATATTTTGCATTTATTTGCCATATAAAAATATTTCAACCTATCTTTATATTTTAGGCTAATTAAATACAAAATATAAACTTGGAAAATAATAAAACTTTTATTATTAATTTCCTATTACTCGGGAGACGAAAATTAGGGGTGTTACAGACACGCCTCTTGTTAACATAACCATGAAGAGTATGGCCCATTGTCCCCACCCGAAGAGTTGCATTGTTCCAAATTGTAGTGTCATTGATAGCGACAGTAGTCATGTACCACAAGTAGTCACTGGCATCCAAAGTTAGATCCTTTTGCTCGAGAAGCCGTGGTGCCTTGAATTTTCCTTCTCCTTTTAGGGTGTCTTTAATTGGCTCTGGCTTCCATGACCAATTGAGATTAGTGGTTCCATCATCACTCTTCTTAACCAATATCGATGTTTGGGTGTTAACCTTTGCAGTGTTAAAAACTTCTTTATTGCAACCATCGAGAATGGTCACAGACCAAGCGGGGACAAAGTACTTACCATCCTGCATTAATTCAACATTAGCATCTTTGTTAGCGTCTGAATTGCTCAAGAAACAAAATCTTTCTCCCGTGGCATTGTTGGTGTATGTTTTTGACCAGACTCCATTCCCAAAATCCTTGTCGATCCTTGTTTCGTTAGTGAGGATCTTTTCCCCTAATTTTATTGCTGCGTGAAGTTGCTTCAGATGTCCCCATTTGGGTTGATTCAAATTCCCATACTCATCAAGTGGTGCATCATAGTCATAAGATGTTGTTATATATGGACCTCCCGATGTGCGGCCAAAGTTGGTTCCTCCATGGTACATGTAGTAGTTATTTAATATCCCCCCAGTTTGGAAAAAGCGAGCAACTGAAAAAGCTGAATCTTCTGGGGTTCTATGTGGAGCCTTTTCACCCCATTTTTGGAACCGTCCAATCCAATTCTCGGTGAACATTTTGGGACTTTTGGGGTTATTGGGTTTGAATTGGTCGCAATAGTGTCCATTGCAAGTGTTAATCATAGGTTGGGGAGCATCACTTTGCTGGCACATGATCCATGGGACACCAATATTTTGCGCTACAGCCATTTGTGCACACCATTTGATATAAGCACTAGTCTTCACTGGATCTTTGAAATCGCCCATGACATTTCCATATTCATTCTCAATCTGAGCAAGGATAATAGGTCCTCCTTGTGATGCAAACAACTTTGCTTCTTTGGCCATGTTCACAATCTTTGTAGTGATAACTTGCATTTCATTCTTGTAAATTGGGTTATCTGTTCTCAGCACGATGCCAGGAATATTGTGTAGCCACAATGGGAAGCCTCCGTAGTTCCATTCAGCACAAACATAAGGACCAATCCTTAGAATGACGAACAAGCCGGCATCCTGGATTAACTTGAGAAATTTGATAAAATCCAAATTTCCTGAGAAGTCATATGCACGCCGAACAGGTTCATGGCGGTCCCAGAATATGTATGTTTCAATGGCATCAAGCCCTCCGTCCTTGGCTTTTTGAATGATGTCGGGCCACATTTCCACTGTGCTTCGTGGATAATGGACGGCACTAGAAAAAATGATGCGTCTTTGTCCATTAATAATGAGAGCATTCGAATCATAAGTAACCTCTGCTGAAGAGCATGAGCGAAGCAAAGCTAATCCCAATAAAAGAATCCCGATCCATGAATAAGAACTCATTGTAAACGTATTGTGTATATTCAATCTTTACTTCATTGAAATAAAGCTCGGAGTTTATATAGGAAGATAAATCAATTAAAATTATCGTCGATACTAAACATGGATGCTCAAGTTGGTAATTATGGAAAACACTTATAAGAATGGATAAACTCTAGGCTAATGTTGGAGAAATTGCCTCGTGCAATCTTTATCCATTTCCAATTTTTACACTATCCTCTCTGGAAGCAACTAACTTAAATCCTAGTGTTGCTATTTCTTTTAAGATATCTAAATTAATTTTCATATATCATGTATTTTTATTAAAAAGGCGTGAGGTGTGATGTTACGTGTATTTAATTTGCTGGTAAATAGCCACGTTACCTTTTTTTAAATCTTAATTATAACTATCATTCTAAAAAAAATATTTAATGCATATTTGAATTGTATATTTTATCCTCGAAAGAGTTATTAATATCTAAACAAAATGGCAGAAGAGACGCCAAAAAAATAGCATCATTGTATCATAGTCAAAGTCGTGAGGCCATATTTATTGCTAATTTGGACTCAAGAAACATAAATCGAGCTAAAATAGTATCGAAAGACATTGTAGGTATGAAGCACCATCCGAATTTTAACAATGGCATTATATACGTTTCTAGTTCTTTGCGCTTTAAAGATATGTTGTAAATACTTCCACATTTTTTTGGGACATTTTGTAACACCCCTAATTTTCGTCTCCCGAATAATAAGGAAAATTAATAATAAAAGTTTTATTATTAATTTATATGAATTTCCAAGTTTATGGTTTGTATTTAATTAGCCTAAAATATAAAAATTAGTTGAAATATTTTTATATGGCAAATAAATGCAAAATATAAGAATATTGCATTTTAGTCCCTGGATTAGGACCTAAATGTAATATTGAAAAAGTTCTTGGAGGGAAAGATTTAAAAATATTAATTTTTAAATTTAGTACTGATCTAACCGGTTAGTAATGCCCTGTAACCGGTTAGACGATGAACCCAGAAACTGGGTTAGTGGAAATTGATGAGTAATCACTTGATTAATTCGATTAATCGCCACGAATACAGCTTAAACCCAGTGGAAAACACGCGTCAACGTGCATGCTACTCCTGTTGGTCTATAAATTGTTGAATTTCTGAGGAATTGGGGGTTGATTCTGCTGATTTTGGGTTGAGAAGGGTTGTTAGGGTTTCTGTTTCGTTCAGGGAAATTCATCTTCTTCCTTGAGAGTTAGAGAGCGAAACATACACTTTTGAAAAGCTTGAATCAAGGGCTTTTCAGTGATATACATCTTGTGAGCTGAGTGTTCATGTGGGAGGAGGAATCGATCTTGGAAGCTAAGAGTTGGGGACTGAGTTCTGTGTTCTTCTTGTTCTGGAAGCTGGATTTCAGCTTTGATTTTGGTAAGTACAGTCCACCATTAAGCCTCAAATCTCTTCTATCTCTTAGTGCATGTTACCTAGATTGAGTTCTAATCGTTTTCCCCAATTTATTTGGCCAATTACTATGTCAAATTTGGTGGTTTTTGGACTTTGTCGCTGGAAATCGTGACTGGGAGCAGAACTTAGGAATTGTGAGGAGATTGTGGATTTTCTGCAAGTTCAGAGGTTATACTCATCAAAAACAACTTAGAGGTATGGGAGAAGCTTACCTTATACTAGATTTAGACTAAAATCAAGTGATTTAGGATTTGAGTTAACAAAACTCAAAAAGGGCATTATGTGTGTGAAGCACAAAGGCTTGGAGGCCAAATTTCTGCTCAATGTTGTTTTGAGCAATTTTATATTGATGCATGCAAGTGATTTTGATGTGGAAATCAGAAACTAAATGTATAATATGTGATTTGAGGTATTGAATTGTGTTTGTATGGGTTCTTATGCAATTTGATGCACTAAACCAAATGCATGCAAAATTATATGTGTTTCTGTGCTTAAACATATTTATTTAAGGTATATGAACTCTGTTAAAGGTTGAAATTTGGTTAGATTTGAGTAGTGAAGAGAATGGTTTGTTAAAACTCATGTTTTAGTGTCAAACTGCATAATCTAACCGGTTACTCGATATTCGTAACCGGTTAGACACTATAAAAATGCAAAAGAAAATAAGTTTACAAAATCAGTATTGTGGTCTTATAAATCCTACTCAAATCTAGGCCTTAATTTCATGGAAAACAATATGAAAAACAAGTTGATTTCACTGTTATAGTTCAGATTGCAGTTAAAGAGTTAATACCTTAATGTAATGAGATAATTTCAAGAGGAAATTATGCTCATTGGATAATGAAATGTGATTTAGACTTTTGAATGATATAAATAGTGGTTTTTGAGGTGTAAAACAATGTTAAAAGTTGTTTATGGATTAGGTAGAGAATTCAAGAAAAAGGGTTTTTCTGAATTACAATGGTAAACAGTTCAGGTCTGTAATTCTAACCGGTTAGCCTGAAACTGTAACCGGTTAGTACCTGAATCTGAAAAAGAAAAAGTTAAGTTTTTGAATACCATTGGATATGCTTTTTCCCAATCTAAGCTTAAGAGCATGTTTTTGGTGATAATTCAAAGAAGAATTTTGTGCCAAAGATTATGCCTCAAATGAATCATTCAAAAGGGAAATTTGGAATATTTCTAAATCACATTAATTAATGTAAAGATAAAACCAACCCTGATAATTGTTCATCCATATAGTATGGAAGTTTGGTTGGTAGGAACGTTTATCATATTCTGGGAATATGAGGAGGGTACTCCGGGAGTACCAAATTGTAACCTACTTGATGACACATTCTGGGAATGTGGCCAGTGTCCGGGACCTAGTTTTTTATGCATTCTGGGTACGTATGCGTTCTGGGAACGTGGTGCACACTCCGGGAGTGATTCTTATTATCCAAGTATGGTTTGGCATTACGTTCTGGGAACGAATGTCAGTGTTCCGGGAACACAAGGGTGTATTGGATGGACGTCCAAGATGGACTTTAGAGGCCTTGATTGTGGATAGAAAAGCATACATCATGCCACTTGCATTATAAGAGATACAATGTTGAAAATTTGTGTGTTCATATGTACTTGCATTGTTATCTGTCCATGACATACTTGTGTTTGTAATTTTAGTCTTTATCAATTATGTATATGTGTATACTTACTCCCTGTGCCCTGTTTAGGTGATGGCCAGATACCTAGCTTGCATCGAGATACGCCCTATCCCTAGTGGCATATGGACGTATGAGGAGCACCGTGCCACTTTTGAGGGGGAGGTGGAGATTACTCTCTACCACCCTAACCCTCTGGTGCGAGTGCGACCTCGTCGATTTAGGATCCCTTTAGTCTACACTATGCACGTTCCACCCTTTTATACATATAGAGGACCACCCCCGGCTCGACCTGTGCGTCGTTTTCATAGTTTTCGTTTTAGAGCTGTCACTCGTTCTCATCCTTCCTCCCATAGAGTTGTTACTGAGGAGACTCCTTCTCCTGGTCCGACTGATTTCGAGAGGACTGCTTCTGCAGATCCTAGACCCAGTGGTGGGGTCTCTACCCAATCAGGCGAGGTCGAGGAGGACCCCGTGGAGGATGAGAGCGAGGAGGAGGTACATGTCCAGCCGACTGTTTCTGCTAGAGGTGGACCCGCTGGTTCATAGGAGCCTGCATAGCGTGGATGTCTTAGATCCTAGATCCTAGGGATAGAGCTGTGGAGGATCTGAGGAGCTGCTGAGGACACGGATGAACTGCTCTGGGACTTCTATTTTGGGATTATGTGATATATTGTATATATTTTGAGAGGTCTTAGAGTGAGGTTTTATTTTATGCAGCTGGGTTGTATAGGTTTTTATAAACTCTTGCTATCTCGAATTATGTTACTTGCTACTGATGATACTGGTGGGGTTTTTATCTTGACACACATATATATATATATATATATATGCATATGATGTTTTATTTACCTCAGTAGTGCCCCACAAGTATTACTTTTACTTCCGCATACTCTGATTTTAACGTAAAAAGGATTCGGCGATAAGTTCATAATCTATGCACTCGATCAAATTCAAGAGACAATAGTACTTTTCAAGGAATACTATGAAAATGTTTTATTATATTAGAAAAACATTGTCTCGAGAGCCTTTTGTAATTAAGGTATTATTAAGCCGAATTCAAATGTTTGTTCCGATTAAAAGTGTTTATGATTGAGCAAGTATCAATTAAAAAGGAAAAATTTTCTAGTCCTAATGTTTGATAGCAAGTATGTTATATTGGAAATATTTATTATTTTCGAGATATTTAAAAGAGGGTGTCACACCTGTGGTGGTATCAGAGCATTGGTCCTGTCCCTCATGGCCCCAATGATGCAGCTAAGTATGGTATTCAATGTTAATTGAATATGTTTTGAGTAAGTTAGTAGCATTTATGTTCAAAGACCTTTTTAGTGACCCAAAGCCCATAGTGCAGGTCTTTCTATGGCAACCAGAAATAGAAATATTACGAACGAAATGTTAGAACGAATCACGACTGTGCTGGAAGGCATGCAGCAGCAACAGCGACAGCAGCCATCTCAAGGGCGAGTTGGTAACCCACCTGTTGGCAACATGGCGAATCATGATGCTAAGACTCTGTCGGAGTTCAGGAAGTGCAATCCACCAAGGTTTGAAGGAGTATACAAACCTGACGAGGCAAACAAGTGGTTGTACGAGATCAACAAGATTTTCCGAACTTTGGATTGTTCTGATGAACAGAAAGTAACCTATGCAGTTTACATGCTCCATGGGGAAGCTGAAAACTGGTGGGACCACACTGTCCAATTGCTGAATTTTGAAAGGAGGGCAATCAACTGGGGAGTGTTTATGGAGAAATTTCTCAATAAATACTTTCCAGAAGATTTAAGGAGAAAGAAGGAAGTGGAATTCATGCAATTGAAGCAGGGGGATATGAGTGTAGGAGAATATGCTGCCAGATTTGAGGAACTGATGAAATATTCTCCCTACTACTTAAATAACCCTGACGAAAGAAGCAAGTGTGTTAAGTTTGAAGGTGGACTGAGACCGAAGCTGAAGTCTATTTTCAGTTATCAGAGGATACAGAGTTTCCCTGCACTTGTGGATATGTGCAGAATGTATGAGGATGACAAGAAGGCTGAGTTGATTGAAAGTCAAGGGAAAGGGGTTGGACAGAACTATGGACCACAGAGGAATAAGAGGTTTGATCATCGGAGTAATGGTCCATATTCTCAGAAGAACAAAGGCAAGGGCAAAGCTGTGATTGATAACAAGAACAAGTCTCGCGATAATGCTCCTTATTGCGAGAAGTGTAGGCGTTATAATCATGGTCAATTCTGCTGGTCCACAGGAGGATGTTTCAAGTGTGGAAAGCAAGATCATTTTGCTCGTGAATGCAAGGAGTCTGCAAAAGATGATGCAAAGGGATCTGCTAGCAAGAATGTGGTGCAAGGAAGAGTGTTTACCCTGAGTGGTAATGAAGCAACCCAAACCCCAAATCTCGTGCAAGGTAATTTTCTGCTTAATAATCAACCTTGCAAAATCATGTTTGATTCTGGAGCTACACATTCTTTTGTTTCTCCTGAATGTGTAAATAGGCTGAATCTTGTTGTTTCCGATTCACCTTGCTATCTTAGTATAGATACCCCTACTGGAATACCGATTTTTACCGCTAAAGTCTGTTTAGGGTGTAATGTGGAAATTTTGGGTCGTCTTTCCAAGGTAGATTTGGTTTGTCTTCCTAAGTTACAATTGGATGTGATCTTGGGTATGGATTGGTTGATGAAGAACCAAGTGATCATCAATTGTGAGGAAAAGACAATTCAATATAGGACCCTTGAACCTGAGGGTTATATGTGTTTGTTCTCTGCTACTGGGGAAGAAGAGTCGATGCCGATAGAAGAGATTCCTGTGGTGAGGGAATTTCCGGAAGTATTTCCTGAAGAGATACCAGGATTACCTCCGAAGCGAGAGATAGAGTTTGGGATTGATTTAGTCCCTAGAGCTGGTCCCATCTCTATTGCTCCTTATAGGATGGCACCACCAGAGATGGCAGAAATGAAGAAGCAGATAGAGGAATTGCTGCAGAAACAGATGATCACGCCAAGCGTTTCGACTTGGGGAGCTCCATTACTGTTTGTAAAGAAGAAGGATGGAAGTATGAGAATGTGTGTAGACTACAGGCAGTTGAATAAGGTCACCATTAAGAATAAGTACCCTTTGCCAAGGATTGATGACCTTATGGATCAAGTTAGGGGAGCTGCAGTATTTTCCAAGATTGATCTGAGATCGGGTTATCATCAGATCAGGATAAAGGAGGAGGATATACCCAAGACTGCATTTCGATCTCGATACGGTCATTATGAGTATGTTGTGATGCTGTTCGGATTGACTAATGCACCTGCTATCTTCATGGATTATATGAACCGGATCTTTAGTCCATACCTGGATTTATTTGTGGTGGTGTTTATTGACGATATTCTGGTCTATTCTAAGAATCCGGAAGAGCATGAGGAGCATCTCAGGATTGTGTTAAAAGTCCTGAAGGAGAAGCAATTATATGCCAAACTTACGAAATGTGAGTTTTGGTTGAATGAAGTGAAGTTTTTGGGGCATGTAATCTCTAAAGAAGGAATTGCGGTGGATCCAGCAAAAGTAAGTTCAGTGCTGAGCTGGGAACAACCTAAGACTGTGACTGAGGTGAGAAGTTTCTTAGGGCTGGCTGGATACTATCGTCGGTTCATAGAAGGATTTTCCAAGATTGCATTGCCTTTGACCATGTTGACTCGGAAAGATCAACCGTTCGAGTGGGACGATCGGTGTGAAGTTAGTTTCCGTGAGTTGAAGGAAAGGTTAACATCGTCTCCTGTGTTAATCTTATCTGATCCTCACAAAATCTTTGAAGTGTATTGTGATGCATCTAAGCAAGGACTGGGTTGTGTATTGATGCAAGAAGGAAGAGTAGTGGCTTATGCATCACAACAATTGAAGAATCATGAGGTGAATTACCCGACACACGATTTGGAATTGGCTGCGATCGTGTTTGCCTTAAAGATATGGAGACATCATCTCTATGGCACTACGTTTCCAGTATTTAGTGACCATAAGAGTTTGAAATATCTGTTCGACCAGAAAGAGTGGAACATGAGGCAAAGAAGGTGGATGGAGTTTTTGAAAGATTATGACTTTAAACTCCACTATCGTCCGGGTAAAGCAAATGTGGTTGCAGATGCTTTGAGTCGAAAAGCAATTCACATAAGTGCAATGATGGTTAAGGAAGCAGCGTTGATTGAGGAATTCAGAGATTTGAGCCTGTTGACACAAGTGGAGCCAACAAGTATCAAGTTAGGGATGTTGCAGATCACAAATGAGTTCTTGGAAAGAATTCGGGAGTTGCAACAAGCGGATGGAGAATTGATGGAAAAGATGAGATTAGGTTCAGAAGGGAAGGAACCTGGTTTCAAGATTGGGTTGGATGGAATCCTTCGTTTTAGGACAAGGATTTGTATACCAAGAGATCAGGAGGTTAGAAGATTAATTCTTGATGAAGCACATAAGAGTCGGATGAGTATGCATCCTGGATCAACCAAAATGTATCAGTATCTGAAAAAGATGTTTTGGTGGTCTGGATTGAAAAAGGATGTTGCAGAATATGTGGCGGCATGCTTGATTTGTCAAAAAGCTAAGGTAGAACATCAGAAACCAGGAGGACATTTGCAACCTTTGAGTATTCCCCAATGGAAGTGGGATAGCATTTCAATGGATTTTGTGTCTGGTTTGCCAAGGACAGTAGCAAATCATGACGCAATCTGGGTGATTGTGGAGAGGTTGACCAAGTTGGCGCATTTCGTTCCGATCAATATGCGCTATTCTTTGAACAAGCTTACCCAGATCTATATTAAGGAGGTAGTTCGTCTTCACGGAGTACCTTCGAGTATTGTGTCGGATCGAGATCCCAGATTTTCTTCGCAATTCTAGCAAAGTTTACATGATGCTATGGGAACGAGATTGAAATTGAGTTCTGCGTATCATCCACAGAGTGATGGCCAGACGGAGAGAACGATTCAGTCTTTGGAAGATGTGTTGCGGGCTTGTGCACTTGAAGAACAAGGAAGTTGGGATCAAGTGCTACCTCTTGAAGAATTCACGTACAACAACAGCTATCATGCGAGCACCGGGATGGCACCGTTTGAGGCGTTGTATGGAAGGAAGTGTCAAACCCCGCTATGTTGGTTCCAAGTGGGGGAGAATTTAACGGTTGGACCGGAAATGATACAGCAGACATCTGAGAAGATTAGGATGGTTCAAGAAAAGATGAAAGCGGCTCAGAGTCGGCAGAAGAGTTACGCTGATAGGAGGAGAAAACCATTAGAGTTTTCGGAAGGCGATCATGTGTTTCTTCGGATAGTTCCGATGAAAGGAATTAGTAGAGCCTTGAGAACTCAAAAACTTTCGCCTAAGTGTATAGGTCCATATCAAATCCTTAAGAGAGTCGGTCCTGTTCCTTACCAACTAGCTTTACCACCCTCTCTATCCAATTTGCACAACGTCTTTCACGTTTCGCAACTGAAGAAGTATGTGCATGATCCATCAGTTATTTTAAAACTCCAACCTGATGACCTAACTTTAAAGGAAAACCTTACCTTTGAGACCAAACCAGTTAAGATAGAGGATCGTGAAGTTAAGCAACTCAGGGGAAAGGAGATACCTTTAGTAAAAGTCATATGGGAAAATGCTGACGTGTCTGAAACTAGTGGGAATTAGAGGAAAAGATGCGTCAAGAGTATCCGGAGTTGTTTTTGTAAGTTAGAATTTCGGGGACGAAATTCCTTTTAAGTGGGGGAGTAGTGTAACACCCCTAATTTTCGACTCCCGAATAATAAGGAAAATTAATAATAAAAGTTTTACTATTAATTTATATGAATTTCCAAGTTTATGGTTTATATTTAATTAGCCTAAAATATAAAAATTAGTTGAAATATTATTATATGGCAAATAAATGCAAAATATAAGAATATTGCATTTTAGTCCCTAGATTAGGACCTAAATGTAATATTGAAAAAGTTCTTGGAGGGAAAGATTTAAAAATATTAATTTTTAAATTTAGTACTGATCTAACCGGTTAGTAATGCCTTGTAACCGGTTAGACTATGAACCCAGAAACTAGGTTAGTGGAAATTGATGAGTAATCACTTGATTAATTCGATTAATCGCCACGAATACAGCTTAAACCCAGTGGAAAACACGCGTCAACGTGCATGCTACTCCTGTTGGTCTATAAATTGTTGAATTTCTGAGGAATTGGGGGTTGATTCTGCTGATTTTGGGTTGAGAAGGGTTGTTAGGGTTTCTGTTTTGTTCAGGGAAATTCATCTTCTTCCTTGAGAGTTAGAGAGCGAAACATACACTTTTGAAAAGCTTGAATCAAGGGCTTTTCAGTGATATACATCTTGTGAGCTGAGTGTTCGTGTGGGAGGAGGAATCGATCTTGGAAGCTAAGAGTTGGGGACTGAGTTCTGTGTTCTTGTTCTGGAAGCTGGATTTCAGCTTTGATTTTGGTAAGTACAGTCCACCATTAAGCCTCAAATCTCTTCTATCTCTTAGTGCATGTTACCTAGATTGAGTTCTAATCGTTTTCCCCAATTTATTTGGCCAATTACTATGTCAAATTTGGTGGTTTTTGGACTCTGTCGCTGGAAATCGTGACTGGGAGCAGAACTTAGGAATTGTGAGGAGATTGTGGATTTTCTGCAAGTTCAGAGGTTATAATCATCAAAAACAACTTAGAGGTATGGGAGAAGCTTACCTTATACTAGATTTAGACTAAAATCAAGTGATTTAGGATTTGAGTTAACAAAACTCAAAAAGGGCATTATGTGTGTGAAGCACAAAGGCTTGGAGGCCAAATTTCTGCTCAATGTTGTTTTGAGCAATTTTATATTGATGCATGCAAGTGATTTTGATGTGGAAATCAGAAACTAAATGTATAATATGTGATTTGAGGTATTGAATTGTGTTTGTATGGGTTCTTATGCAATTTGATGCACTAAACCAAATGCATGCAAAATTATATGTGTTTCTGTGCTTAAACATATTTTTTTAAGGTATATGAACTCTGTTAAAAGTTGAAATTTGGTTAGATTTGAGTAGTGAAGAGAATGGTTTGTTAAAACTCATGTTTTAGTGTCAAACTGCATAATCTAACCGGTTACTCGATATTCGTAACCGGTTAGACACTGTAAAAATGCAAAAGAAAATAAGTTTACAAAATCAGTATTGTCGTCTTATAAATCCTACTCAAATCTAGGCCTTAATTTCATGGAAAACAATCTGAAAAACAAGTTGATTTCACTGTTATAGTTCAGATTGCAGTTAAAGAGTTAATACCTTAATGTAATGAGATAATTTCAAGAGGAAATTATGCTCATTGGATAATGAAATGTGATTTAGACTTTTGAATGATATAAACAGTGGTTTTTGAGGTGTAAAACAATGTTAAAAGTTGTTTATGGATTGGGTAGAGAATTCAAGAAAAGGGGTTTTTCTGAATTACAATGGTAAACAGTTCAGGTCTGTAATTCTAACCGGTTAGCCTGAAACTGTAACCAGTTAATACCTGAATCTGAAAAATAAAAAGTTAAGTTTTTGAATACCATTGGTTATGCTTTTTCCCAATCTAAGCTTAAGAGCATGTTTTTGGAGATAATTCAAAGAAGAATTTTGTGCCAAAGATTATGCCTCAAATGAATCATTCAAAAGGGAAATTTGGAATATTTCTAAATCACATTAATTAATGTAAAGATAAAACCAACCCTGATAATTGTTCATCCATATAGTATGGAAGTTTGGTTGGTAGGAACGTTTATCATATTCTGGGAATATGAGGAGGGTACTCCGGGAGTACCAAATTGTAACCTACTTGATGACACATTCTGGGAATGTGGCCAGTGTCCGGGACCTGGTTTTTTATGCGTTCTGGGAACGTATGCGCTCTGGGAACGTGGTGCACACTCCGAGAGTGATGCTTATTATCCAAGTATGGTTTGGCATTATGTTCTGGGAACGAATGTCAGTGTTCCAGGAACACAAGGGTGTATTGGATGGACGTCCAGGATGGACGTCCAGGATGGACTTTAGAGGCCTCGGTTGTGGATAGAAAATCATACATCATGCCACTTGAATGATAAGAGATACAATGTTGAAAATTGGTGTGTTCATATGTACTTGCATTGTTATCTGTCCATGACATACTTGTGTTTGTAATTTTAGTCATTATCAATTATGTATATGTGTATACTTACTCCCTGTGCCCTGTTTAGGTGATGGCCAGATACCTAGCTTGCATCGAGATACGCCCTATCCCTAGTGGCATATGGACGTATGAGGAGCACCGTGCCACTTTTGAGGGGGAGGTGGAGATTACTCTCTACCACCCTAACCCTCTGGTGCGAGTGCGACCTCGTCGATTTAGGATCCCTTTAGTCTACACTATGCACGTTCCACCCTTTTATACATATAGAGGACCACCCCCGGCTCGACCTGTGCGTCGTTTTCATAGTTTTCGTTTTAGAGCTGCCACTGGTTCTCATCCTTCCTCCCATAGAGTTGTTACTGAGGAGACTCCTTCTCCTGGTCCGACTGATTTCGAGAGGACTGCTTCTGCAGATCCTAGACCCAGTGGTGGGGTCTCTACCCAGTCAGGCGAGGTCGAGGAGGACCCCGTGGAGGATGAGAGCGAGGAGGAGGTGCATGTCGAGCCGACTATTTCTGCTAGAGGTGGACCCGCTGGTTCATAGGAGCCTGCATAGCGTGGATGTCTTGGATCCTAGATCCTAGGGATAGTGTAACACCCCGATTTGATAACTTGAAAATATAATTTATTTAATTAATGTAGTGAAAATTTGGGCCAATTTTTTTTTTTTTATAACATAACATGGACATGAGAATCTCCAAGCTCCAAAATCTTTTATCAAAATAATTTTCAACATAAATTTGATTCTCATATCACACGTTATACTTCAAGTTCCAAACCGAGATGTTACGAAACATCGCACTTTGAAACTCGCTTTCACAAATCACATTTAATAGCCCATATCTTTTATGTTTAACCAGAAAACTTAATTATGATTATCCAGCTTTGTAAAACATCTTTCGGGTGTACATGTGGATGCAGCTAATGATGTCTAAGTACCTGGTAAGGGAGTACAATACTTGATCATAGGTACTATGAAAGTAGACCTCCATCCAACGCATTCTCCTCAGAAAGGACGAATCATCAGCCATCGTGTCCTCGAGCCGAGCTTGACCATCTTCTCCTTCGAGACTCCATCTCGGTCGTGTCTTCGTAGGCCATCACGTGAAGCGCCGACTCCCAATATAATCTACTTACTCTGTCGCCTGTGGACATCATCACAGAAGTCCACAGGGACGGGAAAAGACAGAGAGAGTAAGCATTCCGAACGACGCATCATCGACGGTGTGGGTTTACGATAGGCAAAACATTAAGACAATACAAGCACACACATTCACAACACAACAATACAACAGATAATTATGCAGGATGCATGAGGATGCGATGCAATCGTCACATTATCTAATACTTTATCCTTATCTTAAGGGAATCTCTTAATCAATTCATCTCGCAAAGTCGAATCTCTTTAACAGCTTGTCTCGCAAAGTCAAAGTTTCTTTGTCCACATATCTCGAGCCCATATTATCGGTTATTTAGGCTTTGTGGTCTCGGTTTCAAGTCTACATCTCCTCGGGATCCATCCACCTAGTCAGAAGCAATCAGAAGTACAGGATCTCTACCACACCGGCTCCTGGAGACTACACCAAGATACACTATAAAATGCCCGGGAAATAAAAATGTCATGACAAAGGGTGTCAACCTCCACCGTGTTCAAGCATCCCTCTTCTGATCCTGATTTAGTCAAGGGGGTGTCAGTCATCCATCTAGTGTACACGCAGTACTTCAGCTACGACACCAGACTACCTACCCAACCTCGGATGGTCAACCCAGGTCACTGTAGCTTTTTCCCGCCTAGACAGACTCCTCTTAGGCTTCTTGACGAATCACCGTCATTACCTTCCCCTATCCTAATCAACAAGTGATTACCACGTAGGTAAACACCGTGTCTTCCTCTCCACTACTTCGGGTAAGGGTTTTTTTTTTAGTCGTAACGGTTATACTCGATTTGTCCTAATGTCAACCCATCCTAAGTCACCTCTGTCATATAGCACCAACCATATGCGGGTTACTTCTTGTGGGACTCGACTACTATATCTAACGGGTTCCGACCCATCCAGAATCATTCTCAACAACATTCTCAACACATGGCTACGACAGTCATTGCATATTCCAGAGTCATTGCATCCATGTTTAAAACATCGTCGTCACGTTCACATCATCAGCTCGATCCACATACTCGGCGCATCAGCATCATCCAGTTCCATTGCGTGTTCCACCCCTTAAAGTTTCGCTCTAGTCGTTGGGGAATTTCTTATAATTTTCTATGTCTCTTCTATTCTTATCTTATATAGCGGGATGATGCACCATGCATATGCAATGACAATATAACAGCAATACATCTCAACATAAGCAAATATATCAATAAATCAATACCATGTAATGGTATAGGTCTGAGTCTTCGTATACTGCGATACAAACAATCACACAATTTATCGGGTATACTACTAGCTACGATAGACCTTTACTCCGACTTTGAGAGAGTATGGAGTGTCCTAATAGATCACCTAAATACCACGGTGTCTTAGGGAAGCTTCTCTCTCACATCAACTCCAGCAAATACCTCGTCCGAAATCGTTGCGGGTCCTCCAACTGTCAGCTGCTCCAGGTTCTTGACTTATACGCACCTTATACTAGATAGGAAACACTAACGTTACTAGTCTATCTAAATGATCGCCATACTCGGAAATCAAAACGTGTTTTCGAAAACTCATTTCACTTCTTTCGGAAAATCGTAAAACATCAAGATCTTCTCAAATAAAAATCCAATTTTCATTGTACGTTAAATACTTTGAAATCATCATAAGAAATCAATAAAATCATTTTAAATAAATGGATCGGTTGCTGGTCCGTCTTGGACAGCAGCTCGCTCGATCCCGAAAACATCGAATAACGCCACTTTTGAAATCCAACTTTTCTTAAATCACGTACCATTTAAAACTTAAACTTTTAAAACTAACCAAATACATTTTCAGGATGAAAAACAATTTAGATAAAAACTGGACAGAAAAGATGCTAGCCCATAAAACACTCTTTAGAAAATCCGAAAACATTGAAAAATCGCATTTTTCAAACCAACTTCATCTTATATTGAGTACTCATCAAAACTCAACTTCAAATCACTTTGAAAACATCTTTAAATAAGAAATACAACTTGTAAAAATTCTGGACAGCATCATATACTAAGTCCCAAATTTATTTTCCATTGTTCAAAACCAATTTAAATCCATAAACAAATTAAGCATCTTGAAAACAATTAAATAAACACCTTGATTAACAATTTTTCAATCAAATAAAGTAATGAAACATATAGGCACATATAAACTGAATCATACTCATATAAACACTTTGAATAAATAAATTAATTGGTTGTTGGTCCATTCCGAACAACCACAACCAAGATTCGAAAACACCGAAAAATCGTTATTTAATCTCTTTAATACTTCATGTTAAAATGATCATTTGAAATGATTTATTTTCAAACATAACACTTAAACAAGGTAGTTCAATTAACATGCACCACTTAAAACAAACCATTGGCACATAGCACATAGCACATTTTCAAATCAAAATTTCGAACTAATAATCTAGACCGAAACACCGCAAACAATTAACTTTGCAAACTCATTCATGCATAGTCTAAACATACCATCAAGCAATCACTTATTCAATTATTTCAAGACGTTATAATCATCATACAAGTCCAGCCAAGTCACAAAACAAAGCACAAAATTCACGTTTGTCAAAAACATTTAAATAAAGCTTTTGTTCAATTACGGAAAAGCACAAAAGATAAAATTCAAAACCATACCAAATCAACTTGTTTAATTCCCAAAATTTCCAGAACATACACATATATTCCAAAGTTCATCATGTAAAATTTATAAGTCATTTGAACAATCCTAAACTAGGTTTCAAATCAGATTTTGTATGAAAAGCAAAATAGAACTGTTTCTGACCTCAGGCCAAGATTCCATAATTAAAAATAGTGTTTCAACTCCGAATTGCATGAAAATTGGTATAAACCTTCCTTACACAATCAAGAACATCTCATAAAAATTTCAGATTATTTGGAGTTGTTCAAGTTATACTTTTTCAATTAAATTCGTCACTAAGTCTGGAAAATCTGAACCAAATGGTTCACTGTTTCTCAATTGGTAAAAATATCAAACCAACTCCAAATCACCTCAAATTTTACAGAGAGTCACAAGACATGTTTATGGAGCTACCATAAAAATTTCAAGCAATTTAGAGTAGTAAAAGTTCGAAAATTATGTTCCTCTTTAAACTGAAAAACTTATTTTCTTAAAATTGTTTTTATAAAGTTTACTCTTATAAAAATAGAAAATCAATTCCAAAAATCATTTAAAAATTCAGGGAGGTTCATTTTATCATACTTAAGACAGTGACAAAATTTAAAGAATATTGAACATACACACATGTTATTTATCCAAGGTTAAATTCACGCATATTCACAATTTCATCATAAACTTTAATCAACAAATTTGTTCATTCATTCATTTTTATGAGAATCAAAAATACACTCATACGCACAATTCAACACATATTCATTCAAGAAAATTTAACTCAAAGTCTAAGGTCCAAACCGTGACCTTGTCTAGGTTTTTCAAAAACATTTTTAAAGATTCAAAACTTAAAGACAATTCCAAATCCAACAACAATTCCATATAATTCATCAAGTAAGTAAAACATAACCTTAGCATGTATTTCCTATATGAAACCGTGAGCATCATTATCTCTCTAACAATTTTGAATTCACATTTAACACATATAATCAACTCAATAGTTCATGGAAATCACTTATTTATCAAGTAAACTTAAGAAAATCTTAACCCTTTCATTCACACCTACAAACCGTGACTATCACAAGAAATCATAACATCACAAAATTTTATATTCATCATTAAACTTCAAGATCATGACATGCAAAAGATCAAGCAAAAGAAAATCAACTTTCAATCATATCATCATCAAAACCGTGGCCAACACATCAAGGTCACAACATCACACAATTTCTCATTCATTCAAAATATCATCAAATCTTAAGATTATGACATGCAAAGGATCAATCAAAAGAAAGTCAAGTTTCCATGCACAACAACACCAAACCGTGACCATCTTTAAAGAAAATTATCAAGAAAATTCAATCATCCACAAAGATCTTCACATTAAAACTCTAACATCAACAAATCATAGTTTAAGCATAGATCTTGACATGCATGAAGTTAAAAACACTAGATCTTTGGAAAGTCATTCATGAAAACTTCAAATCAAGCTCTTTTTCAAAAATACTTTTAAGAAATCAAAGAGGAAAACCCAAGATCATGAGGAAAAACACTTTTCTTAACAAAACTTTAAGATCAAGTTGAAAAATCAACATGCATGTAAAGGAAATCACTAGATCTAAGACAAAGACAAACATGCATCAACACTTTTCAAACAAAATCAAAGTTTTATAAGAGAATCATGAGAAACGAAAATGGATCAAGGAAAAGGTTTAAAGCTTTTTAGATCATAAAATTCTTACTTAATCAAAAACTTTCAAGAATCAAGTCCAATTCCTTGGTTTCTCTCCTCTCTCCTCACGGTTCACTCACTCTTCCCTTTAAGTCCATGGTTTCTCTTTCTTTTCTTTACTCTCTTGGCTTGATCTAGCTTAGGTTATGAAGAGTTTGGTGTTGAAGTTTGGTTCCTCTTCTTCTCTCTTCTAATTCGGCTTCTCTTTCTTTTTGTCTCTCTCACTAAGAGCTTGATGTAGCTCTTTAGTGTTGTGTTTAGTTTGGGAAAATAAATGAAAGAAAGTGTGTGTGTTGATGAAAGAATGAGGGAGGATTCACTTACTCCCACACGGTTTCAACCCCCTTCTTTTATTCTTCTTTACTTTTTCCTAATTGCCATCAAGGGTTTGCATGGGGGGCTTCTTTGCAACTACTTGGGGACTAAGTTACAAAACTTGGAGACCATGTCTTGCACTTGAGCCCCTCACGGCCCCCTTCCTTCCTCCTTCCTATTCCTTCACTTTTTCCTCCTTATGTCATGCTTGGTCATCTTGATGATGTCATGGGTTTGACTATAAGGCATGCAACTTGGTGACTAAGCAAAGCTACTTGGTTGCCAAGTTTCTCACCTAGCATTCGGCCATAGGGTGGTTTAGGGTAGGTTAGTTTAGCTTAATTAGGTTTAAGGCACTAATTAGGTTCTAATCATGATTAGGGTAGGATTAGGATAATTAATCTTGGTTTAGTCCACTAATCCTCGGTGATTAGGGATTAATCAGGGATTTAGGCACTAATCAAAACTTAATCATAGGTTTAAGGAAAACTAATTCTAGGTTAGCTCACCAACCTTGAGGATTTAGGTCTTAAGAGAGTGATTAAGTTCTTAATCAAGGATTAAGAACTCGATTAGGGTTTTAATCCACGATTGGGATACTAATTAGGGTTTCTAAGGATAACTCTAGATCAAGACGATTGGACTTTGATTTTTGAACTTAGAGAAAATAATTTTCCATCTTAAAACCATAAAATCATATAAATCAATTAAGAAGACAAAATCTTAATAAAAACCTCAAGCAATATGATTCATTGAAAACCTTAGAAAATCAAGCACATAAAATCACACACAAGTAAATTAAATTTCAAAGCATAAAAACCCATCATGAAATCAAAACTCTTTTAAATAAATTTTCAAATCAATTAGGTTAAATTTATAAGAATGCACAAAGAGATTCATTTCTTAAATGAAATTACAAATAATAAAATTACTCCAAACTCAATAAAATCACTTGCTTGAATTCTATAAAAATCTTTGTTTACTAAAATTCCATAAAATCGAAAATTGATTACGTAATCGAATAAAATACTCATCGAAAATCATTTGTAAAACAATATCTCAAAACTCTTCTTTAGTGAAAACTTATTTATCGTTGTTAGGAAAATACGAGATGTCACAGATAGAGCTGTGGAGAATCTGAGGAGCTGCTGAGGACACGGATGACCTGCTCTGGGACTTCTATTTTGGGATTATGTGATATATTGTATATATTTTGAGAGGTCTTAGAGTGAGGTTTTATTTTATGCAGCTGGGTTGTATAGGTTTTTATAAACTCTTGCTATCTCGACTTATGTTACTTGCTACTGATGATACTGGTGGGGTTTTTATCTTGACATATATATATATGCATATGATGTTTTATTTACCTCAGCAGTGCCCCACAAGTATTACTTTTACTTCCGCATACTCTGACTTTAACGTAAAAAGGATTCGGCGATAAGTTCATAATCTATGCACTCGATCAAATTCAAGAGACAATAGTACTTTTCAAGGAATACTATGAAACTGTTTTATTATATTAGAAAAACATTGTCTCGAGAGCCTTTTGTAATTAAGGTATTATTAAGCCGAATTCAAATGCTTGTTCCGATTAAAAGTGTTTATGATTGAGCAAGTATCAATTAAAAAGGAAAAATTTTCTAGTCCTAATGTTTGATAGCAAGTATGTTATATTTGGAAATATTTATTATTTTCGAGATATTGAATAGAGGGTGTCACACATTTTCTCTGTTTTGGGAATTTTCTACTATTCAAGAATTTGTTTAATATAAAATGCTGTTAAATTTTTTATAATATATATATATATGTATGTGTATAATATTATTAAAACCCAATGAATCATAAGTGGAGGTTAGCACAAATGGTAATGAGTTTGTGTTACTTATTAAAGAAAGTGGTTGGTCGTTTTATCCCTGACTCTTGTGAATATAAGAAGCCTATCTGGGAGGGTTGTCCTAAAGGGACCTATAATACCTAGAGGGATTAATCACCCCATTGCGCGCAGGTCGATACCCTTTCAAAGACAAATAAATAAATGAACCATACTCAATTTCAAAAAAAAGTGTAATAAACTAAACATTTAAACAAATGAATGAAAGATATGTAATTTGTTCAACTATTTTATCTTTGGTGAGTCATTTACATTGAGTATATTTCTATATCATATTTAAACTTCACATTATTTTTCATAATAAATGCAAGGTTTAGCGGTGAGTTTATAGGTATTAAGAATATTTTGGAAAAGTCCTTGTTTTAATTGAAATGATATTCAAACTTTGTCATCAGAACTTTTTTTTTATTACAAGTTTTTCAAGTATTGCTAGCAAGTGTATTAAATTAGTGGTTCTATTTTTTCTCTCTACCCAGGCCTATAAAATGTCAAGACCGGTCCTGCTGCCTGCACAATTATATACAACAATCCAAAATATTCGAGTACCAAAGAATGTAAGGTTGAGACATAAATGTTGACACCAAAAATAATATGTAAGCATCGAGTTGAAAAAAAAATTGTCTATAATCTAGAACCGATCAGAACAGCATCAAGAACATGAAACATGCCACACTGACAAAGGTACAAAATTATAAGAATAATATTTGCTTGTCACCAGCCCCGGCCCACGGCAAAGGCCATAGCGTGGACCGCCCTGGGCCTATGAATTATAGGGGCCCCAAATAAAAATTAGTTTCCTTTTGTTATGTATATTATTACTGTTTTTTAATGATTTTCTTACAATACTTTGTTATAGCTGAGCTGTTTATCGCACCTTAATTTTATCATTGAGGTTAAGGATTCAATCTCATTGCTTCCTTTTTTTATTTTTCAGGCAATAAAAATGAGTTTACTAATGTCATTATTCTCCCTTGCCCAAATAACCTAAAACTCACTTTTATAATTATTATTTTTTAAAAAACTAAACTCGTTTTGAACATTCAATAATAATCTTTCTCAAATATATATTCTCTCTATTTCACTTTAAGTGTTTTTTAGCATAAAAAATTTGTTTCTATGTATGTGTCTCTATTTAGAAAATCAATACAACAATAAATACTCTTTTGACTCTTTTATTCTCACCTAATTAAGAAGGGAGATAGTAAGTAGAAAAATAAATTAAATATAATTATAAGAGAGATAAAAGACAAATTGGATAAACGTCACATTAATTTAATTCAAAAAGACACTACATTTCTTAATCCGAGTGTTATATTCTAAACGAACACCTAAAGTGAAATGGACAGAGTAGTTATAATTGAGTCTTTCTAACATTTGCACCAAGTGTATAGAATAAACAAACAATAATAATAAACATGCATGTGTTGGAAATTTAAACAATCATTTTTTCATTTACTAAACAAATCATTTTCTCATGAATATTTACTTTTTAACATTTGTTTATCTTATGAACCTAGAACATAGGTTAGAAAAGCTTATCATAATTATAAATAGTATTTACATAATTATACTATTATATAATATTTTTATTTTAATTTTAATTTCGACTATTTTTTAGTATTTTGTTCAAAATTCGCCTCAAAAGTTTCTTTATTTTTAAACTTTTCTAAACATAGAATTAATTACTGTTGATAGAGGTAATATTATTTTTTAGAGACTTGTGCAATGCTCTGCTTCTAATATTCTTGTTCTTTGTTCTATATTTTGAAAGAAAGTATATATTCGGCTCTTATTTATATAGGTCTCGTGTAGTGTGGAGATACTGCACCAAAATGATGCATCATGTCTTCATTTTTTTTTCAAGGGTTGCTATTTGTTCATCTTGCTACAACTGTAACCCTTGTTTGATTTTGGAAAACAAAGGGGTGCTTTTGAATTTTGGCTGGATCCCACAGAAAAAAGAGATAGAAACTCATCTTAAGAGAATGACGAGAAATAGAAAATCAATGCGGAAAAGGTGAAAAATATGAAATCTTAAATTTTAAGAAGAGTAGTTGAACAACATTGTTACATAAGCCAATGAAAAAATGTAAAATTAATAAACTTATTTAAGTTTTTGGTCATTGAGAATTGAGTCCATTTTGGTTTAAGTTCTTAAATGTTATTTTGACATTGATTCATGGATAATTGTATAAAAAATTTGATTTTAGTCTTTATCGTTAGTTGAGGTGGCACACCATGTTGATAGATTATGTGGAAGAATTTGACATGCATTGCAAAATGGACACAAAAAATTATTATTAATCCACTATCACCAACCTCATCACGAACTTAGTTGCTTGTTTCTTAATCATTGTGTTATATAAAGATTTGTTTCTTTTTATTATCGAGCAATCTGAAACTTTGTATATATGAAGTTGACATTCCGATTCCATTTTGAATTATGTTCAACTAATTCTTGTGCATAATATTGACGGCCGATAGCCTGAAAACAATTGAAGGGAGGTGTAATGATGTCGTTAGTTGTAGGTCTGTGTCTTGATTTGTTCATTTATCCATCTCTTTTATCACAATGCTTAAGATTGCACCACAAATGTAACACACTAAATACACTGTGATTTTGGGGAAAAAAAGATATAAAAGTTTAGTTTAGAGAAAAATGACAAAAATGAAAAAGGATGATAAGTAAATTCATAAAAAAAATAGAAAAATAGCTAGAAAAATGGTTATATGTAGAACATGAAAACAACTTAAACTTATTGAAAGTTTGAAATTGCATTTTGAACATAATGTTAAAATTAATGTATATATTTTCTTAATCAATTTTTATTTTTTGGTGTGCACCATGGATATTCTCGAGCCGATAGCCGAAGACTAATCCCCTCCGAGTCTTAGAGATCACCTAAGTGGGCTTTGCCTCTACCAACAAAGCCTTTTCCATACCCATGGTAGGGATCGAATCCGAACCCAGCTATCTGCCAACTGTACTGGGTCTTTTTGGTTTCTGAATCAATTTTTAGAATCTATAATAATTTTGCTTATGATTGGATGTACCTATAAAATTTTATTGATGGTCATTAATTTACAATTAAATTCTTATTGATCGTATTTGCTTATCATAAATAATGATGTTCTTATTGTTTTAATGGATTTAATGTATTAAAGTTTTCAAAATTGCTTATTATCCACAATAATGTTCATATTTAATTCAGTTGTCAATTTAATTTATTTTATACATTGAATTATGATCCTATTTTGATATTTAGTAATATTAATAAATATAATTTTGAAAAAATTAGTCATGAAAAACAAGTGGATATAAGGCACACCGCAAGCTGATGTGAGGGATTTTATGAGTAACGTTCTCGTGGAAGATCTATTGTCACGAGTTATCGATAAGGTGTTGATTATAAATTGCAACATACTAAAACCTTTAGCACATAAATAATTAAACATGTATTTAAATTTCAAAAGTAAAAACTAAAGAGTTGGTCATCATCCACGCTGTACATTAGCAGAATTACATTCTTGTCTAGGAAATACTAACTCCGCAAGTTACTTGCACGGCTAGTCTATTTACACCGTTGTTATTGGCTTTTATGATTTTTAGTTTGCTCACACCATACATACTCTTTATGCCAAACACTTCTTTTGTCACCTTTAACCCACATATTTGTTTCCCAATGCAGGCTTCTTCCACAATAGATTTGGCATTAGTAGCTTCCCAAGAGCCTTTTTTGAAAGAACCACAAGTACCTTCTGGGGTTCCAAAGCTAGCAAATTGGACTTCTGAGATTATTTGCCCGCCTTGGCATGACAGCTCTAAGTCTGCACCTTAATAAACATGAGCGCAAATGGTTCCTGTTGTGATTGTTTGGAAGGAAACATTGGTTGGATTTCCACCTATTTCTTCAAACAAAACCAATGTGTTCTTCTCATTGTTCAGGTATGATCTTGGGACATGGTACCACCTTTGTGATGGCTCGCCACAATTGGTGCTGCACTTTTTCTCCGGTTTGTAATCCCCTCGATAGTCACACGTGTAACTGCATCCATCGGCACTACTAATAAATGAAGGCCAATAACGACCAATGCTGTGTCCATTCACCCAAGCATGTCCTTTAACCATGCCTTGCATGTCCACCACCACTGGGTTTGTTCCGAAAGGAGAATTGAAGTCTGCCTTATACCAAGTCATGGGTCTTTCAACAGGATAGGTTTTGGATGCACCATTGACCCATGATACGCCAATTCGTGGTTGCAAATCATAGAGACGTTTTTTCTCACCATTCAAGCCAACCTTGTAAGACCAAAGGTTGTTTGACAAATCAATGGTCTCATTGTTCTTTCCAACTAGTTGAACTGGCCCACCAGCTATACCAGTCTTTTTCATATCGAACCCGTATCCATAATTTGCAAGCCCGACAGTGGCACTAAGAAAAGTTATGACGTTTGTTCCGTTCTTCAAGGAAACATGTTTCTCATATGTGAAACTATTTCCCTTTTGGCTAAATTGGTATCCGACACGCCTCTTGTTAACATAACCATGAAGAGTATGGCCCATTGTCCCCACCCGAAGAGTTGCATTGTTCCAAGTTGTAGTGTCATTGATAGCGACAGTAGTCATGTACCACAAGTAGTCACTGGCATCCAAAGTTAGATCCTTTTGCTCGAGAAGCCGTGGTGCCTTGAATTTTCCTTCTCCTTTTAGGGTGTCTTTAATTGGCTCTGGCTTCCATGACCAATTGAGATTAGTGGTTCCGTCATCACTCTTCTTAACCAATATCGATGTTTGGGTGTTAACCTTTGCAGTGTTAAAAACTTCTTTATTGCAACCATCGAGAATGGTCACAGACCAAGCGGGGACAAAGTACTTACCATCCTGCATTAATTCAACATTAGCATCTTTGTTAGCGTCTGAATTGCTCAAGAAACAAAATCTTTCTCCCGTGGCATTGTTGGTGTATGTTGTTGACCAGACTCCATTCCCAAAATCCTTTTGGGTCCTTGTTCCGTTAGTGAGGATCTTTTCCGCTAATTTTATTGCTGCATGAAGTTGCTTCAGATGTCCCCATTTGGGTTGATTCAAATTCCCATACTCATCAAGTGGTGCATCATAGTCATAAGATGTTGTTATATATGGACCTCCCGATGTGCGGCCAAAGTTGGTTCCTCCATGGTACATGTAGTAGTTATTTAATATCCCCCCAGTTTGGAAAAAGCGAGCAACTGAAAAAGCTGAATCTTCTGCGGTTCTATGTGGAGCCTTTTCACCCCATTTTTGGAACCATCCAATCCAATTCTCGGTGAACATTTTGGGACTTTTGGGGTTATTGGGTTTGAATTGGTCGCAATAGTGTCCATTGCAAGTGTTAATCATAGGTTGGGGAGCATCGCTTTGCTGGCACATGATCCATGGGACACCAATATTTTGCGCTACAGCCATTTGTGCACACCATTTGATATAAGCACTAGTCTTCACCGGATCTTTGAAATCGCCCATGACATTTCCATATTCATTCTCAATCTGAGCAAGGATAATGGGTCCTCCTTGTGATGCAAACAACTTTGCTTCTTTGGCCATGTTCACAATCTTTGTAGTGAAAACTTGCATTTCATTTTTGTAAATTGGGTTATCTGTTCTCAGCACGATGCCAGGAATATTGTGTAGCCACAATGGGAAGCCTCCGTAGTTCCATTCAGCACAAACATAAGGACCAATCCTTAGAATGACGAACAAGCCGACATCCTGGATTAACTTGAGAAATTTGATAAAATCCAAATTTCCTGAGAAGTCATATGCACGCCGAACAGGTTCATGGTGGTTCCAGAATATGTATGTTTCAATGGCATCAAGCCCTCCGTCCTTGGCTTTTTGAATGATGTCGGGCCACATTTCCACTGTGCTTCGTGGATAATGGACGGCACCAGAAAAAATGATGCGTCTTTGTCCATTAATAATGAGAGCATTCGAATCATAAGTAACCTCTACTGAAGAGCATGAGCGAAGCAGAGCTAATCCCAATAAAAGAATCCTGATCCATGAATAAGAACTCATTGTAAACGTATTGTGTATATTCAATCTTTACTTCATTGAAATAAAGCTTGGAGTTTATATAGGAAGATAAATCAGTTAAAATTATCGTCGATACTAAACATGGATGCTCAAGTTGGTAATTATGGAAAACACTTATAAGAATGGATAAACTCTAGGCTAATGTTGGAGAAATTGCCTAGTGCAATCTTTATCCATTTCCAATTTTTACACTATCCTCTCTGGAATGCAAATAACTTAAATCCTAGTGTTGCTATTTCTTTTAAGATATCTAAATTAATTTTCATATATCATGTATTTTTATTAAAAAGGCGTGAGGTGTGATGTTACGTGTATTTAATTTGCTGGTAAATTGCCACGTTACCTTTTTTTAAATCTTAATTATGACTATATATCATTCTAAAAAAAATATTTAATGCATATTTGAATTGTATATTTTATCCTCGAAAGAGTTATTAATATCTAAACAAAATGGCAGAAGAGACGCCAAAAAAATAGCATCATTGTATCATAGTCAAAGTCGTGAGGCCATATTTATTGCTAATTTGGACTTAAGAAACATAAATCGAGCTAAAATAGTATCGAAAGACATTGTAGGTATGAAGCACCATCCGAATTTTAACAATGGCATTATATACGTTTCTAGTTCTTTGCGCTTTAAAGATATGTTGTAAATACTTCCACATTTTTTTGGGACATTTTCTCTATTTTGGGAATTTTCTACTATTCAAGAATTTGTTTAATATAAAATGCTGTTAAATTTTTTATAATATATATATATATATGTATGTGTATAATATTATTAAAACCCAATTAATCATAAGTGGAGGTTAGCACAAATGGTAATGAGTTTGTGTTACTTATTAAAGAAAGTGGTTGGTCGTTTTATCCCTGACTCTTGTGAATATAAGAAGCCTATCTGGGAGGGTTGTCCTAAAGGGACCTATAATACCTGGAGGGATTAATCACCCCATTGCGCGCAGGTGGATACCCTTTCAAAGAAAAATAAATAAATGAACCATACTCAATTTAAAAAAAAAAGTGTAATAAACTAAACATTCAAACAAATGAATGAAAGATATGTAATTTGTTCAACTATTTTATCTTTGGTGAGTCATTTACATTGAGTATATTTCTATATCATATTTAAACTTCACATTATTTTTCATAATAAATGCAAGGTTTAGCGGTGAGTTTATAGGTATTAAGAATATTTTGAAAAAGTCCTTGTTTTAATTGAAATGATATTCAAACTTTGTCATCAGAACTATTTCTTTATTACAAGTTTTTCAAGTATTGCTAGCAAGTGTATTAAATTAGTGGTTCTATTTTTTCTCTCTACCCAGACCTATAAAATGTCAAGACCGGTCCTGCAGCCTGCACAATTATATACAAAAATCCAAAATATTCGAGTACCAAAGAATGTAAGGTTGAGACATCAATGTTGACACCAAAAATAATATGTAAGCATCGAGTTGAAAAAAAAAATTGTCTATAATCTAGAACCGATCAAAACAGCATCAAGAACATGAAACATGCCACATTGACAAAGGTACAAAATTATAAGAATAATATTTGCTTGTCACCAGCCCCGGCCCACGGCAAAGGCCATAGCGTGGACCGCCCTGGGCCTATGAATTATAGGGGGCCCAAATAAAAATTAGTTTCATTTTGTTATGTATATTATTACTGTTTTTTAATGATTTTCTTACAATACTTTGTTATAGCTCAGCTGTTTATCGCACCTTAATTTTATCATTGAGGTTAAGGATTCAATCTCATTGCTTCCTTTTTTTATTTTTCAGGCAATAAAAATGAGTTTAGTAATGTCATTATTCTCTCTTGCCCAAATAACCTAAAACTCACTTTTATAATAATTATTTTTTAAAAAAGTAAACTCATTTTGAACATTCAATAATAATCTTTCTCAAATATATATTCTCTCTATTTCACTTTAAGTGTTTTTTAGCATAAAAAATTTGTTTCTATGTATGTGTCTCTATTTAGAAAATCAATACAACAATAAATACTCTTTTGACACTTTTATTCTCACCTAATTAAGAAGGGAGATAGTAAGTAGAAAAAGAAAGTAAATATAATTATAAGAGAGATAAAAGACAAATTGGATAAACGTCACATTAATTTAATTCAAAAAGACACTACATTTCTTAATCCGAGTGTTATATTCTAAACGAACACCTAAAGTGAAATGGACAGAGTAGTTATAATTAGTCTTTCTAATATTTTCACCAAGTGTATAGAATAAACAAACAATAATAATAAACATGCATGTGTTGGAAATTTAAACAATCATTTTTTAATTTACTAAACAAATCATTTTCTCATGAATATTTACTTTTTAACATTTGTTTATCTTAAGAACCTAGAACATAGGTTAGAAAAGCTTATCAAAATTATAAATAGTATTTATATAATTATACTATTATATAATATTTTAATTTTAATTTTAATTTTAATTTCGACTATTTTTTAGTATTTTGTTCAAAATTCGCCTCAAAAGTTTCTTTATTTTTAAACTTTTCTAAACATAGAATTAATTACTGTTGATAGAGGTAATATTATTTTTTAGAGACTTGTGCAATGCTCTGCTTCTAATATTCTTGTTCTTTGTTCTATATTTTGAAAGAAAGTATATATTCGGCTCTTATTTATATAGGTCTCGTGTAGTGTGGAGATACTGCACCAAAATGATGCATCATGTCTTCATTTTTTTTTCAAGGGTTGCTATTTGTTCATCTTGCTACAACTGTAACCCTTGTTTGATTTTGGAAAACAAAGGGGTGCTTTTGAATTTTGGCTGGATCCCACAGAAAAAAGAGATAGAAACTCATCTTAAGAGAATGACGAGAAATAGAAAATCAATGCGGAAAAGGTGAAAATATGAAATCTTAAATTTTAAGAAGAGTAGTTGAACAACATTGTTACATAAGCCAATGAAAAAATGTAAAATTAATAAACTTATTTAAGTTTTTGGTCATTGAGAATTGAGTCCATTTTGGTTTAAGTTCTTAAATGTTATTTTGACATTGATTCATCGATAATTGTATAAAAAAATTGATTTTGATCTTTATTGTTAGTTGAGGTGGCACGCCATGTTGATAGATTATGTGGAAGAGTTTGACATGCATTGCAAAATGGACACAAAAAATTATTATTAATCCACTATCACCAACCTCATCACGAACTTAGTTGCTTGTTTCTTAATCATTGTGTTATATAAAGATTTGTTTGTTTTTATCATCGAGCAATCTGAAACTTTGTATATATGAAGTTGACATTCCGATTCCATTTTGAATTATGTTCAACTAATTCTTGTGCATAATATTGACGGCCGATAGCCTGAAAACAATTGAAGGGAGGTGTAATGATGTCGTTAGTTGTAGGTCTATGTCTTGATTTGTTCATTTATCCATCTCTTTTATCACAATGCTTAAGATTGCACCACAAATGTAACACACTAAATACACTGTGATTTTGGGGGAAAAAAAGAGATAAAAGTTTAGTTTAGAGAAAAATGACAAAAATGAAAAAGGATGATAAGTAAATTCATAAAAAAATAGAAAAATAGCTAGAAAAATGGTTATATGTAGAACATGAAAACAACTTAAACTTATTGAAAGTTTGAAATTGCATTTTGAACATAATGTTAAAATTAATGTATATATTTTCTTAATCAATTTTTATTTTTTGGTGTGCACCAAGGATATTCTCGAGCCGATAGCCGAAGACTAATCCCCTCCGAGTCTTAGACATCACCTAAGTGGGCTTTGCCTCTGCCTTTTCCATACCCATGGTAGGGATCAAATCCGAACCCAGCTATTTTCCAACTGTAATGGGTCTTGTTGGTTTCTGAATCAATTTTTAGAATCTATAATAATTTTGCTTATGATTGGATGTACCTGTAAAATTTTATTGATGGTCATTAATTTACAATTAAATTCTTATTGATCGTATTTGCTTATCATAAATAATGATGTTCTTATTGTTTTAATGGATTTAATGTATTAAAGTTTTCAAAATTGCTTATTATCCACAATAATGTTCATATTTAATTCAGTTGTCAATTTAATTTATTTTATACATTGAATTATGATCCTATTTTGATATTTAGTAATATTAATAAATATAATTTTGAAAAAATTAGTCATGAAAAACAAGTGGATATAAGGAACACCGCAAGCTGATGTGAGGGATTTTATGAGTAACATTCTCGTGGAAGATCTATTGTCACAAGTTATCGATAAGGTGTTGATTATAAATTGCAACATACTAAAACCTTTAGCACATAAATAATTAAACATGTATTTAAATTTCAAAAGTAAAAACTAAAGAGTTGGTCATCATCCACGCTGTACATTAGCAGAATTACATTCTTGTCTAGGAAATACTAACTCCGCAAGTTACTTGCACGGCTAGTCTATTTACACTGTTGTTATTGGCTTTTATGATTTTTAGTTTTCTCACACCATACATACTCTTTATGCCAAACACTTCTTTTGTCACCTTTAACCCACATATTTGTTTCCCAATGCAGTCTTCTTCCACGATATATTTGGCATTAGTAGCTCCCCAAGAGCCTTTTTTGAAAGAACCACAAGTACCTTCTGTGGTTCCAAAGCTAGCAAATTGGACTTATGAGATTATTTGCCCGCCTTGGCATGACAGCTCTAAGTCTGCACCATCATAAACATGAGCGCAAACGGTTCCTGTTGTGATTGTTTGGAAGGAAACATTTGTTGGATTTCCACCTATTTCTTCAAACAAAACCAATGTGTTCTTCTCATTGTTCAGGTATGATCTTGGGACATGGTACCACCTTTGTGATGGCTCGCCACAATTGGTGCTGCACTTTTTCGCCGGTTTGTAATCCCCTCAGTAGTCACACGTGTCACTGCATCCATCGGCACTACTAATAAATGAAGGCCGATAACGACCAATGCTGTGTCCATTCACCCAAGCATGTCCTTTACCCATGCCTTGCATGTCCACCACCACTGGGTTTGTTCCGAAAGGAGAATTGAAGTCTGCCTTATACCAAGTCATGGGTCTTTCAACAGGATAGGTTTTGGATGCACCATTGACCCATGATATGCCAATTCGTGGTTGCAAATCATAGAGACGTTTTTTCTCACCATTCAAGCCAACCTTGTAAGACCAAAGGTTGTTTGACAAATCAATGGTCTCGTTGTTCTTTCCAACTAGTTGAACTGGCCCACCAGCTATACCAGTCTTTTTCATATCGAACCCGTATCCCTAATTTGCAAGCCCGACAGTGGCACTAAGCAAAGT
This sequence comes from Crotalaria pallida, assembly GCA_037953625.1. Taxonomy (NCBI): domain Eukaryota; kingdom Viridiplantae; phylum Streptophyta; class Magnoliopsida; order Fabales; family Fabaceae; genus Crotalaria; species Crotalaria pallida. Next base: position 82,466,885 of record CM075655.1, on the reverse strand, counting down.
TATGACGTTTGTTCCATTCTTCAAGGAAACATGTTTCACATATGTGAAACTATTTCCCTTTTGGCTAAATTGGTATCCGACACGCCTCTTGTTAACATAACCATGAAGAGTATGGCCCATTGTCCCCACCCGAAGAGTTGCATTGTTCCAAGTTGTAGTGTCATTGATAGCGACAGTAGTCATGTACCACAAGTAGTCACTGGCATCCAAAGTTAGATCCTTTTGCTCGAGAAGCTGTGGTGCCTTGAATTTTCCTTCTCCTTTTAGGGTGTCTTTAATTGGCTCTGGCTTCCATGACCAATTGAGATTAGTGGTTCCGTCATCACTCTTCTTAACCAATATCAATGTTTGGGTGTTAACCTTTGCAGTGTTAAAAACTTCTTTATTGCAACCATCGAGAATGGTCACAGACCAAGCGGGGACAAAGTACTTACCATCCTGCATTAATTCAACATTAGCATCTTTGTTAGCGTCTGAATTGCTCAAGAAACAAAATCTTTCTCCCAGTGGCATTGTTGGTGTATGTTGTTGACCAGACTCCATTCCCAAAATCCTTGTCGATCCTTGTTCCGTTAGTGAGGATCTTTTCCCCTAATTTTATTGCAGCATGAAGTTGCTTCAGATGTCCCCATTTGGGTTGATTCAAATTCCCATACTCATCAAGTGGTGCATCATAGTCATAAGATGTTGTTATATATGGACCTCCCGATGTGCGGCCAAAGTTGGTTCCTCCATGGTACATGTAGTAGTTATTTAATATCCCCCCAGTTTGGAAAAAGCGTGCAACTGAAAAAGCTGAATCTTCTGCGGTTCTATGTGGAGCCTTTTCACCCCATTTTTGGAACCATCCAATCCAATTCTCGGAGAATATTTTGGGACTTTTGGGGTTATTGGGTTTGAATTGGTGGCAATAGTGTCCATTGCAAGTGTTAATCATAGGTTGGGGAGCATCGCTTTGCTGGCACATGATCCATGGGACACCAATATTTTGCGCTACAGCCATTTGTGCACACCATTTGATATAAGCACTAGTCTTCACTGGATCTTTGAAATCGCCCATGACATTTCCATATTCATTCTCAATCTGAGCAAAGATAATGGGTCCTCCTTGTGATGCAAACAACTTTGCTTCTTTGGCCATGTTCACAATCTTTGTAGTGAAAACTTGCATTTCATTTTTGTAAATTGGGTTATCTGTTCTCAGCACGATGCCAGGAATATTGTGTAGCCACAATGGGAAGCCTCCGTAGTTCCATTCAGCACAAACATAAGGACCAATCCTTAGAATGACGAACAAGCCGACATCCTGGATTAACTTGAGAAATTTGATAAAATCCAAATTTCCTGAGAAGTCATATGCACGCTGAACAGGTTCATGGTGGTTCCAGAATATGTATGTTTCAATGGCATCAAGCCCTCCATCCTTGGCTTTTTGAATGATGTCGGGCCACATTTCCACTGTGCTTCGTGGATAATGGACGGCACCAGAAAAAATGATGCGTCTTTGTCCATTAATAATGAGAGCATTCGAATCATAAGTAACCTCTACTGAAGAGCATGAGCGAAGCAGAGCTAATCCCAATAAAAGAATCCTGATCCATGAATAAGAATTCATTGTAAACATATTGTGTATATTCAATCTTTACTTCATTGAAATAAAGCTTGGAGTTTATATAGGAAGATAAATCAGTTAAAATTATCGTCGATACTAAACATGGATGTTCAAGTTGGTAATTATGGAAAACACTTATAAGAATGGATAAACTCTAGGCTAATGTTGGAGAAATTGCCTAGTGCAATCTTTATCCATTTCCAATTTTTACACTATCCTCTCTGGAATGCAAATAACTTAAATCCTAGTGTTGCTATTTCTTTTAAGATATCTAAATTAATTTTCATATATCATGTATTTTTATTAAAAAGGCGTGAGGTGTGATGTTACGTGTATTTAATTTGCTGGTAAATTGCCACGTTACCTTTTTTTAAATCTTAATTATGACTATATATCATTCTAAAAAAAATATTTAATGCATATTTGAATTGTATATTTTATCCTCGAAAGAGTTATTAATATCTAAACAAAATGGCAGAGCCAAAAAAATAGCATCATTGTATCATAGTCAAAGTCGTGAGGCCACATTTATTGCTAATTTGGACTCAAGAAACATAAATCGAGCTAAAATAGTATCGAAAGACATTGTAGGTATGAAGCACCATCCGAATTTTAACAATGGCATTATATACGTTTCTAGTTCTTTGCGCTTTAAAGATATGTTGTAAATACTTCCACATTTTTTTGGGACATTTTCTCTGTTTTGGGAATTTTCTACCATTCAAGAATTTGTTTAATATTAAATGCTGTTAATTTTTTTATAATATATATATATATATATATGTGTGTGTGTATAATATTATTAAAACCCAATGAATCATAAGTGGAGGTTAACACAAATGGTAATGAGTTTGTGTTACTTATTAAAGAAAGTGGTTGGTCGTTTTATCCCTGACTCTTGTGAATATAAGAAGCCTATCTGGGAGGGTTGCCCTAAAGGGACCTATAGTACCTGGAGGGATTAATCACCCCGTTGCGCGCAGGTGTATACCCTTTCAAAGACAAATAAATAAATGAACCATACTTGTAACATCCCGACTCTCTATCCTTGATTTATTTATTATAATGAAAATAGAGAATAATTTTTCGCAGATAATTTCAAAACTTTATTATTCAATTGTGGAAGTAAAATCTTTAAGTAATATCAAGTGCGGACAAGGGAGTAAGTCATAGCTAATCATGTTAAAACGAACGATAAATAGCAGAGGCTAAAAACAACAAACACAAGTACTCAAGTAGTAACAATTTACAAATGCATATACACATGTCAAACTCTTTTCATTCAAGCAATAGATCTTATTGTTAATGGCATGATGCATGATGATTTCAACAATTCCCGGGGCATCACAGTTTGGAGGTGGTAGGACTTACGAGCTTCGCTCTACACTCATGACTTACGAGCTTTGCTCTGCATAGGACTTACGGGCTTAGCCCTGCACTCACGACTTACGGGTTCCCATCTCCCGGCGTTGTGGGACTTACGGGCATAGCCTTGCACTCACGACTTACAGGCTTCCTCCGCGCAGCATTAATAGTATAAAAGGGAAAGCCCTCGCAAACTGGAGCAATAAATGCATGTATGCAAACATCCTTTATTACCAATCCTCATTATCAAATTCGTTATCATTTCCATCAAGGACATAGTCCATCATCTATCTTTTCATTCATTAATCTTATCATTAACAATTCCTTTAACTTTTCTTTTAGCTGGTGCTGATGCTTTCAGAAAAATCCTTCAGCGGCCTAGCCACTTTATAAGGGTTTAACTAATTTCGTTTATTAATTTCAAGAAAAGTCCATCGGTGGCCCAGCCACTTTGTGATGGGTTTAGAAATAGCGTATAATCATTTATTTAGTAATCCATCGGGGCACAGCCTCCTATTGGTGGATACTTATTGCAACGACCCCATTGGGACTCCCATAGAAAATATCAACCAAGTGAGTAAAACTTTCACTGGGACATCTAGGGATCATATCAACCGAATGGGCGTACGCACTTCCGTTGGGACTCCTGTAGGGAAATAATCAACCACTAAATAAAATTCCAGTAGGACACCTCCAGGATAGCTATCGACCAATGGGATTAAGATATTATAGTATTAAACGAGTTAATTTGTAACATCCCAAATTTAATTTCTAGTGTAAATTATGTTTTGATAGTCTTAGGATAGAAGCAATTATGATATAAGTTAGAAATTGGCCAATTAGACATGCAAATTCAAGTTTAAAACATAGGACTTTGGGGAATAAGAATAACAAGATTGGTAGCTTAGAATACAAATTCCACCGTGATGTGAAGTAGGATAGGTGAGGAAGCTTGCTTTAAAATTTGAGGAAGATCCAACGGGTAACGAAGAAGTTATGGCCTTCCAAAGTATGGATGCTGCAAAATTGTGCAGCTTAATCGATTAAGCTGCAATTTAATCGATTAAGGTCGGCTGAAGGGAAAAAGCTTAATCGATTAAGGGTTGTTGCAGTGGAAAAAATAAAGGCGATCCACACGTTTGTTCTTGCCAAAAATTCGAGTTTCCTCTCTCTAGGGCACAAAATCTCTCATTCCAAATCCATCAAGCCTCAAGGGAATCACTCCAAAATCCACCATCAAGTCCCTCTTTGTTGCTCCAAGTAAGTGTTCATGTTCTTGAGTTCTTTTCTCTCTCTCTAATTTGGATTTTCTCTCTCTCTCTCTTTCCCTTCCTTGGGAAATTCGAATTTCCTCTTGAAATTGGGCAACAATCTCATCATCATTCCATTCCTTTGTCTTAGGGAAGATCATCATCACTCTCTTTATTTTCTTGCCTTTGGAGCTCTTGGTTTTGGGAGCGCTTGAAGCTAAGGCTTGGGTTTTTCCACTCTCCCTCTCCTTGGTTAAGGTAAGGGGGTGGGTATTGGCTTGTTCTAGGAAAGGGTTTGTATTTAGATATAATGATTGGCTAGGAGTTTATGTGCTAGGGTAGGAAATTAGAAACCCCAATTTAGAACTAAGGAAAAATGGTAAAAATAGGCTTAATTTATTAATTATGGAACTCTAAGAAGTAGAGAATGAGGTTAGGTTGTAATTGAGGAAAATAAAGGGCATGAACCCCTAAGCTAGGATTTTGAATCAATAAATCGGACAAGTGAAAAATGTGGTTATGCATGATTATATGAAAAGGTGAATTTTTTTGTTACTTGCACTAAGTGTTTATGTGATAAGTGATATGCATGAATAGTGGTGGTTGTAATTATGTGTTATATTTGGCATTACTTAAACATTGGAATGGTGGTAATTATGAAAGTGAATTGCGGCTAATTGGTTATATATGTGATGATGCTTGTGTGTGAAAGGACTAAGTGGAAAGAAACGGATTTGGTCGACTAATTAATGACATATAATATGGATAACTAATACTGGATAAATATGGTGATGTATATAGGCCTTCGATTTGGGGGAGATATACATCGTAATTGGTGATGTATTGTAGGCCTTCGATTTGGGGGAGACAATACATCGTAAATAGGGGTTGTATTGTAGGCCTTCGATTTGGGGGAGACAATACAACGTAAATGGGGCGATGTATGTAGGCCTTCGATTTGGTGGAGACATACATCGTCGATGGTGTATGTATGTAGGCCTTCGATTTGGTGGAGACATACATACATCATAAGTAAAAAGGAAAAAGGAAATAACAATTGATAAAATAAGGTAAACGGTAATGGAAGAGCGATGTATATAGGCCTTCGATTTGGTGGAGACATACATCGTAGATGGTGTATGTATGTAGGCCTTCGATTTGGTGGAGACATACATCGTAGATGGTGTATGTATGTAGGCCTTCGATTTGGTGGAGACATACATACACCGAAAGTAAAAGGAAATGAATAAAGGAAAAAGGAAATAAAATTGGATAAGATAATGGTAATGGAAAAGCGATGTATGTAGGCCTTCGATTTGGTGGAGACATACATCGTAATTGGTGTATGTATGTAGGCCTTCGATTTGGTGGAGACATACATACACCGTAAATATAAGGGAAAAGGTAAGGGATTAAAAAGGGATTTCTTTGGAAACAGGGAAAATAATTAAAAGGGAATCATAAGTTGATAATGGATTAAATAAAAGGGGAACCGACACTTGTAAAATGAGGGAATTGGAAAATGTGGTATGCTTGCGATGAGATTGTGATTATGTGAATAAATTGCTAACTGTGTTTGGCCTGGTGAGTTGTTATGTCAATCTAGAAACTGCTTTTCTATTTCATGTGCAATGCTCACTCCCTTACCATTTTTCAGGTACAGAGATTGAGATAGCACAGCCCCCGGCCGAGCAGGAGTGCTCTCCCTCACAGGGAGAGTAGGTTTATATTTGGGGACTAGGATTATATTGGACCTAAGCCTCCTTATTCTTTTGATGTATATGTGATGTCTGTATATTTTTGTTGAGGCTTAGGATATTATTTTTGGCATAGCTATGTGTTGAGCATCATGCTAGTTGCACCTAGTACTTATATTCCGCATATACTCTGATAACAGATACAGGATATTATATTTTGCGCCCATGGGGCTTTTATATGATATGTGCATGAGATGAAGCCCTGCTGGCTGCTGGTTACATATATCGATGATGTTATTCACAGGTTAAAATTTGGAAAAGTCCGAAAAACAAGCAAAACTCCGTCCGTTTGACGGGTGATTTTACTATATTAAAAAGGAATTTTTAAGTTTACATTTTTAATACTTGGGAATTAACGGTAAATAATATTAGGGTGTTACATTTATGGTATCAGAGTAGTTTCCCTCGGCCTTTGGAGTATGAACTCACTACTCCTATGGTTATTCACCGAGCGAGTAACCAATGTACTTAGTTTAGTGTCTAAGTTGAAGTTGTAGGATATTAGTAGTTTTATTTAATTGTTTTATCATTAACTGGTTGTCCCTCCATGACTCAACAGTATGGCAGGGAGACGGGCTGACAATGATAGAATTGCTGCAATTCTCGAAACTCTGGTTCAATTGCAGCAAAACCAAGCCCAAGCTCAGCAGCATCAAGCTGAGAATCTTGCAAATCTGCAGCAGAATCAGGCCCAAAACATTGCAGTAGCTGCAGCAGCCGCAGCAGCAGCACTACAACCTCCTCCACCACCGCCATCGAGATTGACTGGATGGCCCGCTTTAGAAAAAGCGATCCGCCGAAGTTCGAAGGGGGTTACAATCCTGATGGAGCTCAAAGGTGGCTCCAGGAGATGGAAAAGGTGTTTCGCTCACTACAGCCACCGGGTGATCAGTATATGCGACCAGTGGAGTATGTTCTAACCGGTGAGGCGGAACATTGGTGGGACCAACAGAGGAGAGGTTTGGAAGCAGCTAATGAGCTTATTTCATGGGATCTTTTCAAGGTCCGTTTTCTGGGAAAGTAATTTCCGGAAAATGTAAGGAGAGAGAAGGAAGTGGCTTTTCTTGAGCTGAAACAAGGGAGCCTCAGTGTTGGAGAATATGCAGCTCAATTCGAGGATCTCATCCGCTATTCAGGCAGCTATCGAGATGCAGATGAACGTACTAAATGTATCAAGTTTGAGTCTGGTCTCAATCCCAAGATCAAAACTCTTTTTGTCTATCAAGGAATCTTTAATCTCTCTCAACTAGTGAACATGACCAGTGCTTATGAAGATTCTCTCAAGCAGGAACAGGCAGAGGAGCGAAGCAAGGCACCTCAGAAATTGTCTAGTCCTATTAGGGGCAAGGGTCCTATGCAGAAATCTGGTCCTTATTCTAATCCCAGACCTTCAGTTCCTAGAGGAGCAGGGCAATCTGCAGTAACTCTTGGTCCAGTCCCTACTTGTCCACATTGTGGGAGGCAACCCAAGGGGGTGTGTTGGAATCTGGGTCGAAGAGATGGACTCTGTTACTTATGTGGACAGTCCAGTCACTTTGTTTCCAATTGCCCTAAAAATACTGTAAAGAGAGAGGTCAATGTGGCTAGAGCACAGAAATCTGGTGGGAGTCAGCCAATGCAGAAGGGCAAGGTGTACACTCTAGATGGCGAAGAGGTGACAGATGATGATGAATTGATCTGAGGTATTTTTCATGTTAATAAAATATCTTGTGGTCTTTTATTTGACTGTGGAGCAACGCATTCTTTTATTTTTGAAGATTGCATGAAAAGGTTAGGTTTATCAGTTGTTGAGATGCCTTACAGATTATCTGTTTCTACTCCCACTAATGCCTCAGTAGTCACCTCACGAATGTGTATGAACTGTCCTATTCGAGTATTAGAGCGGGAATTTAAAGTTAACTTGATCTGTCTGCCATTAACTAAATTAGACATTATTCTGGGCATGGACTGGATGTCCCAGCACCATGTTCTGATTGACTGTCATAAAAAGGCAGTTATCTTCAATAACCTTTCTTTATCAGCCATGGAGGTAGATGAAGTGTTGGATGTCAGTCAGATCCCAGTAGTTTGTGAGTTTCCGGAAATTTTTCCTGCGGATATACCGGGATTGCCGCCAAGCAGAGAAGTTGAGTTTGGCATTGATCTTATGCCCGGTACTGGCCCGATTTCTACAGCACCTTACAGAATGGCACCTCCAGAACTAGCAGAACTAAAGAAGCAACTGGAGGATTTGCTGGCCAAGAAGCTGATCAGGCCAAGCGTATCTCCTTGGGGAGCTCCTATCCTTTTTGTCAAGAAGAAGGATGGTAGCCTCCGGATGTGCACTGATTACCGTCAGTTGAATGCTGTGACGGTGAAGAATAAGTATCCGCTTCCACGCATTGACGATTTATTGGATCAGCTGCGAGGAGGAGCTGTGTTTTCTAAAATTGACCTCCGATCAGGATACCATCAGATCCGTATCCGAGAAGAGGACATCCCTAAAACTGCTTTCAGGACTCGTTACGGGCACTTTGAGTACGTTGTGATGCCCTTCGGTCTCACGAATGCTCCTGCCATCTTCATGGACTACATGAACAGGATATTTCGACCTTTCTTAGATTCTTTTGTCATTGTATTTATAGATGATATACTGATCTACTCTAAGAATCCCATCGAGCATGAGGAACACTTGAGAATTGTGTTGCAGGTTCTCAAGGAGAAACAACTCTATGCTAAACTGTCTAAATGCAGTTTCTGGTTATCCGAGGTGCATTTCTTAGGCCATTTTATTTCAGCAGAGGGTGTTGCTGTCGATCCTTCTAAGGTGGAAGCAGTACTTAAGTGAGAGAGACCCAAGTCTATTACAGAGATCAGAAGTTTCCTTGGTTTGGCTGGGTATTACCGGAGATTTATCGAAGGGTTTTCTAAGTTAGCTCTTCCTTTGACTACTCTCACTCGGAAAGGTGTTCCATATATTTGGTCCCCAGAATGTGAGGATAGCTTTCAAGAGTTGAAGAGGCGATTGACTAGTTCCCCGGTATTGATTTTGCCGGACCCGGCTCAATCCTTTGTGGTATACTGTGATGCTTCAAAACAAGGGTTGGGTTGTGTGTTGATGCAGCAAGGACAAGTCATAGCCTATGCATCCAGGCAATTGAGGCAGCATGAACAGAACTATCCCACTCACGATCTTGAGTTGGCATCAGTAGTCTTTGCCTTGAAAATTTAGAGGCATTATCTTTATGGTTCAAGATTTGAAGTCTTCAGCGACCATAAAAGTCTCTGTTACCTCTTTGATCAGAAAGAATTGAATATGAGACAGAGGAGGTGGATGGAGTTCTTAAAGGACTATGATTTCAGTCTCCAGTATCATCCGGGAAAGGCCAATGTAGTGGCTGATGCGCTAAGTCGAAAGACCTTGCACGTCAGCAGTTTGATGGTGAAGGAGATGCAGTTAATCCAAGAATTCAGTGACCTCAACTTGAACTTGCAGGTGAAAGAAAAAAGCATAGTTCTAGAAATGTTGCAGGTTACCAATGAATTGATCGATCTTATTAAAGAAAGACAGGCTGATGATGAAGAGCTCCAGAAGTTGTTTGAGGGAGCCTCGGGTCAAGAAGAGCCTGAATTTGTAAAGGGTTCTGATGGTATTATCCGGTTTAGAGGTCGGATATGCGTCCCTATGGATTTCGAAGTTAGAAGGGATATCCTATGGGAAGCTCATCGGACCAAGATGAATTTTCATCTCGGTGTGTGACATCCCTTATTTTCCTAACTAAGATAAATAAGTTTTCATTAAAAGAGAATTTTGAGATATTGTTTCACAAATGATTTTCGATGGGTATTTTATTCGATTACGTAATCAATTTTCGATTTTATGGAATTTTGGTAAACAAAGGTTTTTATAAAGTTCAAGCAAATGATTTTATTGAGTTTTGAGTTATTTAATCGATTTAAAGGTGTTTTGATTTCATAATGGATTTATACACTTTGGAATTTAATCCACTTGTGTTATGACTTCGTGTGTTTGTTTTTCTAAGGTTTTCAATGAATTGTATTACTTGAGGTTTTAATTAAGATTTTGTTGATTCATATGGTCTTATGGTCTTAAGATGGAAGACTATTTTTATTAAGTTCCAAAGAAATCAAAGTCCAAACCGCATTGATCTAGAATAATCTCTCAAAACCCTAATTAGTATCCTAATCTTTGATTAAAACCCTAATCGAGTTCTTAATCCTTGATTAAGGACTTAATCACTCTCTTAAGACCTAAATCCTCAAGGTTGGTGAGCTAACCTCGAATTAGTCTTCCTTAAACCTATGACTAAGTTTTGATTAGTGCCTTAATCCCTGATTAAGCCCTAATCACCGAGGATTAGTGGACTAAACCTAGATTTATTAACCTAATCCTACCCTAATCATGATTAGAACCTAATTAGTGCCTTAAACCTAATTAAGCTAAACTAACCTACCCTAAACCACCTTATGGCCGAATGCTAGGTGAGAAACTTGGCAACCAAGTAGCTTTGCTTAGTCACCAAGTTGTGTGACACCCTCCCGAATTTCCCAAATATAATATAGTAATTATAGTTTCATCATGGATAATATATGGACTTGTGAGTGTTAAGAAAATATGGAAAATAAAATTTTCTTTTTAAACGGGTGTACAAATCGTCATTTGGAATTCTTGGAGAATAAACTTTAAACCATTTCAAAACATTTGTATCGAGTTCGGCGATCTCTAAAACCTTTTCACAAATAGGGTAACATTCGCTCTTTTTATATGTATTTGTATCATACAAGTCATTAAAGTTACCCTTGCTTTGTTTGATAAATCTGATACCATCAAATAATGTTTATAGTCGAGCTCTTAAAGGGATTAAATCAGAGTAAGCGGAAATTATCAGACTATGCAGTCACTAGTAATATAAACATAGGTTTTATATATAGTTAAAGTCATAGATACATAGTCTCATCATCATGTCTCCAATATCTCAAAATACAAGTCCATAATCTGATCTACATAGTGATATGACCAAAGCCCTAGAGTACCCCAAAAGTATATCTACAATATATGTACATAATCAAAACATAAACTCCAAGGGTGGTCACGTAGATCTGGCCTCATCAGACGCAGTAGTAGTGATAGCAGCAGTCTCAAGGAAACATAAGTAGTAAGGTAGTAGCATCATCATCAACACAGCAGCAGCAGCAAGTCTCCTCCACAGCCTCCACACATCGGATCCACCGATTCACATCATACACCATATGCATATACCTAGGGATCATCGTCCCTCTAATCACTCCCAGTAGAATGCACGACAGGCTTGCTCCCACTCTCGTCCTCCACCGGATCCTCCTCGATCTCATTCGAGGGAGAGTGTACCCTGTCACTGGGTACCGGGTCAGGTGATGGTGAAATCCTGACTGGGCTCCTCGGATCAGAAGGGGGAGTCTCCTCGTGGACGACTCTCGAAGTAAAAGGGTGAGAGCGGGTAGGTCGAAAAGGAAAACTATGGTAAGAGCGAGCTGGTCGCGTGGGAGGTGGTCCATGATAAGTGTAAAACGGGGGTACATGCATAGTGTATATGATGGGAATCCTAAATCTACGAGGACGGAATCGTATCAGCGGGTTCGGGTGGTAGAAGGTAATCTCTACCTCACCCTCGAACACCGCGCGATGGTCCTCATAGATCCAAGTGCCACTAGGAAGTGGTCGGATCTCGATGCAAGCAATGTAACGAGACATCACCTACAAGGGCATAGGGGTAAGCAATTCTATACACATAATCAATAGAGAATAAATTGTGCAATATAAATATGTAAACATGCATTAAATAACAACAATCACATATAACACTTAGCAGTTAGTGAATGCACATAGGATGCTCACACTTATTTCATTTATCCTTATTAATTTAAATGAGTGGCATGATGCATGACTTTAGCTCTCAAACCTTTCTCCATCATACTATGTCACTCTCTAACGTCCATCCCTTACAACCCAGCACTCAACAGTGCGTTGTATTCCTTGGTACACAACAATTCGTACATTCACCTAGAATGTACACGACAAGCTTGGTATCCATGCCACCCGAGCATATCCCGTCATCCAAACGGACCGTCACCCAAACGGTATAACCATATCGGCATCCACTCAGCCGACCACGTCAACGACGTGTCATCAAGCAAGCGTATTGGCACTCCCAGAGGCCCTCCACATGTTTACCAAAAACATGATATACGTCCTACCATCCAAACTCCAGTATGAATGCATTAACTTTACTTAAAAGGGATTGATTGATGTTTTATCCTTTTATTAATACATTACGTGCCTCCCGAGCAACGTATCATTATTCAAATGAAAACATCATAACGTCAATCAATTTCTCTTAAGTCCAGGATCACTTGGTTTATTGTCATTTAAGAGTTACAAAATGACTTAGAATTGAAAATGGTATTTTTAAGTATCTGACTAAAAATACTCGATTTTTTCCCAAAATACTCGAGTAGTTAATCATTTTCCAGATTCTACTCGAGTTGTTCATAATTATACTCGAGTTGTTCATGTCTTTTCAGAGATTTAGGGTTTCAGGTCTTCATAAATATACTCGAGTAATTCATGAGATACTCGAGTATTCCATTTCCCAGAATACTCGAGTAGTTCATACATTACTCGAGTGTTCAATCTGATTCCCAAGTTGGTGCGCCAATTTTCTCTCTGGTGCACCACGAAATACTCGAGTTTTAAGACAAATACTCGAGTATTTGCAGACTGATCAGAGTGAAACTTGGCTTTTACATACCATTTCAATTTCTAAACATTTTTAACCCAAACCAATGATCAAAACAGTTCACATACCATATATTGAACATGTTGCAATACTTATTTCACATCAAATAACAAATTTGACAGAAAATCAATCCATTATGCATGAAATATACAATTTAGAAATACAACACTTCAAATTGCAAAATAAGCACAATATTCATGAAACAAAGTTCATTTAAGCTTGCATGCATGATATAGAACTTGCTCATCACAGTCATAGAGCATGGATTGGTCTCCAAACCAAAGTTCCTATTCAAACTAAGCCCTTAGAGCCTCTTGGTGGCTCTCTAACACAATTAATGAAATTTAAGCTCTATCTAGTGAATATAATTACTTCCCCTTACCTCTCAGACGTGAATCAAACAAGAATTCCCCCAAAGAAGAGCTCCACAGCACCAAAAGCACTTTAACCCAACATGCAGAGCAGTTTTGAATACATCACCAAGATTGAATTGGTTTACATGGAAGACAGAGATAACAATTGGGGAAATTAGTATTTCTAGACTCTATGCAACATCCTCTAACTAAAGGAACTGAATTTGAGACTCAAGGATTCGTGAGCTTACCAGAAATCGAAAATGAAGTAAGCTCCAGACACAAACTTGACCAAGAACAGCTTCACTTCTCAGCTCCAATTCTCCCAACACACTCACTCAATCCTCACGATTTTGGTGTTTATACAAAGCTCGTGATGTGAGCTTTGTATTCGTGTATCACTCGAATCCTAACACTCAGAATTGAAGGAGAATCGAAGAGCAAAACCCAGGAACCCTAACTGAAGCAACACACCCGAATTTGATCAAGAACCTCAGCAATTTGGTGTTGATTGGCTTAAATAGAGTGGGGAAACACTCATGCAGGTCGACACGACTACTAGGGTGGTGGCAAGATGATGATTTCGTGTCAACGACACGGAATCGTTGGCGGTGACTCACCAAATGCACTCACTCGTGCAGTTTGACCCAGAATACTCGAGTTTTTCAGAAAATACTCGAGTATTTTTCCCAATTTTTGAAAAATAATTATTTTATTTACTTTCCCTCCAAAATATTTCCTATAATTACCTCTAGGTCCCAACCCAGGGACTAATATGCAAAATACTTAAATCATGCATAATTTTATTTATTAAATAACTTCTCACACATTTTCTATCTTCATAAATACAGATTTTAATCAAGGATTAATATGAAAATTATTAATTATAATTAATTTATAATTAACATTTCATTAATCGGAGATTAAAATTTTGGGGTGTTACACTACTCCCCCACTTACAAGGAATTTCGTCCCCGAAATTCAACTCTTACAAACAAATCAGGATAATCCTGACGCATCATATTCTCTAATTCCCAAGATGCCTCTATCACATCTCCACAAACCCAGACGACTTTGACCAAACTAATGTCCTTTCCTCTAAGCTGCTTGATTCTTCGATCTTCAATACGAACTGGCACAGCTTTGAAGGTTAGGTTCTTATGAATTTCTAAGTCATCAGGTTGGATGCTAAGAACAATGGTGGGGTCATGGACATATCTTTTCAGTTGAGACACATGGAATACATTATGAAGGTTAGCTAATGACGGAGGCAAAGCTAATTGATAGGCTACTGGGCCGATTCTTTTGAGAATTTGATAGGGACCAATAAACTTAGGTGATAGTTTCTGGGTTTTCAAGGCTCTACTAACACCTTTGGTTGGTACGATTCTAATGAACACATGGTCTCCTTCAGCAAACTCTAAGGGTTTTCTTCTTCTATCAGCATAGCTTTTCTGCCTACTCTGAGTTGCCCTCATCTTCTCTTGTAACATCTTGATCTGCTCCGTGGTCTCTTGCACAATATCTGGTCCAATCAGAGAGCTCTCCCCCACTTGAAACCAACATAATGGCGTCTGACACTTTCTCCCATACAAAGCTTCAAATGGTGCCATTCCAATACTCGTGTGGTAGCTGTTGTTGTAAGTGAACTCCACGAGTGGCAGCATCTGCTCCCAATTCCCTTGCCCTTCCAAAGCACAGGCTCGTAGAATATCCTCCAATGACTGAATAGTCCTCTCCGTTTGGCCATCAGTCTGAGGATGGTATGCAGAACTCAGTTTCAATCTTGAACCCAAGGCTCTATGCAGATCTTCCCAAAACTTTGATGTAAACCTCGGATCGCGATCAGACACAATGCTTGATGGTACTCCGTGCAGACGAACAACTTCCTTGATGTACAACTGAGTGAGCTTTTCCAATGGGTAGCGCATATTCACGGGAATGAAATGCGCTGACTTAGTCAAACGATCCACGATCACCCAGATTGCATCATGACCAGTAGATGTCCTTGGCAATCCCGACACGAAATCCATCGAGATGCTATCCCACTTCCATACCAGAATTTCCAAAGAGAGTAACTCTCCTCCTGGCCTTTGATGTTCCACCTTGGCCTTTTGACATACCAAACAACATGCCACATATTCAGCTACGTCCCTCTTCAAACCAGGCCACCAAAATAGCTTCTTTAAGTCCTGGTACATTTTAGTAGCTCCGGGATGCATACTCATCTTGCTCTTATGTGCTTCATCCAGAACCATTCTCTTTACTTCCAAATCATCAGGGACACAAATCCTTGTTTTAAAACGCAGGATCCCATCCTTCCCTTCTTGGAATTCCAATTCCTTACCTTCTTGCATCAACTTCCTCTTTTCCATGAGTTTCCCATCCTTGAGTTGTAATTCTCGAATCTTTCGCAGAAACTCATTAGCAACCTGCAGCATCCCCATCTTGATGCTCGTCGGCTCTACTTGCATTGTCAAACTCAAATCTCGAAATTCCTCTATCAGTGCAACTTCTCTGACCATCATCGCACTGATGTGCATTGCCTTTCTACTCAATGCGTCCGCCACAACGTTTGCCTTCCCAGGATGATAATGGAGCTCAAACTCATAATCCTTCAAAAACTCCATCCATCGACGCTGCCTCATATTCAACTCCTTTTGATCAAAGAGGTACTTTAAACTCTTATGGTCACTGAACACCCGGAACGTAGTGCCATAGAGATAGTGCCTCCAGATCTTTAATGCAAACACCACAGCTGCCAGCTCCAAATCATGAGTTGGATAGTTCATTTCATGAACTTTTAGCTGTCTCGAGGCGTAGGCGACAACTTGCCCCTCTTGCATCAAAACACACCCAAGACCTTGTTTCGACGCGTCGCAATACACATCAAAACTCTTCTGTGTATCGGGCAGCACCAATACAGGAGACGATGTTAACCTTTCCTTCAACTCTTGAAAACTCCTTTCACATTTCTCATCCCACAGAAATGGTTGATCTTTCCTAGTCAACTTCGTCAGAGGCAGTGCAATCTTCGAGAAACCTTCGATGAACCTTCTATAATATCCTGCCAAACCAAGAAAACTTCTGACCTCCGTGACCGACTTTGGTTGCTCCCATTGCAAAACCGAACTTACCTTCGTCGGATCAACGGCTATTCCCTTGTCCGAAATCACATGCCCCAAGAACTTAACCTCCTTCAGCCAGAACTCACACTTTGTAAGTTTGGCGTACAATTGCTTCTCCTTTAGGATGCTCAACACTATCCTCAAGTGTTTGGCATGCTCCTCCGGGCTCTTAGAGTAAATGAGAATATCATCAATGAACACAACCACGAACGAATCTAGATAAGCTCTAAAGATTCGATTCATGTAGTCCATGAAGATAGCTGGTGCATTAGTCAATCCGAACGGCATTACGACATACTCATAATGTCCGTATCGAGATCGAAATGCAGTCTTAGAGATATCCTCCTCTCTAATCCTGATTTGATGGTATCCTGACCTCAAATCGATCTTGGAAAATACCGAAGCTCCACGAACTTGATCCATAAGGTCATCTATCCTCGGCAATGGATACTTGTTCTTGATGGTGACCTTATTCAGCTGCCGGTAGTCGATGCACATCCTCATGCTACCATCTTTCTTCTTGACGAACAAGACAGGAGCACCCCAAGGTGAGACGCTTGGTCGAATCATCTGTTTCTGCAGTAACTCTTCAATCTGCTTCTTCATCTCCGCCATTTCCGGTGGTGCCATTCTATAGGGAGCGATAGAAATGGGACCAGCTCCCGGAACTAGATCGATAAAAAATTCAATTTCCCCTCTTGGTGGCAAACCAGGAATCTCATCAGCAAAAACTTCCGGAAAATCTCTGACAACAGGGATCTCTTCCATCCTCGGACCACTCTCTCCTACCTCAGTGTTGCACAGACATATGTAACCAAAGGGTTTTGGGTTTCTATAGGTCACGAGTCTTCTATCACAATCAATGATCACTTGGTTTTGACTTAACCAGTCCATTCCCAAGATCACATCCAATTGTGCTAAGGGTAAGCAGATCAAATCTACTTTAGAGGTTTGTCCTAACACTTCTATACAACAGTTAAGACAGGCTCTAGAAACTGTAACAGGAGCATTAGTAGGGGTTTCTACTTGCAAAACATAAGGCATTTCGGACATCATCAAGCCTAATCGGTTTACACATTCATACGAAACAAATGAATGCGTTGCACCGAAGTCAAACAAAACATGGCAAAACTGACCATTAAGCAAGTATTTACCTTGCACCATATCAGAAGATCGATTCGCTTCCACACCGCTAAGGGTGAAGACCCTTCCTTGAGTCACCGGTCTATCTGCAGTTTCTCTGGAGTTGACTTTGGCCGGTTCTTTGCAATCTCTTGCAAAATGCCCCGGCTTTCCACAATTAAAGCAACCACTTGTCCCCCAACACACACGGCCATAGTGATTGCGCTTGCACTTGTCACAGAATGGAGCCTCGCTCCGATAGTCCCTTCTATCAGAACCACCAGCTTTTCCTTTACCTTTCCCTCGGCGATCATATGGACCTTTGCCTCGGTTGTTGGAACCTTTACGCCTCTGAGGTCCATAGCTCTGATTGTCCTTCTTGTCCAAGACTTGCACCTCCTCAGCCTTTGTATCATCTTCATACATCCTACACATATCCACCAATGCAGGAAAACTTTGAATCCTCTGATAGCTGAAAATCGACTTCAACTTTGGCCTCAAGCCTCCTTCAAACTTAATGCATTTACTCCTCTCATCTGGATTGTTCTGATAGTATGGAGAGTACTTCATCAGCTCCTCAAACTTAGCTGCGTACTCGCCCACACTCATGTTTCCTTGCTTCAGCTGCAAGAACTCCACCTCCTTCTTCCTTCTCAAGTCCTCAGGGAAATACTTTTGGAGAAACTTCTCCATGAATATTCCCCAACATACCTCTCTTCCTTTATATTGCAGAAGCTGCATCGTGTGATTCCACCAGTTCTCAGCTTCCTCCTCTAACATGTAGGTTGCATACGCCACCTTTTGAACATCAGAACACTCCAACGTTCTCAAGATCTTGTCCATGGTGTGAATCCACTTGTTGGCCTCTTCCGGTTTAAATCCTCCTTCAAACATTGGCGGGTTACAGCTTCTAAAATCAGCCAAAGTCTTCGCCTCAGCGGTACCCACATTACACTGATGGGACGGATTGACCGGTTGAGATGGTTGTTGAGATTGTCGCTGCATGGCTTCCAGCACCGTGGTGATCCTTTCTAACATCGTGTTGGTGTGATTTTGGTTTCTAGTTGCCATATTAGACCTGCGCTATGGACTTATGGTCACATATGTTGAACTAAAGAAACTTTCATAACACCACCTATACTAGAGCTATATTTTAAACGCTTAAATCTACAATCAATTGTGTCTTGTACTCAAATGAGACAAGATACAAACCAAATCAATGGTATCTAAAGCTCAACCAGCAAAACAATAACATTCAAAATAATGCGCATGCCCTAGAGATACCTGCTTGATGTTGATGGCTACCTTTCTGAACTACTTCCACTACTACAGGATCTGACTTTTGCTCTGATACCACTCAGTGTGACACCCTCCCGAATTTCCCAAATATAATATAGTAATTATAGTTTCATCTTGGATAATATATGGACTTGTGAGTGTTAAGAAAATATGGAAAATAAAATTTTCTTTTTAAACGGGTGTACAAATCGTCATTTGGAATTCTTGGAGAATAAACTTTAAACCATTTCAAAACATATGTATCGAGTTCGGCGATCTCTAAAACCTTTTCACAAATAGGGTAACATTCGCTCTTTTGATATATATTTGTATCATACAAGTCATTAAAGTTACCCTTGCTTTGTTTGATAAATCTGATACCATCAAATAATGTTTATAGCCGAGCTCTTAAAGGGATTAAATCAGAGTAAGCGGAAATTATCAGACTATGCAGTCACTAGTAATATAAACATAGGTTTTATATATAGTTAAAGTCATAGATACATAGTCTCATCATCATGTCTCCAAGATCTCAAAATACAAGTCCATAATCTGATCTACATAGTGATATGACCAAAGCCCTAGAGTACCCCAAAAGTATATCTACAATATATGTACATAATCAAAACATAAACTCCAAGGGTGGTCACGTAGATCTGGCCTCATCAGACGCAGTAGTAGTGATAGCAGCAGTCTCAAGGAAACATAAGTAGTAAGGTAGTAGCATCATCATCAACACAGCAGCAGCAAGTCTCCTCCACAGCCTCCACACATCGGATCCACCGATTCACATCATACACCATATGCATATACCTAGGGATCATCGTCCCTCTAATCACTCCCAGTAGAATGCACGACAGGCTCGCTCCCACTCTCGTCCTCCACCGGATCCTCCTCGATCTCATCCGAGGGAGAGTGTACCCTGTCACTGGGTACCGGGTCAGGTGATGGTGAAATCCTGACTGGGCTCCTCGGATCAGAAGGGGGAGTCTCCTTGCGGACGACTCTCGAAGTAAAAGGGTGAGAGCGGGTAGGTCGAAAACGAAAACTATGGTAAGAGCGAGCTGGTCGCGTGGGAGGTGGTCCATGATAAGTGTAAAACGGGGGTACATGCATAGTGTATATGATGGGAATCCTAAATCTACGAGGACGGAATCGTATCAGCGGGTTCGGGTGGTAGAAGGTAATCTCTACCTCACCCTCGAACACCGCGCGATGGTCCTCATAGATCCATGTGCCACTAGGAAGTGGCCGGATCTCGATGCAAGCAATGTAACGAGACATCACCTACAAGGGCATAGGGGTAAGCAATTATATACACATAATCAATAGAGAATAAATTGTGCAATATAAATATGTAAACATGCATTAAATAACAACAATCACATATAACACTTAGCAGTTAGCAGTTAGTGAATGCACATAGGATGCTCACACTTATTTCATTTATCCTTATTAATTTAAATGAGTGGCATGATGCATGACTTTAGCTCTCAAACCTTTCTCCATCATACTATGTCACTCTCTGACGTCCATCCCTGACAACCCAGCACTCAACAGTGCGTTGTATTCCTAGGTATACAACAATTCGTACATTCACCTAGAATGTACACGACAAGCTTGGTATCCATGCCACCCGAGCATGTCCCGTCATCCAAACGGACCGTCACCCAAACGGTATAACCATATCGGCATCCACTCAGCCGACCACGTCAACGACGTGTCATCAAGCAAGCGTATTGGCACTCCCAGAGGCCCTCCACATGTTTACCAAAAACATGATATACGTCCTACCATCCAAACTCCAGTATGAATGCATTAACTTTACTTAAAAGGGATTGATTGATGTTTTATCCTTTTATTAATACATTACGTGCCTCCCGAGCAACGTATCATTATTCAAATGAAAACATCATAACGTCAATCAATTTCTCTTAAGTCCAGGATCACTTGGTTTATTGTCATTTAAGAGTTACAAAATGTCTTAGAATTGAAAATGGTATTTTTAAGTATCTGACTAAAAATACTCGAGTTTTTCCCAAAATACTCGAGTAGTTAATCATTTTCCAGATTCTACTCGAGTTGTTCATAATTATACTCGAGTCGTTCATGTCTTTTCAGAGATTTAGGGTTTCAGGTCTTCATAAATATACTCGAGTAATTCATGAGATACTCGAGTATTCCATTTCCCAGAATACTCGAGTAGTTCATACATTACTCGAGTGTTCAATCTGATTCCCAAGTTGGTGCGCCAATTTTCACTCTGGTGCACCACGAAATACTCGAGTTTTAAGACAAATACTCGAGTATTTGCAGACTGATCAGAGTGAAACTTGGCTTTTACATACCATTTCAATTTCTAAACATTTTTAACCCAAACCAATGATCAAAACAGTTCACATACCATATATTGAACATGTTGCAATACTTATTTCACATCAAATAACAAATTTGACAGAAAATCAATCCATTATGCATGAAATATACAATTTAGAAATACAACACTTCAAATTGCAAAATAAGCACAATATTCATGAAACAAAGTTCATTTAAGCTTGCATGCATGATATAGAACTTGCTCATCACAGTCATAGAGCATGGATTGGTCTCCAAACCAAAGTTCCTATTCAAACTAAGCCCTTAGAGCCTCTTGGTGGCTCTCTAACACAATTAATGAAATTTAAGCTCTATCTAGTGAATATAATTACTTCCCCTTACCTCTCAGACGTGAATCAAACAAGAATTCCCCCAAAGAAGAGCTCCACAGCACCAAAAGCACTTTAACCCAACATGCAGAGCAGTTTTGAATACATCACCAAGATTGAATTGGTTTACATGGAAGACAGAGATAACAATTGGGGAAATTAGTATTTCTAGACTCTATGCAACATCATCTAACTAAAGGAACTGAATTTGAGACTCAAGGATTCGTGAGCTTACCAGAAATCGAAAATGAAGTAAGCTCCAGACACAAACTTGACCAAGAACAGCTTCACTTCTCAGCTCCAATTCTCCCAACACACTCACTCAATCCTCACGATTTTGGTGTTTATACAAAGCTCGTGATGTGAGCTTTGTATTCGTGTATCACTCGAATCCTAACACTCAGAATTGAAGGAGAATCGAAGAGCAAAACCCAGGAACCCTAACTGAAGCAACACACCCGAATTTGATCAAGAACCTCAGCAATTTGGTGTTGATTGGCTTAAATAGAGTGGGGAAACACTCATGCAGGTCGACACGACTACTAGGGTGGTGGCAAGATGATGATTTCGTGTCAACGACACGGAATCGTTGGCGGTGACTCACCAAATGCACTCACTCGTGCAGTTTGACCCAGAATACTCGAGTTTTTCAGAAAATACTCGAGTATTTTTCCCAATTTTTGAAAAATAATTATTTTATTTACTTTCCCTCCAAAATATTTCCTATAATTACCTCTAGGTCCCAACCCAGGGACTAATATGCAAAATACTTAAATCATGCATAATTTTATTTATTAAATAACTTCTCACACATTTTCTATCTTCATAAATACAGATTTTAATCAAGGATTAATATGAAAATTATTAATTATAATTAATTTATAATTAACATTTCATTAATCGGAGATTAAAATTTTGGGGTGTTACACTACTCCCCCACTTACAAGGAATTTCGTCCCCGAAATTCAACTCTTACAAACAAATCAGGATAATCCTGACGCATCATATTCTCTAATTCCCAAGATGCCTCTATCACATCTCCACAAACCCAGACGACTTTGACCAAACTAATGTCCTTTCCTCTAAGCTGCTTGATTCTTCGATCTTCAATACGAACTGGCACAGCTTTGAAGGTTAGGTTCTTATGAATTTCTAAGTCATCAGGTTGGATGCTAAGAACAATGGTGGGGTCATGGACATATCTTTTCAGTTGAGACACATGGAATACATTATGAAGGTTAGCTAATGACGGAGGCAAAGCTAATTGATAGGCTACTGGGCCGATTCTTTTGAGAATTTGATAGGGACCAATAAACTTAGGTGATAGTTTCTGGGTTTTCAAGGCTCTACTAACACCTTTGGTTGGTACGATTCTAATGAACACATGGTCTCCTTCAGCAAACTCTAAGGGTTTTCTTCTTCTATCAGCATAGCTTTTCTGCCTACTCTGAGTTGCCCTCATCTTCTCTTGTAACATCTTGATCTGCTCCGTGGTCTCTTGCACAATATCTGGTCCAATCAGAGAGCTCTCCCCCACTTGAAACCAACATAACGGCGTCTGACACTTTCTCCCATACAAAGCTTCAAATGGTGCCATTCCAATACTCGTGTGGTAGCTGTTGTTGTAAGTGAACTCCACGAGTGGCAGCATCTGCTCCCAATTCCCTTGCCCTTCCAAAGCACAGGCTCGTAGAATATCCTCCAATGACTGAATAGTCCTCTCCGTTTGGCCATCAGTCTGAGGATGGTATGCAGAACTCAGTTTCAATCTTGAACCCAAGGCTCTATGCAGATCTTCCCAAAAATTTGATGTAAACCTCGGATCGCGATCAGACACAATGCTTGATGGTACTCCGTGCAGACGAACAACTTCCTTGATGTACAACTGAGTGAGCTTTTCCAATGAGTAGCGCATATTCACGGGAATGAAATGCGCTGACTTAGTCAAACGATCCACGATCACCCAGATTGCATCATGACCAGTAGATGTCCTTGGCAATCCCGACACGAAATCCATCGAGATGCTATCCCACTTCCATACCAGAATTTCCAAAGAGAGTAACTCTCCTCCTGGCCTTTGATGTTCCACCTTGGCCTTTTGACATACCAAACAACATGCCACATATTCAGCTACGTCCCTCTTCAAACCAGGCCACCAAAATAGCTTCTTTAAGTCCTGGTACATTTTAGTAGCTCCGGGATGCATACTCATCTTTCTCTTATGTGCTTCATCCAGAACCATTCTCTTTACTTCCAAATCATCAGGGACACAAATCCTTGTTTTAAAACGCAGGATCCCATCCTTCCCTTCTTGGAATTCCAATTCCTTACCTTCTTGCATCAACTTCCTCTTTTCCATGAGTTTCCCATCCTTGAGTTGTAATTCTCGAATCTTTCGCAGAAACTCATTAGCAACCTGCAGCATCCCCATCTTGATGCTCGTCGGCTCTACTTGCATTGTCAAACTCAAATCTCGAAATTCCTCTATCAGTGCAACTTCTCTGACCATCATCGCACTGATGTGCATTGCCTTTCTACTCAATGCGTCCGCCACAACGTTTGCCTTCCCAGGATGATAATGGAGCTCAAACTCATAATCCTTCAAAAACTCCATCCAGCGACGCTGCCTCATATTCAACTCCTTTTGATCAAAGAGGTACTTTAAACTCTTATGGTCACTGAACACCCGGAACGTAGTGCCATAGAGATAGTGCCTCTAGATCTTTAATGCAAACACCACAGCTGCCAGCTCCAAATCATGAGTTGGATAGTTCATTTCATGAACTTTTAGCTGTCTCGAGGCGTAGGCGACAACTTGCCCCTCTTGCATCAAAACACACCCAAGACCTTGTTTCGACGCGTCGCAATACACATCAAAACTCTTCTGTGTATCGGGCAGCACCAATACAGGAGACGATGTTAACCTTTCCTTCAACTCTTGAAAACTCCTTTCACATTTCTCATCCCACAGAAATGGTTGATCTTTCCTAGTCAACTTCGTCAGAGGCAGTGCAATCTTCGAGAAACCTTCGATGAACCTTCTATAATATCCTGCCAAACCAAGAAAACTTCTGACCTCCGTGACCGACTTTGGTTGCTCCCATTGCAAAACCGAACTTACCTTCGTCGGATCAACGGCTATTCCCTTGTCCGAAATCACATGCCCCAAGAACTTAACCTCCTTCAGCCAGAACTCACACTTTGTAAGTTTGGCGTACAATTGCTTCTCCTTTAGGATGCTCAACACTATCCTCAAGTGTTTGGCATGCTCCTCCGGGCTCTTAGAGTAAATGAGAATATCATCAATGAACACAACCACGAACGAATCTAGATAAGCTCTAAAGATTCGATTCATGTAGTCCATGAAGACAGCTGGTGCATTAGTCAATCCGAACGGCATTACGACATACTCATAATGTCCGTATCGAGATCGAAATGCAGTCTTAGAGATATCCTCCTCTCTAATCCTGATTTGATGGTATCCTGACCACAAATCGATCTTGGAAAATACCGAAGCTCCACGAACTTGATCCATAAGGTCATCTATCCTCGGCAATGGATACTTGTTCTTGATGGTGACCTTATTCAGCTGCCGGTAGTCGATGCACATCCTCATGCTACCATCTTTCTTCTTGACGAACAAGACAGGAGCACCCCAAGGTGAGACGCTTGGTCGAATCATCTGTTTCTGCAGTAACTCTTCAATCTGCTTCTTCATCTCCGCCATTTCCGGTGGTGCCATTCTATAGGGAGCAATAGAAATGGGACCAGCTCCCGGAACTAAATCGATACCAAATTCAATTTCCCTTCTTGGTGGCAAACCAGGAATCTCATCAGCAAAAACTTCCGGAAAATCTCTGACAACAGGGATCTCTTCCATCCTCGGACCACTCTCTCCTACCTCAGTGTTGCACAGACATATGTAACCAAAGGGTTTTGGGTTTCTATAGGCCACGAGTCTTCTATCACAATCAATGATCACTTGGTTTTGACTTAACTAGTCCATTCCCAAGATCACATCCAATTGTGCTAAGGGTAAGCAGATCAAATCTACTTTAGAGGTTTGTCCTAACACTTCTATACAACAGTTAAGACAGGCTCTAGAAACTGTAACAGGAGCATTAGTAGGGGTTTCTACTTGCAAAACATAAGGCATTTCAGACATCATCAACCCTAATCGGTTTACACATTCATACGAAACAAATGAATGCGTTGCACCGAAGTCAAACAAAACATGGCAAAACTGACCATTAAGCAAGTATTTACCTTGCACCAGATCAGAAGATCGATTCGCTTCCACACCGCTAAGGGTGAACACCCTTCCTTGAGTCACCGGTCTATCTGCAGTTTCTCTGGAGTTGACTTTGGCCGGTTCTTTGCAATCTCTTGCAAAATGCCCCGGCTTTCCACAATTAAAGCAACCACTTGTCCCCCAACACACACGGCCATAGTGATTGCGCTTGCACTTGTCACAGAATGGAGCCTCGCTCCGATAGTCCCTTCTATCAGAACCACCAGCTTTTCCTTTACCTTTCCCTCGGCGATCATATGGACCTTTGCCTCGGTTGTTGGAACCTTTACGCCTCTGAGGTCCATAGCTCTGACTGTCCTTCTTGTCCAAGACTTGCACCTCCTCAGCCTTTGTATCATCTTCATACATCCTACACATATCCACCAATGCAGGAAAACTTTGAATCCTCTGATAGCTGAAAATCGACTTCAACTTTGGCCTCAAGCCTCCTTCAAACTTAATGCATTTACTCCTCTCATCTGGATTGTTCTGATAGTATGGAGAGTACTTCATCAGCTCCTCAAACTTAGCTGCGTACTCGCCCACACTCATGTTTCCTTGCTTCAGCTGCAAGAACTCCACCTCCTTCTTCCTTCTCAAGTCCTCAGGGAAATACTTTTGGAGAAACTTCTCCATGAATATTCCCCAACATACCTCTCTTCCTTCATATTGCAGAAGCTGCATCGTGTGATTCCACCAGTTCTCAGCTTCCTCCTCTAACATGTAGGTTGCATACGCCACCTTTTGAACATCAGAACACTCCAATGTTCTCAAGATCTTGTCCATGGTGTGAATCCACTTGTTGGCCTCTTCCGGTTTAAATCCTCCTTCAAACTTTGGCGGGTTACAGCTTCTAAAATCAGCCAAAGTCTTCGCCTCAGCGGTACCCACATTACACTGATGGGACGGATTGACCAGTTGAGATGGTTGTTGAGATTGTCGCTGCATGGCTTCCAGCACCGTGGTGATCCTTTCTAACATCGTGTTGGTGTGATTTTGGTTTCTAGTTGCCATATTAGACCTGCGCTATGGACTTATGGTCACATATGTTGAACTAAAGAAACTTTCATAACACCACCTATACTAGAGCTATATTTTAAACGCTTAAATCTACAATCAATTGTGTCTTGTACTCAAATGAGACAAGATACAAACCAAATCAAAGGTATCTAAAGCTCAACCAGCAAAACAATAACATTCAAAATAATGCGCATGCCCTGGAGATACCTGCTTGATGTTGATGGCTACCTTTCTGAACTACTTCCACTACTACAGGATATGACTTTTGCTCTGATACCACTCAGTGTGACACCCTCCCGAATTTCCCAAATATAATATAGTAATTATAGTTTCATCTTGGATAATATATGGACTTGTGAGTGTTAAGAAAATATGGAAAATAAAATTTTCTTTTTAAACGGGTGTACAAATCGTCATTTGGAATTCTTGGAGAATAAACTTTAAACCATTTCAAAACATATGTATCGAGTTCGGCGATCTCTAAGACCTTTTCACAAATAGGGTAACATTCGCTCTTTTGATATGTATTTGTATCATACAAGTCATTAAAGTTACCCTTGCTTTGTTTGATAAATCTGATACCATCAAATAATGTTTATAGCCGAGCTCTTAAAGGGATTAAGTCAGAGTAAGCGGAAATTATCAGACTATGCAGTCACTAGTAATATAAACATAGGTTTATATATAGTTAAAGTCATAGATACATAGTCTCATCATCATGTCTCCAAGATCTCAAAATACAAGTCCATAATCTGATCTACATAGTGATATGACCAAAGCCCTAGAGTACCCCAAAAGTATATCTACAATATATGTACATAATCAAAACATAAACTCCAAGGGTGGTCACGTAGATCTGGCCTCATCAGACGCAGTAGTAGTGATAGCAGCAGTCTCAAGAAAACATAAGTAGTAAGGTAGTAGCATCATCATCAACACAGCAGCAGCAAGTCTCCTCCACAGCCTCCACACATCGGATCCACCGATTCACATCATACACCATATGCATATACCTAGGGATCATCGTCCCTCCAATCACTCCCAGTAGAATGCACGACAGGCTCGCTCCCACTCTCGTCCTCCACCGGATCCTCCTCGATCTCATCCGAGGGAGAGTGTACCCTGTCACTGGGTACCGGGTCAGGTGATGGTGAAATCCTGACTGGGCTCCTCGGATCAGAAGGGGGAGTCTCCTCGCGGACGACTCTCGAAGTAAAAGGGTGAGAGCGGGTAGGTCGAAAACGAAAACTATGGTAAGAGCGAGCTGGTCGCGTGGGAGGTGGTCCATGATAAGTGTAAAACGGGGGTACATGCATAGTGTATATGATGGGAATCCTAAATCTACGAGGACGGAATCGTATCAGCGGGTTCGGGTGGTAGAAGGTAATCTCTACCTCACCCTCGAACACCGCGCGATGGTCCTCATAGATCCATGTGCCACTAGGAAGTGGCCGGATCTCGATGCAAGCAATGTAACGAGACATCACCTACAAGGGCATAGGGGTAAGCAATTATATACACATAATCAATAGAGAATAAATTGTGCAATATAAATATGTAAACATGCATTAAATAACAACAATCACATATAACACTTAGCAGTTAGTGAATGCACATAGGATGCTCACACTTATTTCATTTATCCTTATTAATTTAAATGAGTGGCATGATGCATGACTTTAGCTCTCAAACCTTTCTCCATCATACTATGTCACTCTCTGACGTCCATCCCTGACAACCCAGCACTCAACAGTGCTTTGTATTCCTAGGTATACAACAATTCGTACATTCACCTAGAATGTACACGACAAGCTTGGTATCCATGCCACCCGAGCATATCCCGTCATCCAAACGGACCGTCACCCAAACGGTATAACCATATCGGCATCCACTCAGCCGACCACGTCAACGACGTGTCATCAAGCAAGCGTATTGGCACTCCCAGAGGCCCTCCACATGTTTACCAAAAACTTGATATACGTCCTACCATCCAAACTCCAGTATGAATGCATTAACTTTACTTAAAAGGGATTGATTGATGTTTTATCCTTTTATTAATACATTACGTGCCTCCCGAGCAACGTATCATTATTCAAATGAAAACATCATAACGTCAATCAATTTCTCTTAAGTCCAGGATCACTTGGTTTATTGTCATTTAAGAGTTACAAAATGACTTAGAATTGAAAATGGTATTTTTAAGTATCTGACTAAAAATACTCGAGTTTTTCCCAAAATACTCGAGTAGTTAATCATTTTCCAGATTCTACTCGAGTTGTTCATAATTATACTCGAGTCCTTCATGTCTTTTCAGAGATTTAGGGTTTCAGGTCTTCATAAATATACTCGAGTAATTCATGAGATACTCGAGTATTCCATTTCCCAGAATACTCGAGTAGTTCATACATTACTCGAGTGTTCAATCTGATTCCCAAGTTGGTGCGCCAATTTTCACTCTGGTGCACCACGAAATACTCGAGTTTTAAGACAAATACTCGAGTATTTGCAGACTGATCAGAGTGAAACTTGGTTTTTACATACCATTTCAATTTCTAAACATTTTTAACCCAAACCAATGATCAAAACAGTTCACATACCATATATTGAACATGTTGCAATACTTATTTCACATCAAATAACAAATTTGATAGAAAATCAATCCATTATGCATGAAATATACAATTTAGAAATACAACACTTCAAATTGCAAAATAAGCACAATATTCATGAAACAAAGTTCATTTAAGCTTGCATGCATGATATAGAACTTGCTCATCACAGTCATAGAGCATGGATTGGTCTCCAAACCAAAGTTCCTATTCAAACTAAGCCCTTAGAGCCTCTTGGTGGCTCTCTAACACAATTAATGAAATTTAAGCTCTATCTAGTGAATATAATTACTTCCCCTTACCTCTCAGACGTGAATCAAACAAGAATTCCCCCAAAGAAGAGCTCCACAGCACCAAAAGCACTTTAACCCAACATGCAGAGCAGTTTTGAATACATCACCAAGATTGAATTGGTTTACATGGAAGACAGAGATAACAATTGGGGAAATTAGTATTTCTAGACTCTGTGCAACATCATCTAACTAAAGGAACTGAATTTGAGACTCAAGGATTCGTGAGCTTACCAGAAATCGAAATTGAAGTAAGCTCCAGACACAAACTTGACCAAGAACAGCTTCACTTCTCAGCTCCAATTCTCCCAACACACTCACTCAATCCTCACGATTTTGGTGTTTATACAAAGCTCGTGATGTGAGCTTTGTATTCGTGTATCACTCGAATCCTAACACTCAGAATTGAAGGAGAATCGAAGAGCAAAACCCAGGAACCCTAACTGAAGCAACACACCCGAATTTGATCAAGAACCTCAACAATTTTGTGTTGATTGGCTTAAATAGAGTGGGGAAACACTCATGCAGGTCGACACGACTACTAGGGTGGTGGCAAGATGATGATTTCGTGTCAACGACACGGAATCGTTGGCGGTGACTCACCAAACGCACTCACTCGTGCAGTTTGACCCAGAATACTCGAGTTTTTCAGAAAATACTCGAGTATTTTTCCCAATTTTTGAAAAATAATTATTTTATTTACTTTCCCTCCAAAATCTTTCCTATTATTACCTCTAGGTCCCAACCCAGGGACTAATATGCAAAATACTTAAATCATGCATAATTTTATTTATTAAATAACTTCACACACATTTTCTATCTTCATAAATACAGATTTTAATCAAGGATTAATATGAAAATTATTAATTATAATTAATTTATAATTAACATTTCATTAATCGGAGATTAAAATTTTGGGGTGTTACAAGTTGCATGCCTTATAGTCAAACCCATGACGTCATCAAGATGACCAAGCATGACATAAGGAGGAAAAAGTGAAGGAATAGGAAGGAGGAAGGAAGGAGGCCGTGGGGGTCTAGGAGCAAGACTTGGCCTCCAAGTTTTGTAACTTAGTCCCCAAGTAGTTGCAAAGAAGCCCCCCATGCAAACCCTTGATGGCAATTAGGAAAAAGTAAAGAAGAATAAAAGAAGGGGGTTGAAACCGTGTGGGAGTAAGTGAATCCTCCCTCATTCTTTCATCAACACACACACTTTCTTTCATTTCTTTTCCCAAACTAAACACAACACTAAAGAGCTACATCAAGCTCTTAGTGAGAGAGACAAAAAAGAGAGAGTGGCCGAATAGAAAGAGGGAGAACCAAACCTTAGACTCTTCATAACCTAAGCTAGATAAAGCCAAGAGAGTAAAGAAAAGAAAGAGAAACCATGGACCTAAAGGGAAGAGTGAGTGAGCCGTGAGGAGAGGAAAGGAAAACCAAAGAGAAATTCAAGATTTGGACTTGATTCTTTAAAGCTTTTTATTAAGTAAGAACCTTGTTTCATGATCTAAAAAGTTTTAAACCTTTTCCTTGATTCATTTTCGTTTCTCATGATTTTCTTCTAAAACTTTGATTTTGTTTGAAAAGTGTTGATGCATGTTTGTTTTTGTCTTAGATCTAGTGATTTCCTTTCATGCATGTTGATTTTTCAACTTGATCTTAAAGTTTTGTTAAGGAAAGTGTTTTTCCTCATGATCTTGGGTTTTCCTCTTTGATTTCTTAAAAGTGTTTTGAAAAAGAACTTGATTTTTAAGTTTTCATGAAAGACTCTTCAAAGACCTAATATTTTTGGTTGCATGCATGTTTAGATCCATGCTTGATCTATGATGAACTTGATGTTTGAGTTGTGATATAGAGACCTTTGAAATAATTGAACTTTTCCTTGATGATTTTCTTTATGATGGCCACGGTTTGTTGTTGTTGTGAGTGAAAGCTTGACTTCTTTTGTTTGATCCCTTGCATGTTGTGATCTTGATATTTAGTGATGCTTTAAGTGAATAAAATTTATGTGATGATTGTGATCCTTATGTGTTAGCCACGGTTTTGCATGCTTGATTGAAAGGACTAGAATTTTCTTAAGACTAATTGATGAATGTGTGATTTCCATGAACCTTGTGTTGATCTTAAGTATTAAATGTGAAATAAAAATTGCTTAGAGACCTATGTGTGCTCACGGTTTCATGAGTGAAAATATGCTAGGATTATGTTTGTACTTGCTTAATACATTATGTGAAATTGTTGTTGGATTTGAAGTTGTTTTTAGAAGCCTTGAATCTTTGAAAATGCTTTAGAGAAAACCTAGTTAAGGTCACGGTTTGGACCTTAGCTTTTGAGTTAAATTTTATTGAATAAATATGTATTGACTTCATAAAAATAAATGAATGAACAAACTTGTTGAATAAAATGATGTTGTGCTGAAATGGTGATGTGTGTGTTTCAAACTTTGATAAATGATATTTATGTGTGTTCAATGATTCTGAAACTTTGTCACTGACTTAAGTATGTTAAAATGAACTTCTCTGAATTTTTATATGATTTTTAGAGTTGGTTTGTTAATTGAAATGGAGTCATTTTGGTGGAAACGATTTCGGAAAAATAAGTTTTCAAGGAAAAACCTAAACAGATTTTTCTGACCTAAACTACTCTAAATTGCTTTAAATTTTTATGGTAGATCCTTAAACATGTCTTGTGACTCTCTGTAAAATTTGAGATTATTTGGAGTTGGTTTGATATTTTTACCAATTGAAAAACAGTGAACCGTTTGGTTCAGATTTTCCAGACTTAGTGACGAATTTAATTGAAAAAGTATGACTTGCACAACTCCAAAAAATCTGAAATTTTTATGGGATGATCTTGATTGTGTAAGGAAGCTTTATAACAAGTTTCATGAAATTCGGAGTTGAAACACTATTTTTAATAATGGCATTTTGGCCTGAGGTCAGCAACAGTTCTATCTTGCTTTTCATGCGAAATCCGATCTGAAACCTAGCCTAAGGTTGTTCAAATGACTTAGAAATTTTATATGATGAACTTTGGCATATATGTGTATGTTCTGGAAATTTTGGGAATTAAACAAGTTGATTTGGTATGGTTTTGAATTTTATCTTTTGTGCTTTCCCGTAATTGAACAAAAGCTTTATTTAAATGTTTTTGACAAACGTGAATTTTGTGCTTTGTTTTGTGACTTGGATGGACTTGTATGATGATTATAATGTCTCGAAGTAATTGGATGAATGATTGCTTGATGATATGTTTAGACTATGCACGATTGAGTTTGCAAGATTGATTGTTTACGGTGTTTCGGTCTAGGCTATTAGTTTGAAATTATGATTTGAAAATGTGCTATGTGCTATGTGCTAAATGGTTTGTTTTAGGTGATACATTCTAATTGAACTTCTTTGTTTGAATGTCTGGGAATTGTTTATTTGATAAAAGAAGTAAAGGAAAATGGGTTATCCGATAAATTACAATGACGTAATTGGTCTTTTAAAGTTGATTGATTTTGAAGAGAATTTGATTATTTGAAAAAAATGTTGGGTTTACTAGTTTCTGCCCTATTTGATTTCATTATGTTATGTTTGAGAATAAATCATTCCAAATGTTCATTTTAACATGAAGTATTAAAGAGATTAAATAACGATTTTTCGGTGTTTTCGAATCTCGGTTGTGGTTGTCCGGAATGGACCAGCAACCAATTTGTTTATTTAAAGTGTTTATATGAGTATGATTCAGTTTATATGTGCCTATATGTTTCATTACTTTATTTGAATGAAAAATTGTTAATCAAGGTGTTTATTTAATTGTTTTCAAGATACTTGGTTTGTCTATGGATTTAAATTGGTTTTGAATAATGAAAAATGAACTTGGGACTTAGCATATGATGCTGTCCAGAATTTTTCTAAGATGTAATTCTTGTTTTAAAATGTTTTTAAAGTGATTTGAAGTTGAGTTTTTAATGTAGGATAAAGTTGGTTTGAAAAGTGCAATTTTACGGTATTTCCGGATTTTCTAAAAGAGTGGCTTATGGACTTGCATCTTTGCTGTCCAGATTTATTTAAATTGTTTTTCAATCTTGAAGATGTGTTTTGTTGGTTTTAAGTTTGAGTTTTAAATGGTACGTGATTTAAGAAAAGTTGGATTTCAAAGGTGACGTTATTCGGTGTTTTCGGGATCGAGCAAGCTGTTGTCCAAGACGGACCAGCAACCGATCCATTTATTTAAAACGATTTCATTGCTTTTCTATAATGATTTCGAAGTATTTAAAGTATAGTGAAAGTTGGATTTTGATTTGAGAAAGTCTTTGAAGTTTTACGATTTTTCGACAAGAAGTTAAAGGAGTTTTCGAAAACGCATTTTTGGATTTTAAGTATGACGATTATTTAGATAGAGTAGTAACATTAGTGTCTCCTATCTAGTACGAGGTGCGTATAAGTCAGGAAGCTGGAGCAGCTGACAGTTGGGAGAACCCGCAACGATTTCGTACAAAGTAATTGCTAGAGTTGAGGTGAGAGAGAAGCTTCCCTAAGACACCGTGGTATTTAGTGTAGAATCAAGTCTCCAATGAGGTGGATTTATTTTGATGATGACAATATAATTAGATCATGGATTTAAAGGAAGAATTCAAGCTCACCAAGTCAAGAAGATCAAGTGCATCATTTAGCTAGTCATTCTCTTTTGTACTTTAAATGTAATTTTATTTATTTTATTGAGAGTGGGTAGCTTAGGAAGTAATCTCACCCTTAGGATAAATAATTTTAAATGCATGAAAAAGGTTGGGGTTACATAAAATTATTCCTTGAAGAGAGAATTGAAATTAATTGTTGAAAAACTTAATTTTTATCATCTCTGGGCAAAATACTCGAGTAAGCTGAATTATACTCGAGTATCACAAGACTCGAGTAAGTAAAATGTACTCGAGTATCAAAACACTCGAGTACTTCCCAGAATACTTGAGTATTTCAGCCTCAAGTCAGAGATTTGACCGTTAGTTCAATACATGGGCATTTCTATTGAAAGATGGGCAAAAGACTCGAGTAGTCTCAAAAACACTCGAGTATTTTGCCTCTGACAGCAAATTTTTTAACCGTTGGAAGAGGGCAAAAATGGGAGAAAAGAATTACTCTCACTCTCTCATTCCCTCTTCCATATATCAGAAATGAATGCCATTGAACTAACCAACTAGAACATTAAAGTCTATTGTGCTAAACATTCATTTTGATCATTCTCTCTCTCAAGTGAAAAATACTCTAACTCAATCTATTCATTCATCATTATTATTTGTTCTAAGAGTTAGAGTTTGTGCTTAATTGTTGTGGAAATCATTTGTTGGATTTCTCCACATACACATACACTTCTTGTTCTAAAAATATTGGTTGGTAACCAAGTGTACCTAAGTGGGTCTTAGGTTCATTCAAGACTTGGGAGGTTCTCAAGCAAGGGCTAAGAGGTTCTTAGCTTTGGTGGAGCTCTTGAAGGTTTCAAAGAGCTTGAAGAAGAAGGAGTCTTCATCACCAACATCAAATTGGGGTAGAAATTCAAGAGTTTGGTACACTCTTGGAAGGGATAGGTTGAGTGAGGCATCTCAATACCCTTTGTAATATTTCTAACAATTTGAGTTTAGTAGACACTCCTAAGGTTCTTAGGGGGACTGGACTAGCTCTCTAAATAGAGAGTGAACCAGTATAAAATTGTTGGTGTTCTTTTATAGCTTTCTTTAACTTCAAGCAAAAACCAAACCTAAGTTGCTAAAAAGGGGGTTATTAATTAGAGTAGTAATTCCGCAGCAATTAAGTGATTTTCAAGTTGTTATAGCTTTATTTAATTGCTTTCTACTCTATTATTAATCTGCCCTGGACTGGATTAATTCATATTGATTAAAGTGCATATAATTCAGAAACTGTTTTTCTGCTAACTGCACGATTTACTCGAGTATTCTTAAGAAGACTCGAGTGTTCTTGTGATTTTACTCGAGTAGTCTTAAAAACAATTGAGTGTTCTTGCTCTGTTTCTGAAAAATCTGCACGTGATCAATTATACTTAATTGCATTCGAAAATTAGTCACTGTTGCATTCAGATTACTATTCACCCCCCCCCCCCTCTAGTAATTGCTAAGCCCGCTTGTTGGTTTCCAACAAGTGGTATCAGAGCTCGGTCGAAAGATCGAGCGTAAAAGCTTTTTCGAAAAGATCCTTTGGAAACTATGGGCTCTAGCAATTATCAAGAAGGATCCTCTTCAATAAACCGCCCTCCATTCTTTAATGGTGAAGGGTATGCTTATTGGAAGGTTCGGATGAGAGTTTTTATTGAAGCAATAGACACCGATATTTGGGATGCAATAGAGGATGGTCCATATATTCCTAGACATATGATAAATGGGAAAGTCATTGAAATTCCTAGGAAAAGTTGGAATGATGATGATAAAAAGAAAGTATCCTTTGATTTAAAAGCTAAAAACATCATCTTTTCCGCTTTATCCCATGATGAATTTTATCGAGTTTCTCAATGCAAGTCGGCTAAGGAGATGTGGGACACTTTGGAAGTCACACATGAAGGAACAAGTGAAGTAAGAAATGCTAGATTAAATTCTTTAACACATGAATATGAATTATTTCACATGTTCCCAAATGAATCTATTGATGACTTACAAAAGAGGTTTTCACATATCATTAGTCACTTGATTTCTCTAGGAAAGCAATTTTGTGATGGTGAAACTACTCACAAAATTTTGAGATGCCTTGATAGAAAATGGCAACCAAAGGTCACCGCCATCAAGGAGTCCAAGGATTTGAACACTATGGACTTGGCAACCTTGTTTAGGAAGCTCAAGGAACATGAGATTGATCTATCAAGACTTAGCTCACATGAGGAGTCGGACAAAAAGAAGAAGAGCATCTCTCTCAAGGCCTCAACCAAAGTTGTAAAAGAGGTTGAAGATGACTCTACAAGTGAGAACTCCGATCATGCACTCAATGAGGAGGAAATTGGATTATTTGCGAAAAGATTCAATAAATTCCTCAAGGGTAAGAAGAGTGGCTCATCATCAAGAGATAGAAGACCCAAGGAGCAAAAATCAAAGAACAAGACTTCAAGTGATGTAGTGAACTGTCATGAATGTGGAGGCATTGGACATATAAGGATGGAATGTCCTACATACTTGAGAAAGAGTGAAAAGAAGACCCAAGAGGGGAAAGGCAAGAGAGCTTACATTGTGTGGAATGCACCGGAGAAGGAAGCAAACTCATCATCAAGTAGCTCGGATGATGAAGTTGCAAATCTATGTCTCATGGCTAGAAGCAACAATGAAGCCTCAAGTGCCAATGGTGAAAATGAGGATGAGGTATCATTTCAAAGTTCTAGCTTTTCCTCTTCCTCTATTCCTTATGATGATTTGCTCAATGAGTATAATGAAATGTTAACACAATTTGAAAAACTATCTAAGGTTAACAAGGAAAAAGGAAAGAAAATTTTGGAGTATCAAAAAGAAATCAATGAATTGGAAAAATACATAAATGATTTGAAACTCCAAAATGCATCCTTAGAACTTGCTAGCTCTAGTCATGTTTGTGATTGTGCAAATCCTAAGGAAACTATCACTCATTGTGAGAAGTGTGGTGAACTTGAAAATGAAGTTAAAGAATTGAAAAACAAACTCAACACACTCTCCAATAGTGATAAGAACCTAGATCGGTTACTTAGTTCACAAAGACATAATTCAAACAAAACCGGTTTAGGATATGTCCATAAGAAAAGAAACAATAAAGTGGTTGGTTCAATCTC
The DNA here is from genome assembly GCA_037953625.1 of Crotalaria pallida. Classification (NCBI taxonomy): domain Eukaryota; kingdom Viridiplantae; phylum Streptophyta; class Magnoliopsida; order Fabales; family Fabaceae; genus Crotalaria; species Crotalaria pallida. The sequence continues at coordinate 82,429,554 of CM075655.1, read as the reverse complement.
TAAAGTTGATTTTACAAAGAAACCAACTTGCTTTTATTGTGGAAAATTTGGACATACAAACAATAGGTGCCTTATTAAGAATTTTGAAATTAAAAAGGGCACTTATGTTTGGATTAAGAAGGAAGCAACATCCAAAGCTAACCCAAAGGGACCCAACATAATTTGGGTACCCAAAATGAGCAAATGATTTTGTTTTGTAGGTGTGCCTTAGAACCGAAAAGAAATCGTGGTATCTTGATAGTGGATGTTCAAGGCACATGACGGGAGATAAGCGGAACTTCATAGAGCTTACTCCTCAAGAAGGTGGATATGTCACTTATGGAGACAACAACAAAGGCAAAATTCTTGGGATTGGTAAAGTCGGTAATTCCTCCAACTTGGTTATTGATAATGTACTTTATGTTCAAGGATTAGAACACAATCTTTTGAGCATTAGTCAACTATGTGATATTGGTAACCATGTATTATTTACCTCTACCCAATGTCTCATAAAAAGTGACAAAGATGAAACTATCAAATTTGTTGACAAAAGGTCTAATAATACTTACTTGGTTGAATTGAACAATATCACCTCTTTGGTTTCTACTTGTCTAGTTAGCAAAGAGAGTGACACTTGGTTATGGCACCCTAGGACCGCTCACATTAATGTAAATCAATTAAAGAAACTACAATCAAAAGACTTAGTAGTTGGATTACCAAAGCAAGATTTTAAAATTGAAGGTGATTGCACTCCTTGTAAGAAGTGCAAACACACCAAAAATCATTTTGGTTCTAAAAATGATGTGTCCACAACAAGACCATTAGAAATGCTTCATATGGACTTGTTTGGACCTTCTCAAGTAAAAAGGTTTGGTGGGAACTACTATGGCTTGGTGATTGTTGATGACTTTTCTAGATTTACATGGACTCTATTCTTAAGTGCAAAGAGTGAGACCTACAAATCTTTTAAACACCATGTTAAACTTGTGCAAAACCAAGTAAACCAAAAAGTAATTACTATTAGAACCGACCATGGTGGTGAATTTGAAAACTACAAGTTTGATAGATTTTGTGATAAACATGGTATTGAACACCAATATTCCGCACCAAGAACTCCGGAACAAAATGGAGTGGTAGAGCGGAAAAATAGGGTGTTAGAGGAACTTGCAAGAACCATGCTAAATGATTCTCAAGTACCTCATTATTTTTGGGCCGATGCCGTTAATAGGGCTTGCTATGTCATGAATAGAATTCTAATTAGGCCCATGCTCAAGAAAACCCCCTATGAGCTTTACAAAGGAAGAAAACCAAATATATCCCATTTTCATGTTTTTGGATGCAAAGTTTATGTTTTAAACAATGGAAAAGATCAACTTGGAAAATTTGACTCCAAATCCGATGAGGGAATATTTTTGGGTTATTCTTCACATAGTAAAGCATATAGAATTTTTAATAAAAGAAATATGACTATTGAAGAATCTATTCATGTGGTTTTTAATGAGTCTTCGAAAGAAGATGGTGTTTTAAGTGATAGTTGTGATGAAGGTTTTGAGTTTTCAAAAGAGGAAAAAGGGAAGGAGATTTTAAAGGATGAAGGAGAAGTTAAAAATGATCTTGATCCGGCTTGGAAAACGGTGAAAGCTCACCCTATTGACAATGTCATAGGAGACCTTTCAAAGGGAGTATTAACTCGTAGGTCAATTCAAAATATTTGTCATTTTGTTTCCTTTGTTTCTCAAATCGAACCAAATTCAATTAAGGAAGCAATTTTGGATGAACATTGGGTTATGGCCATGCAAGAAGAACTAAATCAATTTGTTAGAAATGATGTTTGGGAATTAGTGCCTATACCCGATGATCATACCATAATTGGTTTAAAATGGATTTATAGAAATAAACTTGATGAATCCGGTTTGATTATAAGAAACAAAGCGAGACTTGTTGCCCAAGTGTACAACTAAGAGGAAGGTGTTGATTATGATGAGACCTTTGCTCCGGTTGCACGCCTTGAGGCAATCCGAATCTTGCTTGCCTTTGCATCAATTATGAAATTTACTCTTTATCAAATGGATGTCAAGAGTGCTTTCTTGAATGGTTTCATAAATGAAGAAGTGTATGTTAAGCAACCACCCGGTTTTGAAAGTCATGAATTTCCAAACCATGTTTATAAATTGAAAAAGGCACTTTATGGATTAAAACAAGCTCCTAGAGCTTGGTATGATCGATTAAGTACCTTTTTATTAGAAAATGACTTTCAAAGAGGAAAGGTTGATAATAGCCTATTCATCTATAAAACCAAAAAGGACATTTTGTTAGTGCAAATATATGTAGATGATATTATCTTTGGTGCCACTAACGTGTCCTTGTGTAGCAAGTTCTCTAATTTGATGAAAAAGGAATTTGAAATGTCCATGTTGGGGGAGCTCAAGTTCTTCCTAGGACTTCAAATCAAGCAAGTCAAGGAGGGGATTTTTGTGCATCAAGGAAAATATTGCAAGGAGCTCCTTGGAAAATTCGGAATGGACAAATGCAAAGAAGCTTACACTCCCATGAGCACATCATGCTACCTAGACAAGGATGAACAAGGTACACCGGTTGATGTTAGTAAATATAGAGGCATGATAGGTAGTCTTCTATATCTTACCGCATCTAGACCGGACATTATGTTTAGTGTATGCATGTGTGCCCGTTTTCAAGCTAATCCTAAGGAATCACACCTATCCACGGTCAAACATATTTTTAAATATCTTAAAGGAACAATTAACACCGGATTATGGTACCCTAGTGATACTAGTCTTAGTTTGGTTGGTTATTCGGATTCCGACTTTGCGGGATGCAAGCTTGATCGCAAAAGCACTAGTGGTACTTGCCATTTATTGGGAAGTTCACTAGTATCATGGTTTTCTAAAAAGCAAGCTTGTGTTGCTCTTTCCACCGCCGAAGCGGAATATATCGCCGCCGGTAGTTGTTGTGCTCAACTCTTGTGGATGAAACAACAATTATTGGATTTTGGTTTGAAACTTGAAAATATTCCTATTAAATGCGATAACACGAGTGCAATCAACTTAACTAAGAATTCGGTGTATCACTCAAGGACTAAACACATTGAAATTAGACATCATTTCCTAAGGGATCATGTACAAAAGGGTGATTGCTCTATTGAATTTGTAAGTACCACAAACTAATTAGCGGACATTTTTACAAAACCATTGCCAAGAGATACCTTTTATCATATAAGAGGAGAACTTGGAATTTTAGATGAGTCAAGCATTAGCTAATTGATTTGTGTTTGTGAAAAATCACCAAGTATGTCTCATTTCATGTGTATTGGTATTTGATGAACAATTGGACCTTGAGATACTGTGAAATATATGATTTTGATTGTGAGTGATTTTAATTCAAAATCTGTGTTGATGTTAAATATGTTGGATTTGTGAAATTGTGTTCAAAATGCTGTTAAAACTGTCTGTCTGTCAAATTTACTCGAGTATTTTTCTTTTTACTCGAGTATTTTAATTCCAAAATTAAATCATTTGAAAATTGAAAAAGTTTTTGGCCATGTCTGATGCTTTCACTCGAGTGTTTTAAATTTTACTCGAGTAATTTAGTTTTTACTCGAGTCTTTCAAATTTTACTCGCGTGAATTTCAGTCCAGTAACTTCCAACTTTCTGGACTGGGCTTTTTACTCGAATGCTTTCACCAATACTCGAGTATCAGGCTTAGAACACTCGAGTGTTTTTAAAAACACTCGAGTAATGCGACAAGTTTAAAGCCAGCAGCAGCGTTTCAACCCCTCACTTTTCACCAACCCCCTCTCTCTTCACTCGAGTTCTCTCATCTCCATCATCAAAAACACGATTTTAACTCAAATTTTTCACAGATTTCAACTCCAAATCATATTCTCATCATTATTCTTCACTTATTTCACTTCAAATCACCATTTTTTCCCTCAAATCCGAAAATCCCTTTTCAAACCCTAACTCCCCCAACTTCAAAATTCTTCAATTTTTTCTAAAAATTGTATGCAAATGTCTACTTCTCGTGCTGCCCTACGTCCAAGGAAGAAAAGGAGGGAGCCCACTCCTCCTCCTTCATCATCTTCAGAGGAAGAAGTGGAATTCTTCTCTCCAAATGAGTGTGCTAGGAGGGAGGCATTGTTTGTGACTCATGCATACGGTGTGCAAAGCTGGACCACTGAGGAATTCCTTGAGGGTAATGGCTTTACATTTGTTCAAAAGCTTAGAGATTAGCACCTTATGCAATTTATCCCTTTTCATGGTCCTATTTATCTTAGGCTTGTGCGACAATTTTATGCAAATTTTAAGGAGATAGATAGGACTACCTATGAAACTAGTGTAGAAGGCACCCATTTTCATATTAGGCCTAGGGATTTAGAGACCGTTTTTGGCATAACACGAACGGGGCAGAACAATTTCAATACTGACACTGATGATATTTTTAGAAACCTGCTTCATCCCGATCGTGTTTATGACGGAAACGAGAAGAAAGCTGTGCATATGACCACATCAAACCGCATACTTCATCATATAGTTTGTCATATACTCTTGCCCCAAACCTCTCCAAATTACTCAAAGCCCACCAAATTAGAGCTTCAACTCACTGATGCCATTCTTAATGATAATATGCTGAATTGGGTTGCGATTGTTCTTGCTCGGATGGTCAAAGCGGGGAGCTCTAAAGCCACCCAAAACTTGCCTTATCTGATGCATGTGAGTAGACTCCTCCAGCACTTCAATGTGCTTATTCCTGTCGGTGAGGAGTCATTTGATCCTCCTGCGGAGTTGCATGCGCTTCATGACGGGCTGCTTCGTCAAATGAAGATGAGGAAGCGTGGTGGGAGGTGGTACTGGATGGATGAGGTGGCAGCCATGGAGGCTCAGGAGGCCGCTGAGCGTGCTGCAGCTCAGCAAGGAGTAGATGCTGAGCAGTTGGCTGAGGAGCAGGCTCAGTTTGATCAGGCTGATGGTGGTGGTGCTGGTGGTGGTGCAGATGATCCGGTTGATAATATTGATTTTGGCAATCCTGCATTTGGGACATATCAGACTCACTTCGATGCTCGCTTTGATCAGTTTGACAGCCGTATGGATAGTATTGAGCATCGGATGGCAGAGCAGCAGGACAGCATTAGCCGCCTTGAGTCACGGATGGGAGTTCAGTCCGCTATGCTTTACTCGCGGTTGGACCAGCATTCGGTTCAGATGAATGCTCAGTTCGACGACATGATGACTGCCTTCGGACGCTTCTTTCCTCCGCAGGACCCCCCTGCACCGGACATGTTCTGAGACTTGTGGACATTGCACACTATTTTCGATGTTTTCTGTTTTATGGCATGTATTTCATGGTTTTTAGTTTTTTTTTCATTATGTCGTTGGGAGTTAGTTTGCACTTTGTTACCCCTGTGTGGGTCTCTATCCGCTTTTGTGATGTTTACTTTTTTTATTTCAGACTGGGATTTGGTCTTTATGTTGTTTTATGCTGTGATGACTCTTGCTTTATGTTATGATTTTCATTGGTTTTCGCATGCGTTATGTTCTCCGATAGTCATATTTATTTTATCTTGCTATTATTTAGGGGGAGTTTTCGTTATTGGTACCCTTCTTGTCTCCTCCGTTTCCAAATGATATCTTTTTGATTATGACAAAAAGGGGGAGAAAAGAGGCATGAGAAGAGCAAGCACATTTTTTTTTACTCTGATATTATTTTTGCTCTCGCTCTGATACCAATTGCATATTGAGCACTTGACTATGATTACTATGATATTATGCTGTGCTTGGAATTCTCTGGATTGACAGGTTTATAGGTTCCTATATTGAGGGGGAGCTCTCAAAAGAGAAGGAACGGTTTAATTATTTTGTCATCATCAAAAAGGGGGAGATTGTAGAATCAAGTCTCCAATGAGGTGGATTTATTTTGATGATGACAATATAATTAGATCATGGATTTAAAGGAAGAATTCAAGCTCACCAAGTCAAGAAGATCAAGTGCATCATTTAGCTAGTCATTCTCTTTTGTACTTTAAATGTAATTTTATTTATTTTATTGAGAGTGGGTAGCTTAGGAAGTAATCTCACCCTTAGGATAAATAATTTTAAATGCATGAAAAAGGTTGGGGTTACATAAAATTATTCCTTGAAGAGAGAATTGAAATTAATTGTTGAAAAACTTAATTTTTATCATCTCTGGGCAAAATACTCGAGTAAGCTGAATTATACTCGAGTATCACAAGACTCGAGTAAGTAAAATGTACTCGAGTATCAAAACACTCAAGTACTTCCCAGAATACTCGAGTATTTCAGCCTCAAGTCAGAGATTTGACCGTTAGTTCAATACATGGGCATTTCTATTGAAAGATGGGCAAAAGACTCGAGTAGTCTCAAAAACACTCGAGTATTTTGCCTCTGACAGCAAATTTTTTAACCGTTGGAAGAGGGCAAAAATGGGAGAAAAGAATTACTCTCACTCTCTCATTCCCTCTTCCATATATCAGAAATGAATGCCATTGAACTAACCAACTAGAACATTAAAGTCTATTGTGCTAAACATTCATTTTGATCATTCTCTCTCTCAAGTGAAAAATACTCTAACTCAATCTATTCATTCATCATTATTATTTGTTCTAAGAGTTAGAGTTTGTGCTTAATTGTTGTGGAAATCATTTGTTGGATTTCTCCACATACACATACACTTCTTGTTCTAAAAATCTTGGTTGGTAACCAAGTGTACCTAAGTGGGTCTTAGGTTCATTCAAGACTTGGGAGGTTCTCAAGCAAGGGCTAAGAGGTTCTTAGCTTTGGTGGAGCTCTTGAAGGTTTCAAAGAGCTTGAAGAAGAAGGAGTCTTCATCACCAACGTCAAATTGGGGTAGAAATTCAAGAGTTTGGTACACTCTTGGAAGGGATAGGTTGAGTGAGGCATCTCAATACCCTTTGTAATATTTCTAACAATTTGAGTTTAGTAGACACTCCTAAGGTTCTTAGGGGGACTAGACTAGCTCTCTAAATAGAGAGTGAACCAGTATAAAATTGTTGGTGTTGATCTTTTATAGCTTTCTTTAACTTCAAGCAAAAACCAAACCTAAGTTGCTAAAAAGGGGGTTATTAATTAGAGTAGTAATTCCGCAGCAATTAAGTGATTTTCAAGTTGTTATAGCTTTATTTAATTGCTTTCTACTCTATTATTAATCTGCCCTGGACTGGATTAATTCATATTGATTAAAGTGCATATAATTCAGAAACTGTTTTTCTGCTAAGTGCACGATTTACTCGAGTATTCTTAAGAAGACTCGAGTGTTCTTGTGATTTTACTCGAGTAGTCTTAAAAACACTCGAGTGTTCTTGCTCTGTTTCTGAAAAATCTGCACGTGATCAATTATACTTAATTGCATTCGAAAATTAGTCATTGTTGCATTCAGATTACTATTCAACCCCCCCCCCCCCCCTCTAGTAATTGCTAAGCCCGCTTGTTGGTTTCCAACATTTAGGTGATCTATTAGGACACTCCGTACTCTCTCAAAGTCGGAGTAAAGGTCTATCGTAGTTAGTAGTATATCCGATAAATTGTGTGATTGTTTGTATTGCGGTATACGAAGACTCAGACCTATACCATTACATGGTATTGATTGATTGATATATTTTCTTATGTTGAGATGTATTGATGTTATATTGTCATTGCATATGCATGGTGCATCATCCCGCTATATAAGATAAGAATAGAAGAGACATAGAAAATTATAAGAAATTCCCCAACGACTAGAGCGAAACTTTAAGGGGTGGAACACGTGATGGAACCGGATGATGCTGATGCGCCGAGTACGTGGAACGAGCTGATGCTGTGACGACAACGATGTCTTGAGTGTAGATGCAACGATTGCTGAAATATGTTGTGAGTGTATCTATGTGGTCGTAGCCACCTGTTGAAAGTGTATCTATGTGGTCGTAGCCACCTGTTGAAAGTGTATCTATGTGGTCGTAGCCACATGTTGAAAGTGTATCTATGTGGTCGTAGCCACATGTTGAAAGTGTATCTATGTGGTCGTAGCCACCTGTTGAAAGTGTATCTATATGGTCGTTGCCATATGTTGAAAGTGTATCTATATGATTGTGGCTACATGTTGAGAATGATTAAGGATGGGTTGGAGCCCGTCAGATATAGTAGTCGAGTCCCACAAGAAATAACCCGCATATGGTTGGTGCTATATGACGGAGGCGACTTAGGATGGGTCGACATTAGGACAAATCGAGTATAACCGTTACGACTTAAAAAACCCTTACCCGAAGTAGTGGAGAGGAAGACACGGTGTTTACCTGCGTGGTAATCACTTGTTGATTAGGATAGGGGAAGGTAATGACGGTGATTCGTCAAGAAGCCTAAGAGGAGTCTGTCTAGGCGGGAAAAAGCTACAGTGACCAGGGTTGACCATCCGAGGTTGGGTAGGTAGTCTGGTGTCGTAGCTGAAGTACTGCATGTACACTAGATGGATGACTGACACCCCCTTGACTAAATCAAGATCAGAAGAGGGATGCTTGAACACGGTGGAGGTAGACACCCTTTGTCATGACATTTTTTCCCGGGCATTTTATAGTGTATCTTGGTGTTGTCTCCAGGAGCCGGTGTGGTAGAGATCCTGTACTTCTGATTGCTTCCGACTAGGTGGATGGATCCCGAGGAGATGTAGACATGAACCTGAAATCATAAAGCCTGAATCCCGATGTTATGGACTCGAGGTGTGTGAATGAAGAGATTCGACCTTGCGAGACGAACTGATTGAGAGATTCCCTTAAGAGAAAGATAAAGTGTTAGTTAATACGACGATTGCATTGCATCCTCATGCATTTTACATAATTATCTGTTGTATTGTTGTGCTGTGAAAGTGTATTGTTGTATGCCTGTATTGTCTTAATATTTTGCCTATCGTAAACCCACACCGTCGACGATGCGTCGTTCGGAATGCTTACTCTCTCTGTCTTCACCCTTCTCTGTGGACTTCGGTGACGATGTCCACAGGTGACAGACTAAGTAGATTATCCTGAGAGTCGGTGCCTCAAGTGTTGGTCTACGAAGACACGACCGAGATGGAGTCTCAAAGAAGAAGAAGGTCAAGCTCGACTCGAGGATTCGATGGTGGATGATTCGACTTTGCTGAGGAGTATCATATTGGCGGAAGTCTGCTGTTATAGTGTCTATGTTCAAGTGATGTACTCCCTTAGCAGGTACTTAGACATCATTAGCTACATCCACATGTACACCCGAAAGATGTTTTATAAAGCTGGACAATCAACACTAAGTTTTCTGGTTAACACAAAAGATATGTGTAACACCCTCAAAATAACCCAAGTAATTAATACAAAATGAATACTATTACTTGGGAATATATGGACTTGTAAAATGTTAGAAAATACTGGATTCAAAATTTTCTTTTATATTTTCCAAATAGTCGGGTGCACAAACCAAAACATAGGATGTTTGGAGAATAGTTTACGTATTACTTTTAAAATCGAATTCGGCATTTACTTAGCTCAAAAGGTAATTTCGCAAATCTTGGATAGCATTCTCTTTGAGGATAAATGTACTCGATTTCATATAAAGGAACTCAAGTATTGCCATCCAGTTTTCGTCTAGCCAAGTGATACCATTTCCAAAATGTCATAACCGAATTCTTTCAAATCAATATCAGAGTAAGCGGAAATATCAGGACTATGTAATAGACTTTAGTATAAGCATGGATTTTATTTATATCAAAAGGTACGTAATACATAGTCCGGCGGTAAGGATCTCCAAAATCCCAGAACAAGTCCATAAGGCTATGTATTTATATGTACATCAAAATAGACCATGGCTCCAGAGTTTTTAAAAGAAATTCCCACAATATATAAAACTCCCAAAGCTGGTCTCATAGCACTGGTCGCGGCAGTAGTAGTAGAAGTCTCCACGAAGTAGCAGTAATTATCATCCGACATCATCATCAGCAGCTAATCTCCTCCACAGCATCCATCACATCGGATCCCTGATCCTCATCATTTACCTTATGCACATACCTAGGGATCATCGCCTCTCCATTGACTCCCGATAGATTAAACGACAAGCTCGCTTCCGCTCTCGTATTCGACAGGATCCTCCTTGATCTTATTTGAAGGAGTAATTACCCTACCACTGGGTACAAGGTCTAATGAAATGTGACCTTAATAGGACTCCTTGAAATAGACGGGGAAGTCTCCTCTCGAATGACTCTAAGACAAAAAGGGTATGAGCGGGTAGGTTCTAATTGAAACTGTTATACAAGCGAGTTGGTCGAGTGGGAGATGATCCATGGTAAGTATAAAAAGTAGATACATGCATAGCGTATATGATGGGAATCCTAAACCTACGAGGATGTGACCGAACTAGTGGATTAGGGTGATCGAAGGTAACCACAATCTCACCCTCATACACCACTCGGCAATCCTCGCAGATCCATATGCCACTAAGAAGTGGGTGGACCTCGATGCAAGCGATGTAACGTGACATCACCTACAAGGGCGTAGGGGTAAGCAAATCTATACACATAATCAATAGAGCTTAAATGTTGAAGTAACATGATTATGCACAGATAACCCCAAATCAGTTAATAGCCACAATTAACACTTTGCTCACGCTTAATGCAAATATGATGTTCATTCACTCATTCAGATATGCAGCATTAACTAAATTAAGGGTAAGTGGCATCATGCATGTCATTCTTCCTTTTCTAAGATTCTCCATCTAAGGTCCTCACGGACGCCAATCCAATTCAACAATACATTTCCAAATTACGAATACGTTACCAAAACGTATGGCGTACTAGCTCAGAAGTGATAAAAACGTCACACTATCTGGTGAACGTCACGTCGCCCAAGGACGTAAACCTATCACTTCTCAACATACAAAGGGTGTGATAAAAAACGTCACCACATCTGATGATCGTCACGTCGCCCAAGGACGTAAACCTTATCACTTGTGATACACAACAGAGGTGATAAACAACGTCACCATGTCTGATGAACATCACGTCACCTAAGGACGTAAACCTTATCACTTGTGTGCACCACACCCTTCTCAACAAACAACGGGTGTGATAAAAAACGTCACCACATCTGATGAACACGTCGCCTAAGGACGTAAACCTTATCACTTGTGATACACGACAGAGGTGGTAAACAACGTCACCATGTCTGATGAACGTCACGTCGCCAAAACGTAAACCTTACCACTTGTGTGCAACACACCGTTGAAGCATCCAATCAACAGTATACCACATACTGCCCACATTACCAAAATGTGTCATCGAGCTAGCCACACGACTATGCCTGGAACGTGGTCCATAATACCAACATCGATGTGCACATTTCGTCACCAAGACGAACATCCAACGTTCGCAGCAACCAATGCTGGTCACATTACCAAAATGTGACTACAGGCAAGTCATAACCAAATTGGTATTCCCAAAGGTTCTTCACATGTTATCATAACATGGTAAACGATCTAGCATTCAAACTCTTCACTTAAAGAATTGATTGGGATATCTCAATTGTATAACGTGCCACCCGAGAAACGTTATGACGTGCCACCCGAGCAACGTCCCATCATCCAAACGGAATAGTCACATCATCAATCAATTTCTTTCAAGTTTTAGATCGCTTGGATTATTGTCATTTAAGTATTGATCAATGGTTCAGAATTGAAAATGGTGTTTCTAATAGTTTGAGTAAAACTACTCGAGTGTTCTTAAATTTCCAGAAATTCATGTTTCAGTTTTCACCAAAATACTCGAGTGTTCTTCATGATACTCGAGTGTTCTGCATTTTTTCCAAATTACTCGAGTATTCTTAATGATACTCGAGTGTTCTTCATTTTCCAGAAATTCATGTTTTAATTTTGGGTCGAATACTCGAGTATCAACCCCAATACTCGAGTGGTTGCAGACAGAGAACACTGTAATTTGCATTTTAACATACCATTTTCAATTCTAGCCAATTCTAATCCAATCCAATGATCAACAAAGCTTACATTATGCATGTTAAACATGTTCCAACACAGAAACCACCACTTATTACATTGAATCAAATCTGAGCAACAATTATGCATAAAACACATTTTTAACAACTCAACATATCAAATTCAGTTCCAACCACTTTTGGCATGAAAACAACTTGCATATAGTTCACATGCAACATATAGAACTTGCTCAGAACCATTTTAGAGTGCAGGTTGGTCTCCAAACCAATTTCCCTATTCCAACTAAGCCCTTAGAGCCTCTTGGTGGCTCTCTAATCAAATGTATGCAATTTAAACTCTATCTAGTGAATAGAGAGCTTCCCCCTTACCTCTTAGATGTGAATCAACAGAGACTTTACCCCAAACTTAGCTTCCAAGCTGAATTCCCCAAAATCCACACTGAAACAGAGCAGTTTCAGCAGAGCACCAAGATTGAATTGGTTGATGCATGAAACAGCCATAAAAATTGGGGAAATTAGTCTCTATACACTCTCTACAATTCACACTAACTAAAGAGATAAGATTAACATGGAGAGGTTTCCTGAGCTTACCAAAATCGAGCTCCAAAGTAAGCTCCAGGAAACCTGAGACAGCAAACGGACTCCACTTCCAAGCTTCAATTCTTCCAATCTACTCACTCTCAGCTCACAATCTTGTTGTCTATACAAAGCTCGAGATGTGAGCTTTGTATTGGTGTATAATTTGTGGTTCGAATCAACCCAGAGAGGGAGAATCGATTGAATCAATTCAGAAACCCTAACTCAATCAACACACCCAAACTTTGCCAAATCCTTCATGAATTCGGTGTTGATTGGTTTTTATAGACTTCAATGGAGTACATGCACGACAACACGACCTCCATGGACGTGGAAGAGTACTGATTTCGTGTCAACGAGACGAACTCGTTGGTGGTGACTCACCAAACGCACTAACTCGTCAACTCTGACCAAAATACTCGAGTGTTTCCAAAACTACTCGAGTATTTTGACCAGTTTTTGAAAAATATAATTTTTATTTTCCTTCCCTCCAAAATCTTTCTAAAATCACTTCAAGGTCCCCAAACAGGGACTAATGTGAAAATATTCATTTTCTCATATTAAAATTCTTTAATATCATCTTTCATAATAAATTACATGAAATCAAGACTAAAAATAATTAATTATAAATAAACTTTATAATTAATATTTTATTAATCAGGGGTTGAAAATCAGGGATGTTACACTCTTCCCCACTTAAAAGGAATTTCGTCCCCGAAATTCTTCTTAAAAAAAATTCTATAATTTCCAAAGTTGCACAAAAAGTTGTTCTGGTGTTATATGTTTTCAAAGTATAATTTGGAAACATCCTTCCCCACTTAAAAGGAATTTTCTTATACTTTTTCAAACTTTCTGACCGAAAACGTTTCACAAAATATTTCAATTGAGCTTTTTCTCAAATAAAGCTTTTGCATTCCAAAACATGTACAAATCCGTGTTTCTCATAAAAGGGTTTGCTTGAACTTCCTCAAAAATTATCTCGTGATTCCTTCAAATGAAATCTTTTGACTAAAAACTTCTTCGAATAATACTCTTAAAATATATATTCCTTAATTAAAACGTTTTCCAAAGATCTTTTTGAGGAAAAACCCCATCCCGTTGCGCATTCTGATCACTCGGCACGAGTAGGGAAATATTCGTATGACTTCATTTCTTAATAGTTGTAAACATCAGGGTGATCATTCCTAACATTTAAACAATCAGTAATGAAATCATCCCTTTCAGATATAATCTTTCTCAAGAAAGACTATACGATTTACCTTTAAGTGAGATGAACTTAAAGATTAAGAGTATTGTTGTCACTATCAGACTTATTCAGATAGCCAAGTTCTAGAGAAACTTTCGTTGGGGAGACAAATACTTGTCCTATCCCGGTGGTTCTTAATCTCTCTAGTCTTAACTGATCTTCCTCTTTCTGTAGTGCCCAAAGACATTTATCACATCCAACTGTCATAAGGGTTTTGATCACAGAAATTCAAGTTAAAGACTTGTTCAGATATACCAATTACAAAACGATTTAGTTAACGTAGTCGAAAGCATTTGACCACGTTAATTCGAATCGATAAAGGGGTAACTCAAACTACCTATATCCGAATCAAATCACGCATCCTAATAGGATGGAAAACTCTCCCATTCTTGATTTGCTGGCTGACCATACCCTTTTCGTATTTCTCCTTCAAGCAATCCGGCGAATAAGACTTCATTATCTTGTGACCGAAATCAAATATCCCTTTCCGTTCATCACTATTCAATCCATGATGATGCACCTTACCTTCTCAAATAATTTCTTTCCATCGGCTTTTCAGTTACTTTCATGCGATTGAGGTTTCCTTAACTCCTTATGAAATTCTAGTCCCCATAAGGGATTCACTCATAAGCTTCTTGTGCTTATAAGTTTCCTGTGATTTCCTCATTATCCATACCAATTCTATACATGCTTGCTAGTGTCAGGAATCCCTTGTTCCTCAATGATTGACAACTGGTTTGAAGTTCAAACATCATTCTTTTCCCGACTCCGCTTGTTTGAATCTTCTATCAAAATTGCAACGAAACATACTTCTCCGATCCTTTGAACTTGGCAATGTCTTCCCCGAGATTCGTATTGCCCTACCTTATTTCCAACAATTTAATCTCCTTGATCTTTCAAAACTTCATCCTTGAGTGATTCCCAAGTGACATGCCAATCCTATGCTTCCAATATCAAATTTACATAGTTCCACTATGTCTTAGTTCCACCAGTTATCATATAAGTGGTATAACCTTTACTCATCCATTTTGCTTGATCCCATAACTAATCTTCGTCTTCCAAATCGTCTGGAATCCAAATTCTTACCCTTGAAATATCCCCTATGGAACTTAGGTTTCTTCCCTTTCGAATCAATCTCTTATTGGTCCTTAATTCTTTGGTTTTTTTTTTTGTTGCAATTCACGAATTCGAGTTAGGAATTCTACTGTGATTTGCAATCTCCACTCCTTACTTCTCGTCGGTCTACTTGTATCCTCAAGCTCGAATCTATTAGACTCCTTAAATCCACTTCCTTAAACTTCGTAGAGCTCACATGAATTGCCTTTCAGTCCATTGTGATTGCTTCCTCATTTGATTTGTCATAACAACGACAGAGTCTCCGATCATGAGCCTTTAAGATTCTGTCTGTCGACATTGTCCCTTGTTCAACTCCTCCTCTCGGTTGAACAATTACTTCGACTCTCCAGGGTCATTAACGCTTAAAGCGTAGTGACGCGAGGAAAGGCCTCGAGCCCTCACAACAATCATGATCGTTTCAAAGCTCAAGTCATGTGCCAAGTGTATCACCTTGTATATTCAGTCCCTTTGATGCATACACACATCTACCTTTCTTTCATAAAACTACTTCCTTCCAAGTCCCGTTCTCGACACATGAAAGTATGCTCCAATACTTTGGCATGAATCAAGTAGGAGTAACACAGGAGGAAATATTATCCTTCCCCAGAATCACGTCCAAATGTGATAAAGGATGATAGATTGAATTTAACTTAGTGCCGCGATCAAATATCTCGACACTATAATCTAACAACTTTAGAAACACGTTTGGGTAGTTTCATAGGGTCTCTAATTTTTAAAACAATTAGGGAAATCCGACTTCAATCTACTCACACATATATGTTGAACAAAAGAATAAGTAACTCCCAAATCGAACACAATTATGCAAAGTTGGTTTTGAAATAAATGGTTACCTTGCACGAGATCGGGAGATTGGTTCTTTTCTACTCTATTCAGGGTAAACGCTTTTCCTTGAGTCTTTGGTTTGCTAGCAAATCTGGTGTGGTTACTTTTCACAGACTCTCTGCAGTAACGTGCAATATGACCCTGCTTTCCACAATTGAAGCAATTACTTGTTGCCCAGCAGATCCTTCCATAACGATGATGCTTACACTTCTCACAGTAAGGAGCATTACTGCGAGACTTAACCCCATCCTTAACTTCAACTCTTCCTTTGCCTCGATTCTGGTCCAAATATGGACCCTTATTCCGAAGATCAAATCTTTTCTTTCTTTGTGGTCCATAACTCGACTGGTTACTCTTTGCTTGATCAGCTAATACTTCCGCCTTCTTATCATCCTCATACATTCGACACATATCTACCAACGTAGGAAAACTTTGAATCTTCTGATAACTGAAAACAGATTTCAGTTCAGGTTTCAAACCACTTTCAAACTTTATACATTTGCTCCTTTCATCAGGATTGTTTTGATAATATGGAGAGTACTTCATCAGTTCCTCGAACTTAGCTGCGTACTCACCTACACTCATGTCTCCTTGCTTTAATTGCAGAAACTCAATTTCCTTTTTCCTTCTTAAGTCTTCCGGGAAATATTTATTGAGAAACTTTTCCGTAAACACACCCCAATTAATATCCCTTCCTTCATAGTGCAGGAGCTGAACTGTATGATTCCACCAGTTCTCCGCCTCGTCTTCTAACATATAAACTGCATATGCCATCTTCTGAGCCTCAGTGCAGTCTAATGTTCTAAAGATCTTATCCATAGTATGAATCCACTTATTAGCCTCCTCAGGCCTAAATCCTCCTTCGAACTTAGGTGGATTACAACTTCTAAAATCCTCCAAACTCTTAGTTTCCGAATTACCAACGTTATATTGATGAGGCGGTTGTTGAGATTGCTGTTGTTGCCATTGATGCATAGATTCCATCACAGCGGTGATTCTTTCTAATATCGCATCGGTGCGATTTTGATTTCTAGTCGTCATAATAGACCTGCGCTATTGCTCATGGTCACATACGATGGACTAAGAAACATTCTCCACACAACCTATCCTAAGGTTCTAATAATAGATTTCTACAATGAATTCAATTTCTACATTATATCAATTGCTCCATTCGAGCAAGATACTGATATTCAAAACAATAAATATGCCCTGTGGATACCTGCTTGATGTTGATGACTGCCTTTTTGGAGCTACTTCCACTACTACAGGATCTGACTTTTGCTCTGATACCACTAAGTGTAACACCCTCAAAATAACCTAAGTAATTAATACAAAATGAATACTATTACTTGAGAATATATGGACTTGTAAAATGTTAGAAAATACTGGATTCAAAATTTTCTTTTATATTTTCCAAATAGTCGAGTGCACAAACCAAAACATAGGATGTTTGGAGAATAGTTTACGTATTACTTTTAAAATCGAATTCGGCATTTACTTAGCTCAAAAGGTAATTTCGCAAATCTTGGATAGCATTCTCTTTGAGGATAAATGTACTCGATTTCATATAAAGGAACTCAAGTATTGCCATCCAGTTTTCGTCTAGCCAAGTGATACCATTTCCAAAATGTCATAGCCGAATTCTTTCAAATCAATATCAGAGTAAGCGGAAATATCAGGACTATGTAATAGACTTTAGTATAAGCATGGATTTTATTTATATCAAAAGGTACGTAATACATAGCCCGGCGGTAAGGATCTCCAAAATCCCAGAACAAGTGCATAAGGCTATGTATTTATATGTACATCAAAATAGACCATGGCTCCAGAGTTTTTAAAAGAAATTCCCACAATATATAAAACTCCCAAAGCTGGTCTCATAGCACTGGTCGCGACAGTAGTAGTAGAAGTCTCCAAGAAGTAGCAGCAATTATCATCCGACATCATCATCAGCAGCTAATCTCCTCCACAGCATCCATCACATCGGATCCCTGATCCTCATCATTTACCTTATGCACATACCTAGGGATCATCGCCTCTCCATTGACTTCCAATAGATTAAACGACAAGCTCGCTTCCGCTCTCGTATTCGACAGGATCCTCCTTGATCTTATTTGAAGGAGTAATTACCCTACCACTGGGTACAAGGTCTGATGAAACGTGACCTTAATAGGACTCCTTGAAATAGACGGGGAAGTCTCCTCTCGAATGACTCTAAGACAAAAAGGGTATGAGCGGGTAGGTTCGAATTGAAACTGTTATACAAGCGAGCTGGTCGAGTGGGAGATGATCCATGGTAAGTATAAAAAGTAGATACATGCATAGCGTATATGATGGGAATCCTAAACCTACGAGGATGTGACCGAACCAGTGGATTAGGGTGATCGAAGGTAACCACTATCTCACCCTCATACACCACTCGGCAATCCTCGCAGATCCATATGCCACTAAGAAGTGGGCGGACCTCGATGCAAGCGATGTAACGTGACATCACCTACAAGGGCATAGGGGTAAGCAAATCTATACACATAATCAATAGAGCTTAAATGTTGAAGTAACATGATTATGCACAGATAACCCCAAATCAGTTAATAGCCACAATTAACACTTAGCTCACGCTTAATGCAAATATGATGTTCATTCACTCATTCAGATATCCAGCATTAACTAAATTAAGGGTAAGTGGCATCATGCCTGTCATTCTTCCTTTTCTAAGATTCTCCATCTAAGGTCCTCACAGACGCCAATCCAATTCAACAATACATTTCCAAATTACGAATACGTTACCAAAACGTATGGCGTACTAGCTCGGAAGTGATAAAAATGTCACACTATCTGGTGAACGTCACGTCGCCCAAGGACGTAAACCTATCACTTCTCAACATACAAAGGGTGTGATAAAAAACGTCACCACATCTGATGATCGTCACGTCGCCCAAGGACGTAAACCTTATCACTTGTGATACACAACAGAGGTGATAAACAACGTCACCATGTCTGATGAACGTCACGTCGCCTAAGGACGTAAACCTTATCACTTGTGTGCACCACACCCTTCTCAACAAACAACGGGTGTGATAAAAAACGTCACCACATCTGATGAACACGTCGCCTAAGGACGTAAACCTTATCACTTGTGATACACGACAGAGGTGGTAAACAACGTCACCATGTCTGATGAACGTCACGTCGCCAAAACGTAAACCTTACCACTTGTGTGCAACACACCGTTGAAGCATCCAATCAACAGTATACCACATACTGCCCACATTACCAAAATGTGTCATCGAGCTAGCCACACGACTATGCCTGGAACGTGGTCCATAATACCAACATCGATGTGCACATTTCGTCACCAAGACGAACATCCAACGTTCGCAGCAACCAATGCTGGTCGCATTACCAAAATGTGACTACAGGCAAGTCATAACCAAATTGGTATTCCCAAAGGTTCTTCACATGTTATCATAACATGGTAAACAATCTAGCATTCAAACTCTTCACTTAAATAATTGATTGGGATATCTCAATTGTATAACGTGCCACCCGAGCAACGTTATGACGTGCCACCCGAGCAACGTCCCATCATCCAAACGGAATAGTCACATCATCAATCAATTTCTTTCAAGTTTTAGATCGCTTGGATTATTGTCATTTAAGTATTGATCAATGGTTCAGAATTGAAAATGGTGTTTCTAATAGTTTGAGTAAAACTACTCGAGTGTTCTTCAATTTCCAGAAATTCATGTTTCAGTTTTCACCAAAATACTCGAGTGTTCTTCATGATACTCGAGTGTTCTTCATTTTTTCCAAATTACTCGAGTATTCTTAATGATACTCGAGTGTTCTTCATTTTCCAGAAATTCATGTTTTAATTTTGGGTCGAATACTCGAGTATCAACCCCAATACTCGAGTGTTTGCAGACAGAGAACACTGTAATTTGCATTTTAACATACCATTTTCAATTCTAGCCAATTCTAATCCAATCCAATGATCAACAAAGCTTACATTATGCATGTTAAACATGTTCCAACACAGAAACCACCACTTATTACATTGAATCAAATCTTAGCAACAATTATGCATAAAACACATTTTTAACAACTCAACATATCAAATTCAGTTCCAACCACTTTTGGCATGAAAACAACTTGCATATAGTTCACATGCAACATATAGAACTTGCTCAGAACCATTTTAGAGTGCAGGTTGGTCTCCAAACCAATTTCCCTATTCCAACTAAGCCCTTAGAGCCTCTTGGTGGCTCTCTAATCAAATGTATGCAATTTAAACTCTATCTAGTGAATAGAGAGCTTCCCCCTTACCTCTTAGATGTGAATCAACAAAGACTTTACCCCAAACTTAGCTTCCAAGCTGAATTCCCCAAAATCCACACTGAAACAGAGCAGTTTCAGCAGAGCACCAAGATTGAATTGGTTGATGCATGAAACAGCCATAAAAATTGGGGAAATTAGTCTCTATACACTCTCTACAATTCACACTAACTAAAGAGATAAGATTAAAATGGAGAGGTTGCCTGAGCTTACCAAAATCGAGCTCCAAAGTAAGCTGCAGGAAACCTGAGACAGCAAACGGACTCCACTTCCAAGCTTCGATTCTTCCAATCTACTCACTCTCAGCTCACAATCTTGGTGTCTATACAAAGCTCGAGATGTGAGCTTTGTATTGGTGTATAATTTGTGGTTCGAATCAACCCAGAGAGGGAGAATCGATTGAATCAATTCAGAAACCCTAACTCAATCAACACACCCAAACTTTGCCAAATCCTTCACGAATTCGGTGTTGATTGGTTTTTATAGACTTCAATGGAGTACATGCACGACAACACGACCTCCATGGACGTGGAAGAGTACTGATTTCGTGTCAACGAGACGAACTCGTTGGTGGTGACTCACCAAACGCACTAACTCGTCAACTCTGACCAGAATACTCGAGTGTTTCCAAAACTACTCGAGTATTTTGACCAGTTTTTGAAAAATATAATTTTTATTTTCCTTCCCTCCAAAATCTTTCTAAAATCACTTCAAGGTCCCCAAACAGGGACTAATGTGAAAATATTCATTTTCTCATATTAAAATTCTTTAATATCATCTTTCATAATAAATTACATGAAATCAAGACTAAAAATAATTAATTATAAATAAACTTTATAATTAATATTTTATTAATCAGGGGTTGAAAATCAGGGATGTTACAATATGGGCTTTCAAATGTGACTTGTGAAAACGAGTTTCAAAGTGCGATGTTTCGTAACATCTCGGTTTGGAACTTGAAGTACAACGTGTGATGTGAGAATCAAATTTATGACGCAAATTATTTCAATAAAAGATTTTGGAACTTGGGGATTCTCATATCCATGTTATGTTTTAAAAAAAAAAATTTGGCCCAAAATTTCACTACATTGAGTTAAAGAAATTATATTTTCAAGTTGTCAAATCGGGGTGTTACACTGTGCAACAAAAATGTACCAAGACTTGAAGAAGATTTATTGGTGGCCAAAGTTAAAAACGGATGTAGCAGACCATATATCACATTGCTTAACCTGTCAGAAGGTCAAGATTGAGAATTAAAAGCCAGGTGGTCCGTTGCGATCACTTGACATCCCTGAATGGAAGTGGGATAGCATAGCCATGGACTTTGTGACGGGTCTACCTAGAACTGCTGCAGGTTGTGATGGTGTATGGGTTGTTGTAGACCATTTAACAAAGTGTGCTCACTTTATTCCGATCCATAAGAAGTACACACTAGAGAAGTTGACACAGTTGTATATTCGGGACATAGTGAAGCTTCATGGTGTGCCTTCTAGTATTGTGTTTGATCGTGATCCACGGTTTCTATCCAGATTTTGGCAGAGTCTTCAGCAGGCCTTGGGTACTAAGTTGAGGTTTAGTACAGCCTATCATCCTCAAACTGATGGGCAGTCGGAGCGTACTATTCAGACTTTGGAGGATCTGTTGAGGGCTTGTGTACTAGAGCAGGCTGGTAGCTGGGAGCAGTTGTTACCATTGATGGAATTTACTTACAACAACAGCTTTCACTCTAGTATTGGCAAGGCACCTTTTGAGGCACTCTATGGTAGGAAGTGTAGAACGCCTCTTTGCTGGTTCCAAATTGGTGAAAATTTGTTGACTGGTCCAGAATTGGTGCAAGAAACCACTGAGAAGATCACTATGATAAAGAATAAGATGAAGACTTCTCAGGATAGGCAGAAGAGTTATGCAGATAAGCGTAGGAGACCCCTAGAGTTTGATGTGGGTGATCATGTGTTTCTGAGGGTATCCCCTACCACTGGCATTGGTCGGGCAATCAAGTCAAAGAAGCTGACCCCGAGGTTTGTTGGACCTTATGAGATTCTGGAAAGAGTTGGGCCTTTGGCGTACAGGATTGCTTTGCCTCCACACTTGTCTAGGCTTCATGGTGTATTTCATGTTTCTCAGCTGAGGAAGTACATTCATGATCCCTCTCATGTGGTAGCAGCTGACGATTTGCCCTTGAAGGAGAATCTTTCTTTTGAGGTTCTTTCGGTCAGAATTGAAGACAGGCAGATTAAGCAGCTCAGGGGTAAGGAAATCCCACTGGTGAAAGTGCTTTGGAACAGAAACAACGTAGAAGAAGCTACTTAAGAGCTGGAGAGCAAGATGAAGGAGTCTTATCCTCAATTGTTTCAGGACAGTTGAATTTCAGGGACAAAATTCTGGTAAGTGGGAGAGGATTGTAACATCCCAAATTTAATTTACTAGTGTAAATTATGTTTTGATAGTCTTAGGATAGAAGCAATTATGATATAAGTTAGAAATTGGCCAATTAGACATGCAAATTCAAGTTTAAAACATAGGACTTTGGGGAATAAGAATAACAAGATTGGTAGCTTAGAATACAAATTCCACCGTTGGATGTGAAGTAGGATAGGTGAGGAAGCTTGCTTTAAAATTTGAGGAAGATCCAACGGGTAACGAAGAAGTTATGGCCTTCCAAAGTATGGATGCTGCAAAATTGTGCAGCTTAATCGATTAAGCTTCAATTTAATCGATTAAGGTCGGCTGAAGGGAAAAAGCTTAATCGATTATTAATCGATTAAGGGCTGTTGCAGTGGAAAAAATAAAGGCGATTCACACGTTTGTTCTTGCCAAAAATTTGAATTTCCTCTCTCTAGGGCACAAAATCTCTCATTCCAAATCCATCAAGCCTCAAGGGAATAACTCCAAAATCCACCATCAAGTCCCTCTTTGTTGCTCCATGTAAGTGTTCATGTTCTTGAGTTCTTTTCTCTCTCTCTAATTTGGATTTTCTCTCTCTCTCTCTCTTTCCCCTCCTTGGGAAATTCGAATTTCCTCTTGAAATTGGGCAACAATCTCATCATCATTCCATTCCTTTGGCTTAGGGAAGATCATCATCACTCTCTTTATTTTCTTGCCTTTGGAGCTCTTGGTTTTAGGAGTGCTTGAAGCTAAGGCTTGGGTTTTTCCACTCTCCCTCTCCTTAGTTAAGGTAAGGAGGTGGGTATTGGCTTGTTCTAGGAAAGGGTTTGTATTTAGATATAATGATTGGCTAGGAGTTTATGTGCTAGGGTAGGAAATTAGAAACCCCAATTTAGAACTAAGGAAAAATGGTAAAAATAGGCTTAATTTATTAATTATGGAACTCTAAGAAGTAGAGAATGAGGTTAGGGTGTAATTGAGGAAAATAAATGGCATGAACCCCTAAGCTAGGATTTTGAATCAATAAATCGGACAAGTGAAAAATGTGGTTATGCATGATTATATGAAAGGTGAATTTTGTTGTTACTTGCACTAAGTGTTTATGTGATAAGTGATATGCATGAATAGTGGTGGTTGTAATTATGTGTTATATTTGGCATTACTTAAACATTGGAATGGTGGTAATTATGAAAGTGAATTGCGGCTAATTGGTTATATATGTGATGATGCTTGTGTGTGAAAGGACTAAGTGGAAAGAAACGGATTTGGTCGACTAATTAATGACATATAATATGGATAACTAATACTGGATAAATATGGTGATGTATATAGGCCTTTGATTTGGGGGAGATATACATCGTAATTGGTGATGTATTGTAGGCCTTCGATTTGGGGGAGACAATACATCGTAAATAGGGGTTGTATTGTAGGCCTTCGATTTGGGGGAGACAATACAACGTAACTGGGGCGATGTATGTAGGCCTTTGATTTGGTGGAGACATACATCGTCGATGGTGTATGTATGTAGGCCTTCGATTTGGTGGAGACATACATACATCATAAGTAAAAAGGAAAATGGAAATAACAATGGATAAAATAAGGTAAGCGGTAATGGAAGAGCGATGTATGTAGGCCTTCGATTTGGTGGAGACATACATCGTAGATGGTGTATGTATGTAGGCCTTCGATTTGGTGGAGACATACATACACCGAAAGTAAAAGGAAATGAATAAAGGAAAAAGGAAATAAAATTGGATAAGATAATGGTAATGGAAAAGAGATGTATGTAGGCCTTCGATATGGTGGAGACATACATCGTAATTGGTGTATGTATGTAGGCCTTCGATTTGGTGGAGACATACATACACCGTAAATATAAGGGAAAAGGTAAGGGATTAAAAAGGGATTTCTTTGGAAACGGGGAAAATAATTAAAAGGGAATCATAAGCTGATAATGGATTAAATAAAAGGGGAACCGACACTTGTAAAATGAGGGAATTGGAAAATGTGGTATGCTTGCGATGAGATTGTGATTATGTGAATAAATTGCTAACTGTGTTTGGCCTGGTGAGTTGTTATGTCTATCTAGAAACTACTTTTCTATTTCATGTGCAATGCTCACTCCCTTACCATTTTTCAGGTACAGAGATTGAGATAGCACAGCCCCCGGCCGAGCAAGAGTGCTCTCCCTCACAGGGAGAGTAAGGTTATATTTGGGGACTAGGATTATATTGGACCTAAGCCTCCTTATTCTTTTGATGTATATGTGATGTCTATATATTTTTGTTGAGGCTTAGGATATTATTTTTGGCATAGCTATGTGTTGAGCATCATGCTAGTTGCACCTAGTACTTATATTCCGCATATACTCTGATAACAGATACAGGATATTATATTTTGCGCCCATGGGGCTTTTTTATGATATGTGCATGAGATGAAGCCCTGCTGGCTGCTGGTTACATATATTGATGATGTTATTCACAGGTTAAAATTTGGAAAAGTCCGAAAAACAAGCAAAACTCCGTCCGTTTGACGGGTGATTTTACTATATTAAAAAGGAATTTTTAAGTTCACATTTTTAATACTTGGGAATTAAGGGTAAATAATATTAGGGTGTTACATAATTATAATAAAATTTTAGAAAGTAAGCGTTTTCTGAAAAATTAATCAAACTACTCGAGTAGTTCTTGACTACTCGAGTTGTTCATGCAAAAATACTCGAGTCTTTAAAGATCCACTCGAGTGTTCTTCCAGTTTTCCAGAATACTCGAGTCTTCCTTAAACTACTCGAGTTTTTTCTGCAACAGCACCAGTTTTCTGCACTTTCAATACCAATTCGAGTTCCTGTCTTTATTTCTCCATTCCTATGCAAAACAACAACTTAGGCACATAAAACAAATATGTTACAACACTTAAACACAGCTGAAACAACATCAAATAGCATCAAATCACAGATTGCACAAAACATAGAAAAATCCAATTTAACATATGAATTTCATTTCTACTTGATTTTAAGTTTGCAAATCAATCCAGTGAGCATCATTAGGTTCAATTAAACTTGTTTGAACATAAAAACCATGAGTCTCTGACCTCCAAGTCATATTCCCCTTTCAACTTACGTTACCCATGAACCTCAAGTGGTTCCTATGATTTTAGCTTGTTGTTTACCATTCTAGCGATTAGGTAACTTCTCCCATACCTTAGAGAAGCTAAAGAAACAGTTGCTTGAGAGAGAAACGATCAGAATCAAACTTTGAGTTCCAACACTCAAGTTCTGCACTTTGAACAGCAAACTTTGGCCACGAATTTGACAGGGAATATGTAATGAAAAAGGGTGAAACAAATTAGCTTTAGCAACGAAACAGTACTAACTTTAATCAGAAACGAATTTGGAATCAAACGGGTTCCTGGATTTACCAAACCAATTCAAAGAAGAAGGGTGTTTGATATTGAATGTTGCTCTGTTTTCGCAGCTTCAGAGACTCAACTTTGATTACCTAGAACTTGCTCTACAGGAGGTAGTTTCGTGTGGTTATGGGTTCTAATTCAATATGGGAATTAGAACTTTGATTTGTGTTTTGGTTTCGAAGGAAATGAGTGAGAAATGAGAGAGAACGAAGTGATCAAAGTAAGCACTTCAGAAGCAAGGAAATGAGAATGGAAATTCATTCGGGTTTGCAAGAATTGAATGAGTTTCTAGCTTCCCCAAGCCTCTATTTATAGCCTAAGATTTCCCCCCTGCGAAGTAAGGTCCAGCTCTGTGCTTGGAACCTCGAGAAAACGTGTTTTGGTGCAAATTTCAATTGAAAATCGACTTATACATTCAACCATACTGCTCGAACTACTCGAGTCTTTTTCCCAGTACGCGAGTCTTTTTCAGCAGCACCAAAGAACACTCGAGTCTTCCATACTGCTACTTGTGTTTTGCCACTGCGTGGACAGTGAGCCTTGATATTATGAAATTGAATTGATTTGAGGACGAGATCCTCCTGGTCTGGGACCATCTATGTGTTGAGACAGCTATCGTGCCCGCGTGGTAAAGGTCCTGTACTCCTGTTTGCTTCCGACTAGGTGGATGGATGGCCGAGGAGATGTAGACTTGAACGTGAGTGCTAACAACGAAAGAAACGCGTACCTCGATGATACTATAACCCCCGATCATCGATGGGTATAATTCGATAAAACATTATAAGAAAAGATTCATAATTGTGAAGATGAGAGTTCAGAAAGTATAAAGAATGAGAAAGAGAATGAGGATGGAAATGTGGAAAAGGTATCAAGTTCCATGAGAAGGATTAGCAGTAAAGTAAAAAGGGTATGAAAGGAGTGATAATAAGATGGAATGCTGAGGTGTATTGATAATGATAGTATGCTTGTTTGTTATCCTGTATGTGTGTTACATATTGTGTGTGTCCTATATCTTGCCTACCGTAATTCCACATCGTCGACGCTACGCCGTCCGGATCGCTTACTCTCTCCTGTTCGTTGGTACATTGGTGTTGCTGATATCCCAACGGGCAGATGGATCGTCGCTTGCAAATCTCTACGTGGCTTCGTGAAGGGAATGGATGGAAAGCTACGCGTTACGGATGGGTATGGACTGGACATACTCAGTTGGTAATCGCAGACCCGGAGCATAAGCTAGGAGGAAAGACAACGAGTTCGTGTTTAGGAAGCGTATCCTTTGTGGGACATAATTCTGAACCACCCTCTCGGGATACCAAGAAGGAGAACCCTGTGAAGCTGTTCGGAGTGGAGCTTAAACCGAATTCTGAAGCAGAAACAACAAGTGAGGTCGCATCAACCTCCGGTACCAAGGCACCAGCAAAGAAGAAAAGGAAGTTGGATCCGATCATCTTTGATAGGAAGAGGGAGCCAGTACTGGAATTAGAATAAGTTGTTGTTTGTATTTTGTATTCAGGATTACCTAAGTGATGAGCTAATGCTGTACTTCAATTATTTTGAAGCATGCCCGACTTTTATGGAATGTATGGACACTTTTAAAAAAAACATGTCTAAGTTCTTTTGAAGAAAAGAATGGGATTACTTAAGTTGGAATCAAACTTTTTTCTTAATAAAATGTTTTCGGAAAATAAGGTGAATGAGTTGTGGTTTTAAGTAACAACTCGGTTTTCGAAAGAGAAGGTTGAAGGATATTAATAACTTATCAAGAACGCTTTCAAACCCTTCAACAACGTTTACATACAAAAAAAAAATTTCCCAAAAAAATTTGGCCTCATTTTTGCAACATTAATAAATAAAAAGTCAGTTGTTTTGGTTTTCGAAAATCGGGCTGTTATAGTTTTGGTATCAGAGCTTATGGTAATCCTTAGTGGCCTTAAGCCCATGCTTGCATGCTTACATGCTTTGTTGTGTGTGACTCTGTGTGTTTGGGTAGGAGTATTAGGTCAAGCTTTCGTCTCTTAGGACATGAGACTAGTTAGTGGCATAGTATCGCCTGTGTTAGTTCTATAGCTTCAGGAAGCAGACCCTGAATAGATTCTGAAGTTAAGATCCAGTACCCCTGATGTTTCATTAGTAATTGTTAAACTTAGGATTGTTGACCTTAGCATATCCTCTTATGTAAGGATAGTTAGTACCTCTGGGAATACAGTATACCCTACCTGGAATTCCGTTCTTGTTGAATTGCTTCAACAAAGCAGTTTTTGTTATTAATATTCGAACCTTTCCTTCATGAAACCCTATCAAACTGTAGTCGTACCGATCCTATTTAAAACTCTTTAGTCCGAATTGCGGAGTTGGAAGTGCCATAGTTACCCCAAATAGTTCAAGGTTTGAGTGATTGAGGAAGGAGAAATAGTTTAAGCTAAGTAAGGCTAAAGGATCACCGTGGGACAGTTATAAGTTGAATCAAAGTTGGGGAGTCACAAGGAGGAAAAGAGGCGTATGTTACCGATTCTTAGAGGATTTTTGAGGAAAATTTGAGGATTAGGATTGCCTTATACCCTAATTAGAAAATGAGATGATCAAGGGTGAAGTCTAAGTGGTAATGGGATTTCCCTTAAGCTAGAAAAGGATAGACTAAAACCCTAGAATTAGAAGGAGAATTGAAGAAAGGAATGGTTATTGTGGGGAAATAGGAGCCCGAATTGTAGAGAATAGTGAATATTTAAGGATTTTTAGGTGAAACTCTATGCTCTTGAAGACGTATGAATGTTTGTTTGCTTGATTTTCCTTAAGTTCGTACCTATGGTTGGACTTTCTGTGACGACATCAAGTCGAAGCAGCGGTATCTTCTTCGGTTAGTCCGTTGGACTTGACCCGGTTCGATACGCAAGCAGTCGTACGAGTGCGACTTCTTCATCTCAGGGCAACCAACAAGGAGCACGGCAAGGTGAATTAGACCAGTAAAAGGGAATGCGACCAAGAAGCAGAAGGAGAGTGTTCTCATGAAAACCACAATGATGAGCAAGTCTTGTGCCCTACTGCCCAATCTACAACGCATTTCTCGGGGACAAGAAATCTTTAAGTTGGGGAGAATGTAACACCCCGCAAATTCCTCGTATTAATTTAAAACACTAAAGAAATTATTTTTGAGAAAAGTGTTTTGAAAGAGTATTTCCTTAAATAATTTTCTTAAATATGCGTTTTCAAAATAATAAAGGATTTTTAAAGGAATGATTTTCTGAAATAATATTCAACATTTAGAAATTGAGTTTGTCTTTAAAATCTATATGCTTGATATTTTGTAAAAGTACTTGCGATATTTGTGTGAGTCATTATATGATGAACAAGAATTATTTCCTAGGTGTGTGTATATACGGTTTTGGTATGTATAAGTATGCCTAGGATTATATGAGTATTTAATCATGGAAAAGAATATAATTTATGTGTAAATGTGTGTGAGTAAATATATATGAGTGATGTGTGATGCATGAATGTATGTATCTATATGTATGCTATATGTGTGCCGTATGAACAAGATGCCATCAAAATGTTAATTGTATGCATGCTCATGTATGTGTTGAGTGTGTGCATTATTCCATGAGTTCATGCTATGTGTTATCATGATAAACATGAAAAGAAATTTGCATGTGAATGTGTATGTGTGTGTATGTGGTTCGGCCATGTGAGGTATAGAAGAACAAAATAGGATGCAATTTTCTTAAGTGTTAAGAAAATGAAATCTTAAATAGAAATAGGAGGAAATTAGGTGGTGTGAGTCATGAAGCCTAGTGAAGACTTTTTCTCCACCTTGTCCCCCACGACATGACCCCTCCCATGCAATAAAATGAGTTGGACCGAATTACCCTCAAGCTTCCAACATGAGCCAAGGCTAAAATAGGAAATTCCATACCTTTACCTTTGCCCTTAAAACCGTGTGGATGAGTGAGTGTGTGTTTAGTTCATTTCCTTCTTCCTTTCAATCCTTTCATAACACACACCAACACACTTACTCTCAAGAGCATTCTCAAACTCTTGGGACACTTAGAGAGAAAAGAGCTTGGCCGTGAGGAGGGAGAAGAGGAAGAGAAGAGTGAATAACCCAATTCTTAACACCAAACCCCCTTGATTTCTTCCTTCCAAACACGTCTTTCTTCAAAGATCAAGGAGAAAACCCCATTAACCCCAGAAGAAGAGAGAGACCGAGGCAAACCCAAGAGGGGGAGAAGAGGAGATTTGAATATTTAAGTTAGAAATTAAGGTAGAAAGAGTTTGATTAAGTGATTTTTTTAATGTTGTAAAGGATTTTTAATGGACTTTATTTAATTTTTTTGTGATGCATGTAATTATTTTTAAGTGATCTTGAGATCTAAGTGTTTTGCATATCATTCTTATGCTTTGATCTTGAATGTTGATGTGAAAAAGTTTTGATCTCTTACTTGTAAACTTTCTTCATCACGATTTTGTTTAAAGTTGTGCCAAAAAAATTCATGTCTTTTATTGATTTTCTCTTGCATGTTGATTTTGTGGCCTTATAGTTCTTATTTTCGCTTGCATGTCCTTTCTATGTCTTGATCTTGGATTTCTAGGGCTAAATGAACTCATAAATTACCAAATCTAGGACTAAGTGATTCGGCCATGAGTAGAAAAATTTAGGTCTTGATGCTTTTAATTTGATTCAAGTGATTTCATGTTATTTCTATGATTAGAAAAATTAATTTTTAATCTATTCTTCACGGTTTGCTTGAAGATTTGAGTTTAAGTTTATATTTTGCCTTGATCTTCTTTTGCATGCTTTGATCCATGAATGGTCTTTTGAGAAAACATGAAGCTTGAATTTTGTATGTCTAAAATGAGTGTGAAGTCTTGATTTCTTGTATGCATGTCACGGTTTTCATAAGAAAATAAGCCTAGCAAGTTTTAAAAATAATTGTTGGTATGAAAAGAGTTTGAATTAAGATTCTTTTGTGTGTGTGTGATGATTCGGTTAACAGCTTGAAAAATAAGATGATGTTTTTAAGTCTTGAATGACATGATCTATGGATTTAGATGCTTGCATGTGAAAATAAAAATTATAAGACTTGCCTTCTTGCATGTCATCATTCGGCCAAGTCTAGGGAGAATAGGAAATCATGCTAGGTTATCATTTTACTTGCATGCATGTTGACAATTGCTTCACCTAGAGATTTTTAGGTG
This sequence comes from Crotalaria pallida, assembly GCA_037953625.1. Taxonomy (NCBI): domain Eukaryota; kingdom Viridiplantae; phylum Streptophyta; class Magnoliopsida; order Fabales; family Fabaceae; genus Crotalaria; species Crotalaria pallida. The sequence goes on along the minus strand of CM075655.1, from coordinate 82,398,483 downwards.
CATGCATGAGTTTTCTTAGAGGATAAAGACTTTGACATAATTCTTGACTTTATTGTGTTAAGAAATTGAATTTTTATTTACCAAATCTCTTGTGAAACTCACGGTTTTTCTAAAGAAGACAAGGAAACAAGTTTTTGAAAAATGATCTTTGCATTGATCCATGCTTTTTGTGGATGCATGATGAATATTTGACCTTGCTCTATCATGATGTTTTTCAGTTAGGGTTCTAAACTTTTTAGGGTTCTAAACTTGTTCTCATCAATTATGCATTAAAATCAAGTTTGAAGCTCAGTTAGGGTTCTAAACTTGTTCTCTTCGATTCTTCTTCAACTCTGAGAGTTAGACAACAAGTTATACACCGTTTCGAAGCTCACATCCAGAGATTTGAAAAGCACCAAAATTCGTGATCTAAGGTTGAGTGTGTGAGGAGTAGTGAGTGGTGCACGATAGAGCTTCAAATCTGCCAAGAACCAGAATGTTGTTCAGACCCGTCACCTTCTTGTCTTCGATTCTCTCTCGTGCTTGATAGTTACCTCACGCCTGATATACCATTGGAAAGCTCTTTCAACGAGCTTCGATTTGATACCAAGTTTGTTAGATTTGAGTCCCTGTTCAAAAAGTTATGCTCCTGCGAAGTTAGGTGTTGAAATCTGCCAAACTAGATTTTCAGATTCAGAGAGCCGACTTTGAGCTTCAATTGTGGTAAGCTCAAGCTCCCTTTTGGTCTGAAACTTATTGGTTTTCAAAGTTCATGTTATAGAGAACATAGTCTAACCAATTTCCCCAATTTTTATGCATGATTGGAATGCCAAATAACGAGGTTTTGAACCCCTGCTGAAACTGTTATGCAAGTTCGGGTGGGAAGTGGTTAGAGCATTTGGTTGCTGTTCTCTGTGGAGCTTTTGTTCAAGAACAACCCTAAGGTATGGGAGAGGCTTACCATTTGCTAGAATAAGAGTAAATTGCATTAGAAAGTAGGAGGAGTCACCATGAGACTCTAAGGGCATAGATTGAAATAGGAATATGGCTTGGAGGCCAATCTGAGGCATGCTACATGCTAAGGCAAGTTTATTTGGTTGCATGTGAACTTAATCAATGCTGAAATTATGCCAAAAATGAATAGAATTGAAATTGGCACTTTAAGTTGCATAACATGTGATTTTCATGCATAATTGATGAATGGTTTTGATTATCTGAAATTTGATATGATTTCTATGTTGAGACATGTTTAATTTATGTATGTAAAGCTTTGTTGATCATTGGTTTAAGTAAGAATTGATTAGAATTGAAAATGGTATGTTAAAACCAAGTTGTAGTGCATCTGCTGTCAAAAATACTCGAGTATTTGGTAAAACACTCGAGTATTTTATGATACAAGTTTCCCAGAAGATCACGAAATACTCTAGTATTTTGTAAAATACTCTAGTATTCTGGGCTGCAAAGTACTCTAGTATTTTGTGAAATACTCGAGTATTTTGGGCTGAAAAATACTCTAGTATTTTGTGAAACACTCAAGTATTTTGGGCTGAAAAATACTCTAGTATTGTGTGAAATACTCAAGTATTCTGATCTGTAAACTACTCGAGTATTTTGTGAAATACTCTAGTATTCTGGGCAGTCTGATACACAGTTTCATGAAATTGAAGAACAACTCGAGTATTGAAGCTACTACTTGAGTCTTTTTACTAAAATGTGGAGAAAATACCATTTTTAATCTAACCACTTCCATTTAAACCTAATGACACTCAAAGGGAATAATGTGATACTTCCTTTGATAAGTCTCATCATCCTAAGCATGGAAGTTGATATATCTCATTGACGAATTCATTACATATTGTATATAATGAGATTAATGAATAATCTTAAGGGAATACTTGCATGCATTCATGCACAATGAACGGTGATGAGTTATCGTTGTGTCATGTTCATGGAACATGAGGAGGGCCTCTGGGAGTGCCAAATGTTGCTGCTTGCTCGATGACACATTAAGGTGGACAATGTGGGCAGTATGTGGTATACTGTTGGTTTAATGGTTCAACGGTGTGTTGCACACAAGTGGTAAGGTTTACGTTTTGGCGACGTGACGTTCATCAGACATGGTGACGTTGTTTATCACTTCTGTTGTGTATCACAAGTGATAAGGTTTACGTCCTTAGGCGACGTGACATTCATTAGATGTGGTGACGTTTTTTTATCACACCCGTTGTATGTTGAGAAGTGATAGGTTTACGTCCTTGGGCGACGTGACGTTCACCAGACAGTGTGACGTTTTTATCACTTCCGAGCAAGTACGCCATACGTTTGATAATGTATTATTTGTATTCTGGGAATACAATGGTGTTATGGAAGGATGTTCATCTGAGTGATTAGTTGAAGAATCTTAGGAATTGAGAGATGGGAAGCATGCATCATTCCACCTATTTGGAAAGATAAATAAATGAAATGGCAGGTGCTCATGTTTATGCATTTCTATCATGAGGGGTGCTTACTTGTGGATGTTAGGACTTTATTCTTATTTGATAATGCGAATGTATAAGCTTACCCCTGCCCTTAATAGGTTTTGACCAGGTACCTAGACTACCTAGAGATTAAAGGAATTGGATGACCCTTAAGTTCATGAAGTACTAAGTCATCATGGGATAGAGACTCTTTTGTACAACTCTGAGGACTCAACCAGATGAACGAATGGATGAAGAACCAGTGACCAGCTCTGGAACGTCTCTATTTTTGATAATGGAAACAATGTATATATTTTGAGAGATGTATCCAAGAGGGAACCTAGTTTTCACACTTTAATATAATTGTGGTACACATCGAATTTATATACCTGATTTTATGAGTCAATGAACTATTTTAATATATACCGCTCACTCTGATTTTATCGTTCGGCACGAAGGAAGTATTGTTAAAGTTGGTTTCCTGGGATGACCTAATAACTAAGTTATTTTCGAAAGCTATTTTTTACTACAAAAGTTATCTCAAAAGGATTCTAAAATGTTCAGCAAATAATTACTCCTTCTACCGAATTTAGCTCCAATACATGGCTTAAATTTGAGTACCACATTCAAGGAAAAATTTTCATACTCAGACTTTTCCAACACGTTTCAATAATAAGTGAAATTCTTTTTAAGAAACGAGGGATGTTACACACCAAGGATATTCTCGAGCCGATAGTTGAAGCCTAATCCCCTCCGAGTCTTAGAGATCACCTAAGTGGGTTTTGCCTCTACCAACAAAGCCTTTTCCATACCCATTGTAGGGATCGAATCCGAACCCAGCTATCTGCCAACTGTACTTGGTCTTGTTGGTTTCTGAATCAATTTTTAGAATCTATAATAATTTTGCTTATGATTAGATGTACCTGTAAAATTTTATTGATGGTCATTAATTTGCTATTAAATTATAATTGATCGTATTTGCTTATCATAAATAATGATGTTCTTATTGATTTAATGGATTTAATGTATTAAAGTTTTCAAAATTGCTTATTATCCACAATAATGTTCATATTTAATTCATTTGTCAATTTAATTTATTTTATACATTGAATTATGATCATATTTTGATATTTAGTGATATTAATAAATATAATTTTGAAAAAATTAGTCACGAAAAACAAGTGGATATAAGGCACACCGCAAGCTGATGTGAGGGATTTTTGAGTAACGTTCTCGTGGAAGATCTATTGTCACGAGTTATCGATAAGGTGCTAATTATAAATTGCAACATACTAAAACCTTTAGTACATAAATAATTAAACATGTATTTAAATTTCAAAACTAAAAACTAAAGAGTTGGCCATCATCCATGCTGTACATTAGCAGAACAACATTCTTGTCTAGGAAATACTAACTCCGCATGTTACTTGCACGGCTAGTCTATTTACACCGTTGTTATTGGCTTTTATGATTTTTAGTTTGCTCACACCATACATACTCTTTATGCCAAACACTTCTTTTGTCACCTTTAACCCACATATTTGTTTTCCAATGCAGGCTTCTTCCACGATAGATTTGGCATTAGTAGCTTCCCAAGAGCCTTTTTTGAAAGAACCACAAGTACCTTCTGGGGTTCCAAATCTAGCAAATTGGACTTCTGAGATTATTTGCCCGCCTTGGCATGACAGCTCTAAGTCTGCACCTTCATAGACATGAGCGCAAACGGTTCCTGTTGTGATTGTTTGGAAGGAAACATTTGTTGGATTTCCACCTATTTCTTCAAACAAAACCAATGTGTTCTTCTCATTGTTCATGTATGATCTTGGGACATGGTACCACCTTTATGATGGCTCGCCACAATTGGTGCTGCACTTTTTCTCTAGTTTGTAATCCCCTCGGTAGTCACACGTGTCACTGCATCCATCGGCACTACTAATAAATGAAGGCCAATAACGACCAATGCTGGGTCCATTCACCCAAGCATGTCCTTTACCCATGCCTTGCATGTCCACCACCACTGGGTTTGTTCCAAAAGGAGAATTGAAGTCTGTCTTATACCAAGTCATGGGTCTTTCAACAGGATTGGTTTTGGATGCACCATTGACCCATGATACGCCAATTCGTGGTTGCAAATCATAGAGACGTTTTTTCTCACCATTCAAGCCAACCTTGTAAGACCAAAGGTTGTTTGACAAATCAATGGTCTCATTGTTCTTTCCAACTAGTTGAACTGGTCCACCAGCTATACCAGTCTTTTTCATATCGAACCCGTATCCATAATTTGCAAGCCCAACAATGGCACTAAGCAAAGTTATGACGTTTGTTCTGTTCTTCAAGGAAACATGTTTCTCATATGTGAAACTATTTCCCTTTTGGCTAAATTGGTATCCGACACGCCTCTTGTTAACATAACCATGAAGAGTATGGCCCATTGTCCCCACCGGAAGAGTTGCATTGTTCCAAATTGTAGTGTCTTTGATAGCGACAGTAGTCATGTACCACAAGTAGTCACTGGCATCCAAAGTTAGATCCTTTTGCTCGAGAAGCCGTGGTGCCTTGAATTTTCCTTCTCCTTTTAGGGTGTCTTTAATTGGCTCTGGCTTCCATGACCGATTGATATTAGTGGTTCTGTCATCACTCTTCTTAACCAATATCGATGTTTGGGTGTTAACCTTTGCAGTGTTAAAAACTTCTTTATTGCAACCATCGAGAATGGTCACAGACCAAGCGGGGACAAAGTACTTACCATCCTGCATTAATTCAACATTAGCATCTTTGTTAGCATATGAATTGATCAAGAAACAAAATCTTTCTCCCGTGGCATTGTTGGTGTATGTTGTTAACCAGACTCCATTCCCAAAATCCTTGTCGATACTTGTTCCGTTAGTGAGGATCTTTTCCCCTAATTTTATTGCTGCATGAAGCTGCTTCAGATGTCCCCATTTGGGTTGATTCAAATTCCCATACTCATCAAGTGGTGCATCACAGTCATAAGATGTTGTTATATATGGACCTCCCGATGTGCGGCCAAAGTTGGTTCCTCCATGGTACATGTAGTAGTTATTTAATATCCCCCCAGTTTGGAAAAAGCGAGCAATTGAAAAAGCTGAATCTTCTGCGGTTCTATGTGGAGCCTTTTCACCCCATTTTTGGAACCATCCAATCCAATTATCGGTGAACATTTTGGGACTTTTGGGGTTATTGGGTTTGAATTGGTCGCAATAGTGTCCATTGCAAGTGTTAATCATAGGTTGGGGAGCATCGCTTTGCTGGCACATGATCCATGGGACACCAATATTTTGCGCTACAGCCAATTGTGCACACCATTTGATATAAGCACTAGTCTTCACTGGATCTTTGAAATCGCCCATGACATTTCCATATTCATTCTCAGTCTGAGCAAGGATAATGGGTCCTCCTTGTGATGCAAACAACTTTGCTTCTTTGGCCATGTTCACAATCTTTGTAGTGAAAACTTACATTTCATTCTTGTAAATTGGGTTATCTGTTCTCAGCACGATGCCAGGAATATTGTGTAGCCACAATGGGAAGCCTCCGTAGTTCCATTCAGCACAAACATAAGGACCAATCCTTAGAATGACGAACAAGCCGCCATCCTGGATTAACTTGAGAAATTTGATAAAATCCAAATTTCCTGAGAAGTCATATGCACGCCGAACAGGTTCATGGCGGTCCCAGAATATGTATGTTTCAATGGCATCAAGCCCTCCGTCCTTGGCTTTTTGAATGATGTCGGGCCACATTTCCACTGTGCTTCGTGGATAATGGACGGCACCAGAAAAAATGATGCGTCTTTGTCCATTAATAATGAGAGCATTCGAATCATAAGTAACCTTTGCTGAAGAGCATGAGCGAAGCAGAGCTAATACCAATAAAAGAATCCTGATCCATGAATAAGAACTCATTGTAAACGTATTGTGTATATTCAATCTTTACTTCATTGAAATAAAGCTCGGAGTTTATATAGGAAGATAAATCAGTTAAAATTATCGTCGATACTAAACATGGATGCTCAAGTTGGTAATTATGGAAAACACTTATAAGAATGGATAAACTCTAGGCTAATGTTGGAGAAACTGCCTCGTGCAATCTTTATCCATTTCCAATTTTTACACTATCCTCTCTGGAATGCAACTAACTTAAATCCTAGTGTTGCTATTTCTTTTAAGATATCTAAATTAATTTTCATATATCATGTATTTTTATTAAAAAGGCGTGAGGTGTGATGTTACGTGTATTTAATTTGCTAGTAAACTGCCACGTTACCTTTTTTTAAATCTTAATTATGACTATCATTCTAAAAAAATATTTAATGCATATTTGAATTTTATATTTTCTCCTCGAAAGAGTTATTAATATCTAAACAAAATGGCAGAAGAGACGCCAAAAAAATAGCATCATTGTATCATAGTCAAAGTCGTGAGGCCATATTTATTGCTAATATGGACTCCAGAAACATAAATCAAGCTAAAATAGTATCGAAAGACATTGCAGGTATGAAGCACCATCCGAATTTTAACAATGGCATTATATACGTTTCTAGTTCTTTGCACTAATGCATTATATACGTTTTCTAGTTCTTCCACATTTTTTTGGGACATTTTCTCTGTTTTGGGAATTTTCTACTATTCAAGAATTTGCTTAATATAAAATGCTGTTAAATTTTTTATAATATATATATATATATATATGTATGTGTATAATATAATTAAAACCCAATGAATCATAAGTGGAGGTTAGCACAAATGGTAATGAGTTTGTGTTACTTATTAAAGAAAGTGGTTGGTCGTTTTATCCTTGACTCTTGTGAATATAAGAAGCCTATCTGGGAGGGTTGTCCTAAAGGGACCTATAATACCTGGAGGGATTAATAACCCCATTGCGCGCAGGTGGATACCCTTTCAAAGACAAATAAATAAATGAACCATACTCAATTTCAAAAAATAAGTGTAATAAACTACACATTTAAACAAATGAATGAAAGATATTTAATTTGTTCAACTATTTTATCTTCGGTGAGTCATATAGCGTCATTTCCATTGAGTATATTTCTATATCATATTTAAACCTCACATTATTTTTCATAATAAATGCAAGGTGTAGCGGTGAGTTTATAGGTATTAAGAATATTTTGGAAAAGTCCTTGTTTTAATTGAAATGATATTCAAACTTTGTCATTAGAACTTTTTTTTTATTACAAGTTTTTCAAGTATTACTAGCAAGTGTATTAAATTAGTGGTTCTAATTTTTTTTCTCGACCCAGGCCTATAAAATGCCAAGACCAGTCCTGCAGCCTGCACAGTTATATACAGCAATCCAAAATATTCGAGTACCAAAGAACGTAAGGTTGAGACATCAATGTTGACACCAAAAATAATATGTAAGCATCAATATTGACAAAAAAAATTGTCTATAATCTAACACCGATCAGAACAGCATCAAGAACATGAAACATGCCACACTAACAAAGGTTCAAAATTATAAGAATAATATTTGCTTGTCACCAGCCCCAGCCCACGGCAAAGGCCATAGCGTGGACCGCCCTGGGCCTATGAATTATAGGGGCCCCAAATAAAAATTAGTTTCCTTTTGTTATGTATATTATTACTGTTTTTTAATGATTTTCTTACAATACTTTGTTATAGCTCAACTGTTTATCGCACCTTGATGTTATCATTGAGGTTAAGGATTCAATCTCATTGCTTCCTTTTTTTATTCTTCAGGCAATAAAAATGAGTTTACTAATGTCAGTATTCTCTGTTGCCGAAATAGCCTAAGACTCACTTTTATAATTATTATTTTTAAAAAAGTAAACTCATTTTGAACATTCAATAATAATCTTTCTCAAATATATACTCTCTATTTAACTTTAAGTGTTTTTTAGCATAAAAAATTTGTTTCTATGTATGTGTCTCTTTTTAGAAAATCAATAAAACAATAAATACTCTTTTGCCACTTTTATTCTCACCTAATTAAGAAGGGAGATATAAGAGAGATAAAAGACAAATTGGATAAACATCACATTAATTTAATTAAAAAAAACACTACATTTCTTAATCCGACCGTTATATTCTAAGCGAACACCTAAAGTGAAATGGACAGAGTAGTTATAATTGAGTCTTTCTAACATTTTCACCAAGTGTATAGAATAAACAAACAATAATAATAAACATGTGTTGGAAATTTAAACAATCATTTTTTAATTCACTAAACAAATCATTTTTCATGAATATTTACTTTTTAACATTTGTTTATCTTATGAACCTAGAGCATAGGTTAGAAAAGCTTATCATAATTATAAATAGTATTTATATAATTATACTATTATTTGTTAATTTTAATTTTAATTTCGATTTTTTTTAGCATTTTGTTCAAAATTAGCCTCAAAAGTTTCTTTATTTTTAAACTTTTCTAAACGTAGAATTAATTACTGTTGATAGAGGCAACATTATTTTTTAGAGACTTGTGTAATGCTCTGCTTCTAATATTCTTGTTCTTTGTTCTATATTTTGAAAGAAAGTATATATTCGGCTCTTATTTATAGAAGTCTCGTGTAGTGTGGAGATACTGCACCAAAATGATGCATCAGGTCTTCATTTTTTTTTCAAGGGTTGATATTTGTCATCTTGCTACAACAGTCACTCTTGTTTGATTTTGGAAAACAAAGGGGTGCTTTTGAATTTTGGCTGGATCCCACAGAAAAAAGAGATAGAAACTCATCTTAAGAGAATGACGAGAAACAGAAAATCAATGCAAGAAGGTGAAAATATGAAATCTTAAATTATAAGAAGAGTAGTTGAACAACATTGTTACATAAGACAGTGAAAAAATGTAAAAATAATAAACTTATTTAAGTTTTTGGCCGTTGAGAATTGAGTCCATTTTGGTTTAAGTTCTTAAATGTTATTTTGACATCGATTTATCGATAATTGTTTAAAATATTTTGGTCTTAATCGTTAGTTGAGGTGGCACACCATGTTGATAGTGTAACATCCCAGTTTTTTAACCTTGATTTATTTATAATAATGAAAATAGAGAATAATTTTTCGCAAACGAGTTTCAAAACTTTATCATTTAAGTGCGGAAGCAAATTGTCATTACATCCTAAAGTGTGGAAACAAAATATAGAAGTTACAACTTAAGTATTTTATGCAACATAACTTAATAGTTCAAACTAACTTAGACTCTGGGTTATTTAAGACACTGACTATAAACCAGAGCATGGTTCTCAAACTCCAACAGTCGGGAAGGGAATCTCATATCCCTTGTCGTTCCTACTCCCCCTCTGTGAAACAGGACCTTCATTACCTACACACAAGGGCAGGAAGGGAGTAAGTCATAGCTAATCACGTTAAAACGAATGATATATATAACAGTGGCTAAAGACGACAAACACAGGTAATAACAATTCACAAAAAATGCATATACATATGTCAAACCATTTTAGCTCAAGCATTAATCTTATCATTAGTGACATGATGAATGTCTATCTGGAATCCTTTCCCGGGGCATCCCAGTTTGGAGGGAAATGGGTTATCATGAGCTTCCTCCGTTCGACCACTCACGACTTACAGGCTTCCTCCGCCCAACGTAACGACTTACAGGCTTCCTCCGCCCAGCGTAACTAGTATAAATAAAAACCTCAACAAACTGGAGAAATCAATGCATGGATGCAACCATGGCTTATTACCAATCATCATTATCGATTCATTATCATCATTCACATCTTCTCTGTTTAGGGCATAGTCCATCAATCTCATCTTTCAACCCATCGATCTTAATAAGTATTGAATTTCAATTAAACCGGGAGGCTAAACCATCCTTCGATAATATTTCATCTTTAACATTTCTTAATCTTTTCACAAAAAGGCCATCAGCGGCATAGCCACTTTGTGATGGTTTTAGAATTAGCATTAGAGACGTTATTAATCAGTTTTATTATTCCATTGGGACACCACTGATGGGTTACTTATCAACCAAATGGATACAATGTTCATTGGGACTCCCATAGGGTAAAACATCAACCAAATGGATATAAAAGTTCCGTTGGGACTCCTGTAGGGAAAATATCAACCACTGAATAAACTTCCAGTAGGACTCCTCCAGGATTATTATCAACCAAACGGATTAAGTTATGCCACTAGGTGAAATCCTCATAGTGGTCATTAGAATTTAGCGATTATAATATTAAACGAGTTAAATTCTGAAAATTAAAGAAAATCTGAGTCTTAGGCAATTTTTTCAAAATACTCGAGTAATTCATGAACTACTGGAGTAGTTCATGCAAAAATACTTGAGTACTTGAAGAAATACTCGAGTCGTTCTTCAATTCTCAGAATACTCGAGTCTTTCTCTAAATACTCGAGTCTTTTTGCTGCAACAGCACCAGTTCTTTTGCATTTTATACACCAAATCCATTTTATTGCTTGTTTACTTCAATTCTGTACAAAACATAAGTTACTACACATACAACAAACATGTTACACATATCAAATAACATCAAATCATCATATAACAGAATCAAATCACAAATTGCACAAAACATAGAAAATGCCCATTTTAACATATGAAATTCATTTTTACTCAATTTTAAAATTGTATAATGATCCAGTGAGCTTTATTAGGTCCAATTAAACTTGTTTAAACCTTTAAACCACAGGTTTCTGACCTCTAAGTTAGTTTCCCAATTCAACTTTCGTTGCCCATGAACCTCAAATGGTTCCTATGAATTTAGCTTGTTAATTATCATTCTAGCGATTAGATAACTTCTCCCATAGCTTAGAGAAGCTAAAGAAATGGTTGATTGAGAAAGAATTGATCTGGACCAAACTTTGAGTTTCAACCCTCAAGTTCTGCACTTTGAACAGCTAACTTTGGCCACGAATTTGACAGGGAATATGTAATGGAAAAGGTTGAAACAAATTAGCTTTAGCAACTAGGAAGTACTGATTTTAATTAGGAACAAGTTTGGAATGAAATGGTTCAGTGCACTTACCAAACCAATTCAAGAAAGAGAGGTGTTTGGATCTGTTTGTGCTCTGTTTTTCAGCTTGGAGTAACTAACATTGGAAGCTTGTAACTGGCTTTACGGGAAGTCAATTTGTGTGGTTCTTGGTTCTAATTCAAGATTGGAATTAGAAGTCGAATTGTGTTTTGGTTTTACTGGATTTGGTTGAGTGAGGAAGGAGAGTCGAAGGTGTAAAGTGTGCACCAGAAAATAGAGAGGAATTCAGAGAATTTGGGTTTTGGGGATGTAATTGTGTTTAATTCTCCACCTAAGTGCCTATTTATAGACTTTACTTTACCTCCCCATGAAGTAAGGTCGAATTCAGAGTTTGAGGGCCTTTAAAACTGAGCTTTTAATTCAAATTGTGTCACAACCGCCATAAGCAGCTGCTGATCTGGACAAAATACTTGAGCCTTTTGCCCAAGACTCAAGTCTTTCTGGTCTGGTTCAATGTTTGGTGAATCATTTACGAAGAACACTAGAGTATTTTCTAAAATACTTGAGTCTTTTTGGCTGAAAGGCCCAAAAATTATATCTTTAATTCATTTATTTTCCCCTAACATTACTCTAATAGTATTTTCAACTAATTATTTTAAGTTCAATTTCATAACTAATTAACATACAATTTTAAATATTAAATAACTAAGTATAATATATATATATATATATATTATTTCGGGAATAATTCCAGTGGGTGTTACAGATAGATTATATGGAAGAATTTGACATGCAATGCAAAATGGACACAAAAAATTATTATTAATCCACTATCACCAACCTCATCACGAACTTAGTTGCTTGTTTCTTAATCATTGTGTTATATAAAGATTTGTTTGTTTTTATCATCGAGCAATCTGAAACTTTGTATATATGAAGTTGACATTCTGATTCCATTTTGAATTATGTTCAACTAATTCTTGTGCATAATATTAACGGCCGATAGCCTGTAAACAATTGAAGGGAGGTGTAATGATGTCGTTAGTTGTAGGTCTGTGTCTTGATTTGTTCATTTATCCATCTCTTTTATCCCATTGCTTAAGCTTGCACCACAAATGTGACACACTAAGTACACTGTGATTTTGGGGAAAAAAAGAGATAAAAGTTTAGTTTAGAGAAAAATGACAAAAATGAAAAAGGATGAGTAAATTCATAAAAAATAGAAAAATAGCTAGAAAAAATGGTTATATGTAGAACATGAAAACAACTTAAACTTATTGAAAGTTTGAAATTGCATTTTTAACATAATGTTAAAATTAATGTATATATTTTCTTGATCAATTTTTATTTTTGGTGTGCACCAAGGATATTCTCGAGCCGATAGGCGAACACTAATCCCCTCCGAGTCTTAGAGATCACCTAAGTGGGTTTTTCTCCTACCAACAAAGCCTTTTCCATACCCATGGTAGGGATCGAACCCGAACCCAGCTATCTGCCAACTGTACTGGATCTTGTTGGTTTCTCAATCAATTTTTAGAATCTATAATACTTTTGCTTATGATTGGATGTACCTGTAAAATTTTATTGATGATCATTAATTTGCTATTAAATTCTGATTGATCGTATTTGCTTATCATAAATAATAATGTTCTTATTGATTTAATAGATTTAATGTATTAAAGTTTTCAAAATTGCTTATTATCGACAATAATGTTCATATTTAATTCAGTTGTCAATTTAATTTAATTTATTTTATACATTGAATTATGATTCTATTTCTATATTAAGTGATATTAATAAATATAATTTTTAAAAAATTAGTAATGAAAAACAAGTGGATATAAGGCACACCGCAGGCAGATGTGAGGGATTTTATGAGTAACATTCTCGTGGAAGATCTATTGTCACGAGTTATCGATAAGGCATTGATTATAAATTGCAACATACTAAAACCTTTAGTACATAAATAATTAAACATGTATTTAAATTTCAAAAGTAAAAACTAAAGAGTTGGACATCATCCACGCTGTACATTAGCATAACTACATTCTTGTCTAGGAAATACTAACTCTGCAGGTTACTTGCACGGCTAGTCTATTTACACCGTTGTTATTGGCTTTTATGATTTTTAGTTTGCTCACACCATACATACTCTTTATGCCAAACACTTCTTTTGTCACCTTTAACCCACATATTTGTTTTCCAATGCAGGCTTCTTCCACGATAAATTTGGCATTAGTAGCTTCCCAAGAGCCTTTTTTGAAAGAACCACAAGTACCTTCTGGGGTTCCAAAGCTAGCAAATTGGACTTCTGAGATTATTTGCCCGCCTTGGCATGACAGCTCTATGTCTGCACCTTCATAGACATGAGCGCAAATGATTCCTGTTGTGATTGTTTGGAAGGAAACATTTGTTGGATTTCCACCTATTTCTTCAAACAAAACCAATGTGTTCTTCTCATTGTTCATGAATGATCTTGGGACATGGTACCACCTTTGTGATGGCTCACCACAATTGGTGCTGCACTTTTTCTCCGGCTTGTAATCCCCTCGGTAGTCACACGTGTCACTGCATCCATCGGCACTACTAATAAATGAAGGCCAATAACGACCAATGCTATGTCCATTCACCCAAGCATGTCCTTTACCCATGCCTTGCATGTCCACCAACACTGGGTTTATTCCGAAAGGAGAATTGAAGTCTGCCTTATACCAAGTCATGGGTCTTTCAACAGGATAGGTTTTGGATGCACCATTGACCCATGATATGCCAATTCGTGGTTGCAAATCATAGAGACGTTTTTTCTCACCATTCAAGCCAACCTTGAAAGACCAAAGGTTGTTTGACAAATCAATGGTCTCATTGTTCTTTCCAACTAGTTGAACTGGTCCACCAGCTATACCAGTCTTTTTCATATCGAACCCGTATCCATAATTTGCAAGCCCGACAGTGGCACTAAGCAAAGTTATGACGTTTGTTCCGTTCTTCAAGGTAACATGTTTCTCATATGTGAAACTATTTCCCTTTTGGCTAATTGGTATCCCACACGCCTCTTGTTAACATAACCATGAAGAGTATGGCCCATTGTCCCCACCCGAAGAGTTGCATTGTTATAAATTGAAGTGTCATTGATAGCGATAGTAGTCATGTACCACAAGTAGTCACTGGCATCCAAAGTTAGTTACTTTTGCTCGAGAAGTCGTGGTGCCTTGAATTTTCTTTTTCCTTTTAGGGTGTCTTTAATTGGCTCTGGCTTCCATGACCAATTGAGGTTAGTGGTTTCGTCATCACTCTTCTTAACCAATATCGATGTTTGGGTGTTAACCTTAGCAGTGTTAAAAACTTCTTTTTTGAAACCATCGAGAATGGTCACAGACCAAGCGGGGACAAAGTACTTACCATCCTGCATTAATTCAACATTAGCATCTTTGTTAGCGTATGAATTGCTCAAGAAACAAAATCTTTCTCCCGTGGCATTGTTGGTGTATGTTGTTGACCAGACTTCATTACCAAAATCCTTGTCGATCCTTGTTCCGTTTGTGAGGATCTTTTCCCCTAATTTTATTGCTGCATGAAGCTGCTTCAGATGTCCCCATTTGGGTTGTTTCAAATTCCCATAATCATCAAGGGGTGCATCATAGTCATAAGATGTTGTTATATACAGACCTCTCGATGTGAGGCCAAAGTTGGTTCCTCCATGGTACATGTAGTAATTATTTAATATCCCCCCAGTTTGGAAAAAGCGAGCAACTGAAAAAGCTGAATCTTCTGCGGTTCTATGTGGAGCCTTTTCACCCCATTTTTGAAACCATCCAATCCAATTCTCGGTGAACATTTTGGGACTTTTGGGGTTATTGGGTTTGAATTGGTCGCAATAGTGTCCATTGCAAGTGTTAATCATAGGTTGGGGAGCATCGCTTTGATGACACATGATCAATGGGACACCAATATTTTGCGCTACAGCCATTTGTGCACACCATTTGATATAAGCACTAGTCTTCACTGGATCTTTGAAATCGCCCATGACATTTCCATATTCATTCTCAATCTGTGCAAGGATAATGGGTCCTCCTTGTGATGCAAACAACTTTGCTTCTTTGGCCATGTTCACAATCTTTTTAATGAAAACTTGCATTGCATTCTTGTAAATTGGGTTATCTGTTCTCAGCACGATGCTAGGAATATTGTGTAGCCACAATGCGAAGCCTCCGTAGTTCCATTCAGCACAAACATAAGGACCAATCCTTAGAATGACGAACAAGCCGGCATCCTGGATTAACTTGAGAAATTTGATAAAATCCAAATTTCGTGAGAAATCATATGCATGTCGAACAGGTTCATGGAGGTCCCAGAATATGTATGTTTCAATGGCATCAAGCCCTCCGTCCTTGGATTTTTGAATGATGTCGGGCCACATTTCCACTGTGCTTTGTGGATAATGGACGGCACCAGAAAAAATGATGCGTCTTTGTCCATTAATAATGAGAGCATTCGAATCATAAGTAACCTCTGCTGAAGAGCATGAGCGAAGCAGAGCTAATCCCAATAAAATAATCCTGATCCATGAATAAGAACTCATTGTAAACGTATTGTGTATATTTAATCTTTACTTCATTGAAATAAAGCTCGAAGTTTTTTTAGGAAGATGAATCAGTTAAAATTATCGTCGATACTAAACATGGATGCTCAAGTTGGTAATTATGGAAAACACTTATAAGAATGGATAAACTCTAGGCTAATGTAGGAGAAATTGCTTCGGACTACTCCTGCAATGTTTATCCATTTCCAATTTTTACACTATTCTCTCTGGAATGCAACTAACTTAAATCCTAGTGTTTCTATTTCTTTTAAGATATCTAAAATTAATTTTCATATATCATGTATTTTTATTAAAAAGGCGTGAGGTGTGATGTTACGTGTATTTAATTTGTTAGTAAATTGCCACGTTACCTTTTTTAAATCTAAATTATGACTATCATTCTAAAAAAAAAATATTTAATGCATATTTGAATTGTATATTTTATCCTCGAAAGAGTTATTAATATCTAAACAAAATGGCAGAAGAGATGCCAAAAAACTAGCATCATTGTATCATAGTCAAAGTCGTGAGGCCATATTTATTGCTAATTTTGACTCATGAAACATAAATCGAGATAAAATAGTATCGAAAGACATTGTAGGTATGAAGCACCATCCGAATTGTAACAATGGCATTATATACGTTTCTAGTTCTTTGCGCTTTAAAGATATATTGTAAATACTTCCACATTTTTTTGGGACATTTTCTCTGTTTTGGGAACTTTCTACTATCAAGAATTTGTTTAATATAAAAGTGCTGATAAATTATTTACAATATATATATATATATGTATGTGTATAAAATAATTAAAACCCAATGAATCATAAGTGGAAGTTAGCACAAATGGTAATGAGTTTGTGTTACTTATTAAAGAAAGTGGTTGGTCGTTTCATCTGTGACTCTTGTGAATATAAGAAGCCTAGTCGGGAGGGTTGTCCTAAAGGAACCTGTAACAC
The DNA here is from genome assembly GCA_037953625.1 of Crotalaria pallida. Lineage (NCBI taxonomy): Eukaryota > Viridiplantae > Streptophyta > Magnoliopsida > Fabales > Fabaceae > Crotalaria > Crotalaria pallida. The sequence goes on along the minus strand of CM075655.1, from coordinate 82,381,545 downwards.
CCCAAATTTTCGTCTCCTGATGTAATGTGATTATGATTTATGAAAATATATTTTAAAATTATTTTCTTAATCATAATTATGTTTCATTAATTAAATTAAGATTATTATGAGTTAGTAAGAGTAATTGCGAAAGTAGTAAAATATTGCAGCAAACAAATAATATGTAAAAATAAGGTTTTTGCATATTAGTCCCTGGAAGAGGACCTAGAAGCAATATTAGGAAGACTTTGGAGGGAAGGGCATTAAAATAAATATTTTTGAAAAACTGACCAAAATACTCGAGTATTTCTGGAAATACTCGAGTAATCGAGTCAGTGGAGAACTCATTAGTGCGGTTGATGAGTCAACCCACAACGAATTCCTTTGAGTGACACGAAATCACCATGAGAACACGTCAAGGACCTTCGTGTCGAGCTGCATGATGAAGGGAAACGAGTATTTAAGCCCTAGATTGTTGAAGAAGGAGGATTTGGTTGATTTTTGCTCTGAGAACCTTGGTTTAGGGTTTCCAATTTCGTGGTTCGATTTCTCGATCGTGTTTGAGAATTGGAACGAGAGTGATACACCATCGTGAAGCTCACGTCTCGAGCTTCACAAAAACATAAAAATCGTGAGTTAAGGCGCTGTGTAGAAGGAGAATCGAAGCTGAGAAGCAAGGGTGTTCTTGGTGCCAAAGTTGAAAACTGAAGCTTGGAGCTCACTTTCAACTTGGATTGTGGTAAGCCCTTGGACCCTATGAATCTCAAATTCGTCTATACTTCTAGTGTAAGTTGCAGAGAATCAATTCTAATCGTTTTCCCCAATTTTAAATCAAATTTTGCATGTCAAATCTTCTGATTTTGGTGCTCTGCTCAACTATGACTGCATGCATAGGATTTTGGGGGTTGAGCATCTCTAGCCAATTTCTCTGCAATTTCAGAGTTGATTCACGAATTTGAGGTAAGGGTGAAGCTTCTAATTCACTAGAATAAGTTTAAATCATGTGGAATTAGGATATGAGTCATCAAATGACTCTATGGGCATAGTTGGAAATAGGAATGAGGCTTGGAGGCCTTTCTGGACTTAAATGAATGCTTGGACATGTTTATTTGGTCACATGCAAGGTGTACCAATGCTGAAAATGGAATAGATATGTGTAAAATTGGATTTGGTATGTTAAGTTATGGAAATTGCATTTTTATGCATAATTATGGATAATCTGTGATTCAGTGTTAGATGTTGTTAATTCTGTGTTGGAACATGTTTAAAATGTGTAAAGTGAGCTATGTTGATCTTTGGTTTGGACTGGATTGGACTATAATCGAAATTGGTATGTTAAAGCTCATTTTTCTGTGCTATCTGTCTGCAAACACTCGAGTATTATGGGTAATACTCGAGTATTTGGCCTATTTGGAAATTGGAATTTCTGGAAAACTCAAGAACACTCGAGTATTCATATAGAACACTCGAGTATTCTGGGAATTTTTAATGAATTTCTGGGAAACCTTAAGAACACTCGAGTTTCATGGAGAACACTCGAGTATTCTAATGAATTTTCAAAGTACTTCTGGAAAATGAATGAACACTCGAGTAATGTGAGGAACACTCGAGTATTTTCATAAAATTGAGGAACACTCGAGTATTGATAGGTTCACTCGAGTATTTTGGACCTGAGACAGAAAAATTAACTTTCTTTTAATATACCCAATAGGACATCGATTAAGATCAATTATGCTCACGGGAAAAGGTTTCATGTTCCAATAAAAGGATTGGGAAAAATATTAACAACAGTCTAACTCACTGAAGGAATAATATTGGATGCACATAATAAGATTATTGGTTAATCTTGTGTATATAATTTTATGTGCATACATGCATGGTGTAAGGTTGGGGATAACTCGGTGGTAACTGGCTCGATGACACATTTTGGTAATGTGGGCAGCATTTGGGAATGCTGTTACGTCTTGGTGACGTTGTGTGCACACTATCCGAGCAGTTCCACAATACATGTTGGTCATGTATGCGAATTATTGGAATGAACGTTCAATGGACAATGGATTTGGGAGACATGCATCATTACTCATAATTAATGGAAATGTTACAATTGGAAAACACTCATTCATTTACATGTGTACTTGCATTGGATGTTTGCAACGTATATTGTTACATGCTTTATTTATTCTTATTCGATTATGTGGGTTATGTGCTTACCCCTTATTGCCCATGTTAGGTGATGGCACGCTATCTAGCTTGCATCGAGATGCGCCCGCTCCCTAGTGGAGTGTGGTACTACGAGGACCATCGAGCCACCTATGAGGGTGAGGTGGAGGTGACTCTATATCACCCCAACCCTTTGGCTCGTGTCCGTCCTCGTAGGTTTCGCATCCCTATTATCTATACTTTGCATGTACCCCCTTTCTATACCTATCATGGACCACCCCCGACTCGACCTGCTCGTCGTTTTCATTCCTTTCGTTTTCGAGCTGCTACTCTATCTCACCCCTCTGCTTCTCGAGTGGTTCGAGAGGAGACTCCTATACCTCGTTCGATGAGTCCGGTTCATGGGACTCCCTCAGCTGACCCAGTGCCCAGTGGTGGGGCACCCACTCAGTCAGAGGAGGTAGAGGAGGATCCGGAAGAGGGTGAGAGCGAGGATGAGCCAGTCGAGTACTCCACTGGGAGCCAGTGGGGAGTTGGGGATCCACCAGGTGATGCATAGTATAGATGGTTAGGATGTGAGACGGGTGGAGCAGCTGCTGGAGACTTGGAGATCATGCTATGGAGGAGGATCGCTGGACCACTTCTGGGATTTCATATTTTGCTATATATACATATTGTACATATTTTGAGAGATCTCAGTGAGGTGGTCTTATATTATGGACTTGTATTTTTTATAAAGCTGCTATCTCGACTTTGACTCTGATGTTGGTGACTCTTTTTGTGAGAATTATGTATATATATGGCTATGTTTACGTTTTCTTCACTAGTATTAAAATGTGAGTTATCAAGTCAAGGTCTCTATTTTCCGCTTACTCTGATAAACGTGGTTTCACACTTTAATAAATAATATTTTCATGAAATGATAAAGGTAAGGTTTTTAATAATTGCAAATAAACACCAAGTATTTTACAAAGGCTTTGAAAAGGATTTTTAATTAAATCTTTACTCAATCAAGTCCATAAACTTTTACCAAAGATAATAAGAGCAATTCTTTTTATCAACATGGATCTATATGAATGAGTGTTACAGAACCTATAGTACCTGGAGGGATTAATCACCCTGTTGCGCAGGTGGATACCCTTTCATAGACAAATGAATAAATAAACCATACTCAATTTCAAAAAATTAGTGTAATAAACTAGATATTTAAACAAATGAATGAAAGATATTTAATTTATTCAACTATTTTATCTTCGGTGAGTCATATAGCGTCATTTACATTGAGTATCTTTCTATATCATATTTAAACCTCACATTATTTTTCATAATAAATGCAAGGTGTAGCGGTGAGTTTATAGGTATTAATAATATTTTGGGAAAATCCCTATTTTAATAGGAATGCTATTCAAACTTTGTCATTAGAATTTTTTTTATTTATTACAAGTTTTTCAAATATTACTAGTAAGTGTATCAAATTAGGGGCCCCAATTTTTTTGGCCTATAAAATGTCGGGACCGGGCCTGGGCCAGCTTGTCACTAATGCAAGTTACCTTACCTGCATATTGTATCCAAGAAGGGGGTGAATTGGGTTTTTACAAATACATGGGTAAATATTCGAATTCAATCGTTTCAATAAAACAAATATGATTTGCAGCGGAAAATTAATATAATGTTGAAAACGATTACGCGCAAGCGATAATAATAATAATAAAACTTAATACGCACGAAACTTATTAAATCAAAACAATGAACGCTTATTAAATTAAAACCATTAAAATACTTTATTATAAAAATAATTATTTTGTTGCACAACGAATAGATATAACAACGAAGAACATAAGCAAAATATCAACGATAAATAAAAAAATAAGGGATAGAGAGATTGCACCAGTGATTTTATACTGGTCAGCCTTTCCAGCGAAAGAGCTACGTCTAGCCCTCAAGCGACCCACTTGAGATTTTACCAATTATAATTAAAGACGTTTTGCGTCCCAATTACAACTAGAGGATGCCGCACCCTCACACTAAGGTAGCCTATCTACTAGGTGCCTCACCGTTCGTCTAGTCACTACCCCAGAATTCAACAAGGGTTTCTCACCCTACAAAACACGAACGTGCCACATGTCCGAACTAGGGAGTCACTCCCTAATAGTTAAGGGTCACACACCCCTTTACAACAATGGTTAAGATATGAAAGGTTTTGTACAAGAAACAATAAGGATACAACAATTTGGCTCACTGACAATAAAGTGTTCTAAACAACACAGATACAACAATAAAGCTCTATGATAATGAAGTTTAAATCACAAGTGTATTGGCCAAAATAAAGTTTTTCTCTTCAAGAAAAAATATGAAAGTTGAAGAATGTGATGATAAAGAAGAGAAGAAGAACATGTTTTTGATGAGAGAAAGAAGGAATTAGGATTGTTGAATTGATTTTGAAAAACAAATAAATAAAGTTAATTTTGAAATCAAAATCAAATCAAAAAGATTTAAAAGATAAAATAAAAGATTTGAATATTAAATCAAAAAGGAAATAATTCAAAAATATATTTAAATTCGAATTTCAGAAATAAATCAGAATCAATTAAGTAAAAACAAATCTGGAAACATTTAAGATTGATTTTGACACGGATTTCAAGAAAACTTAAAAGTAATCGATTACTTTATAGAGGTAATCGATTATCTCTTCTATGTGAAAACAGTGAAATTCATTTTTAAGAAAGTAATCGATTATTAAATCAAAGTAATTGATTATCAACTCCCTGTGAGGAAGGTAATCGATTATTAAAACAAGTAATTGATTATTTCCAATTAAAATTCTCAGGTCACAACTCAGAAGCATGGTAATCGATTATTCAGGAGAGGTAATCGATTACTTCTGCTCATTTTAATAAAAATGATTTTCTAATGTAGAGTATGTAACCAGAGGTTTTCAAAAACATTTTTAACTTAAAAACTATGAAACTAACTTAACACAATTTCACAAAAACTTTTTTCTTCTCCTTAAATTGAAAAACAACCTTGGCCTTGTGAACTTGAAAAAATAACTTCATTATCTTACACAAATTCCTATGGGCTAAGCTATACTAATATATTTGCTTGAGCTTGAGCATGATAAACATGAAACACAGCTTTGAATCTTGTTTCTCATCATCAAAACCTTCTAGGTTCTAGCAACCATATAGCATGGAAAAAACAAAACTAAGAAAATTGATCAAAATTGGAGATACATCCATGTTAAAACAAATAATGGAATCAAACTCTGATAAATATTATTCACATAGACAATTCTACAAAGTAGTTAAATATGAAGCTCCTGGTGGTCAAATACAGGGATAAGAATTAAGCTTTTTACAATGCAAAAGAAGTCCACTCACTTCATCAATCAACTCATTACAGTTGACTGTATCTGGTGAAACTACACGTTAATGCTCCATTACAAAAACCTCATCCCAAACGTTACACATATAAGATCAAAACTGTACCAGGTAAACTAGTTATCGAAGTGATGTCATCATTCTTAATCAATATCATCATCATTATCTTCATAATCAGATCCAGAATCATCATAACTCCTTGGTTGCATAAGTGAATTCATGTCAAATGATGGCTCCATTTCCATCTCTTCCATGTCAATAGTGTCATAGTCCATTCGTTGCTCAAATTTCTCATCAGAGCAATTAAGCATCCATGCAAGAGAACACTTCAATCCTTTCTTGGCAACCATCCTTTGCCTAGGTTTTACAGTTGACTCTAGACCGTAAGTAAAGAATGCCGGGAAAGCAACCAAGTCTTCCATAGGCCTTTTCATCTCCATTTGGAAGTAATTGAAGCTGAGTTTCATGATGTCAATGTTTAATGCAAGTAGTTGAGGGCATCCAACAATCATCTTCGTCGTTTGCTGCAAGGAAAACCCACAATCCTTAAGAAAATCAACGTGCTTCAGCATAGGTTCACTGCTGAGACTAACAACCTGTGGCATCTTCTCAACAATTCTGCCAAAATCCTCCGGATCAAAATCAAGTACAGAATCGAGTAAACTTCTCTGATGGACAAGCTTTCCCTTTAAGTCAGTTCCAATGATGTCAGGATACTGAGCGATTATAGACGGAAGTGATGTTCTCCTAACATGAAACTCTTCAAGGGATTTGACATTTGGCTTCACCTTCTCGTCCAACCCAAATCCAAGAATATAAGGTCGTTGCTCTATCAGTCTAGCAATAACTAACCTTGGAATTCCCAAGTTTTCTAGAAAGTCTACAAAAGGCTTGATGATTCTACCAACTCGCATCCCCAAAATCTCTGGGTATCTAGTTATGACCCCTCCAATTTCCCTTCTTCCTACACCAATTCCAACCAAATAAGCAACCGATGTGCTCATGGTTCCCTCAAGTTTGAATCCTAACACTTCAGGGTACCTCTCAAGAACCCGAGGAATATCTTCTCTCTTGATATCCATCCCCTGAAGATACTTAACCACTGGCTGAAGATCCACAACCACACTAGCATGCAGCACTTGCGGGTATCTCTGCAAGAACTGAGTGAATGTTGATTTCCTGACTCCCAATTTACCAAGGTAATCGAGCACGGGAATCATATTCTTTTTCACACTGCAGCCAAGAACAAGTGGATAGTTGTTGATGTCTTCTACCGTAAGCCCCAAACTGTGAAGAAAATCCACACGCTCCCTCATAACCTCAACTGTCACAGGAAGTTCAAGTCCATCAAGCTCTTCTGGAACAATGCCAACACCCCTCAAGAAATCATAAACCTTTTCACGCATCATCAACATATCTTTCTTCATTTGAGATAAGCTAGGATGAATATATAACGATGAGGAGCCTCCCCGCTTTCTACTCACACGACCAGAGTCCAGTTGGGCCCTGGGTTCGGCTATGGAACTAGAAGTCAATGCCCTATCAGAAACAGAATACTGAAGCCTTGTGATCAACCCTATCCTCCTCAGAGCTAAGGCGGCACCCAGCTTAGAATGACAAAATGTAAGAATAGGCATTTCTGTTTGGGCAAACAAAAAACTTGGTTTTGTTATGCCACCAGAAAAGCTTATTACTTTCATATTTTTTCTTTCAAAGGATCAAATCTCTCTCAAGCACCACTGAATCTGCAGAAACACAAAATGGTATTATCCATTTGTAGTAGCGCCATAGTTCAATTCGATGTAATCAAAATCAGCAGAAAAGTTATAAACAATAAACAAATTCATGAAAATAAATACAAATTAGTAACACACTAACACAATTATGCCCAAGGATCAAAAAATGAATGGAACCAAGTAAAAAAAAGACCAAGAATTCTGGACCCAAGTTAACAAATAAGAAAAGTAGATTTGTCATTAAGGTGTCATTGGGAAAGAGTTTATACTTTATAGAGAGCTTATTTAGGCCTATGAGAATTGCTTATAAAAATAACAGCTTATGAGCTTCTTATAACCTCTTTTTAGCTTATTTCTTGAAGCTTATCAAATAAGCAGCTTATGAAGATAAAAAGTAAAGCTTTTTTCCTTTTTTAGTCAATTTCAAGAAAAACATATTGCATAAGCGCTTAATTAAGCTATTTAGAGATAACCATAATATAATATACAGAAAGAGAGTAGAAAGGAGAAGAATGGAAGACAGAAGAGAAACTCACCGGAGAATGGAGACAGAAGGATAGGGCACCGAGGGAGGGAAGAGAGAGTTGAATGAAGCTTCTACTATGGCTGCAGGGGAATGATGATGATGATTCCCTGCAGATAGAAAAACTGAAAAACGATGATGCTGCTGCTGGTGACAAATATTGGGCCAGGGGGTTTGGGCTTAGAGTTGGGTTTACAGGTGATGGGTTATTTTGGGATCTAGTTTTTCTGACCCCTGCACTTAATAATTGACCCCCTAAATTTTTCAAAATCAAAAAATGCCCATATAAAAATATGATAATCTAAAGGCTTAATTATGTCACAAGTACCTGAAGTTTGGGGTACTTTTGCCAGATACTCTTATACTTTTTTTTCAATGTTTGACTCCCTGAAGTTACTTCTGGATTTGTCATATACCTCTGTTACCGATTCTGACCAATTTTGCAGACATATAACATCGGAATCCTGATCAGACGCAGGAGGTTAAGCACCTGGTGCCCTGTGGGTGAAGATATTTTTTTTAATTTAAAAAACTAAAATTTTTATATTTTTAGTTAAATAAAAAAATTGAAGAGAGAGATCGTCTTCGACCGTGTGACATTATACGGCACCACATGACCAATCTCCTGCGTCTGACTAAAATTCTGATGTTACATGTCATCAAAATTGCCCAGAATGGATAGTAGGGGTATAAGACAAATCCAGAAATAACTTCGGGGAGTCAGACATTGAAAAAAAAAGTATAAGGGTATCTGACAAAAGTACCCCAAACTTCAGGGACCTGTGACATAATTAAGCCTAATCTAAAAATATCCTTTCCATTCTCAAACTCTTCCTATTCCCTCCAACAACCCTAAACCTTAAACCCTTCTCATTTTCCACGCAACTCTAAAACCCCAAAGGCTTCCCATTCTCCATGAAAACTTAAGAGCTTGAAGAGCTTGAAAAAATCATTACCATGATGAAGAATGAAGAATGAAGTGAAGATAAGATGTATATCGGCAACATTGAGAGAATAAAACTCATCCAATTGCACAACATTGATGCAAATCTACAATATCCGCAATAGGTGGAGAAGAAGTGTAAGGCATTCAAGAACATAAATGTAGCATCTTTTGAAGAGTCTGAGGAAGGATAAATATGATACTTGGTATAGAAAGGACGAGACCACGAATGTTGTGAATAAAATTTTCTGTCTTGAGTTTAGCTCGTTTGGTTCACGAATCAAGTTCATGAGCTACTTAACGAATTGAGTATTGAACGAATTTTCAGCCACTCGATTCATTTCTAGCCTTACTTTTGAGGAAATTAATCTTCAACTATTGATCAAAATCTCTAAAGCATGGGTACTCCTATTTGGCTTCCTATTTGATTGTTGTACGCGTACCGAGTACGTATCAGGTATGGGTACGGCTCGGGCACGTTTGGGTACGTACCCAAACACATACCCAAACAAAAAAGATTTAAAAAAATAATTGGGGTACTTGAATTGGTACGGTCGAGTACATGAATGGGTACGTACCCACCATGTAGGGTATGAGTGGTTGTCAAGCTCGCAAGTTTACCTAAACTCTTGGAGCCGAGGTAAAATCGACTCGTGAACTCGACTCATAAACTCGTACGAGTTTACCCAACGAGTTTACTGATTTTAAATTTAATATCTACACAACTTTCATACCTTCCATTTCATAATTTTTACTCTATTAAAATGAAAAAGAAGTGTTTATAAATATATGAAAGCATTTATTTGCCAAATCACTTATATTAGGATACAATAGAAGTGCATCAATATAATTATGCAATAATAAGTAACAAAAAATAAAATTATAAGAAAATTGCATCAGTTACGGTAGTTAATTAGCTAATCGAAATGCAAGTGAATCATAAGAACCAAAAGAAGAACCAATTTCAGTAGTAGTAGTTAATGCAAGCAAATCCTTCAAGTCTAGAGAGAGCAGCGGAGATCGAGAGGCTAGAGAGGCAGAGAGAGCAGCAGAGAAGGAGAGAAGCCAAAGATCGAGAAGGGTTTCACCAAGCCATAGTAGCAAAGATGGAGAGCAACAGAGAAAGAGAAGGGTTTCTATTTTTTATCATGCCAAAACGAAGCTGATCCTTCCAAAATCCAGTTGACAATGCCCAAAAATGACACTGTCATGTTGGGATTCTATTTTTTTGCCCATTTTTTAATGAAAAACTCGCGAGTTTGACCGAGTTTATGCGAGTTTACCCGAGTTTACTCAAATCCGAGTTTTGAACCGAGTTAACTCGATTCCATGAAGTAAACTAGTTAACTCACGAGTTTGACAAACTGAACATAAATTTTTCCCCAAACGATGTGTTTTGTTCACAAGGATAAAGGAAAACCAATTTTTTTTCAATTATTTTCTAGTCCTCTCTCATTCCAACCCTACAAAACACTCTCTGTTAGATCCAGTGAAAATGTTTTGATAATGACAAAGGTTTTGAACAAGCTACAAGTGTGTTGATCAAGTTCAAGCTCAACAAGCAAACAACACTCAACAAATGATGAAGAGAGAGCAAGTTCATGAAGATTCAATTTGTGTTTAATTGTAATATCTTTAATTTGAGTCTTTTATTTTAATGAGTTTGGGTATCAAGGTCATGATAATATCATATTTTGAGTATTCACTTAACCTAAAAACAATAGGTGGCTTAAAGGTTTGAAAGAAAAGGTTTAGTTTTGAGAAAACAAGTTTTTAATTGACTTTGGCAGTGGTTAATCGATTAAGAGGAGTGGTTAATCGATTAACATGTTTTTAATAGTGTTTAATCGATTAACATGATGAGTTAATCGATTAACACCTGCAGTACTGGTTTTTAAAATACGTTTTTCACTTCTCAAAATCAGTTTTTAATGTTACTAACTTTTGGGTATTCTATATAAATCTTTTCCTAACCTTTGTGAATCATTATTACAAACTTAGAACATTTTCATATCAATTTTACAAAGATCAAAGCCACACTATTCTCTCTCACTTTCATAGATCAAAGCTTTTAACTTTTACATTCTTTGATCAAGAATCTTTGAATCTCTTATGTTGATATTTTCATAGCTATTGAAAGAGATTCATAGGATTGTTATTGTTTTCATTGAGTTGTAATCATTGCAAAGGAGGCAAACATTCTACAACATAAGGAAGCCTTGGTGGTTGTTCATCAAGCAAAGTTATCTTGGAAGTCTTGTTGTGTTAACAAGCAATTGGAAGTCTTGGTGCGAGGCATCATCAAGCAAGTGGAAGTCTTTGAAGCATCTCAAAGCAATTGGAAGACTTGTTGTGGAGATATCGGCAAGCAAGGGAAGAGGTTAGATTAGATTCAATAGGGTTGCAAGACAAGAGTGTGGTATCTCTTGGAGGCTATCAAGAAGAGAGTCTTGAGAGGCATTTGCTTGTAATTTGAGAACTCTAATTCCTCATAGTGAAGAATCTCTCTTGGTTGAAGAGGGGACTGGATGTAGCTTTCAAATGATGAAAGTTAACCTATCTCTGTGCAGTATCTCTATTCTCTTAACTCTTTACATTCAAGTCATTTCAATATTGTTCTTGATTGAAAACCTAGAAAAGATTGATTTTCATAATTGATTGAATTGAATCTTAATTGTGCAAATTGATTTGGGGAAAATCATTTTCATAACCTAGGTAATCAATAAGAATATTGGTGTTAATCAATTCCGCTTTATCTCTGATCATATGTGTTAATTGATTGATTTTCGTATTTGAGTGAAAAGTGATTTTTCAGTTTTAACAGTGATTAATCGATTAACTAAAAGTGTTAATCGATTAACCAAAATCAAGCTTTCGTAAATAATCGATTAACCTGTTTGATTAATCGATTAACTAAGTGTTTTTAAAAGGGTTAATCGATTAATAAGATTTGTTAATCGATTAAATGCTGAGATTTTTTGTAAAAATCATTTGTTTTAATCGTTTCGATTCGTTTCTTTCGAAAATCTTTCAAGGTTTCTCTAACACCTATTCAACACCCCTTCTAGGTATTCTCCTAGTGTCTCCTAGTTATTTCACCCACCGATTGTAGTTGTTACAATTGGTATCAGAGCTCGGTCGAAAGACACGAGCATAGAGCTTTTTCGTTAAGATCCTTGAGGAAACTACAATGGGTTATACGAATCCCTTTGGTGGTGAAGGTGCTTCAATTAGCCGCCCTCCTATGTTTGGTGGAGAGGGTTATGCTTATTGGAAAGTTAGAATGAGAATTTTTATAGAAGCCATAGACATGAACATTTGGGAAACCATTGAGAGTGGTCCTCATATTCCCTCAAAAGAAGTAGAAGGTGTATCTCAACTTACCCCCAAAGATAAGTGGACCGATGATGATAAAAAGAAAATTCAATATGATTTAAAAGCAAAGAATATCATCACCTCCGCTCTATCTTATGATGAGTTCTTTAGAGTCTCCCAATGTCATAATGCCAAACAAATGTGGGACACCTTGCAAGTCACACATGAAGGCACTAGTGAAGTTAGGCGTGCTAGATTAAATTCTTTGATGCATGAATATGAATTGTTTCGTATGTTGCCTGATGAATCTATATGTATTATGCAAAAACGTTTTACTCATATTATTAATCATCTCATTGCTCTTGGAAAAACTTTCATGAATTGTGAACTTGTTAACAAAGTTTTAAGATGTCTAAGTAGGGAATGGCAACCTAAGGTTACCGCAATTGTTGAATCAAAGGACTTGGACACCATGGACTTAGCTACACTTTTCGGAAAGCTCCAAGAACATGAAATGGAGCTTGGACGTTTGCATATGCATGAAGAGTCGGATAAGCACAAGGAAAGAAAAGGAATTGCTCTTAAAGCCAAAAGTTCATATAAAAAGGAAGAGAGTTCCGATAATAATGATAATGAAGATTCCGATTCAGACATTGATGAAGAAGAGATGAAACTTCTACTAAGAAATTTTAGCAAGCTTCTAAGGAGAAAAGGAAGGTTGAACAAAGACAAAAGTAAAGAGAAGAATTCCCCACACTACAAGACCAAGACAACAAAAGAAGGAGTAGTTTGCCATGAATGTGGAAAGCCCGGTCATCTCAAGTATTCGTGCTCTAAGTATCTCAAGAAGAAGGAGAAAGAGAAGAAAAATGCAAAACACAAAAGGGCATACATAGTTTGGAATAGTGATGATGAAGAAGAAAAGAAAAGCACAACTAGTAGTTCTTCAGATGATGAAGAAGCCGCTTGTCTCAACTTGATAGCTCTAGTAGATGAAGAGGAAAGTTCAAATGATGAATCAAGTGAACAAAGCGACCAAAGCGATGTAAGTGAAACTAAATCCAAAATTTCTTCCAAATATGAAATTTTATATAATGCTTATGAAGAAATGCATGAACATCTTAAGAAACTAGCTTTGAAAAACATTGAAAGGAAGAAGCTCATTTTGAAACATCAACAAGAGATTTTAGAACTTCAAAAACAAGTTGATGAGCTTAATCTTCAAAATGAAACTCTTGATCTCATTTATGTTAGTTCTTCTTGTGATTGTGCTAGTAGATTGAATATTGTGGTTGATTGTGAGAATTGCAAGTTGATTAAAGATGAAAATGCTATTTTGAAAAATAAGCTTGCAAGTTTCACAAGTGGTGATATTAAATTGCGCACATTGTTAAATTTTCAAAGAGAAAATTCAAACAAGTTTGGTTTGGGTTATACTAATGCTAAGAGTAAATCTCATAGAAATGTTGTTGATTTTTCTAAAGTTGATTTTTCAAATGCACCAACATGTTTCTATTGTGGTACTCATGGACATACTTCAAATGTGTGTTATATTAAAGTGCATGGTATACCTAAAGGAAATTTTGTTTGGGTTAAGAAGGGTGAGAGTCCCTTAACTAACAAAAATGGATCCAAAACTATTTGGATACCAAAAAGCAAAGCATAATTGTTTTGTAGGTGTGATTGAAGAGCAAAAGGCTTACAAGTGTTATTCATTATTTGCTTCTTCAAATCTCAAGTGAAACTCCTACATTTTGGTACAATTGATATTGTTGGATATTCACAATTGATATCAAGTGAATTTCTTACAAGAGATAGCAAGTATTCACAATTGGACTTACATTTGGTATATTCTAATCTTGCTATTAGTCTTTGACAATTGATATTACTTCTACAAAATTCTTAATTGGTATCATTGTGTGATTATTATATGATTATCATGCTATTGTGATCTATTGTGATATTTCTTTACAATTGATATCTTACTTTGTTAAGTGATATTATGACCTTTTAGTTACAATTGGTATTATATTTCGTTGTCATATTTCTTGCCAATTGGTATCTCATTTCAAAGTATAGTTCATTAGTTTTACATTTGGTATCATTAATTAGTTGGTATCAATGTTGTGAAGAAATGAATGTTATAATTTATCTATTTTGGCTTAGTATTTTATATTTCAATTGGTATATATTACTTTTTGATAATGCCAAAAGGGGGAGAAAGGGTTGTTTTGTTGTTTTTATATAGGTTGAGCAAAGTTGTTGAAGATAGGGGGAGAATCAAGCTTATCTCAATTGGATTTCAAATGTCAAAAGCATTTATTGAGGGGGAGCAAGAGTCTCACCAAGTATCAAATGGTTCAAGTCTCACCAAGTATCAAATGGATCAAGCATCAACAACTTCAAACAAATTCAAAACGTGTTTGTCATTTTCAAAAAGGGGGAGATTGTTAGATCCAGTGAGAATGTTTTGATAATGACAAAGGTTTTGAACAAGCTAAAAGTGTGTAGATCAAGTTCAAGCTCAACAAGCAAACAACACTCAACAAATGATGAAGAGAGAGAAAGCTCATGAAGATTCAATTTGTGTTTAATTGTAATATCTTTAATTTGAGTCTTTTATTTTAATGAGTTTGGGTAGAGTCATTAGAGGGTAGTGAATCTCTATCAAGGTCATGATAATATCATATTTTGAGTATTCACTTAACCTAAAAACAATAGGTGGCTTAAAGGTTTGAAAGAAAAGGTTTAGTTTTGAGAAAACAAGTTTTTAATTGACTTTCGCAGTGGTTAATCGATTAAGAGGAGTGGTTAATCGATTAACATGTTTTTAATAGTGTTTAATCGATTAACATGATGAGTTAATCGATTAACACCTGCAGTACTGGTTTTTAAAATACGTTTTTCACTTCTCAAAATCAGTTTTTAATTTTACTAAGTTTTGGGTATTCTATATAAATCTTTTCCTAACCTTTGTGAATCATTATTACAAACTTAGAATATTTTCATATCAATTTTACAAAGATCAAAGCCACACTATTCTCTCTCACTTTCATAGATCAAAGCTTTTAACTATTACATTCTTTGATCAAGAATCTATGAATCTCTTATGTTGATATTTTCATAGCTATTGAAAGAGATTCATAGGATTGTTATTGTTTTCATTGAGTTGTAATCATTGCAAAGGAGGCAAACATTCTACAACATAAGGAAGCCTTGGTGGTTGTTCATCAAGCAAAGTTATCTTGGAAGTCTTGTTGTGTTAACAAGCAATTGGAAGTCTTGGTGTGAGGCATCATCAAGCAAGTGGAAGTTGTGACGACCCAACTTTTATTCCAAAACTTAATATTCATTCTTAGAAAATTCGACCATTTTTTTTTTTTTTTTTGAAACTAAAAGTCAGTCATCATCCATTATCGAGTCTTTGCGGAAATTATAATTATCATGAAAGAAACTATTCATATTATATTTCATAAAAAGGAAAGTACATTTCCATTACATTAAAACTATCACCACTAGGTTTAACTTAAGTACTCTAGGTCATTACATTATATTACATATCTTACAACAAAATTTATAATAACCTTGAGCAACTGGTTCGGAACTCAAAATATCAAATAGATAAGAGAAACCTGATGAGTAGCACTATCCACACTCCAACATCCCAACTCAACTCAATCATCAGTTCCCCACTGACTACCGGTTGAGTTGTCCATGAAATCATCATCAGCCACCGGGTCAGCATCCTCCACCGGATCCTCATCCTCTATCGGATCCTCCTCCTCCTCCTCCTCTTCATGTGCCGGTTCAGATGGCACATATACCGGAGTCCGAGATCGGGCTCTAGTGGAAGGACGAGAGGGAGCAGGAACCTCCAAAATAATTCTTTCTTCAGAGGGTGATGGACTTGGTGGGAGGGTGCGTCTCGGAAAACGTCTTGGCGGTGGTGGTGGTGTTCCATGCCGAAACACAAAATTGGGCGGAATGTGCATAATGTACATCATTGGGATTCTCGTCCTACGCGGACGCATTCGGGACCATGGGTTCGGGTGACGGAAAATAACTTCCACGTCTCCCTCATAGATAGCCCGATGATCCTCGAAGTTCCACTCCCCATTAGGGAGCGGCCTCATCTCCACGCAAAACATATTCCTGGCCATGACCTACAACAAGGGATTAGGAGTGAGTCATAGCTAAACACAATAACAAATGAGCATAACAGAGGCTAGAAATAACAAGCACAAGTTTCCATATAGCAATAATAAATGCATATGTATATGCTCAAACTATCTTTTATAATATTTCATTTAGTTTCGTGATGCATGCCTACTCTCCATTCATGCTACGCGGTTCGGCATCCGAGTATCTCAGGCTCGGGATATTCATAATCCTATGGTTCATCAAACCGGAGCGTATTCACAACCCAGGCGTCACGATTTGATTGGGAATTTGGCCATCATAACATTTTCATGTTACGGAATCCAAATCATCACAGCATCTTCGTGCTATGGCATCACAGCTATCTCAGGGCTGCGGAATACTTCTACCTATACCAGATTCCACAATCAAAATCGGAGCATCTCCATGCATGTCAATGTCACATAATTGTTCATTGTCTTTTTCTCTTTTAATTCATATCTTTGAATATCATGCCTCCAATATAGAGACCCAAAATTCATAATCCTTCTTGCTTATAACCATCTTTTCATTTTTGCATTAACTGGTGCTTGTGCTTTCCAAAAATTCCATCAGCGGCCCAGCCACTTTGTGATGGTTTTATACAATAGGAATTTAATTACGTTGTCATTAATTTGTGCAACGACCCCATCTAGGACTCCCAAAATATCAACCAAGTGGGTAAAAACTTCCACTGGGACGTGGGAATAAAATCAACCAAATGGGTGTACGCACCTCCATTGGGACATCCTGTCCGAATATGTCAACCACTGAATAAAATTCCAGTAGGACTCATCCAGGATAAAATCAACCAATGGGATTAAATCTATAGATATTAAGAGCAGAAATTAAAATTTAAGCATATAGGAGTTTAGACGAGTTAATCTTTAATTACTTCATAAAGAAGTAAAGATTTTCTGAAAATTATTTTAAATTACTCGAGTAGTTCTTCACATACTCGAGTGTTCATGTAAAATTACTCGAGTCCTTCAAGACATACTCGAGTGTTCTTCCCATTTTCCAGAATACTCGAGTCTTTCTTCAATTACTCGAGTGTTTTAGCAGCAGCAGCACCAGTTTCTGCACTTTATAATGCCAATTCGAGTTCAGAGCCTTTCCTTTCCACTTTTATGCAAAACAGTAACTTAGATACATAAAATAAACATGTTAGAACATGTAATCAATATTGAAACAACATCAAATGCAATAAATCACAAAATCAACATAAACTTAGCAAATAACCATTTCACATATGATTTTCATTTCCTTTTGTTTTTAACTTCGAAAATTGATCCAGTGAGCATCATTAGGTCCATTTAGACATGTTTGGTTTATAAAAACTTGGGTTTATGACCTCTATGTCATATTCCCAATTCAAACTTCACCCCTTGATGAACCATATGAGGTTCCTACATTTCCAGCTTGAAATAACTCATTCTAGTATTTAGATAACTCCTCCCTTACCTTAGAGAAGCTAATCAACAAGTAAAACGACAGAGAAATCGGTTGGATCAAAAATCCAAATTCTGGACTTGGTGAAAAAGAGTTGAACAGGCTGACTTTGGCCACAGATTTCACCACGGATTTGGCATGAAAAGAATGAAACAAGTTAGTTTCAGAAACTAGGATATACTATCTTTAATCAGAAACAAGTTTGACACGAAAAGAATCCATGAATTTACCAAACGATTTCAATGAAGATGAATACTTGAGACTGAATGTTACTCTGTTTTTCTCAGTTTTGAACCTCCAACTTTGTAGGCCTAGAACCTGATCTTCAGAAGGCTATTTGAAGTGATTTCGAGTTCTAATTCAAGAATGGAATCAGAACTTCAGTTTGTGTTTAGGTTTCAAGGAAAATGAGTGAGGATTGAGAGAGAACAAAGGGATCAAAGTGAACTCTGTAAAACAGGGAAATTTCTGGTCAAATTCGGGTTTTGGAACTTCAGAGGTGTTGATGCTTCACCCAAGCATCAATTTATAGTCTAAGAGTACTTCAACTCGAAGTAAGGTTCAGCTCTATGCTTGTCACGTCAAGAAACCGCGTTTTGGTGCGAAATTAATTATAAAACCAACTTATACATTTAGCCAGACTGCTCGATTTACTCGAGTCTTTTTCTTTCTACTCGAGTATATTTCAAAAACTCAAGAACACTCGAGTCTTTTCTGACATACTCGAGTCTTTTGACTAAAAATTCAAATTTTCAAACAGATAGTGATTATACTCGAGTACCCTCTACAATACTCGAGTAAAATATCTTAATTTCAGAAAAATCATTATTTTATTCAACACATTTATTTATTTTGTTTATAAAAATACAGGACCTTACATCCTCCCCCACTTACATAGAATTTCGTCCCCGAAATTCCGATTTACAAAAATAGATGTGGATATTCATCCCTCATCTTAGACTCTAATTCCCATGTGGAGTCAGACACTCCACCTTGCCCCCAGAGAACTCGTACTAACGGAATCTCTTTCCCTCGCAGCTTCTTAATCCTTCTATCCTCTATTCTCACGGGTCCAAGATCAAACGTGAGATTTTCTTTCAGCGGTATCAAATCTTGTTGCAATTGCACAATCGAAGATGGATCTTGGATAAATTTGCGAAGCTGAGAGACATGGAAAACATTGTGCAGGTTGGACAAAAATGGGGGTAGGGCGATCTGATACGCGACAGGGCCTACTCGTTTCAAAATCTGATAAGGGCCGATGAACTTAGGAGATAGCTTCCTTGGCTTCATTACCCTTCCAATTCCAGTCGTTGGCACAACCCGCAGGAATACATGATCTCCTTCTTGAAATTCGAGCTTGGATCTTCGTTGGTCGGCATAGCTCTTCTGGCGACTTTGAGCGATCTTCATCTTCTCTTGGATAGTCCTTACCTTTTCAGTCGTTTCTTGAACTAATTCAGGTCCGATGAGAGCCTTCTCCCCCACTTGGAACCAACATAGCGGGGTTCTACACTTCCTTCCATAGAGGGCTTCGTACGGGGCCATACCGATGCTTGCGTGATAACTATTATTGTAGGTGAATTCCACAAGCGGCAATAACCGATCCCACCCTTCTTGATATTCCAGAACACACGCTCGAAGCAGGTCTTCCAAGGATTGAATCGTCCTTTCCGATTGACCATCGGTTTGAGGGTGATAGGCGGAACTCATCCTCAACTGCGTTCCCAATGCCTGATGTAAACTCTGCCAGAATCGGGACACGAAACGGGGATCACAATCCGATACAATACTCGAGGGAATTCCGTGCAATCTAACAATCTCCTTAATGTACAATCTTGCAAGCTTCTCCAACGGATACTGCATGTTGATGGGAATGAAATGTGCAGACTTCGTTAAGCGATCAACCACAACCCAAATTGCATCAAAGCTTTCTCTTGTTCTTGGAAAACCACTTACGAAATCCATAGCTATTCCATCCCACTTCCATTCTGGTATGCTTAAAGGTTGTAGTTCTCCTCCAGGCTTCTTATGCTCGATCTTCGCCTTTTGGCAGACAAGGCAAGACGCTACGTAAGACGCAACATCCCTCTTTAGTCCGGACCACCAAAACATCCTCTTCAGGTCTTGATACATCTTCGTTGATCCAGGATGCATACTTAGCTTGCTCTTGTGGGCTTCCTCTAATACAGCTCTCCTTAATTCTTGATTTGCCGGGATGCAGATTCGATTCCTGAATCTCAAAATACCATCAGATCCTAATTGGAATTCCGGTTCCACTCCTTCCATTCCTAATCTTTTCTTCTCTAGAAGCTCCTCGTCCGCTTGTTGAAGGTTTCGAACTTGACCCTCAAACTCATTTGTGATTTGCAACATTCCTAACTTGACGCAGCTCGGCTTGAACTGAATTGCCAAATTCAAGTTGCGGAATTCTTCAATTAGCTGAGCTTCCTTTATCATCATCGTACTCATGTGCAACATCTTCCTACTGAGAGCGTCGGCTACAACATTAGCTTTGCCGGGGTGGTAATGCAATTCGAAGTCATAATCCTTCAGGAATTCCATCCACCTACGTTGCCTCATATTCAGTTCCTTTTGGTCGAAGAGATACTTCAAACTTTTATGGTCGCTGAATACTTGGAACGTATTACCATACAGGTAATGTCTCCAAATCTTCAAAGCAAAGACAATGGCAGCCAATTCCAAGTCGTGAGTAGGATAGTTCCCTTCATGCACCTTCAGCTGACGAGATGCATAAGCAACAACTTTCCCTTCTTGCATCAAGACACAACCCAAACCTTGTCGAGATGCATCACAATAAACATCGAAGCTTTTCCTAGGATCGGGCAAAGTTAACACTGGAGATGATGTTAACTTGTCCTTCAACGTCTGGAAGCTAACTTCACACTTCTCATCCCAGACAAAAGGTTGCTCTTTCCGGGTCAAACGAGTCAACGGAAGAGCCAACTTGGAAAAACCTTCGATAAACTTCCGATAATATCCAGCTAACCCCAGAAAACTTCTTATTTCAGTAACCGTCTTTGGTCTTTCCCATTGCAAAACTGCTTCTACTTTGACTGGGTCCACAGCCACACCATCCTTTGAAATTATATGACCCAAGAAATTGACTTTTTCAAGCCAAAATTCACACTTGGCCAGCTTAGCATATAATTTCTTTTCCTTCAAGGTCTCCAAAGTAATCTTCAAATGATTAGCGTGCTCTTTCGGATTCTTCGAATAGATGAGAATATCATCGATAAACACCACGACGAAGGAATCCAGGTAGGGTCGGAACACTCTATTCATGTAATCCATGAATATTGTTGGAGCGTTGGTCAACCCAAATGGCATCACTACATACTCGTAGTGTCCATATCGTGACCGAAAAGCAGTCTTCGGTATATCTTCCTCCTTAACTCTGATCTGATGATATCCTGACCTCAGATCAATCTTTGAAAATACCGATGCTCCACTCACTTGATCTATCAAATCGTCGATTCTTGGCAACGGATACTTGTTCTTGATGGTAACCTTGTTGAGTTGCCTATAATCAATGCACATCCTCATTGATCCATCTTTCTTCTTCACGAATAAAATCGGCGCTCCCCAAGGCGACACACTTGGTCTGATGAACTGCCTTTCTAACAAGTCCTCCACTTGCTTCTTTAATTCAGCTAATTCTGCTGGAGCCATACGATAAGGGGCGATAGAGATAGGGCCAGTACCGGGGACTAGGTCAATACTGAATTCTATCTCTCGATGCGGCGGCAAACCGGGCACTTCATCGGGAAACACTTCGGGAAACTCTCGAATAACCGGAATATCTTCGATCTTTGCTTCCTCTTTCTTTTCTTCAGCGATGGTTGAAAATAGGCACACATAACCTCCAGGTTGCTTGGCCGGCGACTTCTCACCAGGAAAGATGATCGTTCGAACCTTGCAGTCGATTACTACATGGTTGGATGCCATCCAATCCATGCCCAAAATGACATCGATATTGGACAACGGCAAACAAATCAGATTTATTCGAGAAATCTGATCTCTTATGCTAACCACACAACCGACACATGCTCTTGATGCAACAACATGAGCATTCGTGGGGGTAGACACACTCAGTTTAAACGGGGTCTCCGAGACAGACAAATTTAAACGCTTGACACATTCCTCCGAGATGAAGGAATGTGTTGCTCCGGAATCAAATAAAAAGCGACAAGGCATGCCATTGAGGAAATGGTTACCTTGCACAAGGTTGTCGGCCTGCTTTGCTTCCTCTCCAAACATCGTGAACACCTTTCCATTGACCCAAGGTTTGCTTCCTTGTCCTTGGTTGCTTTGACGCGGGGGTTGGCGGCACGCACGGGCGATGTGTCCGGTCCCTCCACAATTGAAACAGACTGGTGGCTTGTCCCTCCAGCATTCTTGACTAGGATGAGAGCGTCGACACTTGCTACAAATCTCTGCCGGAGCCGGAAGACTAACTGCTCCAGAAGGTTGTGCTCTTCCCTTTCCTTTGTGCCAATATGGGCCTCCACGATTTCCACGGTTATTCTTATGCTGATTGCGGTGGGGTCCATGGCTTCCTTGACTGACTTCCTTCTTGAAGTTGTTCTTCTCGAAAATGCGACATGCACTAATCAGGATTGGATAGTGACGAATCCTTTGCACGCTTACAGCTAGTTTGATATCTGACCTTAGCCCATTTTCAAACCGGGTGCACTTCGAGTATTCGTCAGGATGATATTGGAAGTACGGGGAGTACTTCATCAGCTCCTCAAACTTTTCAGCATACTGGTCGACAGTCATGCTGCCTTGCTTCAAGTCTAAGAATTCCATCTCCTTTTGGATCCGAACATCATCCGGGAAATACCTCTCCAAGAATTTTTCCGTGAAGACTTCCCAAGAGAGCTCGCGATGATCATACTCCAAGAACTGGCGGGTCTGCTCCCACCAAGTTGCAGCTTCCCCATTCAGCATGTAGGCCGCGAACGTGACCTTCTGAACTTCCGTGAGAGTCAACGTTCGGAAAATCTTATTCATCTCAGCTAACCAAAACTGGGCTTGCTCAGGGCAACGACCACCCGAGAAGCCAGGGGGTTTACATCTACGGAAAGAATCTAGTCCTTGAAATTCAACAGGGGTTACATTGCTGGGAGGACGGGTTTGCTGCAAGTTTTCCAGGACCGCAGCCATACGGGTCAGAGCCTCAGCAATGTTAGCGTTATTACGTCCAGCCATCTATCCTACAGAATCCAAAAGGGAAAACTTAATTAGATTCTGCTATTCTATATCTCAAAATGCAAACATGATTCTAGAGTATGCAATGGTTAGTGTGTAAGGCCACACTCCAAGGCCGAGAGTTGAACCATTGCTCTGATACCACTAAATGTGACGACCCAACTTTTATTCCAAAACTTAATATTCATTCTTAGAAAATTCGACCATTTTTTTTTTTTTTGAAACTAAAAGTCAGTCATCATCCATTATCGAGTCTTTGCGGAAATTATAATTATCATGAAAGAAACTATTCATATTATATTTCATAAAAAGGAAAGTACATTTCCATTACATTAAAACTATCACCACTAGGTTTAACTTAAGTACTCTAGGTCATTACATTATATTACATATCTTACAACAAAATTTATAATAACCTTGAGCAACTGGTTCGGAACTCAAAATATCAAATAGATAAGAGAAACCTGATGAGTAGCACTATCCACACTCCAACATCCCAACTCAACTCAATCATCAGTTCCCCACTGACTACCGGTTGAGTTGTCCATGAAATCATCATCAGCCACCGGGTCAGCATCCTCCACCGGATCCTCATCCTCTATCGGATCCTCCTCCTCCTCCTCCTCTTCATGTGCCGGTTCAGATGGCACATATACCGGAGTCCGAGATCGGGCTCTAGTGGAAGGACGAGAGGGAGCAGGAACCTCCAAAATAATTCTTTCTTCAGAGGGTGATGGACTTGGTGGGAGGGTGCGTCTCGGAAAACGTCTTGGCGGTGGTGGTGGTGTTCCATGCCGAAACACAAAATTGGGCGGAATGTGCATAATGTACATCATTGGGATTCTCGTCCTACGCGGACGCATTCGGGACCATGGGTTCGGGTGACGGAAAATAACTTCCACGTCTCCCTCATAGATAGCCCGATGATCCTCGAAGTTCCACTCCCCATTAGGGAGCGGCCTCATCTCCACGCAAAACATATTCCTGGCCATGACCTACAACAAGGGATTAGGAGTGAGTCATAGCTAAACACAATAACAAATGAGCATAACAGAGGCTAGAAATAACAAGCACAAGTTTCCAGATAGCAATAATAAATGCATATGTATATGCTCAAACTGTCTTTTATAATATTTCATTTAGTTTCGTGATGCATGCCTACTCTCCATTCATGCTACGCGGTTCGGCATCCGAGTATCTCAGGCTCGGGATATTCATAATCCTATGGCTCATCAAACCGGAGCGTATTCACAACCCAGGCGTCACGATTTGATTGGGAATTTGGCCATCATAACATTTTCATGTTACGGAATCCAAATCATCACAGCATCTTCGTGCTATGGCATCACAGCTATCTCAGGGCTGCGGAATACTTCTACCTATACCAGATTCCACAATCAAAATCGGAGCATCTCCATGCATGTCAATGTCACATAATTGTTCATTGTCTTTTTCTCTTTTAATTCATATCTTTGAATATCATGCCTCCAATATAGAGACCCAAAATTCATAATCCTTCTTGCTTATAACCATCTTTTCATTTTTGCATTAACTGGTGCTTGTGCTTTCCAAAAATTCCATCAGCGGCCCAGCCACTTTGTGATGGTTTTATACAATAGGAATTTAATTACGTTGTCATTAATTTGTGCAACGAACCCATCTAGGACTCCCAAAATATCAACCAAGTGGGTAAAAACTTCCACTGGGACGTGGGAATAAAATCAACCAAATGGGTGTACGCACCTCCATTGGGACATCCTGTCCGAATATGTCAACCACTGAATAAAATTCCAGTAGGACTCATCCAGGATAAAATCAACCAATGGGATTAAATCTATAGATATTAAGAGCAGAAATTAAAATTTAAGCATATAGGAGTTTAGACGAGTTAATCTTTAATTACTTCATAAAGAAGTAAAGATTTTCTGAAAATTATTTTAAATTACTCGAGTAGTTCTTCACATACTCGAGTGTTCATGTAAAATTACTCGAGTCCTTCAAGACATACTCGAGTGTTCTTTCCATTTTCCAGAATACTCGAGTCTTTCTTCAATTACTCGAGTGTTTTAGCAGCAGCAGCACCAGTTTCTGCACTTTATAATGCCAATTCGAGTTCAGAGCCTTTCCTTTCCACTTTTATGCAAAACAGTAACTTAGATACATAAAATAAACATGTTAGAACATGTAATCAATATTGAAACAACATCAAATGCAATAAATCACAAAATCAACATAAACTTAGCAAATAACCATTTCACATATGATTTTCATTTCCTTTTGTTTTTAACTTCGAAAATTGATCCAGTGAGCATCATTAGGTCCATTTAGACATGTTTGGTTTATAAAAACTTGGGTTTATGACCTCTATGTCATATTCCCAATTCAAACTTCACCCCTTGATGAACCATATGAGGTTCCTACATTTCCAGCTTGAAATAACTCATTCTAGTATTTAGATAACTCCTCCCTTACCTTAGAGAAGCTAATCAACAAGTAAAACGACAGAGAAATCGGTTGGATCAAAAATCCAAATTCTGGACTTGGTGAAAAAGAGTTGAACAGGCTGACTTTGGCCACAGATTTCACCACGGATTTGGCATGAAAAGAATGAAACAAGTTAGTTTCAGAAACTAGGATATACTATCTTTAATCAGAAACAAGTTTGACACGAAAAGAATCCATGAATTTACCAAACGATTTCAATGAAGATGAATACTTGAGACTGAATGTTACTCTGTTTTTCTCAGTTTTGAACCTCCAACTTTGTAGGCCTAGAACCTGATCTTCAGAAGGCTATTTGAAGTGATTTCGAGTTCTAATTCAAGAATGGAATCAGAACTTCAGTTTGTGTTTAGGTTTCAAGGAAAATGAGTGAGGATTGAGAGAGAACAAAGGGATCAAAGTGAACTCTGTAAAACAGGGAAATTTCTGGTCAAATTCGGGTTTTGGAACTTCAGAGGTGTTGATGCTTCACCCAAGCATCAATTTATAGTCTAAGAGTACTTCAACTCGAAGTAAGGTTCAGCTCTATGCTTGTCACGTCAAGAAACCGCGTTTTGGTGCGAAATTAATTATAAAACCAACTTATACATTTAGCCAGACTGCTCGATTTACTCGAGTCTTTTTCTTTCTACTCGAGTATATTTCAAAAACTCAAGAACACTCAAGTCTTTTCTGACATACTCGAGTCTTTTGACTAAAAATTCAAATTTTCAAACAGATAGTGATTATACTCGAGTACCCTCTACAATACTCGAGTAAAATATCTTAATTTCAGAAAAATCATTATTTTATTCAACACATTTATTTATTTTGTTTATAAAAATACAGGACCTTACAGAAGTCTTTGAAGCATCTCAAAGCAATTGGAAGACTTGTTGTGGAGATATCGGCAAGCAAGGGAAGAGGTTAGATTAGATTCAATATGGTTGCAAGACAAGAGTGTGGTATCTCTTGGAGGCTATCAAGAAGAGAGTCTTGAGAGGCATTTGCTTGTAATTTGAGAACTCTAATTCCTCATAGTGAAGAATCTCTCTTGGTTGAAGAGGGGACTGGATGTAGCTTTCAAATGATGAAAGTGAACCAGGATAAATCTCTGTGCAGTATCTCTATTCTCTTAACTCTTTACATTCAAGTCATTTCAATATTGTTCTTGATTGAAAACCTAGAAAAGATTGATTTTCATAATTGATTGAATTGAATTTTAATTGTGCAAATTGATTTGGGGAAAATCATTTTCATAACCTAGGTAATCAATAAGAATATTGGTGTTAATCAATTCCGCTTTATCTCTGATCATATGTGTTAATTGATTGATTTTCGTATTTGAGTGAAAAGTGATTTTTCAGTTTTAACAGTGATTAATCGATTAACTAAAAGTGTTAATCGATTAACCAAAATCAAGCTTTCGTAAATAATCGATTAACTTGTTTGATTAATCGATTAACTAAGTGTTTTTAAAGGGTTAATCGATTAATAAGCTTTGTTAATCGATTAAATGCTGAGATTTTTGTAAAAATCATTTGTTTTAATTGTTTCGATTCGTTTCTTTCGAAAATCTTTCAAGGTTTCTCTAACACCTATTCAACCCCCCTTCTAGGTGTTCTCCTAGTGTCTCCTAGTTATTTCACCCACCGATTGTAGTTCTTACACTCTCAAGTCTCAAATCACCTTCTCCTCTCGCTAGTTTGACCCCATTCGTCCCTTACTATGTTTGACTCCCTCTATCGCTCGCTGTATTTGACTCCCTCTGCCGCTCGCGATGCCTGCCCCTCACGGTGCCCCTTGTTGTGCTTCCCCTGCTTCATTAGTTCGGTGTCTCCCTCTAAATTGTCTCCCCCTTCTCTATTTTGTTCTCTCACTAACCATCACTTATGTTTTTCGTGTTCTAATTAAAGTTCTTTGTTTTTTTTTCTTGGTTGTGAGGGAATAGTGAATACTATATTGATTTAGAGCAAATAAAGTGGTTTGGTGCTCATATTTTGTTTTGATTTTTTCACATTAAGTGTTAGATGAAATTCTTAAACTAGTTTAGGAATTCAACCTCTTTTTTTTTGTGGGATGTTTTTGATTTCTTATTAGTTGTTATAAAGTGCAAACATCACAAGTTGTATGGTCACTGTTGTAACATTCCTTGTATATCATCTTACTTTGTAAGAAAAGTAATAAGTTCATGAATACTTGGACTTGTTATAGTTGGAAAAAGTTCTGAAAATAATAATTATCCCTTCCCTTGAAATTTCCTTTTCACAACCACTTGATTTGAAATGAGGTTGACTAACCAAAATCAGAGTTTGCGGAAACATAGTAAAGTAATCGTATTGTGCCCAAAATATATCAAGTGTAACAAGTCCATGGATTCCAAATAAATATTATTATGAAACCAGGTTCATATTATGATACTTCTTTCAAAATGTGTATCATATAAATACTATTAAAAATAAAGATGTTATAGAGCTGGTCACTGGTCCCTTGTCCAAACATCCATCTGGCTGGATCCTCGATATCTGCACAACGGGTTCCCAACCCACCCTTTCTACACTCTGCATGCACCTAAGGGACATCTCCCTTTACAGATTCTTGTGCAAGCTAGATGCACGATCAACACCTAATAAGGGCATGGGGGTTAGCTATACATATTCGCATAATCAAATGAGAATAAAACTAACATCCACAAGTTAACATATAGCAAATCATGATGCATAATCATATGAGCACACCCGGTTAATCATAATAATTCTTTCAATGCAGGTGGCATGATGCATGATTTCCTTCCACAACTGAGGCCTCTAAAAGTCTATCTTGGACGTCCATCCAATACACCGTTGTGTTCCCGGAACACCGACATTCGTTCCCAGAACGTAATGCCGAACCATATTTGGATAATACGCATCACTCCCAGAGTGTGCACCACGTTCCCAGAACGTGTAGCAAACCATACTTGGAATAATAAGCACCACTCCCAGAGTGTGCACCACGTTCCCAGAACGCATAAAACCAGGTCCCGGACACTGGCCACATATCTATAATGTGTCATCAAGTAGGTTGCATATCAACGTGTTCCCAGAACACTAACATACGTTCCCAGAACGTATAAAACCAGGTTCCAGACACTGGCCACATATCTATAATGTGTCATCAAGTAGGTTATAATTTGGTACTCCCAGAGTACCCTCCTCATATTCCCAGAATATGATAAACGTTCCTACCAACCCATCTTCCATTCTATATGCATGAATGCACAATCATCAAGGTTGGTTTTATCTTTAATTCTATTATTATACCAATGTGTTCCCAGAACACTAACATACGTTCCCAGAACGTATCGCAAACCATACTTGGAATATAATCAAGCACCACTCCCAGAGTGTGCATCACGTTCCCAGAACGTGTCCAAGAAACCATGTCCCAGACAATGGCCACATTCCCAGAATGTGTCATCAAGTTGGTTGCATCAGTTTAGTACTCCTAGAGTACAGGGTCGTGTACCCCGAACATCACAAAAAATCCTTGCCAATCTATTTCATAACCTTTCTCTATGCATGCATTGCATACATAATTACTAAGGTTGGCCTTTCCATTAATTACTGTAATTTAGAAATATTCCAGTTTCTCTTTTGAATGATTTATTTGAGGTATAGACTTTGACACAAAATTCTCTTTTGAATTATCTCAAAACATGCCCTTAAACTTAGATTGGGTAAAACAAAGTCAATGGTATTCAAAAACTTAACTTTTTATTTTTCAGATTCAGGTACTAACCGGTTACAGTTTCAGGCTAACCGGTTAGAATTACAGACCTGAACTGTTTACCATTGTAATTCAGAAAACCCTTTTTCTTGAATTCCCTACCCAATCCATAAACCAGTTTAACAATGTTTATACCTCAAAACCACTGTTTATATCATTCAAAAGTTTAGATCACATTCCATTGTCCAATGAGCATAATTTCCTCTTGAAACTATCTCATTACCTTAAGGTATTAACTCTTTAACTGCAATCTGAACTATAACAGTGAAATCAACTTATTTTCAGATTGTTTTCCATGAAATTAAGGCCTAGGTTTGAGTAGGATTTATAAGACCACAATGCTGATTTTGTAAACTTATTTTCTTTTGCATTATAACAGTGTCTAACCGGTTACGAATATCGAGTAACCGGTTAGATTATGCAGTCTGACACTAAAACATGAGTTTTAACAAATCATTCTCTTCACTACTCAAATCTAACCAAATTTCAACCTTTAACAGAGTACATATACCTTAAATAAATATGTTTAAACACAGAAACATATCTATCTTGCATGCATTCAATTTGGATACACTAATTGCACATAATTGCACATATTTCACAACTTAATGCATCAATTCATATAATATCCAATTAAGTCATGAAATCAACATCAACATAGCTTGCATGCATCCAGATAACATTGCTCAAAACAACAATTGAGCTCAAATTGGCCTCCAAGCCATTTAACCATTTCAACTTATGCCCTTTGAGTCTCTTGGTGACTCATCCTATATTCTACCACAATTTATTCTCATTCTAGCAAATAGTGAGCTTCCCCCTTACCTTAGGTTCGTGATTGAACAAGATTTGAGCAGAGATTTGAGGTAGAACACCAAACACCCAAAGCTCCTCCTCAAACCAGAATCGTTTTGACAGGGTAGATTGATCAAGGAATTTGGAACATGAAATGGACATAGAAATTAGGGAAAATGGTCATTATCAAAACCATGCAACATGAGCTTAGAAAGGAAATCAAGTCTAGAACAAGAGAAGGCTTGAGCTTACCAAAATCGAGTTTCAAAGTCAGCTCCAGAAACCAGAAGCTGTGGTTTGGCAGCACCAACACCCTTACTTTGCAAGCTTCGTTCTCTTGATTCAGGGACTCTCAACTCACAAACTTTATATCAATACAAAACCCTTGATGTGAGCTTTGTAACCGTGTATCACTCATGTTCTAACTCTCAGAAACGAAAGAGAATTGCAAGAAACGATTCTGAAACCCTAGAACAGAGCTTCCCCCTAATTTCAGAGCAGCAACAACCCAATTCTTCAGAATTGAGGGTTTTTATAGAAGAATCAAGCTTGCATGCACCTTGACGCGTGTTTTCCACTGGATTAGGGCTGTATTCGTGGCGAATTCTGGATTAATTGGGTGATTACTCATCAAAATCCACTAACCCAGTTTCTGAGTTCATCGTGTAACCGGTTACAGAGCCCTTCTAACCGGTTACATACTGATAAAATTCAAAAATTAATAATTTAATTACTCTTTCTTCAAAAACCTTTCTAATATTGCAATTTGGTCCCAACCCAAGGACTAAATTACAATATTCACATTTTTGTACAAAATAACCATATAAAAATATATCTCATATTTTATATATGAAAACACATAATGTACAAAAACTAAAACCTTTAAAACTGATATAAATCAATTATAAATTAATTGTTATAATTAATTTCTCGGTTATTTGAGAGACGAAAATTAGGGGTGTTACAACTGTTGTAGGAAATTATTAGATCCTATGCATTTAAACTTTTTAATTTTATTTTTATTTTTTATTTTTGAAATTTTCTATTCTTTAAATTTACATAAAATAATATTAATAAAATAAATATATATAAAAACGTACCTATACCATAATCTTTTAGAAAAATGTTGTACCCCGTACTCGTACTCATATCGGGTACGGTACCGTATCCGTACTCATGCAACACAGATCAAAAGATCATTTTGTTATAAAAAAAAAAAAGAAACATAATAAATTACTCTTTCTTTCTGGTCTTATTTTTAAGTAGTCTTTTATAACAATTTTTTGGTTTCATTTATAAATCACTTTAAAAAAATTTAAGAGGCTTTATTTTTTTTCTCTTCTTCTTTCTGGTTTTATTTTTAAGTAGTCTTTTAGAACAATTTTTTAGTTTCATTTATAAATCACTTTAAAAAAAATTTAAGAGGTTTTATTTTTTTTCTTATTGATCATTTGTTCGTTAATGTAAAATAATATATTTGAAAAATTCATAATACTAGTTAAAAGATTGAAATTGTAATGTTAAAATATATATTTTTTTTAATTTCAATAAATGTAACTGTTCTCCCTACTTAAGTATAGTAATTAATTATATTTATAATAAAGACAAGGGGAGTATAGATTATTAGAAAAATATGGCTTGTTTAAATTTTTAGTCATTGAACTTAGGTGTTTTTTTAGAATTGGTTCTTGAACTTTTTTTATGTTTTAGATTCCTGACCTTTGCTCAAACATTTGAAAATAGCTTTTTTCATCAATTAAGTGATGATATGGCCGACGATATGTCACGTCATCTTCGCCACCTTGATAGGTAACGTATCACGTGATGCCATGTGAATTTTTTAAATTGAAAAAATTTCAAATTTATTAAAAATAATTTTTTAATTATTTTTAAAAGAATTGTTTTTTTTAATCATATAGTATCCCGTGACGCCACGTAGCACATCACCTATCGATGTTGCGAAAGTAACTTGACATATTGTCGGTCATATCCTCATTTAAGTGACGAGCGGATCATTTTCAAATATTCGAGTAAAGTTTAGGGACTCAAAATATTAAAAAAATCGAAAATCAATTACAAAAGAGCACCTAAATTCAGGGACTAAAAACTCAAATAAGCTAAAAAAAACTCCATCCCTCCCAAAAATTTATTAAAAAAAAGTATGTTTTTTTTCCTAAATTAAAGTTAAGGTAATGAATAAAAAAATGAAATTGCATTGTATATTCTATAATTGATTAATTAAAAAAAATGCATTAAATATTTGCTTTGATAATTGGTTGATTTGGAAGAATAATACATTAAAAGCATATCCTTATTTTTTTTTTTTTTTGTTTACGAGGGAATTAAAATCTCATCGTCATTGCCGCACATTGACGACTCTGATGGGCAACCCCGCCTCCAGGTCATAGCCCAGAGGAGAACAACCACTCCCGAAGGAGTGACAGACTCATACCACCGAGGTGGGATTCGAACCCGTGTCCTTGTGGACCGAGGACAAAGTCTCAAGCCAGATGTGCCTCACTTTTGATAATTTTACTAATTTTTAGGACGAAGGGTATATTTTATAAGTGATAAGGACATTTTAAATTTATTATATATATATATATATATGGAAAATGCTAACTAGTACTCTAAAAGTATTATTTAGGCAAGTAAAAATATATTTTTGTCTTAATAAATGATGTATTTATATTTTGAGAAATGTTGAACTTAAGTTTCTTATGTTGACTTATTTATTTTGGAATATATAAACAATATCCTTAAAACACTTGTTAGAAAATTTATATATATAAGTAATTAGTCAACATCAAAAACTTAAGTTCAACATTTTTCAAAATATTAAATGTATCATTTCTTAAAACAAAAAATATATTTTTTCTTATTTAAACAATATAGTTAAAACACTTGTTAATATATATATATATATATATATATATATATAAAATTTGCTCAACCCTAATTCTACCTTATGTACGTTACAATTTCACTCTCACTCTCACTCTCACTCTCACTCTGTGCCGTCCGTTTTGCTACCTCGTGTCACTTGCCAGTTCACAAACAAAAAGAAAAGTCGCATGCACGCATTAAACCTGACTGCATCTGGTAGTCCTTCTTCTTATAAGTTAATTTCTTTTAGCTATTTCATTTTGTTTTATAAGTTATATTTTTTTAGAGACTCAATATTCATTTATACTTTTTTTTCTTCAATCATACTCCTATTTATTACTCCCTCTGTCCCTTATTATAGGGCACCATTTGGGTAGATTTCTTGTCCCTTTTTATAAGTCGTTTTATGAATATCTAAGTAGCATTAAATAGTTTATTCCAAATACTGTAACAGTCCCACATTGGCCAAATAGAGAAATGCTTACCCAAGGACCGAATATCTCAGCTAAGAAAGCAAATGATGAGCACGTGATTAAGAGTCAGGATGGGACAAAGTTAGTTGGGCAAGAAGGACACGTGGCTGATCCTCCTTGGATCATGCACCCACGCAGAAGTGACAGGAAAAAGCAAGAGAATCTGTGTTTGGCAGACTATGTGCGTGGCAGCTGAGCATCTTTTTATCATGACCTCTCAGGATGAATCAAGGCAAAAAAGAATGTTGCATTGTTTCTCTATTCTCTCTCTCACCTTATTCTTCTAGCTTCTCATCTTTATTCTTCTGGACTCTTCCTTGTACTTCCTTATCAGTTCAACATTTTTAGCCAAATTAATAATACAAACACTGCCCTGAGTATATTTCATCACTGTTCGATTACAATTCCAATTATTCTAGCTTACTTGTTACATTTGGTGCTTTCATCTTCTCTGCCATGGCAGAAAACACTCGAATGAGGGAAATGCAAAGTGACATTAAAGAGTTAAAAGAAGCTATGGATTACTTGAAGCAAAGAGATATAGAACACTCTCTACAGAACCAGCAAACCAACGCTGCCTTGGTTGAACTTAAGGAGATGTTCAGATATCTGTCAACTAGACCACCTCATCAAATGGATCCTCCACAATGGATCAAACCTCCCTTTCAAGTAAGAAGTGTAAAAATTGACTTTCCTAGATTCGACGGATCAGATGTCTTATCTTGGATTTTTAAGGCTGAACAATTCTTTGATTTCTATGAGACCCCTGATGAGCATAGATTAACAATAGCTGTTGTGCATCTGGACAAGGAGGTGGTACCTTGGTTCCAAATGATCACACGAATGCAGCCTTTCCAATCATGGAAACAGTTTACTAAGGCCTTAGAATTGGAGTATGGTCCTTCTCCATTCGAATGCCCAAGATCAACCTTATTTAAATTAGCTCAAACTGCTTCTGTTAATGAGTACTAAATGGAATTTATTTCACTTGCAAATCGTGTATATGGTATTAGCCCTGATGCACTATTAGACTATTTTATTAGTGGCCTGAAACCAGAAATCAAACGTGATGTGATTGCTCAAAACCCTTTATCCTTACTCAAAGCTGTGTCCCTAGCCAAACTTTATGAAGACAAGTATAATTACAAACCCAAAGTTCCTTATAAACAGCTTGTAACCCAACCACAAACATACACTTACCCAAAAATACACAATTCCCAGCCTCCTCTATTACCCACACCTAACCATAAACCAACATACCAAACCACTACCAACACAAACACAAGCCTAAATAACCCGATCAAAAAAATGACCCAAGCATAAATGCAAGTAAGAAGAGAGAAGGCTTATGTTATACTTGTGATGAAAAGTTTACCCCTCAGCATATATGTCCTAATAGGCATTACATGATTTTGCAAGTGGATGAGGAAATTTCAAACACTGAGGATGCCATACTAGAAACTGAGACAGTTGTGAGTCAGACAGATCAGGATCATCACTTATCCTTTAATGCTTTGAAAGGAAATAGTGGACTTGGAACCATAAGATTTCAGGGAAAAATTGAAGGTCATCCTGTCAGAATTATCTTGGATAGTGGAAGCTCTAACAACTTCCTACAACCAAGAGTAGCCCATTTCCTAAGCATTCCAGTTCAGCCTGCAACTCAGTTTCATGTCATGGTGGGTAATGGACATTCTATGACAGCAGAAGGCCTTATACCTGATTTGGATGTAGAGGTTCAGGGCCATACATTACACTGTCATGTGTATTTATTGCCTGTTGCTGGAGCTGATCTCATTTTAGGAGCAGCTTGGTTGTCTACATTGGGACCTTATGTTGCAGATTACAGTGCTTTGCAGTTTAAATTTATGCTAGATGGCAAATTTATAACTCTGCAAGGAGACAGACCCTTCTTGCCTCAAGTAGCCCAATTTCATCACATCAGACGAATGCATTACACTGATGCTATATCTGAACGCAATAATGTTCAATTACAGGTTCCTGATTGTGCTGCAGATGAATTCATAGAATTCCCTAAGGATCTAGACCCTGAAATAGTCCTGATTTTACACACTTATAAGAGGGTTTTCAACAAGCCAACTGGTTTACCTCCTCAGAGATCACATGATCATGCAATTCCCTTATTAGAAGGTTCAAATCCTGTCAAGGTTAAGCCATACAGGTATGCTCATAGCCAAAAGTCTGCAATTGAAGATATGGTTCAGTAGATGCTTCAAGAAGGCATAATTTAGCCCAGTACTAGTCCTTTTTCCTCTCCAATCCTTTTAGTTAAAAAGAAGGATGGATCATGGAGATTTTGTACAAACTACAGAGCTCTAAACAACATCACTGTCAAGGACAGCTACCCTATGCCTACTGTAGATGAATTACTGGATGAACTTCATGGTGCTCAATTCTTTTCAAAGCTGGATTTGAGGTCAGGATACCACCAAATCTTGGTCAGGCCAGAAGATAGACACAAGACAGCTTTTAGAACACATCAAGGGCATTATGAGTGGTTAGTAATTCCCTTTGGACTAACAAATGCACCAGCTTCCTTTCAACATCTCATGAATGACATCTTTCAGTCACTATTGAGAAAGTGTGTTTTGGTTTTTTTTTATGATATTCTGAGCTATAGTCCTAATTGGCCCACACATCTGCAAGATTTAGAGAAGGTATTGCAGACATTACAGAATCACTCATTGTTTGCCAAATTATCCAAGTGTGCCTTTGGAACAACACAAGTGGATTATTTAGGTCACACTGTTTCTCATAAAGGAGTAGCTATGGATAAAGCAAAAGTTGAGGCTATCTTAGCTTGGCCAGAACCTAAGAATGTGAAACAACTCAGGGGATTCTTAGGAATTACTGGTTATTACAGGAGATTTATAAAGCACTATGCCAAGATTGTTGAGCCTCTCACTGAGTTACTTAAAAAGGATGCTTTCCTTTGGTCTGCCAAAGCCACTGATGCCTTTCAGTAACTCAGAAAAGCAGTAACTACAGCCCATGTACTAGCTCTACCTGACTTTTCTAGACCATTTACTTTGGAGACTGATGCCTCTGGCATAGGTATAGGAGTTGTGCTCAGTCAAGGCAAGAACCCTATTGCCTATTTCTCCAAGAAACTGTCCCCTAGAATGCAGAAACAATCAGCATATTCAAGGGAGTTATTTGCTAATACTGAAGATTTAGCCAAATTCAGACACTACTTGCTTGGCCATCATTTTACCATCAGAACAGACCAAAAAAGTTTGAGGCATCTGACAGATCAAACCATTCAAACTCCTGAACAGCAGAACTGGTTGCATAAGTTTTTAGGGTTTGATTTTAAAATTGAATATAAACCAGGTAAAGAGAATATAGCAGCTGATGCATTGTCCAGATCTTTTTATTTAGCCTGGTCTGAAACAGTTCCTCAATTTTTGCAACAATTGAGAACTGCAATCAGTGATAACCTATACTGGCAGAATGAATTGCAAAACTCTCAACTACAATATCCTAGTAACCCTCACATTACTAGCAGAGATGGGTTATTATTTTGGAAAGGAAGACTAGTTGTGCCTCAGGATCCTACTCTAATCCAGCAAATTCTTCAGGAGTATCATGATTCAACAGTGGGTGGTCACTCAGGAATTGCTAGAACTGCTGCAAGGATCAAATCTGAATTTTATTGGCCAAGAATGATGCATCACATTAAATCCTATGTTCAGCAATGCTCTATCTGCCAACAAGCCAAGCATGAGAATAGCCATCCAGCTGGTCTTCTTCAACCATTGCCAATCCCTTCTCAAATCTGGGAGGACATTGCAATGAATTTTATTACTGGATTGCCTCTTGCTAAAGGGTATACTGTGATTATGGTGGTTGTAGATAGGCTTTCAAAATATGGTCATTTTCATCCATTGAAAGCTAACTTCACAAGCCTGCAGGTAGCTGAAACATTCATCAATTCCATAGTCAAACTCCATGGCATTCCTAAAACCATAGTCTCTGATAGAGACAAGGTATTTATCAGTAAATTTTGGCAGAATGTTTTCAAGCTACAAGGAACAAGTTTAGCTATGTCCTCTGCATACCACCCTCAGTCAGATGGTCAAACTGAAGCTTTGAACAAATGTCTTGAGATGTATCTCAGATGTTTTGCTAGTCAGACTCCTAAAGAATGGGTGAAATACTTGCCTTGGGCTGAGTATTGGTATAATACATCATTTCACAACAGCCTTGGAATGACTCCATTCCAAGCTGTTTATGGCAGATTACCACATACTCTAACAAGGTATAATCCTTCTCCTACTAATAACCAAACTGCTCATGACATGCTACAAACAAGAGATGCCTTGCTGCAGAAACTTAAAGAAAATCTAATGCTTGCTCAACAACATATGAAGACTCAGGCTGATAGAAACAGAAAAGACATTTTCTTTGAAGAAGGTGATAAGGTATGGGTGAAATTGCAGCCTTATAGGCAGCATTATGTAGCTTTGAGGAAAAATCAGAAATTGAGCATGAAGTATTTTGGTCCATTTCCCATAATTCAGAAAATTGGCATTGTGGCATACAAACTTTTACTATCTAAAGGTGCTAAGATACACCCAGTCTTCCATGTATCTCAGTTAAAAGCATTCAAGGGTAATGAAGTTACAACTCAAATCCCTACTCCCTTACTGATTGATGAAAGTGGAATGTCTCTGCAACCAATGGCTATCTTACAGCAGAGAACCATACTGAAAAAGGGAAAGCCAATTACTCAGTTACTAATACAATGGGATGGTCAGCAGCCAGAGGAAGCTTCATGGGAGGACAAAGAAACCATTGAACAAGCCTATCCTCAATTCAACCTTGAGGACAAGGTTGTTTTCAATGGGGGAGGTAATGTAACAGTCCCACATTGGCGAAATAGAGAAATGCTGACCCAAGGACCGAATATCTCAGCTAAGAAAGCAAATGATGAGCACATGATTGAGAGTCAGGATGGGAAAAAGTTAGTTGGGCCAGAAGGACACGTGGCTGATCCTCCTTGGATCATGCACCCACGAAGAAGTGACAGGAAAAAGCAAGAGAATGTGCGTTTGACAGACTACGTGCGTGGCAACTGAGCATCTTTTTATCATGACCTCTCAGGATGAATCAAGGCAGAAAAGAATGTTGCATTGTTTCTCTATTCTCTCTCTCTCCCCTTATTCTTCTAGCTTCTCATCTTTATTCTTCTGCACTCTTCCTTGTACTTCCTTATCAGTGCAACATTTTTAGCCAAATTAATAATACAAACACTGCCCTGAGTATATTCCATCACTGTTCCATTACAATTCCAATTATTCTAGCTTACTTGTTACAAATACACCCCTCATAATTACATAGGGGTGATAGGGTAATAATTACAATAGAGAGAGAGAAATGAATAGAATTGTAAAATTTTAAATAGGAGTAGGTAACTTTGGAATGACAACATATTTTTATATAATTTTGAGAGTAATAATTACTTTTCTTAATATGTGTGAATTAGGTAAAAGTGACTTATATTAAGGGACAGAGAGAGTATATATATATCTTTTTCACCACACATCTCTTTATCTCTCTTCAACATAGTAATTTTCATACATTTATTATTACTCTCTCCTATTATTAAATAGAGTATTTTAGTCTAAACATATCAAATTCTTAGATCATTTACTTATTTCTTTAATCTACGTGAAATCTTTAAAAATACTTAACTTATGGGACGGAAGGAGTATTCGGTAAGTGTCCTATTCTTAATTTATTAATTTTTGAACTCCCCTAACTTCATGTCGGCTGCCATTATTTAGATCACTCTCTTTTACTGTACTGCCATGGTACCAAAAAATAATTAAATCATACTCACTTGTTAAAACTTATTTCCTCCGGTCCTATTTATAAAATTTTTTTGGGGTTTTTCACTCCCATTAAGAAAAGTGGATAAATTTGTTAGTGGCATTGAAAATGTGAAAATTTGATATACTTTTTCAAAACTATCCCTATAATTATTATTGGAACTCTAAAAAATTTGACTTTATAGGGGTGTTAGTGGAAAGAAGTAATTAAATGTTATTGAAAATTGGAAAGGGGTCTTATAAATAGGACCAAAATAAAAAACACCAAAAAGGTCTTATAAATAGGACCGGATGGAGTAATTGAGTATATTTGATTTTTTTTTATTTTAGAAAAGTTGTATTGAAAATGAAACAAAAATTAGATGAGATCATTCATTTATAAAACTATTTTAGGAATAATTGTGTTAAAAATAAAAAGTCAATTAACTTTTTTTTAAAATTTGAGACTAATATATATATATATATATATATATATATATATATATATATATATATTTCCGGAGGGAGTATTGATTTAAGTATATCTCCAATCCTCTAAAACTTAGCTTTTGCTGTAGAATTTTAAGAGTAGGTGCGTATTTGGTATAACTGGTAAAAATTTTTATCCATAATTATCTGTTAAAATTATAATCTATATATGTTCGGCTCTTAGCTGAAAAATGAATTTAGATTAATTTGTTTTGTTTTGTTTCAATGGTGTAAAAAAAATATTATTTTTATTGAGTAAATTACAGAAAAAGGTATGAAGTGATAAGAGATAGTTAACGTAAGCGTGGATTACAAATTTATATGGAGTAAAGTAATATAATTTAATAGTTGCAAAAGGTAGCATTAAAATTTAAAATAAAAAGACAATTTCAATAGAATTCCTTTATATCCACAAGGAGTTGGTCCAATTCTGTATTCCCAGATATCCTCCAAGATGAATTGACAAAGGTTTGATCGCTAGAAATGACATTTACTTAGAAATACAATCATGCACCATGAAAAAATTAGACCATTGCATAGTTGCTCATTCCGTCCGGATTCCCTTGATAAACAAAATTTAGAAATGCTTTTTTTTTTTTATGAACCAGGGTGTCCACCCGCATAACTGGGTGACTAATCCCTCGCACCACGGTCGGGCCCTTTCGAGGGCGATGCTCTCAGTAAGGCTTGCTCCATTCACATGCGCATCGGATACGATTCGAACCCACGACCACATGCTTAAGGAACACAAGCCCCTTCCACTTGTGCCAGCCTCCACTGGTAAAAGAAGTTGAGCCACTAAGACAGGCAAAGAAATATAGTTGAACAATTAAAAAAATATAAATGTACGTATAAGATAACTCCTACAACTGGAGACGAAGTTTCAAAACTCATGTCTGAAATTTAGTACACAGAGAAGGTTGATGCAAGAAGGAAATTTAACATTCTTCGTCTTGTTTTTATAAACAAAATTAAACATTCTTCCTTTTGATCATGTGATTAACAGGCCTTGTCCTGACCTATTTTGAGCCCTAGGGCAAAAAAATTTTGGAACCCTTATTCATAAAAAAATTGTTAAAAAAAATTCAATTAAAATATGAAATATTTATATATTTAATCAATTAAAACAATAAAAATAGGTATTATTAAAATAGAGTTGAAATAAATTAAAAAAGTTAATATAGGTAATAAAAACTCTTTTTCATTTTTCATGTTACTCCTTTCGTTCTTAGATGTGCCCTGAGTGATTATGGTGCCTACAACGTGACTATGCCACCTATTGATGCACCTCAAGATCCTCCATATAAAACTAAGAGGGAGATCATGAAAATATGATCAACTGTTGTGTTTGAGGCTTCAAGTAATATCCGAATTACTATGCTTCCTGCAATTTTGTTTTTTAATTTGATCTAGTCAAAATTAATATCAAAATATATTAAAATTTGGCTTGTGATTCAGTGTTTGTGCTTCATAAGGGGAGAAAGACTTTAGATAGTTTATATAGCAAGAAATAATGAAAATCGTATGTTAATGTATCAAATAACATAGACAATTATGCCTGAGATGTCACTTTTAACTTGGGAGAAGACATTTTATATTGCTAGCTAGTTCAGGTAAAGCATTCACAGATTCAATTCTTTTGCTTCATTTAAGATTGAATGTTTATTGGATTTCAAGGTGTAAGGAATGAATGTTAGATGATATGTTTTAACCAAGATATGAGCTAATGAGGCTGGTAAATCGCAATATATTTGTAGCTAATTAGTTCCAATTTCTATGTACCTGCTATAACTTGTGAAAATTCTTATTTGGCTTTTTGACTACATGGGGTTTTTCCCCCTCTCCTCCCAGGGGATGGCTATTGATTCTTACTTCTTACCATTTTCCTTGTATGCATTGAAGTGCTTGGAAAAATCAGAAGAAAAAAGACATTAACATAGT
Source organism: Crotalaria pallida (assembly GCA_037953625.1). NCBI lineage: Eukaryota > Viridiplantae > Streptophyta > Magnoliopsida > Fabales > Fabaceae > Crotalaria > Crotalaria pallida. Next base: position 82,339,979 of record CM075655.1, on the reverse strand, counting down.
TACTCAAAGGAGACCCTTCTTTGCTAAAGATGTCTCCCTCTTCTGATTTATTTCCTGTTGCAGGTGTACTTAACAAAACACCACAAAAATTGAAGGTTAGGTTGTCTACCATAGAACCTACTTTGCAGCAAGGACATGACCAGTACCTTTTTGAATAGCAATGTTGCTCTACAAATTGTGTATAAAATATGGGTATTCCATGATCTAAAAGAATGTTATTTAGTCTATTTTTTCCATTAAATTTTAGCTAGCTGTTGCTTTTGTGTGTTTATTTTATTTTTAATATTTTGAACTGATGTAATATAGTGACTCAATAGAATGCTAAAGACATTCTCTATATTAGATTGTTAAGATTTGAGCTCTTTATTTATAGGCAATTAATAATATAAAGTTTGTAAATTATTTTAATTATTATTGTGTTAAAAATTCTTCAGAATTTAAAATGGCTTTATCAAGTTAAAAGGATTTATTTTTTTTTATATAAATAAAGGCTATTGATGCAACGACAATATTGTTGCCGATAATGGGTACTGCAACGACAACTTTGTTGTTTCAAAAATCAAGGGTGTAACGACAATGTCATTGTCAATGATACTAAGCCATTGACAACAATAATTGTCGTTACCTAAATGGTAAGTCACGTCAGCAATACTATATCTTTGGCAACGACATTTATCGTTGCCAATGATACTAACCCATTGAAGGTAAGCCACGTCACCCTGTTGTATTTTATTTTGGCAACGACAGTATTTGTAACGACATATGTCGTTGCAAAACCAGTGTGAATCGCAACAAAGTCTTGTCGTTGCCATAGTTATATTGTCGTTGCGATACTTTTTCGCTAAGCGAAAAATGTTTTTCGCAATGACTTTTGTCGTTGCAATTGGCCGACTTTCTTGTAGTGTAAGAAAGATGGTTAATTTAGTTAGTTGCATTGTAAATATGAACATTTGATATGTTTTTTCTCTTTTCAAAACTACCCTTATTATAAGCTTTATTGAGAATCTAAAAAGTGTTGAGTAAATAAGGATATTGGAGGAAAAAAGTACTTTATTGTCATTGAAAATTGGTATAAGGTCTTGTAATTAAAGACAAAATAAAATTCTCAAAATGTTGTTATATTCAGGGACTGAGGGAGTCAGTTATAAAAATAAAGTTAATTAGTTTACCTATTTATAATTCAAGTGAGCAAATGAAAAAACAAATTAAGATATTATGCTGAAAATCATTAATAATCGAAAGACAAAAAAATATGTAACTATTAATTTTTTAAAAAAGTAAAAGTACTATTGAAAAAAATTTTGGACCCCTAAAATTTTTGGGCCCAATGCGATCGCCCTCAACGTCCTTACCTAGGGACGGCCATGATTGACATTCTTTGTATGGCTCTTTGTCCTGCTTAATCAAATTTTAGTGCTGGCTTAAGAGAGAGGGCAACGAGTGTGATCGCCCTAGGGTCAACAAATTTAAGGGTCCATATTTTATTTAATAATACATTTATTTTTGAAAAAAAAATAATAGTTGCAGTTTTTTTATCTTAACCATCATTAATTTTTATTGACTTGTTTGATTTTTACCAAAATAATGGGACGATGAGAGTATCTCTTACATATATATACTACATTTTTAATTAATTTACTTTTAATTTTTTTTATGAATTAAGAATCCTAAATTCTTTTTCGCCATGGGCTATAATAGAGTAGGACACTGAGAGGTTGTCAGAGACTTTAGTATATGAGAAGATAAAGTTTTTTGCCCCACCTTACTTAATGTGCTTTTCTTATTTTAAAAGATTTTACCTTTTCATTCACTACATACGTAATAGCTTTTATTATTTACTTATTTTAGAAATTGAGTGGTGAAGACGACTGAAGAGTGTTACCTAATCCTTTCTGCATAAATTTGGTTCCTCAAAATCTGCCTAATATTTTGTGGGTTTTTACAACTTCCTATATATAGTTACCTAACTTAATATCTTTCTTAAAGTCTTGGCCCTTATCTCCAACTGTTTCCTGTCTCCTATTCTTTGGACATTCATCCTCATATATGCATCTATAAATTTTGACATACATATATACATCTTTTGTTTTAATTGAAAAATTTCCAAGTGCAACTAATTGTTTATATGTTTACATAGATGTATTAGCTACTTCTACAAACACGGATATCACTGGGTTGCTAACACCTTCCTCACTCGTGATATTGATGGTGCACTCTCATAACGTTGATGGTGTTTGACGTAACATGTAGTCTTTAATTTGCAAAGCTCAATTATCATATGGCAGCAATGGAAGGGGAGCACAATCACAATGATAACAAGGAGCTTAAACCACTCCTTGTGTATGGGCCTCCATTAGTCTTCCAACTTTTTGAATCAAACAACTCTCACAAATACCATTTCTTGAAAGCTTTCTCATCTGATCTCCCTCTACTCCAATTTCTCACCACTCAAAATGTTGAACCTTCATCCATTAGAGCCATACTCTGCAACCCATACCAACAAGTCACAGCCGATGTCATCCGGCTTCTACCTTTTCTCGCCATCATCGTCACCACCAGCATTGGAACGAACCACATAGACTTGCCTGAGTGCCACAGTCGCGCTGTTAAGGTTGTTAGTATTGGAGCCTTGTTTGCTGATGATGTTGCTGACATGGCCATGGGATTGTTGATTGATGTCTTGTGCAATATTTCTGCTGCTGATCGATATGTTAGGAATTTGGTTCCATCTAAGTTGTGGAACCTTCCTCTCGGTTCCAAGGTACTCAAATTTTCTTTTGCTTTATGTGCATGTTCTTTACATTTTGATCAACATTGTTTCTATTTTGCAGTTGGAGCTGCAATATCTTAGATGTATATACTATGGTATATGTATACTAGGCTTGCTCAAGTGTTTGTTGTGTTTTGTGTATAATTCAGTGAGTAGTTTAAATTTATGAGGATGTTTGTTGTGATGATTTGTCTAATAAAGATTAAGAAGATTAATAGGCCCATTAGAAAAATGTTAAATGTAGATATTAATTATAATTATATGTTTTCTAAAATATTCTTTTGATATTGAGATGTTGCCACTTGTATGATTGGCTAATCTTCATTCTACAATTTTATTATGGTATATATAAGTCTTGTATTGTTCAACACAATCAATGAAACGAATTAAGTCTCTTTTGTTAGTTTTTATCTTCTTTTTTCTTTGATTTTTAGAGATTGACCATCTCGAATGCTGGTTAACAATGTAGCTTAAATTCTTAGGCCAAATATTGAGTCATTTTTGTTGCATAAACCTGTTACAATGTTTAGGGTTATTTTACTTAGTGACAACTTGCACTTGGCTTTGTGTTTCAGCTAGGAGGCAAGACAGTAGGGATTGTTGGATTGGGAAGAATTGGAGGTGAAGTTGCTAAAAGGCTGGAGGCGTTTGATTGCAGAATTATGTACCATTCTAGGAGCAAGAAGCCATTAGTGTCATACCCTTTTTATTCTAATATTGTGGAGCTTGCAAGCAATAGTGATGTCCTTGTGCTTTGTTGTGCATTAACAGAGCAAACAAGGCACATATAGTTAACAGGGAAGTGATGTTGGCATTAGGGAAGGAAGGAGTTATTGTCAATGTTGGAAGAGGGGCCGGGCTCTAATTAATGAAAATGAATTGGTGCAATGTTAGATTAGAGGGGAGATAAAGGGTGCTGGTTTGGATGTGTTTGAGAATGAACCTAATGTTTCCAGAGAGCTCATCACAATGGATAATGTAGTCCTATCCCCACATGCTGCTGCATTGACTTCAGAGTTCAGATTGTTTCTATGATACATGTGACTTTGTATCGAAGAGTCTTGAAAAATTCTTTCTTAAGTAAAACAAGGCAACCTATTTATTCTGTAAATTTTACTAGCACTCATGGATACAACATTGCAACATTGAAACAATATATTAGATGATCCATGCAACGGGTGCGAACATACTTTTCGTGTGCAAATTAAATAAAATTTCTCATTTATATTCATCTTTTTAGATTATTTTCTATTCGAAGTTACTTTTTTTATATCAAATATGTCTTTTGAATTATTCTAGTTTTTGTTGTAAGATTGGTCCTCTAACTCACTTTATGTTATGATATTAATTTTTTTTAAGTTATTTTTCCTTTTGTTTTGCATCTTAAATTCCATTTTCTAATTATATAATTTTAAAAACTAATGGAGAGATTTTGAAGATTTTTTTTTTTTTACTTTGAACTCAATGATACAAAAATTATATACATAAATTAAGGATAAGTGTGGCGTAGTCAAGGTTGTCAAACTCGCGAATTTACGTAAACTCGTGAGGTCAAGGTAAACTCGACTCTTGAACTCGACTCGTAAACTTGTACGAGTTTACCTCGAGTCCACTTATTTTAAAATTAACCTATAGATAACTTTCATAGCTTCCATTTCATAGTTTTTACTCTAAAAATTAAACATAAATATTTAAATGTTGCTATAGCATATAAGAACCCAATAAATAATATTAGCAAACCAACTTAACAACAACCAAATATGATGGTTTTATGATTTAAGTGGTTAGTTAAGTAAAAATAGTGGTTATAGTGTTATTTTAGTGAAAATATCGTTCAAAGATTGATCAGTGTCCTCTTTGTTAACCGTTGGATCATGTACAAATTTTTATATACGCTTCCTAACTCGTTTATCTTGACATCCGACGGTGAAAATTTTGTTTTGAGAAGTAAAAGCTCAAGAAAATTCAAATATCTGTAAGGCCACTGCTGTTTATCCGAGTTTGCACAAGTTTACCCGAGTTTGCACGAGTTTACCCGAGTTTAGTGGGAAGCGAGTTTGCATGCGAGTTGACTCGATTCTATGGGTAAGATCGTAAACTCGTACGAGTTTACGAGTTAAGTCGCGAGTTTGACAACCTTGGGCGTAGTAAAAAAAAACCTTTGGAGGAGACTAAATTTTTTAAAAAAAAATCAAGACCAAAATATAAATAGAAAATAACTTGTGAGATCAATTTAGTAATTTGCCTTTAAGTAAAGTCGGTCATTTTGGTCATAGTTTTGGTGTTCATCAGTTCATTAGGCCAAAACCATTTGAAGCCCACTGTGCTTTGGCTTTATGAGTCAGTATCTTACCCCGAGTGGATAGGAAAAAAATTATTAGCACTCTTAAGATCTTACTTACCTCCATCTCGTTATAAACTTATTGCAAAACTATCCCCATCATCTTATTCTCTCTTCACCAACCAACCCCTCCATCCTCACTCTTACTCTCTTCCTTTTACTCTCCTTTGTATTTTCGAGATCTTTACCACATTCTCACATCCTTCTTCTCATTTTCGACTTCTTTTCAATTGGTCTGCGTTTTTTTTTTTTTTAAACTTTTTCACACAAATTTTGATAGACTATCCGAATACACAAATTCATACATTCAATTAGACTATGCGAATGTTTAAAAAAAAAAACAAAAAAAAAAACAAATGCAATCAGATACGATGTGATGTTTTGCATATCCTTTTTGCCGCACCTTGAATTTATTAACCTTGAGAAGTATCAAATGATAAAAAAAAAAATGAAGAAAGTAAGGAAACAACAGAGCCTTTTAGCATGGTGCCCAAAGTCAAAGGGACACCATGGTGCCGGTTTCATGACCCGTTGGCACCAGTTTTACCGGTTAAAGGACTTCTACAGGAAACAATTATGTTACTTTATCTTAAAAACCTATGCCCGTTTTCCGTTCGATGAGTTGTCAACGTCTCCTATCCAATTCAATCTTGCAACTGACAAATATTAATACACAAAAAAGGCTTATTGCATTCAAACATGTAACTGCCATTCATATAATAAACATAAAAAGTACTACTACGGTAAACAATCAGATGACTAATACTCCCTCCGATTTTATTTACAAGATCCTTTTGAAATTTTTCACTCCCAAAAAAAAAAGTGGATAAATTTGTTAGTGGCATTGGAAATGTGAAAATTTGATATACTTTTTCAAAACTACCCTTATAATTATTATTGAAACTCTAAAAAGTGTTGACTTTATAGGGGTGTTAGTGGAAAGAAGTAATTAAATGCTATTGAAAATTGAAAAGAGGTCTTATAAATAGGCCAAAATAAAAACCCCAAAAGGGTCTTATAAATAGGACCGGAGGGAGTATTTTACACTAAATTAATACTCCATCCGTTTCATATGTAGTGTGTTTTAAGGTTATGCATGAGTTTTAAGAAATTGTTAAATGATGTAAGATTTATTGCATTGCCTCAAGTGGTGCGATCCTGCCAACTTGAGAACTTGGGAATGGAGCCTGAGACTAAGAAGTCTCAGGTTCGATTCCTGATTAACACACCCCGCTGGGAGAGGCATAGGAACACGACCCCGTGCATGATTAATCTCAAGGGTTCCCTGGTATTAAGGGAATGAGTAATTAACTAAATAGTGCACATGATGATGTATAAGAACCTACATATAGGACAAGAGCACTTTCAACATTTTCCATTATTTAAAGACAAATTACTAACCAAATTCGTAACAAATACATACACCTAAATAATTAAAGAGATGATGTACAAGGAATATAAACCCACGTAAATATCAAAAACCGCTGCATGCATTGCCACATGCATTTATAGTGTGTCAGTATTAATTAGGGTTAGGGTCAGGGTTACGTTCGAAATAGGCGTTTACAAGTTACTACATTGGTTAAAATTACTACATGTACCATACTTTTTATATTTGTAACATATCATTACTTCAATTGCTTTAAGTTAGATGATCTTTCGGTTATCAATATCTACATATATGCATGCAACACACTTCACTTCCGATCAAGTCCATTCCCCCTTACAATATATTTTAAATTTTCTTCCCGTATTTAAAAAAAAAAAGACCATTTTCTGGATTTTTACTACCATTGTAATTGGATAATTTTCTTACCATAAAAACAGATTAGTTGAAATAAGTCATTAAAATTTATTTTAAAAACTATAACGTACAGTTATTCATACTTTATTTTCGCTTGTAATTATCTTACAACTAAAAAAATTAAAATTGAAAAAACTGTAACAAATTATAAGCTCTAAATGTAATATAGCTTACAATGCTCATATATACACTTAGGGTTACCGTTTCATTTAAGGTCCTCTTCGCACTTTTATTTTGTCCCTAAATATAAGATCCTTTGCCAATTTTAAATGATCATTAACTACTTTGTTCGACAAACACCCCTATTAATTTAACATTTTTTAGATAATTTTGAAATAACTAAATTATTAAACATTCACGTTTCAAATACAAATAACTAAGTTATTCCACTTAATTAAATGACGTGAAATCTCCCAACCCGGCCTTATAATGGAACTTAGTTTGTAACGTTTGTCATGACTAACCAAAATATGCCTAATGTTATCATTAATTGTTTGTAACCAACAACAAATAATGGAACTTAGTTAATGATCTAAACCATCTTAATTGTTTCTAACTACTTCCACTACGATTAGGGTAAGTGTTGAGGCTAGGGTTACAGTATGGCTTGAGGCTGAGAGGTTGCTATTTTCTCTTATTTGCCTTTTGTTCATTACTCCCTTTGCTCATATATGTCGGCCACCTACTACAACAAATCTTTGGATATATATATATAGGGCACTTTATATTTCCTTTGCATGAATAATTGTTTTCTCTCTTCTTTCAATAACTATGTTATTTGTTATTCATTAATCAATGTGCGCTTTCCAAATTAAGGGTAGAATTGTATTGTTATTATAAGCTAACCACTTTCCTTCGTTCAGGAAAAATGGTTATGTATGCCATATATATAAGACCGGAGGGAGTACTTGTACAAAAATAAAACTAATGTGAAATTTAAAATGTAAGGTGACCATGGTCAATTTTTAACGGGGTCAATTTTTAAACTTGTACTCGTTCTTAAACCCGAAAAAACCCGAATATATGTGGGTCTAAATAGAATGGGTCAAGATAAGGAAGGGCTCAGGGTGACCCGCGACAGGAATCACAAGCCTAAAAGTGAGATCAAAGTAAAGCAAGTCATTGCAAGATAATAAGTTTTGATGTAAATTTAGATTCAAAAATTTCACTTATGCCATTTATTGTTTACAAGATGGCATTTATATAATACCGTACAACAAAGATAACAAAAATAGGACTTTTGGTAGTAAATAATTGATGTATTGTATAAATGACGTCATTTAATATATGATGTATTGTATAAATATATAATATAAAAATAAAATATAAACATGTTTACATCAAAAGTTAGTATATTGTAACATATTGTAACATTACAATTTTATCCCCTTAAATTTTCTTGGAAAATTAGGAGTCATTGATGAAAAAAAAACACATAGATAGTCAAACCAATTAACAAGGGCAAAAATGAGAAAAATCAATAAATGATTAATAGTAAATATAAAGTGACTTATAATTAGGACAAAAAAACTGTCTAAAATGTGACCTATATGACTATATATATATAAGACCGGAGGGAGTACAAATTAAAGGTTTTTTCACTTTTTTGTTACAGTTCCACGGTAAGAAAAAACTATAAATTAAAGATTGTATTACTAAAACATTGTGGTGTCATAACTCGTTCTGCATGTTGGACAAAAAAGTGAGAAAAAAGTAGTCAATGTGTCAGAAAAATTTCATTCGCCAAAAGTAAATAGGCACAAGCAGACAAAAAATATAACGAAAATTACATAACGGGATGAAGATATAATGGAGGGTAAAAAAAAAAACAATAACCCACAACAACCGGGTGGTGCATTTGGAGTAGCAAATCTCAACCATTGAATATATATACCCCAGATCCAAAGGTTTCATATTATGGCACCACTGGTGTGGCTTTGACCTTGGGCACCATACTAAACGTTGCCCTAACTGAAATCCCACCACGAATAAGAATCATAAACTTGTGGAACACAACCAAATTGAAGATGTACTGCAGCTAATATAAACATCCAAGTTAACAATGTTATTTAAGTTTTTATTTTTTTTTTTTTTCATTGGAATAAGTTGGACAACTCAATCAACCATTTGAACTTATTTTTATTTTTTCAAATAAGTTAGCTCATTGATTATCTTGACCAACATGGTTATTATTCAAACCTTCTTTGATGCCATCAATTAACCAAACAATTTTCCATGTCATTACCAACTTGTTTACTCGCTTATATGTTTTCTTTAATAAGCAAATTTATATTTGCTTATGGTTCAACTTGGTTACAACCCCATAAAATATTTGTTCTTATCATTGTTCAAACAATGATTAAATCGATTATCTTGGACAATGTCGTTCAAATGCCACCACCCCTCCTTGACTAGCCACCAGGTTAGTTGTGATACAAAATTAACAAATCTTAAATTAAGATCTTAACTTCGAAGGCCCGTGCATCATGCAACCCCTACCACTCTAACAATCTTGGGAATGACGGAAACCGAGTCTATCTAGGCTAAGAATCGCTGACACTCGTGTTGTTCATACAATAAAAACAAGGAAAATATGGCAATTGAGATCTCCAAGACTTTTTTTATTGATTTTTTTCTTAACAAAATTAATTTTCCTTTTCTCTTTCACAATTATCCATATTTCCCCGTAGAATGTGACATTGGAGCTTAAGCACAACGAAAGACTTCGAACCCTAGTAATTTTACACATACCAGAATTTGAAAAAAAAAAAAAAAAAAAAAAAAAAAAAAAAAAAAAAAAAAAACACAACAACAACAACAACAACAAACAGGCGAGACAACCCAAAATGGAGAACCAAACTACTTTCATCTCATTTGATCAAAACACGATTCAGAGGGTTTCATTATAACATTCGAATTGACGAATTTATTTGGATAGGCCATCTGAATATACAAATCTGAAACAACAAATTTGTATATTCGGATGGATTATCTGAACATACAACGAAAGGATTTAAAAAAAACACAGACACCAAGTTGAAGGGTGAAAAAAAAAATTAAACTGATGGATGCAAGCAACAAATACAGGATGTCCATAGAATTTCCCCGAAAAAAATATAAGGAAACATCGAAGTGCATTCCATTCACATATTTATTATGGATGGTAGAAATTCACAAGCTCCGATAACCAATAAACATCTTAACTAAAAAAAACAGACGAATCTAGGTAGGATAGCATGAAAACTTCAGCTTTGTGCACTCTGGCTTTAACATGCAGCAATTAAGGTAACCGGAAATGTTTGAATTCGATACAAGCAAAAGGACATATCAGAAAGTTGACTATGTTTCACAACTTAATACCTTGTTTACATCTGATGCAAAGCCAGAAACTACGATTAGAAAGTTTATTCGCAGCCCTCTTGCACTGAAAGCACCAATTTAAGCATTCTTTTCTATGCGCTTCTTTGAGTTGTTTATCCGCCGAACCTTCACCAAAGCTTTTTGTAAATCCTAAAACCAAACAAAAGTGGAGATCATCCATAACAGTGGATTGAGATATGACTAGGGATATAAAAATAAATTAATGCATAATTATATTTTTTTTATTTTCCTCAAGCCCAATTGACCCGAGACAACTACTAATAAGCCTAACCACATGATGCAAAAAGCTAGCCCAAGTTGTGTAAGCAGTCAAATGCCTGGCCTAAGACATCCACCAAACAGAACTTCCATTTCGAAGTTGTTGCTAGTTCCTCTCATATCGTTTTGTAAGACTCACTACTTAATCCAAAGAGGGATCAAAGTGTGGAACTAGACGAATTTAGTTGGGGTTGCCAAAGAGAACAAAAATCATTGATGAGGAGGGCTTAATTCAAGAATCTCCTTTAAAAAATTATTCATTGCCTCCCTCGTGATACACATGCTAGGCCTAACAGCCCTCTAACCACATGACTTAAAGGCCGATGTATCAAAGGAGCTGGCAGACTCAACAGTCAACACCATCGTAGGGTCATTCTAAATATTTAGGAATCTCGGACCTAGTCTAATGCAATTCATCAATACTCATCTCATTCTTCTATCTTTCTGATATGCAATTCACAATGCTTGCAAATGGATTTGGGATTGAAACGAAAACAATTATTATGTTGACAAAAGATTTGTCTTAAAGTGGCATAAGAAACTCAAGACTGAAAAAAGAGTAAAAGACTATTTCCAGTAAAATTTATCACCCATGAGGGATTTAGGCAGCTGTCTAAGCAGCAGCCTATGGGTTGCCAAGGCCCTGCAATATCTTCTAACATAACTCAACCAAAGTAAGATTTGGGGTTAGGATATAAATCGGACAAATGAAGAGAAATGAAGTAACAACTGGCGACCAATGTCATAAAAGTTTTAATTTGTGAATTTCCAATCATAGGTTTCCAAATTTGGGCCAGTCAACTTACAAGCCGATAGCAATTTTGCCAGCCAAAAAGTTGCATAATATATAACCTATAACAATTTTGAATAGAAGGTGCAACTGATGTAGCATTTTATATGATTACCAATAAAAAAGCAAAGAGCATAATTTTTAGGAAAGCAGTTCTCAGGATTTATACTAATTTCCCAAGGATAGAGTAACAGAACAAACCCACTTAACTCAAACGCTAATTAGTTGTTTCCACAATGATTCAGCAAGCTTCAAATATCTTGGTTAAAGTATTAAACCTGCAAATCATAACTGAAAAATCTAATTTTCTTATAACAGTAGAAGTTAGTTTCAAATTTACCTCCTCGGTAAGATCCTTTTGCATTGTCTCAGGGGTCCAAAGATTCTCCAAATTGTAGTAAGCTCTAGCCTTTTCTTCAAGCGCATGAATTATCACTCTACCTGACCAAAAAGAAATGAACCAGTACGACATAAAAAACAAGGCTGTCATAATAGAACCACAAAGCCAAATATCTAACTTGATTTATTCCTCAACAAAACAATCAAAAACCTATGAAAATGGATACTGAAATAGTTGCCATGTCCGTGGTGGAACGTAATTGTATCAGACACTTCACAAACACTTTTGGACACTCTTAAATGTATTTTCCTCTCTTTTTTAAGTTTACTTTATGAGTTGAATTACTATTATAAGTAAAAATGACACAATAACTAGATAAATGTTAATATCTTATTAAATTTATATTGACTCAGACTAACTTCTAAAATATTATTTCTGTCATTCGATTTAGGATTAGTTTTATATCTACTATCACAGTCATAGGCGCAGTCATATCCTATAAATTTTTTAAATCTATTGTATCCCTGTGCGGCTGTGCCTATGCTGTACCATATCCGTTTCCATGAAACAATCAATAATCACTAATCCAGATTATCATAAATTAGCAATAAGGTAGTGGGACAATAGAAGCAATAGATACCAGAGTCAACGACAATCCACTTTCCTCCAGCTTGCCCTTCCACACTAGGTAGCATCATTCTTTCAGCTCCTTTCTGCTTCTGCTTAGCCTAATTACGCAAAAAAGTATAAATATAAATAACTTGAAAGAGACTAAATTAAAAAAATAAATAAATAAAGGGAAACTACACTAACCTCCCTTAAGGTTGCACTTAAATACACCCAATACATTAAAAACCACACTATCTTTTCTTAGTGTCTATCACGATGATAGTTTGTTTTGTCATTATGCTTGCTCCTTCAGGTTTATACTATCCATTAATCTATAAATTTATACCCCTCACAACATAAACCTTAAGAAAATTCAGTGATCCCTGAGTGTAATTAAGCCTAATCTCATAGCATACTTTCCTCAACAAAAAGTGTAATTAAGCCCAAGAGAGTAAACTAGTCAAGCTATTCGTGAACTACTGAAGCTCGGTTCATTAAATACTTGATCCAGCTTGTTTGTTCAGCTCATGCTCCAAGTTCAACTCGATTATGTAAACAAGTCTAGCTCTTGTTTGTAGGCTCCGCATTAAGAGCATTAATGATTAGCTCTACGTATATGTGTTTTACTATAATTACATTAACATATTTAATTTTAATATTAAATTAATTTTTTTAATTCAAATATTGACGCCTCTGCTAACCTCTGCTCCTCTTGTAGCATAATTTCCTCAAAACAAAAAAAGCTTAAATATATTTTTGTTCCCCGAAAACTCGGTTACTTTTGGTTTTAGTACCTATAATTTTTTTTATCCAAAATTTTGGTTTTAGTCCCTATTATTTTTTTTCATCCTGAAATCATCCAAAATTTCCGTAAAATTGTGACAAGTCTATACATAATATTGTGACAAGCCTATACATATGAGGGTGACACTTATCATTTATGTTCTTTTATTTTATTTTTTTAATTTAAAAAGTGACAAGTGTTAAAATCTTGTGCGTAGGTTTGCATGTAAGGCTCTCTACTCCCTAAGTAAGTCTCTCGATCATTTCTCTTTTGATTTTGATCCTAGTGATGACGATATCACTGATAATCTGATATAGCCAATTGAAATGCTAACACATCATCCTAAAACCAAAATATTTTTTTTTTTGAACTAAGGGTGTCCTTAGGCCTACAACAAAAGACTAATCCCTTTCGAGAACAATAAACCGATAAAAAAAAATGCAAACTATTCGAGTTTCTCATTATTCAATTCCAGAACTTCAAAATTTAAAGCGTGGTTATTTTTTTTAAAAAAAAAAAAAAAGGGAATGAACGAACCTGCCTTGTAAATAAGGGCTTGAGCGATGTTCTTAACGTGCCACGTGGACCTTCCAGTGGCGAGCACCATGAAATCAGCCCAATCGCAGTGTTTGGGAACAGGAATCACTTTGACATCGTCAGCTTTAACGTCTGTTAGAACCTTCTCTATCTCCTGCAGCTCCAGCACGCTGTTTTTGTTAACGCCGTCAATAACGGACGAAGATGAAAACGTTCTCTTCCATAATGGAAGAAGAAGAGAGGGCTGTGAAGAGGATGAAGAGAGGGAACAGGTTCGAGATCGTAGAACCGGCCACATGGGATTCGGAACCCGTATCAACGCTGCTGAGACTGAGAAATGAGAATATGCGTGGAAGCGAGTAAGCGAGAATGTTCGATGTGTGAAAAAACCTTGCAGGTGGTGTTGCGTTTCAGCGTTTGGGATTAAAACGACGTAGTCTGTTTCTTTTAATATTTTTTTAGTTGGTGTGGGTTGGGCTTAGCCCAAAGCTCCGGTCCTCTTTTTTATGGAGATTTGATTTTTGGCCCCAAAAGTGAGATTTTGGCCCCATTTCAATTTTTCGTGAAAAAAATACCTTTTTATGTGTTAATTTTTCCGTCCCTCACAAGACGAAAAATTCCATCTACCGAGTGATGGAAAAATTTCATCTCTAGAGAGAAAGAAAATTTTCATCTACCGAGAGACGGAAAATTTTCATCACTCGAGAGACGGAAGAAGTTACAGGAGGAAAAATTCCATTGTTTTCCTTTTGCAGCAATATATTCACACCCTCAAGGCTTCACTCCAGGAGGAAATGTCACGACATGCCCCTCTTTATGGTGCTGGTTTGGAGGCTCTATCAATGAAAGAATTGGAAACTCTATCACGCATTCATGAAGAAGGGTTGAGGCAGATCCATGCCCTTCATCAGCGCAAAGGGAGTCCTGCTGGGAGTCCTCTTGTGAATCCCCATACCATGCCTCACAACCATGGGTTGTATCTTACTGTGTCACCCCCAATGGCTGTGGGACTGCCTTCCTCAATCATCCCCAATGGGGTAGCTATCCATAGCAATGGGAACATGAATGGCGCAGTTGGACCCTGGTTTAACCACTCTTGAATTCTCGGGTCTTAGGATGTTATTCTTTTTGAGTCATTTCTTTTGCATTTTGGCTGGTAGAACTGTTGGAGCATGATGTTGGGTAAAGGAGTCCCGTAAATTAGAAATGTTGGGTGAAATTTTTGCCTTACATATATCTAAGTTCGAGGGAGCAAATCCAATGGAACTATCAGTTGCCAACTTATTTTTGAGAGGAAAAAAAAGTTAATTACAGGCTTATTTTTAGTTTCCATTTTCCATAGTCTAATATTGCTACATAATTAGCGGAAGTGGTTGAATCTATTTTATCCTGGCCAGAAGTGAAGCGCTGTTAGAAACTTGATTGATAGAGTTTGATTGAATACGCAATCTACAGAGAAAATTCTTTTCCCTCCTCTGTAACTTCTTCCGTCTCTCTCGGTAGATGGAAATTTTCCGTCTTTCTAGAGATGAAACTTTTCCGTCACTTGGTAGATGGAATTTTTCCATCTCATTAAAGACGGAAAAATTAACACACAAAATGGTATTTTTGTTCACGAAAAATTGAAATGGAGGCCAAAATCTCACTTTTGGGGGCCAAAAATCAAAACTCTTTTTTATGAGTTTTGATTTTGGGTTTTAATGGAAATTAGTCCTCAAACCCAGGTTTTATCCCCAAACGCCATTTTAAATGGGAAATGTCCATATTGCCCTTTATTATTTAAAACACAAAAAAACAACCTCCAAACACCAAAAACTTAAAACCCAAACCCAAATATCCAAACCCCCAAACCACATTCCTTCACCATCTCACAAACCCCTCTTTCTTCTCATCTTCCACCATTAAACCTCCTTCACTCCAAAAAAAAAAAACACACTCCAAAAAGACAAGTTTTTTTCTCTTTCACGTTCAAAAAGAGTACCAATGAACGTTCCATACTTCTTGAAGGTAAAATTCATGTATTTCTTTTTTTACGTTACTGTGTAAATTCCGACAATCCAGTGTCGGAATTTTTTAGGATTGCGACACGGGTATGTAGGAAATTTTTAGATAGGTAGTTTGTTTAAGAGTTTTCCGACATATATATGTCGTAATTTTTTTAAATAAAAAAATTACTCCCTCCGTCCATTTGGGAGATTTCACGTTCATTAAGAAAGTTGATTAATTTAGTTATTTGTATTGGTAATGTGAACTTTTGATGTGTATTTTCAAAATTACCCCTATTAATATTATTGGGAATCTAAAAAATGTTAAATAAGTAGGGAAGTTTGTGAAAAAAAGTAATTAATGATCATTGAAAATATGTATGAGGTCTTATAAATAGGGACAAATAAAATAAAAGTGTCAAAAAGGTCTTATAATTAAGGACGGAGGGAGTAAAACACTGTGTAAATTTACGACGACCTTTTGTTGGAATTTTGAAATTTTGATACCCCTGTGTCAGAAATTCAAAATTCTGACACTGGTTCGTCGGAATTTTACAGCGTCGGAATAATAAAAAAAAAACAAACACTAACAACGAAAAGAAGACAAATGGGTTTGCTTAAAACATAACAATGAACAAAAAACTATTAAAAATGAAAATCTAACTTCAAACAACCTATTAATCATCTAACCTAAACCCTAAATGAAAAAACCCAAAAGAAAGGAAAGAAGACAAAGGAAAAAGAAGACTTTGAAAGGGAGAATGGAAAGAAGATAGAGAAAAAAGAAAATTTTAAAAGGGAGAAAGAAGATTGTGAAATGGGAGAGGGAGAGTGGGTGTTAGAGAGGAAAGAATGGAAGAGAGAGAGAGAGAAGAGAAAATGGGGTTTGGGATTTGAAGGGGTAATAGTGGAATAAAAAAATTGGGGTTTGGTGGATAAAATGTGGGTTTGGAGACTAATTCCTGGTTTTAATTCTTTGACCTACCTTTTGGGCTTTTGACCACCCTTTAATATTTTTTTTCAAAAATACTCCCATCATCTTCTCTTCTTTTTCAACAACCCCCCTCCCCCTTCTTCCTCTTCTTCCTCCCCACCCTCCACACCACATTGTCTTCTTCGTCTTCACTCGCCACCCCCTTCCCTCCATCTTTTTCTTTTTTTTTCCTTTCTTTCTTCTTTTTCCTTATCCTTCTTCTTTTTCCTCACTTACACCCACCCACACTCACCCCCACACTCACCCTCCACTCACATATCAATTGTTCCCTGTCTTTGTTATGTAAAAGGTGTCATATGCCTATGTCGAAGCGTATGAAACATGCTTGAACCATCGACTAAGGCGTAGGTTATTTTTTAAGTTTTTATTACCCAGTACACCAATAACACGTACGTCAGGCCCAGGCGTACATGGCTTTTTTTTTCGTTTTGAACCTCCAAATATAAATTATCAACCATATTCATATTCATGTTCTTGATGTTCATAGCTATGGAGTTTTCAAAAGGTTGAAGAAGAACACATAATTCCAATATCATGTCTAGGATTCATTGTTTTAATTGAGAGATTATATGTTTCCTTTTCTGTTTTGACAACTATTAAAAGCCATATTCTTATTTCATTGTCTTAATTGAGAGATTATATGTTTCATTTTCTGTTTTGACAATTATTAAAAGACATATTCTTAATTTATTGTCTTAATTTTGATTCCTTGTTTTCCAATTTTTTCCCTTTCTGAATGCATTCTTTTTCCACCAAATTTAAAAAGAAATATGAAAAGGGAATCAAATCCTATTAATCACATTATCTCATTACCAAATTCGTTTTCCCTCATGTGCCTCATATCAAATATGAATTCGTAATCATCTTAAATGAATGGAATGTTTTCTATTTTGTTTTTGTAACTTTTTCGACACATCAATACCTTCCATTCCATCATCATTAATGTGTAAAATCAACCAACACAAAAGCAAGATCATATTTTGTAACTTTTCTCAATTTTGAATCAAGGTTATTTTCTCTCACTCACTCACACCCACTCACTCACACTCACTCACTCACTCACTCACTCACCTCCAAACTCACCCACAATCAAACCACTCACCGCCAATCCATACTGTTTTTTCGTGTAAAAGTGTCATACTCCTATGTCGAAGCGTAGAAAATATGTCGAGGCGTAGGTTTTTTTTTTGGATTTTTTAGCCCCAAGCCTTGGCGTACTGGGAAATTTTTTTTAAAAAAAAAAGCTCTACGCCTCTGTCGAGGCATATGACATGCTTCGTAGACATTGACGTAAGGCACTTTTTATACGGAAAAAATCGAGTAGTGTAGTATGTGAGTGTGGGTGAGTTTGGGGGGTGAGTGTGAGGGTGAGTTAGTGAGTGAGTATGTGAGGGAGAAGAAGAAGAATAAATAAAGAAGAAGAAGAAGAAGAAGAAAGAGAATGAGAAGAAGAAGGGGGTGAAACATAGGAAAGAGATAGAAAAATTGATCGATACCGGAGGAGGAGGAGCCAACGGAAGTGTTGCTGAATTGAATAAGAGGTTGTTAACGCGACGGAGCTAAGTCTAAATCAGAGACCAATGTTGAGGATGGGCGATTTTGCAGTGATCAAGGTCGTCAAACTCGCGAGTTTACGTAAACTCGTGAGGCCAAGGTAAACTCGACTCGTGAACTCGACTCGTAAACTCGTATGAGTTTACCTCGAGTCCACTTATTTTAAAATTAACCTATAGATAACTTTCATAGCTTCCATTTCATAGTTTTTACTCTAAAAATTAAACATAAATATTTAAATGTTGCTATAACATATAAGAACCCAATAAATAATATTAGCAAACCAACTTAACAACAACCAAATATGATGGTTTTATGATTTAAGTGGTTAATTAAGTAAAAATAGTGGTTATAGTGTTATTTTAGTGAAAATATCGTTCAAAGATTGATCAGTATCCTTAACCGTTGGATCGTGCTCAAATTTTTATATACGTTTCCTAACTCGTTTATCTTGACATCCGACGGTGGAAATTTTGTTTTGAGAAGTAAAAGCTCAAGAAAATTCAAATATCCGTAAGGCCACTACTGTTTGCACGAGTTTACCCGAGTTTACCCGAGTTTGCACGAGTTTACTCGAGTTTACCCGAGTTTAGTGGGAAGCGAGTTTGCATGCGAGTTGACTCGATTCTATGGGTAGGATCATAAACTCGTACGAGTTTACGAGTTAACTCGCGAGTTTGACAACCTTGGCAGTGATTGTAGGCGAAGACGGCGGTGGTTTGGAAAGCGATGTGATTGGAAGAAGCGGTCAGAGAAGCCATGAGATATTGAATATGGCTGTTACGAGAAAATGAAGAATGAGAGAAGAGAAAATGAAAGTGAAGAATGAGAGAGAGAGGGAGAGAGAGAGAAAGAGAGAGAGAGAGGGAGAGAGAGAGTGATGGTTTTTAAAAACACAGGGAATGCGCTTTGGGAGTTCCGAAGAGTGAGAATGGTGCTTATGAGCGAGCAAAGCTAACAAAGTGGGAAATATTTAAACAAGGAAAGTGCGAAGGCTTGAGGTGGGTGAGGGTGGAAGGAGAGATGTAATTATCATGTTAGCCCTAAGGTTGATACATTTTGCTAGATATCGTAAAGGGTGTAGTTGTAAATGACAAAATGTTGCAGTGTCATTCATTACAGTCTGTTTGCCCGAAATTGAATAAAATGGAAAAGTCGTACAATAGTTTAGCTAAATAGCATGTATTTAATTTTTTTTCAAATTCATAAAAAATATAACTATTTTAAAAAAATTGTATTGAGAATAAAACAAAATTTAAATAAAATCACTATATTTTAGGAAATATTATATTGAGAATAAAAAATTAGCTAAATTTTACTTATATTTGAGATTAAAATAAATATATCTTATTTTTCTTATATTAGAAATTGGAGAAAGTAAATATTTTTGTTGTTTTCGTGATTTTTCGAAGAAAAAAAACTAGGTGATTTATTTTAGTACATTAATCTGCTTGCGTGATTTTTATGCTTTGGAGTTTGGAGTAAAGCTGGAAAAAGCAAAACGGAGCTCGGTTTGTTTCGTTAAAAATTACTTTATCTAGTCTCAAATATAAAAAAAATTAGTTTCACACTTATTGAGGAAAAAGAATTTAGTTAAATGCATTTAATTTTCTTGAATTCATAAAAAAAAAAGAAATAGATTACTTTAAGAAACATGCATTGAAAATGAAACAAAAATTAAATGATATAATCATTTTACTAAGATATTTTAGGAATGATTGTATTGACTATTGAGAATAGATGGTTAATAAAGTTTTGCTTATGTTTATGACCATTAATGAAGTGTTTTTATTTGCTTGTATTTGAGATTAGAAGGAGTAGATTAAATCGATTTTTAAATCAATCTATTTTTTCTTTTTAAAAAATAATACTCTTATCTATAAAAAATAATAATAATAATACTCTTTCTGGCTATATACAAACCAAGTGTGGTTAGGAAGAAGAGGGAGGAAAACACAGTAATGACATATCTGAAGATGGTTCAGAGAAACATAAAGGCAAAACACCTTCAGAAATTCTAGAGGGTGGTTCAAGGAAGCCTAGGAAATATCAAGCTAAGAAAAAAGAGATAAACATTGAAGGGAAGATGGTGGCTGATGGAGTTTATGCATCGCAAGGACAATTTGATGACGATGTTGGTGATTGGAAGCCTGCTGTCAGTCGTAGTACTCAAAGGAGATTTCTAAGAAGGAAAGCTAGACGCGAGTACAATGAGGCATTATCCAGTCAAGATCAACAAGAGTTGGAAGAAATCATCGATGACAGTGCTGATGAAGATACTAGAGCTTCAAATCAGCTTGTTCACTCACAATAGAGGGAGGAAAACAATGATGAGGACAAAGCTACGAGGGAAAGGAAGAGAATGTTGATAATAAATGTTTTGTGTTTTGATACTAAATGTTTATACTAAATTTACTCTCTCACTGCCTAAATATTGAACCTCTTATTTTGGGATATTTACAATTTTACCGGGTGAAAAAACCTCTTGCAATGGGTCACTTAAAACAGGCCCCTTGGAATAAACAAAATACAAAATCTTCACTCTTTTACTTCCCTCTAGTCTCTGGTAAACAAAACGATGTGATTGTTGGAGTATTTGACACAGTGTATGGTTTGAATCAGAGTCACTTAATTCGTTCATATTAGCAACGAATTCCGAATTGGTTGGTTTGTCTGTACCAATTCGCAAACCAATTCGTGATTCTTTTGCGAATTGGTACGACTCAGTTCTTACATCAATTTCATGAAAGTAGCAAATTGAAAACCATATTTTTAAAAGACCGAAAAACGTGAAAGGAAGAAAGGAAAATATCATAAGAAGGAAGAAAAAATCGCACTAATCGGGTTTTTAACAACCGCCTAACCATCTCTGTTTCAATATGAGATAACTCTGCATTTGAGATCCAACAACTGCAATCCACCATGCCCCTCTTTTCTCAAACCCTCCTTTCTCACCTCCATGACATTAACCCCTTCACATGCTCTTCTATGAAATTATTTTATTTTAAAGTTATGAAATATGAACAGTGGAGTGCTAAGTTGTGAACTGATGTGTGTTTTTTTGGTTTGCACCCTGGTATCCGGTCCACTGGGCCGACTAATCCAGTTCGAGGGGGGTCCCGGGGTTAAGGTTTTATTCATCTCCCAACGTTGTTGCGGGGGATCGAACCGTGGTTCGCCCTACCAAGTGCAGCCCCTGGCACCACTGCACCAACAGCTCGTTGGTATGAACTGATGTGTGTGAAGTTGTGAAATGTGACGAAAGGTGGAAGTGTGGAATTGTGGAAATTTGTTTGAAAAAAAAAAGCTTATTTAAGTTTTAGTCCCTGAACTTAGGTGTTCTTTTGGAATTGGTCCTTAAACTTTTTTTTCAATGCTTTGAGTCCCTAAACTTTGCTTAAATTTTGAAAATGGTCCTTTCATCACTTAAGTGGTGATATGATCGAGGATATGTCACGTTACCTTCGCCACATTGATAGGTAACATGCCAGATAATGCCACGTCATTTTTTTAAATTAAAAAAAAATTAAAATTTGTTAAAAAAAATTAAAAATTGTATATTTTTTTTAAAAGGAAATTGAATCTTTTGATAAATTTTGAAAGACATTTTTTTAAATAAAAAAAATCATGTAGTGTCTCGTGGCCCTACATAACACGTACTCGGCTTTATCACCACTTAAGCGACGAAAGGACCATTTCCAAAAATTAAACAAAGTTCAAGGACCCAAAACATCGAAAAAAAAGTTTAAAGACTAATTTCAAAAGAGCACCTAAGTTCAGAGATTAAAACGTTAATTAAGCCAAAAAAGAATATGAAAGGTTAGATGTGAAGGAGGTGATACAGTAAGTAACTGATTAGAGAGTCGTGGGCTTTAACATTTTTTTTTCAAAAAATTATTGACGAGTGTCTATTGGTTAAAGTGGTGGTGGGTTATTGAAATAATAAATTATCACTCCCTCCGTCCTATTATCTTGGTAAAAGTCAAACAAGTCAATAAAAATAAGAGAGTATCTGTTTAATATAATGCATGATTCATTCACTAATTACAAATTTATATTATACAAATTTTCATATCATTACAATTAATACATATTACAATATTGTCTCCAAAAAAATCTTTAAATATATTTTCCTTACTTACTTATCAATCAACGATACAATATACAATCTTTATGATTTTTCATTTATTTTTTTACTTTAATATGAGACAAATTTTTTAGCATTTTTTTACCAAGATAATAGGATGAAGGTAGTATTAAATTATCTTTATTGATAATTGTAAATGTGCATGCGTAATGTGTGCCAATTAAAGAAAAAAGAATGAGTGCATGTGCGTTGAAAGCAAAGGTAAATTATCCATTGGAAAAAAATAAAAAAGTTGAATTTCATCAATTCTTATTAAGTATACCTCCCAATTTACCACATACTTATGGAGATGACGTACCACGTACATGTACATACCACGTACATGTACATACTATGAATTATGTGACTCTCGTCTGAACCAATACTTGAACCAGAATCAACTAGTTGGAAAGGTCAATGTGAGACATATAAAAACTTCAACTCATCAAATTGCAACAGGAAACTTGCTGGTGCAAGGTTGTTATCTAAAGGTTATGAAAGGATGACAATGGCCATGAAATCTAAGTCTCTTATTCACATATGCAAAGTTAATTTTAACTTCCGACTCACGTAAAAATAATCTTTTTATTTTTTTTTATTCTTTGACCAGTACCACAGGTGTTCCTAAGATCACTTTTAATACCAAGGAACCCTTGAACTAATCATGCACGAGATCACGTTTCTATGCCTCTCCCAGCCGGGTGTGTTAACCGGGAATCGAACCTGAGACTTCTTAGTCTCAGGCCCCATTCCCAAGTTCTTAAGTTAAAGATCGCATCACTTGAGTCAACCCTAGTTGGTGCGTAAAAATAATCTAAGGGGCCGATTTAATAATTTTGCCAATTATAAATAGGAGAATCTTCATGTCCATTTTTCTCTGTCAAAAACGTCAAATCAATAATTTTTCACGGTTCATCTCACCATAATTTTTCACCATTGATTTCCCAAACATCATCCATCACTGTTCATATTAATATAAAGTAAAATACAAAATTAAATTCCATGTATCACACAAGCCAACCTCTTAATATAATAAGAATAAGAATAATAAGAATTATAAGATGAAGTAGGAAGTTAGAGTGGAGGATGGGAAAAGAGTGTTGTGGTAATAGAAAAGGGGAATGGATAGATTGACATAATTTTTGTTTTGTAACTTCGATATTGAAGTATACCTCACGATTTTGATAAAAATAAAATTGAAAATAGTAAAATAAGTAACGCCTTTCTAACCTCAAACCCACCGTAAAAAGTATTCCTTCCGTTTCACTTTAAGTGTCTTTTTAACATCAAAATTTTGTTTCAAAATAAGTGTCTTTCTACCAAATCTAGGCAACATTTAATACTGTTTTTCCTTATTTACCCTTACATTTAATGTTGTTTTAGTTTTGAAATTTGTAATACTAGTAACTATGCATTGACAAAATAAAAATATTAAATAGGGGTATTTTTGACAAAATACACATAAAACTTACAATAATCATTATAATCAACACTTTCTTAATCTATGTGCAAAAGTCCAAAAAGACACTTAAAGTGAAACGGAGGGAGTAAGACCCAAAAATACTTGTCCATTAACGAAGTAGTAACTATTGCATAATTTACTCGCATGTTAAGCATTAAATTCAACACAAATAGATTCACATGAATGCCCAAACGATGAAAATGCTAGATACATAAGCAAAGCAAGCACACGAGGAAGAGAAGAGTCTTTTCTTAGGCCCTTGTCTTGAATGGAATGGCCCTGATGACTATCTGGTGATATACAGCAGCAAGGGCAGCTCCAATGAAAGGTCCAACCCAAAAAATCCACTGCAAGTAAAATCAGCAAATTGTATTAGTATTATTCAAGTCATTTTAATCTAGGCAAATAAAATTTAACAAAATTAATTTCAAGTTTTTTTTTTTTTTTTTAGAAGGAAGTCAAAGAAAAATACATGGTCATCCCATGCAAGGTCCCTATTGAAGATGATTGCAGCTCCTAGACTCCTAGCTGGGTTAATGCCGGTTCCTGTGATTGGAATTGTGGCCAAGTGGACCAAGAACACAGCAAATCCAATTGGAAGAGGAGCCAAAATCTGAAATTATGTCATAAATGGAGCACATTTCAATAGTCATTAAACCAATCATTGAGAAGTGCACAAAAATCATAATGCTAATATTGGTCCTAAATTAAAATATGTTATGGTTCTCATCTAGGTCCTTGCATATTTCACTTATTTCTGATACTTCTTTACTTCTACAAATATTAATTTCAAAAAGAAGAATAATGCTAAGGACACATCTTTTGTGCACATCATCTCACATTATTCATAGTGGAAAAATGAGAATGTTGGCAGACTAACATTAATGAGAATATGAGATGGTTAAAATTGTATAGATGTAAAGTTATGTATCATTGTTTTGCTAATGGCAAAAGGAATGATGCTTTGCAAAAATAAATTGGAAGCAAACATACAGGAACATGAGAGTCTCTAGCATTTCTCTTGGCATCAGTGGCAGAGAAAACAGTGTAGACAAGAACAAAGGTACCAACAATCTCAGCTCCAAGGCCATCACCCTTGGTGTATCCAGGATTTACAAAATTGGCTCCACCTTTGAACAACTGATACCTAGCATTACCCTCAAAGCCCTTCACTACACCAGCACCACAGATAGCTCCAAGACACTGCATCACAATGTAGAATAAGGCCCTTGTGAGGGACAGCTTTCTAGCCAAAAATAGACCAAATGTCACTGCTGGATTTATGTGCCCACCTGTAACAACAACCAACACACATCTTTTAACATTCTCCAATAAAAATCTTTAACATAAAATGTTTAGTCAAAGCCAAAGCAAATGAAAATTAAACACGTACTCCGTTATGTACTGTATAAGAATTTTCTTAACATCCGCCCTTACAACCAATGATTAGAGACTAAAAATTGAAATAAATATTTAAAACTTTGAAAATAGTAAAGTTATAAGGCTTTTTACCATTTTTTTTTTACATCTAATCTTCAACCATTAAACAAACCATTTAAAATGCCATATCAAAAAAATTGTGAAAAAATGAGGTAATGTGAGGTTACCTGATATACCAGCAGTGCAGTAGACAAGGGCAAAGATCATACCACCAAAGGCCCAAGCAATTCCTTGAATACCAACAGAAGAACACTTGGAAGGTGACCTGTTAACACCCATAACAGTCAAGATGGTAATGTATAGGAACAAGAAAGTGGCCACAAACTCAGCAATGCCAGCTCTGTAGAAAGACCATGACTTGAGTTCACCAGGCTCAAACAAAGGAGCTGCTGGTGGCTCACTGTAGTCCTTCACATCACTCTGTGCTGCAGTACCTAAAGGGTTCCTTTCTGTGAATTTGTTTGCTCCAACCTTAACATCTTCCTCTCTTTCCATAGATTATTGCTCTGCTCTTCTTACACAACGTTTACCCTTTTCCTTAGCTTGCTCTCTCTCAGTCTCGGGATTGTTGTATGTAAGCAAGACAAGCTAAGATTGGACTCACTCTTTATATAGTGGAAAGGAGGGTACTAGAAACTGCTGGTAAGTTATGTCCATTGTTTGCTTTGCTGGCTAATACATACACTAATTATATTAGCAGTTGTACCAAACAAAAAATTAAAAAGAATAATTTGAATGCCTATTACTCATTCGTTGTCTCATGTTGTTTTATATATATTGATCTTTTAAAAAAAAAATACATAATTAATGTTATTTTTTTTAACGCATTCCTATTTATTACATTTTATTTTTTTCCTTTTTAATAAATTTCTCTAACTTCACTAATGATTATATAAAAATATTATAATCAAAATACATAAATTTTTTATGTTATTTAACTATTTCTTAAAATTCGTATATAATCTTTAAACACACTACACACCGTATATAAAATCGATAGAGTATAATTATACTCTGTTGGAAACAAAAGGGCTGTTTTTTTTTTTTTAGCAAAGTAATCTGTTTGGAGTTATACTATTAAACAATGTGCTTCTACTGTTCTGGTATGCTTTGATTGGAGTTTCTTAGAATAAAAAAATAGGATTAAAGTGTTAAATAATGTGAGCAGGTTCTGGCAGGTTCCTTTAATTTGTGTTGATGTTCTTATCCACTACATTATCCCCGCTAGCATATACTAACTAGTATTATGAATAAAAGTATTATATCCAACTTAGGAGTTTAATGATTCAATATTCCTGCGAATGAAAAATAATTATTGTTACTAATGTATACAAATTAAATTTTGTTATCAGAACACCAAGGAGAAATTAAACAAAATGCAGCGGAAAAATGGATGTTGAGGCTTGTTTTTGCTTTTGTAATATATATTTCTTATTCTTATAGGTTTTCTTTGTTTTTACAAATGGGGAGGGGTTTATATATTGTAGGAAACATAAAAAAATAGAAAGCAGTTAACAACAATATGGCATATGTTACGGAAACAACATAGAGCACACGGACACGGCGCGTTTTTTAATTTTCTATTTTTTTTAACAACAAACTTGATTTAATATATATATATATACTCACATTGCCTCCTTTAAATCAAGTTTTCGTCACTCCAAGCAAGCTTCTTAGCTTATAGAATAGTTCTGTCTTTAATGGTTTGGTGAATATATCTGCAATTTGATCTCCAGTGCGACAATACTTGATCGACACTTCTTTTTCTTCCACTAATTCACGGATTTTATGAAAGCGAATATCAATGTGTTTGGATCGCCCATGAAAAACTGGATTTTTGGATAGTGCTATAGCAGACTTATTATCACAAAATATGTCAGTAGGAGTGTCTTGCTTCTGACGTAACATTTCAAGAATTCGTCTTAGCCAAACTGCTTGTGTTGCACAATTAGTTGCTGCTATGTATTTTGCTTCGGCTGTAGATAGTGCCACTATTGGTTGTTTCTTTGATGACCATGATACTGCGCCTGAGTCGAGATGAAATATATATCCCGATGTGTTTTTCCTTGTATCTATATCTCCAGCCCAATCACTATCGGTATAACCAACAAGTTTTACATCATTATTATTGCCATAAAAAATTCCGTCACCTAAGGTACCTTTGATGTATCGGAGGATTCTTTTAGCTTCGATTAAATGACAAGTATGTGGTTCTTTCATGAATCTGCTTAGTAACCCTACTCCAAATACTATATCAGGTCTAGTTGCAGTTAGGTATCTAAGACTCCCGATCAAACTCTTGTAGTACGTCGAATCTATTCTTTTACCTTCATTTTCTCTCGTCAGTTTTAACTTTTCCTCTACTGGTGTGGAAATTGGTTTTGAATTTTCCATCTTAAATTTCTTTAAAATATCATTAGCATATTTCTTTTGAGAAATAAATATTCCATCATTCCGTTGAACAATCTCGATGCCAAGAAAATAGGACATCAACCCTAAATCAGTCATTTCAAAAGATCGGATCATAGCCTCCCTGAATTCTGTTATCATGTTTGAATTATTCCTGGTAAAAATTAGGTCATCGACATAGAGACACACTATCAGGACATCTCCAGACTTAACACATTTAATATATAAAGTGTGTTCATATGGGCATCTTTCAAACCCGTGCTCCACAAAATATGAATCAATCTTCTTATTATATCATGCTCTCGGTGCTTGTTTTAATCCATACAGTGCTTTATTTAATTTATAAACTTTATTTTCATTTCCCTTTATCACGTAACCCTCAGGTTGCTCGACATATACTTCTTCTTCCAAGTTACCATTTAAAAAGGCAGATTTAACATCCATTTGATATATTTTCCAATTACGTTGAGCAGATAGTGAAATAATCATTCGAATAGTGTCAAGTCTAGCAACAGGAGCAAATACCTCGAAATAGTCAATACCTGGTTTTTGCTTATATCCTTTTGCAACCAACCTCGCTTTAAAACGATCAACATTGCCGTTGGGCTTGTACTTTGTTTTGTACACCCACTTTACTCCAATGGGCTTCTTGTCTCCAGGCAAATCTGTTAGCTTCCATGTATCATTCTTTTGTATAGAATGAATTTCCTCGTCCATAGCCTTTCTCCAATGCTGGTGATTAGTGGCTTCCTTAAATGTTAAAGGATCACAATCTGCAAACAAAGCAAAATTAATAATCTCCTCGTCGTCTGATGGATCATTATCATTCCCCAGAATGCAATCTTGAAGTCTGGCAGGTAATCGATGTTGCCGTTGTGGTCTTCCCGATGCTTCACCTTGAGGTTCGGGAAGCATTTGATTGTTATGTGCTGGATCATCATGATTATTGGGTGCTTGACCTTCTTCATTGTCTTCTGTTTCATGATCTTCTGGAATTGCCACTTGCTTCTTTTCTGATTTGGTGGTCCAATCCCATATGCCTTCTTCATTAAATGTTACATCTCGACTAATAATAGTTTTCCTAGTTTCGGGATTATACAATTTATAAGCTTTTGAATTTGTACTATATCCAATAAAAATACATTTTTCACTTTTATCGTCTAACTTCTTCCTTAGTTGATCTGGTACTCGGGCATATGCAACACACCCAAAAACTTTTAGGTGTCGTATTGATGGCTTCCTTCCGCTCTAAGCTTCTTCTGGAGTTTTACCACTGACGCTCTTCGTCGGGCACCTGTTTAAAATATATATAGCAGTAGCAACTGCTTCTGCCCAAAATTCTTTAGGCATTTTCTTGGCTCTTAGCATGCATCGTACCATATCCATAATTGTCCTGTTCTTCCTTTCTGCTACTCCATTTTGTTGGGGTGTGTATCTAGTGGTCATTTGATGTTGAATTCCATGTTGCTCAAAGAAATCGAAACAAGCAAGATACTCTTGTCCTCTATCAGTTCTCAGTGCTTTAATCTTGCATCCACTTTGGTTTTCGACAAACGCTTTAAATGATTTGAAAGCATCACAAGCTTCCGATTTTTGCTTTAGAAAATAGACCCAAGCTTTTCTGCTATAATCATCAATGAAAGTAATAAAATACCTGCAGCCTCCATTTGTTGCAACCTCAACCATACATAAATCTGAGTGAACAATCTCCAATAGCTTCCTTGCTCGCCAAGACTTTCCAACTGGAAATGCATCTCGGTGCTTCTTTCCCAATTGGCAAGTCTCACATACACAATTAGGAACATTTACTATAGGCAAACCAGAAACAAGCTCTTTCCTTGATAAATAATTTAATCCAGAGAAATGAAAATGTCCAAAACGCATGTGCCACAACCAATCATCATCAGGTATGACCGAATTTAAACATGAAATTTTTTCATGTTGTAATTTTAAGGGGAATAAACGGTTCAAGGTCACGTTTACTTTTGCTACAAATTTACCATGTCTGTCAATTATCGTACAGAGACCATGGTGAATTTGCATGTTGAAACCTTTCTCTGACAACTGTCCCATGCTTAGGAGATTATAATGAAGTCCAGGAGCATAGAAAACACCAGAAATAAAATTTTGAGAACCGTCTTTTAGTTTAAAAGTAATTTGACCTTTCCTCAAAATTGGTATATTAGTATCATTGCCAAATTTCACCATCGAATTAATACTTTCATCTAATGTAGAAAATAACTTCTTCTTCCCACACATATGATTACTGCACCCAGTATCCAAATACCAAATATTCTCATCTTTTGCAAAAAAGTTACTTGCACAAAATAAACTTTCGTGGTTATATGAATTCTCACCAGTATCATGATTTTGATTTTCTGCAAGGTTTGCCTGATAATTATTCTGAAATCTAGATCGACAATCTGCCGCTCTATGGCCATATTTTCCACATTGGAAACAAGTGAAATTACTTCCTTCTTGATTAAAATTACCTCGTCCTCTTCCACGGTTTGAGGGTCCGGAATTGTTTTCGCCTCGTCCTCGACCAGGAGGTCTATAGTTGTTGTCTCGCCATTGATTAAAAATGCTTCGTCCTCTTCCTCGAAAGTTTCCACGGCCTCTGCCTCTATAGTTACCTCTTCCTCCGTTATTATAATTTCGATCTCTGCCATATCTACTTTGGCTAGATTCTGCCATATTGACTTGACTTTTTAAAGCCTCTTCTTTTGATCTTTCCGTCTTCTCTAAAATTTGGGTTCACGTGGCTCTCCATACTCCCTTGCAATTCTGCTACCGTCATCGTGTTTGTATCATGGGACTCAATTATTGTAGTCACCACATGATCAAACTTAATAGGCATTGTGCGAAGGATCTTCTATACCACCATACTTTCTGAAATATCTTCTCCATACAACCTCATTTTATTAACGAGGTCGATAACTCGTGAGAAATATTGTTCAACACTTTCTGAATTAGACATCTCGTATCTTTCATATTCTCTACGCAATGACTGTAGCTTAGATTTTTGAGCTTTGTCCACTCCTTTGTATGATAATTTTAAGGTCTCCCATGCTTGCTTCGCAGTCTTGGCATTGGCTATTTTGCCAAATACCAAATAGTCAACTCCTTGGTGAATTTGCGTCAGCGCCAATTGGTCCATCCTTTGAGCAATTTCATTAGCTCCTTCTTCAATCACTGGTTCAATGAGACTCCAAAGGTTTTGAGCTTTTAAGTGTGTTGTCATTAAAAGCTCCCAATAGCTATAATCAAGTTTCCCATCTAATTTGGGACCGGACCAAACAATATTAAAATTGTTTGTCATTTTTCACTTTCTATGTGTATAAAAAAAATAATATGAGAACACTCTTGTTCCTCACACAAAATATTTTTAAAACCAGGCGCTGGACAAAGCCAGCTCTGATACCAATTTGTTATCAGAACACCAAGGAGAAATTAAAAAAATGCAGCGGAAGAATGGATGCATAGGCTTGTTTTTGCTTTTGTAATATATATTTCTTATTCTTATAGGTTTTCTTTGTTTTTACAAATGGGGAGGGGTTTATATATTGTAGGAAACATAAAAAAATAGAAAGTAGTTAACAACAATGTGGCATATGTTACGGAAACAACATAGAGCACACGGACACGACGCGTTTTTTAATTTTCTTTTTTTTAACAACAAACTCGATTTAATATATATACATACTCACAAATTTCACTAATCTCCGTGCCTCAAAAGTATAGAACCAAAATTTTGGTGCACACCAAAAATTTCATTATTCACCATGCATGCTTGTGCAAATTAATGATGTATCAGCTTATAAAATTAGCAAATTGAGCGGTCTATATTATAAGAAAGTGATAGCAAAATGTCAGCAAAATGTCATTTTGAAACACGTGTTATTTTTTAATGGTGTAAAAAAATTTGTAGATTGATTTTGCTAGAATGATATATCATTTTTCTTACTTTTTATATATATATATATATATATATATATATATGGAATATGAATTTAAAAAAAAATACTCAAAACTCATGTCACTAATCTAATTCTAGCGATTTGATGATAGAAAATTTATACATACTTGCATAAGTTGTATTACTCCGAAACTTCAAATTATCTTAGGAATTTATCTTCAACATTTAATTACATTATTATCAATCATTGCATATTACATGATGATATTATTCAAAATTTTAGTAGTGAGTTTAATTTTAGTTTTTTTAAAGATGAGTGCATGCCTTCTTAGTTTTTAGTTTGTAAAATATTTAAGTCACCGAAGATTTAAGTGAATCATATTAATTTTAAAAAATTTTACATCGTACTCTTTCTATTCATATATATATATATATATATATATATATATATAAGATCTTTATGATAGATTTCACGTACATTAAGAAAGTTGATTAATTTAGTTACGTTAATGATAATGTAAATGTTAATATTTGATATATATTTTCAAAACTACGTCTATAAATATTATTAGAAATCTAAAAAGTGTTAAGTAAATAAAGATGTTTGCGAAAAAAAATAATTAATTATCATTGAAAATTATTAGAGTCTTATAAATAAGGAGAAAAATAAAAGTCTCAAAATAATTTTATATTTAAGGATGGAGGAAATATCAATTTAATCCATAACACGAAACATTTTATTAATTAACGAGACTAACTTTAAAAAAATTTAGGGATTAAAAACTAAATTAGCATAGCACAAAATTTAGGAACTAAAATAAATTTTCACTTAAAAAAAAAAAAAGTGAGATGGGGTAAACTTTTTTTCATACGACCACATGTCTTTTGTCTGTTTGTATTTTTCTGATGTATTCTTGAAAGGCCTATTTACCAGAAAAATTTGTAAGGGAGTGCCAACAACTTATTAGGCTTGGAAGATTTAATTAGGGCAAATTACTTCAACTTTTCCTAACTTCAAAAATCAAACGTCACCACTTTAACGGTAGGAAAATCACAGCCACGGGATTAATGGGCTGTCAAGAAAAAATTTGGATACCAGAAGAAATAGTCGTTTTGTACCCGTTGGGAAAGAAAGTGACAACATTTAGCAAGCACATGCATGGACATAGGCAGCAACAAGTTTTGTTTTCCTTTCAGGGTCGTAATCAAATTTTTGTTGCCCGTTATTGTTCCTTTTGCAATTTGCAAGTTGCCACAGACTACACAGTAAGTCAGTAACATACTTGTTGCCCGTTATTGTTCCTTTTGCAATTTGCAAGTTGCCACAGACTACACAGTAAGTCAGTAACATACTTGACCTATGATAAATAAATCTACATACAAGCTTATATCATAAGAAAATGATATGTGTTACTTATTAACTAATTACTAATACACAAATAAAACATTTTTATGATATAGGTCTACGATATTTGTAAGTTAATTTTGTAAATTTATCAATTATTTTTAACATAGTTTACGTTAGTATTATATTCTTTCCGTTTCAATTATATCTCGTTTAAATATTTTTATTTTATTTTAAATTATTTGTTGTTTTAAAAATATGAAGGTGTATTAAATATTTTTTTTCAACTTTATAATTGTTTTTTAAATATTTGGAAATATATAAAATGTTTGATAATCTACATTGTTAATAAATGCTGAATAAACTTGTGTGTAATCCCGCCAAAATGCAATGAGTAAGTGGCACCTAGCTCTCAGCTTAACAAGCTAAACTATATTAAATGAGAATATTTAATTGGGTTTAATGAGAATATTTAATTGGTCAATGAATTGAGTGTCGTACAGAAGAAGCTTAGCCTGATCCCCATTCTTACACAAGAAGCTTCTTTTCTCTTATCCTCAAAGAAGGACGACTTTTTGTTTCCCTCCTTTCTTCCACTCTTACTCCTTTCTTCGACCTTCAATTTTCAGGCCCCACTGCTCCATTTTTTTTTTGTGCTAACATCCTCATCATCTTCCATATCTTTTTGGTGAGGTCAATATCCACACCGTTATTTGGCGCGATTGCTTTTGGCGGGTTTTTTTTCCGGTCAGCTCTTTGAGGTAAGATAGGAATGTTGTTATATTTTCATTACGATGAAGCTGAAACCATGTTGATCGTTGTGGATGATGAGTATACTGCGATGGTATTGAACTACCCAAAATCTAGGTGTTTCGGGTTGATCAAATGTGATACCAACCTTTCTTTCTCCTTTCTTCCTGCTTTTGGTTGATCAATTGATCATTGAAAATTTGGGTTTTCTAACCGTTGCAGTAAGAATACAAAACTAAGAAGAATTCACTTTCATTGTTAGATTTTGACCATAATTTTTATTTTCCATTTGTTAGGAAGGACTTGGATTCCATAATGGAGTGGGGACTAACCAACTTGCTAGAAAAGGATGAAGATTGAAGCTAAATTTCAACGAACACATATATGGTTTTGGTAGTAAGCCTTTACTTTATCAGTATTTTGGCAATTGTCATATTTTACCACTGTTTGTGATGGAATTTGGTCTATTGCTTTTCATGATGATTTTATTGTAGAAGTTGATAAACGACTCCTTCTCAGCATCGACTTGTTGTCGTTTCTGGTCGCTTGCTGATCAACTAACCAAGCTTGAGCTATCAACTACCTGACTTTGAGCTAAGCTATCAACTTACCATCTCAGCATCGGTTAGTTGTCTTTGCTGCCTGATATTGTTTATCAACTATCCATGTTAAATACGTTATTTGCATGCTGGTCTTTCATGCAGATGAGTTTAATTAATTGATTTTTTGTTAATTTGATAGTGTGATAAACTTGTGACTGCTGCAAAAAGTTGAACATATGTGATTGGTTTAGTCTTCTATGTAAAATGAATGTGTGTGTATAAATTTACATCGGGCTTCCATGATGACAAAACTCAGGAAAAACCTATCTCAAATATGAAACTGATGGAGGCATAGAATGGAGATTGCAATCGTTCCTCACATAAGCGCCAAAGAGTGAGCCTATCAATAAGTGATGACCAAAA
The DNA here is from genome assembly GCA_037953625.1 of Crotalaria pallida. Classification (NCBI taxonomy): domain Eukaryota; kingdom Viridiplantae; phylum Streptophyta; class Magnoliopsida; order Fabales; family Fabaceae; genus Crotalaria; species Crotalaria pallida. The sequence goes on along the minus strand of CM075655.1, from coordinate 82,305,416 downwards.
CCCAGCAAGTAATGCAATTATGCTAATTTTGCTTTGCTTTTTTTGATTGTATAGTCATATTGTCCTCTGCTTGGAATATATCAAACGTCAATTTATTAAGTTGATTTTTTCTTGATTTGTTAGTATGGTAATAAGACTATTGCAAAAGGGGAGCATATGTTATTGGTTTAGTTTTTCTATGAAATGAATGTGTATATAAATTTACTTTAGGATCCCATGATGACAAGACTTAGCAGCAAGCCATTCCAAATATGAAACTGATGGAGCCTAAAAATGGAGATTTCAATGGTTCCTCACATAAGCGGCAAAGGCTGAGTCTATCAATAAGTGATGACCAAAACCACCCAAGTAAGACAATTATGCTAATTTTGCTTTGCTTTTGTTGATTGTATGGTCATATTGTCATGTACGTGGAATATATGAATTGGTAATTATATCTGTTTTTCATTTTGTTTGAACATGGAGGTCAAGCAGCGATTACATGGCAAGAGGACAGACATGAAAATACCAGTATGCAGGGAAGGAAACTTGTGTCAGCGAAAATCATTGGTAGCAAGAAAAGGGAAAAAAAGGAAGCAGTTGTCTGACATAACAAATCTGTCCCCGACATCTCAATTACCTGACCAATCTATTGATTATCCTGCCAAGAAGTATGGACGTGCATGGTTGGGTCAGGAGGACAAAGTGCTGAAAATGGTGTTTCCCAAAAGAACAAAAAAAAAGAAAGGTTGGTATGAGATTGGCTTTAATTGACTGCATTTAATGTATACTGTGTGTAGTCGATATCTTATGGCGAGATGGATGTATTATGCACTCTTGAAATTACCACATGCACTTATGTTTGGGTGACAAATATGCAGAGTCTTGGACATCTAATTTCAATCCAAGATCTCTGCGACCTGGAATGCATGTGATCAATTTATGGCAACGAGCAAAATCAACTGAAGTTCCAATTTGTAAAGCTTCTGGTTTTTTAAATCCTGGTTGTTACAGTGTAGACTATCGCAAAATTGGGTTTGGAAATATGTTGCGATATTGTGGGAAACCTAAACATCCTGTTAGTAATTGTTTGGTTGGTTCCAGTCTGTCAAACCATGGTGCAAGCCCAACTTTGTCAAATCCTAAATTTTTGAATCCAGACATTACTACTTCGCTTATGAGTCGTCCCTATAATGATATGGTATTGAGACAATTATGTACACCTGAGTCTGAAGTTCGGGTTACTAATGTTTTCCAAGGACACTGGTATAGATAAGCAGACTGAAACATCTCATTTTTACACTCCTCGATGTGATGTGTTTGATTTGGCTTCTCGCAGTAATCATTTGAAAGGTGTTGTTAGGGGAAAGAGATTTAAATTTGTTGATCAAACAAAAACTGTGAGAGATTTGTCGTTTGTATTTGGAAAGGATAATTCCTCTCAACAATTACTAAATAATGATGCAGAGTCCGAGTCAGGTAAAAATTCTCATCATGCTTTCAATATTCAAAATCTTTTTGTTTTTAAATGAAATACTTACCAATGAATTTCATATCATGCATTTTGATAGATGTTGGTCTTGATTATTGTGAGGATGATGAAGAAGAGTTTGAAGATTTTGAAGAGGATGAAATTTCATACTCAGGTGCAATAAATGATGGGTATGATGATGTTGGTGATCCTGTTCATTCTTGCCAACATTGTGGAGCAAAGTTTTGGTTATTGGAGAGAATACAAGGAAGAAGGAAGAATGATCGTACAGTCTATACTAAGTGCTGTGCAAAAGGGAAAATCGAATTGCCACTTATGACAAAATCGCCAGATGAGCAGTTAAAATTATTTATGGATAAAGAAGATCCTCAATCCAAGAACTTTCAAGAAAATATTAGAGCCTATAACATGCTGTTTTCTTTCACATCTATGGGAGGTAAGATTGACATAAGTATAAATGATGGTAATGGTCGTTATGTCTATCGATTGTCTGGGCAGAATCATCATAGGATTGATAGTCTTCTACCTCCAGAAGGGCAAACACCAAGATTCGCTCAGTTGTACATCCACGACACTCAAAATGAGGTCCAAAATCGATTGCATGCTTTGAGGTAGTTGCTAAATATGTATTTTGTGGCTCAATTATACATCAAGCTTTTGATTTTAGAACTCTGAGCATCTGTTGGCACAGACACATTTTGATCAAATTGCAGGTCAAATTTTTATTTTGTTTCCATTGATAAACCTGTTAACCTGTGAATATTTGTATATGTCACACGTTTCTGGTCATATATTACAGTGCACTTATATATTGATTTTTTAGTTTGGTCCGTGTTTAGAATTATTAACTTTGGAGGTGTCAGTACCAAATTGGCTGGTCTATATGCCAAGACAACCTAACTTTATATGCACTTGCATTTGATATAGTGAGTAGTTTGTGATAATGATATTTACTTCTATTATGCAGATTTAAGTTTTTACTTCCATTTTCTGATTTGGAGATAGTAAATGGGTATATCCTTATGAGCAATTAAAGTTTCTGTACAAGCATGAAATGTGGACCACTTGCAATGGATTTTTTGCCTGATTCATAACTATAGCAACCAATAGTTGATGGTTATCAATTCGTCAGGCTCTTTCAGGAAAAATACAAGGTGTCACACTCATTGTTTGTTTCCTAATTTTTGTCCTTTTCCCTCTATTGCATGTTCTTGAATGCACTGTTATCTATTTCACTACACATTAGTGTCACCCTGTCATTGAACTTTATGCGATTTTATCATATTTTATTAAATGCAAAATGTGTTACTTGTCAGCTAAATGAAAAAAAAACAAGTATATGCGTTTGATAAAGATATAAACAACTTTATGCAGTTGCATTTAAAGGCTGCAATTCCAGTTTTGGACTTTGGCTGCAACCTGCATCCGTCCTACTCATTTTTCAGGTATGCTTTATCACACACTGACACACTTAATGCTTGCATTGAATTTTCTTTTCCTTCATGAGTCCCAATGTTTGGAAACTGCTCTTATTAATTAAAATAGCAACCAAAACAGTCAACAACTATTAATACTTGCTTAATATACTTCGTGTATGTTTCATGAAAGGGTCCTTTCATTGACTATAAATAGGGTCATAAGGAACACACTTTCCCTATCTTTTCTTGCTTTCTTTCATACTATTATCTTCTCTGATAAAGGTTCTCTTTCTGCTCGGTGCTTTTTTTTTTCTTTTTTGCAGCATCAGTTTCCTTCATCATGGCAACATCAACTCAATCTGATGGACCAAAAGACAAGAAAGTTCTCTACGAACTTGTGCTGATGAACAAGGCTGAAAATGTATGTGATCATCAATTTTATCCTTTTGTTTTGATATTTATTTATAGATAATCATTTTCATTTGCACTTTTGTTTAGCCTTATGTAGATGTGGATGAGGACTTCATAGTTCTAATGGCAATGACTTAAGAGTCCATTGGAATGTTTATAATGCACATGGAACCAAATATGTCCTCTATTTCTTTCAAGGGATGGTGCTGCCTATAGGGAGGATCAATGATGGATGACAACAATTTAGGCATGCTAAAGGTATTGAAGACAGGGCTGAAGTTCACCTCAACTACATGGGGAATTTAAGGTTTGAATACATTCAAAACAATGTTTAAAGCAAAAGCAGGAGGAGCCCTGAACTATCTGCAGTAACGGACGCATGTGAAGATGTACAAATAGGATATGTTGGGTCTTGTGGGTTTTCCTATTTTATAATATTTAAGTATCTGTGGTTGGTGTAACTTGATAATTATTAATTTAGCCTTTGTATTTTGTATTCCACTGCTACTATATTCTTCCTATGGAAGTATGATGTAAGATTAACCAATTTTACAATGTGGTGTTCAGTTATGTCACTAATTTTTTTTTTAATGTTTGGGTCTCTAAATTTAAGTCAAATATTGCAAATGATCATTTGCTCACTTAAGTGTTATATCATTGACTATATGCAATGACACGGTCACACTATCGAGCAAAAATGAGCAGCGAACTTGGGATCCTCTACGTGCACCATCCCATTTTGAATTTATTGATTTATTTGTCTTTGTCAAAGACTTTTTGATTCTACATGTATAGTTGAGGATAAGAAACTAAAAAAATGTATGTTTCATTATACAACTAAAGTATAAATGTTTAAATGATGAATAATTTAGATTTCCAAGACAATGTTACCACCTTTAAACCTGTCATTATAAAATCTAAGGGCTGAGGCTAAGCAATGTCTAATATTAATAGGGATATTTTTGAAAATACATAAAATTCAGTATTTCAAATATAATTAATTAAATTAATTTTGTCATTATATTTTAATCAATTTTTAATTTTTTTAACCACAAACATTTTGTTGCTTTGTAAATTTTGCTGTCCACTCATTTAATTTTTGTATCATACATTTTCACACTCTCTCTCACTATCTTATGCCTTGAGTACTTTTACTCTTCTCCCACACATTTCACTCCCACTCATAAAGTAAAAATATCTCTGACACCTAATACTAAGAGAACCAATATTTTATTGACTAGAAGTACCACCTTTACTTTGTTTTTATTCAAAACACACACAAAAGCCTAAAAGTGGAACTTCCGTGTAATCTCCATGAAAGCAACAACTGTGTGGACCACCGATTAGTTTCTTTGCTTTACCTACTTACAAATTTTCTTTCTTCATCACACCTGGACGTTTCCAACAATGAATGTTGAAATTGGTAGGAGTAAAAAGGCATCTCACCGTCAAGTACAAAGGTATTAACATTCCCACTATAATATTGGTCTACTTTAAACTCTTGCATGTTGACATTTTGCAGCTAAGAAATTTTTGCTTATCTCTATTTTTTTTTGCTGTGTTGCTTTCAGTATTGACTATTGAGTTATGAATATTGATAACAAGTTACCAAGGTTACTGAAAAATTAATATTGTCATGCAAAAGGCTGCCTTTGACATGTTCATACCTCATTACATCAATATATTAACCTGAATCGATGATTAGAAATTTGATGAAGGCTGGTATATCTTGAACTCTTTCAAATTTTAACCTTTACTTAAGATTTTTATGTTGAATAATACGGAATAAATTATCGGTTGCTCTTCTATACAACATTTAAGACCTGAACACAAAGATAGTTTTGGCAAGTCCATTTCTTATTCAAGAACATTGCTTTCTATTTCATACTAACACGTATGCCTACTATACATTATACAACATTAGAAAGTTACTTTTTTAAACCATTAAGCTTTAAAAAAAAAAAGGCACCAAGAAGTTGCATAGGTTAATTTTTTTCCACATATTGGCAGATTGGGAACGGTGTCACTGAAGGAATTGAAAAAGGGAAGAGAGAGTAAGGTACTCAAGGCTAGAATTTCTAGGATTTGGTTAAGGAAAAGAGAAAATGGAACTGTATCCACTCTCCATATGCTTCTCATTGATGAAAATGTAAGTAGACCAATATTACTTACTTTGTTTGATTGGTTCATTTTGTCAATAAGTTTGGTAGTTAATTTGTTACTATTTTCCTATCTTGCTTTCTATAGTCAAACAAGATTCAAGCAAGTATTTATCAAGAAATGATTATACAGAAGCATCAAAAGATACTTAGTGAAGGAATGTGCTGAGTTCTCAAAATTTGTTGTGGATGATAACACCAAAGAATACAAGAGTTCAAAACACCCTTTCAAAATCACTATTAACTTTGCCACCATAATAGAAATGTGTGAAGCTGACATCCCTTTTCATGCCTTTGATTTCATTCCAATTAATAAGCTAGTTACTGTAAGTAGCTATATTGAATACTTGATAGGTATTGCACTACTTAACATAAAATGCCACCTGTTGATCAATATATTGTTTTGTATTACTTGATATCTATGCAGATGCAATTGGAGTGGTCTCTGAGTATGGGTCGCTTACTGAACATCAAAATCAGGGAGAATCACATAAAAGGCTGATGTTCAAAATCACTGACCTAAGGTGAAATTTTCGTTTTCTATTTTCTTTTATAAGGAAAAAGACTTTGACTTCTTCACTGCTTACATGTAATTAAAACATGGTTATGCTGCTTAACAACAACCAGTCCATAAAGGTTAGCTTATTTCAAGAAAAAGCAATTGAGATGTATAACTTTCTTAGCCAAGGAGATGAAGTAAAGATTGTTGCGCTACACCTTGCAAGAATCCAAATTTATGACGGTACACTTTATATATGTTTAGAATCATATTCACCATCATTACATTAATTATATGCAATCACTATATGAAGTTGGAATTTATTCAAACAACCATTCACATAAATATTTCCCTTTTCTGGAATTCCAATTCTTTCACACATATTTTGCAAATTCAGGCATAAGATCGTTGGTTACGTCTTGGGATACAACAAAAGTGATGCTAAATCCTCAAATTCCTGAAGCCCATCAGCTTATTGAGGCGTAAGAAAAATTGAATTCATTACTCATTTTCCTAAGTCCCACCCTTTATATTTCTAAAGAGAAATATATCCAACCAAAACTTATCAATTCCTTGTCTTACAGAGGTGAACAGCTTCCATTGCTCACACAAGCTCCTTCTCAAGCACAGTCTGAAAGTTCTCTGACATTCAACTTGCTCTTTCCAACCCTCTTTATTGCAAGAGTGTTCAAGAAATTCGAGAGGAGAAATAGGTAACTGAACATCCAAATTAGAAAATCAGTTCAAGTCATTTATTGATTAGAATAGTTTTTTAACAGAAACCACATTACTTATGTTGTGCTACAACTAATTCAATTCTAAAATATTAGGTTGGAAATTATCGAGCTGTTGCAACTGTTACTGACATAATTGAGGACAATAATTGGTGGTGTCATGACTGCACTCAATGCAAAAAGACTGTTATCAAAAACCCTGACACTGATGAGTTATATTGCAAAGGCTGCAAGGCCGAACCTAAATGTGTAATCCTAAAGTATGAAATAAATACTCAAAGCAGAGATTTACCTTTTTCATAAATTTCTGCACTGACACTCTTGCATGCAGATACAAAATAGAGCTAAATGTAAAGGATGACACTGGTGAGGCAATTTTTGTACTTTTCGATGCTCAAGCATTTAAACTATTTCAAAAAACTTGTGCAGAACTAAGAAAAGAAATGACAATGGTATGAATTTATTTTTTAATTCATTGTTAGCATTATTTTATTACCCTAAATTACTCTTCTCATTGGACCTGCTACTGTGTATACATTCAATATTGCATTCACATTTCTTTTCAGGATGGTGGAGAAGATGACAATTTTGCTTTCCCTGATTTGTTGTATGCTTTGATAGATGAGGAATTTCTTTTTGTTGTCAATGTGCATCCACAATTTAACATAGAAAAATAGAAAAACAATTATGGAATTCACTGATTCTATTTCTTAACATTTCTTTTCTAAATGTTATACATAGCTTCTAATTACCATTTATTAATATATACAGGTTGTCAAAGGCATCATATGAAGGACTCCACCTGATCAAACAATATTTCAGTGGTCTATTTTGAATGTTTATAGTGTATATATCTATTTTTTGAGAAAGAGTTTGATATCATGAAATGCATATGATGCAATCTTTTGTAATGACTTAATTGCATGTGAATTTTGAACCATATATATGGACCTAGGTGCACTCATGTAACTGAATATTGTGCTTTGTTTTCTAAAATGGCAATTGAAGTTTTCAGGTTTCTTAGTCAATATCGTTAGACATAGTGTAATACCCCGCATTTTTCTCGTACGTGCGTAAACGATTTTTAACGAAAGAAACCTTGAAATCATGATTTTCTGAAAAAGTATTTTTCGTAAGAAAGAAATAAAGTACCGATTTCCATTGATTTTTATAAACAAAATATTTTATAGAAGAAAAGTAAATGATTTTGTTAAGATGGAAAAGGATTTGCTAAATTGTGATTTTTATTAAAAAGATGGTTTTGTTAGAAATGAAATCTTTGGATCTATTATCTTTGAAAATTCGTAACTTTTAAACCGTAACTCGGAATTTTATGATTTTTATATGAAAACGATCGTCTTGAAACCTAGATTTTGAAAATGTAATTTTTAGAATTTTCTGGAGTGATTTATAAAAATTTATTTTCAGAATTTAAGAAATACGAATTTTAAGAAAAATGTGTTTTGTGGTGTTGTCTTGGCATGAATTTTGTGTGATGTGTGCTTGATTTAATATGTGTAATATGTTTGTGCAATAAGTGCTGTATGAAAATGGTTGTGAAAATATAGAATTAATTGAATTGTTGTATGAATTAGTAATTTTAAATACTAATGGTAAAAGTGATTAGAAAATAAAAGTATGAGACATGTGTGTGTATGAGAGTGCCACGGTTTATGTATGTGCATGTAGGTGTGTGTGTGCTATATGTATGTACGTGTGTGTGTGTGTGTGAATAAGCTTGGAAAGTAAGAAACTAAATAGGACTAGATGAGGACCATGAGTAACTAGTTAGTGAAAACCCTAACTAAGAGCCAACAACCCATTAGAACCTAGATGACCCCTAGTAACCTAATCTACCACATCTTGTCTCCTTAACTTTGCTAAAATCCACCCATGCAAATATTTGTAAGGACCAAATCGCCCTCCCTAGTTGTGCATGAACCGAAAATAAACCAAGGGCAAAAGGGAGACAACTCGTGGCTTATATATATAGGTAGCCTTAGTTTATTTTATTTCATCACACCCATTTCTTCCAAACACCAAAACACACTCTAAGAGTCATTCAAACTCTTAGAGAGAAAAAGAAAAGAAAGAGAGAAAGAGAAAGAGAGTGGTGGCCGTGAGCCTTAGGAGGAAGAAGAAGGAGATCCACCTTAGATCAAGAGTAACCCTTTGAAGATCTAAGTGCTAGGAGCTTGAAGAACCAACCTTTTCTTTGATAGGAGACTCGAAGGACAAGAGAAGAAATGTAATAGTTTAGTTTCCCTTTTTAGTTTGTAGATCCCCTTTTTATTTTCTTCTTGCATGTTTATTTTTGTGACTTGTAAGATGAATTTATGTGTTATTCTTTCTTGATCTTGGACTTTTAAGGACTAAACATAACTTGTAATATTTGTAACCCAATGTTTGTGGTTCGGTTTATATCTTCTTGTTAGATCTTAATGTTTTTCTAACTCAAACTTAAAGATCTAAAGTATTGCTTAAAGATTTTTGTGAAGACTAAAATGAATCTTTTTGTATGTCTATTTTTGTGATTGATCTATGATTGCATGTAATTTCTAAGTCTAGATCTTGAGTTTTCAAGAACCAAATGAACTTGTAGAACCCTAAATTATGGACCTTCATGATTCGGTCACACCTAGAAAACTAGGTCATGACGCTTTTAACTTGATTCAAGTTTTTGCATGTTAGTTGTATGTTTATAAAAGTTGATTTAAATTGTTGGAATGTTTGGATCTTGAGTTGATTTTGATGAAGCTTGAATTTTTGGTCTTGATCTTTAAAAAGTCTTGATCTTTTCTAATGCATGTTGATTTGATGATGACTTGTTGATTTATATGCATATATTTAGTAATCCATGTTTAATAAGCAAAAAGTTAAGATCTTAAATCATGCATGTTGATTTTAAGTAGAAAAATCATGTTTTTATTTAAATGCATGTCACGGTTTTGGAAGAAAATTTAAGAGACAAGTTTTAAAATAATTTCTAAAGTATGAACATGATTTAGCTTAAGTAATTGATTTTATGTATGTTAGATTTTGTAAGAGGTCATTCGGCCATCTTTAATAAAAATGGATATCATGCTTTTTATTATGTGAAAAGTTGATGCATGTGTATGTTAAGACTAGATCTAGTGATTCTAAGTGCATGCATGTTATTTCTAGGAGTTTAAAATGTAATCTTGATTTTCATTTAAGAAAAAGTGATGAACTTAAGTTTTATTGAAATTCTTTAATACAAATCTTGTTTTAATGAAGTTAATGCATGTGGATATGGATGAGTGATGTGGTATGATGTTTTGAAGAGTTTGGTGTCTTGAAAAGCTTGTTTTAAAATCTTACATGTTTTGATGATTGATTTTGTGATTTTGTATGATTGAAAAAGTGAATAAGATCTTGCCTTTTTGCATAGTAGTGTTCGGCCATGAGGGGAAAAGAATAGGGAATTATATTTGATCATTGTTTAGGTTGCATATAGGATGAGATTAATTTAATCTAAAGGCTTAGAGAGTTCATGCATGAATCATTAAGAAAAATAAATAAAACTTTGAAGTGATTTGTGATTTAACTTGTTGATTGATTTAAATTAAGAAAGTAAATTTAGATTGTTAATTTTCCTCTTGGATGCTCTCGGTTTTTAGTTCTAAAAAGAAAGAAAATGATTTCATCTGCTTTGTGCTTGTATGTGTGCATTAATCCTTATAAATTTACATCTATATGATTCGGCCTAAGTATGTTAATGTAATTGGAAAATGTGTCTCCATGGAATGACCTTTGTGAATGACTATATTTTCATGTGCATGATGCTATGTGTGTGATTGGAATGATATGTTGTTTGTTCTTAATCTTTTTCGGTTTTTAGAAATAAAATAAATAAATTTATTTAATAAATGATTTTTAATGTGACTTGTATTGTGTGAAGTTGTGAATGTTTTAAAAAGTGAAGTGTTGTTTGAATGTGTTGTCTTCATGCTAATTAAATGTGTTTTGAAAACCTATATTTGGAATTTTATTTTCTTAAGTGCTGAATTTTTGTTTAATGACTAAGAATAATGATTTTTATAACATGAACGTTTTTAAAGTAAGTTTACCTTAAGAGGAATGAATTTTGTTTTGATAAGAAAAACATTTTTTTAAAGTGTTTCAAAGTTTTCTTGAAAACATTTTTGTTTTTGATTTGGATTTGAAAACCTTTTTAATGTGAACAATGAGTTTTCAAAAAGGAATGATTTCAAAGTGTTTTCAAAACAAATTAATGAACTCGTTAAGACCGTTTCTAACGCACGGGGGAAAATGCTATAGTTCGAACGACCGACGCAAAGGAAACGAGGCAGAATTAACAATCGACAAATCTTGGAAGCTAACGGAGGCTTACATCATTTGAGGTGAGAGAGGGGCTTCCCTTAAGACGTTGTGGTATTTAGGTAACTTATTAAGATGTCCAATCATCTCAAAGGTTGGACTCCAATCTCATTTAGCGTAGTGGTGTATGTGATAGCAATTGTTTGATTGGTTTGGCTATCCACCCGAACGGCTGAGATTGGTTTATTAATTATGTTATTATGCTTTCTGATTGATTATATTTGAACTATTTATTTATCTTATTTTGCAAATGATTTATTATTGGTTAAGTAATTATGGCATGGTTTGAGAAACATTGGTGTACTTAAATGTGTAATGATAAGAACAAACTTGTGAAAATAAGGAATAATGATAAGTGATGTAAGTGAAGGAAAATTCAAGATAAAGAGTTGAGACTGGGAAAGAGTAACGTGGTTATGGAAGTAAGATGTGGCTTGATTCCTCTATTTTTGTTTTAGACTAGGACTAGTGTTGAGTTGAGCTTGCTCCTCCATTAGCGCTCAGCAAAAATGTGATTTTTGAAAAAGGCTTTTGGAAAAGATTTTTGAAAAGCTTTTTGTTAAAAGACATATTTTTGAAAAAAAAATTTGTGAACCAATCTTTTTGAAAAGGGTTTTGTGAAAAGATATATTTTGAGAAAAGTTTTTGGAACCAATCTTTTTGGTAATATTTTTGAAATGATATTTTGAGAAATTCTTTTTGAAACAATATTTTTGAGAAACTTATTTTGAAATGGTATTTTTAAGAAAGTCTTTTTGTGATAATATTTTTGAGAAAGTCTTTTTGAAACAATATTTTTGAGAAAGTTTTATGAAATGACCCTTTTGAGAAAAAAGTTTGTGAAAACAATATTTTGTGAACGTTTGTGAAACAGATTTTGTGAAAGTTTTTGGAAATAGTATTTTTGAGAAAATTTTGTGAAAGGACATTTTTGAGAAAAAATTATGAAATGATATTTTGAAAAAGTTTTGTGAAGTGAAAATTTTGTGAAATAATATTTTCGAAAAAGTTTTGCGAAAAAGTATTTTTGGGAAAAAGAGAAAATGAGTTTTGAGAAAGTGGATGAGATGAGATGAGAAAGATTGTGAAATGAAATGTTATGTGATGAATTGGGGAACAGCTTGAACGATTAGTGGTCGGGACTCGTTGAAGGGATGTACTAAGGATGAGCCGACCGCTAGGATTAAGCCGATAATAAAACCTTAAAGCTTTAAAACTTTAAAAGACTATTAAAAGTCATGAATAACGCGGTGAGGTATGAGTGTGTGTCGAAGTAGTGGAGAGGAAGGAATCATAAGTATCTGCGGATACTTAGGAGGAGATTGCATTAGGGGAGGACGATGACGGTGAAACGTCAAGAAGTCTAGAGTACCTTTCTAGGCAGAACGGACTCCACATGTGGTAACTAATGTAGTAGGGACTGGGTCCAATGCCGTGGTAAGTTCTGCACTCGAGACTAGAATTGTACTGTCGCCCCCTAGATTGCAAATCTAGAACAGTGAGAGGGACTGGAGTGGGGCATCTTGTTTGCCACTGTGAGTGAGACAGTGTGCCTTGATTATGTATATGAATTGAATTGAATTGAGGCTAAGTCCTCCTGGTCTGGGAGCAATTGTTTATGAGACAGCTGTCGTGCCCGCACGGTAAAGGTCCTGTACTCCTGTCTGCTTCCGACTAGGTTTGGATGGATGACCGAGGAGATGTAGACGTGTGAGCCGTTTGCCTCAATGATGTTTGTTCCACTAATCATTGAGTGGACTGAGATGATAAGACTTAATAAATTTAAAGATTAAAAAGAATAGTACAGTAATAGTATTGAATGAGATTGAGAAGTAAGAATAATACGGTGTTTATATGAGGATGATTATGTTTGTTCATTTGGTTTGTATGTTGTTTATTGTTTATCTTAATAATTGCCTATCATAAATCCACATAGTCGACATTACATGTTTTGGGTAGCTCACTCTCTCCTATATTTCTGCTTGGTATCGGAAAATTCTGCATGGTCTTTAGATGGAAAGCATAGCGAAGTTCCAACTCATTCGGGAGATAGGGGCATCTCCATTGAAGGGAGACAACATAACTATGACTGGCCGTGTCATAGTCTATCTTGAGATGAAACGGAATAGAAAGGAAATCATGGAGAGACTGCTAGCTCGTGAGGAGGAGGAGGAGAAAGCACGACGCGACGCCATGAAGGAGACTCTTGAGGAGACTGATGAGGATGACCCTGCTTGCGACCCGAGTATTTGATCTACCAAGATTCAGAGTTCGATGGCAAGCATTAGTATAGATGACTAGAAGTTAGGTAACTCCCTTTCAGAGTTTTGTAGTCCATTGCAGTTACTTAGAATCCTGGCTCTATCGTGCTGTAACCCCCAACTAAGTTTATTTCCGTACCACTGCTTTGGAACTAAGCTGAATGGGCTGTTAATTTGATAAGAAGTTTTTGAAAAACAAGTTTCAAGGTGCGAGGTCTTGTGACATCTCGGTTTGGAACTTGAAAAGGGTTTTTACACAATATGAGAACACATTTTAATGATGATCAAGTTTTTGAAATTAAATGTTCACATCTTGTGTAACACTTGTTAAAAAAAAAAAATTGGCCCAATTTTTCACTATATTTCATTTAAAGTAATTGTGGTTTCAAGTTGTCAAATCGGGATGTTACACATAGGGATATTACATACATGAATTTCTATATTTGGAATGATGGTTAACCATTTCACTCATTTGCAAGCCCCATTTTTAACCAAGTCCAACTTTACCAATTGCTCCTGCTTTATATATATATTTACATTGTTTAACTTTAAACCAATATCATTGCAATCACTTATATCTTGAAACAATGTTTAAAAAAAAATTGGTCTCACTAATATCCAAATTTTTTTAAACAAGATTTCTGAGTAGCTATACAGAATTACCAAGACACTATTTGATGATGACATTGCTTTCTCCCTACGGTCCTATTTATATATATAACCCTTTAAGGGTTTTTCACTTGCATCAAGAAAGTATATAAATTTGTTAGTCGCATTGTAAATGTGAAAATTGGATATATTTTTTTTTTTCAAATTACCTCTATAATTATTATTAGAACTCTAAAAAGTGTTTACTTTATAGGAGTGTTTGTGGAAAGAAGTCATCATAGTTTATTGAAAATTGAGAAAACGTCTTATAAATAGGACGAAAATAAGACAAACTTACTAATTAAGACATTTTTAGAGTTCCAATAAGACATTTCATTCAATTGTAGGGCATTTTCAAATTAAGACAAACTTACTAATTGCATCTAATTTCTATATTTTTGCACTATTTTCATTGCAAGGTGTTCTTAAGAAGAGTCTACTTCCTACCGACATTCATTCAAATCAATATACAAATAAATCTTATAAAAACACATTTCAATTATTTAAATATTGAATTTTTGTTACTTAAATTTAATTTCAAAACACTATTCATTACAACTCGTCCTGAGGACGGGTCTATTTACTACTTAATATAAAAGGACAATAACGAGTTAAAGTTCTCTGTCTCATCAAAAAGTGTGTCATTCTATATGTCACTTCTTGTGATTGGTTAGAGAAATAATATTTAAAAAACAATCACAAGGAGTGACACATGAAATGGCACATGAAAAATAAACAAATATATTTTTAAAAAATAAATATTTTTTAACCAATCACTAAGAGTAACACATGAAATGACACATTTTTTGGGACAGAGGATGTGCTCTCTACTATAATATAGTAATGTTATCATGTACTTCTTTTAAAATGTAAAATATTAAGTAATTTTCTTAATCGGTGTAAAATTTTCAAACAATAATCGGATAGATCTTGTCTTATAAATATAAATATATATATATATATATATATATATATATGTAAATATGTAATCGGTAGAGTATTACTTAGGCTTAATTACATTTTTGGTCATTTATCTTATTTTCAAGATTCACTTTGTCTTTAATTTTTATTTTAACTTATTTTGGTCTTTTTTTTTTCAAGAAATTTAATATGGTCCTTCCGTAATAATAATATTAGTTTTACTCGTAATATTCACTTATTATATTTCATTGATAGAGCTCCTAATGTCATCTACATTCAAATTTTTATCACATTGTCATTTTTATTCATATCAATTAATCATATTGTGAGTCATATTGCTCAATCAGTTGCGAAGCAGTACGATTGTTCCTGTTTTTATCGGGTGGTAATCTAGAATATTTCCAAATTTCGGCAACATTTGTTATTTTTTTATTATGGGTTTGAATATTTCGATAAAACTAATATGCTATGATAAAAGGACCAAATTGAATTTTTTGAAAACAAGACCAAAATAAGAAAAAAAATAAAATAAAATTTAAGGATCAAAATGAATCTTGAAAATATGATAAAACTTATAAAAGACAAAAATATAATTAAGGCTATTATTTACACACCAAAAGTCCAAAACTACATGTAACTCGGACCAGTCCCCTTTGGACTTGGATCGGTTTACGGTCACAAGATCCTGCCTTTGATACTCTTTGTATTTCATTTTCAAATTTTATTATGCTTTCTAATGAAAAATTTTAAATGGCAAGATCATGCAGTCAGTCACTTTGGTGACTGCAGCAAATCCCAATCCCTCCTCTTCCTTGTCCCTCCTTTGCTCGTGATTGTTTTTCAATAAATGATTACTGTTAGCTATGTATGTTAAGATCTCCCTGTAATATAATCCGACTCCATAATATTGAGCCAGTACATTCTTATTTCTTACCAAGTACCAAACACAGCTGCGTGAGTTTATTTTTAGTCCAAATAAGCTTGTTCTCTGCTTCATAATCTCTTCTCGTATTTTGTCAAACACATGTTTTGATTATCATATGACTCGCCTTGATAATTAGTGAAATAAATTTTGTAACTCACAAAGTTTTTGTTTTCACACATGATAATAAAACATCTAGTAATATTTTTTATTTTAACGTTGTCAAGGCTTAATTATGTCACATATTCTTGAAGTTTGGGATATTTTTACCAAATACTCTTATTTTTCTTTTTCCAATGTTTGACTTCTTGAAGTTATTTTTGAATTTGTCATATACCTCTACTACTAATTCTGACAAATTATTTTGATGACATGTAACATCGGAATCTTAGTCAGACGCATAAGGTTAAACTTGTGGTGCCATGTAGGCGAAGATACTTTTTTTAAACTAAAAAACTTAATATTTTTATATTTTTAGTTAAAGAAAAAAGAAAAAAAATGATTGAAGAGGGATGTCGTCTTTGCCTGTGTGATGACACGGCAACACATGGCTAACCTCTTGCAATTGACTAGGACTTCGATGTTACATGTCAATAAAATTGGTCAAAATTGGTAGTAGGGATATATATGACAAACCCAGAAGTCACTTCGGGAAGTTAGACATTAGAAAAAAAATAAAAGTAACCGACAAAAATACCCTAAATTTCAGGAACTTGTGACATAATTAAGCTATTATTTAATTATGGTTGGTAAACAACGTTTTTATACACACTTTTACTAAACATTTACCAATTCACCCAAAAATGAAACAGTTTGGCCGTGGAGATGTGCATAATATAAATATTATCCATTTGTTAAACATGTGTTTGCCTTGAAAAACAAAATTAGGAAACATTGAACGCGACTATTTACATCTTATTACAGGGAACCATATTACTATTCAATTCACAAGTATATATGTTCTGGGATATGAAAGATTTTCCAGATCCTTATGCTTGATTTACATTTGAATTATAGGCTTACTTAACGATAAGAAACAAAAAATAGAAAATAGGTATTAGGAACATAAACTCATTACTTTATAAAATTTTAAATGTTTAAATTTTCAATGTACAAATACTTTATTTAGTCTCTTATCATCACGAATATTGAGATTACGAAAATCCTTCAATAATTTCCATGAACATGAAGAATCGTGAGTGATAAATAATGTGAAGAGGCAATATGATACCCTTGTTTTAGCTGTGTCTCAAATATTCCCCAAATTTTTAAAGTGAGCCTAATCTTTTGGATTAATCAGTTTTTAATTTCTTTTATTATTATCAATTTATTGACAGAAAGGTCTAGCCGTTTATGCTGTGCGGGACAGTTCACATTCATGGGATTCCCTATTTAGTGTCGTACGTGTCAATAACTCACATGCAGAACAGCAGAAGCACGGCAGGGAATACCGAGCAGCCTTCTGAGCTTCTTCACCTCAAGAATTTCATGACCGTCACTTTCCACTCGACTGCTAGCACCCACCTTATCATCATTTTGTTCGGTGGCAACACTCATTTTTCATCTATGACCTAACTTATCTAACTTACCAACTACTCTTTCAAAATAGTTCAAATTCAATTAGCTAAGTTTCAACTTTGAGCTCCTAATTTATAAGCTTATAGTTAAGTTTTAAGCTAACATATTAGCTTGTTTCAACAATAGAGCCCATCACTACTAGAAAAGAAGATTTTAAAATCGGGGTTTTAAAATCGGTCGTTGAAAAGCAGATTAAAAAAAACGCGGTGACAATTTTGTAAATAAAATCTAATTTTTAAAATCGGTAGCTAAACGACTGATTTAGAAAGTACTTTTTAAATCCGTCGTTATTTGAGCCGATATAGAAAGTCTTTCTTCTTTTTTAAAATTTTTAATTTTTTTATCTTTTAAAATCGGTCGTTTCATGAGTCGATTTAGAAAGTGCTTATTTATTTATTAAAATTTTTTATAGTTTGACCTTTCTAAATCGGTCGTTTGTTTGACCGATTTAAAAAATAAAAAAATTACTTTTTAACTCGACTCTTTCTTTGACCGAGTTAGAAAGTCTTCCCTAAAAACAAAACCCTACTCACACTTTCTAAAACACACATACTCCTTCTCTAGCCAATTCCTTTAATTTCTTCTTCTCCGCTCCGTCTCTCGCTCCGTCTCCTCTTCTCTGGTTCTCTCTCGGTCTCCGTTCTTCGTCGCCGCAGGTTCGTTCTTCTTCTCCCTCTTTTCTTCTTCTCCGCAGTTCTCTTTCGCTCCGTCTCCGTTCTTTTACGGTTCTCTCTCGGTCTCCGTTCTTCGTCGCCGCAGGTTCGTTCTTCTTCTCCCTCTTTTCTTCTTCGTTCTTTTCATCATATTTTCTCATTTCTCTCTCTCTCTCATCCTCGTTCTCTCCTTTCGCCGCAGAGTCCATCGTCTCCTTTAAGCTTCCGTGGCGCTGTCGTCGAGCCATCGTTGTCTGCGTGAGGCTCTCAGCCACTCCTTCACAGCGCCGCTTCCACCTTCTCCTCCCGCCTTTCATCGTCACCGTGTCGCTTCCATCACATCAAGGTTTCACCATGAAGCTTGGGAAAAGTTAAAATCAAACCTGTATTGATTTTTAAAAGTTAAAATCAGATCTGTATTGATTTTTTTAATTCTGGGTTTTTATTTATTCTTAAATATCTTCAATGTTTTTGGTTATGTAAGAAAATTCTATACATTTTGAAGTGTTTGTGATATATCTCTGGTTCATTTTCATATCTTCTATGTTTTGTTATGTGTTTATTATTATTATTATTTTTACTCTTTTGTTTCTCATGATTTATATGATCATTGGAGCTATAATTTCCTCGTGGTTATTTTCTGATTGATTTCAGTTTATGGTTCTAATTGATATATGTCTGTCTACAATATCCTTGTTGGCTGGAAAAAAAAACGCAAAATGAGACTTTCAAAATCGGTCAATAATAATTGTGACCGATTTTAAAAATGAGACTTTTTAACTCGGTCGACCGATTTTAAAAAACTTTTCTAACTTGGTCGTACGACCGATTTTAAAAATGTCACTTTTAACATCACTGTTTTACACATCACCTCAGCGACCGATTTTAAAAGTTCAAAACGACCGATTTTAAAAGTGTTTTTTCTAATATTGCATATGTCTTACATTGCATCACTCTCTAAAGTTCTATGATTGGTTAAAATAAATGAACTTGGTAGAAAATTTAATAGATTTTAGCATAAGATTGTTAATCCTCAAGTTTGTTTCAACATGTAAAATGATGATCATCTTGATTCTTGAATAGGGAGAAAAGCCGTAACTTTTGTCCTTCGGTGTGGTATTTGGCAAAACACCCCCTTTCACCAGCGTCCTGCACACTGTACTAATACTGTAGTTCAAAGGAGAAAATGGACGCAGCACTTAAGTTTGGCATTATGTTTTTTAGCTCCGTCTAATTTGCTTCTCCGAAAGTAGAGCATGACATACTCCCCCTCAAAAACATGTTTTGTTAAAATGCTTCCTCTTCTTGTTGCTGTTGGATGATGTTTAAAAAGAAGGAACGGACTAAAACAATTCATGGGTAACGGAAGCAAAGGTTAATGAACATATGTGCAACTTTTTACACACAAACGTACGGCCCAGCAAGGACGTAGTGGTAAAATTTTTTTTTTGCCCACTCGAAAAATTATAAGTTGTAGTTTAATTTATTTGTTACAATTACAATAATAAGGATCTTGAAATTACATGACTTTCACATATTATAGAAACAATAAGGAATACAATTACACTAACCTCTATCCATTGCTAGAGTTGAAAGAGAGTTCTCCAAACGCCCTTTAATCAAAAGCCACGAAACACGTTTCTATTCCTTTGCCTCCTATGCTATTCTTTTCTATGTTGTTTGTTTAGCCGTTTTGTGACGGGGAGAGAAAAGAATACCTTATGGCCAAGAACAGGACCTTATTCCTATATATAAATAGGTAAAAACCCTAGCTATTATCCATTAGCTTCCATCAAGCTAATGAGCCTTCAGAAACAATATCCCTTATATCTAATTATGATTAAGCCCATCAATATTTAATTGTTTATTTACTAAACACACATCAATACATGTCACATGCACATCACATGAGACATACTAAGATATTAAAATCTTACATTCTCCCACTTGGCTCATGTGACACAATTCAACATTATGGTCTAATAAACAAATAATTAAGTAAACAATTAATGCACATTTGCATGGCTAAATCATTTTATACTTAGATACTCTATTAATCATGATTAAAGATAGGAACTAATTTGGGTCATGGCGGTTGTACATCATTTGTTCGACATAGTTCCTTCCATGTACCACAAAATAGTCTTTTTCTTAACACAATCTATAATTGGGAAATACATAATTGATCCATAATGTCTTTATTCAAGACAATACCTGTTTACATTACTCTAATACAATAATGCATGCCGTTCTAGAAAACAGGTTATCAGAAACATAACAAACATATCATGAGCTCAAAGTGTCGATTACATCATACATAAGGATGTCAACATCAAATTCAATTTTACTTAATAACAGTAATGTCTATACTTTCAACATGTTCAATAAATGTTTAGGTAATAACCCTTTTTTCAAGGGATTAGCAATCATAAGATTGATGCTAACATGCTCTATTGACAATCTTTGTTTTTGATCTCATTCTTTAGAGACAAAGTACTTCATTCACATACTTTTAGCACCTTTATAGTACTTGTCATTGCAGCAAAACACCACAGTACGTTTTTAGCGGCTAAGCAATATTGTCGACAGTTCTAAGCCCCGAAATAAAATTTTGCAGTCAATTAGTTTGAATTGTAACCTCAAAACTTGTTACAAATTCAACATTCTGATCACCTCAATGTGATCATTCATTACAGAAGTAATCATGTATTTATTCGTTCCATGCTAATACCTCAAGACTTTATGAGTATAGTTAATACTTCCTTAACGTAAATTTTATTCATTCTAAATCATTCTAGTACTTTAATGATATATGCTTTCTGAGATAAGCCTAATAATTCTTGTGACATATTCTAGAATATTCATTTTCTAATCATATGGTTCGACCCACCTATATCTTTCATTCAAAGTTACTAGAAAAAACTTCTTAGTCTGGTGTAATAGACCAAGAAATAAGTTGCAAGCAAGATATAATAACATACAAAATCAACATAATAAACTCACTCCCACTGATCTTTAGATACTTACACAAATTAATTGTGTTTCCTTAAATATAAAAGAAACAATAGTATCATTAACTTTCTTTTAGATACTATTGGTGGGACGTTTGTTTAAATTTGTATATTAATTCCTCAAATATGCACATTATGTGTTCATTCTTTTGAATTGAGAACCACATCAGTGAGTCATCTAAGTAAACTTCCTCCTATAAAATTTATAAGGTTGTTTTCACATTCTTCTACTGCAGTTCCAAATCATTACGAACTACATGTGCCATGATGATAATGCTGAATAAATCTTTCAGGAAACTGGTTAAATACCTCATTTATAGTTAATGTCAACATTGTAAGGGAAATCCTTCACAACATATTTGGACTTGTAACGTTCAAGGTTGTCACGAGAGTTATATTTGGTCTAAAAGACTCACTTACCCCCAAACTCTCGTGCAACCTTTAGGCAATTCTACAAGGTCCCAAACAAAAAAAAATATTTAATAGTTATTAATACTTTCATGACATTTAACTATTTATCAGTATATTCACAACTTACGGCTTGTGAAAACAACACATTATTATCATTATTAACTAAGTCAAATTCATATTCTTGTAGATAAACCACTCAAACGTTCGAAATAGCAATTTTTTTTAATACTATTTCTCATTGTTCTTCTACAATAAAATCATTGTGAATAGTGAATTCATTAAATTGTTTTCGTACTTTATTGTTATACGACTCAACCATAAAAGAAACAATTATTGTTGAGGTAGAAAAACAAATTACAAGAACTTGCACCCTAACTCCGTTAATTTCCACATTATGTGAAACTATACTCCCACTAATTTCACCATTCTCAATGAACCTGTCATTCTCAGTTTCAATAATTCTTGTACTATGGTTAAAACAATAAGGTCTATACCATTTGATTTATCTGAATAATCAGTTAAATACTCACTGATGTTTTATATCCGTTTTCTTTTATTTCAGATTACAATCCTTGTTTCTGCCTGACAACCGCAAATATGCGGGTGCCTTAAAGTGGGTATCCTATTAGTACACGACTTAAAATTGTCTTTGGCATTGTCTTACTAGGAACCCTGCTCAATAGACAAATGGCAGTTTAAAAAAAAAACATTCATAATTGCGGGTAAAGACTAAATATCATAGCCCTAACCATATTCATTATAGTTCTATTCTGCCCTATATACACCATTTTATTGTAGTGTAGCTGGCATTGTGTATTACACACAAATAACTTATTTCTTGAGGAGTTTAACAAACAATCATGGATGTTGCCCATTTTAATTACTTCTTTTAGGGCGGGTATCACCTTTGTCGTACCTGACAACATTCACTTATATATCTAATTAACTTTCTATTTTTTCAAATAAATTTTCAAGGCATCTTCTACTTGAGATTTCTCACGATACTAGTAGACATATAACTATAACATGAATAGTTATCAATAAAGATGATGACATACCTTTTCATTTCTAAAAGAAAGTTAACATTAGAGGTCCACAAGTTTTGACGAACACATTTTCAAGAAGCTGGGTACTTCTTGTGCTCCTTTCTTTGTGTGTTTGGTTTTCTTTCCTTTAATACAATCTACACAAATAATTAGGCCAATAAAATCCAAATCGGGAAAGACTTTGTTCCTTATAAAGCTATTCATTCTTTCCTTGGATTTATGACCCAAACACTTATGCCACAAATTAGCAAAAAATCATTTAAAATTCAATTTATATAACTATCACTAAGATACAAATACCAATGTGATAATTATACTTAAATAAATTTAAAACATCCATATCCAAACATAAAAGAGTATCTAGTAACATCGATCCTAGATAATAAACCAAACTCCTAGAAAAATCAGGTACCTAAAGGGTCTTTAATGAGTCTAGGTGATGCCCAATGTCAAGGATTAAACATTAAATCCTGACAAGTTCCACTAGAACCTTCACTTCATTCCCACAAACACGTACTTTACATGTGGGTTTATGGTATGGATTAAACAAAATTCATTATCATGCTAGAAACATGTTTCGATTAATCCAGGATCAATCCACCAATTTTTATGTGGATCTTTGATTAAGTTTGACTCAAACATACATAAGCTTTAAACTTATCTTTTATAGAATCAAGATTTTCATTTTATGCACTTCTTATGAATTCAACATTTTTGCACAAAATAACATTTATGATAATGAGGTTCTTTCATATGAATTTTCACATATGCCTCATTAATTCTAAGTGACCTTTTGCCCTTTTCATGTTTTCAGCTCCTTAATGTCCTTAAAGGTTGGATAAAGAGATTTCTTATATTCTTAAGTCTTGTTTCCTCTTAAACTAAGATATTGTGCAATTTACTGCACATCCCATTATCTTTCATGACATTATAGCTCATTTAAAAACAAGTAACACTCAAACAGTAATGAGCGAGGATAAACTATAATAAGAAGTTCTCATCCACAACTATTTCTAATGACTCAAACCCTAAATCTTGCTGCAATAATTTTCGTTTTAATTATATAATTCATAAATAGTACACAAATCCACAAGCTTTATGGGGTTATGGTACTCATTAATGTCCCAGAAAGAGACTCACAAAAAATATTGGGCATTCTCTCACAAAATTCACTTATTTGTTTTTATTTGTTTTTATTTTTTTAAGTACTTTCAATTTTGGAGAGAATTATCTTAATGTTATCTGCAATATTTATCCTCATGAACATAGTGAAATCTTTCTCAAATCTCATAGTAAACTTTATCTTTATGGTTGCTAACACTATTAATAGCAACAATATTTTCTCTAGCTGATGAGAAAGACTTGCAAATTCTAATCAGAAAGTTTAACAAATAACACTGACACATACAAGTCATGAGAATGCAGAAAATTAAGAACATGTACTACGTAACATAAATGTTTTGAGACATACTTAAACAATTAATGTACACTAACGCTCTCCTTTGGGTTACACATTAGTACACGACATTCAAACATAATGATGTTAATAAAATTAATAATCAATAATTGGCAATGATATATGCACCAATTAGTATTATCTATTATCTTTGGATGTATAAATAAATCAATAGCACAAACATATTGCCTACAGTCATGTCCATTAATTATAAGAACAACTAATCAAACCTTTAATTTGGGCGATCCATAAATGCCTTATAACAATGAACTATAATATACTCATAGAACATCAAACCATTATGTCATTCATATAACATCAAATCTATGAATAGTTGAAAAATCATCATATGATATGAAATTAATTTACGTACCGATTAGACCACTTTGGTGATTAACAAAATCAACATACAATTAACTTCAAATCAAATTCATTATTATAATAAAAATTATACAATCGGAATTAATATCTTTATGATTTGACAACTTTAATGATGATCAAATCATCATACATTAATATCAAATCAAGCAATGTCAATTCAAATTACTTTTGCTAATAAAGAAAACTCATATTAATCCCAACTATATATATATATAAACGTAAATTGCCCATGACATACTGGACTTGTTATATATATTCATTATTATGCAAAAGGAATATATAATTATTCGTTATTCATTGTAATGTGCTTTTATATAATAAAAAGAATCATAAATAGTGACAGAAGTAATATCTAATGCTTTTCACATATATCAATATTAATAGTTTTACCCCAATTAGAAAAAAAAAACTTGATGAACTTTAAAATATATAATTGAAACACTGGGTATACGTTATACCCAATTGGAAAAAAATTTGATGGGTAAAACAAATCGATAAACAATCAAATTTCAAATAATCATAATATTTCATTTAACAATAATGCGGAAGCGTAAAAGTCTAAATTTCATAATAAGGATTCATACTGAAACAAAGCCCTAAATTTCATAATTAGGGTTCAAAGTTCCTAAATTTCGTGATTTGGATTTATGCAAAAATTCATTCCCTAAACACCATAATTAGGATTCAATCCAAATCCTAAATCTTAATTGGAAAGTCATGAATTTCTTAACGTGGCTCTGATATCACATATAAGTTGTAGTTTAATTTATTCGTTACAATAATAAGGATCTTGAAATTACATGACTTTCACATATTATAGAGACAATAAGGAATAAGATTACTAACATCTATCCATTGCTAGAGTTGAAATAGAGTTCTCCAAACGCCCTTTGATCAAAAGCCACGAAACACGTTTCTATTCTTTTGCCTCCTATGTTATTCTTTTCTATGCTATTTGTTTAGCCGTTTTGTGACGGGGAGAGAAAAGAATACCTTATGGCCAGAAACAGGACCTGCTTACTATAAATAGCTAAAAACCCTAACTATTATCTATTAGCTTCCATCAAGCTAATGAGCCTTCATAAACAATATCCCTTATATCTAATTATGATTAAGCTCATCAATATTTAATTATTTATTTACTAAACACACATCAATACATGTCACATGCACATCACATGAGACATACTAAGATATTAAAATCTTACAAAAATACCACTTATATGTGTAATTGAGAATTTTTTTTTTTTTAAAACCACTTACGTCCAAGAAGAGACGTAAAGGTTTTTTTTATTACAAAAACCCATACGTCTCAGCAGGTACGACGTATTGAAAATAATTTATTTTGTCGTAAGAGTTAAAAATTAATACTTACGTCTTGGTTGAGACGTAGAGGTCTAAAAAAAATTAATACTTACGTCAAAGCTTAGACATAGGTGTTAAAATTATATACAAAAGCTACGACTTGGTTGAGACATAAGTAGTAATATAACTGTTCAAGATCCTGGTGATATAATTGTTCACACGTCTTGGTTGCTACGTCTTTTTAATTTTTGTTTTCAGTTAATCCATACGTGCATCCACGTTAAGACGTAGAGCAATGTGAATTGTTAAAAAAAAAATTCACCCCTACTTCTTAACTAAGACGTAGGGTGTTTTTAAAATATTTAGCTCCTACGTCTTAACTGAGACATAGGAGTTAAATTTTAATTTTATCCATTTTTTTAGAAAAGCCTTACGTCTCAATTAAGATGTAGGGGTCAAATTTTTTAAATAAATATGTATTAGAAATCTATATTAAAAAATATTATGAGTAAATCTGCATTAAAAAAAATAAAAAATAAAAAAACTATTGACCCATACGTCTTAGATGAGACGTAGGGTACTTTAAAAAAAATAATTTTTACGTCCATGCTAAAACGTATAATAGTTTTATTTATCAGTGAAAAATTACGGGTTAGCGATTTTGATACAGGAAAGCATTTTAACACAAAGTTAAGGGGAGTAAATTAGAACGAGCCATGTTTTTTGCCAGCTCCTCTTGTGTGAGACCTCTGTGTGGCAAATGAGCTCAAACCTATAATCTCAGACTTCTGGTCAGCAATACAATGTCGATAAAACAAGGATTCTAATTTCTATGTTCTAAAAATCATAACGTGGTTATAGCATCTACATCCCCAATTCCGAAATTTTGTTCATAAGAGTGTCCGAAGCATTGTTTTATAATTTTTCACTTTTTCCAAAAGTTAAGAATCGTGTCTACTTTTTCACTACATTCTCAAACTAAATTTCATTTTTAAATAAGTTTCATAACCTACTCCACGTTTTAATGTTTCACCTTAAATATTAAAGCAATTTATTTTCTTTCAAATAAACCTAACAGCTACTACTTTTTGGTTTAATACTAACGGGTAGTTTGTATTGTTCAGCAACTAATACAATTTCCATCCTCCGTCCTCATGTATAAGACCATTTTCATAATTTTTAGGTCCACAAAATAAAAATTTGCATTGAAATTGGAATGTTTTAGCATATTGTTCTAAAAAATACTTTTTATATTGATTATGCATTGAAATAAATTTTTCATTAAAATTGGTAGTTTCAATTTATATATTTCCATTAAAAACAGAGAACTACTATTAAATATAAGGATAATTTTGGAAAAAATTATAAAAGGATCATATATTTAAAACAAAAATATTTTACCCAAAAAAATCTTATATATAAAAACGAGGGAGTTTTTTTTTTTTTTGGATTGCCCGCCGAGGGAGTATTTTTTAATTTACTAAATGTTACATTTTTCTATAAACCTACTATTTTTTATACTGGGAAAAGTGTACAAACATCTTTAATTTTAAACTTTATCTATTTTGCAAATAGGTCATTAATTATTTTTTCTTTCCAATTGATCCTTAAACTTCATATATCAGTAAAATAGATCCCTCTCCTTCTATTCCCTTAGTTTAATAATGTGTTTCTCTTAAATAATTGCTTATTTTCTTTTTAAGAATTGTACCGTTAATAGATTTAGTAGTCACACTGGTTCACGGTTCACCATTAGTCTAGAACTCAAAGGTACCGTTGCACTCTATTTTCTTTTCCAGCAATGATTAAAAGACTTACCCAAAGAGACCTACTCATAAGCCTACACATTAGGATCTTAATATTTGTTATTTAAGTTCTTTTATCTAATTTTTTTTAACTTGAAAATAACAAGTGTCATAATCTTATGTGTAGGTTTGTAGGCTTGTAGGTCTGAATCATTTTTGGCTTAATTAACGTTTTAGTCCCTGAATTTAGGTGCTCTTTTGGAATTAATCCTTAAACTTTTTTTCCGATGCTTTGGATCCTTGAACTTTGTTTAATTTTTGGAAATGGTCCTTTCGTCGTTTAATTGATGTTATGCCTACGACATGTCACGTCACTTTCACAATATCGACGAGTGACGTGTTATGTAGAGCCACGAGACATTACATGATTTTTTTTATCAAAAAAATAATTTATTTTAAAATTTATTAAAAGATTCAATTTTCTAAAAAAAAACAATTTTTAGTTATTTTTAATAAATTTGAATTTTTTTTAACTTAAAAAAATGACGTGGCATCATGTGGCACGTTACCTATCGATGTGACGAAGGTGACGTGGCGAAGGTGACGTGACATATCTTCGGTCATATCACCACTTAAGTGATGAAATGATCATTTTCAAAATTTATGTAAAGTTTAAGGACTCAAAGCATAAAAAAAAAAGTTTAAGGACCAATTCCAAAAGAACACCTAAATTCAAGGACTAAAAACTTAAATAAGTCATCATATTTCTTTTCAAAAATAGTTAGAATTTAATGTAGTTTTTGTAATTTGTATAACAAGCTTATAGCTTATCCAGTAGCTATTAGCTTATTGATTTGTGGTCAATAAGCTACTAGAGCTGTTTGGTGAACAAAAAATAAGAGAAGCTTATAGCTTTCACAAAGGAAGCTTATAGTTTTTGAAAGCTAGCTTTTAGAAAGCTACATCAGGTAGCTTTGAGGAAAAAAAAAGATTTCAATAAATCATATCTCAATTTTACCTCTTTTTTTATTAAATTATATTATTATGTATTCTGGCCCAAATTAATATTACCCCCCAAATTTTTTACTTTTTTCCCTCAAACCCAAAAACCTAGAATCCTTCTATATATTCAACATCTGTACGCACTACACCAAAACCACTCATAAAGAAATCCTATATTTAACTATTGATTCAGGAGACATAAAGGTATGTGATATTTATTTCAACATTGATCATCAAATTTCTCTTTCACTTTTTTGTTATCCTCAATTTTATTTTTTATTTTTTTTTTATTTTGTGAACTTGGTTCAGATTGGATTTGTGTGATTTTGTAATGGCGGTGTGTCCAATCAATAGGCTAAAAGTTTTGTCCTTCTTTCGTGTCATTGTTAATAAAGATACCGTGACATTTTTATAAAAATAATAAAAATGTTTAAAGTGTAGTAGTACATAGTAATAATTATTATGAATATTATAAATTTTTTATCATTTATATCTATATGAATGAAGTATATGTCTTTCTCTATAAGCTACTAGTGTAGTATTATCGTCATTGAAACATGAATGTCAATATTAAGTATTATTCTACATGTTATGTACTTTTCAGTCATTTAACATGTTTAAATTAGTTGCACAGCTAGTTTTGCCAAACAGCTCTAGTTCGATAAGCTAACTATACAACTATAAGCTCACAGCTATAAGCTAGGTTCACAGCTAACAGCTATAAGCTCACAACTATCAACTATAAGCTCACAGCTATAAGTTAGTTTTGCCAAACAGACCCTAAATCTATCATCATTAGTAGTATTTTTTTTAAAGAAAAATTACTTCTTTGGTTTATTAAACTATTTATTTGTTTCAAAGTATTCCTCAAGCTTTTTTAAGCTTTTTTATTTTGAAAATGGTTCCTTAAATTTATTTCTGTTAGCGCGATTGATCCTTCTGTCATATTTTCTATCTTAAGTCATCTTTTCTAACGAAATTATGATTTTCCGTCAATATTTCAAAGAAACTCCAATTTTTTCGGCAAATATCTTTTATCTCTAACTCCACTAGTCCCATCACAACACCTTCTAGACGAGATGGAGAATAATGGAGAAATTGGTGATCCAATCTGAACATTTGTTGACGGAGAATAAGTGAAAAAGGAAAAAAAATAGAGCTAATCACCGAAAAAAATGGTGTTGACCGGAAATCCCACTTGAGAAGATAACCGAAGATGGAGAAGATGACCGAAGATGGAGAAGATGATCGAAGATGGAAAAATTAACGGAATGACCAACCATGCTAACAAAAATAAATTTGAGGGATCGCTTTCAAACAAAAAACACTGAAGGGACCATTTGAAATAAATAAATAAATAAATTAGGAGACCAATGAAGCAATTTTGCTTATTTTTTAAATGAGTAATTGTCAGATTGGTCCCTGACTTTGTAAGCGCTGGTCAAGTTAGTCCCTGATTTTATCGAAATAGCAATTTAGTCCCTGAGATAGGAGAACGTCGATCAAGTTAGTCTCTGCCGTCACTACCGTAAGGATGTATTTGCTTCAAAATGGGATGAAGACAGGAACGTATGTGAATTAAAATGTTATCTCAGGGACTAAAATGCTATTTCGATATAGTCAGGGACTAACTTGACCGACGTCTACAATGTTAGGGACCAATCCGACCAATTACTCTTTTTTAAACACTGCAGACATGTGAGATTTCTTTTTTTTTTTTAAGGGAAAGGTGTATTTTATTCATAGATCATAAACCTTACAAGTAATGACAAACATGTCAATTACAAATACAAGATATTTCAAACTAATAATAGTTAAAGAGAAAGCAAAATACACTGCAACAACAAACTCTTCCATATGGACATGGACCATCAGCAACTGTCAAAACCAGACTCTAACAGAAGATTCAATAGCCTTTAATTCCAATATAACAATTTCATTTATGCTGGGACTAAGCTCAGTTCGACGACAAGAAGGAATCTCATATCTAAAACGAGAGAGTCGTTGGACGATAACCAAATCAACAGTCGACAAAGGGAGATCTATCTCGACGAGTAGCCTTCATTAGAGCAAAAAGGATGACCATCAGATCTGGAAAGTAGAAACTATCCAGAGACATTCCTCCACTGGAAACACACAAAACAAAACAACTTGCACAAAGGCAAGACCAAACCCAGATAAACTGGGGAAAACAAACTCACACACTTTCCCAAATGAAGGGGAGGGACAGATCACCCTCCCTCTACCGAGAAACAGCAGATGAAAACAAGCAGGAGCAGAGGAAGAAGGAGGGGAGAGGAAATCTTAATTTTTTATTTTTTATTATTTTTTTAATAGACCCATTTTCGTTCGGTTTAATTATATTTTTGATCTTTTATTTTATTTTGAAGATGTATTTTGGGCCTTTATTTTTTTTATTTATTTTGGTCCTTTATTTAAAAAAATCAATTTGTCCCTTTAATTAATAAACGACTCAATCTGGTAATTTTTTTAAGTTTCAATTTGATCATTTTATTATTATTTTTTTTAAGTTTCAATTTGGTAATTTATTCGAAAAGAATCATTTTGGGTATGCAATTAGTTTTTTTTTTATGAATTTTATATTGTTAATGACAAAAACAAGATTGAGGTGATATATTTGGTAAAAAAAAACCAAAACTCTGTTGAAAAGAATGGAAAATTGGCAATAAAATTCCAAAATTTGGCGATAGTGATCAAAAGAACCAAATTGAAGCTTTTACAAAAAATAATAATAATAATAATAATAATAAAGTGCCAAAATAAATAAAGGGCCAAAATGAATATTCAAAATAAGATAAAAGACCAAAAGTATAATTAAGCATTGATAGTCCAGAACCTGGGCCGGTCCTGAGGGAGGGCGGCAAGGGCGGCAAGGGCGGCCGCCCTGGGCCCAAAAAATTTAGGGGCCCATAATTTTTTTTAATGATACATTTATTTTTGAAAAAAAAATTAATAATTGCAAGTTCTTTTTATTTTTTAACTATCAGTGATTTTTAGCATAATATTTTGATTTGTTTTTTTCATTTATTCACTTAATTTAAAAATATATGAAGTAATGAACTTTACTTTTGTAATCCAACATGAAAAATATATTTTATTACCTCTTTACTTAATAACTTTTTATATTATTTCAAATCTTATTTTTTAATAATTAATTCTATTACTGATTGTTGTCATTGTTTTAATTGATTATTCGTATATATACTAAATTTTTAATTGATTTTTTTTTAATTAGGGGCCCCAAAATTTTTTTCGGCCTAGGGCCCAAATTAGGTTAGGACCGGGCCTGTCCAGAACTTTCTAGAATGCTCTACATTTCTTGCTCAAGCAAAAATGATCAAACACAAAACTGTCTAAAGGGCTTCAAAGTCGATGCGAAGGAGTATAAATACCTTAAAAGACATGAAATAGGCCATTTTGAATCTCTTAAACCCTAAATCAACATAGTTCTCTCAAACTTTCTCTCTTCCAAGCGAAACCTTAAGATCCTAGTACTCTCTGAACATGTCCCTCTTGCAATCAAGAGTTCTTTGAGATAAGAATTAGTGGATAGGTGGATTGGAGTTGGTGGATTGCAACCAAGGAACCCTAAGAGTTGGTGGATTGGAGTATCAACTCAAGAATCTCCAAAGGTCTAATTTTTCTTTTTGAGTAAAGGTATGTGATAAATTATTTTTATGGTCAAGATAATTATTGAATGGCCCAAAGTGTATTAAGTTTTCCATGCGCTTAAAAAGAAATATAATGTGAAAACCCATAGGTTTATTTGATTTGGAGGTAAATATAATCT
Source organism: Crotalaria pallida (assembly GCA_037953625.1). Classification (NCBI taxonomy): domain Eukaryota; kingdom Viridiplantae; phylum Streptophyta; class Magnoliopsida; order Fabales; family Fabaceae; genus Crotalaria; species Crotalaria pallida. The sequence goes on along the minus strand of CM075655.1, from coordinate 82,273,211 downwards.
ATGAGGAAGCTTGGAAAAAAAAATTGCCATTATCTTATCCTGCTTATTTCTAACTCAGCTACCATCATAGGATAGAAAATACATTAGGCAAACAGGATACGATAGGCCCACAAGATTGCACAATCCTATCCTACTAACTCACCAAACTTAGAACAATAACAAGATAGGACAACTATCATATCCTATCTTTCTTATTCTACCAACCAAAAGAAAATCATGAGATAAATCCAAGGGTCCAAATTTAAACTCTCTAGTGTCATTCTTAGCCTCTTTTTGGGAGGCAAGTCTTGTCTTAGGATGCATGGTCCAGGATCCACTTGGATGGAACTTAGGTCCTTGGGGATGACCTCATCACTCCCTCCTCTTCAGTTGGATTTGACCTCAAATCTAGAGGGTGTGTACCTGCAAACAAGCTGTCTTTAGAAACTGAAATGGCTATTGAAATTTTGACTCTATCCCTAAAATGGCACTTGGTATAGTTTTTGCAAATGGCCTTCTCTTGTGAATCAGTGAGAGATAAGGACATTTTATGCTCTTTGACTGGTTTCCAACCACTCTTCAAGGGATCTTCTATTATGTTTTTCTCCACCTAAAAAGATTTCTTGCAAGTTTTGGGTACTGAGTAAAAGTGTTGGATCAAATAAAAATTCTTCTTCAATGTGTCCAGGCACTTGCAAAATCTCCAAGACAGTTGCACAAGAAGTTTCTCAAATGGGATTAGTTCTATTGATCACAACGAAATGGCTCAGCTCATCCTCTAAGCACAGACTATTTTTTTTATCTTCACGGGGGTGGAAAATATTTAAGTTGATATTTTTGGCCTTCTTTGTGGGACATTCATAGGCCATATGACCCTTTCCACGACACCTGAAACATTTGAAATCTCTGGATCTTGTACTACTGGAAGATTTAGTTCCCTTGTTTACTCATTTGTTAGACCTTTTTGACACTTCTTCTTTGTTAATCTCCTCTTTCTTTTCTTTGTCCTTCCCTATCCCAGATGAATCAAAACTTGATGACTTGAATCGCTTTTTCACCTTGGTTGTAACATCCCAATAAAAGAAATATAATATCATTATCATTCAATAAAAGATTTAAAGTACAAATTGCTCGTTTGGCAAATTTTGGGATATACAACATGGAATCAACAATGGTTAGATCGAGCTCTATCGAGCTCTTTCCTTTGCTTTCTCTTCACTATTATGAAACTCTGGTTCTTTGTTCCTCCAAGTTCTTCCTAAAATGTTAAACCACAAGGGAGTGAACATCTTTTCATAGTAGAATAGAAACTAAGAAATGAAATAAAGTAAATAAGATACAATAGTAAATCACCTTAAATCGCTCTCTTTAATATCTTTATTTAGTTTGTTCTTAGATAAATCAACATGGAATCTTTATTTAGTTCATAGTGACTATGATTGGGGTTCGTTAAATCTTTATTTAGTTTGTTCTTAGATAAAATTTTATATTTAAACATATTTCTTTTCATTCACAATAATCTCTATTTCTTTCATTAGTAATTTTTATTCATTTTCATTAGCTATATACTTTTTCCATCAATAATCATACAAGTCTTAATCCTAGAATTCATACAAGTATAACAACCAGTTACCTATCTTTTAGTACATAATTGTAAAGTCACTCATTTATAAATGTTTTTATTTGTATTATTATACCAAACATTCATTCAGGCATTTCATCGAACATCATGGCTCCAGTCAATTTCACTCTCTTAAAGTACGAGTTTATGATTTCAATCAAGCATTTAAATATTTATTCCACACACAAGTATGTGGCAGGGCAAAATCAACTACCCTAGGGTGTAATTTATAATATTCATCAAGCATTTATTAATTCCAAAACCTAATTCCTATTCTAAGAGAAAAGAGTTCCTCCCTTATCTCAAGGGAGAAGAAAATCCAACTCCAAAGCACTTGATTATATGAGTTAGTTTCTAAAGTCCTCCTCTTTTGGTTTTGTTGATGGAAATCCTCAAGAACATGGAGGAATTATAGAAATTTGAAGGAAGAAAAATAAGATTGAGATGGGGTTTGATGGATGAACATGAATATAAAGATTAGAATTGGTGGGAAGGTAATTGTTGTTGTATATCTAGGGATGGCAATGGGAGACTGCAGATGGGGATCCCCACGGGGAACGCCCCGTTCGGGGACCCGAGTTTGGGGATTTTTCCCCAGCGGGGGCGGGGATGGGGGGATTTTTCCCCCGAACAGATTTTGGGGCGAGGAATGGGATTGGTTCCCCCGTCCCCGAGAATTTTACTTATATGCCCTTAAATATTTAGGCTTTATATAGTTAAAAAATAGGCTTTTTAGTAACTTCACATATATTATTATAATTATAATTATAATTATTATTATTAATGATTATTTTAACGATTTTTTTAAATTGAATCTCTTGAATTTTAACGATTATTTTTCCTGTAGCGTACAAGTTTAAAAATGCTATTCGACATTGTGAATTTTATAACAGGTCAAATTGAAGTTAGGTTCCCTATGGGGACCCGTGGGGTGGTGGAGAATGGGGATGGGGGTTAATCAACCCCCGACATGGAGAATGGGGATGGGGATGAGAAGCAAATGAGACCCGAGGATGGGGAATGGGAAAGGTCTCCCCGAGCATTCCCCGCCCCGTTGCCATCCCTGTATATCTATGGTGTTGGGGTTGTATGTGGATGTATGTAAGTTGGTTCGTGCATAAAAATGAGGTTTGATGCATGGAAAACGGCTCCTGGTGCGTGTGGTGAAATCTGGTGCGGCTGGAAGATGGGAATGGTGTGGCTGTGTCTGATTTCTGGTGCTGGTGCTGATTTATAGCACTGCGCGCGCCTGGGCGCGCTGGTCCGTGCGCCTGAGCGCGCACGCCTCTGATTGGCGCATCATTTATGCGCCAGCGCGCCTGAACGCACCACGCATTGCGCCTGAGAGCGCAGTCTGGTGCACCAAAATGGTGCAGAAATTTCTAGAATGGTGCTGAAGATTCTGGCGCGCGCCTGAGCGCCTGGTGCACCCGCTTAGGCGCTGGTGCGTCTGTTGGCACCAGGAATTGGTGCACCGGTGCGTCTGGGCGCACCGGCTAGTGCCCGGATGCACCGGTTCACCCCAAAACTCCGATTTTTCGCATTTTTAACCCGATTTAAGGGGTCTAACCCTTCCTAACACTAAATCAAACACATAATTTCAAAATATATTTCAAATCATAAAATTATATGTTCCTAATGTTGCCCACCAAATAACAACCACTTTTCTAACCAAACTCCAAACTTAGTCCCATTATTCTTTCTTTCTTGCCAACCTTAGATTCATTTGTTTACTTCTTATTCTATCATTATCCATCTTCGGGACTTGATTAAGTGGTCGGGTACTATTCAAAGTTCCTTAAATCTAATTGGTTTCACCGCCATACCGCAAACTATAAAGAATTTCTCTATATCGGATGCTTGTTGACCAAAATTAAGTTCTTATCCTATATTTAGCTCCTCTACCAACACTCCTCCAAAATCTTAATACCCAAGACACCCCTAAATTCTTGTTACTCATGTTTTCCAGACATACTTTATAAATCTTAATTAGAGCAAGACAACAACATACACAATTTGCTTTTTATTTCAAGATCACTTTACGTCACTACTCTACATAGATTAAACATATACATAATTATCATTATCTATTTGTTTTAAGAAAATTGAAGTCGTTACATTAGTAGCATTCAACCGGGCTCCTAGTTCCTCTATTTTCTTACATAATCCTTTAGAAGTTTTCCTCCACATTCTTTGGAGGTTTTTGGTGAGTGCTTCACGTAAGAGTTTTTGTTGGCCATCAAAGTTTTCTTTTTTACCCATGATTTTAATTAACAAGATCAAAAATACTTAAATAGAAATTCACCACTCTTTCCTTCCCAAATGTACTAAAGGATCCAGTCAATAACAAGAGAACTAAGAATGAAAGATCAGGTAATCACAAAGGAAAGCAAAATGATTACTAAACAAGAAACAACTTATAGCAAGATAAAGATGCAACGCACAAGGAAGGATTGCACAATATATCAAGAGAAGAACATAAAAGACTCCTTAACAACCTTAGCTCTGATACCATTTGATAGCTTCCTCCCCAAAGGCAGCCTAATCTCAAACCAAACTAAGGAGTCTAAGGGTTAATGCACAAAGTTTGGTTGCTGAAATTCTAGAACAAAGGACTATCAAGGCTTCAAGGGTTCAAGGATTTGGGATTTAAGGATCCTAAGATCAAACTATGATAAGGATTTGTTGTTCTAAGTCTCAAGTCAATGATTATCAAGCATATGATGCAACAAACATAACACGGCCAAGACAAGAGATTGGTTACATCAAACTAAGAACATTAGAAATTGACTTCGAAAAAAGATTCAAATCAATACTCAACAAGGCAGTAAAGATTATGCAAGATTAAGTTCATTCTTCTATGACTTAGAGTTCTCTATTCTAAACCAAACAAGATCAAGACTAATCATGCAATCTATTCAGGACCATATAGAGTTGATGAAGGAAATATGAATTATAAGTCCTAATGTTTGATTCAAGCAAAGAGCAAACATCAAACAAGTTCTAGTCTTAAATCCAAACCAATCATAAGTCATGTGAAGAGTGTTTCTAATCGTAGAGTTCATTTGATCAAGAAAAAGTTCAATGCAACATCATGAAGGGCATGCGGTTTCGATGAGAAAGAAAGAACAAGAAAACAAAAACAACTAGAAATGAAAATGAAATACCTAAGTTGCCAAGAGAGGGCGCCACTTTGATAAGCCCTTTGGCCTCCACACAAGAGCTAGGGAGTTCTTTTACTATGACCAATTTGCTTAAGCACCAAGAGAAGCAACTCTCTCAATTTTCTTTAACCTCAAACAATTACCTTTCATTCATCATTTGGTTTACAAATTACAATTTATAGACCCAAACTTGTGACCTTTCACTAGTCCTAAGGTTATGGGCATTAAGAGCAAGGAATAATCACATTAAAGTAGAAATGTAACTCCTAGAATTATTGCATCTTAAGTTTGTAACTCCAAGTCATTATGCTCGTGTTAATGACCACCTTGGCTATCATCATGACTTAGTTTTATGCTCCTTAGTGCCCCATTGATTGATGATTACTCCCTTGGTCCTTTTAGTTTCAAAACCGTGAGGGCAGAGGAAGATCAAAGGCTAGCTTCACAAACTCTTCTTGGTTGAAAAGTTCTTCTTCTTTTGGTCTTCTTGATAGCTCACGGTCCAAGGCCCAACATCTAAACTTAACTTAAGAAGCTAAATAAGCATATAATCATAGTAAATAAACAAAGAGTTCTTTGAGCTTAAACACATCATGCCCTTATTACAAACTTATAAACAAACAAAGATCATGAGATAAATTTAAGGGTCCAAATTTAAACTCTAGTGTCATTCTCAGCCTCTTTTTGGGAGGCAAATCTTCTCTTGGTATGCATGGTCTAGGATCCAATTGGATAGAACTTAAGTCCTTGAAGATAACCTCATCACTCCCTCCTTCTTCAGTTGGATTTGACCTCAAATCCAGAGTGTATACCTGCTAACAAGTTGTCTTTAGAAACTGAAATGGTTGTTGAAATTTTGACTCCATCCCTGAAATGACACTTGGTATAGATCCTGCAAATGGCCTTCTCTTATGAATCCAGTGAGAGATAAGGGCATTATATGCTCTTTGACTAGTTTCCAACCACTCTTCAAGAGATCTTCTATTCTGTTTTTCTAAAGTCGGGACGAATTACCTCTGGTCTCTTTCTATAGTCATTCAATTTCTTATTTTGTGCTCTCTATCATAGATGGAGGAAGCTGCACCAATGTGGCTAGTGAGTCAATGGTCAAACATTTGGGTTTAAAAACTTCTCCACATCTTAGGCCATACAAACTTCAGTGGCTTAATAATGAGGGAAAAATGGAAGTGGTGTCCCAAGTGAAAATTGATTTTGAAATTGGCAAGTACAAAGATTGGGTTACATGTGATGTAAATGGAAGCTTGTCATTTATTGCTAAGAAGGCCTTGGTAGTTTGAGAAGCAAACCAAGCATGATGGGAGATCAAACAAGTACACATTTTACCATGGGAGAGCAACAATGATCCTTGTGCCCATGACTCCCAGCAGATCATAAAGGAGCAAATAAGACTTAAGAGAAGAGAGCAGATCATAAAGGAGCAAATAAAACTTAAAAAAAAACATAGTCTTTGCTTAGAAAATGAGCTGAGTCATTTCATTGTGATCAATATGGCTAGTCCCAATTGGGAAAATTCTTGTGCAACCATCTTGGAGACATTAAGGGAACCTAGACACAACAAAGAAGAATCATTGTTTGACTCAGTACTTTTATTCAATACCCAGCACTTGCAAGAAGTCTTTCAAGAGGAGCCCAACGGAATAGAAGACCCTTGATAAATGGTTGGGAGTTAGTCAAAAAACATTAAATATCCTTATCTCTCGTTGAAACACAAGAGAAGGCCATCTGCAGGATTTATACCAAGTACCATATCAGGGAAAGTGTTAAATTTTCCATATCCATTTCAATTACTAAAAACACTTTGATTGCAGGTATATCCTTTTTGGATTTGAGGACAAATACAACTGAAGAAGGGGGAGTGATAGAATCATCCCCAAGAACCTAAGTTTCATTCAAGGACCAAGCATTCCAAGAGAAGACCTACCTCCCAAAAAGAGACAAAGGATGGCACTTGAGAGTTTGGGTTTGGGCCCTTAGTCCTTATCTTATGTTCTGTGATGTAATAAGGGCTTAGTGTGTTGAAAGCCCAAGAACTAAGTTTAATTTGTATGCTCATATGCTTGTTAATTAGATTCGTAAGTTCCTTGTTGGGCCTTGGAAGTTGCAACCCAAGAAGATCAAGGAAGAAGAAGAGTTTCTCATCCACAGTTTTTGAAGTTTGTCTCTTAACCTTCCTCATCCACACTGTTCTGAAGCCAAAAGATCAAGGGAGTAATCATCCATCAATGAAGCACTTAGAAGCGTTAAAACCAAGTCATCATGGGGATGGCAGTTACAAAAGGCTTTAAGAGCAATTAAGACTAGATACATTTAATTCTAGGAGTTACACTTTAGCCTAACATTAATGTTGATTATTCCCTGCACTTATTAGCCATAAAACTCGTGTAACCATGAGGCAAGTGAAGGGTCATTTGCTTTCCTATATAATGTACTCTTGATGATGAATGAAGGTAGTTTTTGGGAGTTTGAGAAATTTGAGAGCGAGTTGCTTCTCTTTGGTATTTAGGCATTCAGTCATAGCAAAATAGTTTCCCAGGCTCTTGTGTGGAGGCCAAAGGGCTTATCAACCTTGGTTGTGGCGCCCTCCTTGAGAGTTTTACGGTAATCCTTTTTCGATTCGTGAATGTTTTGATTATCTTGTTCTTCCTTTCTTTCTAAAGCCATGAGCCTTTTTGGTTGATTGCTTGAATCTTTTCAATGACTAATCATTTTCTAAGGCTGAGAAACTCTTTAATTGATTCATGGTTGATTTAAATATGTCTTGTTCTTGATTGAGATAAAATTCTAAACACTATGTTTAGAAGATAGAATCTTATTCTTGTTAGTTCTTTGCTGCCTTGATGAACATTAGTTTGATTTCTTGTTTAAGTCAATTACTAGAATTATTAGTTTGATGCAACCAAAACCCTAGCCTAGGTCGTGTGTATGTTTTGTTGCATTTGAATCCTTGTTGATCCCTTGTTCTAGGATTCTTGCCAATTGACTTTGTTGCATCAACCCTTAGACTCCTTAGTTTGATATCAAGAATAGGCTACCTCTGGGAGGAAGCTATCACAATCCTATCCTACTGGCTCGCCAAACATAGAACAATAACAAGATAGGACAACTATCCTATCCTATCTTTCTTATTCTGCCAACCAAACAAGCCCTAAATAGAGTTTTTAATGTTTGGGAGAGCGAAAAATTATAAAATAGTACTCCCTTTGGTCCTTATTTTAAACTCCTTTAACCAATTTTCACATCTTTTAAGGAAGTTAGTTAGTATTGTTAGTGGTATTAGAAATGTAAATATTTGATATACATTTTCAAAAATACCCCTATAATTATTATTGAGAATCTAAAAAGTGTTGAGTATATAAGGGTGTTTATAAAAAAGAAGTAATTAATGTCATTGAAAATTGGAAATGAGACTTATATTAAAGATTAAAAAAAAGCTTCAAAGAGAGCTTATATTTACGACAAGAGGGAGTATGTTGAACCCACTTATGAACGTTTAGGTTTGAGGATGTGGATGCTCTTAGTGATATCTTACGGTACTCACTCACAACTCACAAGTGACTTTGGGAAGTATCTAGGTGTTCCTCTTTTCAAGTATCTAGGTGTTCCTCTTGTCGAGTTGTCTAAAAAAGAACAAATAGGTTCACCTACTAGAAGCTTCGCACTTGGCGTGCCAAAGCTCTTTATTTTGTTTAATTAGTATAGCTAAGGAAGAAGCTGGACTATTGCATTGCTCATCAATATTACAAGGGGTCGTACAATTACAGCGGCAAGGACAAAGGAGGCCGGAAAAAAGATAAATAACTACACTTGTATAAACAAAAATAAACGGTTAGATAAAACTATGCTTTGCCGAACCTGCAATTTTCGGCTGGACTCTGAGGCCATTGCCAATCAACTTGAAAACTGTCATGCTTACCTGGTTGCTTCCGAAGCTCCGGAGAAGAAAGGCCCTCTAATCACAGAAAGGCAGTTTTCTTTCAACTTGCAGGACTTGTAATTCAGGGAAACAAGTAATGCAGAACCCATTTTTTATCACAGCAGCCTTCATTATCAGTGGCTCTCTGGTAACCTGCAACAACGTACACAAAAAATCACACACAGAAACATGTGAGACTTTTTTCTTTCGACTGAACAACAGATGACAATTCTTATTCTTCTGCTCTTATCTTCTCTTATTTTGTTATAGGTGTGGTCTTAGACCAATAATGTCACTATGTCAGTAACTAGCCTTACCAAGTTACAAAAAACAATTAATACAGAAAAAAACATTTGACATTACCGCCATGGAAATTCACTTGTATCTATTCCAGCTTGATGAAGCTCATCAACATACTGCAATGCTTCTCGGCACTCTTCTCGATCATCAAAGAAGTCTTTCTTATCACCTTCTATTTCATACGTTTCATGGCCTTTGCCAGCAACCACCTGTACCACGCATATAAAAGTTAACCCCTTATTTTACAAATCACAATCCACAAATTAACCATTCCTTCTAATATATTAATTTTTTGGATTTTCTTAACCTCGGCCCTTATGAACAATACCTGAAAAGAGGGCTTAGGATAAGGACCTTAAAAGAGAAGTTTTGTATTGAAAAAGATGAATCTATTACTACGAGAACCAGGGGACTTAAATTTTCCAAGACATGGTTACTGTATTTTGACTTCTTAAAGGCTGATGTTAAGCAAACCCTAATTTTTTTAGTACATTATCTTAACTATGATTCATATTATGGAAATAACAATTAATTCAAAATAAGCTCAAAAGAGAAATTATTGAAGTCCACTTATAATGCTTCAAGTTTTCTATTTGTCCAAACAGTCCTCTAAGGCTTGGATAGAAGATAGGGACAATAACAGACTGACAGTCAAAATGGAGTTTTCACAACTCCAATGAACACAAATCATAAAGCAAAACGAGTTTGGACATTCTCTACAAGGATCATGTTGCATCAATAACAAGATAGATAAAAATGGGAAAGGATAAGTTAAGTCTTCAATTGGAAGAAAGGATATGAAAATTAGACAAAAACTAGAATTCCCACATTGAAAGGTAAAAGGAAGTCAGCCCATCATGGCATCTAACTTGGGACTCAATAGGACCACTAAAATGGCATACATAAAACTGAACGTTGGGGGAGAATTTGTGTAAATGCAATAGGAATTATTATCATCATCATGGCAAATAAATTCAATGTTTGTTCATTGTGTTTATACTTAAGCTTCTCCCAATTTATCTCCTTATCAATGTATTTGAATATATTTGTTTATCTTCTTCGTTGGAATCTCATTGATATAGCACATCTTAATATTTTTTAAAAACCTTCAGGGAAAAAAAAAAGAAGCTCAGTTATAAATCCCGTTTTAAAATACCAAGCATCAAAATGCTTTCAATTAAGTCACTTCTATATCATCTCACTGAGCTCATTTTTATGTTAGTAGGTGCAATGTCCAATGGAGTTTCAATAAGTCAATAACTTACAACAACATCACCCTCCTCTCCCATTGCAACTGCAGCTCGCACAGCTACCCTCCTAATGTCATGGAGAAAAAGCCTATGACCATTTGGAAGAGGCGGGTAGTAGTCATTCTCTCCATATTTCAGGTACTCCTGCATTGTCCATCCTACCCCAGCCAACATATCATCCAAAATATCCACTGGATAAAAAGTAAACCAATATCACAATTAGAATTTTTAAATATTGGTGTAAGCATGCACAAACATTCATACATTGCCAAGAAAGCTATATTCCAATGGATCAAGATACATACATGGATCTTCATTCTTGGGATTGTCAGATGTCAGCATGGTCACTTCACTTTTATCTGTTGCTATCTTAGTCATCAGAGGTCTCTTCCCCCTCTCGTTCTCACCACAGCATCCAATAACTTGAAAAGAGGAAATTGTGACATGATTTCAGTCAAACAATACTAGTTATTGATCTTCAGGCATGTAAATAACTACGCAGTTTCAAGTTGTAATAGAAAAAATGCTTTGTTTCAATTTCTTCATACCAAAAATAAATTAAAAAGGAAATCCACCATAACAATTAAGAGAAACACAAGCATACCAGTTATAATCCTGCGAGGTCCAAGCTCTCTTACAAAATCAAGCAATCTAGACAAGGCATCGGGAGTACGAGCATAGTCCACTACCACCCCAAACGCTTGTTCCTCATCAATCAACTCACACCTACCAGGAACTGCATCAACCTCTTCAATCCCTCTAACAATGTCCTCTAATGGCGCCCCGACAGCAATTCCAACAGCCACGGCAGCAAGAATGTTGTAAATATTATGTCTTCCAAGTAAACCAGACGAAATTTCTAGAATGCCACTAGGTGTATTAACCAACACCTGTGTCTCGAACAGGGAGAGTTCAAACTTCAAGGGATGAACATCCGCACTCTTATTCTCCATTGCGAATGTAACAACAGGAACTTCCTGGCTCCCCTGCGAAATGAAGAAAGGCGCACTCGGATCATCAATGTTAACAACTTTCCTGTGCCGTTCAGGATCCACCATTCTCGAGAACAGTTTAGCCTGTGCATCTCTATCCGCCTCATGACTCAAATTAGTAAAAACCGCAATATCAAAATCAACCTCATCGCACTTCCCTTGAGCCAATGCATCAGAAGAAGTCTCTGTGACAACTGCTTCAGTTCCATTATGAAGCATCTTGGCCATCAAATTCTGAAGCAAAACAGAATCCAGAGTCATGTTCGGCGACTCCAACTTGTTATCCCCGTGCACATAATACGCAACCGAGTTCAACATCCCCGTCCGCAGCCCCATTGCTTCATACATGCTTTTAATCAAATAAGTGGTAGTCGTTTTACCATACGTCCCCGTTATCCCAATAACCGCCATATTCTTTGACGGATACTTATAAAACGATGCGGCCAGCACAGGAAGCACCGCATTAGTATCTTCCACAATCACCAACGCCTTGCAACCCAAGGTTTCCTCAATGTCAATCTCTTTACTCGCCACAACAGCAACCGCTCCTCTCTTATCAGCCTCAGTCAAGAACAAATGCCCATCGGTCTTTCGCCCGACACAACACACAAACAAATCACCGGAACTAACTATCCTCGAATCATGCTGAATACCGGTAATCTCTACCTCTAAATCACCATACACAGACACAGGCACAACCTTGCTCTCGTCTAAAAGCTCAGCTAAACTCATCCTAAACTTCGGTTCGACAATCCTAGCCTTACTTTTTCCATAACTGTCAAAATCCAAATCGAACGGAGAGTCAGAATTCGAGGACAAACCTCGGCTCTTCGCGTCGAATTCGCTCGAATTGATTCCTTCCTGTTCATCAGGATCCTCGGAAATCACTCTCAGCCCTTGGAGCTCCTCAATTTCTTCCAAATCAACAACCTCCTCCGGCGCGAGCTCATCGATGTCTTCAACAACAAGCGCGTTCTGCGGAGGCTGCGATTGCGGTTTTTTCTTAGGGTTAGGTTCAAGAAGCCCCTGCTTCACAAACTCCTTGCGCTTGAGGGCAATAGCCTTGTCGATTTCGCCGAAGAGATCGTCGCCGGAGGCTTGGGAGTCAAGTGAGTTAGGGTCGTCATCGTCGTCGGCGTCTTCGACGTCGGCGATGGCGGCGAGGTAGGTGGACTGATTCTCCTTGAAATCCTGCTCCTCGCGAACGCGAGCTCGCTCGGCTTGGCGCTGGATTTGTTGGAACTTGGAGACGCCGTGGGCGGCGTCCTCCGGGGCTTCGGGAGGGTCGTCGTCGGAGGGGGTTGGGTAGAACTTGCCGTCGGGGCCGATAGCGCGGAGAGGGGTTGTTGTGCGGAGTGAGGGAAGGAGGAAGGGTGTGGGAGTGGGAGTGGGAGGAGGGAATTTATAAGGGATGGTGTTGGTTTTAGTTTTGTGAGTGGTTGAAGGTGAGATGAAGTGTGGGAGAGATAGAAATGATAAAGCCATGGAGGAAGAGTTTGGTGAAGTGACTAGTGAGGAAGTGGAGACTGTGGAAGTGGAAAGGGTTTTAGATAGGGGAGGGAGAGGGAGGGGATTTAACTTTAAAGTTAACTCTTGCCTTCTCTCCTGTGTCATAACCGATATTGTTGCGAGTCTCTTCTTCTCTTCATGCCTCTTATCTTTACTTTTTTTTAGGTAACACCTACTTTGGTTTCATTCGATTTTGCGCACTATCAGTTTAATCCCTGACAATTCATAATACTACATTTAGTCTCTCAAAAAAATTCATATCAATTTGGTCCATCAACTTTTTTTAATATTAATTTAGTCCCTCAAGATTTTCAGATGTACCAATTTGATCCTTAAAATTTAGGGACCAAGTTGACATGAAAGAAAATCTTGAGAGACTAAATTAGTATGGAAAAAAGGTTAAGGACAAAATTGATATGAAATTTATTTTTTGAGAGATTAAATGTGGTATTATGAATTGTCATGGATCAAATTGGTATTGTGTTTTGGTCTTCACTCTTTTTTTTTTTCAAAACTCAATTCGATTTTTAATTTTTATAAAACTAATTTTTAATCTTTTACTGTATTTTTTTTTTCAAAAAATTCAATTTAGTCATTTTGTTATACTCAAGGTTATCAAACTCGCGAGTTAACTCGTAAACTCGTACCCATAGAATCGAGTCAACTCGCATGCAAACTCGCTTCCCACTAAACTCGGGTAAACTCGTGCAAACTCGGGTAAACAGCAGTGACCTTACGGATATTTGAATTTTCTTGAGCTTTTACTTCTCAAAACAAAATTTCCACCGCCGGTTGCCAAGATGAACGAGCTAGGAAGCGTGTATAAAAATTTGAGCACGATCCAACGGTTAACAAAGAGGATACTGATCAATCTTTGAACGATATTTTCACTAAAATAACACTATAACCACTATTTTTACTTAACTAACCACTTAAATCATAAAACCATCATATTTGGTTGTTGTTAAGTTGGTTTGCTAATATTATTTATTGGGTTCTTATATGCTATAGCAACATTTAAATATTTATGTTTAATTTTTAGAATAAAAACTATAAAATGGAAGCTATGAAAGTTATCTATAGGTTAATTTTAAAATAAGTGGACTCGAGGTAAACTCGTACGAGTTTACGAGTCGAGTTTACCTTGGCCTCACGAGTTTACGTAAACTCGCGAGTTTGACAACCTTGACTACGCCACACTTATCCTTAGTATAACAGCGTTGATTTTATCAAAATATTTACATTCATTATCAAAAACTATAAATGTTGTCGGAATTTGAAAAAATTCTTGGTTACCACTCGATGAAGTCTAGGAAGAGTAGTGTTGCTTCACCATCGGTAGAGCAAATTAACTTGCAATGGTGGTTGATCAATGTGGGCAAAAAAGACAATGTGATAGAGATATAAACAAAGATGACAGTTGAAGCTTTTATCGATTTAGCCGTAAGAATATATATCAAACTTTATTGATGGAACGATAATGGGTGTAAATATTTCGGGTAAAACTAACATTGTTATGACGGAAGGACCAAATTTATTTTTTTTTTAAAAGACCAAAATATGTAAAAAAAAAAAACAATTCAAGATTAAAGTGAATCTTGAAAATAAGATAAATACTCAAAAATGTAACTAAGCCATTTATTTTTATTTAAAGAAAAAGCACAAAATTTTGTAATAAAAAATAATAATTCATCTTCAAAATCCCATAAACATCACGTCATTTTCTCTTTTCCTTTGCTTCATCTCTTTCATTTCTCTTTTTCTCCATTTCTTCATCACCCTCCTCACTCTCGCTTCTAGCCCACTACATATAAAAAAGGGTATTGATTTTTTAACCTCACTTCTTCTTCTTTCACCCTCCTCACTCTCACTTCTAGCCCACTACATATAAAAAAGGGTTCCTCACTCTCACTTCTAGCCCACTACATATAAAAAAGGGTATTGATTTTTTAACCTCACCTTTCTCCCCTTTTGTTTTATTCTTCTTATTCTTCTTCTTCTTCTTCTCCTTCTTTCTCCCCTTTTGTTTTATTCTTCTTATTCTTTTCCTTCTTTCTTTCATTTTTTTTATTATTCTCCTTCATTCTCTTCACCCACACACATTCACACTCACTCACACTCACTAACACTCACCCCCACACTCATCCACTCATCCTCAATCATATACTCAGAGCACCTCCATCAATGAACCTACTTTCCGTTCATAAATAGACTCCACACATTATTTTATTATTTTTCACATCTTTTCATACTTTAAGAACTACTATGAACTTCAACCATATTTTCACTCTGCCCATGAACCTACTTTTCGTTCATAAATGGGTCCCACTACATACCTCACACTCCTAATATTTATTATAAATATAACCACCATCAAATAACCAAATTTTTTTATCGCCAAAAAAACTAACTACATTTTGAATAATTTTTTTATTTTTCAACTGCTATTTTTTTTAAACTATTTTTCCCAAAAACTCAAAAGCACAAAAAACATAAAATATCATAAATTCTAATTAGTAATGGTTATTGGTAATTATAATAATAAATTTAAA
This sequence comes from Crotalaria pallida, assembly GCA_037953625.1. Lineage (NCBI taxonomy): Eukaryota > Viridiplantae > Streptophyta > Magnoliopsida > Fabales > Fabaceae > Crotalaria > Crotalaria pallida. The sequence goes on along the minus strand of CM075655.1, from coordinate 82,257,910 downwards.
ATATCATAAACTTATAATAATACCGTTGCAATGTATTAGTAGTTGAAAGCCAACGGATCTGTTGTTTTTGAAATGAAATACTTAGAGCATCGGCAACGGGGAGTTCATCACAGTTCGTGCAATGAACAAACCAAAAAAGCCAAAGTTCAGGTCGTCCCAATGAACTGGTTCATGGGAGGAGCATAGGGACCCACATGTATTTTTTTTTTTACTTTTTTTAATAGGAATTTATTCAAAATATTTTTTTACACAGATTCGAGTATAGATTTATTAGAATATGTCAATTTTGAATACATTTTTAACTCAATGTAGTTTTTTAAGAACAGAGAGTAAACAAATTTAATTCAAATCATAAAAACGAGTACATATCATTGGAAAAGAATACACATAGAATATTTTTGAGTTGACTAAATTTGAAAACAAGGAAAAAAAATTTTAACTTCTGTCAGAGAACACATAATAAAAAAATTTAAATCCGAATAACAAAAAATATATATTTATGAAAAGGAAAATACATAGAATATTTTTTAATTAACTGCATTTGAAATGAAAAAAAAATAAGGTTGGAGCATTTCAAAGTGTGGGGTATTAAATGTAAAATGTAAAAGTGTGGGTAGGATATGGGTCCCATTTAAGAATGGAAGTTGGGTTTGGGATTGGAAGAAAAAAGTTGATAGAGTTCTTTACTTTTGGGGAAGTGTAAAAAATTGTAAAATAATACATGAGACCCATTTATGAACCAAGAGTGAGTTTGGGGTTGTGGATGCTCTTATCTAAAATGGAGTAGTAGTTCTTGAGGTATATGTTATTTTATAATGTTATAATAGTTATCTAATTTAAAAAAAAATACTCGTAGTTATCTAGAGCCTTCTCTTCTCCTCACATATACTTATCACACTCCTTCTCCATTGCCTGTTTCGCTGCACATATACTCACATATACTAATGGTTTGAGGCACTCTCTCAACCATTGTGCAGCTCAGGTTCGCGACACTGGCACCATGCTTTACTTCGAACTCTCCTTCTCCGTTCAGTGTCCTTCGGTCTCTTCTCCCTCTCCTCCGGTCTCTTCTCTCTTCTCCTTCTCCTCCGATCTCTTCTCCGTCTTCTCTCACCTTCGGTCTCTTTGATCTTCGGCTTCTCTTCCCTCACACCCATGGTTCGAATCATTTTCTCCTTTGGTCATCATCCTTCTCTGCATGTTCTATTCAAGCCCAGATCTGATCATCCCTCACACCCATGGTTCGAATCAAGCTTCTTCCAGCAAACAATTTTTTTATTATTGATTATTTATTTAAATTTTGGAATTGTGATAATCTTTTTTTTTTCTGAGTTCTCCTTCTACCTGGATTTCTGTTGAGTTCTCCCTCTATTTGGGATTTTTTGTAATTTAATTTGGGGATTTAGGGGTTTTTATTTTTTTTGTTGATTCAACACTTTTGGGATTTGTTGTTAATTTTAGTTTTTTTTTTCCTGATTTGTATTTCCCTTCAATTTTTTGGATTTTTTGTAATTTGATTTATGTGTTTTTATTTTGTTGTTGATTCAACACTTTCGGTTCTTCATGGTTGTTCTATGTATGTTGTTTCCCTCTCAATTCGGTTGTTTATTGTTGTTGTGAAACTGATAATCTTCTCTCTCCACATACCTATTTTTTCTGATTAAAATAGTCACCCTCTCAACCCATGAACGGGTTACCAATTTAGAGCACACTTCCGAAATACGGACGACCCGGAAAACACTCCAGCGGTGATGAACGAACTTGAACGTTCATCGCACAATGAACGAACAAAAATATTGCCCGCTGGAGGTGCTCTCGGTGTTTCAACTTTTTTTACGTGTAAAAAGTGCCCTACGCTAATGTCGAAGCATACGAAAATACCCGTACACCTCGACAGAGTCGTAGGGCTTTTTTTTTAAAAAAAAAATCGAGTACGCCACCCCCTGGGCGTATGTGCAAAATACGCCATGGTGTACTGTTTTTTTAGTATGTCTAAAATTTTAAAATTTATGTCTAATAATTTGCTATTATTAACATGCAAGTATGCATTCCCTTAGTGGTTAAGGGATTGATACTTCACCCATTAGGTCACGAGTTTAAGTCTAATGGTAGCCAATTATTTATTTTTTAACATTTTTAAGCTTAAAACAAAAAAATAAAAAAAGCAACTGTGGTTGTTTGTCAGCAAGGTTCGAGTTCGAACCCCGGACCTTGCGAAAAGTGGTCACGCAAGTTACCAATGAGGCAACCACACATACTAGTAACATTGTGTCATTATAAAATATATATTTTAAAAAGTTTAGGAATTTTTGAAAAAAAAAGCCAGTCACGTACGTCCAGGGGGTGGCGTACTGGGTAAAAAAAAGTAAAAAAAGCCCTACGCCTCTGTCGAGCCGTACGGGCATTTTCGTACACTTCGACATTGGCATAGGGCACTTTTTACACGTAAAAAAAATTGGAACACTGAGTATATGACTGGGGATAGTGGGTGAGTGTGAGGGTGAATGTTAGTGAGTATGGGTGAGTGTGAGTGTGTTTGGATGAAGAAAAAGAAGGAGAATGAGAGGGAGAAGGAAAAAAAAGGAAGAAAGAAGGGGAGAAAGAAAGAAAGAAGAAGGAGAAGCAGGAGAAGAAGAAGGAGAAGCAGGAGAAGGAGAAGGAGAAGGAAAAGAGAAGAAGAAGAGGTGATATATTTGGAAAAAAATTAGAGGGGGTCAAAAACCCAATAGGGGAGGTTAGAAAATAAACACTCATAAAAAAACAAAAAAAAAAAATTTCTCCTCCATCTTACAAGCCCCACAAATCCCATTCATCCTCCATGTGTCCCACGTACTTTATCCTTTTTAATCATTTCTTTCTACATTTTTTTTATCACTATAGCCACTCTAACTCATTCTCACTTTTAACCTATAAAACACACTATTGTTGTAAAGGTGATAATGGTTTTCTAAGCATTTGTCCATCACTAGACATACAAAATTACTTGTTCATCATTGTACTTTTCGATCTCCTTTTCTTATAAGCGTTGTATGCCTCGAGGATAGTGTATTGTATTTTGCTAGTATGTCACCCCCTAAGCGTGCCATCCTACATCACAACCTCAACTTATTGGGAGTTTTAAATAGTACAATTAGGGTAGTAGGCAATTATTTTTTAAAATTAATACGTATCTTCACACACAGTGTAGGGAACAAATATTTTTGTACACTTAGTGGCTAGCATGGTGGACATGTGTATGCCTAACCAAGTTCGTAAAATGTATTTTGCCCTAAATTTGATTTTTATTTTGTATGACTATGTTTTTACAATTTGCTTATGGATCCCCAACGAGGATGATTAGCATTACAATATACCACTCGATGATGGAATGCTTGAAGTTGAGCCGCCACAAAATTTTTGTGATGATGAATCTAATTATATCTGGATTATCCAAGTGCATCTATCAATGATAAAGTTTTTCCTAATCGCAAAGCTCTGGTGGTGTGGGTTGGTGAGGTTACCTCTTCTCAAGGATTTATTCCCAGAGTCCTAACATCGAATGTAGGAGGAATTAGTAAGAAAGAACAAGTTATTTTCTCTTCTGAGAGGTATGAAGTTTATAAACCACAAAATGAGTATCCAAAGTGCATGGGGGCATATTCAAGCCATGGAGGGTGGATGGTCCGGGTTTCATATCGGTCCCCTAACCATGACAAATATAAACCCTTTATCGTGAATGCATATTCTAGAAGGTCAACATCTAAAGTACTCGAGAGAATCATTCACATGATTAAGGCCGAGGTGCAATTAAGACATATGTTAGCACAATTGAGAGAAAGAACATAACTCATTCAATTGCACTACATTGATTTAAATATACAACATTCGTAACATATGTATGGGAAGTGTAAGGCACCCAAGAACCAAGTGCAAAATTTGTTGAAGTGTCTTAGGGAAGATGGATATGAGACATGGTATAGAAAGGACGAGAACTTAGAAGTTGTGAAATAAATTTTTTGGGTCCATCCAAAATCTATAAGTCATTTAAATTCGTTTAGTATCATGCTCATCATAGACAACACATACAAATGGCCTTTTCTTGAGGTTGTTGGACAACCTAAAATCTTTCGTAAACCCAAAACTAAATCCAACTTTGAAGTAACTTAGAAATCTCTTTTAATTGTAAAATATTCCTAAAACATTTTTGTGAATCTTTAAAGATATCTTTCCCATGAAAACTTTCTTTAAGACATATTTTCCTTTGAAAACTCCTTTCTCTTGAAATCACTTTTCACATGAAAACTCTTTTCTTATACTATCTACCACTTGGCATTTCATATCGTTTCCCCCAGAGTAGCATATAGGTTTCTTAAAATACTCTTCTTTTTCTTGAAAGCTATTTTTACAAAACCTATAACACTAGGCATTGCGTATCACCATCCCCAAGGTAACCATCCATAGCTTAGTGTTACGTATTGATGTCCTCAGCATGGACTTGGTGGAGGAATGGGAACTAATTCTAACTTCTCGATCCAACATTGGGCATTATGTATTGTTGTCCTGAATATGGATTAATCATAACTGAGTGTTACGTATTGTTGTCCTCAGTATAGTTCTACTTGTCGCTATTGGGAGTTACATATCACCATCCCTGAAGGGAGATTAGATCATGATCATTGAGATAGTTGCAGACAAGCATTAACTATAATCTAGTTAGTCATAACTAGGCATTACATATAGTCCCCCCTCGTATGCCCATTTTCTATATCAACACAATGGACGTTACATATCGTTGTCCCCAATGTGTAGTCATTTCTATTTGGTGCAACTAGGTGTTACGTATTGTCGTCCCCAATGCATGGTTATCATTTATGGCCTTATCTAACTGCAATGTTTTCAACAAATTAGTCCTAATTTTCACCTTTGAAAACTTAAACTTTTTCATCATGGAACTCTTTCTCATAAATACCTTTGAAAACTTCTAGGCAAACAAGAACATAAATAAATTACTACTACCAACAACCCATAATGCCAATAGATAGAATTTACTTACATCACCATTTATTGAAACTTTGAATATATGAAGTTGTCTAAATTTCCAATTGTGAATATAAGTAAACAACTACAACCAATAGCACATACTATCAATATATAATGTTTACTTATGTTCCCAATTGGTGCAACTTAAACATCTTTGTAAATAGAGCAAACATAACTTATTACTTTAACATCAAATAAATAATCTTTTCCAAAACTTGCTTTGAAGAATACTTGGTTAAACTTTGTAAGAGAAATCATTTCAAACTCTTAACATAAAACTTTTATAAAAGGGTAGGGCTTGTTTCCAATGTTCTTACATCTACTATAGAAAAACTTTAGCTACAGCTTCGTGAGCACTCAACCACTACGATTTGTCCGTTGTCTGTTCAAGAATCAAAACCAACAACAACAGGATTTGATCTAAGAAAGGTTTATGAATCAAAACTTAGAACATACTCGAAATTGATTTAAGAAACTTCGAACATATGAATCAAAAGGTGTATAAGTTTAGATTGATGGGCTGAGCACTTATATTGATGTTCAAGGTCACTTGTAATACTTAAAAAGTACTCATAAAATTTGATTTTGCATTTATTACTGGTAGTCGATAATCGATTACAAGACTCAAAATTCATGTTTTGGACAATTTTGGGGCTGATAATTGATTATTACCTTTAACACACCCAATAATCGAATGTATGTAGTTAAAAACATTCGGACAATTGATTATCTTTAGGAAAATTCCATTTTCCATAACTGTCCAACTTTGGTTTGTTCCTTTCAAATCCATTTTTAACCAAGTATTAACTCATCAATCTCAACTTAAACCCTTTAAATATAGAGAATAGGTTTAAAGGTGATTGTTTGTTATTGATTTCAGCAAGGATAGCAGTACAAAATTTATAGCCTAGTTTTACAACTGATACACGATATACATGGAGAATAAAAAACTATTGAACTATCAGCATATAACAAACTGCATAAAGATAGGAAATGATAAGTGTGATATCTATGCTGGAGTTATCTGATTGGAAGCTTCAACACGCCCCCGCAAGATGAGGTTTCCGTCATGGACACCCATCTTGGTCCTAAAGTCCCGAAACTTGACTGTAGATAACGACTTTGTGAGAATGTCAGCAACCTGATCCTTGGTGGATATATGATGAACATGAAGCAAACCTTGCTGAACCCGTTCACGACCAAAATGGTAATCAAGGGAGATGTGCTTCATGCATGAGTGAAACACGGGATTTGCACAAAGATAAGTTGCTCCAACGTTGTCACACAATATCCGTGGAGGAGAAGGAAGAGGGATATGAAGTTCATAAAGAAGATTGATAAGCCACATAAGATCTGTAGTAGTGGTGGAAATTGCTCTATATTCAGCTTCAGTTGACGAGCGGGCTACTGTTCTTTGCTTTTTGGAGTACCATGACACGAGATTACAACCCAGAAAAATGATGTTAGCAGAAGTGGACGTGCGATCATCGACATTATCGGCCCACTCTGCATCACTAAAAGCATGGAAGTGAAGAGAGTTGTTGCGGCAAAGTGTGAGACCATAATTTAGTGTGAGTTTGAGGTAGCGAAGCAGTCTTTTGACATGTTGAAGATGGAGTTCAGTTGGTTTGTGCATAAACTGTGAAAGTTTGTTGATTGCAAATGATAAGTCAGGACGTGTAAGGTCGAGATATTGGAGAGCACCAATGATGTTGCGATAACGTGATGCATCTGTGCTTGCCATACTGTCATGTAACTGTAACACTGCTGTAGATGCTAAGGGAGTGGGCACGGGTTTTGCACCTGCCATGTCAAACTTTTCAAGGAGATCGCGTGCATACTTGTGCTGAGAGAGAAATAATCCAGAAGAGGTGGAAACAATTTCTATACCAAGGAAATAGTGAGGATAACCAAGATTCTTGAGAGAGAATTTGTTGGAGAGTGAAGCAATGAAAGAGGTGAGGAAGTTGTCACTATTCCCAGTTAGAAGCAAATCATCAACGTATACAAGAAAATATGCCACAGTGTTACCTTGCTTGTACACGAAAAGAGAGGGATCACTATGTGTAGGAGTGAAGCCTTGAGTTTGCACAAAACGTTTCAATTCATCGTGCCAGGCCCGTGGTGCTTGGCGTGGGCCGTAGATGGCCTTTTGTAATTTGCAAACATAGTGGGGATGTTGTGTGTCAATAAAGCCAGGAGGCTGGGCCATATACACAGTTTCAGATAATGTGCCTTGAAGGAAGGCATTATTAACATCTAGCTGATGGAGAGACCATGACTTGGAGAGTGCAATGCTGAGAATTATTTTGATAGTTTGGGGCTTGACAACAGGAGCAAAGGTCTCTTTAAAATCTAGGCCAGGGCATTGATGGAAGCCCTTTGCTACCAAGCGGGCCTTGTAGCGAGAGATGGAACCATTCGGGTTACGTTTGATACGAAAGACCCATTTGCAACCCACCACATTTTGTGTAGGAGATGGTGGAACTAGAATCCATGTCCCATTGTGAACTAATGCATCAAACTCTTCTGACATAGCTGTGCGCCAGTGAGCATACCGCATGGCAACTGTAACAGATGATGGTTCAAGGTTCTATGGAATAGGATGCTTAGAAGCTGAGAAGATGTGCTTGGTTTTGAAGATGTTGTTTCTAGAGCAAGTGACCATGGGATGCCTGCGAAGGTTGTTAGGCAATAATAAAGGAGAAGAGGAAGGAGGCGAATCATTACCTTGTGAAGAAGCTGAAGAAACGGAGGGTGCTGGAGAGGAATGGAGGGAGGACTCGGGTTATTTGGTGGAGTGGGTGGGTCTGGGTTGGTGTCGGAGCTTTGGGAATTGGTAGGGAAGGAGGGGGTGGTAGTGGTAGGAACGAAGGTGTGTGGTTGAGATTCGACAGAGGGCAAGGAGAGTGCTAGAGGGTCAGGTGTGTGAGTAAGCTGCAGGTATGGAAATTCATTGTCAATAAATGTAACATATCGAGATGTGTATAGTTTATGGGTGACAGGATCAAGACACAGATAAGCATATTGTGAGGTGGAATTGCCTACAAAGAGGCATGGGGTAGAACGTTGTTGAAGTTTATTAGTAGTGTATGGCCGTAGCCAAGGAAAGCAGAGACACCCGAAGCTGTGAAGGTGGCTAAAGTTAGGTGTTTGCTTAAACAACATTTGGAGGGGATACTTAATGCGTAGAGTGGGAGTTGGCATTCGATTTATTAGATAAGTAGCAGTGAGAAAAGCATACGTCCAGAAGGTAGAAGGTAAATTGGCATAATGGAGAAGGCTTTTACCGGTTTCAACAAGATGTCTGTGTCGACGTTCAGCAAGACCATTAAGTTCTGGTGTATGAGGAGGTGTAGTAAAATGAGAATTCCATTGGAATTGAGATATGTTTTTAGTTGAAGATTAATGTATTCACCCCCATTGTCTGAATATAAGGCTAAGAGAGGAAGATTAAAACATTTTTCAACAAGATTCTTGAACTGAGGAAACAAAGATGCAACATCTGATTTATTTTTCATAGGATATAACCAAACATATTTAGTGAAGTGATCAACAAAAATGACATAGTACAAAAAATTGTCTAAAGACCTAGTAGGTGTTGGACCCCATACATAAGTATACACATGTTCAAGAGGCTTGGTGCTTTTTAGACTGGATGTGGTAAAAGGTAGCTTATGACTCTTGGCACACTGACATGAGACACACATTATTGAATCAGGAGATGTAGTAGGAATGTTGTAGTGATGATGCAGATGTTGCATAATGCGACGGGAAGGGTGACCTAGTTGATGATGAAGATGATGGGTAGGAATGTGCACATGAAAGAGGGCATGAGGCTGAGAGGATGCGGGTAGGTGATAGAGTCCTCCTCTATGCACGCCTTTCAGCAGCACCGTTTTGGTCTTCAAGTCCTTCATAAGAAAATAATTGGCATGAAATTCAACAAAAATAGAAATGGAGTGGCAAAGGTTAGACACAGATATTAAATTTTGTTGAACATGTAGGACATGAGATAATTTAATAGGATGAGTAGAAGTGGTTAAGGACGAGGAACCAGTATGAGCAATAAGCAAATCTGTACCATCTCCAACCACAAGATTGTCAGTACCAAAGTAAGGTGCAGAGAGGTGGAGATTCTCAAGAGCATTGGTCACATGATGAGACGCTCCAGAATCCATGATCCAGGAGGGAGGAGAAAGAGCAGTAGGTGCAGCAGGTGCAGCCGTATAAACAGTTTTTGACTTGGAGGGATACCCATGTAACCTATAGCGGATGCGGTCATCATGGCCATATTTTGTACAGTGCTTGCAAAACAAATGATGGTAGGGGCTAGCAAATGGAGAGCGTGAGAGAGATGACTGAGACCGGGAGGAAGAAGGCTGCATATGGTTGGAAGCATGACAAGATCGAGAAGAGACACCACGTGTGCGTGTAGCAGCATGGGCTGTGGGTATGACAGCGGAATCAGTGGCACGATCCTCTTTAGCAATGTAAGACTCATATTCAATGAGTTTTTCATAAAGATAAGCAAAAGCAATTGGAGTGTCGCGGGCTCGTAGCGCTGCAGACAACTCACGGTATTCACGACCAAGACCATTGAGGGTATGGATGACAAGATCAAAATCGTCAACAGAAGAGTGAATAATAGCAAGTTCATTCGAAATGAATTTGATGGTTTGGAGATACTCATAAATGGAACGAGTGCCTTTAACAGTGGTGGCCAAGCGTTCTTTTAGCGTCATGACGCGTGAGCGAGACCTGTTGGCATACATATTGGTAAGGATATCCCAAGCTTGTTTAGAGGTGGTAACATTATTACCCAAAAAGTTAACCACATTGGCAAACACAGTTGATATTATGGCATGAATTAGAAGCTGGTCTTGGTGAGTCCAGCGAGTGTAGCCTACATCCGTGGGTGGAGGACATGGATTTGTACCATCTACATATCCTTGAAGGTCATAGCCAATTAACAAGGCGTTAAATTGAACTCGCCATGCTGGAAAATTGGTGCCATCAAGCTTGATGGGGATTTGAGTTCCTATGTTTAATGTAACAATTAGGAGAAGGGATTCAAAGGATTGAGATGTGTCTTCTGGAGCAGTGGAGGTGGTGGATGCCATGAGTGGTGGATCGAGTAGGATGAATAAGCGAGCCGTTAAGCGAGAGCTCTGTTGATACCATGTAGAGAATAGGTTTAAAGGTGATTGTTTGTTATTGATTTTAGCAAGGATAGCAGTACAAAATATATAGCCTAGTTTTACAACTGATACACGATATACATGGAGAATAAAAAGTGTCGCGGCCGGGGTCCCGGGACGCCCTCGGGGCCTCGCCTACGAGTGGGGGTCGATTGATCCAATATGGAGTCGCCATCGCATTTGTTACAAAAACGCGGAAAAAATAATTATTAATTAAAAAGGATGAAGACGGGTCTCGAACTAGATAGATTCCAAGTTCGGGAGTCGGTCACGAGCCGGGGAAGGTATTAGCACCTCGTTCGCCCATTCGAAAATGGTACCTTTGATTGATTTTAATTAAAAGACCTAAATAATTGGTTTGCCAAAAAATATTTGTTTTTTGTTGTTGTGCCTGACAAGGTTGCCCCTGGTCCTACGTAGCCTCATAAAATGAGGAATCATGGCTACGTAGTTCTCAATTAACTTTTAATGTTTTTTTAATTTTATTACAAAAATGTTTGATGCAGAGAGGAAATATGCACAAGATCTTGTCATTTAAGACAGAAGAAGTGGATTTCCAAAACACATTTTGTTAAGACTTAATTAATAAAATATATTTAATTTTTATCTAAAAAACAATTTTTTCTTCTAATTTTTATAATTTATTTATATAAAAAAATTATTTTTTATGTGTACATATTTTTTTGCGGAGAGGAAGTTTGAGAGATCTCTCCACTGAATTTTGGAGAGAAAAATGGACTTACCAAAACGCAACAAATTTTTAGAACAACAATTAAAAAAATCTACATTTTTAATTTATTCTTATTGTAAATAAAATTATTTTTATATATTTATTTTTGGTGCGGAGAAGAAGTCCAAAAGATCTCACCACAAATATTAAAGTTGGGTGAGAAAAATTGAGTCACTAAAACACAACCAATCTTAGATAACAATAAAAAATAACTACATTTTAAATTATTATTTAATTATTTATTAATAATAATAAAAAGGAAAGTTAAAAATAAATAAATAAATTAAATAAAATAAACAAACCGGATGCAACAAGAAGCAGTGTAACAGACTGGAGTGCTGAACGAACTTGGAGCTAGGCACGGAAATCGAGAAAAGAAAAAAATAACAGAGGACGTTGGAGTTTGAATACTAGGCACAGAAATCGAGAAATAAAAAAATGGTAACGGAGTATTGAGCACCAGTGTTTTCACACACGTTCCCTTTCTCAAAGAAATTGCTTCTTCAAAAATTGTGTCTTTGAAATTAAAATTGTGTTTTCAAAATTGTCTCTCTCCTTCTTTTTTCAAAGTGAGGAAAAACCTCTATTTATAGTAGAAGTTAAGTTAAGAAAAAATCATTAAAAATCAATTTCAAATTTTTTCAAAATAATGATAGTATCTTTTCAAATATTTTTTATTTTAAAAGAAAATTCTCGATTAAATCAAATTGATTCTCAAAAAAATAATTGATTTTCAATCTTTTGAATTGATTGTCAAAATTTGAATTGATTTTAATCATTTCAAAAAGAGGATAATTCTTTCCAAAGAATTTTTGATTTGAATCAAAAAAATGCAATCAAAAATATTCTCAACTCAATCAAAATCATTCTCGATCCTCTTTAATTGATTCAAAAAATTTTACTTGATTTTCAATTGATTATCAATTTCTTTTTTTAATTAATTTTCAATCTTTAAAAAAAAAGTTGATAACTCCTTCCAAATAAAACATATCATCAACTAAATTCAAATTGATCTCAATCAAAAAAATTTAATTTGTCAAAAATCAATTGTAATCTTTTTCAAATATTTATGATTAAAACAAATCTTCAATTAAATCAAATTGATTCTCAATTTCTCAAATTGATTTTCAAAATTTTTTAAATTTATTCTCAATTTGTCAAATTGATCTTCAAAATTTTTAATTGATTTTGAAATGATTTTCAAAATTTTCTAAATTGATTTTCAATTAATTATCAAAATCTTTCTCTTTTTTTTTAAAAAAATAATTGATTTTCAATCTTTTGAATTGATTTTGTCAAAATTTTGGACACAATCTTTTCAATTAATTTTTCTTCTCAAAAATTTTCAATGCACTTTTTATTTTGTTTATTATTGTTTAAATAAATCCCAAAAATAACTTTATACACCTAAACTAGAAAATAATGGGTCCAAACAAACTTTTTTTTTAATTTTATTTATAAATTTCAATTATAAAAACTTGAGGATAAAAATCTAATTAACCAAAATATTTACAAAATATAATTTTTGACCCCGGACAAAATTGGGTGGCTACAGCTGCCCCTCTTTACTTGTTTCTTAACAGAGAGCAGGCAAACCAGGGTTTGCATGCTATCATGGTAAGGAACGAGTAAAGAAATAGACACCGATTTTGTTCGGGAAGAAACAAGAAACGTACATGATCTGGAAGTTTGATAGAAACAGAACTGGTTGATGATGATTCTTTAGCATTTCTGCCAGGATATCATGAAAAGCCTAATAACAACGAGATTCTTCGACATTTCTGTCAGGATATCACGAAAGCCTAATAACAACGAGATTCTTCGACATTTCTGTCAGGATATCACGAAAGCCTAATAACAACGAGATTCTTCGACATTTCTGTCACGAAAGCCTAATAACAACGAGATTCTTCGACATTTCTGTCAGGATATCACGAAAGCCTAATAACAACGAGATTCTTCGACATTTCTGTCACGAAAGCCTAATAACAACGAGATTCTTCGACATTTCTGTCAGGATATCACGAAAGCCTAATAACAACGAGATTCTTCGACATTTCTGTCAGGATATCACGAAAGCCTAACCAACATCAAAATGACTTTAGCGTTTATGCCGGGCGTCAAAAGACCCAAAATGATTTTCAACATTTCTGTCGGGGCATCAAAAAGCCCAACCAACATCAAAATAACTTCAGCGTTTATGCCGGGCGTCAAAAGACCCAAAATGATTTTCGACATTTCTGCCAGAGCATCAAAAATCCCAACCAACATCAAATGTCGGGCGTCAAAAGACCCAAAATGATTTTCGACATCTCTGTCGGGGCATCAAAAAGCCCAACCAACATCAAAATGACTTTAGCGTTTATGCCGGGCGTCAAAAGACCCAAAATAATTTTCGACATCTCTGCCGGGGCATCAAAAAGCCCAACCAACATCAAAATGACTTCAGCGTTTATGCCGGGCGTCAAAAGACCCAAAATGATTTTTGACATTTCTGCCGGGGCATCAAAAAGCCCAACCAACATCAAAATGATTTTTTTTGTAATTATTATTTTTGAATATTCAAATTCTGGTGATGCAAACAATGCAAATAGTAATGAATAGAATGCAATCAATGCAAATGATATGGTTAATGAAAAACTGGTATGTTGCAACTGGTATAATGCAATGGATAATGTTACTGGTGCAAATGATGTCAAAAATGCATAACTCAAAATGAACTCAATACAAATTATGTGAATGACAATGTAATGAATATGATTTGGAATCAACAATGCAACTCTAAAATTTTTTTCTAATGTAAACCCATCAAGAACTAATGGGTCTAAAACGCAAAAAGTTTTTTTTTTCATGTTTGACAAGATAAACTGGTCTCAACTCTTTTGCTCTTGAACACCAATACCGGGCCATACCAAAATCTGATCAAGACAGGCACAAGCGAATCTTTAACAACTTTCTTCTTTAATAGCATCTTTTGAAAACTCGGCAATCTGACATTTGTCAATAATTAATCACCATCAAACAACCTGAATTTATTCAAAATCTGCCCCAGTGTATTGTGCTAAAAACAATTATTGGGGAATCAATGTAATGCCCCAATATCTTTCATCTAGAGTTTAACAATGAACCTCTTCAAATACTGCCCCAGTTTACTGTCTCAGCGACAAATGCAATGGAATGATCAATACTTCTGATTTCTCTTCAAAAACTGCCCCAGTATCTCATTCTAGGGTTTATCAACAAAACTTTTCAAAATCGCCCCGGCTGAATATGATAACAATATTTGTAAGGGGATGAACAATATGCTTGACCTCTCTTCAAAACTGCCCCAGTATTTCTTTCTAGGGCTTATTAAAATTTCCAAAACTGCCCCAGTTTGCTTCGCAAGCAACAAAACTTTTTTAAAATTGCCCCAGTTTGGGTAATGTTTCAATGAGGGTAGGGAATCTTCAAAATTTTCTCAATGCAACCTTCGGGACTTCTTTTCTGGTTCTATTTACAATTTCCAATATTTCTTTGTTAAAAACAAACTGGTGTGTATTTGAGGATATTTTCTTCTGCCCTAAATTTTGCCTAGAAAACCCAATGCAGGTTCCTAGCGGGCTTTAATATCATGATCCTAAATTTTTCCTAAGCCGTCCCTTTCGAGTTTTGCAACTTAGCGGATCGCTCTAACTTTTGCCTAGATCATCCTTTTTCAGGATTTTCAACCTAGCGAGCTCTTTATTTTTATTTAACTTTTTTCTCAACTCAATAATTTCTCAATTGCTTTTGAATTGACTGGAAATTGCAAATCTTCTTCATTCATCTTGCTCAAGGTTAGGATTTCCTTAAAGAACAAAAGATCCCTCATAATTCAGAGACCATCAGTTTTTGTTGAAGAACAATCATTTGAAGACAACCTCGTCCTATGGAAATCTCAAGGCCATAATCACTTTAGCTTGAGCCCTCATCATTTTTCTAGTATAGTCAATTGTGGCAAATTGCAGTCGGGCGCTTTCCAATAACTATATTCAACCAATCGAGTTCCTTTCAATTTCTTTTCTCACATACCTTCTTAACAAGATATACTAATGTAATGATCATATGAACATGGAAAATATTTGGATGATGAGAGCAATTAATTCATGCATTAAAAATGAGATATTATTCATCAAAGTTTCAATTAATTTTAATGAAGTCAGCGTTTCTCCGCCTTAGTGTGTAACTCAAGCAAACCAATCTTCAACGAGGTCTTTTAAAGTTTGTAATGTGGCCTGGCTAAGGGTTGACAATAAAAGGTATAAGGCTCAAATTTTATTTCCCTTCCCTTCCTTTCTCCTTTCTCTTCAATTCCCTATTTTCTCAACAGATTTTGCACAACGCTCAAATCATCAAGAGGATTTTCCAAAAGGTTGTAACATGGTTTGGGGGTGATAATGTGGCAAATGAAAGAATAGATATAAAGGCCCAAAATTTATGTTGAGTTTTTAATGAGAATCTTTTATTCAGCAGGATAGAAATTGTTCTTTTTCATCACATAATGGATTCATGGGTTTTTCCTTATGTAGACAAGCACACTCACTTTTTGCTAATTTTTTTTTGTTAATTTTTTTTGTGCTTTCCTACATCCATTTTTTATTTTTTTGTGATTGCACTTTTGACCATGGAAATTGCCTTCCTTGGTTTGATTTTCATTAATACTCGGGTAAATTATTTTTTGGGTTTAAAAGAAGAAAATTTTTCTGTTGAGGCCCAAAGGGGTGAACAATGGATGATATGTGTTTGGGTTTCTAAAAGAAAAAGTAATCCTCCTTGATATTTGCATGCTGGCAAAAACTGTTGACAAACTACCCACCCCGGTTTAAACATACATTGTTGGTTTGAGAGAAACGATCTCCACTTCAAAATGTCTAGGCTCAACGGGGTGACTAGGGTTATCTCCTTAGTGTTTGGGAATTCAACGAAGCCTTGTATCACTGGAAGGACTTGCTTGAGAGTCCACACTATCTTGGGTCTTACATTTGCATCATCCTTCTCTAATTTCAATTTTGAATCAAATATCTCAAGTTAATGCAGGAATCAATTTTTTTTGGAAGTGCGGTGAGATGATTTATTCACATGATCAAAACATTACTAGATAATTGTTAAAGAGATGTGCATCAAAAATGAAAATTTCATTAAGGAACAACATTGAGATGGCCAAACATGGCCCACATTTATTGAAGAGAGAATGGAAAGCATGGTTGCTCATTATTAAGTAAATCAATAAGGGTTAAACTTCAAGGAATTATGATGGGTCGTTCATTCCCTTTGATTATTAGCCTTCAACATCAGTTATAGCATTTGACAGATCTTGTTGATTGATTGGCTCATCTTGGTCATTTGTTCCTTCATTTAGGGCTCTTCGATTGAAGCTTCTTGACACGTTCACTCACATCTGCCTTAGTCGTGGTCCTATGTCTGGTTCGGTAAGGGTATGTGAGAGCAATAGTGATGAAACCTTGGCTTGTTCAATTTTTTTCTAATTTTTTCTTTATGAATGATGCATATGAATATATGATGATGCAAAAATGTATGATGCAATGCCCTTAGAATCCAAAAGATCCTATTTGGGGGCAATTAAGCCTTCATTGCCAATATGAGGTATCGAGATGGATTGATAGCATTCATATAGTTCTGGCCAACTTCGGAACGACGGTGGATCGCCCAAAATTTTTATTTATTTTATTAGGATGAAATGTTATGATGCAAATGCAGATGCATGCCCCTAGGGTAAGTGACCCTAATTGAGGGCTATTAAGCCTTCATTACAAAATACGGGATGTCATAATGAATTGACAATAACCATATAGTTCGGGCCCACATGGAACAACGAGGGATTATCCCAAGTGAAATGATGGATATGAAAAATGAAATTTACCCTTAGGGTGGTGAGCCCTATTGCGGGTTTAATTCAAATGAAAAAAAAGGCCTTCCTCATGGCATAAGGTTACCAAAGTGCAATGGTGCCCCTTACATCATTCTGGCTTGGATGACAGTGGGTCACCCAACTTATGTGGGATGGTGACCCCAACTTTTATTAAACAAAATGCGATAAGAGATAGAGAATATGCCCCCATGGTAGATCCTACAAAGTTTTTGGGATGTCTATTGGCCATAGTCCTACGACATTGTTCTATGGTATAACTAAAGTGTAACACTTTAATTTGATAACTTTAAAAGGAGTATATATTTTTAAATTTTTGATTGTCACAATCCCCACAGCTTTTTCGAAGGTTAAGTAGGTAACAGATTAACTGTTTTGACACCTCTTAATCTTTGATAGTGAATGAAGGGGAACCATGACTGACTTATTCAAGTTTCAAAATAGAATGCTACACAAAGTGTACTCCATGGTGGCTCTAGACTTTTAAAGGCCCTCGGATCGCCCTCACTTTTTAAGGTGAGGACCCACTTCGCAAACGGTCGACAAGAGGTTGGTTACACCCTCCCAAAATAGGTTAGGCGTACTTTCCAAAGGTCGTGTTTACAAGAAATGGTTTGTAATCCGAGTGGTACTTTAGCACACTACAAGAGACCATACACTTGGTAAGTCAAAGGTAGGGCAAAAGCACCCCTAAACTTAGGGTTTAATAATAGTACCCGGGCATAGGGTTTCCGTGTGTGCGAAGATTTGTGTAAAAAACCTATTTCTGGGGCATACAAACCCTATTTTAAAAAAAAATTAAAAACAAAAGAGATTACAATAAAGAAAAATATATAATTTAGCAAAAATAAAATAAAATAAAATAAAATAAATTAAATTAAAAAGATATATACAATAAACAATTAATAAAAGACAAACCAATTAGAAAAAAAATAGGTCTATTAAAAATAATCAATCATTTAGGCCTGACTCTCTTATTTGGCTTAGTCCCCAGTGGAGTCGCCAGCTGTCGCGGCCGGGGTCCCGGGTCGCCCTCGGGGCCTCTGCTGATACCATGTAGAGAATAGGTTTAAAGGTGATTGTTTGTTATTGATTTTAGCAAGGATAGCAGTACAAAATATATAGCCTAGTTTTACAACTGATACACGATATACATGGAGAATAAAAAGTGTCGTGGCCGGGGTCCCGGGATGCCCTCGGGGCCTCGCCTACGAGTGGGGGTCGATTGATCCAATATGGAGTCGCCATCGCATTTGTTACAAAAACGCGGAAAAAATAATTATTAATTAAAAAGGATGAAGACGGGTCTCGAACTAGATAGATTCCAAGTTCGGGAGTCGGTTACGAGCCGGAGAAGGTATTAGCACCTCGTTCGCCCATTCGAAAATGGTACCTATGATTGATTTTAATTAAAAGACCTAAATAATTGGTTTGCCAAAAAATATTTGTTTTTTGTTGTTGTGCCTGACAAGGTTGCCCCTGGTCCTACGTACCCTCATAAAATGAGGAATCAAAGCTACGTAGTTCTCAATTAACTTTTAATGTTTTTTTAATTTTATTACAAAAATGTTTGATGCAGAGAGGAAATATGCACAAGATCTTGTCATTTAAGACAGAAAAGGTGGATTTCCAAAACACATTTTGTTAAGACTTAATTAATAAAATATATTTAATTTTTATCTAAAAAAACAATTTTTTCTTCTAATTTTTATAATTTATTTATATAAAAAAAATTATTTTTTATGTGTACATATTTTTTGTGCGGAGAGGAAGTTTGAGAGATCTCTCCACTGAATTTTGGAGAGAAAAATGGACTTACCAAAATGCAACAAATTTTTAGAACAACAATTAAAAAAATCTACATTTTTAATTTATTGTTATTGTAAATAAAATTATTTTTATATATTTATTTTTGGTGCGGAGAAGAAGTCCAAAAGATCTTACCACAAATATTAAAGTTGGGTGAGAAAAATTGAGTCACTAAAACACAACCATCTTAGATAACAATAAAAAATAACTACATTTTAAATTATTATTTAATTATTTATTAATAATAATAAAAAGGAAAGTTAAAAATAAATAAATAAATTAAATAAAAAAAACAAACCGGATGCAACAAGAAGCAGTGTAACAGACTGGAGTGTTGAATGAATTTGGAGCTAGGCACGGAAATCGAGAAAGGGAAAAAATAACAGAGGACGTTGGAGTTTGAATACTAGGCACAAAAATCGAGAAATAAAAAAAAGGTAACGGAGTATTGAGCACCAGTGTTTTTACACACGTTCTCTTTCTCAAAGAAATTGCTTCTTCAAAAATTGTGTCTTTGAAATTAAAATTGTGTTTTCAAAATTGTCTCTCTACTTCTTTTTTCAAAGTGAGGAAAAACCTCTCTATATAGCAGAAGTTAAGTTAAGAAAAAATCATTAAAAATCAATTTCAAATCTTTTCAAAATAATGATAGCATCTTTTCAAATATTTAGATTTTAAAAGAAAATTCTCGATTAAATCAAATTGATTCTCAAAAAAATAATTGATTTTCAATCTTTTGAATTGATTGTCAAAATTTGAATTGATTTTAATCATTTCAAAAAGAGGATAATCCTTTCCAAAGAATTTTTGATTTGAATCAAAAAAATGCAATCAAAAATATTCTCAACTCAATCCTCTTTAATTGATTCAAAAAATTTTACTTGATTTTCAATTGATTATCAATTTCTTTTTTAATTAATTTTCAATCTTTAAAAAAAAGTTGATAACTCCTTCCAAATAAAACATATCATCAACTAAATTCAAATTGATCTCAATCAAAAAATTTTAATTTGTCAAAAATCAATTGTATCTTTTTCAAATATTTATGATTAAAACAAATCTTCAATTAAATCAAATTGATTCTCAATTTCTCAAATTGATTTTCAAAATTTTTTAAATTGATTCTCAATTTGTCAAATTGATCTTCAAAATTTTTAATTGATTTTGAAATGATTCTCAAAATTTTCTAAATTGATTTTCAATTAATTATCAAAATCTTTCTCTATTTTTTAAAAAAAAAAATAATTGATTTTCAATCTTTTGAATTGATTTTGTCAAAATTTTGGACACAATCTTTTCAATTAATTTTTCTTATCAAAAATTTTTAATGCACTTTTTATTTTGTTTATTATTGTTTAAATAAATCCCAAAAATAATTTTATACACCTAAACTAGAAAAAATGGGTCCAAACAAATTCTTTTTTTTTATTTTATTTATAAAATTCAATTATAAAAACTTGAGGATAAAAATCTAATTAACCAAAATATTTACAAAATATAATTTTTGACCCCGGACAAAATTGGGTGGCTACAAAAAGCTATTGAACTATCAACATATAAAAACTGCATAAAGATAGGAAATGATAAGTGTGATATCTATGCTGGAGTTATCTGATTGGAAGCTTCTACGTTAAACAGCATGTATATTCATCATACAAACTTGGAAACACCAAATATTGAGGATTTGAGGAATTTAACAACAAGATCAAAGGTCTAACTTAAGGTTCAAGAAACAAAGTTCGGATTTTTGATATATTTGAACATATAATGAACTCAAGGGCGCATGCACGAATTTAATGAGTTTGAAAGGCTTATCCTTACTCAAGATTGTTGTCTAAACACTTACAAAGTTGTAGGAACCAAGATTTGAGATCACGAGGTCAAGAATCACCAAGGAAACTCCCAAAGAATCAACTACCATCAACACTTGAGCTTGTTAGTTTCTAATTTCTAGGACTTAGCTTCAAACCCTCACCAAAACCTCAAACCACTTATGATTTTTGTTGACAACCTTCAGAATGGAGCATGCATGAGACTTTGGTGTAGAAATTGAGAGAAATTTTCTAGGATTGGGGGAGAGACCACGATTTTTGGATAAGGAGACACAATGGTGTGCTTCTCCTTTGAGAATTTCTAGTAAGAGGGATGAATAAATATCATGGCTAGGACACATGTTCAAGACCATACAAAATTAGGTGTTAATTTGGTTCTTATTTGTATTTTGTTTGGTTCAAACTTGATCAGCTTGATTTTAAGGAATGATATTAAAAAATATTAATATCATTTAGAGATACTTAAACGACTCATAAGAGTGTTAAGGATTAGGCAAAGA
Source organism: Crotalaria pallida (assembly GCA_037953625.1). Taxonomy (NCBI): domain Eukaryota; kingdom Viridiplantae; phylum Streptophyta; class Magnoliopsida; order Fabales; family Fabaceae; genus Crotalaria; species Crotalaria pallida. The sequence continues at coordinate 82,236,911 of CM075655.1, read as the reverse complement.
AAAACTGAGACAATAACGAACTATTGTGATTGAATTCGGGAAGTTTAGAAATAATTTATATTTTCCCCTTAAACTTCAAACTTTAAATAAATTCTTTTTTCTAACTAAAATAATTTATCTAAAAATATATTTTATCTATTTTCTATAAGTCACAAATAATTTACTATGGAAACATCTTTTTGATAAAATACTTCTATAAAAATACATTATCTTTAATAAAATCTAGGAGATATTTCTAAGATGTTACAACTACCTTTTCTAATAACATTTTACTTATTATATCTAACTTCTTAACAAATATTAGAAAAACATTGCAGGTTGCATTTTGAGTTTTATTTCTTGTTTTTAGTTCATGTGTTTTTTGGAATTAATTCTTAAATTTTTTAATATTTTAGGTTCATGAACTTTGCCCAATCATTTAGAAATGACCATTTCCTCACTTAAGTGATGATGTGACCGTCAACATGCCACATTATCTTTGCAACATTGATTGATAATGTGCCACGTGATATCACATGAATTTTTTTAAATTAAAAAACTTGAATTTATTAAAAATAATTAAAATTGCATTTTTTTTAAAGAAAATCAAACTTTTTAATTAGTTTTTATAAAAAAATCATTTTTTTAATACAAAAATCATGTGAAGCCATATAGCACGTCACTTGTTGATGTGGTGAAAGTGACATAACATGTTTTCGATTACATGATTACTTAAGTAACGAAATAACTATTTTCAAATAATTGAGCAAAGTTCTGGCGGGGTGAGCGTGGGACGAGTTAGGCTTGTCCCAAACCCGTCCCTAAACGTTGATCGGGGCAATTTTTGAACCCAAACTCGTCCTTAAACAGGAAGTGACACGATAAGGACGGGTCCAATTTGGGTCGAGTCAAGATAAGGACGAGTCGTATTGACCCAAAGGACAAATATAAGTATAAAATTTGAAAAAATATGAATATTTTCTTGAGACAAATGTCAAAATTTTTTACGATATAATAAGTTCTTCATCACTAAGTTTATTTTATTTGTAAAATAGTTAAAATGATATCTAAAACTTAAATCTAAAGTGATTGTGTAATCATAGTTGACTAAATTATCTCGTGATTATGTTTGTAACACCCCGGTTCGGCAACTTGAAAACTTAACTTAAATATAGTGAAAATTAGGGCCATTTTTTTTTCAAATGTTACACAAGATGAGAACGTTTTGGATTTCAAAACATAATTACAATTAAAACTCGTGTTCTCATTTTGCACAACCCTTTTCAAGTTCCAAACCGAGATGTCACAAGACACCGCACTTTGAAACCCATTTTCAAAACATCATTTGTAACATAGCCTGTTCAATTGTTTCAAAACATCAATGTTAATTAAAACTTATGCCGGGGTACAGAATGATAGAGCTAAGTTAACTAAGAACTTACATTGGATTACCATACTCTGAGGGGAATTTCCTATCCTCTAGTCATGCCTCCTAATCTTTGTCTTCTAACTCCGGACTTTGGTCGATGAAGCCCATCACGCTTCCACTGCGCCATCTACCCGTTGTAATATCAGCGATTGCCGACACGACAACAAGGTAGGAGAGAGTCAGTGTTCCGAACACTAACGGGTTGACCATGCGGTCTCAGAGTAGAAAGAGACAGAGGATATAATATAACTAAAACAAAATACTAAAGAATGCAATAATCACCAACATAAATGCATCTAACATATCATACACATAGCATGAATAACAACAATATAATCATCATCATTATCATCATGAACACCCTTACATAATTCGAGTTCTAATTCCCAATTTCTTTCTCATACAACTGTTCTCATTCCTTCTTTCCTCATCATATCCACGCTTATTACTCATTCCCAGAATTCACTCATCTTATAAATCTTATTCGATGATTAATGTTTTTGTATACTTTTCTTTATAACACCTTTGTCTTTTAAGTTTTATTACTTCGGTTAGTATCAATGATGAGGGGGAGACATCATTGAGCTCACACACGTCTACATCTCCTCGGTCAACCACCCAACCTAGTCGGAAGCAAACAGGAGTACAGGACCTTTACCACGCGGGCACGACAGCTGTCACACAACAAATGGTCCCAGACCAGGAGGCCCAGCCTCAAATCATAATCATATCAATTCATATCATAAACAGGCACGCTCTTAGCGGCAAACACAAATGTCCCGTTCTAGTCCCTCTCACTGTTCCTGAAAAGCCATAGGGGTGACAACACTATTCTGGTCCCGGGTGCAGAACTTACCACGGTATTAGACCCAGTCCCCACCACGTTAGTGCACCACATGTGGAGTTCGTTCTGCCCAGAATAGTACTCAAGGCAGTGTGACATTTTACCGCACGAGCCTACCCTATTGCATTCACAACCCGAATGTCCTTGACATCCGGGGTACCTTCCTCTCCACTACTTCGATACGACACTCATGCCTTACCGCGTTTGTATATGTCTTTTAAGTCTTTTAAAGTTTTTCGCTTTAATTAACAGCTTAATCCTAACAGTCGGCTCGTCCTTGGTGCATCCCTTCAACGAAGCCCGACCACTCATCGCAAACTATTCCCCCTAAATTTCATTGGCCCCAGGCCACAATTACTTTCTCATCTCATCATCAACATCCTCAAAACTCATTCTCATTCACATCATCAACAGATTTTCCTCGTCTTTCCAAAACATCTTCCGCAAAACTTTTCGAAAACACGGTTTCACAAAACTTTTTCAAAAATAATCTTTCCAAAATATTTCACAAAAACATCATTTCACAAAAGCTTTTCACAATTTCTTTTCAAAATCTTTTTCAAAAATCACAATTTTTGGGTGAGTGTTAATGGAGGAGCAAGCTCAACTCAACACTAAGCTTCTTCCCAAAAACGTGAACGAGGAATCCCATCACTACTCAACCACTTTCTCACTTCCATAATCACATTCTCAGATCAATCTCAACTCTTTATCTCTTTCCTTTACTCACATCACCTTTATCACTTTCTCAAACTTTTATTCACAACGCGATTCATCTCTTTCTCATTTCTCATACTCTCTCATTAGTATTAACTCATTACTCATTCTTTCTCAATCCTTCCTCATACCTCTCATTCGCTTCTCTTTTCTCTTTTCGGTTTTTCTTATTATTCTCACGGTTCTATCATCATCATTTCGTTATCAGACAAAACTAACAATATCTAAACAAAGTAAAGTAAGCACAACCAGTAAACATCTAGTAATGCATAGTAAGTAATCATTTAATATATATTAGAACACACAATCCGTATCACCTAATTCGCAGTATTCTCACAATCCTCCTATTCGGATTGTGAGCAACCACGTCATGGGATCACCGCACTCTCACTCACCTGGATGACGACACATCCAAAAGCTTTCCGAAATTTCCAGTCGTTATCCGTGCCACGTGTCTTTCGCGTCCGACACCCGAACTAGACATTTTTCCCCGTGCGTTAGAAACGATTTACGTGAATTCTTAATTTCGTTTTAAAAACACTTTAAAATAATCCCCTTTTTAAAAGCACATTGCCAATATCCAAAGACTTCAAATCTAAATCGTTTCCTTTATAAAATGTTTCCAAGAAAAACCTCTTAAAACAATTCCTTTTCCAAAACAGAATCTATTTTTCATAGTTTAAAACACTTTGAGTTAAAAATCATTTTCTCTGAACTTTGAAGGAAAAACAATTCTTTGAAAACCTTTATTAAGTCAAATACAGAATTCAAGAAAGTAAAACTTCAAAACCAATCAATCGATTTATGTAGTTTCAAGTCTTCTCAATATCTGTAAACACTGCTCAATTAAAGATTTCAAATTAATTTAAGTTGTTTAAATCATTCTTTTTAAATAAAACATTTTTCACGAATAAATTTCACTAACAGGATTCAACACAATTCCAATACATACAAGCAGTACAAAGAACAGACACACACACAGATTCCAAGTATTCACAACATATACACAACATATCACATTTTTACTTATTTACATTCATTAAATAAATTATAACTTTAATATATATATTAATCCAATTATTCTTAAGAAAATAATTTAGAATTAATATAACAGAACCGAATCACATGGTTATAAATTTTTCTGATCGGGCCTAAACTTTAAAACTAAAAATCATTAGATTACAAAAATCTTTTCATATACTCCAGGGAACTTATTCAATTTCATTTCTAAAATCAAGAAATTAAAGAGGGCACACAACACTTTCATTCACACACAACATCTAGAACTTAGTCATCATCAATGTCATTTTATAAGGAAAGCTCTTTAACCATTTTAACATGCATTGACCGAATTCTACATGTATAATATGACAAGGATTTAGTGCACACTCAAAGACATAAAGCATGAAATTATTTTCTTTCTTCTAGTTAAAACCGTGAGCATCCAGAAAAATAAACAATTTTAATTTCATTTTCATAATAAAATCAACACAACAAATTAAATTACAAACCATCACCACATTTTCTTTTAAATTTATTTCTTTCATGCATGTACTCTTTAGAATTTCTTAAATTCATTTGATCTATTCATGCATGCACCCTAAATGGGAAACAAGCCTAGCTTTATACTTTTTCCTAGGTGGCCTAAAGTCAATATGCAAGGAGACAAGGTTTTCCCATTCACACACAAAAGTCACAACATCACATCAACATGCATCAATATATCTAGAATAAAATCCTTTTCAAACATGTATAAAAATAAACTTAAGATCATAACTTTTCTTAAGCCAAAAATAAAGGTTTACTTTTATTTTCAAGAAAAAAACATGCATGTTCATAAAATCACTAGATCTAATCCTAAAACAAACATGTACCAACTTTTTTTTACAGAATAAAAACATGAGTCTCATTTTTTTTTACTTAGGTATGGCCGAATGGCCTTCACCAAAATAAAGCATGTACATAATCAAACATTTTATCAATTAAGGTTTATACTTAAAAATTAATTTTTAAATTTCGTTTCCTTAATTTCATTCTTAAAACCGTAACACACACAAAAAGGAAAACATGATTTTTCTCTTAAAATTAACATGCAAGCTTAAGATCTAAATATTTTTCACTCATCAAATAAAAATAATCACATGCACACACTTTAGATCAACCAAGATCATCACAAAACAACATGCAAAACCATAAACTTAAACCTTTTTATAAATCAAGTTGAGATCATAAATTTATTCTACAATTAGACATGGAAACACATACATAGATCACGGTTCCACAAAATTTCAACATGCAAGGCCAAATAATTTCACTTTATAAATAAACAACTTAGATCATGAAATTATTCATTAAATCATCACATAAACACATACATGTGTTTCACGGTTTAAAGCAAGAAACATAGGCATGCAAGGGAATTCATTTTAGTTTTCACAAAAAATTTTAGCCATTCTTTAGATCTTCAAGATTTTAGTTTGAAAACGTTAAATCGTTAAGAGTTTAGTTGAAAAAGTATTAGATCCATCAAGAACAACATGAACCGAATCATAAAGCATCAAGATTACATATTACCAATTACTTAGAGTCCTTAAAGTTCAAGATAAAAAGAAAAACAACACATGAACTCCAAAAATTAAACATGCAAGAAGGAAGTAAAATAGATCTAAAAAGAAAACTAAATTATTACAACTCTTCTTCTTGATTTTGGGTTCCTACCATGCAAAGGTTGGTTCATCCAGTCCTTTACACTCTTGATCTACAAGGAAAACTCCTAAGCTTGGCTTGAATCTCCTTCCTCCTTCTCCTCCATGACTCACGGCCTACTCTCTCTTCTCTCCTTCTCTTTTCTTTTCTCTTTTTCTCTCTAAGAGTAAAATGAACTCTTAGGAGTGTGTTGGTGTTTGTGTTGGTGAAATGAAGAAATGAAATGGGTGAAGAGAAGTGAAAATGGGAGAGGAACTAAGGCTCTCCTTATTTTATAAGCAAAATTATTTTCCTTCTTGTGCCCTTTGTTGGGTGGTTCGGCCATGCACCTTGGGAGGGGTAGATTTGGGCTTTCAAAATTTTGCATGGGTGGAGATTAGCAAATACAAGGAGACAAGGTGGGATGGGCTAGAGCTTAGGGGTCATTCTAGGGCTAAGACTTAGTTAGGAAATAGTTAGGGTTTTCTAACTTGGTTTAGTTTGGTCCACTTGGTTTGGTTTTGACTTTGCTTACTCACCAAGTCTTTTAGAAATCATACTCCTAACACACACATACATATATACACGTACAACACACCTATACACACAAATACATACACATATGCATACACATACCGTAGCACACACCTCACACATACATACTTCACATTTTTATTTTCTTAATCTTATTTACTTAAACATCCTAATCATTAATTCATACAATAATGCAATCATTTGATAAGGATCACATTCACACAATTAATTTTAGGCATCACCCAGTACACACACGTTCATTCAAACACCTTTCATATAAAAATTCAAGCCAAATCAATAAATTCATTTTCTTAAAAACGCAATTCTTTAAACTCGTATTTCACTGTTCAGAAAATAAATTTTTGTAAAACAACCCAGAAACATCTAAAAATTATATTTTTAAAATCTACGTTTCGTTACGATCGTTTTGATATAAAGATCGCAAAAATACGAGTTACGGTTAAAAAGTTACAAATTTTTCAAGTTAACAGTTCAAAACTTTATTTTAAACAAAAATCACTTTCTAGAAAAATCACAAAAAAATCAAACCAACAAAATTATTCGTTTCTCTTTTTATAAAAATATCTTTGCTTATAAAAATCCTTGAGAATTATCACTTTATTTCCTTTTTCACATAAAATACTTTTCCGAAAATCGTTTACGCACGTACGGGAAAAATGCGGGGTGTTACAATGTTCACTTTACATGATTTAAGAATTTTGCACAACTTATAAAAGTGAAAATATCAAGAAACTTTACTCTTCAAAGAGACAAAAATAAATACTCTACTAATTAATACTTACCATGCTTGATTACGCGCATACGTAAATAAAATTTTAGCGTATCACCAGCGCAAATATTATAAGCAAGACATTCACATCATATCAATTACTACATATAATAAAGAAATATAGGGATATTTCATGTTTGAAGTTGTGTTAATTTCAATTGTTATTTCTATGGCATAAAACTTTAGATAAAAACAAATCAGTGAAGAAAATTAGAACCTTGATATATGTAAAAGAACTGGTTGGGTGACCTGGGCTATACCCGAACCCGTCACATCTTGTACCGGGTATGTCCTTTTTTGTTTTTGTTTGTCCCTTTTGTGACAATCGTGATGGGTCAGACCCGGTCCAAAATCATTGGGACGGAACGGGTTCATGGGACGGGTCGGGTTCTGTTCACCCCTAAATTTAGGGGGTATAAAATATTTAAAAAAAAAGTTTAAAATCTAATAAATTCAAAAAAATATATAAGTTTTTAAATAAGTTTTTTTCCCTTCAAGCGAGGAATTATAATTCCATAGTAGGAGTACCATTATTCTCATTTCTATAATTCGCTTTCATTTGATTCCTGTATATCTATATCTATACTGTAGTCCTGTAATCAAGCATCTAATGAAGATATTCTAAATTATTCCTTAAACCTTAATTTAATTAGTTCTTATCATGTCAGTAACGTCATATTCCTAGTGCATTGTTGGACATGACGTATACTAGTATTTTAGTCTTCTATCTTCACCCCCTGATTTCTCTGTGGATTGCGTGCGTAGCATGCAAAGCAATTAAATCGCAGAATTATTATGTGTATTTCAAATTCAAAATGACGTACTACAATCTTGACCAACCTACCAAAAATAAAATAACCACAAATTACTGTGACGAAAGCCACGTTACTACCAACATGGGTTGGGACGAGTGGTAAGCGGCTCGGTCTCGCTTAAGCAAGGTCTCAAGTTCGAGTCCTTGTGAATGCAGAAAATTCATGTTGGGAGACTCACCTGCCATAGCCAAGCACACGACCCGGGTCGGATCCGGATGTATCTAGGTAGTACTTAGGGAACCGGATGGGCAACCAAAAAAGAAAGCCACATTACTAATTTCACAATCTCATTATAATTGGAAAAGGTTAAAGAGTTAGCATCCGTCGACATCAGATGTAAAACTTGGTAACTTACACTACTTTCACATAATTTTTTATATATTATGAAATTTGTCAATCAAACTGTTGAATTATATGTATTATTAAGTAGGTCAAGTCTATAAAATTTCATAGAATATAAAAATTATTCGACTATTCTATTTTAACTGATAATAGTTAATTAAAATATAAGTAAATATGCATTATTAGATTACATACCTATGAATCTCCGAATGATATGAAATTTGGTATGTATGATCGTCATGATAATAACATATAATTCAACGGTTGGATTGACAAATTTCATAATATATAAAAAGTTATGTGAATGTGTAAGTGATCAAGTTTTACTTACACATGATGTCAACGGATCCTAACTCAATGTTAAAAGCGTACTTAAAATAATATTGGTTAAAGAATTAAAAGATGTGATTTTATATATCTTAAAAAATGTTATTAAAAACATCGAAAAATGTTGGACTTAAATTTTCAATGCAAGTTTTTCCTTGATATATTTCTTAAACAATGCATTTAGGGCATTGGTTAGCATGACCCTTATTAATTTAGCAATCTCGTTACTCTCTCTGTCCTACAAAGATGGTAAAAAATTGCAAAAGTATTTAGGGCATTGGTTAGCATGACCCTTATTAATTTAGCAATCTCGTTACTCTCTCTGTCCTACAAAGATGGTAAAAAATTGCAAAAGTTAAAAAATTAAGAAGACATGGATTTAATGGTTTATCTAATACATTAGCCGTATCAAACAATTAATTTAATACATTTCGCATTGATTAACCAATCACATTTCAAAATTTGCAATTTCTAAGTTTTTACATTAATTATTTTAATTTTAGTTGTAGACAAAAATCTTGATATTTTTTACCATCATTGCTGGATGGATAGAGTATTATTTACACCACTTATTTAATATTGTGACACTTATAAATTTTCATGTATAGATCTTATTTGTAATAATGTTTTTACATTTTTGTTACTTAATGGTATTCCTTCATTTTATAAACAAGAAAATAATCTTTTTTGAAATATGTGATTATCTTATTTAACTAGTATCGCTTTTATAAATCAAATATTTGATTTTTTTTTAAATGGAAATATTTGATTTTTATCTGGATAGGATTCTTTGAAATTCATTAGTTTTACATTATTGAACCAACTTCATGGTGGTTGATTTTTTACCTCAATCACTGGTGTGACTCTTAAAATTGTCATTTTGAGAACAATTTGATCTTAAATATCAGATTATATGAGCCACACATAACTCACATAACTGTCGTGTGATGATACGTGGCCAAACAAACTAAAATTTTGATTAATAGAATTTTTAGAACTTTAGTGACTAACTAATTCTATGTACAACACAAGTGGATTGGTTTAATGGAAATTGATCAGACGTTTAGGGACTTTAGGGTTAAAGGTTTTGAGTTTCAATGAGGCAATAATTTCTGGGAAGGATTCATACGGTTGAGTCAAAAACTTGCATAGTTCGAGGGTGGATTAGTTGGATCACAAAAAATGTGAAACTCAAACACCACCTGATAAAAAAAAAAAAAAAAACTCTATACCGCATATATACTACAGGTACCATGCATAAAAACCATCCAGCAGTTGCAAGAATGTTGTAGCCTTGTAGGATCTTTTTATAAGAATTTGAGAGTATGCTAACAAATTAAATGTTTTAAGTTTTAACGACATTGTTTTTTCTTGTCTATCCATTGTCGAGTCCTTTTGGGGGCTAGTCTCCCAGTGAGGCTTCTTACATTCGTAAGAGTCGGGGATCGAACCTCCAACCACTTGCTTAAGTAGTAACATATCTCCTACCATCTATGTTAGCCTATACTGATTAAAAGATATTGTTTAAGTATTTCAAAATAAATATATTAACATTTAAAATTTAAGTTTAACACTTTACTATATATTATATATTAAATGTATCATTTTTCAAGATAAAAATACATTTTTTTACTTGTTTAAATAATACACCCTTAAAATATTTATTAGCGTTAAAGAAAAAAAATACTCCCTCCAAGTTTGAGGGTTCATAAATACTCCCTGGTTCCTAAATATAAAATCTTTTTAAGACTTTTATTTTGTCTATATTTATAAGATTATATACCAATTTTCAATGACAATTAATTACTTCTTTCCACAAACACTTATATTAATTAAACACTTTTTAGATTCTCAACAATATTAATAAGGGTAGTTTTGAAAATACATATCAAATGTTCATATTTCCAATACAATTAACTAAATTAACTAATTTTCTTAATAAAAGTGAAATCTACCAAAATGGTACTCCATCTGTCTCTGTCTCTAAATATAGGACCCCTTTAGAAGATTTCACGTTCATAAAGAAAGTGGAATAATTTAGTTAATTGTAATGGAAATGTGAACTTTTTATATGTATTTTCAAAATTATCCCTATTAATATTATTGAGAATCTAAAAAGTGGTAAATAAATAGAGGTGTTTGTGGAAAAAAGTAATTAATGATCATTGAAAATTGGTAAATGTTCTTATAAATAGGAACAAAATAAAGCGTCAAAAAGATCGTCTTATATTTAGAGACGGATGGAGTATTATATATATATATATATATATATAATGTATATTATGAGTATATATATAGTATATATATATAGTATATTATGAGTGTTGCTATTTATCAAGAAAGTAATTTTCGTAAAATTCCATGAACGGTGTACTCCCTTTGTGTCAAATAAAATTTAAAAAAAAATTATCAAAAAAAATAAAAAAAAAACTAATTTTGCACTTTTTAAAGAAGTTAATCGAGTGCATTTAATTTTCTCGAAATCATAAGAAATAGATTACTTTATGAAACATGTGTAACACCCTACTTGAAATTCTACCCTTAAACCAAAAATTAGGACATAAAAAAAATTCTTTTTAAAACAGTTGTGATAATGGTCAATTAATATTTTCTTTCATTAATATTGAATTTGTCAGCGTTTTTAGCGGAAGAATTCATTCAACAATAGGCATGAAAGCAAAATAATTTAGGTACATCGAATCAGTTATCCAAAATACAAAATACATAAACAGTGCTTTTAGCTCAACCAACTGGCCGAGGCCTAACTTAATTCTCCGACTCTAATGACTTACTCTCCTTGTGAGGGAGAGTGAACCTGCTCGGCCGGGGACTGCGTCTGCTCGGGCTCAGTACCTGAAAAATGGTAAGGAGGTGAGCATTACACAGAACCTAAGTAAGTAGTTTCTAATATGACATACCGAACTACCAAGCAAAACACAAATAGTCAAATAACATATATAACAGATAATCAAACCGACACATATTACATGCACACAACCTCATATTTCTCGGTCATATCATCATCCAGTATATTCCTTACCTACCAGTTTTACCACTCTTATCCGATTAATTTCCCTTGTACTCATTTCTCAATTCCTACCTTTGATCTATTCGTTCGTTACTTTCCTTTCTTGGTGTTCCCTTCTTCTCTCTCGGTCTTATTACTCATTATTCATCTTTTACATAGTTTACAATCTTTTACTCTTTTCGGCTGCATACACTCAGTGCATGTCTTACACCATTTAGGGTCGGATTCCGGAGTGTCCATAACTGCGAGTACCCAGTACCCGTCTTACAGCTGCACATACCCAGTATGTGTCTGACGCGATCAATGCACGTACCCGGTACGCGTCTTCTATGACCAGGAGCACTACCGCCGATTCTTCTATGGAGTTAAGGAGTGTCCATAACTGCGAGTACCCAGTACCCGTCTTACAGCTGCACCTCTCGGCGTCTTACGCGATCAATGCACGCATCCGGTACGCGTCTTCTATGACCAGGATCACATCCTACCGATTCCGTGCTCGGAACCTTGTGTCAGTCATAACTGCGAGTACCCAGTACCCGTCTTACAGCTGCACATACCCAGTATGCGTCTGACGCGATCAATGCACGCACCCAGTACGCGTCTTCTATGATCCGACCACACCACCATTTCTCTTTAATTTCTTTCATCCTTTCTAACCATTTCTTGGTCGGCCTCTCTCAGCTCAGTCCCTTAGTTATTCCATGTTTTACTGATTTTCCCTCATTAGTTAATTCTTTAACCTACCCTTTCTTCCTTCAATATTTAACCACATATCTCATACCCACTCTCAGCCTCTCATGCTCGGTTACAGACAGATTTAAGCATACTACATAAGTAATGAACATCACAACTCATAAGCATTGATATAGCAATAACAATATAAAAAAGCACTTAGCGAGTACACAAATATTTTACCTTATTTTATTTCAAGGATACATGTTCCTAGTTCATTTATTAGCTTTTCTTACCCGTTTATCTTTTCTTCCTCATATTATCCTATGTCTCCTTCCTAATCTAACACCCACTCTTAGCACCCGTTATGAACACACTAGCAACCCAAACCCAAGTAGAGGTAACACTCACTCCTTACCTCAACCCGTGAGAGATAAGAATTTGAGAGCTTGAGGGTAGTTTCCCTTGTTGCTTGACTCTGTGAGCTTAGAACCCTCTTGAATCATTTTCCTCCTAGCTGTACACCCAACACAGCGAAGGTCCGGGGAACGTCCGTCACAGCGAAATAGATGAGAAGGAAGAGAGAGTGACTTCAAGTCAATGAGTGTTGATGGAGAAGAAGAAGGATATGCGTGAGTAAAAGGAATATTTGTGGAGTTGTTGGTGCTGAATCTTCAGAGAAGATAAAGGAAACGAAAGAGAAAGAGTGTGGAAAAATGTTGTTGTGTTATTTGTGGGTTTGCTTTTATTCTCTTGTGGAAATTATTTGTGTGGCTCTCATTGGAGGCTTCTTTGAGAAAGCTTAGAATGTGTGGACAGGATTTATTGGCTTCTAAGGGAAGCCACCAACAGTAACTTGACAAAGACATAAAGTGATTGACATAGACAGTCGTACGGATGGTACGAAAATCAAGGGATCAACAACTCAGCATGAGCTGTCATGGGGAAGCAAAGAGACTTCGGCTCGACACGGAGAAGCAGTAATAGTCCGAGTCTCCTCTCGGTCAACACCGTGGGGTTTCGTTGTGGTCGGCTAATCCGGTTCGTTCGTATCCTTAGACTTCTCGCTTGCTACTTATTTTGCTCGGTTGGGATCGGCCCGCGGTCCAGCCTATACGCACCTGGTCGGTCTACGCTTCCCATTTCGCTCACGGCAGTACACGAACTTCTATGACTTAATCCTATTCTTAAATAAATTTGTATTTAAATTTACTATATTAAATGTCAAATTTCGGGATGTTACATTCCTCTCCCACTTACAGGAATTTCGTCCTCGAAATTCAGTCGGCATTGAACAGCTGCGGATATGACAACTTCATTTTCTCTTCGAGTTCCCAAGTAGTTTCTTCCACATTATTCCGATTCCAGATAACTTTGACCAAGGAGATTTCTTTCCCTCTGAGCCGTCTGACCTGTTTATCCTCAATTCTGACTGGAAGAACCTCGAAGGTTAGATTGTCTCTTAGTGGTAATTCATCCACTGCTATCACATGCGAGGGGTCATGAATGTAGTTCCTATGTTGTGAGACGTGAAATACATCATGGAGTTTAGACAGGTGCGGAGGTAGAGCAATCCGATAGGCGACGTGTCCGACTTTCTCTAATATCTGATACGGTCCGACAAACCGAGGGGTCGACTTCCTCGATTTGATAGCTCGACCAATACCCGTTATGGAGGACACTCGTAGGAACACGTGATCTCCTGTATTGAAGTCCAAGGGCTTTCTTCTTTTGTCGGCATAACTTTTCTGTCGGTCTTGAGCTGCTTTCATCTTTCCTTGTATCATTCGGATCTTATCGGTTGTCTCATGCACAATGTCCAGACCAATCAATAAGTTTTCTCCTATCTGGAACCAGCACAACGACGTTCGACATTTCCGACCATACAACGCTTCGAAAGGAGCCATTCCGATGCTTGAGTGAAAGCTGTTGTTGTAGGTAAATTCGACCAAGGGCAGAAGTGCTTCCCAACTTTCCGACTGCTCAAGCACACATGTCCTCAACAAGTCCTCGAGGGTCTGAATGGTGCGCTCGGATTGTCCGTCGGTCTGAGGATGATAAGCCGTGCTAAAACTCAATTTTGTGCCCATGACTTGCAGCAAACTTTGCCAAAATCGGGATAAGAAACGAGGATCACGGTCCGACACGATGCTACTCGGAACACCGTGAAGTCTAACGATATCCTTTATGTACAGTTGTGTCAACTTCTCCAGGCTGTACTTCATGCTGATCGGCAGGAAGTGGGCACACTTCATCATTCGGTCCACCACGACCCAGATGGCTTCGTGCCCTGATCTTGTTCTCGGTAGACCCGACACAAAATCCTTCGAGATGCTGTCCCACTTCCATTGTGGAATCTCCAAAGATCTAAGCAATCCTCCTGGTTTCTGATGCTCGATCTTGGCTTTTTGACAAGTCAAACATCGAGACACGTAATCCACCACGTCGGTCTTCAACTTTGGCCACCAAAACAACATCTTCAAATCTTGGTACATCTTTGTAGCTCCCGGATGTAGACTCATCTTCGTTTTATGGGCCTCTTCCATTATATCGCGTCGTACTTCAAAGTCCATGGGGATGCAGACTCGGTCCCGAAACCGTATGAGACCGTCAGATCCCTTAGTGAATTCGGGTTCATCCTTGTCTCCTGCTCTTTCCAGCAATTTCTGGAGCTCTAAGTTGGCGGCCTGTCTTTCCTTGATGAATCCCACGAAGTCATTTGTCACCTGTAGCATCTCGAGCACAACACTGTTTTCCTTTTTCTGTACTCCGAGATTGAGATCACTAAACTCCTGCATCAACTGCATCTCTCGGACCATCATATTACTCAAACGAAGGCTCTTTCTGCTCAGCGCATCGGCCACCACGTTGGCCTTTCCGGGATGATAGTGCAAGTTGAAGTCGTAGTCCTTTAGAAATTCCACCCATCTGCGCTGCCTCATATTTAATTCCTTCTGGTCGAACAGATAGCCGAGACTCTTATGGTCACTGAACACTTCAAATTTCGTACCATACAGGTAGTGCCTCCAAATCTTAAGAGCAAATACTACGGCAGCCAATTCGAAATCATGCGTGGGGTAATTCTGTTCGTGTTGTCGAAGCTGTCTAGAGGCATAGGCCACCACCTTTCCCTGTTGCATCAACACACAGCCGAGACCCTGCTTCGAGGCGTCACAGAATACGTCAAACACTTTAGTTGGATCTGGCAAGATCAACACTGGTGAATTCGTCAATCTTTTCTTCAGCTTCTGGAAGCTCTGTTCGCACTCCTCGGACCACTGGTACGGCGCATCCTTTCTGGTTAACGAGGTCAATGGGAGAGCCAGTTTAGAGAACCCTTCAATGAACCTCCTATAGTATCCAACAAGACCAAGAAAACTCCTGATCTCGGTGACCGAGTTGGGTCTCTCCCACTTGAGCACAGCTTCCACCTTAGAGGGATCAACTGCAACACCGCGCTCGGATATTACATGACGGAGGAAGTGAACCTCTTTGAGCCAGAAACTACATTTTGAAAGTTTGGCGTAGAGTTCTTTGTCCTTCAAAATCCGTAATACCATTCTCAGATGCTTCTCATGTTCACTCGGACTCCTGGAGTAGATGAGGATGTCGTCTATGAAGACTATCACAAACGAATCCAAGTAGGGTCGGAAGATCCTATTCATGTAATCCATAAAGATAGCAGGGGCGTTGGTAAGTCCGAAGGGCATAACTACATACTCAAAGTGCCTGTATCTGGTCCTGAAAGCTGTCTTCGGAATATCTTCTTCTCGGATGCGAATTTGGTGGTATCCTGATCGGAGGTCTATCTTTGAAAATACCGACGCTCTCTTAAGCTGATCTAGTATGTCATCAATCCGAGGGAGGGGATACTTATTCTTCACCGTTACCACGTTGAGCTTCCTATAATCAGTGCACATTCTGAGGCTACCATCTTTCTTTTTAACGAACAAGATTGGAGCTTCCCAAGGTGACACGCTTGGTCTGATTAGCTTTTTGGCCAAAACTTCCTCCAGTTACTTCTTGAGCTCTTCTAACTCGGGAGTTGCCATTCGGTACGGGGCAATTGAAATTGGGCCTGCTCCCGGAATGAGGTCTATACTGAACTCTACTTCTCTTCTCGGCGGTAAGCCAGGCATTTCGTCCGAGAAGACCTCTGGAAATTCTCCGACTACAGGAATTTGGTCTATGGTTGGTTCCTTTGTTGCCTCTAACACTGCAACGGAAGAGTTACTAAAGATCACAGTCTTCTTACAACAGTCGAGCAGGACATGGTGTTGAGACATCCAGTCCATGCCGAGGATAATATCTAGTTTGGTTAGGGTCAAACAAATTAGATTGACCTTAAACTCTCGGCCTAATACTTGGATAGGACACTCTAAGCACATTTGGGATGTGATTACAGAAGAATTGGTAGGGGTAGAAATGGATAATTTGTAAGGCATCTCTATTGGGGATAGTTTTAGCTTGTTCATACAATCAAGGGAAATGAAAGAATGTGTGGCTTCACAATCAAATAACACGGCACAGGGAATGTTGTTTACTTGACAAGTACCTCAGATCAGCTCATTGACATCAGTCACTTCTTCACCATCCATAGTGTAAACTTTGCCTCTCTGCATCGGTCGGTTAACTCCAGTTTGCTGGGCCCTTGTTACATTGACTTCTTCCTTTACCATATTCTCGGTACACCGAGCTGCAAAATGGCCAGGCTTGCCACAGCGAAAACAAGATCCTCTTGCTCTACTGGGATCCAGACTCCAACATTCTCCCTTGTGTTGCTTTCCACAGTGCTGACATATTGGATAGGGGCGAAGGACAACCACCATCTGCCCACCATTCCTTGACATTGCTGGTACCTTAGAGTTCAGATTCACATAGGGGGCAGACCTCTGAACGACTCCTTCCCCCTAATAGGACCCACTGCTTTCTGCGCCGACCTGTTTTGCTTTCCGTCGGCCTTCCTTTTGAGCCCCTTCTCATAAGTGCTAGCCATATTCACCAACTGCGAGAGGTTGGCCACATTCTGATACTCAAATGCGAGTCGGATATCATCACGAAGACCAGACTCAAACTTGATGCACTTGGTACGTTCATCAGCATCCCGGTAACTTCCGGAGTAACGGATCAAATCCTTGAACTGAGCGGCGTATTCCCCGACACTTAAATTCCTCTGCTCTAGTTTGAGAAAAGCGAGTTCCTTCTCCCTCCTAACGTCCTTGGGAAAATACTTGCCGAGAAATCGAGTTCGGAACAATTCCCAAGTGATGGCTTGATTAGCCACTTCCAGACCTCGACTCTGCTGCTCCCACCAATGCTCGGCTTCACCAGACAGCACGAATTCAGCCAACCTCACGCTATACTCATAGGGTGGTTGCAAGGATCAGAAAATCTTTTCAATATCTTGGAGCCATCTCTGAGCTCCGTGTGGATTGTAACCCCCTTCGAACCGAGGTGGTTCGTTCTTCCTAAATCGGCTCATCCAGTCAATCTCGACCGGAGCCGGAGGTGGAGGTTGAAGGGTTGCAGCTGCAGCTGCTGCTGCTGCGGCTATGTTCTGAGCAAGATTCTCAGCCTGGTTCTGCTGAGCTTGCGCTTGGTTCTACTGCAGTTGAACCAGAGTTTCCAACACAGCAACAATTCGATCATTATCAGCTCTTCTCCCAGCCATACTGCTTGGTCATGGAGAGAAAGCCAATCAACCATCGAATAATTAGACAAATATATATATATATATATATATATATATACGCACATCTATAAGCTCTATTAACTAACTTAGACACTAGACTTTACTTATTTGTTACTCCCTTGGTGAGTAACCACTGGAGTCCCTTGCAACTCCAATAGGCCGAGGAGAAACTGCTCTGATACAAAAAATGTAACACCCTACTTGAAATTCTACCCTTAAACCGAAAATTAGGACATAAAAAAAATTTTCTTTTTAAAACAGTTGTGATAATGGTCAATTAATATTTCCTTTCATTAATATTGAATTTGTCAGAGTTTTTAGCGGAAGACTTCATTCAACAATAGCCATGAAAGCAAAATAATTTAGGTACATCGAATCAGTTATCCAAAATACAAAATACATAAACAGTGCTTTTAGCTCGGCCAACTGGCCGAGGCCTAACTTAATTCTCCGACTCTAATGACTTACTCTCCCTGTGAGGGAGAGTGAACCTGCTCGGCCGGGGACTGCGTCTGCTCGGGCTCAGTACCTGAAAAATGGTAAGGAGGTGAGCATTACACAGAACCTAAGTAAGCAGTTTCTAATATGACATACCGAACTACCAAGCCAAACACAAATAGTCAAATAACATATATAACAGATAATCAAACCGACACATATTACATGCACACAACCTCATATTTCTCGGTCATATCATCATCCAGTATATTCCTTACCTACCAGTTTTACCACTCTTATCCGATTAATTTCCCTTGTACTCATTTCTCAAATCCTACCTTTGATCTATTCGTTCGTTACTTTCCTTTCTCGGTGTTCCCTTCTTCTCTCTCGGTCTTATTACTCATTATTCATCTTTTACATAGTTTACAATCTTTTACTCTTTTCGGCTACATACACCAAGTGCATGTCTTACACCATTTAGGGTCGGATTCCGGAGTGTCCATAACTGCGAGTACCCAGTACTCGTCTTACAGCTGCACATACCCAGTATGTGTCTGACGCGATCAATGCACGCACCCGGTACGCGTCTTCTATGACCAGGAGCACTACCGCCGATTCTTCTATGGAGTTAAGGAGTGTCCATAACTGCGAGTACCCAGTACCCGTCTTACAGCTGCACCTCTCGGCGTCTTACGCGATCAATACACGCACCCAGTACGCGTCTTCTATGACCAGGAGCACATCCTACCGATTCCGTGCTTGAAACCTTGTGTGAGTCATAACTGCGAGTACCCAATACCCGTCTTACAACTGCACATACCCAGTATGCGTATGACGCGATCAATGCACGCATCCAGTACGCGTCTTCTATGATCCGACCACACAACCATTTCTCTTTAATTTCTTTCATCCTTTCTAACCATTTCTTGGTCGGCCTCTCTCGGCTCAGTCCCTTAGTTATTCCCCGTTTTACTGATTTTCCCTCATTAGTTAATTCTTTAACCTATCCTTTCTTCCTTCAATATTTAACCACATATCTCATACCCACTCTCAGCCTCTCATGCTCGGTTACAGACAGATTTAAGCATACTACATAAGTAATGAACATCACAACTCATAAGCATTGATATAGCAATAACAATATAAATAAAGCACTTAGCAAGTACACAAATATTTTACCTTATTTCAAGGATACATGTTCCTAGTTCATTTATTAGCTTTTCTTACTCGTTTATCTTTTCTTCCTCATATTATCCTATGTCTCCTTCCTAATCTAACACCCACTCTTAGCACCCGTTATGAACACACTAGCAACCCAAACCCAAGCAAAGGTAACACTCACTCCTTACCTCAACCCGTGAGAGATAAGAATTTGAGAGCTTGAGGGTAGTTTCCCTTGTTGCTTAACTCTGTGAGCTTAGAACCCTCTTGAATCGTTTTCCTCCTAGCTGTACACCCAACACAGCGAAGGTCCGGGGAACGTCCGACACAACGAAATAGATGAGAAGGAAGAGAGAGTGACTTCAAGTCAATGAGTGTTGATGGAGAAGAAGAAGGATATGCGTGAGTAAAAGGAATATTTGTGGAGTTGTTGGTGCTGAATCATCAGAGAAGATAAAGGAAACGAAAGAGAAAGAGTGTGGAAAAATGTTGTTGTGTTATTTGTGGGTTTGCTTTTATTCTCTTGTGGAAATTATTTGTGTGGCTTTCATTGGAGGCTTCTTTGAGAAGCTTAGAATGTGTGGACAGGATTTATTGGCTTCTAAGGGAAGCCACCAACGGTGACTTGACAAAGACATAAAGTGATTGACATAGACAGTCGTACGGATGGTACGAAAATCAAGGGATCAACAACTCAGCATGAGCTGTCACGGGGAAGCAAAGAGACTTCGGCTCGACACGGAGAAGCTGTAATAGTCCGAGTCTCTTCTCGGTCAACACCGTGGGGTTTCGTTGTGGTCGGCTAATCCGGTTCGGTCGTATCCTTAGACTTCTCGCTTGCTACTTATTTTGCTCGGCTGGGATCGGCCCGCGGTCCAGCCTATACGTACCTGGTCGGTCTACGCTTCCCATTTCGCTCACGGCAGTACACGAACTTCTATGACTTAATCCTATTCTTAAATAAATTTGTATTTAAATTTACTATATTAAATGTCAAATTTCGGGATGTTACAACATGCATTAGGAATGAAATAAAACTTAAATAATACTGTATAACCATTTTATTGAGATATTTTAAAAATAGTTGTATTGGGAATAAAAATTTAGCTAAGTTTTAACTGTATTTGATATCACTAATGAAATGTTTTTATTTATTTAAATTTGAGACTATGAAGTATATAATAATTCATGTGATCTTCACGTGTATGGACTGTACATAAAGTGCAGGTGAACTCATGGCTCTTTGTAATTCGTTTGCGGTTTTGCTATTATAATTAGCAACATTCAGCATTTTTCATTATATGTATTAGTTTCGAAATTTTCCTGTTTATAAATACTATTTTATTAACTTTATTTAAAAATAAAAATGACTAATACATTTCATATATTTTTTTACTCAATAAATATCTAATATAATACTTTAACTCTTTTCACTTGATATTTTATCAAATTATTACTAAGTGCAAATACGTGTCATTATAATTAGGGGCAAATTTCAATTTACAATAAATACTTACCTTTTAAGAGGTGATGGTGAATAAATTAGAAAGACTCATATAAAAATATATCTTTAATTATCAACAAATTTAATATTATTATCCACTTTTGACTTACTTAGTCCCCATAAAAGGCTATCCCAAATGTTTATACTCCCTTTGATCTTATTTATAAGTCACATTTTATAAGAATTTTTAGGCCTTACTTATAAGTCACTTTGTATTTTTGATGAAACACTTATTGTTTTTTTTAATCTTATTTGGCATTTGTTCATTAATACGATATAATATATTCGTGAAATTTCTTATACAAGTTAAGAGTAAAATTATAATGTTAAAGTACCTTTATAAAATTTCAAAAAATGTAATTACTTTTACTACTTTTTCTTGATCTTTATAATATATTACTCCCTTCGATTTTATATGTAAGAACCTTTTATGAAAAAAATTTGATCCTATTTGTAAGACTTATTCTAATTCTCGATAACATTTAATTACTTCTTTTCAAAAATGTTCTTATTAAGTTAGCACTTTTTGGAATATCAATAATAATTATAGGGATAATTAAAAAGTACATTATATGTATACATTTTCAATGTTAATAACAACTTTAATCCACTTTTTTTTTGGACGTGAATTTCCCTCAAAAAGTCTTCCATATAAAAAGGAAGGAGTAGTTAAATATGACATATAATAATAATAATAATAATAATAATAATAATAATAATAATAATAATAATAATAATAAAAGTCCTTATTTAAAAAGGGGATAAGTACATTAATCTTACTCCCTTCGGTCCTATTTATAAGACCATTTTGAGGTTTTTCATTTCCACTAATGAAAATGATTAAATTTGTTAATGACATTAGAAATGTGAAAATTTGATATATTTTTTCAAAACTACCTGTGTAATTATTATTGGAACTCTAAAAAGTGTTTGACTTGATATAGATGTTTGTAAAAAAGAGTAACTAAATACTATTGAAAATTGAAATGAAATCTTATAAATAGGACGAAATTAAAAACGCAAAAGAAGTAATTTGGAAAGAGAATTTGTGGAATTGATTATACGTGGCGTAAATAAGGCGGTTGTGTAGTTAATCTTAATTTCGAAAGAGAATTTGCGGAATTGATTAAACGTGGCGTAAAGATGCAGTTGTGTAGTAAAGATAGCCACACAATATATAAAATCTTAATCACCACTAATAATAACAGAATAATAAATGAATAATGACGTTAATGCACTTGCATCTAAATTAAAGTGTCATGTAGCGACGTTTTTGCACATAAGTACTGTTCCATAACTTATGTTTTTTTTAAGCTCTTACATATAAATTAAGAAATATGCAAATGATGTAAGAATTTGATATATTTTAACTAAATTATTTTTAATTAATAATATGAGAGAATAATACTCTCCGTTTCCATTTATTTGTTTCTTTTGAAGAGATTTTTTGTTTTGATATATCCATATTTTTTAGAATTTCAAGAGTGTAATAAATGATACTTTTCTTAATTGCCTCTATTTAATATATCTTGATTTATGTAAGTAGTGGAAAAAAACTAATGATTATAGAGAAATAAAGGGTATAGTGAGAAAAAACATAATTAATGTATTGAGTAACGATTAGTTTTCTTAAATATGTGTTTTGTTTGAAATAGGACAGATAAATAGAAATAGACGGAGTAATAAATATGAATATTATATATTGGAAGAATATGTAAAAATGGATGATAAAAAAAAATGCAATAAATAATGGTATACTTGAAGAAAAAAAACATAAACGAGTATTAGCTTTTTACAAAAACATAATTTATGCGATAAAATAAAATAAGTTTCATAACATATGAGACAGAGGAAATAGTGCACAAAATTTTCATAAGGCTTAGCTAAGTTTTTCTTTCTTGTGAATATAAATAATTGTGCTTTCTAAAAAAACTTGATTTTTTTTTTTTGAAAAAAATTGATTCATTGAATCCTTGTAAAATCATACATTCGGCGTTCGTTTTTCTGCTAGGCTTTAACTGCTATGCAGTGACATACGTAATTTGTATCACCAAGCAACATCTGATTTTGTAACTTGTCGGCACGTGTTAACATCCGGTGTTAACTTATCTTATTTTGTAATCCGTCCGTTTCATAAGTTATGTTCATTTAATTATTTTATTTTGTCTCATAAGTTATATTCATTAAAAAACTCAATATTCATTTATACTTCTTTTTCTTTTTTCAAGTATACTTTTATTTATGACATTATTTTTTCACCACTCATTTCTTCATCTCTTTTCAAAATAATCTTTATACATTTATTATTACTCTCTCTTTTATTATTAAATGAGGATAATTTAATCAAATATACTAAATTCTTATATCATTTACTCATTTCTTAATCTTTATGCAAAATCTAAATCAACTTAAAGCTTAACTTATGGGACAGATTAATTTTTTTTGTCTGTACCTTTTGGCCAGTATCACATGTGTCCCCAAGAGTACCCTTAATATCAGGGAATCCTTGAGACTAATCCTGCACGAGGTCGCGTTCCTATGTCTCTCCCAGCGGGATGTGTTAACCGGGAATCGAATATGAGACTTCTTAGTCTCGGGCCCTATTAACCGATAATTCGAAATCAGCAAAGCAAACACAAGATAAGCAAGTTGCAGGGGTTACTTAGTCTCTATCTTTGATGTGCTAGTCATTGTATTGTAATTAATTTAATCGATTAGTTAGTTAGAGGCTTAGTTGTTATGTTAATTAGTTAGTTAGATGAGTAGTTAGTTTGGCGCCATTTTGAGTGGCTGCTAGCTGCACTAGCAGCAGTGTATATATATACCTTTTGTTGCCATGTGGCTAATAATATAACAAACTCTTTTCTTATTGATTTCTCAGATATTATTCTTCTGAGATTCTCTTTCTTCTTCTTCTTTTAGAATCCTCTTATGTTATTTCTCTATCTCTCAGTTTCAATTCACTAATTCATTGATTCAACTATTGTTGAATCAAATATTCTTGAAGTTCAAAATCTGATATGGTATCAGAGCTCTATAATTGAGCTCTACTACGCTATATCATGGCTTCCGATTTTGATATGAGTCTCGTTGAACAGCTACAAAATCCAAACTCTTCATTTTACATTCATCCGTCGGAAAATCCGAGTACTGTGCTCGTTTCACCACCGTTAACCGGAGAAAATTATCATCAGCGGAATCAAGCCATGCTAATGAGTTTGATTTCCAAAAATAAGCTTGGATTTGTTGATGGAACTATCTTAGCTCCAAGACGTGAAGATCCGATGTTTGCTGCGTGGCAGAGAGCGAATAATTTGGTTAACTCGTGGATCGTTCGTTCCGTTTCACATCAGATTGCACAGAGCGTCATATGGATTGAGAATGCTACAGAAGTGTGGAAGGAACTGAAGACTCGATTCTCGTATGGAGATAAGTTCAGAATTGCAGAAATTCAGGAGCAAATCGCTTCACTCAAGCAAGGTGAACTTTCAGTTATTGGCTATTTCACACAATTGAAAATACTTTGGGATGAAATTGATAATTTCAGACCTAATCTCAAATGTAATTGTGATATTAATGCGGTTGTGATGCCTTAGAGAAAGCTGAACAGTATATGTTAGAAGATAGAGTTATCAAATTCCTAAGAGGATTAAATGATAACTATAGCACTGTTAGAACTTAGTTGATGCTTATGGAACACTTGCCTATTTTGAGTAAAACTTATTCTCTTGTCACTCAACAAGAGAGGCAACTCTTTGGAACTAATCATGATGCTAAAGTGAATGCTGCTTATAATCGAGGAGGAAATTACAATAGTAAATTTTCTAATGGAAGAGATTCTGCTATGAATAACTCAAAAGGAATTTTAGGCAAAGGAACAGGATCGAATTCAGGATCTAATTCTGGTTCAGGACCAAAATCAAACTATTACAATAAGGAATGCACATACTGTGGTAGAATTGGTCATACAGTAGATGTGTGCTATAGAAAACATGGTTTTCCAACTAACTGGAAACCTACTAGGCAAGCTAATCTTGCTGAAGCTGCACAAGAAGATTCAGATGATGCACCAGAAACTGAGGTCATAGCTGAGGATAATGCTAAGAAAGAGGATCAGTTTTTTGGTTTTTCCAAAGAGCAGTATCAAGGTCTAATGCAAATGATGCTAGAGGTGGTCAGAGGTCACAATCCTTCAGTAAATCAAGTTACTACTGTTGCTGGTTCAAGTGGTACTACAGTGACTAATTCTCATCACTCAGTCAGGTAACACACTCGTGCCTTCATACAGTTTTTGGATATTGGATAGTGGGGCCACTGACCATATCTGCTCTTCACTTGATTTCTTTGATTCATTTCATAGAATAAAACCTATTCATATCAAATTACCAAATGGTTCTAGAGTAATAGCAGAGTATTCAGGCTCAATCACTTTAACCCCAACCTTTCTCATATCTGATGTCTTATTCATTCCATCATTCTCACTGAATCTGATTTCAGTTACCAAATTAACATCTAATATGTCATGCATAGTATCCTTTAACTCTTCCAAATGTCTCATACAAGATGTGAATTCATTGAAGATGATTGGTACATCTGATGCTGTTGCAGGCCTTTACATACTGAAATTACCTACTGCCAATTAGAATAAGTTTTCCCAAACACTGACATGTAGTTCTGTGAATCAATTGTCAACTTCTAATCTTTGGCATTATAGACTTGCTCATCCTTCTATTGAGTGTATTAAGTCTTTCAAAACTATTCTGCCTACTGTTGATTGTAATAATTTTGTTTGTGATACTTGTCACTTAGCTATACAGAACATACTTCCTTTTCCATCTAGTCATACACATAGCATTCATTGTTTTGATTTGATTCATGTGGATATATGGGGACCTTATCCAATACCTTCTGTACATGGGCATAAGTATATTCTGACTGTAGTAGATGATCACTCTAGGTATTGTTGGATTTATATGATGAAATCTAAGGCTGATGCTTCTATTCTGCTTAAAGGTTTTGTGACAATGGTTGATACTCAGTTTAACAGGAAGATAAAGATTGTTAGGAGTGATAATGGCCCTGAATTTACTTTGACTGATTTTTATTTACAACAAGGGATCATTCATCAAACAAGTTGCACTTACACTCCTCAACAAAATGGTATTGTGGAGAGAAAGCACCAACATATTCTCAATGTGGCTAGAGCTTTATTAATATAGAGTTAACTGCCTAAGCTGTACTGGAATTATGCTGTTTTACATGCAGTACATATTATTAATCTTTTACCTAGCCCTTTGTTGAATAATGTTGCTCCCTACTCCATACTTCACAACACTCCCCCTGACTATACACACTTGAGAGTCTTTGGTTCCTTATTCTATGCTAGTTCTTTACCTATACACAGGACCAAATTAGATCCTCGAGCCATCAATTGTGTTTTCTTGGGTTACAAGGCTGGTACAAAAGGGTTTGTTGTTCAGAGCCTAACTAGTAGGGAATTGATTGTGTCAGGAATGTTATTTTCCATGAACTCATCTTTCCCTTCACTACTTTGTCTTCAACAAATCCTTCTTCACATGTTACAGACCTTGTTCTTCCTGTTGAGGATTCTCAGGTGTTCTTTTATGATGACCTTTTTCTTGAGTCCTCAATCACTGGTTCTTCTTCACTTAATCCTTCTGAGATTGCTTCAGCACCTGTTCCACCAGTTGCTCAATCTCCTGCACTACCAGTTGTGAGAAGATCTGCTAGACAGCATAAAGCTCCTGCTTATTTGCAAAGTTATCACTGCAACATGCTGAATAGTCATCCTGATTCTCAGGATTCTGGTTGTCAATATCCACTCTCCTCTGTGGTTTCTTATGATAGTCTTTCTCCTTCATTCAAATGGTTTGTTCTGTCTGTATCCTCCAATGCAGAACCTACCAGTTATAAAGAAGCATCAAAACATGAGTGCTGGGTTAAAGCTATGAATGCTGAACTTTCAGCATTAGCTTTAAACCAAACAAGGACTCTAACTGAACTTCCTCCAGGAAAGATTCCCATTGGTTGCAAGTGGGTTTATAAAATAAAATATAAAACTGATGGAAGCATTGAAAGACACAAAGCCAGGGTTGTTGCTAAAGGCTATAATCAGAAAGAAAGAGTTGATTATCTAGACATTTTTTTCTCCAGTTGCAAAGATGAAAACTGTTCGGATTTTGCTTGCAATTGCTGCCATGAAAGATTGGTTCCTTCAGCAATTGGATGTGAACAATGCTTTCTTGCATAGAGATCTTCATGAGGAAGTATATATGACCATTCCCCCTGGTGTTCCTAATTCCAATCCTAAGCTCGTTTGCAAGTTGCAGAGGTCACTTTATGGGCTTAAGCAAGCCAGCAGGCAGTGGTTTGAGTGATTGTCTTGCTTCCTTATCAACTTGGTCTATCATCAATCTTTGCATGATCATTCTCTCTTTACCAAATCTTCTGCCTCACATTTCACTACATTGCTTGTTTATGTGGATGACATTTTACTTACTGGAACTAGCCTCACTGAAATCAATTCAGTTAAGCAATCTCTCGATTCAGCTTTCAAGATTAAAGATCTTGGTGATTTACGATTTTTTCTTGGCTTTGAAGTAGCTAGAAGCAAGGCAGGTATTGATGTGAACCAATGCAAGTACGCCTTGGAACTTATTTCTGATGCAGGTTTGTTGGCTTCTAAGTCATGTAGCACTCCCATGGACTGTAACATACATCTTAGTGCTAGTTCAGGTTCTCCTCTTCCTGACCCAACTTCTTTTAGGCGCTTGGTTGGGACTTGACTAACACTAGACATGACATCACATTTGCTGTCCAGCAATTGGCTCAATTTATGCAAGTTCCTACTGATGTGCATTACATTGCAGCTTTGCGTGTTCTTAAGTATCTTAAGGGTAATCCACCATTGGGCTTGTTTTTCTCAGCATCTTTCAAAGCCATTCTCAAAGGTTACTGCGACAGTGACTGGGCTGCTTGTCCTGACACTAGGCAATCCATCACTGGTTACTGCATGTACCTTGGCCATTCTTTGGTTTCCTGGAAATCTAAGAAGCAGAAGATTGTCTCTCGAAGTTCCTGTGAAGCCGAATACCGTGCCATGGCTTATGCTACTCATGAGATTCAATGGTTAACGTTTCTTCTTCAGGAGTTTCACATTGAGTTTCAGTCTCCAGCCTTGCTTTATTGCGACAATCAAGCTGCTCTTCATATTGCTGCAAACTCTGTGTTTCATGAGCGCACTAAGCACATCGAGATCAATTGCCATATTGTGCGTGAGAAATCTTTGCAAGGCTTGATTAAGTTGTTGCCTATTACTACTTCTCTGCAATTGGCTGATATTTTCACCAAGGCTTTAAGTCCTAAACTGTTTGCTGGATTTGATGCCAAACTGGGTTTGATTAGCATCTGCTCTCCGGCTTGCGGGGGGTATTAACTAGTAATTCGAAATCAGCAAAGCAAACACAAGATAAGCAAGTTGCAGGGGTTACTTAGTCTCTATCTTTGCCGTGCTAGTCATTGTATTGTAATTAATTTAATCGATTAGTTAGTTAGAGGCTTAGCTGTTTTGTTAATTAGTTAGTTAGAAGAGTAGTTAGTTTGGTGCCATTTTGTGTGGCTGCTAGCTGCTAGTGCAGCAGTGTATATATATACCTTTTGTTGTCATGTGGCTAATAATATAACAAACTCTTTTCTTATTGATTTCTCAGATATTATTCTTCTCTCTCTCGATTCTCGCTCTTCTTCTTTTAGAATCCTCTTATGTTATTTCTCTACCTCTCAGTTTCAATTCACTGATTCATTGATTCAACTATTGTTGAATCAAATATTCTTGAAGTTCAAAATCTGATAGGCCCCATTCTCAAGTTGGAAGGATCACACCACTTGAGCCAACCCCCGTTGGTTTTAAGCATTTAATTTTTTTTTTGCTTTCGCAGATGGTGTCTGGACTTCACTTTTTGTGGCCGAACTAATCCACCCCGATCCACGGAGCTCCCTTGGGGGTGAGGGGTCTCCCAACGAGTGTTTGTCCATACCCAGGGCTCGAACTCGAGACCACTGGTTAAGGATCTTAGTGAGCTCACCACTAGGCCAATACCACGTTGGTGCATTTAATTTAATTCAGTGAAAAGTAAAACTAATAAAATAATTATAAGTATAATAAAAAAAATAATTATAAGCAAAGTTGACACGTGTCAAACATACATGGGCTAAGATCAGGTACAACGTGGTGAAGAACATGGATTATAATCAATCACCTCATCACATACAAAATGATAGATGCGAAATTTTTTGAAACTATACGATGATCAATAAATTAAACAAATCTTTTTTCCGTGATTAATCACAAAAACAACCGTATTTAGTGTGTTGAAAAATTTATTTAAGCTTTTCCATAAAACCATAATTTTCTAATCACCTAAACTTGACATGATGACTGAGGGATTAGGACAATTTAAGAAATTGGTGTAGTTTGACCGAAAAATTATGGATTTGGTGTAACTTTTTGCAAAATTATGGAACTAGTGTAACTTTATGTAAATCATGACTACCATCCACGATTTATGCCAGCTATTAATTTATTTTTTTTTTAAAAAAAAGAGAAGTCGTGGATAAGATGAACGATTCCGGTTTTTAATATATATTTTTTTAAATTTATATGGAAATGCAACGATTCTTTTCTTTTATATTTATTTTAAATTTTATTGAAATCATGGTTGAAAGCCACGATTCCTTTTTTTATATTTATTTTAAATTTTATTGAAATCGTGGTTGAAAGCCACAATTTTATTTTATTTTTTTATAAAAATCGTGCTTTGGTGGATACGATTTCATATTTTTAATTTTTTTTTAATTTTTATAGAAATTGTGGTTGGAACTTGGAAGCCACGAATTTTTTTAAAAATAAAAATCGTGTTTCTGAGCCACGAATTTTCTTTATTAATTTTTTTAAAATTTTTAAAGAAGTTGTGGTTCTTTATTTATTTGTTATAACTTTTATGAAAATCGTGTTTATGTTACACGATTTATTCTTAGATTACGCATAAAGTACAAACTAGACTTCTTTATAAATTATGAATCAGGGTTCGAACAATTCCTCCATTCATACTTCAATTTTTTATTGTCATACTTCAAATTTCTTTTATTCGACTATCTATTATATGGTTCTGACTCATTGAAAATATCAAGTATAATGTATGTATTTCTTACTCATATTATAATACCTAATAATGTTATTTAATAGATGGTTTTTTTAAATATATATTTAATTTATTTAAATATATATTTAATTTATTTAAATATAACTTGAATCATGTTAAATATTAATGTTTAGTTTTTTAATTACGCAGATGTCATCACTTAACGTTCCCACTGTAAGAGATATTGTAAGTGATTTTAGTGATGATGAAGATATTGAACCATGTGCCGAAGATGAAGAAGAAGAAATTCAGATAGACATCAATGGATCTATCAATATAACATATGTTACTCCGCTCCATTGTCATTTTTCTGTAATACTAATTCAGAATTAATGCAGGAGGAATATGGAAATCGTGGGAAAAGTGTAGAAAATTTAGAGAATGATTTGTGCGTTGAAATGCAATTTGAATCAAAACAAGCAAAGATCAATGCAATTAAACAATATCACGTTAACAATTCATTTGACTATTTGGTTGTAGAGTCTAGACCATATAGATATGTTGCTCAGTGCAAAAATTATGGTGTTGGATGTGAATGGAGAATTCATGTATCATTCAACAAAAAGCGTGATAGATGGGAGATTAAAAAAATTAAAGGGGTGCATACTTGTACTTCTACGATAATTTCTCAAGATCACAGTAAATTAAAATCATCTTTAATCTCTAACTATATTGTTGATTTAGTTAGTGAAGATCCAAGCATCAAAGTAAAAGCATTGATCAAGGAAATAGTTAATCGTTTTGGCTATAATGGCGTATAGAAAAACATGGATTGCAAAAGAAAGAGTTATGATCCAGATTTTTGGTGATTGGGAGGGATCATACATTTTGTTACCAAGATGGATGATGACTGCCCAATGCTTTGCACCTAGTATAATTGTGAAATATCAGGTATCTCCAAATTTTGTGGATGGTACTCAAGACCCTTGCAATGTTATTCTTGATCGAGTGTTCTGGGCTTTCAAGCCATGCATAGAAGGTTTTGCATATTGCAAACCCATTCTGCAAGTAGATGGGACATTTTTGACTGGGAAATATCGTGAACACTGCTAATTGCAAGTTCACAAGATGAGAATAGACAAATCTTGTCAGTTGCATTTGTCATTGTTGAAGGGGAGACAAAAGAAGCTTGGGAGTGGTTCTTCTATAATCTTCGCACGTATGTAACCCCACAGCCAAATGTATGCATAATCTCAGACATGGGCAAGGGACTTTTGGCTGCACTTAGAAGCGAACAAGTAGGATGGATTGATGCATATTCAGTGTATTGCATTCGTCATATTGCAAGCAATTTCAATAAAGAGTTTCGAGATGCTGAGTTGAAGGAGGAAGTCATTAACATGGGTATGTTTTATTGTTTATGTTTATATTTTAAATAAGTTTACAAATACAAAACAAACAAACTAATATATATATATATATTATGAATGTGTATGTGTATTTTATTAGGATATGAGATGCGTCAACCACGTTTTGATAGTATGCTTAATGCTTTTCGATTGAAAAATCTGAGGGCCGCAACATGGTTGGATGCAATCCCAAAAGAAAAATGGACTCAAGCTTATGATGCAGGGAGACGTTATGGCCATATGACCACCAATCTTGCCTAATGCATGAATGTGGTTTTAATTTGAAAGGACGTCGAGCGTTGCCGATAACTGCTCTTATCAAAAGTACATATTATAGACTTAATTCATGGTTTATTGATCATGGAAATGAAGCAATGAGCATGATAAAGGCAGGACAGATTTATTGTGAAGAGTTGGCAATAGTGATTCAAGAAAATCGACGTAAAGCTACATCTCACAACATCCGCAATTTTACAAGGGAGACTGGAGTTTCTGAGGTCGAAGTTATTTCACGAACTTTAGGTGGACGACGTGTGAGGGTGTACACCGTCAAACTGCTAGAGTGGTGTGACTCTGGGGAATTTCAAGTATTAAGATTGCCATGTTCATATGACGTTGCAACATACGCATCATTGAATTTAAACTTGGAACAATTTATTTCTCCTATTTATCGATTGGATCAAATTTTGAAAGTTTATTGATATGTGCATAGCACATATATTATTTCCTTATTAGTTTGTAATTATTTTGCTACATAATCATGCATTTTATTATAATTCAGCATGCATTTAGGCCATATTTCACTTGGAAAGGATTTCTTGTGTTTTTGATGTGCAGATAATTATTTTGAGGTTTGGAGCATTAGAAAATAAAGGAATAAATCAAAGAATATATGCTAAGAGATTTGGTGAGCAAAAATCAAGAAAAAGATAGAGAAAGAGTCATGTGAGATGAAGAAGATTGCTTATGGGCCTATTTTGCTATATAGATCCAGGCATCCAGCACTTGGAGGAAGGAAAAGTTATAAAAGGAGGAAGACAGAAACCCTGTAACATAACATTAGTAGTAGGTAGTAGTACAATAGTAGTAGGATTAAAATTAGAATTAGGATTATTTTCTCTATCATAGCCAGAAACAAATTAGAAAATAAGGATTCAAGGTTGCACAATTCTCTCTATGAAGAACTAGAAGGCGTTTGAAGGGAAGAAATTCCTCATCTTTCATCTTTTGATTATTTCTACCTTTTATCCCTTATTCCTATTTTTTTGGTTTGTATTATGTATATGATTGAGTAGTTTTCCGTTTCTAAGGATTAGTATTAGCCCATGGAGGCATTGACATGATGTTTTGATATTTTTATCTTTTAATAATTTGTTTATTTTAGATTTAATAATGGTGTTTTTAATGCTTGTGATTGTGAAGGATCCCATAATTGCATGATCCCAGATAGTAAGGGAAGAACTGAAAGGTGAACCTTAGTATTAGAAATACATAATTAAACTTGAGATTTTAGATCACGAAAGTAGTTCTAATCCTTGAGAGAATTCAATGAATTATCAAATATATTAATGGATTTAATGTACCATAATTACCACGAAAGTAAGAATTAGGCCTCATTAGGTACGGTGCTAAGAGTCTGAATGGAACTAGTATTCTACATTAGGATAATTCATCTTCAAGATAAATTTAATTTGATAAGAGATATATCTTTATTTGATTGTCAATGTTGATTTGTGGTGAAACTAATCCTTAGAAGATTTAATTCTTATCTTATTTCATATCTTCATATTTATTTTATTTTATTTTTCTTAAATCCAATCTTTCATATCTCTAATAGATTCCTCTAGCTAATCTATACTTATAATTAATTGGTAATTAACAAACAAAATCTCTATGGAGATGATATCTTTTTATACTACTACTTGACATAACTCGTGTGCTTGCGGGGCGTATCAAGTTTTTGGCGCCGTTGCCGGGGATTTTGTTTTGTTAATATTGACTGTTATTATAAGTTGATTAGACTAAACATTTTTTTTAGTTTTTATTTTTTTTAGATATAGTATGGGAGACAATGGACCAAGATGGACACCTGGCATGAGTCTTGAAGAATACCAGAAATCTTTTTGTGATTATTATCCTCCTGCACCATGTATTGCACGATCACCTCTTGGTGAACATCTTTTCAAGGAGTTAATTCGACAAGAATACATGAGAAAAAGGGAAGAATGGGAAAAAGAGAATAATTGGAATTCCCCTTGGGAATGTCCTACACCATAATATCATGCACAACCGGTTGTTGACGAGCTTTCATATGTGGATTCTTATTCATATTTTCCAACACCTCAGAAGTCCTATTTGGAAATCATGCTTGAGAATTTCATAATAAACCAAGAGAAGGCAAATAAAGATTTCAGAGCGAGGCTTGATTTTCAAGAGAAGCAATTTGAACAACAAGCAGCACAACAAGCAGCTTACAACAAGATGATAGAAAACCAAACTGCACAACTAGCGACTTAATTCGCAAAAGATCTCAACACGTTTCTAACTCACACCGAGACTAACGAGACAATTGAAGGTAGTGAGGATGAAGTGATTGAAGAGTTCCTAATGCAAGACATGAGTGATGAAGTATGCAAAGAGCATATGATAGAGGAGCCTTGTCAAGTCACTGTGCATGATGTGAGTGAGGAGGTAATCCAAAAAGTGCATGATGTGAGGGAGGAGGTAATCCAAAAAGAAGAAGAATTTTTATTGGAATTTGCTTATATCAGCCTGTGTGTAGGAAAGTCAAAAATTTGGAGTTAGACACATGTATTGGTTTCCATGCATGTTTCGACTTTTCAAAGTTGACTTTTCCTAATTGTCTATCTTCCTCCTTTGTGAAGCAACTGATTTTGGAGTCCGGATCATTGCCTAAGTACTATGAGATTCCATCATTAATGATGAAGGCTTCAAAGATTGCTTGCAAAGTCAAGCTTCCTGGGTATCACAAGGATTCTACACATGTCAAAATTTTGGGTGGTGTCACTATTGTTTCCTTTGACCTAGGAGGAATTAAAGAAAAATTCATATCTATTCTCCAAGATCGTCTATGCTTCAAACAATGGGAACCGAGAGGAATCAGTTGTTGTTTTAAGTTTGTCACTTGGCCCTTATGCTACAAGATTTGGGATCCAGGTGGAAGCTTCATAGGTCAAGCTTAGGACCTTAAATAAGCGCTTCTTGGGAGGCAACCCAAGTTTTAAATCGCTTTTGAATTTTATGTTATTAATTTTTAGAATTTTATTATGTTATATTACTTGGGTTTCGTCTTTGTTTTGTAGGTTTGTTAATGGTTGGAACATAAAAGAGTTGATTTGAAGAATAAAGGAATTGATTGAGGACAATATGGAGCACATTGAAGAACCATGGTGAAGCCCCAACATGTACTGTGACATGGGAGTCTGAAAAAAAAAATCCCCCAGGCTGCCACGGGCTGTCCGTGGCATGTGCCGTGCCCGTGGCGGCGTCCCTTTCCCTGCTCGCTGCTGTTCCAATAAGCTCTGTGGGCAGGCCGTGGTGGGTGCCACTCCCACGGTGCCCTGTTAAAAAAAAAAAGTTTTCAATGTTTCAGCCTTCTCCCAACAACCCATCTTCTTCTTCCTCGGTAACACGTCCTTCCACCGCCCCACCACAGACCTCAGCCACGCCCTTTCCTCTCTGTCCCTTTCCCTCTGTAACAAACCGTGCACCGTCACGCCACCCAAATAGGCCCTCACCTCTTCTCCCTCGTCCATATCCTCTTTCCGCAGTCCTTCTCCTTCACCTTCGTCCCTTCCTTCCACTGATCCCTCTCTTTAGATCCACCCAACAGCCCCATCCACTCGACCCCCGGTTCTCATATCTCGCGCCACCCACACCGCGCTATCTTCGCCTTCCACAAATCCACCGCGAACCCATCATCCTCTGCCCCTGCAAGACCCTCTGCACCTTCAGTGTCCTTCGTCCTTGCCAACTTCAGCTCCGACTCTTCTCTACGCAACAACAACTCCACATAACCCCCGTACAACCCACCTTCAACCACCGACCCATAACCCCGGTCCGACACCATAATCGCCACAGCCTCTCCTCTCCCACCAGATTGCAACACCTGCAACCCAATCTAAGACCTTTGGTTCATATTTTAGACCCCAACATTTAAAAAAAATCAAATCTATTTGGGGTGCTATTGGTCAATATCTTTGGGTGCAATTCTTCTCCATCATGAATAGTATAGTGAGACGTTTCCAGTTTTGTTTTTTTTTATTTTCTTTCTCTCTTAAGTTTTTATTTTACATTGGGGACTGTGTAGAATTTAAGCTTGGGGGAGTGCATTGCATTTTGCATTTATATTAGGATCATGTAGTATATTTTTTTCATTCATCATGCATTCTTAATTTTTTTTTCATATGCATATAAAAAATATTCATTTTGCATGCATTTAACTAACTCATCCTTTGGGTAATTTGATTTATATATCTGTTTTGGCTTGCACTGAAGGTGTTTAGTTTTGAATAATATTTTTGACTGTGACTGAGCCTGTGATGACCTACCTATTTGGAATGATGGTATGCTTGAATAATCATTAGAATACTAATAATTGGCTAAAACTTATTGTGATTCTTGCTATTCATTAAAATTAGTTACTACACATGTGAGTTTTTGAGCCTAATAAGGGTAACACATAATGAATAATTTTAAACCCCTCTTCTTTTTCTTGATATTTGAGTGATGTCCACTCTGATTGTGATTCTAGAACTTGACCTATGACCATTTTGAGACTGATAATTGTTTGCATGAAGGAATATGATAAAGGCACTTAGGATTGTTTTTATGGCCTTCAACAATTTTGATAAACACTTTTCCCTTAGTTGCCCATTTTGAGTCTAATGAAATAATTATTTTCTTTGGTACCCATTTCATAATTGTTATATATCTTTGGTATCCTTTGGAAAGTGAATGGTACAATTGGGAAAATATTTATTCAAAAGAAGATGTTACAATGGTGTTATTAAGTCTCTATATCTCTCCTTATTTAAAAAAAAGAAATACTTGATATGTGAAAAAAATAATAATAAAGGAAGAGAATAGAGAGAATGAGAAAAAAGAATTAAGGATCATTGATTGTTGGAGTTGATTTGCAATGATAGTGATTGTATGCTCCATTCATATTTTAAAGGGATATTGTGTTTATGATTATATTGTTTAAACCCTTTGTGAGATCCTTTGTTTCTTATATCCTACCTGACATCTTTAGCCATGGCCTCATTACAACCTGATCAAGACCTTTTGATTTTTGCATGTATTCAATAATTTCGGTGGAGATTTTGGTCTATGGTCAAGTTTATGGTAATTCACTTTCATAAATGAACTTGAGCAATATGTCTTCACCCTCTTATACACATTGAGAGAAAAGTGAGTAGAGTAACCCCTTTAGTGATGAGCAAGGTTGTGATAAGTTTAAGATTCTAATTGGATGAACTTTTGATTATTTCATGATGGGTTAGTGGATGTTAGTTTGAGAGAATTGCAGGTTATGTCACTTGATAGAATTTGTTTTGAGGAAGTTGCGCTTTTGTGCATGTCATTATTAAATTATGAGTTTTGTTGCTAAGATGATGAGTTAGTTTGCATTAATATAGGATTCTTCAATGCATTGCATGTTTTGCTTGAGGACAAGCAAAGATTCAAGCTTGGGGGAATTTGATGTGTGCGTAGCATATATATTATTTCCTTATTAGTTTGTAATTATTTTGCTAGATAATCATGCATTTTATTATAATTAAGCATGCATTTATGTCATATTTCACTTGGAAAGGAATTCTTGTGTTTTTGATGTGCAAATAATTATTTTGAGGCTTGGAGCATTGAAAAATAAAGGAATAAATCAAATAAGATATGCTAAGAGATTTGGTGAGCAAAAATCTAGAAAAAGATAAAGAAAGAGTCATGTGAGATGAAGAATATTGCTTATGGGCCTATTTTGCTATTTGGATCCAACACTTGGAGGAAGGAAAAGTTATAAAAGGAAGAAGACAAAAACCCTGTAACATAACATTAGTAGTAGGTAGTAGTACAATAGTAGTACGTAGGATTAGAATTTGAATTAGGATTATTTTCTCTATCATAGCCAAAAACAAATTAGAAAAATAAGGATTCAAGGTTGTATATGATTGAGAAGGCGTTTGAAGACAGAAGAAATTCCTCATCTTTCATCTTTTGGTTATTTCTACCTTTTATCCCTTATTCCTATTTTTTGGTTTGTATTATGTATATGATTGAGTAGTTTTCTGTTTCTAAGGATTAGGATTAGCCCATGGAGGCATTGACATGATGTTTTGATATTTTTCTCTTTTAATAATTTGGTTATTTTAGATTTAATTATGGTGTTTTTAACGCTTGTGATTGTGAAGGATCCCATAATTGCATGATCCAGATAGTAAGGGAAGAACTGAAAGGTGAACCTTAGTATTAGAAAATATATAATTAAACTTGAGGTTTTAGATCACGAAAGTAGTTCTAATCCTTGAGAGGATTCAATGAATTATCAAAGATCTTAATGGATTTAATGTACCATAATTACCACTAAAGTAGGAATTAGGCCTCATTAGGTACGATGCTAAGAGTCTGAAAGGAAGTAGTATTCTACATCAGGATAATTCACCTTCAAGATAAATTTAATTTGATAAGAGATATATCTTTATTTGATCGTCAATGTTGATTTGTGGTGAAACTAATCCTTTGAAGATTTAATTCTTATGTTATTTTATATCTTCATATTTATTTTATTTTATTTTTCTTAAATCCAATCTTTCATATCTCTAATAGATTCGTTTAGCTAATCTATACTTATAATTAGTTGGTAATTAACAAACCAAATCCCTGTAGAGACGATATCTTTTTATACTACTACTTGACATAACCCGTGCGCTTGCGGGGGTATCATTTATGGCCATGAGTTTCAACCATTAGGAAATGAAGAATATTGGCCTCTCTATTCATATCCTAATTTTATTCCTAATCCTCACATGCAAAGAAGCAGAACGGGAAGACCAATAACTTCACATATACACAATGAGATGGATGAACCGGTGGCAAATCAAGCAAAAAAATGTGGATGGTGTAGAACCGAAGGTCATAATAGAAAAAGTGTCCATTTCGAGCCACAGAACTTGGCCAAAGTTCCAGTCAGCCTTCTAATAATTGAAGCGATGTGAAGTAGATTGTAATTTAGTAAAATAAATTTCCATGTACAATTTCATTGTGTAAAAAATATAATTCCTTTTAAAATGAAATATCAATTCATGAAATGATAAATGCATGTTACGTACTATTCTATCCTAAATATAAGATCCTCTTCAATTTTTTTTCCAGAATCACCCTTGACATTTAATCATAATACTTAAGTTTTAGTGAGAAGACATAAAA
Organism: Crotalaria pallida; assembly: GCA_037953625.1. Taxonomy (NCBI): domain Eukaryota; kingdom Viridiplantae; phylum Streptophyta; class Magnoliopsida; order Fabales; family Fabaceae; genus Crotalaria; species Crotalaria pallida. The sequence goes on along the minus strand of CM075655.1, from coordinate 82,197,935 downwards.
CAAATTGTATTGGCAAGTGCAAAAAATTTTGCAAACCATGTAGTTTTAATATTGTAGGTAGTGGAGGTAAAATTAAAATTAAAGTAAGTATTGAAAAGTCAAAAAAAAATTGATGTTCTAATAATTGGTAAAAGGGTATTTTTGGAACAACATATCAATTTTAGTATAAAATTTATCAATCTTGGTGGACGTAAAAATATCTAAAAGGGTCCTATAATAAGGGACGGAGGGAATATTATTTAGAACAAATGTGACTACCAATAACAAGCGTGGCTACCTATAACTGAAAAAGCCTTAATTCAAGACCGAGAAAGCCTAAATTCAAGATTGAGAAAGACTTACTTATTATTCAAGAGTCTATTCATGCACAGGCTCACCCATAGACTATATTTTAGATAACCTTCATGCATATTTCATTTCAAGAGTCTATTCATGCAGAGATTCTATGAAAACCCTAGACCCTAAAGTCACATGCACAGACTCATGAAGAGACTCAAATAATGAGGGGAAAAATTAAAAAACAAAAGTCGTGCCTTACGTGCACGACACTTCTTAAAATTTATATTATATATATATATATAAGTCGTGCCTTCTAAGCACAATTCTTCTAAAAATAAATAAAAAATTCGTGAGGCACAAAAGAGTCTTATAAATATGATCGGAGGGAGTATTATTTTGAGACCAAAGAAGTATTTTAATCACTTATTTCACATATAAAATTTCATAAATTTAAATTTTTATAAGTCATTTTATTTTTATAAGTGAGGACGAAGAAGAAGAACAAGAAGAAGAGGAGGAGGAGGATGAAGAGGAGCCCCCACCTCAAATTACAAGAGGTAACATAGGAAGAACAAGAGTTGACACTCAAAGAATTGAACAAGTAAGGAGAGTTCAACCACCACGTAGGAGAAAAACACCTCATTATGGTACTGACTCACATAGAAGAGGTCACTAATTTTTTTTAGTCAATTTAAAAATAAACTTATGCATTTTGATTTGTACTTACTTGAAAAGATAAAATCGTTAAAAAAAACAATTTTTTACCAAAAATAAAAAAAATTGGAAGTCATCCTTGAAACATATTTTAAAATAAATAAAATTAAATTAAAACAAATTTAGTAAATGATTTAATTTTTTATTTTAAAAAATAATTTAAAGCAAAGTCGTTCGATAAATACACTAATTTAAAGAAAAGGTTATACACGATTTAAAAAAGTAATAAAAATAAACAGAGTAAAGTCCTAGCTATCAACAACGATTTTTAAAAAAAATAAAAAAAAATAGCAAATTAAATTCGTGTTCTAAAACCACGATTTTTATATATATAAAAAAAAGAATCGTGGCTTGCAAACATGTTTTAATATTAAAAAAAAGGAATCGTGGCTTCCATTCCTCTTATCCACGACTTCTCTTTAAAAAATAAGAATTAAAAGTTGGCATAAATCGTGGATGACAGTCACAATTTACATAAAGTTACAAATTTTGCAAAAAGTTACATCAAACCGGTAATTTTCTCATCAAATTACACTGGTTCCGTAAATTTTCCTAGGATCATTTCGATTATTTTTGACGATGCCAATGTACCTACTTACCATTTTTATGTTTTAACTTCATTGCCAAATACAGTAATAAAACAAAAGTGCAGTGGCCATTGCCCATTGTAGTGTTACAAGCTAAGATCGAATCATCAAAGGAATATGTCATGAAAAAAAAATGATCTCACTCAAGGACAATAATCTTTAGGAAGATGGAAATTGATCCCTTGAAAACGACCACATTTTATACATTTTTGAGACATCATAATAATCACATAGCTGGACTACTCAACAAAAGGACAAATAGTAGTAGGTTAAGAAATATATAGGAAACATTGAATCTGATAATATTTGATTGAACAACATTTAATTTACCTTTAAGAAATCCAAGTAAGACAAAATACAAATTTAATATGGTGAAAATTTTGCATATATAAAATAACGAGTGCAAGTACATTTGTTGCATTCGTCATTTAATTTGTAGTTATTATATGGATCTTATAGGTAGGTAGAGAGAGATATGTGAAATCAAACTAAGGGAAGTTTCCTTCAGTTGAAAGCTACCATATCAACCACAGTTTATTTTACAATTTAGCAGTCATTTTCATATTATTAAATGTTCCAATCCTAATCTCATTGACTATATATATATATTATAGTATTATTATATTGCATACGTATCCCTTTTTCATGTGTGTTCATGTTTCTCTGTGTTCCTTCCATCATTAGCTTTTCTTTATCCTGTGTTCACATGTATACATTCAATCGGCGTGATTCTGGAGCTACCTGATGCACACATATTAATTTCCTCAAGCTTGGGGGTGATGAAGGAGATGCTTGGGTTCTTATATTTCAAGTTTTCAACTCTTTAGTTCTTTCTGTTCCTCAATTTTGGGAGCTCTTTTCCTACATCAATTTAAGGCTCAAGATCCAGGTATGTGTCTCTTTTATTAGTTGAGAAATGATTACATGATCATGGACCACTGGAAAAAAAAAGTGCTAGTAGTATTTCATTTTTAAGATTAAAGAATTCTGGTCATGACATAACTTTCAAAGTTGTAACTATGGCTGGAATCTATAAGATAGTATTATGTAGTTTACAATTTAAGAGATTCAACTTTAGAGTAGCATTACCCTTTTAGAAAAAGTTTCATACGTATGTGATGTCTCACATAAGGGGTAAGTGGCAGGATAAAAGGTAGATGTGCAGAAAATAAAGCAAAACCTTTTTTTTTCTTTTAAGAAAGTAAAACCAAATATGAAGATGTGGGGTGATGTGTATATTCAACATTAGTACTCACTCGGTTCCACTTTATCTATCACTTTATCCTTTTTAACTTGTTCCAAATTATTTATCGTTTTAGGAATTCGAGAGTGTATTAATTGATTTTTTCCAATTTTAACCTTGCATTTAATATGTTGAAATATGTGAAATGAATGATAATTAATATACTTTGAGGATATTACAGTAAAGTTATCTAATAATTCTCTTGAAAATTGAAGCATTAAATGACTTTCTTAATTCGTGTGAAATTTTTAAAATGACAGTTAAATTGGAACGGAAGGATTATCTTTTAGTGGCAAGTTAGTACTCCCTCCGGTCCAATATATAGGATATACTTAACCAAATTTCTCGGACCAAGGAAAGTGGTTAGTTTTGTGAATTTTATGAGAATATATTGTAACATTACAATTTTACCCCTCCACTTTATTTGGAAAGTTCACATTCATTAAAGAATAACAAAATAACATAGTTAGTCAAATCATTTAATAAGGACAAAAAAGAGAAAAAACAATTAATGAAGCATAGGAAATATAAAGTGCCCTATATATAGGATCAAATATTTTTTCTAGAAGGTGCCCTATATATAGGACCAAAGGGAATATTGTGTTGCCTGTGAAAATGCTAATTACTTGGAATTAGAGGAATTTATGGATGATTGATGATTAAAATGGAATCTGGCTATTAGTCATAGCACAATCTCATTGAGAACTGAGAAAGTAAATTTTGTCCTCCATTGTTCCCATTTTTCACTCAAGGTGGACTCTTGTCTCTTTTCTTTTCTTTTTCTTTTCCGTTAAATTCAAAAATTAAAAAACTGTGTGACAATTGAAAAGTTTGACTGAAAACTATGTCTTGATTAGATCAAAATATAAATGTATTTGCTTAAACGCTTAAATTTATAAAGTATATCCTCCCTTCCATCTTTATTATAGATGATTTTTAGAAGATTTTTTTTTGTCCTAATGATAAGTCACTGTATGTTTCGTATGTATCATTTATTACTTTTTCTCTTTTTTGTTTTTATTAAATGTTTTGATTATCTATGTTTGTTTGTTGTTTATTAATGAGTGTGAATTTTCCAAAAAAATTGTAAAGTTGTAATGTTAGTAAAATTCATAAAGGTAACTATTTTCTTGATATGTTTAATTAGAGCAGATAAAGTATATTTATAGAGAGAGATTTCTTTTCTTTTCCCTGTTCAATGGTCAGATGTAATATCTTTAGTGGGGTAAGAAACTGAGTATAAGTTGGTAGTTCAGATCATGTTGTTTCTTACTACTATTGTTCTGTGGTTCAGCATGTGAAGCTCAGCATAGTTGATTATTTCTCATTTCCAAGGACTAACTTTATTCTCTTCTGTTTGTGCCTTAACAGATTCTCAAAATTGGCTAAGGATCAAAGACAATATCTGGAAACAAACTGACTAACTTTTCTCTTCATCATGGCAAGAAAATCTCCTCCTGTGGTTGACACTGGTTGCACATGGCCAATGTTTAGAATCTTTAATTTTGGTGAAGGGCATTCCAACAGAAGATTGCTTTCTAGGAGTAGTAGGAAACATTTAGATACACATGCCATAGGTAATTAGTTCTTTTCTAATTTTTCTCTTATAAAGGCTTACTTAGTAATAGAATTTTCATCACATCTTCAGAAAGGATTCAAGTTTATGTTCCTATACTATGCTATCAACTAGCCTTGTTTTTTACTTAAAGTTGTTACACACATGAAATAAATTTTAATTTTCTAAGTAGAAACTTTGAGTAGTCTACAATTTTGCCCCAGTAAATTTTTGAAACTTCTGATTCATTTTCAATTCTGCAGGAAATGGAAACTTGAGAAGTAGCTCAGATGTGATTAGCACTGTTGATGAGAAGCACCCTCACACTAGTGTAAGTTCTGATTAAACATACTTCCATTTCTAAGGTTGTGATTATAACAAGACCACTAGATTTTAAGAGTCTCCTTTCAAAAATAGGAAAGACTAGAAAGAAAATGTTCTGATAGTATTTCTTCAAATAAGGGCAAGGTTTCTTTCCAATCTTGGGTCTTACAAAAAAATCTCATACTTTTACATCTTAGAACTATTGGGGAACTTTTAGAAGTCAAAGCATACAATCCCTAAGCAATATTTACCTTATATTGAGGATCTAGTGACTAGTTTGATGAAAAATAATTCATGCATCATAAATCTAGAAGTTTTTGAATCAAGCTCTAAAATTGTCATTTAGTATACAGTTGGAAAACGCGCAATAAACAATGGAGTGTCATCCACTTCTTTCACCCTATTATAATAGATAGCTCTGATGGAGAAATTCTGACTACAGGTAGGTTCGAGAAGAAGATATTTTATCTGTAAAAGTATCAGAAATGGGAAGAATGATGAGGTAGCAAATCCGAAAGATGAAGTAACAAAGACGATAGTTGATCAGAGATTTGTCAACAAAAATTTTCAAGGCGAACACGGAGCAGGCTGTCAACCAAATCAATTGTTGGATGCTTTGCAGATTTTATATTCGAACAAGGAACTTTTCCTAAAACTTCTGAAAGATCCTAACTCACTGTTAGTAAAACAGATTCATGACTTACCGAGTTCTCAAGCGAAACAACCATATCAGGTAAGACAACATAGATTGATTACATTTCAAAATAGAGTAATATATTTTTTGGTACAAAAAATAGTAACGTTATGATAGAGCATTACCTTATACTAAGATTTAGTTAGTTAAATTTAATTTTAATGAATCTTTGGTTATGTTTTATCGTGTTAGGATAAGATAATGATTTAACATGTTACGGTGTTAGACAATGTGAAAAACCATCAAGTCCTTTGACAGATTATATCAAAGTAGTTTTGAAACCTGCTACAATTAAAGTGAAAAATTGTACTAACTCTAGGTTTGATTGTCCTCAGGTTCGTTCTTATAGAAGCTTCAGTTATAATGCAAAAAACTTGAAGCCTTCACATCGTACATTTGGTCGTATAAAGAGAAAGTTGAGGTATGTAATGAAAGTAAGGAGAACAAAACAGCAGCGGAGGACAAGTAATGGAGTGCCTTATAAGTTTACCTTTGGCTGCCAGGGCTTTGAAGATGGTAAGAAAGTAAAAAAACTGGACATTGCTGGAAAAAAATCACTAACTTGTGTCCTCCCTAGTATTGTAAAAGGGTTGAATTTATCTCTTAATTTGAAAAGGAGAGAAAAGATTATGAAGGTGAAGGATTCTGAATTATGTACAAGGCAGGAGGAAGCTACTACTTCACTCGGTGAAAGTAGCAGTAGGAACACGTATAGTACCGCCAGCACTTCTGAGCAACATATATTGAACAATGTACATGTTGAAGGTAGGAAAAGTGTATCTGAGATGTTAAACTTTGGAAATGAGGAATTTAAAAAGTGCACAATCTCTCAAGGGAGAACAATTTCTCTGCCTGAATTTGAGGAAGTTTCTGTCATGGGAGGGATGAAATATGACAAAAACTATCATCAAAAGGTTTTCAGAACCAAGTTGGGACTTCAGAAAGAAGGAGGAAATGGTTCCTTTAGTTCTTTGCGAAATGGTTCCTTACAGCATTTTGGTTCAGATATTAGTATCAGAGAGAGTCTTCCTGGCAACAAACTGCATGTACATTATGATATTCCTAGAGGTATGCAGTATGCTATAACAAGCTTTTCAATCTTTTATGTACTTATACATTCATAAATATTTGTCTCAATGATCATCTATATAATTAATTATATTTTTTGGCGTGGACTGAGAAGTTTATAAAATCTTGTTACAACATACCTAAGAGCAAGATTAGAGGTATAATGTGTTTTCTGAACCAGGTGTTGGATTTAAGGACACTAATATTCAGAACTGCGACATAAACAATGCAACCAGAGGAATTGGATCTTTTCAGGTAAATTATTTTTTTTTGACATTTACTCTGAAGTGACACAGTCACACAGAGCCACAGACATCCTTTTTTCTTTAACATTTATCAAGTATTTTTATCCTTTTTTAATCCTTAATGTGAATAATGAAATTTGGAGTTGATTAGGATTCACTTCCAGAAGTAGCTTCATCAAACCCTTCACCAAGTCAAAGAATAGAAGATAATGTTAACTTGAGAAGTAGAATTGAGCACTCTAGTACTGAATCTGTTGTTGAGCAGTTTACTAGGGAAGATGTCACCAACTCACAAATTACCGTAGTTAAACAAGGTATGCTTTTAAAACCTGGAGATATATATCCACTTTATTTTTCTTATTCACTCTCTTGTTAGGCCAAGTTAACAGTCTAGTACTTCTACAGATGAGTCACCAGTACAATTACTGCTTGATAAATTTGAAGAGAACCATTTTGAAGACCTCATGGGATCCTCTTTTGATCTAATAAAAAACTTGACCTCCACCAAGGACATCTTAGACTATGTAAGGGAAATTCTTCATGCTGGATCATGTGATCAAATGCTGGATCCATCTACCTTTGATGAACTCAAAGGATTATTGACTGACCAACTTTCTAGCAGTAGAATCTTGCTTCATTGTGTCATTGAAACTTTCATGGAGGCCTACAAGAACAATGGTTTCCCACCAAAAAGTCCATATGTCCAAGCATATATTATAAAGAAAGCTGTGGTTAAAGAGACTACAGAACTCATTAACTTGCACTTTGTACCTCATCCATCACCAATAGCATTAGAGCAGCTTGTTGAAAAGGACTTTGCAAAACGTGGATCATGGCTAAATATCAAAGTTGACATACAAGACATTATAATAGAAGTGGAGGAACATGTTCTCGAAAAACTGGTGTTGGAAATTGTATTTGAGATGGACATAAGAAGCATTGATACATTACAACAAACATTGTCTTCTTTACTAGGATAAACAAGCAAGCCTTTTTTTTGTTGTTAAATAAAACCAAAATTTGCACACCAGGTATTGTTTCATTAGATAAACTTGTATATTACTAGTATTATATTAGTATAAACAATGTACTAATACATGCAATATGCACACTATTTTTATTTTTTTTCATGATCATGTGTGTGTCTATATATATATATATATATTTAAAAGTGATATCCCACGTCTCTAAGAGACGTAAGAGAGGTAGGGATAGAAAGAAAGAAAGAGAAGAGAAAAAAACATTGATGATGATGATATAAAAAAAAGTTATAAGATATGAATCATTGATATTTCAATTTGTCTCATATATCCATATCCGACACCGATACAACAATTACATGTTGGGAGATGTTATTTGTACCCTTAACATTGTTACTTAACTTTTTATTCATATTTTATAAACATATGATAAACATAGGCTTAATTGCATAATTGGTCCTTTATCTTATTTATTAGATTCACTTTGGTCCTTTATTTTTTTTTTTGCAATTTACTGGTCCTTTATTTTTTTAAAAAAGATTCAGTTTAGTCCTTCCATTAAAATAAAGTTAAATGAGAAAGAATATTTCAAGAATATTCCCCCTTCTAGGCTTAATTGCATAATTGGTCCTTTATCTTATTTATTTGATTCACTTTGGTCATTTATCTTAATATTCCAAGAATATTCCCTCTTCTTCTTCCTCTTCCTCTGCTCTCTCCTTACAGCGGCGGCAACCACCATGGGCTCACACCCTCTTCCCTCAAAAATCATCAAATTTCTTTAACATTCTTCAATTTTTCACGGTTTTTAAGCTTTATTTTCATTATTCCTCAAACAAATTCGTGTTTTTTGTTCTTTTTTCCTCAAAATCCGAATTCTAGGGTCCCTTTTCTAAAACCTTGGTTATCAACAATGGTCTCCTCCTCTGAACCTGCTAGAAAACATGTGAAAACACGTTCAAAACGCTTCAACAACTCCGATTAATTTCTTAAAATGGCGACCACGGTGGCATGGGCGGTGGCGGCGGCACCCATGGTGGCTGCCGCCGCTGTAAGGAGTGAGCAGAGGAAGAGGAAGAAGAAGAAGGAATATTCTTGGAATATTAAGATAAAGGACCAAAGTGAATCTAATAAATAAGATAAAGGACCAATTATGCAATTAAGCTTAGAAGGAGAATATTCTTGAAATATTCCTTCCCATTTAACTTTATTTTAACGGAAGGACCAAACTGAATCTTTAAAAAAAAAATAAAGGACCAGTACATTACAAAAAAAAAAGATAAAGGACCAAAATGAATCTAATAAATAAGATAAAGCACCAATTATGCAATTAAGCCGATAAACATATTATATCCTTTCTTTTTTAGAATTGACGTATCGCCGTTATCGTATCTGATTCTCAACATTATGTCAATACTTCGTAGATTGTAAGAAAACAATGATTGGTTTTTAATCGTTGTCATATCAAACTAATTTCTTTTTATTATAAATTGATGTGCAATACAAAGATTTTAGTTTAGGGAATTTTTTTTATCCATTCCCAGTATTATTATCTATTTACATACAAGGCATGCAGAGTTTTATAGATAGTCTCCATTTTGTTTATACTAAATGTTAGGCTTCGTTTCGAGCTTAGTGTGAAAGATTCAACCGACTCAATAATTTTGGTAGTCTTTGATGAAATTGCTATACAATTAGCCCAAGCAAACCTTCAAGATCTTACTAAAAGCGTTCAAAAATTTAATGAACACATTTTTACTTGAAATAATTTTATATTTACACTAACTTATTTTCTAATTAAAACCAACCTAACATGTTATAAAAAAAAAATATCCCCTAAAATTTCATATAGTACCTTAGGCACTTAATCATTATTTAATGGAAAAATAATCCTTACATTTAGGAGGCAAGTAATAATTACTTCACAATCATTGTTATACAGAGAACCATTAATCTTTTGGAGTTACCTCCGCAGCTTTCAAAACTCATTGGCTCCACACATATTTTTCAAGTCAAAATGAGTAGTTACTTTGAAAGTTGTGGAATGCAGAGTTTCCTTGCAAATAGGATTTTGAAACCAACCGTGAAGATACTAACATATGATAACTTGAAAGCATATACTAAAAGATTCCTAATTTAATTGGGTTTTCTCTATACCACAAACCGAAAAAAAAAAAAAAGACATCATAAACAATTTACGTGGAACAACAATGAAAAATGGAGCTTCAAGTGGATCTCCTACTACTGAAATTAAAGATGTAACTAAAAAAAAAAAAGAAAGTTAAGATATAATAGATTAAAATTTAAACGGTCATTATCATAAGTATGTATGTCACACCTAACTATGATTTGTTATTTATTCTATTTCAGGTTGCAATCTGATGAAGAAAAAACATGCGATTAGAAGAACAAGGAACCTTTTGAAAACATATTTGAATACAAAATTTTCACTTTTTTTAGAATGTATTCTCATATTTCACTTTTAGACAGTTTAGACCAATTTTCATTTTCGCAATAATTGTAATTAGGTACATAATAAAGTTGTATAAATTTCAGCTGAAAAAAAAAATTGAGCCATCCAAAAAACAAAAGTAAAATAATATATGTTAAAATAAAACATTTCATAATATCAAGCACATAGATTTTGAAGACTTTCATTATACTACTCTTAACCTGGATTAGGAATCAATATGAGTAAATCCGCAAGAACCGCTAAGCCACAACATGGATATGGGATACTTATTGCACACAATATTATATTAACACATATATAAGTATGTTTTTTTAAAAAATAAAAAAGTTAGTAATTGTTGAGAAATTACGCAAAATTTCTCTTAATCAGATTAGTGAGAAAAACAAAATAATAATAACAACAACAACAACAACAACAATTAAGCTCTTATTATTATGCTGCATGTAAACAGAAAAAGGAGAAAATACAAATCTTTCTACCTCTCTTTTCACTCTCGCACTATTGGAATGCCTAGAAAGTAAAAAACAAAATCTGTATTTATAGGTGGTGGTAAGTGTCATCCTCCGTTCATTCTGTTTTTCTATTTTTTAATGTTTCTATAATTTTAATGGCTTCTTACTTTTACGAAACCAAAACTAAGGAACGTGTTTCCTTAATTTTCTCTCAACAAAGAATGTCTTTGTTATTTGACCAATTCCAACAATCTCCCACTTGAAGACGGACACTTTAATCAATGAAGTATTAATGTTATTCTAGACCAACATATAAGTTGAGCACAACTTCAATTTTTCAATGGTTACAACTTTTGATAACATATCTGCAGGGTTCTTGCTTCCAAGAATTTTTTTCAATGTTAGCACCTCATCTTCAAGCAAAGATCTAATGAAGTGATAACGAAATCCAATGTGTTTTGTCCTAGAATGAAATGTTGAATTCTTTGCCAGATGTATCACACTCTGACTGTCACGATGCAAAACACTTTTTCTTGAATGAATCCCAACTCTGTTAACAGACCCTGAAGCCATATTAATTCTTTGCTGGCTTCTGTTGCTGCTACATACTCAGCTTCTGTAGTGGGTAGGGCAACGATCTTCTATACTTGTGACATCCAACTAACAACAGTAGTACCAACAGTGAAAATGTAACCAGTGGTACTTATTCGATGATCTACTTCACCGCTGAAGTCTGCATCTACGTAACCTTGTACTTTTAACTCTCTTTTGCTAAAGCACAAAAACTTCTCTGTAGTGCCTCATAGATACCTCAAAATCCATTTAACTGTTTCCCAATGAGCTTTACCTGGATTTGACATAAACCTGCTAACAACTCCCACTGCATGACCAATGTCTAGCCTTGTACAGACCATTGCGTACATCAAACTTCCAACAGCTGAAGCATACAAAATCTTAGCCATGAACTCCTTGTCTTCCTCCAACTGAGGGGACTGATCTTTAGACAGACGAAAATGGCTAGCCAAAGGTGTGCTAACTGCTTTAGCATCGCTCATGTTGAATCTCTGCAAAACACGGTTGATATACTTTGCGTGAGATAATTGCAAAATACCTTTTTGCTTATCTCTCGTGATTTGCATTCCAAGGGTCCTTTTTGCTGGACCAAAATCCTTCATATCAAATTCTTTTGACATTTGTTGCTTTAAGCTTCTGATCTTGTCCATATCTAAACCGGCTACTAACATATCGTCAACATAAAGTAGCAAAATGATATAACTGGACTTATATCTCTTGAAGAAACAATAGTGGTCGGTATTACACTTCTGGAAACCTTCCTTGTTCATGAAGCTTTCGAATTTCTTGTACCGTTGTCTTGGAGCTTGTTTCAAACCATACAAGCTTTTCTTTAATCTGCACACCATGTTCTTTTTCTTTTCTTCTAAGAAACCTTCAGGTTGATGCATGTAAATCTCCTCATCTAAGTCTCCAAGAAGAAATGCGGTTTTCACATCTAGTTGCTCAAGGTACAGTCCTTCACTGGCAACGATACTTAAAACAAATCTTATAGTATTGAGCTTCACAACTAGAGCAAAGATTTCAGTGTAATCAACTCCTTCTTTTTGATGAAATCCTTTAACAACTAGTCGAGCTTTGTATCTCTTGAATCCATCATGATCTTCTTTCACCCGATACACCCATTTGTTATGAAGTGCCTTTTTCCCAGTAGGTAACTCTACTAGCTCCCATGTCTGATTAGATATTAAAGACTTCATCTCATCTTTCATGGCAAGCTCCCACTTACTGGCGTCTATTGTCTGACATGCTTCCTCGTAGTTCTCAGGCTCCCCTGCATCGGTTAACAATATATAATTAAGATATTTTCTGTTAGGCACGAGAGGTCGAGAGGACCTTCTTAAAAAAGGATCTGGAATATGAAGCTCTGGTGTGCTAAGTTTTTCATCGTCATTATTTTCAATTGATTCTTCTGGCTGAGGAGTCTCAAATTCAGGAGTTTCTAGGACATCATCCACCTCCGCATACACTGGCCTACTCTGTTTTGAGTTTTTAGTGCATGTGTTATCCCTATCTTTGTACATCACTCTTTCATTGAAGATCACATCTCTACTACGAATCATCTTTTTGTTTTCATTATGCCATAATCTGTAGCCAAATTCATCTTTACCATAACCAATGAAAGTGCACTTCTTCGATTTAGGATCAAACTTATTTCTACCTTGATCACTAATGTGCACATATGCTACACAACCGAAAACTCTAAGATGTGAGAGTTTTACCTCTTTTTGACTCCATACCTCTTCTGGTATTTTGTGCTCCAATGGAACCGAAGGACCTCGGTTGATTAAGTAAGTTGTTGTGTTGATTGCTTCTGCCCAAAACTGCTTTGGTAAGCCTGTCTGCAAACGCAAGCTTCTGGCTCTTTCTGTCAACGTTAGATTCATACGCTCTGCCACACCATTGTGTTGAGGCGTACCTGGCACAATCCTCTCCATTCTGATCCCGTGCTCATAGCAAAACTTCTTAAATCTGGTGTCTTCTTATTCACCACCATTATCGGTCCTAAGCTTTTTGATCTTCAATCTTGTTTCATTTTCTACCATGGCTTTCCAAATCTTGAAAGCATCAAATACTTCAGACTTATGTTTTAAAAAATATACCCATACCTTCCTAGAGTGATCATCAATAAAAGTCACGAAGTATTGTTTCCCACTAATGGACGGAACCTTCGTTGGTCCCCAAACATCAGAGTGAACTAACTCGAGTCTCTCCTTCTTTCGGGTTTTTCCATTTGTCTGAAAGCTAACTCTTTTTTGCTTTCCAAGTATACAGTCTTCACACATGTCAATTTCTATTGACCGAAGACTTGGTAGCTTATCCTTTGAGTGCATGATCTTCATCCCTTTCTCACTCATATGGCCTAATCATTGGTGTCATCGATTGGGATTTTCATTTGTTGTAACTCCAATCAAATGACTTGCTCCAACTGTCTTGTAAAGAGCACCACTCTTTCTACCACGACCAATTGTCATTACACCCTTTGAAATTTTCCAATGATCTCCATGGAAGACTGTTGTATAGCCTTCACTGGCCAACTGACCTACTGAGATTAAGTTCTTTGTCAACTCGGGAATATGTCTAACATTTTTTTAATTCCCATACAGACCCATTTAACTTAATCTTAACTACACCTCTACCCACAATCTCACAAGATTGTTCATTACCAAGGTACACTTTATCAAAGTTACCGGGGACATAATTCTCAAATAAATTTTTTTGTGAAGTGGCATGAAAAGATGCTCCAGAGTCTAATAACCAAGACGCTTCCATGTTCTCTAAAGAACATATCAACGCATCATCTCCTCCTGAGGTAGAAGCAAAATTTGCCTCTCTTTTCATGGTTTGATTCTTCTGTGCACTCCTGCACTGATTCTTGTAGTGCCCTGTCTTTCCGCAATTCCAACACTCAATTGTCTTTGAGCTTTGAAGACTAAGATGATTATTGGATTTGGATCTTCTCTCCTTGGATTTATCACGTCCATTTCCTCTGGTTAAATTTCTCCCTCTTGACTCTGTATTTAAAACTTAAGAGGTTGAAGATTCACCAGATTCTCTCCGTCGAATCTCTTCACTAAGAACCAGATCACAAACATCGTTGAACTTTAACTTATTGCTTCCTGACGAGCTACTCACAGCTGTGACAGTAGCATTCCAACTTTCTGGTAGGGAAGACAAAAGTATCAATGCTTGTACTTCCTCATCAAATTCGATTCTAACTGAACTCAATTGGGTTGTGACTACATTGAATTCATTGAGATGTTGAGCCACCGATGCACCTTCTGTCAGCCGCAAATTAAATAGCCGCCTTATTAAATGAATTTTGTTTGAGGCTAACGACTTTTCATACATATTAGAAAGAGCCGCCATAAGACCTGCCGTGGTAATTTCTTTTGCAATATTAAATGCAACATTGCGGGATAACGTCAATTGGATAACTCCAAGGGCTTGTCTGTCGAGAAGAGCCCAATCTTCATCTTTAATGCCCTCTGGTTTGCTTCCTAAGAGAGGTTGATACAATTTTTTCTGATACAAATAATCCTCTATCTGCATCTTCCAAAAGTCAAAGTCCTCACCATCGAACTTATCAATTTTCACCTTTCCTTCTTCTACAGTCATTTCTCCCACTCAAATCTGACTCCCTTTGAATTGAGTATTGTAAGAATAACAACTGGCTCTTGTTGAGAAAAAATGAGCGACGCTAAAGCAGCTCTTGTTGCAACAATTGGTATCAACAATTTTGAGAAATTACGCAAAATTTCTCTTAATGAGATTAGTAAGAAAAACGAAATAATAATAATAATAATAATAATAACGACAATTAAGCTCTTATTATTATGATGCATGTAAACAGAAAAAGGAGAAAATACAAATCTTTCTACCTCTCTTTTCACTCTCGCACTATTGGAATGCCTAGAAAGTAAAAAACAAAATATGTATTTATAGGTGAAGGTAAGTGTCATCCTCCGTTCATTCTGTTTTTCTAATTTTTTAATGTTTCTATAATTTTAATGGCTTCTACTTTTACAAAACCAAAACTAAGGAATGTGTTTCCTTAATTTTCTCTCAACAAAGAATGTCTTTGTTAATTGACCAATTCCAACAATCTCCCACTTGAAGACTGATTTTAATCCATCTTCACACTTAGATCAATGCAGTAGTAATGTTATTCTGGACCAACAGAAGTTGAGCACAACTTCAATTTTTCAATGGTTACAACTTTTGTTAACATATCTGTAGGGTTCTTGCTTCCAAGAATTTTTTTCAATGTTAGCACCTCATCTTCAAGCAAAGATCTAATGAAGTGATAACGAAGTCCAATGTGTTTTGTCCTAGAATGAAATGTTGAATTCTTTGCCAGATGTATCACACCCTGACTGTCACTGTGTAAAACACTATTATCTTGAATGAATCCCAACTCTGTTAACAGACCATGAAGCCATATTAATTCTTTACTAGCTTATGTTACTACTACATACTCAGCTTCTGTAGTAGATAGGGCAACGATCTTCTATACTTGTGACATCCAACTAACAGTTGTAGTACCAATAGTGAAAATGTAATCAGTGGTACTTCTTCGATGATCTACTTCACCGCCAAAGTCTGCATGTAACACCCGCAATTTTCCTAGTATGGACAATTAGGGCCAATGGGCGGGCATGGGCCGGGCCATTGCGGGCTTTGCATTTTTGTGGGCGGGCTTGGGCGGCCCTAATTGAGTTTAGGGCGAAAAATCTAGGCCCTGCCCGCCCATGTTTTTTGTGGGCGGGCATGCGGGCCGCCCAAATTTTTTTCTTTTTTTTCAAGAAAAAAAAAAAACCGCTGCAGAAAGATTGGCTGAGAAATGTGGAGTCAAGGACGGTACCTTTAAGAAAATTCGGTACTTCAGATCCAACATTAACATCACTAGTTCGTTACTTAATTCATGATTCTTCTGAATAGGTGTCTGGCAACAATTTTATTGTTGATTCTGGTACTACCTTACCTGGAGTGCCTATCTATTCCTCTCTCTGAGTATAACATTGTATACATTGTGGCTGACCATAATTGAGATTGTAATAATGATTTTAGCCAATGGAATGTATTCTTGGTTTGGAGGGAATGTATTTTTAGCTTTTGGGCCACTTGGTCCAATTTCCTTTTTTTTTTATAACAATGCCCGCGGGCGGCCTTAAAATGCCTGCAAATTTTGCGGGCGGCCCTGCCGAGCCCTAAAATTTTTATGGGCGAACAAGTCAAGCCCTGCCCGCAAATTTTGCGGGCGGGCCCGTTGGCGGTGTTGGAAACCAACAAGCGGGCTAAGCAAATACTAGAGGGGGGTGAATAGTATTTTGAAGCACTAATACCAAATATTTCGATTGATAATTGAAGAATGGAGCTAAGACTGAATTTTCTGGAATCAGACACAAAAGACTCGAGTCTTTTGTGAAATACTCGAGTTTTTCAGTGATGAACAACTCGAGTCTTTTATGAAATACTCGAGTTTTTCCTATCAAATAGCAGAAAAACCAGAAACGAAAATTCAGCAATTTAACTCAAATCAATTCAATAATAAACAGGAACTTATCCAACAGAATAGCAAGCAATCTAAATAATTTTAAACACAAAGATTTCTTGAACTTGCTACCTAATTGTATAAATCCTAATTGATTGAAATGAATTAAGTCTATTGAGCTAGAAAGTAGATTAAAAGCAATAAACCAACACTCAAGCAATTTTATCCTGGTTCACTCCAACAATGAGCTACATCCAGTCCTCCTAATCACTTAGGAGTTTCTACTAATAATCAAATTGTTAGAAATTACAAAGGATTGCTTGAGAATGGCCTCACTCAACCTAACCCTTTCAAGAGTGTACCAAACTCTTGATTTCTACCCCAATTTGATTCCGGTGATTGAAGAACTCTTCACAAAGCTTCCTTGAACTCCCTTCAAGAAACTCCACCGGGCTAGGAACCTCCTAGTCTTGTGCTTGAGAACCTCTCAAGACTTCCAACACCCTAAGCCACTTAGGGTTTGCTTGGGAACAATCCAAGACTTTGAATAATCAAGCTTTTTGTATGTGTATTACTAATCTCACAATGGATTAGCACAAATAAGCACAGCTCAATGTAAGAATTGAGGCCTAAAACTCAACTTGGAATGAAATGTAAATATGAGTGAGAAGTTGAGCTTTTTGGGAATTAACACTTGAGAAGAGGAAATTATGAAAGCTTGTAATCAATGATGTGTTGTTGTCTTGTTTGTTCTTGCACAAATTCAAAGAGAAATTTTACAATGAGGTTCAGAATTCTCTCTTGGGGTTGGATGAGATTCAAATGCCCTCAATTGGGTTTTTGAGTCTCTCCAACGTTCATTTTTGCTGACTGGACAAAAATACTCGAGTCTTTTGGTAAATACTCGAGTCTTTTTGGTCGGTCACGAGTGAATTGGTGCATGAACCAGACTAACGGTCATATTTGCTGACCTGGCACAAATACTCGAGTTTTTCTATAAATACTCGAGTATATACTCGAGTCTTTATCAAAATACTCGAGTATTTTGATCAGATATGGGAAAAATTATTTTTCAATTTTATTTTTCCTCTCAAGTATTAATTTTTGGTCAATCTCAACTTAATAAACATATAAAAATTTATTCCTAGAAGAGACTAACTATTTCTACCCACTCTCAACCACTCTCAACATAAATTAGAAATTTACAATTAATATTTGATTGAGAATGATTGGGCACTTGTCTTCTTTTCTTGACTTCTTGTTGATGTTGATGTTGCAATATCTTCAAGGCATGATTTGTTAATTATTTTGTCATCATCAAAACATAATCCACCTAATTAGGAGCATTGAATTCACAATCTCCCCCTTTTTGGTGATGACAAAATAATTAACACTTGTACCATTTGTTGAGCTTGAATCCACTTGAAAATGCAACTCCCCCTCACTATATGATACTTTTCACCTATCTAAAAATTCAGCTCTTGCAAGATGTTATGACAATTTAATTTTAGCACCAAGCCTATGGTATTAGAGTATTTAACAATTATCAGAGTATATACCATAATTAGAGAATTTTAGGTGCAACAATATCAAGACAAGTGTATAATATCTCTCCCCCTTTTTGTCATAAGCCAAAAAAGATGTAACAATTTAGGAAAAAGATCAAGGGAGGAGAGGTGCATAATCGGAAAACCCCATAACCAACTATGCAAATAAAACGGAGATATAATAACGATAAAGAGCTCCCCCTGAAGCTTTGCACAAACATCATAATGAAGACCAAATTCATTAACATAAAAACATCATAAAAGGTCCAAATCAAAGGTGCAATAATAAACCCAAAGTCTCAAAACACCAAGTTCTCAAAATACAGAAAATGTAACAAAGACCAACATGATAAAAACAGAATGAAAACTAAGATAAAATCCAAAGGTCAACATCATCAAAACATCGAAGGAGCTGGAGCATCTGGAGGAGAATAAAACCGAGAGAAGAGTTTAGAGGATGAAAAACTAGTAAGATTTGACAAAACTTTGAGGAAAATATGAGTTTTGAGGAGAGAGATATGAGAAAACCGAGAGAGAAGAGGGTCGCAAAAACTCGAGTCTGAGAGTATATATTAACAGTTCAAAATACTCGAGTATATTCATAAATACTCGAGTTGTTCTTTAGGATATACTCGAGTTTTTGAAAATATACTCGAGTCGGTCGTGACTCAGCCCAGATTTCCCCAGAAAACTCGAGTAAAAACTGAAAACCTCGAGTTTGGTCCGAAAGTTCAAATTTCAGGAAAACGCAAAATACTCGAGTTTTTTTTTGAAAATACTCGAGTTTGGTCTGAAAGTTCAAAAATTTGGGGGTTTCGAAAGACTCGAGTGTTTTGAAAAACACTCGAGTATTTTAATAAAGACTCGAGTGTTTTGAGAAACACTCGAGTATTTTTATCAGACCCTGATTAAAAACTTTTTCAATTTAAAACTGATTTAATTTTGAATTAAAATACTCGAGTGTTTTTGGAAAAACTCGAGTATTTTGACAGAACAGAAAGTAAAAACTCTGTTTTAAAAGACCAAACACAAATCAAACACAAATGCTTCACTACCAACTTGGAATACAGTACAGAATCACACACAATTAACATATACAATTTCAAATATCATCAAGGACAATTTAACTAAGAATCAATAACACATTAGAGTAAGACTAATATGGTGATTTTCCAAAAATGACACACAATGCAATTAGCCTATATTAGCTTCATCTAAAATACCAAGTTCTCTCCTAATATGATAAAAGGTGTCCCTTGGTAGAGGTTTTGTAAAAATGTCGGCTAATTGATTTGTGGTACTAACAAATTCAATTGTGCAATCACCCTTTTGTACATGATCTCTTAATAAATGATGTCTTATTTCAATGTGTTTAGTTCTTGAGTGATACACCGGATTCTTAGTCAAATTGATTGCACTCGTGTTATCGCATCTAATCGGAATATTTTCAAGTTTCAAACCAAAATCCGATAATTGTTGTTTCATCCATAACAGTTGAGCACAACAACTACCGGCTGCGATATATTCCGCTTCGGCGGTAGAAAGAGCGACACAAGCTTGCTTTTTAGAAAACCATGACACCAATGAACTTCCCAAGAAATGGCAAGTACCACTGGTGCTTTTGCTATCAAGCTTGCATCCGGCGAAGTCGGAATCCGAGTAACCAACTAGACTAAGATTGGCACCAGCAGGATACCATAAACCAGTGTTAATTATTCCTTTTAGATACTTAAATATATGTTTAACTGCGGATAGGTGAGATTCTTTAGGATTAGCTTGAAATCTAGCACACATGCATACACTAAACATAATATCTGGTCTAGATGCAGTGAGATATAGGAGACTACCTATCATACCCCTATACTTACTAACATCAACCGGTGTACCTTGTTCATCCTTGTCTAGGTAGCATGATGTGCTCATTGGAGTGTAGGCTTCCTTGCACTTGTCCAATCCGAATTTTTCAAGGAGCTCTTTGCAATATTTCCCTTGATGCACAAATATCCCCTCCTTGACTTGCTTTATTTGTAAGCCTAGGAAGAACTTGAGTTCTCCCATCATTGACATTTCAAATTCCTTTTTCATCAAATTTGAAAACTTTCTACAAAGAGACACGTTAGTAGCACCGAAAATGATATCATCAACATAGATTTGTACTAACAAAATGTCATCCTTGGTTTTATAAATAAATAATGTATTATCAACCTTCCCTCTTTGAAACTTGTTTTCTAATAGAAAGGAACTCAATCGATCATACCAAGCTCTAGGAGCTTGTTTCAATCCATAGAGTGCCTTTTTCAATTTATAAACATGGTTTGGAAATTCACTATTTTCAAAACCGGGGGGTTGTTTGACATACACTTCTTCATTTATAAACCCATTCAAGAAAGCACTTTTAACATCCATTTGATATAAAGTGAATTTCATGATTGAAGCATAAGCAAGTAAAATTCGGATTGCTTCAAGACGTGCAACCGGAGCAAAGGTCTCATCATAATCGATACCTTCCTCTTGGTTGTACCCTTGAGCTACTAGTCTAGCTTTGTTTCTTATAATCAACTCGGATTCATCAAGTTTGTTTCTATAAATCCATTTAGTACCAATTATGGTATGATCATCGGGTTTAGGGACTAGATCCCAAACTTCATTTCTTTCGAATTGGTTTAATTCTTCTTGCATAGCAAGAACCCAATGATCATCCTCAATGGCCTTTTTAATTGAATCGGGTTCAATTTGAGAAACAAATGAGACATAGTGGCAAATGTTTTGAATAGACCTACGAGTAAGTACTCCCTTTGACATATCTCCTATGACTTTGTCTATAGGATGAGCCTTGACCGATTTCCAAGTTGGAGGAAGTTCTTCCCTTACTTCTCCTTCATCAACTTTTGAATTCTCTCTCTCTTTTTCTTCTTTTGAAAAGACAATGCCATCTTCACTAGCATCACATAAAACACTATCTTCTTTTGAAGACTCATTAAAAACCACATGAATTGATTCCTCAATAGTTAAAGTTCTTTTATTGAAAATTCTATAAGCTTTACTATGAGAAGAATAGCCTAAAAATATGCCTTCATCGGATTTGGAATCAAACTTGCCAATGTGTTCTTTTCCATTATTTAAAACAAAAACTTGGCATCCGAAGACATGAAAATGAGATATATTTGGCTTTCTACCCTTGTAAAGTTCATAGGGGGTTTTATCCAAAGAGGGCCTTATCAAAATACGATTTAAAACATAACAAGCCGTATTGACGGCATCGGCCCAAAAATATTGAGGTACTTGAGAATCATTTAACATGGTTCTAGCAAGTTCCTCTAGCACCCTATTTTTCCGCTCTACCACTCCGTTTTGTTCCGGAGTCCTTGGTGCGGAGAATTGATGCTCAATACCATTTTTTGCACAAAATCTATCAAATTTGTGGTTTTCGAATTCACCACCATGATCGGTACGAATAATAATTACTTTTTGATTTACTTGGTTTTGCAAAAGTTTGACATGATGTTTAAAAGATTTGTAGGTCTCACTCTTAGTAGTTAAAAATAAAGTCCAAGTAAACCTAGAGAAGTCATCAACAATCACCAATGCATAATAGTTGCCACCAAAGCTTTTTACTTGTGATGGTCCAAACAAGTCCATATGAAGCATTTCTAATGGCCTTGATGTAGACATCACCATTTTTGATCCAAAGGTGTTTTTAGTTTGTTTACATTTCTTGCAAGGGGAACAAACACCTTCAATAGAAAAATTTAGCTTTGGTAAACCAACTACTAGATCTTTTGATTGAATTTTCTTCAATTGGTTTACATTTATATGAGCGGTCCTACGATGCCATAACCAAGTGTCATTTTCTTTGCTCACTAAACAAGTAGAGACCAAAGAAGTGACTTTGTTCAAATCAACTAAGTAAGTATTATTTGACCTTCTACCAACAAATTTGATTGATTCATCTTTGTCACTTTTAATGAGGCAATGGGTAGAGGTAAAAACTACATGATTACCAATATCACATAATTGGCTTATGCTCAAGAGATTATGTTCTAATCCTTGAACATAGAGCACATTATCAATAATCAAGTTTGAAGAGTTTCCGATTTTACCAATACCAAGGATTTTGCCTTTGTTGTTGTCCCCATAAGTGACATAACCCTTTTCCTTTGGAGTAAGCTCAATGAAGTGCCGCTTATCTCCCGTCATGTGCTTCGAACATCCACTATCAAGATACCACAATTATTTTCCCGTTCGAAGACACACCTACAAAATGAAATCACTTGTTCACTTTGGGTACCCAAACAATGTTGGGTCCCTTAGGGTTAGTGTTGGGACTTTCTCCCTTCTTAATCCACATATAAGTGCCCTTTTTCATTTCAAACTTCTTAATGTGGCACTCAATGTTGATATGTCCAACCTTTCCACAATAAGTACAAGTTGGTCTCTTTGATGAATTTTTCTTAGAAAATGTTCCAACCACCTTGTACTTTTTGTTCGTTTTATGAACATATCCTAAACCGGTTTTGTTGTGATTATGTCTTTGAGAGTTCAACAACCGGTTGAGGTTTCTATCACTATGTGAGATTGTGAGTTTGTTTTTCAACTCTTTCACTTCTTTTTCAAGTTCATCACATCTCTCACATGGAGTGATAATCTCCTCATGATTTGCACAATCACTTTGATGACTAGAATTAATAAGTTCCAAGGATTCATTTTGAAGTTTCAACTCATTTATAGATTTTTGCAATTCATCAATTTCATGT
This sequence comes from Crotalaria pallida, assembly GCA_037953625.1. Taxonomy (NCBI): domain Eukaryota; kingdom Viridiplantae; phylum Streptophyta; class Magnoliopsida; order Fabales; family Fabaceae; genus Crotalaria; species Crotalaria pallida. Next base: position 82,174,953 of record CM075655.1, on the reverse strand, counting down.
TGAAACTCCAAAATTTTCTTTCCTTTTTCCTTATTAATTTTAGCAAGCCTTTTAAATTGAATTAACATTTCATTGTAGGCTTCTTGCAAATCATCATATGAAATGGAGTTTGAAGAGGAACAAGAAGAACTAGAGGTTACCTCATCATCACTTTCACTCATGCCATGATTAGCTCTTGATGAGGACTCATGATTGTTCTTGGCCATGAGACAAAGGTTTGCATTTTCATCACCGGAGCTACTTGAAGATGATTCATTGCTCTTTTCCGGTGCATCCCAAACAATGTATGCACGCTTTCCTTTGGTCTCTTGGGTCTTCTTGTCATTTTTCTTCAAGAATGTGGCACATTCCATTCTTATGTGACCAACCCCACCACATTCATGACACTTAACTCCATCATTGGTACTCTTTTCTCTTTGTTTGGAGTCTTTGGTTCTCTTGAAATTGGATGAAGATCCACCTTTCTTCCCTTTGAAAAATTTGTTGAATCTTTTCACAAACATTCCAAATTCTTCTTGATTTGGTTCACCATCGGAATCTCCACTTGTAGAGCATTCTTCAACTTCTTTTGTAGCTTTGGTTGAAGCTTTGAGTGCTATGCTCTTTTTCTTTTTGTCCGATTCCTCATGCATCCCAAGTCTTGTAAGCTCCATCTCATGCTCTTGGAGTTTGCCAAACAAGGTGGCTAAGTCCATGCTATTTATGTCTCTTGATTCCTTGATGGCGGTTACCTTGGGTTGCCAACTCCTATCAAGACATCTTAGAATTTTGTTAGTAGTTTCACCATTGCGAAATACTTTTCCCAAGGAAATCAAATGATTAACAATGTGAGAGAATCGCTTTTGCAAGTCACTAATGGTTTCATTTGGCAACATGTGGAACAATTCATATTCGTGAGTTAGAGAATTCAATCTTGCATCTCTAACCTCACTTGTTCCCTCATGTGTGACTTGCAAAGTATCCCACATTTCTTTTGCCGATTTACATTGGGAAACTCTATAAAATTCATCATGGGATAGAGCCGAAAAGATGATGTTTTTAGCTTTTAAATCAAATGAGACTTTTCTCTTTTCATCATCATTCCAACTACTCCTTGGAATTTCAACAATTTCATCATTTATTTTCTTTTTGGGAATGAAAGGACCATTTTCAATTGCATCCCAAATATCCATATCAATTGCTTCAATAAAAACTTTCATGCGAGTTTTCCAATAAACATATCCTTCACCATTAAATAGTGGAGGACGGTTTATTGAAGCTCCTTCTCCACCAAAGTTATTGCTAGAGCCCATTAAGTTTCCAAAAGGATCTTTTTCGAAAAAGTTGTTACACTCGATCTTTCGACCGAGCTCTGATACCACTTGTTGGAAACCAACAAGCGGGCTAAGCAAATACTAGAGGGGGGTGAATAGTATTTTGAAGCACTAATACCAAATATTTCGATTGATAATTGAAGAATGGAGCTAAGACTGAATTTTCTGGAATCAGACACAAAAGACTCGAGTCTTTTGTGAAATACTCGAGTTTTTCAGTGATGAACAACTCGAGTCTTTTATGAAATACTCGAGTTTTTCCTATCAGATAGCAGAAAAACCAGAAACGAAAATTCAGCAATTTAACTCAAATCAATTCAATAATAAACAGGAACTTATCCAACAGAATAACAAGCAATCTAAATAACTTTTAAACACAAAGATTTCTTGAACTTGCTACCTAATTGTATAAATCCTAATTGATTGAAATGACTTAAGTCTATTGAGCTAGAAAGTAGATTAAAAGCAATAAACCAACACTCAAGCAATTTTATCCTGGTTCACTCCAACAATGAGCTACATCCAGTCCTCCTAATCACTTAGGAGTTTCTACTAATAATCAAATTGTTAGAAATTACAAAGGATTGCTTGAGAATGGCCTCACTCAACCTAACCCTTTCAAGAGTGTACCAAACTCTTGATTTCTACCCCAATTTGATTCTGGTGATTGAAGAACTCTTCACAAAGCTTCCTTGAACTCCCTTCAAGAAACTCCACCGGGCTAGGAACCTCCTAGTCTTGTGCTTGAGAACCTCTCAAGACTTCCAACACCCTAAGCCACTTAGGGTTTGCTTGGGAACAATCCAAGACTTTGAATAATCAAGCTTTTTGTATGTGTATTACTAATCTCACAATGGATTAGCACAAATAAGCACAGCTCAATGTAAGAATTGAGGCCTAAAACTCAACTTGGAATGAAATGTAAATATGAGTGAGAAGTTGAGCTTTTTGGGAATTAACACTTGAGAAGAGGAAATTATGAAAGCTTGTAATCAATGATGTGTTGTTGTCTTGTTTGTTCTTGCACAAATTCAAAGAGAAATTTTACAATGAGGTTCAGAATTCTCTCTTGGGGTTGGATGAGATTCAAATGCCCTCAATTGGGTTTTTGAGTCTCTCCAAAGTTCATTTTTGCTGACTGGACAAAAATACTCGAGTCTTTTGGTAAATACTCGAGTCTTTTTGGTTGGTCACGAGTGAATTGGTGCATGAACCAGACTAACGGTCATATTTGCTGACCTGGCACAAATACTCGAGTTTTTCTATAAATACTCGAGTATATACTCGAGTCTTTATCAAAATACTCGAGTATTTTGATCAGATATGGGAAAAATTATTTTTCAATTTTATTTTTCCTCTCAAGTATTAATTTTTGGTCAATCTCAACTTAATAAACATATAAAAATTTATTCCTAGAAGAGACTAACTATTTCTACCCACTCTCAACCACTCTCAACATAAATTAGAAATTTACAATTAATATTTGATTGAGAATGATTGGGCACTTGTCTTCTTTTCTTGACTTCTTGTTGATGTTGATGTTGCAATATCTTCAAGGCATGATTTGTTAATTATTTTGTCATCATCAAAACATAATCCACCTAATTAGGAGCATTGAATTCACAGGCGGCGGCCCTAATTGTCAATGCTAAATTTTCCCCATTTTAATAAATTAATTTTTAGGGATTTCTGATTTGTGGATTCTTTTCAAATTGAGATGAAAATATTATTGGTTTATAATGACACGTGGAAATGAGGAAATTATTTTAAATCGATTAAATATTTGATTATTGTGTTTTATTGATTTAAAGGAATTGTTTTGTAATATTATTTTGTGTTTGGGAAAGTGATTACTTATTGATTTCTTTGATTTATTTAATTTTGAAAATTCATAACTTTTGACTGGTAGATCGGAATATGACGAATTTATAGTCAAAACGATCGTAATAAAATGTAGAATTTATTTTTATACTGTTTGGAATTTATTTTGGCAGCCCACGAAATTTTTATTTTTTGTAAGAAATTATAATATTTTATTTCGTGAAAAAAATTTAATTATGATTTTAAGTATTCTGTACTGTATTGGAAAAATATTATTTTCTACTGTCCAAGTATGCTGCACGGTTTGGGTATGTCTTTATAAATTTGAATTTCGAATTTGTGAGACATATATTTAAGAGTACACAATACCCTAGGGTAACCCAGTTAAATATAACCACCCTATTAATACCCTAGGGAGACAAAGCATTAATTGTCCCACTTAATTATGTCTCCCACTAAACTAATCCATCATAAATCTTAAACCATTTAAAATTGCAAGACAACCCCTTATGACCCCTTGCCTTATTCGAACCCCCCTCCTCGGACATAAACCCCAATTAAAATTTGCTAATGAGTCCTTATGACTCTTGAAGGATTTAAACCCCAATTTTTATGTCATAGACCCCAACCTACTTTTGCTTTAAATACCCCACACATAAGACATACTACCCCCTTGTTCTTAGTCTTGTGTCTTAGAAAAAAAAAAATAAAGAGAGGCGGAGAAGATAGAGGAGGCCGAGGTGGAGAAGAGGAGGAAGGAAGGGGAACTCATATTTTCTTGGCTATTTTTCGTTGATTTCTCCATAGGTATGATACTAAGCTTCTTGTTCTTGTTCTTTTCTTCTTTGTATTTTCGGTTTCTCCAAGTTTTCAAGCTAAAAATTTTGTTTCAAGAACAAAGCTTCATGCATGTTTGTTTTTAAGCTTTCTTATGCTTTTCTACATCATTTTCTACTTGTATTTGAGATTGAAAACAAAAAAATGAACATGCATCAATGGTGATGATGCTCACTGTTTGGACCCCTTTTTGTGAAAAATAAGTTTTGATCGTTGATTTAAGTTTTTATGCTTGATAATGAGTTGATTTATTATGTTCTTGAGTTATTTGTTGTTGATTTACAAAAAATTTTCTATTTTCCCCTATGCATGTCACGGTTAGGGTTTCATTTGGGGAAAATGATTTTTGTTTTGTCTTGCATGTAAGATTCATGTCTATTGATATTTATTTGATGTATTTTTGATTTCTAAAAGTGATTTCATGATAAAATGAAATTTTGATGTGGTATATGTGTATGAGGGCATTCGGTTTTGGCCCCTTTGTGTCAAAATAATTTTTGTTCATTGATTTTTAATGAGAATGCTTGAATATATATAAGTGTGTTAATATTGTTTATGAGTTTTGTGTATTTGATTTGCAAAAATTTCCTTTGTTTCCTTGTTGCATGCCACGGCCTAAGGGTTGAGTGAGGGAAATGGATTTGTTTTTAGTTGCATGTCATGGATTGATGATTATTGATATGTATTAAGTGTATTTTTAAGTTCTAACCAAAGAATGCATGAAAAATGAATTTTTTTTTGATGATTTGTATTGATTTTGGGCTATAGAGCTTTGAGGAGAAAAATATGCAAATTAATTTAATAATTTTGTTGTATGATTTGTGCTTAAGAGTGTGAATAATCTAAGTGTTTTTATGTGATTGTTTGACAAAAAAAAGTATATACTTTTATATGTATATATTCGGCCAAACCAAGAGAAAAGGGATGAAATGATTTTTGATTTTCAAAAGTTTGTGTTTTGTTCTTGCATGTGTATGTTGTATATTCGGTTTAGGCATGAAAAATAAGGTATGTGAGTTTATTTTGCATACATGTTAATGATTTGTTAAGATTAACTATTTTCCTAAGAGTATTCTTGATTTTCATAAAGGAAATGAATGAATAAAATTGTTTGGTAAAGTTTTGTACTTAAACGTTTATATGTGTGGGTGTTCGGTCATGAGAGAAAGAGAGTAAATGATTTGGTTTCATGAAAATAAAATCGATGTTTGAATACTTGAAATGAATTAAGTAGGTTTATGTGTTTTAAGTTTGTAATTTTTAGCTTATTTCTCTTAACCAATTCGGTCAGGCATGTGTTCTAAGTGAAATGATTTTGTTGCATGTAAATGAAATTGTGTTTAAGTGTTTGACATGAATTGTGATGATTTGAGTACTTAAAATTGTGATTCTTAGCCTATGTGTGTGATGAATTAATTCGGCCATGTGGAGTATGTATGTTTAGGAAGTTTTGCTTTGTGAAAATGAAACTGCATGATGATGTATAAAGTTGCTTAAGTGATTTAAAATGATTGAACTTGTTATCTTGATTTGTTTGGTTAAGTACAATTCGGTTTTATTGAGTACAAGTAGGTAAATATGAAAATGAAATTATTTTGAAAGTAACTATGTAATGTATGATTGATTTAAAGATAGTCAAGTAATTGTAGGTTGAAGTTTAATTGAAAAATATGTGTTTGGACGCATTAGGGAGTATTATGAAGCAAATTGATTTTGGTTGTTTTAGTGCACTATTCGGTTTTACAAAACCTGTAGAAGAAAAGCTTATTTTGTGTCATGATAATTGTCATAAGAATGTGTTCTAGTGATTTTAAACTTATTTGAACTTGTCTTGATACCTCAATGCTTTTTTAGTTTGGTTGGTGAATTAGGATTTTTACTTGAAAACTATTGGAATGAATAGTGCTTATATAGGATTATTGATGAGCTTGAGAATTTGTCACTGTTTCAATGAGGCAATTTTGGGATGCAGCTGAATTTCTATTCAATTTTTGGATTTGGGTTATTAATTTTTCAAGAATTGTTTTTAAGAAAATGATTTCGGAAAAACAGAGCTTTCGGGTGAAATACAAGCTAAATTTCAAAACTTATACTATGCCGATGAATTTGAAATTTTTATGGTAAAGTTTTGCATATATGAGAACTCTCTCTTTGAAATTTGAGGTTGTTTGGAGTTGGATAGGTATTTTATTTAAAGCAAAACAGTGGGCAAATCTAGTTTAGAAGTTTCAGAACTTGAGAGGAATTTAATTGAAAAAGTCTTACTTCCACAACTCCAAATAACCTGAAAATTTTATGAGATGTTTTTGAATGTGTGAGGATTCCCTGTACAAAATTTTGTGGCAATTGAAGTTGATTTACTATTTTAAATAAATACGAATTTTCTTCAGATGGTAACAGTCCAGACTTGGATTTTTGAGAAAAATTGGATAGAAATTTAGGTTTTGGGTGGTAGAATGACTTGAAAATTTTATGTGAAGTATTTTAATATATGTTTAAGAGTATTGCAAAATTTGGAGTTTAAATGAGTTGATTTAATTCATTTTTGGAATTCTATTTCCTTGAATTCTCCGTGTTCGGTTTAGTACGTGTTCGATGTTTTTGGATGAATGTAATGCAGGGTGTACTTTCTGTGAACTTGGCTGGAATTTTTATTGATTTTTGGATGTGATAAAGGTGGTAGGTTGGTTGGTATTTTATTTAAGTGATTTGCATGCTAAGTTGTGGAAATCGATTTACAAGTTGGGATATGTGTAAACCTTAATTGTTTTGTCTTTATGTTTTGGTTCTGTACAAATGGATATATGACTGTGAAAAATATATTTTAATTGGAATGTTATGATTTTTGATATAATTTAATTTGAATTAATTTGGAGCATGTTAGTTGTGTTGCTTGGATTAGAAGAAAACTTGTTTCCGGTAAAATGGATTTATAAAATTGGTGTGATCACTTTGTTATGCTTTATGCTACTTGAATAAAATTATTTTCATAATTAAGGAAGTAAAGGAAAATGAGTTGTGTATGTAAATGTAAGAAATATATTAGTGATGAATTTGTTTTGTTTTAAGTAATTGTGTGCTAAGTGTTTAACTTAGTGATTTGCTTTTGAAAATAAATTGGTTTTGAATCATTTGGTTTTAATTCAATTCTGGATATTGGAAATTTTCAAGGCTGCCCAAGTTTTATTTAACGTGTTATGATTTGAAAATAAATTGTTTATAAGTAATTATTTTACATTTAAAGGTTTTGTGGGTTAACGTATGATTTTATGGTGATTTCGGGTTTTCGAAAAGTGATTTTATAAAATTAAGTGTGGCTGTCCAGAATTTTAATTGAAGTATTTTCAATTGATAAAATGTTTACAAGTATTTAAAAGCATGAGTTTTAAGTGTTTTAAATTCTAGCTAAAGCGAAATTGCATAATTAAAGATTTTCGATGTTTTCGGGTTCGAGTGAGCTACTGTCCGAAGTAGACCAGCCACTAATTTATTTATTTAAAATGATTTTGTTAAGTGTTCTATAATGATTTGAAGAATTTAAAGTGTTAAAGAGTTTTGGGATGATTTTGGAGAAAAAGATTTATGTTTTTATTTGGACCAAAAGGATTTCAAATTAAGTTTCAAAAGAGTAATTTCAATTTTGGGAATAATGTTTTGATTAGAGTATATTATTAATATGTGATGTCTGTTTTGAGGATTAGAAGGTGTCAGCTGTGGACGCGTGTCGGAGGATCGCATTAGTGGAGGCTTTTGGGAAATTATCGACTGGCAAGGTGAGAGAGCAGCTTTCCTAAGACACAGTTGTGTGTAGGTAACATGTTAAGTGTTCCTGGCCATCTCAAAAGCCGGAACGTGGGGTCTACGAGTCAGTCGTATAGTGACAATTGATTGTGTATGTTTGGCCACTTATATGCAGGACTAAGACATCCCTTTTCAGTTAAAGTATTATGACATGATGCTATTTATTTGTGATGATGAAATATTATGATATGTTGCTTTATGCCCGCTAAACTTTTATCTGAAATTAAGAGTAATCATGTTATGAGAAATATTTGTAATACTTTAATTGTTAAAGTAAAATAGTGACGTTTTTGGGGATAATGTAATGATGATAACAACCAGTAATGAAAAGATTGCTGAAAAGAGAAGTAATAAAAGAAAAGTGAATCGTACAGATAGTGTTATTGAAAGAATTAATCGCTATGGATACGATGGAAACATGATGACAAGAATTTCCCCGATATGCACCAAGGTGGATTCGAGTTTGTGCTGGCCACGTGTGCAGTACGGCGTGTGTCCGAGCCCCAACATAAAAGCAAAATGTTGTCAGGAAGACTTTGCGAAAGATTCGATTAGAGGTCGAGGTTCACCGAAGGGATGAACAAGGGTGACTCGCCGAACCTAGGATTAATAAAATATTGATAAAACATTTAAAAGACATTAATTATAATGCGGCGAGTTGAGTGTGAAGTAGTGGAGAGGAAGATACCCTGTTTATCTGCGGATATTCAGGTAAGTGATTGTGATAGGGGAGGGTGATGATGGCGAAACATCAAGTAACCTAGAGTACTATTTTAGGTGGAATGAGTCTATATGTGATCGGGGATTAATACCCAAGGAATCGTAGCGTGTTCCACACTGCAGACTAGAATAGTACTGTCGCCCCCTTGATCAAATTCGAAGCGGTGAGAGGGAACCTGAACGAGGAGGGCAGTCGAATGGATTTGGGCCCTTGCGGTATCGCGTAAAATATTAATTGTTGTAATGACCGGCCTGTACGGGTGTGGTCTTGACAAGATATTATATGCTGTTGGATTTTCTCGGCTGTTCGACCTGCGTGGGTTAAGGTTCCTGTACGTCCCGTTTGCTTCCGACTAGGCTTGGATGGATTGGAGAAGATGTATGTGTGCTAACCAAACTCCCCGATGACTTCCTTTCAACCCCGTTATCGAGGGATGTGCTTCAATAAAATTTAATAAGAAAAGAGTATAAAGAAACAAGTATAATCCTTGATAAGCGAAACGAGAATTAAGAAAGTCTGTGTATCAAGAGAGCCCTCGGGCAAAGAAGAGAAATGTTTAACAAAGAGAAAAAGTGTTATGCTCACAAGAGAGACTTGGATGTGACGGCGAATGGAAACATTGGTGAAGGAAAGACTGAGATTATGGCCTGGATTACCAAGTATGAGAAAAGAGGAAGATAACAAATAATGATATGGAAAAGGATAATTGGAAATCATGATATGTGAATGATTGTTAGTTTATTGTTTGTTTTATTATTATGTCTGAATATGTTTGCCTGCTGTAATCCCACACCGTCGGCTTTCCGCCCGGAAGAGCTGACTCTCTCTCTGTTTCTCTTTAGTTTTGGTATTTCTTTTGGTCTTGTGACGGACCAATAGATGGTGGATCGAGTCAAGTTTACTTTTGAGATTTACCACCACGGTAACTGGGAGGTGAATCGCCAAGGCTAGAGTTGGACAGGTGGCTCAGAGGTGACCATCAAGGACCCTAGTGAAGGATCGAGCCCAGCCGAGTATTCTGATGCCGACATTTGGGAGTATGATCCGGAGGAAGTGCCTGTTGCAACGTCCAGTAATGAGGATCAGTAGTTAATTCATTTTTAATTATGTATCATGAGTCATGTATGTTATTGGACTTTAATAATTCTGCTGGATACCATGTAACTCCCGAATTTGAAATAATGTTTTCTGGACTGGACAATTGAAATAATAGGATGAGGATTAATAAGGGATTTCAAAGCGTGGTGTTGGTAACATCTCGATTTGAAAATCCGATGGATGACGTAGAACATGATTGTATAATTTCAAAACAAATGTTTTTGAAAAGGGAATGTGTTTGAAAGAAAGGACTAATGTCCATGTCATCAATCAAGTAAAAAAAATTGTCCCATATTTTCATGAATTAGAAGTTTCTAAATCGGGGTGTTACACTGCATCTACGTAACCTTGTACTTTTAACTCTCTTTTGCTAAAGCACAAACACTTCTCTATAGTTCCTCATAGATACCTCAAAATCCATTTAACTTCTTCCCAATGAGCTTTACCTGGATTTGACATAAACCTGCTAACAACTCCCACTGCATGACCAATGTCTGGCCTTATACAGACCATTGCGTACATCAAACTTCCAATAGCCGAAGCATGCGGAATCTTAGCCCTGAACTCCTTCTCTTCCTCCAGCTGAGGGGACTGATCTTTAGACAGAAGAAAATGACTAGCCAAAGGTGTGCTAACTGCTTTAGCGTCGCTCATGTTGAATAAATGCAAAACATGGTTGATATACTTTGCCTAAGATAATTGCAAAATACCTTTTTGCTTATCTCTCGTGATTTGCATTCCAAGGATCCTTTTTTTTGGACCTAAATCCTTCATATCAAATTCTTTTGGCAATTTTTGCTTCAAGCTTCTGATCTTTTCCATATCTAAACCGACTACTAACATATCGTCAACATAAAGTAGCAAAATAATATAACTGAACTTATATCTCTTGAAGAAACAACAGTGGTCGGCATTACACGTCTGGAAACCTTCCTTGTTCATGAAGCTTTCAAACTTCTTGTACCATTGTCTTGGAGCTTGTTTCAAACCATACAAGTTTTTATTTAATCTACACACCATGTTCTTTTTCTTTTCTTCTAAGAAACCTTCAAGTTGATGCATGTAAATCTCCTCATCTAAGTCTCCTTGAAGAAATGTGGTTTCCACATCTAGTTGTTCAAGGTACAGTCCTTCACTGGCAACGATACTTAAAACAGATCTTATAGTATTGAGCTTCACAACTAGAGCAAAGATTTCAGTGTAATCAACTCTTTCTTTTTGCTGAAATCCTTTAACAACTAGTCGAGCTTTGTATCTCTTGGATCCATCATGATCTTCTTTCACTCGATACACCCATTTGTTATGAAGTGCCTTTTTCCCAGTAGGTAACTCTACTAGCTCCCATGTCTGATTGGATATTAAAGACTTCATCTCATCATTCATGGCAAGCTCTCACTTACTGGCGTCTGTTGTCTGACATGCTTCCTCGTAGTTCTCAGGCTCCCCTGCATCGGTTAACAACATATAATTAAGATATTTTCTATTAGGCACGGGAGGTCGAGAGGACCTTCTTAAAAAAGGAGCTGGCATATAAAGCTCTGGTGTGTCAAGTTTTTCATCATCATTATTTTCAATTGATTCTTCTGGCTGAGGAGTCTCAAATTCAGGAATTTCCGGGACATCATCCACCTCTGCATACACCTGCCTACTCTGTTTTGACTTTTTAATGCATATGTTATCCCTATCTTTGTACATCACTCTTTCATTGAAGATCACATCTCTACTACGAATCATCTTTTTGTTTTCATTATCCCATAATCTGTAGCCAAATTCATCTTCACCATAACCAATGAAAGTGCACTTCTTCGATTTAGGATCAAGCTTATTTCTACCTTGATCACTAATGTGCACATATGCTACACAACCGAAAACTCTAAGATGTGAGAGTTTTACCTCTTTTTGACTCCATACCTCTTTTGGTATTTTGTGCTCCAATGGAACCGAAGGACCTCGGTTGATTAAGTAAGTTGTTGTGTTGATTGCTTCTGCCCAAAACTGCTTTGGTAAGCCAGACTGCAAACGCAAGCTTCTGGCTCTTTCTGTCAACGTTCGATTCATACGCTCTGCCACACCATTGTGTTGAGGCGTACCTGGCACAGTCCTCTCCATTCTCATCCCGTGCTCATAGCAAAACTTCTTAAATCCGGTGTCTTCGTATTCACCACCATTATCGGTCCTAAGCTTTTTGATCTTCAATCCTGCTTCATTTTCTACCATGGCTTTCCAAATCTTGAAAGCCTCAAATACTTCAGACTTATGTTTTAAAAAATATACCCATACCTTCCTAGAGTGATCATCAATAAAAGTCAGAAAGTATTGTTTCCCACCAATGGATGGAACCGTCGTTGGTCCCCAAACATCAAAGTGAACTAACTCGAGTCTCTCCTTCTTCGGGGTTTTTCCACTTGTCTGAAAGCTAACTCTTTTCAGCTTTCCAAGTATACAGTCTTCACACATGTCAATTTCTATTGACCGAAGACTTGGTAGCTTACCCTTTGAGTGCATGATCTTCATCCCTTTCTCACTCATATGGCCTAATCTTTGGTGCCATAGATTGGGATTTTAATTTGTTGCAACTGCAATCAAATGACTTGCTCCAGCTGTCTTGTAAACAGTATTACTCTTTCTACCACGACTAATTGTCATTACACCCTTTTAAAATTTCCAATGATCTCCATGGAAGACTGATGTATAGCCTTCACTGGCCAACTGGCCTACTGAGATTAAGTTCTTTGTCAACTTGGGAATATGTCTAACATTTTTTAATTCCCATACAGACCCATTTAACTTAATCTTAACTACACCTCTACCCACAATCTCACCAGATTGTTCATTACCAAGGTACACTTTACGAAAGTTACTGGGGACATAATTCTCAAATAAATTTTTTTGTGAAGTGGCATGAAAAGATGCTCCAGAGTCTAATATCCAAGACTTTTCCTTGTTCTCTAAAGAACATATCAACGCATCAACTCCTTATGAGGTAGAAGCAACATTTGCCTCTCTTTTCATGGTTTGATTCTTCGGTGCACTCCTACACCGATTCTTGTAGTGCCCGGTCTTTCTGCAATTCCAACACTCAATTGTCTTTGAGCTTTGAAGACTATGATGATTCTTGGATCTGGACCTTCTCTCCTTGGATTTATCACGTCCATTTCCTCTGGTTAAATTTCTCCCTCTTGACTCTGTATTTAAAACTTAAGAGGTTGAAGATTCACCCGACTCTCTCCGTCGAATCTCTTCACTAAGAACCAGATCACGAACATCGTTGAACTTCAACTTATTGCTTCTTGACGAGCTACTCACACCTGTGACAGTAGCGTTCCAACTTTCTGGTAGGGAAGACAAAAGTATCAATGCTTTTACTTCCTCATCAAATTCGATTCCAACTGAACTCAATTGGGTTGTGACTACATTGAATTCATTGAGATGTTGAGCCACCGATGCACCTTCTGTCTTCCACAAATTAAATAGCCGCCTTATTAAATGAACTTTGTTTGAGCTGACAGCTTTTCATACATATTACAAAAAGTCGCCATAAGACCTACCGTGGTAATTTCTTTTGCAATATTATATGCAACATTGTGGGATAACGTGAATCGGATAACTCCAAGGACTTGTCTGTCAATAAGAGCCCAATCTTCATTTTTCATGCCCTCTGGTTTGCTTCCTGAGAGAGGTTGATACATTTTTTTCTGATACAAATAATCTTCTATCTACATCTTCCAAAAGCCAAAGTTCTCACCATCGAACTTATCAATTTTCACCTTTCCTTCTTCTGCAGCCATTTCTCCCACTCAAATCTGACTCCATTTGAACTGGTTATTGTAAGAATAACAACTGGCTCTTGTTGAGAAAAAATGAGCGACGCAAAAGCAGCTCTTGTTGCAACAATTGGTATCAACAATTTTGAGAAATTACGCAAAATTTCTCTTAATCAGATTAGTGAGAAAAACGAAATAATAATAATGATAATAATAATAATAATATTAATAATAATAATAATAATAATTAAGCTCTTATTATTATGCTGCATGTAAACAGAAAAAGGAGAAAATACAAATCTTTCTACCTCTCTTTGCAGTCTCGCACTATTGGAATGCCTCGAAAGTAAAAAAACAAAATCTGTATTTATAGGTGGAGGTAAGTGTCATCCTCCGTCCATTCTGTTTTTCTATTTTTAATGTTTCTATAATTTTAATGGCTTCCTATTTTTACGAAACCAAAACTAAGGAATGTGTTTCCTTAATTTTCTCTCAACAAAGAATGTCTTTGTTATTTGACCAATTCCAACAATCTCCCACTTGAAGACTGATTTTAATCTGTGTTCACACTTTGATCAATGCAATAGTAATGTTATTCTAGACCAACAAAAGTTGAGCACAACTTAAATTTTTCAATGGTTACAACTTTTGTTAACATATCTACAGGGTTCTTGCTTCCAAGAATTTTTTTCAATGTTAGCACGTCATCTTCAAGCAAAGATCTAATGAAGTGATAACGAAGTCCAATGTGTTTTGTCCTAGAATTAAATGTTGAATTCTTTGCCAGATGTATCGCATTCTGACTGTCACTGTGCAAAACACTCTTTTCTTGAATGAATCTCAACTCTGTTAACAGACCCTGAAGCCATATTAATTCTTTACTGGCTTCTGTTACTGCTACATACTCAGCTTCTGTAGTGGATAGGGCAACGATCTTCTGTACTTGTGACATCCAACTAACAGCTGTAGTACCAACAGTGAAAATGTAACCAGTGGTACTTCTTCGATGATCTACTTCATCGCCGAAGTCTGCATCTACGTAATCTTGTACTTTTAACTCTCTTTTGCTAAAGCACAAACACTTCTCTGTAGTGCCTCGTAGGTACCTCAAAATCCATTTAACTCCTTCCCAATGAGCTTTAGCTAGATTTGACATAAACCTGCTGACAACTCCCACTGCATGACCAATGTCTGGCCTTGTACAGACATTGCGTACATCAAACTTCCAACAGCTGAAGCATACGGAATCTTAGCCATGAACTCCTTGTTTTCCTCCAGTTGAGGGGACTAATCTTTAGACAGATGAAAATGGCTAATCTTTGCTCATGTTGAATCTCTGCAAAACACGGCTGATATACTCTGTCTGAGATAATTGCAAAATACCTTTTTGTTTATCTCTCGTGATTTGTATTCCAAGGATCCTTTTTGTTGGACCTATATCCTTCATATCAAATTCTTTTGACAATTGTTGCTTCAAGCTTCTGATCTTGTCCATATCTAAACCGGCTACTAACATATCTTCAACATAAATTAACAAAATGATATTGTAAGATCCATGAAGAATGTTTTGATAAATGCCAAAAGGTTTTGAACAAGCTACAAGTGTGTTGATCAAGTTCAAGCTCAACAAGCAACAACAAACATCAAGTTATGAAGAGAGAGCCAACTCATGAAGACTTAGTTTGGTAGTTTATGTTTTATTGTTTTATCTTTTGCCTCACAAGTCTTTTAGTTTATGAGTTTGGGTAGAATTTATTAGAGGGTAGTGAATCTCTTTTGATTGCATGATTATATCATATTTTGAGTATTCACTTTGCCTAAAATCAATAGGTGGCTTAAAGGTTTGAAAGAAAAGGTTTAGTTTTTGAGAAAACAAGTTTTAAGTGATTTTTAATGTTAATAATCGATTAACAGATTTTGATAATTGATTAACAGTGTATTTTGAACTGATAATCGATTAACGAACTTTTGATAATCGATTATCTGAACTTTTACTCGAGTAAAACCTTTTTCACTCGAGTGAAATTTATGCAGCTTTCGTATTACTCGAGTAACACTCATTTCACTCGAGTAACTTGATCAGATATGGTTTTTTAAATACGTTTTTCACTTCTCAAAAGCCATTCTAAGTGCTCTAACTTTTGGGTATTCTATATAAACCTTTTCCTAATCATTTCTATCAACTAGAATCATTTTGATACACAATTTTACAAAGAATCAAAGCCACACTATTCTCTCTCACTCTCTCAAGATCAAAGCTTTAATTTTTATATTCTTTGATCAAGAACCTTGAATCTCTCATGTTGATATTTCATAGCTTTTGAAAGAGATTCATAGGATTGTTTTTGTTTTCTATTGAGTTGTAATCATTGCAAGAGGCAAACATTCTACAACAAAGGAAGCCTTGATTTTGTGAATCAAGCAAGTTTAGTTGAAAGTCTTGAAGAAGCATTTCATCAAGCATTTGGAAGGCACTTTGAAGAATCTCAAAGTACTTGGAAGTCTTGTGAGTGAAGCAAGCAAAGAAGACTTGTTGTGGGGTTATCAACAAGCAAGTAGAGGTTAGATTAGATATCAATAGGGTTACAAGGCAAGGGTGTGGTATCTCTTGTAGGCTAGCAAGAAGGAAGTCTTGTGAGGCATTTACTTGTAATTTGAGAAACTCTAATTCCTCATAGTGAAGAATCTCTCTTGGTTGAAGAGGGGACTGGAGTAGCTTTCAAGTGGATGAAAGTGAACCAGGATAAATCACTGTGTCGTATCTCTAAACTCTCTACTCTTTACAATTCTTGTTATTAATTGTGTTCTTGATTGAAAGCCTAGAAAAAGTGATTTTTCTATATTTGATTGAATTGAATCTTTATTGTGCAAAATTGATAAAGGGAAAATCATTTTCATAACCTAGGTGAATCAATAAGAATATTGGTGTTGATTGTTTCCGTTTAATCTCTCATATAATATTTGTTAATTGATTGATTTTCATTGGTTTTAATCGTTTAGATTTGTTTCTTGCGAAAATCTTTCAAAGTTTCTATAACACCTATTCAACCCCCCTTCTAGGTGTTCTCCTAGTGTTCCTAGTTATTTCACCCACCGAGTGTAGTTTTCCAACAGATATAACTGGACTTATATCTCTTGAAGAAACAATAGTGGTCGACATTACACTTCTGGAAACCTTCCTTGTTCATGAATCTTTCAAACTTCTTGTACCATTGTCTTGGAGCTTGTTTCAAACCATACAAGCTTTTCTTTAATCTGCACACCATGTTCTTTGTCTTTTCTTCTAAGAAATCTTCAGGTTGATACATGTAAATCTCCTAATCTAAGTCTCCATGAAGAAATGAGGTTTTCACATCTAGTTGCTCAAGGTACAGTCCTTCACTGGCAACGATACTTAAAACAGATCTTATAGTATTGAGCTTCACATCTAGAGCAAAGATTTCAGCGTAATCAACTCCTTCTTTTTGCTGAAATCCTTTAACAACTAGTCGAACTTTGTATCTCTTGGATCCATCATGATCTTCTTTCACCCGATACAACCATTTCTTATGATGTGCCTTTTTCCCAGTAGGTAACTATACTAGCTCCCATGTCTGATTAGATATTAAAGACTTCATCTCATCTTTCATGGCAAGCTCCCACTTACTGGCGTCTGTTGTCTGACATGCTTCCTCGTAGTTCTCAGGCTCCCCTGCATCAGTTAACAATATATAATTAAGATATTTTCTGTTAGGCACGGGATGTGTAATACCCCGCATTTTTCCCGTACGTGCATGAACGAATTTGATTAAACAAAACCCTAAAATTTTGTTTTGTAAAAGATTTTTCAGAAAAGAGTTTTGAGGACAGGAAATAAAGTATTGGTTTTCTGGATTTCTACAAACCAAATGTTTTTATAAATAAAAAGTGAATGATTTTGTTAATGCTTGGCTAAATGGCGGTTTTAATAAAGATGATTTTTGAAAACGATTTTTCTTTTGGGATTGAAAAATATGAATCTTGAGTTGTGTCTTGAAGAAAATAAATTTATTAATGTGGCTTGAAAATTTTATGAGTGCTTGATTTAATATGTGTGTATGTGTTTTTAACGTGTGATGCATGAAGATGGCCATGAAATGTGATTTCTTAGAGTTGATTTCATTGTGTATGAATTGGACATTATAGTAGAAAATAAAATGTGAATTATGTGCATGCGAGTGTTATATATGTAGGTGTATGAATATGTATGTATGAATGTGTGTAGTTGTATGTGCATATGTGTGTTTGACCGTATAAGGCATGGAAAGTGAATAAGGAAATGTGATTGGAAAATAAAATAAAGGACATGTGTGTGAGTGAGAAGGTGCCACGGTTGTGCATGCAAGTGTGAGTGTGAGTGTGCTATATGTGTGTGCTACGTGTGAGTATGCATGTGTGAGTGGTTGTCAACCCAAGATTCTAGGAGCTTAAGGAGTAAGGAAACCAAGCCAACTAAATGTAACCATGGACCAAACCAAATGACAAATCCTAACCAAAAGCCAAATACTAGTTAAACCTAAGATGACCCCTAGAAGCCTAGTATACCCTATTTGGTCTCCTTGACTTTACAAACATCATCCATGCAAAATGAAGAAGACTAAATCGCCCTTCTTGGTTGCACTTGGCCGAACTACTCCCAAGGCCAAATTAGGAAATTGTGAGCTTGCCTTTATATAGGATAAGTCATAGTTCATTCACCCATTTCATTTCCCATTCCTTCACATCAACACAAACGCATCTCTAAGGGATTCACCAACCCCTTAGAGAAAGAAAAGAAAAGAAATAAAGAGAAAGAGAAAGAGAGAGGGCCGTAGACATGAAGAGGAAGAAGGAGGCATTCAAGTTCAAACCTAGGAGCTTTCCCTTGTAGATCCAAGTGTTAGAAGACTAGAGACCAACTTTGTCATGGTAGGAACCAAAGATCAAGGAGGAGATTGTAATAGTTTAGAATTTTCTTCTGGTTGTAGATCTTTCTTTTCTTCTTGCATGTTTTGTTTTATGGTTTGTAAGATGATTTCATTCGTTGATCTTTCTTGATCTTGGACTTCATGGACTAAGCATAATTTGTAATATGATTAACTAGTGCTTGATGTTCGGTTAAGGCCTTTCCTTGCTAGATCTAAACTTTTTCCAAATAGATCTTAAAGATCTAAAGAGAAACTAAGGTTTTTGTGAAAGCTAAAATAGAACTCTTACATGTCTACCTTTTCTTTTTCTAAAACTGTGATGTGTGTTGTGAAATTAAGTGGCTTGCATGTTGTGTGTATGTATTGATCTTGAGTTTTTGTGTTTGAAAACTTGATCTTTAAAGTGTACATTTTCTTCTTCACGGTTTTATGTAAGATTTGTGTTCAAGCTTGTGTATTTGCTTTGATTCCTTTTTGCATGTTTGATCTCTTGCAAAACCGTGACCCATGGATATTTATGTGTTTATTTAACATGAGAAACCATGATCTAAACTTAAATTGTGAAAGAACTTAAGCCTTTAGTTTTGCATGTAGGTTTAATGATGATCCTATATGATTTAAGCGGGTGCATGTAATGATCTTTGATTTATGAAGTGAAAAATGAAGATCCTTGACTTGCATGTAATTTTCAAGCAAAAAGATTGTGTTCTTCTTTCTCTATATCATACGGTTTTAAAGAAAAATTGGAGTAACAAAGTTTTAAAATGATTTTCAATAAACATGTCTAGATCTAGTGTTGGTTATGTGCATAATTTGATTTAGTATTTAAATTTTGTGTGTGCCACATTTTGTGAGGCCACTCGGCCATGTCCAAAAATAATGGAATCTAAGCTTTTATTTTGTAGAAAGTTCTTGCATGACTTTTGTGGGTGTTGAAAAATGAGTAAGCAACCTTGTTTCCTTGCATCATTAGGTTCGGTCATCCTAGGGTAAGTAGGTAGCTAGATTTGTCTCTCAATTAGGATACATGCATCATGAAACTAATTGAATATAAGAACCTTAAAAAAAATGTTTGCATGTCATGATTAGGTTTTAACAAGAAAATGCATGAGAATCTTTACAACGATTTATAATTTAAATTGTTGCTTTAATTTAAAGTCTTGAAATAAATTAAAATTGTTGAATTGTCCTTTTTGCTCACGGTTTCTAGGAGATAAGAGAGGAAATGATTTCATGATTTCATGTTTTCATTTGTATATTAAATCTTTGCAAAACCATGATTCGGCCAAAGTATATATATGAAGTTAGAAAATCGTTTTCATGAAATGACTTTTGATTATAGCTATGTCCTAGGTACATGAGGTTGTATGCTTAATGAGCATGATGTGTGTGTCTTTCTTTTATCTTTTGGGTTTTAATTTCAATGTATATATGACTTAATTTGATTATGAGAATTTTTATGGTATTAAATCAATGACTTTTAGTTTTAAAATTTATTTGTAATTAGCAAATAAGGACCATGTGTGATTCGGTTTTGACTGAGATAATTAAGAGACTAATTTAAATCATTTTCTTAAATCTAATCTAGCTAATATATTTAGATTAGAATTTAATTGATTGGTTTTGAATGATTGAGGTGTGGTTTGCCTTATGTGAGTTGTGTGTGTGTTCAGAAAAATTGTGTATGTTGCTGATGGTGTTGAACTGACTTTGTTTTACTATTTGTGAACTGTATTTGTGAAAATTATATGTTTGAATTTTAAAGAAATTGAAATTGTTTTATTTAAAAATATGATTTAAAATAACTCCAATTAATTTGGACATTTTATCTTCTTCGATTTTGCGTCTTAAAAGATTTTCCAAGTATGGTTTTAAAATTGTATCTTCTTGGGTTTTCATATTCTGTTTTAAAACATAAAAACATTGACTTTATAACCAGAGTGTTTTCAAACTAAAAGAATGGATTTGTTTTAATAAAAGACTGTTTCAAAGAGTTTTCAAAACAAATTGAGATTTTATCGAAACGTTCTAACGCACGGGAAAATGTCTAGTTCGGGTATCGGACACGACGGGAAAGACGCAAAGCTAGCAATGGGAAGCCTTGGAAAGCTTTCGGATGTGTCGTCATCCAGGTGAGAGAGAAGCTCCCCTTAAGACGCCGTGGTATTAGGCAACATATTAAGGCGTCCAATTATCTCAAAGATTGGACCCGGTCTCCTTAGGCGATAAAGAGGGATGGCAACTGTTTGTTTGTTTGTTGTGAGTGTTTGGCTATCCCTATGAGTCGCTGAGACCGAAGTGTTTGTAAAAACCTACAATCGGTGGATGAAATAACTAGGAGACACTAGGAGAACACCTAGAAGGGGGGGTTGAATAGGTGTTAGAGAAACCTTGAAAGATTTTCGAAAGAAACAAATCAAAACGATCAAAACAAATGATTTTCACAAAAATTCTTTAGCCTTAATCGATTAATGACATGAATTAATCGATTAATGCCTCTGTTAATGAATTAATCACTTTTCAATCAAATACGAAAATCAATCAATTAACAAGTATAACCAGAGATTCAACGGAAACAATTAACACCTATATTCTTATTGATTAACCAAGGTTATAAAAGTGATTTTCCCCAAATCAATTTTGCACCATTAAGATTCAATTCAATCAATTATGAAAAATCACTTTTTCTAGGTTTTCAACCAAGAACACAATGAATAACAAGAATTGTAAAGAGTTAAGAGTTAAGAGTTTAGAGATACGACACAGTGATTTATCCTGGTTCACTTTCATCCACTTGAAAGCTACTCCAGTCCCCTCTTCAACCAAGAGAGATTCTTCACTATGAGGAATTAGAGTTTCTCAAATTACAAGTAAATGCCTCACAAGACTCCCTTCTTGCTAGCCTACAAGAGATACCACACCCTTGCCTTGTAACCCTATTGATATCTAATCTAACCTCTTCTCTTGCTTGCCGATACCTCACAACTAGACTTCCAATGCTTTGAGATTCTTCAAAGACTTCCAATTGCTTGCTTCACAACAAGGCTTCCAAGTGCTTGATGAAATGCCACACCAAGGCTTCCAAATAACTTTGCTTGATTCACAACCAAGACTTCCAATTGTTGTAGATAGCTTGCCTCTTGCAAAGATTACAACTCAAATAAAAACAAAATAACAATCCTATGAATCTCTTTAAAAAGCTATGAAAAGATCAACATGAGAGATTCAAGGTTCTTGATCAAAGAATGTAAAAGTTAAAGCTTTGATCTTGAGAAAGTGAGAGAGAATAGAGTGGCTTTGATTCTTTGTAAAATTGATAAGAAAATGATAAGTAATTGTAATAATGATTCACAAAGGTTAGGAAAAGGTTTTTATAGAATACCCAAAAGTTAGGAATGGTTAGAAATGCTTTTGAGAAGTGAAAAACTCATTTAAAAACAGTAACAGCTCGTGTTACTCGAGTAGCCAAGTCCTTACTCGAGTAACAAGTGTAATCAGTGTTCACTACTCGAGTAATCTGAGTTACTACTCGAGTATTTACGCAAGGCTTCAAAATTCTACTCGAGTAATCAGAGCCTTAATCGAGTATTTGCGCAAGACTGCAAAATTCTACTCGAGTAAACAAGTGGCTAATCGAGTAGTCAGTTCAAAAAACACTTAAAAACTTGTTTTCTCAAAATCTAAACCTTTTCTTTCAAACCTTTAAGCCACCTATTGATTTTAAGCAAAGTGAATACTCAAAATATGATATAATCATGCAATCAAAAGAGATTCACTACCCTCTAAGAGACTCTACCCAAACTCATAAACTAAGAGACTTGTGAGGCAAAAGATAAAACAATAAAACAAAAACTACCAAACTAAGTCTTCATGAGTTGGCTCTCTCTTCATCACTTGATGTTTGTTGTTGCTTGTTGAGCTTGAACTTGATCAACACATTTGTAGCTTGTTCAAAACCTTTTGGCATTTATCAAAACATTCTTCATGGATCTTACAATCTCCCCCTTTTTGAAAATGACAAACATGTTTTGAATTTGTGAAGTTGTTGATGCTTGAACCATTTGATCACTTGGTGAGACTCTTGCTCCCCCTCAATTTATGCTTTTGACATTTAAAATCTAATTGAGATAAAAGCTTGATTCTCCCCCTATCTCCAACAACTTTGCTCAACCTACATAAAAACAACAAAAACAACCTTTCTCCAAACATACCATTTCATTTCTCCAAAATGATCAAAACATAATTTCTCCCCTTTTTCAAAACATCATATTTCTCCCCCTTTGGCATTATCAAAAAGAAATATATACCAATTGAAATATAAGATCTAAGCCAAAATAGAGAGATTAATAAGATATAACAACCAAAGCATGATAATCATCTAATGATTACTCAATGATATCAAATATAACAAATTGTATACCAATAACATGATACCAATTGTAAAACAATTGTAAGAATTTGATACCAATAGTATTATCTCAATAGTATAAACAATATCACATTATAAGAAATAATACCAATTGAGAGAACTATGAGTAATATCCAACAATATCAAATTGAAAATACCAATTGTATAATATCGAATGTTACCAATTTGTAGGATTTTCTCCTTAATAGCAATTGAAGAAGCAAATGAATGAATATCACATGAAAGTCCTTTTGCTCTTCAATCATACCTACAAAAACAATCATGCTTTGCTTTTTGGTATCCAAATGGTTTTGGATCCATTTTTGTTAGTGTAGGGACTCTCACCCTTTTTCATCCAAACAAAATCTCCTTTAGGTATACCATGCACTTTAATATAACACACATTTGAAGTATGTCCATGAGTACCACAATAGAAACATGTTGGTGCATTTGAAAAATCAATTTTAGAAAAATCAACAACATTTCTATGAGATTTACTCTTAGCATTAGTATAACCCAAACCAAACTTGTTTGAATTTTCTCTTTGAAAATTTAACAATGTGCGCAATCTAAGGTTTCTCTAACACCTATTCAACCCCCCTTCTAGGTGTTCTCCTAGTGTCTCCTAGTTATTTCATCCACCGATTGTAGGTTTTTACAATTGGTATCAGAGCCTTAATCGAGTATTTACGCAAGACTGCAAAATTCTACTCGAGTAAACAAGTGGCTAATCGAGTAGTCAGTTCAAAAAACACTTAAAAACTTGTTTTCTCAAAATCTAAACCTTTTCTTTCAAACCTTTAAGCCACCTATTGATTTTAAGCAAAGTGAATACTCAAAATATGATATAATCATGCAATCAAAAGAGATTCACTACCCTCTAAGAGACTCTACCCAAACTCATAAACTAAGAGACTTGTGAGGCAAAAGATAAAACAATAAAACATAAACTACCAAACTAAGTCTTCATGAGTTGGCTCTCTCTTCATCACTTGATGTTTGTTTTTGCTTGTTGAGCTTGAACTTGATCAACACATTTGTAGCTTGTTCAAAACCTTTTAGCATTTATCAAAACATTCTTCATGGATCTTACAGTGTTGTCTGTAGTTGATAAGTTTACTGGAATGATATGATGTTCTGTTTTGTTAATTATGCATGAGTATCTTGATTTGGCTTAGTACGTGGATGATTTAATTTATTTGCTAGAAGATGTTTGATTACACCCTGAAGTGTGGAATGAAAATAATGAAATGAGATTGAAAGAGAAAAGAGATGCGAATAAGAGATGTGAGAAAGGATTGAGAAGGAATAGATGGTGCAATGAGACTAAAGAGAAAGTTATAAGAAACAATTGAGAAAAGATAAAGGTGATGCGAGTAAAGGAAAAAGATAAAGATTTGAAAGAGAACGTGATTATGGAAGTGAGAAGTGGTGGAGTAAAGATGTGATCCCTCATGCATATTTTTGGGAAGAAGCTTAGTGTTGAGTTAAGCTTGCTCCTCCACTAACACTCACCCAAAAATATGATTTTTGAAAACAGTTTTTGAAAAGAAACTTTTGAAAAGAATTTTATAAAGTCATCTTTTTGAAAAGGTTTTGCGAAAAGAGTTTTGAGAAAGAAGAGGGAATGAGTTTTGAGGAAGTTGGAAAGAATTATGCTGAGCATGAGCTGACGAGAATGTTGATATTGAGATGAGATTGATGTGTGGCTTGAGGCCATTGCGATTCTAGGGGGAACGGATTTACGTTTAGTGGTCGGGCTTCGTTGAAGGGATGCACCAAGGACGAGCCGACTGTTAGGATACAGCTGATAATTAAAAATCGCTAAAACCTTAAAAGACTCTAAAAGACATTTACAAACGCGGTGAGGTATGAGTGTCGTATCGAAGTAGTGGAGAGGAAGATACTATGGGTATCTACGGATACTCAGGTGGAGATTGCAGGAGGGGAGGGCAAGGACGGTGAAACGTCAAGAAGCCTAGAGTATATTTCTAGGCGGAACGAATCCCACATGTGGTGCACTAACGTGGTGGGGACTGGGTCTAATACCGTGGTAAGTTCCGCATCGCGAACTAGAAATTATACTGTCGCCCCCTCGATGCAAGTCTAGAACAGTGAGAGGGACTGGAACGGGGCATTTGTGTTTGCCGTCGAGGGCGTGCATTGATTATGTGATTAAATGATATGATTTGAGGCAGAGCCTCCTGGTCTGGGACCATTTGTGTGTGACAGCTGTCGTGCCCGCGTGGTAAAGGTCTTGTACTCCTGTTTGCTTCCGACTAGGTTGGGTGGATGACCGATGAGATGTAAACGTGTGTGACTCCTTCAATGATGATGTTTCCCCCCATCATTGAAGTGAACCGATACGCAAAAACTTAAAGCACAAAATGTTTCAAAGAAATGTATAATAAATATCAAGTATTGGAAATGATTTGTAAGACATGTATAAGAAAGGATTCTCGGAATGCGTGATGAGTTCGGGAAAGTATGATGAAAGAAAGAAGGGATATGAGTGGTGAAAGTGTATAAGAAAGATTGTAAGAAAGCGATTATGAAAGCTGAGTATACGTCTGTGCTTAACGTTATGATGTTGTTATTGTTTGTGTGTTGTTTATTGTTTTTCCTTAGTATTTGCCTATTGTAATTCCACACAGTCGACATAATTGTTTGGGTCGCTTACTCTCTCCTCTTCTCTTGTTTCCTCTTTTCCTCCTGTTCTTCTCTTCTTCTGTACTTCTGCTCTCTTCTCTGGAAAATTTGTACCGCTATTAGACGCAAAGGAGATTGAGGTTCCAGATCCAGCTTGCTCGGGAGGTAGGGATGCCTCCGATATAAGGAGACGACTCGGTGGAGAAGCTCCTGGGGCAGCAGAGGAGGATAGCGCTACTGGCAGACCGCGAGCGGTATCTATCAATAGTCGGAGCTAGATGAGGAGTCTTAGGTCGCATGACTAGAAGCTAGGCAATCCCCCTCAAAGCATTGCACTCCATTGTAAGTTCTTGGTTACCTAGCTCTAGCATACTGTACCCCGGCAAGAGTTTAATTTATACTGATGTTTTGAACAATCAAACGGGCTACGTTTTGAACGATGTTTTAGAAAACAAGTTTCAAGGTGCGGTGTCTTGTGACATCTCGGTTTGGAACTTGAAAGGTCCATGAATATGAGAACATGTGATTTTGATTGTAACCATTGTTTGAAAAGTTAAATGTTCTCGTATTCATACCTTACTTATTTAAAAAAAATGGCCCTAATTTTCACTACATTTAACGGAAGTTTTCAAGTTGCCGAATCGGGGTGTTACAGGAGGTCGAGAGGACCTTCTTAAAAAAGAAGTTGGAATATGAAGCTCTGGTGTGTCAAGTTTTTCATCGTCATTATTTTCAATTGATTCTTCTGGCTGAGGAGTCCCAAATTTAGGAGTTTCTGGGACATCATCCACCTCTGCATACACTTGCCTACTCTGTTTTGAGTTTTTCGTGCATGTGTTATCCCTATCTTTGTACATCACTCTTTCATTGAAGATCACATCTCTACTACGAATCATCTTTTTGTTTTCATTATCCCATAATCTGTAGCCAAATTCATCTTCACCATAACCAATGAAAGTGCACTTCTTCGATTTAGGATCAAGATTATTTCTACCTTGATCACTAATGTGCACATATGCTACACAACCGAAAACTCTAAGATGTGAGAGTTTTACCTCTTTTTGACTCCATACCTCTTCTGGTATTTTGTGCTCCAATGGAACCGAAGGACCTAAGTTGATTAAGTAAATTGCTTTGTTGATTGCTTCTGCCCAAAACTGCTTTGGTAAGCCCGACTGCAAACACAAGCTTCTGGCTCTTTCCATCAACGTTCGATTCATACGCTCTGCCACACCATTGTGTTGAGGCGTACCTGGCACAGTCCTCTTCATTCTGATCCCATGCTCATAGCAAAACTTCTTAAATCCGATGTCTTCGTATTCACCACCATTATCGGTCCTAACCTTTTTGATATTCAATCCTGTTTCATTTTCTACCATGGCTTACCAAATCTTGAAAGCCTCAAATACTTCAGACTTATGTTTTAAAAAATATACCCATACCTTCCTAGAGTTATCATCAATAAAAGTCACGAAGTATTGTTTCCCACCAACGGATGGAACCGTCGTTGGTCCCCAAACATCAAAGTGAACTAACTCGAGTCTCTCCTTCTTCGGGGTTTT
Organism: Crotalaria pallida; assembly: GCA_037953625.1. Lineage (NCBI taxonomy): Eukaryota > Viridiplantae > Streptophyta > Magnoliopsida > Fabales > Fabaceae > Crotalaria > Crotalaria pallida. The sequence goes on along the minus strand of CM075655.1, from coordinate 82,148,054 downwards.
TCCACTTGTTTGAAAGCTAACTCTATTCTGATTTCCAAGTATATAGTCTTCACACATGTCAATTTCTATTGACCGAAGACTTGGTAGCTTACCATTTGAGTGCATGATCTTCATCCCTTTCTCACTCATATGGCCTAATCTTTGGTGCCATAGATTGGGATTTTCATTTGTTGCAACTGCAATCAAATGACTTGCTCCAACTGTCTTGTAAAGAGTACCACTCTTTCTACCACGACCAATTGTCATTACACCCTTTGAAGACTATTGTATAGCCTTCATTGGCCAACTGGCCTACTAAGATTAAGTTCTTTGCCAACTCGGGAATATGTCTAACATTTTTTAATTCCCATACAAACCCATTTAACTTAATCTTAACTACACCTCTACCCACAATCTCACAAGATTGTTCATTACCAAGGTACACTTTACCAAAGTTACCGCGGACATAATTCTCAAATAAATTTTTTTGTGAAGTGGCATGAATTGATGCTCCAGAGTCTAATATCCAAGACTCTTCCTTGTTCTCTAAAGAACATATCAATGCATCATCTCCTCCTGAGGTAGAAGAAACATTTGCCTCTCTTTTCATGGTTTGATTCTTCGGTGCACTCCTGCACTGATTCTTGTAGTGCCCGGTCTTTCCGCAATTACAACACTCAATTGTCTTTGAGCTTTGAAGACTACGATGATTCTTGGATCTGGACCTTCTCTCCTTGGATTTATCACGTTCATTTCCTCTGGTTAAATTTCTCCCTCTTGACTTTGTTATTAAAACTAAAGAGGTTGAAAATTCACCCGACTCTCTCCGTCGAATCTCTTCACTAAGAACCAGATCACGAGCATCGTTGAACTTCAACTTATTGCTTCCTGACGAGCTACTCACAGCTGTGACAGTAGCGTTCCAACTTTTTGGTAGGGAAGACAAAAGTATCAATGCTTGTACTTCCTCATCAAATTCGATTCCAACTGAACTCAATTGGGTTGTGACTGCATTGAATTTATTGAGATGTTGAGCCACCGATGCACCTTCTGTCATCCGCAAATTAAATAGTCGTCTTATTAAATGAACTTTATTTGAGGCTGACGGCTTTTCATACATATTAGAAAGAGCCGTCATAAGACCCGTCGTGGTAATTTCTTTTGCAATATTAAATGCAACATTGCGGGATAACGTCAATAGGATAACTCCAAGGGCTTGTCTGTCGAGAAGATCCCAATCTTCATCTTTCATGCCCTGTGGTTTGCTTCCTGAGAGAGGTTGATACAATTTTTTCTGATACAAATAATCCTCTATCTGCATCTTCCAAAAGCCAAAGTCCTCACCATCGAACTTATCAATTTTCACCTTTCCTTCTTATGCAGCCATTTCTCCGACTCAAATCCGACTCCCTTTGAACTTATTATTGTAAGAATAACTACTGGCTCTTACAATAATTGTTGATACCAATTGGTTATACCATCTTCAACCTCTTCAGTTTTAACAACTGGCTCTTGTTGAGCAATCTTCGAGATTAATTGTTGATACCAATTGTTGAGATATTACGGAAAATTTCTCTTAATCAGATTAGTGAGAAAAACGAAATTATAATATTAATAATAACAACAATTAAGCTCTCATTATTATGCTGCATGTAAACAAAAAAAAGGAGAAAATACAAATCTTTCTACCTCTCTTTTCACTCTTGTACTATTGGAATGCCTAGAAAGTAAAAAACAAAATATGTATTTATAGGTGGTTTTAAGTGTCATCCTCCGTTCATTCTGTTTTTCTATTTTTTAATGTTTCTATAATTTTAATGGCTTCCTACTTTTACGAAACCAAAACTAAGGAATGTGTTTCTTTAATTTTCTCTCAACAAAGAATGTCTTTGTTCTTTGGCCAATTCCAACGGTAATGCCCCCACTGACTACAGTGTAGATCCATCCCTGACTCATAGTCGATTTCAAATATTGTTGGATATTTTTTATCATAGCACATGCTCAATTAAGCAAAACACACGGCTTGCTCAATTAATACTGCAAACACATCTTATTGTTTGTGATGAGGCACCGATGATGATTAGATTGGCATTTAAAGTGCTCGATAGAATACTTGAAGACATTGTTGGTTTCAAATGCCTTAATAAAAAAAACAAGGCCATTTCGAGGCAAGATAGTTTAATAGGAGGAGATTTCAGACAGATGCTACCTGTAATAACATAAGGACAAAGACAAGACGTAGTCTAAGCTCTCATTAAAAAGAATACCGCCACAATATCTGCTTAAGCCAAAAGGTGATCCTGTAAAACAAATAATTAATAGCACATATCCAAATATAGAATAAAAAATGTTGGGATGAAGGGTATCTTACGAAAAGAGTTACTCTCACACCTTTAAATAACACTACTGAAGAGATCAATAGTTACATTATTGATATGCATGATTCAAGGACAACCAAAAGAGTATAGAAGCTCATATTAAATGTATAAAGCAACAGATAACATTACTGAACATGAGATTATGTATAGTGTGGAATTTTTAAACAGTTTGAAGTTTACTGGGTTCCCGAATCATTGTTTGAAACTCAAGGAAAAGATGCCAATAATGCTTTCAAGGAGCATAAGGATAGAAGTATATTATACATATTATCCTTATCACTCAAGAGTTGCTAAGACTTTATGGTAGGAAAAATGTGTCTCCTAGGTGCCTCATGAAGATTGATATAAGGAAAACCTATGACATGGTAGATTGAAATTTTGTTGAGTCTATACTGAGAGGCCTCAGGTTCCTTTCAAAATTCATATCTTTGATAATGTGCTGCATCAAAACTGCGTCTTTCTCATTGTCCCTAAATGGAGAGCAATTTGGCAAGTTCACTAGCAATAGAGGCTTAAGACAAGGAGACCCTATGTCCCCTCTATTGTTTGTGCTAGTTATGGAGATACTCAATAGAAAGCTAAAAGTGGCAACCATAAATGCAAGATTTAGGTTCCACCCTTTGTGTAAGGACACTGGCATAGTCAATCTAATGTTTGCTGATGATCTTATAGTTTTCTGCAAAGGAAGAAGGGATTGTGGCAGATTTTGAATCAGGCTTTCAATGATATCTCTGCTAGCTCTGGTCTTTTTTCCAATCAATCAAAATCTTATATATATATATATATATATATGTGTGTGTGTGTGTGTGGCAGGCATGAATGAAGCAGAACATCAAGCAATTATGGAGATTATTGGTTTCAATAGAGGCTTTTTTCTTTTCAAATACTTAGGTCTTCCTATCACTGCTAAGAAATGGCCAAGAGCTACTTGTCAAGTTTTAGTAGATAAGGTAACCAAGAGATTGGCCTCATGGACTACTAGGAACTTATCTTATCAAGACTAATGCCATTTGATCAACTCAGTGCTACTGACCTTGCACTCTTACTAGGCCTCTGTCTTTATCATACCAAAAAGGATCATCAAAAGCATAGAGAGGAAATGCAGAGAATTTCTATAGGGAGTAACCAACACATACAGGAAGGGTTATTCCAACAGTATCTTGGGATACAGTTTGCAGAAAGAAGATGTATGGTGGTCTAAATGTCGAGAATTGCTTCATTTGGAACCAAGTAGCTTTGGGCAATGTTGGTTTCTCGGCAAGTATACCGAGTCGCACAAGTAATATAGTGATAAAATAGGGTGTCGTACCCACAGGGATAAGTTGAATTAACAATTTTCACCTTAAAGTAATTATTAGTAAAATTTGAATTAAAACTTGGGTTTTGATAACAAGTCCAAGATTTTGTAAATTAAAATTAGAAATTGATTTTGATTTTGATTTAAAAACTTGTAAAAGGTTATGGGTATGGGTCATTAGCATGATTATAACAACGTGGTTATAAATTAGAATTCTTCCTAAGTCAACGATAATTCCGGTAAATTAACGAAAATTCAATTCCTCAAGATAATCGCTTTTTATTATAATTTCAAAAACTGCTTAATTCCTTTTTTTTTTTTTACATGGGAGGTCTGGGACTAGAACCCATGACCTGGGGGAGGGGGAAATCCTAAGTGTCCCTGCAGCCACCAACTGGGCTGTCTTACGCGGACAAAAAAAAAACTGCTTAATTCCTTAAGTCACTTTTCAAGAATTATAATTTCATTATAATTGCTGTCGGACTTTCATTGTCATATAATTTTACATAGGTATCCCTACTCAATGTAAAATTACAAAGTTTAATTGAAGGTCAATTCAATTCCCAATTTCCCAATTGGAGAATTGAATCCCAAGTCATAAAACTGCAGATTTAATGAACACAATCAATACACAATTAAACAATTGACTTAAAGAAAGAGAATTAATTCATAATTCATCATTGTTATTTATAATCCATACCAAATCACCATATCCCTATATGAACTCTAGCTATCCATAACAAAAATAAAAAAATTAAATTAAATTATATAAATAAAATTACATGGAGGATTCTATAATAACAGAATTGTTACCAACAATCAAAAATCCTGCAAGAATTTCTTCAAAAGTGTTTCTTGATCATTGCCTCTCTCCTAGGGGTGGAAACAGGCCAGGCCAGGCTTTGGCCTTAACCAGGCTTGGCCTATATAAATTATTCGGGCCTGACTTGGCCTGTTAGCCTATTTAAATAAATTTTTCAAGCCTGAGCCTGACCTATGCAAAAGCCTGAACTGGCCTATAAGCCTATTAAAAAGCCTATATACTTTGAAATTTTTTAAATAGGCCAACAAGCCTATATATTGCTAAAACTTTGGCCTATTCAATGAACCGGTAATGGTCCAAGCAAAACCAATGAGAATCGAAAAAATCGCTCAAAACCGGTGATCTTATGGTTCAACACAACATGACTTGGCAAAGCAACATTTTATAGCTTAAAGAACATGTTGTGCTCCATGAATAAAAGATGTGGGACTTGCATTCCCATTTTATAGCTTACATTCCCATGTTGTGCTCTATGAATAAAAGATGTGGGACTTGCATTCCCATTTTATAGCTTACATTCCCATGTTGTGCTCCATGAATAAAAGATGTGAGACTTGCATTCCCATTTTATAGCTTACATTCTCATGTTGTGCTCCATGAATAAAAGATGTGGGACTTGTATTTCCCAAGTCCAAGCTTGACCAACACAAGACAAGCAAAGTGCACATCAATATTATTAAGTCCCACATCATGTAAGTTGCCTACATAGTTGCATATTTTGCATTATATTAAGCCTCCTATAGGATGACTTGCATACTTGCACAAAGTGAATGCATGTGAATTCACATTAGCAATGTGAGACTTGTTTCCATCCCCTTTTAATAATTGTGCATATTAAGTTTTTTATTTATTGTATTTTTTATTTTTAAAATACATATGAAATTAATAATAATAAAAATTATATAGGCCGGCCTGTTAAGCTAAATAGGCTTTTTACATGGCCTAGGCCTGGCCTGTTTAGACTATATAGGCTTTTTAAATAGCCTGAGCCTAGCCTGTTTACAAAAAAAGCCTGGCCTGAGCCTGGCCTATTATTAGGCCTGTTATAGACCCCTGTAGGCCGGCCTGGCCTGTTTCCACCCCTACTCTCTCCCTCTTCAGTTGTTTATTTCTCCTTCTTATATAGGTGCAGATGTTGTTATTCATAGAACAACCTAGAATTAAGCAATGAAATTAAAACAAAAGTTAAAATAAAGAAAAACGAATTTCTATTTTAATAATTCTTAAGAAGTTTGTTGTAACTTCAATAGCTCCGCGTGGTGAAACGACTTAATAATTCTTTATTTTTTTAATTTTTAATTTTTATATATTTATTATTATTTTTTTATTTTTTTATTTTTATTTTTATTATCTAAATATTTTTTTTACTATTTCTTTGATATTAAACTTCATATTTAGGGCTTAAAATCTGAAATTCATGGCAAAAAGAAATAATATTAGTAATGGACTTTATTAACAACTAAATATTTAACATCTAGCTAATACTTACTAAATATTTAAGAAACAAGCCTAAAACCAAGTAAAAAGGAGGATAAATACCAATAAAATATGATATAAATTTGACTATAATCACTCCCCCAAACTAATATTTTGCATGTCCCAGACAAAAGTAACACAGAAAAAGATCATATTTACAAGGCTCTCTAACTATTTTCATGTATATTTACAAAATCAGAAAAATTGACCAACCCTCTGCAAAAAACCTTCACTTTCATAGACCAATTGAATTAATTAAAACAAATTAAAGAAACAAATGTTAAAGGAACAAATCAACCAGCGGACAAACGAAACACACTATCTTCTCATTCTCTCTGTGCTTGGCTCAAGTGTTTACTCTCAGTTCATCTCATGAAACAGCACAACTATGAGTTTGACAAGGTTCTCATTCTCCACTGCACTGATCACAAGCATGCACAAATCAAAAGGTCTTTTCCGAGTTGTATTGTCAAGGTAAAGGAAAAAAGTGTTTGGGGTGAACAACCTCATATTAAGGAACACAATAGCGTAACGTTACTACACACCCAAGATTTGTTACCACTTTTCTGAATACCCTTGTTCATAACCGAACACACAAAACAAGGCAAACAAACTCTTTTAATTTTTATTTATTTTTGGTTTGTTTGTTTTTTAAACTTTATTTTATGTGTGCCTGATCTTTGAATTTTCAATCTGCAACCACCATTCAAATTCCAACTTTCATCGTCAAAACCCCTTCATCTAGAGATTGTTCACACAAATAAGGCCTTTGAGAAGTAAAGAAACAAGAGAATATAAACAAAAGGCTCAAAGTGGCTAGCAAACGATTTTTTATTTTTTACTTTTTTTTGGGGTAAAATATATAGGCTAAGTATGGTTCAATTGAAAAAATGCCTAAATCATCTTTGTGCAGCATGCAATTCTCAACAATTTTGAAAAGAACCAAGGTAAACCTTAGAGTAACTAATCATAATGAACAATATCCCACAAGACAAGAAAACTATAGTGGCATAATTGTGACCACCTTTATAAGGCACAAAACTCACTGGGTAGGGAATACACTGATCAATCATTTCTGAAAAAATTTGCTTAAGTAACTGATTTAAAAGAACAATCCAGTCTAATCAGATACAGTTATATACAAAAGAATTCAATCGCTTTCTCTGCTTAAGTATCTACACAATCAAACAGCAAGGCAACCCAAACTCAAAAATATTTACACTTTTCTTGGAACATCACAACACTAACAAGGAAACACATATTTGATTATAACCGGAATATCCATCAAGAAAACTATAGTATTCATGACCCGCTAACCGCTCTAACATTTGATCCATAAATGGTAATGGAAAGTGGTCCTTTCGGGTGGCAGCATTTAGTCTCCTAAAGTCTATGCATACTCTCCACCCGGAAACAGTCGGAGTGGGAATCAGTTCATTTTTTTCATATTAATTACTATCATGCCTCCCTTTTTAGGGACCACTTGCACTGGGCTCACCCAAGTGCTGTCAGAAATTGGGTAAATTATACCTGCATCTAACAACTTAACCACATCTGTTCTCACAACCTCTTTCAGAGTAGGATTGAGCCTTCTTTGAGGTTGTATAACAGGTTTAAAATTTTCTTCAAGCAGAATCTTATGCATGCAAAATGAGGGACTAATTCCCTTTAAATCAGAAACATTCCAACCTATAGCAGATTCATACTCCCGCACAACTCGTAACAGTTTCTCAATCTCTAAGTCATTCAAAGCATTATTAACTATAATGGGGGTGATATTCATCCTCATCAAGAAACACATACCTGAGATCGGATGGCAGAGCTTTCAATTCTGGTGTTGGTGGAGCATCTTTTTCATGCATTTTGAGATCCTCCAAGTGCCCCCTTCTTTTTAATTCAGATGGTACATTTAGATGCATCACAATCTTTTCTATCCCTGGTTCATCACAATCGTCATGCACCAAGGCAGTTTCCAAAGAATCACTGAAATTGGTTTTCTCGAAAGTCGATGTTACAAGAGTATCTATAACATCGACCATGAAACACTGAGCATCGTCGAGGGATTTCTTCATTGATTCATAGACATTAAAGGTTACTTTTTCATCATGAACCCTTAGCATCAACTCGTCTTGTTGAACATCAATCAAGGCTCTTCCTGTAGAAAGGAATGGTCTTCCCAAGAGTAAAGGTATATCAGTGTCCTCATCCATGTCCAAGATCACAAAGTCTGCTGGGAAAATGAACTTGTCCACCTTGACAAGAACATCTTCCACCTTGCCATAGGGTCGCTTAATGGAATGATCAACTAACTGGAGGCAAATCATGGTCGGCTTTATTTCTCCAATGCCCAGCTTCTAGAAGATTGAGAGGGGCATCAAGTTGATGCTTGCCCCTAGATCACAAAGTTCCCTACCAATGTCATGTGCACCAATGTTGCAAGGAACTGTGAAGCTGCCAGGATCCTTCAATTTTGAGGGAGCTTTCTCTGAATAATTGCACCGCACTCTTCAGTAAGCATTATAGTTTCATCATCTTGGAGCTTTCTTTTATTAGTCAACAATTCCTTCATTAACTTGGCATAGGTAGGCATTTGTTCTAATGCTTCAACAAAAGGGATATTAATCTACAACCTTTTGAACACTTCCATGAATCTAGAAAATTGCTTCTCTTTCTCCTCCTTCTTTAGTCTTTGAGAAATGAAATTTTTGTGAATGATTTTGAGTTCTGCTCCTTCTCTTCAGTTGGTTGTGTCCTCTCATTTTGTTGCACCTCAGCAGGAATAGGTTTCTCTAGTTCTTGTTCTAGCTGCTCATGCACCCGTTACTAATGCACCTAGCTAATGCACCCGTTACTGACAGGGCCCTTTGGTTGTCCGGAACACGCATCGTGCAGAACATTTCCTTTATTTCCTGGAGCCACTTGTGCGCTCCCTCAGGGTTATAGTTGTGAATTCAATGCTCCTAATTATGTGGATTATGTTTTGATGATGACAAAATAATTAACAAATCATGCCTTGAAGATATTGCAACATCAACATCAACAAGAAGTCAAGAAAAGAAGACAAGTGCCCAATCATTCTCAATCAAATATTAATTGTAAATTTCTAATTTATGTTGAGAGTGGTTGAGAGTGGGTAGAATTAGTTAGTCTCTTCTAGGAATAAATTTTTATATGTTTATTAAGTTGAGATTGACCAAAAATTAATACTTGAGAGGAAAAATAAAATTGAAAAATAATTTTTCCCATATCTGATCAAAATACTCGAGTATTTTGATAAAGACTCGAGTATACACTCGAGTATTTGTAGAAAAACTCGAGTATTTGTGCCAGGTCAGCAATTATGACCGTTAGTCTTGTTCGTGCACCAATTCACTCATGACCGACCAAAAAGACTCGAGTTTTTACCAAAAGACTCGAGTATTTTTGTCCAGTCAGCAAAAATGAACGTTGGAGAAACTCAAAAACCCAATTGAGGGCATTTGAGTCTCATCCAACCCCAAGAGAGAATTCAGAACCTTATTGTAAAATTGCTCTTTGAATTTGTGCAAGAACAAACAAGACAACAAGATCATATTGATTCAAGCTTTCTTAATTTCCTCTTCTCAAGTGTTAATTCCCAAAAAGCTCAACTTCTCACTCATATTGTCATTTTATTCCAAGTTGAGTTTTAGGCCTCAATTCTTACATTGAGCTGTGCTTATTTGTGCTAATCCATTGTGAGATTAGTAATACACATACAAAAAGCTTGATTATTCAAAGTCTTGGATTGTTCCCAAGCAAACCCTAAGTGGCTTAGGGTGTTGGAAGTCTTGAGAGGTTCTCAAGCACAAGACTAGGAGGTTCCTAGCCCGGTGGAGTTTCTTGAAGGGAGTTCAAGGAAGCTTTGTGAAGAGTTCTTCAATCACCGGAATCAAATTGGGGTAGAAATCAAGAGTTTGGTACACTCTTGAAAGGGTTAGGTTGAGTGAGGCCATTCTCAAGCAATCCTTTGTAATTTCTAACAATTTGATTATTAGTAGAAACTCCTAAGTGATTAGGAGGACTGGATGTAGCTCATTGTTGGAGTGAACCAGGATAAAATTGCTTGAGTGTTGGTTTATTGCTTTTAATCTACTTTCTAGCTCAATAGACTTAAGTCATTTCAATCAATTAGGATTTATACAATTAGGTAGCAAGTTCAAGGAATTTTTGTGTTAAAAGTTATTTAGATTACTTGCTATTCTGTTGGATAAGTTCCTGTTTATTATTGAATTGATTTGAGTTAAATTGCTGAATTTTCGTTTCTGGTTTTTCTGCTATCTGATAGTAAAAACTCGAGTATTTCAGAAAAGACTCGAGTTGTTCATCCTGAAAAACTCGAGTATTTCACAAAAGACTCGAGTCTTTTGTTTCTGATTCCAGAAAATTCAGTCTAATCTCCATTCTTCAATTATCAATCGAAATATTTGGTATTAGTGCTTCAAAATACTATTCACCCCCCCTCTAGTATTTGCTTAGCCCGCTTGTTGGTTTCCAACAAGTGGTATCAGAGCTCGGTCGAAAGATCGAGTGTAACAACTTTTTCGAAAAAGATCCTTTTGGAAACTTAATGGGCTCTAGCAATAACTTTGGTGGAGAAGGAGCTTCAATAAACCGTCCTCCACTATTTAATGGTGAAGGATATGTTTATTGGAAAACTCGCATGAAAGTTTTTATTGAAGCAATTGATATGGATATTTGGGATGCAATTGAAAATGGTCCTTTCATTCCCAAAAAGAAAATAAATGATGAAATTGTTGAAATTCCAAGGAGTAGTTGGAATGATGATGAAAAGAGAAAAGTCTCATTTGATTTAAAAGCTAAAAACATCATCTTTTCGGCTCTATCCCATGATGAATTTTATAGAGTTTCCCAATGTAAATCGGCAAAAGAAATGTGGGATACTTTGCAAGTCACACATGAGGGAACAAGTGAGGTTAGAGATGCAAGATTGAATTCTCTAACTCACGAATATGAATTGTTCCACATGTTGCCAAATGAAACCATTAGTAACTTGCAAAAGCGATTCTCTCACATTGTTAATCATTTGATTTCCTTGGGAAAAGTATTTCGCAATGGTGAAACTACTAACAAAATTCTAAGATGTCTTGATAGGAGTTGGCAACCCAAGGTAACCGCCATCAAGGAATCAAGAGACATAAATAGCATGGACTTAGCCACTTTGTTTGGCAAACTCCAAGAGCATGAGATGGAGCTTACAAGACTTGGGATGCATGAGGAATCGGACAAAAAGAAAAAGAGCATAGCACTCAAAGCTTCAACCAAAGCTACAAAAGAAGTTGAAGAATGCTCTACAAGTGGAGATTCCGATGGTGAACCAAATCAAGAAGAATTTGGGATGTTTGTGAAAAGATTCAACAAATTCTTCAAAGGGAAGAAAGGTGGATCTTCATCCAATTTCAAGAGAACCAAAGACTCCAAACAAAGAGAAAAGAGTACCAATGATGGAGTTAAGTGTCATGAATGTGGAGGGGTTGGTCACATAAGAATGGAATGTGCCACATTCTTGAAGAAGAATGACAAGAAGACCCAAGAGACCAAAGGGAAGCGTGCATACATTGTTTGGGATGCACCGGAGAAGAGCAATGAATCATCTTCAAGTAGCTCCGGTGATGAAAATGCAAACCTTTGTCTCATGGCCAAGAACAATCATGAGTCCTCATCAAGAGCTAATCATGGCATGAGTGAAAGTGATGATGAGGTAACCTCTAGTTCTTCTTGTTCCTCTTCAAACTCCATTTCATATGATGATTTGCAAGAAGCCTACAATGAAATGTTAATTCAATTTAAAAGGCTTGCTAAAATTAATAAAGAAAAAGGAAAGAAAATTTTGGAGTTTCAACATGAAATTGATGAATTGCAAAAATCTATAAATGAGTTGAAACTTCAAAATGAATCCTTGGAACTTATTAATTCTAGTCATCAAAGTGATTGTGCAAATCATGAGGAAATTATCACTTCATGTGAGAGATGTGATGATCTTGAAAAAGAAGTGAAAGAGTTGAAAAACAAACTCACAATCTCACATAGTGATAGAAACCTCAACCGGTTGTTGAACTCTCAAAGACATAATCACAACAAAACCGGTTTAGGATATGTTCATAAAAAGGACAAAAAGTACAAGGTGGTTGGAACATTTTCTAAGAAAAACTCATCAAAGAGACCAACTTGTACTTATTGTGGAAAAGTTGGACATATCAACATTGAGTGCCATATTAAGAAGTTTGAAATGAATAAGGGCACTTATATGTGGATTAAGAAGGGAGAAAGTCCCAACACTAACCCTAAGGGACCCAACATTGTTTGGGTACCCAAAATGAAAAGGTGATTTCATTTTGTAGGTGTGCCTTCGAACGGGAAAACAATTGTGGTATCTTGATAGTGGATGTTCGAAGCACATGACGGGAGATAAGCGGCACTTCATTGAGCTTACTCCAAAGGAAAAGGGTTATGTCACTTATGGGGACAACAACAAAGGCAAAATCCTTGGTATTGGTAAAATCGGAAACTCTTCAAACTTGATTATTGATAATGTGCTCTATGTTCAAGGATTAGAACATAATCTCTTGAGCATAAGCCAATTATGTGATGTTGGTAATCATGTAGTTTTTACCTCTACCCATTGCCTCATTAAAAGTGACAAAGATGAATCAATCAAATTTGTTGGTAGAAGGTCAAATAATACTTACTTAGTTGATTTGAACAAAGTCACTTCTTTGGTCTCTACTTGTTTAGTGAGCAAAGAAAATGACACTTGGTTATGGCATCGTAGGACCGCTCATATTAATGTAAACCAATTGAAGAAAATACAATCTAAAGATCTAGTAGTTGGTTTACCAAAGCTAAATTTTTCTATTGAAGGTGTTTGTTCCCCTTGCAAGAAATGTAAACAAACTAAAAACACCTTTGGATCAAAAATGGTGATGTCCACATCAAGGCCATTAGAAATGCTTCATATGGACTTGTTTGGACCATCACAAGTAAAAAGCTTTGGTGGCAACTATTATGCATTGGTGATTGTTGATGACTTCTCTAGGTTTACTTGGACTTTATTTTTAACTACTAAGAGTGAGACCTACAAATCTTTTAAACATCATGTCAAACTTTTGCAAAACCAAGTGAATCAAAAAGTAATTATTATTCGTACCGATCATGGTGGTGAATTCGAAAACCACAAATTTGATAGATTTTGTGCTAAAAATGGTATTGAGCATCAATTCTCCGCACCAAGGACTCCGGAACAAAACGGAGTGGTAGAGCGGAAAAATAGGGTGCTAGAGGAACTTGCTAGAACCATGTTAAATGATTCTCAAGTACCTCAATATTTTTGGGCCGATGCCGTCAATACGGCTTGTTATGTTTTAAATCGTATTTTGATAAGGCCCTCTTTGGATAAAACCCCCTATGAACTTTACAAGGGAAGAAAGCCAAATATATCTCATTTTCATGTCTTCGGATGCCAAGTTTTTGTTTTAAATAATGGAAAAGAACACCTTGGCAAGTTTGATTCCAAATCCGATGAAGGCATATTTTTAGGCTATTCTTCTCATAGTAAAGCTTATAGAATTTTCAATAAAAGAACTTTAACTATTGAGGAATCAATTCATGTGGTTTTTAATGAGTCTTCAAAAGAAGATAGTGTTTTATGTGATGCTAGTGAAGATGGCATTGACTTTTCAAAAGAAGAAAAAGAGAGAGAGAAATCAAAAGTTGATGAAGGAGAGTTCTTCCTAGGCTTACAAATAAAGCAAGTCAAGGAGGGGATATTTGTGCATCAAGGGAAATATTGCAAAGAGCTCCTTGAGAAATTCGGATTGGACAAGTGCAAGGAAGCCTACACTCCAATGAGCACATCATGCTACCTAGACAAGGATGAACAAGGTACACCGGTTGATGTTAGTAAGTATAGGGGTATGATAGGTAGTCTCCTATATCTCACTGCATCTAGACCGGATATTATGTTTAGTGTATGCATGTGTGCTAGATTTCAAGCTAATCCTAAAGAATCTCACCTATCCGCAGTTAAACATATATTTAAGTATCTAAAAGGAACAATTAACACTGGTTTATGGTATCCTGCTGATGCCAATCTTTGTTTAGTTGGTTACTCGGATTCCGACTTCGCGGGATGCAAGCTTGATCGCAAAAGCACCAGTGGTACTTGCCATTTCTTGGGAAGTTCATTGGTGTCATGGTTTTCTAAAAAGCAAGCTTGTGTCGCTCTTTCTACCGCCGAAGCGGAATATATCGCAGCCGGTAGTTGTTGTGCTCAACTGTTATGGATGAAACAACAATTATCGGATTTTGGTTTGAAACTTGAAAATATTCCGATTAGATGCGATAACACGAGTGCAATCAATTTGACTAAGAATCCGGTGTATCACTCAAGAACTAAACACATTGAAATAAGACATCATTTTTTAAGAGATCATGTACAAAAGGGTGATTGCACAATTGAATTTGTTAGTACCACAAATCAATTAGCCGACATTTTTACAAAACCTCTACCAAGGGACACCTTTTATCATATTAGGAGAGAACTTGGTATTTTAGATGAAGCTAATATAGGCTAATTGCATTGTGTGTCATTTTTGGAAAATCACCATATTAGTCTTACTCTAATGTGTTATTGATTCTTAGTTAAATTGTCCTTGATGATATTTGAAATTGTATATGTTAATTGTGTGTGATTCTGTACTGTATTCCAAGTTGGTTGTGAAGCATTTGTGTTTGATTTGTGTTTGGTCCTTTAAAACTGTGTTTTTACTCTCTGTTCTGTCAAAATACTCGAGTTTTTCCACAAACACTCGAGTATTTTAATTCAAAATTAAATCAGTTTTAAATTGAAAAAGTTTTTAATCAGGGTCTGATAAAAATATTCGAGTGTTTCTCAAAACACTCGAGTCTTTATTAAAATACTCGAGTGTTTTTCAAAACACTCGAGTCTTTCGAAACCCCCAATTTTTGAACTTTCAGACCAAACTCGAGTATTTTACAAAAACTCGAGTATTTTGCGTTTTTCCTGAAATTTGATCTTTCGGGCCAAACTCGAGTTTTTCAATTTTTACTCGACTTTTCTGGGAAATCTGGGCTGAGTCACGACCGACTCGAATATATTTTCAAAAACTCGAGTTTATCCTAAAGAACAACTCTAGTATTTATGAATATATTCGAGTATTTTGAACTGTTTATATATACTCTCAGACTCAAGTTTTTGCGACCCTCTTCTCTCTCGGTTTTCTCATATCTCTCTCCTCAAAACTCAGATTTTCCTCAAAGTTTTGTCAAATCTTACTAGTTTTTCATCCTCTAAACTCTTCTCTCGGTTTTATCCTCCGCCAGATGCTCCAGCTCCTTCGATGTTTTGATGATGTTGACCTTTGGATTTTATCTTAGTTTTCATTCTGTTTTTATCATATTGGTCTTTGTTACATTTTCTGTATTTTGAGAACTTGGTGTTTTGAGACTTTGGGTTTCTTATTGCACCTTTGATTTGGACCATTTATGATGTTTTTATGTTAATGAACTTGGTCTTCATTATGATGTTTGTGCAAAGCTTCAGGGGGAGCTCTTTATCGTTATTATATCTCCGTTTTAATTGCATAGTTGGTTATGGGGTTTTCCGATTATGCACCTCTCCTCCCTTGATCTTTTTCTAAATTGTTACATCTTTTTGGCGTATGACAAAAAGGGGGAGAGATATTACACTTGTCTTGTCTTGTCTTGATATTGTTGCACCTAAAATCTCTAATTATGGTATATACTCTGATAATTGTTAAATTCTCTAATACCATAGGCTTGGTGCTAAAATTAAATTGTCATAACATCTTTGCTCAAGCTGAATTTTTAGATAGGTGAAAAGTATCATATAGTGAGGGGCAGTTGCATCTCCAAGTGGATCAAGCTTAACAAATGGATCAAGTGTTAATTATTTTGTCATCACCAAAAAGGGGGAGATTGTGAATTCAATGCTCCTAATTATGTGGATTATGTTTTGATGATGACAAAATAATTAACAAATCATGCCTTGAAGATATTGCAACATCAACATCAACAAGAAGTCAAGAAAAGAAGACAAGTGCCCAATCATTCTCAATCAAATATTAATTGTAAATTTCTAATTTATGTTGAGAGTGGTTGAGAGTGGGTAGAATTAGTTAGTCTCTTCTAGGAATAAATTTTTATATGTTTATTAAGTTGAGATTGACCAAAAATTAATACTTGAGAGGAAAAATAAAATTGAAAAATAATTTTTCCCATATCTGATCAAAATACTCGAGTATTTTGATAAAGACTCGAGTATACACTCGAGTATTTGTAGAAAAACTCGAGTATTTGTGCCAGGTCAGCAATTATGACCGTTAGTCTTGTTCGTGCACCAATTCACTCATGACCGACCAAAAAGACTCGAGTTTTTACTAAAAGACTCGAGTATTTTTGTCCAGTCAGCAAAAATGAACGTTGGAGAAACTCAAAAACCCAATTGAGGGCATTTGAGTCTCATCCAACCCCAAGAGAGAATTCAGAACCTTATTGTAAAATTGCTCTTTGAATTTGTGCAAGAACAAACAAGACAACAAGATCATATTGATTCAAGCTTTCTTAATTTCCTCTTCTCAAGTGTTAATTCCCAAAAAGCTCAACTTCTCACTCATATTGTCATTTTATTCCAAGTTGAGTTTTAGGCCTCAATTCTTACATTGAGCTGTGCTTATTTGTGCTAATCCATTGTGAGATTAGTAATACACATACAAAAAGCTTGATTATTCAAAGTCTTGGATTGTTCCCAAGCAAACCCTAAGTGGCTTAGGGTGTTGGAAGTCTTGAGAGGTTCTCAAGCACAAGACTAGGAGGTTCCTAGCCCGGTGGAGTTTCTTGAAGGGAGTTCAAGGAAGCTTTGTGAAGAGTTCTTCAATCACCGGAATCAAATTGGGGTAGAAATCAAGAGTTTGGTACACTCTTGAAAGGGTTAGGTTGAGTGAGGCCATTCTCAAGCAATCCTTTGTAATTTCTAACAATTTGATTATTAGTAGAAACTCCTAAGTGATTAGGAGGACTGGATGTAGCTCATTGTTGGAGTGAACCAGGATAAAATTGCTTGAGTGTTGGTTTATTGCTTTTAATCTACTTTCTAGCTCAATAGACTTAAGTCATTTCAATCAATTAGGATTTATACAATTAGGTAGCAAGTTCAAGGAATTTTTGTGTTAAAAGTTATTTAGATTACTTGCTATTCTGTTGGATAAGTTCCTGTTTATTATTGAATTGATTTGAGTTAAATTGCTGAATTTTCGTTTCTGGTTTTTCTGCTATCTGATAGTAAAAACTCGAGTATTTCAGAAAAGACTCGAGTTGTTCATCCTGAAAAACTCGAGTATTTCACAAAAGACTTGAGTCTTTTGTTTCTGATTCCAGAAAATTCAGTCTAATCTCCATTCTTCAATTATCAATCGAAATATTTGGTATTAGTGCTTCAAAATACTATTCACCCCCCTCTAGTATTTGCTTAGCCCGCTTGTTGGTTTCCAACAATAGTTACCTTGAAACCTAGGCGGATCATTCCTTCTGAATTCAGCGAACCAATCAACTTTTGCTGGTAATGGGTTCTGGGTTGTTTGTGGCTGCTGATTCATTATTGTCACTGCTGCTGCAACTGCGGTTGCTGCCTACCCTTTCGGTTTGATCTCGGTCGATATGAACCAAGTTGCCTAGAATTTCAACAATCTTGTCAACGTGGCTGCGATCCTCATCCATAGTGTCTAGTCCTAGAGAAAACAACAAGTTAATACCAATATAAGCAAGTAAGTACCTATGTACCCTAGTCATCCATCCTAGTCACTTAACTATCAAACGATTACTCGCTTGGTGAGTAACCCAAAGGAGTAATGAATTACTCCAAGGCCGAGGAGAAACTGCTCTGATACCATAAATGTAACATCCTAAGAATAATTACCCATAATTATTCCATTATGAAAATAGCGACTTAAAAATTTCTTTTAAAAACTACTTGAGTTATAAAAATCTCTGTCGATCGGACAGAGTTTCCTTTGTTTATTGGATAATCCAAAAACTTAGTTTCCTGTAAACTGCGCAATTCAAATATATCCATTTCTTCCAGAGCCAACAGGGCTATAAAATCAAGAGTATGATACATCCACATCATGATTTAGTTTTATCAGAGATAGCAGCAATATGTACAAGTTTTGGAACAATAAAAGTTTTCCCAAAATAATATACTTCCTACCCATAGGAACTGTCCTGGATGACCCAAAAAGATTGAAGCTTTACAATGCTCTTTCAAAAACAAAAACCACAATGTATATATAAGAAACCCCAAAATAACCAGGACAACAAAATCCTGAACAACCACTATCTACTCTCCCTGTGAGGGAGAGTGCACCTGCTCGGTCGGGGGTTGTACAAGCTCAATCTTTGTACCTGTAAAAATAGTAAGGGAGTGAGCATTGCACATGAAATAGGAAAGCAGTTTCTCATTAGACATAATTACCCACTAAGCCAAGCACAATTTATCAATTAGATCATATAACAGAAATTATTCACATACCCACGCATCATGCATTCACATTTTGCAATTCATTTCTGATTCCTAAATTATTCTAATTACCTAACATTTAAAATTCACTTTCCATCCTTTATCACCATTAGGAATTTGCGCACCTGTTAGGTCATTTCTCACCCATTAGGAACAATTTTCACCCAATTCAGGTCATTTCCACCTATTAGGCCACGGTTGACACCCATTAGGACTAAAAACATAGTTTTAACTCTTTTACTTCCACTTGTACTCTTTCTCTTTTACATTCCCTTATTATTTGTGCAACATGATTGATCCATTGGGTACACCCATCTAACGGGTCATTTACGGGGCCTAATAGGTCATTTTCACCTGGATGAGTCATTTGGACCTAATGGGTAACTTGTCACCTAACAGGGCACCTAATGGGTCGGTGTGTCCCAAGGATCAATCATAGCTACAACTTAATCATTTTTCTAACTCAATTTAATTACATTCAGGTTATCTACCAATTTCACATCCATGGTCGATATCAAATTTCAATATAAACATAAAAGCAAGAATTCCTAACATTATACACATTTCACATAACATCAATTACTCACATCATCAAATATACACATACTCAACAAACATTTAGTATCAAGCACATTCATCATTAATACATACAAAATTCCTATACACTCTCTACATTTACCTTTTTATCTCTATACCTAAGTCAAATATCTTATTTCTTCACTAACCTAGGGTTCTTAATAACACCATAAAAACAATTAACTCCTAGCAAGCTCTTATGAACTAATTAGAATCTCTTCCCTAGGACAAGCCAATACCCACCCCCTTACCTCAACCAAGAAGAGGTAAGAGAAAACCTTCCAAGCCCTAGCTCCTAGTACCACCACCAAGAAGTTCCAAAGGAATGAGAGGGAGGAGAGTGATCTTGACTTTCCCTTAACCATAAAAGCGAAAGTGATGGTGAAATGGTGGCACTCCATGGAGTAAAATTCGAAAATTCCATGAGAGATGAAGAGAGGGAGAATTTCGTATGAACACCAAGGAGAAAGGAGGAGAAATGTGCTTTACCTCTTAAGCTTGATGATGATTGATGAGCTTGAAGACGAAGAAGAAAACAACTTGGTCTTGGTGGAATGGAGGGTGAAATTCGTATGGGAGAAGAGAGGGAGGGAGATTGTTGATGATGATGAAGCGAGAATGAATTAAGAATGAGTGTGAGTGTTTTGTTTTATTTTGGTTGGAAATGAATGTATGGCTAGGAATTAAAGTTGCCATAAGAAGATTTCCATTGTGTGGTCCATAATTCGTTTTCCTATTCTTGGCTTTTATTTATTTTTTTTCACTAACTGGTCGCACTACTTGAGTAGTCAGTGTACTACTCGAGTAGTCCTTGAAATTTTATTTTCTGGACTTGCTGTTTGGACAGACTAATCGATTAGTACACACACTACTCGATTAGTCTGACTTGTTTTCTTTTCTTGGTATTTCAAAATGCCATAACTTCTTCGTTATCCGTCGGATCTTGCTCAAATTTTAAAGCAAGCTTCTCTACCTACTAACCTTCATATTAAACGGTGGCATTTAAGTTTTGAGTTGTAAATCTTTTATTTCAAATTTCCAAACATAGGGTGTTTAGCCGCTTTTAACGCCTTTCTGTTCATCTTTCAACCTCCCCTCCAATGCCAATGCCTCCTAAATCCTTCATAGCTAAACAAAAATAATCTTAATCCCTCACCTTGATTATTCTTGTACATAACTATCATTTTCCTAATTTCATCATCATTCTAATTATTTTAAGAATTAAAATTCGGGATGTTACAACTTACAGAGCCACTAACTTGAACTTGGCTTAGTTGCTTAGTGAGTGCAGCTATTTTTTGTTTCATCTCCTTGTTTTGTGTGTATAAGGCTTGTACATCATGAGCTTCTACATCACTCCTCTTCAATAAAGTTCTCTCAGTTAAAGCATGACTGCTGTTGTGAGCCATCTTCTCAATTAACTCCCTTGCTTCACTAGGAGTCTTGCTCACCAATGAACCACCTGATGCAGCGTCTATCATACCCTTGTTGAACATCTTCAAACCATCATAAAACAGCCGGATTTGCATCCAATCCGGCATTGAGTAAGTGGGACACCTCTTGAGCAGTTGGTTATACATTTCCCAAGCTTCATGTAGGGACTCACCGTCTTTTTGAACAAATGCATTTATTTCTTGTCTAAGCCTTGCTTGCTTTGCAGGAGGAAAGTGTTTGTCAATAAACTTCCTAACAAGGTTGTCCCAAGTGGTGATGCTCTATTGAGGTAAGGATAGGAGCCAACTCTTTGCTTTATCTCTTAAAGACAATGGGAACAATCTCAACCGAATGGCCTCGTCAGTTGCTCCCCGAGTCTTGAAGAAATCTAGGATACTTAGAAAATTTGCTATATGCTCATTCGGGTCCTCATGCGGACTACCACTAAACTGTTCCTGCTGAATCAAAGTGATGTATGCAGGCTTTATTTAAAAATTTTGTGCTGCTACAACTGGCCGGACAATGCTGATGGCACAATTGTCCGGATTAATTATTGCATAATCCGCAAGAGTCCTTTCTCCTGGTTGTTCTTCTGCCATTCTCCTTGCTTGTCTTCTTCTCTATTGTTGCACTTGTTTCCTTAACCTTCTAGAAGTGTGTTCAATCTCAGGATCAAATTGTAAATTACATGTGTTACCTGCACTACGCAAGTGCATAAACGCAAGAGTCTAAAGACCAAGGTTAGTTGATCAAAGCGACAAATAATAAATAAGCAAAATAAAATATATAAACAAATATTTACACAAATTTCACCAATAAATAGCAATAAGTACCGAAAAATCGTTAAAATCAAACAAATTCCCGGCAACGGCGCCAAAAACTTGTTGGTTCCTCGACAAGTATACCGAGTCGCACAAGTAATATAGTGATAAAATAAGGTGTCGTACCCACAGGGATAAGTTGAATTAACAATTTTCTTTTTTTGGTAGAATAAGAATTCATTACCACTTGCATATTCAAAAACAAACTAATGGTTCTTACCTCTAATAAGCCACCTTCTAGGAAGGGTTCATAATAGAGGCAATACCATAGACCTTAAACACTTGCCACCTTTTGTGAAGGGTTCAAGATATTTAAGGCTAACTAAATAAAGTTAAAGTTCAATACATATTCTATCTATCAAAGCCTTATTCGGCCACCTCCTAAACTTGGGAATACAAAAATTAATTTTGTAAGTTATTTCTCTTCTAATACTCCTATAAACCTAATCAACTTGCTTCTCTAAATGGTTAAAGGTTCTATTATTTCTCTCTGCCCAAATGTGATAAGATCCTATGGCATATATAGCAGAAACGCACTTCCTTCTAGTCTTGTCCTTGAAGCCATACTTGATCCACCTTGGCCAATGAGCAAACCTGACTGGCCACTTATCCAAGCCAAACCAAAGGCAACACTGCTCTAATAAATCTCTGCTCCATTCACAGTCAAAGAGGAGGTGATTTCGAATCTCATTCATACCATGACAAAGGCTGCACAATGTATTCACTGTCAAGAAAGCAGTCAACCTCTACCTTGTCTTCAACCTGTCTTGAACTACAAGCCAAAGGATGAAACAATGTTTTGGAACATTGATTGAATTCCAGACCAGATGAGCATAAGAGAAGGAAGGTTGCTGGCCTAGCAAAAATTTGTATCCACTCTTTATAGTATACTGCCCATTAGCTTCATGAATCCATATGTCATTGTTAAAACCAAATTGCAGTCTGTCTCTAGCCTTAAGGATTTGCTTCCACTGCCAACTTCCACCAGGTTTAAACTCAGCAGACCAGAAATCCTGATCTTTTAAGTATATGCTGCTTATCCACCTGACCCAAAGGCTGTCCTTTTTGGAAGCTAAGTGCCATACATGCTTTCCAATAGCAGCTTGATTCCAAACACTGCTGTTCTTGAAATTCAATCCACCTTGATGCTAGCTTCTACAAAGATTAGGCCAGGCAACAGAAGCCATAGAAACACCTGCTTCATTAACCCCCACCGAAATTGCCTACATTGTTTTCCAATTCCCTTAATTATAGCTTTAGGAATTACAAACACTGCCCAGTAAGTGTGAAGAGACAGTAAAACAGAATTAATCAGACACACTTTGGCTTGGTAAGACAGGTTCCTAGACTTCCAACTGGCAATTCTTCTTGTAATTTTATTAATTAGAATTTGGCATGTTGAAATTGACCATTTCCTTGCTGATAAAGGAAGGCCAAGGTACCTAAAGGGAAAGCTACCTTTTTGGAAGCCAGTTATTGCCAGTAGCTCATCCTGCTTCTGCTGATTAAGTCCAGCCATAAACAATCTAGATTTTGCAGGGCTTGCATATAAACCAGATCTGTTTGAGAACTCCTGAAGAGCTTGAGTCAATATTGAGACACTTGCTGGATGACCTTTGCAGAAGATCATCAAGTCATCAGCAAATGCCATGTTCACAAGCTTGATGTCCTTGCAGAGGGGATGAAATCAAAAATTCTTGTGCCTAGCAGCATACTACAAGGTCCTAGTCAACACTTCCATAGCTAGGACAAAGATGAGAGGTGAGATGGGGTCTCCTTGCCTCAACCCTCTTTGCCCTTGAAATATCTAAGATCTGTGGCCATTAATCACAACAAAATAAGATGCTGAAGTAATGCAAGCTTCAATCCAGTTTCTGAACTTTTCAGGAAAATTAAATGCTATAAGCATCTCCTCAATGAAGGTACAGTCCAAGGTATCATAAGCCTTCCTTATATCTATTTTCATTAGACTTCTAGGAGACACATTCCTTCTCCCATACAATCTCAACAATTCCTGTGAAATGAGTATGTTGTGAACAATACTCCTGCCTTGAACAAAATCTGTCTGATTATCATGAATTATACTTGGCAAAACAACAGTCAATTTAGCACATAAAAGCTTTGAAATGCGTTTATACAATGTGTTACAGCAAGCTAATGGTCTGTAATCAGCCACATAATTAGGGCAGTCAATCTTAGGAACCATAACAAGACTAGTTTCATTCATCTCACTATGCAAGTTACCTGTTTGGAAGAAATAATTCACAGCCTCACAGCATTCCTTGCCTATATTAGTCCAAGCATCCCTGTAAAATCATGAGCCAATCCCATAAGGCCCAGGGGCCTTATCAATATGGGTAGACATAAAAGTTTCCCTAATCTCCTCTTCTATGAAAGGCTGAATAAGATTCAGCTGCTGCATTTGATTAAGCACATGACCTTCAGGCATCACATCACTGTTCCAACCCAATCTTTGGATTCTTTTCCTGAACAGGTTTTTGTAGAAATTTACAAAGCACATCATAATTTATTGCTGATTTGTGATGACATCACCGTTCTCAGTCATGTTCTTTAAAATCCTATTCCTATATGCTCTCATCTTGATGGCTTGATGAAAAAGCTTTGTTTTCCGATCCCTTGCTTTAAGCCACTCAACCTTAGCCTTCTGCCTTAAGAACATCAGAGCAGTTTTCTGAACACCCATATACTGCCTTACAGTTTCCTTCTTTGCTTCCTGAAGCCTAATTTTTGTTGAGTTATTTGCAAGTTCAGATTGAATCAAGTCCAACCTCAATCTCAAGTCTTCCTCTCTTTTTTCAATTCTAGCAAAATGCTCCTTATTAAGCTTCCTCAAAGGCTATTAAATAAGATCCAATCTCGAAATGAATCTGGACATAGCATTAATTTCCAAGTTCAGGGACTAGATAGCTTCCACAATCACCTCAAAGTCATGGTGCTGGGACCACATGTTAAAATATTTGAAGCTCACCCTCTGATGTTGATACTGAATTTTCCAATCAACAAGGATTGGAGAGTGATTTGATAGACCAGGCTGAAGAAAAACTGTTTCAACATTAGGCCATTTCATGCACCAGGCTTGATTTATCAAAGCTCTATCTAATTTGCAGTGAATTCTATCCACCCCAATTTGCTTGTTACACCAAGTATAATAACAACCATTGTATCTCATGTCCATTAATCCACAGTGATCAACACAATCTCTAAAATTAGAATTGTGGTTTAAGACCACTGAATTCCCTCCTAGCTTTTCTTGTGGCTCAAGAAAGGTGTTAAAATCACCTAGAATCAACCAAGGACCAGAAGCCACAGAATGAATGCCACACAGAACTTCCCACAACTCTTTCCTATCATTCATATAATTAGCAACATATACAAAAGTAACAAAAAAATCAGCAGCATCAATCACAAAAGGCACATGACAGTGCACATATTGAGCAGATCTAGCAATTATAGTGACTGTAAACATGTCCCTCCTCAAGATAACCCAAATGCGGCCAACTGGACTCATGTATAAGTTAATAAATGAACCACATCCTGAAGCAACATTATTCATAGAAGAATGATAGGAATGATCCCTCAATTTATTCTCTAAAATTCCTAATAAGCCAATTCTATTCTTACAAAAGAAGGTTCTCACCTCCCTTTGTTTTTAAGGGATATTGATCCCTCTAATGTTCCAAGCTGAGATTCTATCCATTAGGAGAATGGGATGAACCTTCTCCCCTCTGATTTGCAACCATTCTTTGTTGAGCCCTCCTCCTTGTTGTGACCTGAGTCCAATTTCTTGCATCAGAAGTTGTTTCCTAGGCTAAGTCACTACCAACATCTGATTCCTTCTGCATAATTTGGTTACCAACAGTGACAGCATCACCACTCTGGCCTTGGCTACTGTCAGTAGTTGGACTAATCAAGTCCTTGACTGCTTCTTTGGCTGATTCTAGGTTTTCTACAGGGATAATGCCATTGTCAATGTCCCTTTTCAATTTCAGTTTATCAACAATATCCTCAACATCCTTCATAGATGGCTTATTTTTAACCACCCACTGTTGCTTAACTCCACGCCTACACATTGCAGAGTCATGGCCATAGGCTGAACATTTTGTGCATAGAGTTGGTTTCCACTCATAAACAACTTTCTGTGCAATAATATTTCCCTTATCATCTTCAAAATAAACCTCATCTAGAAGGATTAACTGATCAACTTCAATGAGAACTCTGGCAAACTGAATCATGTTCCTTTCTTGTGTCACCTTGTCTACCATGATTGGAATTCCAACAAGGTTGGAAATTTTGCTCAATGCTGCAGGCCCCCAAAATTTAGTGCTTAGATCAGGAAATTGAATCCACACTAACACACGATCAAGAAAACCCTTCTTTAGTGGTCTTCCTGTTCAGGAAATTGAATCATTGGCTTTTTGTCAAAATGATACACCCCTATCTCAATATTGTATTCCTGGCCTCTATAGTATTGAATCTTACCACCACAGTGCCATCTGTGTTCATGAGAATTTTATCTATGGCATAACTACACCAAGCCTTTTTTATATATTCACTGATTACACTATAGGGGGGCTTGGCTCCAAGTACATAGCAAACCAAGGCATTACTCCAATACTTAACTTCATTCTCCACATTTGCCAACTCAATCTTCTCTACTGACTGTCCTTCCTTTAATTCAGGTTGGTAGAATTGTAGTTTTTCTCCCGCATTCCTCAGCTTAGAGATATCAAAATTGTCCCATACAGAAGTCTTCATGCTATAGTCTTCTTCCTTGTCCTTCACATGGCTTGGTTGTTTATTTATTAGTAAAATTTGAAATAAAATTTGGGTTTTGATAACAAGTCCATGATTTTGTAAATTAAACTTAGAAATTGATTTTGATTTAAAAACTTGTAAAAGGTTAGGGGTATGGGTCATTACCAGGATTATAACAACGTGGTTATGAATTAGAATTCTTCCTAAGTTAACGATAATTCCAGTAAATTAACGAAAATTCAATTCCTAAAGATAATCGCTTTTTATTATAATTTCAAAAACTGCTTAATTCCTTAAGTCACTTTTCAAGAATTATAATTTCATTATAATTGTTGCCGGACTTTCATTGTCATATAATTTTACATAGGTATCCCTACTCAATGTAAAATTACAAAGTTTAATTGAAGGTCAATTCAATTCCCAATTTCCCAATTGGAGAATTGAATCCCAAGTCATAAAATTGCAGATTTAATGAACACAATCAATACACAATTAAACAATTGACTAAAAGAAAGAGAATTAATTCATAATTCATCATTGTTATTTATAATCCATACCAAATCATCATATCCCTATATGAACTCTAACTATCCATAACAAAAATAAATAAATAAAATAAAATAAAATTAAATTAAATTAATAAAATTACATGGAGGATTCTATAGTAACAGAATTGTTACCAACAATCAAAATCCCGCAAGAATTTCTTTGAAAGAGTTTCTTGATCATTGTCTCTCTCCCTCTTCAACTGTTTATTTCTCCTTCTTATATAGGTGCAGATGTTGCTATTCATAGAACAACCTAGAATTAAGGAATGAAATTAAAACAAAAGTTAAAATAAAGAAAAACATATTTCTCTTTTTAATAATTCTTAAGAAGTTTGTTGTAACTTCAATAGCTCCGCTTGGTGAAACGACTTAATAATTCTTCATTTTTTAATTTTTAATTTTTAATTTTTATATTTTAATTTTTAATTTTTAATTTTAATTTTAATTTTTATTATTTAAACATTTTTTTAAACAATTCCTTTGATATTAAACTTCATATTTAGGCCTTAAAATCTAAAATTCATGGCAAAAAGAAGTAATATTAGTAATGGACTTTATTAACAACTAAATGTTTAACATCTAGCTAATACTTACTAAATATTTAAGAAACAAGCCTAAAACCAAATAAAAAGGATGATAAATACCAATAAAATATGATATAAATTTGACTATAATCGGGCAAGCAAATCTGGCAGAAAATAGCTAAGAAGGACTCCCTTTGGATCAAATGGATCAACTCTATATACCTGAAGGATCAGGGGATATGGAATTATGAAGCAAAACCAACATATGGTTGGCATTGGAAGCAGCTTTTGAAGATTAGAGACAAGCTGGTGTCTGGTTTTAGGAATGAAAACTGGATTGGCTCTAATGATGACATCTATATTCTCTGCAGTGGCTATGATTGGTTACTTGGCCCTCAAGTAACTTTTACCATGCACAAGTACATATGGAATTCTTGTTCACTTCCCAAACATTGCTTCCTTTTCTGGTTGATGGAGCTTAACAAATTAAAGACCAAGGACATGATCAATCAGTATGCTCAAGTTGATCCAATCTGCTACCTTTGCAGGGAGCATGATGAGAGTGTCAATCACCTTTTTTTCACGTGCAGTTGGAGCCGTGAACTGGTTCGTTTGATGAATAACCGGTCGTGCTTGGATACCTTATATGTAACTAGGCCTAATTGGACTAGATGGCTTCGGCTTGCATTTAACAGAAACAAAAACAGAAGGCTCATGGTTAGGGGTGTAGCGGTCCGGCAGTCCAGTCTTTGATAGATATTAGGGATCAAACCAATTAAATTGACATGGTCCGGTCCGGTCCAGACATTTTTATGTTCAAAGACCGGATAAATGGTCCGGTCCAATTTATTTAGCTTTTCTTTTTTTTTTTTTTTTTGCTACTTTATTCAAACCAAAATAGGGAGGAAAAAAACATAACTTCACACTGAAAAGGCAAAGCATACTGAATCAATGAACTACATGTTTGATATATACAATTTATAATGTATAAATTATGTGAGAGGAGAGGATATAAGGCGTGAGTTTTTTTTTTTAAGAGAAAAAATTTATTACCAAAACAACAAGGAAGTAAGAGATTTATAACCTGCTGAGTACCAGAAATACAAATTCCAAATACATAAATACAAGCAAAAGCCTTTAGAAATCAATACCTCGTACCTAGTGACCCAATTACCTAATGTCAACAACATTATAACACTTGGTCATTAAATACGAACTACTCCTCATGGTCCATTAAACGAAAGGAAACATAACTACTTTATTTTTTTTATATTTTATAAATTATCGGTCCGGTTCCAACGGTCTCAAAATTTATGGGATCGTGGACTAGACCATAAAAGAACGGTCTAGGAATTTGGGGATCAGACTGGATCACGAGACCGGATCGGATCATATTTTTCGATTCCATCCGGTTCAATCCGACTGGTCTCGCGATCCTGGACTGGATCGCTTACACCCCTACTCATGGTGATTGCAGCATATGCAGCTATGGTTTATCAAACATGGATGGAAAGGAATCGAAGATTATTCCAAGGGAAAGAGCTTCAACCATTCCAAGTCTACAACTTGGTTAAGAGAGTGCTGACAATTAAAATTAGTTTAAAGTTTAAGAATTTTGATAATTGAAAGAATAGAGCTTTGGTAGCTAGAATTCATGGGGAACTGTAATCTTGTTTTTTCTTTTTCTTTTTGCTTGATTGTTTTCTAAATCAAGCATTGGATTGTTCTTGTGCTATATTTTGTTTTGTTGGAATGAAGTTTTTCTTCTAAAAAAACATAAACCCCGCATTAAGAATGCGTAATGGAACGGGACTACTTCCGTTTAGGAAAATGGATAATTGAAACCAAAATAATATCAATAAACGACATTGGTGCAAGGGTACTTATACCACGGATAGTTTTAACAGCAAGTGACTCGAAGTGGCTTTTCAGAAGAAAACAATTCCCAATAAGACTGTGCTATGTAATGACAATAAACAAAAGTCGAGGGCAATCGTTAAAGACAGTAGGATTATTCCTGCCAAAACTAGTGTTTTGTTATGAACAATTATATTTGGTAATATCAAGAGTTACAAAGCCAGATAGACTCAAAATTCTTACCATAGAGCAAAATGAAAATTACGTCTACACAAAAAATGTCGTGTATCATGTGATCTTTAATGAACTGCTTACATGTGATTATGTTTGATATGATGTACCTAGGGGTGGCAATAGGGAACGCCATTCGGGGATTCCCGCGGGGAACGCCCCGTTCGGGTCCCCGATTTCCGGGATTTTTCCCCGTCGGGGTCGGGGATGGGGGGGATTTTTCCCCCGTACAGATTTCGGGGCGGGGAATGGGATAGGTCCCCCCGTCCCCGCGGGGCCCCGTTCCCCGCCTATTTTACATATACACCCTTAGTTTTTAACTTTTATGTAATTAAAAGAATTGGTTTTTTTGGTAATTTCACCTTTCAACCCTAAAAAGTGCATTTTATGATGAGGATATGGATGTTGATGATGAGGTAATATATTATTCGATCACTTTATGATTTTTGCAAATATCTTTCTTTACTGAATTGATGATGGTTATTTTTTTTAGGAGGTTGCAACTCAAATATGCCAAAAGCCATAAACTTGTGTTGCAGCATATTTAAAAATTTGTAACTGTAGTTGAAATTGAAGATATGGGAACTGACAAGGGAGTTGATGTATCATCTCACCCACATTGGTGGAAGTGACTGAATCTATGATGTTTTGTTTTAATAATTATTTTTATTCTATTTCTTAGATTGAATTATTTGACTTTTAATGATTATTTTTAAGTACTATGTATCTTTTGAAAATACTATTAAGCAGGGTTAATTTTATGACGAGTCAAATGGAAGTTACGATTTTTTTAAAAAAATTTCGCGTATGTTTGGGGACCGTGGGGACCGTGGGGAATGGGGATGGGGAACAATTTCTACCCGAGATGGGGTTTGGGGATGGGGATGGGGGAGGAATGAGACCCGAAGATGGGGAATGACAAAGTACCCCCCGCCCTATCCCCGCCCCGTTGTCATCCCTAGATGTACCCTTAACAATAATTCAAGCCAGTATCATTTCCAATATACTGTATGTCTACATTAAATAGCAAACATTATTGAAAATTTGGCAAAAATGTACTCCTTCCATCCCTAAATATAAGACCCTTTTGACATTTTTATTTTGTCCCCTTTTATAAGATCGTATACAAATTCTCAATTCTCAATGACCATTAATTACTTTTTTCCGCAAACACCCCTATTTACTCAACACTTTTTAAATTCACATTGATTTTGATAAAAGGGTTTTATGTTACATAAAAACTCGTGCAACACATGGGTTTGATAACTAATTTATTACTTCCTCCGGTTCCTAATATAAGTATCATTTGACCAATTTCACTCCATTTAAGAAAATTAGTTAATATTGTTAGTGATATCGAAAATATACATATTTGGTATACTTTTTCAAAAGTGCTTCTATAATTATTATTGGAAATCTAAAAAATGTTGAGTAAACATCGGTGTTTGTGAAAAAGAAGTAATTAATGGTATTGGAAATTAGAAATATGACTTACTCTCTTTGTCCCTTAATATAAATCATTTTTACCTAATTCACGCAGGTTAAGAAAAGTAATTATTACTCTCAAATTTATCAAAAAATATGTTGTCATTCCAAGGTTACCCCTATTTAAAATTTTACAACTTTATTCATTTCTCCTTCTATTGTAATTATTACCCTATCACCCCTATGCAATTATGAGGGGTGTATTTGGAATAAACTCTTTAATACTACCTAAATATTCTAAAACGACTTATAAAAAGGGACACCAATGATACCCTAAATTAAGGGACGGAGGAAGTATTATATCAAGGAAAAAAAAGTCTCAAAAAGGCTTACCTTATATAGAACAGGAGGGAGTAGTATTCTTGATTATTCCACAGTCCACACACTTAAACCCTGGCCCCTCCCCTTGTCCTTGTATTCTATCTCTACCTCATAAACCCTAACAGCAACACATAGCAGGAGCAGCCACCTTCAGCAAACGATGGCCATGGACCCCACAGCCGTGAAATCCGACCTCGTCCTTATCCTCGACTACGGCTCCCAATACACCCACCTCATCACCCGCCGCATCCGCAGCCTCAACGTCTTCTCCCTCTGCATCTCCGGCACCTCCTCTCTCTCCACCATCTCCTCCCACAACCCCTCCCTCGTCATCCTCTCCGGCGGCCCCCACTCCGTCCACACCCCCAACTCCCCCTCCTTCCCCGACGGCTTCCTCCATTGGGCCGAGTCCAACGGCGTCTTCGTCCTCGGCATCTGCTACGGCCTCCAGCTCCTCGTTCAGCGCCTCGGCGGCGAGGTCTGCATTGGGAAGAAGCAAGAGTACGGGAGGATGGAGATTGATGTGCTGAAGCGAAAGTCCTCTCTTTATGGGGATGATAAGGTGGGCCATGCCCAGGTTGTTTGGATGAGCCATGGTGATGAGGCTGTGAGGCTACCCGATGGGTTCGAGGTCGTCGCACGGAGCCAGCAGGGCGTGGTCGCCGCTATCGAGAATCCTGCTAGGAAGTTCTTTGGCTTGCAGTATCACCCTGAGGTATGCACTCTCTTCTCCTTGTCCTGCTTTGCATTGTTAATAATATTCGGTGACTTTTCTTTGTTATTTCTATAATGCTGGATGAAGAACTAACCGCCTCATTTAAATCCGAGTCATAACACTACATACTGCAAAATCACATTGACTTTAAGTCATTGCAGGTCAAGTTCAATCAATCAGTTATGGTATGTTTGAGTTTGATTGTTTTTTTGGGGGAGTGTTTTTTTTGTTTGAAATAATTGTATCATTGTTGAATTTTTTTTTTTTTTAGTCAGGAGTACTTGGAGAAAGAACTTTGATTTTTAGGTGGTTTAAGTGCAAATTAAGTTATTTCAAAGGTGTTTAATCTTGATGAAGGGTTGTTTGTTTAAGTTTTTTTTTGGGCTGAAAACTGGTTATTTGGATTGAAGAGAAATTTTTTGATGCTCCCTTCTTTAAATGATATTTATGCACTTTTTTTTTTTGTTCATGAATTTTTTTTTCTAGCATTGCTTTTAACCTCAATTTTCTTCCACTGCAAATAGTCCCACACTAGCCACCCTACTCTGCCACCGTTGTCATTATATCCAGTTTCATCTAAGACTGTCGTTCCACCAATGTGACAACATTATTGAAATCAACAATCTTCCAAAAAATGATAGTAGATGTTGTCATCTCCTATTTACTTTAAGGTCAATGTTACAATTAATCATTATTTGAACTTTTACGTTTAATCATCAAAGTTTTTAATTACTAAATCATTGATATTATGAAATTGGAGCATCGAAACAAAACTAAAAAGGGAGCATCAAAGAATCACCCTTGATTAAAAGCATCACTTGTGATACTTGCACATTTATTTGTTGTTGGTTCTCTTGTTGTATAGGTGACACATACGCCAGAAGGAATGGATACGCTGCGGCATTTTCTATTCGATGTCTGTGGGATTTCGGCAGACTGGACGATGGAGGATGTGTTGGATGAAGAAATAAAAGTGATCAACAAGACTGTGGGGCCTGACGAGCATGTCATTTGTGCATTGTCTGGAGGTGTCGATTCCACCGTTGCTGCTACTTTAGTTCATAAAGCAATTGGTGATAGGCTTCATTGTATTTTTGTGGACAATGGCTTGCTTAGGTGAGAAATCAGGTTTCTTGACCTAAATTCTTAAAGATCTTATATTTGAAACAATAAGGGTTGTTGTGGTGCTATACTCTGAAGCTTTATAATTCTTCTTATGCATACAGGTATAAGGAGAGAGAGCGTGTGATGGAAACCTTTGAAAAGAATCTTCATTTACCGGTTACATGTGTCGATGCTTCAAATCAATTTCTTACAGAGCTGAAGGGTGTAACAGATCCCGAGAAAAAGAGGAAAATTATTGGAAAAGAGTTTATCAGCATCTTTGATGCTTTTGCTCAGGAGTTAGAGCATAAACTAGGAAAGAAACCTTCTTACTTGGTTCAAGGAACCTTGTATCCTGATGTGATTGAGTCCTGCCCACCACCTGGAAGTGACAGAACTCATTCCCATACTATCAAGAGCCATCATAATGTTGGTGGTCTTCCCAAGGACATGAAATTGAAACTTATTGAACCACTTAAACTTCTATTCAAGGATGAGGTTCTTACTTTGATCCATATTAGCTTGTTTGCATCAGCTTGAGCTCTTAGTTTATATCTATCTCTGTATGTGTGTGATGTATTGATTTTTCTAATTTTTATTCCCAAGGTTCGTCAATTAGGGAGAATCTTGGATGTTCCCGAGTCCTTTCTAAAACGCCACCCATTCCCTGGACCTGGTCTTGCGGTTAGAGTTTTGGGTGATGTGACTGAAGGAAATGCCTTAGAAATTCTCCGACAAGTACGTGGAACTTTTGTATATATATGTCTATAACATATATTTTACCCATAAGCCCTAATATTATTTTTTCCAGGTCGATGAGATTTTCATTCAATCGATCAAGGATGCTGGTCTTTATGATTCAATATGGCAAGCATTTGCAGTTTTCTTGCCTGTACGATCTGTTGGAGTGCAAGGTGATCAAAGAACACACTCCCATGTTGTTGCTCTCAGAGCTGTTACAAGTCAAGATGGAATGACAGCAGACTGGTAAGATTTCAACTCTAGAAAACTCTTTTCTTCTGACTGCTGATTGCAGAATATACTTATGTGAAAAGCATGTTTGGTTATGCTATGCTGCTTACCTTATTTTGTACATTTTGTGTTACAAATTCACTAAAATTAGGTTAAATATGCTTTTAACGAACTATTGAATGAAACAAATAAAGTACTATTGAATGAAACAAATAAAGTTTGGTAAACCATGTCACGCAGTTCCCCATTATATGACAGGATATTCTGCTTTTCAATATCAATGCTGGTGTATGTATAGTTGATATGGGGAAGGTTTAAATACTGATGCTAATACTTGCTGGAGTCTTTAAAAGAACTCCTAACCTAAATACATAAGAAAACTCTGAAATACTTTGGATGGAGTGCTGTTTCTTAACCATGTTATCATCTCTTTAAGCTGTATATCTTAAATTAAATACAAGGGGCATTGTTCATGTTAAATATGCTGATGTTGTATTTGTGACACATGTTCTATATTATTCTTTTGGCTTTGAATGGTGTTTCCCTTTATACCATTAGAAATATTTTGAAGGGTGCTTTATCCATTAGAGTTTTAGGTATTGATGCGTATCCTCTGTCACGGTACTTGGTAGTAACTGTATCATGAAATATCTTCCAGGTACTACTTCGAGCACAAGTTCCTTGACGATGTTTCACGAAAAATCTGTAATGGTGTCCGAGGTGTAAACCGTGTGGTGCAAGACATTACCTCAAAGCCGCCATCAACAATTGAATGGGAATAATGTCATTTTGGTTTTGTGCTTTATAAAAGTAGTGAGGTTTGGATAAAGTTGTATATGTGCTAAGATACTTGCTATTTACTAGTTTTATTTTCTTGCCTTCTTTCCTTGCTTGCTTAGGGCTTGGAAGGAAGGGAAGTGATTGGAGGCAGCGGGAAATTTTGGTTGGATTGATATGATTCTTGACATTGGAATAGCTACTAGAGTAGAGAGGACCACAACCAAAGTTATTAAATTGTTATTGTAATGATTTTTTCCCATGAATCAATTATATCAATGAGTTATTTTTTTTAAAAGTTTGTAAAATTATTATTATTATTATACACTTCGGAATCTCATGATTTGTGTAATTCTTATTGGTTGTTATATACGCGGTGTTGCATGAGTACGGGTACGAGATATGACATTTTTAAAAAAATTAAAGTATAGGTATGCTTATATATATATATTATTAATAAAAAAAATATAAAATAAAAAAAGGTGAAAAATGCAATCAACTCCTGTATTATATTTTAGAGCCTAATCCTTGCAATTAGAGAGCTTCTCACGAAATGGAGCTCTCACAATGAAAGTTGGAAGATTCAAGGCTTATGGGACATGCCATGTGTCACTGCTAAAAAAAATTAAAAAAAATAAAAAATAAAAATAAAATCACAAGTGATATGTCATTTCAATAATGAAGTGATATGTCGTTTAAACAGTGAAGTGAGATGTTTCAACAGCCAAGTGCTATGTCGTTTCAATAATCAAGTGATATGTCGTTTCAATAATCAAGTGATATATCATTTCAACGATGAAGTGATATGTCGTTTCAACAGTGAAATGATATGTCCTTTCAATAATCAAGTGATATGTCGTTTCAATATAAATGTGATATTCCTATATTATATTTTAGAGCACAATCCTTACAATAATTACAAAGACAAACATTACTCACAATAAAGAGTCATACTTTGCCCAACATTGCGTACCCTATATTATATTTGCGAGACCAAATCGTGCGATCAGAGAACTTCTCAAGAAATGGAGCTCTCAGAATAAAAGTTGAGAAAATAGTTATTGATAAGCCATGCCATGTGTCTTAAGGAATTTCTTAAATTAATTAATAAAAAATTAAAATATACGTATCGCAGCATTTGGTATCAGTACACTGTTCCATACCATTACACTGTTCCAAATGAAGCACTACCAGTATATTGTGTTGTTCCAATGCACTGTTCCAAGTAAACCAATGGTTGCCTTGATCTCTAAAATATATAACAGAGTTTGATTGATTAGATTTATTAATCCAAGTTCCACTACTTCCCATAAAATGCTGACTCGCATAATTCAACCATGGAACATCAACATCACAAGTGCTTTTCTGAGATTATTTTTTCAACCATCAATTCCTCCCATGTATGGGATGATTGTGAGGTATGTTGTAATATATTTAGGGATAAATTATTAAATTCCATTATAATTTTGAATAATTTAATTTAAAATTTTGCTTTCACATACTATCTTTGACATAAAATATGCGTATACAGTCTGGTAATTTAAATTAGGACATTCGGGAGAAGAAAAGAATTTGCTAATTGGATACTGCAGGTTGGTAACGGTACTGCGAAAGGTAATAACGATGGAGAAGCAGATATAGAAATCCCACAAGAATTGCTTATGAAACAATTTCACGATCCTATATATCAATAGTTTATTCAATATATCCTACACGGATAATAATTATCATATCATGAGTTAAAACTGAAAGTTTGAGTGCCTATTAGTTTACTAATAAACATTTACTAATCAGAATCACAATCACAGACATATGTGTAATGGGACTAGATTGATGGTAACTAGATTAAACACCTATGTCATTAAGTAGTAAAGGTAATGACATGCACTGAGAAATAGTGACCAACCATAATCACAAATATATGTAATGAGACTAGATTGATGCTGAGTAGATTACCTATGATAGAGACAAAATATGGTGAAAGAGTCTTCATAATTCCTCACATGGTCATGGACCTATCACAAAGTAAATGGACATTGGCAATTTCCAATTACTTTTTGTTATGCAATCACTGTTAATAAGAGCCAAGTACAATGTTTGACCAATGTTGCACTTATATCTAGCAAATCTAGGTTTCACTCATGTCAATTTTATGTTGTTATCTCACGAGTTAAGCACAAAAATGGATTAAAATTTTTAATCCATTATAGCAACTAATATGACCACCAATATAGTTTGATATTAAGTTTTACAAAACGTGCACCATAACACTAACTATTATTATTTACGAAACGTGCACTATAATTTCAGTAACTATTATTATGTATATATACTGCATTGCTTATATTATTGTTATTATTGTTTTATTATTATTATTATTTACATATACTGCATCGCTTATATTATTATTATTATTATTATTATTATTATTATTATTACCGGTTAATTAGTAACTATTATTTTAAGGGCACTACTTTCATGCAACCAAATTTTGGATGGTTGCAAAACAATCCCTTAGTGGACCAATGTTTGTTTGACAAATCAGTTAATCTGAGCTGACATGGCAGTAACTTAGAACTTCATTAGCTGACGTGTCAAACAATCATTGGTTCATTTAAGGGATTGTTGTGCAACCATCCAAAATTTGGTTGCATGGTAGAAATATTCTTATTTTAATTAGTGTAACATTTTAACTCTGTGCAATGATATTATTCAATATTTACTTTATCAGGTGGACAGAAAAGTTCGTTAAATTATTCGATATTATTCAATAATAACATATGAATTGGTGAATATAAAAATTAAAGCGTAACTATAATTTAAAGAAAAGACTAATATGCGGTGTATGTCCTTCTTTGAATAACAAACAAATGCAATTCAAACCATGTTATCTTATTGCCTTTAGATTTGGGGAGTCTTAATTTTGCGGTTTAGTTGTAAAATATTTTAGCACCATTGGTCACAGACTCGAGTTTATGCGAGGGTTGACTGGTTTGTTGGGGAGGTGTTATCTTATGCGTAAAATTCATGTAGATGTACAATTGTTGCATGTGCATGTGCATCCCCTATATTGTACTTGAAGTTCTATTTTTGTTTCGGTTAAAGCTTTGCATTTTGTACTTTCTTCGTTAGAGGTATTATACTTCTTCACTTTTGGATTGAATTTTTTTTTATCTTATAAAAAAATCTTAAATATTATTAAAATTAAAAAAAAAACAAAATATATATTTTCGAGTCCAATCCTTGCAAAAATTTAAATTCAAAGTTATTGATGATATCAGTTACTTCTTCTTCAATAAAGTCTACCTAGACTATCATGAATTTAATTTTATATTTTTTTAATGCTAAATTGAATGTATTTGATTTTTTGAACTATTTGATTTTAAATAACAAATACAATGACTGATATATATCGTGCATTGAACCAATCATAATATTACAAGAATATTATTACTAAATAATAATATAATTAAAAATATTCGTACAACTTGTGCATTGCATGGGTTAAAAGCTAGCATTATCTTTTTTATATATATACAAGAGTCGAAGATCGAACATCTAACTACTTACTTAAGTGAACATAGACTAACATCATCTGTGATCCATCCCTACATCCACCAGTAATATCCTACCTAATGTGATGATATTTAGGTAAATAATGGCAAATATTCCATAACATCATTTCTCAAAGAAAAAAGCACAATCCAAAAGTGTTGATTACTCTAGGTCGTGTCTAGATTATTAAAAGCATGGTTACTTTAAAGTTAGTGATGTAACCGTGTTCGGTAATTTTTGAGTATCCATACATGTTAGATACTGGATATTGTTGGGACCAAAAATTTGTTTCGACTGAATTAACACGATCAACACAGAGGTGATGTTGAAAGAAAGTGAACTTGTATTTTAAAGTACAAAAGTGATTTCGACAAACATGTACTTGGGTCAAGAAAGATAAAATTTGGACGGAGGAGTATTACAATCGTCCAGAAAGTAACTTAAAGAAAATCAAAAGTCAACTGACAACATTTAATGAATGAGTTACCACATTAGTAGATTAACGACACCATTAATTCTAAGTACAACCACCACATCAGAGAAATGTCTATAAAAGAGACCAGTTCTCATGGCCATTTTTACATGTCTAAGATTAGAAAGAAAGCATGGTTACATATCTAATTGGAAATTTACAACGGTTCGAATTCTGGAAAGAAGTAAGGAAAAAAATATATAAAATTGTGTCTAGAATTTTAGAGCTGTCGGTGTGCGGTTTAGATATGTGAATTATGAAATCTACTTTGGAGGGAGAAGTAAACTTAAGTCCATCCAAAGCACTTTTTCCCTTTCTTTTCTGTTGACTGAGGATTAGATATGAGAATTATGTTTTTTTGTCGAAACAAATATCTCATTAAGTGGAATGCTTCAATCTTTGTAAAGCTTCCATGAGATAGAAGGTAGTTGTTTCGGCCGAGAAACATATTAATGGTTCAGGTAGCTTCAATGGCCTAGAATTAGGTAATTTGACAAACCACTCCTGATTCCCATATCATAAGATCTTAGTTAAGGGATAACTAAGCTTTTAGAATATCATCGTCAAAAGAAAGTGGAAGCAGGAATTCGACTCAAGTAACCCCCAATCGTGTGTTGGAAGCCCCCTTGGTGAAATGATAAGAGATCTACTTAGAAATTTGTTGAAACAGGACATTCAATGATCTGAGCCAAGTGTTAAAGGGGTATAGTAGGAGTAAGGAGGTCAAGGAGCTTGAAGGTGATGCGACAAGACATGACTAAGACCTCCACAAATAATATCAAGTTCAAGTGTCGAAGACCAAAAAACAGTATTATAAGACTCGATAGTTATCATTATGTAGGCAGTTATTTGAATGTAAGGCACAATGATTGTCCACGTGTCAATGGAATAATTATGCAGTTATTTGTCATACACTATCTATAAATAGGAGAATCATTTATGTAAAACAGGTTGACACTTGATTATTCCTAAACATCTCACAAAGCAGATCAATGAAAAACACCATGTAACTTCCCTTTTCATTTCAATAAAAACCTTTACAATTTCAGTTCCTTTACTTCAAGTCTTTTACTTTCTGCATTTTTACATTCAACGTTCTTTTCATTCTACTACTTTTACTACATTTCTTTAAGCTTTTATTTACTACCTTTAAACACATGGAAAACAAGATTACCATCGAAACTTGTCAGAACCCACTCTTCATAAGTTCATCATGTAAACATGGTCCTTCAACAAGCATATGCATTTACCACCTTAAACAGATACGTATCGATTTATCATTATTTAAATTTTAATTTGCATACATGTATGAGTATTTTACCAAGTATGTTGGGGTACACTTTAGATGTAAATCATTCTAAAACTATACTCCTTCCATCTTACAAGGATGGTAAAAAATAGCAAAAAAATTTGGTTTCAAACAATAATTAAAGTAATTAATGAAAAAATTTAGAAATTGCAAACATTGAATTGTGAATGGTTGATCAATGCAAAATGCATTAATTTAATTATTTAATAATTGGCTATTGTTTTAGGCAAACTATTAAATACATGTCTCATTAATTTTTTGACTTTTGCTATTTTTTTTTATCATCAAGGGAGTATATTTTTGCCAATTTTTCCTTTTGTCTTCACACTCATATCAATCACGAGAATACGACATACTCCCTTCAGTCCTTATTATAAGAAAATAGTGCATATATAATTTGGTTCCAAATATAATACTCCCCCCGACTTGAAATATAAGCAAAAAAGAAAAACTTTTTTTGGTTTAAAATATAAGAAAAACTAACCAACTTTCTTAAATTTTATTTCTTTCCCAATGCTACTTTTGTAATGCCCCTATTTTGTTGCCTTGTATATATGTGTATAGAAAAATGATTGAATGACATACAAAATCAATCTATAAATTAACCTACACCACATAAAAAGTGACATGCGTCACTTGCTTCCTATTGATTGGTTAACAAGTGACACATGTCACATTCTTGTGGTGTAGTTTGTTTTGTAGGTTGATATATCATTGCTCGTGTGTATATGCATGAATGAATATGTGCGAATTCGATGCATGACTCTTTGGACAACGAACTTTTGTGATGTTGATGCCTTTTTGTTTCCTTGAACGAAAATCGAATGTTGAAAGTATGTGTATGCTTATGTATGATGTGTGTAGAGTTTTAAAGCTTCAATCAAGTCTCCTCTTCCCTCTAAGGTAAGGAGTGAGCCATTTCTACTCTTTTAAGCTTAGAGATTATTAGGGTTCTTGATAGAATATGGGGAAAATAAAAGCCTTAGGGATTGAAATGAAATTAAATGTTTATTTTGTGTTGTGATGTGTTTAATTAGATAATAAAGGAATTATTTTGTGTTGTTGGTTGATGTTGAGCAAAACCCCTTATTTATGAATTTTGGGAATAAACGATGCTTTATGAAAATTGAACCCCCTTTGTTCTAAGCCTTTTGTTAAACATTTTTAAAGTATTTAAAATTATTTATGAGAGTTTTTGCCCTATTGTTACAATACGTTATGACTTGCTTTGACGTTTTGTCTTTAAGTTATTATTCGGAAATTATTTAATGTTGAGTGCTGAGTTGAGACATA
This sequence comes from Crotalaria pallida, assembly GCA_037953625.1. Taxonomy (NCBI): domain Eukaryota; kingdom Viridiplantae; phylum Streptophyta; class Magnoliopsida; order Fabales; family Fabaceae; genus Crotalaria; species Crotalaria pallida. The sequence goes on along the minus strand of CM075655.1, from coordinate 82,106,739 downwards.
CTTGAGCATGTTGATTAGAAAATGAGTATGTGATGCTCAAGTGTTTGTGAAAATTATAAAATGATGTTTGGTTATTGATTTCAGCAATGCGTTATTTATGTCATGGTTGAATATGATGAAATGATGAAATTGTTGGCATGCTAAAGTGTTTGTGAAGTTAATGAAATAATGTTTGATATTATTGTGAATGGCTAAGGGGCTAAAAGCAATGATTTAATGCTTGAATGATGAATAAAAAAAGGTTTACGTATTATTTTTGAATGAGGCTATGAATGTGTGGTTTAATCTAACTATGTCATTTGTTGGCAATGAGAATGGAATGTTTTAAATAAAAGGGACTTGGTCCTATGTGGTCTAATTGTGAATGACATGCTATTATTTTACTTTGTGCTATGCATGAGTTAATGTGTTTAAAGTATATATCGAAAGTGGAGTGAAATGAATAGCATGAATGTAATGAAGAGAAATGTTTGATGATGCCTTTGTGCAATGACTAAACCATATAGATTATGTAAATATAGTTGGAAGTATGGTAAAATAATCATACTTTAATTTATGCTTAAAGGTTCCCTCCCTAAAAAAAATGCTTGAAGGAATTTTGATGTTATGACATGTTCAATGAATGAATATTTTGGTTTATGGCTTTAATGCCAAATGAGATGAGTTATGAGCATGAGTAAATAATTGAATGTTGAATGCACACATGTATGCATGAATATTGAGTTGAGAATGTAAATTTGAGGCTTGCGCCATGTTGTGCATTCTTTTGGAAATGATATGAATTGATTGATGATGAAATGATATAGTAAATGAGTTATATGGATTATGCGAATGTGGTGAATGTTCATAACTAATTGAAAAGAATAGTGCAAAGAGAAGTGAGATTGGAATATGGCAAAAGGGATGAGTAGCACGATTGTGCTTGATGATAAGAAGGCATTGGGAACGGGAATAACTTTGGACTAACGAAATGAATTTTTAGAGTTGTGCAACAAGCACTATGTGAACTAACCCTTCCCAATGTGGCCTTGGTATCAAACATGAGTATATGAGAGACTCGCTTTCTCAATTGGATTGAAAAAAGAAAATAAAAGAATGGAAACATCTACGGGGCGAAGGAAAAAGAGAAGTATACTACGAGTATACGAAAAAGAGCGCCTACGAGCCGAAATATGAAATAAATCCAATCGAGAACGTAGGGCAAGGTGTCATAGCACCGAATTGAAAAGTATAACTTTTGCCATATTGCCAATGCTCAAGCTTTTTAGCATAATCGCACACATGTGAATGTGAAAGTAAGACGAAATAATAGTATGAAAAAAACATCAAATTAAATTCATCATGACAGTCTAAGAAGATTTTATTGCATAAAAAAACCAAAAGCTTTACCGAGGTATCTTTTTCTTTCTTGACTCTTGACTCTTTTGATATTATTGGTTCAATTTAAGAAAGTACATATGTGCAAATTGATTAGTATGGAGGATCTTTGTACATTTGCGGAAACAATGTACCATTTCATTGTTTTAGTGCAGTGTACCATTTCGCTATTCAAACTGTACATACCATCTCTCTCTTTTTTAAATTAAGAGTGAAGACCCACTTTGATCCCTGACGATTTTGCAAAGTACCAATTTAGTCCCTGACTATTCATAATACCATATTTAGTCCCTCAAAAAAAAAGTTTTCGTACCAATTTGGTCCCTCAACTTTTTTTCACATCAAATTAGTCCCTCAAGATTTTCAGATGTATCAATTTGATCCTTAAAATTGAGGGACCAAGTTGGTATGGAAGAAAATCTTGAGGGACGAAATTGGTATGGAAAAAATGTTAGGGACAAAATTGGTATGAATTTTTTTTGAGGGACTAAATGTGGTATTATAAATTGTCAGGGACCAAATTGGTATTGTGCAAAGTTGACAGGGACGAGAGTGGGTCTTCACTCTTAAATTAAATTATTCAGGATTTAAATTAAATTATTCAGGACACGTAGTATTTCTCATTGCTCTTTATTTTCTCAACTTTTCCGCAGAGATCTTCGTTTCATGAGGATCTCAAAGTTTGGGTTCAAAAATATAATTTAGAGTTTGATAGATTTGATATCCTATAATTACATAAGAATACAAAATAAACTAACGTAGAAATCACAATAAAAAAAACTTTCGTAATAAAATAATAGGAAAATCATGTTAAAAGAAACTTACAGGCAAAAAAAACTTTCGTGAGTCTGGTAGTTTGTGCAGTGAAGTAGCGTAGTGACTGATAATTTATGCATGAGTCTACTTGCTTAATAATCAAAATTTTTCCTTTTGTGCAATGAAGTAGTGCACTGATTCTGATAGTTTGTGTTTTTAAATGAATAGATGTTTTGTTGAAAGAGTATTAATATTAAAAAATGAACAGGTGATTTGGTGAAAGGTTATTATTGAAAGAGTGCATTATTTTAGTACAAAACATTGCATTGATACATTGGTTTTTTTTTAATTTGTAAATTTTCAGGACACGTGACATCCTCATTGCCTTTTATTTTCTCAACTTTTGATGTGGGAGTTCCATTGTGTGAGGAATTTTCTGGTTGCAAGGAATAGACTCAAAAATATAATTTAGAGTTTGATATATTTGATATCCTATAATTACATAAGAATACTAAACAAACTAAATAAAAAAAACTTTCTTAATAAAAAAAATAGGAAAATCACGTTAAAAGAAACTTACATGCAAAAGAAAATTTCCGTGAGTCTGGTAGTTTGTGCAATGAAGTAGCGTAGTGACTCTGATAATAGTCTACTTGCTTAATAATCTGAATTTTTCCTTTTGTGCAATGAAGTATTGTATAGATTTCCATAGTTTGTGTTTTTAAATGAATTGATGATTTGCTGAAAGGGTATTAAAATTAAAAAATAACAGGTGTTTTGTTGAAATGGTATTTAACAGTGCACCATTTTAGTACAAAACATTGCATTGATACATTAGTATTTTTTTTTAATTTGTAAATATTCAAGACACGTGGTATGCCTCATTGCCTTTTATTTTCTCAACTTTTGATGTGAGAGTCTCATTGTGTGAGGAATTTTCTAGTTGCAAGGAATAGACTCAAAAATATAATTTAGAGTAAAGGAGATGCAAAGGAGGCGCAAAGTATGGAGAGATAAGAATAATAAAGACATAAGGGAAAATCCAAAAAAATAGTAGAAAACTGAGTCGGACAACAAAAGGAAATTGCTTTTTGGCCTTTATGATAGATTTTTTGGCTCCATTTTTATTTTTCAAGGACAAAAATATTTCAAGTTTCAATTTTTTCGGTTTCACAAACTTGGAAAGATAATTTCGGTACTACAAAGACGGAATACATTTATTTCATATTTCCGGTTTTGCTAAAACAGAATATGGCGCGGAGCCGGAAAAATTAATAATTTCCGTCTATGTAAAGACGGAATAGGAATTTTCCAATGGCTGAATTCTTCAAAACGTGTATCTCGGATTGCAAGGCAAATGAGACCATTGCAGAAGCACTACACCTCATGAGCCTTAGAACAAACGACTTCTTGGAGAACTACTACACCATGCCTCTGCAATCGTTTTGAATGCAGGTAATCTAGAAGCATATTCTGAGCTTCAGCCATTGCAACCCGAGATACACGTTTTGAAGAATTCGAAGTGGGTGAATGAAATGAAACCAAGGAAGAGACTTTAACAACATGGGTAGCTTTAAAAGTGAGAAAGGTTGAAACTTTGAGAGAAATAGAAGATGGGTTTTGTGGTGCAACATCAAGGGATGGTGGTTTTTGATGAAAGAGAAAAGGGAATAAAAGAAAGTGGTGGTTTTGAATGAAATGGGAAATCATATATTATCAGAGCATTTGAAAAATACCCTTTTAATTTGCAGATAGAAAACAGAATCATGAGAATGGAGAAGGTGGTGGTGGTGAACAAGGTAAGGTAGATTTTGTTGTAGAATCGAAATTACCTTTCCGAATTTGTAGAATCGAAAAAATTAAAATGTTTGGTTATTTTTGTCCTTGAAAAATAAAAATGGGGTCAAAAAATTATCATGAGGCCAAAAAGCAATTTCCAAATTAAAAACCCATGTTTCACTGTATATATGCCTTGTGCCTTGCCTTGCACCATTTGTCACAGCTGAAATGAGCAACTTTGTTGTGTCCTCCTGACTCCGTGTTGTGTCCTCCCTGACTCCGTGTAGCAAGCATTTTACCCAAATTTGTTAAGGTCCTTAGAATCTCATTTGCTTATTTACCTGTAACATTTTTTCTTGATTAAAATAATGTTAGGTAAAGCTGGTTGTCAAATTCGAGAGTCTACGTAAACTCGTTTTGCTTATGTAAACTCGAGTCGTAAACTCGTTTCGCAAACTCGTACGAGTTTACCTAGAAAATTACATATATATTGTAATAATTTGTGACCTATTAATAATCAATATATATAATTTCAAACTTAACATAATAACAAAATATGATAAGATATTATTCGTTCCATCAATATACAAACTTCAAATTCAAAACATAATAAGATAACATATCCGGTATAATTTTAATATCAAACTCGACATAATAATGTTTAACAAAAAATAATGAAAATTAATTATCAATTTCTAAGCAGGTGCTCTTTAGTCAAAGTTACACTTAAAAACACTGACAAAGTAAATGAGTTTTGATTTATGGACCAATCTAAAAAAGTAACACTGAAAATTGAAAAGCGAAGAATGCAGTTTTGCTTAAAAGTTAAAACTTAAAATGATTTCCATAAAGCCACTCATCTTTTCATAATGGTCAAAACTCATAATCAAGCATTCATTAGATTATCATACCAGCTTAATGAAGAAGAAAAAAAGGAAAATGAAAATAAAGGAATAAAGGGAGAAACTCAATAAACAATTACCAAATAAAGGGAGAAAGTTAGAAAGGCGCAGGGCGTGGGGTGTGGAGTGGGCAGGCGTGCGACAGAAGGAGAAGAACTGAACATTGAAGAAGCTTTTGAACGAGAAAGAGAAGAAAAGACTTATTTAAGGGTTTATTTACCCCTAAAGCACAACAAATATGACAAAAATGACCTAGAAGATTTTTTTTCTTTTAAAATATTGAAAAACGATACAGGATTGGACTTTTATGGCTCAAGAATGCTAACTCGCTAATTCGGCCATAAACTCGCGAGTTTACATGAGTCTACCAGTATCCACCTGAGTCTACCCGAGTCATTTCACTCCGAGTTTCCAATAGTTTCAACTCGTTTTCCATAGGTAGATTCGTAAATTCGTAAGTTTCTAAGTATTAACACTAGTTTTTGATAACCATTATAAGATTATAGTTTTGTTTTTTTAAAAAAAAATAATCATAATATAACATATTTGTTTGTCAATGTAGATTATAATATTGGATTATATTTTTGAAAAAATAATCAAAATTTAAAAGTTTCCTTGTAACAGCTGAAGATTAATTTTTATAAGATTATTTTTTTGATCCATGTAATTTTTTCTATTTTATCCTTATCATTCCAACACATTAACTACCAAATTATCACTCCATACCTTTTTTGGTAATTTACTTAGTAAAAAATAATCTTTTTTAAACTATCCAAACAAAACAAATTTGCTTATATTCATTTTTTCAGCTAAGTTACCCAAACATAAACAAATTATAATCTTACCAAATTATAAATTATAATTATAGAATAAATAATCATAATATCATTTCACCAGCTATACCAAACACTTAATAAATAAGCAAAACTTGTCTTATCAGTAGGGTTTTGTTACCTAACAAGTCCTTGTTAATGTATTAAAGATTTTTCTTGAATTTCTTAACAAGTATCCTATGACAGAAAGGGTCACAAATGTTTGCTTTGTTGAAATTTCTGATCAAACTTCGGTGTCCGTATTCTGTGAATGCTACTTTGTTTTCGGTTGGACAATGAATGCATTTTTGTCTTAGCCTTTGATAGGAGTAACAAATTCACACAATGGATCTGGTCAACATACAAAGAGTCACAAATGTTTGCTATACTTACTCTACATCAGCTATTTCGTACGTGATTTGGAATCAAGAGGTTTGAATTGAAATGGCAGGGAACATTTATAGAAGCACATATAGATTCTACTACACCAGAAGGTTTTCATATTGGCAATAGACTCACTCATGCTCTGGTATTGTATGAGTCAAATCTTTCCCAACTAAAACATTCATTTTCACACACAATGTTTCATGTCTACATACAAGTAGTTGTTGGAATTAATGACATTTATTTTAGTCTCATATTGGTCAATTTTGGTAAAACTTGACCGTTTATATTACTTCTTTCTTCTCTACACATTTGCAAATAAGTTATTGGGTTTTGGTAAAAATTTGTTAGGCCTAAACATGCGCGTGCCACCCTTTTTTCTTTTATTATTATCCACGTTTTTTTAAATTGACCGTTGCAAATTTTATGGGTCTTTATTTCATCAGTTTCAAGATAGGCCTGAGCCCCTTTTTATAACTAAATTTTATGGACCTTTATTTCAGCAGTTTCATATAGGCCATGATGGCAATTTATTGGCTATCAATTTTTTGGCTATGGGTGTCTGAGCCTAGGGCTATATGATGGAGCTTCTTCATTATGGTTCATTCACAAAAATTCGACCCCCATTTTTTTTTCCTTCCTCTCTTCCTTTCTCCTTTGTAAGCGATCTAATTTTGTGATCATTCAAGTTTTTTGCCTCGAGCGCACGAGTTAGAGAATTGATGTGCTAACTTTGGGAGCAAGAACCGGTTGGTATAATTGCACATCGGCTATCCGGAAATCTTGTTATTAAGGCAGTGACTTTCACCACGACATAATCATCTTCAACTTATTTTTTCTAACAGTAGTTATTTCATTTATAATATATTTTTCACAAAACTATTAAATTGGTTCCTTAACTTATTTTTAAGTTAAAAATCAGTCCTTTAATTTTTTAAAAAAATAAGTCCGGTAAGTTGTTATTGACCACATGACACAATAAGAAAATAAATAAAAAAATAATTAAACTATTTTTGAGTATGTGACGCCATTCGTTAGGTGAGACGTGCCACTTAACAGAAAGAATTTTTACGGAAAGGATGAATTTGATGGATGACGATTAATTTAAAATTGTTGGTTTTTCTTTCCTTGTAATTTTTCATTTGGACCACCATGGGATTGTTCGGCAATAGAACAACTTCATAATCCTTTTCCACGGCTTCCAAGAAATCTAATGCCTCTAAGAGCATCTTCATCCCAAGTTCTTAATACTTGGGGTTCTGTGAAGAACCCAGCTGAAGAACCAAAGCGGGTTGGAGGGTGCCGACGTGGAGGAGCTTGGCAAGCACAACAGCTTCACCAAGCTCCGGTGATCAAGGTGGGCCCACCGTACGGCGACACAGAGGGAAACAATAAAAAAATTGAATTTAGCCGTTGTTCTTCTTCTTCCTCTGATCAGTTCATTTGTGAATGAAGAAAAAAATTGGGATGGACATTTCCAGAAGAAAGCATTTAGGAAGATGAAAGATCAAATAAAAAAAATTACATCCCAAGTTCTCAGTGTCATCTTCTTCCTCTTCGATTCAGGAGAGAGAAGAAAAAAAATTTAACAAAAAATCACATAAAACCAGAACAGGGGAATACAATCAAAATCATTCTTACAAGAATTGAAATTTAAAATTTTAAAATTGCAATATAGAATGAGAAAGGGGAAGAACAAAACCCTAGACTCCTCTTCTTATTTCCAGATCATGAATTGATGCTGCTCCAAGCACATGCAAGAGAGGAAATCGATGATCCAACCATGATTGAGGGAAAATCGGCCTTCAGCAGCTTTGAGAGCTTCGAACCGTGAGTGATTGGCAGTTGTGAACCGAGGGAGTTTCGAACTGTGAGTGAGTGATTGGCGGTGGTGAACCAAGGGAGCTTCGAACCGTGAGTGGAGGGAGAAGAAGAACTGTGAGTGAGTGATTCGTGGTGAACCGAGGGAGAAGAAGAACCGAAGGTTGGCGGTGAACCGAGGGAGAACCGAGAGAGAGAAGGTTGGCGGTGGAGATGTGAACCGAGAGAGAAGGTTGGCGGTGGAGATGGTTGATCGTTGATGGAGGAATGAGAACCGACACTGATGGAGTGGAGGAAGGAGAAGGAGCGTTGATGGAGTGAAGGAAGTAGAATGTTGGATCTGAGCATTTTTATGCTCTTTGTTTTTTTTTTATCATGTTTTATGAGTACTTAAAATTATACACAAGAGCTTCAAGTAATTAAAAATATAACTTTAGTATGTTCAATATATTCGATAGAAACAATTGAACTATCCGTTTCTATCCGTTGAAATTTTTGGATTCTATAAATATGTATCAATTGTTTCAACAATTCACAAGCAAAATTTCAATTTCTATTTTACCCAAATGGATCCTAATCAAAATCCTTATAATGCTTACTTTAATTTTTTACAAAACCATTCACCTCCCCCAAATAATAATTCCTCTCCAATTACTCCTAGCACACAAGGTAGTAATTCAAACATTAGAAATTACCAAAATCCTCCCCGTTTTCCTAATCCACATTACAATCCAAATTTTTACAACCATCCATTTCCTATGCCATATTACCAACACCCCATGTATCCACCATCACAAACCAATCTCACCATGGGTAATAGAAGTGTTGAATTGATTGAAGAAGAACTTGAAACACCGGGTGGATCAATTTCTTCGTCTCAAGTACCAACATTTTCAACTCAAGTCAGACTGGAGAATATTAATCTTGAAGAAGAACGAGGAGGAGCAACAGAGAAGACAAAAATTCGAGAAAAATTTTCTCCAAATGAAGATAGGCTACTGATTGAGGCATGGATAAACATTTCAAAAGATTCGGTTGTTGGTGTTGATAAAAAATCAGCTAGTTTTTGGGGAAGAATTGAGAGCAATTACAACCAGTACCGTTAGGAGAAGTATTCCACAAGGAGAGTAGTCTAACTAAAATCACGATGGCATAGGTTGAATAGTGCAACCCAGAAGTTTGCTGGATGCTACAAACAAGCAGTAGAAAAGAAGAAGAGTGAGAGCAATCATGACGACATAATGAAAAATGCATACAAGATTTATGCTCAAGATGAAGGCGGCAAAAAATTTGAGTATGAGCATGTTTGTCGTTTGTTGAAAGATGAACCAAAATGGGCTGCAGGTATGTTTGAATGTTCTTCAAAAAGAACAAAGATTTCTGCTTCTGGTGCATATTCGTCATCCTCTAACCCACCAACACCAACAAGTTCCGAGTACAACCCAACATCGCCTAGTCCGATTGGGCAAAAAGCTGCAAAAAGAAAGGCGAAAGCAAAGCAAGGTCAAACTTCGAATCCAAACGATGTTGCATAATTCAATGTGATTTTTCAAAAAAAAAAGTTGAAAGCATGACATATTTTAATCGTGCATTTGATGAGATGGTAAAGGCGCAGCAAGAAAAGATTAAGATAGATGCGGATAGGATGAAGATGGAGGCGGATAGGATGAAAATGGATGCGGATAGGTTGAAGATAAATGATTTGCCAATCCTCACTAAAGATACATCCGCTATGAGTGAGAGACAACTGAGAGAGCATGAGGTGTTGTGCAACTTCATTAGGGAGAAATATGGCTTAGTTTATGGCTTAGTTTAGTATCAACATTATTAGGGAGAAATGTAGCTTAGTTTAGTATCAACTTTATTAGGGAGTAATATGTGTTATGAATTGTGAATTATGTATTATCATTTTCAATTATGTTTTATGAATTATGTATTATCATCATGTTTTATCAACTTCAATTATGAATTATGAATTATGTTTTTTTAAAAATAGCTGTTAAAAAGTAGCCGTTAAAAAAGTAGCTGTTAAAAAGTAGTCGTTAAAAAAGTAACCGTTAAAAAGTAGCCATTAAAGAAGTAGTCGTTAAAAAAGTAGCCGTTAAAAACTAGCCGTTAAAAAAGTAGCCGTTAAAAACTAGCGGTTAAAAACTAACCGTTGTAAACTAGCCTTTGCAAACAGCCCTATATATACTTCAGTCACTCTAATTCTTCTATCATCTTTCAACTTTCATCTTTCCAAATTTCTTCTAATTCTTCTTACATCTCTCAAGTTATTGTCTCTTCTTTCATCTCTTCTAATGGACCCTACAGATCCTTTCAACTTTCACAAAATTCTCAAATGGCATATTGACAATGTTATTAACAATAATAGTGAAGAGGAAATGATGAGGATTATTATTGAAAGGCAAAGAGACGAACAAGCTAGTAGCTCTACTAGGTGTACATGGAAAAGAAGGCACATAGAAAGGAACCGTGAAGAAGGACATACAAGATTGTTTAACGATTATTTCTCTAAACATCCGGTATACACGGATGAACAGTTTCGCCGAAGGTTCCGAATGCACAAGCATGTTTTCTTTCGCATTGTACAAGCCCTTTGTGAGCATGATGAGTATTTTCAAATGAGGGTGGATATACGTGGTAGACAAAGCCTTTCACCACTTCAGAAATGCACTTTTGCTATTCGTATGTTGGCATATGCATCATCTGCTGACAGCCTTGATGATTATGTCAGAATGGGGGAACGCACTTCAATGGAATGCTTAGAGAAATTTACAAGCGGTGTGATCAAGATATTTGGGGAAGAATATCTAGGAAGCCTACAACTGATGACATTCAACGCTTGTTGCAAATAGGGAAGGATCGTGGTTTTCCAGGTATGTTGGGCAGCATAGATTGTATGCATTGGGAGTGGAAAAATTGTCCAGTTGCATGGAAAGGTCAATTTTTTCGAGGTGATCATGGGAATCCTACGGTTATGCTTGAAGCAGTGGCATCAAAGGACTTGTGGATTTGGCATGCATTCTTTGGGGTTGCAGGTTCAAACAACGACATTAATGTGCTGAATCAATCACTCGTCTTTAACGATATTCTACATGGTCGAGCTCCAGAGGTGAAGTACACTGTTAACGGAACTGAATACAATTTGGGGTATTATTTAGCAGACGACATTTATCCGGAATGAGCTACATTTGTCAAGAGCATCCCAATGCCACAAGGAGAGAAGAGGCAATTTTTTGCCAAACAGCAAGAAGGTGCTAGAAAGGATATCGAGCGAGCATTTGGAGTACTCCAAGCTCGATTCGCAATCGTACGTTACTCAGCTCGACAATGACAATTAGATTCACTTGCGCGTATAATATATGCTTGTATCATATTACATAATATGATTGTCGAAGATGAACGAGACACATATGGTGGTAATTTCGATTATTCTGATGTTGGTAACGACACGGTGGAAGAATCTAATAACGCTCGTGACCCTGATATTCAAGATTACCTGCAAAGGAGATTTGCTGTTCGTGATAAAGTAACCCATCACCAACTTCAAGCCGATTTAGTAGAACATGTAGGGGAGCACCACAGGCGTATGAACGACCAAGATTGAAATTTTATTATATGTATTTTTATTTATTTTTCATTTAAATTAATGTAGTTTTTTTAATTATTTTTTTATGTTTTTTAGTAAATTTAAATTATTGTTGTTGAATTATTGGTATTAATTGAATTAAAATTTAATTTTTATTATAATATGTAATATTTAAATAATATGTAAAAAGTAATGTGGGGTAGGATGTGGGGTCCATTCAAGAACCATGGTTGAGTTCCTGGGGTTGGAGCAAAATTGTGTTAGAATTGCTTAAAATATAAGGAAATGTGATATAATATAAAAAATGCTATGAGAACCACACAAAAACCAAAGTTAGTGTTTGGGGTTGGAGATGCTCTAAATATGTCTTCATCCTCACTTCCCAAAGTTCAAAGTTTTGTCCATAAAAATAGGTGGAGCAAATTGTGAAATATTGACTTCACCTTCCATTTCACAATCCCTCAATAATATGGCTCTGTTACCAATTTGTTGGTTTTTTTAATGTAAAAGAAGCAGAAAAGATAGAAACAGGAATGTTACAAAAACAAAAAAACTTAAAGAACTGATTTTTAATTTAAAAATAACTTAAAAAATCAATCTAGTAATTTTGTATATATTTTTCATCATTTAATTATGACATTTGTCATTTTTGTACGTATATCTGATTATTATAACTACATAATTCTGTGACATATATATATATATTTTTTTATACTAACCGGTACCCGGATCAGGTTTACCCAGAATCCGACTCATCCGGTCCAATTCAACTGAGCTCGCACTAAGCGGGGGTTGCTTCATACCCAAGGCTTGAACTCGAGACCAGTTAGTTAAGGGACTGAGCTACCACTTGACCAAACCCACTTTGGTTTCTGTGACATATACTGTGTTTTAAACTTTTAATATAAATATGAGCAGCCAGCAGCTTCCTAAGTATGTCTTACAATAACCATTGATATTTTGTTTTAACCAAGAGATCCAAAACATTTGGTTGGAATAATATACCTAAAATGTTCCATGTCAATGGTCATGTGGAGCTGATGGAACTGATATCACGTAGCAACTGTTTCATGCCATTGATCATGTGGAGCTTTATATGCGTTCACTCTCATAGTAAACGATTGAACGGCACTTTTTGCATTATTACTATAAAGTATCTACTTGATTAATTTGACCAGATACTACTATGTCTTGACACCAAATTAAAAGAAAGATTGGATTTAATATTATGGCCGGCTGTGGAGTTAATGTTTTCCCCCTTTTCCAATTTGTCACGGATCCGTCTAAAGTGAGCAAACTATTGCTTTGACTTTAGAATATAAAAAGACAGAAAAAGGTAATAAATACTGCAAACTTAATTTGACTAAGCATTATTAGAAATTAAATAAATGACATGACTAAAAAAAAGGTTTGACTATGTATGTATTTATATGCTTGAGAAGCAATCTATTTGGTTGTTTTGGTTCCACTTAGGACTTATTTTTTACCAGAAAAATGATTAAGAGATCTACACAGTAATACTTCCACACAAGTCTGCGTATGAGATTTTGATATTTGTAATTTTTTAAATAAAAAAATAAAATAAAAAAAACATGAATGACAATTGTCATAATCTTATGTGTAAACTTGTATGTAGATCATATTATGTGTAAATTTGTATGTAGGTCTCTCTATCTAAGTCTCTCGATTATTCTTCGATTGAGTATATGCAAATCGTATTTACTCTCATATGTAAATGCATTTCATAAATCATAGGAACAATAATTGCTTGGCAAAAGAACAAGTTAGATTGGTGAATGAATTATTAAGGAAAAAGTAGGAATGACAGGGTTATATGACGAAGATAATAAAAGGTTCAAATTAAAACCATGGATCACTTCAGTAAAAGGAAATGACAGTTGTACATTTTTCATACCATATTTTTTTACCAGCAAATGAACATGCAAATAAGTTGTGAACAGTGTGTATGTATATCATGTGGTTAATTAATGTAACTAATAATCGATTATTACAAAAGTAAAAATAGAGTGAAAATATTGTGTGTGCATATCATTGTTGCTTCAGTAAAATAATCTAGGAAAATCATCTTTGATGAATTCATTTTCAATATTACATGCTGCTTTAACGAAGATGTAGTCTCCCAACTGCTTTTATTTTTGACCATATCATATTCAATATTGTCAGTCTCACTATCAACATATAGTCAATTGTCAACTTGTATGTGTTAGGCAATAGTTGTTAATATTATTACACAAAATCTACTCAACTAAGCCTATCTTCTAATATACACCAAGAATTTATAAAATGCACAAAGACTATACTTTTCCTTTGATTTGAAGTCATCAAAAAAATTCTGCAGGAAATTGCACTTGTGACTCCATCAATGGAAATGAACTCTCTATGTCAAGCGGCATGCGCTGGAACTAAATTAAAAATCGTCATGATTTTTTAGGGAAATTCATAGATTCAACACTTGGAAGCCACTCTTTGGAGTGTTTGTTTGATCCTTTTTGCTGATGCAATAGTTGGTCCTTTGAACTGCACATAAAAGAATGCCAAATTTAAGATAGAGTAAGAAAGTAAAATGCATAATATCAGTGGTTAGTTATGTTCTGATGAATACACAACCAAAAGGGCATATCCAAGTGCTCACCTTAGATTTAATTATCAGATAAAGAATCCCATCAGTTTCTGTTGACTGAAGTGAACTGAAATCTAAACCGAGACAGCTAACTGCTTCCATTATTTCTAGCACCCTTCTTTCTCTTGTAGGGCATTTCATTTCAATCATAACTTCATTGCCATTCACAATGACAGTAACATCATCACTAGAACTACCTTTAAGAGCATCTGAATTAATCTCTACTCGTGCCGCATCGATATCTGAAACCTTCCTCTTTTTAATCACTGGCTTCTTGCTATTATCAATTTTGTTAAAATAATTGTCAGAAGTCCTCTCCACCATATCTTGAGGTGATCTTTTAGTTCTAGACTCTATGTCTACTATCTCCCTTCGAGCTTCCAACTCTCTTATTCTTTTCTCAAGCTTTCTTAGGTATTCTATTGCATCATCAAGTATAGAAACTTTGTCATCCTGCAAGAATAATGCACATAATTAATTTGAGCAGTGACATTCAGCTGAGCAAAAATATAAAATATATAAAATAGACATTACCTTAGTAATTGAAGGGACTATTGATCTAAGGGTTAAAAACCTTTCATTTAGTTTTGCTCTTCTCCTTCTTTCTGACAAAACATGGTTCATGCCATTTTCATCTACCTCTGGTCTCATTCCCTCCTTATAGTCATTCTCTTCTTGAGACTCAAGCAACCCCTCCAAGTGCATCCGAGGAACTTCGAATAATACCTTCTTTAATAAACTTTGTTGGTTTCCCGATCTTGGTCTTTGGCAATCCATTGGCCCTCCTTTCTTCCAACTAACAAAGCTTGATTCCTGATGAAAATTTTGAAAATGCATTCCCATGGTTAACTGGTCTGAGCTTTTTAAAAGGGTGGTAAGAACTGTCTGATAATGCCAATTGTCGCTTGGAGGATCTGCTAAGGTCATGTTTGGGTTATCGCACTTTTGAAGGTCTTGGACACAATGATCTTTAGGATTTTCACCATTGGCAACAGAAGCATTTTTCTCAGGACCGGCAAAAGTTTGAGATATACAGTCACTGGAATTCATGGAGTTATGTACACAGTTGCTTAATTCGTCATCCAGAACTTGCCAGCTTTGGACTTGAGAGATGCCGCCATTTACCCTTCCAACCATCAATGCTTCATCTGCTGATTTATTGGCTTGTAATGCATTTGAACCACTATTAGGAGAGGTTGTGTTGAATCTGTTGATCACTTCATTTTCTGCTTCTGCAGTTGGTTTAGCATTATTAGCATTTTGATCAGCAACATCTTCCTCGTTTCTCTTGTTCAGTTTAGCTCTTTCCTTTTTAGGAACATTGACTTCCAGAACATTTAAGAAAGAGGTTCTGATTCGTTGAATGAGACTAAGATCTTCTGGCACCTTCACAAAAATAAATACAATATCAACAACACAATTATGAGGGGGAAAAACCAAACAATAATATTGAACTTAAGAATAACAGAACAGTAATATTGAAGTTAAAATCAAGGGGAAAACTTACCAATTCAGTAGTACCTAGCTCAATAACCCCTTCCATAAATGGAAAGCAAGCCACTGTCTAAAAGTTGAGATGAACAAAACAAAAATTACATATTGCATTAATTAGATTCGCATATTAAATTTGAAACATTTTAGTTTTGGTGGTCGTTACAGTCTTATATGTGCAATGTCAGTACTTTGTTTGTAGAAAACTACATGAATGGTGAATAGTAGAAACAACAGATTTTAAATGGCGTTGCCTTGGTTTTTATAATAAGCTACCATTTAAGAAACTAAGAGTTCTACAATCAAAGCTGATTGTTATTTTTTCTTTCTCCTTTTTTAGGTACATACTATTTTTTTTTTCTCTTTACCTGATTTAATTACTAAGATACATACATATTGTTACATCAGTGCCTAGACCTAACAATACTGATAGACTGGTTAGAATAGCAAGAACTGTTTCAAATGCATCTAAATTTCTTATGGATCATATTTGATAGCACTAAGATAATTCTTGATAACTAGGCGAGATTATAATGTAGGTACAAATGACTAATAAAAATCAGATGATACCTGAATGGATGCACTCTGAGCATGAGAGAAGACGGTTGTTGCAAGCGTGGTTGTGGAACAAAAACCAAACAAATTAGCCATATATTGCAGATTGCGTCATTTTAAGCATGGAATATAGCTGGAGTGTATAACTAAACCGAATTTCAATCAAAAGCAGAAGCAAGAACAACAAGTCAAGTCAAGAAACAGAATCCTACCTTTGCGAGCAGAGAGCGACTAAAAACCATACAATCGGTAGAATTGGCATTGCACAACCAAATAGGTTGGTCATTTGCTAGAGTTCTTCCTGGTAACCTAAAAAGTACAAACACACATAGATCTGAGGATAACTATGACTAAGGTACGCTTCATGCTACACTACCCTCAGCATGGGAAGACAATTAAATAGTCCAAAACATAAAACACACAAAAGAAAATGGAGAGATGAGATATTATTTACCCTTGGCCAATGTCGAATACGAAGGACATGCAAACCAAATAATACCACTCGGTATCTGTGAGATCTTCGGGGGACAGTGTTGCTGAAGGCTTTTTGGTTGCTTCTGTAGTTTTTAGGGACTTGAAAAGCTCTCTCAGTTGCTCACTTCTCTGAAATCCTATTTGGTCAGAACTAAGTTCTATTCCTTGATTTGTTTTCCTAGTCTTAATGTCTCCATTGTAATATCCTTCCCCCCAGCTCAAGACCCTGAAGCACAAAAGGATGTTTGAATCTGATGACATCTAAGCAATAACAAAAAAAAACAGTGATATCAGAAAATTCAACAGCAGGTTCAGTTTTTCAAATGGTTATGTAGTTAATGAATAACACTTTGAGCACAAATCTTGCATGCATATCACCTCACATCAGGCATAGGTAGCAAAAACCAGAGAGTCTAAGTGTGCAAAAAAAATGAGGTAGCACAAGTAATTTTTTTGTTGTGCACCAAGGGTATCCTCTACCCGATAGCCGAAGACTAATCCCCTTCGAGGCGTAAAGATCACCTAAGTGGGTTTTGCCTCTACCAACAAAGCATTTTCCATGCCCACGGCAAGGATCGAACCTCTGACATCATGGTTAAGGAACTCAGCTATCTGCCAACTGTGTCGAGTCTTGTTGGTGTAGCACAAGTAATTAGATGGTGAAAATTGTGCAATTGCGAAGTGATGTAAGTGTGTATGAGTTTGAATTGTTCTTACTTAACTATTCTCCTGGGAAAAGACATGGTTAGAATTGTTGATTTCTTCTCTTTTTCTATTAAGAAGAATTAACATAAACAAAACTTCACAAGCAAAAAAAAAATGCATTCTATGAAGTCTGAGTTTAGTCAAACTTGGCACCCATAATCCACATTTTATGGAGCAATATAGTTTTGAAGCAGAATTACTTAGATATTAAAACTAGAGCTTTGCTATTTGGCACGAAGTATTTGGCCACGAATTGTAACGAATGGGCCACTAACCAATCAGGTAGTGGAAGGGTATGTTTGTATTTTGAGAGAGAGAAACAGTTAACCAATCATAGTTAAGAAAACATGTTCACGAATTCCCATAAAACTAACTCAAGATGAGAAAAATAAACTCATGATATGTTTCATCATATAATATCATTCCAGGTACTGAAAGCATAAAATAATAAACATATTAAAGAAGGGGAAAATTGCAAAATTCAAAATCTAGAGCTAAATAATATGAATGAAACAGTTAGTACCCTGGGTTGGTAGCTGAACCAGACCAGAAGATTGCATAAATCCACTGGATGCTCCTTAAAGCCAAAGCAAGCTGTTTCTTCATGTTCTCTGGAACCATCTCCAACTCCATGTTCTTGTTTTTTTTTGCATATAGATCCAAGTTTCAAGATGAACACACCATGCACTATATGACTTGTATCTTTCTATATACTATCCCACATGATAAATTCATTAACTTGACAACACCATTGTCTTGTTTGCCAGAAATAACAATAAAGTCAAAAACAAAAACAAAGTAGGGTGTGTTCCAAAACTATTGTGATTGTAGTATCAAAAAGCAGGTAGCAGGTTTAGTTCAATTTGTAGTACTGTACTAGATTGATTGAGAATCCAAAAATAAGAAATTGAGTTCCAAAACTAATGTAAACGTTGACCGGAGAGTTTAATGGTTGTCATCACTCATCATGTAGAAATAGCTGATAGTTTAATGATGATACGGCACATGTAATGGTATGCACAGAAATACGTAATATACTATAATAAACAAGTTGCTGAGAGATTTTAATGAAGTTCTCTACGTCCATTCGTTTCATTCTAGAAAAATTATTTATTTTTATATATAAGTTGTTTTATACTCTCTCCCTTTCTTGGTTATAAATCATTTTTATCTAATTCATACAAATTTAAAAAAGTACTAATTATTATCTTTAAATTTATCAAAAAAATATGTTTATCAAAAAAATATGTTGTTATTCCAAAGTTATCCCTATTTAAAACTTTACAACTTTATTCATTTATCTCTATGTTATAATTATCACCCTATTAACTCTATGTAATTATGAAAGATGTATTTGGAATAAACTTTTTAATACTACCTAAATATTTTAACACGACTTAAAAAAAAAAAGACAAAAAATCTACCAAAATAATGTCTTATTATGGAGAGAGTAATTTTTTAAAGAATTGTTTAATTTTTTCCTAAATTACTTTTATTAAATGAGTGTTATTATTAATTGAGTTCAATTTCTAATAAAAAATAATAAGTAAAATGGATAAAAATGAATAATTGATACTAAGTGGATTGGCCTAGTGGAAACTAGCTGGATGTTTATGGACTTCAGGATCAAATGTTCGAGTCCCAGTGAGGCAACAATTCTTGGGGAGGATCCATACCGTTGAGTCAAACACCCGCACAGTTAACGGATTCGAGGTGTATTAGTTGAGCTACAAAAAATGTGAAGTCCAGACACCACCCGTTTTCTACAACAAAAAAAATGAATAATTGATAGACTTTTTTTATCAAAAAGATTGAGTTAAATACACACCTTAATCTCCATATTTTAATTAAGGTTTTATTCGACAAAACTAACTTATAATTGTGAGGTTGTAACTTATACCTGTAAAGTTAATTAAGGGCTATGAACTTGTAGATGTGAGCTTATAGTTGTTTAACCGATTGTTTGAAATAGTGTTGTTCAGCAAAACTAACTTGTGAAGTAACTGAAAGTTATTAAATGATCGAAAAAACATGTAATATTATATTATTTATATTACATTATTTTAATTAATTCTTTATTTATTAAATAAATAGTTAATTAATTAATTAAATTTGTTTCTCTTCTTTAATTGTTAACGATGTAGTTAATTAATTAATTATAACAAAATTATTATATTATAATGAATAATTAATTAAAAATTAAATTGTCACCATGGTAGATAAATCATTTTGAAATTTTTTGAGGGTATAATCGGTATATGAATTATTGAAAGTTAGTTTAGTTTCTTGAAATCTACTTAAAGTATCTTTTTAAAAACTAGCATTCAAAAGCTACAAACTCATTTTTTAAAAGTTAAAAACTTTTTCTAATTTGTTTCACCAAACGAGACTAATAACTTATTAACTGAATTTAAAAACTCTTAACAAGCTAAAAAAACTCATAACTATGCACCCTAAACAAAGCCTAAGTGTTACTTAAAAATAAGAACGAAGAAGTAAATAAAAAAGTAATGATATTTTTCCAACTTTTTCTCCTATACCCTGGTTTATATCTTGATTTTCTTTCTTTCTCTTTATTTTAAGTTAAATTATTTATTTAGAGGTGCCTACAAGCCAGCGAGGAGATTAGTCACTGCGATCGGCGGTGGACACTCCGGTCATGGACAAAAAAAATATTTATTTGGTTCATTACTTAATTTTTTAATATTTGATTGGTCTCTCACGTTTTTTTGGTATAATATTGGTCTCTCATTTTTTCGCTATCAAATTGATCCTTGAGTCACTGTTCATCTTACTTGTCAATATCATATTGGTCCATATAGGATAAACAGTAATTCAAGAAATAAATTGATAATGAAAAGAATAGGGACCAATATAATAAAAAAAAACTTAAGAAACTAATTTAATAATGAATAATAAAGTAATGAACCATATGAATAATTAAGCTATATTTTTCTCATTTCAAACTATCGATTTTTTTTTTCTTTCTTTTCTTTTCTTCTTATTTCTCTCTTCATTATATCTCTTGTACTAAATACAAAATACAGGACTAACATTTTCCAAATAAAAAATGGTGCCGATCATTTTCCGGTGCCGAATTATTCTTAATTTCTTACCAACAAATTTTTGAAAAGGTCAAATACGTAACCCTCACTCACTTCGATGACCTGAGTGTGTAAATAATCTGCAAGTAAACTTTTAATATATTCATATTTATATATAGAATAATGTTTGGTGGACCTCGGTACCAAATAGTATATTGACTTCACGTTTGTGGCTGCAAAGAAAATAAATAAAAAAAAAAAAAAGTTGAAGCCATCATTCCTCTGCCTTTGTAAAAGAGAAATGTTTTAGTAATTTTGTGGACAACAAAAATGTTTTCTTTGTATTTTGGGAATTATCTTGAGGTGAGATGCTCCATGCTCGTATGAATAAAAAAATTTCATGATTCGAGTAACGAAATTTTACAATATTTTCTTATATTTCATTTACTTTTTATCTACATATTGTTTCATAAAAAAGCTCAAAATACAAATGATAATATTCTGCTGGTCCATGTATAAAACATTGTTCGAATAAAAAATAAAAAAGTACGAGATAGAAATAATTTTATTTAATGTTTAAGAAAATTATTAATTTATGTTTTTTTTATTCACGTTATCAAACTATGTTTTTTTTTTTGGTAGACTAGTTATCAAACTATGTTGTACATATAACAAGATGCAATTCTTAATCTAGTGTCTTAAACTCGTTAAATTATTATTCTTTATTTATACTTTACCATGAATCAATTTTTTTAAAAAAAAAACATATACTACCTCCGTCCCTAATTATAAGGCCCTCTTGGGAGATTTCACGTCCATTAAGAAAGTGGAATAATTTAATTAATTGTATTGGAAATGTGAACTTTTGATATGTATTTTCAAAATTACCCCTAATAATATTATTGAGAATCTAAAAAGTGTTAAATAAATAGGGGTGTTAGGGAAAAAAATAATTAATGCTCATTGAAAATTGGTAAAAGACTTTATAAATAGGGATAAAATAAAAGTGTCAAGAGGGCCTTATAATTAGGGACAGATGGAGTATAACACAATAATACACGTAAATCAGCTAATACCATGTCGAACAAAAAAGGCTCAGCACAGTTTGTGTCAGATAGTTGGATTCCTTAATCATGATGTCAAGGGTTCAATCCATGTCGTGGATATGGAAAATGTTTTGTTGGTGGAGGCAAAACTCATTTCAGTGATCTCTACGTCTCGAAGCGGATTAGTCTTCGACTATCGGCTGGAAGATACTCTTGGTGAAAAAAAAAAAAAAAAAAAAGCTAATATCATGAAAGTGGTTGAGGATTTTAATTCGAGAAATAGCTTCCCTCAGCTTCTTGATCATGATATGACTTTATTGAGAAGTGTAGTTACAAATGAGAAGGAGCTGTTTTTGATAAGGGAGATTCCAAAGCTACAGGTAAGGATGGCTTCTATAATGACCTAATTTTTATGTATCTAATTAACAAAATGGAATATTGCAATTAAAAATGAAGAAGGTAAATATTATAATATACTGTATTGTTATTATAATATTTCCATTACATTACAAATAGGTCTCTTTGTTTATTGGATATTTTGGAAACAGTTTACAAGTAGTGTTGGCAATTAGGGCCTGAACACGCGGGCGCGCTCAACTCGCCCACAAAAAATGCGGGCAGGATTTGATTTTTTGGCCCATTTTTCAATTCGAGCATTTTTGGGCAGGCAACGGGAGGCCATCGGCATTTTTTTTTAATTTCTTGATTTAAGACTTTGTTTTTGTTTTTTTAGACTTTATTATCCAATTGCTTAATGTGTATGAATTTTTGAGACTTTGTTAAGACATGGACTTTTCTGTTTTAATGAATTTTTGAGACATCTGTAAGAGTCAATATTATGGTCTATGGAGGACCCCATTTTTTATTTTTTTAATGTTATTTTTTATGTTGTTTTCCTTTTTTTTAATTTGGAAAAAAAATGGGCGATCCGTCTGCTCGCCGGCAAAAAACATGGGCGGGCATGGCATGGATTTGTCGTGCCACTCTAAAATCAAAACGGTTTATCCATGCCCGCCCGTTTAAAATGTGGCCGATTGCGGGCCTAGCTCATGCCCACCCATTGACCCTAATTGCCAATACTAGTTACAAGGTGATTTTCTGAGATCACATAATTGGTTTATAAGTATTGCCAATGCTAGGTATGCAAACGATCCATCATTCTCAGAAATAAACACTAATCCAGCTTGCATTAGAATTCAAATCAAATTATTTGGTTGTACTAAAAACACATTTGCCGTCTGGAATGTCACGAAACATAAGGAGGGTGAGAATAATTCTCACTAGGTAAAAACACGAACTAATGACGTTTCGAGGGATAAGATGTTTTGTAAATTTTTTTTATTATAAGAAAATAATTGTTTCTAATCTCAAACATATTTTCTAGATAACTTTTAGATAACTTGTAATCTAAACATGATATCATAATTTTAAATTGAAATATTAAATAAGTGAAGTTAAGAGTTAATTAAACAAGTAAATCACCAAAAATGTGAGGGCATTGTGTGTTCTTATATCTTTTTACTATGTTGAGTTTTTCTTTTATAGCTATTCCATAGGAGTTCAAATGCTTATCATGCTCTATATTGTCTTGGATAATCTTTGAGAACCTGTCGAAATAATCCCATTCCGAAAGTGATGACGAACATGGCTTTTCACGTATTATTTCAATTCCCAATTAAAATCACCTAGGATTGATTCCTATAGGATCTACGACGACCCTCCTCGTCGTCCCCTGCTTCATAAAGCAATAAATAACCCATGACATGTTCAATTATATTTTTGAATGTTTTAGTTAGACTTCTCAACCTGAAGAATTTAATAATATTGAATTTTACTTTACAAGTATCTTATAAAAGTGTGTATATATATATATATATATATATATAGATATAGATATATATAGTTTGAAAGGACAAATGGGTGTAACCCATATGGTCATGTACCAAGTCTTAAAGACTTGAGAGTTGGAAGTCTAGGGTTTAATGGTGGATTTAAATCCCCTTCTCATCTCTCCATAAAAAAAAAATCAAAAATACTTTTCTTATATATATAAAAAAATATATATATATATAGTCTGTTAGGCTGCAATAACCATGAGTCTAGAATTTTATGATGTGTTATTAGACTGCAATAATCATGTGTACAGAACTATATAATGTGTTAGGCTACGACAACCATGAATATATGATAGAGAAGTATATAATGTGTTAGGCTGCGACATACATGGGTAGATGACATATCAATTATATATTATAAAAAGACAATACCTGTAATTCAAAAAATGTTGAGGTGTCGCTTCCATAGTTTTTTCTAAATTTTTTGTTTTTTTAATAATTAAAAACATTTAAAAAATATTGGTATATATTGTGCGAAGATAAAAATAAAAGAAAAGCAAAATTTTAGGAATTCATTAACTACTTTTTACTAACATGCATTCAAATTTTAAATATTTAACTGATTCTAATATTTAAAAAAAAATGATTCAAATCTTAAATATTAAAAAAAAAATATTGAGATTATACACTAATCCATTAACTACTTTTTTGGTTTGATTCCTAATGAGTCAAAATCAAATATATGCTATACAAAATCAATTTATTCCAAGTTTCCAATTTTATAAATAATAAAAATCCTGAAAAAAAATTATGGATATGTAGATTAAATGATGGAAAACTATTTGATTTTGACAAATATTCCTCAAGTATGAGATTAAGATGGTATAATTTGAAATTGATTTCGAATATTATAATGGTTACGATTTAAAAAAGAAAAAAAATTATCGAAAAAAAATAAAAAAAAATGACGCAATTATGTTATATTTATTTGATTTTGCTAAGATTGTGTATATGATAATGGTGTGATTTTTTTTAGGAATACAAGATTTGAATCAATCAATTATATATATTATAAAAAGAGGATACCTGCAATTCAAAAACTGCTGAGGTGTCACTTCCACATAATTTTGTCCAATTTTTTATTAAAAAATTAATTCAAAATTCAACAATTAATTCCCACAAATTTTGGTTTTAAAAATAATTCAATCTTATAAGATAATAACAACCGAAACAATTGATAAGAACAAATCAATTGATAAGAACAGGTAATAACATAAAAAACAACCGAATCACTCATTACATGTAATTTCGAATTCGGTAACTTAATAAGAAACAACAAATTTAAATTCAAATTTTAAATATGATTAAAAAAATTCATCATTTCAAATCAATTATAAATAATAGTTTACAACTTAAAGTTGAATCAAAAGTACATCCAAAAATAAAAATGGCATATCAACATTTTTCTTTTGGGGGTGGAGTGGGTTGCAAAGTAAGGTGCATTATTTTTAAATAAGATGTGTTAGGTGAATATTGATCTCAGTTTTAGAATTTGAGGAATTGTGGATATATTTATGTTATTTTTTAAGTTCTTTGATCCTTTTCAAATTTTGGTTGTTTGTCTGCTGCAGTTTTTTTTTTAATTTGTTGGATGTTATTATTTTCACAAATTGTGATAGTTTTATTGTCAATCATGTAAATAGAATTAAGATACAATTTTTTTTTTGGCTAAGCTGGGATGCAATCAGAATAAGCATATACTAAGTAGAATGCGAGACGTGCTTCATCTTATTTCAATTATATTCTAATTTTTCTATTTACATTTTTGTTTTTATTATTAGATCTATTCTTTGTGAATATTTTATTTTGCACTAACTAATTTTTTTTCTATATTTACAGAGTTCGGTTGATACAATAGTGAAATAATGTCACACTAGGTCTCAACTATTGATTACACACAGGGTCAATTTTTAGGAGTAAGATTCCAACTATTTTATAAAGGATCCATGTTTAGGAGCGATATTTTTATATCTTCTTTCTTCTCTAATTTTATTCTACACAATTTCTTTTTAGTTTGCTAATGTGTAATATGAATATTTTTGTAGTTGTTTGTTGAGGTGGTAAATAGGAAATGACATTTCAATATTTACATAGTATAGAACAATGAAGCAATACCAATTATAATTCTTTCTTCGTTTTCTATTATATTTAATTTATATTCACTATGTCCCCAAAAAAATGTTGGAAAATTCAAAGAAATTAGTACAAAAATGGTTTGTTTTTTTTTTTTTTGGGATGGATGGAGTATAATAAAATTTTTCTTAAATCATACTATCAATATAAAATTATAATTTGTTCATTACTAATGTATAATTTTTTTTGGGCAATTATGAGGCCAAAAATAATGTATGACATGAAGAGATGGATGATTAATTTACAATTTTGAGCATGTTTGAGATGAATATGAGATTTTTTGGAAGATGTTTTTTTTCTTCAATTTTTTTATAAGTTTGACTTTATAATAAGTTAAAATAAAAAAAAATGTGCTTCTTAATTTTGAAATATTCTCTTTTTTCTTTTAAATATTCTTTTTTTCTTCTTAATTGTGTGGATAATTACAAAAGAGTATTATAATTTAAACAACCAAATGATTTTTTCCTTAACAAATTGATGGATATATAATCATGAGACCATTTTTTTTCCTCAAAAAATTAATGGATAATTATTAAATGTTTAAAACAATAAAATTCTAATATAAATGTTTTTTAAGAAGAAAATAAATATTTAAAACTATCAAAATCAATCATGAATTATATATATATATATATATATATATATATATATATGTCAACCATCAACCATCAATTATCAATCTAAAAAATCAATTATATATATTATAAAAAAAAGAATACCTGCAATCTATGTCAAAGGTTGATAGATCGCTATAGCAAATTTTTCTTTTCAATTTTTTATTTTTTTTCTTCTAATTGTATGTATAATTACAAAGGAGATTGAGCATATCATTCGATTATGATACGACAGATTATGTTCAACAATATAGAGATAGATATTCTATCATAAATAATACTGAAACATAAAAAAAATTAATACCAAACAAAAAATAACTAATAGTTTCAAATATAGACTAAGGGTCTGTTCGGCAAAACTAGCTTGTAGCTGTGAGCTTGTAACTTGTAGTTATGAGCTTCTAGCTTGTAGCTTTTAAGCTAGCTAGGAGCTGTGAGCTTGTAGTTGAGAGCTTATAGTTGTTTAGCTGGCTATTTAAAATAGTGTTGTTTGGCAAAACTAGTTTTTGAAGTAGCTAAAAGTTATTAAATGACCAAAAAGGACATGCAATATTTTATTATTTTAATTTTTTCAATTTTTTTTCTTTATTTATTAAATAGATAGTTAATTAATTAATAAATAAAATATAAAAATTATTAAATTATAATTAATTAAGCCTTAATTAAATTCATTTTTTCTTTATTTATTAATTATGTAGTTAATTAATTAATTATAACAAAATTATTAAATTATAATTAATAATTAATTAAAGGGTAGTAAATAAATTTTAAATTTTGTTTGAGGATATAATTGGTTTATGAATTATTGAAAGCTAGTTTAGTTTCTAGAAAGTTACTTCAAGTAGCTTTCTAAAAGCTAGCTTTCAAAAGCTAGCTTTCAAAAGCTACAAGCTCCTTTTTTAAAAGCTATAAACTCCTTCTAATTTGTGTTCACCGAACGGGGCTAGTAGCTTGTTGACTAAATCTAAAAGCTCCTATCTAGCTAAAAAGCTCCTAGCTCGTGTTGCCGAACAGAGCCTAACAAGAACCCCGAGCGTGTGGTTCAGTGGTAGGGATTGATCCACGCTTAAGTAAGGTCAGGTGTTCGAATCCTGCCTTGTGCATGCAGCAGCGTTAAATCTCGGGGCCAGCTGTCCCACCCATTAGAGGTGCCTACAAACCAGCGAGGAGATTAGTCACTGCGGTCGGCGGTGGACACTCCGGTCATGGACCAAAAAAATATAGACTAACAAGATAAGAAACAACATAATCTCTACTCATGTGGAAATTCAAAATCGGATAAAATTGGATGACAAGATAAGAAACAACTAGTTCAAATTCAAATTTTAAATTTTTTTAAAAAATTTCAGCAATTTCAAGTTAATTATAAATAATAGTTTCCAACTTAAAGTTGAATCAAATGATCATTCGATGATATTTTATCTTTTTATTCTCAACATTTTCATTCTCTCGATTTCACGTTATAGTATTTATTTGCATGAAGCATGAATAACTGGTCTTTTTTTTTAAATAAAAAAAATCGAGCATATAATTTCCCAAATTTTTGTTTTAAAAAATCCAAATTAAAAAAAAGTTAAAGTCAACGATTTTTGGAAAAATACGAGTAATGGATAAGTTTGCTTGATTTGTTAGATTCTACCAACAATTTAATTCCATTTTGGAAAAATATATATATATATATATATAATATTTTGAATTTAAAAATTAAAAGACACAAGTCACACAACTACTTCTTTTATTCCGGTTTTGGATAAATAGAATATTTTGAATTTGAAAAAAAACATTAATTTAATTCAGTTTTGGATAGATAAGATATTTTGAATTTTTTTAAAAAAAATCTTCAATTTCAACAAATTGTTGAAACTGATTTTCTTTTTTTTTTCAACAAATTGATGGATAATTATTAAATGTTCAAAACAAAAAGTTTAAAATAAATGTTTTCTTAATAATAAAATAAATGTTTAAAACTACCAAATAATTGAAGAAAATATGTAAACAAATAAATCAAATAAAATAGAAATTGAATAAATGTTTTGTTAAGAAGAAAATAAATGTTTAAAACTACCACATAATTGAAGGAGATATGTAAACAAATAAATCAAACAAAATAGAAATTGAAGTTCAACAATAGAATTTCGAGTTTGAAAATGGTAAAAAAAAATCAATTATATATTATAAAAAAGGAAACCTTCAAGATAATACTTGATTAGCTGACACTTCTTCATAATTTCCTATATATTTTTTTTAAAATTTATAATTGCAAAAAATAATAAGTTGTTGGAAAATGAATCATAACTGATTAGACAACAACAAATTATGAGAATATGGATATTGATTAGTTCAATTTTTTTTAACCGAAACAAAAAAAAATTATGATAAAGAAGAAATTCATTAAATATCCTTACTTCATATTAATATTTATTTCAAATTTTAAATTTGAGGAAAATATGAAATTTGTTTGTTATTTTCAAAATTGGTTTGTTAATTCAATGTTTCCGGTAACTAAGGGATTTGTTTTGACAACAGAAGTCATCTACTCTTAGAATGAAATAATTTGTGTAATCTGAGTTCTATGAGAATTATGTTTAATTGAAAGTTTGGTAATCAAAACAATTAATCTTAGAATGAAGTTTTTTTCCTAACATTATATTGTTGGTAACGATTTTTACTCTTTTTTTTATTATTATTATGAAATTACAAAAGCTAATATTCTTTATGTTGTATAGATTCTTTACTCTAAAGAATTAATATTAGAATGAAGACAAATGTAAATCCGATTGATTCAATTTAATTATTAATAATCTCATATATAAAATTATGCAATTCAATTAAAAAAATTTATTAAATTTGTAGTTTGAAATAATTATCATATATAACAACATTATGCTATCTAATATATCTGTTCATTCTCGTGCATCGCTCGGGTAATCTAAACTAGTACTTATATAAACGACATATATATATATATATATAAGTGGCAAAAGAAAGTAAAGTTATACTACTTAAACACTAATTGCTTAGAAATTTAGGAATATGGAATATGAATATCTTCATGTCTCTTTTTTCTTGGTGGGGTGTATATATAAATATAGGCACAACTAATAAAGAAAGAAATTCAAAATTAAGTTCAGCTGAAAAACTAAAATTATTATTAGGGTGTACACACATATATGTGATAACGTACTCTTATCAAATAGTTTCTATGGGATATACAATACCCTATAATTAGTTAATCAAGAAGTGAATTAATAAATTAAACTCATAAAAAATTGGAAATTACTAAAGTTGTATTGAGTAATTATACATTTCTTTTTTTTTGGAAAGTAATTATACATTTCTACCACCATACAAACAAAATTAACATATATGAAAACCTACGCATTAACATGGTGATGAACCCTCTGCTAGGGTTTGTGCAAAGCAGTGAGAAAAATGGTGATGAAATCACGGTTCAGGAAGAGGACCTGAAGGACAGAAGTACTAAAAAGATCAAGAGAACTGGTTCTGAAGGGGAGGATGATTCTTGCATGGAAGTTTCAAATGATCATTTTTTGCATGGGGGAAATGGCACAGGGATTACTGGCCATGTTACGTACAAGGAGTCTCTTCTTAACTCTTCTGGTCATGTCGAGGATAGGGAGTTCTTCTCTGATGATGATGATCTCCCTGAAAACCGATGGTATAAGGACAATCCTGCTGATGAGGATGGGAAAGAGGAGCCTTTCAACCCATGTCCTAATATCGAGGTTTCAAAAGAGGAGTTTGATGAGTGGTGTAAACCGTGGAAAAACGCCTTAATCGTGAATTTACTTGGAATGAGAGTGAGCCCAAAAGTTATGGAGAATAAACTTACTCGTGACTGGAGCAGAAGTGGTCCTATCAAGATAATTGATATGCCACATGATCATTATCTGGTACAGTTTGCGGCCGAAGATGATTATAAGCATGCCCTCTATGAAGGACCATGGAAGCTGGCTGATCACTATCTCATTGTTCAGAGATGGAAACCTCTTTTTATGCCTGGTTCGGACTCTGTGAGGAAGATTGCTGTTTGGGTTAGAATTCCGAGGTTACCTCAGGAATTATATAATCCTACTTTCCTTAGAAGAGTTGGAAGAAAGATTGGAACGATGCTCAAGATCGATCAAATGACTTCAATCCATTCAAAAGGTAAATTTGCTCGTATATGTGTGGAGGTGGATCTTCAACGTAGCCTTGTTCCAAAAATCAAAGTTCTAGGTATGGAAATCCATTTGGAATATGAGGGTCTCCATCAAATATGTTTTGGTTGTGGTAAGTATGGTCATAAGGTGGAACAATGCAGTGATGTTGTGCAGAAACAGGATGCCGTTGATGTTAGAGCTGATGAACAAGCCAAGGCGGTGGCTGGTGGATCTAGCGGTGGCACTGACGGCGGTAATTACACAAACGGCGACATAATTATGGGTGATAATCAGGAAGCAAGAATCATGGAAAAGAATCAACTGTTTCTAAGGGATACTCCTAAGTATGAAAAGGAATCTAATGAGCAAATCTCGGTGGAGAAGTATTTTGGCCCCTGGATGCTTGTGAAGCGCCCTCTGAGAAGGAAAGATCAGATTAGGGGAAATCCTAACCCCAAAAATATTGATGTGCCATTAAAAATGTCCGTTGGAAGAAAACCTGTTTTGGCTAGTGGCGCGTCACGGTTTGATGCGTTGAATATTGAGGAGGATGTTGCGGTTAATAATGATGAAGTACCAAAAGGGAATGTTTGTGAGGATGAGACTCGGGTTTTGGTAAGTCAACCCCCTAAAGTGGTCCCCACCATTAAAAACAAACAGGCATCTCACAAGGTGGAGAAAGTTAGAAATTCGACAGGTGGTAAAAATCCACAAAATAAAGGCAAGAAGCTCATCTTGACTAAGCCCAATAACAAGAATAATCTCAACCCATGTGATACAGTGGAGAAAACTCAACCCTCTCTGGTTGGCAAATCCTCTAGAGCACATGTTGATGGTTCCTGTTCGATAAAAAATAAAGGTACTGGTAGTGGATCTGAGAAAACTATCCTGAAACAAAAAGAGGAAGAAATGTTGAGAATGATGAGTTATTATCAGAAAGAAAACAAAAATTTCTGCAATGACATGTTGGTCCATTCGGTGCTCCCTAGTCATGAAGCGGTCGAATTTGTTCAGCAAAGGAAGCTATCCTCGAGCAATCAAATTCAATTGGGTGAGCAGCCTGACCTAGGTAAGTCGACATCTATAGAGGTATGTGAAAACCTTGAGGACACTAAAGAGAGTAGCGTTGAGGATGTGGGGATTAGCGAGCTAGATATGGCTCTTGATACCTGCCTGCAGCCTAGTTCTGGGAACCAACCTCTTCCAAATGTTTAATGATGAACATTCTAAGTTGGAATTGTAAGGGTACAGGAAACAAGTCTCTGCCTGGGTTACTTATGGATCTTGTAAGAATGAAAGGTGTTCATTTCTTTATCCTAATGGAGACCCATGCTAATGGGGTGAAGGCTGAGAAAATCATGAGGAGAATTGGTTTTGATAAGCTCGCTGTGGTGGATAACCGTGGCCAAGCTAGGGGCATATGGTGTATTTGGGATTCGAATTATTGGAATGCTAATGTTATTTCAAAATCTGAGCAATTCATTCACATGGAAGTTAGATGGAATAATGAGGATCCGTGGATGCTAACTGTTGTCTATGGGAGTCCGCATGTCCAGCTTAGAAGGAATCTTTGGAGAGACCTGCGTAACATCTACCAACAAAATCATGGAGCTTGGTGCCTCATGGGTGACTTCAACTCCACTATACATGATTATGAAAGAAAAGGTGAGAGGGGATCAAGAGGCTTATCAGATGGTCTGGTGTTTAAGGAAGTCATCAGTGACTGTCACTTGATTGATGCAGGTTATGTTGGATCTCAATTCACATGGCAACGAGGTACGTTATTTAAAAGTTTAGATAGAGTGCTCTGTAACATGGATTGGCGGATTAGATTTGAACAAATGACTGTTTTCCCCCTTCCTAAGTTCAAATCTGATCACAATCCTCTTTGGTTAAATTTTAATTTAAACTACAATTTTAACAGAGCTAGAAGGCTGTTTCGATTTATGGCTCATTGGCTTATGCATAATGATTTTAGTAATGTTATTCGTAATAACTGGAATAATACTAATGTTTGGAATGAGAGAATAAGTAATATGCAGGATTGTCTTAAGAACTGGAATTCTCATGTCTTTGGGAATATCTTCAAAAAAAAAGAGCTTATGAGACGGTTGAACGACATAAATAGGAGTCTCGCTCAAAATCCGAATCGTTTCTTAGACAAGTTACAGGCTGACCTGTGGCATGAGTATGATAATATTCATCACCAAGAGGAGATCCTTTGGTTTCAGAAATCGAGATGCAAGTGGCTGAAGTTTGGTGACCGAAACTCTAAATTTTTCCATGGCACTACCATTGTGAGAAGGAAGAGGAACCGAATAGAGATGTTGATGGATGATGATGGTAACTGGATTACATATATGGATCAGCTGAAGGTTTTTGCAAGTAACTATTTCCGGGATTTTTATAAAAATGAAGATGTGGCCGTTGAATTCTGTCTCCATGGTGCTTTTCCGCGTTTGCTGGACTCTCACATTTTGAGTTTAAATTTTGAGGTAACTGATACTGAAATCAAAAAAGAAGTCTTCGATATGGGGGCCTTCAAAGCTCCAGGTAAGGATGGTTTTCAAGCTTTATTTTATCAAAGCCAATGGAATACGGTTGGGACTGCTCTTTGTGATCTTGTCAAAAACTGTTTTAGAAATCCTGATAAGATAAAAGATATAAATGAGACCCTTATAACTCTTATTCCTAAGGTGGACGATGTTACGACAATTAGACAGTTTCGTCCTATTAGCCTTTGTAATGTTTCTTATAAGGTCATCTCTAAGATTCTGGCCTCTAAGCTAAAAGGTATTATGGATCATATTATTAGCCCAATGCAATGTAGCTTTGTCCCTGTGCGGCATGGTTCGGATAATATTATTATTACCCAGGAAGTTATTCACACTATGAGAAATCTTAAAGGTAAAAAAGGCCTTATGGCAATTAAGATCGATAAGGAAAAGGCTTATGATAGGTTAAAATGGGACTTTGTGATGGATAGCTTGAAAGATATTGGAATTCCTAATGACCTTATCCGGGTTTTTTGGTATTGCTTATCGACTCCCTCTATGAGTCTTCTATGGAATGGTGAGATTTTAGATTCTTTTAATCCAGGTAAAGGTATCAGACAGGGCGATCCTATATCCCCCTATCTTTTTGTTCTGTGCATGGAAAGACTCTCTCAACTTATTAATGTGGCTGCTAATAATGGGTTTTGGAAACCGATCCAACTGTCTAGAGGTGGCCCTAAATTAACGCATTTGGCATTTGCGGATGATCTAATCCTTTTTGCCGAAGTGGGTATGGACCAGGTTGATTGCATATCGACTTGTTTAGAGTTGTTCTGTGAAAGCTCTGGGGGTAAGATTAATAAAGATAAGATGCGGATTTTCTTTTCTAAGAATGTTCATGCTAATGTGAGGCAAGAGATTAGTGAAGCTTTTGGCTTCCAAAGGACAAATGATCTAGGAAAATATCTTGGAGTTCCTCTTCTTCACAAAAGGGTCTCTAAGGATACATTCCGCTTTGTTATGGAGAAGGCATCTCAAAGGCTAAGTTCTTGGAAAAGTAAGTCCCTTTCTTTTGTTGGTAGGCTTACCCTCACTCAATCTGTTCTTGGGGCCCTTCCGTCTTATGTTATGCAAACCTCTCTTCTTCCCAATCAGGTATGTGATAGTTTGGATAAAATTAGTTGATCCTTTCTTTGGGGAGAGGAGGATGGGAGTAGGAAACTTCATTCGGTTAGCCGGACAAATGTGTGTAAACCAAAACCTGCAGGTGGTCTTGGCTTGAGGCAATCTAGACTGATGAATACTTCGTATATGATGAAAATTGGATGGGGTTTAATCATTGATAAGGATTTTTTATGGGCTCAAGTGGTTAGAAATAAGTATAAATGCGGCACCGATTTGATTCCTAAGGTGATCTCCAGAACCTCGTGCTCTAACTTGTGGAAAGGAGTTTGTAAAAGCTGGAATTATGTAAAAGACAATGTTATTTGGAGAATTGGAACAGGAAGCAGTATTCGTTTTTGGAAAGATTGGTGGGTCCCTCAGGTGGGACTGTTAGACCACTATGCTACTTGCCAGATTGGAGGTTCAGAGGAGGACAAAATTGTTATGGATTTTACTCTCCCTAGGGGCAATTGGGATTCAATGCTTTTGTCAGGTATGCTTCCTAACTCTATTTTAATCAGAATTTTGGCTCTAAAACCCCCTTCTCGTGCAGGTTTTGAAGATCAAATCGCTTGGAGCCTAACTAATGATGGATGGTTTAGCTTAAAATCGACGTATTCGTTGATTGCTGGTTAGGTTTCTTTGGCGGATCATCGCGCTTTTAAGCTAATCTGGAATTGGGAAGGACCACAGAGGATTGGGGCTTTTATGTGGAGAGTAGCCAGTGATGCTCTTACTACAAACATCTTCCGAAGGAAAAGACATTTAACCCAAGACGCTAGCTGCAAGTTATGTAGTTGTCATGAAGAATCTGTGTTACATGCTCTGAGAGACTGTCCCAATGCAAGGATTATATGGAGGAAATTCGTTCATCATAACAGCTGGAATTCTTTTCATACTGATAATATTGAGCAATGGATTGTGCAGTGTCTAACAAAGAACTTGGGAAGAAGTTCGATTCGCTGTTGGAAGGTCACTTTTGGTGCAACTATTGATGCCTTATGGATGCAACAGAATAAGTTCATTTTTGAAAATGAGCCCCTGAATCCTGCAGGTACTCTTAAGCTAATTAACTGCAAAATTAGCTCTATTCTGCAGTCCCTGGATAAGGATAATATGCTAGATGTTTCTGTTAATCATCCCTGTGGTGTCCTTATTCGTTGGGAGCAACCTCCCACCATGTGGATCAAACTTAATTCGGATGGGTCTCTGTTTGCTAGTTCCGGCCTAGCTACCTGTGGTGGCCTTCTTCGTGATGAGAGTGGTACTTTCTTGTGTGCTTATGCTGCGAGATTGGGTCAGTGCAGTATTATGCATGCTGAGCTTTGGGGCGTTCTTCATGGTGTGAGACTGGCCAGTAGTCGTGGTTTTAACAAGATAATCATTGAGGTTGACTCTAGCAGTGCTGTGCATTTCTTGGATAAAGGTTGTCATACTCTTCACCCGTGTGCTCCTCTGGTCCGAGAAATAAAGTCTTGCTGCTTTGGAAGAGAAGTGATGTTCTCTCATATACACCGTGAAGGCAATGGTTGTGCTGATGCGCTTGCCAAGTTTGCTCACAGTCTAGATTTTAATTTCAAAATTTTTGATGTTGTCCCTGATTTCCTTGTTCTTCCCCTGTTAGCTGATTTGTCAGCAACTGTTTTTTGTTGGGGTATTTAGTTTTGCTTTGTTTGTTTGGGCTGTTTAGCCCCTTTGCTTACCAAAAAAAACATAAAGTTTAAGCCTTTCTCATTTAAAATAAATTAAAACCAAATTAATTCAAAAGCAGAAAACATAAAAACATTACAATATAAGAAATACTCCATTGCTTATAGCAACTTGTTGTTGATTGATCCCGCCATTTACAGTAACCAAAATGTATTCGTTCTTTCTTTTTGCTGGAGCACAATATAAGATAGCAAACTCTTCTATTGTAATGGAGTATTAATCAGCTTATATTGTATTAATAAGCTTATAGACTAATTGTTTGTACTCTGACATGGATATTCAAACTTTTTCTACCCGATTTAAGCAAGATACAACCTTTGCATTCAAAGAAGGAAAATTTTACCAAGAAAAATGAATGAAGCTTCACTCTTACAACGTGCCGAATTCCAGAATGCATATTAGAAGTGAAAGGACATCATTATATCTACATTCACAATATTAAAATTTTTCTCAAAATGAAAATTCACATTAATTGATTGCTATCAATTAACAATTATTGCAAAATCATAGTTAGATGCTCTAAAATATTAAAAATAGGAGTGATTAATTTTTTTAAAAATCATAAATATTGATATATAAGATTATATATTATAAATAAAAGATAAAGTTAGCTATCAATTAACAATTATTGCAAAATCATAGTTAGATGCTCTAACATATTAAAAATAGGACTGATTAATTTTTTTTGAAATCATAAATATTGATATATAAGATTATATATTCTAAAAAAAAAGAAATAATTAGCTATCTAAAAATTCTGACTATCTAACGCACAAAAAGATAAAATTAGCTATAAATTAACAATTATTTCAAAATCATAGATAGATGCTCTAACATATTAAAAATAGGAGTGATTGATTAATTATTAAAAAAATCACAAATAATATTTTTTTTTTGTAAGAAAAAATCCATTACCACGAACAAGTTCAAAACAAAACTAAGGCCCTAGCTCCACCTACTTGCCACCTTCTAGGAAGGGTTCAAGAGATAGAACTATGCCAGGAAAAAATCTAAGGTTATTTGCCACCTTCTATGAAGGGTTCAAATAACCAAAGACCCCAAATAACGACTAGATTTTATGCATTACAATTCAAGAGAAATCCTATCAATCAAAGCTGAATTAGACCAGCTTCTAAACCTAGGGAAACATAAGGAAATCCTAAAAGCAACATCCTTCTTAATCAAATAAAAAACTTGTTCAGGAGACAATGACTTGTCAGCAAAGGTTCTCCTATTCCTCTCAGCCCAAACTTGATAGATCACAGCATTGAACATTAAGTAAACACATTTCCTCCTATCTTTGTCATGGAAGGCATACTGTAGCCAACGAGTGCAAGTATTGAATCTATAATGCTAAGCATCAATACCAAGCCAAATACAGCAAAGTTCAACCAAATCACGACTCCAGCTGCAGCTAAAAAATAAGTGGTCTCGGGTTTCTTTAGCAGAAAGGCACAGAAAGCAATGATTGGGAATGCAAACAAACCTTCTCAATCTATCTAAGGTCAAGAGCTTACCTTGAAGGGCAAGCCAGGAGATGAAGCTATGCTTTTGAATGTTTGAACTATTCCACACAAACTTCCAAAGAGGAAAAACAGGTTTCTGCCCAATGAGGAAAGCATAACCAGATTTAACAGTGTAACTCCCATCCACATTATGCAGCCATTGATCATTCTGAAAACCTTGGCTTAAAGAATCTCTGATTTTTAGCAATCGTTTCCAATGTCAGCTTGTTCCTTGAGAAAGACTGCAATTCCAGAAAGACTGATCTTTGATGTAGATTGAATGAATGAATCTAACCCAAAGACAATCTGCTTTGGCAGCCAAGTTCCAAACCTATTTCCCTAGAGCAGCTTTATTCCAAACAGTGTTGTCTTTTATATTCAAAGCACCATTCTTCTTACTACTGCATACCTGACTCCAACCTACTTTAGCATAGGCATGACCCGGGTCATTAATTGAGCCCCATAGGAAAGCTTTGCATCTCTTCTCTATGTTCTTAATGACTGAAGTAGGAATGATAAATATAGATGCCCAATACACATGTAAACTCAGCAAAATAGAATTAATCAAGCAACATCTCCCTTGATATGACAAGTTCCTAGTCTTCCAACTCTGAATTCTTTTGAGAACCTTCTCTTCAAGGATTTGACATGATGAGGCATTCCATTTTTTAGCATTAATGGGCAAGCCAAGGTATTTAAAAGGAAAGACACCCCTCTGAAAACCAGTTAACTGCAGCAACTCCTCTTGCTTATCTTGATTAATCCCTGCCATGAACATAGATATTTTTCTTGATTAGCTTGTAAACCAGATTGGCCAGCAAAAACCTGTAGAGTTTGAGAGATAATTCTGACACTGGCTGGGTGAGCCTTGCAAAACACCATAAGGTCATCAGCAAAGGCCAAATTAACCAATTTAAGATCCTTGCACAGTGGATGGAATATGAAATTCCTGTGTCTAGATGCATACTGCAGTGACCTGGTTAGATACTCCATAGCAATTACAAATAGAAGAGGAGAGACAGGATCTCCTTGTCTAATTCCTCTAGAGCCACTAAGCCTACTGCTTCTGTTGCCATTTATCACAATAGAGTAAGAAGCAGTGGATATGCAAGCCATAATCCATGTAACAAACTTGGAAGGAAACTTTAAGGCAGTCAAAAGTTTTTCAATAAAAGACCACTCTACAGTATCATAAGCTTTTCTAATGTCTATTTTCATAAGACAACTAGGTGAAACCTTTCTTCTACCATACAACCTCAAAAGCTCTTGTGTTATTAAAACATTGTGCACGATGCTTCTATTTTGAACAAATGCAGTCTGATTATCTTGGATTATAATAGGCAACACAGAATTAAGTCTAGTACAAAGGAGCTTAGTAATACATTTGTAAAGGGTATTACAACAAGCTATAGGTCTAAACTGATGTACCTGAGTGGGATAGTCAATCTTAGGGAACATGACTAGATCAGTACAGTTCACTTCTCTAAGAAGGTAGCCCGAGTCAAAAAATTCCTTGATAGCAGCATAACAGTCATCACCAATCACATTCCAGGACTTGATAAAGAAACCTGCTCCAAAACCATCAGGGCCTGGAGATTTGTCTTTATGGATTGCAAACATAGCCTGCTGGATCTCCTCTTTTGAAAAAGGTTTAATCAAATTTATTTGCTGCTCTACTGTAAGGATTCTGCCTTCTGCTATAATATCATCATTCAGCTCACAACATTGATTCCTACTCTGGAACAGATTCTTGTAGTAGCCCGGGAAGACTTCCTCAATTGCCTTCTGATCAGAGAAACTTGTACCATTCTCATCAATGATCCTGGGAACTCTATTTTTGTATTGTCTATGTTTAATGGAATGATGAAACAACTTGGAGTTACTGTCCCCATCTTTTAGCCAAAGAACCTTAGCTTTTTGCTGCAAAAAAGAATAAGCAGCCTGCTTCACTTTCAAATACTGATGTAATATGTCCTTTTCAGCCACCTGAAGGGAAGTATCATTAGGATTCTGCATAAGCTCACCTTGGATCATGTCTAGTCTATTCCTCAGATCAGATTCCTTATTATCAATACTTGAAAATTGCTCATTATTAAGCCTGCTCAGAGGTTTTTTTAGAGCCTGCAATTTCATGCACACTGCATACATTCTGCTGCCTTGATAATCAGAAGACCAGGCTGTTTTAACAATATCCATAAAATCATCATGACCAGTCCACATATTAAAAAACTTGAACCCTGTGTGTTTCTGGGCCTGAGCAATTCCCCAATCCACAATCATTGGGGAGTGGTCTGATAAACCAGAATTCAAGAATTCAGTTTCTGCATTAGGCCAAACTCTACACCAAGCATCATTCACTAGAACTCTGTCCAGTTTGCAATAAATCCTATCAGAGCCAATCTGGTTATTGCACCATGTATAAAAATTCCCTTTATACCTCTTGTCCATTAGCTGGCAGTGATGAATGCAATGACTGAAATCCTGAATCTGAGCTATAGTTATTGGATTTCCTCCAAGCTTGTCTTGCTGATCAAGGCAGGTATTGAAATCACCCGGAATGATCCAGGGGGCATTAGTGGTTGAGTGAATCCCTTTTAAAACATGCCAAAGTTCTTTCCTGTCTTCACTGTCATTAGCTGCATAAATGAAAGTTGCAAAAAAACTTTGAAGCTTCTGCTTTTCTGTGACAAAACAATGCATGTATTGAGAGGATCTGCCAATTACAACCACATCAAACAAGTCTTGTCTCCAAATTAACCAAATTCTGCCAAGTGGACTCACATCCAGATTAATAAAAGATCCCCATCCTGAGGCAATTTTATTCTGAACTATTTGGAAGGAGTTGCATCTCAATTTATTCTCAAGAATAGCCAGTAGGCCTACACTATATTTATTATACCAGGCAACAATTTCTTGTTGCTTCTGGGGATGATTTAATCCCCTAATATTCCATGCACCAATCCTATCCATGGGGAATTTGCTTAGAGGTTTCCCCCTTTTGCAAATCTTTAAATTTCAGATTGTGTTTACCTTTGCTAGTGACCTGAGTCCATTCACCTTCTTCCTCATCCACCTCAATCACCTTGTCCTTATCCTTTGTTTCTAGTGGCTTCAATAAAGAACTTTGTGGACAAATTACAGCTTGCACTGCTTCAGCAGCAGAAGCTATATTCATAGAAGGAATAGTCCCTTCTGCCAAGCTAGCTTGCAACTTTAAGGCATCCACAACTTCTACCTCCTTTTGTGTAGGCTTATTCTTCACAACCCAGACTTGTTTAGTTCCTTTCCCGCACATTTTTGTATCATGTCCATAATTAGAACAATTAGAACATAATACTGGTTTCCATTCATAAGAAACCTTCTGTGAGATAATGTTGCATTTCTCATCCTCAAAGAAAACCTCTACAGGTAGCATGGCAGGATCAACATCAATAAGAACCCTGACAAAATTTATCATGTTTCTTTCTTGAGTTACCTGGTCAACCATAATTGGCACTCCAACAAGGCTAGCAATTTTCCCTAAAGCTGCAGCTCCCCAATATTTCAAGCTTAAG
The DNA here is from genome assembly GCA_037953625.1 of Crotalaria pallida. NCBI lineage: Eukaryota > Viridiplantae > Streptophyta > Magnoliopsida > Fabales > Fabaceae > Crotalaria > Crotalaria pallida. The sequence continues at coordinate 82,066,127 of CM075655.1, read as the reverse complement.
TTTGGAATTGAATCCAAACAGGGAATCTGTCCAAGAAACTTATGTTAACTGCTTTACCTGTCCAAGGTGCTAAGATTAGTGGTTTCTTATCGAAATGATAGACACCAATCTCTAGAACATTGTTCCTTGCTTCCAAGGTGTTGAATCGCACAATCACTGTCCCATCAGCATTCATCAAAATCTTATCTATGTCATGCTGTCCCCAAGCTTTCCTGATATATCCACTAATAACTGAATATGGGGGCTTTTCTCCTAGCACATAGCAAACAATGGCATTCTCCCAGTATTTGATCTCAGTCTCAATATCACTCTCATCAATTTTCCCAATAGAGACTCCCTCCTTCAATTCAGGTTTGTGGAATTTCAGCTTTTCCCCAACATTCCTAAGTTTAGAGATATCAAAATTCTCCCAAACATTAGGTTGCTTTGGTATAGTCTGTGTTGCTGCATCATTATTAGGATTTGCTTCCTCTTCTCGCACATGAGCATGCACATCACCTTGATCATTCATGCCTACAGCCTCACCCTTATCACAAGAGGGTTTCCCTGTAATTTTCTACTTGATCGGTTCCAGTATTCCTAAGACTTCCTCAGCTTTCTTAGGGCTTAAGTTATCTAACTCTATGTCATCAAGCATTGCAAGGTCAAGAGGAATTGCATCCTCAGAAGTAGCTTTCGGTGATTGGTCCTCGTTACGTGATGTAGAAGGTGTTTTTTTGGGTGCCCTCCCCCGTTTCTTAGCCATAGTCAACGGCGGCAGTGGTGGCGGCTAGGTCACCACGAGAGAGAACATGGGAGAGGTTTTTTTGTTTTTTTTAACTCTTATATGTCTTTTTTATTTTTTTTATCATAAATAATATTGATATATAATATTATATATTCCAAAAAAAAAAGAAAAAGTTAGCTATCAATTAACAATTATTGCAAAATCATAGTTAGAAGAAGGGAAAATGATAAGCAGTAGGGTTAAGGAGAGAAATTATATTTACCCCTCAACTTCTCCTATTTTATATTATGTTGATAAGAACAACAACACCTTTAGTATCCTACTCAATGTGTTAATTAGAATTGTATAACCAATAGCATAAAATGAAAAATGCATAAGGTAATAGCTTACGCCTCTAGTGGTGCGATCATACCAATAACTTAATAATTTGGGAGGAATGGGGTATGATATTAAGGGTGCTTTTAGGGACACCTGTGGTACTGACCAAAGAGTGCAGACAAAAAAAAGGTAATAACTTAAATATTACCAAAAACTTTTCTCTTTTTCCCTATCTTTCTTCTTTCTCCTTATGTGATACCCTTATTGACTTTGCTAGCTTTTCATAGAGATCCTCCTGCTTTTATCGCTACAGTAATTTTTTGTTGTGTTGTGTTTGTTATATCTAACTTGTGCTCTTTTGTACCTACGTGGCGAGGTTTTTGCATAAATCCCTATAGCATCTGTGATAGAATAGTTATAATTCAACAAGGTGTCAAGATTTACTTTCTCATGGGTAATTTTGTACCTATCCTTTAATTTCGTTCCTTTTTTTCTTTTTCCTAGACCCTCTACTTAACATGCTTATTAATACTAGCCTCTCTTGTCCAGTTATCATTATTTCTTTCCACGTGTTTACTACGGAGTGCCAGTAACTTTGCATGTATTATACAAAGTGCAATTACTACTAGGTAAATATACCATTTCTCTTCCACAAGCCACATGCATCTCCATTCTCTTAGTACTTATATCATTGCCTTTTTTATGACATAACGGGGCTAAACGCCCAAAACCAACAAAAGGAAACTAAGACCTATGGAAAATCGTTGCTGCAGAATCAGCAACCAAGTACAGGGAAAGAAAATCAGGAATAAACTCAAATACTTTTGGCCTAATATCAATACTATGCGCATAGTTAGCAAGAGCGTCAGCAGCCGAATTGGCCTCCCTGAGAGTATGAGTAAAGATCACATTCTTCCTAGACACACACTCCTTGATCTCCTTAACAAGCAGTGCGCAAGGATGATAGTGGTGACAACCAGCAATATGAAGATGGATAGCACTATTGGAGTCTGATTCTAAAATGAGCTTATCAAAGCCTCTACTGGTAGCAAGACGGGCTCCATGTAGTAAGCCCCAAAGTTCGGCTTGAATGATACTACATGATCCAATTTTCGCAGAAAAAGCAACCATAAAGTTTCCATGATGATCCCGCATTACTCCTCCGCAAGTAGCCAGACCAGTACTGGTAAACAACAAACCATCAGTATTTATTTTGATCCATCCCTCCGTAGGAAAGACCCAGCGCACCTCCCTGCTGCGATCACTAACAACTGCAGTCAAGTTCTTGATGTCACTTTTTAAGGAAGAGATTATATCAACCACCAAATACTTTATTTGTCTGTAGCAACCTTCAGTATTAATAGGCTCATCTTCGAATATTTTCTTGTTTCTTTGCCTCCATAGAGCCTCCAAAACTGTACCAAAAGTCACCCTCCAATGCTGCAAAGTTTGAGTACCCATGTTGGTTGTTAAACAGTCTACCATCCAATCTTCAATGTTATCAGTGCAGAACTTGTCCCAATGAGAAGGAGATATAAACTTTCGCCACACCAACCAAGCATAAGGACAGTCTCTCATAGCATGAAGGATAGTTTCTTCTTGATATCCGCACAAATTACAGAATGCATCATGAGTCATGTGTCTTCTTCTTCTAGCCTCATTCGGGAGTAAAGCTTCCTTCACCACTTTCCATAGATGAATTGGCATACGCTGAGGACCATCCCAACTCCATATAAGCTTAAATACTTGCTTTTCCGCTTCCATATTCAGGCCTGCAACCAGAGATTAATCCGTCTTGATGCTAAACCAACCATCATTTGTGAGACTCCAAGCAATTTGGTCATTGCTACCTATAGAAGAAGGGGGAGTTAGTGCAATGATTTTAATAACTATATGGTTAGGAAGCATACCTGATAGGAGGGGAATATTCCATCCTCCATTATGAGTAGAGTACTCCCTCACTGTCCTATTGCCATTTGTTTCATCCAGCATGCATGTTGAGAAATGTTCCAAGACTCTAACATCCGGCACCCACCGATCCTTCCAAAATTTAATAGACTTGCCATCCCCAATTCGCCACACTAAGTTATCCTTCACAAAATTCCAATTCTTGCTAATCCCTTTCCACATGTTAGATTCATATCTTTTATTGCACACATTTGGAATTAAATCCATATCACATTTATACTTGTGCCTAATAACTTGGGCCCATAAAGCATCTTTGTCGACAATCAAACCCCAACCTAGTTTCATCATATAGGAACTATTTAATAACCTTGATTGTCTAATCCCGAGGCCCCCAGTGTTTTTTGGCTTACAAACACTCTTCCAGTTAACTAAGTGGTTTTTCCTACTACCATCAACCTCACCCCAGAGAAAGGAACGACTAATTTTATCAAGATTATCACAAACCTGATACAGAATAAGGGAAGTTTGCATCACATAGGAAGGGAGGGCACTAAGCCCTGACTGGGTAAGCGTGAGTCTTCCAGCCAAGGAAAGAGTCCTACATTTCCAAGAGTTCAATCTTTGGGCAGCTTTATCCATGACAAACCTGAAAGTATCTTTTGAGACCCTTTTATGGAGAATGGGAACACCTAAATATTTCCCAAGATCATTAGTTTGTTGGAAACCAAAGGTTTCACTTATCTCCTTTCTAACATTTGCATTAACATTCCGGGAGAAGAAAATACGAGTTTTGTCTTTGTTGATTTTCCCTCCAGATCTTTCACAAAACAATTCTAAACATGTAGAAATACAATCCACTTGGTCCATCCCCACTTCAGCGAAGAGGATGAGATCATTCGCAAAAGCCAAGTGAGTTAATTTAGGTCCTCCTCTAGATAACTGAATAGGCTTCCAAAAACCATTATAGTGCACAACATTTATAAGTTGGGATAATCTTTCCATACAAAGAACAAAGAGATAGGGAGATATTGGGTCACCTTGTCTAATACCTTTTTCCAGTTTGAAGGATGGCAAAGCTTCTCCGTTCCAAATGAGGCTCATCGTAGGGGTAGATATACAGTTCCACACAACTTGAAAAAACTGCTCCGGAAGGCCTATATCCTTTAGGGTATCCATCACGAAATCCCACCTCAAGCGATCATAGGCTTTTTCCATATCAATTTTAATAGCCATAAACCCCTTCTTTCTTTTAAGGTTCCTCATAGTGTGAATAACTTCCTGAGTAATAGTGATATTGTCGGTACCATGTTTACCAGGAACAAAGCTGCATTGCATGGGGCTAATAATATGGTCCATAATGCCTTTTAACCTTGAAGCAAGAATTTTTGTAATCACTTTATAGGACACATTACAAAGACTTATGGGGCGAAATTTCTTGATAGAGGTAATATCATCAACCTTGGGGATAAGAGTTATAAGAGTATCATTAATCTCTTTTATTTTGTCCGAGTTCCTAAAACAATTTTTCACCAAACCATACACGGATGGACCAACAATATCCCATTGACTTTGGTAAAAAAAAAGAGCTTGGAACCCATCCTTTCCCGGTGCTTTAAAGGCTCCCATATCAAAAATAGCTTTTTTAATCTCTATATCATTAACATCATTATTTAATAGTTGCACATGGTTATCTAAAAGACTTGGAAAGGCTCCCTGCAGACAAAATTCATTAGCAGCAACATTATTTGAATAAAAATGATTAAAATAATTATTAGCAAATACCTTAAGTTGATTCATGTCAGTAATCCATTCCCCATCATCATTTAAAAGTTTCTCAATACGATTTCTTCTCCTTCGGACGATCGTAGTTCCATGAAAGAATTTGGAGTTACGGTCACCAAATTTAAGCCATTTGCATCTCGATTTTTGAAACCAGAGAATTTCCTCTTGACGAAGAATGTTATCATACTCTTGCCACAGCTTTGAACTGAGGTCCTCCAGGAATCTGTTCGGGCCATTGGATAAGCTTCTATTAATTCCATTCATACGCCTCATGTGCTCTTTTTTTCTTCCAAAATATTACCAAACACCTTTTTGTTCCACATATTCAGACCCTTTTGTAATTTCCCAATATTATTGTTCCAGCAATCTGCCTTGTTCCAATTCTCATTAACAACCTTACCAATATCCTTATGCATAAGCCAAGGAGCCATGAATCGAAAAGGTCTACGCGCCCTGTTCAGTCCCATGCCCTGTTGGAAATTCAAGAATAGAGGATTGTGATCAGATTTGAACTTCGGGAGATGGTTAATCGTCATATGCTCAAATCTAATACGCCAATCCATATTACAAAGGACTCTATCTAATCTTTTAAATAACGAACCCCTCTTCCAGGTAAACTGATGACCCACAAAGCCTGCATCAACAACATCACACTCCCGGATCATAGCATTGAAATTATGACTATCTGAACTCGATCTAGCTCCTCGCTCCCCTTTGCTCTCATAATCATGTAGTATTGTGTTAAAATCACCCATAATGCACCAATCACCATGAATATTTTGAGATAAGGATGACAAATCATTCCAAAGCGTTCTTCTGAACTGGATATGAGGACTATCGTATATAGCAGTCAAAAACCACGGATGCTCGTTTTTCCATTTCACTAACATATGCAACCACTGTTCTGACAGTTTTAACACATTCACAGACCAAACATTATTATCCCAAATACACAAAATTCCGCCAGCCTGCCCTCTATTGTTAACCACAGCAAGCCCATTCATACCAATTCTACGCATGAGAATTTCAGCCTTAGTTTTGTCAGCATGAGTCTCAATCAGAATGAAGAAATTTATACCATTCATCCTTTTAAGATCCATTAACAAACCAGGTAAACTCTTGTTTCCAGTACCCCTACAATTCCAACATAAAATATTCATTTTACAACTGGTAAGAAGGAGGGTTCAAAGAACCATTACCAGAGTTGTTGTCAACTGCCATCTCTTGCACAGTACCCACCACAATGATGCTGCTTGATGCCACTGCTATGTTTTGTTCAACACAAACCTCCATGTGGTTAAACACACCCGGATCCGGAGGTTCTGTCATAGCAAAGTGCCTTTTGAAGATTTCAGCTTTCTGTTTGACAAACTCAATGGTTTCTTGGTTGGGATAAGTCACCTGAGTCATCATATCAGCACCTAATCTCAACTAGTAATCCTTCATTTTTAGAAGTATACTTTCCTCTTTTTCTTTTTGAGTCACACGACTTCTCTCATCCAACTTGTTATTTTGGGCCTTTTCTATATGCTCTGTACCACTAGCTGGTTGCTTCTGTTCATTAACCAAAGACTTTTTTTTCTGTTTACAGGCTTGCTCCATTCGGTTTCTTGTTTTTGGGCTGGCCCAAATTGGGCTTATCATTTTTATATTGAGGATTTTTATCTCCCAAGTGATTTCTAACTTTGTTAGCCGCCTGCTTATGTGAAGTACAGGGGACCACCTTAGTTATTGTGCTTTGATTCTCCTTAACTATTTCCTCAATATCAGCCTCCTTGTTGACCTCTTCATCCTCTCTTTTATCCTCCAGTGCCGCAAATCTTGACTTAATTCCTTGGTTTGCTGCATGTTTACCCGTACCTCCATGTACAACATTATTGTTATTAGTGTTACTGCGAATATTTTCTTTCCTTCTAATCGGCCTTTTAACGAGCATCCAAGGTCCATAAGGATTATCAACGGAAATATTATCTTTAATTGATGCTTCCCCATTTACGACAGATATGCTCTGCTGATTTTCAGCAATCATAATTATGGCTTGGTAATTTGCGATTCCGTTATCACCATCCATCTTGGCCTCGCCGTCTTTGCCTTCACCGGCCGCCGCCGTAGCATCAAACAGATCATGTTGACTGGCCATTGCCATACTGGGCGTAGGATTGGTGACACATTGGTCTTGCTTGTGCCCATACTTACCACACCCAAAGCAAATTTGGTGTAATCCTTCATACTCCAATTGAATCTCCATTCCAAGGACCTTAATCTTTGAAACCAGGCTTCTTTGCATATCAATCTCCACACATATACGTGCAAACTTCCCTTTTGAATGGATTGACGTCAACTGATCAATTTTCAACATCGTTCCAATTTTTCTTCCCACTTTTCAACATCATTGCCTAATAGTTTTACTAGCTAGCGGTGGTAGTTTTCTATTTTATTTTATTTATTTATTTGGTTTATATATTTTACATCTACCCAATTCTTTTTTTTTAAAGTTGGATACAAGTTATTTTTAATAGGATTTTTGATTGACTAACGCCTTTATAAGGTAATAATTTTTTATTTACAAGTTTGTCTTCCATCTAACCTAGTTTGTTAATTGTATTTTAAGATATATATGCTAGTAGGTTAACTAAATTAATTTATTTATATAATTATTTATAATAACATATATGTGAGTGTGTGTCTATATATATATATACACACATGTATGTATGTATGTGTATTTGTTATTAGGTATTTATGGTTTTGGTTCAAAAGGTTTACTGAGTCATAGTAATTTAATTTGTTAGATTTAAATCTATTATCCTAATTCTAAACATATTCTAACATTTTTAGGGATATTACATTACTCATCCCCTAAAAAAAATTTTCCCTCAAAATTTAGCTTACAACAACAACAACTAAGCCTTTGTCTCACTAGGTGAGGTCGGTTACATGGATCAAACGACGTCATAAAGGTCTATCATAAATCATGTCTTTCGATATGGCATTGATTGCCATATCCTTCTTAATTGTTTCGCCTATAGTTTTTCTAGGTCTTCCTCTTCCTCTAGCCCTTGTAGTACCCTCCATTTGGTCTACCCTCCTACGCGGGGCTTCCACCGGTCTCCTCCACACATGCCCAAACCACCTAAGACGAGATTCCACCATCTTTTCAACAATAGGGGCAACCTCGACTCTTTCTCGAATATACTCATTTCTAATCCGATCTCCTCATCTCCACTACATGAAGTTTATTCTCTTGTGTGCCCTTTGTCGCCCAACACGCTGTCCTATATAACATCGTCGGTCTTACAGCAGTGTGGTAGAATTTTCCTTTAAGTTTAAGTGGTACCTTCTTATCACATAACACCCCCGAGGCACTCCTCCAGCTAAATAATTCAGGATACTCTTTCTCCATAGTTGATTCCATCTTCCATGTGAATTATGGACAATTGGTTCTTTCCCAATATACCTTGACTAAAGGGATTTGTTTCCTCCTTAGTTGTTTTATACAACTATCTCTAATCTTTATAGTGTGTGCCGCATAGTTAAATTTTCTTTGATAGTTATAGATTCGGGTGCTAGGATGTGAGAAGGATCATGTTGATATTTCTTGAGTTAAGATACATGAAAGACATTATGGAGATTGAAAAGAGTTGGAGGTAAAGCGATTTGGTGGGCAATAGGTTCAACGCGTATCAAAATTTGAAATGGTCTAATAAATTGAGGATTTAGCTTATTGGTTCCCATAGCTACAGGGGGTAACCCTCATAAACAGTGGCGGAGCTTGGAAAAAATTTTAGGGGGTGCAAGTTTAATTTTTAAATATTTTTTCTACTAATTTGTTGATTTGAACCATTAGAAAGCTTTGGTATGGTGGTATTTATTGCTCTATTATAACTAATAGGTCAAAGGATCAAGTCACTGGAAAATATGTATGCAGTAACGAGGACTCGAACACTCAACCTCCAAATTGTCTAGCCAAGCATGGAACCAATGCACCAACTAATGCATTAATGCATACTTGCACCATAAATATATATATAAACTTATAAAATCTGAGGGGAGCAGGTGCTCCCACCTACTCTCACCATCCTCCGCCACTACTCATAAATACATGTTCGCCTTCTTAAAATTCAAGTGGTTTTTTTCTCTGATCTGCATAACTTTTCTGTTGATTTTGAGCAGTTTTCATATTGTCTCTAACCTTTTTAATTGTTACGTGATTTGTTATACTAACTCCAGTCCTAATAAAGATTTTTCCCCGACTTCTAACCAACATATGGGTGATCAGCATTTTTTCCCATACAAACCTTTGTTTGGAGCCATATCTATACTTAAATGGCAACTATATATTATTATTAGTAAATTCAACTAGAGGTAAATGTCTGTCCCAACTTCCTTGGTATTCTAAAATACAAGATCTTAGCATGTCCTCTAAGGTTTGAATAGTTCTTTCAAATTGACCATCAATTTGGAATGGTAAGCTGTACTAAATTGAACTCTTGTTCCAAAAGATTTTTGTAAAGCTATCCAAAATCTTGATGTAAAACGAGGATCTCTATCAGAGGTGATGTTATAAGGAATACCATGTAATCTTACAATTTCTTATAAATCAGTGCCAATTTTTCTAAGGAATAATTTGTTTTAACAGGTAAAAAATGTGCACTTGGTTAATTTGTCTACTACAACCCAAATTGAATCATATTCCGAGGGAGTTCTAGGTAACCCTATTACAAAATCCATAATGATTTCATCTCATTTCCATTTAGGAATGATTAATGGTTGAAGGGGTCGAGATGGTTTTCGATGTTCAATTTTATTTTTTTGACAATTTAAACAAAAGGATACATAATTGGCTACTTCTGTTTTTAATCTTGGCCACCAAAACTTTTTCTTGAGATCTTTATAAATTTTATAGGTTCTGGGTGAATGGTGAACCTAATTTTGTGAGCTACTTCTAAGATTTGTTTCCTTAAATTTGAATCATTTATTTGGTTCTATTATCAAACTTCAATACTCCTTCATTTATATTACATCTAGTAGAAGTCTTTCCTTGAATTTGTTTCCTAATTTGATCTAGTTCCGGATCATTCTGTTGAGCCATTTTTATTTTATTAATTAAGTTATTTTCTATGTTAGTTATATAATTTAAGTTACTAGATAGTTTATCTCTCTATAATCCTCAAGAAGTTTTGTTTCTTTGATCATTGGGGTAGCTATATATGTAAAGATTTTCTACTTAAGGTATTGACTACAATGCTTGCCTTTCCTAGATGATATTTTAACTCAAATTCATAATCTTTTAAGAATTCTATTCATCTTTGTTCTCTCATATTTAATTTTTTTGGGAAATAAATATTTTAAGCTTTTATGATCACTAAATACTTCAAACTTTGCTCCTTACAAGTAATGTCTCCATATTTTCATAGCAAAAACTACAACGACTAATTCAATATCATGGATATGGTAATTCTCCTCATGTGGACGGAGTTGTCATGGTGTGTAGGCCACTACTCCTTTGTTCTGCATTAATATACAACAAAACCCAAATTTTGAGGCATCATGGTATACTTCAAATGGTTCTTGTGGATTTGGTAAGACTAATATTGGAGCAGATGTAAGTTTTTGTTTCAATTCTTGAAAAATTTTCTCACAATTATGAATCATTGAATCCATCCAAAAGATTTCCCTTTTCTTGCGTTTATATAAAAAAAAATCATGGTTTTACTTTTGAGAAAACAGGGTTGGTTTTGGGTATATAATACACTTGGAGCACCATTAGCTCAAAATTTTAAAACATCGTAAAATTTAGGTTTCTTTGTTCTTACCATGTTTATCTCACAAGCCAGTGCTCTAGGTTTAAATAAAGATGTTATAAGAAATGGTGATGTTATAACTGCAAAGCTTGATGTTTATAGATAAAAGCTCCAAAACTCGTGGTTTGGGTAAGTATAGTCATATGATGATACATTATTATGTTATATTGTACAAATATGTAGACTAGAATGAAATCTTGTTGACTTTTGTTGTAGCAAAGAAAATTTTATAGCTACTTTATATGATAAGCATGTGAAAGATGTCTAGGGGTGTACGCAGTCCTAGTTCAGATCGCGAAACCGGTAAGATTGAACCGAACCGGACTGAAAAAATAGGTTTGGTCTTATCTCATGATCCAATTCAGTCCCAATATTATCCAGACCGATAACCAATGGATTGGTCCACTGTCACACAATTTTTGAGACCGTGTAGATCGAACTGGATCGATTCTCTATTATATATATATATATATATATATATATATATGGGGAATGCTAACATCCTCCAATGTGTGGAGGATTTTAGCAATGTCCACCTAAATATTTGGATAAAATTACCCTCCATCTTTTAACTTGGATAGGTTAATTTTTAAGGGTATTTCTGTAATTTGGGTTTAGGGTTTAGGGTTTAGGGAGAGTTTAGGGTTTAGGGTCTTAGGGTTTAGGGAGGGTTTAGGGTCTTAGGGTTTAGGGTCTAGGGTCTAGGGTCTTAGGGTTTAGTGGTGGCGGCGGCGGCCAACGCCGATCAACGCCGGCGGCGGCGGCCAACGGTGGCGGTCAACGATGGTCAACGGCGGCAGTCAACGCCGGTCAATGCCGGCGGCGGCGGTCAACGGCGACGGTCAACGCTGGCGGCGGTGGTCAACGATGGTCAACGGCGGTCAATTGTGGTCAACGGATGGTGGGGGATGATTTTATTTTTTTTTTAAATTAATTAATGATCTAATTACATAAACACCCTTAAAAAAATAAGTTACTCATGTTATAAAATGAAGGGTAATTTTGTCCAAATATTTTGGTGGACATTGCTAAAATCCTCCAACATAGATGGATGTTAGCAGCCCCCTATATATATATATATATCTCTTTTTAGTTACAATCTTCCACCCAAATTCCGAAATACCAATAAAATTCCTAAATCCCAATCTTCAACATATATAACACAGTAAACATTCCTTTAAAAAAAAAAGACATCACAGTACACTCAGTGACAGAGAAAGCAAGGAGAAAGCAGAGACGAGAAGGGGGGAGGGGAGAGAAGAAAGCAGACATGGGGAGAACTGCCTTCTTCGACTTCTCTTCTTCTTCTTTGGCGTTGTCTCTCTTCTTCTTCTTTGCTGTCTCTCTTGCTTTTTGTCCCTCTCTCTTTATGTCGCTCTCTCACTCTTTCTCTCTATCGCTCCCCACCTCTCCCTCTCACACTCTTTCTCTGTCCTCAAACACGTCTTTTCTCACACATTCACACTGAATGAAAGACACATTAATATTTTAACAAGACCATCGGTCTGGATCAGACTGAACTGATTATGTTCAGTTCGGTCCGGTTCGATCTTTGTGTGTGGATGATGTCTAAATCGAACCAAACCAGACTACTTTACTTTAATTTGTCTGGTCTGTAATATCCGTCAAAGACCGGACCATTACACCCTTAAAGATGTCAATATTGTACTCCCTCCGTCCCATAAGTTATGTTCATTTAACAAATTTATTTTGTCACATAAGTTATGTTCTTTTAGAAACCCAATATTTATTTATATTTTTTTTTCAAGCATACCCTTATTTGTTACATCAACTTTTTTACTATTCATGTCTTCATCGTCTCTCCTCAACATAATTTTCATACATTTATTATTATTCTCTCTCCTATTATTAAATGAGAGTAATTTAGTCAAAATATACCGAATTCTTACATCATTTACTTATTTTTTAATTTATATGCAATGACCTAAAAGAACATAACTCATGGAACGGAAGGAGTAACATTCTGTTCCTTAAAAAAAAAAAATTGTTGCTAACTTTGATGAAGTTGCAAGATAGGGCATTATTACATTATACATGTACTTAATATACCTCGATCAAAGACTTTGAATTTTGTTTAGTGCTATGGCTTATTGTTTTGAAATTCTTTTAATTTTTTTTTCTATTTTTTGTCAATTTCTCTCATTTAATAATAATTATTTGTTAGTAATATTTAATTTAATACTCTAATTTATTAATTAGTACTAGTGTACTTCGTTACTTAAGGATTAGGATTTTATCCATTTCCTTTCAAAATGGATGTCCACAATTTAGTGACCTCCCGCTATGTTAGACTTGGTGCGTAGTACGTAGTCGGTAGTACGTTGCTGTTACACAATTGACCATTGAAATTTGAATCATTGCAAAAGAAAAAAAAAAACCGACTATAATTCCCCACGATTGAAGTCCTTTGGTGACAAATTCTGAAAACGAACACAAAACAGGTTACGAGATTGTGCACAGCATGTCAGGTACGAGATATATACCTCTCTAATTTAAAAATTGTATAATAGATTAAGAAATAAATAAATGAGGTAAGAATTCGATATATTTTAACTAAATTAATTTTATTTAATAATAGAAAATAAAATACCAATAAATGTAAAAAGATTACATTGAAGAGAAATGGAGAAATGAGTGGTGAAAAAGAGAATGTATAAATAAGGAGATGCTTAATAAAAAAATATTAAATGAATATTAAATTTCTAAATAAACGTAATTTACGGGACAAAGTAAAACGATTAAATAAATACTCCCTCATCCTTAAATATAAAGCTCTCTCGACACTTTTATTTTGTCCCTATTTATAAAGTCTCATATCAATTTTCAATGATCATTAATTACTTTTTTCCACAAATATCCCTATTAATTTAACACTTTTTAGATTCCCAATAATATTAATAGGGGTAATTTTGAAATTACATATCAAAAGTTCACATTTTCAATATAATTAACTAAATTATTTCACTTTTTTAATGGACGTGAAATCTCCCAAAAAAATTTTATATTAAAAGACGGAGGGAGTATAAATTAAAGGACAGAGCGAGTATTTCTTGTCATCATTAATTAGAAAATACTAGTATTATTAAATATTAAATACAGTAATACTCTCTCAGTTGCATTTGGCTTTTAAGTTCAAGCACACTTGTTAAATATTGTTGATTATTATAAATTTTATACTACACGTTTTTTTATTTAAAGTGTCTTTATTTAATTTTTATTGAAAATTGTAATTGAATTTAATTTTTTATTAGGAAGCATGTCCATTAATTAAAGTATAACTGTTTAAAGATGAGAGAGAATATAAAAATAAAATTAATGATGAATTAAAAAATAATTTAATGAATAGTTAAATTTGAAAAAAAATGATTATGCATTAAAATTGTAAAAAAAATAAAATTATTAAATGAAAAAAATCCTAAAAGAGCAGAAGATATGGAATGGAGTGAGTAATTAGTATTCCCTCTATTTCATACTCACTCTTGCTCCATTTTTAAGTGTCTTTTTAGTATAAAAAATTTGTTCGAATATAATTATCTTGTTGGAAAATCAATACAATGTTAATTAGTTTTTTTACTATTTTATTCTCACCTAATTAAGAAAAAAGATAATAAGTGAAAAAATATAATAAATATCATTATAAGAGAGAAAAATGGCAAAATTAAGAAAACATCACAATAATTTCATTCAAAAAGACATATTATTAATTATATTTCTTAATCCGACCAATATATATCCTTAGATGGCACTTAAAGTAGAATGGATAGAGTATATAGTATGTTTTAAGGTTATGCACAGATTTTAAAAAATAATGAAATGATTAATTATTTTGGGTATTTTGATTATAATATCCGTATATAATCATTATTAATAATGAGAAAATACTAAAGGTGAAAAATACTAAAATAGATTATTGTTATAAATAAGAGCATTAATTATACATCAGGTTTCTAATAGAACAATATTTATGAAACAAGAAGAAAAAACTCTTCGAACACTATACATGAAACATAGGAAACAATAACATAGGAAGTACTATTATTAAATACTTCTTATTAACCTATTTATAAGTCACTTTCTAGAAAAACTTTGTGGTTCTATTAATATATAGATTACTTTGTATTTTTTTGAGACATTTATTGGTTTTTTTTAATCTTATTTGTCTTTTCTTCGTTGATATGAAATAACCTATTTGTGAAATTTCTAATAAAAGTTAAAAAAGGTAAAATTACAATGCTAAAATACTTTTTTTAAAGTTTCAAGAAAAGTAATTATCCTCCTTGTCTTTGTAAAATAGTTAAGTGTGACCTATAATAAAACCACAAAGAGTATTAAGGGTCAGTTTGGCAAAACTAACTTGTAGTTGTGAGGTTATAACTGATAATTGTGAGTTTGTAGCTGACAGCTGCGAACGTAGCTGAAAGCTATGGGATTGTGGGTCTATTTGGTAAAACTAACTTATAGTTGTGAGTTTGTAGCTAATAGCTTTGAGCTTATAGCTGATAGCTGTGAACCTAACTTATAACTGTGAAATTATAGCTAGACACTTACAATTGTATAGCTAGCTTATTGAACTAGAGTTGTTTGGTAAAACTATTTGTCCAACTAATTTAAACATGTTAAATGACTGAAAAAAGTAAATAACAATATAATTTAGTAAAAAAAGAAAGCTCTTATTTTTTTCTTCTGAAAGCTACCTGATGTAGCTTTCTAAAAGCTAGCTTTCAAAAGCTAAGCTTCCTTTTTATAAGTTTCTTTTATTTTTTTTTACCAAACAGCTCTACTAACTTATTGACCGGATCAATAAGCTCAAAGCTACCAGATAAGCATAAGTTTATCTAACCAAACATGGAACATCCCTGGCAGGCAAATGGATTGCGACTATCCCCACATACCAACACGGGTCTTTTCAGCGTGCTTTGTCCTCACTCGCACACTTCCCGGGAAAACTTCCCAGGAGGTCACCCATCCCAGAATTACCCCACGTTAAGCACGTTTAACTATGGAGTTCTTAAGTGATGGTCTACCGAAAAGAAGATGCATCTTGTTGGTATGGGTAGTACTAATCAATTCATTTAAGCCGTCCTATACTGTGTAGTCCCATTCTTACACAGTCTCAGGATCACCCTCTCATTCCGGTGTGTCGGTTCATCCATGTACCTCTCCCTTAGAAGCCTGGCAGGAGCCGCTCCTAAGGGGTACATGGATGAACCCCTTAGGAGCGGCTCCGGGCAGGCTTCTAAGGGAGGGGTACATGGATGAACCGACACACCAGAATGAGAGGGTGATCCTGAGATTGTGTAGGAATGAGACTACACAGTACACGAAGGCTTAAATGAATTGATTAGTACTACCCATATCAACAAGATGCATCTTCTTTTTGGTAGCCCATCACATAAGAACTTCATAGTTAAGCGTGCTTGACTTGGGGTATTTCTGGGATGGGTGACCTCCTGGGAAGTTTTCCCGAGAAGTGTGCGAGTGAGGACAAAGCACGCTGAAAAGACTCGTGTTGGTATGTGGGGACAGTCGCAATCCATTTGCCTGCCAGGGATGTTACAAAACACACTAACTGAAAGAATATAATTGTATAGCTAGCTTATTGACGTAGAGTTGTTTGGCAAAACTAGTTGTGCGACTAACTTAAATTTTTTAAATGACTTAAAAGACATAATTTGACCAAAATATATAATTATTAGGCTTAATTATATGTCAAGTCCTTGAACTTTAGAGTCGTTTTGTCACAAATCCTTATTCTTTTTGTTTTCAATGTTGGTTCCTGAATTCATTTATGGGTTTGCCATATACCTATTCTATCAATTCTAGTCAAATTTTGCTGACATGTTACACTAATTCTAGTCAAACGCAAGAGGTTAGCCACGTGATACAGCGTGAAAGAATACGACATCTCTCTTCAATTTTTTTTAACTAAAAAAGTATAAAGTATAAAAATATTAATTATTTTATTTTTTTAATTAAGAAAAAAAGATTTTCACCATTGTGCACTATATAGCTAACCTCCTACGTCTAAATAGGATTTTAGTGGGACATGTCAATAAAATTTGACTGAAATTGTTAGGAGAGATATATGACAATTTTATAAATAACTTCTAGGAGCCCGATATTGAAAAAAAAACAAATGAAAAACGATCCTAAAATTCAAGAATTGGAAACATAATTAAGCCTAATTATGAAAATAAAGGGCAAAATTGAGATATAATTTATTGAAAACTCTATTTTTTTTAAGTTATTTCACATAACTTTTTAAAACCTAACTTTCAAAAATTATAAATTTCCTTTTTAAAAACTATAAACTTTTTTTAGCAAGTAATTATAGTATATCGAATCAATAAGCTAAAACTTACTTCCTTCGGTTTCATTTTTAAGCAAAAATAACTAACTTCACACTTATTAAGGAAGTTAGTTGAATGTATTTAATTTTCTCAAATTTATAAAAAAAAATAGACTATTTTAATAAATTTACATTGAGAAAGAAGTAAAAATTAAATGACTCGACCATACTATGAAAATATTTTAGGAACGATTTTATTAGAAATAGAAAATTAATTAATTTTTCCTTTTATCAGTGAAATGTCTTTTTTTTCTTATAAACGAGACTCGAGGAAGAATTGCTTACCAAACATGCTAAACAATACTCCCTCCGTTCCAATTTAACTGTCATTTTAACAATTTCACACAGATTAAGAAAATCATTTAATATTTCAATTTTCAAGAGAATTATTAAATAACTTTACTATAATGGCCTCAAAGTACATTAATTATCACCCATTTCACATATTTCAACACATTAAATGCAAGGTTAAAGGTGGAAAAAATCAATTAATACATCCTCGAATTCCTAAAGCGACAAATAATTTGGAACAAGTTAAAAATGCTAAAGTGACAGATAATATGGAACAGAGGAAGTGGTAATTAAGAATTACAGGTCCTCTACAGGCTAGAGCAAACACTTTTCGCTTTTAATGCTTATCCAAGCAACACGTATCAGGCTGCGGTGCAAAAACACACACCGATTTTGAAGACTGTCAATAAGTTGATTATCGCTTAGAAAGAGTCAATATCTTTTGTTACAGGAAACCTAGCTTACAATACTTGATAGGAGTATTACCTTCATTATTTCAATTCAAAATATGGATTGTTTGACTAGTAATTCTTTTTACTATTTTCTTTGTTTATATATAGTATATTTTATGATTATGTACAGATTTTAAGAAATCATTACTAGAAAAGAAGGTTTTAAAATCAGGCTTTTAAAATCGGTCGCCATAAAGCCGATTTAAAAAAACGCGGTGGCAATTTTGTAAATAAAATATAACTTTCTAAATCGGTCGTTAGATGACCGATTTAGAAAGTATTTATTTATTTTTTAAAATTTTTAATTTTTTTATCTTTTAAATCGGTCGGTTAATAGGCCGATTTAGAAAGTATTTATTTATTTTTTAAAATTTTAATTTTTTTATCTTTTTAAATCGGTCAACAATGACCGATTTAGAAAGTACTTATTTAATCGGTCGTTTAATAGGCCGATTTAGAAAGTATTTATTTATTTATTAATTTTTTTTATATTATACCTTTCTAAATCGTTCGTTTACAGCCGATTTAAAAAAAATAAATTTTTGAGTTTCTAAATCGTTCAAAAACGACTGATTTAATAAGTCTTCCAAAAAAAGTCGCGCACACTTACGGTAGTGGAGCCAAAACCGTATAATACTCTTTTCTTCCCTAAAACAAAACCTAATCTATCTGCACTAGAAGAAGACATAAACAAAACCTAAGCTTCCTTCTCTTCTCTTCTCTTCCGGTTCGAACCTCCCTTGGAACGGCGGCCATCGCTACCGCCTGCCCTCTGTTCCACCGCGACGCTACTGCTCATCCACTCCACCTCGAAGCTGCTATCGAACCATCCTCTCCACCGCGACGCTGCTGCTCTGTCTCCAGCCATCCACGCGACGCCGCTACTGTTTCTCTCCACCGCGACGCCACTGTTCTGGTTCCAGCCATCCACCGCGATGCCGCCTCTGCTTTCAACTGCTCTAATCTTGTTTGGTTGCTGCATTTCATTAGTTTGGTAAAGTTGCATTCCATTTGTTCTTCGTGACTTTCTTCTTCTTTGTTTCAGCCGCCGTTTCTCACCGTTGTTCTCTCTCAGGTTCGTCTTCCTTCCGTTTGAATAGTGGTGAGGTCCTTTCGATCTCCGTCCCTTGCTGCGGTGGTGCGAACCCTCCTCCCTTGACAGCGAAGGCGAGATCGCGATCGAATGAGTGTGGGGGCCATGGATTTGCCTTTTCACAAACTGACGGTGTCCTTTCGATCTCCCTTTCATTTCCATCTTCCTTCCTCCCTTCGCCGCTGTTCTCTCTCTTCACCACTGCTGGTTTGTTTTCTTTGCTGCATCTTTGCCTGAGTTGATTTTGGATCTAATCTTGATTTGCGTTTTGGTTTGTTTATAAATCATTCTGTTTAAGTTTGTTATTTGATTTTGCATTTGAGCAACAAAGGGTTTTGGTTGGAACTAAGCTGAAATTGTGTTAGGCTAGGGTTTTGGTCTCACTTTTGGTAAATTAATTCACTTCTTGGTTCTGATTTCTGAATTGGTCATAGATTGTTCCTGCTTTGTTTTGAACAATTGCAAATTTTGAATACTTAGTTTACTAATTACAATACACATTTTTCAATTTCATACAGGTTGCTGCAGATTTGGAGGGGTCTAGCTTCATAAGAGCAGCCTAACTTTCTCATTGCATTTAGAGTTTTTTGTAAAGAGACGGTATTGCCTCCTTACTAGTATGCAAGTATCTCATTACCTTAATCTAAACTTTGCAATGTTTTTCAGTGGCATGGTACCTGATTTTAGAGTTTTACTTCGGAAAAGCAGGAAACAGGTTGTGCAGTAACACCAACTATATCAGGTACAACATATCTTCGTTTTCTATTCCAATTTCTTTTTCTTACTTGAGATCTGCATATACTTGGTAAAAAGGATTAAGCTATAATGTTTTCAGCATCACTTCGAAATTTGGGAATTGGGATTTTATTGAGCTCTATGGTTTTGATATTTCTTACTGGGTAACACGTAGATTTCTTTTTATTGAATTCTTTGATTGAAAGGATATTTGGAGATGACCCACAAGATTAAAGGTACTAGTTTATTTGGTTGGCTGTTGGCATATGAGCTGATTTTCCTATAAAACGATTGTATCAAAGATATATGAATATAATAGGCTACATCATTCGGTTGATGACTATGATTGTATCAAAGATATCTCGCTTGTTCTTGTTCTGTTTCTGTTAATTTATGGCACTCCTTATGTAGTCCTTCACATTCTGTAAAAACTTGCAGTTCATATATTGATGTATTTTTTGTAATAATCTGAGGCAAAATCTCTAGTACTCATATGGATTTGGTATAGGACTACAGTTCTAATGATGATATTTTTCTGGGTTTATTACTGTCATGCTAGTCTTCCTAATTTCACTTATCCTTCTCTATTTAAGTATAGGTTCAGAACTTAATTCTCATATTGAAAATTGTTTTTAAGCATATGGATTGAAGTTGATTTTGTCATCTGTTGTTGCATTTCTTCACATCTTAAGTATCTCAATTAGTTTGACTAATGTTGGGATGCATACAGGAAGTCTTCCTTGATTTTACTTTTTCACTCTCCACTTAAGTCTGTGGTAATTGCTTACCCCTCCTCCCGTTAGTTGCTACTTAAGTCTGTGAACGAGTTCATGTGATTGTAGCAGCAAAACGTATTTGTATTGCCAACTGCCGTGAATGTGTTTTCTTTTTGGGAGTAAACCAGCGACCTCTTATTATTGGTGATAACCATAAGCTACAGGTGAGCTTCTTTGTACGCTTTTTCTTTATATATCAAGTTGCTAGCCAGTTGATGCCCTTCCCTTCCTTGTTGGCTCTTCCATAAGACTGAGAGCGTGACATAAAAATATAGGACTTGTGAAGCTGATCTCAATTTTTGAATACTTAGTTTACTAATTACAATACACATTTTATAAATCCTCCCATGAATTTTGTGAAGCTGAAACTTATATTATTATTATTATGTAGGAACTGATCCTTAGGCAGACATCTGTCCTGTCATTCGCAAAACTTTGTGCTTAATCCACAAGATTAAAGGTTCTAGTTTTTACCTTTTTTAAATTTATGATATTTGATATGTTTACCATGTTTATTGGACTGGTTTTACTGCCATTTTAAAAAGCATTGCAAGTGGACAATATCTCTTCCACCCTACTGCCATGTTCATTGGTCCACTGCTTTCTTTCCATATATCAGTATGAGATTGATAGGATCAATATTTTTTTTAATCTCTTGGTTTCCAAAAGCACCTACTAATGCTAGAACCTAAAAGGCTAAAAGACTCAAAAATGGAAAAATGATATTATTGAGGCTCCGTTATAGGTTATAGTGTACACCCTTCCTATTAGTTGTTTAATTTATATTAATGATTTTTGATTTTATTATATTTCAAGTATTTTTGCACAACCGCAAGGTCCTCTATCAAAAGAGGTCATTGATAATGTTGTGGAGCGTTGGGCATCCTTTATACTTGAACTAGATAATTAGATATCATTCAATGACATTTAGATAGACATTTTTTTTTTTAAATTTATTGTGTTCTGTGTTGTCATTAACTCTTTATATTATGTGTTGGTGACCAACTTTAGCAATAGAAGTAGCACTGTTTCAAGTCACTTAGCTTGCTGCAGAAATTTTATTCCTTGGCTGAGATACTAAGCAATGTTGAGATAGATAGAGTAGCGTTTTAATGGAGTCATAAACAATTTTGTTGAACTCATGATAATGGACCCTTTTGGGAACTATATCTTTAAATTGTGCAGTAGTTATTGAAAAATATATATTTTTAATTTGTGCAGTATTTAATGGGTTTTCTTTCCTATATAAAAACAATTCAGAAAAAAAACTGGACTTTTTAAAGCGGTCACAGTATGACCGATTTGAAAAAAATGGAAAAATGGACTTTTTAAATCGGTCAAAAGAATCGATTTTAAAAAAGGGACTTTTTAAATCGGTCAAAACGATCGATTTAAAAAATATTTTCTAAATCGGTCACAACAACAACCGATTTTAAAACTTTCACTTTTTACATCACGACTTTGCCAATCGCCTCGACAACTGATTTTAAAAGTCCAAAACGACCGATTTTAAAAGTGTTTTTTCGAGTAGTGAATGGATAAACGTAAGAATTTATGATATTTTAATTATAATACTTCTATATAGTCATTATTGAAAATAAAAAAATTTATTAGAAATAAAAATGATATTATAATAAATAAATGCATGGTTAAAAAAAACTGTATTAACTATGTGTCAGGTTTATTAAAAAATAATATATAAAACAAAAAAAAAGTATATATATATATATATATATATATATGAGTTTTTCTTTTTTTTTTTGGCCAACTTATTTTCTAAGATTTGTGCTATTCGCGAATATATTCGACCCCATTTCTTTATGCAACATACCAAATACAGAGGACCAGTTGGGTTGTAGGCTTTACTCACATTAGAGGTCCAAACTACAAACTCCTGAGGCCGGTTACATTGGCATATGGCAGTGGGCACACCGCACGTAGTTGATTATGATTTGAGGAAATTTCTCTTGGCGGAAAAGGACTATAATGACTGGATTATGACTGAGCGGGCCGTAGCATGAATTGTATCGTGAATTAATGCACCACTTTGGTTCGTTCGTGTGGTAAGCTGAGTCCTTCATAAGTGTTCATTTATGTTCCTAATCTTAGTATTCATAGCCTAGATTTACTACTAAATGGTCTCATGTATTTTCGTGGCTGGACCTTGATGAACTTTGATGCCAAAATTAGCAAAACATAATTCTGGTTCTGAAATCAGCAACCAGAATTCTCAACGTGCCAAATTTGTAGTATTGGCAAATCCTTTATTTTATCAACAAACCTAATTTAACGATAAAAATTTTAAAATATTATTTTAGTATATTTTTCTTTGATTCGAGGGTGTTGAAAGTTTTTTTCAATACTTCATGTTCGAAAAAACAAACGTATTAAACAAGTCAATTTTTCCTACAAGATCTCGAAAAAAAATTCCGACGAATACCTGTCAAACACATATCAATTAAAAAAAATGTGTTGCTTTGGTTTTCTCTCCCTTTGATCAGATCTACTTGTTTCTTCAACACAACTCAACACATCAACATATCTCTTTCTATTTGATTTTTCTGACATCCATGAGATTTTTCGACACTAATTCATTAGAATTTTTTTCGAGATCCCATTTTTTCAAGTGTGTAAAAACGAATCATTAAAAATAATAATCCTAACCTTTGACACAAAAACCTAATCCTAACAACTTAAACCAATTTCTAAATAGCAATGGAGAGATTTGACAATAGTGGTTGAAATGAAGGAGAAAATTTGGGTAGAGTTGAATAGAGAAATAGAAGTTGAGAGATGGAATGTGATTTGAAAGTATGAAAGAATGAAAGAAAAATAGGGAAATGGGGTTTGAAAATTATACGAGAAAGAAATAGAAAAAGGAGAAATGAGATTTGAGGGTTGTTTTGGAACTGAAATTAAAAGTGGAGTTTGTGTATAATTTATGAGGTTTAAATTTCAGGATTCTTTGATAATTTATAGGGTTCAAAAGCTAACATGGCCTATGCCTTTCAATATCTGAGAAAAAGTTCAAGATTTGAACCCTAATTTTAAAGAGTTTTAGTTCCCAACCCCCACACTTTAGCCCCAAACCCCAGTCTTTTTAATTCCAA
This sequence comes from Crotalaria pallida, assembly GCA_037953625.1. Classification (NCBI taxonomy): domain Eukaryota; kingdom Viridiplantae; phylum Streptophyta; class Magnoliopsida; order Fabales; family Fabaceae; genus Crotalaria; species Crotalaria pallida. The sequence goes on along the minus strand of CM075655.1, from coordinate 82,042,761 downwards.
AAATTCCATTTTCATCCCAAACCCCACTTCCATCCCACACTCAAACACCTCTCTCCTACCCAAACCCCTCTGTCACTCACTAAAAGTTGTCGTAGCCAAAGAAGGACAATTGTGTCGCCCCTGTCGTCGTTCGTCTCTTTCGCTCACTGCTCACTATTTATAGTTTCCGACACGGGGTGTCGGAATTCAATTAACAGATTTCGACATACTCGTGTCAGAAAATTAATACTTTTCCGGCACTAGCTTGTTGGAATTGCATCAGTGGCAAAAAAAAAAAAGGTAAACACACTTAAATACACTTGATGGAAGGTTTCAAAATGTGAGTGAGGGAGAATGTTGGGAAGTTTGGGGTTTGAATAGGAAACGTTTCGGAAGAAACTTGCAAAGGAAGGTGAGGAGGTTTGGGGTTTGGAGGGAAAAACATGTACCAGGGGTATTATAGTCATTTTGCTTTTCAAATGGGGTTTGGGGGTTAAAGTGTTGGGGTTGAGAACTAAAACTCACTTTTAAAAAGGTTTTGTTTGAGACTTGTTAAGGTTTATAAGAATAGAGAAAACGTCATAAGTTTCAATTCTTCTTCTCTCGAAAAAAATAAAAATACATTTTCTGATAAATTTTTACTTCGTTTAGCTTCTTAACTTTATGGCTCTTGTTACTCCCTCTGTCCCATAAGTTAAGCAGTTTAAAGTTATGCACCCAGATTAAAAAATAATTAAATAATGTGAGAATTTGATATGTTTTGAATAAAGTACCCCCATTAAATAATTAGAGATAAAATAATAGTAAATATATGAAAACTATATTAGAGGGAGATAGAAAAATCAGTGGTGAAAAAAGAAAATGTAATAAATAAATGTTTGTTTGAAAAAAAAATATAAATAAGTATTGTATTTCTAAAAATAAATAATATATGAGACAAGACAAAATGACTAAAACTACACAACTTATAAAACGGATGGAGTATCATTTTCCATTTTAAAAATATGCAAAAATATATCTTGAACTTTGTTTCGGGTGCAAACTAATCCTTCCCATTCCAAATTACTCCCTTGGAAATTTAAGCAATGTGTGATTTAGTCCCTGAACTTCAAATACGTGGGTAAATAAATCTTGTACCCTGTTTCATCTTTGTAATGTTACATTCAGTTCCTTCAACTTAAATTGTGCGATTAACACACGTGGTTTTCATCTTTTGAAAGCATCATCTTCTGCAATCTTCTAAACTCTAAAGGACTGGAAGGGATTTTTTCCCCCTTTTCCAAAATTTACCCACAAACTATTATTTTCCTTTTCAGAACTTTGGCATTTGATTATTTATATAAACAATTTTAAGAAGAAAAAAAAGTTAGTGTGTTCCAAGAACTAGATCCCATTTATATAGTTTTACTCATTATTTGGCTCATTTTCCACTTACAAATGAAGGATGTAAGTTATATACGAATATGAATTATTGGTTAGCTAACGAAAAGTAATCTATCAGAGTGCAGAAACACAGTTTTGCTACTCATGCATCGAAATATCCATGTCATTTTTATTCCAACCACCATATATAATATTATACATTAATCAATACAGTACATAATATAAATTTACTGCCACATAATACATCGGTCAACAAGTAGGAATCAATACACCGATTATCTGCACCCTAGTCATCAAGGTACACGATGTACAAAATTTATTGTGCACATTTTCTTTCCAATGGAAAATTGCTTATGTGCCTCGCATATGAAATCCAAACACTTTGATTTTGTTCTTTATAAAAAAAAAAGTAATAATAATAATAATAATAACATAGATAAGAAGTGCCTTTTTTCACAGCTCCCATATGATAATATAAATAAGAATCTTGCTAACTTGTTAAGATTACCACGTACAGAAAAAAAAATCTTAAATCCACATTTATCACTCTCTCGAAAACATAAAAAATCACATTTTTCAACAACTTTTATCTAAAATTGATTCCTTAACAAGTGATCTTGTTAGTAGCATTTGCTTATAATTATATATCTTGGTTTCTTTGGCACATCCATGCTTTCTGTTTACTGTATCTCAACTAGCCTGCATTCACAATTATCATTTGCATATTTTCCAATACAACACTTAGATACAGGACTAGTTTGGTCAAAAGTCTTGTGCTTGTCAGGCACTATCCATCTTTCTTTTTTCTTTACCTTTAACCCTTTTTTCCCAAGTGTGGCATCATCATGCATTCATATGGGAAAAAAGTGGAGGAGGCATTTTTTCCTTTTTTTATTTTTTGGACTGGGAAGAAGGGCATAGGCTTTGGTTTCTCAACAAGAAGCATATTTTTAAAAAAAAATAAAACATCAAAAAATGCTACTCTAGGTACCTTTATTCCCAGAGTTGTGTTTCCAAACAAATACAAAAAACAGCAGCCATCATGACAAAAGCATAGACATAAATCATAGAGCCTTAACAAATAATGTTCGCTAGAAAAGTATTGAAACATATATAATGTAATACCAGGAACTATCTGCAAACTCTTATCCCTTGTGTTTACTGAAAACAGAAGCAAACTAAATCAGTTCTTTATCATTACCTACCAACTAGAAAAAAGTCTGTTGCTTTATAGCACTTTAGTATCTCTGCACAATCTATGAGACGATGAATATGCATATGCAGAATGGATAAACTTTTCAAGTTCTTCATTTAACAGCTTGTTAGGAGACAGAGAAGCAATCTTTTTACAGGACAGACTCCTAGAAGTCACGACACATGAAGAAGCTTGTTAACAGCTGAGTCCAGAGTATCTACATGCCGTCGTAGGATTTTTCTTCAAATCATTAAGGATTCAATGTGAACACTGTAAACTAAGATTAAACAATGCAGAAAAGGAGGCATTATCTTCATAGAATTTTTCTTCAAACCATTAAGGATTCAATGTGAAAACTATAAACTAAGATGAAACAATGCAGAAAAGGAAGCTTTATCTTCATAGAATTTTTCTTCAAACCATTAAGGATTCAATGCTAAAACTGAAAACTATGATTAAACAAGGCAGAAAAATAAGGATTATTTACAACCCCTAAAGATTTCCTACTCAAGTCTTCAGCAGAATGACTTCATACATGATGCTACTTACACACACACATCACTTCACAATTCCCTCCATTTGTTTGCATGTCTCACTACCTAGGACTTCTGCACACCTCTACTTCAATACTGTCACCTCATACTGATATGAAAGTGCGTGTAACAAACATTTATCCACCTTCCAAAATAATAGAAATAACCTTACATTAGAAAAAGATTGGGATTTGAGCCTTTAGCATGTCAAGATGCATGAAGAAAAAGGTAAAATAAATAATTTAGCAAATAGTAAAGTAATAGGATACAGTTGGGATGCTAGAGAATCAATGCTCTTCATCTCCTCATTCAACCTGCACCCCAAAAAGAAAATTAAAAAAGCATTAGGAACTAGCCAACTTCAACATGAAGTTTCTGCTAAATTCTTTAACTTTCTCCAACTTACGAACAAAAAGAGAAGTAATAAACTTATGAACAAACCTTACCATTGTTCTCTAAGTATTTGTGGTGCAGTTTTCCGATAAAAATACAGCACTTGATCCATTTTCTAACTTAAGAAAAAGTAATATACTTGTTGGCAAAACTTCAGAGCTGTTTTCGGCTACTCGTCGTATTATCTTCCAATAAAAATATAAGCAGGAAAACAACACCACAAGAATCTAGAGAACAACAACTAAGATAGCATTCGTCACCAGGACAGAACAAAACATAAATCATAATATGGTCCTCTATTCCGTCCGCGTTGGTTCTACCTTTTTAGTGGAACCAAAATGTCCAAACCTTTTAACACTCGTGTTTCTGTTTTGCTTTGTTATAAAATACGTCAAACATAGAACAAAAAACATTTTATTCCATCTTGTTCTAGTGCGTGCACGTCTACTACACGCATGTCCAAAAAAAAAAATGACAACAAAAGAGAGTAAAACACGGAGCTAATCACCAAACTGGTCCTCAAAAGATATCGCACTCGGCAATTCCGTCCTTGACAATTTTTCATCACCCCGAATATTCAAAATGTCAGTCAAATTAGTTCTACGTGCAGTACTAACTTTTGTCGTTTTCCCATCAAAGGACTAACTTGATTGATGCTTTGATCATTCACTGACCAAAACAACCCTTTTACATTGTCATAGACTAAATTGCGCAATGCACAATCTTTCGAGGCCAAAGCCAAATTTGCGATTTACATATAAAACATGCTTAGGCAGATACTATGACTTCATCAAAATTCAAAATACCGTAAAACTCATAATTAATGAGATAAGATCGAGCAGCACAACAATTGGCAATGAGAGGAGCAGCCAACAAGTATTTAAACCATACCACATGTTATGAGGCAGGCGCAAAGATAATATATATATATATATATATATATATACCTGAGGCATGAATTTATATAACGATTCCCCTTAGTTGCTGCATCAAGCACTGCAATGCAAACCACAAAGAACATTACGCTGTAAAGCCTTTGCGAAAACACAAATACTCTATTAATTTGAAAAGGGTAGGAAAGTAATTTTGGTTAGGTACCAGATTCCTGAAGGCGACCGGTGGCGTGAGTGAAGCAGTGCATATGATCGACGGTGGTGGCGGTGGCGGTGGAGAGAGCCAATCGGAGAGAGGCGAAGAGAGAAGTGAAGCTCTCGGCTATGGCCAACGAGTCTCTCTCTACCACTTCTATCGCTTTTATAATCTCGCGCTGATGATGATTCGAAACTGATGGGTCTGATTCTGAGATTGGGGGTTCCGATTCCGATTCTGATTCTTCTTCTGGGTGAGTAGAAGGATTATCTAAACCTCCTTCTACTGCTGCTGCTACTTCTTCTTCTTCTTCTCTGTCTCTCATTTTCCTTTCTTGTTATAAGAAACCAAGGATTGCTTTGGTTTGGTGGTGGTAACCGGTAAGTAATTAAGTAGGGTCGGTGTGATTAAGGAAAGGGATTTTTGGATTGAAATACTATCTCAGATTGATCTCTTATTCCGTGGGTTTTAATAAATTTCCTTTATGAGATTTTCGAGTTTTAAATTTATCCATGAGATAGGAAAACTGAATCATATTAGTTTATGATATTAATGGTCATCAGTGATCCTTAACGTGGACTAACGGAATGACCAAAACGAAATTTTGGTTAGAAACAAAAATAAAGATAGTCTTGAGATTCTGAGCATCGGACAAATTAGTTCCTGAGTTTGTGGATTACTTACGGCAGGGACTAATGTAACTTACGTTTTCTTATATCAGGGATTAATTTATAATTTTGATAATTTCAATGACTAATTTGAAAGATCTTAACAAAGTCAGGAACTAATATGACATATTATTTTTTTATGTTAGAGAATCCATTAGCCTAAATTAGAAAAAATAGACCGAAGATCCAAAGTGTTCCTTGAAACTTTTTAAGGATCAAAGTGTTCTTGAAAAGATTTTCTTGACCACGCAAAAAATTTCAAGGACTAATTTAAGCATTTAGTCGATGAAATATTCAATGGCTTTTAAAAGTGATTGTGACCTTGTTATTGTACCATTGGATGGAAATCGAATTACTTATATTTAAATTAGGATTAAAATAAAGTTTAAAATCTAAGTCATTAGATCTTCATCGAACGATGTAGAAGTGACAACGTTAGCAAATGTCACTTGATGAAAGTCATTGAATAGGATCCTGTAAATGAGCCCAATTTTTTTTCTTCCTAAACCACACATATTCTTCACCCAGTAGTGTAGAAGTGACAAAATTACCTAATGACACCCCAGAAGGCAATTCTACTCGAATTAAATTGGACAAATATTGATGACAAAACTCTCTTTACAACTACCTTCTCAGGTTCTTAATACAAAATTCTTGTGTAAAAATATATGGTCAGAAAGAAAGTTTGGTTAATTTTTTTAGTGATATCGGAAATATGAGTATGATATATTTTTTTTTCAAAACTACTATTATAATTATTATTAGGATTTTAAGAAATGATGAGTAAATCAAATGGTCGTGGAAAGAAGTAATTAAATATTACTAAAAATTGAAATAAAATCTTATAAACATGACAAAAATAAAATTTTTGAAATGACCTTGTATAAGAAACTAGAGAGAATATTTAGTTAGAACATTCTTCACCAGTTGACTTATGTGCTTGTGGGTAAATGAGTTGATAACTAATTTTTTTATCAAATGTATTCCTTGGTTATTCTTATGTTTTTTATCCTTTTTTTTACACCAGGTATAAGTGGTTTTTGAGACTTACACATGTTGTTAATGGATTGTGACACCACTAGCAATTTTTTTAATATAAAAATATAATCAAAATATTTCATATTTATAAATTGTCATTTTTGTATTATGCAAAGTTCAAGGATTCTTAATCTAATTTATCCACAATTAAATTATATTAGATGTAATAATAAATATATATGAGCTACTTTAATGAAACAAAAATAAAAATACCAAAACACGAATTTTGCAACGAAGAGGAAGTACTACTAGTATAGCGATACCTACCCTTGAATTTTTTATTTTTATTTTTATTTTTTTCCAATTCGACATACCTTTGGCTATAAGTAAGCATAATGGGCTAATTGATCATTGATCATGTTGATAGTCAGTTTTTAAAAAATTAAAAAATAAAATGGATAAGAGGCCGGCGGGAATGGGATTGGAGAAATAATTAGTGTCTAAATCACAGAATATATGTACCAAAAAATATGTCATAATAATTGAAAGAAATAATTTATTACATGATCTTTTCAACACTTTCTTGGATATATCGTTTTTCATTTTAGGTGAACCGGTGAAGTTGATATGAGATCCATAAAATACAGATAAGACCGTTTAAAAAAATGTGTTTGAACAACTAATAAGAAAAGGTTTTTCTTTTTTTTTTTTAATGTTATACATATACATATATATATTTATAATTTTAATGTTATACATTTAATATATAGGATAGTAAATAGTAATAAAATTATATTGGAGAACTGAATAACAAATTATAAATATCTCATTTTTCAATAAATATTTATTTTTTAAAATTTGATTAACCTAAATACATAAATTAAAAAACCCACTAATACCCACTAATACCAATATCAAAAGAGTCTCTCCTCTTTGATAATGTACGATTACCAAACTATGATATTTTACACTTATGTTCTTTGTATTTATTTTTTATCATATACTTCCTAACACCGGTAATGGTCCAAATAAGTAGAATATAAAACAAGGGTGCTTCTATCATGTACCGGTTTTTGGTACTCCAATTATTTTTTTATTTTAATAAATCTAATATATTAAAAAAATATGCTTTGGGTTTTCTGTGCTTTTTTTATGTACATGTTTTTGTTATTTGGATTTGAATTATTTGATTATATGTTTCCTGATACAAGTAATGGTCCATATTCTTATTCATGACACAACTAATATTAATTGCAACTTTATGAAATGTTTTATCGATTTCGTATTTTTCTCGTGCATCGCACGGGGTTGGGGTCTAGTGTATATAAGAAAATAAATGGTGCACTGATAATGTAAAGTTTTTTTTACATCATCATTGCATCATCACCATTTATGTGTTTATAATCGTTGACTTTTGAATAAAAATAATACAAATGAATGATATATAATAAACAGACACATTCATTAATATATATATAAACTAAAGAAGCCCATCATTGCTAGTATTTATTTTATATCGTGATACTAATTACCAAATGAGAAAATAGTATATGCATTGATAATGTAAAAAATTTTTGTCGGTGTAATTTTTTTTTACATGGCGAATACATCATTCATTATTTATGGATTAAAAGTGGTTAATTTATAAGTAACAATAATGCATTTGGATAATAAACGATGCATCGACAGTGTATATGTAGAATCAAGTCTCCAATGAGGTGGTTTTATTTTGATGATGACAATATAATTAGATCATGGATTTAAAGGAAGAATTCAAGCTCACCAAGTCAAGAAGATCAAGTGCATCAAATTAGCTAGTCATTCTCTATTTTATTTTAATTGTAATTTTATTTCTATAATTGAGAGTGGGTAGTTTAGGGAATAATCTCATCCTAGGATAAATAATTTTAATGCATGAATAAGGTTGGGATTACATAAAATTATTCCTTGAAAAGAGAATTGAAATTAATCTTTGAAAAACTTAATTTTTATCATCTCTGGGCAAAAGACTCGAGTAGTCTGAAAATTACTCGAGTATCAAAAGACTCGAGTAGTTTCCAAAAGACTCGAGTATTTCAGCCTCAATCAGAGATATGACCGTTAGTTCAGTACATGGGCACTTCTATTGAAAGATGGGCAAAAGACTCGAGTAGTGTCAAAAATACTCGAGTATTTTGGTTCTGACAGAAAATTTTTAACCGTTGGAAGAGGGCAAAAATGGCATGAAAAAGTTTGTCTTACTCTCTCATTCCCTCTTCCATATATCAGAATTGATTGCCCTTGTACTAGTGAACAAGAACATTAACAAGACTTAAGCTAAACATTCTCTTTGCTTATTCTCTCTCCCAAGTGAAAATTCTCTAACTCAACCAATTCATTCATTGTCATTATTTGTTCAAAGAGTTAGAGGTTGTGCTTAATTGGTGTAGAAATCATTTGTTGTATTTCTCCATACACACTTTCATACCTTGTTCCAAAATCTTGGTTGGGAATCAAGTGTACCTAAGTGGGTCTTAGGTTCATCCAAGTCTTGAGAGGTTCTCAAGCAAAGTCTAAGAGGTTCTTAGCTTGGTGGAGCACTTGAAGGTTTCAAGGAGCTTGAGAAGAAGGAGTCTTCATCACCAAACTTCAAATTGGGGTAAAAATTCAAGAGTTTGGTACACTTTTGGAAGAGTTAGGTTGAGTGAGGCATCTCAATATCCCTTGTAATACTTCTAACAATTTGATTTTAGTAGACACTCCTAAGGTTCCTAGGGGGACTGGATTAGCTCTCTTAAAAGAGAGTGAACCAGTATAAAATTGGTGGAGTCCTCTTTTTATTGCTTTCTTCTCATTCAAGTAAAAACCAAACCTAAGTTTCTCAAAAAGGGGCTTTTTAATTAGAATAGTAATTCCGCAACAATTAGGGTGTTTTTAAGTTGTTTTAGCTTTATTTAATTGCTTACCACTCTTCTATTAATCTGCTCTGAACTGGTTATACTCGTATTGATTTAAAGTGCAAATTTCACAAAAACTGGTTTCTGCACTCTGCACGATTTACTCGAGTATTCTTCAGAAGACTCGAGTGTTCTTGCTATTTCACTCAAATAGTCTGTAAAACACTCGAGTGTTCTTGCTCTATTTCTGTAAAATCTGCACAAAATCAATTACATCTTAATTGCTTTCGAAAATTAGTCACTGTTGCATTCAGATTACTATTCACCCCCTCTAGTAATTGCTAAGCCCGCTTGTTGGTTTCCAACAATATACACTAATATATAATATTAATATTAATCTGTGTTACCAATTATATATTATTTTTATTGTGAAAGTATTGATTTAACATTCCCAATCCCATCACTATTAATATTACTACCATCACAAAAATGAAAATGAAACACGAAAAGATTGAAATGAAAGACTCCTTTTGATTAACTTGAAATCCAATCCAATTCAATTTTTAAGTATAAAATCTCCTCCAAAATTCCAGGCCCCAACACTTCCTTGGATTTGAAAACAACACAACAAACAAACTACCAACAAAAGGAAACAAAGAAAGAAAGAAAGGTCCCCCCTTTTCCTTTTCCATTTCCATTTCCATTCCCACAAGGCCACAACCTTCTTTCCCTCCTTCCCAATCTCTCTCTCTCTCCCAAAAATCAAACCAAGTCTCTCTCCTAATTTCTCTTTACCCCAAACCATTTCAATTCAAACTTCGATCCTTCTTCCTTAACCAACCATTCCCATTCCTAAATTCTCCACATTTTTTCTTTTTTCCTTCTTCGATTTCATCTCTCGTTTTTCAATACCTCTAAATCCTTCACCTTTCTTCCTACATTGCTTAGGTTCGCTTCGATCTGCTACACTTTCCCTTTCTTTTTTTTTTCTCTCTTAGTTCGTATTTTTTTGCGGAAAATTTTTAAATTAACAATGCGTTTCAGCTTATAATGTAGCTCTATTTTGGAGTTTAGTTCTTCAATTTTTGTTTTACTTGTAACTGATTTTCTTTCTCGGTTTGCTTTTGTCAAAATTGCATTTTTTTTGGGTGGGTTCCTGAGAAAATTCATTTGAACCAAAACTCCTTTATAATCTCTCTATTTTGTTTAATAATGTAGTTTAGTTTAAGTGTTTAACGTAAAATATTCCCCCTTTTTAAGATGTTTATTTCACTGAAAAGTAGCCTCTGGAAAAAGAAAAAAAAAGTTAAATTTATCTTCTTTGTCTTAAAAATACTTGTTCATATTATAAGTTATTACATTTCTCTTATGTTTTTTTTTGTGGGTCTGATTTGTTGTATGAAGGCATTAGGAAAAGCAAAGATAGAAATTTTGGGTTAAATTTAAAGTGATATTAGCTTGCTTGGGTTATGGTTGTGGTTTGCACTTGTGCTTATTTAGATTTTTTTTTTTAATCTTTGTGGCAGTGTAGGCATTTAGGCATAGTTAATTAAAGGGTGACTTTAGGAGGAGTGTTGAAGGCGAGCATGCAGTTGGAGCCAGGAAAAAGGGGAGCGGATAACTTCAATGGGTATCCTCGGGGAAGTGTTAACGGAAGAGAACCTTTAGGAGGCATGATTGAAGGTAACAGAGCTACTGGTTTATGTTCTGTCGCTTGCTTACGATGTTTACTTTTATTCCGTATCCACCCTTTTTATGATGAGAGATTTTAATATGGTTTCAGGTACCCTGATTTTGTCTGTGGTGAATTGGATAAATACGGTGGTTCCTAACTTTAATCTTCCCGTATTAACTTCTGAGGAGGAATTGAGGTTGTGGTTGAGGGATGGATCTATTTTATGCAGCATTTTGGACAAGCTGGTTCCTGGTTCGGTGGAACTAGTAGGACTTCTTTCATTGCATCATATACTTGCTACTTATTACCTTTTTTTTTTTTTTTGTAGTTTCGCGAGTGTGTATATTTTACTGTAATATTTTTGTTTAAAAATTATGCTGACAATAATTTAGAGCTTATTTATTTTTGCCCAATTGTCCTCAGTTTTCTAAGGAAATGCATTTTAACTTCAGGGAGGTTTTTCTATGAAAAAGTCAGTGGGTGTTAAAAGGTTTCTGGTGGCCTTGGATGAATTGGGATTGCCTGGATTTGAACTGTCAGACCTGGAGCAGGTATGAGAAGTTCCCTTACATGCAATGTAATTTGAGATCATGCCGAGTTATGCCTTTGACTCCTTTTGTCATGCTTGACGGAAGGGTTGGCTGATAAATATCACATTTGTCTTTTTATTGGAAATAGATGGTTTATTTGGACTAGGCTGGACTGTGGCTAGTAAAAGAAATTTGGTGGCACTGTCCAAAAATGAAACTGGAATTCCATTTTTCTCACTACATTTTGTTTGTTCTGTCCTAATTGTTTTATTTTGTGGTATGAGAATATATGCAGGGATCCATGGTACCTGTGTTGCAGTGCCTTCAGACTCTAAAATGTCATTTTCCTTTTAATGCTGCACGAGAAAATATTCTAAATTCTAGAAAGAGGTGGGAACAGTCAGATCTAACATCCCTAGAGGAAACTGATAGTTGTGTCAAGGATGCTTCAAAAATCCAACATGCTGTTGACGGTACTGTTGCATCAGGTACTATGATACATAAAAAATGCCATGCTCTAAATAGATGTGTTGTACATTAGAATTTCATTAGAGCTCAATGATGCCATGTGACCCTTGTACCCAATCCCACCTGATGTGATAGCTTGTTTTTTGGTTTTTAAGTACGTTATTGCTATTCCTACCCTAACATATTGCTTTTTTTGTTGTATCATATTTTTATTTTCTTTCTCCAGATGGAATTGCTTCCTTAGATGGATTAAAATCTAATGTGCTATCCCAGTTGAAGCAAGGATCGCATGTGGATCTTTCAGATGCTAAACTAATGGAATTATTAAAATCAAACAGTTTGGATGTATGTCGATACGATACTTGTTTTGTTTTTCCGCTGTCAATGTTTCCTTTTCTTCTTGCGCTTACCATTCGATAATTCTTTAATATGCATTATACACTAATGTTCTCATGGTTAACTCTTATAGGACCCTGATATATGAGTGAATTCTTTTTCTGCAGACTGCCTCGACTCATTTGCTTTTTCACATAGGAAATAGGATCCTTGGTGATATCTTTGAAAGGAAGAATGGAGATGTTCCTCATGTAAGTGGACTAAATACCGAATGCTTGTGCAATAAATAATGCATAATACTGCTACGTATTTTCTTATTCTAGAAAAATTAAATTCGATTCTGTCACTGAGCACCTGTTCAATTTGCCATTTATTTAAATGATTCCAGGCTCAGCGTGCAGCTTGCCTGTTGAGGAAAATTTTGCAAGTAATTGAGTTGCGCTATTCAAATCAAGCAGAAGGCATGAAAATTGTAAGATTAACATTCTTTTTTCATCTTCCTCAAAAGATATTAGCTTTTCAATTATTATTGAAAAATGATCGCTTTACTTTGTTGCATACCTTAAGCAAAACAATCTTTTCAAGACTCGTGAGGGAAAGTACCAAACCAGAATGAATGCACTTGAAACCCTTGCAGTAGGGACAGCTGAAGAGAATGAGGTATTTTTCTGTGTTGATGGATCAGGATCACTCTTTGCTGGCTTTTTATATTAATGCTGACTCCACTTTCTACAGGTTGTTACAGGTTGGGTTCAACAGTTGAAGGTGCAATTCTATCTCTAGCCCTATCTTTGAGTTAAAATAACAAACTATCAATATGCATCCTAGGTTTTGTTAAAATTTACTTATGTTATTTTTATTGTCATTGTTATCATTACTTAAAAGTTCCCCATTCTTGAACTAGACAATAAGGAGTTGGATGGCTCATTTAGAGTGATGTTCTTGATATGGGTGAACAACTAATAATTATCATGATAGTTCAAAAGAATAAGAATGCCACTTATATTGCTTGTCTCCAATGCAGCGATGGAGACCATTGATCAGACGTAACTAGTTTGATGTAAACTTGTCTACCTGTGTCTAGTTTAATTAAAAAGATTTATGAGTGATTATTACTTTATATATAATGAAATACTTTTATGTTAAAGAGGCATTCCTTCTGCGGGAAGATAAGAATAATTTGATTTAGCTAGTAACAGGTACTCTTTTAAATTTATATGTTAGGTTTAGCTTATAAAATTTTCACAAGTACTATTTTCAACTTTCAACCTGATTTCGATTTGCTAGTAACATGCTACAGTCATTTGTATCTCTAGTTTACTTTGCAGCGTGAACAAGCTAAATTTGAGGAAAAGAAGAAACTTGAAGAGCATGATTTTTCCCAATTAAAGAAAGACAAAATTCGTAGTGAAATTGAAATTTCTACATTGAAGCAAGAATTGGAAAGGGCCAAAAGATTGTATGAAGGTCATGTTTTGCAGTCAGAAACGCAAGCTATTGAATCTAAAGCTGGATATGAGAAAAAGATACAGGAACTTGAGCGTCATCTGGCCGATGCAAGGAAACAAGTGAAGGATCTGGAGGCATTTTCAGAATCCAGATATTTGAATTGGAAGAAGAAAGAACATACTTATCAAGGTTTCTTAAATTCCCAACATAGAGCTATCCAGGTTTGCCTCTTTGTGTATGATATTTGCTTTATGATTTCCAAATTCGTGTGCTTTACCATATAATTCGATGCTGTTTAGAAATTGAGAGCTGGGATGAAGTCTGTAAAAAATGAAGTGATAAAAACAAAAGGAAGCTACATGGAGGAGTTTAAATACTTTGGTAAGATACAATGTTTAAAATTCTGCGTGATTTATTTTTTATTAATTATGTTATGATGAAATAGATTTATTTAGAAGATGTGCATGCATATATAGGAATCAAGCTCAAAGGTCTAGCTGAGGCCGCCGAAAATTATCACGTAGTTCTTGCAGAAAATCGGAAATTGTATAATGAAGTTCAAGATTTGAAAGGTTTGCATTTTGAACTCCTTAATCCTTATATCAAAGTCACTCTACTTGTGTGCCTTTGCTTGATTACTTACCTGATTTGTTCTTCCTTTTTTATTCTAATCCATATATGAATAGGAAATATCAGGGTATATTGTCGAATTAGGCCCTTTCTTCCGGGGCAAAGTCAAAAACACTCAACAGTTGAATTTGTTGGTGATGATGGAGAATTAGTTGTTAGCAATCCTATTAAACCAGGAAAAGAAAGTCGCAAGCATTTTAAATTTAACAAGGTTTTTGGTCCAGTAGCAAGTCAAGGTACTGCATTCTTTCTTCTCTATTAGTATTATTACATGTTATGAATTGTTGAAATGGATAGTAATCTATAACTTATATGTCAAAAACTTTCCTTGTAGAGGAAGTGTTCATGGACACCCGACCGCTAATTCGTTCTGTTCTTGATGGATACAATGTTTGTATATTTGCTTATGGGCAAACTGGCTCAGGGAAGACATATACGATGGTATGCATTTTATATTCTAACACTTTATTTACATTGCAAGTATATATGTGGTTTAAAAGGTTACTTTATTTGGTAATTTTTGTGTGTACTAGAGTGGACCTAGCCTATCATCAAATTCAGAATGGGGAGTCAACTACCGGGCACTTCATGATCTTTTCCATATCTCCCAGAGTAGGAAAAGCTCTATTGTTTATGAAGTTGGTGTTCAAATGGTTGAAATTTATAACGAACAAGTTCGCGATTTACTGTCAAGCAACGGTCCTCAAAAAAGATATCCTTTTCCTTTGTCTTAAGAGCATTATGATTTGAGCTGACCTCTTTATTAGAACTATGCAGCTCTATTTATTATCCTTAAAATGTGCATACACAAACACATTTATCAAATAACATATTGTTCATTTACTTGCTTCATGCTTCTTTATTTGCTAGTTTATTTTAGCATCATTATATTATAACACAACATTGCTTACCATTCATTTAGTTTTGTGGTTTTCAAGGAAAAGAATCGTGAGTATTGTTTCCTTGACTTGCACACACTTGGGATTTGGAATACTACCCAACCAAATGGGTTGGCTGTTCCTGATGCGAGTATGCATTCTGTGATTTCAATGACTGACGTTCTTGAGTTGATGCATACTGGGTCGACTAATCGGGCAACTAGTGCCACAGCCTTAAATGAAAGAAGCAGTAGATCACACAGGTTGCGTTCACATTTCAGGATCTTATTTTTAATGTCATTTTCCCATTTGTGAAGGCACAAAACTCATTTTACTTTTATAATCATGTGATAGTGTTCTCTCTGTTCATGTTCGCGGAACGGATTTGAAGACCAACACTCTTTTGCGTGGATGTCTACATCTTGTAGATCTTGCAGGAAGTGAAAGAGTGGATCGCTCTGAAGCAACTGGTGATAGGCTTAAGGAGGCTCAACATATAAACAAATCTCTCTCAGCCCTCGGAGATGTGATATTTGCTCTAGCACAAAAGAGCCCACACGTGCCATATAGAAATAGTAAATTGACTCAGCTTCTTCAGAGTTCGTTAGGTAATTGTTTTTATTATGGTATAAATTCACAGTTATGTTATAATTTGGTTACATTCATTTTGATTTTAACATGTTTAATCATGGGTTACTAAATTGCAATAGCTTTGTTCCTCATATTTTCTAGGTGGACAAGCAAAAACCCTGATGTTTGTCCAGCTTAATCCTGATGTTGCCTCATATTCTGAAACTATAAGCACCCTTAAGTTTGCTGAGAGGGTTTCTGGTGTTGAGTTAGGAGCTGCTCGTAGCAACAAAGAGGGAAAGGATGTGAGAGAACTTATGGAGCAGGTTGTTCTTGTTTTTGTATGTGTTTCACATAAATTGTTTGTGTTTTAGTTGAAGGAAGATCTCTATGTGATGTTATCAGCTAAGCACCAACTATCAGGATATTATTTTTATCTCTCTCTCTCTCTCTATATATATATATATATATATATATATATATATATCCATCTATCTATCTATCTATCAATATAATTTTGACACGTGCCCCCATCACTCTTGTAGCTGATACACATGACGTATGAAGTGGTAAATTAAAACTTGCCTTTTGTTTTGGTTGGGAAGTATGCACCTGAGTGTATGGTTTATGGTGCACTAAATCCTATCACGCTTTGTTTGGATTGACTAGTTATGTACGGGAAATATAACTAGATAAAAAAAATCTTCCACTGCTTAATCATCAGTTTACTTAGTACTTAGCATGCAGATCATGGTGACGTGGGCTTTATCCACAACAAGCAGTGTCTACTGTCTAATACACTGCCTTTCCCATTTATCTTGTAGCCAATTTATTTTTTTTGTTGCCCACATTGATACTTATGAGTTATGAAACCAAACCAATTTGGCTTAAAATGATATTTCAATATCATTTACAATTGTGCACTGACTTGTATTGTTCTTGCAGATGGCATCTCTCAAAGATACAATTGCTAGGAAGGATGAAGAGATTGAGCGGTTGCAATCACACAAGGCTAAATGCAATGGTTCAAAGCTTGGTATGATCTCTCTAAGGCATGAGTTATCATCTTCAAGGAGACATTCCATGGGGACTCCCCGACATAGCGTGAGACTTTCAGGAACAAGGAGCTTTGGAGTTGGAGAAAAAGCAGCTTCTGACATTGACAACTGCTCACAGTATAGTGATAAGCATTCAGAAACTGGTTCTCATCAATCAATGGATGATTTCAGGAACAAGTCTGGTTCCCTACGGTTGAAATTTGCCAGAGAAGATATTAGTCAAAATTTCAATGAGGACATTGAACTCTTGGGATTTGGAGATGCAGATTCGGAGGAGAGATTAAGTGACATATCCGATGGTGGCCTTTCAATGGGAACAGAAACGGATGGTTCAATCAGCAGTATTGTGGAGTACACTCTTTTCCCTGAAGTCGAGAAGGCAGCCGAAATTACACCTGCTAAGAACACAACAGCAGACAACCTTCCAGCTGAGAGCATGGAAAGGTAAGTTTCTCTTTCTCTCAAAAGTTCTCAAGGCTATTATTCTAGCATAGAATGATGTGGGTAAAGTTAATATGTAATGATTTCTGGTACTCGTATATGCTCTTTCATTAACAATCCTAGTTAATATGCTGAAGACTTGTTACTGATTTGTGTTTGTTTGATTGAACACAGACCCGCTGTACCATCCAAAATTCCCAAAGCTCCACTAGACCCACCAAAGCTGCAAACAAGACCTTCCAGGCTATCATTGAACAAAAGCTCCTCGAAGGTTTTGTCAAGTATGTACATCCGATTAGCTTTCCCCTTATGATATCTTAACAACTTATTGGTGTGTTTGGGTGAGCGGAGGATCATGCCAAAATCACGTTTGCAAACCGCATAACGTGAAAGCTACATAACGCACGTTTGCCCTCTGCTAACGCTAAGCCAAACACACGCTAAGTCTAGTTAGTTCTCTGACCTAATCTCCCTTGGTTCGCCTTTTTTCTTGTCTTTGCATGCAGGTATTAGAAAAACCACTGCCAGTAGCTCTTCTTCGGTGAAGACCGGCAAAAGATGGCAATAGCTAGGATTCCACTTGGATGTTGTAGAGTGCTTGTAGTATAGGAACTTTTTATACATGTTAGGTGCTCATTCTATTATTACACTAACACTACTCAAGTCTCGAGTTAATAGCTCATTTCAGCTTCAATCTGTTATTAAATGAGGCTATTGTAAACACTAGCACTCTAACTTGTAACCAGTTGTATGTATTATGGTCTTTCTGCCATATTCCTTGATCTGTTGTATTTATTATCTACACATTTCCCTTCACTTAACCTTCTCACGCTATATTGTATGTGTAGCTGAGAAGTGATAACATTAAACAATAAAGCTAACAGTAAAAACCACAAAATCAGTATACTAGTACTTGATACTTTGAATATGAGCCCTGACTGTTAGAGCTTCCCACATTGGCCCTTCACCCTAGCATGCATCACCGTTTATTAATTAAAGTACATTGAGATCTCAACCCACTTTATTTGAGTGTTTTACTAATCAAGGATGGAAAATACTACTATTAGTATTTCATTTGTTCACTTTATACATCATCTCACTTAAATGGAGTTTTTTCATCGATTATTTACTCCAATATTCGTGATTTACTTATGTGCTCCTTGAAAGTATGAATGTAATGCTCTCCTAAACAAGATTTCATATGAGAAATTGACAAGTATTCTCCCCCAATAAAAGAAACTACTCCGCTCATGCTCTGCAGATGTCCTGGCTAATTTAGTAATTTATTTTTATGCGCTCAAGTTGAGATGGAATCAAATAATTTATAAGGTAAATGTTAAGAGAAAATGGGTAATGCATCGACAGTGTAAAGTTTTTTACACCATCTGTGCATCATTCACCATTCATCTGTTTATGGTTGTTGACTTTTAAATCAAAATAATTCAAATGAATGGTGGATGATGGACTGATGTTGTAAAAAACTTTACAACGTCAGTGCATACCCATTAAATCTCAAATGTTAATAAGTGTTGTCTTTGTTAAAAAGCTGAACTTAGTGAAATCATTAAGAAGTGATAAAATGCTTGGTGTGATAAAAATCAAGAGGATTATTAAGATCATTTGGAGAAAGAGTAAACATTAATTAATACTCCATCCGGTCCTATTTATAGGACCCTTTTGGGGTTTTTCACACCCACCAAGGAAAGTGGTTAGTGACATTGGAAATGTGAAAATTTGATATACTTTTTCAAAATTACCCCTATTATTGTTATTGGAACTCTAAAAAGTGTTGACTTAATAGGGGTGTTTGTGGAAAAAAGTAATTAAATGCTATTGGAAATTGAAAAGGGTCCTATAAATAGGACCAAAATAAAAACCCCAAAAAGGTCCTATAAATAGGACCGGAGGGAATAGTTATTCTAATGAGGAGTAATAGGATTAAGCCACTTGTATGGCTAGTCAATATTAGTATTTTGCCATTCCCTAGATAAATATTGTAGCTACTATTCATCATCAATGGATGAAATGAATTTAGTTTTTTTATTACTGTAATTTTTTTTATAAATCTTCTTCCTTTAATTTATGAAGATTGACCATATTAAATCTGGTCTTATCCCAAAAATCATGAAAGTCACTATCGAAACAAAAGTAGGTTGACAAAATTTCTTTCAATAATAAATAATATTCCAAGCCAGGGCTTACCTTAGCTCAAACAGAAAGCTTGATAAGTAATAATAGATTGTAATAACAATGTAATAAATATTAATCCAATTTCTTACCAGCATCTAACGTAATGTCTGGGTGGTGTAGTTGGTTATCACGCTAGTCTCACACACTAGAGGTCCCCGGTTCGAACCCGGGCTCAGACAATTTATATCGATTTTACCTTTTTGTTTTTGCACTAAGAGTTTTTTTCTTAAATAAAACTCAAAAATAAAGAGGGTCGAATCTGACGGGTAGATGGAGGCATATCTATCTATATTTTGGGCGCAGCCATTTGTCTCAGTTTCTTCTGCTTCTGCTCATTAAAACCCTTTTTCACTGCCCCCTCTGCTCTTTCTTTTTCTTTTTTTTTCCTTTCTCTCTTTCTGAATTAATAAATAAATTCAGTTTCATTCTCTGCTTTCCTCTCTTCATTGTTTCACTTCCTCTTTTTTATTTTTCTTCAGAAGAACCCTTCATTTTCTATATCACACAAATGATATAACCATTTTACAGGTAAATAAATACTCTCTCTTTTTTATTTTAATTATATATGTACTTCCTAGTGCAATACAAGAAGTTTAAATGTTGATGTAATTGACAGATGATTAGTTTTTAATTCATGTTGCAATATGCTCTGCAGGATGAGTTGAAAAATATTTTGATACACTAGACCAACTAGTTGTTATATTATTGGGCTAAACTTCTCATTTGGTCCTTTGTTTATTTTTCACTATCAAATCCGTCCCTCATTGGTCCCTCACGTTTTTTTGTATCATATTGGTCCCTCAAGTTTGTTTTCCTATCAATGGTCTATGAGTCACCATTCATCAATATCTTATTGGTTCACATTTGCATCGCTGGAGAGAGAAATAACACGTGTACGTATCATATTGGTCCAGGTAGGATGAATAGAGACTTAGGGACCAAATAATAGTGAAAAAAAATGTGAGGGACCAATTTGACAATGAAAAATAAGATAATGGACAAAATGAGTAGTTTAGCGTATATTATTCTATGCATTTTCTCCATCGACAAAGTTAAGAAAGTTTAAGTAAAATGTCTTGATTTTTTAATATTTGAATATGAAGTACATTTATCAATTATCTATATTAAAATATATCGGCATCTGTATAATGATGAATTTATGACTTTGAAAACTAATAAACTTAGATTTTCAATGCTGTGTTTCCTTTAGTGTAGTCCTTAACCGATGCCCTTAGGGGACCGGTTAGAAAGACCCAATAACTTGTATGCCAATAAGTTTTCAATTAATGATGCAATCTGTTGTATTTTCAGGGTTTTTACTATCCAGGCATTCTCAGCCTATCTGCTCCTTGAAAGGAGATTTTGAAAAAGATTTGAGAATATGTCTGGACGCGACAAAACGCATAAAAGTGATCAGCATTCAATCAAATATAGGCCGAATAAACATACGGGGTCATCCGTTGAAGTTGATTTTTCTTGTGTAGATTATAAGCCTTCTCTTACCAATAATGAGAGTAAGCATCGCTGCAGAAGTTCCGAACTTAAATCCCCCGAGATACTGAGCACGCCTCAGCTCATCTCGGCAATAGGCCAGATATGGGATACAGCTAGTCGACCACTTTCATTTTTCCTCCCTAAGGAAAATGTTAATCACGATGATAAAGGGTTCCAGGAAGATAAAATATTGGATACCATTGATGAAAAAAGGAAAGTCGGGGTATTTATTTCAGATAACGCTAATTACTTCCCGGTTAATACAAGGGCTACTAGCTCTATTTCAAAAGTTGTACAGGAGAAATTGGATTTCCCTAAGATAACACAGAAAATGTCAGCATTTGAATCTTGTAGTGATAGTCAAAATTACATTCATTCTTTATTCCAGAGATTCGGGCAGGCCAGTGTTAACAAATCAAATAAAGGCTGGAAAGAAATGGAACTTGGGAGTGAGGAAATTACATTTAAATCAGGAAATGCGTATTGGTGGATGAGTAGGAATGCACCTAAAGGACCAACATATCATATGAAGGTTACTGAGCCTGAGAAAATGAAAACCAATGCTCCTGTGGCTGAGGGCTGTGTTTCAATAGATACAAGCACTCCAGCGGTTGATAGTAAGAGTGATGTGTCCAATGCTGATTTTCACATACACGATGGTCAACCACTATCTAATGGCTCAATTCTGGACACAAGAAAAACTAGTCCTCTATGTTCAGACTATTTTCTTCAAGCTGTACCTGATACTAGGGCAGACGTTTGTGCTTGTCAGAACCCATCTTCTAGTATCTATGCAGACTATCATATTTACTCTTTAGATACCTGTAATAGTGCTTCTTTGCCATGCCTACACAAGATTGATGATAATGAATTGTCGGAAATCCAAAGAAGACAATTTTTGGATGTTACTGATGATGAACCTAAGGCTCAGGTCTTCCCCGCAACCTCTCAGAAGCCTCTTTATTCCCTTGCCAAGCAAGAACATGCTTTCTCTGGGGCATTGGCGGGTTTATGTGTCAGCCTTTGTCTGCATCCCGTTGACACAATTAAGACAGTCATTCAATCATGCCGTGCTGAACAGAGGTCTATCTTTTACATTGGCAAATCAATTGTTTCTGATAGAGGTTGGAATTTTTAAGAGAAATCATGTTCTTGCCAAATAACTATGTAGCTCATATGTCTTACTGTTGTCTCATTTAGATTACCATCAATTTTAAATTAAATCCTTCCTTCAGTGGCTTCTGCTCACAGTTGATGGACTGATTTCAGGTTTTCATGGGCTATATCGCGGAATTACTTCAAACATTGCTTGTTCAGCTCCAATTTCTGCAGTTTATACTTTCACCTATGAATCAGTTAAATCAGCTTTGGTTCCTCATCTTCCTAAGGTACCTTGCCTTTTTCTATATTCAACTCATGTTAGTGGAGTCACTGAAAGTTGGTTATTCTTTCTGTCTTATGTTTGTCTTTCATGTATTTGTTTGTTTCTACTCATGGTACGATCTAGTTGAGAGAAACTAAACGAGTTAAACATCACTAGCAACTTTGTAATGCTGGATATCTTAGATGATCCTGGGTCTTGCTATAATTTTAATGCATATTAACATAACTAAGGTATCAACATTCTTTTTGTGCAGGAGTATTATTCGTTTGCCCATTGTGCAGGAGGTGGTTGGGCAAGCGTTGCCACCTCTTTTATTTTTACTCCTAGTGAGCGGATAAAGCAGCAGATGCAAGTTGGCTCTCATTACCGCAACTGCTGGTATGCCCCAGTTCTTTGTACTTCCTTTGAATATGCCCTAACTTTATGTGTTTGTCGTGAATTTTATTCAATCATTGAAATCTGTGTTCACTAGTTCTGAAGATCTTCTAAGTTTCCTTCTATGTTTAGTTTGGAAGTCTCCAATTTTTACCTCATGTAAGAAGATATTTTTATTATGTCTGTGTAAATCATGGCTTCTAGCTTTCACTGGAATACTTCCCCTTGCAAAACCGTTTCAGTTGTGTTAATTTTGTCAGAATATATCTGTGCAGGGACGCATTGGTTGGAATTATCAGAAATGGTGGTTTTCCCTCCCTATATGCGGGTTGGGGAGCTGTGCTGTGCCGGAATGTTCCACATTCTGTTATCAAGGTTAGCAAGTGTTTCAACATTTTCAATCCTGGTTTATCAATTACAATGCAGTGGCTGACACAATTAGATTTCTGTCACCGAGGTGGAAATTGGTGGTGTGGGTCCAAACTTTGTTCATTATTTATCATGTTGGCAGCCAACTTTAACGCCGCGAATTTTCATCTTAATATGACCGTAGAGGGAACTTATGATGTTGATGTTTTCATCTCAAACCTCTGCTGTTAATATTCTTCTGTCATTACTTTTTCCAAGTCCTTCACAAACTAAGTGATAATTTATGGCTATTTTCTGTGACTAATTGTAGTTTTACACATATGAAAGCTTGAAGCAAGTGATGTCATCTTTGCCTTCTTGTATTCAACATAACACCTTTCAGACTGTAAGTTAGTTTCTCTCACAACTCTTTCTTGGATTTTTGGTCTCACTACAATCGATGTGACTGAGATGATTTTTCAAATTTCTGAAGTTAGTGTGTGGAGGATTAGCTGGATCTACTGCTGCTTTATTCACAACTCCTTTTGATGTGGTCAAGACAAGATTTCAAACGCAGGTTTGTAATCAACAGGCACTTGATTGTATTAATTCTACCGGAAATGATTAATTAATGAATATTTCGTAGGACAGTGAATGTGTTAAAGTGGACTTGGATAAGTTTTTGGTTAACAAAATGAAAGGGTGCAATGCGTTGCAAATCATTCTAAGTCATTTCATGATATGTTTTTGAGTGATATATAGCAATCCTCTAATTATTATTGCTACCAGTGAAGTGAAGTAGAATATGGACAATAATTTTGGTGTGTGTAATTGTGTATATCTATAGTATAGCTATTTCAACACACATATATATGTATGAATAATGTATGTTATATATATCTGGTGTAGCCGCACTTCAAAAAAAATATGAATTTGGTGCAGCCATCTAATTAGATGTTGGAGGCAACCTATCCTATTTTCGAACCTGCTCTTTGTGAAAATACTCTTTCCTTAACCTGATTTTCTGATTTCAATGATATTCTATTTTCAATTTAAAATTTCAAAATAATATAATTCTTAATTTATGCTTCTGATAGAAGTTTAGTACACCGCAGGTTCCTGGATCTAGAAACCAATACGATAGTGTGTTTCATGCCATATACAAAATTAGTAAGAGTGAAGGTTTGAAGGGCTTGTACAGGTATTATTTTCTGAGTCTAGCCATTGTTAATTAGATCATAAGAAAATGTCTGATGACAG
Organism: Crotalaria pallida; assembly: GCA_037953625.1. Classification (NCBI taxonomy): domain Eukaryota; kingdom Viridiplantae; phylum Streptophyta; class Magnoliopsida; order Fabales; family Fabaceae; genus Crotalaria; species Crotalaria pallida. The sequence continues at coordinate 82,018,581 of CM075655.1, read as the reverse complement.
AATTGGAACCTCTTCTACAAATTTAGTTCTGGAAGCTCAATTCAAGTGTAAATTGCATGATGATGTTTTTTTTTGGATGCACTTTGTATGTCTGTCATCAGGGGATTGACTCCAAGGTTGATTATGTACATGTCTCAAGGATCAATGTTCTTTGCTTCATATGAATTTTTCAAGAGCATATTTTCTTTGGAAAAGGGTGAACCTCGGTCTAATGATAAAGTTGCTGCCTTGTAACCCAGAGGTAACGAATTCAGATCCCAGAAATAGTCTCTGTTTGTGGGGGTAACTTTTGCACTGCTGCATACATACACCTTCCCTAGACCCCATCACGTGGGAGTCTCGTGCAGCGGACCGTCCTTTTTTTATATTTTCTTTGGAAGCATCACATCCCACTGGTTTGTGTCCAGAACAAGGACTAGAATGTTGAAGACAGAAAAAACTTAAAACTAAGAATCCGGCCATCAGGAGTACCGGCAGCAGCACCCCAAGTCTTGATAGTTTGATTTCTTGATAACTAGATGGTTTTGGAAGAAAAGTTTAATGGTGCCACAAGCAGCAAGCTGGTTCATGAACTGTATATTTAATGCAAAGGAAATAGATGCATGATAAGACCCTTTGGTGGCCTGCTGGACCTGAAGGGGCTCAGTAGAGAGAAATTTACATCAACACAACTTCTACAGTTTACACCATTTGTTGTAATATAGGTCTGTCTTGTTTTATGTACACCTAAGCTATGATTCTGACACAATGGTAAATATCGGGGACATGTTCTTAGATGATGTGTTTATAGCATTTTTTAATGGCAAATGTTAACAGGTATTATGAGGGAAAATTATTAGAATCCTTTTTCTTTTGTATTTTCGAGAAATGAAATATCCTGTACTTATGATTGTTTTTTTAATTCTAATAACCTTTGTCAATTCATATTCATGCAATCAATTAAATATTGGGAAATTAAAAAAAAAATAATACTAGAAAGATTGAGCATATAAAGTAAAACTTGCTTGGTTTAGAGTTGTTGCATATTCTATTATGTGTGTCTGCCCCTCACTGATATTCAAAAGTGACTATTTACAAAGTATAGAAGGAGTTGGCCTTTGATGGAAGGACTGAAATTGCTAAAACCTGAGGAAGAAAGGGTTGATATGGCATGTAAAATTGAGCTCCAAGATGCTGAAGAATAGGTAAGGGTTGAAAAATATGTTGCTGATTTTGAGAGTTGCCCTGAGTGCTAGAAGCCATGACAATATCAAGTCTATTCCAACACTTAAGCGCCTCATGTCCAGGTTTGTCACAAAGTTGACACCTCACACGATTTTTACCATACCTTCCCTTGTTAGATTGTCTCTTAGAGCCATTGTTCCTGTTTCTAGCAGAAGATGTCTCATGGTCAGGTCACAGGTGACTCACTACCTTCATTATCAGAATCAAATGGATTAGTAGTTTTAGGCTTGATTGCAGCAGGAGTAGTGCCAGGATTGTTAGAGGACTAAGAATAGCCAACACTAGCAGCAGAGGAGCTTCCACAAGCAAAAGGATTAGTATTAGGTTTATGACAATACATCTAAGGTATAGGATGATAAACCTGAGGAAGAGATTGCTGAATGTGAGGTGTAGAGGAGGTATTTTGAGGTGGAACAGTCTTTTAAGAATACTGTGCAGGAGAGAACTGAGAGATTTAAGAAGAATGAGCCACATTTGCTTGAGCTTGAGTTGGATGTATTGAGAATGCATCATTTACCACAGGGTGCATTCTCTCTAAGTAAGCTTCATGAGCTACTTACATAGTTTCAAGTGCACCAACAGTCATTGGCTCATCACGGATGAGAATAGAGGTAAGAAAAACTTTATAATCAGAAGGCAAGCCATCCAAAATTACCGAAATTTGTTCCCTTTGTGAGTCTATTTCGCCAAAAGTAGCTAGGGAAAAATTTAATGCCTTAATCCTTGAGATAAACTCATTCATAGTTTGATTGCCCTTCTTAGAGGGTCTAAATTCTGATTGCAGCATTTGACTTCATGCTATGATTAATGAGTTAAAATAGTTGTACAAATCATCCCAAATTTGATAAGCATGCACAGAACCAAGCACACGTGATTGCACAGATTCAGAGACAGACTAAAGTAACTATGATGCAAGATGTTGATCTTGCTCTTTCCAATTTTGGTAATTAGGTTTAACACGATCGAACTCACAATCGTCCTCAATGAGATATCTCACTTTAATATGGGATTAACAACAAAACGTTGAAGCCCATGCGACGAAATGACAGCTTCAACTTATTATTTCCACAATAGGTAGTTTTTATCAGATAATTTGGTAGAAATTGAATGGGAGAAGTGTAACATCCTCAATTTAATTTCAAGTATAGTTAATGTGTTAATAGCCTTAGGGTGAAGAGAATTATAGTCCTAAGTTAAGTTAGTTGATTAGGAGTTAGTACGGGAGTAAGAAACATAGGACATTAGAGAAATTCAAATGCAAGAATTACAACTCCGAACGAAAATTCCACGGTTGGATAAGGAGATTAGGGTATGGAGAAGCTTGATTTAAAACTTGAGCACGATCCGATGGAGAACGAAGAGGCAGTAGCATTCTAAAGTGCACAAAGTGAAATCTGATAGGCAATACTCGAGTCTTTGTGAAAACACTCGAGTATTGTATAAGAAAAACGATCAGTGAAAAAGTTGCTCTCGGGCAACACTCGACTCGAGTCTTTTATGAAAGACTCGAGTATTCTGTGCAAAATCCTGCCAAAAATGGCGCGCTTGGTTCACCAGAATGGCGCACCAGCCCTGTAGACACCAGAAAAGACTCGAGTCTTTAGTAAAAAACTCGAGTATTACGAACAGATCCGAAAAAAAAAAATGTGTGTGGACCACTCATTTTTGGCTTCTCAATCAAGCCAATAAATCCTAGCCACATATCATTTCCTCCCATGCAAGTTATGAAGGGAAACAACAACAACACAACAAAAACTCTCTTACACCATCATCCTCTCCATTCCCTCCCTCTCAAGAGCAAGGCATCATCATCCCCATCACAAACCCTAACAAAAATCAATGGCATCCATCATCAATAACCTCATCCTCATCATCAAGTTCTATTTCTAGGCAACAAAACAAACACCATATCACCCCATTACTCCCTCCTTCTCACGCCTATCTCCTTCCATAATCCTTAGGTTTTCTCAAGCTCCATAGCCATGGAGACTCTTGTGCACTTATGCCTTCATCTCAAGGACAAGTAAAGTCAAGCTCATATCCTCCTTCACAAGCTCCAATTGGAAAGGGTCCTCTTCATCTCATTGTTGTTTGGTTGAGGCACATTAAGAAATTCAAAGGTTTAAGGCTCTAGGAGCTAAGGCACAAATTTAAGCTTAAACTCAAGGTCTCCTTATCTCTCATAATCCTTGAGGTAAGGAGTGAGTATTACCTTATCTTAGGGATGAGTTTCTAGTATGTATATAATGCTTGCTAAGAGTTGGGTGTTAGTTTAGGATATTAAACACTAGGGTAGTTGATAGAATTGATAACTAGAGCTTTGAAGTTAAGAAAATAATGGAAAATGTGAAATTATTTGTGATGATGATATATGATATATGTGTTTATCGTTGTTGTGAAGTGATCGACTGTGAATTGAGAATAATAAATTGATTAGAGACTTGGAAAGAGTAAATAAAAAAAATTAGTAATTGATTGGTGAAAATGGATAGGTGAAAGAAATAATTACATGGGTTAGAGAAAAGTTGAAGCATAATGATAATGAACTGATGAGTGAGCATGAGAATGGAAAATCATAAATTAAGGAGAGAATTTGGAGTTAATGACCAAAGGAAATTGTTAATGCGAGGTCGACTGCGATAAGCCGCGAATCGACCAGGCGCGATAATAAATATAAAACTTTGCGAGGTCGACTGCGATAAGCCTCAAATCGACCAGGCGCGATAATAAAAATATAATAATGCGAGGTCGACTGCGATAAGCCGCGAATCGACCAGGTGGGATAATAAAAATATAACCTTGCGAGGTCGACTGCGATAAGCCGCGAATCGACCAGACGCGATGATAAATATAACTCCGTGCGGCCGACTGCGTAGGACGCAAATCGGACCGTACGTAAAGATGAATACTCACATTAATTTTGAGGATATGAAAGATGTGACCGAAAGAAAGAAAAATATCACGAATGACGGTAATAAAGCAAAGGGTGAAAAGACATGATAAAACTTGAGAATGAGAGAAAGAGGAAGAAAAGCTGAGAAATAAGAGAGGATAAATGTCATGAGAATAGTTAAGTGCGAAAGTGAATAGGATGAGAAAACTGATAACCTATTTCTGATATGCATGTGAGCATGACACGAATGATTATGTGATTATGTGAATTATTTGGAGTACGTGTGTTTGACTTAGTCGGTTATTATGTCATATCAGAAATTGCTATTCCTACTTTATGTGTAATGCTCACTCCTTACCATTTTTCCATAGGTACTGAGTCGAAGCTTACACCCGATCCGACCGAGCAGGAGTACTCTCTCTTATCGGGAGAGTAGGTTTTAGTTAGTGGACATGATGTCATGTCCTGGGCCCTGTATTTTGATATGTTGGTATAGCCTATTTTGATGTGTGTGTGTGTGTGTGTGTGTGTGTGTATATATATATATATAAATAGTTTTTGTGGGCCCAGGACAACTCATGTAGGGAAAGGAGTATTTTGGGAAAATACCGTTTCCAAACTTGTTTATAGTGCTGCATACTTATATTCCGATGCTATGATGTGTGCACGATGTTGCACTGACCTGTGGTTCATGTTGTTGATATGCCATGCTGGCATTATGGTTATTGAAATGAATTTGTATTAATGGGTATTAATGGGTATTAATGGTTATTTTTAAATTTACTATTTTCCTGAATGGGTATTAATGGGTAGTTGAAAGTAGGTGTTACAAGAAGGTTATTTGAGTGAAAACAGTGTTCACAAAGGGAACAAGGATGGAACAGAGAATGTGGTGGTGAAACGTGATCAGAAGCCATTATCGAAGCCGAGAACAAAAGAATTACAACCATTGGAGCTTTTAGCAACAAGGATCGCAACTGAGAAATGAAGAATCGCAAAGTGAGAACTAAGGAGCGAAGAATCACAATCACTAAAATCACGAAATGAAGAGAATCGAAGACCAAAATCGCAATCATTGAAGCTCACAACAATAAGGATCACAACTGAAAACTGAAGTGAGATCACACGCACGAAGCGAAGAGGATCGAAGGGCAATTCACAAAAACGATAGTAGCTCTTGATACCATGTTAGAATGAGAAGAGAGAGAATCAAGGAGAATGAAGAAGGGAGAGAGAGAGAGCGAGACAAAAATTTTGTTATTACTAAAATGAAAGTCACAAAAGTTACACACACCCCTTCTATTTATAGAAGTAGGAGGTGATCACTAAGTTAAGCCATAAGCTGACAGCTCTTGATCACTCAAGCTAAGAAGTCCTACACTAACCAAACTCTATACAAACAGTATACTATATACAAATACTATCTAATTGTTTTTTTAGTAAGTTTTATTTTTAACATCCAAATGGAAGGGGATTATTTATAGAAAAGAAAAGGAAAGTTATAATGTAATAATTTTGGGCAGGAAAAAACACTGGTTGAGATTTTACATAAATAAATTAAATTAGATAGCATCTTGTTTGGAGAGAGTATCTTCAGTCATGCAAAGAGGAACAACGCTCTTTTGCTTAGAAAAAGTAAAAAAGGAAGAATGCTGAATGCTCCATTTTATGAAGCATATATATCTTAAATAGGGATGGGCACGGGTGCGGGCGGGCACGGGTAGTGCATACCCACTACCCTATCCGCGGGTATTTGCGGGTACTTATACGGGTACCCACGGGTTTTGAACTTTTATTATTTTTTCCTTTAATTTAATGATCCACATAATGATAAAAAAGCTCACGGGATCTTCAATTATACTACACGTCAGGCATACATGAACTTCCACATAATAATAAGAGAAATGTGGCCTCAAGTATCATAGTGCATCTCTGTAGCAAATAAATGTTTGAGATGATTGCTAAAATTACAGGGCATTTTATTATATATCTTTCTTTGTTCTAGAGTCATGGTCTAATGATAATTAATTAACTCCCCACTTCCCATAATATATATATATATAGCCGAACACTATGAAGATTTTAATCAGTATATAGATCAATAGATGTACCTCCAATTTTAATCACTACTAGTAAAATATTATTTATACTAATATATATAATATTTAATAAAATATTTTTTTATTTATACGGGTACCCGCGGGCTCGGGTACCATAATACCCATCCCCACCCATAAGGGAATAATGCGGGTACCCGTCACGGGTATTTATGCGGGTACCCGCGGGCATGGGTATTTTGCCCATCCCTAATCTTAAATCACAATAAGATGGTGGAATCAAAATATAGGTATTAAAAACAGGCCGGTCCTGACCTATTTTGGGCCCTAGGGCGAAAATTCTTTTGGGGCCCTACTAAAAAAATTTATTAAAAATAAATCAATTAAAACACTATATATTTATATATTTAATTAATTAAAACAATGATAACAATCAATAATAAAAATAGGTATTATATAAAATAGAGTTGAAATAAAATAAAAAAATTTATTAATTAAATAGGTAATTAAAATTGTTTTCATGTTACTTCTTCCGTCTTTGTATATAATATCCTTTTGGTTGAATTCACGTTCATTACTAAAATTGGTTAATTTAGTTAATTGTATTGAAAATGTGAATATTTGATATGTTTTTTTTTTCAAAACTATCCTTATAAGCATTATTGAGAATCTAAAAATTGTTGAGTAAATATGGGTGTTTGTGAAAAAAAAATACCTAATTGTCATTGAAAATTTGTATCAGATCTTATAAATAAGAACAAAATAAAATTCTCAAAATGATGTTATATTTGAGGACAAAGGGAGTAAGTTATAAAAATAAAGTTCACAAGTTAACCTATTTATAAGTCAAGTGAGCAAATAAAAAAAATAAATTAAAATATTATACTAAACTATTAATAATTAAAAGATAAAAAATATGCAACTATTAATTTTTTTAAGTATAAGTAGTATTAAAAAAATTTATGGGGCCCCTAAAATTTTTGGGCTCTGGGCGGTGGCCCTCAATGCCCACCCCAGGGCCGGGCCTGATTAAAAATTAAGTGACACTGATTATAGTCTAACATTACTCTAATATGTGAAGGAATACTAATGTGACTTTTAGTTGTGTGAAAACATATCAATCCAGAAACTCTAAATATTCCCACCAAGTGTAAATTGCATGATAACATTAGTTTTTAGACGTGCTTTGTTTATCTGCTCCTTCACTTCTTATTCCTTTTGCATCAACTTTGAAGGCAGAGGAATTTGTGAAAATAAAGTCATGAAATACCCTATGATCGTAAATGTAAGACTGGAACATTTACGTCCATGAAAGTAGATTAAGGCTATTAATAATATTAAAAAGAATAAACTGTCACTTTAGTCCCCCACTTTGTAAGATTTTTCATTTTAATCCCTCACTTTTCAACAATTCCTCTTGAGTCCTTCACTTTGAAAAAAACTACTCACATTAGTCCCTGACAACTTTCTCTGTTCGTAGACGTTAACATCTTACGCACGTAGCCGTTAAATAACATATACACACGTGGCCGTTAACATCTCACACATGATACTGAATTCAAAAAATAAAAATTGGAGAAAGAAGAGGCTAAAGCAGTAGAGGCAGATGCAGAAACTAAGACAATTGCAGATAAGACAGCAGCTGAAACTGTGACAACTGCAGAAAATACAATAGATGATGAATCAGTGGTAGCAATACAACAACTTGACGTCGTATGGTTATTTAACGGCCACGTGTGTTAGATGTCAAAGTCTATGAATGGAGAAAGTTGTCAGGGACTAACGTGAGTAGCTTTTTTCAAAGTGAGGGACTAAAGAGGAATTATTGAAAAATCAGGGGTTAAAGTGAAAACTCCTTACAAAGTGAGGGACTAACGTGATAGTTTAGTCCATTAAAAATGTAAATATTCAATATACTTTTTCAAAACTTTACCCCTATAATTGTAATTAAAACTCTAAAAAATGTTGACTTGATAATGGTGTTTTTGAAAAGAAGTAATCAAATGTCATTATATAAGATATTGCAAGCATAGCCAAATTTTTTTCTTAGAAGGGTCTTACGTATAGGATCGGAATGAATTTATCATTTCTTAATTAGTATTTGAACTTTCTACCTCGTGTAAAACTAGGTTCCAAAATGAAGAGAGACCACCAATTCTTGGTTTTATTCCAATCCATTTCCTCTCATTTATCATTTCAGACTCTTAATAATAAATACAAACAGGAAGAGAGAAAGGAAAGCTATGGTATCTCCTATGATGGGTGTAAAGTATTTCCCCCCAATCTAACTATCCCATTACAATATGAACAATATTAAGTTTCTACCCCCATGTACTTTCAGTAACTGGAATAAAAAAGAAAATAATATTACAAAGAATGATTCTGACACCTCTCTAATGTGCTATCCCCCCTATCACCTTTAGCAGCAGCCCATTTACATTTTCCCTTGGGATTCTGTGTGTATTTTTTCAGCTATAATAAGCATGCCATCCTCAATAAATTTCATATTCATGAGAATCCCAGCCTCAAAGATCCTATTATCACTTCTTTCCACAGTTCAGCTTATCTCCAAGAAGATGCCGAGTTACTCTCTAACTAGCAATGACTTAAATTGAGGGATCAAAACTGGTTGAAAGATAAGAGAGACCTAGATATATTTTTCCATTTGATCACACTCGTGCAATTGGCGAAAAAGGTGGGTTCGGCACATAGGATTGGGGGAATCTTTTCTGAGTCTTGGACATTGTTTTCTTCTCGGCTGTGACCGATTTGATCAAAAGCTCCACTTCATCCTCAATGAGCATTTTCAATGAACTGCACTGAGTTAACTGTTGGTTCCTCTCGTGCCCGGCGCCATTGAAGGCGGATGTACCATGCAAGATGGCAACACAAATAGAGAATGCTTGTATTGTGGATAATTGTGCATGAAAATCAACAGCATATTGGCCCTCTTCCACTATTTTCATGCTGAAGGTAGGACTCCTATCTTTTGCTCCCTGTGTATCAAAAGATTCAAGTGTTAGAGAAGACAATAACAATCTTATAACAAAGCCAAGTCAAAACTGTAATACTGAAGAAACCAGAGAAAGCTCTAATGATAAAACTGCTATTCAAATTTCGAAAGCCTATATAGATGCATCTCGCACGGAATTATTTCATTATTCAGTCCCACCATCAGTGTCATTATGCTTTTATACACTTGTGGATGCAACCTTCCTCTCTATAAAAGGGATGCTAAACAAATATGGGGATAAAGTTCTTCATACTAATTTGAAGAATTCTTAAAGCTTATTTTGAATTATCTTCTAAAACCCTGCACTTTGTTGTGCAGTTTTCCATATAAGAACAATAGCCAAGCCTTATGCCACCAGGGTGAGATAAAAAAAAAAATTTGTATTTTTAGAGTATTTTCATAAATACATACATGTTGATGGTATTTGATCAGCATATTTGAAAAGCATATGCATCAATCTCAAATTAGGAAGAAGTTGATTAAATGCCTTTGGGCAGAACATTCTATCAACGAGGTCCTTTTTCTTACATTTATTACCGATAAACTTAATTTTGCAATTTTCTTAAGCCCCTAAAATATATTCTGGAAACTTGTTGCATTCTGGCATATGGTTTGCTCAGAATCTGGAACATGGCCATCTTCTAATAGTTAAATGAACAGCTCCATAAGAAATCGGAACTCATTTTGTGAACTAAAAATATGAAAGTCGGGAAGTTTTTTCTCCTCGATATTTGTATCTCAAGTAACACAAAATTAAAATACTGTAGCATATCATATATTTAAGTCCCTTCAAGAAACAGTTGCAGTGAAACTCAAGTTGTACCTGAATGAAAAGTTCCAGCGGTTCATGTTCCTCCATAAGAGGGTGGTCTTCAGCAAATTGAATACTAGGATTTCCTAAAAGAATAAGGGGGCAGGCCATGTCCCAGCCGCCACAGTCACAACCTCCACCATTTCTCAATCGATCAAGTAATGATGAGGGACCCCCGCTTTCAACAGATGGCAAGCCATGGTTGCCAGTTGGTATTACCACCTTCATTTGTTCCTGGATTTTGTTGTTATGAAGGCTATTTCTACACCGGTCAACTACTGTAGGGAGCTCAATAATGTCGATATACTCTTTAGCACTTATTCTATCCCCTCTCTGGTACTTCAAACTTTCTCGCTTGGAAAATGGAATATTCAAAACAATGGCAGCAGTTTCAAGGTTTGAAAACAATTCAGTCGAAAACAAAGGACAAGAATCAGAAGCATCAAATTCAACATTGCTTGATAGAGGCTTGACTTGAACTTTGTTTTTAATTGCAAGATTCCCTTCATCCAGCTTGCATGTTTCTTGGTTCAATACAACACAGGAAGCTTTTAGTGGTTTAGAAGCATCTTGTTCACAGAAAGACTTTTTTTCTGATGAAACACTTTGTCTTGAGTGTGTAAGATCATACAAAACAAATTCAGTCACCATAGAGTTGTTGTCAAATATGCTGCCTTCTAGTTCAGAACATAATTTACACGAAACTAGCATTTGAGCTACGACCGAGGAATCTTTGTCAAAATGATGGGATGCCAAATCAGAGGCATTGCTCTTCTTTCTATTATCAATGGAGTGAAAGGTATATATCCAATTGAAAGCATTGCCTGCTCTTGATGCCTTGGCCACAAACACGTCTTCGGGGCACTTCACCTTGAACTCAAAACACGGCATTCCATGCTTGTTTTCCAGCTTGAGATTAGCATGCAGGTGAACTGGTGAAGATCCTATACCTGAATACTGAATTTCTCTATTGATAAACTCAGAAATTATGTCAGAATGCTTTCCTGCATTAGATAAGTCATTTAGCAAAGATTTCTGATAAGTCCTGTTTCTTGTAACATTTGCTGTCTCATTTGACTTGACCTCATTAGTTTCCAGCATATGACTCATCGGACTTCTCAAAGATTTTGACTTTGCAAATTGATTCAGCCTTTTTCTGATAGGGTTGAATCGGGATTTTGGACTCGCTCTCGATGAGCAATCACTTTCTGAAGGAGATTGTAAGTGAGAGGTGTCCACCTTAGCAGAAAATGACTTTTGCAATGAGTGAACCGTGTCCTTTTCACGAGGAGAATTGCCATCAGTTAGAGAATCAGCTGCATTATCACTTCTGAACTTTACATTTATAGAGTCTCGCCCTTTCACAGCAGTAGAGTTTTTATCCCTGACATTTGAATTTATGCAAATATCAATGAAGCCATTCGGGGAGTCTGGCTCCATGTGAGCCCTGGACCTGGAAACAGATGGGGAATCCAAGTTTGAATCCCGAGCTATCTCTGAAGATCTCTGCCCAAATCCTTTATCGTCTGAACCACATAAAGAATCAACAATGCTACCTGAAAAAGAGATGTCCATGTCGCTCGTTCTTGAAATTTCTATTTTTTGCCTTCCTCCCATGGAGCTCAATTTCTCTATATTATTTAATACCTCTGAACTCTGGTACACGGAACCACGCCTCATTTCTCTATTACCTTCCATTTCCAATCCATGAGGTCTAGAGAGATGGCTCTTGCATGAAGAGCTGCGGAAGCGAGAAAAGTTGATTTCTGCAAAGTTCCCTCTGAGGGTAAAAAACTCATCTTTCCCTACAGGCTTTCCCTTTTTAGATCTCTTCTTCGCATTCGAACAATATTGATCAGATGAAAGAACAGTATTGGGACTCAAATCCACAAAAGGCTTGTTATTGAGATCAAACTCCAACTCTTGTCCCATAGATGAATCCAAAACCTTGCAATACTCTTAAAAAAGCAAAGAAATAAAAATAACAGCAATTAGTTTGTGGTAAGGCAACAATAAACCAAACTCCATTTCATATAATCTGTTTGCTACAACTAAGCTAATCTAAGAAGCACCCTAATGGCAGTGGAAACCTTCCATTGAGGAATTTTTGCAAGATTTTAAAAACCAACAGGTAATCACATCACATTCATTAGTCCATATAAATTATATCAAAATTTTGTCAGTAACAATCAACTACAGTTCAGCTCCAAGTTTTTAAAATGAAAATCACAATTGATGCAGAAAATGATATATATCACAAAACAAATTGATGAATGCATGTAAGAAATGGTACCTACATTACATTGAAGGACAGTTAACTGACCTACCTTGCAAACAATGATTATTGTAAAGGAAGTGTCGAAACAGTGACTAAACAAAAAACAAAAACTATTTTGATTCCAAACACCAAAAAAGAAATCCTATTTTGATCTATTAAAAAAAAAAAAAAGGCTGGAAAGAACCCTGTATGGATCTCTATAGTACCCAAATGTGAGTAAAGTGACACCAATAATGCTGCAAAAATGTTTAATTTTATATTAAAAAAAAAATAAATAAAGTACACTATGATACCAAAACATAACAACAGAAAATGCAAAAGAGAAAAGAAAAAAAAATGGAGAAAAGGAAAAGGCCATACATAGTGGAGTACAGAGTAGATCTTGCAGTGTGAATGAAGAATCATAAATCTCCAAACTTGAGAAGAAAGTCACCAAGAGAAGAATAACAACTTATGGAACAAACCCATTTGGTAAAGGGTCAAATCCTGAACTCAGAATTCCAAAACAAGACAAGAAAAGAAAAGGGGTTAGAGGTTGAATAAAAAAGCAACCAACTTCAGTTCAGTTGGGTTCATTCAATCAGTGAAGTAGTGTTGCAAGTGATGCCAAAAAGAGAGATGTTTGTTTTAGACAGTAACTAAAGCAAGTAGAGAGAGAAAAACAATGAACTCTCTCACACACGAGTTAGTGAAGGAAGAGAGAGACAACTATTGTTGCTCCCTATGGACATCATGTCCCTACTAAGCAAAGCCATGTTCTTCAAGCAACATCATCATCATCATATGATGTTGATTTTTTTTTTATTTTTTTTTACTAAGTAAAACTATAAGGTAAGAGGCTCAAATCCTTGTGGAAAACATCCTTTGGGGAGGTACCCCACCCATGTTGCTCAAGGTGTCGGGACTGTGAAGTTCTCCTCCACAATTTTTGTAAAAAAGAAAAAAACCTTTGATAATTTTATGTACATATAAAATCGATTAATTTAATTAATGATATTTTTTTAACTAAATTTAATTAATAATATTGAAAATGAGAATATTTTATCTTTTTAAATATAAGATTTTTTTTTAATTTTTATTTTGTTTTTGCTTGTAAAATTTTATACTCCTTCCGTTTCATTGAGTTTGGTCTTTTAAGCCCGGAAACATATATTAAGAAAATGTTGATTATTGTAAGTATTATGTATGGTTTGTCCAAAATGTTCCTATTTAATCCTTATTGAAAATTGTAGTAGTATTTAATTTTTATTAGTAAGTGTGTCTATTAATTAATGTATAGTGGTTTAGAGATGAAAGAGGCGATAAAAGTATAATTAATGAGGAGTAAGAGAAATGATTGAATGAAAGGTTAAAATTGGAAAAATAAATATGTTTGTGTATTAAAAATGTAAAAAGGTTAAACATTATGAAACAAGAAAAAAAAGTTAAAAGGTCAAACTCAATGAAACGGATGAAGTACTAATTTGTAATGATAATTGATTTTTTTTACAAAAACTCATGTTTACTTAATATTTTTTTATTCTCGGTATTATTAATAGGTATAGTTTTGAACATATGAAATGTTCACACGTCTAATATTATGAACTAAATTAACCAACTTTATAAATCGACGTGAAATCTACCACAAGATTCTTATATATAAAAACGGAAATAGTATATGATATGTATTTAAAAATTATCCCTATTAATATTATATTAACAGTTTTAAAATATGTTACTCCCTCCGTTCCAATTTAACTCTCACTTTAGCAATTTCACACATATTAAGAAAGTCATTTAATATTTCAATTTTCAAGAGAATTATTAAATAAATTTACTATAATACCCTCAAAGTACATTAATTATCACTCATTTCACATATTTCAACACATTAAATGCAAGGTTAAACGTGGAAAAAATCAATTAATACATCCTCGAATTCCTAAAGCGACAAATAATTTGGAACAAGTTAAAAATGCTAAAGTGACAGATAATATGGAACGGATGGAGTAAATAAATAAAAGTATTTGAGAAAAAAAATTATTACATTTGTCCCTAAATATAAGACACTTTTAACACTTTTATTTTGTCTCTATTTTTAAGACGTTATATCAATTTTCAATAATCATTGATTACTTTTTTCCACAAACACCCTTATTTATTTAAAACTTTTTAGATTTTCAATCAAATTAATAGAGATAATTTTGATAATACATATTTAAAAGTTTACATTTCAAATACAATTAACCTGAAATCTTTCAAATTGGTCTTATAAATAGGAAGGAGAGAGTAATTAATTGTGATGTTTTAATTTAGTGTCATGAATTTTGCTGAATTATTTATTTATCACAATTAATGTTATTTATGAATGAATCTTACCAAAGCAAGTTAGCAAAACCCGAGGAAGAATCCGGATTATAAAAGACGGTGAGAATCCTATAGGAAAAGACTAATAAACCCTCCATAGAGAGACGACATTTATCCTTTGATGGTGATTTGCTGAGTGCATAAAGGATAATTATGGAATTTAAGAATGTCTTAATTCTATAGTAACAGTGTCACTGCGAGTTCCCTTACTGATGATGGTTCGGTAAAATACTGCCTCCGTGTCATCTAAAATTTTGAAAAGTAAAAAAAAAAAAAAAAATAGTGCTCCGGTCCTATTTATAGAAGTTTTTATAGATACACTATTTTGAAAAGTAATTATAGATACATTGCCCCTATTTATAAAAGTATGAATGAAATTTTCATCTAAATTATATAAAATAATTTATAAAATTCATCACAATTTTCAATTAATAACTAATAACAGGGATCAGATGAAGTAATATGGATCAGAAAATAGTACTCCTATTATTCTTATTTTTGTTTCACTAAAATTTAAGAAAGTATTAATTAATTATTTTCTAATTTTATTCTTATTTATATCTAATTTATTTCAATAATGAAAATTTGTTTTTTTATAAATAAAGTTTTTTTTTTAAAAAAAAAAGTTGTGCAACTGTCATAATTTGATCTGAAATACTCATACTTTATATTCTATAACTCTATTAAGTGATCTATTTCTATCAAGGAAAAAAAAACCAACAATTTTGCGGGATTGAGAATCTGATGTGAATTGTTTTTTTTTTTTGAATAAAGGGGCAAAACTGTGAAGGGGAACTTCACAGTCCCGACACCTGAAGCAACATGGGTGGGGTGCCTCCCAAGGAATGTTCTTCACAAGGATTCGAGCCTCTGACCTTGTGATCTTATGGATTTTCAATATCCTTATAATCCTAGTATGCTTTATAGTCCTAGCATGCTTCTACTAGGTCAAACCCATTTGGGTATATGAATTGTTTTTGTTGAGAGTGATGCCCCTTGCATTATTTTGTACCTTGGAGGTGTTGAAAATGAAAAGGAAGTTTTGACTAGGTCAAAGGGTTT
Source organism: Crotalaria pallida (assembly GCA_037953625.1). Taxonomy (NCBI): domain Eukaryota; kingdom Viridiplantae; phylum Streptophyta; class Magnoliopsida; order Fabales; family Fabaceae; genus Crotalaria; species Crotalaria pallida. The sequence continues at coordinate 82,002,897 of CM075655.1, read as the reverse complement.
CTACGGAGCAGGCAAGCAGGGGTAAAGGTGTAAAATTGGCAATGGAAGATGGAGAAAAAATAAAAAAAATACAGTAGTTGCATGTGATTGGATTGGCGGGCACTATCCCAAATTCGATGCGTGTAGGTGTAGGGTCATATCAAGCCCACGGAATCTTTCACTCGCACGACACGATCTACTTTGGGTCTTAACTGACCGATGTTTTAAGAATATTCTTCCCAGAATTTTTCTAGGCTATGTATCTATGATGGGGAGTTTAAGTTTTAACTTTTGACGGGGAAATGTATGCGGTACAAGTAAAAGAGGTAAATTCTTTATTTTTTAATCCTATATTTTTATATATTTGCAAAGAAGACCTCTTGTAAAAGAAATACTCCCTCTGGTCCTATATATAGGGTATCTTCCGGAAGAAATATTTGGTTTTATATATAGGGCAGTTTTTGTCCTTGTTTTGACTAACTTTGTTTTTTTTGTTATTCATTAATGAATGTGTACTTTTTAAGTAGAGTGAAGGGGGCAAAAGTGTAATGTTACAATATATTCTTATAAAATTCACAAAACTAACCACTTTCCTTGGTCCGGAAAATACGATTAAATATGCCCTATATATAAGATAGGAGATAGGAGGGAGTAGTAATTTACTCTTCTGCAGCCTGAGTTTTGGTATTAGTGTGTGCTCACAGTCACAGTCACAAGTCACAGAAGCAGAAAAGAGAGAACACGTCTGGAATCGATCAGATTACTTCCTTGATGAACACTTATTGAATTAGATATTAAGTATTACTAATTGTTTGTGGAATCTGAAAATCCAAGCTCTCAGTCGTGACTATAGTTACCCATCTATCACATTCTTATTCTAGAACACAAGGAGATTGCAATAATAGAGTCCTTTGATTCTTTGGTTCACATATTTTTCAGAATACGAGGAATAATCAAGCATATACATTTATACAAGTTTGTAGTTAAACAGCATAAACTTGAAAGTTTGTACTACTTTCGTCCCTAATTATAAGGCCCTCTGGGGAGATTTCACGTCCATTAAGAAAGTGGAATAATTTAGTTAATTATATTGGAAATGTGAACTTTTGATATGTATTTTCAAAATTACCCCTATTAATATTATTGGGAATCTAAAAAGTGTTAAATAAATAGGGGTGTTTGCGGAAAAAAATGATTAATGCTCATTGAAAATTGGTAAAGGGCCTTATAAATAAGGACAAAATAAAAGTGTCAAGAGGACCTTATAATTAGGGACGGAGTGAGTATTTAATTTTTATTAATAAGTGTGTCCATTAATTAATGTACACAATGGTTTAAATATGAGAGACGATAAAAATAGAATTAATGAAAAATAAAAGAAATAATTGAATGGAAGGTTAAAAAATATTATTATTGAGATTCTAAAAAATGTTCCGTTAATTAAATTATTTGTTTTTTTTTTGGTGAACGTTAATTAAATTTTTTATAAGAAGTAATTATGTTATTAGAATTTGAAATGAGTAAATCAAAAAAAAAAAAAAGAATTTGAAATGAGTCTATGACAAAAATAAAAGTTATCAAAAGACTCTTGCATTAAAAAAATAGGGTTCGAAGGTAGTATAAAAAATAGGATTTTGCTTACAAATGTCCTACCTTTGTTATGGATACAAATATTGGAAAAATAATCATAAGTGTATATTCTTCCATGTTTTAGGAATATAAAAAGCTATATTCCCTACAATCTCATTTTTAAGCAAAAATAACTAATTCACACACACTTATTAAGGAAGTTAGTTGAGTGTAGTTAATTTTCTCAAATTCATAAAAAAAAAATAGACTACTTTAGTAAATTTACATTGGGAATGAAACAAAAATTAAATGACTCAACCACATTATGAGGATATTTTAAGAATAAATGTATTGGGAATAGATATTTTATTGTGAATTGTCTTTTTTTTATTATAAATGAAACCATAAGGAGTATTTTCCTATGAATTTTTCCTATGTTAGGCTTTAATAATTACATTAAAGTCATTTATTAGCGTTTGGCTAAAAAAACTCCTTTCGTCTCACAAAAATGGTAATAAATTGAAAATTTCAAAAAATTAAGAAGATATGTTTAGTTATTTGTTTAACATATCAATCAATTATTAAACACCTAATTTAATGCATTTTGCATTGATTTATTAATTACAATTCAAAATTTACAATTGTTAAACTTTTTATTTATTAGTATTTTAACTTTGGTTTGAGACAAAAAAAAATTTACTCCCTCCGGTCTTATATATAAGTCTCATTGAAGATTTTTCTTTGGTCCTTAATATAAGCATCATTTCCAATTTTCAATGACATTAATTACTTCTTTTTCACAAACACTCATATTTACCTATTTTTTCAACCTTTTTAGATTCCTAATAATAATCATATGGCTATTTTTGAAAATGTATATCAAATATTTACATTTCCAATATCACTAATAACATTAACTAAATTTTTTAAGGGATGTAAAAATTAGTCAAAAACACTTATAACAAAGATCGAATGGAGTACCATTTTTTACCATCTTTGCAAAATCGGGAAGGTATAGTTTTAACCTTTAACAAGGTGCCTTCAGCACTATTAAAAAAAAAAAGGTGTCTTGATTGGGTTTACGAATAATTTAAAATAAGTGAGAAATTAATTTAATTCATTGAAGGGACTTACGGCAAAAACACATTTTGAACAAGTCAACCAATTCATGCAGTAACCCTTCCTGGATCTCAACCATTCACAGGAGTATTTAGTTAAAGATCAATGATTGATATTCAAGGATACTCCCATCGGCTCGAAATATAAGCAACAAAAAACATACATCTCTTGATTTAAAATATAAGCAAGACTAACCAACTTTCTTAAATTTTATTTTATTCCCAATGTCACTTTCCAAAAACATACCTAGAAAATTGTTATATTATTTAATTTTTGTTTCATTACCAATGCAACTTTCCTAAAATACCTATATTCTTTTATAAATTTGAGAAAAATAAATATAATCAACTAACCTCCTTAATAAGCGTAAAATTAGTTAATTTTGCTTATAATTTGAGCCGGAAGGAATAAGAGATAGAGCATCACAAGGAAAAATTTAAATGCTTCATTTAAGATGCTACAGAAAAAGGGTCATTATATAGTACTCATCCTTTGTGGATAAGTACACATACTCATTGTCTAAATTTAAGGCCAATGTTCATTTAAGCTTTTGGACAGCTGAGATTGATGGATGAGAGCGGCATGGTCTATGTATACATCTGGTTAAGTTGAGTGCACCATAGAAATTGGTCATCTGTACGTTTTATTTTGGTAAACTGTTTTTTTTAATGATAAATTCTCCTAAAATAATGACCTTAAAAAAATACATTAATTACACTTTTTTGAATACTTTTTTTATTCTTAATGTAGATTTCATTTCTAATTTTCAATGCAAAATTCTCAGTCCCCGTAGAATTTTTTTTATTTTTAAATATCCCATGTATTTTCCTTTTCACAAATATATTGTTTTTTCGTTCTTCAGATTTTTTTTTAATTTTTATTATGTACTCCCTCCGGTCCTATTTATAAGACCTTTTTGAGGCTTTTATTTTGGTCCTATTTATAAGACCCCTTTTCAATTTTCAATAGCATTTAATTACTTCTTTCCACTAACACCCCTATAAAGTCAACACTTTTTAGAGTTCCAATAATAATTATAGGGGTAGTTTTGAAAAAGTATATCAAATTTTTACATTTCCAATGTCACTAACAAATTTATCCACTCTCCTTGGTGGGAGTGAAAAACCCCAAAAAGGTTTTATAAATAGGACCGGAGGGAGTACTCTCTAACAAAAGTTAAAATTTTTTCATCGTTTTCAAATTTAGTCATTTCAAAAATATTCTATGTGTATTCTTCTTCGGTGATATGCACTGGTTTTTATGATTTGGATTAATTTTTTTTTTTACTCTTTGTTATGAAAAAACTATATTGAGTAAAAACTGTATTCAAAATTGACATATTCTAATAAATCTGATACGAACATCTGTAAAAAAATATTCTGAGTAAATCTGTGTTAATTTTTTTTTTTAAAAAAAAAGGCCATTATTTTTAGGAGAATTTATCATTTCTTTAAAAAAAACAGTTTAAAAAAGAAACATACAGATGACCATTTTCCATGGTACACTCAACTTAACCAGGTGTATACATACAACATATTCTCATCAATCAATCTCAATCGTCCAATGGCTTAAATCTACATTGGCCTTAGATTTAGGCAATGAGTATAAATACTCATCCACAAAGGATGAGTATTGTATCATTACCCACAGAAAAATATATAAAAAATTGAAGTTTTAATTTTCCTATACTGTTTTATCTTTGATATTTATTTGACAAAACTCATATTTTGGTCTTTTAAACTATTTTTGTTTTTTAGTTTTGTTCATTACTCCCTTTTTCCCTAAATATAAAGCTTTTTTGACACTTTTATTTTATCCCTATTTATAAAGTCCCATACCAATTTTCAATGATCATTAATTACTTTTTCCCACAAACACCCCTATTTATTTAACAGTTTTTTTTTTACATTCCCAATAATATTAATAGGGGTAATTTTGAAATTACATATCAAAAGTTCACATTTCCAATACAATTAACTAAATTATTTCACTTTCTTAATGGACGTGAAATCCCCCAAAGAGGCTTTATATTTAGGGACGGAGAGAGTAATTTTTTTCTTTCAATTTCATCTTATAAGTTTTTGTTTCTTCTATAACTTTCAATTTTTAATCAAAATTCATGATTATAGTATTACCTATAGAATGAATTCATTTTTTTTTAAAAAAAATTACCATGAAAAAATTAATTTTAAGATACATTTGGAACAAAAAACTATTTTTATAATAAAATTGAACAAAAAAAGTTAAAGACAAAATTGAAAAAAGAAAATAACTTAAAAACACTAGTTTTGCCTATTTATTTATCTTATGCATGAATGCATTAAAAAAAAAACTTTTGTTTAAAAAATAAAATTGTATGTTTATCTTCAACCCTTAAAGTTAGCATAAGAAATTAAAAAATTATTTTTCTTACTCCTCGTTAATTCCACTTTTATCGTTTCTCTCATTTCTAAACTACTATACATTAATTAATGAACACACTTAATAATAAAAATTAAATACTACTACAATTTTCAATAAGGATTAAATAGGGGCATTTTAGATAAACTATACGTAATACTTACAATAATAAATACTTTCTTAATATGTGTGTTCAGACCTAAAAGGCCAAATATAGTAAAACGGAGGGAGTATGATTTTATTTTCTCAAATCCATTATCATTAGGAATTAAAAGCTCTCTAAAAAGAAAGGATTTTGATGTCCTAACCCCTTTATTATTTTTGACCTCCTTTAATAATTTTTTTCTTCAAAATATTACTCTCTCCGTTTCATATGTAGTGTATTTTAAGGTTATGCACGAGTTTTAAGAAATGATTAAATGATGTAAGAATTTGAGATATTTTGACCATGACGCCCCTATATAATCCTTATTGAAGAGAGATAAAAATATTGGAAGTGAAAAAGAAAGTGTGATTAACATGGGTACGTTGAGAAAAATAGTATTAATTATGTATGAGGTTTTATAAAAGAACACTACTTATTACTACATATAAAACATGAGACAAAAACTCTATAAACACTACGTATGAAACAGAGAGAGTAGATATTAGCCTACGAGGATTAAAATTTTAACATATGTTAATATCTGGATATACGGACACGCACGCCCACGCCCACGCCCACGCCCACGCCCACGCGCAACGCACACACGCTCACGCACACACACGCACCCGCACGCATGCACTCACACACACGCCCACCCGCACGCCCGCACGCCCGCAGTCACACACGCACCTGCACGCCCACCCACCCACATCAGCGTACACACCCACATACCCGCACACCCACCCACACGCGCGTGCGCGCGCGCACACACACACACACATATATATATATATATAGGGATTGCTAACATGAGTATCTTCTTATTTTAGAAGGATCGTGTTAGCAATGTGCACCAAAAAACCCCTTTTCAGCTTTGAGAAAATAAAATTATAACCAAGGTTATTTTAGTAAAACAATTATTATCCTAATTAAAAAATTAAAAAAAAATCTCTCTCGTCCCCCAAACCCTCCATTTCCATTCAGATGTAAAATTTCCCCAATTCTAAATCAAATACTTTCTCCCAATCCTATACAACCTTCAACAACCACCACCCCTATCATCGCCCACCGTCGTCAACCATCGTCCTTCCGCCGCGGGAGGGGCGGCGGGAGGACGATGGTTGACGGCGGTGGGCGGTGATAGGGGTGGTGGCTGTTGAAGGTTGTATAGGGTTGGGAGAGAGTATTTGATTTAGAATTGGGGAAATTTTACATCTGAATGGGAATGGATCAATGGAGGGTTTGGGGGAGGAGAGAGATTTTTTTTTAATTTTTTAATTAGGATAATAATTGTTTTACTAAAATAACCTTGGTGATAATTTTATTTTCTCAAAGCTGAAAAGGGGTTTTTTGTCTAAAAAATTTGGTACACATTGCTAACATGATCCTTTTAATAATTTTTTGTACATAATTTTGCTTTTCCAATATTACCCTTAAACTTTAGTTCTTTGCCAATTGCCAACGCTTAAAAAAAAAAAAAGTGATATGGGTTAAAATGTAAGTACACCATGTTTTGATAACTTTCAAAAGCATAACAGTTTATAAAGCAGATGTTATTTGCCCAGTTATTATGTCACGGAGCAGTTTCAAAAGAAAAATTGAGAAACGTGGTTCAGTTTCCTGTTGTGGAGCAGTTTCTTATTTAATAAAATTTGCTTCTTTTCGTGAAGTCATGCCCACCGAGCACTTACAAATTTAATTATAGAGTTAGGATATATTTTCAAAACACAATGGATGCTGCATCAATTGGATATCGCTTCTTCCTCTACTTGCTTGAAAAGATTTGAGAAATCGAATTGCAACTTGAGGGCCACAACAATTTGCAACAGGCACGATTGTTGTATTTTAATTCTTTTTTGTTATTATTAAATTTTTTTTATCAATTTACATTTTTACTATCATGCTTTTCAATTCTCATTCCTATTTTTCATATTTTTGTTTTGTCATTTCCATTTTTTATCATAAGTTCTCAATTCTCAGGTATGTTCGTCCACATACTTTTCTCTTTTCAAATTAAGAGTAAAATTTTGAAGTCTTACGATGTAGTCATCCCAATCTTCCTTATTAAAATTTGAAACAGTTTAAAAAAAAAAAAACTGGTATAACCCATGCAAATGCTTTTACTATCTCTTATCTGCAGCAACAACTGCCGCCAATTTTACTGCTATTCTATGAAGCAGTTTTGAAATTAAACAGATTGAAACTGACCAACTCCCATTGCCTGCCTAAGAGGAGAGACGGCCCATATCTTCATGATATGGCACAGTCTAAAGTTTAAACCACAATTTGGTTAAATATAATAGATAAAGAAAGTCATTACGAAGGATAAGGATTACAGGGTTGGAGGACTTCTATTGCTTGGACTAGAGGACTTCTATGATACAATCATAAGTTTTTTTTTTGGTACATGATACAATCATAAGTTTTGGTATGTGTTTTCTATGGTTTATCCTCCTGCCACATTTTTTCATTTTTGACTTCCTAATTGTTCCCATTCTCACCATTTCTATCATTCTTTATTTGGTGTTATTTTCAGTCACGCATTGTATATTGATTTTTTCCTTCATGTTTGAATTGTTTATATGTGTCTGCGCAAGTATAATCTGGCATATTGAGAATTTTCCTCTTTTTTTCCATGTTATTCTCGGTTATTCATAATCCTTTTCATTTGTTTTCTGCCACAGGGAATAGTGCACAAACTCTCTCTACCAGGGATTAGTGCTTAGAGTCACTTTGGTGATTGCTGTGAGGCCAAGCTATAAACTAGCAACAATATGTTTTTATCTATCGATGTTTAGGTGACGAAAATAGACAAGAAAAGTAAAGAAAAGGGTTTCGGATGTTGCATGTACTACTACCTGCACAATAAATTAAACATGTTTTCTCCCTTTCTTTTATTTCCTATCTTTTTAATTTTAATTACGACCCACACTGAATTTTAGTGTTACCTGTTTGTAATTTTTATCTGATGCAGAGCACAATCCACCAAGCCCAAACATTGAGGTCACCAAGCCCAAACATTGAGGTCAGCAGGCCCAAAAGAGCATTTCAGAGACGTGTAGGCTGGGATGACTGGGATGACTACGTCCATTAGCTTTTTGGTGACTCAGCATGTTCAAGAATATGGTTGTTAGGATTTGCATGTGATTCGTTTGTTTAGCATTCAGCACCTGAGGTGTGTAGACAGAGAATATTACAGACTATATATTGATGTAATGATTGTTAGAAAAGGGATAATGAAAAAAGTTAATTCTCTCTCTTTCTATTATATTTTCTTGGAGGCTTGTTCTGTCCTCGAATTCAGAACCCATATCCCCCAAGTACCATCAATTGGTGCTTTCATCGACTCGAATTCCCTCCATGGCTACTACACGTTCACAGACTGATAAGCTTGATGTGGTACTTCAGCTGTTGAACACTGTCACCCATCGTGTGGATGAGATCGCCAATCGCGTCGCTAACCTGGAATCTCACTCCGATGGCTCACCGCGCCGGTCCCCAGATTCTCCTTCTTCCCCACAACGTCACTTCCTCAAGTTAGATGTGCCACGCTTCGACAACTCCGATCCTCTTGGCTGGATCTTCAAAGTCTCTCAGTTCTTTGAGTATCATCAAACCCCTGAGGAGGAACGCATCACTGTTGCTTCTTTCTACTTGGATGGCCCGACTCTCACTTGGTATCAGTGGATGTATAGGAATGGCCAGATCCAATCATGACAGCAATTCCTCCATGCCTTGGAGACACGCTTTGCCCCCACTGCTTTCGACGATCCCCGCGGTAAGCTTTTTAAGTTGACACAGGTTTCTACGGTTTCAGCTTATCTTTCTGATTTTGAGTCTCTTGCTAACCGCATTGTGGGGTTACCTCCCCAATTCCTTCTGAGCAACTTCATTTTTGGTCTCAAGGCGGACATCCGTCGTGAGGTTCTTGCACACCAACCCACTACTTTATCCCAAGCCGCAGGGCTGGCTCGCCTTCATGAGGAGAAGTTGTCGGATCTTGCCAAACAGTTTCGACCACGTCCCAACCCTCCTTGGTCTCCTTCTCCGGTAACTCGAACGTTTACCCCTCCGGTACAGCCCAAACCGCTGCCGCCATTGTTACCTGCTCCACCGCCACGTACCCGTTATAAGCAATTGACTGAGGCAGAGATGGCAGATAAACGAGAACGGGGTCTCTGCTTTAACTGTGATCAGAAGTTTTCACGCAACCACCGATGTCCAGCCAAATACATGCTCTTAGTGGCTGAAGAAGAAGACCCACCTTCTTCGGAAACTCCGGGTGACCCAATTGATGTGCCATTGACCCTGGAAAGCCTCTCTATGGGCTCTTTGGGTGAGACACCTTCGGCCCAACTTAGCATGAATGCACTATCCGGATTTGGGGCTCCTGAGACAATTCGGATCTTGGGCCAGGTGGGCCAGTATCAGGTTAAGGTGCTGATTGATGGGGGCAGTACACACAACTTTATTCAGGGGAGAGTGGCCACGTTCTTGGGCCTCCAACGCAGCCCAACTTCCTTGTTGAAGGTCATGGTTGGCAGTGGAGAGGAACTTATGTGTAAGGAGATTTGTCCTAAGGCTGAGTTGGTAATACAAGGGCATGCTTTTGTGGTGGATCTCTTTGTTTTGGATATGAGTGGGTCAGATATTGTTTTGGGGGCCCAATGGTTGAAACAGTTGGGTCCAGTACTCATGGATTATCAGCGACTCACTATGCAGTTCTTCCACAATCAGAGTCTCATCGAATTAAAGGGGGAGTCCACTCCAGGCATTGAATCACTTTCATTCCACCAATTTAAACGTATTCTCCATCATGACCAGGTTGCTCAATTTTTTTCCCTTCGTGTGGCTGCAGTTGATCAACCCAACCCTCTTAGCGCCATTCCCACCACCCAAACCCACTCATACACACTGTCCTTACTCACTTTGCCTCTCTCTTCCAGGAACCAAATACCCTCCACCTCCACGTTTCTCCGATCACTCCATCCCTCTCCTTCCTTATTCGACCCCTGTCAACGTCCGTCCTTACCGCTACCCCCACTCCCAGAAGGTTGAAATTGAGAAACAGGTTCAGAAACTCTTAGAGAATGGTTGGATTCAGCCTAGTGCCAGCCCCTTCTCCTCCCCAGTCCTGCTCCTGAAAAAGAAAGATGGCTCTTGGCGAATGTGTGTTGATTATCGTGCCTTGAATGCCCTTACCATCAAGGACCGATTTCCTTTACCCACTGTCGATGAGCTCCTCGATGAGTTGGGTGTCGCTCGCCTTTTTTCGAAATTAGATCTTACTTCAGGATTCCATCAAATCAGGTTGAACCCTACCGACACCCACAAAACTGCTTTGAGGACTCATGATGGGCATTATGAATATTGTGTCATGCCCTTTTGCCTTTGTAATGCCCCGGCCACCTTCCAAGCCACAATGAATGAGATTTTCCGGCCATGGTTGCGCCGTTTTGTGATTGTCTTCTTCGATGACATTCTTGTTTATAGTGCAAACTTGACTGATCACATTCTTCATCTGGAACAGGTGTTCGGTGTTCTGCAGCAACACCAATTTTATTTGAAGCCCCAAAAATGTTCCTTTGCTCAGTCACAAATTGATTACTTGGGCCACATAGTTTCTGGTGGTGGGGTGTCTCCAGACCCGAAGAAAATTTCTGCAATGGTGGAGTGGCCATCCCCATCCAGCCTTAAGAGTTTACGTGGGTTCTTGGGGTTGACGGGTTTTTACCGCAAGTTTGTCAAGGGGTATGCCTCCATTGCCCATCCGTTGACTGATCTTTTGAAAAAGGACAGTTTTCGCTGGTCACCCGAAGCACAACAGGCCTTTGATGAGCTGAAATCCGCAATGACAAATGCACCAGTCCTGGCGTTGCCCGATTTTGCTCAGCCTTTTGTTATCCAGACAGACGCATCTGGCCATGCCATGGGAGCAGTCTTGCTTTAAGGGGACCATCCCATTTCTTATTTCAGTAAGGTGTTTTGCCCTCGTATGTTGCAAGCCTCTGCCTATTTGCGCGAATTGCATGCTATAACCAGTGCCGTTAAACGATGGCGCCAGTATCTATTGGGACACCCATTTGTCATACAAACGAACCAGAAAAGTTTGAAGGAATTGATGACCCAGGTTATACAAACCCCGGATCAGCAGCATTACCTGTCCAAGTTACTTGGATATGATTATCAGATACTGTATAGGCAGGAAAAGCTAACGTGGTGGCTGACACATTGTCACGCCCACCACTGGAGGAAAGAGCCCAATACTTTGTCCTCTCTATTCCCAGTACCGTCTTATTTGATGAATTAAAGCGAGAATTGGCCACTGATCCTGAATGTCGCGACTTGCTTGCCAAGTATTCTCAAGTTCCTGATTCCCAGAGTGAATACAAAATGGTGGATGGGTTGTTATTGCATAAGGGAAAGATCTGGCTCCCTTCTTCTTGCAGATTCAAACCTCTCCTTTTGCGTGAGTTTCATGACACAGTGATTGGGGGACACGCTGGTATCACAAAAACCTTATTGCGTCTGAGTGCCAATTTCACTTGGGAAGGGATGCAGAAGGATGTGCAGGAATTTGTCAAACAATGTTCAATTTGTCAGCAAACAAAGTACATCCCTCGCAGTCCGGGTGGGCTGTTATCACCTTTGCCCTTGCCCACCAATGTGTGGGAAGACGTTTCTATGGACTTTGTCACTTGCCTGCCTCCTTCTTTTGGATTCACGGTGATACTTGTAGTGGTTGATCGATTCTCTAAAGAAGTTCATTTGGGAGCCTTGCCTGCCCATTTCACAGCCTTTAAGGTTGCTGAGTTGTTCATTTCGCTGGTATGCAAACACCATGGCTTTCCCAAAAGCATAGTGTCCGATCGAGATCCTATTTTCATGAGTAAATTTTGGAAAGATTTGTTTAAATTCAGTGGCACTTGGTTGCGCATGAGTTCTTCCTATCATCCGCAATCAGATGGTCAAGCCGAAGTGATGAACCGCACTCTTGAGCAATATTTGAGGGCTTTCACCTTCCAAAAACCTTCTCAATGGTACAAGCTTTTGCCCTGGGCTGAGTATCAATATAATACTTCGGTGCATTCGGGTTTTGAATTGACTCCCTATCAGGTCATTTATGGAAAGCCCCCTCCTACCATTCTGGACTACATTCCCGGCGCTTCTTTAATGGCTGCATCTGATGCTCTATTGTCTTCTCGTGATGAAATTCTGTCTTTGCTCCGTCATAATCTGTTGAAGGGGCAAAAGCGAATGAAACAATATGCTGATAGGCATCGCCGTGACATATCTTTCGCAGTGGGAGCTTGGGTGTATGTGAAATTGCAGCCCCATCGCCAGGTTTCGCTCTCTGGTTCGAAGTATCATAAATTAGCCAAGCGATTCTATGGCCCGTACAAAGTCCTTGAGCGCATTGGTTCTGTTGCTTACAAGTTGGTGCTGCCCTTCACAGCAAAAATTCACAATGTTTTTCACTGCTCCCGTTTGAAGGCGCATGTGGGTCCCTCCTCCAAGAATTGTGGATGAGCTGCCTCCAGACTCTATGGACAACAATCCTGTAGTTACTCCGCTGGCGATTTTGGACTATAAGATTATTGATGTTGATAGCAAACCAACCCGAATGGCCCGGTTGGACTTTCACCTGATGATACTACTTGGGAGAAGTGGGAGGAGTTGCGAGTTCTGTACAACCTTGAGGACAAGGTTGAATCTCAAGAGGGAAGTATTGATGCAGAGCACAATCCACCAAGCTCAAACATTGAGGTCAGCAGGCCCAAAAGAGCATTTCAGAGACCTGTAGGCTGGGATGACTACGTCCATTAGCTTTTTGGTGACTCAGCATGTTCTAGAATATGGTTGTTAGGATTTGCATGTGATTCGTTTGTTTAGCATTCAGCACTTGAGGTGTGTAGACAGAGAATATTACAGACTTTATATTGATGTAATGATTGTTAGAAAAGGGGTAATGAAAAAAGTTAATTCTCTCTCTTTCTATTATATTTTCTTGGAGGCTTGTTCTGTCCTCGAATTCAGAACCCATATCTCCCGAGTACCATCATTATCATATTGCGTTTTAGTATTATTGGTAGTAAAGAGTATCTGATGGTGAGGTGGACTTGGGTGGAGGTGTTCGTTGGCTTAGGGGAGTATACAAGGTAAATTCATTTTCGGTTCAGTTCTTTTGATTTGGTTAAAGGACCTATGATATGTCTCTATGATAAGTTTTATATTTGGTTACTATCATTTAATATATTTAAAATTTTAGGTACTACATGAAATTCAAGTTGAAGGAATTGATGGAGTTGCTGAAGGGATCCCTTCATATCTGCTATAGAATGCACATTCAACAAATAAATAAGTAATAACTGTACCCTGTAACTGCAATCTGCTATAAAATATATGTAATTGATGTCCACTATCTTTGCACATGCAGTGAAGTTTAGGTCATCTCCTATTTTTTATAGATAGAATCTATTATAATAACAACAATTAAAAAACCACCAATCAGTTTTCTAGATGGGTGGTTAGTGTGCGCAAAACTGAATAAGTGTATGGATTTTCTTCTTCTTCTTCTTAATTGCAATTCTTTCTCTAATTTTGAAAATTCTCTTATGTGTAAAACATTTTCTGTTTTGCTTTATGTTGTAATCCCTTCTCTTAATAAATTTTCCGTTATTCTTTTTTAGAATTCTTATCCAGAAGATGTATGACAATATAGAACTTATCCAAATGTTCTCTTTATTAATAAAATAAGGTATTTTCTATCTTTTTTATTTTTTTAAAAAATTATTGTTGATAGATGAATCTGTATCACAATATAGAACTTCATAAATGAATCAACACACCAATTGGCATCATGACTCAAAAATGTTTTTTTTTTTTAATACAAACAATATTATATGATTCAATACCTTTGATTTAGTGTTTTAGATTGACTCAAAAATTGTCATTTAAATCTAAGTCTATTTTAAATTTTTAATGGTTTCACCTATATTTTTATTTTTCTAATTGTACTTATTTTCCTTCTTGAAATTAAACAAAAGGTTTTTTTTTTATATGAAAAGAGGACGATCTTCTTGAAGACACGGAAGAGGAAATTCTGGGCTATATATTACCATCTTTAACATATGAATAACATTTATAAAGACCAATTTTTCAATATATCATTTTACTATAAATAACTCTTTATGACAAAAACACGACAATGAGAATGCGGGACGACAGGCGAGTATATATAATTTTTACACATACATTATGGTGATGGCGTATATGTTGATTTGCAAAACAACAAGTAAGCTACTATTAGAGCATATATTAGCGAATATTTCCTTTTCATTCTGCTTTCTCACTTTCCCTTTTCTTATCTCTTTGATCATCCACTCCATTTCCATCTCTTCCTCAATTTCTGATATCGCTTCACAACTTAACTCTCGCTTTCTCTTCGACCACAAACCTCGAAACCATCACCCAATGCCGCCGCGAGATCCTCCTCAACCACCTCACACACAAACTTGAAGACACCATTTGAGCTTGTTGTATTTTTGTTGCAAGTGATCATCACTTCATTCTCTTCTCGGATTCGCAACCACCATGCCGTTTCCGCTAGAATCCGTGGTTGTCATCATTCCCTTTGAAGCTCAAGCATCATTTTTCCTTCTTTGATTGCGAGATTTAGGGTTTCATCTTCATTTATTAAACTTTTCTTTGTTACTTGAAGTGTTCTGTTTTTTTTTTTTTTTTGCTCATTATTATTTCTGAAATTTCAGTGATGGTAGAAAGGGTGTATTATTATGAAGATGACGATGTCGATGATATTCCTATTTGGTTTTAATCTGTTACTGTGCTTGAAAATGAAAGAGTTTTGGTTAGATAAAGGAGAACAATGATGGTGCCTCACTTGAATTTTGAGTGATGAAGGTTGACATTGATTTTGGGTGATGAAGGTTCTTTATACTACTGGAAGAGCGTATTTTTTTTCCCCTTCAAATTCAACATACACACTTGTACATAGATATCAGAATACTAGGCAAAGAATATTGATACTCCACGATATTTACACTAACTCCCCAGCGTACAATGGGTACTTTGAAGAAAAAAATATTAGGGGATCAAAAACCAAAAGAGGTGAGGGTGGGGTTGTAGTTTCAGAGAATCAAAACCCAAAAGGAAAGAACAAAGTAAAGCAGAAAACACAAGCTATTTAGGTAATTGTTAACTTCACTGTTGCCTTGTTTCAATTAAAGGTAGAAAAAAATACCTGATAAAGGATTGAAGCTCTATGATCAAAATATCAAACGGCCCAACACCCAAATTGAACAAGGACAAACAATATTCATCATCACCTATATTCTGATATGGTACTAAAACGACACAGCCATCAATTCAGTTAAAGCTATACACGAAACCAACCGCTTGTCGAAGAGAACTATACACAAACTTTTGCTATTATCGGTCATAATAAATAACAGGAACACGCGCTACACTACACAGGATAGCATATTCCTAGTCAGCATTTCTAGTAGCTTCCGTGTTTTCATCTTTTCTGGATTTGCCAAATGATTTTTGGGTTTCCAAAACAGGCATATATGCTTCACTTGTTTTCTTAAAGACGTCGCTAGCAGACTTATCATGTTCACGGGGACTCACCAGTTTCTTCTCAACATCTTCAAATTTTGCAGTGGCCCATGGCGCAGTTCCTACACTTTTTTTTGAATCTGATGCATCAATGGTCAGCACAGACACCGCGTCACGGGAGGCATACCAGGAATTACCACAGGCCATACATTCCAGCTGAACAAGCAAGGCAAAAATCAAACAGAGTCATAAAAAGGCTATGTCACGCGATCTCTTCTTTTCTTTTCTTCTCATTTTGAAATTATATTTTAAAGAGAATTTGATGTGACCCAATAAGTAATAGGAGTGTTTTAAAGAAAGCATATAAAAGAGTGTGAGTATGTTGCTAGCACAACTCATTTTGGAATTTTAGATATTAGTAAAGGAAAATGACCATCTCATGTCACTTCTTAATCACCCCGCTTTTCATACCTACTCTATAATTGTTGATCAAAAGAATTTTACTTTAAAAAGAACAAGTGTAGATGCTTCAATAACTATAAAATAGATGTGAAATGGAGTGTGGGAAAAAAGTGATGTGAGCAGTGAGAATATCATTATTCATCGGCAAATAAAAATAAAACAAAAAAATTATCAAACCTGATATCGATCATTATGTCCTGCATGGATAATATCCCTCAAGCCCACCTTAGCCTCTGCACATCTTTTGCAGCGGGCATCTGTCATCTGTTTTCCAGGTGGTAAAGCTGAGACTGAGCAGATATCTTCCCACAATTTAACAAATAAACACAAAATTATGATGGGGAATAAAAATGACCTGGATATGCTGTGACTCATTTGGCTCATTCTTGGATATTTCCTCAGCAGTCAAACCCTCCTGGAGTTCAAATGTTCAGTAGATAAGAAACCACACAATCAACGAGCAGATTGATCTTTCTAAATGCAGCATTAAATATTGATGACACAAGTTATTCATACTTTAGTTGTTTTTATTATTATTTCAATAATAATGGGTTTTTCTAACATCTTCCCTAGGGCATATGTTAAGAAACCCATAATAAGTATGGAGACTTACCATATATGGGTTTCTTAACATATGCCCAAGGGCAGATATTAGCAAAACCCTAATGAAAAAACAACAGCATACGTGGCTTTCGAAATCATCTCCTAACACAATTCCAAAGCAAAAGCAATGTTTTAAAAGTAACTTCAGAGAAATTTAGAAAACACTTGGTTTTGAAGCTCCCTGTTTTTTTAATAAGTAGCCTACAAATCACCACCACAAACAAAATAAACACAAATAGTATCAAAACTTTCAAGGTTTTTTGAATGCTAAAAGTTCATATGCAAATAATATGCAATAAACTACAGTACTATACTTATCAGTTCATCACACACTCCACTAATGTTAACAGTGACTTAACCCAATAAAGAAGCCTCCATAAAAATACAAGGAAAGCAAATCAATGGGTTGAATGTTGGGTGGTCAACAATGCTCAAGACAAGGTTTTTTTTTTTTTTTTTAATTTTTTTTTTATAGATCTTCCCCAAGAATCTATCGATGTTATAATGACAATGCCCACCATTCCATCCCCACTTTTTGGCCAAGAAAAGGTTATGTTAAATTAAGACTGTATCATAGTATATTTTTTTTATTTACTAGCAGTCTAGCATGAAGATATTGTGAAATAGATAGAGTATGATGAAGGCTATAAAAAGCTACAAGAAATGCTGACTAGGAATATTCTATCCTGCGTAGAATCAACTAACTAAGAAAACAATATCAAATACATATATAACATAATCAGAATACATCTAATCATAATTGTCGATGTCTCAAGAGGTACCATACCTTCAATTCATTGGGAGTCATAGTTAATATTTTTGAAGGTTCCAACTCGCCATCTAATAAACGGCGTGCCAGCACAGCATTTTTCTGCAAAGAACCCAAAAGAAAAAGGAGAATAATAAATACAGGCAAGCCATCATTATCACATCAGAAAAGATATACAAACATATTCACAATTATTTGTCAAGCCAGAAATAGCAAAACAGCATTGGTAGTGATGATGGTGATTAGTTGATTGTAGACATATATAATTGTGAAAATATCATCACTGTTAGACTGTTACAGACTTACAGCACGGTTGTTTCTTTCCTGATTTTTCCATAATCAGAATAGATTTACATATTTTATTCTAGTTTATTCCCTTTGAATTAAACAACCCATCTCATTCAATTCAATATTCGACAAAATGTAAGTGGAATTGCTATGGTAAGAGTTGAAAGTCCCCACAACAAGCTCACTAGGCTTATACACGAGGCAAAGAAGCGATATGGTTATTTTTGTTTTTTGATAACTTGTATGGCCATTAAGTGGGGTGGGAGAAAAAGTAAGCATACTTTCAACATTAATTAACAATATATGGTTTCTGGAAAAAAAAAAATGCTTCATTGTAACAACACTTTAAAGAAATTGACTTTCAATTTCACCAGTTCCCAAGCATCTGGCAAATAATGAGGATTTAAGGTCACCTTCAGGATGAAAGTGCAGCAACAACTAAACCCTGGCTTAATTTAGCACTTAGGTGAGTGTGCTACTTTTGAAGATAAAGTAAAGGGAGGGAGGTACACATTCAATTACTACAAAGAGCCCTTGCCCTGTCCTTGACTTTCATGACGGTATATGGTATATTCCTTCTAAAATTCAGTCTTGGTAAAATAAGTCAACTATATACCAGCCTGCAAAGCCACAAGAACATTGCCACATCCACAACACCATAATTCTTATCTTCACTAAAACTATACATAAACTGATAACCGTGGATAACACCAAGTAGAAGATGTGGACTATGTGGGCTAAACCAATTCTACTGATGGAACTCGCTATGCTACTCAACTTAAAAATCATACAACACATGGCCACATCATCTCTGAATGCTGAAAAAGAAACCTGAATGCTAAAAAAGAAACCAAACAATAAAAATAGGTATTTACACCCTTCCACTTCCTACTCCCTTTGTTGCAAACTTGAAGAGAAACCTTAGTACAGGAACAAGCATAAATGTCTTCAAAAAACTAAAGCACAAAATGCACTTAATCACAAATAAGAAGAGATAATTAAAACAAAGTGAAAGGGAAAAGAAGGCAGTCCATACAAAGCTAAAAACTACCAATTTTCATAATATTAATCAACAATTCACCAATAGTCATATGACCTATATATGACATAGTTAAAAATAGCAAGTTATTAGCTTTTAATAGGTAAAATAAGTCACACAAGATTTTGTTAGGTACTATAAATATAAACAAAAATCCACAGAAGAGCAGAACTATCGCCTTATGCAAAATTAAATGTAGCAGCAATTAGGCAGCAGAGCAGCTTCTAACCTTGAGATTAAATACTAATTGCCTTAACTTTTGGTTATACTTTTGATAATCTGGTGAAAGAGTTTCATGCGAAGCTTTTTCTAGAGCAACTACAGCTGGAACAGCAACATCTGGCCAGACGAAAGACTTGGAATTCTGTACAGTGAAAAAAGTGAATACTGAAATCACATCAAACTTTGAAAAAAAAAAATAGAGGAGATGGTGAGAAAAATGGAAAAATGACTAAGTACCTTCTGACCCTTGTCTTGGCATTCATTTGCTAATTCTAAGCTTTTGTTATTGCTTCCAGAGTTGATTGCATCAGAATTGTCATTTCCTTTCTCATTCTTTTTTAAGATGTCATCACAATTAAATAAGTATTGCACACTTTGAAGCAACTTCTCCAAACCTTTGTCACGATGAGTATCCCCCGTTAGTGCACGGAAATCCTCTAATATGCGATAATGCTCCGAGGCATTATTTACACAACTCCATGGTGTTTCAGGTTTCAGATGTTGGTCACTCTTACGAGTTGTTTCCTCCTCCCTTGAAACATCGAGAGGTGGAATGTTCTTTTTCCTTAATATCCTTTTATTTTTCGTCAGATCTTCCCTTTCAGCTGGAGCTTCTTCACCCTCGATGTCAGGTAGATCACCCAAACGTTGAAGGGTTTTCTGAACAAGCTCATCAATCTCTTGTTGTTTACCGTCCTCATAGTCCTTATCAGTTAGCTTCCAGAGTTTCCTTTCTACTGTGTCATACACCTTTTGCACAATAAACCCAGGATTCTGCTTACGATTTGGGAGCTGTTTATGTAAAGGAACAAAATGCACCACACACCTATGCATAACAGATTCTGCAGGAATCTCATCACGATGGAAACTATAAAAGAGTTCCCTTGAATCACGTGATTGCCAGCTGCCACCACCTTTTTTTTCTGCTTCTTCAGGACGATAAAACCACTGCCCTGTAACCATTATGCTGCCATTTAGAGTCTGCGCAATGTCCTGACAGAAAAACAACACCAAAAATCAGAACAAGGAAAGAGAAAGGATATATATATGGTTTTGCAGACAGGGAAGGAATAACCTACTTTCCCATGTGAAAGGGGAGAAAAAAGAAAGGGGGCACCAAATCCTTAATATCATCAGTGCAGCTCAAGCTGCTTGACAACTTTGTGTCGCATACAACATGACAATTTTAACAATCCGAAACAAGGGCAAATTGACATGCTAACTCCAGCAAACACACGTGCCAAGGATTTAAAATTAAATATATTATATTCCTAAATTTGTGAAGCAGAAAACAACATTATACTAATGTTGGATTTTTTTTTTTTTTTTTACTCCATGTACTTCACATAGAATTTATGGCTTCTTCATCAAATGCATGTACATTAATGGTCAACGCAATCAGGTAAATGATATCTGCTTAGACATCAAGTGTCATAAAACTTCAATGTTGCAAGTTCTGACCCAACATATCTACAACAACGCAGTCAACTTATGGAAAAGCTAAATATTCGTCAAGGAACTCTACCTTAATTATTGCCACATAAGGCTTTTGGTCCTTATCCTCAGGCACAAGAAGAACAGGGTCCTCCTGTAGAAACAATACGTCAAGAATAATAGTTGGTAAGTACAGGATCAACACAAAAATGCAACATAGTTCTAAGAAGATAAGATTTTAGCAAGGTTATCAAAATCAAGATCCTACCAAAGATTGGGAGAGAATAAAAAAAATCTTAAAACGTAAATGGTAGCACGAATCGTAAGATCCTACCAAAAATATAAAAATATATTTAATATAAATAACTAATATGTATACTAATATGACTAATATTCAAATGAGAATTTAATTAGTTATTCATTTTGTAAAGTTTATTATCATTATTCTTCTAATTATCTACACTGTATTTCATATTTGATAGTGTTTTATGAAATAAGTACATACAGAACACTAATAGGACAAAGGAACCTAAAATACAAGGGCCATGTTATTTCAAATTAAGGCCCGGTACAAAGTCCAACCCGTGTGTTTCAGAAAACAAAAAAATCCTATAAACAAGGATGAGGTCATGGTATTTGGGCAAATAGAAAACACCGCCTAAGACAGAATAGAAGTCGTGGGCACCAATGTGGCGGTACGAACCACACCCACACCTGCAACATACCATCATGATCGACGAAGAGTGTGATACAAAGGAGTGCTGCTGCCGCAGCCAACGTTGTAGCTGCCAATCGTCCTCTCTGCCATTCTCACCGTCACCATACCAGGTTCGCTTGGGTCTCAGGGAGAGATTGAAGATGGTTGAGGATTGGGTTTTAGGTTTTTTTGGGCTGAAAAATAGGTTTGGGCTAATTTGGGCCTAACCCGTTTTCTATTTCACGTTTTTACAATCCTCCTCGTCGATTCTTCCGAGTCCACCTCTGTCCAAGTTTCTGGTGGGATCTGAATCGCTGGGGGCTGAAAAACTCGCAAAATCAGCAATTCTGAGATGAAAATCAATATTTTGACAACCATGGATTTTAGGACCCAATTTCAAGAAACAACCATCAACCTCTCAAGCAATGCCCTTTGCCCAAGTCAACGGCTGCTTCCCCAACCTACACTTAAGTTTCAGAAGCCACTTACCATATTGTGAATGCAGCATGTAAGCATTTCTCAAAATCACTAAAAGGTTATATGGCCATTCAACGAAGAATCAAAGAATGAGCTACTTTTCTCTGTTAACCTTTCATTTTGTTATGTGACTTAAATTAGAACACATAGCTGTGCATTTTATAATTATGTATATACTTCAACTGAATTCATCCTTCTTTGCTGCCATTCAATTACTTATGATTCTGTTCGACAATCTAACTGAAAATTAGTTGAAAGCTAAAAAACCAACTTAAAACTAAAACTCTAGCAACTAAAAGCTTATACATTATAAGCTAGTTGATTGGAAGTGTTTGATAAAATTAGTTTACCAAAGTGTGAGTGACTTAAAAAGCTCCTAACTTATACGATATAAGCCACACCCTATTGACATATCAGATCAGGGAGTAAACTATCACTTTGGTCCTCGCCTTTGCATGCTCCCATCACTACCGTCCCTAACATTATTGAAATACACAATCATCCCTTGGATTGAAAGAAGTTATTCACATCAGACCCTGACACCATATTCACGTTTTTTGACTAACATGAATGACTATTCTCAATCTCAAGGATGATTGTGCAATTTCGGTTACTTCAATGATGAAAATGATGGACTCATCGACATATACAAAGTCGGGGACAAAAGTGGTAGTTTACTCTCATATCCGATTTAAAAGCTAGGGTTTCAGTTTTCGGAAAGAAAAAATATCATATCTAACTTAACAAAGCTACTGGCTTCTTTTTTGGTCAAACAAGCTCATTAACTAGCTTATAAGACCCCCTCAACCTCCAGAGTGTTTCCAACAAGCACCCTCCCCCCCATACGCCATCAGATGGAAGCCTCGTGCACTGGCCATGTTTATTATATTAAAATTTAAAGCCAATGAGTACAATATTGAAATTAAAGTAAGGGTCCCTGGAATTTCAAGTTAATTCAAAGCATCTCAATATTCTCCGAGTCCTTTCTTCTTACTCCATATTCATGCTCCCTTCTTTGAAATGCATGAAATTGCAAATCCCTTATTCAAACACACCCTAAGTGAAATTGAAACTAGGTTAATGAGAATAAGTGAAATGGAGAATAATAATAAGATGAGAGATAATACCAAATAGTACTCGTTTCCATCGTATTCGAAGGATTCAAAGTGTTTTCTGCGTCCTCTTCCTTTACCGGAAAACCTAATCGGTTCTCCAATGGGCTTAGCGTCTTCGTGAGGTGGTTCCTCTTCTTCCTTCTTGTTGTTCTTTCTCTTCTTCTTCTTCTTCTTCGTGTCTTCTTCTTCTTCTTCTTCTTCTTCTTCTTCTTCTTCTTCTTCTTCATCCTCGGGAGGGTCTTCTTCATCGAGGAGCTTCATATTCTTGCGGTTGCGCTGGAACTTGGAGCGGTAGTTCTTGTGTAGTCCAGATGGAGAAGAATGAGGCTTGGAGCGTCGTGACGGTGGTGGTGGCGGCGGAGCTGCGTCTTCATCGTCGTCGCTGCTTGTTGCCACCTGGGCGAACCTTCTGTTCACCATTGGCTTGCTTGCCTCAGTGAACGCTACGCTACTACTTCCCCCCTAATAGTTAAACGAGGGATTTGGGTTTTTGCGGTTTCATGACAAAAATATCTCTCTAATTTTACAATGGATCTTGGACATTTGTTAAGGAAACATATACACATGATATACACATGAGTTACTTCTTGGCTACCGGTACACGTATACTTGTAACCGATATGTTCATGTATATTTTAAGTATGAATCACATTAATAATGTCATTTTTGCTATAAAATTTGTATGTTAATGTCACAATCAATCTCTAGTTCATATATCTTGACTTATTTTAAACCTTAATCTCTATTTTTAAGATACTTATAATTTATTTCAATGCAAAAAGATTGTTTATTTGTATCTTATTTATATTTATTTATAAATTTTGAATTTGTATTGTCATATTCGTACATCAGTTTTTTAGAAAATGTCGTAGCTCATGTCCGGTATTGTACCCATATCCGATACCGTACCTATATTTGTGCAACATAGTTTTTTAATATTGAAAATCAGATTATGAGTCGACATTATTTCATTTTTTTAGGAATTTTTACCATCTTTTAATTTTTTAATATATGTCCTCAAAACACTTGTTAACATTTGTCTTTTATAAATATTCAATATCAATTTGTTTAGACGCATTCTAGTCGACCCGCACTCTTTTCTCGAATTATTTTTATTTATAAATAATTATGTTTATAGATCCTAAATTTTGCATGGATCTTCAACCAAAACATTTGATAAAAGAAAACAGAGATTGTTTCCATTAATCTATAAATTAAATTAGATTATATTTCAACAAACAAATATATGCATCCTTATTTAATATGATAAGTTTTAAAGAGGGAAATTACACTTTATTGAAATATTTACATTTTGTTTTATTGTTGGCTGTCATGTCCACTCTCATATAATTTCCCTCTTTATCCCAGTATAATATTCATCTATATCTTTTTATTTTCGAGTTTTTTCTCATAGTCCTGCAAAAACTATTTTAACAATTATTTAGTGCTTTTTTCTAACCAATATTCTATTCATAACATTCATCCCAATAATTTAGATTTGTGATAAAAATTAATGAATAAGGTTCCTCCTTGAATCAGGAGGTAACTTATATCCTTAAACCACCAGTAATATTGTGACACATGGACCAAAAATTAAAAACAAATAAAAAGAAGGAAACACACAAGACTAAAATAGAGCAACGAGTTAGAGACCAGAGTAGCGAAGGCAAACAAGGAAGAAACGCAAACGTCACTGCCACGGTGCCATCGCCCCCGCCTCTCTCTCCTTTGTCTCTTTCAACACTTGCAACGAATGTTGTTACGGAGATGCTTTTGATCCTTCTCTTTTTCTTTCCGTTACTTTCTTTTTGCCTTGAATTCCTCCACATATACCTGCATATGAAATTGATTTGGGATTTAGGATTGAAAGGTTCTGTCATAGAGTTTTCTCCCCCTTTTTTTTACCCATCACTATCATTGGATTTTGCCTTTTTTTTTAGGTTGAATTTTGTGATGGAACTAATGAAATTAATATTTCACCTAGTTGATCTATTTGACAAGGGAGGAGGCTCTATGTTATGAGGGAACCTACTGATGCTGATGCTAGGCCAAGGAGGGTGATTAAGAGACCTGCTGGGTGGACTGATTTTATTCATAATTAACATATTCTATGTAATTAGTTACTTTGGTCCATTTTTATTATTCCAGGAGTTTCTTTACTATTCTAGAAAGAGTTAGTTATGGTTTTGTTTTGGTGCTAGTGGGCCTGCGTGCCACCTGTCTAGGGGTATCATTTTGAGTCACTACTTTATATGGATGTACTGTGCATTGGTGAAGGAGGGAAAAAAAAGTATTTCATTCCTCTTTCTTGTCCCTTTCTTAGGAGGCAGCCAGACCTCGAATTCTATGCTCTTTATTTTCTTATCATTGGTGCTCTCGTTGACGTTCTCATTCATGGCTGACGGCACTCGCCTCAAAGACCTTTCAAATAAACTTGATGACATGCTTTCCCAAATGTCCCTCTTCTCCACCCAAATGACCGACTTTCACTCCCGTCTCACTCACCTCGAGAACAAACCACCTTCTTCCCCACCATTTCTTTCCCTTGAAAATCCATCCCCACAACGTCACTTCTTAAAACTGGATGTTCCTCGCTTCGACGGAACCGACCCGGTTGGCTGGATTTTTAAGATCACTCAGCTCTTTGATTATCATAACACACCTGAGGAGGAACGCATCACTGTCGCCTCCTTCTACCTTGACGGGCCGGCGTTGGCCTGGTTTCAGTGGATGTATCGGAATAGTCAGATCCTTTCTTGGTCTCATCTCTTGCAAGCTCTGGAGGCCCGCTTTGCTCCCACCGCCTTTGACGATCCCAGAGGTAAACTCTTCAAACTCTCTCAGACCTCCTCTGTTACTACTTATCTGACCGAGTTCGAGGCCACAGCGAATCGCGTCACTGGGTTGTCACCGCCTTTCCTTCTCAGTTGCTTCCTCTCCGGTCTCCGACCCGATATCCGCCGTGAGGTAGTGGCCCAGCAACCACAGACCCTTTCCTCAGCAGTGGGTTTGGCACGGTTGCAAGAGGAGAAGTTGTTGGATCTTTCTAAAACTCAGCGTGTAAAACCACTCCATTCCTGGCCCCCTTCTCCTCCATTTACACGCACAGTCTCTTCGGTTCCTCCGCCATCAACACCGAAATCTCTCCCCCCCCTTTTGCCTACACCACCTCCAAAAACACGATACCGACAGTTGACGGAGGCTAAAATAGCGGACCGCCGTGAGAAGGGTCTTTGCTTTAACTGTGATTAGAAATATTCACGTTCTCATCGGTGCCCTGCTCGTTTCCTTCTCCTTATTGCAGAAGATGAGGACTCATCCAGCGGGGTGGCTACAGATCCACCGGTTCTAGACCCTGACCCAGGTTTAGCAGATCCACCAATTGAATTACTGGACCTTCCGGCCCAAATAAGCTTGCATGCCCTCTTTGGTACTGGAGCCCCAGAAACCCTCCGCCTCACGGGTCAAATTAACAACACCCCGATCCGTGTGTTGGTGGATGGGGGTAGCACTCATAATTTTATTCAAAAGGATGTGGCACTTCGTTTGGGCCTGGCCCAATCCCCTACTACTCCTCTCAAAGTCTTGGTTGGCAGTGGAGAAGAATTGGCTTGTTCTACCGTCTGTCCAGCAGTGGCATTGTTCATTTAGGGGCATTCCTTTCACATTGATCTATATGTATTGGATATGGGAGGCTCTGATGTAGTACTTGGCGCCCAGTGGTTAAAGCAATTAGGGCCCATCTTAATGGATTACCAAGCACTTACAATGAAATTTGTTCTAGATCAATCCATAGTTGAACTCAAAGGAGATTCTGGGCCACAGCCCACTTCCATTTCGTTGCATCAATTCAAAAGGGTAGCACGCTCGAATCCTACAGCCCAATTTTTTTCTCTGATTGTTCGACCCTCCTCTACACATGACTCTCTCCCACCACATTCTGATCCTCAAGTTCAACAATTACTCACTTCTTTTTCCTCTTTGTTCTCTGAACCAACATCTCTGCCTCCATCTCGTACCACCGTGTGAATTCAATGCTCCTAATTATGTGGATTATGTTTTGATGATGACAAAATAATTAACAAATCATGCCTTGAAGATATTGCAACATCAACATCAACAAGAAGTCAAGAAAAGAAGACAAGTGCCCAATCATTCTCAATCAAATATTAATTGTAAATTTCTAATTTATGTTGAGAGTGGTTGAGAGTGGGTAGAAATAGTTAGTCTCTTCTAGGAATAAATTTTTATATGTTTATTAAGTTGAGATTGACCAAAAATTAATACTTGAGAGGAAAAATAAAATTGAAAAATAATTTTTCCCATATCTGATCAAAATACTCGAGTATTTTGATAAAGACTTGAGTATACACTCGAGTATTTATAGAAAAACTCGAGTATTTGTGCCAGGTCAGCAATTATGACCGTTAGTCTTGTTCGTGCACCAATTCACTGGTGACCGACCAAAAAGACTCGAGTTTTTACCAAAAGACTCGAGTATTTTTGTCCAGTCAGCAAAAATGAACGTTGGAGAAACTCAAAAACCCAATTGAGGGCATTTGAGTCTCATCCAACCCAAGAGAGCAATTCAGAACCTCATTGTAAAATTTCTCTTTGAATTTGTGCAAGAACAAACAAGACAACAAGATCATATTGATTCAAGCTTTCTTAATTTCCTTTTCTCAAGTGTTAATTCCCAAAAAGCTCAACTTCTCACTCATATTTACATTTCATTCCAAGTTGAGTTTTAGGCCTCAATTCTTACATTGAGTTGTGCTTATTTGTGCTAATCCATTGTGAGATTAGTAATACACATACAAAAAGCTTGATTATTCAAAGTCTTGGATTGTTCCCAAGCAAACCCTAAGTGGCTTAGGGTGTTGGAAGTCTTGAGAGGTTCTCAAGCACAAGACTAGGAGGTTCCTAGCCCGGTGGAGTTTCTTGAAGGGAGTTCAAGGAAGCTTTGTGAAGAGTTCTTCAATCACCGGAATCAAATTGGGGTAGAAATCAAGAGTTTGGTACACTCTTGAAAGGGTTAGGTTGAGTGAGGCCATTCTCAAGCAATCCTTTGTAATTTCTAACAATTTGATTATTAGTAGAAACTCCTAAGTGATTAGGAGGACTGGATGTAGCTCATTGTTGGAGTGAACCAGGATAAAATTGCTTGAGTGTTGGTTTATTACTTTTAATCTACTTTCTAGCTCAATAGACTTAAGTCATTTCAATCAATTAGGATTTATACAATTAGGTAGCAAGTTCAAGGAATCTTTGTGTTAAAAGTTATTTAGATTACTTGCTATTCTGTTGGATAAGTTCCTGTTTATTATTGAATTGATTTGAGTTAAATTGCTGAATTTTCGTTTCTGGTTTTTCTGCTATCTGATAGTAAAAACTCGAGTATTTCAGAAAAGACTCGAGTTGTTCATCCTGAAAAACTCGAGTATTTCACAAAAGACTCGAGTCTTTTGTTTCTGATTCCAGAAAATTCAGTCTAAGCTCCATTCTTCAATTATCAATCGAAATATTTGGTATTAGTGCTTCAAAATACTATTCACCCCCCTCTAGTATTTGCTTAGCCCGCTTGTTGGTTTCCAACAAGTGGTATCAGAGCTCGGTCGAAAGATCGAGTGTAACAACTTTTTCGAAAAGATCCTTTTGGAAACTTAATGGGCTCTAGCAATAACTTTGGTGGAGAAGGAGCTTCAATAAACCGTCCTCCACTATTTAATGGTGAAGGATATGTTTATTGGAAAACTCGCATGAAAGTTTTTATTGAAGCAATTGATATGGATATTTGGGATGCAATTGAAAATGGTCCTTTCATTCCCAAAAAGAAAATAAATGATGAAATTGTTGAAATTCCAAGGAGTAGTTGGAATGATGATGAAAAGAGAAAAGTCTCATTTGATTTAAAAGCTAAAAACATCATCTTTTCGGCTCTATCCCATGATGAATTTTATAGAGTTTCCCAATGTAAATCGGCAAAAGAAATGTGGGATACTTTGCAAGTCACACATGAGGGAACAAGTGAGGTTAGAGATGCAAGATTGAATTCTCTAACTCACGAATATGAATTGTTCCACATGTTGCCAAATGAAACCATTAGTGACTTGCAAAAGCGATTCTCTCACATTGTTAATCATTTGATTTCCTTGGGAAAAGTATTTCGCAATGGTGAAACTACTAACAAAATTCTAAGATGTCTTGATAGGAGTTGGCAACCCAAGGTAACCGCCATCAAGGAATCAAGAGACATAAATAGCATGGACTTAGCCACTTTGTTTGGCAAACTCCAAGAGCATGAGATGGAACTTACAAGACTTGGGATGCATGAGGAATCGGACAAAAAGAAAAAGAGCATAGCACTCAAAGCTTCAACCAAAGCTACAAAAGAAGTTGAAGAATGCTCTACAAGTGGAGATTCCGATGGTGAATCAAATCAAGAAGAATTTGGGATGTTTGTGAAAAGATTCAACAAATTTTTCAAAGGGAAGAAAGGTGGATCTTCATCCAATTTCAAGAGAACCAAAGACTCCAAACAAAGAGAAAAGAGTACCAACGATGGAGTTAAGTGTCATGAATGTGGTGGGGTTGGTCACATAAGAATGGAATGTGCCACATTCTTGAAGAAGAATGACAAGAAGACCCAAGAGACCAAAGGGAAGCGTGCATACATTGTTTGGGATGCACCGGAGAAGAGCAATGAATCATCTTCAAGTAGCTCCGGTGATAAAAATGCAAACCTTTGTCTCATGGCCAAGAACAATCATGAGTCCTCATCAAGAGCTAATCATGGCATGAGTGAAAGTGATGATGAGGTAACCTCTAGCTCTTCTTGTTCATCTTCAAACTCCATTTCATATGATGATTTGCAAGAAGCTTACAATGAAATGTTAATTCAATTTAAAAGACTTGCTAAAATTAATAAGGAAAAAGGAAAGAAAATTTTGGAGTTTCAACATGAAATTGATGAATTGCAAAAATCTATAAATGAGTTGAAACTTCAAAATGAATCCTTGGAACTTATTAATTCTAGTCATCAAAGTGATTGTGCAAATCATGAGGAGATTATCACTCCATGTGAGAGATGTGATGAACTTGAAAAAGAAGTGAAAGAGTTGAAAAACAAACTCACAATCTCACATAGTGATAGAAACCTCAACCGGTTGTTGAACTCTCAAAGACATAATCACAACAAAACCGGTTTAGGATATGTTCATAAAAAGGACAAAAAGTACAAGGTGGTTGGAACATTTTCTAAGAAAAACTCATCAAAGAGACCAACTTGTACTTATTGTGGAAAAGTTGGACATATCAACATTGAGTGCCATATTAAGAAGTTTGAAATGAATAAGGGCACTTATATGTGGATTAAGAAGGGAGAAAGTCCCAACACTAACCCTAAGGGACCCAACATTGTTTGGGTACCCAAAGTGAAAAAGTGATTTCATTTTGTATGTGTGTCTTCGAACGGGAAAACAATTGTGGTATCTTGATAGTGGATGTTCGAAGCACATGACGGGAGATAAGCGGCACTTCATTGAGCTTACTCCAAAGGAAAAGGGTTATGTCACTTATGGGGACAACAACAAAGGCAAAATCCTTGGTATTGGTAAAATCGGAAACTCTTCAAACTTGATTATTGATAATGTGCTCTATGTTCAAGGATTAGAACATAATCTCTTGAGCATAAGCCAATTATGTGATATTGGTAATCATGTAGTTTTTACCTCTACCCATTGCCTCATTAAAAGTGACAAAGATGACTCAATCAAATTTGTTGGTAGAAGGTCAAATAATACTTACTTAGTTGATTTGAACAAAGTCACTTCTTTGGTCTCTACTTGTTTAGTGAGCAAAGAAAATGACACTTGGTTATGGCATCGTAGGACCACTCATATAAATGTAAAACAATTGAAGAAAATTCAATCTAAAGATCTAGTAGTTGGTTTACCAAAGCTAAATTTTTCTATTGAAGGTGTTTGTTCCCCTTGCAAGAAATGTAAACAAACTAAAAACACCTTTGGATCAAAAATGGTGATGTCCACATCAAGGCCATTAGAAATGCTTCATGTGGACTTGTTTGGACCATCACAAGGAAAAAGCTTTGGTGGCAACTATTATGCATTGGTGATTGTTGATGACTTCTCTAGGTTTACTTGGACTTTATTTTTAACTACTAAGAGTGAGACCTACAAATCTTTTAAACATCATGTCAAACTTTTGCAAAACCAAGTGAATCAAAAAGTAATTATTATTCGTACCGATCATGGTGGTGAATTCGAAAACCACAAATTTGATAGATTTTGTGCTAAAAATGGTATTGAGCATCAATTCTCCGCACCAAGGACTCCGGAACAAAACGGAGTGGTAGAGCGGAAAAATAGGGTGCTAGAGGAACTTGCTAGAACCATGTTAAATGATTCTCAAGTACCTCAATATTTTTGGGCCGATGCCGTCAATACGGCTTGTTATGTTTTAAATCGTATTTTGATAAGGCCCTCTTTGGATAAAACCCCCTATGAACTTTACAAGGGAAGAAAGCCAAATATATCTCATTTTCATGTCTTCGGATGCCAAGTTTTTGTTTTAAATAATGGAAAAGAACACCTTGGCAAGTTTGATTCCAAATCCGATGAAGGCATATTTTTAGGCTATTCTTCTCATAGTAAAGCTTATAGAATTTTCAATAAAAGAACTTTAACTATTGAGGAATCAATTCATGTGGTTTTTAATGAGTCTTCAAAAGAAGATAGTGTTTTATGTGATGCTAGTGAAGATGGCATTGACTTTTCAAAAGAAGAAAAAGAGAGAGAGAAATCAAAAGTTGATGAAGGAGAGGTAAGGGAAGAACTTCCTCCAACTTGGAAATCGGTCAAGGCTCATCCTATAGACAAAGTCATAGGAGATATGTCAAAGGGAGTACTTACTCGTAGGTCTATTCAAAACATTTGCCACTATGTCTCATTTGTTTCTCAAATTGAACCCGATTCAATTAAAAAGGCCATTGAGGATGATCATTGGGTTCTTGCTATGCAAGAATAATTAAACCAATTTGAAAGAAATGAAGTTTGGGATCTAGTCCCTAAACCCGATGATCATACCATAATTGGCACTAAATGGATTTATAGAAACAAACTTGATGAATCCGGGTTGATTATAAGAAACAAAGCTAGACTAGTAGCTCAAGGGTACAACCAAGAGGAAGGTATCGATTATGATGAGACCTTTGCTCCGGTTGCACGTCTTGAAGCAATCCGAATTTTACTTGCTTATGCTTCAATCATGAAATTCACTTTATATCAAATGGATGTTAAAAGTGCTTTCTTGAATGGGTTTATAAATGAAGAAGTGTATGTCAAACAACCCCCCGGTTTTGAAAATAGTGAATTTCCAAACCATGTTTATAAATTGAAAAAGGCACTCTATGGATTGAAACAAGCTCCTAGAGCTTGGTATGATCGATTGAGTTCCTTTCTATTAGAAAACAAGTTTCAAAGAGGGAAGGTTGATAATACATTATTTATTTATAAAACCAAGGATGACATTTTGTTAGTACAAATCTATGTTGATGATATCATTTTCGGTGCTACTAACGTGTCTCTTTGTAGAAAGTTTTCAAATTTGATGAAAAAGGAATTTGAAATGTCAATGATGGGAGAACTCAAGTTCTTCCTAGGCTTACAAATAAAGCAAGTCAAGGAGGGGATATTTGTGCATCAAGGGAAATATTGCAAAGAGCTCCTTGAGAAATTCGGATTGGACAAGTGCAAGGAAGCCTACACTCCAATGAGCACATCATGCTACCTAGACAAGGATGAACAAGGTACACCGGTTGATGTTAGTAAGTATAGGGGTATGATAGGTAGTCTCCTATATCTCACTGCATCTAGACCGGATATTATGTTTAGTGTATGCATGTGTGCTAGATTTCAAGCTAATCCTAAAGAATCTCACCTATCCGCAGTTAAACATATATTTAAGTATCTAAAAGGAACAATTAACACTGGTTTATGGTATCCTGCTGATGCCAATCTTAGTCTAGTTGGTTACTCGGATTCCGACTTCGCCGGATGCAAGCTTGATCGCAAAAGCACCAGTGGTACTTGCCATTTCTTGGGAAGTTCATTGGTGTCATGGTTTTCTAAAAAGCAAGCTTGTGTCGCTCTTTCTACTGCCGAAGCGGAATATATCGCAGCCGGTAGTTGTTGTGCTCAACTGTTATGGATGAAACAACAATTATCGGATTTTGGTTTGAAACCTGAAAATATTCCGATTAGATGCGATAACACGAGTGAAATCAATTTGACTAAGAATCCGGTGTATCACTCAAGAACTAAACACATTGAAATAAGACATCACTTTTTAAGAGATCATGTACAAAAGGGTGATTGCACAATTGAATTTGTCAGTACCACAAATCAATTAGCTGACATTTTTACAAAACCTCTACCAAGGGACACCTTTTATCATATTAGGAGAGAACTTGGTATTTTAGATGAAGCTAATATAGGCTAATTGCATTGTGTGTCATTTTTTTGAAAAATCACCATATTAGTCTTACTCTAATGTGTTATTGATTCTTAGTTAAATTGTTCTTGATGATATTTGAAATTGTATGTGTTAATTGTGTGTGATTCTGTACTGTATTCCAAGTTGGTAGTGAAGCATTTGTGTTTGATTTGTGTTTGGTCTTTTAAAACTGAGTTTTTACATTCTGTTCTGTCAAAATACTCGAGTTTTTCCAAAAACACTCGAGTATTTTAATTCAAAATTAAATCAGTTTTAAATTGAAAAAGTTTTTAATCAGGGTCTGATAAAAATACTCGAGTGTTTCTCAAAACACTCGAGTCTTTACTAAATACTCGAGTGTTTTTCAAAACACTCGAGTCTTTCGAAACCCCCAATTTTTGAACTTTCAGACCAAACTCGAGTATTTTCCAAAAACTCGAGTATTTTGCGTTTTCCTGAAAATTGAACTTTCGGATCAAAGTCAAGTTTTTCAATTTTTACTCGAGTTTTCTGGGGAAATCTGGGCTAAGTCATGAACGACTCGAGTATATTCTCAAAAACTCGAGTGTTTTGTAACGAACAACTCGAGTTTTGTTGAATATACTCGAGTCTTTTGGCGAGTTTATATATTCTCCAGCCCCCACAAACTCGAGTTTCACGAACCCCTTTCTCTTCTCTCTCGGTTTTCTCATATCTCTCTCCTCAAAACTCCGTTTTTACTCAAATTTTTGCCAAATCTTACTAGTTTTACATCCTCTAATCACTTTTCTACCATTATTTCAACGAATTTCAACTCTTTTCAACCTCAAATCCGTCACCCCCTTTTCAAACCCTAACTTTCCAAAACTTCAATTTTCATCAATTCCTCTATGGCTTCATCATCTGGCAAAGGAAAGAGAGTAAGGATTGCTGACTCATCTTCCGAGGAGGAAATTTCCGACTACTATCAAGAGGATGAACGCTTGGAAAGGATGGAAGGCTTTGCCACCAGAGAATTCGGAGTAATCACATGGATCAATAGTACTTTCCTTGAGAGTAAGGGTTTCCATTTTGTTACTAACCTTAGATATCAGAAACTGATTCAATTTCTGGAATTTCATGGACCTATATATCCTAGGTTAGTTAGAACATTCTATGCAAACCTTAGGCTAAAGGACAATGTCATAGAAACAATGGTTGAGGGTGTTCGATTCAAAATTAGCGCTAAGGATCTTTTTGTTGCTTTTGGGACAACACGTCACGGGGACAATTCTCTAAAGGCCGATGTGGACGGCATTTTTCAAAGTTGTTTGCGCCCCGGTCGTGTATGGACCGAAGGAGTTAAGCATTCCTCATATATGACTGTCCAATCTAGGGTGTTGCATTATATTGTTTGTCATCAATTAGTGCCTCAAACCTCACCCAATTATGCCAAACCCACAAACAATGAACTTAGGCTTCTTAGTGCCATCCTGAACAATGAGAAGCTGAACTGGAGTCGCATAATTTTGGATAGAATGCTCCTTGCTGCTAAGTCTAAACACCCAAAAACCCTGCCCTATGCCATGCATGTTTGTTATCTGTTGAGTTACTTCAAGGTGCCTATCCCACGCAATGAAGAGAAAAAGACTCTTCATGTGAACCAGCATTGCCTCAACAAAGGCACCTTGAGTCACCAGGACATGGCATTCCATGAACCCTCTGGTCAATACTTGTACCGATCTGATATTGCTGAGCTAGAGAGGGTTGCAAATGTGGCAGCTCAACAAGGGATGGATGCCCATCAGATGGAAGAGGAAGCTGCTGCATTTGCCCAGGCTGAAGAAGGGGATCCTATTGATCAGATTAACTTTGATGACTTCGCTGGATCTCAATCTGGGTTTGACAACTCGGGCTGGAGAGAGAATGTGATCACACGTCTGGACACTTTAGATGGGAGAATGGACTCCCTTGTGCATGCTATGGACGCCCAGCGTGATGATTTTGTTAGCCTAGACACTAGGATGAGTGCAGAGTCTGCCATGTTTTATTCTCATTTGGATCAGCACTCGGCCCAGATTAATGCCCGCCTGGACCAGCAGTCAGGGGAGATGCACCGCCGGTTTGATGAGATGATGGCGGCCTTCTCTCGATTTTATCCTCCTCCAGATGATCCAGCTCCTTCCATGTTTTGATGCTGCTGCTTATGGATTTTCTATTTTAGTTTTCATTATGTTTTCGTCATGTTGATCTTGTTGCATTTTCTGTACTTTGAGAACTTGGTGTTTTGCGACTTTGGGTTTATTAATTGCACCTTTGGTTTGGACCTTTTATGATGTTTTTTATGTTAATGAATTTGGTCTTCTTTATGATGTTTGTGCAAAGCTTCAGGGGGAGCTCTTTATCGTTATTATATCTCCGTTTTATTTGCATAGTTGGTTATGGGGTTTTCCGATTATGCACCTCTCCTCCCTTGATCTTTTTCTAAATTGTTACATCTTTTTGGCGTATGACAAAAAGGGGGAGAGATATTACACTTGTCTTGTCTTGATATTGTTGCACCTAAAATCTCTAATTATGGTATATACTCTGATAATTGTTAAATTCTCTAATACCATAGGCTTGGTGCTAAAATTAAATTGTCATAACATCTTGCTCAAGCTGAATTTTTAGATAGGTGAAAAGTATCATATAGTGAGGTGGAGTTGCATCTCCAAGTGGATCAAGCTTAACAAATGGATCAAGTGTTAATTATTTTGTCATCACCAAAAAGGGGGAGATTGTGAATTCAATGCTCCTAATTATGTGGATTATGTTTTGATGATGACAAAATAATTAACAAATCATGCCTTGAAGATATTGCAACATCAACATCAACAAGAAGTCAAGAAAAGAAGACAAGTGCCCAATCATTCTCAATCAAATATTAATTGTAAATTTCTAATTTATGTTGAGAGTGGTTGAGAGTGGGTAGAAATAGTTAGTCTCTTCTAGGAATAAATTTTTATATGTTTATTAAGTTGAGATTGACCAAAAATTAATACTTGAGAGGAAAAATAAAATTGAAAAATAATTTTTCCCATATCTGATCAAAATACTCGAGTATTTTGATAAAAACTCGAGTATACACTCGAGTATTTATAGAAAAACTCGAGTATTTGTGCCAGGTCAGCAATTATGACCGTTAGTCTTGTTCGTGCACCAATTCACTGGTGACCGACCAAAAAGACTCGAGTTTTTACCAAAAGACTCGAGTATTTTTGTCCAGTCAGCAAAAATGAACGTTGGAGAAACTCAAAAACCCAATTGAGGGCATTTGAGTCTCATCCAACCCAAGAGAGCAATTCAGAACCTCATTGTAAAATTTCTCTTTGAATTTGTGCAAGAACAAACAAGACAACAAGATCATATTGATTCAAGCTTTCTTAATTCCCTTTTCTCAAGTGTTAATTCCCAAAAAGCTCAACTTCTCACTCATATTTACATTTCATTCCAAGTTGAGTTTTAGGCCTCAATTCTTACATTGAGCTGTGCTTATTTGTGCTAATCCATTGTGAGATTAGTAATACACATACAAAAAGCTTGATTATTCAAAGTCTTGGATTGTTCCCAAGCAAACCCTAAGTGGCTTAGGGTGTTGGAAGTCTTGAGAGGTTCTCAAGCACAAGACTAGGAGGTTCCTAGCCCGGTGGAGTTTCTTGAAGGGAGTTCAAGGAAGCTTTGTGAAGAGTTCTTCAATCACCGGAATCAAATTGGGGTAGAAATCAAGAGTTTGGTACACTCTTGAAAGGGTTAGGTTGAGTGAGGCCATTCTCAAGCAATCCTTTGTAATTTCTAACAATTTGATTATTAGTAGAAACTCCTAAGTGATTAGGAGGACTGGATGTAGCTCATTGTTGGAGTGAACCAGGATAAAATTGCTTGAGTGTTGGTTTATTACTTTTAATCTACTTTCTAGCTCAATAGACTTAAGTCATTTCAATCAATTAGGATTTATACAATTAGGTAGCAAGTTCAAGGAATCTTTGTGTTAAAAGTTATTTAGATTACTTGCTATTCTGTTGGATAAGTTCCTGTTTATTATTGAATTGATTTGAGTTAAATTGCTGAATTTTCGTTTCTGGTTTTTCTGCTATCTGATAGTAAAAACTCGAGTATTTCAGAAAAGACTCGAGTTGTTCATCCTGAAAAACTCGAGTATTTCACAAAAGACTCGAGTCTTTTGTTTCTGATTCCAGAAAATTCAGTCTAAGCTCCATTCTTCAATTATCAATCGAAATATTTGGTATTAGTGCTTCAAAATACTATTCACCCCCCCCTCTAGTATTTGCTTAGCCCGCTTGTTGGTTTCCAACACACCGATCATGCCATCCCTCTCTTCCCCAACTCTCTCCCGGTCAACGTTCGACCCTAAAAATACCCACACTCACAGAAGTTGGAAATTGAGAAACAAGTTTCCAAGTTGCTCGCATCAGGTTGGATCCAACCGAGTTCTAGTCCTTTCTCCTCCCCTGTTCTCCTCTTGAGAAAGAAGGACGGTTCTTGGCGAATGTGCGTTGACTACCGGGCCCTAAATGCAATTACAATCAAAGATCGCTTCCCTCTCCCCACTGTTGAAGAACTATTAGATGAGCTTGGGTCTGCACGTTTTTTTTCAAAACTGGACCTTACCTCTGGGTTTCATCAGATCCGTTTACAGCCAGCTGATAGACACAAAAGTGCTTTCCGAACTCATGATGGCCATTATGAATATTGTGTTATGCCCTTCGGGTTGTGCAACGTGTCGGCAACATTCCAATCCACAATGAATGACATTTTCCGGCCCCTGTTACGAAAGTCGGTAATTGTCTTCTTTGATGATATTCTGGTTTTTAGTACTGATTTTGATCAGCATTTGCTACATCTGCGCCAGGTGTTTGAGATATTGTTTCACAATCAGTTTTATTTACAACAGCATAAGTGTTCCTTTTTCCAGTCACAAATCACTTACTTGGGGCACATTGTCAGCAATGGGGGGTGTCACCAAACCCTACAAAAATCCAAGCTATGGTTCAATGGCCAACTCCAAAGTGCATCAAGGGGTTGCGTGGGTTCTTGGGCTTGACCGGGTTTTACCGAAAATTTGTTCGTGGATATGCTGCTATTGCACAACCTCTGACAGACCTTCTTAAGAAGGGTAAGTTTCAGTGGACAACTGCCGCTCAAGAGGCCTTTGATTCTTTGAAGTCTGCTATGACTAGCATCACGGTTTTGGCACTACCCGATTTTTCCAAGACTTTCTATGTGCAAACCGATGCCTCAGGGACTGCGCTGGGTGCTGTGTTGACTCAGGATAACCACCCAATTGCTTATTTCAGTAAGGTGTTTTGTCCCCGACTGTCAAGATCTTCAGCTTACGTTCCTGAGCTTCATGCTGTCACAAGCGCAGTCAAACGTTGGTGTCAATATCTGCTGGGTCATTTCTTTGTAATTCAGACTGATCAGCGGAGTTTGAAGGAACTACTGACTCAGGTCATTCAGACCCCAGAACAGCAACATTACCTCGTGAAATTACTGGGTTATGACTATGAAATTCAATACAAGCCAGGGAAATTAAACATTGTGGCAGACGCTCTTTCACGATCCGAATGTCAAACTCAAGGTGAGTTGCATTTGCTCACAGTCCCGCAATTTGTGTTTCTGCGTGATCTGAAAGAATCCCAACTACTTGACCCTGATTTCATTCTGATGCGAGATAAATACCTTTCTGATCCCTCTTCTTATCCTCTTTTCGGGTGGAATGGTGAATTGCTTACTTACCGTGGAAAGATTTGGCTCAGCAACAAGTCCAAATTCATTTCGCTTTTGTTACGAGAATTCCATGAGACACTCGTTGGGGGGCACGCGGGGGTCAGTAAAACTTTGAAGCACCTCAGTGCCAATTTTTATTGGGGATCAATGGCTAAAGATGTCAAGGCCTTTGTTTCTCAATGTGTTGTATGTCAACAGACCAAGTACAACACGTTGCGACCCGGAGGTCTCCTTCAACCGTTGCCTATTCCCTCAGGAGTGTGGGAAGACATTTCCCTGGATTTTGTGACTGGGCTTCCTTCCTCTAATGGTTACACAGTATTACTAGTGGTGGTTGATCGCTTTTCCAAGGCAATTCATTTGGGTGCATTACATACAGGGTTCACAGCCTATAAGGTAGCGGAGTTGTTTGTCACTATGGTCTGTGAACACCATGGGCTGCCCAGGAGTATAGTTTCGGATAGAGATCCGATTTTCATTAGTCGTTTCTGGTCCGAATTGTTTAAATTCAGTGGTACTCTTCTTCGCATGAGTTATTCCTATCATCCTCAGACGGACGGTCAAACCGAAGTGTTGAACCGCACTATTGAGCAATATTTACGTGCATTTGTTCATAACAAGCCCAGCCACTGGTTCAAATATCTTCCATGGGCAGAGTATCACTACAATACCTCTGTTCACACTGGTTCGGGTTTGACTCCTTTTGAAGTGGTTTATGGCAAACCTCCTCCTTCTATCCCTACTTACATCGAAGGCACTTCTTCTAATGCTGGTTGTGACTTTGTCTTAACTTCTCGAGAGGAGATTTTGGCCCTGCTCAAAACTAATTTAAGCAAAGCTCAAACAAGGATGAAGAAATTGGCTGATTCCAAACGCAGGGAGCTGAATTTTGAGGTTGGGACCTGGGTTTATCTGAAACTTCAGCCTTACAGACAAGTTTCAGTTTCTGGGAAAAGGTATCATAAGTTAGCCAAGCGGTTTTATGGCCCTTATAAGGTGCTCGAACGAATTGGACCGGTTGCCTACAGGATCGAGCTCCCTCCACAATCTAAAATCCATAACGTTTTTCATTGTTCAATGTTGAAAAAACATGAGGGCCCAATTCCATCTCAGATTGACCACCTCCCCACTGAAACGGTGGAGAATAGCCCCCTTATTACCCCTTTGGCTGTCTTGGATTTTAAAGTTGTTCCTCTGGATGGCACACCCACACGTTTTGCGTTGGTACAGTGGAATGGCTTGTCTCCAGATGACACATCATGGGAGAAGTGGGAGGACCTCAAGTCTGTGTATGACCTTGAGGACAAGGTCCTTGTCAAAGGGGATAGTATTGTTATGAGGGAACCTACTGATGCTGATGCTAGGCCAAGGAGGGTGATTAAGAGACCTGCTGGGTGGACTGATTTTATTCATAATTAACATATTCTATGTAATTAGTTACTTTGGTCCATTTTTATTATTCCAGGAGTTTCTTTACTATTCTAGAAAGAGTTAGTTATGGTTTTGTTTTGGTGCTAGTGGGCCTGCGTGCCACCTGTCTAGGGGTATCATTTTGAGTCACTACTTTATATGGATGTACTGTGCATTGGTGAAGGAGGGAAAAAAAAGTATTTCATTCCTCTTTCTTGTCCCTTTCTTAGGAGGCAGCCAGAACTCGAATTCTGTGCTCTTTATTTTCTTATCACTCTACGCGGTTCAGCCTGGTGTGCCAAAGTTAATAATGCACTACTATAATATATTTGTCATCTTTGCCTTTCTGCCACTGCATATTTAACGTAGCACAAGCTCAATCTGCAAATGCTACTATCGATCCTTCTGAAGGTGTATTCTTTCTTTATTCATTTTTTTTATTTCTTAGTATTTCACTAAACACCATTTCACTGTTATTATGTCTAGTATAATTCCATATTGTTGATAACATACCAGTTTTCCATTTTTCTTGTTAATTTGTTGCAGTAGGGGGATCAAAATAATATTAACATAGTAGTTTTTTACTCAATGGTTCAGGATTGACTGTACCAATGCTCAGGCCAATTTGACTGCATTCTAGTGTTAGCTAGCAACTTATCTCTTTCAAGTTCACATTGAAGAAAGATGGCTATTCACATTTGGAAACACAACAAATTAAGAAGAAGCTTGTTATTTGTTGGACTAGGTATTGTCTATGTTGCTGAAGCAGAATTTCAGCAAAGATTAAAGATTGAAACTTAATGATTAGTGTAGGTCTGATGTAACAAGTGCTTTCCAACAAAATTTTAGTACTTGTAGGATAGGCTTGATGTAATATTGAATTTCTATATTTGTTACAATGATGTAACTTTTTTTATTGCAATAAAATGATATTCTTGTATGATTCTTTATCTTCATTTCCTTTATTATCAATGGTTTCAGTTGTGCATAATTGTTTCAACTTAGCATAACGCTTCTTATTCTGCACATGTTGTCTTCTCATAATGATTGTACTATTTTGATGAGTTCAAATTTTACTTGCGTGCAACTGTTTTAAATTGTATTAAACAACTTTAAGAAGGTGAGAGAACAATAACAGAGATCAACGCCATTTGAGGTGATAAATTTATTAGATTCCAACACACATGGCACATGAAGACAATGCTATAATTTGCAGGAAAAAAATTTTAGTATTCTACCCTACATAAACATCATGTTAAACATTAATTCAATCATCAGGTTTTTCCTCAATTATATTTGTCTAAATACACACAAAAAAGCCAAACTTTTTCAAAAGACTTTATCAATCTTGCAATGTTTCTTCACGAGTGCCATCAAAAGACTTTATCAAATCGATCCTGGAAGGTTTCTTCGGAGATTGGTCTTGTTCATTAAACTTATCTTCATTGATAGTCATTTTCTAATCAAGGAAATAAACATATATTAAATAAGTCATTCAACTTATCTTTGATTTATTTTTTATTTTTGTTCATGTGTCACAATATTATTGGTTTAAGGATATAAGTTTCTTCCTGGTTTAAGGAGGAACATTATTCTGTAGAAATTAATAGTAATAGTTGAAAATGGAAAAATTAAAACCAATAAAGGAAAAAGAAATGAGTTGCTACTTTGTGGTGACATCGGTGATGATGGTGGAGCGACGTCTTCATCGTCGTCGTTGTTGCAACTTGAGCGAACCTTTTGTTTCCCATTTGCTTGCTTGCATGCTTGCTTTTCTTAGTGAACACTACTACTTCCGTTAATAGTTAAAAGAGGGATTTGGGTTTTTGCAATTTCATAATACAAATATCTCTCTAATTTTTATAAATATTTCACTTAGAAAATTTGTTAAGATTCTTAAAAATAAAAAAATAAAATAAAATTGGCACTTTGGTCTTCCACATTGTTAGGTGGTTTCACTTTCATTCTTGAGATTTCGAAAATTTATCTTTAGTCTCTAAGATTGTAAAATGTTACTCACGTCAGTCCTTAAGAGTAATTTCGTATAACTCATCTCTTAGTTTAATCCCTAACTTATAAACATTTAATTCAATTTGATCTTTGAGATTATTAACTCTATTTTAGTGTTACATCATTGAGATGACTTCTAGCAACCCATGTGGGACTTAAGTAA
This sequence comes from Crotalaria pallida, assembly GCA_037953625.1. Taxonomy (NCBI): domain Eukaryota; kingdom Viridiplantae; phylum Streptophyta; class Magnoliopsida; order Fabales; family Fabaceae; genus Crotalaria; species Crotalaria pallida. The sequence continues at coordinate 81,960,158 of CM075655.1, read as the reverse complement.
ATAACATTTTACAATCTCGGGGATTAAAGAAGAATTTTCAAAATATCAAGGACGAAAGTGAAATCACCTTGCCATGTTGATAATCAAAGTGACAGTTTTGTCATAAAAAAATAATATAAGTTTTTAATGTTTCTTCTTTTGAGAATATCAAAAAATTATATTTTTCAATACTTTCGAACTATATATAGCTCCTTGACAAGTGCCCAAACATTTTTCTTCTATAAATAATCGTTTGTCCATAGCCACTCTCAATACGTTTCAACTCACATTCATTATATTTGTATTTTTTTCTATAATAATTATGTTTGCAAATCTTGAACTTTTTTATTGACATTTAATCTTAGCATATAGGATAAGTGTTTGTTTTGTTAAGCCATCCTTTAGCTTTCAGCAATATAAAAAAAAATTTTATCCACCTCCAACCAAAATATCTGATGAAATAAAATTATATTTCAACAAACAAATTTATACATCGTTGTTCGATATGATAAGTTTTAAAGAATAAAATTACACTTCATTAAAACATTTATATTATGTTTCATTGTTGGTTGTCAATGTCCACTTTCTCATAATCTCCATTTTCATCTCTATGTAATATTCATCTTTATCTTCTTATTCCGTGCTCTTCCTCATAGTTAAAAAATATCATGCAAAAACATTTTTAGCAATTGTTTTTGATTTCTGATCAACATTATATTCACTACATTCATCCTAATAATTTAGATTTGTGGTAGAAGTTAATAGCAACTGATGGAGATGGAAAAATTGAAATTGTAACATCTCGATTCTCCAACCTTGATTTATTTATTATAATGAAAATAGAGAATCATTTTTCGCAAATAATTTCAGAACTTTATTATTCAATTGCGGAAACAAATCAACAGAACTTGTCCAATAACAAGACACAATAGTTCAACTAATTTATTTTATAAGCAAATAGACTCTGAGCTACTTAAGACACTAATCGTAACCCAGAGCATGGTTCTTCAAACTCCATTCTTTGGAAAGGGAATCCCAAATCCCTTGCCAACGCTACTCTTCCCTTTGGAAGACAGAACCTTTGTTACCTACAAGGGCAACAAGAGAGTAAGTCATAGCTAATCACGTTAAAACGAATAATAAATAACAGAGGCTAAAAACATAAAACACAAGTATTCAAGTAGTAACAATTTACAAATGCATATACACATGTCAAACCCTTTTTATCCATGCAATTGATCTTTATTGTTAATGGCATGATGCATGCTGACCTCAGCAATTTCCCGGGGCATCACAGTTTGGAGGTGGTAGGACTTACGAGTTTCGCTCTGCACTCATGACTTACGTGTAAGATTTTATATCTTAGTATGTCTCATGTGATGTGCATGTGACATGTATTGAATTGTGTTTAGTAAATAATTAATTAAATCTTAATGGGCTAAATCATATTTAGATAATAAGGGGATTGTTTCTAAAGGCCCATTAGCTTGATGGAAGCCAATGGATAAGAGATAAGGGTTTTACCTATTTATGAGAAACAGGTCCTGTTCCTGGCCATAACGTATTCTCTCTTTTACCATCACATAACGATACAGAAAGAATAGTAGAGAAGGCAAAGGAATAGAAACCTTGTTTCCTGGCTTTTGGTCAAAGGACGTTGGAGATCTCTCTCAAGTATAGCAATGGATAGAGGTTAGTAATTATATTCTCTTATCATCTCTATAACACGTGAAAGTCATGTAATTTCAAGATCCCTATTGTTGTAGTTGTAACGAATAAATTAAAACTACAACTTATATGTGGTATCAGAGCCATAGGTTGAGAAATTCATGATTTTCCAATAAAAATTTTTGCAATATGGTATGAATCCTAATTATTGTATTTAGGGATATTATGGTTTCCACGAAAGTGTTATTTTCATACCTGTTAAGAATATTTATTTGTTCAATTAATATATGTGCCAACAATAATATGAAATCACGAATTGAAAACCAATGTATGCATTTGGTTTCGTATCTATGCGGCAAAGTTTCCATTTAGAACTCAAGTCACGTTGACGCTTCCGTTGCAGTAGTAATAGTGTAATCTAACGCCTTACTTTGCAATAGTAATAGTACTGCTTCAAGCAATTATATTACTTTGATTTCGTATTACTTTACTGTCACGGCATTATATTAATAGTTGATAATTTTGTTTCCACAAGTTCATGGTTTTTATGAATTAATAATTTATTATTAAATTATATCACAGATTGATTTGAATTAATGTATGATAAATTAGTTAATTATCAAAATGGTCAAACTTGAAAAGTTAAATTAATTTTAAATCATATAATAGTTAATTTCAATTACTCATAGATGATGCTATAAATGTACAACATGATGATTTGTTGTTCTATGAGTCATTGAGTTTATTGTTGTAAGGCATTTATGGATCACCCAAAGGTTGATTAGTTGTTCTTATAATTAATAAACATGATTAAAGGTAATGCATGTGCATCACTGTTTTATTTATTTCCAAAGATAATAAATATTTAATTCTTGCACGTTGCATTACTCATTATTGATTATTGTATTAGCATCATTATGTTTAGCGTTGTATATTAATGTATACCCAAAGGAAAAACATTAATATATATTAAATAATGGAATATATTATATGCATAGCATGTAACTTACGTATCAAAACACTAATAAAAATTTTTTATGCAGTACCTGTTCCAAATTTTATGCAAACTAATGTTACGTCTGTACCAGTTTTTAATGGGCTTAACTTCTCTGAATGGAGTGATCAAATTCAATTCCATTTAGGTTTCATGGATCTTGATTTGACAATCCAGGCAGAGGAGCCCGCTGCTATTACTGATGCTATCAGCGAGGAAGAGATAGCCTACCATAAGGCATGGGAAAGATCTAACAGGCTCAGCCTGATATTTATGAAAATGACTGTTGCAGACAATATTAAGACATCTCTCCCCAAAACCGAAAGTGCTAAAGAATTTATGGGTTTTGTGGGAGAGCGCTCCCAAACTGCTGATAAGTCTCTTCCTGGGACATTAATGAGTACGTTGACCACCATGAAGTTTGATGGTTCACGTACTATGCATGAACATGTCAGTGACATGATAAATATTGCAGCAAGACTTAAGATCTTGGGAATGGCTGTGAACGAGAACTTCCTTGTGCAATTTGTGCTTAACTCATTACCGTCTGAGTATGGCCCATTCCAAATGAATTACAACACCATGAACGACAAATGGAATGTGCATGAATTGTATAGTACGTTGGTTCAAGAGGAAACGAGACTTAAGAACCTTGGAAGTCACTCGGTTCATTATGTAAGCAACCAAGGACATCAAGGAGCTGGAAAGAATTATGTGAAGAAACATGATAAAGGCAAGGGCCCACTGAAGGTTAATGAGGCATCTGCAAAAATCCAGAAGAAGGGACCTCGTGATGATAAATGTCGTTTCTGTGGAAAATCTGGACATTTCCAGAAGAACTGCCCAAAACGAAAGAATTGGTTCGAGAAAAAGGGTAAGCTAAATGCTTATGTATGTTATGAATCGAATTTAACTGAAGTTCCACCTAATAATTGGTGGATTGATTCTGGATGTACGACTCATGTTTCTAACACGATGCAGGGATTCCATTCAATCCAAATCATAAACCCAAATGAGAAGTTTGTGTTCATGGGGAATAGAGTGAAGGCACCAGTGGAAGCAGTCGGGACTTATCGTTTAATCCTTGACACCGGGCATCACCTAGATTTATTTGAGACTCTTTACGTACCTAGTTTATCTAGAAATTTGATTTCATTATCTAGACTTGATGCTACTGGTTATTCTTTTAATTTTGGTTCTGGATGTTTCAGTTTATTTAAGCATAATCATCTCATTGGTACTGGTTTTTTATGTGATGGTTTATATAAATTGAAATTGGATAATTTATATGCTGAAAGTGTTTTAACCCTGCATCATACTATTGGTAGTAAACGTAGTTTAGTAGATGAACGTTCTGCTAACTTGTGGCATAAGCGTTTGGGTCACATCTCCAAGGTAAGAATGGAAAGGCTTGTAAAGAATGAAGTCCTTCCAGACTTGGATTTTACTGACCTAAGAATTTGTGTGGATTGTACAAAAGGAAAATTAACAAAACACAGAAAGAAAGGAGCCACAAGAAGCAACCAGCTTCTTGAAATTGTGCACACCGATATTTGTGGACCTTTTGATGTTAATTCTTTCGGAAAATAAAAATATTTTATCACCTTTATTGACGATTTTTCACGTTATGGTTATATTTACTTGTTGTATGAAAAATCTCAAGCAGTAAATGCATTAGAAATTTATTTAAATGAAGTAGAAAGACAACTAGATAGAAAAGTTAAAATTGTTAGGTCTGATAGAGGTGGTGAGTATTACGGAAGATATGATGAAACTGGGCAACACCCAGGTCCTTTTGCTAAACTTCTAGAGAAACGTGGTATTTGTGCGCAATACACAATGCCAGGTACACCAAAACAGAATGGTGTATCAGAAAGGCGTAATAGAACATGGTTGGATATGGTTAGGAGTATGATAAGTCATTCGTCTTTACCTATATTTTTGTGGATGTATGCCTTGAAAACTGCAATGTATTTGTTGAATAGGGTTCCTAGTAAGGCAGTTCCAAAGACACCTTTTGAACTATGGACTGGTAGGAAACCTAGCTTAAGGCACCTGCATGTTTGGGGTTGCCCGGCAGAAGTAAGGGTTTATAATCCACAAGAAAAGAAATTGGATGCAAGAACAATTAGTGGTTATTTTATTGGTTATCCAGAAAAGTCAAAAGGGTATAGATTTTATTGTCCTAACCATAGTTTGAGAATTGTTGAAACTGGAAATGCTAGGTTCATTGAAAATGATGAAATTAGTGGGAGTACGCTTCCACAAGATGGAAGTGTGTCTTGTCCACGAAATGTGGAAATTAAGGAAGTTAGAGTACAAGTTCCTGTAGCTCGTCCCTCTAGCTCAATTATAAATGTTCCTCTAATTGTTGCACTGGATAATAATTTGGAGGAGCAACAAATAAATGAACCTGCTATTCATAATGAACCTATAGTAGAGGAGCCACAAGAAATAGTATTAAGGAGATCTCAAAGAGCAAGAAAGTCTGCTATTTCGAATGATTTTGTGGTTTATCTACAAGAGTTAGAATCTGACTTGAGCATTGAAAATAATGACCCAGTTTCGTTTTCACAAGCCGTTAGTTGTAATAATTCTGATAAGTGGTTAGATGCCATGAAAGAAGAATTGAAATCCATGGAACATAACGTCGTATGGGTCCTTGTAGAACTGCTTGAAGGTTGTAAGAGAGTTGGGTGCAAGTGGGTCTATAAGACCAAACGTGACTCTCATGGCAACCTTGAACGTTACAAGGCCAGACTTGTTGCAAAGGGTTACACTCAGAAAAATGGCATTGACTATAACGAGACTTTTTCACCAGACTCACGAAAGGATTCATTCAGAATTATCATGGCACTGGTAGCCCATTATGACTTGGAGTTACACCAGATGGATGTGAAAACAACCTTTCTTAATGGAGATTTAGAAGAAAATGTTTACATGGACCAACCAGAAGGATTCTTGGTGGAAGGAAAGGAACACATGGTGTGCAAATTAAAGAAATCAATATATGGACTTAAACAAGCATCCCGCCAATGGTATTTAAAGTTCAATAATACCGTTGTTTCTTTTGGTTTTAAGGAAAACACCGTTGATCGGTGTATATACCTGAAGGTTAGTGGTAGCAAGCTTATTTTTTTGGTTTTATATGTTGATGATATATTGCTTGCAACTAATGATCATGGTCTTTTACACGAGACTAAGGAATTTCTTTCTAGTAATTTTGAAATGAAAGATATGGGTGAGGCATCCTATGTGATAGGAATAGAAATACTCCGGAACAGGTCACAAGGATTGTTAGGACTGTCTCAGAAAGCATATATTAATAAAGTACTAGGAAGATTTCACATGGAAAAATGTTCAGCATCACCCGTTCCAATTCATAAAGGAGATAAGTTTAGTCTCATGCAATGTCCTAAAAGTGATTTGGAACGGAAACAGATGGAAGCAATTCCGTATGCATCTGTAGTTGGGAGTATTATGTATGCTCAGACTTGTACTCGACCAGACATAAGCTTTGCAGCTGGAATGCTAGGGAGATACCAAAGTAATCCCGGATTAGATCACTGGAAAGCTGCAAAGAAGGTTCTGAGATATCTGCAGGGAACAAAAGAACACATGCTTACGTATAGAAGGTCTGATCACCTTGAGGTGATTGGGTATTCAGATTCAGACTTTGCTGGATGTGTGGATACAAGGAAATCCACTCACGACTATGTATTTCTTTTAGCCGGAGGAGCAGTCTCATGGAAGAGTGCGAAAGAATCATTTGTTGCCACGTCTACCATGGAAGCTGAATTTGTAGCTTGTTTTGAGGCTACAGTGCACGCTAATTGGCTGCGGAATTTTATTTCGGGGCTTAGAATAGTCGACAGCATTGCTAGGCCGCTGAAAATTTATTGTGATAATTCCGCAGCAGTCTTTTCTAAGAACGACAAGTACTCCAAAGGTGCTAAGCATATGGAAGTGAAGTACTTTGGCGTGAAAGAAGATGTTCAGAAAGAAATAGTGTCAATAGAACATATTAGCACAAATCTTATGGTAGCTGACCCATTAACAAAAGGGTTACCGCCTAAGGCATTTAGTGAACATGTTGAAAGTATGAGCATTATTGTTATTAAGGATTATTGAATTTGGTGTTAACATCCTTTATTATTATCATGTAATTGACACTCTGAGCTCATTTTATGATATATGTTTCTGATTACCTGTTTTCTAGAACAGCATGCATTATTGTGTTAGAGTAATGTAAACAGGTATTGTCTTGAACAAAGACATTATGGACCAATTATATATTTCCCAATTATAGATCAGGTTATGGAAAAGACTACTTTGTGGTACATGGAAGGAACTATGTCGAATAAATGACATACAACCGCTATGACCCGAATTAGTTCCTATCTTTAACTATGATTAATCGAGTATCTAATTATAGAATGATTTAGTTATATAAATGCGCATTAATTGTTTGTTTAATTATTTTGTTTATTAAACCATAATGTTGAATTATGTCACATGAGCCAAGTGGGAGAATGTAAGATTTTATATCTTAGTATGTCTCATGTGATGTGCATGTGACATGTATTGAATTGTGTTTAGTAAATAATTAATTAAATCTTAATGGGCTAAATCATATTTAGATAATAAGGGGATTGTTTCTAAAGGCCCATTAGCTTGATGGAAGCCAATGGATAATAGATAAGAGTTTTACCTATTTATGAGAAACAGGTCCTGTTCCTGGCCATAACGTATTCTCTCTTTTACCATCACATAACGATACAGAAAGAATAGTAGAGAAGGCAAAGGAATAGAAACCTTGTTTCCTGGCTTTTGGTCAAAGGACGTTGGAGATCTCTCTCAAGTATAGCAATGGATAGAGGTTAGTAATTATATTCTCTTATCATCTCTATAACACGTGAAGGTCATGTAATTTCAAGATCCCTATTGTTGTAGTTGTAACGAATAAATTAAAACTACAACTTATATTACGAGCTTTGCTCTGCATAGGACTTACGGGCTTAGCCCTGCACTCACGACTTACGGGTTCCCATCTCGCGGCGTTGTAGGACTCACAGGCTTAGCCTTGCACTCACGACTTATAGGCTTCATCCGCCCAGCGTTAATAGTATAAAAGGGAAAACCCTCGCAAACTGGAGCAATCAATGCATGTATGCATACATAATTTATTATCAATCTTTCTTATCACATTCATTATCATTTCCATCAAGGACATGATCCATCATCTATCTTTCTATTCATTAATCTCATCCTTAACAATTCCTTTCATCTTTCTTTTAGCTGGTGCTGTTGTTTTCATAGAAAAATCCATCAGCCACTTTGTGATGGTTTTAGAATTAGTGGTTAATCATTATTTAATAATCCGTCGGGGCCTAGCCTCCTATTGGCGGATATTTATTGCAACGACCCCATTGGGACTCCCTTCGAAAATATCAACCAAGTGAATAAAAATTTCACTGGGACGTTAGGGAAAATATCAACCAAATGGGTGTACGCACTTCCATTGGGACGTCCTGTCCGAATATATCAACCACTGAATAAAATTCCAGTGGGACTCATTCAGGATTAAAAATCGACCAATGGGAATCAAATAAACTTATACATTTATCCATTGGGACTCCTGTCCGAATATATCAACCACTGAATAAAATTCCAGTAGGACTCTTTCAAGATAATAATCGACCAATGGAAAAACATATAAGAATTAGGTATTTAATATTCTTGAGAAAAGTAAGTATTTTCTTCAGTTTTGGTCAAAAATACTCGAGTGTTTTATGAAAGACTCGAGTGTTCTTCATTCTTTTCAGAATACTTGAAGTCTTTGAAGAAAGACTCGAGTTGTTCTTCATTTTCCCAGAATACTCGAGTGTTTCTCAAAAGACTCGAGTGTTTTTACTGCAACAGCACCAGTTTCTGCGTTTTAAGTTCCAATTCGAATTCTATGCATTGTTTTTCCATTCTTATGCAAAACAGAGGCTTAAACACATATAATGAACAGGTTATAACACATAAACAAGTACATAATAACATAAATCAACATCAAATCACAGAATCAATACAACTTGGAAAATAACCATTTCAAGATATGACTTTGATTTCTACTTGATTTTAAGTTCGAAAATTAATCCAGTGAGCTTCCTTAGGTTCAATTAAAGTTGTTTGAATACAAAAACTATGGGTTTCTGGCCTCCAAGTCATATTCCCATTTCTAACTTATGTTGCCCATGAACCTCAAATGGTTCCTATGAATTTAGCTTATTGTTTATCATTCTAGCGATTAAATAACTTCTCCCATACCTTAGAGAAGCTAGAGGGATGATTGGTTGAAGAGGAGAGGGACTGGAGCAACGATTTGAGTTTCAGCACTCAAGGTTTGCACCTTGGACAACAAACTTTTCGCCATCAAATTCACCACGACTAAGGCATGAAAAAGAACGAAATAAGTGAGCTTAAGAAACTAGGGAATGCTAACTTTAATCAGAAACGAATTTGGGATCAAGAGGGTTCTTGGATTTACCAAACCAATTCGAGGAAGAAGGGTTGAAGGTGCTGATTTGCACTCTGTTTTTCAGACTTGAGTAATCAACTTTGAAGGCTTATAACTTGATCTACAGGAAGCCAAAATGAGTGGTTCTTGGTTCTAATTCAAGATTGGAATTAGAACTCGGATTGTGTTTTGGTTTCACAGAATTTAGCTAAGTGAAGAGAGAGAATCGAATCTGAGAAATAGGTGCCAGAAAACAGAGAGAAAAGAGAATGAAATTCGGGTTAGGAGGATTTGAATGAGTTTGGGGCTTCCCCAAGCTTCTATTTATAGCCTAAGGTTACCCTCCTATGAAGTAAGGTCCAGCTCTGTGCTTGGAACCTCGAGAAAACGCGTTTTGGTGCGAGTTTTGAATCAAAACCGACTTATAGATTCAGCACCACTGCTCGAAATACTCGAGTATTTTCCCCAGTACTCGAGTCTTTTTCAGCACATCAAAGAACACTCGAGTCTTCCATGAAAGACTCGAGTCTTTCGGCTCAAAATTCAAATTTTTCAAACAGTTAAAGATTAAACTCGAGTCCTTCCCAAAACACTCGAGTACTTTAACCTAATTTCAGAAAATTCATTATTTTATTTAATATAATAACATTATTATTTTAAATACTTTAATATTTACTTATTTATGAAAATATAGGGCCTTACAGAAATCAATAACGAAATTAAAAAAAAAGTAGGGTTTCTACTTTATTTTTTGCCTCATGCACAGAAAATACGAAATTTAGAAGTTGAGAAAGGTTGCTCGTAAGTGAAGAAGAAAAAATAATATTTAGAGAAAAGAAAATCAAATAAAAGAATAATAAAAGGACAATGAGAGACATTGTTTTATTCAACAAGAAAAAAAAGACATTTCGTCAAAGAGTTTGTGTACAACAAATATGGAATTTTCTTTCAAAATTAAACAGAACACAAATACCTTTTAATTCTTACTTATAAATAAAGGATTTTAACAAGAAGCACCAAAGTTCTCATATCATCATTGATCGAGGTCGTACCCGATACAAATAAAATAACAGTGAAATATAGTACTAGCAAGTGACTCCTAGGTCGTCTCCCAAAGAATATCTAATCAAGCAAAAGGTGGAACACATAATATGCATAAAAACAAGGGGGATTTCAATTGAATAATGAATACCGAATTAAAACAGAATTAAAATAAAAATGAAGTAAACAGATATGGAAAAGCAGATAAACCCCTTTGGTTCCCGTACACAACTCAATCATCGGTCACAAAAGATCAATTTCTTCCTCTTCACTGTCCAACCGTGAGAATCAATTAACTAAGCGAAAATCAATTCACACACCAAACCCTAACTTTTAATTAAGCATTAAAAGCAAAAGCATGGAGTTTTTACGAATTTGCACCAATTAAACATTCATACACATAACTTATCTCTATATAATGGAATTAAGCAGACCATAACATATCAATAAATTAAATTATGAAAACAGTTAAGAGTTCGAAATAGCATTAAGAATAAAACCTCAAGAGTATGTGATACATTACCAAAGGGATTTAACCTAAGAGTTTAGCCTTCCATGATGAAATAAAACCAAAAACGTGAAGAAAAGGAAGAGAGAGAAACCATAGCAGCCACTACAAGCTTGAAGAGCAAAACTAATCCTTCTCTTCTAGAGAGAGAGTGAAAACATGCAAATGATTGGTGTGCTGCTAGGGATACATGAATTTGCTAATTAAATCACAAAACAGGCCTAAATCATGGGCCCAAATCCTAAGGAAAGCTAATCTCAAAATTAAATCTAAAAATATCCTATAGATAAAAACTAAATCTTAAAAGATATAAATTAAATCTCAAATGATCCTAAAGATAGATTACAATCTTCACTCCATCATATAGTCTTATTTTCCAAAATTAAATCTTCACTTCCATAATGCCCAAAAAACCCTTGTGCCAAATGTGACCTGAAAATAATAATAGATTTTTTTTTGTGTACACCAACCAGTACCCGGATCTGATTTACCCAGAATCTGACTCATCCGGTCCGACCTAACTGAGCTTGCACTAAGCGGTAGGGGTCTCCCAGCGGGGGTTACTCCATACCCAAGGCTCAAACTCGAGACCAGTTGGTTAAGGGACCAAATGAGCTACCATTTGACCAACCACACGTTGGTAATGAAAATAATAATATATTAAATTAGGCTAAATAATCCAAATTAATTAAAATCCGGAATAATAGTCTAATAAAGTCTAAAACACTAAATCATGCTAAACAATGTCAAGTAGACACCAAAAATCATCAATGGAAGCAAAATAAAGCTAAAAATAATGAGAAATATAATGTTCATCAATTATGTAGCCCACCATCAAACACTTCATAATAATAATAATAATAAAAAAAAAACAAACTAAAGAAATTGAATGGGTACCAGTGGTATGACCATTAGTTTTTGTGGCACGTGACAATATATATGGGACCCTTATATATATATATATATATATATATATATATATATTTATTTATTTGCCATTTCATCACACAGTCCCGATGCAAATAAAAGATCCCAAAAAAATTGAGTAGAACTTATTATATTAAAAGATAAACAGGCCCCCAAGAGGCATAATATCAAGAAACCTAAGACATTCAGGATAATAAATCTTAGCTTCTTCAAAGAACTACGTTACTCTTGATTCCCTTACTAATTGGGATATGTATGACCACGATCACTCGAGTCAGATCCACTCTCACAAAAACGCCTTCGGTTTCCTAATAAAAGCAAGTACACAATTGCTTCCTCCTCTTTAAGAGTGTGATTCAAGTCAATTCATTAGCAACAAAGGTCACGTCCATTCCCACTCTCTAATTGCAAAAATTTGATATATATCATTTTTTATGGGTGACATACTGACATTATTATTAGGCTAATTTGTAAGGACGTTATAACATTCCCCTTATAAATAATGCATCTCATAGATGGTATCATTTTTTATTACATTTACCACTAATTAAAATTTTAAGGGAGACAAAACATGTATACTTTTTTTTGTTTCTACATGCCAAGGTTCTCCGATTGACAACTAAACCCTTTCGAAGATACTCCCTATGTTCCAAATTAACTGATGCTTTAGAAGTTTCACATTGATTAAGGTGATGATTGGAAGTGTCAATATTAAAAAAATATAAATTACTTTGACGAAGATAATCTTATCATAACTAGTACTCCAATAATTTACTGCATTAATACTTATTAAAGACAAATAACAAATTTTCACGTAAACATTTATGAGCATTAATATTGACATTCCGCGTTACTTCATATTTCTAGACATACTAGTAAGCAACCCGTGCTATGCACGTGACTCATATGATATCCAAAACTTAAGATGTAAAAAATAGTTTTTAATAGAATTTGATTTTCGTATTGATATTTTATAAACCTAAATATTGAAAAAATGTTAAGGGAGTAATTCTTTGTGATGACTCATAGTTTAATTTATTTATGAAAAGTATAAAAAAAATATTGAACAATCTTATGTACTACTACGCGCCGGTATGAGAAGTTCATACCAAATTTGAAAATCAATAATGTGTAATTGTTCAGAGGTTTAATTTATGAATGCTTAAATTAGTAGTCGAATTGGAAGCCATATAAATGATTTATTCAAGTAGTTAAGTGATACATACAAAACCATTAAAATATTTCAATCAAGTATATATATGTCATATTTTACAGATCCGACAAAAAAGTATAGGTGATGTTAAAGAGTATGTAGCAAATTCAGCAGATGGTTCGAAGGTTGATTCTTGTGACATTATATGATGATGATCCTCCTGCAAATTTTCTTCATCTAGGCATGCTGAAATTTCATTAGATTAATAGAAAAAGCAACACCTACTTGAGGTGAGGCGAGCCGAAGTGTATGTAAAGAATTTCATTAAATTTTAGTTATATAGATTATTTGGTAGAATTGCAATTCTTCTTATTAAGTTGTTGATTCAATGAATGAAGATAATAGTTTAAAGGCTTAAATGCAATTTTGGTCCCCCAAATTTTTGGTTTTGGCTATTTTGGTCTCCCAACTTTTAATTTGGTGATTTTGGTCCTCTAAACTTAAAAAATGTAGCACCTTTAGTCCCTTTGTTATCCATTGCCACATGTCGCTTTGCCATTAGTGAATTTTGGATTTTCATTTTTTTAAACAAAAAACTTCAACAATATTTTAAAGTTATTCAAATAAATAAAATGGCTTAGTTATGTCACAAGTTTTTGAAGTTTGTGGTACTTTAATTGCCAGATATCCTTATTTTTTTTCAATGTTTGATGTAACACCCCGTCTGAATACCTCATATTTGTTTTAATGATAAAAGAGATTATTTTGAGAAAGTATTTTAAAAAGAGTGTTTTGAAAGAATATTTCTTGAATTGAATTTCTTTTATATGATTTTTATGAGAAAATATTATGAGTTTTGGATTGAATTTTTGAGTTGAAATAATTAAGTATTTAATATTTTGTATTTTAAGGAAATGATGATTTTATAAGAAAGAAAATAAAAATGATTTTCTATGTGTATGTGTGTGCATGTGTGCATTCGGCCATATATGTATGTATGTGCATGCATGATAGAGTTTTGACTTTCTTGAACCCTAAGGTAGTAGACTAGTAGCATATAGGTTTAGTTCAGTGTAAAGCATAGTTAAGGGATTGACCAACCAATAGGATGAAAGATTAAGCCTTAATTCACTCCATTTGTCTCATGACTTGGCCTTAAGCCATGAAAACTTTTGTGAAGCCAAAATTACCCTTACCCAACACACTCTTGGCCGAACATTTCAAGGACAAAAAGGGAAATACTCGTTTGCCTATTTATACCTAGCACCTTAGTTCATTTCTAACTCTTTCCTTCACAGTTCCCATTCATTTCCTAAACACTTATTCTAAGAGTTTCATCAAACTCTTAGAGAGAGAGATAGAGAGAGAGAAACCGAGAGCTTGAAGGAGAAAGAAGAAGAAGATCAAGTCCAAAAGCTTTAGGATTCCTTGAAGATCAAGTGAAGGTGGTTGAAGATCTTCTCTTTTTCTTTGGTTTATTCGAAGATCATAGAGTGTTAGAAGTAGTTTTCATTTTCTAAGTCTTGTAAGGCTTATGTGTTGTTGCATGTCTAATTTTCTTGTAGATCTATGTTTGTATGTCATTGTTTAGCTTTGATCTTGAGTTTCAAGAGCCAAATAAACTTGTAGAACCTTAAACCATGGACTTTATCATTCGACCATGTCTAGAAAATTAGGTTGTGATTATTTTTATTTTGTTTTGAGTTCATGCATGTTGGTTTGATGTATGTTAAAGTTGATCTAGGTGATTTGAATGCTTTGATTTTAACTTTGATTTTTTCTAAGCTTTGATCTTTGGTTTTCTTTTCAAAAAGGTTTTGATCTTTTGTTTTGATCTTGAAAAAGGCTTGATTCTTGCCTTAATTTTCAATAGCTTTGATCTTGAAGTTTTGCATGTGATTTTTTTGAACTCAAAAAGTCTTGTTTCTTGGCTTGCATGTCATGGTTTTGATGAGAAAGAGAAGGAAACCAACTTTTGCAAAATGGTTTTACTTTGATCTAAACTTATTTGTGTTTGAAAGCTAAGGATTTAAGTTTTTCCTCTTGATTTTGTTGATGTGTTTTCGGTCAAGCTTTGAAACAAAAAGATCATGATTGTTTTTCATGAAAAGGTTCTTGCATGTGATTCTCTTTTACTCCAAATGATTTTAAAAACACATGCAAAGAAAAATGAAAATGTGTTTGAAGTGACTAAGAGGTCACGGTTTTGGTGATGAAAAGGGAGTGGTATTTTTCTAAACCATGTGTTTGAAATGCATGTTTTTAATTTAGTATTTTAAGGTTTTTGCATGTAGAAAAAGTGCATCAAAGACTTTGTTTTCCTATGATGAAGATTCGACCTACACTAGTTTCAATAGGCTAGATTCCTTTTGCATGTGATTGACTTATTGAAATGAGTATGTTTTGTGTTTTTATTTTGAGAAAAATTATTTAAATTGTGTTGTTTTGGTTTTGTTCAATTCGGTTTTCATAAAAGAAAATAAATAAATGTATTTGATTATTTCCAAAAGTATTTTCATGGTCTTGATTTTTAGTTCTTTGCTGTCCAAGATTTTATTTCAAGGTTTTTAAATTTAAAAAGTGTTTTTTGTAACATCCTGAAAATTAATATTAAATAATACAATTTTAGTATATAAATATTTATTTAAGGATAGGATTAGGCCTTAGAAATTGTACAAGGTTAGAAGGGTAGTATGAGCATAGGCCGACCTAGGATGTAAGTATAGGACCTCAGTCCGATCTCGGCCGAGCTAGATGAGATTGTGTGCATATGAACCGAGCTGAATGAGAACCAAACGCGGAACCTGTTGTCCAGTCCGGACTAGCCGACCTTAGCATACCTCACCCTATTATCCGAGATGGAAGCTCGGACTACTACGATTCCTCCATACCGAGCCGACGTATCCTAGCCGACACGTCCTAGCTCCGCCGTGCCAGCTCATGTTGAGTTGGTAGCCCTGGAGTTTCGTACCATCCGTACGTTGTACCAGCATCCACTTTATGTCATTATCACTGCTTTATGTCCTTTTCAATGTACTGTTCATGGCTTCCTCAAGAAGCCAATGAATCCTGTCCACATATTCAAGCTTCCTCAAGAAGCTTCCAATGAGAGCCACACAAATATCTTCCACATTCGAATAAAAGAAAATCCCAACACATAACCCATAACACTTCTCACTTTTATTCTTCTCTCTCTTCCCTACATCTCTCTTTCCCTTTTCTCTCAGTCCAGCAACAACAACCCAACATATCTTCTTCCTCTCCTCTTCTCACGAACATTTTCCCTCTCTTCCACCAACTAGAGACCTCCTCCCCGCCGCCTTCTCTTCCGTCCCGGACGCCCCTGGACAGCCGTGGAGTTCGTGTGTAGATTGGTGGAGTTCGTGTGTAGATTGGTGGAGCTCGTGTGCAGCTTGGAGTAAGAAGGATTCAAGGGTGCTAAGATCAAGGACAAGCAACAAGGAACCATTCTCAAACTCTCAACTCTTATCTCACACGGTTTGAGGTAAGGAGTGAGTGTTACCTCTACTTGAGTTTGGGTTTCTAGGGTGTTCATAAAGGGTACTAAGAGGGGGTATTAGATTAGGGAATGAACATAGGTTAATGTTAGAAGAAAAATGGTAAAAAGGGAAAAAGGGGAATTAATGAATGAACTAGAAACATGGATTTTAAGTGAAGATGGAATATCACTTTTGATTACATGCTATATTTCATATGCTGCATTTTATATGATGGATTGACTAAATGTTTTGTTCATGTGGTTGTTGAGGTGTAAGTGTTTATGATGCTTTGATATTTGGTATTTGTATCTGTGGCCGAGCCGAGAGAGGGTGAGAATGGAGAATGAGAAGAATGGTAACCAGGGTGGATCGAAAAGACGAACTAATAAGTTATATAATGAGATAGGTAGATGAGATAGATAATAGGGATAAGGGAAATCGGAAATGGGTAAAGGGTTGAGCCGAGATAGGCCGAGCTAAGTAAATAATGAGATTAATGCAAAGAGGAATAAATTAAAGAGGTGAACTGAGGTGGGCCGAACTAAAAGTAATGGTTAATAAGATAAGGGGAATTAAAGAGAAATGGTTGTGTGGTCGGGTCATAGCAAACGCGTACTGGGTGCGTGCATTGATCGCGTAAGCCGAGCATTGTGGTGCTCGCAGCTGTAAGTCGAGCATTGTGGTGCTCGCAGTTATGACTCACAAGGTTCCGAGAACGAAATCGGTGGGATGTGTTCCTGGTCATAGCAGACGCGTACTGGGTGCGTGCATTGATCGCGTAAGCCGAGCATTGTGGTGCTCGCAGCTGTAAGTCGAGTATTGTGGTACTCGCAGTTATGGACACTCCTTACTCCATAGAATGATCGGCGGTAGTGTTCCTGGTCATAGCAGACGCGTACTGGGTGCGTGCATTGATCGCGTAAGCCGAGCATTGTGGTGCTCGCAGCTGTAAGCCGAGTATTGTGGTACTCGCAGTTATGGACACTCCAATATCCGACTTAAATGGTGTAAGACATGCACTGGGTGTATGCATCCGAGAAGAGTAAAAGATTGTAAATTATGTGAAAGTGAAATATTGAGTAGTGAACCCGAGATAGAGATGGTAATCCGAGACATGAGAGGATAAACCGAGGCATAGCTAGCAATGAGTTAACTGGTTTATGATGTGAGCTGAGCTAGACGAGGATGTGGGTATGCGAACCGAGCTAAATGTTGATATATGCATGAGATATATGGGTTTGATTACTTGTGATTTATTTGCTATTTGACTATTTGTGTTTGGCTTGGTAGTTCGGTATGTCATTTTAGAAACTGCTTATTTAAGTTCTGTGTAATGCTCACCTCCTTACCATTTTTCAGGTACTGAGCCCGAGCAGACGCAGTCCTCGGCCGAGCAGGATCACTCTCCCTCACAGGGAGAGTAAGTTATTTAGAGTCAGATAGGTGGATGGGTCTCGGCCAGTTGGGACGAGCTAGAATATTGTTTTGTATTGGGTCTCGGCCAGTTGGGCCGAGCTAAATCACTGATTGTATTTTGAATGTACCTAAACTTATACTTTATGTATTTGATGCATTTAAGTCTTCCGCTTTATTAACTCTGACGTTTTTGTTATTAATGAAAGGAAATATTATTTTGGCAAATATCATATCCATCTTAAAAGAAGTTTTAAATCCTAATTTTGGGGTAATTAAGGGTAATTATTTCATAGGGTGTTACATTTTTGGTATCAGAGCAGTTTCTCCTCGGCCTATTGGAGTTGCGAAAGACTCTAGTGGTTACTCACCAAGAGAGTGACAAATAAGTAAAGTCTAGAAGTCTAAGTTAGACAATAGAGCTCATAGGTATATACGTTTATATATATATATACATTTACTTGATTAATCGGAAGTTAATTGGCTTTCTCTCCATGACCAAACAACATGGCTGGGAGACGAGCTGATAACGACCGAATTGCCACTGTGTTGGAAACCCTGGTTCAGCTACAGCAGAACCAAGCACAGGCTCAGCAGAATCAGGTTGAGAACCTCGCTCAAAACATCGTCGTGGCCGCAGCAGCTGTAGCTGCAGCCCTTCAGCCTCAACCTCCGGCTCCGGTCGAGATAGACTGGATGAGCCGATTTCGGAAGAACGAACCACCTCGGTTCGAAGGAGGATATAACCCAGATGGAGCTCAGAGATGGCTCCAGGATATTGAGAAGATCTTCCGATCTCTGCAACCTCCCTATGAGTACAGGGTGAGGTTAGTTGAGTTTGTGCTGGCTAGTGAAGCCGAGCACTGGTGGGATCAACAAAGCCGAGGATTGGAAGCGGCAAATGAGGTCATCACTTGGGAATTATTCCGAGCCTGCTTCCTCGGAAAGTACTTTCCCGAAGATGTCAGGAGAGAGAAGGAGCTCGCTTTTCTCAAGCTGGAACATAGGAACTTGAGCGTTGGGCAGTATGCCGCTCAGTTCGAGGATTTGATCCGCTATTCAGGAAGCTACAGAGATGCTGACGAACGCACCAAGTGCATCAAGTTTGAGTCTGGTCTCTGTGACGATATTCGGCTCGCATTCGAATATCAGAACGTGGCCAATCTCTCGCAATTGATAAACATGGCTAGCACTTATGAGAAGGGGCTCAAAAGGAAAGCTGATGGAAAGAGGAGCAGGTCGGCACAAAAAGGAGTGGGTCCGATCAGAGGTAAGGGAGCTGTCCAGAGATCTGCTCCCTATGTGAATCCGAACTCCAGAATGTCAACAGCTCCGAGGAGCGATGGTCAGATGGTGGTTGTTCCTGGCCCGTATCCGATCTGCCAACACTGTGGAAGACAGCACAGGGGAGAATGCTGGAGTCTGGATCCGAGCAAAGCGAGAGGATCCTGTTTCCGATGTGGCAAGCCTGGTCATTTTGCAGCTCGGTGTACCGAGAATATTGTGAAGGAAGAGGTCAATGTGACCAAGGCTCATCAGACTGGTGTTAACCGACCTATGCAGAGGGGCAAAGTTTACACTATGGATGGTGAAGAAGTGACTGATGCTGACGAACTGATCCGAGGTACTTGTTGAGTAAACAATATTCCATGTGCCGTGCTATTTGACTGCGGAGCCACACATTCTTTCATTTCCCTTGACTGTATGAATAGACTAAAACTATCCCCAGTAGAAATGCCTTACAAACTATCTATTTCTACCCCAACTAATTCTTCTGTAATCACTTCTAAAATGTGTCTAGAGTGTCCTATCCAAGTATTAGGTAGGGAATTTAAAGTCATTTTGATTTGTCTACCCTTAACCAAGCTAGATATCATCCTTGGCATGGACTGGATGTCTCAGCACCATGTCCTGCTCGATTGCCGAGAAAAGACCGTAATCTTTAGTGGCCCTTCTGTAGCGAAGTTAGAGATAACAGAGGAACCGACCTTAGACCAAACTCCTGTAGTCGGAGAATTTCCAGAGGTTTTCTCCGATGAAATGCCTGGATTACCGCCGAGCAGAGAAGTAGAGTTCAGTATAGACCTTCTTCCAGGAACTGGCCCGATCTCAATCGCTCCGTACAGAATGGCACCTCCCGAGCTAGAAGAGCTTAAGAAACAGTTGGAAGAACTTTTGGCCAGAAAGCTAATCTGACCAAGCGTCTCACCTTGGGGAGCTCCGATTCTATTTGTTAAAAAGAAAGATGGTAGCCTCAGAATGTGCAATGATTATCGGAAGCTCAACGCGGTAACAGTGAAAAACAAATATCCCCTCCCTCGGATTGACGATTTATTGGACCAACTCAAGGGAGCGTCAGTGTTCTCAAAGATAGACCTTCGATCTGGATATCACCAGATCTGGGTCCGAGAAGAAGACATTCCGAAGACAGCCTTCCGAACAAGGTATGGGCATTTTGAGTACGTGGTTATGCCCTTCGGACTTACCAACGCCCCTGCTATCTTTATGGACTACATGAATAGGATTTTTCGACCCTACCTGGACTCGTTTGTGATAGTCTTCATTGACGATATCCTCATCTACTCCCGAAGTCCGAGTGAACACGAGCAACATCTGAGGACGGTGTTGCAGGTTTTGAAGGATAAGAATCTCTACGCTAAACTCTCTAAGTGCAGTTTTTGTCTCAACGAGGTTCATTTCCTTGGACATGTGATATCCGAGCAAGGTGTAGCAGTTGATCCCTCCAAGGTGGAAGCGGTGCTTAAGTGGGAGAGACCGAACTCGGTGACGGAGATTAGGAGTTTCCTCGGTCTTGCTGGATACTATAGGAGATTCATTGAAGGATTCTCTAAACTAGCTCTATCGTTGACCTCGTTAACCAGAAAGGATGCATCCTACCAGTGGTCTGAAGTGTGCGAGAAGAGCTTTCAAGAGCTAAAGAAAAGGTTGACGAGCTCGCCCGTGTTGATTTTACCCGATCCGACCAAAGCCTTTGACGTATTTTGCGACGCGTCGAAGCAGGGTCTCGGCTGTGTGTTGATGCAGCAGGGAAAGGTGGTGGCTTACGCCTCCCGGCAACTTCGGCAACACGAACAGAATTACCCCACCCATGACCTTGAATTAGCAGTCGTGGTGTTTGCCCTTAAGATTTGGAGGCACTACCTGTATGGCACTAAATTTGAAGTGTTCAGTGACCACAAGAGTCTCGGCTACCTGTTCGACCAGAAGGAGCTGAACATGAGGCAACGCAGATGGGTAGAATTCTTGAAGGACTGTGACTTCAACTTGCACTATCATCCCGGAAAAGCCAACGTTGTGGCCGACTCATTGAGCAGGAAAAGTCTTCATCTGAGCAATATGATGGTCCGAGAGATGCAGTTGATGCAGGAGTTCAGTGACCTTAACCTCGACATACAGAAGAAGGAAAACAGTGTTGTCCTGGAAATGCTGCAAGTAACCAATGATTTTGTGGGTTTCATCAAGGAAAGGCAGACTGCCGACCTAGAACTCCAGAAACTACTCGAAAGAGCAGGTGACAAGGATGAACCCAACTTCACTAAGGGACCTGATGGTCTCGTACGATTTCGAGGCAGAGTTTGCATCCCCATGGACTTTGAAGTCCGAAGAGAGTTGATGGAAGAAGCCCACAAGACGAAGATGAGTCTTCACCCAGGTGCCACAAAGATGTACCAAGATTTGAAGAGGTTATTTTGGTGGCCGAAGTTGAAGACCGACGTGGCCGATTATGTGTCTCGGTGCTTGACATGTCAGAAAGCCAAGATCGAGCATCAGAAACCAGGAGGATTACTCAAATCCTTGGAGATTCCACAATGGAAGTGGGATAGCATTTCGATGGACTTTGTATCGGGTCTACCAAGGACGAGATCAGGGCAGGAAGCCATTTGGGTTGTGGTGGACCGACTTACAAAGTGTGCCCATTTCCTGCCGATCAGCATGAAGTACAGTTTGGAGAAGCTGACGCAACTGTACATAAAGGACATCGTCAGACTCCATGGTGTTCCGAGCAGCATAGTGTCGGACCGTGATCCTCGTTTCTTATCTCGATTCTGGCAGAGTCTGCAAGAAGCCATGGGTACAAAGTTGAGGTTTAGCACTGCTTATCATCCCCAAACTGACGGACAATCCGAGTGCACCATTCAGACTCTTGAAGACTTGCTGAGAACATGTGTGCTTGAACAGTCGGAAAGCTGGGAAACACTATTGTCATTGGTCGAATTCACCTACAACAACAGCTTCCATTCAAGTATCGGAATGGCTCCTTTCGAAGCCTTGTATGGTCGTAAATGTCGAACGCCGCTATGCTGGTTCCAGATAGGTGAAAACTTGTTGATTGGTCCCGACATTGTTCATGAGACAACTGAGAAGATCCGAATGATACAAGGGAAGATGAAAGCCGCTCAGGATCGACAGAAGAGCTATGCCAACAAGAGAAGGAAACCCTTGAACTTCATCGAGGGAGATCATGTATTCCTTCGGGTATCCCCTATAACGGGTATCGGCCGAGCTATCAAATCAAAGAAGTTGACCCCTCGGTTTGTCGGACCATACCAGATATCGGAGAAGGTCGGACCAGTAGCGTACCGAATTGCTCTACCTCCGCACTTGTCTAAGCTCCACGATGTGTTCCATGTCTCGCAACTTAGGAGATACATTCACGATCCCTCGCATGTGATAGCAGTGGACGAACTGCCGCTAAGAGACAATCTGACCTTCGAAGTCCTACCAGTCCGAGTTGAAGATAGACAAGTCAGACGACTCAGAGGAAAGGAAATTCCCTTGGTCAAGGTAGTATGGAATCGAAATGATGTGGAGGAAGATACTTGGGAACTCGAGGAGAAGATGAAGCAGTCATATCCGCAACTGTTCAATGCTGACTAAATTTCGAGGACGAAATTCCTGTAAGTGGGAGAGGAATGTAACATCCTGAAAATTAATATTAAATAATACAATTTTAGTATATAAATATTTATTTAAGGATAGGATTAGGCCTTAGAAATTGTACAAGGTTAGAAGGGTAGTATGAGCATAGGCCGACCTAGGATGTAAGTATAGGACCTCGGTCCGATCTCGGCCGAGCTAGATGAGATTGTGTGCATATGAACCGAGCTGGATGAGAACCAAACGCGGAACCTGTTGTCCAGTCCGGACTAGACGACCTTAGCATACCTCACCCTATTATCCGATATGGAAGCTCGGACTACTACGATTCCTCCATACCGAGCCGACGTATCCTAGCCGACACGTCCTAGCTCCGCCGTGCCAGCTCATGTTGAGTTGGTAGCCCTGGAGTTTCGTACCATCCGTACGTTGTACCAGCATCCACTTTATGTCATTATCACTGCTTTATGTCCTTTTCAATGTACTGTTCATGGCTTCCTCAAGAAGCCAATGAATCCTGTCCACATATTCAAGCTTCCTCAAGAAGCTTCCAATGAGAGCCACACAAATATCTTCCACATTTGAATAAAAGAAAATCCCAACACATAACCCATAACACTTCTCACTTTTATTCTTCTCCCTCTTACCTACGTCTCTCTTTCCCTTTTCTCTCAGTCCAGCAACAACAACCCAACATATCTTCTTCTTCTCCTCTTCTCACGAACATTTTCCCTCTCTTCCACCAACCAGAGACCTCCTCCCCGCCGCCTTCTCTTCCGTCCCGGACGCCCCTGGACCGTCGTGGAGTTCGTGTGTAGATTGGTGGAGCTCGTGTGCAGCTTGGAGTAAGAAGGATTCAAGGGTGCTAAGATCAAGGACAAGCAACAAGGAACCATTCTCAAACTCTCAACTCTTATCTCACACGGTTTGAGGTAAGGAGTGAGTGTTACCTCTACTTGAGTTTGGGTTTCTAGGGTGTTCATAAAAGGGTACTAAGAGGGGGTATTAGATTAGGGAATGGACATAGGTTAATGTTAGAAGAAAAATGGTAAAAAGGGAAAAAGGGGAATTAATGAATGAACTAGAAACATGGATTTTAAGTGAAGATGGAATATCACTTTTGATTACATGCTATATTTCATATGCTGCATTTTATATGATGGATTGACTAAATGTTTTGTTCATGTGGTTGTTGAGGTGTAAGTGTTTATGATGCTTTGATATTTGGTATTTGTATCTGTGGCCGAGCCGAGAGAGGGTGAGAATGGAGAATGAGAAGAATGGTAACCAGGGTGGATCGAAAAGACGAACTAATAAGTTATATAATGAGATAGGTAGATGAGATAGATAATAGGGATAAGGGAAATCGGAAATGGGTAAAGGGTTGAGCCGAGATAGGTCGAGCTAAGTCAATAATGAGATTAATGCAAAGAGGAATAAATTAAAGAGGTGAACTGAGGTGGGCCGAACTAAAAGTAATGGTTAATAAGATAAGGGGAATTAAAGAGAAATGGTTGTGTGGTCGGGTCATAGCAGACGCGTACTGGGTGCGTGCATTGATCGCGTAAGCCGAGCATTGTGGTGCTCGCAGCTGTAAGTCGAGCATTGTGGTGCTCGCAGTTATGACTCACAAGGTTCCGAGAACGGAATCGGTGGGATGTGTTCCTGGTCATAGCAGACGCGTACTGGGTGCGTGCATTGATCGCGTAAGCTGAGCATTATGGTGCTCGCAGCTGTAAGTCGAGTATTGTGGTACTCGCAGTTATGGACACTCCTTACTCCATAGAATGATCGGCGGTAGTGTTCCTGGTCATAGCAGACGCGTACTGGGTGTGTGCATTGATCGCGTAAGCCGAGCATTGTGGTGCTCGCAGCTGTAAGCCGAGTATTGTGGTACTCGCAGTTATGGACACTCCAATATCCGACTTAAATGGTGTAAGACATGCACTGGGTGTATGCATCCGAGAAGAGTAAAAGATTGTAAATTATGTGAAAGTGAAATATTGAGTAGTGAACCCGAGATAGAGATGGTAATCCGAGACATGAGAGGATAAACCGAGGCATAGCTAGCAATGAGTTAACTGGTTTATGATGTGAGCCGAGCTAGACGAGGATATGGGTATGCGAACCGAGCTAAATGTTGATATATGCATGAGATATATGGGTTTGATTACTTGTGATTTATTTGCTATTTGACTATTTGTGTTTGGCTTGGTAGTTCGGTATGTCATTTTAGAAACTGCTTATTTAAGTTCTGTGTAATGCTCACCTCCTTACCATTTTTCAGGTACTGAGCCCGAGCAGACGCAGTCCCCGGCCGAGCAGGATCACTCTCCCTCACAGGGAGAGTAAGTTATTTAGAGTCAGATAGGTGGATGGGTCTCGGCCAGTTGGGCCGAGCTAGAACATTGTTTTGTATTGGGTCTCGGCCAGTTGGGCCGAGCTAAATCACTGATTGTATTTTGAATGTACCTAAACTTATACTTTATGTATTTGATGCATTTAAGTCTTCCGCTTTATTAACTCTGACGTTTTTGTTATTAATGAAAGGAAATATTATTTTGGCAAATATCATATCCATCTTAAAAGAAGTTTTAAATCATAATTTTGGGGTAATTAAGGGTAATTATTTCATAGGGTGTTACATTTTTGAGTTATGAAAAGTGTGGATTTCAAATGTTATTTGATGTATCAAAAGTTGAAATGAAAATTATTGATTTTTCAATGTTTTATAAAGTGAAAAGGTGGCTGGACTTTTTCCATACAGCCACATAAACTATTTATTTTATTTATTTTAATATGAGTTTTCAAATGATTTTTGAAGGATTTCAAGTTTAAGAAAAGATTGTGTTTTTAAGGAAGATAAGGAATTTTCTATTTCAAGTAAAAAGGACCAAGTGATGACTTTTAATTGAAATGGTTTTTAATAAAAGTGTATTTATTTACCTTGAGGTATTCAGTAGACGGTGGGAACGACTCTCAAAGAGAAGCTAGAGATTTCCGAGGGCAAAGTGTTTCTCTTGCTGGATTAAGAGGTAAGTGAGTGAGAGTGCGGTGAGTCCGTAACGTAGTTGCTCGTGTGGTGATGTGGAAAGGCTTACGTGATATATTATGTGTTATGTGCTTATATGTTTTATTAAATTTGATGCATGTTCATTTCTGTCTTGTATTGGTTCTCTTTGCGATTACATTGTCAAATATTATATTCTGTTCATTTGAATGTTATGGTGAATGATAATGAGAATCATAAAGGAAGAGAGTAAGATTTAAAAATAAGCGGAAAAAGGTGATATGTGATGAACTCAAGATAGTTTCATGTAGCAATGATGCACTGGACAAGGAGACTACACTCGTGGAGCTGAGATCATGCTGATGGATTCCAAGAAGGAGAATGATCGTTAAAGAGAGCTATGTGAATTCCTATGGAATGATGTGATTGTGCCAAGTGGCTTGAGAAAGTGAAAGAATGATATGTGAAAGTGGGGAGGAAATGAGATAACCCTTAGTGGTCGGGTCTTGTCGAAGGGATGGACTAAGGGCAAGCCGACTGTAGGTTAATTAAAAGATATTAAAAGACTTAAAAGACATTAAAAGACTAACATACGCGGTGAGGTATGAGAGTGCGAAGTAGTGGAGAGGAAGATACTATGGGTATCTGCGGATACTCAGGTGGGGATTGCATGAGGGGAGGGAAATGACGGTGAACGTCAAGAAGCCTAGAGTATATTTCTAGGCGGAACGAATTCCACAAGTGGCATACTAACGTGGTAGGGACTGGGTCCAATGTCGTGGCAAGTTTCGCACAGCTAACTAGAAATGATACTGTCACCCCCTTGATTGCAAGTCTACAATAGTGAGAGGGACTGGAACGGGGCATTGTGATTTGCCACTGCTTGGACAGTGTGCTTGATTAATGATAATTATGTGAATTGTATTGATTGAGGCTGTAGTCCTCCTGGTCTGGGACCAATGAATTGTTGAGACAACTGTCGTGCCCGCGTGGTAAAGGTCCTGTACTCCTGTTGGCTTCCGACTAGGTTTGGATGGAGACCGAGGAGATGTAGACGTGTGCGTTTTTCCTCAGTGATGGTTTTTTTCCCCTACCTCATTGAGTGATCTGAGTATGATAAGACTTAGTATTCAAAGAATAAAGATATAATTGAATGTTGGAAAAGATTGAGAAAGTATGATGCTGTTCAGTAATGCGAATCATGATTTCGATTGATGAGTTATGCTTTACTTTTATGTGCCTTATATGCCATTTATATACTTTGCATATTTGTTTATTATGCTTTGTTCATATTATATTACTTGCTTTGCTATCCTGTTCTGGTTATTTACTTTACCTCGCTTATTCCCTATACTCTGGTTATCCTATCTCGCTCTGTGTATGGGTCATCTGTCGTCTGTCTTTCTTTCTATCGAGTCTACCCTGAGACCTTACGGTCAACTCGTTAGTGTATGGCACACTGACTCTCTCCTACCTGGTTGTCGTATTGGCTTTTGCCGGTATTGCAACGGGTAGATGGCGTATCATGTAGCAATCCACGTGTGGCCTCTTCAGGGAGAAGCATGGGAGGTTGTTCCTGAAGGATGGATTTGGAGAGGTGAAACCCGATTGGAGATTGATGATCCAAGGCATATTCTGCGAGGGACGAGTTTGGACGTGCACGTGGGACAAGTCACTCTCCGTGACTATCAAGATGGCGGACCGAGGGAGCATCACGAGTACGAAGGTGATCCCGCACCTTTGGCTGTTGTGATTCCTCAACTGATGGAGGAAGAAGACGCTAGTGACTCTAGTCACGAAGCGGAAGCGGATTCAAGTGAAGATATGGAAACATACGCTAGTTCAGCTGAGGAGTGATGTCCTGTGTTCTGTGTCTAGTGTGTCTAGGATCTAAGTTCCAGTCGAGGATTGCTTTGCGAAGTACCATGGATGTAATTAAGCTAATTTTTAAATTATGGTTTGTAATTTTTGTAACTATGGCCTGCTTTTGGAAAACTTTTTGGAGTGTGACTCCAGTACTTATGGTTTATGTTTTAATTATAATGAAAATGATGTTTCTATATGATAATGATGTTTCGGGTACGGGGAGTTTTAAAAGTGACAACTCGATTTTCAAAAGGGTAACGTTAGCCATTCATGAACAAATGTTTAAAAAAAAATGGCCTCATTTTTGCAACAAATTAATAATAATTCAGTTAAGGTTTCGGAAGTGAAAATCGGGCTGTTACATTTGACTCTTAGAAGTTACTTCTGGGTTTGTATTAAAAAAATAAAAAACTTAATATTTTTATATTTTTAGTTAAATAAAAAAAGAAAAAAAGGATTGAAAAGAGAGGTCGTCTTCGCCCGTGTAACATCACGTGGCACCACATGACTAACCTCTTGCGTCGGACTAGGATTCAGATGTTACATGTCAGCAAATTGATATTAGAGGTATATGACAAACGCAGAAGTAACTTCGAGGAGTTAAAAAAAAGAATAAGAGTATATGACAAAAGTACCCCAAACTTCAAGAACTTGTGACATAATTAAGCCAAATAAAATTATAAGATTTTTTTTTATTTTAAAGCAACATGACTTATAATCTAAACAATCCTTATCCTCCGGATAAAAAAAATTGTCGAGCATCTGAGTACCAAAAAAGAATTTCACAAAAAGGGGGAAGAAAGACATGGTTTGCGAACTTTGTGATGAGGAGCTTTTTTTTATTACAAAGGAAGTACGTGAGACTAGACCCTAGGACCTGGGGGCCTAAGCTACCTAGGTGTTCCTGCAGCTACCAACTGAGCTGACTTACGCGGACCGTGATGAGGAGTTTTGATAAAAATCATTTGATGACTAATGATTGAGTGACACGTGGCAATCATTAAAGAAGTTGTGATGGAGGGACTAAAGGTGCTACACTTCTGAAACTTGGAGGACAAAAATCACCAAATTAAAAATTGGGGACCAAAAACTTAAGGGACCAAAACTGCATTTAAGCCTAGTTTAAATCAATATGTTGAATAACATATAGATTTGCAATTTTTATCAGCTATGAACAAGAAACAATTTCTAATTAGTTAAAAATATAACATGCAATAATTATATTCATGCGATCTATGTTATAGAATAATTTAAAATAAGAAAATTAGGAAATTAGTTACTACCATTTTTTAGTAAGATAACTCAAGTTTCTCTTGCTTGATTTTAGACATCTCTTTAGTTGAAGAGAATTGTGGAGTTTGAATCTATCCCTTACACAACTGCGGAGAAGCTTACCAGTGCTGCCTTTCCTGTTCATTTCCAGCGTGGAGTAACAGTGCTGTCTTTCCTGTTCATTTCCAGCGTGGACTCCCGTCTGCTTTCCCTTCCCCTGCCAAGCATTCGCGCACGTTTTGTAAGTCGACTTTTTTGTCTATGTGAATTTGTCAACGCCTAAGCTCTGTTGATATAGGGTTAGGCTTCTGCGTTGACCAATATCTGCTTATATATTCTTTGATGGTTGAATCTTTTTTATATTCCCTTTTTCCATCTGTTCAAAATTCGAAAACTTTCCCGCCCATTGCTCCATGGTTAACCTAAAATTTCAACTATAAATTGGGATGTCATAGGTCTTCCCATTGCACTTCATGTCTACCTTTTTTGACCCTTTACCTGATATATACTCCAATACTGTTCGTAATGGGTTTGAAGTTTGATACCCTTGACACTGTCAAGATGCAACGTGAGTCCTACAGGTTTCGTGTCCGGGTCGTGCGAAAGTGGTTTCTTCCTGGCTTATTAACCCCGAACAACCGATGTCGATGGAGCTTATACTAATGGATGATATTGTACGTTGCCTTCTCTGATTTTTCTATTTCATTCTTTTTTTATATTTTTGTTTAATGTGTTCACATGCAAATATTTCTTCATATATATATATATTTATGTATTTACTTATATGTTTTTTTTTTCACATGATCTATATTTTACAATCATGTGAAGGGTAATCGTATTCAAGCTACAGTTCGAAAGGCAGTTCTTTACAAGTTTTCCTAAGTGATTAAGGAAGGTTCTGTGTATCGAATGTCTAACTTTGGTGCTGTTCAGAACACTGGATGTTATCGTGCGACACCCCATGAGTACAAACTGGTTTTTCAACTACGAACCACTGTTTCCGAGCATTCCTGCGATGGTATTCCCTTTTTTGGTATTGTCCCGGTTGCATTTGATACCATCAATGCTATGTCCGCTGGTTCTGATTTTTTAATCGGTATTTCCTTTTTCTGGATTTGTTATACCACTGTCTAATTTTTTTAGATTTACAATGTTTGAATCACACAGTTAATGCAATTTTTTATTTTGTATGTGTAAGATGTGGCTGGGATGATGACATCTGTGTCAACGCAGAGAGAATATTTGTGTGACGGCAAGGTGATGAAGATGGTTGTTATTGAGTTAACTGACCCTGTGTGAGCTCCCTTTTTTTGTTACCAACAATTTTTTGTCTACGTCTACTTCAAATATTTAATTTATATCTGCATTGGTCTTTTATGTACTTCCAATGTTTGTTTGTGTACCATAGTGGCAAGATTGATTGCACCCTTTTTGGGGATTATGTGGACCAAATTTGCTCTTTCATGCATGAATTTCAATCATCCCCTCCCATGATTGTCCTCCAGTATGCCAAAGTCAAGATTTTCAAATGTTAGGTCGTTTTGTTCTATTACAATATTATCAGTGACCTTGTATTAATTTAATGTGATTGGTTTTATTTTATTCTCTATTATAGGGAAACCTGTTGTTCGAAACACACTGTATGCTTCACGACTGCTTATTAATCCTGATGTGCCTGATGTTATTGAGCTAAGGGACAGGTTATATTGAACTTTTTCCCGTAGTGTGATTCTATTTTGATTCTTAAATGATGTATTTTTTAATTTTTTTGTTGTTGCTTTCTTTTTCAATGCAGAATTCTTGCATCTGGTTTTTCTGCGTATGAGAATTACATATATTGTGTTGAGACTCCAAAGATATCTATTGAAGATGATTTTCTTAAGTCAAATCCTAAAAAAAAAATTGAGCAACTTCTGTCTTGCTAAGAGGTGTGTACATTATATAATCTTTTAATGTCTAATACTATTATGTTGGTTTTTTATCTTATTAGCCTGATCCATTGTATCTTGAAAGCGCTTATATGTTTGAATATTATTTTCCAGGAGGGTCTTTCCGCACTGCTTGCAACTATAACTGATATTGTTAGCGATGGTCACTGGTGGTATCTTGCATGCAAATGCCACAGGTCTGTTGTCCCAGACAATGGTTTATACTATTGCTCCATTTGCAATAGACACGTCTTCAATGTTATTCCAAGGTGTAAGTCTGTACCACAGTTTTGTTTTTTATTTCAAAGTTGATTAAATTAAGTTTTCCATTTTTTAATTTATCCTTCTGTTTCTTTAAACCATGAATTTATAAGGTACAAGTTGAGGATTGAGGTTTGTGATTCTTCTGGCTCTGCTGTTCTTATCCTTTTTTATTATGATGATGAGTATCTGGTTCGCAAAAGCTGTTCTGAACTTGTGGAATCTTTTCGTGAGGTTTGTCCCTTTTGTTTAATTATACTGCAAATTAGTTGTTATGATATTGACAGCTTAAGTCTTTGTCGAATCCCAGGTGCATCACCTGTATAGATGATTTTGGCTCTCAGGGTGTTGATGGAGATGAGTTTCCTGCTGTATTTAAGAGCCTTGTGGGGCGTAAGATGCTTTTCAAGGTTGCCAATCCTGTTTGTGGTTCTTCTGCTGATACTGGTTCCATTAAGGTGCATGGTGTTTGTGATGATTCCAACATTATCTCATTGTTTGAATCACCTGGGTCCGAATCACATGTGTCTGAGTTACCACCAGAAGAGGTAATTACTGTACCTTTTGTTAACTAAATATTAAAACCCATCTTCTAGCTAATAATATTTTCCCTTATCTGTATTCTTATATTTACATTTGATCTGTAGGCTTTTCCTCTTTCTTCTACTGCACCTGTTGTTGATCTTGCAAGTGACCATGCCGAGAATTTTGGTGATGAACTTGGTGTGACACCATCGTCGCTGGTTAGTCCAAACTCCATCTGTTCTGCAAGCAATGGGTCATTTACGCCTCCTAGTTCAGTCGGTTTGCAGACACCTCCTACTGCTTTGAAGAAGAAATTCGACAATCTTTTTGCTGATGACACTCCACTCACTCATGTTCCTCGCAAGCGTGTGACCAAGTCCGTGAAGAAGTAATTCTACATCGTTCTGCGTATTTGACAATTTGAATAAGACTTTCGTAATATAGTAGTTTATTTACGTGGGACTTCCTTTTGTTTTTTTCCCTATTCAGCAACATCTTGGGCGTTGCTCTTGAATAATTATAACTGTGTATCTGGTATGTTAGGAAACA
The DNA here is from genome assembly GCA_037953625.1 of Crotalaria pallida. Classification (NCBI taxonomy): domain Eukaryota; kingdom Viridiplantae; phylum Streptophyta; class Magnoliopsida; order Fabales; family Fabaceae; genus Crotalaria; species Crotalaria pallida. The sequence goes on along the minus strand of CM075655.1, from coordinate 81,928,160 downwards.
TACCTTAGTTTTACGTATCTATGATGTGTGGGTAACTAATAAGTTCATGGCTTTGTAATGGGTACTGTGGTCTTGGTCCTTTTCCTCTATCATGCTTAATATATGTAAAATATTATTGATACTTTGCTTTTATATTTACTGTCTACTCTTTACGTTCCTTGCACATTTTGTTTAAATCCTTTTTTTAATTTACCATCGTATAGATATATATTGTGATCTATGAAATTTTTTTTATGCAGTATCCTGACACTTATTGCAATATAAGTTTCTTATAATTCTATTCCTATGGGTCTATATTATTAAATATCCATAATAATTAAAACTCTTTGTTAGAAAATTTATTTAAATTGATGTTGTCTTATTTTAATTGTTGCCTACCCTTATTTCGGTCGATTAATTACGCGTTTACTTTTTTTTAGTTGTTTTGCAAAGAGTCCTTAAATATATAATCATATATGTATATGTATCTAAGGGCTCAATGGAAGAGGCATAAAATTGAGTTCTTTCACTTTCTAATCAGTAATAGTCTTGACTCAATGTTTGACAAGGTGACAAGCACTTTTTGGGCGATAAGTTTTGTGAGTCTTAAAATGGGATTAATGGTCAAAGGAACCCCATTATATTGTCATGAAAGTCTGAAAGTACAGTTTCACACCTAACTAATTTTAATCAAATTTGTCACTATATTTTTGTATTGAAAAATATAGGCATGAAGTCTAACCAAGTAGCCTTCATATATAGCTAGCTATTCAGCCTGACAGGCATAATATGCTTTGGTTATATACACATATGAGGTAGTTCAATGCTTACCGCTCCTTTTCCTTTTTATTCGTGAGTCATTCTGCCTAATTGCCACTGGACTCTTAACCCTTTTACTTCCAAGTACTCTTCCTCATTTCTTACATTTCAGTAACATATTTCAGCTACAACCCATTCATATTATAGGTAGGGCGTGTTTAAAGGGTAGTATTCCCAATGACTCGACTTCCGAAAAGGCGCCGGAGAGGTACGTTCAGATTAAAATTACAAGTGTTTAAAATATTGTCCTTGGTTGTGCTAAGTATTATTTTCATCGACAGACTGGGAATATAATAAAGTGCATTCTTTGATTCCTCCCCCTTTTTTTCTCTTAATATCTATGTTGCTTATATTTAGTCCTTTTCATTAGATAATGTTCCTGCTGCACCTCCCCGCCGGCGTGGCCCTTCGCATACGACTTACAATATGGGTATTACAACGGAATGATTCCAAGACATTCTATAATGAAATATTGTCCTGTTTTCTTTATATTTAATATCTACAACTATATCTTTCATCAAATTTATGTTCTAAAAACGTGATGCAGTATCGTCCAACGAAGATATTCCCAGCAGTGCAGTGTCTATAGGTTAATTTACATTACAAAATTCTAAATATGTATTTAGTATTCCAAATTTTTCCTAAAGAATGATATGTGATTTTTTAAATATTTATTACCATCTCCTCATTCTCTTGATTATTTTTTATTAGGCACTACCAAGGTGTTGGAACCGTCGCCAAATATTTCTTATGATATATCTCCTTAATATTGTTTAGTCCTCTTTTTTTTTTTTGCAAGTGTTCGTTAACTTTGTTAATCATTGTTAATTACCTTGCAATAATAATAAATTTCTGTGATTTAATTTGAATTTTTATGTTGTATATCTATAGGGGAGGATTACGTGGATGGATTTTTATATGATACGAACCTGCAATATTCCTTGCAACAGTGTGATCAGCAATTGTTTGAGATAGCAGAAACACTGGTTAGTTTACATCTATTCCTTTTTCCCATTAATTTTGCTGCTACTAATTGAAACACTTAATTTTTTACAGTTTACCATGACTTTGGAGACATGGATCTAATTTGCAAACATTGCAATGCTTCAGTTTGGTATGAGGAACGGGCTAATAAGAAAAGCACTATTTGAAATGCTGAATTCTCGATCTGCTGTATGAAAGGCGATGTCAAATTGCTTTTGTTGGCCAGTCTTCTGCCTCTTCTGTGGAATTTGTTTAATAATATTGATGATCGAAGTCCCAACTTCATTCGTCACATTAGATCCTATAACAGCATGTTTTCATTTACATCCCTTGGTGAAAAATTGGATACGGGCACCAATGATGGATTAGGCCCACCGCAGTTTGTTATAGGTGGTCAGAATTATCATCGTATTGGTTGTTTGTTGCCCCATGATGGAGACGATCCAAGATTTGCTCAATTATACATTTATGATATAGAGAATGAATTGCCAAATCGACTCAGACATTTTAGGTAAATATATCATGTATGTTGTTTGGTATGGTTAATTTTATATTTAGTATATTTATGCGGCGTATGTTATTTTGCAGTGATCGGTCTGAGGCTTGTGAATTGGATCCATCTTTGGTCAATGATTTGATGCACATGTTTGATGAGTTTAATGTTCTTGCCCAAAGTTTCCGGCAGGTTATGGATTTTTGTCAACAATATCCAGTTGTAAATTTTTCCTTGCGGTTGGTTAGGCACCGTTCCAATGACCTTAGGACATACAATTTTCCCTCTGTGAATGAGATCTCTGCTTTGGTTGTTGGTCAATGTGAAGGACCAAATGTTGTCCGTGACATTATTGTTCGTTCCATTGATGGTTATTTGCAAAGAATCCATGAAACACACCCAGCTTACCTTCCATTGCAGTATCCCATACTTTTTCCGTATGGTGAGGATGGTTTTAAGGAAGATATTCCTCGAGCATCTGTTCCATTTGGCCAAGCTCTATCTACTGGTGATAGAGTAACTTTAAGAGAGTTTGTTGCATTTCGCATACAACATCGCCAATGTGAGCAGGGTATACTAAATAAAAGTCATAGGTTATTTCAACAATTTGTTGTAGATTCTTACTCTATGATAGAAGCTCAAAGATTATCATTCATACGGGACGCACAGAAAAAAATCAGATCTGAGTATCTAAGAGGGTTGGAAGAAGCTGTGGATCGAGGTGATGTTGAACCTGCGACAATTGGGAAGCGCATTGTTTTACCGGCCTCTTTCGTAGGTGGTAGACGATACATGTTTAACAATTGCCAAGATGCTATGGCCATATGCAAACGCTTTGGTTTTCCTGATTTGTTTCTAACTTTTACTTGCAACCCCAAATGGCCGAAAATTGACCGTTACATGAATTTACACCGCCTTAACGCGTCTGATAGACCTGACATTGTATGTCGAGTTTTTAAAATGAAGCTTGAGCTTATGATGGATGATTTCAAAAGTGGTCAAGTTTTTGGGCCTGTTATTGCTGGTGAGTAAATATTTTTTTCCCCATATTATTTAATAGTTTGGTATTATTTACAATTTATTGTCCTCTTTGTTAGGTATGTACACTATCGAATTTCAGAAGCGAGGTTTGCCGCATGCACATATACAGCTTTGGCTCCTTCCAGCCACTAAGAATAATCCGATAGATTTGATAGATGACGTGATATGTGCAGAATTGCCTGATCCTAATGCATTCCCTATGTTGTTTGATCTTGTCTCAAAGTTCATGGTCCATGGACCATGTGGTCATTTAAGACGTCAGTCACCGTGTATGCGCAATGGCAAGTGTTCGAAATTCTTTCCTAAAAAGTTCTCTTCTCATACCACATTTGATGATGCTGGATATCCAATATACAAACGAAGGAATTTGGGTATTACTACGGAAAGATATGGCATGCTTCTTGATAATGGTTTTGTTGTACCTTATAGCCCATTCTTGCTGATGAAATATCAGGCGCACATTAACGTAGAGTATTGCAATCAATCAAATTATATCAAGTATCTGTTCAAGTATGTCAACAAAGGGCCTGAAAGGGTTACGGTCGCATTAAATTCTGAACCGGATAAGCCTGATGTTGAGGCCGTTGTGGATGAGATAAAGCAATATTATGATTGCAGATATCTATCCCCGTGTGAATCTGTTTGGCGCATCTTTGCCTTTGAAATTCATCATTGTTGCCCTCCTGTCCAGAGACTCACATTCCATCTGCCACGGGAGCAAAATATTTTATTCGGTGATCGTGATAGGATTGACAATGTTGTGGACCGCCACCAAAATCAGAATACAATGTTTCTATCTTGGATGGAAATGAATCGCACACATGTGGAAGGACGTGATTTGATTTATGGTGAATTTCCTTCCAAGTTTGTTTATTGCCAACAAAGTAAGACTTGGCATCTTCGCCAAAGAGGGTTCTCAATTGGTCAGCTAAACTTTGTGCCTCCAGGGACTGGTGAGTTACATTACATGAGAATGTTGCTTAATGTTCAATGTGGGTGTACTAGCTTTGAATCTATCAAAACTGTATGTGGAGTTGCATATCCAACTTTTCGAGAAGCATGTTTTGCACTTGGTCTACTCGCATATGACAATGAATACGTTGATGGAATTCGTGAAGCCTTCCTTATCAATGGTGGAACATTTCTTCGTAGGTTATTTGCTAATCTACTGTTGTCCAATTCCATGAGTAATCCTTCTGTTGTCTGGGAACAAACTGCTGATTTTCTTTCTGATGATATACGCCATCATAGTAGACAACAGAATCCAGGTATATCTTTTAAAAACATGGCTTCATTAAAATCTTATTGAATAGTTCATTTATTAATCTTTCTCTTTATCTTATGTAGAATTACCTGCTACAACTTCAAATTATCGTAATAAATGCCTAAAAGAAATTGAGACAATTTTGAATGTTAATGGTAAGTGTCTTAAGGATTTCTATGGAATGCCATTCCCGGATGATGTTGAAACAATTTTTGAAGAAAATTGTTATATCCAAGCTGAATTGAGCTATGACACTGAAGAAATGACTTTACTACATACACAATTTCACCAATTGCTCAATCCTGACCAATTGCGTGCTTATGATTGCATTGTGTCTTCTGTTAATGATGGTGCTGGTGGCTTCTTTTTTGTGTATGGTTATGGTGGTACCGGTAAAACATATATGTGGAAAACCTTATCGTATCGTTTTCGTGCAGAAAGAAAAATAGTATTGAACGTAGCTTCAAGTGGAATTGCTTCGTTATTGTTGCCGGGTGGACGCACTGCTCATTCAATATTTTCAATCTCGTTGGTTCTATTTGAGGATTCATGCTGTAATATTAAGCAAGGTAGCTGAAGGCTCAGTTTTTACAAGCTGTCAGCTTAATTATATGGGATGAAGCTCCAATGGTTAATCGATGGGCCTTTGAAGCTTTGGATAGAACTATGCGTGACATTATGCGTTTTGATTTTGATGTTTCTACTGATCGCCTATTTGGGGGTAAAACAGTTGTATTGGGTGGTGACTTTAGACGAATTCTCCCTGTTATACCAAAGTCTAATAGAGCAACTGTTGTTATGTCAACGATAAACTCTTCTTATCTTCGGAAAAACTGTGTTGTGCTTAGACTTAATCAAAATATGCTATTAGAAGAAGGTGTTACCGTTGATGAAAAAGTCGATATGTTGAAGTTTGCTAAATGGATATTTGATATAGGTGATGGCATCATTGGCGTTGATGTTGATGGAGAGGCTGAAGTTGATATACCTTCCAATTTTTTAATTCATTGCACTAATGACCCTATTGCGGATATTGTTTCCTCAACCTATCCTGATCTTAAAAATAACTTGGGTAATTTTAAATATTTTGAGGAACATGCTATTCTTTCTCCAAGGTTGGAATCTGTTGAAAAGGTTAACGATTATGTGCTGTCACTGATATAGTACCTTAGTGCTGATTCTATATGTAATGTTGATAATGATATTGGAGTTAACGTTGAATGGGTTACCACTGAATTTTTGAATCAAATAAAGTGTTTAGGCATTCCCAATCATAAGTTAATTCTTAAAGTTGGCGCCCCAGTCATGTTGATTCGTAATATTGATCAAGCTGTTGGGTTATGTAATGGTACCAGACTTATTGTTTTGGAACTGGGGAGGAATGTTATATATGCACGTGTCGTGACTGGTACACATGCTGGTCAAAATGTATTCATTGCACGTATGAATTTGATACCATCTGATCCTAATTTACCAATTAAATTTTGTCGAAGACAGTTTTCATTGGCACTATGCTTCTGTATGACAATTAATAAAAGTCAAGGTCAAACACTTCGTCATGTTGGGCTCTATCTTCAGAAACCTGTCTTCTCTCATGGGCAATTATATGTTGCTATTTCAAGAATGAAGAATGCTAATGGTTTGAAGATATACATTGGTGCTGATGAATCTCAATTGGGTTGCAAAACTACAAATGTTGTCTATAAGGAAGTTTTCGATAAAATTTAGGTAGGTATGTTAGCTTATTTATTACTAATTTTATTTTTTCTATCATGCTGGATTTTAATTATATATATATATATATTTTATTACAATTTAATCACCCTTAAGCAGTGAGTCTTTTACTTTTGTCTTTTCCAAGTTAAACAACAAAACTAAGATTTGATTATTTTCAGTGATAATAAATCTAAGATTTTTTGCTTGCATAAAAAATTAACTGTATTATATTCACTGCATGTAACTGATTAATATTATGCAGGAATTGTTATTAAAATTTTCAGGCTGTTTCATCTATAATAATGGGAAGAGTGGCAATATTTGGTGTAGAACAAGATTCTTGGATACTGTCGTGCTCATTCTTAAATTAAATATTAATTAGATTACGTATCATTCTTTTGCTGATTTGTTATTCAATTTTTTTTCTGGGGAAGCGCTTCGAACTACTTTGGTCCCTCCTGTTTAATTGCTATATATATGTTCCTCGAAACTCTATTTTATTTTATTTCATATGTTTTTTATTAGCTTATGCTTAACTTCCTATGTGCCTAACATAACCATGCTTTTAAATTAATCAATTTACGTATAGTTATTTGTAATAAATATATTATATCTTTAATTAGTATGATTTTTAATTTTTTTTTAGTGTACCATATATTCAGCCTTATTATAATTAAACCCAATGGAGTTAAACAGATACAGATATATATAAGAATATAGCTAAGGTTATCAATGCAAGCAAACGTTGTTTAGTTTATTATGCCTAAATTTAAAAAATTTCTATTATTAACACCGAAAAAAGTTATTTGCTTTTTTGATAAAGCCTGCATTGCAATACTTAACCAATCATCATTTTCTGCGTGAAAATAGTTGTTAAATTATACTGAATTATTTTTTAAATTACGCACAAATAAAAGCTTAATTAAATCTCTCGATGTTGAGTTCGATTTTAATTATAGAACTTTATTTTATTACTCTCAATAAATATTTATATATCATGATTTAAAATACTTGTTGATACAACGATAATGAATTAATGAATAAAATTTAATACATTTTACTTATTATAAAAATTAAATAAATTTACAAGTTATGGATAATTAGTTCATTGAATAATTTAAACAACTTTAATGGTTTATTAACTCGACGACAAATGCGAGTAATTATGAAAAAAATATTCAATGACTATCTTTCTAATATCACACCGATTCGAGTAATCTTTAAATGCCCAAACGTGGTGGCTTAAAATATTTCTCTGCCAAATATGTTGTGGCTTCCTAAATTTACCGACAAAAGTTGTTGATTAAGTATAAGTCCTTTTATATAAATGGAATTAATTAATTTTCGAGTGTTGAAGATCAAGGTATTAAAGAATATCATATTTGAAATTTTTAAACCACAAATGAGTTGTTATATTTAATGAGTGTATTATACATAAATTTTTAAATATATTTCCGACCCTAGATATATGATTATGTCCTTCTTTATTTCATTACTAACTGGTTTATATCACTACTTTTAAAAACAAATTGCTTGTAAGTTACGTCTAATATTTTTCCGAAAATTTCAACTGTGCATTCCCTGATTTTGTTGTTGATTGAATCATTTGATATGGTACCTATGAATTGTCAGCCCACCAACTTCTCAGCTTAGCAGAACTTTCGCTCCTCTTTTCTCCAAGACTGTTCAGTCGGTGTACTTCACGCCCTAGACTAACCTTTACTTACGTTGTCATTTGTTATACTGTATACTCTAACCTTACTCTTTCCTTAGTTCCAATGTCGTTGATGTGGATAATGTTAATTTTTTTTGTCTCCTTACATGTTCATTATAATCACTAACGCCAATTTTTTTTATACTAATTCCGTCCCTAATTATAAGGCCCTCTTGGGAGATTTTACTTCCATTAAGAAAGTGAAATAGTTTAGTTAATTGTATTGAAAATGTGAACTTTTGATATGTATTTTCAATATTACCCCTATTAATATTATTGGGAATCTAAAAAGTGTTAAATAAATAGGGGTGTTTGTGGAAAAAAATAATTAATGCTTATTGAAAATTGGTAAAGGGCCTTATAAATAGGGAGAAAATAAAAGTGTTAAGAGGCCTTATAATTAGGGACGGAGGGAGTATATAATATTTTAAAATTAGATACAATTTGGTTTTTTACATTTTGCACTTGCGCTATATACACCAGCGCAGTGTTTTGAAATTTTTTTTCTGTAGAATTGTGTATGTAATTTATCATTTTACATTCTTCACAATATCCAGGATTGGAAATTTTTAATTACGTAATAGTGATTTTTTAATGGTATCTTTTTTTGAGAACTAATATATTAGTCCCTCATTCTCCAAATTAAACATTTTTTAGTGTTATCGCCCTGGTTTTTGTTAAATGTTTTTATCCATTTTTTATATTACTATAATTACCTCTTTCATTGAAAGTCTTTATTTTTTTTAACAATATTTATGTGCCTAATGATAATTGAAGATATGTATTTTGAAAAATGTACCAAATATTATCGATTTGAGTAATATAATTTATGTATATAATTGTATAGATGTTTAAAAATATACACACATGTATATAAGGGCGGACTGGTGGTGATATTTTGTGCCTATGGATTAACTATTATTTAAATTTTTTGGTTTTTTAAATTTAAATATTAAAGTTTTACTTAAAACAATAAATATTGCTACCACATATTTCTTATATAAGTTAAATTGTAGTTTGTCTGAATTCGTTGTATTTTTTTAACATGTGTCTATATATATTTCTACCTCTTGCATATTTTTTTATTTATATATAGATATATATGTATTAGTTAAATTTGTTTTGTATGATTAGTTTTATTTATGTGCCTTTCCAACTCTCTATCTATATATATATGGTTAGATATAGATAGTTGTTATTGCACTCTTTCCATATACTTTTTACAATTCGTTTTATAACTTCTCCTGCTTTCTCCTACTCCCTAGAAAGTATGTTTGAACCTCATATTCGTATCAGCTATATCAATCCCCATGCTGGTTATGTTGCTTTCGGAGCTCGTGTTACTGTGCTTGTGCGGGTTCCAACTCTTAGGAGAATCCATTCAGCTTATAATATGCATATGGTGTTCATGGATTCATATGTGAGTTCCTTGTCTAAAGTAGTTTATTTTCTCTGTTCTAATCTTCTTTTCCTAACCGTTGTAAATTTTTTTTGTAAATATATATATATATATATATATATATATATATATATATTTTACCAGGGTGATGAGATCCATGCTTCTATCTATGGTCCAGCTGTGCCATTCTTTTCACGTTACTTGCATGAAGGATCTGTTTATGACTTTGCTTCTTTCCAAGTTGTAAAAGCTGAAGGAGGGTTTAGACTAACAAGCCACCCATTTAAGCTTGTGTTCCTTTTCTCTTCTTTGTTTGAGAGAGCTTCTTCAATTTTATTCCCTGTATGGAAACTTGATCTTAACTCTGTGGATAATATTTCATCAGGCGAAGATAAGATATATCACTTGCAAGGTGATTTTTATAATTTTACAGTGTATTCATATACAATTTTATTCCATTTTATTCAGACTTCGATACATTTATGTTAGATTTTGTTGGTGTTCTAACTGCGTTGTCGAGGGAGGCTTACCATATTGTGCACGGTGAAAGAACACTTGTGCTTGGAGTTGAACTCTGCAATGAGTAGTATGATGCATATTCACCTTTTATTTTTACATTTACTTATTTGATATATGTTTTTGTAACATGTTTGAAATTTTCTCACATCGTTTATTTTTTTTCCAGTGGATCATTTGATTGTCTTTTACTTGGGAGGTATGTTTATGATTTCCGTCGAGGAGTTGGAGCTGGATCTCATGCTCAGAATATAGTCTTTCTCAAACTTGGAAAGGGACAGATCTGCCGAGGTACCCTGATTATTATCATATTGTGTTTAGTTTTTTTTTTATCATAATTTATTTCAATTTTTGCAACTTATTATGTTTAGGGCGTATTGTGTGCTCAACTGTGATGTATGTATCTAAGGTGCTGGTGAACCCAGATATGCCTGACATTATTCAATTTCGTAAGCGGTAAGTATAGTTTCTCTAATAATTACTTACTGAAAGATTTGTTTTTACATTTTACTCACGTTGTTCAACTTTGTACCAGCATGTTTCTTCATGGATTTTGTCGTTCTCCACCTATTGTTTCCTTTATTGGTTCAAATAGTAGTATAGAGAACCAGCTGATGGGAGATTTCCCACATGTTAGTCTTGGGATATTGAAGTCTGTTGCTAAGGTAATCTACTCCTTTAATATAAAAAAAAGGTTGTGTACTTACCTCTGTATGATGTTGAAATATATTATAATCTCTAACTGCACGTTGATGTTAATCCTAATTTTTTTTAATTTACTCAGCCTGGATATTATACGGTTCTATGCACAGTTGTTGGCATTTCAAGTACTATGAAGTGGTATTATCTTGAATGTTCGTGCAAAGCTATTGTCTCTTATGTTTCATATCAATCCTCATGCTCATTTTGTGGAACTTCTGTTTCCAATGCTACTCATAGGTAATTTATATATATATATATATATATATATATATATATATATATATTACATTGTTATTCATGCATGTTAATATTGTTATTTTGTTTTCTTCTCTTTAACAGGTTCTTGATACCACTGGTTTGCTATGACTCCACTGCGACTGTTTCCATGTTGTTGCTTGACCGTGATGCTAGAATGCTTCTTAAGCGAAGTTGTTCTGAATTGTTTTCTTTGCCATCTAATTCTTCTCAGGTGCGGCTTTGCCACTATTTTTTCTACACTCTTTTTTCAAACCATGTTGTGAATAATTCACAGTTGTATTTTTTTATAGAATTATATATATCTCTATATACACATGTATGTATGAGTTTTCTTTTATCAATTTAATTTATCCAGGGCTTATCTGGGACCACATACCCCTCCCTTTTATCTGGATTGGTTGGATTTCAATATACCTTTAAGGTTGAAGTTTTTCATGTTTCTCCGGAGTCAACTGAGATGGGGTTTTATATCACAAGGGTTGGCCATGATATTGTTAATCTTAAGTCAATTGCACCAACAGATGAACCAACTACTCCTGAGTTGGTAAATTAATTTTTGTTTAAATTTTATTAATTTTTATGTTGTCTGTGTTTTATATAGGATTGAATATTTATAACTGTTGATTAACTGGTTTTTTTATTTAGGATAAATTTAAGCCACCTTTCCCCGTCATTGAGTCACCAAATTTGCAGATTTCTACTAATCAACGCCGTAAATCCAATGTATTGATATACCTTTTGTCTGAATTTGTGAATTTATGTATAATTTATACGTACTTAACCCCCTTTTTTTTTTTGCCTTTAAGGTTCGTAATGATGATGTTATTGTTGGCAAGGGAAAGTCTGCATTTGTTGAATGCTCAAGTAATGTTAAGAGGACTCACGTCAAGAGGAATTTGAACAAAGACTATGAGGTCATGTTTACGCCAGAAACATCAAAATCTTCTATGTCTCCCGTTACCCAGTTGAGTGTCCCTGCTGGCTGTTCCAACTCACTGGACTTGATAAGGACTATTCCAACTCCATATGATGAATCTATTAGTGACTCTCAAAATTTCCAGTAGCAATATGTTATAAGTTGGACTATCCCCGTGTTACTAGCTCCTACCAGTTAAAATATATAATTAGTGTTTTTTGTCTTTTATGTACAACGTGTAATTATCACCTTTTATGTGTGATATCAGAAGTTGGTTTTTTTGAGCTCTTTAATATGTCATGTTATCTCTTTGTAAGTTTATTTCTGTGTGAAAATTTGGTATTATCTACCATTATAATGACAACTATTGTCTAATATATCAAGTTATGTGTAACCTGGAGCATTCTGCTTTTTTAGTATTTTAAATTAATCACTACATGCTCTAAATTGGACACGGTGTCTTGTGTTTTGCTTTTTATTATTAATCTAAACCCATTTTAAACAATTTTTTTTTCGGATATTCCATTTCGTCTGTTCTGTTTTGGTGCCATAGAAGTTATTTGTTTTGGACTTCACCTGGCACCGCAAATAAAAAATCCAATTATTATTTATATGTGCTAAGAAGACTGATATTATTTAATTTTATGCCATTCCAATTTGCGGTTTGTTTTCTAACTCGTGTATACTTTTTTTTCCTATTTAGAACTTAATATCTATTTTGGTATTTTTTTTTATATGTTGGTATGACTAATTGATTATTATAATCTTTAATATTCAGTGTTTATTTTTAGTTGGATATATTCTGACTCGACTTTAAATGCTTTTATTTTGATTAAAATAAGATAGTAATGTGCTCCAATTAGGCAGCTAAATGAGTCAATTTGAGGGTGACTGATTTCATGAAAATTCATATTAAATAAAAATTGAAGGTTATTCAACTTTGAAAAAATTAGATAGATAATTATTAACAATCATTGTCTTATTTCATTAATGTGTGATATTATTATTGACTTAGTTTTGGATGTATTTTCGGTAACTAAAATATATAAACTGTCTTGTTTTTTTTTCAGTAAATCAGTATTGAATTGAATATCATATTTTAGTAACCAATGTGTTAATGAATTATTTATCAACACCACTTACCGATATCCACCTGAAAATAATGTTCGTTGTCTAATTCCACTAAGTCTTGCCTTAAAATTTTTAGATTAAGTGAAGTCCATGGCTTTGTTGGCATTGGTTGTTTTCACCATAATGAATTGAACTGAACTCTATCTTGTATTAATATGATATATACTAAATATTATAACCTAGGAACTATTTTCTCCCTGCATAGATTTTGGATTCAGTGTACTGTCACAACTACCAACTTTTGACCTTTTTTCTTTGTCAGGATGCACGTTTCCTATCTGACCCTTCACCTCTTTTTCATGCAATTTATACACTTCAACCCAGTGTCTGACTTCCCGATCTATGCTGTACTTTTTTGCTTGATATAGGAGTAAGGAAATGCAGTGACAATAAAAGTCTAAGTAGGTAGATTATAATTTCGTTGGACCTTTGCTTCTTTTAGTCATCATTGCTCCTGTGAACTAAGTAGAACTGACAGCCTTTTTAGTTGACTTAACAAATATTTTTTCCTCTGCTGCAAATCAGACTTCCTTCTTTTTCTATATTCCTTCTGTTTGGCTCATTCCTGCCTTATATCAGCTTTCACAATTTGGTACTTTTCATCCCCTATATTTTCTGTTGATCAAGTGGTTGCCTCATCTTTTATACTTCTTACCATCAACTATTATATCATTCTCCTATAAATTGCTTTCTATTCTTCAACTTCTTTCTAACTATTGTTCTCAATGGCTTTTAATATATCCCCCTGTCCTCAATCTCCCTTGAATGGTCTTCATGGAATGTCAAAATTCGTGTTCTGCATTCGGTTGTGGTTCATGAGGTCCACGAATCGTCTCCGAATACGGTTCTTAACATTTTGTTCGTTGATGCTTAGGTAACGTTGGAGTTAATATTATGCCGTATTGCTGTTCTTATCCATCTATGCAATTATACTTATAAATTCTTCTTATTTAATTTAGCATATTCATTTCATTTTCGAAGCTTATGTCCCTGTTACTAAACTGATCATATTCTTACTATTTCTTTCAACCCTTTGATAATTTGCAGGGCAATAAGATTCAAGCACGTGTGGGTGATGCCCTTCTTTCTAAGTTTAATGGTGCATTGGTTGACGGTGTTGCCTATACAATTACATCTTTGTCCAGTGCTCCTAACAATGGAAAGTATAGGTGGACTCCCCATCAATGCATTTTGTTGTTTACTGAGTACACTCAAGTAACACCAGACCAATGTAGTTTGATACCAAACCATTGTTTTTCCTTTAGCAATATTTGTAACACTCTCACTTATATTAGTTACTTTTAGGTTTTATTAAAATTAGAAATTTAAAATTCCTTTTTAAGCTTAATTACTTATAAAAACTTTTACGAAAATCCGGCAGAGTTTCCTCTGTTTTCCGGACTTCCCAAAAATTTTCTTCTAAAAACCTGTCAGTCCAGAATTGTTTAAAAACATAAACAACAACAGTTTAATAAGTACACAGATCCTAATGCCCAAATAATACAAGTTGCGGGGCAAGCTACTAATTCATATTATAAATTACATTAAATAATTATCCACTCATAATATCTAATAAACATTCCACGTAATAGAATGAAAATCCTGCTCGGCCGGCACGGGTGTATGCTCCACTTGTGTACCTGAAAAATATTAACCACACAGGGGAAGCATCACACAGAACTTAAAAGAGAGATTTCTAAGAAGATATATACGACACACCAAGACCATTCAAACCTATACTATATTACTTAATTCATGCTCCTCTTTTCCAGCTAACCTATTTCTTTTTCTTCCTTTCCTATAACCACTCTATTACCATTTATCCTTTCCAATATCATTTTCATTTTCTTTCCCATTTTTATTCCCTTTTTATTCTATTTTCATTACCCTTTTCCCTTAATCACTGATATGTCTCTATCCGTTTCCGTTATCCCTTTTTCCTTTTCCTAAATCTTTCCATTACCTTGACCATTATTCATTCCCTTTAATTCCTTTACCGATTCCATTTTTATTTATTTCCTTTATTCATTTTCCATTATGTGTAACCTCAATCAGAGATCTACACACCGTGTTTGCAACCACAAACAGTGATCTGCAAACGCCGTGTATGCAACCACAAACAGTGATCTGCATACGTATGCAACCACAAACAGTGATCTGCATACGTGTATACAACCACAAACAATGATCTGTATACACCCATCTCGTTTATGTAACCTCAGACAGAGATCTACATAAACTTCCCTTACCTTTTTATTATTTGGCCACAGGGTCAATACAACCACCTGCGCCGTGCCACAGGGTCAATACAACCACCTGTGACATGTACCATATTTATTTGGCCACAGAGTCAATACAACCACCTGCGCCGTGCCACAGGGTCAATACAACCACCTGTGACATATACCATTTTTATTTGGCCACAGGGTCAATACAACCACCTGCGCCGTGCCACAGAGTCAATACAACCACGTGCGACATTTACCATTCTTATTATCTCTTTATTATCGTATTAGTTTTATCCCTTTACTTTTAGTTCCTTAATTCTATCTAATATATTTAGTTTCCTAACACTTCCTTATCCTCTATTATCGTCTCACTTAGCTCACGCCTTCCCTTAACGACTTATTATTATTTCCTTGCCATCTTATACTTAAGTACTTTTCGTTACTAATTACTCTCATACTAACTCTTAGTTGTTTACCTATTCTTTTTCTTTTCTTTTTCTTCTTCTCTTCCTTATAATTCCGTTTATTTATTTCTTTCGTGTTATTCCGTTTATTTCGTTACTAATTGCTTTAACTCTTCTTTATCTAACTTTTCTTTTCCTAATTGTCTTCCTTATTACATATCCTATTATTACATCATTAGTCCTATTCTACTCGGTGGTCACATTATATTCTCTTTACTCTCATTTGTTCATTACTAAATTTATTTCCATATTCACCATTTCTATTCTTTTGCCACACCCTACCGATCTAATTGATTAGTTACTCTACTACCTATCTTTTTAGTCATCACTATTTGTTTCCCCTATTTACTCCATCTATTTTTCTTCATTATTAGCGGGTTACTCTAAGGTTCACTAGCAATTAACATTTCCCCAGGTCCTAGCGATAGATATAACTACCCAGAAATACACCCCTTAAGGACTGGTAATGAAACCCCTTACCTCAATCGGTGATAGTGAGGGGTAACCTTAATCTGGCGCTTTACTCCCCCACTCACGCTTTAGCTCGGCTCTAACTGGATCCTAAACTTCCCCAATCCTTGATTCCAAGCACGGTGGGGACAATCGATCTCGATCACGGTGACAGTGTTGCTCTTCGACACCGGGAGGAGAGAGAGAGAGAGGGTTCACGGTGAGAGAGAGAATGGAAAAGGGAGGGGTTTATGGTTATGGTGATGGATCGGGACGGTGGGGGTGGCGGCTCACGGTGGCTGTGGTGGCCGGTGCAGTGGCGGCAGGTTGTGGTGGCCGGAGGTGAGAGGACTCAAAGCCCTAGATGAGATAGAAAGGAACTAAGAGTCAAGAGGGGAAAGGAGGGAGAGAGAGGCGTTCATGGTGGTGGTGGCTTTGGTGGTGGCGGCTTGTGGGGCGGCGGTGGTGGCTGCTGGTGGTGGAGGGAGAAGGGCTAGAGAGAGGATGAGAGAGTGAGGGAAGGAGAGAGAAACGGGATCAAGAGGGAGGAGAGGGAGAGAAAGGATCTATGAGGAGGAGGAGGAACAAGGAGGTGGGGTGGCAGCCATGAGCTCCGGTGGTGGTGGTTGGAGGAGGTGCTGGGCGGAGAGAGAGAAGGAGGGGTTGAAATGGGGGTTTCAGCCCCCAAAACACGATTTTAAAGCTGCAGGTAGCAGAATACTCGAGTATTTCTGTAAATACTCGAGTGTTTTGACCCAAAATACTCGAGTATTTCACAAAATACTCGAGTAAAATATCCAGATACTGCTAGTTTGCTTTTCTATTTTTCAACTATTTCTCCCAACTTCAAATAGCCATAACTTCTTCGTTCACCGTCGGATCTTGCTCAAATTTGACGAGTAACTTCCTAAAAATCATACCTTCATATCCAACGGTGGGAATTGTGTTTTGAGTCTTAAATATTTTATTTTGAATTTCCTAACGTCGGGTGTTTATAACATCGAAAAATCGATTTTTAACACTCGTTTGGTCTTCTTTAAATTTGCTTTTCGATGCCAATGCTCCTTGACTCCTCTATGGCACTCAAAGAACTCCTAATCCATAATTTTAAATCCCTTCTAAGATAATCCTTACTTCCAAATCTTACTATTATTCTAATTATTATTAGAATTAAAATTCGGGTTGTTACAATATTGACAGTGTATTCATGCCATATTTTAACTCTGACATACTACGTGGTAAGTTTATTATACCAATTTCTCTAATTCATTAACTGTTTAATTTTTTAGATCATACTTGGAATATTTATAATTATTTTGCAGATGTTATTGGCCTATTGACATCTGTTACTCATGAACTTGTTTATGTCAAAGATGATATCTCTATCCGATCAGTAGTAAGTTTTGCAGTTAAATTTTATCCTTGACTTTTTTTAAAAACTAATATTAATTAATTATCCTTTGCAGTGGAACAATTGATTGTTGCTTATTTGGTGAGCATGTCACACAAATGAATGAATTCTTGTTGAAGATGAAGTCAATGCAAATAATCATAGTTATACAACTATGTAGAATGCGTTTAGTTGATGGTAAACTGTTAGATTTCTAATATTTTTTTTACGCCCAATGTTTATTTAATTAATTAATGTTTTTTAACGAAACTAAGATTTTAAATCATTTTTTTAGGGAAAATTGTTGTCCATGCTATTCCCGGCATTTCAACCCTTGTAATTAATCCTGATGTTGCTGAAGCCATGCAATTATGAATCAGGTATTATATGTGTTTGGAATTGGACATACTATTTTACTAAATGAATATTTTCTGCGATGGTTTATTTCTTTAATTATCCATGCATTTTTTTGCTCTATTTAAGACTGGATGAGCTTGGTTTTTGTGACTCTGTACCTCCTGTCATTGGTACTGGTAGAAGGACATCTATTGAAGATCATTTCATGTGTAATTATCCTCATGTTATGTTGATCCAATTGGCATCTGTTACTGAGGTAATCTAAAACTAAATTATTGTGCAATCTAATATGTCTTTTTCTGATATGTATATTTGCTGTGTCATGTTTTAAAGAATGGTACTTATATGCTTGCAGAGTGGAATATACATTTGTCTTGCCACAATTGTTGGGTTGGTTGAAAATTCTGATATGCTCTATAATGAATGTTCATGCAAAGGATCTTTGTTTGTGAAATCATCTGCTCTATATTGTGAGAATTGTGCAAGATACGTATTTAATTTTATTCCAAGGTTTTGTCTAATTTTTTTCACTTAGTCACAAATATGCATCCTTGTCCAAGCAGTCTCTAAGTCCATTCTATGTCTTTACTACATAACTTATTCCACAGATACAAGTTAAGGTTGATTGTTCGCGATTCTAACGCCACTGCTAATTTTATAATGCTTGATCGCGATGCGAGGATACTCATAGATCATTCATGCCAAGAATTATTTCAGATGGCACCTGAGGTTATGTGAATTGCATCTCCTTTTATTTGCAATCTATAAATTTTTGTATTATTTCTACTTACTATTTCTTCTGTTATAATGCCAGTGTTCTTAGGCCTTTGCATATGCTACTATCATGGACTCATTAGTGGATAGGACATTCCTCTTTAAGGTTGCTGTTAAGCTTGGATCCACATCTCACTCCCCCCCATCTTTCTCTATCAGATGAATTAGTGAGGTTAAGACAAATGACATGTTCCAACTTTTGCTTGATGAGACCTCACCGAATAAGGTTCAACTTATCTATTGTTACATAGAATCAATCACGCCTTTAACTTTTTATCTTACTTTAAAAAATTTTTTAAATGCAGTTGCCTCTTACTTATTTAATTTAACCATTGCAGGCTGTATATTCTCCTATTTTCCCTGCTGTTGATCTTGGGGATATTAATCCCCGTGCACACAAGCCGTCGAACCCCGTACTTTATCTTGGTCCATTAATTATGATATTTTTGTTGCTCTTTTTTGACTAAAGAAGAAATAGCTAATGTTCTCTTTATCTTTGCAGATAATTCAGGTGAGGAGTGGTGTTCGAAATGCTCAATTGTTAAGGGGAAAGGATATTTCTTACCAGGAGTCTTTTTATGATGTCAGGCGCAATTTGTTGGCTCATTTTGACTCTGTTTCTAAGCCATCCAATCCAGCTGATGCTGATGTTGCTAAAGAAGAATCCTCTGCTGATTGTGGTTTCAATACTGGTTCTTCAGTTCCACCCACCAATTGTGATCCTCATCATGTTCTGTACAATTTTCTATCGTCTCCATGAGTCGTGTCTATTTAATATATTTGTCCTAAATAAGCATGAGATTTTGCATATCTGAGTGTGTAAAACTTTTATGATATCTTAATTGTATGTCTATGTAATTTGTCCTTTATGTGGCTGCTCTAACGTGGTGCGTAATGTAGTGTGCTTTCCAAGCTGTTTATGTTATTATTATAGCTATACGAATTATATGTTTGGCTTAAAGTGGACGGAGGTTGTATTATTATTTGCTAAACCATGTATTCTTCCAAAACTCTTCTCCCAAATTATTACTATCCAAATGTAGATTTTTGAGGCCCAATGACTCCTTTCTCTACGGACGGTTGATATTTATTGAAACATCAATATTTGTTGTGTTATAAGTCCAACAGGGTCTTGCTAAAATCAATATTTGTTGTTTTATAAGTAGTTGTTCAATGTTTCGAATATATGAAAGCTATGTGTAGAAGTTTAGTTATTCCAGAGGGATCAAGGTAGGTACGAAAATAGTAAACGTTTCCACAGTCCGCGGAATCAATGCATAGCATAAATTTATGTCCTGGAGGCAGACCATGAGCACGGATAAATTCAAGAAACCCCTTTCCAAAATATGCTTCGTTTCGTTGTCTTTTGGATCTTATAAATTTACATTTGAAAGAATCTCCTCTCCCATCAATAATGTAATAATACTCTATGTCAATTGTAAAAGCCTCCTCCACAAATTTTGCTGGCAATGGCTGAAATGTAATTTATCTAATGTTAATAAAATTTCAACAATTTTCATCGATTAAAAAAATTGTTTCAGAATTTTGGTACAAAGTATTTATAAGAAACAGAACAAACCAAGAGACCCTTTTGACATTGTCATTCTGTCAAAGTAAAGTTTGCAGAGAAGTCAGGCCATCTTCTAACATCTGTGAAATAAAAGCTACATGCAATTATGTATTCTTTCCATGGTTACACTAAATAGTAATTTAAACCATTAATCGTTTAAGTTACGTACCCATACGACATTGCTCGCATCTACAAATTGGCAATGTTATGTGATGATGAGGCAATTGGTAATGGATAGGTACTCCGTTACACCTTACTATCTCAACCAATAATTCGTCTTCTGTGCATACTGTAAATTGAAATTCAACCTCTGTATCAAGTTTATAATGATGCATTAGATTTTCTAGCCCGTCAGTGATGAATAGTCCATCGTGCTCAATCAGATATCTGGTTCTAATCTGATGTTTATTCCCAGCTGGATCCTCCACCCAACGAAGCACACAACCAGCAGCTGGATCCTCCACCCAACGAAGCACACAACCAGCATCTGGGATCAGTTCTAAAACCCTGTCTTCTAATTTAACAGCCCCTACATCAATGATGTTTAATCATTAGATCCTTACATTACTTAATAAATTTCTAAAGAACCCTGATTTGTAGTTTACCTTTCCAGGGTAATAACTCACTTGAAATTTTCTTACATCCATTGTTCTATTGCAGCTACGTATCTATGTGCAAAAAACCATATATAAAACAATTCAGTTAATTTACATTAAAAGACTTTTGTTTTACACACATATATTCGTTCACTAAAATAATTGTCGAATAATACATACATATTATTTAAACTATTTATGCAGTATTTTTCTAGAATAGTAGAACGTATGCATAATTATTACAAGTATAAGTCTGTTTCCACTTCATATATTTATTCAACTGTTGTTGCAATAGAGATACAGAATTACCTTGATGAAGGAAGGGCCTGGATCAATGTGGAGATGACCAAACAATGTGAACTTCTGGAGCAAATTAAATTAATGTTTGTGAATATAACGGATCTTGAGCATGTTTTTTAGCTTATGGTCTTGCTGTATATTTTCTTTCCTTGAATGAGGTATGGTAAGTCGTGGTATAGTATGTTGGTTATATCCATACACATTTTTTTTGAATGATATGAGTTGTCATTTCAAGTTTAAAGTAATTGTGAGATATTTCAATTTCCAAATCTACACCCGATGTAACACCCCGATTCGGCAACTTGAAAACTTCCGTTACTTAAGTTAAATATATTGAAAATTAGGGCCATTGTTTTTTTAAAACAAGTATTACATAACGTGAGAACACTTAGACTTTTCAAACTCAGTTACATTTAAAACTCATGTTCTCACATTGCATAACACCTTTCAAGTTCCAAACCGAGATGTCACAAGACACCGCACCTTGAAACTCGTTTTCAAAACATTATTTAAATCATAGCCCGTTTAATTGTTTCAAAGCATCAGTATTAATTAAAACTTTTGCCGGGGTACAGTATGATAGAGCTAGGCAACTAAGAACTTACAATGGAGTACAATGCTCTGAGGGGAATTACCTAGCTTCTAGTCATACACACTAAGACTCCTTGTCTAATTCCGAATCTTGGTAGATCCAGCTCCCAGTCCGCAAGTAGAGTCGTTCTCGTCTGCTGCCTCCGGAATCTCCTCTAGATACCATCGTCAGAAACAAACTTCTATGCTCCTCCTTGCAAGGGCACAGTTGGATCGCTACACGCTACGCCATCTACCCGTTGTAATATCAGCAATTGCCGATACGACAACAAGGTAGGAGAGAGTTAGTGTTCCGAACACTAACAGGTTGACCATGCGGTCTCAGGGTAGATTCTGTAACATCCTCACTTTAATTAGTTAATTTTAAATTTTAATAAAATCAGAGTTTGAAAATTCATTTTAGAATTTGATTTCTTATGAAAATTCTTAGGAAAATCCGGCAGAGTTTCCTCTGTTTTTCGGACTTCCCAAAAATTTCTTCTTATAAACCTGTCAGTCCAGAATTATTAAAAAAAAACATAAAACACAACAGTTTAAAAACCAGTTCATATCTTAACGCCCGATTAATACAAATTCAGGGCATACAATTACTACACATATTAAATTACAAAAATAACAGTTTTCAAATATAATTAAAATAAAATCCGCTCATGGTATCACATTCTACACTCCACGTGGTGGAGGGTTTCCGATTCGGCCGCAACTGTGTAAGCTCTGTTTCCGTACCTGTAAAAATATAGCAAGAAGGGTAGCATTACACAGAACTTAAAAAGATAAATCCTATAAGAAGACATAGCAAATAACTAAGCCTACACAATTATTAGTATACGTTATTCATTTAATTAATTTCCTCTAGTTCCTTACATTCTCTTTTCTTTTCTTTTTCTTCTTCTCTTCCTTTTCTTTTTCTTTTTCCTTTTCTTTATCTTTCCCTTTTTTCTTATGACTGAGTCCAACAGACCATCAGCCCTTTATCTTTAACATGACCGAGTCCAAAAGACCATCATCCGTTTTCCTTTTATTATGACTGAGTCCAACAGACCATCAGTTGTTCATCTTTTCTTTATGACTGAGTCCAAAAGACCATCAGCCGTTTTCCTCTATATGACTGAGTCCAAAAGACCATCAGTTGTTTTCCTTTTCTTATGACTGAGTCCAACAGACCATCAGTCGTTCATCTTTTATCATGACTGAGTCCAACAGACCATCAGCCGTTCATCTTTTATGATGACTGAGTCCAACAGACCATCAGCCGTTCATCTTTTATTATGACTGAGTCCAACAGACCATCGGTTGTTCTTCTTTTCTTTATGACTGAGTCCAACAGACCATCAGTCGTTCTCTTTTATTATTTCGTAACTATTTCTGTTTTCTCTTCTTATAATTTAAGTATTTCTTTTATACTTGTCTCAATCTTTTGATCTTTATTTTCGTTTATGACTTATCACATTTTTCTACATTTTCTATTTTACTCTTTTTATTTTGTTAGTTTCCCTTGATTTTATCCAACTCTAGTTAATACGGTCAAGTATAGTATATTCTAGTTCTCGTTACTTATTCTTAGTTATTTCTTAATTTCCTTATCTCAGTCAATTACCCAACTCATTGTTCCTATTTCATTAACTATATTATATTTAATTGCTCTATTAACTTAATCTAGCTTCTCAATTTTTATTACATTATTCTTCCTAACTTCCCTCATAATGTACTCTCTCTTCGTTTTATTATCTTTTTATTAATCCGGTTTCCTATTTTCTTTTAAATCTATTTCATTATTTTGCGCCTATTGCTCTAATCGGTCCTGCACATATTTATTATTCCCTATACTAATCCCTCCTTTACCTCACTTTACTCTTCGGGTACTATTATACTTATTATCTTTTAATTCATTAATTCTACTCTCTCTTTCGCCTATTTCGTTTACCCTTTTTGTCCTTTTACTTCCCCTATGGTTTTATTTTTATGATTGCTCA
The DNA here is from genome assembly GCA_037953625.1 of Crotalaria pallida. Classification (NCBI taxonomy): domain Eukaryota; kingdom Viridiplantae; phylum Streptophyta; class Magnoliopsida; order Fabales; family Fabaceae; genus Crotalaria; species Crotalaria pallida. The sequence continues at coordinate 81,904,535 of CM075655.1, read as the reverse complement.
CGTTTTTGTTTTATTCTAACTATTTTAATATTCTAATTACGCTCATGCGTTCCGGGCCTTATTCTACGCTCATTCCTTTTATTCCCTAAAGTGTGGTTTCAATTAACAATTTTATTTACCTCATTTATATCCACGAGGGTTACCCTAAGGTTCATTAACATACTTTTTAATTACCCTATTCTTAGCTACCACTATAGCACCTAGAATTTACTTCTTAAGTAAAGGTAACGCGAACCCTCTTACCTCGGGCTTGTTAAATAGAACCTGGATTTTAGCTCGGGGACGATGACGACGTCGGTGTTGCTCCTCGTTAGCGGGAACGATCGCGACTGGACCGAGGCAAGAGCTTCGATCTTCGAGGTTCCGACACGATCACGGGTCGGTAACGGCACCGGTGAGATCCGTGGAGAGAGAGAGAGGGCTCGTGGGTGTGAGAGGGGAAGGGATAAGGGAGAGGCTAAGGTGGTGGCCCGTGGTGGTTCGATCGGCGGCCACGGTGGCGGCGACCGTGGTCGGTGGTGGTGGAGAGAGAAAAAGCAAGGAGGGAGATTGTGTGGGAAGGAGAGAGAGAGAAAGTAGATCTATGGAGAGGGAGGGAGAAAGAGATAGCTATGGTGGCGGTGGTGGGTCGGAGCGGCGGCCCTGGGGTGGTGGCTGCACGTGGTGGAGGGAGGGAGGAGCTTGGGACCGGAAATAATGAAGGGAGGGGGAGGCCAGCGCGAGCTTTTATGCTGGCTGGTGCGGCAAATTTGCGCACTGGCGCTTGAGCGCCGGCTCTTGCGCTTGAGCGCGAGCCCCTTTTTGGCTCAGGTCTGATGCGTGTTGCGCGCCTGGGGCGCGGCTACTCGCGCCTGGGGCGCGGCTACTCGCGCCTGGGGCGCGAGTCTGCTGACTCTGGGTTGATCATGCTATATCTCCTTCGTTAACCATCAGATCTTTCCTAAATTTGACGAGCAGCTTCCTAAAAATCATATCTTCATATCCAACGGTGGAAATTGCATTTGGAGTCTTAAATCTTTTATTTTTAATTTCCCTAGTTAGCGAATTTAAAACACCGAAAACACCGATTTTGACCCTCGTTTGGTCTTCTTTAAATTCGCTTTTCGATGCCAATGCTCCTTGACTCCTTTATGGCACTCAAAGAACTCCTAATCCATCATTTTAAATCCCTTTTAGGATAATCCTTACTTCCAAATCTTAATATTATTCTAATTATTATTAGAATTAAATTCGGGATGTTACATTTCTCCCCCACTTATTTAGAATTTCGTCCCCGAAATTCCGTTCAGTTCCTTATCTGGAAGGAGTATCCCTTGACATAGCTTCCGAACATGTCATTTTAATTTCTTCGGTTCCAATCTTCCCTTTGAGGAATTTCTAAATTAAGGGTTTTGCGGTATAATTACTCGCCCCATGTATGGTTTATCTCAGTCACTCAGGAATCCGCGTAATACACAGAGTCTTAAGAGACTGAGACAATTATTTGCGGTGCTCCGGCATAACCTCTTAAGTGAGACTCCACTTCGCGACTCCACTCTTTCTCTGTTCGTTTCTTACTCCTTCAAGTGAGTTTAGTGAGGTCGCCCTTCGAATCCACCTTAGCTATATCTGTATTCTACTCCGGTGGTACTTCCCTTCCGTTCGTTTAACGATTTCAATTTGGTATAGGGGTTCCTATGGTTCGATTTCACTTAAGGGTCGAGGTCAGGGTCTAAATTTATTTCCCAATTGTCTGATGGTCTGAGAAGGTATTGATTGATTCTTAGTTTAATTCTCGTTCCATTCTTCGCGAACCTCTTCGACAGTTAATGCGGAACGTTTGGGGTGAGGTATTCATTAGCCCTACGGGTTATGGTTTGATCATCGGACATTGAGTCCGGCATCGATACAATCTTCCTTACGCTTTGTTACCGTTCTGCATTCCACCTTGTTACTCGGATAGGATCCACAATTTTCTTGTTGTTAAAGTTTCATCTTCCATTCCTTGGATTGAAATCCTCCCCCACTTAGCATCAACATACTTGGTTATATCAATGCTTGGGGTATGCTCATTCGTTATTTAGAATCGAGTACATAGGTTCTCGATCGGTATCCAAGGTTAGAAGGAACACGTGGATGGTTATCCATCGGTAGGCATAGAACTATATTGGGTTCCTACGTCTTGGTGAGTTCTCATGTATACATCTGAGATGCTTGAAACTTGAAGAGAGTGAAGATGAAAAGAAGAAACACGAAGCACTCAAGGATGGGTTTCATAGTCTTCGTATGATGACCCAGGATGTACTGGATACATGTCAAGCAAGAAGACAATGGAGATCATCCTTAAGTGTGCGTTTTCAACAGAGAGTCATCGAAGGATGCATTTTCTATGGAACTACTGCTAATTTGATTTGGTCTTGATAAAGGCACCTGGTGCAACGGCTAAACTTGTTTCCTTTGAGGGAATCGTTTGGGAACTGGACTAAGTTCGTAAGTGCATTCTAATTTCTAATGGTGAGCATGATTCACTAGTTTACTTGGGTCGGTCTCGGTGTGGATACCCTACTAATTCATCCAGTTTCGCCTTTCTCGCGAATAACCACTTCAGATTCTTAATAAATTGCTTGATGAGTTTTGGGCTTTTAGTTTGGCTTTTTCTGAAGTCTAAAGACGTCTACTACGGGTTCGCTTGGCTCGGTTCTCTCGCGAGTTCTATTCGCGGCTACACTACTAGTAAGTGGGTGCACTGGCTTAAGGCTCCTATCTGTCTGTCCTGATTTTTGTTGGAAAGTGTCAATGATATCGACCACTAATAGTTGCGAAGATCGAGGTGATCAGTCCCAATCTCACATCTATCAATAGCAACATCACTGTCAAGTTTGTTGATGTTATCGTCCCCTAGCAGATGTAAGAATCAGAGTGATCAGTTCTAACCTTACATTCTACCAGTGGCAATACCATCATTGTGTTCGACGGAACTTTAACTAATGTATTATCATTTATTGATTTCTTTTTAAGTTAAATCGAATATGTATGCTTTATGCAAAACATTTTAAATAAATATTTGGTATATAGTTAACACTAAAGTACCTCGGGTGAGTTCATTCGTCGCTCCGCGTGCTCCCAGGAAAGTCTGCAGCACGGTGTCCCGACTGTCCGCAGTGATAACAGAGACCCTCCTTTCTGAGTTGGTTCATAGGCCAACACAACCGTTTGTGAGATTTCCCACAGTGTGAACATAAGGGCCTAGCAATTGGGATAGCCACATTATGGTCCGCATCCCTGGGAACCATTGCTATAGCATTCATATCGGCATATGGGCCTGATTCTTACGTCGGTCCTTCTCTCCTGGTAGAACTTCCAGCACCCTGCATACTCCTGTTTCGTTGTTCCAACCTTTCCTGTCTCAATCCTTTTTCGTAAGTGCTAGCCATGTTTACCAGGTCGGACAAGTTCGCAACATTCTGATATTCAAAGGCGATTTTAATTTCAGTGCGAAGCCCGTCCTCAAACTTAATGCACTTAGTCCTTTCATTTGCATCCCTATAGCTTCCGGCATATCGGATGAGATCCTCAAAATGTGCAGCATATTCTCCCACACTCATGTTCCCTTGTTTCAGGGTCAAGAACGCCAGCTCTTTTTCTCGGCGGACATCTTCCGGGAAATACTTCCCTAAGAACCTGATTCTGAACACATCCCTGGTGATTTCCTGGTTAGCGATCTCCATTTACCTTCGCACACGTTCCCACAAATACTCAGCTTCTCCAGTGAGCATGTACGCCGCCAAAGGGACTATCTGCTCCGCGGGCGGTGACATTGTGCGGAAAATCTTCTCCAATTCTTGGAGCCATCTCTGTGCTGAGTCAGGATTGTAGCCACCTTCAAACTTGGGCGGATCGTTCTGTCTGAATCTAGCTAGCCAATCGATGTCGATTGGGTTTGGTGGTTGATGGAGTGCGGCTGCTGCTGCTACTGTTTCGGCCTGGTTCTGGTTCATTTGGACCAGATTCTCCAGTATCGCGGCCATCCTATCATCACAAGTACGTCTCCGAGGCATGGTGACTGAGTTCTGGAAAAAGAACACGTTATTCCACAATTAACTAAGAACTCTTAAATTAAGTGTACCTATTTATCTATTCTAAGACTTAACACTATCACTTGGTTACTCGCTTGGTGAGTAACCCATAGGAGTTGTGAGTCCAAACTCCAAGGCCGAGGGAAACTGCTCTGATACCATAAATGTAACATCCTCACTTTAATTAGTTAGTTTTAAATTTTAATAAAATCAGAGTTTGAAAATTCATTTTAGAATTTGATTTCTTATGAAAATTCTTAGGAAAATCTGGCAGAGTTTCCTCTGTTTTTCGGACTTCCCAAAAATTTCTTCTTGTAAACCTGTCAGTCCAGAATTATTAAAAAAAACATAAAACACAACAGTTTAAAAACCAGTTCATATCCTAACGCCCGATTAATACAAATTCAGGGCATACAATTACTACGCATATTAAATTACAAAAATAACAGTTTTCAAATATAATTAAAATAAAATCCGCTCATGGTATCACATTCTACACTCCACGTGGTGGAGGGTTTCCGATTCGGCCGCAATTGTGTAAGCTCTGCTTCCGTACCTGTAAAAATATAGCAAGAAGGGTAGCATTACACAGAACTTAAAAAGATAAATCCTATAAGAAGACATAGCAAATAACTAAGCCTACACAATTATTAGTATACGTTATTCATTTAATTAATTTCCTCTAGTTCCTTACATTCTCTTTTCTTTTCTTTTTCTTCCTCTCTTCCTTTTCTTTTTCTTTTTCCTTTTCTTTATCTTTTCCTTTTTCCTTATGACTGAGTCCAACAGACCATCAACCTTTTATCTTTAACATGACTGAGTCCAAAAGACCATCAGCCGTTTTCCTTTTATTATGACTGAGTCCAACAGACCATCAGCCGTTCATCTTTTCTTTATGACTGAGTCCAAAAGACCATCAGCCGTTTTCCTCTATATGACTGAGTCCAAAAGACCATCAGCCGTTTTCCTTTTCTTATGACTGAGTCCAACAGACCATCAGTCGTTCATCTTTTATCATGACTGAGTCCAACAAACCATCAGCCGTTCATCTTTTATTATGACTGAGTCCAACAGACCATCAGCCGTTCATCTTTTATTATGACTGAGTCCAACAGACCATCGGTCGTTCGTCTTTTCTTTATAACTGAGTCCAATAGACCATCAGCCGTTCTCTTTTATTCTTTCGTAATTATTTCTCTTTTCTCTTCTTATAATTTAAGTATTTCTTTTATACTTGTGTCAATCTTTTGATCTTTATTTTCGTTTATGACTTATCACGTTTTTCTACATTTTCTACTTTACTCTTTTTCTTTTGTTAGTTTCCCTCGATTTTATCCAACTCTAGTTAATACGGTCAAGTATAGTATATTCTAGTTCTCGTTACTTATTCTTAGTTATTTCTTAATTTCCTTATCTCAGTCAATTACCCAACTCATTGTTCCTATTTCATTAACTATATTATATTTAATTGCTCTATTAACTTAATCTAGCTTCTCAATTTTTATTACATTATTCTTCCTAACTTCCCTCATAATGTACTCTCTCTTCGTTTTATTATCTTTTTATTAATCCGCTTATCGGTTTCCTATTTTCTTTTAAATCTATTTCATTATTTTGCGCCTATTGCTCTAATCGGTCTTGCACGTATTTATTATTCCCTATACTAATCTCTCCTTTACCTCACTTTACTCTTCGGGTACTATTATACTTATTATCTTTTAATTCATTAATTCTACTCTCTCTTTTGCCTATTTCGTTTACCCTTTTTGTCCTTTTACTTCCCCTATGGTTTTATTTTTATGATTGCTCACGTTTTTGTTTTATTCTAACTATTTTAATATTCTAATTACGCTCATGCGTTCCGGGCCTTATTCTACGCTCATTCCTTTTATTCCCTAAAGTGTGGTTTCCATTAACAATTTTATTTACCTCCTTTATATCCACGAGGGTTACCCTAAGGTTCATTAACATACTTTTTAATTACCCTATTCTCAGCTACCACTATAGCATCCTAGAATTTACTTCTTAAGTAAAGGTAACGCGAACCCTCTTACCTCGGGCTTGTTAAATAGAACCTGGATTTTAGCTCGGCGACGATGACGGCGTCGGTGTTGCTCCTCGTTAGCGGGAACGATCGCGACTGGACCGAGGCAAGAGCTTCGAGCTTCGAGGTTCCGACACGAGCCCGGCACGATCACGGGTCGTTAACTGCGCCGGTGAGATCCGTGGAGAGAGCGAGAGAGAGGGCTCGTGGGTGTGAGAGGGGAAGGGATAAGGGAGAGGCTATGGTGGTGGCCCGTGGTGGTTCGATCGGCGGCCACGGTGGTCGGTTGTGGTGGAGAGAGAGAGAGCAAGGAGGGAGATTGTGAGGGAAGGAGAGAGAGAGAGAAAGTAGATCTATGGAGAGGGAGGGAGAAAGAGAGAGCTATGGTGGCGGTGGTGGGTCGGAGCGGCGGCCCTGGGGTGGTGGCTACACGTGGTGGAGGGAGGGAGGAGCTTGGGACCGGAAATAATGAAGGGAGGGGGAGGCCAGCGCGAGCTTTTATGCTGGCTGGTGCGGCAAATTTGCGCACGGGCGCTTGAGCGCCGGCTCTTGCGCTTGAGCGCGAGCCCCTTTTTGGCTCAGGTCTGATGCGTGTTGCGCGCCTGGGGCGCGGCTACTCGCGCCTGGGGCGCGAGTCTGCTGACTCTGGGTTGATCATGCTATATCTCCTTCGTTAACCGTCAGATCTTTCCCAAATTTGACGAGCAGCTTCCTAAAAATCATATCTTCATATCCAACGGTGGAAATTTCATTTGGAGTCTTAAATATTTTATTTTTAATTTCCCTAGTTAGCGAATTTAAAACACCGAAAACACCGATTTTGACCCTCGTTTGGTCTTCTTTAAATTCGCTTTTCGATGCCAATGCTCCTTGACTCCTTTATGGCACTCAAAGAACTCCTAATCCATCATTTTAAATCCCTTTTAGGATAATCCTTACTTCCAAATCTTAATATTATTCTAATTATTATTAGAATTAAATTCGGGATGTTACAGATTCAACATAAAGATAGACAGATAATATAACAGAACAATATAAATAAGACAGCATAACATAGACATTTATCCTAATGCAATCACATCATATATAACATGTTATACACATAGCATGTATGAATATAGTAAAGCATGTCATAATATTCCAAACACATCAATATCATCACTCATAACCAAATCATTTATTACGCTTGCGTCACAATTTCTCTTAACCTTTCCGAAACGCTTTTCCATTCTTTCTTCGATCGTTACCTCATGATTTATTATGCCACGAATCATTTCTCGTGCTCGCCTTATAATTTTTGTTCAATACTTGAGATCTTTATTGTACTTCTCTTTGATACATCTTAGTCTTTTAAGTTTTATCGTTCCGGTTCGCTCAATGATGGGGGAACATCATCATTGAGGAAGTAACACACGTCTACATCTCCTCGGTCATCCACCCAACCTAGTCGGAAGCAAACAGGAGTACAGGACCTTTACCACGCGGGCACGGCAGCTGTCTCACAATCAATTGGTCCCAGACCAGGAGGACTACAGCCTCAAATCAAATCAATTCAATTCATATCATATCATTTCATATCATATAATCAACGCACGCTCTCAGCGGCAATCTCAAATGCCCCGTTCCAGTCCCTCTCACTGTTCTAGACTTGCAATCAAGGGGGTAACAGTATCATTTCTAGTTCGCGGTGCGGAACTTACCACGACATTGGACCCAGTCCCTACCACGTTCGTACGCCACATGTGGGATTCGTTCCGCCTAGAAATATACTCTAGGCTTCTTGACGTTCACCGTCCTTTCCCTCCCCTTATGCAATCTCCACCTGAGTATCCGCAAATACCCATAGTATCTTCCTCTCCACTACTTCGGTACGACACTCATGCCTCACCGCGTTTGTGAATGTCTTTTAAAGTCTTTTAAGGTTTTAGCATTTTAATTAGCGGCTTAATCCTAACAGTCGGTTCATCCTTGGTGCATCCCTTCAATGAAACCCGACCACTAATCGCAATCCGTTCCCCAAAAATCTCAACGACATCTTGCCTCAAATCTCTTTCATCTCATTATCATTATTCTCATAAGCTCGTGCTCAGCATCTCTCTCATCATCATTGAACAGCAGCACCATCATCAGCATCTTACTCCTAAGCTTTCACTTGGTAACACCATCAGTCATCGTTCTCCTCGATTGTTGCTCCGCAGCATCATCAGCATCACTCTCCTTCGTTGTTTCTTAGCAGCACCGTCAGCAGCATCATCATCACCATGCTTCCGCTCGCCTTATCAGGTATTTCTTGTTGCCATCTCGAACACCATCTTTTTATTCTCAATTCCTCTATTAATTCTCTCTCTTTTCATTATTTATCGTTTTCACACTTTCATTCGCATCGCGTTTTATCTCTTTCTCAATCATTTCTTATAACCTTCTCTTTAGTCTTAATTCATCTTTGATCTCTTACTTAATTATTTCTCATATCTCTTGTTCGCATCTCATTCCTCTTTTCAATCTTATCTCATTACTTTCACGGTTGCATTGTTATTGTTTCGCTAATCAAACAATTTCTATATAGAATAAAGTATGCACAACAGATAAACATTTAGTAATGCATAACAGATAAACATGTAGTATGCAAACAAAACAGGTAAGCATCTAGCACAAATATCTGTATCGCCTAGTTCGCAGTACTTTCACAATCCATCTAGTCGGATTGCGAGCAACCACGTTACGGGATCACAACACTCTCACTCACCTCGATGACAAAACATCCGAAAGCTTCCAAGATTTCCCGTCTCTATTCTTGCCACGTTTCCTTCGCGTCCAACACCCGAACTAGAACATTTTTCCCCGTGCGTTAGAAACGATTTACGTGAATTCATAATTTTCGTTTTGAAAACACATTAAGACAATTCTGTTTTTAAAAGCACGTTGCCAATATCCAAAGGTTTTAAATCCAAATCAAATTTCTAATAAAAAGGTTTTCAAGAAAACTTTGAAATAATCTCTTTATCAAAATAAAATCCATTTCTCTTAATTTAAAACACTTTGGTTGAAAATCATTTTCTTTAAACATTGAATGAAATGTTTAGGAAAACAACTCTTTGAAAATCTTCTTAAATCAAATACAAGAATTCAAGAAGGTAAAACTTCAAAACCAATCAAATTAATTTATTAAATTTCTAAACTTCACAACATCATCAAACATGAATCAAGGAATATCAATTAAGAATTTCAAATTAATTTAAGTTGTTTAAATCATTTTTTTTTATAAAACATTTTTCACACATAACTCTCACAAACAGAATTCAAAACATTCAATAATAAAGAACAATCACATACCAATTTCAAAGCATTCACAAACACACACAATGCAAGTCACATTTTTAATCATTTAAAATCATTAATTAAATTATAATCTTAACAAATTAATTCAATTGCTCTTAAGAAAATAATTTAGAATTTATCTTTTAATTAATTTAACAAAACCGAATCTCACACACATGGTAAACAATTTTCCAATTACAAATAAATTTTAAAACCAAAAATATTTTCACATAATCAAATCAACTTATTTATTTCTAAAATCAAAACGATAAAAGTAAACACACATCACTTTCATTCAAACACATAGCATTATGCATCATGCATCTAGGAATATAGCTATTATCATGGTCATTTTATGAAAATAATTTTCCTACCATTTAAACATATATTGGCCGAATTATGCACATACAGTTTTTGCAAAGATTTAATGCACAAATACAAACATACAATCATGAAATCATTTTCATTTATTTTAACTAAAAACCGAGGGCACTTTTAGAAGAACATTAACAATTTTTAATTTATTTCATAACTTAAATCAAAACAATAATAAACTACTCAAAAAAATTCATTTTATTTTCTTTTAAATCCAATTACTTCATGCATGTACTTTTAGAATTCTTAAATTTACTTAACCTCATCATGCATGTAACCTAAATAAGGGACAAACATAGATCCCTACCTAATCCTAGGATGACCGAATGTCAACATGCAAAAAGGCAAGGTCTTCATTCATTTTCCAACACACACAAATTCTCATAACTCACAACCAAGGCATGCAAATCTTTAAGGCACCTTTCAAAGCAACAACTACATCATTCATTCACATAATCATGCATCAACAAAATCTTTTTCAAACATAAACTCAAGTTCATCATTTTCTCAAAACGAAAATAAAGATTTAATTTTTAACTTCATGAAAACAACATGCATGTGTTTAAAATCACTAGATCTAGTCTTAACACACACATGCATAAATTTTTCACAAAGTAAAAACATGGATTTCATTTTTTTCTAAACATGGTCGAATGGCCCTTTTCACAAAAGAAAACATGCACAAAATCAAACACTTAATTAAATCATGCTTGTAATTGAAAAATCATTTTAAAAGCTTGTTTCTTTAAATTTCCCTTTAAAACCGAATCATAAAAAAAAAAAGAAAACACAATCTTTACTCTTGAAAAATAACATGCAAATCAAGGATCTAAACATTTTTCATTCCTCAAACAAAGATAATCACATACACATACTTAGATCAAATAAGGACATCCTTAAACCAACATGTAAGACTAAAGACTTAAATCTTTTTACAATTTAAGTTTAGATCGTATTTTTATTCATCAAATAATCATGGAAACACACATAGATCAAGATCTAACAAAAGATTTAACATGCAAAAACCAAAAATTTCACTTTATTAATAAACAAACCTAGATCATGGATTTATTTATCAAATCATCACATAAACACATATAGATCACGGTTTAGAGCAAGAAAAATAGACATGCAAGGAAGTTTATTTTAGTTTTCACAAAATCTCAAACAAAGCTTTAGATCTTTTAAGTTTTAGTTAGAAAAACATTAGATTTAACAAGAAAACCTTAACCAAACATTAAACATAAAGTCTAACATATTACAAATTATTTTAGGTCCTTAAAGTTCAAGATCAAAGAATAATAACACATAAAATCATCTTTCAACTTATAAAAATTAACATGCAAAGAAGAAAAAGAAAGATCCATAAACTAGAAAGGAAAAATCTACACTATTACAAGTCTTCCTTTTAATCTTCAAGTCCTACCATGAAAAGGGTTGATCTTCTAGCTCTTCCTACACTTAGATCTTCAAGAGAGACTCCTAGGTTTGGACTTGAACTCCTCCTTCTTCCTCTCCAACCTCACGGCCTCTTCTCCCTCTCTCTCTCTCTCTATCTATTTCTTTTTCTTTCTCTAAGAGTTGAATGAGTCTCTTAGAGAGGTGTTTAGTGTTTGGAAGTGAAAGTGAAGAAATGAGAAATGAATGAGGTGAATGAACTAAGGCCACTCTAATTTATAGGCAAATTCATTTTCCCTCTTGTGCCCTTGAGGGTTGGTTCGGTCATGAGCAAATGAAAAGGGTAGTTTTGGACTTCCAAATATTTGCATGGGTGGAGATTATCATATGCAAGGGGACAAGGTAAGATAGCCTAGGTTTTTAGAGGTCACTTTAGGCTTAAGTACTAGTTAGCTTTTAGTTAGGATTTGGTTACTTGGTTAGGTTTGGTTCTAACTAGGTTTCCTCATGGTTATGGCTTTAACTTACTCACTAAGCTTCTAGGAAACTAGTCCTAGCTTATACATGCATACACATACACGTGCAACACACATACATACATGTACACAAACCGTATCATACACACACATATACATACAATTCACATTTTATTTCTTAATCTTATTTACTCAAAATCATCAATTCACACCATAATGCCATTAATTCTAACAATCACATTCACACAATCATACATTAAATATACACATTAAATCAAGCATATATCACATAAAAATTTCAAGCCAAATCAATGAATTTATTTTCTTAAAAACATAATTCCCCCAAAATTCGTATTTCATAACTCTGAAAATAACTTTTTTATAAATCAACCCAGAAAGTTCCAAAAATTACATTTTCAAAATCTACGTTTCAAGACGATCGTTTTGATATAAAGATCATAAAAATCCGAGTTACGGTTAAAAAGTTACGAATTTTCCAAGTTAACAACTCAAAAACTTCATTTCAAATAAAATCATCTTTTTAGTAAAATCACAACTTAATTCTTTTAAATCAAATAAACAAAATCATTCACTTCTCTTCTATGAAAACATTTTGATTTATAAAAATCCTTGAAAATCATCACTTTACTTCTCTCTCACGTAAAATACTTTTCTGAAAATCTCTTATATCACAAAACTTCGAGGTTTATTTCGACAAAATCGTTTACGCACGTATGGAAAAAATGCGGGGTGTTACACCTGATGTGCTAATTTTTCGTTGCATTCAAAATTCACATATTAATTTTTTTTTGTCCACCCGATTCCCTATGTACTACCTAGGTACATCCGTATCCCAACCGGTCGCGTGCCTGGCTATGGCAGGTGAGTCTCCCAACTTGAATTTTCTGCATTCACAAGGGCTCGAGCTCGAGATCTTGCTTAAGCGAGACCGAGCCGCTTACCACTCTTCCCAATTCATGTTGGTAAAATTCACATATTAATTTACCACATTTGTTTCAATATATTTCTCTTTTTTGATTTTGAGACACGTGTTATTTATTTTAACTATCATTCATAGTTTGTCTAAGATGCTTCTAATTAACCTTTATTAAAATTTGCAGGTTATTTTAACTATCATTCATAGTTTGTCTGAGATGCTTCTAATTAACGTGCAAATTTTAATAAAGGTTAATTTAGTTTCATAATAATACTTATTATTATGAAACTAAATTTTAATAAAGGTTAATTCATAGTTTAACCTTTATTAATAAAGGTTAATTTATTACCAAATTTTTACCAAATTAGTTTCATAATAAGTATTATTATGAAACTAAATTCCTCTCATGATACCTCTTTACTAAACTAGAAGCATCTTAGACAAACTATGAATGATACCTCCACTATTAGTCCATCTTGGACGTCCATCCAATACACCAGTGTGTTCCCGGAACACTACCATACGTTCCCAGAACGATGGCAAACCATACTTGGATATACAAGCATCACTCCCAGAGTGTGCATCACGTTCCCAGAACGCATAGCAAACCATACTTGGAAAAAATAAACATCACTCCCAGAGTGTGTATCACATTCCCAGAATGTATAAAAACCATGTCCCAGACACTGGCCACATTCCCAGAATGTGTCATCAAGTAGATTGCATACCAATGTGTTCCCAGAACACATCAAAGAAACCAGGTCCCAGACACTGGCCACATTCCCAGAATATGTCATCAAGTAGGTTACAAATTTGGTACTCCCGGAGTACCCTGCTCATATTCCCAGAATATGATAATCGTTTCCTACCAACCCATCTTTCATTTTCTATGCATGAATGCACAATCATTAAGGTTGGTTTTTATCTTTAATTTAATTATTGTGATTTAGAGATATCTCAATTTCTCCTTTGAATGATTAATTTGAGGTATAACCTTTGGCACCAAAATTCATCCATGAATTTACTTAAAAACATGCTATTAAACTTGGATTGGGAAATCTCAACCAATGGTATCAAATTTTTCATTTAAAAGACTCAACTTTTATTTTTCAGTTTCAGGTACTAACCGGTTACATTCTCAGGCTAACCGGTTAGAATTACAGACCTGAACTTACTAACCATTGCAATTCAGAAAACCCTTTTTCTTGAATTCTCTACCCAATCCATAAACAAGCTTTCAGCATTGTCATATACCTCAAATTCCACTGATCTCATCATTCAAAAGTCTAAATCACAACTCATTCCCATTGGAGCATAATTTCCACTTGAAATTATCTCATAACATTAAGGCATTAACTCCTCCATTACAATCTGAAACAAACCGTATTTACTGACATGTTTTCAGATTGATTCCAAGTGAAATTAGAGTATAGACTTGAGTAAAAATGGTAAGAATACAGAGCCAATTTCAGAAATTCATTTTCTTTGAAAATTTACAGTATCTAACCGTTTACAAATATCGAATAACCGGTTAGATTATGCAGTCTGTACACTGAAAAATGAGGTTTTGCATACCATTCTTTTCAATACTCAAATCTAACCAATTTCAACAATCAATAGAGTTCATATACCTTAATACTAGTATGTTCAGCCACAGAAACATATCTATCTTGCATGCATTAAATTTAGATACTCAAATTGCATATAATTCCACATAAACACAATTTGATATCACCAATATCATAATAAACCCTTAAATTATGATTCAATCATTAGAATAGCTTGCATGCAGGTTATTAAACTTGCTCAAAATAAATTGAGACACGAAAATGGCCTCGAAGCCTTTTAACCCTAAACACATAATGCCCTTTTGAGTCTTTGTTGACTCAAATCCTAAAACACTTGATTTTAGTCTCAATCTAGTATAAGGTAAACTTCTCTCATCATACCTTAGGATAGTGTTTGATGAGTCAATACACTGAGATTGAAGAAAAATCCACAGATTCCACAAGAATCCTCAGTTCTACCCTTAGCCACGATTTTCAGCAACAGGGTTCAAACACCAGGGATTTTGACATAGAGATTGACCAAAGAAATTAGGGAAAACAATTAGGATTTGCTCAAGGTAACATGCACTAGAAAATCAAAGTGGTTTGAGATTCAAAGAGTGCTTGAGCTTACCTAAATTGAAGCTCAAAGATAGCTCCACGAACACAGAGACAGTGTTGGCAGCTTCAACTTCTTAGATAGATTCCTCCTCACACAAGAACTCTCAGCTCACAAATCTTATATCAATGAAAAGCCCTTGATTCAAGCTTTCCAGTAGTGTATCACTCAAACCCTAACTCACCTGCATGAAGAAGAATTTAGCCAAACGAATCAGAAACCCTAATCAAGCCTCTCAACCCAAATTCAGAGAAATCAACCCCAATTTCTTCAACAACCCAGCCTTTTATAGAGGAATTAGAGTGACATGCATACCGACGCGTGTTCTCCATTAATCTGAGGCTGGTTTCGTGGCGATTCCATGGATTAATCAAGTGATTACTCATCAAAACGCACTAACCCAGTTTCTGGGTTCATCGTGTAACCGGTTACAGAGCCCTTCTAACCGGTTACATACTGATAAAATTCAAAAATTAATAATTTAATTACTCTTTCTTCAAAAACCTTTTTAATATTGCAATTAGGTCCCAACCCAAGGACTAAATTCCAATATTCACATTTTTGTACAAAATAACCATATAAAAATATATCTCATATTTTTATATATAAAAACACATAATGTACAAAAACTAAAACCTTCAAAACTAATATAAATCAATTATAAAATAATTGTTATAATTAATTTCTCGGTTATTTGGGAGACGAAAATTAGGGGTGTTACATACACTACCACTGGTTCTTATTATAGAGCATACTTAAACGAATTACACATGCTAAGAAGTAGTTAGTTTTATAAAGTTTATGAGAAAATTTGTAACATTTCAATTTTACCCTCTTAGCTGTTTTTGGAAAATTCAGACTCATTAATAAACAACAAAAATACGTAGATTGTCAAATGATTTATTAAGGTCAAAATAGAGAAAAATCAATAATTGATGGATTGGAAATATAAAATTACCTATAATTAGAGCCAGGAAACCATCTAGAATGTGACCTATAGTAAGGACCGCCAGGAGTAATAAGCAAATAAAATTCACAAGAACTTATGTATTTCTTTATCACATAGACTTTTTATCGAGCAATGTGAGAATATTTTGGAAGTTGTGATATTCTTACAATCTGTGTTGTTAAAGAAATAACCATCATCTGCTCTATACCTGCCAACTTCTGAACCGCATATTGAGTATAAGATTATTATTTACAATTAAATAATTCACCATTATCCATTCTAGCTTATTTCTTTGTAATATTACAACCAACTTATAGCTTTACACGTTATGCACCAAACCTGCAACTTATTCACGATAGGGGATTTACTGCGCGTCCAAATATAACAACAAAATACACAGCTCTTTTATTTACTTTATTTCATATTTTTAATTTTTTTAAAAAAATATATTATTTTTTTACTAATAAAAATTTATTCTTTTTTAATATTTTGGACTCGATATTTTTATTAAACAATAAATTATTAAAAATTTAAAGAGGTGTATTTTAAAAGTTTCGAATTAAACTATTTAGTTTCGATTTTAAAAGATCTAAAAGAAATTTTGCTTTAAACAAATACGGGATGGTCAGGGAAAATAGAAATTATGAAATATAAATTAATTTTTAGAACTAACTTTATAATTATTCAGTATAATTTTTGTTTTTGCTTTCGATAAATTTTTTTATGTTAATTACTTATTTATTCTATGTAGTTACTTAATGTTGTTGGTAGCATTAAAATATAATAAGTACTATATATTATTTTATGGAACAACTTGCACAAATTTTTTATGTTATGAAATTGTTAATGTTTTGTAATTTTTGGAAAAATAACAAAAAATTAACCTCTTTAAAAATTGTTTATGCATCTTTTAAAAATATTTTGCTTTTTGTTTAATTTTTCTGTAATATAAAATAGAAGATGTTTCTGAATATTTCATACAAATATTCTTCAGTGATTATAAGAAAAATGAACTTTTTACTATTTTTTAGTGATATTATATAAATTTTATTGATTTGTTTAAATAAAAATTTTCAATTAGTCGAGGTTCCATTTCTAATTGAATGGACTATTTTATTCAAGTGGATCATCGACCCGAGTATTCAGGTTTGGATCGTCTTGCAAGATTTTCCTCATTTGTCTTGAGTTGACTATCCATATTTTAATCGACTTGCTTAATTGTATTTGCCTTTAATATTTAAATCGAATAACTAATCTTAATTGAGAATTCCAAGTTGATCCCTTTGCAAAGCATGTTCATAATTCTGCTGATAAGAAAAATAATAAAGTTTAATAAACCAATTTTGTTTTGGAACTAATATATAAGGAATATTATGTGACTGTGCTTTATATTTATATTGCTATCAAGAATTAACAAGAAAATCTAAAAAACAATTTGAAGGTATAGTAATTTAAGAAAAGATTTAAAACACCCATAATTTTTAAGAACAATTACAAAATTATTGAAATTTTATAGAAGTAGGTTTTTAAGTGTTTATGAAAAATAAATCAAATTTTCTAAGCTTATGCATTTGTTAGAGTTGTTTAAATATTTTTTATTTTTTCAAACAATAACGAAAGTTTTCTAAATTTTAAAAAATCTTTAATAGCTTCTTTAGACAGATTACCATCTATTTGTTATTTTTAACTACAAAGTATCAATTGCCTCAATTTTTTTAAAAAAAAAGAAAAATACATATTTATAAGAACACTATTTAAATTTTTACTTATTAAGGTTATATTGAATATATTTTATTATTTCACGTATATGTAATGATCTTTATGAATGTACCGTGATTCAACAATTGAATTAAATTTAACTTTGTCTACAAATTTTATATACTATTGATTGTTGTATGACTCCTTCGCATTTAATTTCCTATCTAAATGGCTAATATAAATTTAGGTCTGCCATTTCCCATCCAATGTTTTCTTGGATTAAAACATAACGCTTAAGATAAAGTACTCTCTTAATTAGTTATAAACGTACAAAATATATTTTTACTGGATCATTTATCATCACACTTAATTTGAAACTACTTCCAGGTTTTGATCTTATAAGAAATTTTTTTACTGGCTAACCATTTTCCATTCCATAGTCGTGTTTTTTCAACCACATAATAGATTCATTCCAAAATACTACTTAAGTATTTAATCAAATATTTAAATAAAGTTTGCATATGGTACTTTATCACCCAAGTGAAATCTTCTTCCCCTTTTTACTTCTCAAATCCAGATGTTATCCCTGTTGATATGTTCTTTTCCATGATAAACTGAATTTCCCTAAAATTGAAAACAATAAACAACGTTATTTGTTTGATTACTTGGCATGGTTTTAGTTATAACCATGTAAATCACACGTTTTTAGTATTAATTACCTGTATTTAAGAGGATCTCAATCTACCTCTTGTTATTCTCTTGCTATCCTCCTCGACTGCTAAACTGTCTTTTTCCTCCTCTTTCTTGATTTTTGGCTCCTTTTCCCGGCGTCCAATATATATGTTAAGACATATGAAAGATATTATGAAAGTACACCTGTTTTTACTTTTATGAATGTGCAAGTAATCGCTTTATACTACTCTTATAATGATAAATATTTCTATAACTGTATATTAGAATAAATATCGGTTACTGATTATTTGTCTTTATTAGTTTATATTATTGCTTGGACTAATTTTGTTGTTGTATATTTTCTCACCAAACTGCATATACATGATCCGTTGTTTGCTTTGTTGTTGAGATAACACAAATGGTATTCTTTTTGGGTTTCTGTTCAGTTTTCAATTCACTGTCTTCATCCTCCATCAATGTTGGTTGTATGTCTCGCACTTTCGCTACGGCTCCTGGGAATTGTTTAGCAAAATTAAGTAAATCCATCCTGTTCCTTTCCCTGTAAAATGAAACATTTTAATATTTTATAGATATAGCAAACAATTATCGAACCACTTTTGGCCAAATTGAAACCAGTTGGAATATGTTTTAACTTTTTAAAAAATCAACTTTTTGAATGTTCCCTACGAATAATTGCTTTCCTTATCAGTAATTATTGATCAATGTTGAATTATTTAATTCCAGTTATTACATTGGTTATATTATAGCTGTCAAATATAATAGCATTACGCCTCTAATGTTGGAGATTTTACCTTTCCGCATCTGACGTTATATCTTCACGTTGTTTTCTCTTGTCCCCTTTCGTTTTCTCCTCTACCTATGTTCAATATACGAATCAAATAGACATATTTGGTATTTTAATCCATATAGAGCTAGAAAAGCTATACAATGTAATAATCTAATTAACTTTTGTACACTAATTTTCGATTTAAAATCATGCTTCATCTTAAGCCTTCCCAAAATCTTTTTGAGCAATCTAATATCCTTTGATTTTTTTCACAGACGGTAAACATTAATGAAGTACTTACTCTGTCTGATTGCTTCACATCGCTTCGCGATTGTTTTGATTCTTCCCCATTTTTTGGGCGTTTCTTGTATTCTTTTTCTGCCGAAGAAGAACCTTTTCCATCATTCTGATACGTCATTTCTCTGCCACGTACTTTCGCTACAACTTATGGATATTGGTTTGCATATTCAATCAGACACAATCTGTTTTTTTCCCTACATTAAATTCGCTCTTATATAATTAGATAACTTAATAAAAAATTATCCATGCAGGACTCAATAAATTCATAATCTTAATGTCAATAATTATTGAATTCTTAACTGCTATTATGCATGTATTTAGTTTTGTTTGTTGGAACCATAGGAATTAATTTCAACCGAAAAGGAATAGATTTTGACATATTATCAAAAATCTTAATTCCCGCTACAGACCTTTTACATCAAAATTCATACCAATCAGAGGATTGGTATGAATTTTTTACAAAAGCTATTTTTTTTTGTTATTAGTATTATGCCTTAGGTGAATCTGGTTATTAGTATTATGCCTTACGTTACTATTTTTTTGGTTATTAGTATTATGCCTTAGCTGTGTGTTTTTCCTGTTCACCAAAAAAAACATGGTTATATGATGACAGATCATCCTGCAATTCAAGTTCAACTAAAATTGTAGTTATCTAGCTTCTTTGTCACATGAACTCTCACTAATGACTGATCATATTTGATTGATATTAGACTTATATCTAATTAACCTCTTATTATATGTAAAAACAAGGAAAAAAGAAAAGATTAGTTGTTGTGGGTGCTAATAATTAATTTCCAATTCACAACTGAGCTTATTGAGTCCCTTAATCCACAAGAGTCATTGCTACTTGAAAGAGAGGCCAAAGAAGAGGCCAGGAAATCTCAGTCAGAGGCTGAAGTTAGAAATAAGTAGCTGCTTAAAAAAGTTGAGGATTCTGACCGCAAATTGGAACAACTCCAAGAATTGGTTCATATAAAGCATGAGGGGTAAAAGATACATTATTATGTCAGGATGAATGAATGAATTTCAGATTCTGATGAGTCATGACGTTGTAAATGTATCAAATTTCATATATAACTTAGTAATTTGCTATTTGTATACCCCAACCCAACAATCCATTTAATAATTACTCCTATTTTAGTTTGTCTTTCAACTGTTCCCAACCATTCTCTTGAATCTGTTCTTCAAAGTCATAATTCTATAATTGATTCAGATATAGTTATTAGTATTATGCCTTAAGTTAGATATTGTACCTTTCCTGTTCTAACCGTTTCTCTTCTTTTTCGTTGTCTTCGTGCGAAACATTTCTAATTCCATCCTGCATTTCATGTAGTAACCATTGGGCCATGTTATGAATCGTTAGTTAAGTATATATAAAAATGAAATAAGATTTAATATATTGTATTTTAAGATACCTAATCACTCTTACAATGATGGTTTAATTTACACAAGCTTTCAATTGCAACAGTCTAATCCAATGTTTATTTTTTTCAAACTAACAAGTTAACTCGACAACTTACCTCATGTGCTTGCTTCAGATCTCTCTTTGAAATATTTGACTTTCCCATTATCTTCTTAGGTCTTCTATCTTCTGTATGCCACCTCCCTTCTGCTTTATACTTTTAACTGGATATTGCACTCCGTGTCTGCAATGATGTAGATAATTTGTTGTCGACCCTAATTGATATTCTTAATGCTCAACCAATTTTCTTCTCCCCAGTTTTTACTAAACAATGACAACTGAACCTCTGCACGTGGATTATAACCAAGATAATAGAACGTCGAAGCAGTCCAGTATGTATTGATCTCCACCAAACACAGTGTGACTAATATTTGACCAGGGTTGGACGCCGCATATGGAATTTCCAAAAAGGGTATGATACTTGAAAACCCTAATTCCTTTAACCCTATGTTCAGGACTACTTCTGTGTGGTGTATGCCGTGTTTTGTGCTTTACTGAACTAAAAAAAATGGGCCAATTGCTTCCTATGTTTTTATTGGGTTTGGGCCCTGTCTTCTATATTTGAACTAAGCACTCTTTTCTTTTTTATTATTTCTTTTGGTCCTATTTCTAAGTTACATTATAAAATGATTTTATATTCTTTTTTATAAGTCACGTTGTATTTACTAGGAGATATTTATTTTTATTTTCTTCTATTTTCTCTTTCTCCATTGATGTGAAATAATACAATGTGAAATTCACATTGTAACATAACAAGTTAAAATTGTAATATTGAGCAATTTTTTAAAGTTTCAAGAAAGTTAATTACCCTTCTTGATCTATGTGATATAGCTAAATTAATCCGATAAATTGTAGTAGATGAAATATTTTATTACCCTTTGTTTTCATTTTTTTTATTTTATTAACAATTTCAAAAGTTTAATAAAATATTTTCTTTATGTTTTATTTATTTAAGTGGTTGAAAAAAATACTCATTATCATCCTATCTATGAAATATTTTTATCGTATCTTGTTTTATATTCTTAAATTTTTATGGTCATATTTACAGTTTTAACAAACTTAACTAAATATTTTTCTAATGTCGATATATTTTTATAATGGGATATATCTTTTGACCTATGAATATTTTTTTTTAACCAAAATACACATTCAAAAAAAAATATTTTTTTAAAAAAATTTAAAAATAATTTATTCTAACATTATAATTTTACCATCTAAACTTTTCTAAAAATTCCAAATTATTAATGAATAACAAGAACATATAGATAGCCAAAACATTTATTTAGTATAAAAAAAACGCAATAAATGATAAGTTGGAAATACTGTATAAAGTTATTTATATTTAGGACAAAAAAACCATATAGAATACTCCCTCAGTTCCTAAATATAAAGCCTCTTTGGGGGATTTCACGTCCATTAAGAAATTGGAATAATTTATTTAATTGTATTGAAAATGTTAACTTTTGTTATGTAATTTCAAAATTATCCCTGTTAATATTATTTGAAATCTAAAAAGTGTTAAATAAATAGGGGTTTTTGTGTAACACCCCTAATTTGCGTCTCCCGAACAATAGGAAATTAATAATAAAAAAGTTTTATTATTAATTTATAGAATTTTTTTCAAGTTTATGTTTTGTATTTAATTAGCCTTAAATATAAAAATAAGTGGAAATATTTTTATATGGCAAATAAATGCAAAATATAAGAAAATTGCATTTTGGTCCCTGGATGAGGACTAAAAAGCAATATTAGAATAGTTCTTGGAGGGAAAGATTTAAAAATATTAATTTTTAAATTTTGAACTAATCTAACCGGTTAGTAATGCCCTGTAACCGGTTAGACGATGAATTCAGAAACTGGTTTAGTGGAATTTGATGAGTAATCGCTTGAATTACCCAAAATTCGCCACGATTACTGCACAAGATTAGTGGTAATACACGCGTCAACATGCATGCCCTTTCAATTTGTCTATAAAAGGCCGAATTTCTGATGAATTAAGGGTTGTTCATCTGAATTGTTGGTGGAAAGGTTGATTTAGGGTTTTAGATTCGTGGAGGCAAATTCTCTTTCGTTCCTGAGTTTTGTTGAGCGATTGATACACATTCACAAAGCTCACATCAAGGGCTTTGTGTTGATGCCAAATTTGTGAGTTAAGAGTGAGTGTGGAAAGAGGAATCAAGCTTGGAAGCCAAGAGATTGAGTCTGAGCTCTGTGCTGTTCTGATTCTGGAAGCTGATTTCCAGACTCGATTTTGGTAAGCTTAGTTGACCTTTAAGTCTCAAACTTCTTTGATTCTCTAGTGTATGTACCCTACTTTGAATTCTGATCATTTTCCCTAATTTCTTTGGCCAATTTCTATGTCAAATTTGGTGGTTTCTGGACCCTGTTGCTGGAAACCGAATCTGAGAGCAGACTTGGGGAAATTGGGGGAATCTGTGGTTTTTCTTCAAAATCCAGTGATAACCTTCATCAAGATCATCTTAGAGGTATGGGAGAAGTCTACACTATACTAGATTTAGACTAAAAATCGAATGATTTAGGATTTGAGTTCACAAAACTCAAAAGGGCATTATGTGTTTTTAAGCACAAAGGCTTGGAGGCAGAAAACTTGCTCACTGTGGTTTTGAGCAACTTTAATTTGATGCATGCAAGCTATATAAATGCTGAATTCTGTGTTTGAGTGCTTAATCTAAGTTTTGTTGTGTTAAATTGTGTTTATGTGAACTTTCATGCAATTTGATACAATAAACTTGATGCATGCAATATGAATGTGTTTCTGGGTGTAAACATGTTTATTTTAAGGCATATGAACTTTGTGCATAATCAAATTTGGTTAGATTTGAGAAAGGAAGAAATTGAGTTGTTAAAACTCTTGTTTTAATGGTCTGACTGCATAATCTAACCGGTTACACGATTTTCGTAACCGGTTAGACACTGCTGATTTTCAAAGAAAATGAGTTTATTGAACAGTCCTGAAATCTTAATGGTTTCTGCTCAAATTTAAGCTTTAATTTCATTATACATGATCTGAACTTGAGTTGTCAAAGTTCTGATTTGAAACATCAAATTCAATGCCTTAAGTTAATGAAATAATTTCAAGAGGAAATTATGTTCATTGGAAAAGGAAATGTGATTTGGACTTTTGAATGTTGAAACAATGGTTTTTGAGGTATAAAACAATGTTAAATGTGTTTTGGATTGGGTATAGAATTCAAGAAAAAGGGTTTTTCTGGATTGCAATGGTAAACAGTTCAGGTCTGTAATTCTAACCGGTTAGCCTGAAAATGTAACCGGTTAGTACCTGAATCTGAAAAATAAAAAGTTAAGTTTTTGAATACCATTGACTTTGTTTTACCCAATTTAAGTTAGAAAGGCATGTTTTGAGAAAAATTCAAAGGGGAATTTTTATGTCAAATGTTATACCTCAAATAAATCATTCAAAAGTAGAAATTGGAATATTCTAAATCACATTAATTAATGTAAAGATAAAATCCAACCCCAATGTTTGTGCATACATGTAGACTGGAAGTCTGGTTGGTAGGAACGTTTATCATATTCTGGGAATATGAGGAGGGTACTCCGGGAGTACCAAATGATAACCTACTTGATGACACATTATAGATATGTGGCCAGTGTCCGGGACTTGGTTTTTATGCGTTCTGGGAACGTGGTGCACACTCCGGGAGTGATGTTTTTTATCCAAGTATGGTTCGGCATTATGTTCTGGGAACTAATGTCGGTGTTCTGGGAACACAAGGGTGTACTGGATGGACGTCCAAGATGGACATTTAGAGGCCTCAGTTGTGGATAGAAAATCATACCTCATGCCACCTACATTATAAGAGTTATAATGTTGAAAAATTGGTGTGCTCATATGTATTTGCATTATGATCTGTCCATGATATATTTGTGATTGTAATTTTAGTCTTTATCAATTATGTATATGTGTATACTTACTCCCTTTGCCCTGGTTAGGTGATGGCCAGATACCTAGCCTGCATCGAGATACGCCCTATCCCTAGCGGTATATGGACGTATGAGGAGCACCGTGCCACTTTTGAGGGGGAGGTTGAGATCACTCTCTACCACCCTAATCCTCTGGTGCGTGTGCGACCTCGTCGATTTAGGATCCCATTAGTCTATACTATGCATGTTCCACCTTTTTATACTTATAGAGGACCACCCCCGGCTCGACCTATGCGTCGTTTTCATAGTTTTAGATTTAGAGCTGCCACTCGTTCCCATCCTTCATCCCATAGAGTTGTCACTGAGGAGACTCCTTCTCCTGGTCCGACTGAGTATGATAGGACTGCTTCTGCGGATCCTAGACCCAGTGGTGGGGTCTCTACACCGTCGGGCGAGGTCGAGGAGGATGAGAGCGAGGAGGAGGTGCATGTTGAGCCGACTGTTTCTGCTAGAGGTGGACCCGCTGGTTCATAGGAACCTGCATAGCATAGGTGTTTTGTATCCTAGATCCTAGGGATAGAGCTGTGGAGGATCTGAGGAGCTGCTGAGGACATGGAAGACTTGCTCTGGGACTTCTGCTTTTGGACTTTGTTATATATTGTATATATTGAGAGGTCTTAGAGTGGGCTTTTATTTTAGTGCAGCTGGTCTGTATATGTCTTATCAAAACTTGCTATCTCGACTTTTTATCACTTGCTACTATACTGATGGGGTTTTATTTGATGGTATGATCTATATATATATATATATATATATATATATATATATATGATGTTTATTTTCCTCAGCAGTGCCCCATAAGTACTATTTTTCTTCCGCGAACTCTGATTTCAGTTTATAAAGAATTTGCGAAACGTATACATTTTATATATGCAAATTCCACTCGAGAGGCAAATAGTGTATTCAACTGATAAATACTAGTAATATTTTTCTTAATCAAGAAAATGCGTTCTCGAGAATTTTTCTCAATTTAAGATAGTACTATGCCGAATTCATGTAACGGTTTATGTCGAAAAGAGGTTTTTGATTGAGCAAGTAATAATATTAAAAAAGGAAAAATTTTCTAGTCCTAATTTTGATAGCAAGTAGTAAACTATTTGGAAATATTAATTATTTTCAAGTCAAAAAGAGAGCGTCACATTTTGTGGAAAAAATAATTAATGATCATTGAAAATTGTTATGAGACTTTATAAATAGGGACAAAATAAAAGTGTCAAGAGAGTTTTATACTTAGGAAAAAAAACCTTATAGAATACTCCCTCCAATCCAATTTGTATTCTTTTCCCATACCTTAACTTTTCAAACACCGTTTCCAATCCTTTGAATTCTTCAACTGATACTCTGAACAAATTAATTTATTTTTATTGCATTTATTATTCCCACGCAATATACGTACAGTATTTACAGTTTTCCTTTGTGATATTATCTTATATATTATTATTTCTATTACTACTCCTTTTGGTCCCATATATAGGTCACATTCTGGGAATTTTTTTGTTCCTAATTATTAGTCACTTTATATTTTCTATTTATCAATTATTTATTTTTCCTTACTTTGTTATTATTAAATGCGTTGGCTATTTATTTATTTTTTGTTGTTCATTACTGACTGTGAATTTTTCCAGAAAATTTAAAGGTGTAAAATTGTATTGTTAAAATATATTCTCGTAGAATTCATAAAACTAACCAATTTCCTTGGAATGTTTAATTTGATAAGTATGACCTATAATAAGGACCGGATGAATTATAACTCTCAGTTTTAAATTTTGCACTCATTTTAAATGAATGTCGTTTATACTTCCGATTTAATTTGCACCGGGTGAGGTAATTAGTTATTAATTTTATCTTTTTAGCATCTTCTTATTATAAAATATCTTCACATTAAGAGATTTTTCATCTTTTAATTTTTTTTTTATTTTATTGTAACCGTTTATTTGTTGAATGTTTCATAAATCTGTTCAGTTCCGTAGACCGTAGTAAAGTTGATTGGTAACCAACTCATACACATTATCACAATTCTTTCAAATTTTAATTATACTATCTTGAAATTTGAAAAGTCGCACAAACTCAAATATAATCTGATTTTCATCCCTATCTATTCTCTTTCTATTTGTTCTTCCAATAAATACATATGAGCATTGCTGTGATCTGAATTTTTTATCTTCATTGCACAGTTTAACTCCATCTGTAATTTTTCATTGAAAATGCAGAAATTTACGGTTTTCGATCTGTTCACCTCATATGGTTTGTTCATGATCTTTTTTTTCCTTTGAATTTATCTTCTTAATAATGTGCAAGGTTCTGACTTTTTATTTTTTTTATTGCTTACCTTTGAAGCGTACTGTGAAATTGAGTCTTTCTGTTTCTGAATTTTTGGGCTTTGAAGCATGCAAAACTTGGACTGTTATCGACCCTAAAGGAAACCGAAGTGAAATCCGTATTCAGTTGCTAAGCCCAGGTAAAGAATTGAGCATTACAGAAGGCTTACAAAATCTGTTGCAATTGTACGCCAATGGCTCTTATGTAACCTTCATCTTCTATCCCTTTCGCAACAACACTCTATTGATTCGCGCTTCGTCTGAAGATGACAAAAATTTTACTTATCCTACTCCTTATCGGAAAACAATGTTACCAAAATGTTTATGTGTATCATGCACACAAAAGGAATGTATTTAATTTTTTTTTATAATTTGTGTAATCTCCCATCTTCTTGTTGAAATTTTTTACTTATTTTTTGATATACAGTATAAACCGATTTTAATATTACAGCTTTTAATAGAGAGTATGACTTTTCAACATCAAAAGTACTTACAAAGTATCAATCCGAAAAAGCATTATTGGTAAGATGATTTCTTACTTTCTATTGATATTGTACAATAACCTGTTAAATTATTTTTCAACTTAGTTACCCACGCTGATGTTATTGTCAAATTTATGTGAATACATAGCCTCTTTCTTCAAACTTTGTTTCTGAAACACTGCCTGGTAGGCACACGAATTATGAAATTGTTGATGAAGAAGGTCAATCGTACAATTGTAAAGTAATTAGGTGTTGCGGAAGTAAAAATGAAGCGTATATTTCAAAGGGGTGGCGTTTCTTTTGCAGCCAACATGGGATGAAAGAAGGATTTAAGTTTAAACTTGCCGTAAAGAAGGCACTACCTGGGAAGATTTTTTTCCGTAATTTTTAAATAATATTTTTTTTAATTATGTTATGTTGTTTAGCCTGAAACATATGTTGCATTTCTTAGACTATCTTCTATTTTAAAACTATGATGTTATTTGATGTAACTTGTCGTAAAGAAAGCACTACTGAAGAAGAAGAAGACCCTTTACGCTATTTTCTATTATAAACATATGATTTTATTTGTTGTTTTGTTGTGTTATTTTATAATTTTAATTATGGATACCATTCCTCGGGTTATTGGTTGTTGTTCGTCTCATGACTACTTTTTTAAAAAAAATGAATTATTGTGTAATTTTTGATTCATTTTATTTATCTTTACAAATAGCTATCAATAATTGTGGTATTTTTACCTAATACAATAATTAAATTTGACCTGATTCTCGTGCATTGCACGGGTGCTGCACTAGTTAGAGACAATTCGAAAGTTGCATCCTCAGAATCTATGATGATCTTTTTTTTTTTTTGACTGATGACACATCATGTGTATTCAAGAGTGAGATGTGTTTAACAGTGAGAGAATCACACTCTTGCTGTTTCATATGGTGGTAGTTGCATCTAACCCTATCATGAAGGTTCAACAACCACTCGAAGGCCAACGCCAAATAATATTGAGAGTCTTAACCTCAAGATCCAAAGCGGTGTGCTACCTCTTTCACACAACATATCTTAGATTACAAATGACCTTCTTCACATGGACCTCTATCTGATTTGGATAGAACATCTCACAAATCAACAAATTATCAAAACAAATATTTAATGTATGCATATTTCCTTTGTTAACTATTAGTCATAAAATATAATTTGAAACAACCAATTTTTTAACTTCAATTTGAGACAAAATTTTTTATATTTTTGAGATAATAGTCACATAGGTCATTGAAAGATACTCGTGGAATCAGTTAGGTCCCTAAAAGATTTGTGGAATATCTTAAACTCCCCAAAGATCAATTCGGCGTCACGTTAGTGCCCATCCATTTTTGTCAAGAGAGACCTAGTAGAATCCTACGTGACACATTAAATGCTTTGTTGGCCCTAATGACTTCTTGGACTGTTAAGAAGGTGTCATGTTTAGGTCAACAAAGCATTTAACGTGCCACATAGGATTCCATTAGGTCCCTCATGGGGGGACTAACGTGATGCCAAATTGATCTTTGGGAGGTTTAAGAGATTTCACAAATCTTTCAGACACCTAATTGATTCCAAAATGATATTTGGAGTGTTTAAGAGATTCCACAAATCTTTCAGGGACCTAACTGATTCCATAGGTATCTTTCGGGGACCTATGTGACTATTAACTCTATATTTTTTTACTAATATTTTTGGACGAAGTTTACGCAAGAGATGACTCATTTTTGTAATTTAAAATTGTAAGCTTGAGAGTTTAACAAACATAAAGGTTAATAAACTCTTTATTGTTTGTGTTATTCTTGTTTAATGAATTAAAGAAAATATTTTACTACTGTTATGGACCACATGAATAGGGCCGATATGCTGGATACGGAATCCGGATTAAGGTCCAAGAGGCCTGCCAGACTAGAATTCGGGTACCGGTTTGAGACCCAAGAGGTCCGCTCCACTTGAAACCGGATACGGGAATGGGGCAGAGGAAACCCGCCGAATAGCCATCCGGATACCGGATTGTAGAGCCAAAGAGATCTATTGGGCTTGGAAGCAAATGCCGAATTGAGGCTGAAGATAGGCCCACCTAATCCGGATCCGAATACCGAATCTTGACAGGATTGGGACACACGACTTTGTACCGTTATACCGGTGTGAATCCGGGCACGTGCATGAAAGGATCTGAGGAATCTCATCATCTTCACCTACATAGGATTCACATAGGATTCCCATCCTCTTTATGTCTGCAATCATACAAGAACCGTTGGGAAGAATCTTACCCGCCACATGAAAGCTGTCATCAATATGGACAATGTTGGTATGTGTATAAGATACCTGGTAAGCTAACATGTATGATCTAACTTATCTCACACAAGCACACACACCACCCCCCAAAGCTGAAAACGACAAGAGAGTGTGTATCTTGGTACTCAAGGTGCTCATTTCACGTCTGACATCAAGAGTGGGATTGCTGGACTCTTAGACCGAATTGTCTAAGTACTGTAATCCTACGACAGAACATTGGCGACCACAGTGGGAGCGAGAAACTTATTCCCACCACCATCTGAAGAAGTCCATGGCAAATCGGTCACACGAGGAACGTATTGAACCCAGCCACCATAGTGTGC
Organism: Crotalaria pallida; assembly: GCA_037953625.1. NCBI lineage: Eukaryota > Viridiplantae > Streptophyta > Magnoliopsida > Fabales > Fabaceae > Crotalaria > Crotalaria pallida. The sequence goes on along the minus strand of CM075655.1, from coordinate 81,874,499 downwards.
TGGACGCAACGAAAACGGAGAACAAGCACCTTCTCGTCAGAGGGACCTGAGGGAACGATTGAGTGAAGGAAGGAGAAGAGCAGAACAGGAGCGTTCGAGACAAGAGGAACCTTCTCGACAGGAGCAGGAGAGATCGCGACAGAGGCCCCCCACTAGAGGAGGAAGCCCATCGCATTCTCGACATGAGAGTAAGGGGTCATCCGGCGGATGCTCGCAGAAGAAAGCCAATATGGAAACAGAACTGGCCCGCTTACGTAAGCGACTGGATGAACATGATAAGTTACTGAAGGAATTGAGGAAGGGAACAGCCCAGTCTGGCGTGGTAAAAGGAAATGAGGTGGAACATGTAAGATCCATTGAGAATGTTTTGATAAATGACAAAAGGTTTTGAACAAGCTACAAATGTGTTGATCAAGTTCAAGCTCATCAAGCAACAACAAACATCAAGTGATGAAGAGAGAGCAAGCTCATGAAGACTTAGTGTGGTAGTTTATGTTTTATTGTAATATCTTTCGCCTCTCAAGTCTTTTAGTTTATGAGTTTGGGTAGAGTTAATAGAGGGTAGTGAATCTCTATCAAGGTCATGATTATATCATATTTTGAGTATTCACTTAACCTAAAATCAATAAGTGGCTTAAAGGTTTGAAAGAAAAGGTTTAGTTTTGAGAAAACAAGTTTTTAAGTGTTTTTAATCAGTCTAATCGAGTAATACTCGAGTAGAATTTTTCAGCCTTGCGTACTTACTTGATTAATACTCGAGTAACACGTACAATAACAGTTTTTAAATTAAGCTTTTCAAGGCAAAATCAATTTCTATTGTTTTCTAACTTTTGGGTATTCTATATAAACCTTTTCCCAATTATTGTGATCATCTAGAATCATTTTGATATTCATTTTACAAAGAATCAAGCCACTCTATTCTCTCTCACTTTCATAGATCAAAGCTTTAACTTTTACATTCTTTGATCAAGAATCTTTGAATCTCTTATGTTGATATTTTCATAGCTATTGAAAGAGATTCATAGGTTTGTTATTGTTTTTCATTTGAGTTGTAATCATTGCAAAGAAGGCAAGCTATCTACAACAAAGGAAGTCTTGGTTGTGAATCAAGCAAACAAGCAATTGGAAGTCTTGTTGTGATAACAAGCAAGTGGAAGTCTTGGTGTGAGGCATCATCAAGCAAGTGGAAGACTTTGAAGAATCTCAAAGCAATTGGAAGTCTTGTTGAGGGGAATTGACAAGCAAGAGAAGAGGTTAGATTAGATTCAATAGGGTTACAAGGCAAGGGTGTGGTATCTCTTGTAGGCTATCAAGAAGGGAGTCTTGAGAGGCATTTACTTGTAATTTGAGAACTCTAATTCCTCACAGTGAAGAATCTCTCTTGGTTGAAGAGGGGACTGGATGTAGCTTTCAAGTGGATGAAAGTGAACCAGGATAAATCACTGTGTCGTATCTCTAAACTCTTAACTCTTTACATTCAAGTCATTTCATTGTGTTCTTGGTTGAAAACCTAGAAAAGATTGATTTTCATAATTGATTGAATTGAATCTTAATTGTGCAAATTGATTTGGGGAAAATCATTTTCATAACCTAGGTAATCAATAAGAATATTGATGTTAATCAATTCTGCTTTATATCTGATCATATGTGTTAATTGATTGATTTTCGTATTTGATTGAAAAGTGATTTTTCAGTTTTAACAGTGATTAATTGATTAACTAAAGGTGTTAATCGATTAAATAATAACAAGCTTTCGACATTAATCGATTAACCAGTTTTATTAATCGATTAACTAAGTGTTTTTGAAGTGTTAATCGATTAACAGATTTGTTTAATCGATTAACAGCTGAGAAATTTGCAAAAATCATTTGTTTTAATCGTTTCGATTTGATTCTTTCGAAAATCTTTCAAGGTTTCTCTAACACCTATTCAACCCCCCCTTCTAGGTGTTCTCCTAGTGTTTCCTAGTTATTTCACCCACCGATTGTAGGTTCTTACAATTGGTATCAGAGCTCGGTCGAAAGACACGAGCATAGAGCTTTTTCGTAAAGATCCTTGAGGAAACTACAATGGGTTCTACGAATCCCTTTGGTGGTGAAGGTGCTTCAATTAGCCGCCCTCCTATGTTTGGTGGAGAGGGTTATGCTTATTGGAAAGTTAGGATGAGAATTTTTATAGAAGCCATAGACATGAACATTTGGGAAGCCATTGAAAATGGTCCTCATATTCCCTCAAAAGTAGTAGAAGGTGTATCTCAACTTACCCCCAAAGATAAGTGGACCGATGATGATAAAAGGAAAATTCAATATGATTTAAAAGCAAAGAATATCATCACCTCCGCTCTATCTTATGATGAGTTCTTTAGAGTCTCCCAATGTCATAATGGCAAACAAATGTGGGACACCTTGCAAGTCACACATGAAGGCACTAGTGAAGTTAGGCGTGCTAGATTAAATTCTTTGATGCATGAATATGAATTGTTTCGTATGTTGCCTAATGAATCTATATGTATTATGCAAAAACGTTTTACACATATTATTAATCATCTCATTACTCTTGGAAAAACTTTCATGAATTGTGAACTTGTTAACATAGTTTTAAGATGTCTAAGTAGGGAATGACAACCTAAGGTTACCGCAATTGTTGAATCAAAGGACTTGGACACCATGGACTTAGCCACACTTTTCGGAAAGCTTCAAGAACATGAAATGGAGCTTGGGCGTTTGCATATGCATGAAGAATCGGACAAGAACAAAGAAAGAAAAGGAATCGCTCTTAAAGCTCAAAGGTCATATAAAAAGGAAGAGAGTTCTGATAGTAATGATAATGAAGATTCCGATTCGGACATTGATGAAGAAGAGATGAAACTTCTACTAAGAAATTTTAGCAAGCTTCTAAGGAGAAAAGGAAGGTTGAACAAAGACAAAAGTAAAGAGAAGAATTCCCCACACTACAAGACCAAGACAACAAAAGAAGGAATAGTTTGCCATGAATGTGGAAAGCCCGGTCATCTCAAGTACTCATGCTCTAAGTATCTCAAGAAGAAGGAGAAAGAAAATAAAAATTCAAAATCTAAAAGAGCATACATAGTTTGGAATAGTGATGATGAAGATGACAAGAAAAGCACATCAAATAGTTCTTCGGATGATGAAGAAGCCGCTTGTCTCAACTTGATAGCTCTAGTAGATGAAGAGGAAAGTTCAAATGATGAATCAAGTGAACAAAGCGACGAAAGTGATGTAAGTGAAACTAAATCCGAAATTTCTTCTAAATATGAAATTTTATATAATGCTTATGAAGAAATGCATGAACATCTCAAGAAACTAGCTTCGAAAAATATTGAAAGGAAGAAGCTCATTTTGAAACATCAACAAGAGATTTTAGAACTTCAAAAACAAGTTGATGAGCTTAATCTTGAAAATGAAACTCTTGATCTTATATATGCTAGTTCTTCTTGTGATTGTGCTAGTAGATTGAATAATGTGGTTGATTGTGAAGATTGCAAGTTTCTTAAAGATGAAAATGCTATTTTGAAAAATAAGCTTGCAAGTTTCACAAATGGTGATATTAGATTGCGCACATTGTTAAATTTTCAAAGAGAAAATTCAAACAAGTTTGGTTTGGGTTATACTAATGCTAAGAGTAAGTCTCATAGAAATGTTGTTGATTTTTCTAAAGTTGATTTATCAAATGCACCAACATGTTTCTATTGTGGTACTCATGGACATACTTCAAATGTATGTTATATTAAAGTGCATGGTATACCTAAAGGAAAGTTTGTTTGGGTGAAAAAGGGTGAGAGTCCCTACACTAACAAAAATGGATCCAAAACCATTTGGATACCAAAAAGCAAAGCATGATTGTTTTTGTAGGTGTGATTGAAGAGCAAAAGGACTTTCATGTGTTATTCATTCATTTGCATCTTCAATTGGTATCAAGAGAAAATCCTACAAATTGGTAACATTTAATATTGTTAGATATTGATCATAGTTCTCTCAATTGATATTATTTCTTTAATAAGTTACAATTGGTACTGTTTTTACAATTGGTATTACTTCTTTATAATCTCAATTGGTATCATTATGTGATCATTATTTGATTATCATGCTATTGTTGCTTTTATGATATTTCTTTACCATTGATATCTTACTTTGTTAAGTGATGTGATGACTTTCTATTTTCAATTAGTTTGTTACAATTGGTATTATATTTCATTGTCATATTTTCTTACCAATTGGTATCACATTTCAAAGTATAGTTCTTACATTTGTTTATACAACTGGTATAGTTCTTGTGATTGTACATTTGGTATCAATATTGTGAAGAAATAAATGAATATGATTTCTCTACTTTGGCTTAGCATTTTATATTTCAATTGGTATATGTTACTTTTTGATAATGCCAAAAGGGGGAGAAATGGTTGTTTTGTGGAGAAAGGTTTGTGTTTTGTTGTTTTTATATAGGTTGAGCAAAGTTGTTGAAGATAGGGGGAGAATCAAGCTTCTATCAATTGGAATTCAAATGTCAAAGCATTAATTGAGGGGGAGCAAGAGTCTCACCAAGTGATCAAATAGTTCAAGCATCAACAACTTCAAACAACTTCAAAACGTGTTTGTCATTTTCAAAAAGGGGGAGATTGTAAGATCCATTGAGAATGTTTTGATAAATGACAAAAGGTTTTGAACAAGCTACAAATGTGTTGATCAAGTTCAAGCTCATCAAGCAACAACAAACATCAAGTGATGAAGAGAGAGCAAGCTCATGAAGACTTAGTTTGGTAGTTTATGTTTTATTGTAATATCTTTCGCCTCTCAAGTCTTTTAGTTTATGAGTTTGGGTAGAGTTAATAGAGGGTAGTGAATCTCTATCAAGGTCATGATTATATCATATTTTGAGTATTCACTTAACCTAAAATCAATAGGTGGCTTAAAGGTTTGAAAGAAAAGGTTTAGTTTTGAGAAAACAAGTTTTTAAGTGTTTTTAATCAGTCTAATCGAGTAATACTCGAGTAGAATTTTTCAGCCTTGCGTACTTACTTGATTAATACTCGAGTAACACGTACAATAACAGTTTTTAAAATAAGCTTTTCAAGGCAAAATCAATTTCTATTGTTTTCTAACTTTTGGGTATTCTATATAAACCTTTTCCCAATTATTGTGATCATCTAGAATCATTTTGATATTCATTTTACAAAGAATCAAGCCACTCTATTCTCTCTCACTTTCATAGATCAAAGCTTTAACTTTTACATTCTTTGATCAAGAATCTTTGAATCTCTTATGTTGATATTTTCATAGCTATTGAAAGAGATTCATAGGATTGTTATTGTTTTTCATTTGAGTTGTAATCATTGCAAAGAAGGCAAGCTATCTACAACAAAGGAAGTCTTGGTTGTGAATCAAGCAAACAAGCAATTGGAAGTCTTGTTGTGATAACAAGCAAGTGGAAGCCTTGGTGCGAGGCATCATCAAGCAAGTGGAAGACTTTGAAGAATCTCAAAGCAATTGGAAGTCTTGTTGAGGGGAATTGACAAGCAAGAGAAGAGGTTAGATTAGATTCAATAGGGTTACAAGGCAAGGGTGTGGTATCTCTTGTAGGCTATCAAGAAGGGAGTCTTGAGAGGCATTTACTTGTAATTTGAGAACTCTAATTCCTCATAGTGAAGAATCTCTCTTGGTTGAAGAGGGGACTGGATGTAGCTTTCAAGTGGATGAAAGTGAACCAGGATAAATCACTGTGTCGTATCTCTAAACTCTTAACTCTTTACATTCAAGTCATTTCATTGTGTTCTTGGTTGAAAACCTAAAAAAGATTGATTTTCATAATTGATTGAATTGAATCTTAATTGTGCAAATTGATTTGGGGAAAATCATTTTCATAACCTAGGTAATCAATAAGAATATTGGTGTTAATTAATTCTGCTTTATCTCTGATCATATGTGTTAATTGATTGATTTTCGTATTTGATTGAAAAGTGATTTTTCAGTTTTAACAGTGATTAATCGATTAACTAAAGGTGTTAATCGATTAAATAAAAACAAGCTTTCGGCATTAATCGATTAACCAGTTTTATTAATCGATTAACTAAGTGTTTTTTGAAGTGTTAATCGATTAACAGATTTGTTTAATCGATTAACAGCTGAGAAATTTGCAAAAATCATTTGTTTTAATCATTTCGATTTGTTTCTTTCGAAAATCTTTCAAGGTTTCTCTAACACCTATTCAACCCCCCCTTCTAGGTGTTCTCCTAGTGTTTCCTAGTTATTTCACCCACCGATTGTAGGTTCTTACGGAACAGGTAGCGGAACCTGAAGAAAAAGACCACCCGTTTTCAGAAAGCATAATGGCTTTCCCCATGCCCGAGAATCTCAAAGCTCCGGCCAACGTAGATCCTTACTTTGGGAATTCGGATCCACAGGAGCATATCGACAGCTTTCTGGTGGCAATGTCATGCCAAGGAGCCAAGGATGCATACAAGTGTCGCACCTTCCCCTTGACTCTCAAGAAAGCTGCTTTGCGCTGGTATTCTAAGTTGGAACCCGACTCGATAACTGGATGGAAAGACTTGGCCGGTAAATTTTTGGGACACTTTACAACAAGTAAGGCTCAGCCAAAGTCAGAACACCATTTGTCTCAAATCAAGCAAGAAAAAGGAGAATCGCTGAGAGATTTTCTCACCCGTTTCAACACCGAATACCTTTCAATCAGTGACATAGAAGCTTCAGTGGATTTACATCTCTTGATGCGTGCATTAAGACCGGGAGATTTCACAGATCATTTGGTGATGCACAGGATCAGAACCATGGACGAAGTCATGGAAAGAGCTGAGAAGTATATCAACTCAGAGGAATATCAGAAAGCGCAAGACAAGTTTGCAGGTGATACATCTGGGAAGAAGAAGGAGGCCTTCTTCAACAAGGGGTCAGGAAAAGGTCATAAGGAAGGAGACAAGAGCAGCAGCAGACATGATCTGGGCCCTAAAAAGCCAGAAGGTAAATATGACCATTATACGCCTTTAAACACTTCTAGATCACAAATTCTGCGTGAGATTATGAATGCAGAACTGATGAAAGTAGACCACCCGCCCCCGTTGAGGAGGCCTCCAACGAAGGAGAATCAGCACAAGAGGTGTAGTTGGCATGGCAGTTATGGACACACCGAGGATGAATGTGTCCAGCTCAAAGACGCTGTAGAAACTCTGATAAGAAGAGGGAAGTTGAATCGTTACACCCGATCCTTTAGAGGAGGTCCCAATGAGCGTACCCCCACAAGAAGGGTCAGGAGTCCTGTCAGAAGAAGGACAAGAAGCCCATCTAGAAGGAGATCCTGGACGCCCCCAAGGAGAAGCAGAACTCCTAGGCGTGCAGCAACCAGGAATGCTCCAGAAAAGAAAGAGGATACAGGTAAAAGTGGCAATGAAGACCTGGAGTTAATTGGCACTATCGCTGGTGGTTTGACGGTGGAAGGGGAATCCATAACATCCCAGAGAAAGCAGTTGAAGCTGGCTACAATGGCGGTTGCCGTAGCAAACAGGCATAAGGAAGTGCACCCTCCGATCACATTTACCGAAGTCGATTTGGAAGGGGTGATTCCCAACCACAACGACCCACTGGTGGTGACTGGAATCATTGACAGATTTCGAGTCTGCCGCATGATGGTGGACCAAGGAAGCTCGTCAGACATCATGTTCACAGAGTTATTTGAGCGTCTGAGATTGAAGTCAGCGGACCTGCACCCCTGTCAGAAGGAATTGATTGGATTCACAAGAGATACTATCAGGCCCAGAGGATACGTTGATATCAGGTTGACTTTAGGTACGCCCCCTCAGTGTCGAACGGAAAAGTTGCGTTTTCTGGTGGTGGATTGCCCCTCCGCTTACAATGCGATTTTGGGGCGGCCAACTTTAAAGGCTTTTCAGGCGATCGCCTCCCCCTTGCACATGGCGATGAAGTTCCCAGATGAGAAAGGATCAGTTGTCACAGTTCGGGCAGATCAGACGCAAGCTAAAACTTGTTACATTGCCAGTCTGAAAGCAACCAAAGAAAACGCCAAGAAGCAAGTACAGGCAAAGCAAGCTAAGGGATCAGCTTCGTCCTCAGGGGTCATGATGGTGGATTTGGACATGAGAGACGATATCAAAGAAGAGCGGCCCAAGCCAAAGGGAGAGTTAGAAAGAGTTCAAATTGGAAATGGACCAGAACAGTGGACACAGGTGGGGAAAGACTTAGAACCAGAAGAAAAGGTCAGGTTGGTCGAGCTCTTGAAAAAGAATAAGGACTTGTTTGCGTGGACAGCAGCAGATATGCCTGAAATAGATCCAGACTTCATTTGTCACCGCCTGTCAGTTGTTCCTAAGTTTAGGCCAGTGTCACAAAGAAGAAGGAAGATGGGCGCTGAAAGACAGAAGGTGATCGCTGCGAATGTAGAAGAGCTCTTACAGGCTGGTTTCATCAAGGAAGTCCCCTATACTACTTGGCTTTCTAATGTTGTCTTAGTCAAAAAATCCAACGGCAAGTGGCGTATGTGCGTAGACTATACAGATTTAAACAAAGCATGTCCAAAAGACACCTACCCTCTCCCTAATATTGACAAATTAGTTGACAATTCTGCTGGCTACCAGTTACTTTCTTTTATGGATGCCTATTCTGGTTATAACCAGATTCCCATGTTTGGTGATGATCAGGAGAAAACCGCTTTCATGACTAACAAAGCCGCATACTGTTATACAGTAATGCCGTTTGGTCTTAAGAATGCAAGTGCAACCTACCAGAGGATGATGGACAAGGTCTTTGGAGAGCTGATTGGACCCACGTTGGAAGTCTATGTCGATGACATGATAGTGAAATCGACAGAGATAAAGAATCATGAGCAGGACTTGGAGGCAGTTCTTAATAAGGTACGTTTACACAATATGCGTTTAAATCCGCTGAAGTGCGCTTTTGGTGTCACAGCAGGAAAGTTTTTAGGTTTCATGCTTACTAGCAGAGGAATAGAGGCTAACCGTAAAAAGTGTGATGCAATCACGCAGATGAGGAGCCCAAATTCCGTGAAGGAAGTGCAGCAACTGACCGGTCATATAGCAGCATTAACAAGATTCCTATCGAAGTCAGCATACAAATCCCTTCCATTATTCCAACTGCTCAAAAAAGACCAAGAGTTCAGATGGACGGAGGAGTGTGAAGCGGCCTTTCAAGACTTCAAACGTTACCTCTCCAATCCCCCGATCCTGAGTAAACCTAAACCGAGTGAAGTCCTCTACTTGTATCTGGCTGTAAATGATGAGGTAATCAGTGCTGTTCTGGTCAGAGACTTGGTTGACGGTCAGAAACCGGTATATTTCGTAAGCAAGGTATTGCAAGAAACAGAGAGAAGGTACCAAAGGATAGAGAAAATGGCGTTTGCATTGGTGGTCACCGCACGACGCCTCAGACAATATTTTCAGAGCCATCCAATTGTTGTCAGAACCGATCAGCCCATTCGGCAAGTCTTGCAAAAACCAGACTTGGCAGGTCGCATGATCGCTTGGTCGGTGGAGTTATCCGAATACGGGATTGTCTACGAATCAAGAACAGCAATCAAATCCCAGGTGTTGGCAGACTTTGTGGTAGAGTTGGCACCAAAGAGGGACTCAAAAGTCTGGACCTTGTTTGTTGACGGCTCATCTAATCAGACGGGTGGAGGTGCTGGCGTAATATTGGAGAATGCTCAAGGAGTGTCAGTAGAATACTCACTGAGGTTTGATTTTCCTACTTCTAACAACCAAGCTGAATATGAAGCCTGCCTGGCTGGGATGACGATGGCCAAGGATGACGATGGCCAAGGATTTAGGAGCACACTCAATCATACTCTACAGCGATTCACAGTTGGTGATTTCACAGATTAAGGGAAATTTTCAAGCCAAGGAGCCTTTACTTCAGAAGTATCTCACCAAATGCAAGGAGTTGGCAGGAAGGTTTGACAGCGTGGACTTCCAGCACATCCCAAGGGATCAAAATTCCAGAGCTGACGTTCTAAGCAAGCTGGCCAGCACCAAGAAACCCGGAAATCACAAATCCGTGATTCAGCAAGCGATCTCTCACCCCAGCGCAACGTTGGCAGTGGAGGATGAAGAGTCATGGGCGTCCCCTATCCTAACATTTCTGCTGCATGGGATCCTTCCAAATGAAGACGATGCTGCAAGGAAAGTAAGAAAGATGGCTCCTCATTTTGTTATACAAGATGGTTTACTCTATCGGAGAGGATTCTCTTCTCCTCTGCTCAGATGTCTAACTGAAAGAGAAGCTGAATTGGCCCTAAAGGAAGTGCACGAGGGGAGATGCAGTCACCATCTAGGGGGAAGGAGCCTGTCAAGGAAGATATTGAGGGCAGGATTCTATTGGCCCAGCATACAGCTGGACGCTATGAAGCACGTGAAAAAGTGTGATCGCTGTCAAAAGCATGGTGATGTCCACTTAGCGCCACCAGAAGAACTCCATTCCATATCAGCTCCATGGCCTTTCTTTCAATGGGGAATGGATTTGTTAGGACCGTTTCCCCAAGCGACAGGACAGGTGACTCATTTAGTGGTAGCAGTCGACTATTTCACCAAGTGGATCGAGGCTAAAGCGGTCGCTGTTACCACATCAACTCAAATAATAAAATTTCTCAGTAACCAAGTCATATCCCGATTTGGAGTTCCAGCAGTGTTGGTCAGAAATAATGGCACTCAATTCACCAGCAAGGCTTTCAAAGAGTTCCTTCAAAAATTAGGAACCAAGCAACGTGTGTCTTCGGTGGAGCATCCGCAAACCAACGGGCAAGCCGAGGCTGCTAACCGATGCATACTAAGAGGATTGAAGAGAAAGCTGGAGGATAGCAAGGGTAAGTGGGTGGATTATGTAGACACAATCCTTTGGTCCTACAGAACCACTCCCCATTCCACCACTGGAGAAACACCATTCAAGCTCACATATGGAAATGAAGCAATGATTCCACTGGAAGTCGGATCTACTAACATGAGGTCAAGGTATTTTGATCCAGAAACTAATGTGAGGCTTATTAGAGAGAACTTGGATTTCTTGCAAGAATCTAGGGAGATGGCAACTGTCCGCATGGCAACAATCCAGCAGCAGTCAGCCAAGCAATACAATTCTAGAGTGGTCTCCAGAGCTTTCAATGAAGGTGACTTAGTCCTGAGAAGAGTCGATGTACATGGTACTGAACCGGCGCATGGGAAGTTGGCAGCTAATTGGGAAGGACCATATCGAGTCCGATCAAAAACTGGAAAGGGAGTGTATTTTCTGGAAACATTGACTGGCAGAGGCATTAAGAATCCATGGAATGCAGCTAAGCTTCGCATCTATTATAGTTAAATTTTGTTTTCTGTTGTTTGAATTCCAAGAAGGTCTTAAGACCATTGTCATATATCTAGTTTCTTTCTGTTTGAATGAAAGGTCACTTATAGACCTCTGTTTAGTTTATGTCATGACATTTGGTTTGTGATTATGTTCAGTTTTCTGTTATATTAATGAGAATTGTGAAGTTCCATAAGATGCAGAATTAAGTGTAATACCCCAAGGAGACGGTTTGCTCAAAAAGAATCCGGTGTTAGGTATCAGGATAAAAAATTATAAAAAAAAATGAATTCGGTAAAGTGAAGTGTCAGGAATTCGGTATCCGGATTCTGTACGAACGATTCCGGTATCAGGATCCGAACTGCTCAAAGTAACTTGAATTCGATAAAGGGAAGTATCAGGAATTCGGTATCCGGATTCTGTACAAACGAGTCCGGTATCAGGATCCGACTTGATCAAAGTAACTTGAATGCGGTATCAGTTTAGAACACTTAGTATTTTTTTGGAGGAATAGGAGCCAACAATCCAATTTCCGAATTCTACACCAACATTCAGTGTCCGAAGTTTTACACTGTAAAACTTGGTGAAAGATCCTAAAGTATCCAAAACTTGATACACCACTTATCTGACTAGCCATCAGATGAGAAGTGAAATGGGTAAGGAGATGATATTATGATCACCACCCATGTACATGTTATGATCCCTGTTAGTTGTACTAATAAGGTAAATGGAAAACCATTCGCTGGCTAGAATAGGCTTCCATAGATCAACAAAAAAGACAATGGATACATAAAGGAAACATCAAGGTTCATTAATAAAAAGTGCATTACAAAATAAGTGCAGAAACAGAATACAAAGCAGAATTCAAAATGGAAATACAAACGCAACTAAGGAAAATACTAAACAGAATTCGGAAAGGGAAAAACATAGTGCAAAAACAACTTGGAAGTTAAATTAGGAAGCTAAACAGTAGCATCTCTAAACAGCAGCATCTCTAAACGGCAGCATCTCCGTCATCCTCATGTCCCCCAGCGTCCTCATCTTCAGACTCTTCATCATCCACAGGGACCAAAGGATCAGGACAATCTTCATCAGCCAAGCTAACGGGCACTCTACTTCCATCACGGAGGTACTTGTAAAGTACTCCATCTTCAACCTTATGCAGAAAATGCATACCGCGAGAGGAAAAGTCACTGTTGAGGAAGTTGGCTTATTCCACAGCATTCATAAAGGAAGATTGGACTGATCCAATCCATTTCTCCTTATACATATCCCTTTGTTGCTCAGCCTCATTCCTTTGTTGTTCATCTTGATTGAGTGCATCTCTCAGCGTCTTCAAAGCAGCGTCATTAGCATCATTTACCTCCTTCAGCTTGTCATTCATCCTCTTTGCAAAGTCTTCTTCAGCTTGGGAAAGGGCTTGCTTAGTCCTCCTCAGTTCAGCAGCTTGGGAAGCAATCTGTTCCGCCATCTCCGCTTCCTTTTGGACATGTGCAGCCAAGTCCACTGCCTCTTGTCCAACAAATAGAACCTTCTCAGTGTTATCTTCTAAAAACTGAAGTGTGGAGGCAGCACGGAGTTGGTGTTTCTTCAAAGATTTCATCAGATTGACGAATTCACGATGGGTCATCCCTTGGAACCGGTGGGAATCAGCATCAGTGACCAGCAAGCGTCCAAATTGTTCGCTCAGATTTTCCTCCCACACTGAGGAAGTAAAGGCAGAAGACCCCTGTCCAGCATCAAATTGGGATTGAGTGGGCGAATCGGAGTGAAAAGGTTCCTGATCCTTCCTTTTTCGGGCAACGCCTTCAGGACTGTCAAGGATTATGGTGGCAGAAGGAGGACGGTTGGCACCTGTCTTACTACGTTTGGGAGGCCTCCTCGGAGCATTTCCGATAGCAGTAGCAAGAGCAGCCAAATCTTGGGGGCTCGCCATTTTTTCTGCATAAAGACAGTACGAAAGTATTAATAATTCTAAAAGTTACAAGAATAAATAAGAAGAACGCATTAGGAATCCTACCGAATTCCGAACGTAAGGAATCCAGATCTGCTCAATTATTTTCCTGGTATTGATGTACCCAAGCCGTTCATGCCAGGCAAAGAAAAAAGCTATGGTTGCTCGCTCAATATCAGTAAGGACATTGTTCAGGGTAAGAAAGGAACGGGCTGCAATCTTCGAGTTTTTATCAGACCAGAAGAGTGGGAAATATGGATTTCCCCCATGGTCAAAGAAGAAAGACCAAGAATGTGGGGCTCATACTATCTTGAAATATGCACTCTTAAATCCCTTCCATGTATCAGAGTAGGTTTCAAAAACCTTCCAGTTGAGGCGGGATTTCAGAGTAACCCAAGACCACTTACCCTTAACTTTGCTTGAAGCAAAAGGTCCAAAGAAAGTAAAGAACACAGGGAGAGTACAGGATAGATTGAAGTGATTACAAAAAAGTTGGAAAGCCCTCAGATAACACCAACCGTTAGGATGGAGTTGTGTTGGGGCAAGTTCTAAGTGGCTAAGTACCTTACATTCAAAGTCAGTAAATGGAATTCGGACTCCACAGGTGTCAAAAAGAACCACATACATAAAAAAGAAATTTTCAAGAGGGCTGCCTACAGAGCAAATTCGGTTTTGAGAAGAGGGGGCCTTTAAGGCATAAAAGTTTGGAACAACCCCTAGTCTAGCAAGTTCAGCACTGTTGTGATACACTTGAAGACGTTGGATGTCTACAAAGACGGAGGGTCTACCTAAGGCATCAAGGTCTACGTCCTCATATCTAGTTATGACCGTAGGGAGAATGAATTCCTCAGGGTTTGTTTCAGACCTCTTCTTCCCCATTTCGGATTCCTGAGAAGAAGGGTAGAAAGAAGACTTAGAAGGAGCACTGGAGACTTCACTAAACATATCCCTAATGATCCATTTCTTCGCTAGTTCGTCTAAAGCTTCCTTTTCTTGTTCAGAAAAAGGAGAGTTTTGAAGGCCACTAGGATGGCTAGTAGAGTTGCAAGGTTTAGCAAAAAGGGGCTTTGACGAATTAGAAGAAGAAAAGCATGGGGGCTTGTTGGGAGGAAGTGGCTCCATGTTGAAAGAAAAAAGTGAGGGATAAGAAGTTATGTACCTGAAGATGAAGGGAAGAGAAGTGATCGAGGCCGTACCCGATCAAAATAAAAGGTGTTTATTCTGTAGTACTAGGAAGGTGATCCTAGGTCGTTTCCCAGCGAATATCGGTCTAGGCAAAGTATCAAACACGTAGTGTGCAGTAAAATGGGGGGGTTTTTGTGTGTGACAAATGTGAAGAACAAAACACAAATAGAATATAAAAACTAAGAAAATCAGAAACAAAAGCGGGCAAACCCCTTTGGTTACGTACACTACTCAATCCTAGCTCACTAAAGATCGATTCCTCTCCTCTCCTCTGTCCAACTCGTGATAACCAAATACTAAGCGAAAATTCAGTTATCACTCCAAACCCTAACTTCTAATTAAGCATCAGAAACCAGAATTGGAGTTTTTACGAGTTAATACAAATTAAGCATTTATATTCATGTATTATCTCTACGAAATGGAATTAAGCAAACCACTACACATCGATAAACATGAAAACAGAGAAGAGAAAACGAAATTGCATTAATAACAAGAGCTCAAGAGTAGATAATACAATACCAAAGGGATTAACCCTTGAAGTCTAGCCTTCCATGGCCATAAATGAAGAAAAACGAGTAGAAATGGGGAAGAACAAAACCCTAGCAGCCACCACCACTTGGGAGAGCCAAGAGAGAAGTTCTAACCTAGAGAGAGAGTGAGAAATCTGAAATGGGAGTGTGTCTTTGGGGGTTACACGAATTTCCCCTCTTAAGACACAAAATGGGCCTAAAAATGGGCCCAAATCCTAAGAAACACTATTCTGAAAATTACAATTAAAAAGGGACCTAAATGCAAATTACAATCTTCACTTCAATACTTCAATCTTCATTTCCAAACTTCCCAAAGTGTCCTTGTGCCAAATATTACCTGAAAATAGAAATAGAATTAATTAGGCTAAATAATTCCAAATTAAACAATATTCGGAATATTAGTCCAATAAACTCTAAATCACTAAATCAAGCTAATCAATGTCAAATGGGCAACAAGTATCAATAATAGGAGTAAAATAATGCAAGGAATAATGGGAAATAAAATGCTCATCAAATACCCCCACACTTATCCTTTTGCACTCCTGGGCAAAACCAAAAGATAGGACTATGAAGATCAATATGCACCAAAGTGAATCATGCAACAAGATGACTACAATTAAGAAATGCAAACCTAAGAGATTACATACTTCACAATGAATTCTAGGAAATGCAAAGAAATGGGCAAACTCAAGCACACAAAATGGTTAAGGATCAAAGAGTCAAAGCATCCGCGAACATCATCCAATTACTTCATGTATGCAAAGAAACCAATGACATCAAGAGGATAGTCACAAAGATGATAGAAACTCACAAGGATCACTCAAAAGTGTTTACACTCAAGTGTTTGGGGTTAATCATTATTTACACTCAAGGCACATCATGAAAAACAAACACAACCATAAGCTTGACAAGCCTCTAACATCAACCATCAACACACATGCACAAAATGATCAAAAGGTCTTTTAAGGGTTGTAATGGGGCCAAGGACAAGGTAGGATAAAAATATGGGAATGTAGCTAAAACCAAAGGAATATAGGAGCAATGGGGAATAAGTAAAAAGTAAGCAAAATCCACCCCAAAATCAACTACCACTAATTCCAATCCTCTTTGCCTCAACAACCTTTTATTCACTTTTTTTTTTCTTTTATTTTTGCATTTTTTTTTTGTATTTTTGTCTTCTATTATTTTTTTTTGTTTTTGAGAGATATACAAAAAGAAAAGAAGAAACAACACAAATGGCATGAAGATGAAGCCATAACTATAACAACCAATGAGGCCAAACCAAGAACTCAACCAATTAAAGCATAAAGCATACTTCTTACCTAATACCCATTCCCAAAACAATTCCAAAGCTCCAAAATTCCCTAAGGTTAGGACAATCATGGTTTTTCAGTCATAGGCTTGTAATGAGCTAAAGAACAAGGAAAGGGATAAAAAGGCTCAAAGGGGCTAGCAAAGGATACATTCATTCAAGGTAGGCTCATATGGCTAGTAGCTTATTCAAGAAAGAAAGTGCCTAAATCATTTCAAAATGTGCATGAGCAATCAAGTATCAACAAGAGTCAAGTCAAGTTCTAGAGTGCAAGTAATCCAGAGTGCAATCACACATGAAAGAAAATTAGGTGGCTTATATAGCAATCCACCCACAATTAAGGCTCAAATCCTCACAAAAGGGACAATTCTATCACAGTGTTACTACCTCTTAATTATCAAAAGCAACTTTACACACAGAAATGCATGAATTCAGACACAAGATACCAAAACTCTACTAAAATGAAGCAAAAACATGCAAGAAAATGCCCAAAACTAAGCAAAACCTAAAAAAAAAATCAAAGCAAAATATGCAACCTAAACTACTCTCCCCCCACACTTAAATCACACATTGTCCTCAATGGAACACAAATAGCAGAATCAGACAGATATAGACAAGTGTAATAAAAAGAGTGAAGAAGGAGAAAAGAAAACTCCCGAAGTCATGGTGGGAAGAAGGTGAGTGCTCTCTTCAGCGGATCGAATGCCATCTTGAATTGGTCTCCTAATCGAAGGACTATGTTTCTGAAGTTCACAAGTGGCACCCCAGGTAGATATGCTAAAGTCCATCCGACTGCCCTCTTGTTCTGTCTAATCATATCTAGCAGTTTCTCCTCTTGATCAACAGAAAGTGAGGTAGAGATGATCACTGGGAGTTTCTGCTCATCCTCAAAGTAATCATATTTGAGATGAGGAGGGAGGGGCTTCAGGTCCAATGAGGGTGCCTGCATAATGGATGGAACTAAAGGGACAGTAGAAATGGATTCTGCTGCCTGCACCTGAACAAATGAATCAGACTCATGCATAACAGAGAGGGGGTTAGCAGAATCTATAATATGAGAATCATCAACAGATGCAGTGTCAGAAACTAGAAATTGATCAATGCATGGCATGCATATTTCGGAATCAGTACATGCAGGACAAGAAAATGAGTCTGTAAATGATGGCAAATCAGGATCATGCAAAACATCAAGCACATGTTCATCAATCTCATCAAGAAAGTCTATATGAAAGACAGCGTGGTCATCAGAAAAAATTTTCATAGCATGGAAAATGTCAAATCGGATCACACTGCCATCAAACTCCATGGAAAGTGAACCTGAATGCACATCTATCTTGGTTCGGGCTGTTTTCAAAAATGGCCTCCCCAAAATAATAGGAACAGCATTACGGGGGGAGTCATCTTCCATATCAAGAATGTAAAAATCAGCAGGGAAGATCAACTCTTCAACCCGAACCAAGACATCCTCTATCAAACCTGCGGGGTGGGCAGTACTTCTATTTGCCAATTGAATCACCACACCCGTAGGTTGAAGAGGTCCAAGAGAAAGAGACTTAAAAATAGACATAGGCATGACATTTATGGATGCTCCTAAATCTAGCATAGCATTTTCAAACTTGACATTGCCTATGATGCAAGGTATAGAGAAAGTTCCAGGATCCTTACATTTTTCAGGAATGTGAGGGATAGGTTTACCTATGAGAGCGGAGACATTCCTTCCCATGCTTATCCTCTCATTTCCCTTGAGTCTTCTCTTTTGAGTGCATAACTCCTTAAGGAACTTCGCATACCTTGGAATCTGTTTTATTACATCAAGAAGGGGTATGTTGACTTCCACCTTCCTGAATGTATCAAGAATCTCCTTGTCCACCTCTTCCACCCTTTTGTTTTGAGGCACTCTTGGTGGGAATGGAAGAGGAATGGGAGGAGGTTGTAGGACAACAGCAGGTTTTGTGGTTGAGCTTGAGGAAGGTTGAGTTGGATGACTCTCCTTGGTGCTAGGATGTTCACCTTCCTCTATCACTTGACTCTTCCCTTTAGAGGGAGCTAGAGCATCATTGTTGAGGTGAGGTTGTGGTGTGGGTGTGACAATCTGCTTTCCTGACCTCAGGTTGATGGCACTGACATTCTGATGCTGAGGATTTATCACTGTTTGGGAAGGCAACTTGTCAGAATTTTGAGATTGCAAGTTGTTGAGAGAAGTTGCCATTTGACCCATCTGATTTGTCAAAGTCTGAATGGATGCCTCTTGTCTCTGTATGGATGCTCTAGTTTCTTGTTGAAATTGGAGGTTTTGCATGGTCATTTGCCTCACCAACTCCTCCAAGGTAGGTTGGTTGGATGGAGGGGCTGATGGTGCAGGATGAACCACTTGCTGCTGTTGTTGTTGCCTTTGCTGCTGGATTGGAGGAGGTACATATGGTGGTCTGCTCGGTCCAGCGGTGTTCTGAAATGGAACATTAGGAGAAGGTTGCTGTTGTTGATCAGACCACTTCAGGTTGGGATGGTTCCTCCATCCAGGGTTGTATCTATTGGAAGAGAGGTCATGATTGTGCTGTTGTGGGCCATTATTGTTGTATATGTTGGCCGCATAGGCCTCGGGTTGGTGACCACTTGCCATCAGCTGTTGCTGCTGAAGGGAAGGGCATGCATCTGTGGGGTGCTCAATGGATGTGCATATGCCACACACTCTAGCAGGAAGTATCATCTTTTTCTGATTGACAGCCAATTGTGTGACCAATGTTGTAAGTGAATCAATTTTCTGCTCAAGCTTCTCAACCTTGCCCGAGTCTGCACCAACATCATTTACATCCCTCACAACTATTGCATCACTGTTGCTTCTTGCATGGAATTGTTGACAGTTGGAAGCCATCTTCTCAATTTTGCTCCTGGCTTGTAAGGGTGTCATATCTCCCAATGTACCACCACTTGCAGCATCTACCATGTTTCTTTCCATGAAGTTGAGACCTTCATAAAAGTACTGGATGAGAAGCTGCTCTGAGATCTGATGGTGAGGGCAGGAAGCGCACAACCTCTTGAATCTCTCCCAATAATCATAGAGACTCTCTCCATGTTGTTGCCTGATACCAGAAATTTCCTTTCTGATTGCAGTGGTCCTATTTGCAGGGAAGAATTTTTCCAGAAATGCCCTCTTCAAGTCATCCCAGCTTGTGATGGAACCAGGGGCCAAGTCAGATAACCAATCTTGTGCTAGACCCTCTAAGGAATGTGGAAATGCTCTGAGACAGACATGATCCTCTTGCACATCATGTGGTTTCATTGTGGTGCACACTATATGGAATTTCTTGAGATGCTTATGAGGATCCTCACCTGCAAGACCATGAAACTTGGGCAACAAATGGATTAGTCCTGTTCTAAGCTCAAAAGGAACATCCTCATCAGGATACCGGATACACGAGTCTTCAATAGTGAAGTCAGGTGCAGCCAGCTCCCTAAGTGTCCTTTCCCTTGGTGGGGGTTGAGCCATGTTATCACAATGTATAGAATCAGATTGAATAAAAGTAGAAGGAATAGAAGAAATAGAAACAGAATCAGAATTAGATGGACTATAAGATGACTCTGACTCACTACCTAATGACTGATTCCTATTTTGTCTAACTAATATGTGATAAGTTCTATCAATTTCAGGGTTGTATGGATGCAAATAACTTGGGTTGCCCCTAGTCATGTACTGAACAGAACAGCATCAACCATAGCATACTGTAACAGATATGCATGACCAAAATCGGCAAGAAAAATTTTTATTTTTTTAAAATTTTTTCTTTATTTTTTTAAGCACCCTAAAATCATAAAAACATATCACAGAAAGTTTGAGGACAAAATTCAAAAGGGAACCAAGTCAAAGAATTAAAACAATGACCAAAAACTAAGAAAATAGAACTTGTAAAATAAAAAAGAAATAGTAAACAGGCTTTTTCGGGATCCAAACGAAGGGGTTTTCTGACGAAGTGAGAAAAATCAGATTATTCAGAAAATTACCTTCGATTTGATATAAATTTCGTCAAATTCCGAGTTACGGATCAAAAGTTACGCCTATTTATAGTAAGTGCTGCTGAAACTTGGAAAATTTTTCTGGAACTCACAACCAGTGCCTATCTGAGTGTCTGTGATGCATCAACACACTAATATATGATGAAACAAGTGTGGATACCAATTTTCGTGCAAAAATTCCACCCGCAGCTATGTTGAATGGCACTCACGGAATCACTAGAATAGCATCAGTTGTGCAGAACAGCAAATCAGCAAACAGGGCAACTTTCAATCAGTTATCAGAATGCTTATTCACACACTAACTACACTAACTAATCTAACTAACTACTGTATGATCTTTGGCAAGAACCGATAATCCCCGGCAACGGCGCCAAATTTTGATCGAGGCCGTACCCGATCAAAATAAAAGGTGTTTATTCTGTAGTACTAGGAAGGTGATCCTAGGTCGTTTCCCAGCGGATATCGGTCTAGGCAAAGTATCAAACACGTAGTGTGCAGTAAAATGGGGGGGTTTTTGTGTGTGACAAATGTGAAGAACAAAACACAAATAGAATATAAAAACTAAGAAAATCAGAAACAAAAGCGGGCAAACCCCTTTGGTTACGTACACTACTCAATCCTAGCTCACTAAAGATCGATTCCTCTCCTCTCCTCTGTCCAACTCGTGATAACCAAATACTAAGCGAAAATTCAGTTATCACTCCAAACCCTAACTTCTAATTAAGCATCAGAAACCAGAATTGGAGTTTTTACGAGTTAATACAAATTAAGCATTTATATTCATGTATTATCTCTACGAAATGGAATTAAGCAAACCACTACACATCGATAAACATGAAAACAGAGAAGAGAAAACGAAATTGCATTAATAACAAGAGCTCAAGAGTAGATAATACAATACCAAAGGGATTAACCCTTGAAGTCTAGCCTTCCATGGCCATAAATGAAGAAAAACGAGTAGAAATGGGGAAGAACAAAACCCTAGCAGCCACCACCACTTGGGAGAGCCAAGAGAGAAGTTCTAACCTAGAGAGAGAGTGAGAAATCTGAAATGGGAGTGTGTCTTTGGGGGTTACACGAATTTCCCCTCTTAAGACACAAAATGGGCCTAAAAATGGGCCCAAATCCTAAGAAACACTATTCTGAAAATTACAATTAAAAAGGGACCTAAATGCAAATTACAATCTTCACTTCAATACTTCAATCTTCATTTCCAAACTTCCCAAAGTGTCCTTGTGCCAAATATTACCTGAAAATAGAAATAGAATTAATTAGGCTAAATAATTCCAAATTAAACAATATTCGGAATATTAGTCCAATAAACTCTAAATCACTAAATCAAGCTAATCAATGTCAAATGGGCAACAAGTATCAATAATAGGAGTAAAATAATGCAAGGAATAATGGGAAATAAAATGCTCATCAAGAAGAAGTGAAAATTTGGGAGCAATGTAGAGGAAATTCGTATGCTGCAAAACAAGGATGGAGAAGTGAAGTTTTGTCACTAAAAACTCCCCTCTATTTATAAAGTGAATTCGGTTTCCTGAGGAGGCAAGTGAAGAGATGCATTAAATGACTACTCAGTGCAAGTCACTACTCAAAAGTCACATCAGTTGAAGAATGGAGAGTCATGACACTTGAAGTGAAAGGTCATGACTGCCATAAAGCATCACACCTTTTCATCTTTCCCAGGAGTTGAAGATCAGTCATAACTCCTTTTCAGAAACCCAGGGGAAAGGGGAATCCGAATTTCTGATAGAATAAGATGTTATGTAAAGAATAGTCCGGTTTCCAACATAGTTCGGATTCCAACAATTTGTGGAGAAAGGCTGACAACTTAGACAAGACATAAGAATTGATAGCATTGTTTAGAGTGCTGACTTGTGTCAGATGAGTCTGGGAAAGTGAGGCTTATGCATTGGAAATTCAATCTTGGGAAGTTGTGAAAGCTTGGGTAGGAGAGCCAAATTCAAAATTTGAATTAGGAGGTACATGTTCCAAAGCTGATGTCGTCTTGGGAGATTGGAGATGGCACAGATAGGAGGAACAGGAATTCAGAACCGGAAATCAGAAATCGGATTTTTTCTGAAGGAGGAATTCATGAGGCCCGCAATCCGGTTTGCCCAAACCGATATGTCCAATCCAGAAGTAAGGAGCTCAGAAGTCTAGAATTCGGCGATACTATATAGATGGAACATTATGAATCCAGAATTCGGATTGCTTAAACTACTCAAAGAACTCATGCCACCTTACATGAACCATGACTTGAGGGGCTACTGTTATGGACCACATGAACAGGGCCGGTATGCTGGATACGGAATCTGGATTAAGGTCCAAGAGGCCTGCCAGACCAGAATTCGGGTACCGGTTTGAGACCCAAGAGGTCCGCTCCACTTGAAACCGGATACGGGAATGGGGCAGAGGAAACCCGCCGAATAGCCATCCGGATACCGGATTGTAGAGCCAAAGAGATCCATTGGGCTTGGAAGCAAATGCCGAATTGAGGCTGAAGATAGGCCCACCTAATCCGGATCCGAATACCGAATCTTGACAGGATTGGGACACACGACTTTGTACCATTATACCGGTGTGAATCCGGGCACGTGCATGAAAGGATCTGAGGAATCTCATCATCTTCACCTACATAGGATTCACATAGGATTCCCATCCTCTTTATGTCTGCAATCATACAAGAACCGTTGGGAAGAATCTTACCCGCCACATGAAAGCTGTCATCAATATGGACAATGCTGGTATGTGTATAAGATACCTGGTAAGCTAACAAGTATGATCTAACTTATCTCCCACAAGCACACACACCACCCCCCAAAGCTGAAAACGACAAGAGAGTGTGTATCTTGGTAATCAAGGTGCTCATTTCACGTCTGACATCAAGAGTGGGATTGCTGGACTCTTAGACCGAATTGTCTAAGTACTGTAATCCTACGACAGAACAACTACCCTACCTGGAGTTTATGCCATCCCCATTGGGCTGTGACTTTACTTATGATTGGTTTTAGGGATGGCAATGGGAGACTGCACATGGGGATCCCCGCGGGGAACGCCCCGTTCTGGTACCCGTGTTTGGGGATTTTCCCCGTCGGGGGGCGGGGATGAGGGAGATTTTTCTCCGAACAGATTTCGGGGCGGGGAATGAGATTGGTTCCCCCGTCCTCGCCTATTTTACTTATATGCCCTTAAATATTTAATTTATATATAGTTAAAAAATTGGTTTTATGGTAATTTCCCATATATTAATTATAAAGAAAGTTGAAAACCTACTACCTCCAACCCGTTTAGTACTGATGCGCTACTTCTTCCTCTTCTTCTCTAATCTCTTGGCCACAGCTCACTGCTCACTCACACCAGGCACCGCTCACGCCGCACCACTGCTCCGCTCGCGCTAGTCACACTCACTGCTCCGCCGCACCGCTCGCGCTAGTCAGCCACTGTTCCGCCGCTCCCTACGCAGCTACACTCCACTACTGCTTCGCCTCCGCCTACTTCGCCGCTGCTCCGCCGCCACTGCTCCGACGACTACTTCGCCACCGCTCTCTCACCGTGCTCCACCGCTCTCTTAGATTGGGTAATTTCTTTTTTTTTTTTACTTTCCTATACTATTTATAAATTATAATATATATGCTTGATAATTTATAGATGTTTTTATTTACTTTCCTTGTTTGAATATTGGTCCTTGTACGCTGTTTTGAGAGGTCAAATTGAAGTTAGGTTCCCCGTGGGAACCCGTGGGGTTGTGGGGAATGGGGATGAGGGTTAATCTACCCCCGACATGGGAAATGTGGATGAGGATGGGGGCAAATGAGACCCGAGGATGGGGAATGGGAAAGGCCTTCCCGAGCATTCCCCACCCTGTTGCCATCCCTAACTGGTTTTCTATAATTGTTTATATATGTTTGACAAGGAACTTATATATGGTTTTTACACATATGCTTACCCCTTAACTCACTATAACAAAAAAATTATAAAATTTTACAATAAACTAAGGAGTAAGGGACAACATAGAGTTGTGTGTGTGTGTTTGTTTGTTTTTTTTTTTTTATAAATTTTATACGTAAACCAATAAAAATGTATGCGAACTAAAAATTAAGGCTTATTTATGGTTTTGGTCCCCAAAATTTCAGCGTATTTTGGATTTAGTCCCTAAAAGTTATTTTGACTGGGACTAGTCCTTAATTTTTCAAACATTTTGATTTTGGTCTCATCCGTTAGAAAAAATCAATTTTTTGTTGACGTGGTTAACCGAAACCCACACCAATAGTTACGTGATGAGAGATAACGTCAAATATGTATTGTGACATGAATGATTCAGATCTATAAACGCACAATTTTGCATATGAGACCATTTTGCGTATGAGATCATTTTGTGTACGTGGATCTATATCATCCACGTCATATCTTATATGACATCACCTCATACTACGCGATTGCTGATACAGAGTTCCGGTAGCCACGTCAACAAATAACAGTTTTTTCATAATGGAGTGGATCAAAATCAAAATGTTTGAAAAATTAAAGATTAGTCCCGGTCAAAATAATTTATAGGGACTAAAACTAAAACACGCTCATCTTTTAGGGATAAAAACATAAATAAGCCAAAAATTAAATAGTAGAAATTAAACAGGGGTACTTTCGGATTTTTATGAAAAGGGTTAAAAACCTAGATCCGATACAGTAAACGGGTTAGGCCTTAGAAAGCCCAATACTTACCTATAGCAAACCCTCTCTAAGCTTCCAATCACTGCTCGCAGCTTCAGCAGTGTTGCCTCCATCCAAGAAGACCTAGAGATACAGCTTCAACAATGGTACGCCATCATTTCTATCTCAACACTCTTCTTCTGATCTCTTCATTCAATGTTTAATTTGATTTTTTTGCAGCATTTCTTCACAAGGAAATTTGGGTTTATACTGTGATTGTTTTGTTTGTAGGTTTAGTTTTGTTGCCTTTTATCCTTGCTTTCTTTTTTTTCGTTAATGTTATTTTGGGACGGAAAAGTTTCGATTTTTGGGTTCCTTTGTTTCAGTTATGTCATTTTTTTATTACCCATTTTTTGAACCCTTTCCCTGTCTCATATTTGTTTTTGTGCTTTGTATTTTTATGTGAATGGTGTTGTAATAATTTTGTTTTTTTTTAA
Organism: Crotalaria pallida; assembly: GCA_037953625.1. Taxonomy (NCBI): domain Eukaryota; kingdom Viridiplantae; phylum Streptophyta; class Magnoliopsida; order Fabales; family Fabaceae; genus Crotalaria; species Crotalaria pallida. The sequence continues at coordinate 81,849,021 of CM075655.1, read as the reverse complement.
ATTTTTTTATAAATTTATGATAAAGGTTTACATCAAGGCTCAGAAGTCAAGGGCTTACTTCAAGAGATTTCAAGTCAAGTTTAAGAGAAGGAGAGGTATAATAATAATAGTTGTTTCTCTGTTTCCACACTGTGTGTTTATTATCCATTATGCCATTGCTCACTTTGTTTATAATATAGTATTGATCTATTTATTTACTGCAAAATATTTGCAGAGGGAAAGACTGATTACAGAGCCAGGATTAGGTTGATTAATCAGGACAAAAACAAGTACAACACCCCAAAGTACCGCTTTGTTGTTCGATTCGTATCCTTTTTGTTAATCTGTTTTAAATTACTTGCAGTTGTCTGAAAACATAGAAATCTGGATGTATATTTTTGTTCGATGGATTGAGACATGGTTTTATATTCGCTAAATTTTATTTTGTGTTAAGATAATAAAAGTCAATATTCTATTTGAAGTCTTGTATCTAGTATTAAACTAATACATTTGCATGTTTAAAACTTAACCTCATTATTAGACCAACAAGGACATCATTGCGCAAATAACGTCTGCTAGCATTGCTGGTGATAACGTTCTTGCTGCAGCCTATGCTCATGAACTGCCACACTATGGTCTTAAGGTTGGCCTTACCAACTATGCTGCAGGTACTTTGTTTATTAGAGTCTAAACTGCCTCCCAATTCTCTCGCTCTTTTTTTTTTTATCTGCACCTTCAATAGTGTTATCCTTGTGATTGAATGTCTTAAAATTGTGTCCAGCTTATTGCACTGGGCTTCTTTTGGCCCGCCGAGTCCTTAAGGGTCTTGAATTGGATGAGGAGTATGAGGGGAATGTAGAGGTATCAATGGATGTGCTATACTTTCTCTTTCTCTCATGTGCACTCCACTCATATTTATGGTTAGTTAACCGGTCATATCATTTTTATCAGGCAACTGGAGAGGATTATTCAGTTGAACCTGCTGACACCAGGAGGCCATTCCGTGCTCTCCTTGATGTTGGTCTTATCAGGACCACAACTGGAAATCGTGTTTTCGGTGCCCTCAAGGTAATTGAAACTATATTGCAGTGTTTGATATTGTCTCTTTTTTTTCTTTTATCTATAATGGAATTTAATAATTGTGATGGATTACAGGGAGCTTTGGATGGTGGTTTGGATATTCCTCACAGTGACAAGAGGTTTGCTGGTTTTGATAAGGAGAAGAAGGAGCTGGATCCTGAGGTTCACCGCAAGTATATCTTTGGTGGACATGTTGCTAACTATATGAAGGCATGGGAAAAAGATTTTAATTATTGCCTTCCTGCTTGAACTTTTTAGTGATATATTGTAAGGAGTTTTCAGATATAATGTCTGACAAGTCAACTCTTTTAATATTTTATGCAGACTTTGCAGGAAGATGAACCTGAGAAATATCAGACACACTTTAGTGATTACATCAAGGAAGGAATAGAGGCTGATGGACTTGAGGCTCTTTACAAAAAGGTTCATGCAGCCATTCGTGCAGATCCCACTGCTAAGAAGTCAGAGAAGCAGCCACCCAAAAAACATAAGAGGTAGTAAATCATCATGATATTTGTGAATCCAAGTCTACAAGTATTGCAAAATCTATGTATCTATTCAGTTATTTGGTTTCTGGCAAATTGACTTTGAACTATCCATCTCTGCATATATCTATAATTTGCAGATATGTTTGTTTGACTATAAAGCTTGATCGTTAGTTTAGCCATTGTACTTATAGATTGGAACTGAGTATCTAAGAATATACTTTTGCGTCTTTTTTCTGCAGGTACAACTTGAAAAAGCTTACCTATGAGGAGAGGAAGAATAAGTTGATTGCTCGCTTGACTGCTCTGAATTCTGCTGCTGGAGCTGGTGACGACGATGATGAGGATGACGAGTGAATGCTCGTTGCAGTTTCTTTGCCAACACAGGATATGTAGAACTTATCTTAATTTGCATTTAGAGAATCATTTACTTGGAACTTTGGAAGTTTATTTTTGCTTGTACCGTTCATGTTCTGTCTCAAATTTTGGATACTTGAGTTGCCCGTGTTTGGGTCAATTTCGTGTTAGCCTTGATTGATATCAAGAACCAACATGTTAGCTTATATCAAGTTTAAGTGGTATTTTGTTTTTCTCGTTAGTATTAAACTTTTTTTTGTCTGTTCCTCATTAGCATCTTATGTTTACATTTACATAGAAGTCTAAGCCATAAGGATGCCCCCGAATACAAAATTTTGGAATATTTGCACTAATTCAATGTGTTGATAATCGTATACAGGAGTAATTTGCAAATAGTGTCCTGTTCCTTTTGTTTCTTTTCCTTAGTAAAATGATACCAAGGACAAATTATTTGAGATTGAACTATGTTTTGACCTTATACAGTATCCTTGTTACAAGGTCTTGCTAACAAATATCTTTAGGGCACTTGGTAAGATTATTAGAAAAAGAAATTTAATCATAAGTTCACCATATTTTATGTCTCGAGAATCTAAAAAAACACATTTTCCAATGCCATTTAACTACATTTGAATGCTTAATTAATGCTCTAAGAGCACTTGTTAGCATTTCTCTTCTCAAAAGCTATTGTTTGTGCCATTAGCTTTATGCATGCAATGATCTTCCTATAAAGTATAAACAACCACGCCTCTGTGATCTTAAGCAATCACTGCTGCAACACCTTAGTGTCAATATGAACGAGGCTAAGAATTATAATGCTAATGCCCACTTAGCAATACATCCCATAGTTTAGAGTACCATTAGTGTCTCTCTCGTACTAATATAGAAGTTCACTAGTTGAGAGAAGTGTGGAACAGTGGAAGTGATAACAGAGGTGTGTGGAGGTGATAATGGAGAGATTAATAGCAGGGATTAAACCTTAGAGCATCCACACTATGTGTCCTTCAAGAAATAAGGATCATCCCAGTTCTGAGCAAGAATAAGACTCCGAATATTATACACTCTCAAGTCCTATTCTTTGAAGTAAACCGAGTTCTTCTATCTACTTCTAACTCTATTTATAGGCTTTTTTACTTAAGTGGGGTAATTTTACAAACAATTTACAGAAAATGGGTAGTTTAAAAACTATTTACGTAAGACCGGGTAGTCAACGAAACTATTTACGTATATGGGGCAGTCAAAGTCAAAATCCAAGGTCAAACGCATCATCCGGGTTGACGCAACCCAAAAGTGCCACGTGTCAGCTCCCCATTCGGCCTCCAGATTCCATTCGGATAAAAAAGTAAAAAAAAAAAAAAGAAGCAACTGACAGCTCTGCCACATGGCGCAACCAGGGGGTTGCGTCACTGCGGCTGACGCAACCAAACGCGTCAACCGCAATGACGCAATCCTCTCGTTACACCACGTGGCAGCGCGGTCCCCCGTCCCGGTCCACGAGTTGCACGCCTCCCACACCAGCCCAACCATACCCTTTCCCCCATTAATTACCCATAACTACCCCAACTCCTATAAATTACCACTTCCAACACTCCTTCCATACAACATACACGTTTAAATCTTTTCTCTCTTCTCTTCCCTGTGACGCTCTCTTTTTAACTTGAAAATAATTAATATTTCCAAATAGTTGAATACTTGCTATCAAAATTAGGGCTAGAAAATTTTTCCTTTTAATATTAGTACTTGCTCAATCAAAAACCCTTTTGGATATAAACTATTTCTTGAATTCGGCTTAGTAATAATTTAGTTTCGAAAGGACTCTCGAGATAACAATTCCTTAATTTTCGAAAACATTATTTGTAGTTATTATTAAAACATGTCATTTGTCTCTCGAGTGGTTTTGAATAAGTAAAAACATAAATTTATCACCGAATCCCTTTTTAAATATAAATCAGAGTTCACGAAAGTAAAAATAATACTTATGGGGCTCTGCTGAGGAAAATAAAACATCATATATATATATATATATATATATATATATATATATGTCATAGCATAATATGAAACCCCATGAGTACAGTAAGTAGCAAGTAACATCAGTCGAGATAGCAAGAGTTTATAAAAACATATACAACCCAGCTGTATGAAATAAAACCTTACTCTAAGACCTCTCAAAATATATACAATATATCACATAGTCTCAAAATAGAAGTCTCAGAGCAGGTCTTTAGTGTCCTCAGCAGCACCTCAGATCCTCCACAGCTCTATCCCTAGGATCTAGGATCCAAAACACCTATGCTATGCAGGCTCCTATGAACCAGCCGGTCCACCTCTAGCAGAAACAGTCGGCTCAACATGCACCTCCTCCTCGCTATCATTCTCCACAGGGTCCTCCTCGACCTCGCCCGACTGTGTAGAGACCCCACCACTGGGTCTAGTATCTGCAGAAGAAGTCCTATCATAATCAGTCGGACCAGGAGAAGGAGTCTCCTCAGTGACAACTCTATGGGAAGAAGGATGGGAACGAGTGGCAGCTCTAAAACGAAAACTATGAAAACGACGCATAGGTCGAGCCGGGGGTGGTCCTCTATATGTATAAAAAGGTGGAACATGCATAGTATAGACTAATGGGATCCTAAATCGATGAGGTCGCACACGCACCAGAGGGTTAGGGTGGTAGAGAGTGATCTCAACCTCCCCCTCAAAAGTGGCACGGTGCTCCTCATACGTCCATATACCGCTAGGGATAGGGCATATCTCGATGCAAGCTAGGTATCTGACCATCACCTAAACAGGGCACAGGGAGTAAGTATACACAAATACATAATTGATAAAGACTAAAATTTACAATCACAAATATATCATGGACAGATCATAATGAAAATATATATGAGCACACCAATTTTCAACATTATAACTCTTATAATGCAAGCGGCATGATGTATGATTTTCTATCCACAACTGAGGCCTCTAAAGTCCATCTTGGACGTCCATCCAATACACCCTTGTGTTCCCGGAACACCGACATTCGTTCCCAGAACGTAATGCCGAACCATACTTGGATAATAAGCATCACTCCCAGAGTGTGCACCACGTTCCAAAAAAGCATACGTTCCCAGAACGCATAAAAACCAAGTCCCGGACACTGACCACATATCTATAATGTGTCATCAAGTAGGTTATAAATTGGTACTCTCGGAGTACCCTCCTCATATTCCCAGAATATGATAACGTTCCTACCAACCAGACTTCCAGTCTATATGGATGCACAAATATCAGGGTTGGTTTTATCTTTACATTAATTAATGTGATTTGGAAATATTCCAATTTCCCTTTTTGAATGATTGATTTGAGGCATAACCTTTGGCATAAAATTCCCCTTTTGAATTTTTTCTCAAAACATGCCTTTTTAACCCTAGATTGAGTAAGACAACTTCAACGGTATTCAAAACTTAACTTTTTATTTTTCAGATTCAGGTACTAACCGGTTACAGTCTCAGGCTAACCGGTTAGAATTACAGACCTGAACTGTTTACCATTGCCATTCAGAAAAACCCTTTTTTCTTGAATTCTCTACCCAATCTATACACCATTTAACCTTGTTTTATGCCTCAAAAATCACAGTTTCTGTGACACCCTTCTTGCTCATCCAAATATAATATAGTACTTAAGCTATAATATTGGATGATATATGGACTTGCGAGTATTAAGAAAATATGGAAATAAAATTTTTCATTTAAAAGCGGGTGCACAAATCGACACTTGGAATTCTTGGAGAATAAACACTAAATCATTTCAAACGGTTGTTTCGAATTCAGCGATTTCTACAACCTTTTCAAAAGTTGGGTAACATTCGTCTTTTGAAATCGAATTTGTTTAATAAAAAGTAAACGAAGCTACTCTTGCTTGATTTGATAATACTGATACCATCGAATACTTTTCTCAGCCGAACTCTTAAATAGATTAAATCAGAGTAAGCGGAAAATTATCGGACTATGCAATTGATGGAAATATAAACATAGATTTTATATATAAAAGAGTTATAAGTACATAGTCCCATCATTAAGTCTCCAAGATCCAGAAATACAAGTCCATAGGCAGATCTACATAGTAATGTAACCCAAACCCTAGAGTACTCCAAAAGTATATCTACAACATATATACATAACCAAAATATAACTCTAATGGTGGTCACGTAGATCTGACATCATCAGATGTAGTAGTAGTGATAGCAGTAGTCTCCAAGAAGCAAAAGTAGTAAGGTAGTAGCATCATCATCAACACAGCAGCAGCAAGATCTCCTCCATAGCATCCACACATCGGATCCTCTGATCCTCATCACATACCCTATGCACATACCTAGGGATCCTCATCCCTCCAATCACTCCCAGTAGAATGCACGACAGGCTCGCTCCCACTCTCGTCCTCCACCGGATCCTCCTCGATCTCATCCGAGGGAGAGTGTACCCTACCACTGGGTACCGGGTCAGGTGATGGTGAAACCCTGACTGGGCTCCTCGGATCAGAAGGGGGAGTCTCCTCGCGGACGACTCTCGAGGTAAAAGGGTGTGAGCGGGTAGGTCGAAAACGGAAACTGTGATAAGAGCGAGCTGGTCGCGCGGGAGGTGGTCCATGGTAAGTGTAAAACGGGGGTACATGCATAGTGTATATGATGGGAATCCTAAATCTACGAGGACGGAATCGAATCAACGGGTTCGGGTGGTAGAAGGTAATCTCTACCTCTCCCTCGAACACCGCGTGATGGTCCTCATAGATCCATGTGCCACTAGGAAGTGGCCGAATCTCGATGCAAGCAATGTAACGAGACATCACCTACAAGGGCATAGGGGTAAGCATGTCTATACACATAATCAACAGAGAATAAATTGTACAATGTGAATATGTAAATATGCAATCATAAATAACAATCACATTTAGCACTTAGCAAGTATTGAATGCAAGTAGGATGCTCACACTTGTTTCATTTATCACAATTAATGCAAATGACTGGCATGATGCATGAATTTATCTCTCAAGCCTATCTCCATCATTCTATGTCACTCTCTGACGTCCATCTCTGACAACCCAGCACTCAACAGTGCGTTGTATTCCTAGGTATACAACAATTCGTACATTCACCTAGAATGTACACGACAAGCTTGGAATCCATGCCACCCGAGCATATCCCGTCATCCAAACGGACCGTCATCCAAACGGTATAACCATATCGGCATCCCTCAGCCGACCACGTCAACGACGTGTCATCAAGCAAGCGTATTGGCACTCCCAGAGGCCCTCCACATGTTTACCAAAAACATGATATACGTCCTACCATCCAAACTCCAGAATGAATGCATTACTTTACTTAAAGGGGAATTGATTGATGTTTTGTCCTTTTATTAATACATTACGTGCCTCCCGAGCAACGTGTCATTATTCAAATAAAAACATCATGACGTCAATCAATTTCCTTTAAGTCCAGGATCACTTGGTTTATTGTCCTTTAAGTGTTACAAAATAACTTATAATTGAAACTGGTATTTTTCAATATCTGACTAAAAATACTCGAGTGTTTTCCATAATACTCGAGTAATTCATCAGTTTCCAGATTTTACTCGAGTGGTTCATAATTAGACTCGAGTCGTTCATGTCTTTTTAGAGAATTAAGTTTTCAGATCTCCATAAATATACTCGAGTAATTCGTGAGATACTCGAGTAGTTCATTGCCCAGAATACTCGAGTAATTCATGTATTACTCGAGTTGTTCATCAATTTTTACTCTTGTTGCGTCTGAAATACTCGAGTGCCGAGCCTGATTCTCAAGTTGGTGCGCCAATTTTCACACTGGTGCACCACGAAATACTCGAGTGTTAAGCCATATACTCGAGTATTTTCAGACAGAACAGACTGAAACTTGGTTTTTACATACCATTTCAATTTCTAAACATTTTTAACCCAAACCAATGATCACAATAGTTCATATACCATATATTGAACATGTTACCATACTCATTTCATATCAAATAACAAATTTGACAGAGAATCAATCATTTATGCATAAAATACACAATTTAGCAATTCAACACCTCAAATTGAAAAATAAACACAATACTCATCAAATAATATTCATTTAAGCTTGCATGCATGATTTAGAACTTGCTCAACACAGTCATAGAGCATGGATTGGTCTCCAAACCAAAGTTCCTATTCAAACTAAGCCCTTAGAGCCTCTTGATGGCTCTCTAACACAATTAATGGAATTTAAACTCTATCTAGTGTAAGAAATTACTTCCCCTTACCTCTCAGACGTGAATCAACAAAGGATTGACAAAGAAAAGGCTCCATAACTCCCAGAACAACTTCAAATGTCACATGCAGAGCAGTTTGAGTGCATCACCAAAATGGAATTGGTTCACACATGAAACAGAGAATAAAATTGGGGAAATTAGATTTTCTAAACTTTATGCAACATAAACTAACTAAGGAAACCGAATTTGGGACTCAGGGATTCATGAGCTTACCAGAAATTGAACCCAAAGTAAGCTCCAGACCAAGGCTTGTCCAGAAACAGCTTCACTTCCAATTTTCAATTCTCCCAACACACTCACTCAATCCTCACGATCTTACTCTCTATACAAAGCTCAAGATGTGAGCTTTGTATTCGTGTATAGTTTGTGTTTTGAATCTGAACAGAGAAGGAGAATCGAAGAAAACGAGTTCGGAACCCTAACTTCAACAACTATTGCAAGATTGATCAAAATTCTCAGCCAAATGATGTTGATGAGCTTAAATAGAAAGGGAGAGGGCTCATGCAGATTGACACGACATCCATGGCGTTGGCATGGTGGTGATTTCGTGTCAACGAAGGGGAATCGGTGGTGGTGACTCACCAAACGCACTAACTCGTGCAACTCTGTGCAGAATACTCGAGTTTTCCGAGAAATACTCGAGTATTTTGTCCCATTTTTGAAAAATAATTATTTTATTTACTTTCCCTCCAAACCTTTCCTATAATTGCTTCTAGGTCCCAACCCAGGGACTAATATGCAAAACATTTATTTTATGCATTATTATATTTATTAAATCAATTCACACACATATACTAACTATATGAACACATATTTTAATCAAGGATTAATATAGAAATAATTAATTATAATTAATTTATAATTAACATTTCATTAATCGGGGATTAAAATTTTGGGGTGTTACAGTTTCCATCATTCCAAAATTAAAATCACATTTGTTTCTATAAGACATAATTTTCTCTTGAAAATTGTTCCTTTAAATCAAGGTATTAACCCTCATCATTTAATCTGAACCAAGACAATGTTGTCAACTCATTTTTCAGATTGTTTGCAATGAATTTAGAGTATAGATTTGAGAAAAGTTAGTGCAATTTCAGGACTGTTTTATAAATTGATTTTCTTTTGAAATTTTGCAGTGTCTAACCGGTTACAAATATCGAGTAACCGGTTAGATTATGCAGTCAGTCCCTTAAATTAAGAGTTTTGACACACCATTTTCTTTGTTTCTCAAATCTGTAACACTCCCTGTATATCATCTTACTTTATAAGAAAAGTAATAAGTTTATGAACACTTGGACTTGTTATCGTTGGAAAAGATCTGAAAATAAGAATTTTCCCTTCCCTTGAAAATTCCTTTTCACAAACACTTGGTTAATAATGAGGTTGACTAACAAAATCAGAGTTTACGGAAACATAGTAAAGTAATCATATTAGGCCCCCAAAATATATCAAGTGTAACAAGTCCATGGATATCAAATAATTATTATTATGAAACCGAATTCATCTTATGATACCTCTTTCAAAATGTGTATCATATAAATATTATTAAAAATAGAGATGTTATAGAGCTGGTCACTGGTCCTCTGTCCAAACATCCTTCTGGTCGGATCCTCGATATCTGCACAACGGGTTCCCAATCCACACTTTCTATACTCTGCATGCACCTAAGGGACATCTCCCTTCACTGACTTTTGTGCAAGTTAGATGCACGATCAACACCTAATAAGGGCATGGGGGTTAGCTGTACATATTCGCATAATCAAATGGGAATAAAACTAACATCCACAAGTCAACATGTAGCAAATCATGATGCATAATCATATGAGCACACCCGGTTAATCATAATAATTCTTTCAATGCAGGTGGCATGATGCATGATTTCCTTCCACAACTGAGGCCTCTAAAAGTCCATCTTGGACGTCCATCCAATACACCCTTGTGTTCCCGGAACACCGACATTCGTTCCCAGAACGTAATGCCGAACCATACTTGGATAATACGCATCACTCCCAGAGTGTGCACCACGTTCCCAGAACGTGTAGCAAACCATACTTGGGATAATAAGCACCACTCCCAGAGTGTGCACCACGTTCCCAGAACGCATACGTTCCCAGAACGCATAAAAACCAGGTCCCGGACACTGGCCACATATCTATAATGTGTCATCAAGTAGGTTGCATATCAATGTGTTCCCAGAACACCAACATACGTTCCCAGAACGTATAAAACCAGGTCCCAGACACTGGCCACATATCTATAATGTGTCATCAAGTAGGTTATAATTTGGTACTCCCGGAGTACCCTGTAACATCCCAAATTTAATTCCAAGTATAATCTATATTGGGATGGAAATAGAGCAGAAGAAATGGTGATATTAAGTTAGAAATTGGTGAAGTAGTGTTTAAATTGAAGTTTTAAGCATAGAACTTTAGGAAATTTAAAATACAAGATTCGTAGCTCAAAACACAGATTCCACCGTTGGATATGAAGTAGGAAATATGAAGAAGCTTGCTTTAAAATTTGAGCAAGATCCAACGGGTAGAAAAGAAGTTATAGTTGTTTAAAGTGTTTAGGAGCAGACTTCTAAGTTCTCGCTCAAGCGAAATTGGTTAGTGCAGACCCTGAGTTACTGGATAGATTTCGCTCCAGCGAATATATTTTCGCTCAAGCGAAGTTGGTTAGTGCAGACCCTGAGTTACTGGATAGATTTCGCTCCAGGGAGAAAAAGCTCGCTCAAGCGAAAATGGTACTCGCTCCAGCGAATATATTTTCGCTCAAGCGAAATTGGTTCGAGCAAACCCTAAATTCCCAAATTGAGTTTTTCGCTCAAGCGACTGCATTTTCGCTCAAGCGAAAATGGTTTGATGCAGCTTAAAACGCGTTTTGGTCTTCTTCCTCATTCACTCCCCCTTTGCTTTCTCTCTCTAGGGCTCGAAACCCTCCTCTTTCTCTCTCTAAATTCCTTCTCATTTCTCCACTCTAATCCATACTAAACTACTAAAAATCAATCCCCATTACATATAAACATCATCTCCTTCATCAATCACTCTTATTGTTCCCTCTCTCACGGATTTCTCTCTCTCCAAGAACAAGTGTTGTTCTTCCCTCTCCTCAAGGATTTGGGGCTCCAACCTCAACTATTACCAAGGACCATCATTAATCTCACATTCTCTCCCTTAAATTCAAGGTAAATTCCATTTTTCTCTTCTCCCCTTTTGGTCACACGAATTTCCCTCTTGTTCCCTATGAAATTTGAGCTCCATATTAGGTAGTGCCACTGTCTCATGTTCTTTTTCATTCGCATGGTGTAGAGGAACTCAAGACCACTCTCCTCCCTCTTCCTTGGATCATAAATTATTTGGTGGCAAGACTCTCAAGCTTAGAGCAAGAGAAATCGCCTTATCTCTGAGTGTTTGAGGTAAGGGGGTGGATATTGTGAGCATTGCCTTGTTCTAGGGAGTTGGTTCTAGTTAGTATATAATGATTTGTTAGGGTTATGTGTTAGGGGAGAAAATTAGATTATAAAACCCTAGGTTATTGAATATAAAATTCTAATAAATTAAATATGCATGATGATTGGATGTTAAGACTAGGAAAAGGAAACCCAATATTATGAGAATGAATTATTTGATAAATGAAATTTGGTTAATGAGTATATTGAAGTGCATGAGAAATTGGTTAATGTGATAATGAAGATGACATAAATGAGTTCTATGATTATTGACTTTATTTGTAAAGTTGTGAATTAAATGATAATTAATTACTGTTGCAAATACATGTATGTGTTGTGGATTAAATTGATATAGGAAGAAAATGGAATGGAAACGATTATATGTGATGAATGTGCCTATTTGTACTTAAATGCTAAATGAGTATAAATGTTAATTATTATCAATTGTGAACCAAGGTCATGGCTTATGAAATTGAACTTGTGAATATAGGAAACGGAAGTAGAATGATTATGTGTAAACTAAAGAGAAAGATGATATATGTAAATTAAAATGAATGGGAAATGTGTGTAAGTGTATTTGTGATTGCATATGTTAAATTGTTTGTGTAAGAAGATGAAAGTATGATTTGGCCTCTGATGTGAGGTAATGGTAAATGAAAATGTGATAAGTGCGTTGGCCTCTGATTTGAGGTGACGATTAAGGGAAAGTGATGATTAGGCTGACCTCTGCTATGAGGGGCACAAAATGAATTAAAGTAATTGAGTGTTGACCTCTGACCTGAGGGACACAAGATGAAATGAATGTTAATGGGTGTTGACCTCTGACCTGAGGGACACCGAATTAAATAATGAGTTGGGTGTTGACCTCTGACCTGAGGGACACAGAATGAAGTATAATGAATGAGTGTTGACCTCTGACCTGAGGGACACATAATTTAAATATGGAAAAGTATAAGGGACTTTGTTTTGAGGTGATGAATGTGTTGAATGAAATTGTTCATTGGCCTCTAATTTGAGGTGATGTACTGAAATGAAATGATTATGTGAAATGAATAAATTAATAATGGAAATGGATGTTGAAATGAATAATGAAAATGGATGTTGTACTGGAATAATGAAAATGGAAATGTGAAATAAATAATGAGTATGGAAATAATGAAATGAGTATGGTGTGCAATATGTGAATATATGCTTATTTGCTAATTGTATTTGACATAGTGGGTTGTTATGTCTAGTTAGAAACTGCTTTCTATTTCATGTGCAAAGCTCACTCCCTTGCATTTTTCAGGTACGGAGATTGAGTTGGCACTACCCCCGGCCGAGCAGGAGTACTTTCCCTTACAGGGGGAGTAGGGTTATTATGAGATTTAGAGTACAATATGAGCCTAAGCCTCCTACAATAGTTTGATGTAAAATGGTTATATATGTTTTTGAGTGAGGCTTGAGATGTTTTGTTTTGCTTAAATTATAACTTTTGGTTTTGATACTCAAACTTTGTATTTTCCGCTGAAAACTCTGAATACTTGATTATCTTTTGCACTCTGATATATTTGTAGCCCATTGGGCCTTGATATGACTTATATATATAATCTGAAGCCCTGCTGGCTATTGGTTGTTTAATTGAAATTGTTTATCACAGGTTGAATTTTGGAATAGTCCTAAAAACAAACAAAACTCCGTCCGTTTGACAGGTGATTTTTATTAAATTAAAAATGAAATTTCAAATTCATATTTTTAATAGCGGGGTTTTAAGGGTAGAAATCCTAGGTGTTACACACCCTCCTCATATTCCCAGAATATGATAAACGTTCCTACCAACCCATCTTCCATTCTATATGATAAACGTTCCTACCAACCCATCTTCCATTCTACTCTCGGAGGGGTTTTAAGGGTTTTAAGGTTGGTTTTTATCTTTAATTTTATTATTATGCCAACGTGTTCCCAGAACACTACATACGTTCCCCGAACGTATCGCAAACCATACTTGGAATAAAATCAAGCACCACTCCGAGAGTGTGCCTCACGTTCCCAGAACGTCTCCAAGAAACCATGTCCCAGACAATGGCCACATTCCCGGAATGTGTCATCAAGTAGGTTGCATCAGTTTGGTACTCCTAGAGTACAGGGTCATGTTCCCATTAATTCCATTATTATGACTTAGAAAAAACACAACTTCTGAATGATATCTTGAGGTATGGCTTTACTCATAAAATTCACCTTTGAATTTAAATTTAATATATGCTCATAGACCTGGATTGAGGGAATATAATCATTGGTATTAACAACCCTTATTCAAAAACTTAACTTTTATTTTTAAGTTTCAGGTACTAACCGGTTACATCATCACCTAACCGGTTAGAATTACAGACCTGAATATAAAACCACTGATTTTCCAAGAATCTTTTCTTAAATTCTCTACTCAATCCAATAACAAGGTCTTAGCATAACAGAATACCTCAAGTTCAACACATAATATCATTCAAAAGATCTAAGTCATAATCTAATTTCATTTAGGCATAATTTCCTCTTGAAATTATCCTTTGATATTAAGGTATTAACTCATCACCTCCAATCTAAACCAAACAGTGCTCAAACACATAGTTTTAGATTGGTCTTTGTATGAAATTCTAGCTTAAACTTGAGTACAAATGGTATGGATACTTAGCCAATTGCAGAAATTTATTTTCTTTGAAAATTTACAGTATCTAACCGGTTACAAATTTCGACTAACCGGTTAGATTAGGCAGAACATACACTGAAAAATGAGGTTTTGCATACCATTTTCTACCATACTCAAATCTAACCAATTTCATTCATAAATAGAGTTTACATACCTTAATACTAGTGTGTTCAACCACATAAACATATCTATATTGCATGCATTCAATATGGATACTCAAATTGCACATAATTGCACATATTTCACAACTTAATGCATCAATTCACATAATATCCAATTAAGTCATGAAATTGTCATCATAACAGCTTGCATGCATCATATTATGATTGCTCAAAAACAGAAATGAGCTTAAATTGGCCTCCAAGCCATAAAACTAATTCCAACTATGCCCTTAGAGTCTCTTGGTGACTCATCCTATTTACCAACATGTTTTTCCTCATTCTAGCAAATAGTAAGCTTCCCCCTTACCTCTAAATTGTGTTTGATCCAAAACATTGCAGAGAGAAAGGCTCCAACACAGGTTTCCATTAAATCCACTCCATGCTGATAGAGTTAGATAGGGTACCAAAACCAGGGAATTTGACATGCAAAACCAAATTAAGAATTGGGGGAAATGGTCAAATTGAATTCTCTGCAACATGCACTAGAGGTAGGAACAGATTTGAAACCAAAAGGGTTCGTGTGCTTACCAAAATCGAGCTTCAAAGTCAGCTCCAGAAACCAGAAGCTGAGGTTTGACAACATCAACACCTCAATTTGGCAATCTTCGTTCTCTTGATTCAGGGACTCTCAACTCACAAATTTTATATCAAAACAAAGCCCTTGATTCAAGCTTTGTAATGGTGTGTCACTCACTCTCCAACACTCAGAGACAAGGAAGAATTTCTTCAGACGAACTTGGAACCCTAATTTCGCTTTCAGACCAAACTTAGCAAAAATGAGGCAAATTGGATCAACAATCAAGGTTATATAGACGAATTCAAGCAGCATGCAAGGCGACACGCGTCTCCCACCATGAATCGAGTGGGATTCGTGGCGAATTCTGGGTTAAAACGCGTGATTACTCATCAAACGCACTAACCCAGTTTTCTGAGTTCATCGTGTAACCGGTTACAGAGCCCTTCTAACCGGTTACATACTGATAAAATTCAAAAATTAATAATTTAATTACTCTTTCTTCAAAAACCTTTTTAATATTGAAATTAGGTCCCAATCCAAGGACTAAATTACAATATTCACATTTTTGTACAAAATAACCATATAAAAATATATCTCATATTTTTATATATAATAACACATAATGTACAAAAACTAAAACTTTACAAACCAATATAAATCAATTATAAAATAATTGTTATAATTAATATCTTGGTTATTTGGGAGACGAAAATTAGGGGTGTTACACTACTCCCCCACTTAAAAGGAATTTCGTCCCCGAAATTCATCTTCTGAAATTTTACGCTTTTCCAAAGTGTTTTTATACTAGAAACTTCATCTTGTTTCCAAAAATTCGTTCTTTAGGGTCCTCCCCCACTTAAAAGAGTTTCGATATAATCCTTGTATTTTGAAACATTTCAAATAAAACCCTTCAGGAAAAACTTTCCAAACTAAACCACAAGGATTTTTCGTATAAAACTCTTATGTGAAAGAATTTCTTTTAAAGGAAATACTCTTTTGAATAACACACTTTTCAATTAACTTTTTGGAAAAACTTTTTGGGCTGCACACTCTGATCTCTCGAGCACGATCAAAGAAACATTTGCATGACTTTATTCCTTAATAATTTGAGACATTAGGGTGATCAGTCCTAATATTCAAACCATTAGTAACAAAATCATTCCTTTCAGATATAATCTTTCCCAAGAAAGACCATACGACAGGTCTTTAAGTTAGATGAACTTAAAGATAGGGTAATTATCACTATCAGACTTAGTTAGATAGTCAAGTTCTAGAGACATTTCCGTTGGGGAGACAAAGATTTGTCCTATCCCGGTGGTTGTTAATCTCTCTAGCCATAACTGATCTTTCTATTTCTGTAGTGTCCATAGCGATTTATCACACCCAACTGTGATAAAGGTTTTGTCACAGAAAGATTGAAGTTGAACTTCCAACAGGATATTGATATTCGCAACGATTAGATTAACGTAATTGAAAACATTTAACTACGTTAACTCAGATCAAAGGAAGAGATAGGCTTGGGTTGTTTACGTCAGGATTACACTCAACTCTCATCTCAACCGGTGAATTCTTCTCGTGCTGGATTCGCTTGTTGTCCAATCCTTTCTCACCTTTTCTTTCAAGACAATTCGGTGAATAATACTCCAGCTTCCTACAATCGGAATTTACTATTCCCTTAGGTACATCACAACTAAACTCCAAGTGATGTGCCTCACATTATTACCTTGAGATGGACAAATGTTCCCTTCCCTATTTCCTCCTTAGTCACTTTTCTCCAATCGAGGATTCCTTAACCTTGATATTCCTGTTGGAAACCAACAAGCGGCTCAATATAGTCTAGAGGGGGGGTGAATAGAATATTGAAGCCTTATTACAGATTTTTCGTCCACCTAAGAGAATGATTTTATGAAAATAAATTTTCTTAAAAATTCAAGTCAGATTACTCGAGTAACTCAAGACTTCACTCGAGTAATACGCAAGCAAAAATAATTTCACTCGAGTATTCAGCAAATCACTCGAGTATTACGAAAGCTATTTTTAAATCACTCGAGTAACAGAAAACCTACTCGAGTATTGTTCATAAACTGAAAGCAGATTACTCGAGTGACAAGAACTTTACTCGAGTAAACTGGGTAAAATTCAATTAAAACTCAGTTTTCAATGGAGTTCTTCAAGAATAACAATGCTATGATGATTCAACAAATTATGAATGATTAATATGAACAATTTCAAGTAATATTAACATGCAATTTTAGATCAATTGAGTAGAATTAAGAAAACCCCAATTCTAACCTAAAAATGCAATTGTTAATGAATTAATGCAATACAAGGAATGAAAATAAAAGAGACACAAGGATTTATCCTGGTTCACTTTCACCCACTTGAAAGCTACTCCAGTCCCCTCTTGAATCAAGAGAGATTCTTCACTAGAAATCTTCAAATGTAGATTTTACAATGTTTTAAGATGCAACTAGATTCTTAGTTCTCCTATCTTAAAACCCAACTCAAAGTGTGTACCAAACACTTTGATCTAATCTACCCCTTTTGAGAATTCTAGATTTCCTTGCTAATTGATTGAAGATGCTTCCAACCAATCCTCTTTTCTTGCTTTGATTTGATCCTCAAAGTCTTCCTTGTGAGATTCTTCACTTGTGTTGAAACTTCAATGATGCAATCATAAATTGCAAATCTTCAACAACCACTAAGAACAAAAATTATGATCTCAAGAATATTTTGAACAATGAGAGAAATAGAGTGAAGAATGAAAAGTTCTTTGTTGAATCTTGATAGCTCTTGAAAGATGTAAAATAGCTCTTGAATTGCTTTTGAAAGTGTATAGAAAATTGTAAGAATGAATATCTATCTTTGTGAAAGAGAAAATTAAGTCCTTTTATAATTTTCCAAACACTGATTGAATTACTCGAGTAAACCATATAACTTCACTCGATTAAAACATGTCAGATTAAGTTACTCGAGTGATGTGTAAACCATTACTCGATTAACCTGTCATGACATAAATTACTCGAGTGACCCAATACTCATTACTCGAGTAAACTGATCAGAATCTGAATAAAAACAAGGTTTTTCTAAAAGGATTTTCACAAAACTTTTAATAGAGCTATTTAATCAAGATTTAAAGTATCTTCACTCTTAATCAAACATTATTTAAATATTCTTAAAATCACCTAAGCTACCCACACCAATGAGATGCATTGCATAAAAATAAAGATTACATTGAAATAGAATTAATAAAAATCCTAATTCTAATCTTCATGTGGTGTAGCTTGCTTGTTGCCAATGTTGTTGCTTGGAGAGAGATTGTTAGCATCAAAACATGAGAATCCTACAAACTCCCCCTTTTTGATGATGACAAACCTCCTTTTCAATTAAGCACTAAGTTTTAACATACTCCCCCTAAATGTAAAACACCTAGGAAAAATATAATAAAACTTAACCTACAAGAACAACATCAACAAAATATTCTCCCCCTTTTGGCATCATTAAAAAGATAAGAAAGTTGAGAAAAGTCCTTTGCCAAAAGTTGAAGGTAAGTAGTTCACAATGGTATAAAAAAAATATAACAATAAAGACAATACCAAAATAAACCACAATAGTGCCACAACGAATATAAACACACAACGAATATAGCACCATAATCCATAATATCAGAGTATCATACTATGCAGCAAATCATAGTGTAAAGCAAAAAGACATCAACCATAGCAAATAATCAAACGAAACTAACCAAACTAGACCATACACAAGGTCCAAAAACATAGTAGCAACAGAGTCATAAACATGAAACAGAAACATAAACATAACATAGTCAGAAATATGCATATGAAACATGAAACAGAAATCAATCAGCAAAACATCATCAGCATCCACAGGTCTAGGAATCAGGTGGAGGAGGAGGGAAATGGTGAGAAAAGAGGCCAGACATATAATCCATTAAACGATGCTCCATGGCAATATTCTTCACATCCTGTCTCATCTCCAACTGAGTGAATTGAGCATGGATATGTTCAACCAATGACTCATGAGCAGCCTGTGCATCAAATGGAGTACCAAGATTGTCCAAATTGATATAGTCCTCAACACGATCGGTATCCATCGGATCAGTAGAAGAAGGAGGAGCAGAAGAAGATGCACCAGCCCTATCACCAAGTAAAGTCCTTTTCCTAGAACCCGAAGCTCTTGCAGCCTTTGTAGCTTCAGCCATTTCCTTAATCTGTGATTTCCATAACCAAGTGCGACTTTCCCTATGCCAAGCAATTTTCATATAACTAATGTGTGAATCATTAAGACACCAGTTATTTTTCTTTTCCGTCACAGCTGGCTCATCATCAGGGATTGGAACACGGTAATACCTCATGATTTTGGTGACATGCATAGGATATGGCAAGAATTGGGTAGGAGGAGATTGAGCAGCAGCTTCCATACGAGCTAAAAACATTTTATTCCAATTCATCTCATATCTCTTTTTGATCCCATGAAACAAAATAAGATCATCATCTCCCAATTGTGCATAATTTTGATTACATTTCGGAATCAAACAATAAGAAACAATGTACATGAGCACTCTATCCACAGCATGCAAAGGTGATACAGTTCTAGTAGACCTATCACTCCAAGATTCACCAGTACGCAACAAATCAGTATAAATCTTATTAGTATCCACATCCAAATCCAGACAGTCATCATCACCAATAAAAGTTCCCTTGTTTTCTAAACCAAACAACATTGTCAAATCTTCAGGCTTTATAACAAAATGATGTCCTCTAACCATTGTTTGATACTCACCATCTAGCTTAGTAAAATTCTGATAAAATTGTCTGACAAGCCTAGGGTAATAATGAGTCTCAAATTCTAAAATCCTCTTCAAATTCTGAAATTCTAAATCCTCTACAAATGGAAATTGCTCCTTATGCAACCAAGCAAACTTAACATACCGTGTAAGACCAAAAGAGCGATTGATAAATGTCGGTTCCCGCAAGTCTCGGTTGATTCCAGAAAACCAGGGGTCGTTACGGCCTGCTCCTTGCTTTGCTTTCTTTCGAGGAGGTTGAGATTGTGAGGAAGAAGACATTGATTCAGAAAGTGCAGATTCGGTTTTGGGGTTAGGGTTTTGGTTTGGGAATTTTCGGATTTTGAGTATAAATGGTGAAATTGATGAATGAAATGAGTAGAAATGATGATATAATGATGAAATATGGAAGAAATTTGTATGATTTGTTAAGTTTTGTGGCTGAAAATGATGATTTGATGAAGAACCATATGAGAGAGAAGAGAGAAATACGAACAAGAGAGAGAAAGAAACGTGAAAAATGATGCAGTTTTCAACAGTTCAGATTTTAAAATCACGTAAGTTACTCGAGTGATGTTCATGCGTTACTCGAGTGATTCGAGCAGTAATCGAGTGAAAATAAATGTTACTCGAGTATGCCGAAGATTAAAAAAATTTTACTCGAGTGATGGATGAACTAATCGAGTGATACGAAAGTCATTTTAAAATTAATCGAGTGACAAACAGAATTACTCGAGTAATACGAAAGAGTTTTTAAAATTACTCGAGTGAAATATTTGTTACTCGAGTGAACTGTCCAGAATTTTAAAAATTTCAAATTTTTCATGCAAAAACATTTTTCATGCACAACCACATAGAAACACTTAGCATTTAGCAAGTAACACACATACAAATAAAGCAATTAACATATTATAGAAAACATACACACATAACTACATATCACAAAAAATAAGAAACACTTTAATAAGATACAACAACTCAAAATACAAATCACATTGAAATAGGCTTGAAGGTGATTTCGAAAAGCATCAAATACAATTAGCTAATAGTTGATTCATCAAAAATACCAAGTTCTCTTCGAATTTTATAAAATGTGTCCCTTGGTAATGGTTTTGTAAAGATATCAGCTAATTGATCCGAAGTTTGTACAAACTCAATAACACAATCACCTTTTTGAACATGATCTCTCAAAAAGTGATGCCTAATTTCAATATGCTTTGTCCTTGAGTGTAATACTGGATTTTTAGTCAAATTAATTGCCGAAGTGTTATCACACTTTATAGGGATTTTTGTCAAATTTAAACCAAAGTCAGATAATTGTTGTTTCATCCATAAAAGTTGTGCACAACAACTACCTGCAGCTATGTATTCGGCCTCCGCGGTTGATAAAGCAACACAGTTTTGCTTTTTGGAAAACCACGATACAAGTGAATTACCAATTAAATGGCATGTTCCGCTTGTACTTTTTCGCTCAACTTTACAACCGGCAAAGTCAGAGTCCGAATAACCTATAAGTTTTAGAAAAGCATCCCTAGGATAATAAAGTCCAGTATTCGTTGTACCCTTTAAGTATTTCATAATTCTTTTGACAGCAGTTAGATGCGACTCTTTCGGTTTTGCTTGAAAACGTGCACACATACATACACTAAACATGATGTCAAGCCTATATGCAGTTAAGTATAACAAACTACCAATAATACCACGATACTTCGTTACCTCTACCGCTTTTCCAGCCTCATCTTGATCTAGGTAGCATGCAACGCTCATTGGTGTAGAAGCGGATTTGCACGAATCCATCCCAAAACGTTTGAGAAGCTCTCTACAATATTTACTCTGATGAATATAAATGCCATCATTAAGCTGCTTTATTTGAAGGCCAAGAAAGAATGTAAGCTCTCCCATCATCGACATCTCGAATTCGCTTTGCATCAAGTCTGAAAACTTCTTACACAAGTTATCGTTAGTAGCACCAAATATAATATCGTCAACATATATTTGAACCAATAAAATATCCTTACCGGAACATTCAATAAAAAGTGTAGTGTCAACAGTGCCTCGTTTAAAACCTTTTTGTAATAAAAAATTGCTTAGTCGGTCGTACCAAGCTCTAGGAGCTTGTTTCAAACCGTACAAAGCCTTTTTCAGTTTGAAAACGTAGTCCGGATGCTCAAAACTCTCGAATCCGGGAGGTTGTGACACGTAAACTTCCTCTTGAATGTATCCGTTAAGAAAGGCGCTCTTAACATCCATTTGATACAATTTAAAATTCATTATCGAAGCAAAAGCGAGAAGAATACGAATAGCTTCTAGTCTAGCAACGGGAGCATATGTCTCATCGTAATCGATTCCTTCTTCTTGACTATAACCTTGTGCTACCAACCTAGCTTTATTCCTAACAATAATACCCGATTCATCTAACTTATTCCTATAGATCCACCGAGTACCAATTACAGGACAATCATCGGGTTTTGGCACAAGCTCCCAAACTTGATTTCTTTCAAATTGATTTAATTCTTCTTGCATGGCCATAATCCAATGATCATCTTGAACAGCCTCTTTGATACTCTTAGGTTCTATTTGAGATACAAAGGCAACATAATAACAAAAATTATTTAAAGTGCGTCGGGTTACCACTCCCTTCGCAATGTCACCTAAGATGTTAGAAATCGGATGATTTTTGTTTGATTTCCAAGCTATTGGTAATTGAGATTGAATCTCTTGTGCTAAGTCTTTATCTTGTGCTTGCACCTCTCCATCTTCAATTTGATTCTCTTCCATTTGTTGTGGTGTTGACTTCTCATGATCCAAAAATGTACCTATATTATCATCATCACAAGAAACAACACAATCTCCTTTCGAAGATTCATCAAATACAACATGCACGGATTCCTCAACGGTTAATGTTCTTTTATTGTAGACTCTATATGCTTTGCTATGGGTTGAATAACCTATGAATATGCCTTCGTCGGCTTTGGAGTCAAACTTGCCGACTGGTTCCTTTCCGTTATTTAAAACAAACACCTTACACCCAAAAACATGAAAATGTGAAATATTTGGCTTTCGCCCTTTTAAAAGTTCATAAGGTGTTTTATTTAAATGCGGACGAATAAGAACCCTATTAAGCACATAACAAGCAGTGTTTACCGCATCGGCCCAAAAATATTTAGGAACATTTGATTCTTTCAACATAGTACGAGCAAGTTCCACTAATATTCTATTTTTCCTTTCTACAACTCCGTTTTGCTCCGGAGTCCTAGGGGCCGAAAATTGATGATCAATACCAAACTTATCACAAAACGCATCAATCCTAGTGTTTTCAAACTCACCTCCGTGGTCACTTCTAATAGACACAATTTTCAAACTTAGTTGATTTTGGATGAGTTTGGCAAACTTTTTAAAACATTTATAAACTTCATTTTTTGCGGATAAAAATAAAGTCCATGTGAATCTAGTAAAATCGTCTACTAAAACAAATCCATAGTAATTGCCACCTAAACTTTTAATTTGTGAAGGGCCAAACAAATCCATTTGGATTAGCTCCAAAGGCTTTGTTGTGCTTATCACATTTTTAGGTTTAAAAGAACTTTTAACTTGCTTGCACTTTTGACAAGAGTCACAAATGACATCAAGCTTAAAGTTTAGTTTAGGCAAACCAATCACTAAATCTTTTCGCAAAAGTTTGTTTAATTGATTCACATTCACATGAGCAATTCGTCTATGCCAAAGACGAATTTCATCATCAAAAGATTTGAAACATTTTGAAAATAGTGAAGTTATCTCATCCAAATCAATTAAGTAAGTGTTATTAGAGCGACGACCAACAAACTTAACACTATCATCTATAGAAGACTTAATGAAGCATAATTCCGGAGTAAAAGTCACATAATTGCCCATATCGCATAGTTGGCTTATACTAAGCAAGTTGTGTTCTAAGCCTTCTACGTATAGGACATTTTCTATGACAAGGTTAGATACGTTACCGATCTTCCCGACTCCTAGAATTTTGCCCTTGTTGTTGTCGCCGTATGTCACAAATCCACCATTTTTCGGAGTAAGTTCCATGAAGTGCGTTTTGTCTCCCGTCATGTGTCTCGAACAACCACTATCCAAGTACCATTTGCGCTCTTTGGTTCGAAGACACACCTACAAGAAAGATATCATTTGGTTGACTTAGGTACCCAAGTGGTCTTGGGTCCTTTGTTGTTAGCATGGGGAGAAGTCCCCTTAACAATCCAAATATATTCTCCGCTTGGTATACCAAATTTCTTTATATTACATTTATTCGTGGTATGCCCAAAGATCCCACAATAATGGCAAGTTGGGTTTTTAGAAATCTTATTCTTTGAAAATCCACCAACTTTGCGATAATTGCGTTTCTTAGGTTTAGTATAGCCAAGACCGGATCTATTGCTATTGTTCCTTTGAGTTGAAAGCAAATGATCTAATGAAGTATCTCCTTTCATGAGCCTTGCAAGTCGATCATTCAAATTAAAAACTTCTTTTTCCAAAGACTTGCAATTTTCACAAGATGGAGTCTCATTTGATTTCAATTCACAATTGCATGTAGAGTTTGCATAAATGAGTTCAAGAGTTTCATTTTGAAGCTTAAGTTCTTCTAAATCTTTTTGAAGTTCAATTATCTTTTCATGTTGCTTCATTATGAAATTCTTTCTTTCAACATTTATTTTAGCAAGTTTCTTCAACTCTTTATGCATCTCTACATACACATTGTACAATTCATTGAATGAAGGAGTATTAGAACTAGAGCTAGCATCGGAAAGATAATCTACCTCATTGACGTTGTCACTTGATTTAATGCATGAAATGGAGCTTGGACGGTTATCCATGAATGAAGATGCCGATAGAAAGAAAAAGGGGATTGCTCTTAAATCAACTTCAAAATCTCTTAAGGCACAAGAGGAAAACTCTCAAGTGGATGACTCGGACTCCGATATAGATGATGAGACCCTTGGTTTGCTAGTTAAAAAGCTTGGAAGGTTTTTTAAGAGAAAGGGAAACTTTAATAAGAATAGACAAAGAGATTCTAAGGACTCTCAACCAAGAAATAAGACTAACAAGGATCACATCAAGTGTCATGGGTGTGGAAAGCTTGGTCACTATCGATCAAAATGCCCAACTCATTCTAAGAAGTCGGAAGGTGACAACTCTAAGTTCAACTCATCTAAAGGAAAAAGGGCTTACATAGTATGGGATGAAGAGGAGAGTCAATCAACATCTAGCTCATCGGATGATGAAGAACTTGCAAATCTATGTTTGATGACGAAGCTTGTTGAAGAGGAATCTTCGAGCATTAAATCAAGTGACAACGTCAATGAGGTAGATTATCTTTCCGATGCTAGCTCTAGTTCTAATTCTCCTTCATTCAATGAGTTGTACAATGTGTATGTAGAGATGCATAAAGAGTTGAAGAAACTTGCTAAAATAAATGTTGAAAGAAAGAATTTCATAATGAAGCAACATGAAAAGATAATTGAACTTCAAAAAGATTTAGAAGAACTTAAGCTTCAAAATGAAACTCTTGAACTCATTTATGCAAACTCTACATGCAATTGTGAATTGAAATCAAATGAGACTCCATCTTGTGAAAATTGCAAGTCTTTGGAAAAAGAAGTTTTTAATTTGAATGATCGACTTGCAAGGCTCATGAAAGGAGATACTTCATTAGATCATTTGCTTTCAACTCAAAGGAACAATAGCAATAGATCCGGTCTTGGCTATACTAAACCTAAGAAACGCAATTATCACAAAGTTGGTGGATTTTCAAAGAATAAGATTTCTAAAAACCCAACTTGCCATTATTGTGGGATCTTTGGGCATACCACAAATAAATGTAATATAAAGAAATTTGGTATACCAAGCGGAGAATATATTTGGATTGTTAAGGGGACTTCTCCCCATGCTAACAACAAAGGACCCAAGACCACTTGGGTACCTAAGTCAACCAAATGATATCTTTCTTGTAGGTGTGTCTTCGAACCAAAGAGCGCAAATGGTACTTGGATAGTGGTTGTTCGAGACACATGACGGGAGACAAAACGCACTTCATGGAACTTACTCCGAAAAATGGTGGATTTGTGACATACGGCGACAACAACAAGGGCAAAATTCTAGGAGTCGGGAAGATCGGTAACGTATCTAACCTTGTCATAGAAAATGTTCTATACGTAGAAGGCTTAGAACACAACTTGCTTAGTATAAGCCAACTATGCGATATGGGCAATTATGTGACTTTTACTCCGGAATTATGCTTCATTAAGTCTTCTATAGATGATAGTGTTAAGTTTGTTGGTCGTCGCTCTAATAACACTTACTTAATTGATTTGGATGAAATAACTTCACTATTTTCAAAATGTTTCAAATCTTTTGATGATGAAATTCGTCTTTGGCATAGAAGAATTGCTCATGTGAATGTGAATCAATTAAACAAACTTTTGCGAAAAGATTTAGTGATTGGTTTGCCTAAACTAAATTTTAAGCTTGATGGCATTTGTGACTCTTGTCAAAAGTGCAAGCAAGTTAAAAGTTCTTTTAAACCTAAAAATGTGATAAGCACAACAAAGCCTTTGGAGCTAATCCATATGGATTTGTTTGGCCCTTCACAAATTAAAAGTTTAGGTGGCAATTACTATGGATTTGTTTTAGTAGACGATTTTACTAGATTCACATGGACTTTATTTTTATCCGCAAAAAGTGAAGTTTATAAATGTTTTAAAAAGTTTGCCAAACTCATCCAAAATCAACTAAGTTTGAAAATTGTGTCTATTAGAAGTGACCACGGAGGTGAGTTTGAAAACACTAGGATTGATGCGTTTTGTGATAAGTTGTGTATTGATCATCAATTTTCGGCCCCTAGGACTCCGGAGCAAAACGGAGTTGTAGAAAGGAAAAATAGAATATTAGTGGAACTTGCTCGTACTATGTTGAAAGAATCAAATGTTCCTAAATATTTTTGGCCCGATGCAGTAAACACTGCTTGTTATGTGCTTAATAGGGTTCTTATTCGTCTGAATTTAAATAAAACACCTTATGAACTTTTAAAAGGGCGAAAGCCAAATATTTCACATTTTCATGTTTTTGGGTGTAAGGTGTTTGTTTTAAATAACGGAAAGGAACCAGTCGGCAAGTTTGACTCCAAAGCCGACGAAGGCATATTTCTGACTATGTTATGTTAATGTTTATGTTTCATGTTTATGACTCTGTTGCTACTACGTTTTTGGACCTTGTGTATGGTCTAGTTTGGTTAGTTTCGTTTGATTATTTGCTATGATTGATGTCTTTTTGCTTTACACTATGATTTGCTGCATAGTATGATACTCTGATGATTTGGATTATGGTGCTATATTCGTTGTGCGTTTATATTCGTTGTGGCACTATTGTGGTTTATTTTGGTATTGTCTTTATTGTTATATTTTTTTTATACCATTGTGAACTACTTACCTTCAACTTTTGGCAAAGGACTTTTCTCAACTTTCTTATCTTTTTAATGATGCCAAAAGGGGGAGAATATTTTGTTGATGTTGTTCTTGTAGGTTAAGTTTTATTATATTTTTCCTAGGTGTTTTACAACATTTAGGGGGAGTATGTTAAAACTTAGTGCTTAATTGAAAAGGAGGTTTGTCATCATCAAAAAGGGGGAGTTTGTAGGATTCTCATGTTTTGATGCTAACAATCTTTCTCCAAGCAACAACATTGGCAACAAGCAAGCTACACCACATGAAGATTAGAATTAGGATTTTTATTAATTCTATTTCAATGTAATCTTTATTTTTATGCAATGCATCTCATTGGTGTGGGTAGCTTAGGTGATTTTAAGAATATTTAAATAATGTTTGATTAAGAGTGAAGATACTTTAAATCTTGATTAAATAGCTCTATTAAAAGTTTTGTGAAAATCCTTTTAGAAAAACCTTGTTTTTATTCAAATTCTGATCAGTTTACTCGAGTAATGAGTATTGGGTCACTCGAGTAATTTATGTCATGACAGGTTAATCGAGTAATGGTTTACACATCACTCGAGTAACTTAATCTGACATGTTTTAATCGAGTGAAGTTATATGGTTTACTCGAGTAATTCAATCAGTGTTTGGAAAATTATAAAAGGACTTAATTTTTTCTTTCACAAAGAGAGACATTCATTCTTACAATTTTATATACACTTTCAAAAGCAATTCAAGAGCTATTTTACATCTTTCAAGAGCTATCAAGATTCAACAAAGAACTTCTCATTCTTCACTCTATTTCTCTCATTGTTCAAAATATTCTTGAGATCATAGTTTTTGTTCTTAGTGGTTGTTGAATATTTGCAATTTATGATTGCATCATTGAAGTTTCAACACAAGTGAAGAATCTCACAAGGAAGACTTTGAGGATCAAATCAAAGCAAGAAAAGAGGATTGGTTGGAAGCATCTTCAATCAATTAGCAAGGAAATCTAGAATACTAAAAAAGGGGTAGATTAGATCAAAGTGTTTGGTACACACTTTGAGTTGGGTTTTAAGATAGGAGAACTAAGAATCTAGTTGCATCTTAAAACATTGTAAAATCTACATTTGAAGATTTCTAGTGAAGAATCTCTCTTGATTCAAGAGGGGACTGGAGTAGCTTTCAAGTGGGTGAAAGTGAACCAGGATAAATCCTTGTGTCTCTTTTATTTTCATTCCTTGTATTGCATTAATTCATTAACAATTGCATTTTTAGGTTAGAATTGGGGTTTTCTTAATTCTACTCAATTGATCTAAAATTGCATGTTAATATTACTTGAAGTTGTTCATATTAATCATTCATAATTTGTTGAATCATCATAGCATTGTTATTCTTGAAGAACTCCATTGAAAACTGAGTTTTAATTGAATTTTACCCAGTTTACTCGAGTAAAGTTCTTGTCACTCGAGTAATCTGCTTTCAGTTTATGAACAATACTCGAGTAGGTTTTCTGTTACTCGAGTGATTTAAAAATAGTTTTCGTAATACTCGAGTGATTTGCTGAATACTCGAGTGAAATTATTTTTGCCTGCGTATTACTCGAGTGAAGTCTTGAGTTACTCGAGTAATCTGTCTTGAATTTTTAAGAAAATTTATTTTCATAAAATCATTCTCTTAGGTAGACGAAAAATCTGTAATAAGGCTTCAATATTCTATTCACCCCCCCTCTAGACTATATTGAGCCGCTTGTTGGTTTCCAACAATGCGATCTTAGAAAATCCATTACTAATCCAGCAGTAGTATCCAGCTAGCCCAAGGAACTTCTCATTTAACCCTAGTCTGAAGTTGCATACACCACTGAATTCACCTTCGCTGGATCCACCACAATTTCTTCTTTAAAGATCACATGCCCTGGGAGCGTAACTTTGCTCAACCAAAACTCATCTTTGGTGAGC
Organism: Crotalaria pallida; assembly: GCA_037953625.1. Lineage (NCBI taxonomy): Eukaryota > Viridiplantae > Streptophyta > Magnoliopsida > Fabales > Fabaceae > Crotalaria > Crotalaria pallida. The sequence continues at coordinate 81,819,805 of CM075655.1, read as the reverse complement.
TTAGCGCACAACTACTCCTCTTGCAGGATTCTTCACACAATCCTGAGATGTTCCTCATGCTCCTCCAGATTCTTAAGATAAACCACAAACGAATCCGACTAAGGGTCCAGTTCTTATAACCCATAAAAGAACAGGTGCATTAGTCAATCCGAACGGCATTATTTCCTACTCATAATGTCCGTATCGAGATCAAAATGCAGTCTTAAGTGGATTCCTGTCCCAAATCCTGATTTGGGTTAATCCAACCGCCAATCAATCTTAGAAAACACTTAAACTCCTTTAACCTGGTCCAATCAATCTTTTTAGCAACTTCTCTACGTGTTTCTCCCATTTGACCATTCCCGATGGTACCATATCGTAAGGGTAGTAGAGAGAGAATCAGCTTCAAGAATTAACTTGATTCCAAACTCTATCTCTTTGCTCAAGGGTGAACCTAACATCATTTCTTGAAACCCAGATTTCTTTAACCCCCCTTTCTCCTTCACTGCTGTCCAGAAACAACACCTGGGTTCATTGGATTCCAGATTCGAAACTTGGGAATCTCAATACAGAGTTGTTCTATCGTCATTAATCATGATCACTTGATCCTTCGGCTCCCGAACCGTGCTTAAGATCAAATGAAATCATGACACAGGTAGATAGACAAAGTCTAATACCTTAATAGAACGGTTCCGACATACTTTGGAAACCAAAACAAGAAGATTTGTAAGATCCTCTGCTCTAAGATAGCAGATTGGGTAAGGCATAGAGCAACTTTTCTCAATACCCTTATCTATAAGGAACAAAAGAAAAGATAGCTTTAGAGTTTAACCAACTCAACAAGGTTGATCTTTAAGGAGACGACTGCCCTGCACTTGGTCTGAAAAGTTGATTAACTTTAACACTAGTGAGGGTAAACACTCCTCCTCAGAGTTAAGGAGTTAACTACAACTCCTTAAGATTTCCTTATCATTGGTTCTATGAGAACTGATAAACCAATACTATGGTTTTGGGTTTTCCACATGTCTAAAGAGAAGCATACAACTATCATACTTCTACTTAGACTACATAGAACACTTCTTAATAGCAGAATGAGCTACTTATCTAGAGCCATTACCCATAACCTTAGCTCTAGTTTGGAAGTATATGAAAGCATAATTCCTAGGAAACATTGCAGATATCGATGACCAGCGTATTGGACCACACACCCAAGGACCAAGAGTCAGGACCATTGCTCTGATACCATAAAAGTGTAACACTCCCTGTATATCATCTTACTTTATAAGAAAAGTAATAAGTTTATGAACACTTGGACTTGTTATCGTTGGAAAAGATCTGAAAATAAGAATTTTCCCTTCCCTTGAAAATTCCTTTTCACAAACACTTGGTTAATAATGAGGTTGACTAACAAAATCAGAGTTTACGGAAACATAGTAAAGTAATCATATTAGGCCCCCAAAATATATCAAGTGTAACAAGTCCATGGATATCAAATAATTATTATTATGAAACCGAATTCATCTTATGATACCTCTTTCAAAATGTGTTTCATATAAATATTATTAAAAATAGAGATGTTATAGAGCTGGTCACTGGTCCTCTGTCCAAACATCCTTCTGGTCGGATCCTCGATATCTGCACAACGGGTTCCCAATCCACACTTTCTATACTCTGCATGCACCTAAGGGACATCTCCCTTCACTGACTTTTGTGCAAGTTAGATGCACGATCAACACCTAATAAGGGCATGGGGGTTAGCTGTACATATTCGCATAATCAAATGGGAATAAAACTAACATCCACAAGTCAACATGTAGCAAATCATGATGCATAATCATATGAGCACACCCGGTTAATCATAATAATTCTTTCAATGCAGGTGGCATGATGCATGATTTCCTTCCACAACTGAGGCCTCTAAAAGTCCATCTTGGACGTCCATCCAATACACCCTTGTGTTCCCGGAACACCGACATTCGTTCCCAGAACGTAATGCCGAACCATACTTGGATAATACGCATCACTCCCAGAGTGTGCACCACGTTCCCAGAACGTGTAGCAAACCATACTTGGGATAATAAGCACCACTCCCAGAGTGTGCACCACGTTCCCAGAACGCATACGTTCCCAGAACGCATAAAAACCAGGTCCCGGACACTGGCCACATATCTATAATGTGTCATCAAGTAGGTTGCATATCAATGTGTTCCCAGAACACCAACATACGTTCCCAGAACGTATAAAACCAGGTCCCAGACACTGGCCACATATCTATAATGTGTCATCAAGTAGGTTATAATTTGGTACTCCCGGAGTACCCTCCTCATATTCCCAGAATATGATAAACGTTCCTACCAACCCATCTTCCATTCTATATGAATGCACAATCATTAAGGTTGGTTTTTATCTTTAATTCTATTATTATGCCAACGTGTTCCCAGAACACTACATACGTTCCCCGAACGTATCGCAAACCATACTTGGAATAAAATCAAGCACCACTCCCAGAGTGTGCCTCACGTTCCCAGAACGTCTCCAAGAAACCATGTCCCAGATAATGGCCACATTCCCGGAATGTGTCATTAAGTAGGTTGCATCAGTTTGGTACTCCTAGAGTACAGGGTCATGTTCCCATTAATTCCATTATTATGACTTAGAAAAAACACAACTTCTGAATGATATCTTGAGGTATGACTTTACTCATAAAATTCACCTTTGAATTTAAATTTAACATATGCTCATAGACCTGGATTGAGAGAATATAATCATTGGTATTAACAACCCTTATTCAAAAACTTAACTTTTATTTTTAAGTTTCAGGTACTAATCGGTTACATCATCACCTAACCGGTTAGAATTACAGACCTGAATATAAAACCACTGATTTTCCAAGAATCTTTTCTTAAATTCTCTACTCAATCCAATAACAAGGTCTTAGCATAACAGAATACCTCAAGTTCAACACATAATATCATTCAAAAGATCTAAGTCATAATCTAATTTCATTTAGGCATAATTTCCTCTTGAAATTATCCTTTGATATTAAGGTATTAACTCATCACCTCCAATCTAAACCAAACAATGCTCAAACACATAGTTTTAGATTGGTCTTTGTATGAAATTCTAGCTTAAACTTGAGTACAAATGGTATGGATACTTAGCCAATTGCAGAAATTCATTTTCTTTGAAAATTTACAGTATCTAACTGGTTACAAATTTCGACTAACCGGTTAGATTAGGCAGAACATACACTGAAAAATGAGGTTTTGCATACCATTTTCTACCATACTCAAATCTAACCAATTTCATTCATAAATAGAGTTTACATACCTTAATACTAGTGTGTTCAACCACAGAAACATATCTATATTGCATGCATTCAATATGGATACTCAAATTGCACATAATTGCACATATTTCACAACTTAATGCATCAATTCACATAATATCCAATTAAGTCATGAAATTGTCATCACAACAGCTTGCATGCATCATATTATGATTGCTCAAAAACAGAAATGAGCTTAAATTGGCCTCCAAGCCATAAAACTAATTCCAACTATGCCCTTAGAGTCTCTTGGTGACTCATCCTATTTACCAACATGTTTTTCCTCATTCTAGCAAATAGTAAGCTTCCCCCTTACCTCTAAATTGTGTTTGATCCAAAACATTGTAGAGAGAAAGGCTCCAACACAGGTTTCCATTAAATTCACTCCATGCTGATAGAGTTAGATAGGGTACCAAAACCAGGGAATTTGACATGCAAAACCAAATTAAGAATTGGGGGAAATGGTCAAATTGAATTCTCTGCAACATGCACTAGAGGTAGGAACAGATTTGAAACCAAAAGGGTTCGTGTGCTTACCAAAATCGAGCTTCAAAGTCAGCTCCAGAAACCAGAAGCTGAGGTTTGACAGCATCAACACCTCAATTTGGCAATCTTCGTTCTCTTGATTCAGGGACTCTCAACTCACAAATTTTATATCAAAACAAAGCCCTTGATTCAAGCTTTGTAATGGTGTATCACTCACTCTCCAACACTCAGAGACAAGGAAGAATTTCTTCAGACGAACTTGGAACCCTAATTTCGCTTTCAGACCAAACTTAGCAAAAATGAGGCAAATTGGATCAACAATCAAGGTTATATAGACGAATTCAAGCAGCATGCAAGGCGACACGCGTCTCCCACCATGAATCGAGTGGGATTCGTGGCGAATTCTGGGTTAAAACGCGTGATTACTCATCAAACGCACTAACCCAGTTTTTTGAGTTCATCGTGTAACCGGTTACAGAGCCCTTCTAACCGGTTACATACTGATAAAATTCAAAAATTAATAATTTAATTACTCTTTCTTCAAAAACCTTTTTAATGTTGAAATTAGGTCCCAATCCAAGGACTAAATTACAATATTCACATTTTTGTACAAAATAACCATATAAAAATATATCTCATATTTTTATATATAAAAACACATAATATACAAAAACTAAAACTTTACAAACCAATATAAATCAATTATAAAATAATTGTTATAATTAATTTCTTGGTTATTTGGGAGACGAAAATTAGGGGTGTTACAAAATCTAACCCAATTCCAGCATTTAACAGGGTTCATATACCATAAACAAACATGTTTCACCACAGAAACCAATTTCAAAGTGCATGCATCAAGTTCTTTGCATCAAATTGCACAAAAAGTCACATAAACACAATTTAACACAACAAAACTCATAAACAACAATTAGTTTCTGATTTCCAGTCTTAATTCATTTGCATGCATCAAATTAATGTTGCTGAAACATAATTGAGCCAAAACTTTGGCCTCCAAGCCTTTGTGCTTAAAACACATAATGCCCTTTTTGAGTTTTGTGAACTCAAATCCTAATTCATTTGATTTTCAGTCTAAATCTAGTATAGTGTAGACTTCTCCCATACCTTAAGACTGAATTTGATGAAGATTTGACACAGAACTTGAAGAAATTACCCAGACTTCTCACAAACCACAGCTCTGTTCTCAGCCACGAATTTCACCAACAGGGTCCAAATATTAGAGGATTTGACACAGAAATTGACCAAAGAAATTGGGGGAAACGATTAGAACTCAATATAGGTAACATGTACTAAGGAATGGAAGTGACTTGAGACTTAAGGATTGACTATACTTACCAAAATCAGATCTAGAACTCAGCTTCCAAAACATGTACAACAGAGAATTCAGAATTTAACTCCCAACTTCCCAAGTCGATTTCTCCTTCCACACAGACTCTCAACTCACAAATTTGGTGTTTTTTACAAAGCTCAAGATGTAAGCTTTGCAATGGTGTATGACTCTCGATCTCACTCTCAGGAACAAAGACGAATTTCTCCACACGAAAATGGAACCCTAATTCCCTCCCTCAACAAGAATTCAGTTGCATCAACCCTCAAATCCTCAGAAATTCCTCTATTTATAAGCAAATTGAACTTGCATGCAGGGCGACGCGTGTATTGCCACTAATCTCAGGCAGTAATCGTGGCGATTACGGAGTTAATCAAGTGATTACTCATCAAAATCCACTAACCCAGTTTTTGGGTTCATCGTCTAACCGGTTACAGGGCAATACTAACCGGTTAGATTAGTACAAAATTTAAAAATTATTATTTTTAAATCTTTCCCTCCAAGAACCTTATTAATATTACTTTTAAGTCCTCATTCAGGGACCAAAATGCAATATCCTCATATTTTGCATTTATTTGCCATATAAAAATATTTCAACCCATTTTTATATTTTAGGCTAATTAAATACAAAATATAAACTTGGAAAATTTCTATAAATTAATAATAAAACTTTTTATTATTAATTTCCTATTATTCGGGAGACGAAAATTAGGGGTGTTACACTACTCCCCCACTTAAAAGGAATTTCGTCCCCGAAATTCTAGTTTACGAAAACAACTCCGGATACGCTTGACGCATCTTCTCCTCTAATTCCCATGTAGCTTCGGATACGTCAGCATTTTCCCATATCACCTTAACCAAAGGTATTTCCTTTCCTCTGAGCTGCTTGACTTCACGATTTTCTATCTGAACCGGTCTGGTCTCAAAGGTCAGGTTTTCCTTCAGAGTTAAGTCGTCAGGTTGGAGTTTCAGAATAACGGATGGGTCATGCACATACTTCTTTAATTGCGAAACGTGAAAGACGTTGTGCAAATTGGATAAAGAGGGTGGTAGAGCCAATTGATAAGCAACAGGACCAACTCTCTTAAGGATTTGGTATGGACCTATACACTTAGGCGAAAGCTTTCGGGTTCTCAAAGCTCTACTAATTCCTTTCATCGGGACTACCCGAAGGAACACATGATTGCCCTCAGAAAACTCTAATGGTTTTCTCCTCTTATCCGCATAACTCTTCTGCCGACTCTGAGCCGCCTTCATCTTTGCCTGAACCATCTTAATCTTCTCAGATGTCTGCTGTATCATTTCAGGTCCAACCATCAAGTTCTCCCCCACTTGGAACCAACATAGCGGGGTCTGACACTTCCTTCCATACAATGCTTCGAACGGTGCCATCCCAATGCTCGCATGGTAGCTGTTGTTGTATGTGAATTCTGCAAGAGGTAACACTTGATCCCAACTTCCTTGTTCTTCAAGTGCACACGCTCGCAACACATCCTCCAAAGATTGAATTGTTCTCTCCGTCTGGCCATCCGTCTGTGGATGATACGCAGAACTCAATTTCAACCTTGCTCCCATAGCATCATGCAAACTTTTCCCGAATTGCGACGAAAATCTCGGGTCTCGGTCTGACACAATGCTCGAAGGCACTCCGTGAAGACGAACTACCTCCTTGATATAAACCTGGGTAAGCTTGTTCAAAGGATAACGCATATTTATCGGAATAAAATGCGCCGACTTGGTTAACCTGTCCACAATCACCCAGATTGCATCATGATTAGCTGTTGTCCTCGGTAAACCAGACACAAAGTCCATTGAGATGCTATCCCACTTCCACTGGGGAATCCTCAGAGGTTGCAACTGTCCTCCCGGTTTCTGATGTTCTATCTTAGCTTTCTGGCAAATCAAGCACGCCGCCACATATTCTGCCACGTCCTTTTTCAATCCCGACCACCAAAACATCTTTTTCAAGTCTTGATACATTTTGGTTTATCCAGGATGCATACTCATCCGACTCTTATGGGCTTCGTCAAGAATCAGTCTTCTAATTTCCTGATCTCTTGGTATACAAATCCTTGTCCTGAAACGAGGGATTCCATCTTGCCCAATCTTGAAATCAGGTTCCCTTCCTTCTGAACCTAGTTTCATCTTTTCCATCAATTCTTCGTCTGTTCGTTGCAACTCCCGAATTCTTTCCAAGAACTCGTTTGTGATCCGCAACATTCCAACTTGATACTTGATGGCTCCACTTGTGTCAACAAGCTCAAGTCTCTGAATTCTTCAATCAGCGCTGCCTCTTTAACCATCATCGCGCTTATGTGGATTGTTTTCCGACTCAACGCATCTACAACCACATTCGCTTTACCCGGATGATAGTGGAGTTTAAAGTCGTAATCTTTCAAAAACTCCATCCATCTCCTTTGCCTCATGTTCAACTCTTTCTGGTCGAACAGATATTTCAAACTCTTATGGTCACTAAATACTTGGAAGGTAGTGCCATAGAGATGATGTCTCCATATCTTTAAGGCAAACACGATCGCAACCAATTCTAAATCGTGTGTCGGGTAATTCACTTCATGATTCTTCAATTGTCTCGATGCATACGCCACTACTCTTCCTTATTGCATCAATACACAACCCAGTCCTTGCTTAGATGCATCACAGTACACTTCAAAGCTCTTGTGAGGATCAGGTAGAATTAACACAGGAGAAGATGTTAACCTTCCTTTCAACTCACGGAAACTAACTTCGCATCGATCGTCCCACACGAACGGTTGATCTTTCCGAGTCAACTTAGTCAAAGGCAATGCAATCTTAGAAAATCCTTCTATGAACCGAAGATAGTATCCAGCCAGCCCTAAGAAACTTCTCACCTCCGTCACAGTCTTAGGCTGTTCCCAACTTAGCACTGAACTTACTTTTGCTGGATCCACCGCAATTCATTCTTTAGAGATCACATGCCCCAGAAACTTCACTTCATTCAACCAAAACTCACACTTCGTAAGCTTGGCATATAGTTGCTTCTCCTTCAGGACCTTTAACACAATCCTGAGATGCTCTTCACGCTCTTCCGAATTTTTAGAATAGACCAAAATATCGTCAATAAATACCACCACAAACAAATCCAAATATGGTCTAAAGATCCGGTTCATATAGTCCATGAAAATAGCAGGTGCATTAGTCAATCCGAACGGCATCACAACATACTCATAATGACCGTATCGAGATCGAAATGCAGTCTTGGGTATATCCTCCTCCTTTATCCTGATCTGATGATAACCCGATCTCAGATCAATCTTGGAGAATACTGCAGCTCCCCTCACTTGGTCCATAAGGTCATCAATCCTTGGCAAAGGATACTTATTCTTAATAGTGACCTTGTTCAACTGCCTGTAGTCCACACACATCCTCATACTCCCATCTTTCTTCTTTACAAACAGTAATGGGGCTCCCCAAGGCGAAACGCTTGGCCTGATCATCTGTTTCTGCAACAGTTCCTCGATTTGCTTCTTCATCTCTGCCATTTATGGTGGTGCCATTCTATAAGGAGCAATAGAGATGGGACCAGCTCCAGGGACTAAGTCAATCCCAAACTCTATCTCTCGCTTCGGAGGTAATCCTGGTATCTCTTCAGGAAATACTTCCGGAAATTCCCTCACCACCGGAATCTCTTCGATCGGCGTCGACTCTTCTTCTCCAGAAGCCGAGAATAAACACATATAACCCTCCGGTTCAAGGATCCTATATTGAATTGTCTGTTCCTTACAATTGATGATCACTTGGTTCTTCATCAACCAATCCATACCCAAGATCACATCCAATTGTAACTTAGGAAGACAAACCAAATCTACCTTGGAAAGACGACCCAAAATTTCTACATCACACCCTAAACAGACTTTAGCGGTGAAGATCGGTATTCTCGTAGGGGTATCTATACTAAGATAGCAGGGTGAATCAGAAACAATAAGATTCAGCCTACTCACACATTCAGGGGAAACAAAAGAATGTGTAGCTCCAGAGTCAAACATGATTTTGCAAGGTTGATTATTAAGCAGAAAATTACCTTGCACGAGATTCGGGGTTTGGGTTGCTTCACTCCCACTCAGGGTAAACACTCGTCCTTGTACCACAGGCTTTCCAGCAGATCCCTTTGCATCTCCCTTTGCAGATTCCTTGCATTCCCGAGCAAAGTGACCTTGCTTTCCACACTTGAAACATCCCCCTGTGGACCAGCAAAACTGACCATGATGATAACGTTTGCATTTCTCGCAATAAGGAGCATTATCGCGAGACTTGTTCCTGTTATCCATCACTGCCTTGCCCTTACCCTTGTTCTTAGAATATGGACCATTATTTCGATGATCAAACTTCTTCTTCCTTTGTGGTCCATAGTTCTGTCCAACCCCCTTCCCTTGGCTTCCAATCAACTCAGCCTTCTTATCATCTTCATACATTCTGCACATGTCCACAAGTGCAGGGAAACTCTGAATCCTTTGATAACTGAAGATAGACTTCAGCTCTGGTCTTAGCCCACCTTCAAACTTCACACATTTACTCCTTTCATCAGGGTTATTCAAGTAATAGGGAGAGTACTTCATCAGCTCCTCGAATCTGACAGCGTACTCTCCTACACTCATATCCCCCTGCTTCAATTGCATGAATTCCACTTCCTTCTTTCTTCGCAAATCTTCTGGAAAATATTTATTAAGAAACTTCTCCATAAATACTCCCTAGTTGATTGCCCTCCTTTCAAAATTCAGCAATTGAACCGTGTGATCCCACCAGTTTTCAGCTTCCCCATGAAGCATGTAAACTGCATAGGTCACCTTCTGTTCATCAGAACACTCCAGAGTTCGGAAAATCTTATTAATCTCATACAACCACTTGTTCGCCTCATCAGGTTTATATCCTCCCTCAAACCTTGGCGGATTGCACTTCCTGAACTCCGACAGAGTCTTAGCATCAGGATTCGCCATGTTGCCAGCAGATGGGTTACCAACTCTCCCTTGAGATGATTGTTGTCTCTGTTGCTGCTGCATGCCTTCCAGCACGGTCGTGATTCGTTCTAACATTTCATTAGTAACATTTCTATTTCGGGTTGCCATAGAAAGACTTGCACTATGGGCTTTGGGTTACTAAAAAGGTCTTTAAAAACATATATACTACCACTAACCTACTCAAATCATATTCAATCAACATTGAATATCATACTTAGCTGCGTCTTCGGGGCCATGAGGAACATGACCAATGCTCTGATACCACCAAAGGTGTGACGCTCTCTTTTTAACTTGAAAATAATTAATATTTCCAAATAGTTGAATACTTGCTATCAAAATTAGGGCTAGAAAATTTTTCCTTTTAATATTAGTACTTGCTCAATCAAAAACCCTTTTGGATATAAACTATTTCTTGAATTCGGCTTAGTAATAATTTAGTTTCGAAAGGACTCTCGAGATAACAATTCCTTAATTTTCGAAAACATTATTTGTAGTTATTATTAAAACATATCATTTGTCTCTCGAGTGGTTTCGAATAAGTAAAAACATAAATTTATCACCGAATCCCTTTTTAAATATAAATCAGAGTTCGCGGAAGTAAAAATAATACTTATGGGGCTCTTCTGAGGAAAATAAAACATCATATATATATATATATATATATATATATATATATATGTCATAGCATAATATGAAACCCCATGAGTACAGTAAGTAGCAAGTAACATCAGTCGAGATAGCAAGAGTTTATAAAAACATATACAACCCAGCTGTATGAAATAAAACCTTACTCTAAGACCTCTCAAAATATATACAATATATCACATAGTCTCAAAATAGAAGTCTCAGAGCAGGTCTTTAGTGTCCTCAGCAGCTCCTCAGATCCTCCACAGCTCTATCCCTAGGATCTAGGATCCAAAACACCTATGCTATGCAGGCTCCTATGAACCAGCCGGTCCACCTCTAGCAGAAACAGTCGGCTCAACATGCACCTCCTCCTCGCTCTCATTCTCCACAGGGTCCTCCTCGACCTCGCCCGACTGTGTAGAGACCCCACCACTGGGTCTAGGATCTGCAGAAGCAGTCCTATCATAATCAGTCGGACCAGGAGAAGGAGTCTCCTCAGTGACAACTCTATGGGAAGAAGGATGGGAACGAGTGGCAGCTCTAAAACGAAAACTATGAAAACGACGCATAGGTCGAGCCGGGGGTGGTCCTCTATATGTATAAAAAGGTGGAACATGCATAGTATAGACTAATGGGATCCTAAATCGATGAGGTCGCACACGCACCAGAGGGTTAGGGTGGTAGAGAGTGATCTCAACCTCCCCCTCAAAAGTGGCACGGTGCTCCTCATACGTCCATATACCTCTAGGGATAGGGCGTATCTCGATGCAAGCTAGGTATCTGGCCATCACCTAAACAGGGCACAGGGAGTGAGTATACACAAATACATAATTGATAAAGACTAAAATTTACAATTACAAATATATCATGGACAGATCATAATGCAAATACATATGAGCACACCAATTTTCAACATTATAACTCTTATAATGCAAGTGGCATGATGTATGATTTTCTACCACAACTGAGGCCTCTAAAGTCCATCTTGGACGTCCATCCAATACACCCTTGTGTTCTCGGAACACCGACATTCGTTCCCAGAACGTAATGCCGAACCATACTTGGATAATAAGCATCACTCCCGGAGTGTGCACCACGTTCCCAGAACGCATAAAAACCAGGTCCCGGACACTGGCCACATATCTATAATGTGTCATCAAGTAGGTTATAAATTGGTACTCCCGGAGTACCCTCCTCATATTCCCAGAATATGATAACGTTCCTACCAACCAGACTTCCAGTCTATATGGATGCACAAATATCAGGGTTGGTTTTATCTTTACATTAATTAATGTGATTTGGAAATATTCCAATTTCCCTTTTTGAATGATTGATTTGAGGCATAACCTTTGGCATAAAATTCCCCTTTTGAATTTTTTCTCAAAACATGCCTTTTTAACCCTAGATTGAGTAAGACAACTTCAATGGTATTCAAAACTTAACTTTTTATTTTTCAGATTCAGGTACTAACCGGTTACAGTCTCAGGCTAACCGGTTAGAATTACAGACCTGAACTGTTTACCATTGCCATTCAGAAAAACCTTTTTTTCTTGAATTCTCTACCCAATCTATACACCATTTAACCTTGTTTTATGCCTCAAAAATCACAGTTTCCATCATTCCAAAATTAAAATCACATTTGTTTCTATAAGACATAATTTTCTCTTGAAAATTGTTCCTTTAAATCAAGGTATTAACCCTCATCATTTAATCTGAACCAAGACAATGTTGTCAACTCATTTTTCAGATTGTTTGCAATGAATTTAGAGTATAGATTTGAGAAAAGTTAGTGCAATTTCAAGACTGTTTTATAAATTGATTTTCTTTTGAAATTTTGCAGTGTCTAACCGGTTACAAATATCGAGTAACCGGTTAGATTATGCAGTCAGTCCCTTAAATTAAGAGTTTTGACACACCATTTTCTTTGTTTCTCAAATCTAACCCAATTCCAGCATTTAACAGGGTTCATATACCATAAACAAACATGTTTCACCACAGAAACCAATTTCAAAGTGCATGCATCTAGTTTTTTGCATCAAATTGCACAAAAAGTCACATAAACACAATTTAACACAACAAAACTCATAAACAACAATTAGTTTCTGATTTCCAGTCTTAATTCATTTGCATGCATCAAATTAATGTTGCTCAAACATAATTGAGCCAAAACTTTGGCCTCCAAACCTTTGTGCTTAAAACACATAATGCCCTTTTTGAGTTTTGTGAACTCAAATCCTAATTCATTTGATTTTCAGTCTAAATCTAGTATAGTGTAGACTTCTCCATACCTTAAGACTGAATTTGATGAAGATTTGACACAGAACTTGAAGAAATTACCCAGACTTCTCACAAACCACAGCTCTGTTCTCAGCCACGAATTTCACCAACAAGGTCCAAATATCAGAGGATTTGACACAGAAATTGACCAAAGAAATCGGGGAAAACGATTAGAACTCAATATAGGTAACATGTATTAAGGAATGGAAGTGATTTGAGACTTAAGGATTGACTATACTTACCAAAATCAGATCTAGAACTCAGCTTCCAGAACATGTACAACAAAGAATTCAGAATTCAACTCCCAACTTCCCAAGTCGATTTCTCCTTCCACACAGACTCTCAACTCACAAATTTGGTGTTTTTACAAAGCTCAAGATGTAAGCTTTGCAATGGTGTATGACTCTCGATCTCACTCTCAGGAACAAAGACGAATTTCTCCACACGAAAATGGAACCCTAGTTCCCTCCCTCAACAAGAATTCAGCTGCATCAACCCTCAAATCCTCAGAAATTCCTCTATTTATAAGCAAATTGAACTTGCATGCAGGGCGGCGCGTGTATTGCCACTAATCTCAGGCAGTAATCGTGGCGATTACGGAGTTAATCAAGTGATTACTCATCAAAATCCACTAACCCAGTTTCTGGGTTCATCGTCTAACCGGTTACAGGGCAATACTAACCGGTTAGATTAGTACAAAATTTAAAAATTATTATTTTTAAATCTTTCCCTCCAAGAACCTTATTAATATTACTTTTAAGTCCTCATTCAGGGACCAAAATGCAATATCCTCATATTTTGCATTTATTTGCCATATAAAAATATTTCAACCCATTTTTATATTTTAGGCTAATTAAATACAAAATATAAACTTGGAAAATTTCTATAAATTAATAATAAAACTTTTTATTATTAACTTCCTATTATTCGGGAGACTAAAATTAGGGGTATTAACCCATTACTCTTTTGGTATGTCGTCGACCCATTTTTTTATTTCTTCACTTTTGCTACGGAGTCTGTTTAACTTCCTTTCCATGGTAAATTGGTCAGTAGCATAACCTGTATCGCTTACACAAATGTGATATGATACAATACAAGATTAAAAAATAAATAAATAAATCATGATATACTGTCAATAAAGAATAATGGGTACCTGCACTCTTCAATAAGTGCTTCAATTTCTCATTCTTGAATTTGGTATTGAAGTTGCTTCCTATATGCCTTATGCAAAACTTGTGATACCCCCATGGAGCCTGCCAACCGAGACCTTTATTACGAACAACTGATAATATACTTCGATGGCGGTCAGAAATCAAACACAAACCCTGCTTATTGGTAACATGCTCACGTATGTGTGCTAAAAACCATTCCCAAGCAGACGTCGTCTCCCCTTCGACAATCGCAAATGCAAGCGGTAACACTTGATCGTTTCCGTCCTGGCTTGTTGCAATCAAAAGCACACCGCGATACTTTCCATACAAATGAGTACCATCCACCTGAATAATTGGCTTGCAATAGTCAAAGGCATCACGACATTGCTTGTATGTCCAGAATAGTCTTTCAAATATCCAAAATGATGCAAATTCTCCGGATCCGGGATAAGCATCTCTTTCCAGAATCTGATAATAAGCACCAGGAGCATAAAAAAGCATGTTCTCCATCCAAGCCGGTAACATAGCGTAAGAAAAATCTCAATCTCCATGAAATTTTTCGATTGCCTTTTGTTTTGCTAGCCAAGCTTTTCGATATGATATTCGAAAATTATATTGAGTGTTGATTATTGCTTGGATAACCTTGATAGGAGTAGATGGTGCCGCGCAAATCAAATCTGAAACGATTTTAATTTTAAAAAAAATATTTCAAAATGTCATCAATCATATCAAAACAGGAACCTTTTTAAATGTCTTACCATGAATAAACAATGCTATAACGTTAGAGTCCAACTTTTTGTGATCTTGTGACAACAATGTGTTCACACAAGTGTGTGGGCCGCCCCACGTCTTCACTACCCATTCGTCGTCGTTTTTGGGTAAAATAGCTCTCATTCTCCATTGACAACCATCTGCATGTTTTGGGCATTTCAAATAGATTTTCGTCGGTTTCGATTCAACAGTGGTATAACTTTGATGAGTCTTCATTGAATACTGCTTTATAGCCATTAAAACTGCTTCTTTGCTATTGAATCTTAGACCAACATAAAATCCATCACCCCTTGGAAAGAAGATTATGATACATCAAGCCCTCTACCATCAGTTTCTTGATCTGGATGGTCCCAATTAATGTAACTAGAATGAGGAGTATGCAGTGGGAATGGACCATAATCTAGATCTGTAATCAAAACCAAAAATAAAATAACATTAGAAAATTTTAATTACTTACTAAGCAAATAATATTAAAATAAATATTAGCTTTATAACCACAAACCGTCAATTTCAGGGTTTGGGCATCCTTGAAAATTTGGCATAACTGGTGTCGACTGTGAAGGAAAAGAAATACTAATTGCTCATTCCTCTTCGGAGTCAGACGAATTCACATATGTAAATTGAGCCTCATCTTCATCTTCTGTGATATCGTCATTCATATCTCGACGCCACTCTTCATCATCACTCTCTGAAGAATCATTCTCCATTTCATTTGCTCTTGTTTTTGTCAGGGCAGTGGAACTACCCGTAACGTCTAATTCAACATATATATCAATGACTCTCATATTCGACCCCTCAAAATAATCAATGACACAATGTATGTCACTATCATCATAGATCACATATTCAACATATTTGCTCGGATTTTCTTGCACTAAAAGTCTGCTTATTAACTTCGAAATGTATTGATTTTGTCCAAGCCTAATTTTTTCGCTTATATTCATCTTTAACTGCTCATAAGTGATACCACGTTGAATTTTTGTATCCTTTTTTTTCTCCTTCAAACGTTGTGCCTTCGGGTCCTTCGTAATATCTCCCATTATAATAAATGAAAACCAAGATTTTACCCATACCTGTTCTACATGTAAAAAATTAATAATTATTGTGAAATATTTAAATAATATATAAATAACTAAAATAATAAACTAAAATATTGCAATAGCTTAATATAAAAAAAACATGTAAAATCACAAATTTAGAAAAAATAAATTAAATTTATTAAAAAAAATATAAAATATTACATAAACTACACACATATATAGAGGAATTACACATATATAAAAATAAATAAAAGCACAAAATTATAAAAAAACAGGAAATAAAAAATAAAATATTACCTTAAATAATGAACTAAAATATTACCTTAAACACAAATAACTATAAAAATATAAGTAATCTAACTAATAAATATAAAAAAAATCTAACTAATAAATAAATAAACCTAACTCCAACTATATAAAAAAATATAACTTCTAAATAGATAAAAATCTAACTAATAAAAAATTTAACTCCAACTAATAAAAATAGCGCTATAAATCTTACTAATACATAGAACCTAAACATAAGAGAATAGAACTAATAAATAAATAAATAAAAAATATATCAAATACATAAACAAAATAATTCTAACTAATAAAACTTTTCTAAATCTTACTAATAACTAAACTAATAAAAATATAACTTCTAAATAGATAAAAAAAATCTAAGTAATAAAAAATTCGAAGTCAACTAATATATATATATATGAAAAACATAAAAAATACGTTACATAAAAAATAAATTCTACTAGTAAAAAAATTGAAAATCTAACTACAACATAATAGAACCTAAACATAAGAGAACAGAACTAATAAATAAATAAAAAATATAACAAATACCTAAACAAAATAATTCTAACTAATAAAACTTTTCTAAATCTTACTAAAAACTAAACTAATAAAAATATAACTTTAAAATAGATATAAAGTCTAACTAATAAAAAAATCTAATCTCAAATAATAAATAAATAAAAAATCTAGCTAATAATTTCTATGTACTAATGCGATAAAAATTATAACAAAATAAAATAAGATTACAACTAATTATATATACCAGTACATATAACTAAAAAATTTAAAATTCGAAGAATCTAAAAACTTACCTCAAGACTCTGTGATACAGTGCTAAGAAATAAGGTTGATTGTAGGAATATAATTGAATGAAAGATGGACTATAAATTTTTAGAAGGAACCGTATGGAAATGCACTCTTGGGCGCTGCCACGTGGCGCAATCAGAGGGTTGCGTCACTGCGGTTGACGCGTTTGGTTGCGTCAGCCGCAGTGACGCAACCCCCTGGTTGCGCCATGTGGCAGAGCTGTCGGTTGTTTTTTTTTTGTTTTTTTTTTAATCCAAATGGAATCTGGAGGCCGAATGGGGAGCTGACACGTGGCACTTTTGGGTTGCGTCAACCCGGATGACGCATTTGACCTTGGATTTTGACTTTGACTTCCCCATTTACGTAAATAGTTTCGTTGACTGCCCGGTCCTACGTAAATAGTTTTTAAACTACCCATTTTCTGTAAATTGTTTGTAAAATTACCCCACTTAAGTAAAAAAGCCCTATTTATAAGTATTTCCCCAAGTCTAAGAGCTTAACTCCTCTCGACGATCATGACCTTCATGAGTGGTAACTGCCTTCCCCACTAAGGGGTTATTTTTTTACTTAGGGATATTCCTTCTTTCTTGGCGCTTAACTTCTACGTTTAAACCAATCTTCTCTCAGTGGGATGTCCTCTCGGGCTGGGTCATACATTTCTTATTGGATCCGTTACTCTCGGATCTTCTCGGCCCAACAGGAAGGATAACTAATTCCTCTCGGCCGGATTGGAACAATCCCTAAAACTTTTTAGTAGTCTGGAAACCATTTCATCCACAGAGGTTGATCCTAGCTGCTCCTCATGTTGTCCATCATCAGAAATTTGTCAAGCACTATCTATTTCTAAACGTGATAGTTCTGTAGCAGTTACATATTATCTATCCTATCAAGGTTGACAAGGCTAAATAAAGATGGTGATTTTTCTGCTGTGTGTATTGTTTAGTTACTCGGATTTGATACGACAATGTTAGACAAAAAACCATCCGCCAGCAAATTTATTCCTGATGAAGGATTACTTGCTGCTATCTGGGAGTTTCTGACTGTCCTGCTGGATGGAGATACCATTACATTGGCTAGAAGAGAAGCAGTCAATCAGTTCATGAAAAATGTTTTCAAAATTGACACCGAAAAGACTTGTAAGAGTTTCGAGGGAAGATGTTGGGGAATTTGTTCACATTTTCGGTCACATTCGCCTCATGTTGTATGTTGAATTGCTAGTGTTGCATTGCAGTTGAAAGGTTTGAATCTGCAAGTTGGTTCTGGTATTTTAGTTTCTTCGGATCACATTTGCTTTACTTGAAACAGTTTATTCTGGATATTTTTAGTACATTACCATTGTTAAGGATGTTCAATCATTACCTACTAATTGAAAGCTATAAAACCTGAATTTTGCTCTAAGGATTAAGGACCATGAGCTAACAAATGTTTAGCACTTCTTTCCTTGCATCTAATGGACTGGTTTGCACACTGGTTTGAATATGCTTCTGTTTTATCTTGCTCTCCTAGTCATAACTCATAATGCAATTTTTTTGGGCTAGTCTTAGTGAACTTTATATTGCAGCTTATAGTCAGAAAGAGACTCTGAAACTTCATTGAACGAGTCGGTTGCTATGTTTACCTGTTGGCTCACTGGCTGCTATTTTTTGCATATGCATATACTTGAATTGATGCAGCATGTGAGATTCAGAGGTTTAAAAGACGTTAAAAATTTCTGCATTAAGGGCTACCTGTCAATATGCATGAGAACAACTACAATGATTACACTGTAAAGATTACTTTTTGTTTTGATTTTTTTTAATTATTGAAGGGGAAGTAGATGGTTTGTTAAAGAGTTTTGATTTTGACGGGTACTTGTCAGAAGTGCAAAAATCGACACCGGCGGTGAGTTGAGTATATTTTCGACAAAGATATGCGGGAAGTGTTTTTTTTTTGTTTCCGACATCCTGAAATCAGATAACATTTATCTGTAAGGGTATTTCGATTATTTCACCAAAAAAATGGGCCCAAAACTTCAATAATGAGGGTCAAAAATCAAAACTCTTGTTAAAAAGCCAGCAAAATGAAACTACAACTTGGAAATGTGTTGACAGCAATTGACTTTCGAGTATGGGACTGAGGTCAAGTGTAAGAAAGGTAGTATGCTGCACTTAAGATGCCATCTCAACACAATCCTTCCCGGGTGGTAGGTTGTTGGCTAGGGAGATGGGGCCATGGGGGTTTGGTTTATGATGGATGCTGCTGAGGGAAGAAAGGAAGAACTGTTTGGGGTTTATGACTATGGATGGTGACATAGTAAGGACAACTATTTGGGGAATATGGCCATGAAAATTATTTTCATGACTTTATTTCCAAATAAGAACTGTTATTTGGATAACATTATAAATATGTTAAAACTGGTTCTAAATTATCTTCAACTTCTAACTATTTTATACCAAGATCAGTATCATGCTAAAAAACTTATCGATGAGTACCTTAGCCTTTGCCTACATTTCAAGCATAAAATTTATTTTTTAATGGTACTCCTTTAGAAAAGTAAAATAGAGGTTTGTAATACTTTAATCCAGAGCTTAATGATATCAAATGTGAGAATTTTATTGGAGAATTAAAAGAACTGTGAAGAAAAATGTGAGTAGAAACAAAAACGTTACATGATCAAATTGAAAATAAAAAAATGTCTTGAATGACCAATGAATGAGTAGTAGTTTTTGAGTAGTATGTTCACGGGGACACACCAGTTTCTTCTCAACATCATCAAATTTTGCAATGGCCCATGGCGCAGTTCCTACACCATTTTCGAATCAGATGCAAGCACAGACACCGCACCGGAGGAGGCATACCAGGAATTACCACAGGCAATACATTCCAGCTGATCAAGCAGAGCAACGAATCAAACAGTCATAAAAAGGCAGGTGACAGTTTTGGAAGAAAAATGCTAGCAGCACCCTCTCATGCTTTAATTAACTTACTAATTAAAGGATTTTTACTTTGGTAACAACAATTGTAGAGGATTCAGTAACTATAAAATCGATATAAAATGGAGTGTGGGGAAAAAGTTCTTCAGTTTAAAAAGAAAAAAAGACAATGTCGAACCTGATATCGATGATGATTATGTCCTGCATGGATAATATCGCTCAAGCCCACCTTAGCCTCTGCGCATCTTGGGCAACGGGCATTTGTCATCTGTTATTGGTAGAAGGTTAAGATAAATTATGATTAAAATAATTATCAGGCTTATTTGGAGAAAAGGAATAGGATAAATATTTAGGTTAATAATTAAGTAAGTATTATTATTATTATATTATTATTATTGTTATTAGTAGTATTCCTCTAAAATGTTCTTAGGGGTACTTTAGGGTTTGAGTAATTACTATATAAGTCTTGTATTATCCTTTACCAAGGGAGGAATGAAAAATGAAGTGAGCATTGGCTCCCCCTTTTTGTTTTTATCCTAATCTGCATATTTTTTCCCCTAATCTGCTAATTTCTTCTTTGGTTGGAATATCTTCCTACCAAATTGGTGCTTTCATTCTTCTCAAACATGCCTCCCACTGATGCATCTCTCTCTCAATCTATTCTTTCTACCTTCCCCATACCACCCCAACTACCCCTTGGATTTTTTCAGCCTACCCGACCGCACCAACCACCACAACCACCACCACCAAAACCTAATTACCCAACCTCCGAGATCTATTACTCTTCATTTCAACCATCACAATATTATCCTCCATACCAACCCTCTTATAACCACTTTCAGCCCCTTCCACCACAACAACCGTGACAACCACTTCTAGATCTGCCACCACCAGATCCACCGCCGCCGCCACGAGATCTGTCACCGCCTCAAGCTCCGTCATCATCTCAACCGCTGTGGAACACTACTCCTCCGCCACCGTACATCACTTTCAGCGTTCCTTTGCACCGTCGCTTGCCGACTCAAGTTGATCTGACGGGCTCGCCAACAGAAGTCGCCTCTGGCGACGTAGAAGGAAGTGAGAAAGAGATCTCTGTGGGCCCTTGCGGAACACCGCGAGATCTGCCATGGAGGCCGCCGACTCCGCCACTGGTAGTAGCCCCCGACGAGAAAATTGAGAGTTTGAAAGAGAGCTCCTTGCTTCGTCGCAAGCCACCGCGGATATCTCTTTCTCCGTTGCGAGCTCCGCCGTGGAAACCACCGTGGCAGCCACTGAAGTTGTCACCGGGAATGGTCTCCGACGTAACACACGAGCACATGGAAGAGACCGAGGGAAGCCGCGGCTGGCCATCATGGAAGCCGCCACCAGATCCACCGGAGAGAGCACCGGAGCAACCACCCTTGCCACCACGAACCTCCTCAGCTGAGTTTGGGATTTCTGTTAAGAGCCCATCGTTGAATGCAAAAGAAATAGAGCAAGAAAAGTTCAAAGCCTTTGTGTATAAATCAAACGATTTAGAGAAGAGCTAAGAGGGAGACATTGATTTTAGATCGGCAAATAAATTTTGGGAAGAAATTGGAAGAGGAACAGCTTCTGCAATAATACACGCCGTTGAAGCTACTAGTGCCTTCAAAAGTGAACAATTCCTATTCTTATTTTCTTCTATGTGGACCCCATTAGCACCAACAAGGGCTACCCATGAATTTTCAAGGCAACCACTATTCAATGCATTCCCTGCTGAACATCTCGTTGACAACAACTTTTTGCCAAATACCCTTCACAAGTTGTTTTGGAATGATATAATTATTGGGTCATTTGGAAAAAATGAAAGACAGATGGGCCCAACTCAAGAAATTGAAGTTGATCAAATTTTAGTTTGGCCTAATATAATAATTTCCCAGTCCACTAAGATTTTCAACCTTGAGGACAAGGTTGATTTTGAAGGGGTCGGTAATGGTAGAAGGTTAAGATTAATTATGATTAAAATAATTATCAGGCTTATTTGGAGAAAAGGAATAGGATAAATATTTAGGTTAATAATTAAGTAAGTATTATTATTATTATATTATTATTATTGTTATTATTAGTATTCCTCTAGAATGTTCTTAGGGGTACTTTAGGGTTTGAGTAATTACTATATAAGTCTTGTATTATCCTTTACCAAGGGAGGAATGAAAAATGAAGTGAGCATTGGCTCCCCCTTTTTGTTTTTATCATAATCTGCATATTTCTTCCCCTAATCTGTTAATTTTTTCTTTGGTTGGAATATCTTCCTACCAGTTCTCCAGGTCGAAAAGCTGAGAATCAGCCAATATCTTCACACAATTTGACAAGTAACATAAAATTGTGATGGGGAATAAAAATGACCTGGATATGTCGTGGCTCATCAGGTTCATTATTGGCTGTTTCCTTGGCAGTTCCCTTCTGGAGTACATATGTTCAGTAGATAACCATAAGAAACCACACAATCAATGAGCAGATTAGTCTTTTCAAAAACAGCCTTACAACTTGATGATTTAAGTTAGGCTTAATTATGTCACAAGTCCTTGAAGTTTGGGGTTTTTTTGCCAGATACCCTTATTCTTATTTTTTCAATGTCTGATTCCCCGATGTTTCTTCTGGGTTTGTCATATACCCCTATTGCCAATTCGTGGTGCTCCGTGGGCGAAGATCTTTTTTTTTCTTCTTTAAATTAAAAAACTAAAAAACTTAATATTTTTATATTTTTAGTTAAATAAAAAAAGAAAAAAAAAAGATTTAAGAGAGAGGTCGTCTTCGCCCATGTGACATCACGCGGCATCATATGACCAACCTTCTGCGTCTAACCAGGATTCCGATGTTACATGTCAGCAAAATTGGCCAGAATTGATAGTAGGGATATATGACAAACCCAGAAGTAACTTCGGGGAGTGAGACATTGAAAAAATAAGAATAAGAGTATCTGACAAAAGTACCCAGTACCCAAACTTCAGGGACTTATGACATAATTAAGCCTTTCAGTTATACATAGCTTTAGTTATTTTTCTTCTATTTCAGTAAAAACACAAACAACACATGCGGCATTCGAAATCATCTCCTAGCGATACTCTAAAGCACACTGCACAAGCAATTTTTAAATGTAACTTTGGAGAAATTTATCAAGCACTTAAATTGGTTTGGTTGTTCCTTGTTCTTTTAATAAGCAGAAGTGTAGAACTAACCTACAAAACACCACCACAGACAAAGTAAGCACAAATAGGAACAAAAAGTTCAAGTCCATGGTTTCTTGAACGTTAGAAGTTCATATTAGTCCCATATTTATCATCAGTTCATCACACACCACCAATTTAACAGTGACTTAGCCTCCATAAAAATACTAAGAAAATATATCAATAGGTTGAATGTTTGATTGTCAACATTGCTCAAGATAAGGAAAGTTCTTTCAGATCTTCCCCCAGAATCTATATTGTTGTTCTAATAACATGCCTACCATTCCATTTCTGATCGGAACCTCCTCCTATATGGAAGTTTAAGATAGAAATCTTCCAATTGATAGAACTTCAAATAGAAAATTGATATTATTAAGATTGCACACAGGAATTTTGATGGCTAACAAAGAATTGTTACGGTTGCAGTGACTATTCTACAAAGGTTAATCATGTGCAAGTGTAGAGGCAAACTAAAGAAGGTTGTTCTTGGGTAGATTAGTTGGTTCTCTGCAATCAACTTCCAAGTTTCTGTTGGAGAGTGCCCTAGTGGCAATCGTATTTTCTCTTTTACTTGTACTTATTTCATGTTTATGGATTATTACTATTAATAATAATGAGGCATTTCATTTATTATATTTATGCTTTAATTGTTTAATTAAAATAGATGTAATAAAGTCCTTAGGATTATAAGTTCAATGTCATAAGAATATCAAGTACATGACTTGATAGTGAGATTTTATTGATTGATAATTATCCTTAAAGATTCCCTAGTCGAGTATTATAGTTAATAAGGACAACTATAATACATCGAGACTAGTATGTGGCAGACTGATGACTGTATCTCACCAGTCATGGATATGGGATATCAAGTCTTCACGTAAGTACACATTGGGACAATTGTGTACTGGACCCGCCATGAGAATGCTACATGGGTTATTAAGTGAGTGTCATAAGCGATTCTCATAGTGATAATGGTGTACATGGTCCTTCGACCTGAAATCGCTACGGTTCCCAACATGAGGAATTATGTGCTTTCACGCAATCAAACGTCATCTTTAACCAGGTGATCATAACGGTTGTAGTCGGGTATATGACAAATCATGTAGAGGGATGTGAGTGACGTAGATGGGATTTGTCCTTCCTTGTCAATAGGAATTATATCTCTGAGCCCCTTGATTGAGTGAGACGGTGAAATGTATGGCATATTCAAGACAGTCAATATGAGATATTGACGAGACTTGTTTAGACGCATCTACTCAGGGATCAAGAAACCATAGGTTACACTATACATGGGTGACACGTTCCATGCCATGAGTGTAACTAAGATATTTGGACAAAGGGATTAAATTTACACATGATCATTGGTCACACTAAGGTTATGTCAGATCACAGACGTTCCTGTCACTTGGGTAGCAATGACGTGTTGCTAGATACCGCTCATTGCTTGTAAACTTAAAATGGGATTTTAACATTACTGCCAACGTTATAGGAACCTATAGGGTCACACACTAAGAACAGATAGATTGGAGATATCACATTTGATAAAAAAATACAATAATAGTATTTTTTATAAAATTTACGTCCGTGCGATGCACAGTATGACCGTGCGACGCATTCTGATATGTGCTGCCAAGCCCAGCCCGCTAGTCTAATACTATTATAAATAATAGTATTAGCCTTAGGGTTTTGGCACGTGTGAGACACAAAAACGGCAACCCTAACCGTCCATATCAGAGAGTGAGTGATACACTGAATCTCTCTCTTCTTCGCTAGCACTGAGAAGAGAGACGTGACTCCAATTGGGAATCTGTTCGTGTGGATACCGATAGAGGCGCGGCTACCTTGCTGCTCTCGTGATTGACGTGAATTATTTGTGGATGATCTGACCAGCGCCGTTCTCCTCTTCGCATCAAGAGGTAAACGTTTTTCTATCTCGAATCATGCTCTCTCGCATGGATCTTGTTCTGGAAATAGGGGATTTCGTTTTTATTTTCCGCTGCGTATTCTATCCCTATTTCCAGCAGTTTCAACCTTGAGGACAAGGCTTCTCTTCTGGAAGGAGGGGCCGAAAGGATACCAAATTCTAAGCCTATAGCAGTCGATGTCGTTCATTAAGGACATATATGTTAATAGCTAATATGCAGGAGTAGTTATACATTTTAGGAGCAATTATGTGGGAGTTTCCATGTATTGTCGTATCTAATGCTTTGTGGCAGAATAGACAATCGTTTAGTGTTTAAGGACAGAGCTCATTCACTATAGGAGACATAGACTCTGGTATAACAAGTCATTGTTGTGTTGTGTGTATTTGGGACAACATTTGCTCTACTTTTGTGTGTAATTCCTATGTGTAACCTTAATAATATCACAATTTTCTATTTGAAGTTTTATCAATCGTTACGACCTGTTGGATTGTTAAGACTTAAGAGAGGCCGAATCATGGGAAACCATAAGCTAAGATGAAGTTTCCTGTGTTTGGTGATGGAGACGTTGCTTGTTGGTGGGTTCTCAACATTGAACAATTCTTCGATGCCAAGGGAATACCTGAGAAGCAACGATTGACGGAGGCTGTTATGGCTATGAAGGGTCAGGCTCTCATATGGTGGCAATGGTGGAATTCCAGAAATCTAGGTGCGACTTGGTTGGAATTTTAATTTCCACTAATCTCGCAATTTATGCTAGAGATGATTTAAGCTAGAGATTATCTATAAGATTATTTCGTTTAATTATGGGGTTTTATAAGATTATGTTAGAATATATGATAATATCTCACAATATCTTAAATTATATCATAGAGATTATATAGAGGATATTGGAATATTGAAAGGATATCTCAAATTGTCATGATTATATCTTACATTAAGTTTAGAGTATCTTTGAACATTCCTTAGGATTGAGATTACCTTATTTTATCTTTTATGATTTGCTTGATTGCTTCCTTATCTAATTAGGAGTTTAGTATTAGTATAAATAAGGGTTAGGTTTATGTCTTATGCATCATACCTCATCACATCAAATAATATCAATCTTATATTGTTCAGAGCCTGTATTCTCATTCTTTCTCCTTTTATACCTAAACCCTACAATTTCAACAGATTCTATCCATACTTTTTCCCACAAGAAAATGCTCATTCTTCAGCATATTACAAGAAATAAAAGACTGTACCATAGTAAACTTCAATTAATTATAAGTCAGAAGTATATACTTTTCTTTCACTAGCAGTATGGTAGGATTAAATCCAACCAATAGAGAAATTAACAGATAAGGAAAGGAAATGCAACAATAAAAATTGGTGAGCAAGCTCGGTTTTTTTGTTATATCTCAAAACAGTAAAAGCATACAATATTTAAGGACAAAAAGAAAGGCAAAATATCTCCTTATAGTCAAGGAGGTTCGTACAAGTGGCACAAATCTACTAAAAGGATTATTCTAGAACCTATCTTAGGACAAGAAGGGAATTAAGTTACTTGGTCACAAAGTCTTTCATCCATACGGGTTTTCTGATGATTCTATTGGGCCTAATATTATCTAGTGGCCCATCAATGCTTTCCCCTGAAGAGAGAACCTTGTCCTCAAGGTTTGGCCCATCAGTGCTTCCAACCGAAGAAGGAACTAGAAGTGGTGAATCAGCAGCTTTGGATGCTTGGGAGATAAGGGTAGATTCTTGATAAGGCACCAACGGTGGGCCAAGTGAGGTGTGCAGAGGATCCAATAGTGTGGAGAACTCATCAGATGGCTCAGAGTTCAGAGGTTGGATATGGGTTTTGTCAATGCGTGGCTCCTCACGCGGTTTCTTATTGGACCGAATCAAAGTAGATGAGTTGGCTGCAGTTGGCTTTTTGAAACCAAAACCAAAGTTACTGAGTTGATAACTCTCATTTTCATCAGTTCTCTTCTCTCTATCTTTGCTCCGAAACTCTTCTTCTCCCATAGTTCTCTGGTTATCTTCTTCACTAATAGCTTCCCATTCATAACCATTATTATTGTCACTGAATCTGGGAAGAGGGGTGAACTGGTCTTCTGGGTTCCCATAAAAACGGCGGAGAAGGGAGATGTGGAAGACGGGGTGTATGCGGCTATCCCCGGGAAGATCTAACCGGTATGCGACAGATCGGACACGGGCGAGTACCTTGAAGGGACCATAGAATCGTTTGGAGAGCTTGTGGAAGGTTTGCCGTGAGAGAGAACGTTGGCGGTGGGGTTGTAATCGGAGCAGCACCCAGTCCCTGATGTTAAAGGTGATGTCTTTTCTTTGTTTGTCCTTTTGATATTTCATTATTTGTTGAGCCCGAATAAGGTTGGCCTTTAAACGAACCAAAATCTCCTTTTGTTGTTGAAGGAACGCGTTCAGGGAGGTAGCCTTGGCGGTACCGGTGACGTAGTCGGCGACGACAGGTGGGCGGCAGCCGTATAGAGCTTCAAAGGGGGTCATCTGGATAGCTGAGTGCAGAGAGGTGTTGTACCAAAACTCAGCAAGGTGCAAGAATCGAAACCAGCTCCTGGGTTGCTCTCCAGCAAAGCAACGGAGGTACGTTTCTATATTTCTGTTAACCACCTCTGTCTGACCATCTGATTCTGGGTGATAAGCTGAACTGAATCGCAGTTGAGTGCCTTGTAGTTTGAATAACTCCATCCAAAATTGACTTAAAAATAAGCTATCCCTGTTAGAAACAATAGATCTAGGCATGCCATGCAACTTAAAAATCTCAGTGGAGAACCTGCAAGCAATGTTGTAGGCAGTATAATGTGTAGGAAGTCCTAAAAAGTGACCTGTCTTTGTAAATATGTTAATAATCACCCAAATGACTGTATGACCATGGGAAGGGGGTAGTCCTGTGATGAAGTCCATGGAGATATCCTCCCATGGCTGCTGAGGACAAGGCAAAGGGTTGAGGAGGCCCTGTTTCTTTTGTAGGGAGATACTTATTATGCTGACAGTTCCGGCACTGCTGAATGAAATTTTTTGCATCTTTGTACATGCCAGGCCATTGGAAAGAAGCAGCAAGTCTAGCAAGGGTCGGTTTCAAACCAGAGTGGCTAGCAGCAGGGGTTGCGTGAAAATCCTCCAGGATGCTATGGCGCCAAGCCTCTCTATCAGGTAAATAAATTCCCCCTTTATAGAAAAGGAAACCATTTGAAATATGAAACTGTGGTGATTGTGTAAGGCTGGCTTTGATGAGGTTCTCACCTTCTTCTGTTGTGTAAAATTTTTTGAGGTTGGAGAGGAGTGAGGGTATGGGTGTGGAGACAGCGAACAGGAGAGAGTCATCAGGTGAATGGCAACGGGATAAGGCATTAGCAGCTTTGTTTTCCTTCCCAGGTCGGTAAAAAATCTCATAATCATAACCCTGTAGTTTGGTAGCCCATTTTTGTTGTTCTGGAGTCTGACATGATTGTGTCATGAGGTGTTTAAGGCTTTGTTGGTCTGTGAATATGCGAAACTTCCTTCCGATTAAGTATTGACGCCATTTTTTTCTGCTTCTGTGACAGCAAACATTTCACGGACATAGGTGGAGGCACCCTGCATACGAGGAGACAACTTTTTGGAGAAGAAGGCAATGGGATGCGTGGATTGAGACAAGACAGCTCCAATTGCTACACCAGAAGCATCGGTTTCAACATGGAAGGTTTCAGCGCCGGGGTTGACGTCATGATTTGTTTCATTTTTTGAAATGCTTCTTCTGCTGTATCAGACCATGTAAAGGACCCTTGTTTTAAAAGATCGGTGTGAGGAGCGGCGTGTGTGGCATAGTGACGAACAAATCGTCTATAGAAACCGGTGAGACTTAAAAATCCCCTCAAAGCCGTGAGAGAACGGGGGCTTGGCCAGTCCAAAATAGCTTGGATTTTGGATTGGTCAGGTTCCACTCCTTTGATGGATATGATATGGCCTAGATAACAGACAGTAGTAACTCCAAAATCGCATTTGGTTAATTTAGCATAAAACTGATTAACAAGCAACAGATTTAAAATTAACCGCAAGTGAGAAATGTGATCCTGAAAAGTGGAGCTATAAACAAGAATGTCATCAAAAAATACTAAAACGAACCAACGGAGGAATGGCCGTAATAGATCATTCATTGCTGCCTGAAAGGTGGCTGGTGCATTAGTAAGCCCGAAGGGCATTACTAGGAACTCATAATGCCCATCAATGGTTCTGGAGGCTGTTTTGTGGGTGTCCTCGGGTACCACTCGGATCTGATGATAACCAGATCGTAAATCAATTTTGGAAAATATTGTTGCATTTCCTAACTCATCAATTAATTCATCCATGGTAGGAATAGGAAATCGGTCTTTGACAGTGATAGAATTTAGGCAGCGGTAGTCCACACAGAAATGCCATGAACCATCTTTTTTGCGAACTAATAAAACTGGTGAAGAGTAAGGGCTAATGCTAGGAATCACAATCCCCTCTTGTAACATATCAGAGAGAATAGTAGTCATAGCTTCCTTTTGGGAATGAGGGTAACGGTAGGGTTTAACATTGACTTGCTGGGAATTAGGAAGTAGGGTAATGTGGTGGTCATGGGGGCGTGTGGGAGGAAGGCCATGAGGTTTATTAAAAACTGAATGGAACTCTTGCAAAAGCTTTAAAATGTCTGGGTGTAGGTCAGTAGGAAATTGGAGGCAAGAGTCTAATGAAAGTAGTGTTGCTAGGTCATGGAAATTAGGTTCAGAGAAGGAAATGGTATGTAGTTGGGCTATAGAGTCTGTATGGAGTAATCTTTGGATTTGGTGGAGGGAGGCCTTGTTGGGCAAAGGTAGGGGCTGGCCAGAAAGTGTGACTGGTTTGCCTTGGTATTGAAAACACATAGAGGGAATTGAAAAATCTGATGTGATAGGGCCTAGGGTGCGCAACCACTCAATACCCAAAACTATATCAACGCCTTGAATGTCTAGTAAGTAAAATGGAATGCGAAAGGTATTGGGAGGAATGTGCACAGGTGTGTTTTCACATAAGCCAGAACAGAAAATGTGGTCTCCGTTGCCAACCATGACTGGAAAACTGGGTGTAGGTGTTATAGTGAGCTGCAAGAACTTAGCAAGTTTAGGGCACATGACATTGTGAGAACTGCCTGTATCAACCAAAAAAACCACTGAATGCCCAAAAATAGACCCCTGGAATTTGAGGGTGCGTGGTGAGGGATGACCCTGTAGGGCATGAGCAGATAATTGTAAATGAATTGGTTCAGGTTCCTCATGGGTCTCAGTAGTAAAGTTAGGTTGGGCATTTTGGTCCTCATCATCCTCAGGTGGGTCATCAACCAATAGTAGGAGGAATTGTTTGGGGTGGCAGCGGTGTCCTTGAAAATATTTTTCATCATAGTTATAGCATAAGCCTTTAGCCCTACGGTCTTGCATCTGATTGGCTGACAATTTTTTTTATGGGGAGGGTGGTGGTGGGTTTGGGTAGTAAGGGAGGGTTTGTAGAATTTTGGGAAGATATGTGAGTGAGAGGGGTTGGGGTCAAACGGTTAGGACGTGGTGTGGGAAGTCTAGTGTCATGTAATTTACTTTCAATTAACTTGGCCAACCCAATGGCTTGTGAAACAGAGTAAGGTCTAAAAACAGCCAATTCACGAGAAATTTCAGGAGCAAGACCAGATAAAAAACAATTAAGGATAATTTCTGGGGAAAGTCCAACCACCTGATTACATAGGCGCTCAAATCTGGCTTGGTAATCAGCAACTGTGGTGAGTTTCTTAAGTTTAAAGAGCTCAGCCTCAGGATTTTCATAGGAGGAAGGCCCAAATCGAGCTTGTAATGCGCGTGTAAAATCCTCCCAAGAGCCAAGTAGGTGGTTGTTGTAGAGATACCTGTACCATCCCAATGCTTCCCCTTGAAAAGCAAATGACACCAATTCCACACGCTGGTCAGCAGGTATTTGGTAGAGGTTGAAATACTGTTCTGCATGAAATAGCCAATCTAATGGGTCTTTACCATCAAAGAGTTGGAGAGAGAGTTTAGGGGGTTTTGGAAACTGGCTGGAAGAGGAGGGGGTACGGATATTAGAGCCAAAACCAAGGGGTGGGTGAGGTGGAATATGAGGGTTTGGGATTGATAGGTTAGAGATTTTTTCCATCATTTCAGCAAGGGAGAGTGAGAGAGCTTCGTGACCCTCAGTCATGGCGTGCTGTAGTTGGTTCTGGCATTGTGATAGTTCCTGATGCATATCAGAAACCCGCTGATTGATTGCTGAAATTGCTTCATCAGAAAACTGGGAATTGGTAGGAGGCATGGTAAGATGAATGAAAGCACCAAATTGGTAGGATTAAATCCAACCAATAGAGAAATTAACAGATAAGGAAAGGAAATGCAACAATAAAAATTGGTGAGCAAGCTCGGTTTTTTTGTTATATCTCAAAACAGTAAAAGCATACAATATTTAAGGACAAAAAGAAAGGAAAAATATCTCCTTATAGTCAAGGAGGTTCGTACAAGTGGCACAAATCTACTAAAAGGATTATTCTAGAACCTATCTTAGGACAAGAAGGGAATTAAGTTACTTGGTCACAAAGTCTTTCATCCATACGGGTTTTCTGATGATTCTATTGGGCCTAATATTATCTAGTGGCCCATCACAGTATTGTGAAATAGATAGAATATGCTAAAGACTACAAAAGGCTGAATCAACTGAAAAATCAAAAAAATAAAGAGCTGCTGGGTTAAATTAGACAATACCACCAAAAAAAATAATCAAAAGAATATATCAGATGATACTATCACAAAATCTACAAATAGAATCCATCATAAGCAAATAGTCTCGAAGTTTCAATGAAAAATAAGATAAAAAGTAAATCCTAATAGATACTATTGAATCCGTGAATAATCTCTAATGTGTATTTCAAGAAAGGTTGATATAATATTTATATACATTGACAGCCTAATCAATCCCTAAAAATTTTAGTGACTAGAACCAACTAAGAAAACATAATCAGAATATCCAATAATCATTAACTATACACCAAACTTACAATATAAACAAATTTAACTACTTTTATGCTTATTAAGAAGAAGGTTAGTTGACTGTATTTAATTTTCTTAAATTTATAAAAAATTAGAGTTATTTTAAGAAAATGATATTGTGAATGAAACAAAATTAAATGAGATAACAAATTTTCTAGGTATATTTTAAGAAAGTAGCATTAATAATGAAACAAAATGTAAAAATATTAGTTACTTTTACTTATATTTTAAACCAAATAAAATGTGTTTTTTGTTATTACAACAGGAGGGAATATCTGCACAGATACCATACCTTCAATTCATTGGGAGTCATAATAATATTTTTGAAGGTTCCAACTCTCCATTTAATAGACGGCGTGCTAGCACCTCATGTTTCTGCAAAAAGATTACATACGAAAAAGGAGAATAATATAGGCAGGCCATCGTTATCACATCAGAAAAGATATACAGTACAAACAGTCACAATGATTTTTTTTGGTAGAAACAGTCAAAATGATTTGCCAAGCCAGAAATGAAGCATTGGTAGACATGTAATTGAGAAAATATCATCATTGTTACATCAATGCAATTTCTTTCTGTTTCTTTCTCGATTTTTCCATGATCTGAATAGATCTACATATTTTATGCTAGTTTATTTCCTTTGAGTAAAAAAACCTCAACCCATTCAATACCCAAATCAACAAAATTTGAGTGGAATTGTTATGGTAAGAGTCAAAAGTTCCAACAACAAATTCACTAGGCCTATACTAGAGGCAAAAAATCAACTCCATCTAGAGGCATGGAGAAAAAAAAGTAAACATAACATTTATCCAAAAAAAAATATATAACTCCTGAAATAAAACTGGGCGCTTTTAATGTGGGGACATATACCTACGCCCACGCCCCCACCGGTGGGAATGTATATTTACCTGTTGCTATAGGTAATAATTGGGTTGAGTTGCAAACTTTACAGGTAATATTTTCAACAAGGAAATGACAAGTTTGCTCTTGTCTGAAGATCTGAGCAATGAGTCTCTCTGTAACATCCCGAATTTTAATTCTAACAATAATTAGAATTATAGTAAGATTTGGAAGAAAATATTTTCATAGAAGGGATTTAAAATGATGGATTAGGAGTGCTTTGAGTGCCATATAGGAGTCAAGGAGCATTGGCATCGAAAAGCAAATTTAAAGAAGACCAAACGAGTGTTAAAAATCGAGTTTTCGGTGTTATAAACACCCGACATTAGGAAATTCAAAATAAAAGATTTAAGAATCAAAACACAATTACCACCGTTGGATATGAAGGTATGATTTTTAGGAAGTCACTCGTCAAATTTGAGCAAGATCCGACGGTGAACGAAGAAGTTACCTCGAATTGAAGCAGGAAGAAAATAGGAGGAAAATAGGAAAATGAATA
Organism: Crotalaria pallida; assembly: GCA_037953625.1. NCBI lineage: Eukaryota > Viridiplantae > Streptophyta > Magnoliopsida > Fabales > Fabaceae > Crotalaria > Crotalaria pallida. The sequence goes on along the minus strand of CM075655.1, from coordinate 81,786,245 downwards.
AATGGGGTACTGGGCAAAACACTCGAGTCTTTTGGAAAAGACTCGAGTGTTCTGGTTAGTTGGAAAATGGGGCACTCAGGCACTACTCGAGTCTTTTGGAAAAGACTCGAGTGTTTTGGAAAAGACTGGAGTCTTTTGGAAAAGACTGGAGTGTTTTTAAAGAAAACACTCGAATGTTTTTGAAAACACTCGAGTGTTTTGTGCAGACAGCCTTAAAAACGTGTTTCAGCCAACAACCTCTTTCATAACCCCAACCTCACTCTCTCTCCTAGGTCACGAACATCTCCTCATTCTCTCTCTAGATTTCACCTCAAATCACCATCTCAAACCATAAATAAGCATTGAGAATCAATCCCCAACACATTTAAACACTTAATCTCCCTTCAATCTCTCAAGTTCCTCCTCTCCTCCCTCCCATTCGAATCCCCCTTCTTCCCCACCAAGATAGGGCTTTGTTTTCATCTTCCTCAAGCTCAACACTCATCTATCATCATCCTCCCTTCCATTGGTAAGTTTCAATACTCTCTCTCTCTAGGGCCATATGAATTTCTCCCTCTTCCCTCACATGGCATACGAATTTCATGTTATGATTTAGCATAAATTATGACTCATTTGTGCTCTATTGTGTCATGGAGGTCAAGAGTCTCTCTCTTTCACTCAATCCTTGGAGCTCTTGATTAAGGAGCTTAGGAGCTAGGGCTTGGAAGGTTTCCCCCCTCTCTCTTGATTTAAGGTAAGGGGGTGGATTATAGTGAGCATTGGGTGATCTAAGATTGGGTATCCCTATGGTTATAGTGATTTTCTAGGAGTTATGTGTTTATAAAAACTAAGGGTTGAATCTTGGATAGTAAATTTAGGAAATGGTAAACATAGTAGAAATGCATCTAGGAATCATAATTAATAAAGGGAAAGTAATGTGGAATGTAAATGTGAAATTATATGTGAAGGTTTATGACTATTGTGCTATAATGTTATGTAAAGACTTGGTAAATGGTTAGGATTATTGATGATAGAATATTTATTTGTGATTATTTCAAAATGACAACATGGATAGTGTGCATTATGTGTTTATTGAATCGGAATGAATTATGGTTATAATTGTTGATAACAAAGTACTTAGTGATACTTATTTGAAAAGGGTAATTATAATGGGTAATTTGAAAGGAACTAAATGTTGGGATATGATTGGTTATCTAAGGGAGTCATGCTTATTTGAAAATATGTGGAACTAAGTTTGAGTACTAAAAAGGGTATTAATTAATTGTGAAATGACTATATAAATTGTAAATGGATAAATTGGATTGTGATAATAAGGGAAAATGATCATAAATGTTATTCGTGGAATGTGACCCTAAATGTGAGTATTTGGAAATGTATATGATGATGGATGATAATTGTTTATTTATGAATATATGTGTGACGATTTGGAATGGTTTATATTTATGCATATTGTGATTATTATTGGAATTGTGTTGATGGCTATATTAATGAACTGGACTGTGGTTAATTTAAATGGTAAAGGTAACTAATGTGGAAACTGATCAGTGGGGCCCGGAACACTAGGTACCCGGCTAGGTGTTCCAATTACCTGTTAGGGCCAATTACCTGCCAGGCCAATTACCCATCAGGCCAAATCGCCCTGTAGGCGCCGGGTGACCCACAGGATCAATTTTCCACACCAATAATTGAAATAAATAATGGAATGGTAAATATGTACATAGTCCTACAGGTTATGGTCTGGATGGGTGTAAAGTCCTGGGCAGGTGTTTCAAGTCCCTAGACAGGTGTGCCAATTACCTAGCGGGTAACCAAAATCCTAGTGGTGTACAATTAAAAAGGAAAAGGGGAAAGGGTATGCAGATCACTGTTTGTGGTTGCATACACCGTGTGTAGATCTCTGTTTTGGGGTTACACACGATGGTAAGGTGTAGATCTCTGATTTGAGGTTACACCCAATGGAAAGCGTAGATCTCTGATTTGGGGTTACGCATAAAGGAAAAAGGAAATAAAGGAAAATGGAAAAGATAATGGATATAGTCAGAAAATGGAAAAGATAATGGACAATGGTAACGGAATCAAAAACGGAAAGGGAATTGAATTAGTGAAAATGTTAAGGGAAAATGGAAAATGGATAAAGACAATGGAAATGAATAGGAAAAAGGGATAAAGTAAATGGTAATGAACATTAACATTGATTATGGGCATGTTAAAGAAAGGGGTAATTATGGAATCATGATAAAGAGAAAATAGAAAGGGTGGAAAGAGGTTGATTGTGAATAGACTTGTAAATGCTATATGTCATTACTTTACTATCTGTGTTTGGCCTAGTGGATCTATTATGATTACATGGAAACTGCAATTTTATTTCATGTGCAATGCTCACTCCCTTACAGTTTCAGGTTCGGACATTGAGCTGACGCAGCCCCCGGCCGAGCAGGAGTACTTTCCCTTACAGAGGGGTTTAGTGTATAGTATGGACCTAAGCCTCTGATATTATTTTGAAGTAAATTTTATATGCATAATTCGAATGAGGCTTAGGATGTTTTGTTTTGCTAAAGCTATAACTTTTGGTTTTAATGCTTAAAATTTGTATTTCCGCTAATACTCTGATTTATTTTTGCATACTGATATCATTGGAGCCCGTGGGGCCTTGATTTGATTTAGAAATATAATATGAAGCCCTGCTGGCTATCAGTTGTTTATTTGAAATTGTTTATCACAGGTCAAATTTTGGATTAGTCCGAAAAACAAACAAAACTCCGTCCGTTTGACGGTTGATTTAATATAATTAAAAAGAAATTTTTAAGTCCGTATTTTATTAAAGGGGAATTAAGGGTAAAAATCCTAGGGTGTTACACTCTCCATCAAACCAGATCTTCATGTCTTTCCCTTTATCTCAAGTCCAATGAGTCTCTCTCCTGCAATGAAGATCTGGCCAAAGTAAATCAACTTCCTTCAATGTTCTTATTCCTCCATCTAACCAGACTTCCGTGAGCAGATTCAGCTTGGAGATTGATTTTAGTGTCCAGTGTAAGTTCCATGATGAATGTTTTGATAATGACAAAGTGTTTTGAACAAGCTATCATGTGTTGATCAAGTTCAAGTTCAACAAGCAACAACAAACATCAAATGAAGAAGAGAGAAAACAAGCTCATGAAGATTTAGTTTGAGTGTAATTGTAATTGTTTTATCTTTTGCCTCTCAAGCTTCTTAGGTATTTTATTTGGGTAGATTATTTAGAGGGTAGTGAATCTCTATCATAGTCATGATTAAATCATAATTTGAGTTTTCACTTAACCTAGAATCAATAGGTGGCTTAAAGGTTTTAAAGGAAAGGTTTGGTTTTGAGAAAACAAGTTTTAAACAAGTATCAGACATGTTTAATCGATTAAGGATGAATTTAATCGATTAGTACTCGATTAAGGCAAGATTTAATCGATTAAACACGGCTGAACTGGTTTTTTAAAATACGATTTTCACTTCTCAAAATCAGTTTTCAAGTGCTACAACTTTTGGGTATTCTATATAAACCTTTTCCTAATCTTTGTGATTAATGAGATCACTTTCATAATCAATTTTACAAGAATCAAGCCATTCTATTCTCTCTCAATTTCAAAGATCAAAGCTTTCATATTTTCATATTCTTTGATCAAGAACCTTTGAATCTCTTATTGTGAATTGTCATAGCTATTGATTGAGATTCATAGGAGTGTTATTGTGTTTTCTATTATGTTGTAATCTTTGCAAGAAGGCAAGCCAACTACAACAAACAAAGAAGTCTTGGTGTGTCGATTATCATCAAGCAAATCTCATTGGAGAAGAAGAAAGTCTTGGTTGTGAATCAAGCAAAGTGAAGCCTTGGTGTGTGGATTATCATCAAGCAATTGAAGACTTGTTGTGTCGATTATCAACAAGGGGTAGAGGTTAGATTAGAGATAAGATCAATAGGATTACAAGGCAAGGGTGTGGTATCTCTTGTAGACTAGCAAGAAGGAGTCTTGTGAGGCATTTACTTGTAATTTGAGAACTCTAATTCCTCATAGTGAAGAATCTCTCTTGGTTGAAGAGGGGACTGGATGTAGCTTTCAAGTGGATGAAAGTGAACCAGGATAAATCACTGTGTCGTATCTCTAAACCCTTAACTCTTTACATTCAAGTCATTGATTGTGTTCTTGATTGAAAACCTAGAGAAAGATTGATTTTCATAATTGATTGAATTGAATCTTTATTGTTCAAATTGATAAAGGGAAAATCATTTTTATAACCTAGGTAATCAATAAGAATATAGGTGTTAATTGTTTTCGCTGAATCTTTGATCTTAAGTGTTAATTGATTGATTTTCGTATTCGAATGAAAAATTGTTTTTTCTGTTTTCTGTCAGATTTAATCGATTAAGCATATATTTAATCGATTAATACTCGAGTAAATTTCAGGTTAATCGATTAAATGCTGTAGAATTTGCAAAAATCATTTGTTTTAATTGTTTCGATTTATTTCTTTCGAAAATCTTTCAAGGTTTCTTTTACACCTATTCAACCCCCCCTTCTAGGTGTGTTCCTAGTGTTCCTTAGTTGTTTCAACCACCAATTGCGGTTTCTTCAATTGGATATAGGTGTTAATTGTTTTCGCTGAATCTCTGATCTTAAGTGTTAATTGATTGATTTTCGTATTCGAATGAAAAATTGATTTTTCTGTTTTCTGTCAGATTTAATCGATTAAGCATATATTTAATCGATTAATACTCAAGTAAATTTCAGGTTAATCGATTAAATGCTTTAGAATTTGCAAAAATCATTTGTTTTAATTGTTTCGATTTATTTCTTTCGAAAATCTTTCAAGGTTTCTTTTACACCTATTCAACCCCCCCTTCTAGGTGTATTCCTAGTGTTCCTTAGTTGTTTCAACCACCAATTGCGGTTTTTTCAATTGGTATCAGAGCTCGGTCGAAAGACACGAGCATAAGAGCTTTTTCGTAAAGATCCTTTAAGAAAATCACAATGGGTTCCATGAATCCCTTTGGTGGTGAAGGTTATTCAATAAATCGTCCTCCATTGTTTGCCGGAGAAGGCTATGCATATTGGAAAGTTAGAATGAAAATTTTTATCCAAGTCATAGATAGTGAAATTTGGAAAGTAGTTGAAAAAGGTCCTCATATCCCCTCTAGTTTAGTTGAAGGTGTAGAACAATTGATCCCCGAGGATAAGTGGAAGGATGATGATAGAAAGAAAGTTCAATATGATTATAAAGCAAAGAATATCATTACCTCCGCTTTATCCTATGACGAGTTCTTTAGGGTTTCTCAATGTTCTAGTGGTAAGGAAATGTGGGACACTTTACAAGTGACTCATGAAGGAACTAGTGAGGTTAGGAGAGCTAGATTGAATGCTTTAATGCGTGATTATGAATTGTTTCAAATGCTTCCAAATGAATCTATAAATGATATGCAAAAGCGTTTTACTCATATTATTAATCATTTACTTGCTCTTGGTAAGACTTTCTTACAAGGTGAACTCTCTAACAAAGTGTTGAGATGTTTAGACAGGAATTGGCAACCAAAAGTAACGGCTATTGTTGAATCTAAGAATTTGGATGCTATGGATCTAGCAACACTCTTTGGAAAGCTTCAAGAACATGAAATGGAGCTTGGACGTTTAAGTATCAATGAAGAGTCGGATAAGAACAAAGAAAGAAAGGGACTTGCTCTTAAAGTCAATAGATCATATAAAAAGAAAGAGAGTTCCGATGATGATGATAGTGAAGATTCCGATTCGGATGTTGATGAAAAAGAAATGAAACTTTTACTAAGGAAGTTTGACAAGTTTCTAAGGAGAAAAGGAAGGTTGAACAAGGACAAACGTAAAGAGAAGAATTCCCCACACTACAAGACCAAGACATCAAAAGAAGGTGTAGTTTGCCATGAATGCGGAAAACCCGGACATCTCAAGTATTCATGCTCTAGGTATCTCAAGAAGAAGGAGAAAGAAAAGAAAACTAAAAGGGCATACATAGTTTGGAATAGTGATGATGAAAAAGACAAGAAAAGCACATCAAATAGTTCTTCGGATGATGAAGATGCCGCTTGTCTCAACTTGATAACTCTAGTAGATGAAGAACAAAGTTCAAATGATGAATCAAGTTATCAAAGCGAGGAAAGCGATGTAAGTCATACTAAATCCGAAATTTCTTCTAAATATGAATTGTTATATAATGCTTATGAAGAAATGCATGAACAACTTGAAAAACTAGCTTTGAAAAACATTGAAAGAAAGAAGCTCATTTTGAAACATCAAAAAGAGATTTTAGAACTTCAAAAACAAGTTGATGAGCTTAATCTTGAAAATGAAACTCTTGATCTTATATATGCTAGTTCTTCTTGTGATTGTGCTAGTAGAGTGAATATTGTGGTTGATTGTGAGGATTGCAAGTTGCTTAAAGATGAAAATGCTATTTTGAAAAATAAGCTTGCAAGTTTCTCAAATGGTGATATTAAATTGCGCACATTGTTAAATTTTCAAAGAGAAAATTCAAACAAGTTTGGTTTGGGTTATACTAATGCTAAGAGTAATTCTCATAGAAATGTTGTTGATTTTTCAAAAGTTGATTTTTCAAATGCACCAACATGTTTCTATTGTGGTACTCATGGACATACTTCAAATGTGTGTTATGTTAAAGTGCATGGTATACCTAAAGGAGATTTTGTTTGGATGAAAAAGGGTGAAAGTCCCTACACTAACAAAAATGGATCCAAAACCATTTGGATACCAAAAAGCAAAGCATGATTGTTTTGTAGGTATGATTGAAGAGCAAAGGGCTTACAAGTGTTATTCATATTTGCTTCTTCAATTGGTATTACATTTGCATCTCAAAAGAAGTCCTACAAATTTGGTACAAGTGATATTGTTAGATATTGATGATTATAGTATCTTCTCAATTGGTATCTTCTCAATTTCTTTTCTAAAGTTCAATTGATACTAATTTTGATGATTAGATGATTATCATGTTTTTGTTGTTATTGAAGAAATATCACAATATATCTTATTTCTTTACATTGATGATATCTCAATTGGTATTATGACTTCTTAGTATTTCTATTGGTTCATAATTAATTGTTATATTTTCTTGCCAATTGGTATCACATTTCAAAGTATAGTACTTGTTATTTCTTCACAACATTGATAATGGTATATATTTCTTTGAAGAAATAGATGTGAATTTTTCTATTTTGGCTTAGTATTTTATATTTCAATTGGTATATATTTCTTTTTGATAATGCCAAAGGGGGAGAAATATGATGTTTTGAAAAAGGGGAGAAATGGTATGAATGGTATGTTTTGGGAGAAATGGTATGTTTTGAAAAATGAGAGAAATGATATGTTTTTTGTGGAGAAAGGTTGTTTTGTTGTTTTTATGTAGGTTGAGCTAAGTTGTTGAAGATAGGGGGAGAATCAAGCTTCTATCGATTGGATTTCAAATATCAAATGCATTGATTGAAGGGGAGCAAGTTTCTCACCAAGTGATCAAATTGTTAAAGCATCAACAACTTCAATCAAATTCAAAACATGGTTTGTCATTTTCAAAAAGGGGGAGATTGTAAGTTCCACGATGAATGTTTTGATAATGACAAAGTGTTTTGAACAAGCTATCATGTGTTGATCAAGTTCAAGTTCAACAAGCAACAACAAACATCAAATGAAGAAGAGAGAATACAAGCTCATGAAGACTTAGTTTGAGTGTAATTGTAATTGTTTTATCTTTTGCCTCTCAAGCTTCTTAGGTCTTTTATTTGGGTAGATTATTTAGAGGGTAGTGAATCTCTATCATAGTCATGATTAAATCATAATTTGAGTTTTCACTTAACCTAGAATCAATAGGTGGCTTAAAGGTTTTAAAGGAAAGGTTTGGTTTTGAGAAAACAAGTTTTAAACAAGTATCAGACATGTTTAATCGATTAAGGATGAATTTAATCGATTAGTACTCGATTAAGGCAAGATTTAATCGATTAAACACTGCTGAACTGGTTTTTTAAAATACGATTTTCACTTCTCAAAATCAGTTTTCAAGTGCTACAACTTTTGGGTATTCTATATAAACCTTTTCCTAATCTTTGTGATTAATGAGATCACTTTCATAATCAATTTTACAAGAATCAAGCCATTCTATTCTCTCTCAATTTCAAAGATCAAAGCTTTCATATTTTCATATTCTTTGATCAAGAACCTTTGAATCTCTTATTGTGAATTGTCATAGCTATTGATTGAGATTCATAGGAGTGTTATTGTGTTTTCTATTATGTTGTAATCTTTGCAAGAAGGCAAGCCAACTACAACAAACAAAGAAGTCTTGGTGTGTCGATTATCATCAAGCAAATCTCATTGGAGAAGAAGAAAGTCTTGGTTGTGAATCAAGCAAAGTGAAGCCTTGGTGTGTGGATTATCATCAAGCAATTGAAGACTTGTTGTGTCGATTATCAACAAGGGGTAGAGGTTAGATTAGAGAGAAGATCAATAGGATTACAAGGCAAGGGTGTGGTATCTCTTGTAGGCTAGCAAGAAGGAGTCTTGTGAGGCATTTACTTGTAATTTGAGAACTCTAATTCCTCATAGTGAAGAGTCTCTCTTGGTTGAAGAGGGGACTGGATGTAGCTTTCAAGTGGATGAAAGTGAACCAGGATAAATCACTGTGTCGTATCTCTAAACCCTTAACTCTTTACATTCAAGTCATTGATTGTGTTCTTGATTGAAAACCTAGAGAAAGATTGATTTTCATAATTGATTGAATTGAATCTTTATTGTTCAAATTGATAAAGGGAAAATCATTTTTATAACCTAGGTAATCAATAAGAATATAGGTGTTAATTGTTTTCGCTGAATCTCTGATCTTAAGTGTTAATTGATTGATTTTCGTATTCGAATGAAAAATTGATTTTTCTGTTTTCTGTCAGATTTTATTGATTAAGCATATATTTAATCGATTAATACTCGAGTAAATTTCAGGTTAATCGATTAAATGCTGTAGAATTTGCAAAAATCATTTGTTTTAATTGTTTCGATTTATTTCTTTTGAAAATCTTTCAAGGTTTCTTTTACACCTATTCAACCCCCCCTTCTAGGTGTGTTCCTAGTGTTCCTTAGTTGTTTCAACCACCAATTGCGGTTTTTTCATCCAGCTCGAGTTCGAGTTCTCCATTTCCCTCTTCATTTCCTGAAACGCGAGAGTGACCACCGAGGTTAGGTTAGTAGTTTGCATTTCACCCCTTCTTGTGTGGCTTTGCTCTCTTCGAACGGCAAACTAACCCGATTAGATGTTTGGTATCATATTTAATTTTAAACATCTGTTAGGTGATATTTCTGAAACTAGTAGTATTAAGTTTTGTTTTGAAGTTTCAGATAAGATAAATGAGCATAAAGAATTTGTTCATATTGTGTCCCTTCGTCGGATCTTGCTTTCCCAAGATGATTATCAATCAAATTAGTTACTGAAACCAGCTTCATTTCAACTCTTCCTGCTTTACGTGTCATGAGTGATTAGATTGCATAATTTTTTAATTGAAAATGCATATTTAAAGCTTTGGGTTCTTTTCATTTACTTGTACCTGCTTGATTATTGAGTGTTTGATCATTATAGTAGTTGCTTGACCAATACACAATATTGCATCATCGGTGCCATAAGGTCTCTTTTCAAAATTAGGTTCATGATAAAGCAAAGAAAAATGTTTGTGGAACATAAATATAAACTACGTTGCTTGAATGTATATGAGACTTTTGAGGATATATCTAAGCCAAATTCACGAGAGCCAAAAATGTGGTGCTAATTCCAAATTGCTTTTCTTTGTAACTGTTAATTTTAGCAAGTATAAAAGCCAAAGTTATGGAAATGTGTTTCCTTTTAATTTTAAAATCTTTTGTGAACCACTTTTCCAATGTTTTTTATTTGTGTGTCTGATACCTTTCTTGTGGCACTTTTTTTTTGTAAGTTTGATTTGCTTCCTAGTTTCTGATTCTTGATCTCTTTATTTGCGTTTCTTTGCTCAAGAGAATTATTTCTATCATTTTTCTTGGTGATGTATGTGAGAGTTAATTTAATCCCACTCTTGTGAGAAAATTTGGAGCTCTTCATTATTCAATTCTTCATGTCTTTGGACTTTAAAAAGTATCCCTTGAATGAAAAGACAAGTTCAAAGGCATTTCTCAGGGCTTAGACTCTTTCACCATTGATAATGCTTATATTGCATTCATGTTCTACAATGATACATTGTTTCTTTTTGGGTTGCACAGATTCACACATGTTTTACATTTGGTGTTGATGCTGATTTTCTTAAGAATGACATCCGTGTGAACCCAGACCTTGATGCTCTTGGCTCTCTTGGTGATGAAGGCTGGTATTGTGTTAGGGGAATCCTATGATGGGCTACAAAGTATGAACTACCTAAAACTGTAATAGCGTCACGTGAACCTGTTCTTAATGAAGCTTGAGTGATAATGTCTGTTGGGGCTTCTCTGCACTGGGAAGATGGGAAAATAGCAACCTTCTATTGCTCCTTCTTGTCCAACTTAACAATGGATATAACTGTTATCGGGACAAAAGGAACTCTGCATGTTCATGACTTTATCATCCCTCATGAAGAGAAGGAAGCATCATTCTATGCATCTTCAGAATCAGGGTTTGATGATCTTGTGACCAAGTGGGCTTCACAGCCAAGTAAGCATACAATAAACACAGATCTTCCTCAGGAGGCTCTTATGGTAAGAGAGTTTGCTCGTTTGGTGATGGAAATCAAGTTCAACAACTCGAAACCTGAGAAGAAGTGGCCAACAATTAGCAGGAAAACACAACTGATATTGGATGCTGTGAAGGCTTCAATTGACAAGGGTTTTGAGCCTGTTCATATTCAGGAGTGATGGTGTATGTTTTGTACTATTGTTGTATTTGTACTTTGCTGATTTTGTTTCTTTCTTTAAGGGCATCATAAATAAAAATATTGTTTGCGTAATAATAATGTATTTGTGATTAATTAATTTCCTTCGAATGGTTGAAGCATGTATGGTCTGTGACTCTTTTGCAACACAACTCACATTGTGCACTTTTTATATGAACCAGACTAACTAGTTCTAGCAACTCACATTGTTTATTTCAAGAATGTATGTACAAAGAAGATAAATGCTGTGTTTGGTAATGCGTTTACAACGTGTGTTGGACACATATTTTGCTTAATTGTACAGAGAGATTATAATTATGCTGGTGGTTGCTACGTTTTGTATCAGTAGGAGTAGTATTTCCTTTTTAGTTGGATTATACAGAGTTATGCACGTGTTGCATTGCTTTTGTATTTCTGGTGTATTGCTAAACTATTTCTTTGGTTGTGAGCTCCATGCTTCAACTAGTTATTAAATTATTAATAACTAGTTGAGTTATAAAAAAAAGTTATCTTCTTGCAAAATCAAGAGGAAAAAACATGACTTACTCTATGTCAATTTCCATTGCGTATGATAATTGTGGTGCTAAAAAGGGTACTTGTACGTTAATTATTTGTATTAAAAAAAACAGCCTTATTCATTCTTTGCCATAATATTTGAATTGGATTACTCTATTCATATTCACGACCCCAGCTCCTTATATATTTTTCAACAGTTAAATTAGACAAATCAATGGAAAAAATATCAAATAAGGCTAAAGGAAGATAGAATCTCTAGGAAGATCTCAAATATGAATTTTATGCATGGAAAAATTAAGTGTTGAAAATTTTTTGGTCACCTGATTAACTTTTCTTCAAATAACCCGAATTAACCAGAATTGAAGTTACTCCCTCCGTCCCAATATCTTGGTAAAAAATTGAAAAAAAAATTAAATTTCCCATATTAAAGTAAAAAATAGATGACAAATCTTAGACAATGTACATTGTATCAATGAACTGATAAGTAATTAAGGAAAACATATCTAAAAAAATTTTGGGTTATGAAATTTTTATTGTAATATGTATTAATTGTAATGATATGAAATTTTTTTTAATATGAATTTGTAATTAATCAATGAATCATGCATTGAATTAAACAAATACTCTCATATTTTTATTCACTTGTTTGACTTTTACCAACACAATGACACTGATGGAGTATTTCACTTTTTTAATTTTTTTTTTACCTTACAACAATTTAACGTGCTATTTTCCCTTTAAAAAAAAATTAACGTGCTTTTTACCCTTTAAAAAAAATTTAACGTGCTATTTAATTACACTATATTAAATAGAGCTGCGACCATATCCTCCAAATGAAATCATTTTTATCGAAATGCAATTTTTTTATTATAAATAAATTATTAGTGTGGTGGACTCGGCCTAGCCGAGGTCCTCAAATCACCTCGCCGAAGTCCTGAGGACCCTTCAGGAGCCCTTCTAAGCACTTGGCCGAGCTCAATGCTCAACGGCCGAACAGATGCCAGATACAGGCCGACCTCGTGTTCCCATCCAGGTCCGACACCTCCCCGAGTCCGACATATAGGACATGATGACGTCCCCCTTCCTTATCCACAAGGACAGCTCACTACCTTATCCACAAGGACAGCTCATCCAACCTTATCCGCTCCTAGCTCAGTACAGGCTGGCCCTACTTGGGCCTAAAGCAAGCCCATTAGGGCAACCAGCTCCCCCCCTATAAGTAGCTCAGTACTACATGGGGCTCAGGTACGTCCTCTAACCCTAATTGCCATCCTCACACACCAGTGATTAGGGTTGCTTCTTGGCTCTTTCCCTTAGCTATCTGAGGACTTCCCCCAAACATCACATATCAACCCTAGACAGAGGCTCCTTCAAAGGTCATCTCTTACACCCTCGGAGGTCCTCGCCGTCTAGGACATCACATTGGCGCCGTCTGTGGGGAAAGATAAACTTCAACCCCACTCAGAAGATTCTACCATGTCTGAAGCTCAACCGGATCAGAAAAGGAGGAGGGAATGCTCTGGGAGAATCCCGCCAGCTGAAGACCTGCGGTCGCACCTTGGGGTTAGCTGGGCAGCAAGGTCCCCACCACCCCCCCTCCTTACCCACCGTCACTATCGTCGCATCAAAACACCATTCAAGCCTCAGCTCCTGATGGGTCCCAACAACATCCAAGAAATTTGGTTATACAGGATCTGTTCAAAATACCGGCAAACTTCCGGGTGGACACTATCTCTGGAGGTTTCGCCGGTGGCGGCGAAAGGAAGTCGGAAAGGAGAAGGTATGTTCAGCAGGTGTTAGCCGTTCGCCACTAGCCTATGGGTAAGAAACCATCCCGGAACATCCCAATCAGTTTCTCTTATGAGGATCTAGGAGATATCATCCCGGATCACAATGACCCAATGGTGATCGCGGCCATGATTAGCAACTTCGAAGTCGCCCGAGTTCTCGTTGACCAGGGGAGCTCGGCCGACATTCTTTTTCTCCACACATTTCAAGCATTAAAACTAAGATCCGCCGACCTCGTACATTTTGAAGGGCATCTTATCAGCTTCACGGGCGAGACAATACGCCCCCTTGGAGCCATCCTCCTCCCGGTGACCTTGGGCAAACTACCTTCGGCCCGAACGGAGTTTATTAAGTTTTTGGTAATTGACTATGAATCCCCCTACAATGTGATACTGGGACGAACCTGTCTTCAAGCCTTTGGAGCAGTGGTCTCAACAGTTCACCTAGTAATGAAATTCGTTGGTTCTGACGACAACCTTGTCACCGTCAAAGCTGATCAGCCCAGAGCCCGACTATGCTACAACGCGAGTCTACGGGAAAGTAAGAAAAAGCAAGAAGAACTCTCGGGTCCGACACTAGCCAAAGGGAAGGTCCTTTTGGCCGAGTTGGACTTCCGGGCTGAACAAGATGACCTTAGACCATCTCCTCAAGGAGAGTGGTTGGCAGTTCCCATCGATCCCGCCGACCCCAGCAGAACTGTCAAGGTGGGTGCCGACCTCCCTAAGGATGTACAGGAGGAAATCATTGCACTATTGCGAGCTAATTTGGACCTGTTCGCCTAGACCTCGGCCGATATGCCGGGGATCGACCCGAACTTTATCTGTCACAGGCTCAGTGTAGACCCGAAAGCAAGGCCGGTGGCGCAGAAAATGAGACGGGTCGGAACTGAGAAGGCAAAAGTTATCCAGGAAAAGGTGTCCGAGTTGCTCGAAGCCGGGTTTATAAAAGAAGTCCCATACGCCGAATGGGTTGCAAATACAGTCCTGGTTAAAAAGGAAAACGGTAGTTGGAGGATGTGTGTAGATTACACCGACCTCAACAAAGCTTGCCCCAAGGACCAATATCCACTGCCGATTATTGACCAGCTCGTCGATAATTTGGCAGGTTACCAATTGTTATCATTCACTGATGCATATTCGGGATATAACCAGATCCCTATGTATCCCCCTGATCAAGATAAGACCACATTCACGACCGGAAAGGCAACTTACTGTTACACCGTCATGCCTTTCGGCCTTAAGAATGCTGGCGCAACCTATCAAAGGATGATGAATAAAGTTTTTGACGGGATCATTGGCGCTACCATGGAAGTTTACATCGACGACATGATCACAAAGAGTAAGAAAAGGGAAGACCATGCCAAGGACCTAACCACGGTCCTGGAAAGGGTAAGAACCCATAGGATGAGGTTGAATCCGGAGAAGTGTACTTTCGGAGTCCCCGCAGGCGCTTTCCTCGGGTTCATGCTCTCCGAGAGAGGAATCGAAGCAAACCCCGACAAATGCCGCGCTATTCTAGAGATGAAAAGCCCTGCCGACCTCAGAGGGGTGCAACAATTAACTGGCAGGATGGCAGCTCTGTCTAGATTTCTTCCTCAAGCTGATAAAAAGGCCTTACCCTGGTACCAACTTTTGAAAAAGGGCACAACTTTCAATTGGGATCAGGACTGTGAAGCCTCTTTCCTTGCTCTGAAAGAATACCTCTCTTCCCCTCCAGTTCTCTCCAGCCCCCGTGAGGGGGAGAACCTCTTTATTTACCTCTCCGTTGGGGAGTCAGCCCTTAGCTCCGTGTTGGTTCAAGATGAGGGTCGGAGTGAATTCCCCGTTTATTTCATAAGCCGAGCTCTCCAGGGCCCCGAGCTTCGGTATTCCAAGATTGAGAAATTTGCATTTTGTCTTATCCTGGCTGCACGGCGGTTACGACAATATTTTCAAAGCCACCCTATCGTGGTACGAACCGCCCAGCCCATTAAACAAGTTCTCCAAAAGCCCGACCTCGCGGGGAGAATGATGACCTGGTCAATCGAACTGTCCGAGTTCGACATCTCCTATGAACCGAGGAAGGCAATCAAGTCACAAGTGTTAGCAGATTTTGTGTCCGAGTTTACAGAGCCCCACCAAAGCTCTAGCTCGGATATTTGGGTAATATATGTTGACGGTTCAAGCAATCAAAAGGGTGCAGGAGCTGGAGTTATTTTGGAAAACGCGGAAGGGCTCAGCATCGAGTATTCCCTGAAGTTCGAGTTTCTAACTTTGAATAATAAGGCCGAGTACGAGGCAGTCATTGCTGGCCTCCGTATGGCCAAAGAGCTCGGTGCGTCTGAAGTTCAAGTTATGAGCGACTCCCAGTTGGTGGTTTCCCAAGTTGTTGGGGACTACCAAGCCAAGGAACCCATCCTGCAGAAATATCTCGACAAAGTTAAATCCCTCGCTCTCGATTTTGAAAAATTTTCCATCACCCATATCCCCCGCAGTTCAAATTCCCGAGCCGATGTGCTTTCCAAGTTGGCAAGCACAAAAGGCGGAGGGAATAATAAAAGCCTCATTCAAGAGCAAATCGCAACCCCAAGCGTAGTAATGGCCATTTCGGTATCGCCGAACTGGATGCACCCGATCAGGGCGTACCTCGAACATGGAATACTCCCTGCCGATCAAAAGGAAGCAAAGAAACTTAAGAGAAAAGCAGCTGAGTATGTTATTATTGATGAAGTCCTTTATAGGAGAGGAATGTCATCTCCATTCCTCCGATGTCTTACCTCCGAGGAAGCTCAGGAGACCTTGAAAGAGGTCCATGGAGGAATGGGGAGCCATCACGTCGGAGGAAAATCCTTGGCGAGAAAGATACTAAGGGCCGGATATTTCTGGCCAACCTTAGTAATGGATTCCATTGACCATGTTCGACGATGTCCTCAATGCCAATTCTTCAGTGATGTTTACCAGAAACTGTCCGAGGAGCTCCACTCTCTAGCCTCCCCCTGGCCTTTCAGCATGTGGGGGATGGACATTGTGGGACAGTTCCCAACGGCTCCAGGCCAACTAAAATTCATCGTGGTAGCAATAGACTACTTCACCAAATGGATCGAAGCCGAGCCCCTAGCAACCATCACTTTGGCAAGGATCCAGAAGTTTTTCATAAAACAAGTCATCTCCCGTTTCGGCCTTCCTCTCACATTGATCACCGACAACGGCAGTCAATTCGCCGCCAACAACTTCCAGATATTAGCTGAGAGTCTAGGGATCTCCCATTGTTTTTCCTCGGTTGAGCACCCCCAGACTAATGGCCAAGCAGAAGCCGCCAACCGAGCTATCGTTGACGGCCTCAAGAAGAGAATCACACAGGCCAAAGGAGCATGGGCCGATCTTCTACCCGAGGTCCTCTGGTCAATCAGGACCACGGTTCAGTCCTCAACCGGAGAAACCCCCTTCAGACTCACCTATGGTTGTGATGCGGTCATCCCCATCGAACGAAGAATTCATACCTTCCGAATGAGGGACAGACCCGAGGAGGAAAACGGAAATTTGATAAAAGAAAACTTGATTTTGGCCGAGGAGATCCGGGGCGCCGCTTCTGCTCGGGAAAAGAAAGCAAAAGAAAGGCAAGCCAAGCAGTATAACAAAGCGGTATAACTCAGGTCTTTTGAGGTCGGCGATCTCGTTCTTAGGAGGGCCGACATCGGTCTTAAAAACCGAAGAGACGGGAAATTTGCTCAAAACTGGGAAGGGCCCTACAGAGTCATCTCAAAAACACACTCTGGGGCATATAGACTAGAAACCCTTGAAGGGGCCGAGCTTAAAAATTCTTGGAACGTGGCAAAACTGAGAACCTACTTCAGCTAGGTTTACCTCAGGTGTTATCGGCTGCCCCAGTTAAAAGTTTAAATTTTATCTTCATAATTTTATCTTCATTTCTATTAATATTTCGCACTTACTTTTCCTAATCATGCTCTCATTTTCCACGGGGGGACATACCCACCTTCTCAATCTATAAGCAATGTACTCATGGTAATTAATGAAAAGTACAAACTTGCTCATACTCAAGTTCCACAGTTTTATATACGTACGTACTAGCTTCTCATTTAGCACTAGCCACCTAAATGTTGCATGGCGCTATGCACAGCCAACGTCTCCCAGATAAGATCGGCTCATATGCACAATGTACAAGGGACACCCGATAAAGAACAGACTGCTGTGAAATGTTTATACATAGCTTCACTCAGCACTCTCTTTTACATCGGGGCCGAGGACACCCACTTCGGCTAAAGTGGGTAGATCCGAGTTCCCTACCGTATGCACTTATATACAGTACCTTTATTCAGAGGAAAACTTATAAGATTACTGCACTTACTGAGTCGTCCGAGTTTAACATTGGTAAGTTTTAAATCCGATCAAATCCAAATACAACAAGATGACAAAAAACTTGTATCCTCAAAGGTAATTCTACTTAGTTATTTAAAAATGACCTCGGACTTTATACGAATGCAACAAGTTAGAATAAAAACTTGCATAGACTGATAGTATGCAACAAGTTGAAACTGGAAAGAACTTGCATAAGAACAAAATGTTGTACACAATAAAGTTAAATACAATCCAACACTGTCAAACATGTTACAAAAAACATTGACAAATCACAAGCTGCCCAGCATAAGGGACTTACGCTGCTTCATTTTCGACATCAGATAGGACAACCGAGTTCGGGTTGAACTCCTCATCTGGCTTCTCCACCAAAGGGTCGGGCAGGTTCTCCTTGGGTTGGTTTAGGTCGACTTCAAGCCCGTCCTTGTTATAGTCGACCATTTTCCCATCCTCCACCCCGAAACCAGCCGAGGCGCCAAGGTACCGTATTTGGAGCCCTTGGTTCAGGTGCAGAATCTGCTCTATCGCACTGGTAAAAACTTTGCCCGCTGCCCTCTCAAGGTCGAAATCCGCTTCACGTGCGGCTACTTTGTGTTTAAGAGCTTGAGCGGCTCTTCTCTTCAACAGTGTTCTCACCTTCTCCATCTCGGCTAGCCCTTCTTGCCGACCTGCCTCTTTTGCATCCGTCATTGCCCGGGCCAGGGCCTCCTCCTAACTCTTCTGGAGCTCCTCCAACTTCCGCCGGTGCTCCTCCTTTAACTCGGCCAACTTTTGCTCAGCCGAGTTTTTATTCTCCCTCAGCTCCGCCACTTCCGCTGCCATATCAGACCGGGCCTTCTTCCTGGCCGGCGACACGCCTTCCGCAACGTCATCGGCGACATCGGCCAACACATTGAAAAAGTTAGTAGACATTCTTAAATGATAAGCCAACCCTTCGGCCGTCTTCTTCCATTCGGCCCCCGACATCTACACAAGCGACTCTTTAACCGAGGGCTTAGTAGTAAGAGTTGTTGGCCTTGGGGCACCAACAACTTGGACAGGCTCGGTACTGGGAGAGGGAGGCTGAGGAGGGGACGAGGTAGCAATCACCGCAGGCTGAGTAGAATGTGGTAGAGCGGAGTCGACTGACGTCGTCTCGGCCGTCGCGACATCAGTGGAAGTGCTCTCCGACTTCTTCCTTTTGCGACTCAGCGCAACCTTCAACGCCTTAGACGACATCGCTGACCAATATTCCTCTGCAAACAAAAAAGAAGAGACGAAGACAAATCAATAAAAAAAAGTGTGTTTGTATACATATTTTTGCAAGTCACAAGAGCGAGGTTAACTACCAATTTTGGCTAATACGTCATTGTCGGAACACTTCATAAAAACCCCAATATCAAGTTGGACTTTCCGAGCTTGATATTCATTTTGAAAGTGATGGATTGTGGCAGCCTCGTCCGCATCAAGAGTCGCGCCCGACCACCTTTGTGGAGTACCAAGGTGGCGGTCAAAGAAGTCCGAGGTCCACTCTAGGGGAAACCTCGGACCCGTCTCGTCCCGGAACCAAGGTCGGCCAGCACCCACAAATTTATACTTGAAGAACCTGGGTTTAAAGTGCTTCCAGGATTCCGTAAACATCCCGAAGAGCCCACAGCGAGCTCGGGCTTTGGCCGATACCCAAAGTCGCCCAGTGACCCCGTCTTTGTTATTGATGAACGGGTTGTACATCCACAGAAAAAGTCGGACTATGCATACTAATCCCTTGGCCCGACAATATTTCTGAAACGCCTCAAGAATGACCAAGTGTTGGGGTGGAGTTGCGAGGGAGCTAGGCCGAGCTCTATCAGAACCCCCATCTCAAGGTCAGTAAACGGCAAGGTAACGCCAAGGTTGTGAATTAAATCGGCATAAAAAAAGAAGGAGTTAACATCGGTCTTGGTGCAAATTCGGTCATTCGCCGAACAGGGAAGAACTTCGTAAGAAGTACCTGCGGCGTCGCTCGAACAGGGTAATATAACTCCCTTCACATCGGAGAGTTTATCCTCGGAATCTAGATTAGACCACACTCCCTTCGGCTCCACGTCGACCCATAGATATTGGTCGGCATCGGTGGGCGCAGGATACAGCTCAGGTCGGCTCACGCATCTCCGGGGCGGCATGGTACCTGTGGAAGAACAGGGGAGCTCGATGTCAGTCTTACGGGTTACAAAATAACCCCCCAGAAACCCCCCTCGAAGTCGTCCCGAGGGGCGAGCACCTTCCCTCTACCACAGATACCCCCCCCCCATTTATATCCACTCTTTCCTCCGCCAACAATCCCGACGTTAGGCTACCTCAACGGGATCAGCCTCTAAAACTTATCCCTCATATTCCTCTAAAACCTATCCCTAGGTTAGACTCATATTCCTCGTCGACCTCCAAGGAAGAGCAGGAGGAGGAAGAGGGGCCGTCCTCTTCCTCGTTACTACTACGAGATAAGGAAGTCATTACAGACCATTCCCTAACCCGTCCCCTACTCATAATAAACCCAGTGTATCCCTTCAATTCCTGGAAAAAGAAAAAGCAGTGCAAAAACCCGCAAAGCAAGTCCTAAAACGCCCCAAACCCAGAAACATTATAAGCCACCAATTGGATCCCTCAAGGCTAGCACAAAACCCAACAGACAGAAAAAACCACCCCTATAGAAACAGAACTTTAGAGCCCTAAATCCTACCCAGGTGAACCAGAACAGGGAAGGAGAAGAAATAAAAACAAAAGGGAAAAAGAAGTGAGAAAATACCTCAAGTATGCAACCGCGAAGAACGAAGGGGGTGGAGAGTGATTTGTTATCTGCGGAGAAAGAAGGAGAGAAGAGCACAATTCCATAATGTAATCTCGAGAGAAGGTGGGAGAGTGGATCTCGTGTAAGTGAAAGAAGGTGCAGCCGTGTGGTGGAAAGAAGAAGTAGAACGGTTTTTGCCTAGATAAGGGAAGATGAACCACCTTCCCTCCACTTTCGAAAGTTGGGCCAAGCCTAAAAGGCCCAACCCAACATGCAGCCATACCAATTGGGACGCGTGTCATGCAGCAGCTGAAACAGTGGACCTCGAGCAACGTCACAGTAATGATGATGCTTCGAAGGTCGTGATTTCTGACACGGGTCAGATCTAGTAAAATCAAACGTCACATCGGTACGGGTGACTTGACAACTGTCAAACCTGCTCTGTCATAATGAAAGGACATCAGAAACAGCTGGATCCAACTTACCGGCAACTCATCGTCCGAACTTCCTAGAACCTCGGAACAAGGCTCCGATAGCCTTGACCGAGCTGGGGGGCTTATGTGGTGGACTCGGACCTTATGAGGTGGATTTGGGGAAAAGACCTAAACCAGAACCTCGGAACAAGGCTCCGATAGCCTTGACCGAGCTGGGGGGCTTATGTGGTGGACTCGGCCTAGCCGAGGTCCTCAAATCACCTCGCCGAAGTCCTGAGGACCCTTCAGGAGGCCTTCTAAGCGCTTGGCCGAGCTCAATGCTCAACGGCCGAACAGATGCCAGATACAGGC
This sequence comes from Crotalaria pallida, assembly GCA_037953625.1. Taxonomy (NCBI): domain Eukaryota; kingdom Viridiplantae; phylum Streptophyta; class Magnoliopsida; order Fabales; family Fabaceae; genus Crotalaria; species Crotalaria pallida. Next base: position 81,765,146 of record CM075655.1, on the reverse strand, counting down.
CGACCTCGTGTTCCCATCCAGGTCCGACACCTCCCCGAGTCCGACATATAGGACATGATGACGTCCCCCTTCCTTATCCACAAGGACAGCTCACTACCTTATCCACAAGGACAACTCACTACCTTATCCACAAGGACAGCTCACTACCTTATCCACAAGGACAGCTCATCCAACCTTATCCGCTCCTAGCTCAGTACAGGCTGGCCCTATTTGGGCCTAAAGCAAGCCCATTAGGGCAACCAGCTCCCCCCTATAAGTAGCTCAGTACTACTTGGGGCTCAGGTACGTCCTCTAACCCTAATTGCCATCCTCACACATCAGTGATTAGGGTTGCTTCTTGGCTCTTTCCCTTAGCTATCTGAGGACTTCCCCCAAACATCACATATCAACCCTAGACAGAGGCTCCTTCAAAGGTCATCTCCTACACCCTCGGAGGTCCTCGCCGTCTAGGACATCACAATTAGTCGAGATATAAAGGGCATGTTGGAAATAAATTGCCTTGTGCTCATTAGTGTATGGTATAAAGGTCATGTTCTTATAAAACGGTTGTATTAACTGGACTGTGTTTATGTATTGGATCTTCTGGAAAAAAAATTTATTTTGTTTATTGGCCCAAAAGAATATGGCCCATTCTCTCATTTCCTATTAAAAATATTCTTTTGATCACAAATACATGTACATGTATTTTTACATGTATAGCACTTACCAGGTAAAAGATCTCAACCCTCCATAATGTATTTTGTCAAGATCAGTGGCTCAAACTAATGGATCCACCGGTGGTGCCAAAAATTTTGGCACCACATCAAACGTTAACAATAAAACTAATTCAGCCTAACTACACTTTAAAGAATTTGACTTCCAATTTTACCAATCACCCAAGCATCTAGTATATACGAGCACGAGTTTAATACTTAACTAAAAACATTGTATAATTTGTACTCCCTCTGTTTCTATTTAACTGTCCATTTTTGGAGAAGTTCTTTGTTTCTTTTTATCTATTCTTTCAAGGATTTCAAGAGTGTAATAAATGTTATTTTTCATGTTTGTCCTTATTTAATATGTCTTGATTTATGTAAGTAGTGAAGAAAAATTAATGATTATAGAAAGAAAAAGGGTATAGTGGAAAAAAAAACATAATTAATGTATTGGAAATATAAGTAGTTATTACATTTCTTAAAGAGTGTGTTTTGTTTGAAATAGGACAGATAAATAGGAACGAAGGGAGCAAATAAGTTTTTGTTGAACTAAGAGCATTCACACCAGTGAACCAAAATTTTGTCCCTAAATGGACCCCACACATTATTTTATTATTCTTCACACTTTCCTATACTTTTAGGGGCAAACACATTTTTTTTCCACACCCATGAAATCACTTTTGTCCTTAAAATTGGAACCCACACACTAACCCACACTCTTAATATTTTACAATAAATTAAAACCACTGTCAACTAAGTATATTTTTCCCACCAAAACTACACACACACACACACTCTCCTCCACTCACACACACACACACACACACACACGTACACACACGTACACAGCACGGCCTCTGCTCTCACACACACACTCCCTCCACTCCGCACCCACTCTCCTTCTCTCTTTAGTTCTCCCTCACTCTCTCTCTCCCTTCTCTCAAGCCCTCCCTCCTCCTCCTCCTCCTCCGCTCCCTCCACACACTCTCTCTCCTTTCTCTCAAGCCTCCTCCACATGCACAATCTCCCTCCGGCGTCGATCTTGTACTCTGGCGTCGATCTCCCTCCCTCCACCGCCACATGCGTCGATCTCCCTCCCTCCCTGCTCAACCGTCGTCGATCTCCCTCCACCACCATGGATCTCGATCTCTGATCTCCCTCTTCCTCCACCACCGGCGTTCTCCCTCCACCGCCATGGATCTACAATCTCCGATCTCCACCGCCAGTGATTGGCTTTTGTTTTTTTTATTGTCTTTCTTTTTTTTTCTATCTCATTACTTTTAGATTTTTTTGGTTTATTTTGTTTTTCTTTTTTTAATTTCGTTTATTTATTTTTTTTTAATGTTGATGATGATGAGTTTATGTTTATTTTTGGTTGTTGATGATGCTGCTAAAATTGTTGTTGATGAATTTTTGTTGTTGATGAATGATGATGAAGATGAATTGTTGTTGTTAATGATAGTTGCCTCTCCCTCCTTTTTAGCATGTTTTATTCAATTTCTTTCTCCTCCACCTCTTCCGCTCTGCCACTTTTCAGTGTCTCTAAATTGGGACAATTTCTAATTAGGGATCAAAGGCACATGCTCCACACCAGTGTCTCAAATTAGAGACGGTCCCTAAAAATTTTAGGAACATCCGGTGTGGATGCTCTAACGATGTAATTAAAATAAAAGGGACAGAACATCTGGACATACTTAATACACTTATACACGCATGCTTCATATGTCTGGAACCTTTCACCAAAAGCAGGAAAATATCCAAGTTCCAACAAAGCATAGGTATTGTAAAAGGGTAGTTAAAAGAAGAGTGCCGAGCCGACTAGATTATCCTCAATACTCCATTCGACTCAAATTATAAGCAACAAAACATACTTATCTTGGTTTAAAATATAAGCAAAATTAACTAATTTTATTAAATTTTGTTCATTCCCAATACCAGTTTCCTAAAACATCTCTACATAATTGTAATCTTAATTAATTTTTGTTTCATTCCCAACACTACTTTCCTAAAATACCTCTATTTATTATAAATTTGAGAAAATTAAAACAATCAAATAACCTCCTTAATAAGCGTAAAAGTTGTTAGATTTGATTATAATTCGAGCCGGAGAGAGTATGTCTTTAGGTTAGAGGATTATCAAAGTTCCAACACTTTAAATAAGTCTTCAAACAAATACATACACATATCCTGTTCATCAACACATGGCAATCAATGACAAAAGTGCTAAATCTTGCTTTGTTCTTTTTGATAAGGAAGCATTCCAAATCTTCAACAAGACAAGGCTGCAACTCAGCTGAAAAATGAACTCATTGGGGTATGTTCCAGTTCGGTCGAGAGGAATCAAATATCCTTCCTGTTGAGCCGAGAAGATCCGAGAGTAATGGGCCCAATAAGAAATGTATGACCCAGTCCAAGAGGACATCCCACCGAGAGGAGAATATTGGTTTAAACGTAGAAGATAAGCACCATGAAGGAAATACTTATAAATAGAGTTAGAGGTAGATAGAAGAACTCGGTTCACTTTGAAGAAGAATAGGACTTGAGTATTGTATATTTCCTTGTATAATATTCAGAGTCTTGTTCTTGTCCAGAACATTGTCGCCGTTTGTGGGGATTAGGTAAAACTGTTCTCCCACTTCACTCTCTAAGATGGTTTAAACAAGAAGCACTGCAGATCACAGAGATATGCTAGAAGGCGAAAATGAAGATGACCCAGGAATGGAGGTTTCACGTGAAGAAGAAAATGTCATGATAGAGGAAGCTACCGGGAATGTCCCAACCATAAAGGAATTAATTGAGAATATGGAGCGCTTACGAGAGGAGAATGTTGAAATACCAAGGAAAATGGAAAGTGTGCAAGACTAGAGAAGTTGGAATTCAAGCTCAACTTGTTCTTGAAAATGGAAAGCATCCATGATCTCCTCGGTAAAGGGATGGTTATTGTCTTCAACTTCACGTGCCTCTCTTATAGTTTCTATCCTTCTTGGATCTCTCCTGGTCGGAGATCTTTCCAATTCTCTTCGACGAGAGGCTGGTTTCATTTCTTTCAACAATTTATATTTCGACTTCCATTAAACGATTCAGAGAAAGGTGTGTGTGTGCGCGTATATATATATATATAACTTAACTAACTTTACTGTTTAGTTAAAACTATTTACAACTAATTTTTTTAAAATAAAAATTTAGAATTAGAAAGGTCTAAATGTTGGTCATTCAATGCTATTGGAAAATCAAAGTCAACCAATACCGATGCTGAGTTATGATGTATTCACTATGCTTTATTGTTTCCTTCCTCTTTCAACAATTTATATTTCTACTTCCATTAAACGATTCACTTAATAACTCCATTAATTAACTATATAGGATAACACTGTTACTATGGAAGAATGTGAGAGTCACAACTGTTCAAGCAAAAAAAAAGAAGGGTTTTGATACAAAAGATTTTGAAGGACTAACAGGAATAGGTGATTCGACAACACCAATGTGATCAACTTAAAAATTTCCAGGCATTATCAAAATAGAAAGGAAGCATTGATATGATATTAAGGTAAATTCCAATGATTATTCGAACCTAAAATGTTTTAATCCCTCAATAGATAGGAATGGAACCTGTAATTTGCTTCATATATTATGTTTTCTATATGTGATAGTCAATGATGTTGTAGTTATTAATTAATAACATCATTGGGTTAGATTTCAAACCGAAATAACCTGACCCGTTTGTTATTAATTAAACGTGAAAAACCCAAAAAACCCTTCCAAAAATCATGTTTCATCATCCCCTGCATCACGTCTCAATTTCGTGCGACCTTGGAACATAACCTTACCGCCACCGTGGACTGCCGTGGACTCATGAAGCCCCTGTTGTGGCTGCAAACTGGTTAGTTAACATACTAGTTGAGCCTTCACCTTGTGTGGTTTGCTCAGTTTTTTATTCACCATTAGTGTTTTGTTGCTCTGTGCAATGATTGTTAGGTTTTCTCTATTTAGTGTTTTGGATATTTAATTTTTAGATTATTTATGTCTTTAGTCCTTGAAAGAGTGTTTTGGTTTTTGTTCCTAGAAATTTTTTGACGTTGACTCATCCTTAATTCTTTTGAAAATTTGGTTTTAGTTAATGCTGTTAGGAAAAATCTGTTAACTTATGTGATTAACGAAACACTACATCAACATACACGTGTGAAAAGTATTGCATGCCACCGGTAGGATGACTTGGATGATCCGGACTCGCATGAGTAAAAGGCCAAAGCCCAACCCAAATATGTTTGTAGGTTGGGCTCTAATCTTTGTGCTCTTAAATATCCGGATCATTCACCTCATGTTACCGGTGGCACGCAATACTTGAACACATGTATAATGTTGTGACGTTTCACATCAGCAGTTAACGAATCTTTCATAGAGTAACGTGCACAATATGAAATGTATGACCCAGCCCAAGAGGACATCCCACCAAGAAGAGAAGATTGGTTTAAACGTAGAAGATAAGCGCGAGGAAGAAGTAATATTCCGGAGTACAAAAGATAACCCCTTAGTTGGGGAAAGCAGTTACCATTCACGAAGGCCATGATCACCGAGAGGAGTTAAGCTCTTAGACTTAGGGAAATACTAATTAATAGAGTTAGAGGTAGATAGAAGAACTCGGTTCACTTGGAAGACTAAGACTTGAGAGTATTGTATATTTCCTTGTATAATATTCAGAGTCTTATTCTTGTTCAGAACACTGGCGCCGTCTGTGGGGATTAGGTAAAACTGTTCTTCCACTTCACTCTCTAAGTTGGTTCAAACAAGAAGTACAACAGATCATAGTGAAATGCTTGAAGGGGAAAATGGAGATGACCCAGGAATGAAGGTTTCACGTGAAGAAGAACAGGTCATGACAGAGGAAGCTATCAGGAATGTCCTATCCATAAAGGAATTAATTGAGAATATGGAGCGCTTACGAGAGGAGAATGTTGAAATACGAAGGAAAATGGAAATTATGAAAGACCAGAGAAGTGAGAATTTTTTTTGCTTGAACAGTTAGCCCTTCAAAATCTTTTGTATCAAGACCCTTCATTTTTTTTGCTTGAACAGTTGTGACTCTCACATTCTTCCACAGTAGAAGTGCTATCTTGTATAGTTAGTTAATGGAGTTATCAAGTGAATCATTTAATAGAAGTAGAAATATAAATTGTTGAAAGAGGAAGGAAACAATTAAAGCATAGTGAGTACATCATAGCATGGATACTGGTTGACTTTGATTTTCCAACAACATTTAATGATCAACATTTAGACTTCTCTAATTCTATATTTTTATTTTAAAAAAAAATCAGTTGTAAATAGTTATAACTAAACATTAAAGTTAGTTAAGTTATATATATATACACACACACACACACACACACACATGCGCGCACACACACCTTTCTCTGAGTTTGAGTCCTCGAGTTCCTTGAAATGAGCCTTGTTGTCTAACATCCCAATGACATTGTAGTTGAGTAACTTCTTGTCCAAATTATAATTTTGACTATTCTCAATAAAATAGACATATTTTTGGTTATGCAGCATGAATAGTGTATGTGGAAAGCCAAATTCATCATTTGCCTGATTAAAATATAGTTTTAATGCGTAAGTGTAAAGCTCTAAAGCTCTATTAAGTAGTATCAGGTGAAATATACGTTGCTTTTATAGAAAGTTAGACTACCTTATTGTGAACAAGAACAAGACTTTGAATATTATACAAGGAAATATACAATACTCTCAAGCCTGTTCTTCCCAGTGAATCGAGTTCTTCTATCTACCTCTAACTCTATTTATAAGTATTTCCACCTCTAACTCTATTTATAAGTATTTTACTAACTTTAGGAGCTTAACTCCTCTCGGCGATCACGACCTTCGTGAGTAGTAATTTCCAACCCCCCACTAAAGGGATTATCTTTTGTACTTTGGAATATTCCTTCCTTCTTGACACTTATCTTCTATGTTTAAACCAATTTTCTTCTCTCATTGGGATGTCCTCTCGGGCTGGGCCATACATTTCTTATTGAGCCCGTTCTCTCGGATCTTCTCGGCCCAATAGGAAGGATATCTAACTCCTCTCAGCCGGATTTGAACATAAGTCCCCCTAGTTCTGAACTAAGGTTTAGTGAAAGAACTATTGTAACAATTACGCCAATTTGCGAGTGTTAGTTCTTCGAATGATGCTTCACCCTTTTAATTTTATTGCTTCCAATACTCCAGGAGGATTTGGAGAGGATTTGCCAAGGTTCTGCAATATCAATTTCTAATTTTTATTGCTTTTAATGATTCGTGAACTTAATAATTGATTCCTCTAAGGATTTTCGTGAGGATTATAAGATTTGGGGAAGATTTCCATTGAAATGAATGATTCCTAATTTCCCATGAAGATTTGCGATTGATTTATCTAATTTTCTGGGAAGATTTATAATTGATTTGCTCTTGATTTTATGAGAAGATTTATGATAGATTTACTCTTCATTTTTATGAGAGGATTTATGATTGATTTACTCTGTATTTTTCTGGGAGGATTTATTATTGATTTGTTCTTGATTTTGCTTGGAGGATTTATTATTGATTTACTCTTGATGTTTCTAGGAGGATTTATGATTGATTTACTCTTGATTTTTCGAGAGAATTTATTGTTGATTTACTCTTGATTTTTCGGGAGGATTTGTTATTGATTTACTCTAGATTTTCCAACAGGATTTATGATTGATTTACTCTTGATTTTTTTTAGGAGAATTTAGGATTTAATATTGATTTACTCTTGATTTTTTTTAGAAGATTTATAATTGATTCTCTTGATTTTGTGAGTGGATTTATAATTGATTTACTCTTGATTTTTCGGGAGGATATATTATTGATTTATTCTTGATTTTTTGAGAGGATTTGTGTTTGTCCCGGAAGTTTCTATTTTGACAGATGTTTAGTTCTTACACCCACCTTTAGACTAAGTAGAAATTTCCTGGTCAAACACAAATCCTCTCGAAAAATCAAGAGTAAATCAACAATAAATCCTCTCGAAAATCAAAAGTAAATCAAAAATAAATTCTCTCAAAATATCAAGAGGAAATAAATTGTTAATTCTCTCAGAAGATCAAGAGTAAATCAAAAATAAATCCTCTCGAAATATCAAGAGTGTAACGACCCAACTAATTAACTATAAATTACTTATAAGTAAAATAGAGGAAAATTTTTCGCCAAAATAGGTTTATATCTTGTTCGTTCAAAAGCGGAAGCAACTTACATATATCATTTTGTTTCATAATAAAACATAGAGAGTCACAACTTATACACAATAGTTCAAACTATAAAAGTAAACAAAATAGACTCCGAGCTACTTAATATACTATCGTAACCCAGAGCATGGTTCTCAAAACTCCACCATTGAAAAGGGAATTATCGCATCCCTTGCCAGCATCATTCTTCCCCTTGGAAGACGGAAGCTCCATTACCTACAAGGACAACCAGGGAGTAAGTCATAGCTAATCACGTTAAAGGAACGATAAAGAACATTGGCTAAAAACAACAAACACAAGTATTCAATTAGCAACAATTTCCATCATGCATATACATATGTCAAACCATTTTTACTCAATTAATTATTCTTATTTATCAATGGCATAATGCATGTTTATCTCAACAATATCCCGGGGCATCACAACTTGGAGTAAATGGGTCATCCTGAGCTTCCTCCGCTCGACCCTCCACGACAGACAGCGTGTGCGACAGACATCGTAAAACATCTCAACAAGCTGGAGCAAATAACCAATGCATAATGCAACCATAATCCATTACCACTCTTTATTATCAATTCTTTATCTTAACCATCAAGGACATAGTCCTTCATTTCATCTCGATATTCATCAATCTCATCTTTGACAATTTCTTTAGCTGGTGCTGGTGCTTTATATAAAAATCCATCAGCTACTTTGCGATGGGTTTTAGAAATAGAGTATAATCATTATTTTAATAATCCGTCGGGGCACAGCCTCCTATTGGCGGATATTTATTGCAATGACCCCATTGGAACTCCCTTAGGAAATATCAACCAAGTGAATAAAACTTTTCACTGGGACGTTAGGGATAATATCAACCAAATGGGTGTACGCACTTCCGTTGGGACTCCTGTAGGGATTAATCAACCACTGAATAAGATTCCAGTAGGACACCTCCAGGATAGCTATCAACCAACGAGATTTAAGTTGTAAACATAATATCAATAATTTAGGAGTTTAGGAGTTTAGACGAGTTAATTTGTGAAACTTTGAAAAGTAAGAGTTTTCTGAAAATTGCTCAAATTACTCGAGTAGTTCTTGACTACTCGAGTTGTTCATGCAAAAATACTCGAGTCTTTAAAGATCTACTCGAGTGTTCTTCCCAATTCCCAGAATACTCGAGTCTTCTTGTTGCAACAGCACCAGTTTTATGCACCTTTAAGGCCAATTCGGGATCCATTCTCCTTTACTTCAATTCTGCATCAAACAGGGGTTATTCCTCACATAATAAACACATTGCACATATCAGTTATCATCAATTACAACAGGAACATAATCAAATCACATAATTTCATAAAACATAGCAAATAGCCAATTCAACCTATGACTTTGATTTCTACTTGATTTTAAGTTCAAAAATCAATCCAGTGAGCTTCCTTAGGTTCAATTAAAGTTGTTTGAATACAAAAACTATGGGTTTCTGGCCTCCAAGTCAGATTCCCATTTCTAACTTATGTTGCCCATGAACCTCACATGGTTCCTATGAATTTAGCTTATTGTTTATCATTCTAGCGATTAGATAACTTCTCCCATACCTTAGAGAAGCTAGAGGAATGATTGATTGAAGAGGAGAGGGACTGGATCAAAGCTTGAGTTTCAACACTCAAGTTTTGCACTTTAAATAGCAAACTTTGGCCATCAAATTCACCATGATTAAGGCATGAAAAAGAACGAAATAAGTTAGCTTAAGAAGCTAGGGAATGCTAACTTTACTCAGAATCAAATTTGAGATCAAGAGGGTTCTTGGATTTACCAAACCAATTCGAGAAAGAAGGGTTAAAGGTGCTGATTTGCACTCTGTTTTCAGCTTTGGAACGCCTGACTTTGAAGACTTGTAACTCGATCTACAGGAGGCCAGAATGAGTGGTTCTTGGTTCTAATTCAAGAGGGGAATCAGAACTCAAATCGTGTTTTGGTTTTACGGAATTTGGTTGAGTGAGGAGGGAGAATCGAAGGTGCAAAGTTTGCACTTGAAAACAGAGGGTGTTTGTATAGAAATTCGGGTTTTGGGTGTTGCAAATGTGTTTCTAGCCCTCCAAAGTACTTATTTATAGTTTCAGGTTACCTCCCTACGAAGCAAGGTTCAGCTAGGTGCTTGTAACTAAGTGGAACGAGCTGTTAGCTCCAATTTGTTTTGAAACCGACTTATATTTTTTTGCAGAACTGCTCGAAATACTCGAGTATTTTTCCTTTTACTCGAGTCTTTTTCAGCAATTCAAAGAGCACTCGAGTCTTCTATGAAAGACTCGAGTCTTTTGACTCATAATTCAAATTTTTCAAACAACTAAGGATTATACTCGAGTCCTTCCTAAAACACTCGAGTATTTTAACCTAATTTCAGAAAATTCATTATTTTATCCAATATAATAACATTATTTATTTCAAATACTTATCTTTTATTTATTTATGAAAATATAGGGCCTTACAAAGAGTAAATAAATTATAAATCCTCTCGGAAGATCAAGAGTAAATCAATAATAAATCCTCCCAGAAAAATCAAGAATAAATCTATCATAAATTCTCTCGAAAAATGAAGAGCAAATCAAATATAAATCCTCCCAGAAAATTAGACAAATCAATCGCAAATCTTCGTGGGAAATTAGGAATAATTCATTTTGATGGAAATCTTCCCCAAATCTTCTAATCCTCACATAAATCCTTGGAGGAACCAATTATTAAGTTCACGGATCATTAAAAGCAATAAAAATTAGAAATTGATTTTGCAGAACCTCGGCAAATCCTCTCCAAATCCTCCTGGAGTATTGGAAGCAATAAAGTTAAAAGGGTGAAGCATCATTCGAAGAACCAACACTCGCAAAATTGGCGTCATTGACGCAATAGTTCTTTCACTAAACCTTAGTTCAGAACTTGGGGGACTTATGTTCACGTCCGAATGAGAGCAACTAGATATCCTTACTATTGGGCCGAGAAGATCCGAGAGTAACGGGCTCAATAAGAAATGTATGACCTAGCCCGAGAGGACATCCCACCGAGAGGAGAAGATTGGTTTAAACGTAGAAGATAAGCGTCATGAAGGAAGGAATATTCCAGAATACAAAAGATAATTCCTTAGTGGGGGAAGGCAGTTACCACTCACGATGACCATGATCGCCGAGAGGTGTTAAGCTCCTAGACTTAGGGAAATACTTATAAATAGAGTTAGAGGTGGAAATTCTTATAAATAGAGTTAGAGGTAGATAGAAGATCTCGGTTCACTTGGAAGAATATAGGACTTAGTATTGTATATTTCCTTGTATAATATTTAGAGTCTTGTCCTTGTTAACAACAGGGTAGTCTAACTTTCTATAAAAGCAACATACATTTCACCTGATACTACTTAATAGAGCTTTAGAGCTTTACACTTACACATTAAAACTATATTTTAATCAGGCAAATGAAGAATTTGGCTTTCCAAATACACTATTCATGCTGCATAACCAAAAATATGTCTATTTTATTGATATTAGTCAAAATTATAATTTGGACAAGAAGTTACTCAACTAGAACATTATTGGGATGTCAGACAACAAGGCTCATATTAAGGAACTCGAGGACTCAAACTCAGAAAAAGGTGTGTGTGTACGCACACGTGTATATATATAACTTAACTAACTTTAATGTTTAGTTATAACTATTTACAACTGAATTTTTTTTTTTAAAATAAAAATCTAGAATTAGAGAAGTCTAAATGTTGATCATTCAATGCTGTTGGAAAATCAAAGTCAACCAGTATTGATGCTGAGTTATGATGTATTCACTATGCTTTAACTGTTTCCTTCATCTTTCAACAATTTATATTTCTACTTCCATTAAACAATTCACTTAATAACTTCATTAATTAACTATACAGGATAACACTTCTACTATGGAAGAACGTGAGAGTCACAACTGTTCAAGAAAAAAAAATGAAGGATCTTGATACAAAAGATTTTGAAGGACTAACAGGAATAGGAGATTTGACAACACTGATGTGGTCAACTTCAAAAGTTCTAGGCATTATCAAAACAAAAAAGGAGCATTGATATGATATCAAGGTAAATTCCAATAACTACGCCAACCTAAAACATTTTATTCCCTCAACAGATAAGAATGAAACATATAATTTGCTTCATATATTATGTTTTCTATATGTGAAAGTCAATGATGTTGTAGTTATTAATTAATAACATCATTGGGTTGGATTTCTTTTTTTTTTTTGGTGAAACATTGGGTTGGATTTCTGACCCGAATAACCTGACCTGTTTGTTATTAATTAAATGTGAAAAACCCAAAAACCCCCTCTTCAAAAATCGTGTTTCATCCTCCCCTGCTTCATGTCTCAATTTCGTGCGAACTTGGAACAGAACCCTACCGCCATCGTGGATTGCCGTGGACTCATGGAGCCCCTCCCGTGACTGCTGATTAGTTAGTTACCATACTAGCTGAGCCTTCACCTTGTGCGGTTTGCTCTGTTTTTTATTCACCAACAATGTTTTGTTGCTCTGAGCAATGATTGCTATGTTTTCTCTATTTAGTGTTTTGGATTTTTATTTTTTAGTTTATTTATGTCTTTGGTCCATGAAAGAGTGTTTTGGTTTTTATTCCTTGAATTTTTTTGACCTTAACTCATCCTTAAATGTTTTGAAAATTTGGTTTTAGTCCATGCCGTTAGGAAAAATCTGTTAACCTATGTGATTAACGAAACGCCACGTTAATATACACGCGTGAAAAGTATTGCACGCCACCGGTAAGATGACCTGGATGATCCGGACTCACGTGAGTAAAAGGCCAAAGCCCAACCCAAATGTGTTTGTAGGTTGGGCTCTGAGATCTATTTGCTCCAACATATCCGGATCATTCATGTCATGTTACTAGTGACACACAATATTTGAACACGTGTATAATGATGTGACGTTTCGTTGCAGTTAACGAATCATTCCTAATGACAGGACTAAAACCAAATTTTCGAAATAATTAAGGATGAGTCAAGGTCAAAAATACTTTCAGGGACCAAAACCAAAACACTTCCAACATTCAGGAATTAAAGACATAAATAAGCCTTAAGTTTTTTTGTTTGGATATTTATGAACAGTAACCACTGAATTGTTTAATATTTATTGTACCTTTTTTTCATCCTGTTCAATATACTTTTTTTCATAGTTTATTGTTTGAAATAGTATGTAACTCTTTATTGTTATTTGTCACTATAATTTTGATTTTCCCTTGTATGATTTAATTAAATGATTTATATATTGAGTTGTAATATTTTAAAATGTTTTGGTGTTTATTGCTGTCAAAAACTTTAATTGGTACTTAATACTTTGGTAGTGTTATACTGTTATGTTAGTCGTTGTAAACTTGTTGTGATTATGTATGAGGCTCAGTATTGTGCCTATGTTTATGATATTCAAACTTTAGTCGAAGATTTTATGTTTAATTAATTGTTTATCAACATGTTTTATTTTTTATATGTATATATTTATTTTCAATTTTTTTTAAAAAAAATTTGGTAGGATTTTAAGATTTGTGTTACGATCACACGAAAACGTGTTATTTTTCCTCTCCCAATCTTACCTAATATCTCAAGTTCTCATAGACCATCCTACAAAGCCACTAGAACACTCCTTTCCTCACAACACTATAACTCTTATCTTCCCAAAAGCTATTCATCATCTCATAACGGATGGAAATAGGCCACTCAGCCTGTTAGGGCCTATTACGGGTCTAAACTGGTTTGGTCCATTTAGGAAAGAGGTTAGTTATAGGTTTTTATTTACAACCTATTTAGTTTAAGAGGCCAGACTTTTTTTCATAAAAAAACCTCATAGGCCTAATAGGCTGGCCCATTAATAATATATAATATTTATATTTAAGTTATTATTGTTATTAAAATATTATTATTATATTATTATTTTTTCTAAAATTACAAATCCTAATCGTTGACACTGTGTTTCCTACTTTTGGTCTTTTCTCCTTCTCTACTCTCTTTTCTCCTTCTCTACTCTCAATCGCTCGCCAACAAGACGCATACCAACAAAAAATACATAATTTTAATTCTTTCATACTTTTTATGTTTGATTATTCTCTCTCAACTCTTCTTTATGTCTCTTTTTGCTGCGCTTCATTTTGCATTTATGTCTCTTTTCGTTGCACTTCATTTTGCATACTTGCTTCATTTTGGTTTATGTTTTGGTGTCATTTTGTTGAAATAGTCGATGACAATATTTGAATGGAAGCAACTGCATATCAAATTTATAGTAGGCTTTTTAATAGGCTAATAAGCTAATGTGCTTTGAAATAAGTCAATCCCAGGCCTAAAATAATGTCTGAAACAGGTAAATAGGCAAGACCCAAACCTGTTAATAAACAAGACCAAACTTATTTTTGAACAAGCCTGGTTCGGCCTAACCCATTTCCATCCCTGACCGTGGACAACACCAAGTAGATGATATGAAGTTATGTACCATGTGGTAAAAAAAAAAAAAAGCAATACTACTGAGAGCCTTTACTCAACTTAAAATCATATAACACAAGTCAGCGACATTAGCTCTGAATGCGAAAAAAGAAACAAGCATAAATGTCAACAAAAACTAAAGCACAAAATGCACACAATCAAAGATAAGAAGAGATAGTCCACGTAAGATAGCCCGATTGGTGGTTGTAGGGACACTTAGGATTTCCCCTTTCCCCAGGTCATGGATTCTAGTCCCAGACCTCCTATGTAAAAAAAAAAAAAAGATAAGAAGAGATAATTAAAACAAAATGAAAGAGAAAAGAAGGCAGTCCAAAAATAGTTACAAACTACCGATTTCAAAATTATGATCAACAGTTCACCAGTAGTCATGTGACTATATGTGGCATAGTTAAGACTGCCACCATTATATCATACTTCCAATAGGAAATTATTAACATGTACTCCATCCCGTTCTATATATAAGATTTTATGGATTTTTATTTTGACCCTATTTATAAAATCCTATTTCAAATTTTATTAACATTTAATCAATTCTTTTCGCAAACACCCCTATTAATTTAACATTTTTTAGTGTCTGAATAATAATCATAGGGGTAGTTTCCAGAAAATATACTCCCTCAGGTCCTTATTATGAGCCCCTTTGATTAATTTTCACACCCTTTAAAAAATTTAGATAATATTGTTTGTGGTATTGAAAATGTAAATATTTGGTATACTTTTTCAAAAATAGCCCTATGATTATTATTGAGAATTTAAAAAATGTTGAGTAAATAGGGGTGTTTGTGGAAAAGAAGTAATTAATGTCATTGAAAGTTGTAAATGGGGCTTATATTAAGGACCAAAGAAAAGTCTTTAAAATAGACTTATATATAGGACCGGAGGGAGTATCAAATTTTCACATTTTCAATACCACTAACAAATTTTACTATCCTCCTAATGGAAATGAAAAACCCCAAAAGGCCAAAGGGAGTATTAGGTAACAAATAAAAATACAGACAAGATTTTATTAGGTAGTAATGTAGTATAAAGAAAAATCCATACAAGAGCAGATGCACTGCCTTATGCAAAATGAAAGCAGCAATTACGCAGAAAAGCAGCTTCTAACCTGGAGATTAAATACTAGTTGCCTTAACTTTTGGTTATACTTCTGATAATCTGATGAAAGGGTATCATGCAAAGCTTTTTCCAGAGCAACTAGAGCTGGAAGAGCAACACTTGGCTAGACAAAAATCTTGGAATTCTGTAAAGTGAAAAAGTGAATATTGAAATCACATTAAACCTCAAGGAAAAGGAAAGTAATCAGAAGGTGAGAAAATGGAAAAATCACCAAGTACCTTCTGACCCTTTTCATAGCATTCATTTGCCAATTCTGAGCTTTTGTTATTTCTCCCAACAGAGTTGATTGCATCAGAACTGTCATTGACTCATTTCCTTTCTCTTCTTTCTTTATGCCGTCATCAGAGTTAAACATGTATTGAATGCTTCGCTTTGAAGCAACTTCTCCAAACCTTTGTCACGATGGGCCTCTCCCGTTAGTGCATTGAAATACTCCAATATGCGATAGTGCTCCGAGGAATTATTTATGCAACTCCATGGTGTTTCAGGTTTCAGACGTTGGTAACTCCACCCTCGAAACATCGAGAGGCGCAATGTTCTTTTTCCTTAATATCCTTTTCTTTTTCGTTTGATCTTCGCGGTCAGCGGGAGCTTCAGGTAGATCACCCAAACGTTGAAGGGTTTTCTTAACAAGCTCATCAAATCTCTTGCTTTTTATCATCCTTATTGTCCTTATCAGTTATCTCCCAGAGTTTCCCTTCTACGAGGTCATACACCTTTTGCACAATAAACCCAGGATTCTGCTTACGATCTGGGAGCAGTTTATGTGTAGGAACAAAATGCACCACACACCCATGCATGATAGATTCTGCAGGAACCTCACCACAATGGAAAGTGGAAACTATAAAAGGGGAGGCTCCGGTGCTATAACATGCACCGGTACATGCCTTCATTTTTGGGTTTTTTATTTATTTTTTTAAAATTTAATCAATTAAAAAATATTCTATGCGTTTTCTTTTTTATCGATATGAAGTGATTTTTATAATTTGGATTTATTTTTTATTTACTCTGTGTTCTTAAAAAACTATACTGAGTAAAACTGTATTCAAAATTTACATATTCTAATAAATTTGTATATGAACTTGTGTTAAAAAATATTCTGAATAAATCTGTATTAAAAAAATTTAAAAAAGAAAAATAAAATTTTCACATGCACCGGTGCATATTAAATGAGCCTCCCCCACTATAAAACAGCTCCCTCATATCACGAGATTGCCAGCTACCGCCATCTTTTCTTTCTGCTTCTTCGGGACGATAAAACCAGTGCCCTGTAACCACTATGCTGCCATTTAGAGGCTGTGCAATGTTCTGACAGCAATACAACTCTAAAAATTCGGCTTTTTTAGTTAAGTGAGGTAGTTTTACAAACAATTTACGTAAATAGGGTAGTTTTGAAACTATTTACATAACATGGGGCATTCAACAAAACTATTTATGAAAATGAGACAGTCAAAGTCAAAATTACAAAAGTCAAACAAGTCATCCCACATGACTTCTTCTAAAGAGTCATCTCACATGACTTATTCTAAAAGTCAAACAAGTCATCCCACATGACTTATTCTTCTGCTCCCTCGGTTCCTACTTATATGTCATATTTCAAACAAAACACACCCTTTAAAAAACGAAATCATTACTTAGATTTCCAATACATTAATTATATTTTTTTTCGACTATACCTTTTCTTTCTCTGTAATTATTACTTTTTTTCCACTACTTACAAAAACCAATTTCATGCTTTAATTTTTTATATATATATTTAATTTATTTTTAATTTTGTGCTTTTATTTTTTTATTAATGTTTAGCTATTCTAATGCACTTATTTATTTTTAATTTAGTTTATTATTATATTGAACTTATTAGTTAGATTTTTTATGTTTTGTACATTTATTTATTTAAATTTATCACAATATTTTTTTAATCTATTCATGTTATTATTAGTTTTTATAATGTATTCATGTTAGTATTTTTTAAATTTTTTCATGTAAAAAGCCTATAGATAATATAGTATGTTGAAATTGAACAGGTGTCGCTGCAGCAGGATTGTTTCCATGTGTTTTCACTCCAAATTCAATCTTTACAGCCTCAAATTTGAAGTGAAAACGCATGGAAACAATTTTGCTACCGCGACACCAATTCAGTTTCAAAATAATATATCATATACAGGTTTCTACATGAAAAATTTAAAAAAAATATTAACATGAATACATTAAAAAAATAAATAATAACATGAATAGATTGAAAAAATATTAACATGAATAGATTAAAAAAATATTATGACAAATTTAAATAAATAAATCAATAAAAGTATGAAACATTAAAAATCTGACTAATAAGTACAATATAATAATAAACTAAATTAAAAATAAATAAATAAATAAGTTCATTAGAATAGCTAAACATTAATAAAAAATATAAGCACAAAATTAAAAATAAATTAACTATATAAAAAAATTAAAATAAAAAATTCTATAAATAAAATATAAAACATAAAAAAGTTACACCTAAACATTATAATAATAAATAAAAGCACAAAATTAAAAATAAAATAAATATGTACATATAAATTTAAATAAAAAAATAAAAAAAAATTAAGAAAATGAAATATAAAAAAATTACCTCAAATAATAGACCAATAATTTGTTTAAAATGAAGATTTAAAATACTCCCTCCGTTTCTAATTAACTGTCTTTTTTTGTAGAAGTTTTTTGTTTTTTTAATCTGTCCTTTTCATGATTTCAATAGTGTAATAAATGTTATTTTCCATGTTTACCCTTATTTAATAGGGTATTGGTTTTTGTAAGTAGTGAAAAAAAAGTAATAATTACAGAGAAAGAAAAGGTATAGTCGGAAAAAAAACATAATTAATGTATTGGAAATCTAAGTAATGATTTCGTTTTTTAAAGGGTGTGTTTTGTTTGAAATGTGACAGGTAAGTAAGAGCAGAAAAATAAGTCATGTGAGATGACTTGTTTGACTTTTAGAATAAGTCATGTGAGATGACTCTTTAGAAGAAGTCATGTGGGATGACTTGTTTGACTTTTGTAATTTTGACTTTGACTGCCCCATTTTCGTAAATAGTTTTGTTGACTGTCCCATGTTATATAAGTAGTTTCAAAACTACCCTATTTAGGTAAATTGTTTATAAAACTACCTTACTTAAGTAAAAAAGCCCTAAAAATTCAGAAGATGGAAAGAGAAAGAAGGTCTATATTTTGAGGATGGGGAAGGAATAACCTTCTCTCCCATACGCAAGGAGAAAAGAGATGGAGGGCACCAAACCCTTCATATCATCAGTGCAGCTCAGGCTGCTTAACAACGTTGTGTTGCATACATGTACAAATTTGACAATCTAGTTATGGAAACCATGGTAAACTGACATGCCAACGCCAGTAAATGCATGTGCCAATGATTTTTAAGAGAAGGATAAAAATGATATTAAATTTAGAGATTAATGGTTGTGTAAAATTTTTTATACCATTAGTTCATCATTCACCATTCGTTTGTATTACTTTAATTTAAAAGTCAACGACTATAAACGAATGAATGGTGGATGATACACTGATGGTGTAAAAAACTTTTACACTGTCGGTGCATTCTCCATTTTATCTTAAATTTAAAGATATTATGCACATAGAATTGTGGGGCAGAAAACATGATTATTCATCAATGTGTGTACCCAGATGGTCACTACAATCAGGTAAATGATACTCTCTATGTTTCATATGTAGCGTTCATATAGTTTTTGTCTCATATTTCATATGTATTATTCATTTACAAAATCAAACACATAATTAATGCCCAATACACCGTTATCTATTACATACTCTTTTTTCCTTCCAATATCTTAATATCTCTTCAATAATTACTATATATGGATATTATAGTCAAAATACAGCAAATTCTTACATCATTTAATCATTTTTTAAAATTTGTGAATAAATTAAAACACATTATGTATGAAACGGAGAGAGTAACTGCTTAAACATAAAGTGTCATAATACTTTAATGCTACAAGTTCCAACCCAACATATGTTCAACAATATAGTTAACCAATGGAAGAATGAAATCGCTGTCAAGGAATTTACCTTAATAATTGCCACATGGGGCTTTTGGCTCCTATCCACATGCCAAAGAAGAACATGGTCCTCCTGCAGAAACAATATGTCAAGAATAACGATCAATAAGTTGCAGGATCTATCAAAACAAAAAAAGCAACATATTTCTAAGAAGTGAAGATTTTGGGACAAAATTTCAAGAAACAACCATCAACCTCTCAAGCAATGCCTGAATCCTCAACCTACACTTCAGTTTCAGTTGCCACTAGCCATATTAAGAATGCAGCAAGCGAGCATTTTTCAAAATGAAAAAAAAAAAAAATGCATGGCCATTCGATGAAGAATCAAACAAAGAATTAGCTACTTTTATCTGTTGACCTTTCACTTGCCCTACCAAGTGACAAACTTCAATTAGAAGACATTGGTGCATTTTAATATTATGTAACTACTTCAATTAGTAAAATCATCCTTCTTTATTACTTATGGTTCTGTTCCACACAGCTAATTGAAAAGCTTGTTGATAGCTAAAAAAAGTAGTAGTTGAAAGCTTATGGCTAATAAGCTAGTTGATTGAATTAGAAGTGTTTGGTAGAATTAGCTTATCAAAGTGTAAATGACTTCAAGCTCATAGCTTATAAGAAATAATCTATACTTTTATTGACTTGTCAAATCAAGGTTTATAAGTTAGGACTTTTTTTTTAAAAAAAAAAATCCCTCCAACCAAACAACGCTGCAAGTTTTTTTTGGTTAAAGTAGCTCGTTAACTAGCTTATAACACTCTCAAAGATGTTTCAAACAGGTACACTATCATTTCTCCGGAAAAAAAATCTCTCCACTTGCAAAAGTAAAACTGGTTACATATACCCTCTCCAGAGTCTCAGCGAGCAGGGAGCCTCGAGCACTAAGTCGTCATTGTCTTATCCTTACTATCCATGGTAATCAAAGCGTAGAGTCAAGCTTGGAATGGGGAGGGGTGGTAGGATCATTGAAGTGGTGAAGCGTTACATGAAGCGAAAAGTCAATCAAAATACAAAATTACATTATATATATATTCCCTCCGTGCCATAAGTTATGTTAAGTTGATTTAGAAATTGCACAAAGATTAAGAAATGAATAAATGATGTAAGAGTTTGGTATATTTTGACTAAATTACCCTTATTTAATTATAGGAGAGAGAGTAATAATAAATGTATGAAGATTATATTGAAGAGAGATGAAGAAATAAGTGGTGAAAAAGAGAATGTAATAAATAAAGGTATGCTTAAAAAAGAAATATAAATGAGTATTGAGTTTCTAAATGAACATAACTTATGAGACAAATCAAAATGGCCAAATGAACATAACTTATGGGACGAAGGTAGTATATAAAAGATAATAAATTAGCAAATCCAAGTGTTAAGTCCCATAATATCATAGGTCACAAGTTTATAGGAAAAGACCAGAGCATAGGTCGAAGTTTGAGACAAAAGAGCAGGTTTAGAAAAGAGAGAGAGAGTAAAGGTGAAGTTACGTGAGAAAAAAAAGGTTTAGAATATCGACTTGTTGAAGGTTTTATGTAAGAGAGTAGAGTGAGGAGGAAAAAACAGAGAAAGGAAGATAAGTGTTTAAAGAAGAAGAGAGGGATTAAACTAATTAAAAGAAGAGAATATGACTGAGAGAGAGAGAGGGGTCCATCGTGGCTGATGATGGGTGGGTGAATAGAGGTTTAAATATAAAGGTGGTAAAAATTAGGTTTCGGTAGAATAATAAGGTAAAACATAAAACTAGGGTTATCACATTCTGGGCCGAAAAAAATATAATAGGGTTATAAGATTTTGGGCCACCTCCGGGTTCCGAATCGGGTAAAAAAACCCGGAAACATCATCTTCCCAGGGCGAAAACTCACAGTGCTCCTGCGATTCTACGTGTTAGATCGTCGTGCCA
The DNA here is from genome assembly GCA_037953625.1 of Crotalaria pallida. NCBI lineage: Eukaryota > Viridiplantae > Streptophyta > Magnoliopsida > Fabales > Fabaceae > Crotalaria > Crotalaria pallida. The sequence continues at coordinate 81,743,625 of CM075655.1, read as the reverse complement.
CTTCTGACTCGATTACGATGATGAAACTCGTTGAATCGTGCGCTTCAACGAGTTGGAGCGCGCTTTTGACTACCATGTTACTATCAGTTGATACAATCCATTGGAGCAAATTTTGAAACCGATGAACAAGGTTTTTAAATAGCGATCGCAGTTTTGAAGAATTCCAAAACTTTAATGTTTTAGACAACGGTGCTCGCGATACTGTTTCAGCTACTCCTGAAACCTTAACATTGCAACTTCCGTAAAACAAAATTGTACTAATAATATAACAACAGTCGTGATTAAAATAAATTTATTGAAATTGGTATTAGGTTCATGGAATGGGAAAATGGAGAATAATAATAGGAGAGAGAGATAATACCAAAGAGTAACATTTTCGACGGTATTCGAAGGATTTAAAATGTTTTTTGCATTCCATTCCATTACCAGAGAACTTAATTGGTTCGCCAATAGGCATAGCTTCATCATCATCATCTTTTTCTTCTTTGACGTCGTTGTCGTATAGGAGATTCTTTATACTCAGACACAAACGATACCTCTCTTTGTATGAAAAAGAATGAAGCTGTGAACGACATTATAATGGTGGTGGTGAAACGTCTTCATCATCGTCGTCACTGCTGCTGATTGACATGTGCGTGAATGTGGGTTCCACATTTCCCAATTCTGAAACTTATTTTGGTTTAAACGTTGTTTTTACGCAACAATGGAAACACTCGTACAAAAAACTCCGAGGCATCGTAGTTTTATGATATTGTGGTTTATACTTTATGTAACTACACTTGTACTAAATATTGTGATCTTTTCCTTTTGGCAAGAAAATAAATAAATAAATATTGTGATTTTGATATTTAATTACTTTTTATAATTAATTTTTACTCGAACATTTTATCATTCGTTAATTTTTTTTAGGCTTAAATATTCTTTTGGTCCTTTATTTTTTTAAAGTTTTAAATTGATCCTTTATATTTGAAAAAAGTCAATTTAGTCCTCTATGTTTCTAACATTTGTCAATTTCATCATCATTATGTCATGACAGTGTTAAATTTTTATCGGAGATATACCGATTTTGCCTGAGATTCCTTTTCCAATCACCAAAATCTGCATTTTATAGTCATAATTATCAATTTTAAAACAAAAAAGGCAAAAAAGTGAGTGAAATTTCACCCTAAAAAGGTGGAACGACATTGAAATTTTACCAATCAAAGTGCCAATTACGTTGGATAATGCAAATTTCAGCAAAAAATACAGATTCAGGTGACTGGAAGAAGAAATCTATGACAAAATCAATACATTTCGATGAAATTTTAACATTATCATAGCGGAAGGATGAAATTGAAAAATGTCAGAAGCATGAAAGAATAAATTAATTCTTTTTAAAGATAAAGTACTAAATTGAAACCTAAAAATAAGATAAAGGACAAAAAATATTTAAGCCCATTTATAATCGATTAACCAAAATTCAATGAAAGGTAACAATGATATATAGCTTACAAATAGGTTTACACTATTAAAAAAAATGACATGTAGCACTAGTTAACTAATGAATAATAAGTGAATGGCACATAGAATTGGCAATTTGGGCGGGTAGGCAGGCATGGGCTCATGCCCGCGTTTTTGGTGGACATGCCCGCCCGCCCATTAAATTTTTTTGGGCGTAAAATTCAGGCCCTGCCCGCCCTATGAGCGGGCTGGGCGGGCTTGTGGGCGGCTCGATTAAATTTAAAAAATTGAAAAGAAGCTAAAAAAAAGTCAATGAAAGGCAAAAAAAAAAAAAAACAATAAATCTGAGTTTTGGAGTTGTAATAATAGCATCTTCCAGGGGATATGAAGCAACCACCTTGCTGCTCCAACACTTATCACCACTCAAATTAGCGAAGTAACAATTTAGGACTTTAAGGTTAGTTTTTACTTTTGGGCTTGGTTTTGGGCCATTTAGATTTTTTTAAAAGTGGCCAATAGGAATTAGGAGTTATGTATATTTTTTTTTTAAAATTAAATAATGGGAGGCCCGTGGGCGGCCCGCAGCCCGCCCGAGAATGCCCACGGAAAAAATGGGCAGGGCGGGCAATTTTTTTAAATGGGCATAAAATCAATACCCTGCCCATAAAAATTTGCGGGCGGGCGGGCGGGCGTGCCCCATGGGCATTGGCCCAAATTGCCAATACTAATGGCACATGTCACTTTCTTGGAAAAAAGAAAAACCTCTCCACTTGCAAAAATAAGACAAGTTACATCTACCCTCTCCAAACTCCCAACGAGTAGGGAGCCTCGTGCACTAGGTCGTCTTCGTCTTATCCTTAATACCAGTTGATATAAGCCATTGGAGTAAAATTTGAAATCTATGAACAAGGTTTTCAAATAGCAATCACAATTTTGAAGACTCCCAAAACTTTATCATTATAGAGAACAGTGCTCGCGATACGGTTTCAGCTACTCCTAAAACCTTAACATTGTGGCTTCCGTAAAATAAAATTGTTATAATAATATAATAATAGTAGTGATTAAAATAAATTTATTGAAATTAGTATTAGATTAATGAGAATGGGGAAATGGGGAATAATAAATTGAGAGAGATGGTATTAAAGAGTAACGGTTTTCATAGTATTCGCATGATTTAAAATGTTTTCTGCGTTCCATTCCATTACCAAAAACCCTCATCGGTTCACCAATAGGCAGAGCTTCTTCTTCTTCATCATCATCGTCATCATCTTCTTCTTCTTCTTCGTCTTTGTCGTATAAGAGATTCTTCATACTCTGACACGAACGATTCCTCTCTTCGTATGAAAAAGAATGAAGTTAGGAATGGCGTCATAATGGTGGTGGTGCTGCGTCTTTGTCGTCGTCACTGCTGCTAATTGATAAGTGAGTGAACGATGGGTTCCACATTTCTAAATTAGGAAACTTGCTTTGGTTTAGACATTGCTTTTACACTGTGGGAACACTCATACAAATCGTTCCAAGGCATCAGAGTTTTAAGAAATTGCAGTTCATACTTTATGCAATTACGCTCGTACTAAATATTGCTATTTTTTCCTTTTGCATAGACAAAATAAATAAATAAATATTGTGATTTTTATATTTAATTAATTTTTACAAGTCGGAGGAGTACATTTGATCATTAGTTAAATATTCTTCCTTCTATCCCTGTATATAAGATCTCTTTGGGTGATTTCACGTCCATTAAGAAAGTTGGTTAATTTAGTTAATAGTATTGGAAATGTGAATATTCGATATGTATTTTCATAACTGCCCCTATTAATAATATTGGAAATAAAAAAAGTGTTAAATAAATAGGGGTGTTTGTGGAAAGAAGTAATTAATGGTCATTGAAAATTGGTAAAAGGGTCTTATAAATAGCGACAAAATAAAAGTGTCAAAAAAGTCATATATTTAGGAACGGAAGTAATACTATTTTCTTATAATCCATTAACCAAAATTCATTGAAAGGTAGCAATGATATATAGCCTTCCTATAGGTTTACGTTATAAAAAAATTGAAATGTGTCATTTGTTTGGTAAACATTGCAGTGCTTAAGTAATACAGTTTCAGTTTCACACCAATTGTGTCAACCTCAGTTGGTGTCTTTTCTCTCTTTTTACTCTACATAATCTTGATGATAAATAAATAATAATCTTTACAAGAAGGGTTTGACTCTGAGTTGACTTTTCTCTCTTTTCTCTCACAGTTGCCTAGGGTTGCCTAGGGTTTCTGGTGCGGCCAACATGGCCAAGAAGAGGGGAAGGCCTCCTAAGTCCCCCTCTCCACAATCTCCTTAATTCCTCTGTTCGCATCGAGAAGCATTCACAGATGTTTGATTTGACTCAATTGGATGCTGAAGACTTGGAAACCATTGATGCCTTAACGCCTAAGCAACTTGAATCCCTGGTGCATGGCATTGAGTTGATTCGGGCTAGGGTCAAAAATAGAAACTCTGAAAAGCAAACAGATGCAAATATTGATCAACAACAAGGAACATAACAGAACAAAAACAGTGCAGAGACAGATCCTAAAAGTCCAGATCCAATTAAAGAAGTGCAACCAATACTGAATGTATGGGAGAACTTTGATATTTCAAAGCTTCGTAATGCAGGGAGCAAGCTAAAGTTTCATCAGCCTGAGTTGAAGGATGGTGTTGCACTAGGGAAAATAGATCCCTCAGATGTTGAAGATGTTAAATACTGGTAGAATTCCCTGGTATGGTATGTGTTAGGAGCTAACCCCCCTTACCCAGTGCTAAGTGGTTTCATTAAAAAAGCATGGGGACAATTTGGTATAGATAAAATCCTCATGAATTCAGATGGTACTATGATTGTGAGATTTAATTCTATGGAGGGCAGGAACAATGTATTAGATGTTGGGGTTTATCACTTTGATAAGAAACCCCTGATTATTGCTCCCTGGACTGGAAGGCCTGTTTCCAAGAGTTTCCTTGATAGAATTCCTATTTGGATCCAGCTTCCAAATTTGAATTTGAAATTCTGGGGGTCATCTTCTCTAAGAAAGATATCTAGCTTGATTGGGACACCCATTATGGATGACAAGATCATTGAGGAACGTAATAGAATCAGTTATGCTAGAGTTTTGGTGGAAGTGGATCCAGCCATACTTCCAGAAGAGGTGCACTTTGAAGATGATAAGGGGAATATTGTTTCTCAAAAGGTGGTGTATGAATGGAAGCCTACCCTATGTTCTAAATTCTCATGCTATGGCCATGATGCTAAAATGTGCAAAAAGGGATCAAAACAGGGGCTAAAACAGCAATGGGTAGAGAAGAATAAACCTACTCAACAAGACATGCAAAAGTTGGATGAAGCCCTGAAGTTGAACAGGAACATTGAGAGTGGCATTCTTCTGCAGTAGGAACAAGTACAGAGGATAGTGGCTTGCAAAATGAGGGTCAGACAATGGGTGGAAATGAGGGTTGGGTTACTGTGACTACAAGAAGCAAGGCCCAACAGAAAGCTTTGGAAATTCAAAGGGGGGAGGTCCATCCTCCGCATGGATAAAATAGGAGCTTGGAACACTCGAGGGTTGAACCACCCTCGAAAACAAAAACATTTTCTTGAATTGTATAGTAAGTACAAGATTGGTCTTTTTGCTTTACTTGAAAATAAGTTGAGAAATGAGAGTTTCCAACAGACTCAGAATAAAATTGCTAATGGATGGGGTTCTTTCATTAATTTAGATGTGTGTTCGATTGGTAGGATTTGGGTTATGTGGAGGAGAGATATTTATGATGTTACTATTGTAGCCAGATCATCACAGTATGTGCATTGTCATGTTACTATGATTCAAAATTAACAGGAATTTTTTGCCACTTTCGTTTATGCTGCAAATGACCATTATGAAAGGAGAGAATTATGGCAGGTCTTATGTGGGATTCAAAGCTGTGTGAAAATTCCCTGGCTTGTTCTAGGAGATTTCAACACTTGCCTGAATCATCAAGAGAAGATAGGAGGAAACCCAGTTGAGAATAACAGTACCAGTGAATTTCAAATCTGTGTGGATGCCTGTGGGTTAATGGATATGCACTACTCTGGATGCTTTTACACCTGGTGTAATAAGCAAACAGGTGGAGACAGAATCATTTCAAAACTGGACAGAGCTATGGTGAATGTGGAATGGTGTAGGGTTTGGTCCCTTTTCTCAGTGACCTTTACTAATCCTGGACTATCTGACCATTCAGCTATTATAATAGATTGGGGGACTTAGGAGAGGTATGCAAGACGTTCTTTTAAATTTTTCAATATGTGGGCCAACCATAAAGACTTTATTCAGCTAGTAGAATCCAATTGGCAGAGACATCTCCAAGGGAGCATCATGTTTAAATTATGTAAGAGGCTTAAGGAACTTAAAGGTCCTTTAGCTAGGTTCAACAAGCTAAACTTTAGAAATGTTGACATCAGAGAAGCTGAGCTAAGAGACAAATTAGAGTTTGTGCAATCTAATTTGGCTTTGAGCCCTATGGATCCTATTTTGCAGCAGGCTGAAAAGGAAATCTCTTCCCAGTATAACCAAGTTCAGAAGGATGCTATTTCTTTCCTTCAACAGAAGGCAAAGATTGGTTGGCTGAAGGATGAAGACAACAACACAAAACTTTTCCATGATTCTATCGGGCGGAGGCATTACCATAACAGGATTGTTATAGTCTTAAATGACAGGAATGAACTAGTTAATGAGCAAGAAGGCATTCAGAAATGTTTTGAGGAATTTTATCAGAATCTCTTTCTTTCAAGAAGTAGAGGTCAGATGTTTGGGCACAATGTTGTGGATCAAGGAACTTGTTTGACAAGGGATCAGCAGTTGCATCTTATCAGACCTATTTCAAATGAGGAAATTAAGGAAGCTCTGTTTGCCATTGATAAAAAAAAATCACCTGGACCTGATGGGTATGGATCAGGTTTTTTCCAAGCTTCATGGGCCAGAGTTGGACAGGATATGTGTCAGGCTATCAAGGAGTTCTTTGAATCAGGTAACCTCCTTAGGGAAGTGAACCATACTAATCTAGTTATGATTCCTAAAATTGATGCTCCTCTAATGGTTCATCAGTTTAGACCTATTGCATGCTGCTCTACAATTTACAAATGTATATCCAAGATTATTAGTAGCAGGTTAGCAGGAGTTTTACCTACTCTGGTCCAGGATAACCAAACAGCATTCATCAAGGATAGGAATATTTTACACAATATTCTACTATCTCAAGAGTTGGTCAGATTGTATGGAAGAAGGAGGGTGTCTCCTAGATGTATGATGAAGCTAGATATTAGAAAGGCATATGACACTTTAGAATGGAATTTTATTGAGACTATGCTTATCTCTTTAAAATTCCCTACTAAATTTGTCAACTGGGTGATGATGTGCATTAGAACTGTTTCTTATTCTATTGTTATAAATGGTGATCAGGGGCAAAGGTTCTGTGGATCCAGGGGCATAAGGTAGGGGGATCCTACCCCTTCTTTTTGTTCTCACTATGGAAATATTGACAAGAAGCCTCAGCCTTGCTGCTTATGATAGAAATTTTAGATTTCATCCTGCTTGCAAAGATTTGAGACTGGTCAATTTGGCATTTGCAGATGATCTTATGATCTTCTGCAAAGCTCATCCAGCCAGTATTAGGCCTTTGGTGAAGGCTCTGCAGGAGTTCTCTAGCTGGTCTGGATTGCATGTCAGCCATGAAAAGTCTCATATTTTCATGGCAGGCACGTCCACTGCTACTGAGGAGCTTATTTTGTCTATGACTGGGTTTCAGCTAGGCCATTTTCCTTGTAAATATCTGGGTATTCCTCTCTCTTCTAAGAAATGGAAGGCATCTACTTGTAAGGTTCTGGTGGATAAGGTTATGAGAAGCATTGTATACTGGAGATCCAGAAATCTCTCTTATCAAGCTCGTCTATGTCTAATTAACTTTGTGCTCATGAGCTTTCATGTCTACTGGGCTTCTGTGTTCATAATCCCTTCCTCTATTATTAAGGAAATTGAGAGACAGTGTCGTATGTTCCTATGGGGCACTACAGAATATGGATCCTATCAAACCAAGTTGGCCTGGAAAACAGTATGCTTGTCGAAAAAGAGTGGTGGGCTGGGTATAAAGCACTGTGGCCTATGGAATTTAGCTGCCCTTGGAAAGCAGATTTGGAATCTATCTGAGAAGAAGGACTGCCTATGGGTGCGTTGGATTCACAGCTACTACATTAAGGATAACTCTGTTTGGGATTGTGTGTGGATCCCAGGTCAGAGTTGGCACTGGAAATGTCTTCTGAAGGTGAGAGATAAGTTAAGATTGGGTTTTGTGAATAATCGTTGGCATGCATGCCCAAATGGTGTCTACACCATCAGCTCTAGGTATCAATTCCATGCAGGGAATCAACCCAGATTTCGATTGGCTAAAGTCATGTGGAATCGGCTGTCTATTCCTAAGCATCAATTCATTCTATGGCTACTTTCACATGGAAAATTGCAAACAAGGGATAAATTAACATGGTTGTACTTATCGAATCATTGCAGTCTTTGCCTTGATTCCGGTGAGTCTTTGCAGCATCTGTTCTTTAGCTGCTGCTGGAGCGAGAAGTTATGAACTTGTGTGGAGAATGGATTGGTCTCCGTCGATTTCCAGTGGCTCTGAGCAGATGGAGGAGATGGGTACTGTATGCTGGAGGACGGAAGTGGAAGAGGAATCTGATCTGGGCTTTGTTGGCAGCTGTGGTGTACCACACGTGGAGTGAAAGAAATGAAAGGACCTTCTCAAATGTATCTAGATCCCCTGACTATAGATTTAATTTAATTAAAAAAGAGATAGCTTATAGGGTTTTCTTTTGTTTTAAGAATTTTAGGATGTGGCCAAATAAGACCATAGTGGATAGAATTTTGCTAGAAATTAAGGACTTTTATCATTAGGAGAACCCTTCCTAGAAGGTGGCAGTGAAATTGTTTCTAGTGATGGATTGATGTATTTTTCTAGCACGTGGTAATAGATTTTTTCTTCTACAAAAAAAATAATAATAATTACAACTAAATAAATAATAATAACAATGAATAATAATGTATAAATTAATAATAAATAAACATTAATATTGTTTTTTAAAATAGTAAATATTAATATTTTTTAATATATAATTTTGTATTTTATTCTTAAATATTAAGTGTTATTATGTAAAAAAATAAATATAAATATAGATATAAATATATAAAAAAAATTAAAAAAAGAATCTATAAAAAACATAGAGCTATTGAAATTTATATTGCAATACTTTTTTTTCTTATAAAAATGGTTATGACACATTTTTTAACACAAAATTGAATACTTTAATTTTTAAATATTCTTTGAATACATACATATATATTTGGAAATTTATAAATATTGTTGTGATAAAAAAAAATATTTGGGATTAATTTTAGAAATAGTAGGTAATTAACATCATTAAATACATGATAATGTAACAATGATGCATGAGTCTTGTGAGTGTCAATTAACTGATATGGTGAAAGATATGAAAAGTCTAAAGATGTGTTTTATAGCAAAATGATGATGTAATGCTAATGTATTAAAGTCTGATATTAAGACTCTATTGGGTGCCTCTAAACGCTGATACATGACACTTTCTTTATGGTGTAAACTTGTTTATAAAATGAGTTTGTAGGTATATCTATCATTTTTTGTCCAAACACACAAATATCAAGGGTAGTGGCAAAGGCATGTTTATGGTCTTTAAGGGATAATCAATGACAAAATTGTCATTTTATTTGGTCATCGCAATTGTACAGTGGTTTTACTTTCGTCATTGAGATTTCGAAATTTTTTTTAGTTCCCAAGATTGTAAAACGTTAGCATTGTTAGTCCTTAGGAAGTGATGTCGTTTAATTCATCTTTTAGTTTAATCCTTAACTTATACGAAGTAAACATTTAATTCAATTTGATCTCTGAGATTACTAAATCTATTTTAGTTACATCCTTGAGATGACTGCTAATGATCCACGTGAGTCTAAGATGAGTAACGTTTGACAATCTCAGGGACTGAAGAGAAAATTTCAAAATCTCATGGATAAAAGTGAAACCGCCTTGCAATGTCGAGAACCAAAATAACAATTTTATCGATAATCAATGTTCCATTCATGAAAAGAGTAATAGTTGAGAGCGCAAGATTAACTACTTTCAAGGAATTAATCTTCTAGCATGATGATAAGATAAAAGGCGGATAACACATAAAACAAAAAATCATTCAAAAAAAGAACAAAAGACAAATTAATGTATTTTCTAACAAATCATCAAGAAATAATTTAATACATCTTTCAAATATTATAATTATTCAATGATAACACTATACTGTTTTCACTCAATATTATAACCTTGATTTGAGACAATATTTTTAACAAATTTATATTACTCCCTTTGGTAGCATATCTTGATAACTTTTTAAATTTTATTTATAAGCACACTTTTCGATTATTCAACTCAATTAATTAATCTTTTCCAAAAGTTTCCCTTATTCACTCATGGGAAATGGAAAATAATTTTCTACTTTGCCTCTTTTCAATATATTATTATAAGGAAATTTTCAAAATATTCACCAAATGTTATAGTTTCAATGCAAATAACAATATTAATTAAATTTTTCAATTCCCACAATTTTGGCCAATTTCTAAAGAGTTGCATGTGTTTTCTCTAAGTTAGGGTTCTTAATTTGCCCTCTCTCGTTCTCATTTAATTCAGAACACAACCCACATATTATACACCATTGCAAAGCTTAGATTTCAAGCTTTGTAGTGCTAAAAAAATCGTGAGCCAAGAGTGTGTGTGCTAGGAGAATCGAGTCTTCAAAGTTGGAGTTCCAAATCTGCAGAAACGAAAATCTGAGTTCTGGAGCGTACTTGAAGCCTTGATTTTGGTAAGCTCATGAACCCTTTTGATTTCAAACTTGTTCCATTATCTTGTGCATGTTGCAGAGAATAAAACCTAACCATTTTCCCCAATTCTTATGCATGTTTGATTGGTCAAAAATTCTGGTTTTGAACCCCTGTTGAAACGGTTCTGCATGTGACTCTCTTTAGTGGTCTGAGAGTTTTGGAACAAATCTTTCACAAGTTTATGTTGGAACGCATATGTAAGGTAAGGGGAAAGCTATTCGTACACTAGTTAGAGTTTAAAGTATGTGATTTTATGTAGAGAGCCACCAAGAGGCTCTAAAAGGCTTATTTGAAATAGGTTTTTGGTTTGGAGACCAAATTGTGCTCTATACTTGAGTTGAGCTAGTTTCTTTTGATGCATGTAAGGTCTTTAAATTCTGAATTCATGAAATAATTGAGTATATAATGATTTGATATCACGAGTTGTTGATTTAATGGTTTTAATGCATAAATGGATATGTATATGAAATCTCTATGAAACTTGTTGATTTCTGTGGTTGAACATGTCTATTTGATGATAATATTGTTCTGTTTAAACTTGGTTTTGGTTAATTCACAGTGGAATTAAAAATGGTATGTGAAAACCTCAGTTTTAGTGCATCTGCTGATATGACAATCGATTATAACGATGTGACAATCGATTATCAGATAATGTGTAACATCCCGAATTTTTATTCCACGAGTAATTAGAATAATGATAAGATTTGGAAGTAAGGATTATTCTAAAAAGGATTTAAAATGATGGATTAGGAGTTCTTTGAGTGCCATAAAGGAGTCAAGGAGCATTGGCATCGGAAAAGACATTTAAAGAAGACCAAACGAGTGTTAAAATCGATGTTTTCGGTGTTATAAACACCCTATATTGGGAAATTTAAAATAAAATATTTACAACTCTAAACACAAATTCCACCATTGGATGTGAGTATTAGTATGTAGGGAAGCTTGCTTTCAAATTTGAGCAAGATCCGAAGGGTAACGAAGGAGATATGACACTTTGAAGTGCAGGGAATGAAAAACTAAGCTGCTTAATCAATTAACTAATGGGTTAATCGATTAACACGCTGCTGAAATGAAAAAAATAAAGGGCGATTAAGCCCCCCTTTCATCCCAAACTCGATACTTCTTCTTCCCCAACCCCAAGAACACTCAATCCATGAATTGAAACCTTGAAACCTCAAGTTCTTGTGGCCATCCATCATCATCCTCAAGGTCCCAAGTGTCATCCTCTCTTCTCCCTGTAACACCCCGATTTTGGCAACATTAAAAATGTAATTTATTTAATATAATATAGTGAAAATTTGGGAAAATTTTTTTTACATGATAACATGGATATGAGAATCTTTAAGTTCAAAAACATTTCATAAAAATTATATCCCCATATCACAAGTTATACTTAAAGTTCCAAACCGAGATGTTACTTCGCATCGCACTTTGAAACTTATAATTCTCATCCCGAAAATATATTGATTTCTTATTTCATAAAAGTCTTGGTTCTGAAAAGTCATACATCATTAAGGGGCGCATTGTGGTACACAATGGTATCTAAGTACTTGCAGTGGTTACAATGCGATAAAGGGGAATACCTATTCACTAAGTCTGACTATTAGTCTTCATCCGTGGAGTAGTCCTCAGGACCAGGGCACCATTCTTCATCACTATGGCATTATCTCGTATCAGCATCTGATAGTACCTCAGAGTCCTCATTCAAACTTTCCTTGTCTTTCTGTAGAGTCCTAGATGCCTCCTCGGTTTCCTTTCTTTCACGGTCCGGTACTATCGCTAACTCTACGTAGACAGTCATAGATATATTATCTCCTTTCAATGGAGATGCGCCTATATCCCGCGTGAAAATAAAATTTGCAATGTTTTCCATCTATAATTTCCAATATTTTATTCAAACAAAACAGACATACAAGATAGAGTAAGCAACCCCAAACAATAAATGCCGACGATGTGGTTTTACAATAGGCAAGATATTAAGACATAACAACATCACATAATTAGATAGCGTATAAGCAACACAAAATATATACTCATTTTTATTATTATCAGTAAAGCCTCATAATCATGAATATCCATAATACATCAACATCATCATAGCTCATTTCATCCTTTCACTTACATATTTCTTTAGCCAGCTTATCATTCTTTTCTTTTCCAGGATAATTCAAAATTATTTATCTTTTCTTATTTAAGTGTTCCGAATTTTCGTATCCTTCAATGATGTGGGGAATTGGTCATCATTGAGGAGGTTGGTTAGCACACACGTCTACATCTCCTCGGTAATCCACCCATACCTAGTCGAAAGCAAACAGGAGTACAGGACCTTTACCACGCAGGCTTGACAGCTGTCTCCACAAAAATACTCAAACTGATAGAACTGTAGAAAATCCGGTACAGTTGCAGAAGATAAAACAAATCACATCATTACATAGCCTCGTTCCAGTCCCTCTCACTGTTCAAGATTTGCAATCTAGGGGGCGACAGTACTGTTTCTAGTTCCGGTGCAAGACTTACCACGACAAGGATCCGGCTTCCCCTGTCACATATGGAATTCATCCTGCCTAGACTAGTACTCTAGACTTCTTGACGTATCACCGACCTAGCCCTCCCCTAATACAATCTCCTCCTGAGTATCCGCAAATACCCATGGTATCTTCCTCTCCACTACTTCGCACTCATACTCACCGCATTAGTCAATGTCTTTTAGAGTCTTATTGTAGTCTTAATTAATTCCTTGGCTTATGGTCGACTTATCCTTAGTGCATCCCTTCGATAAGCCTTGACCACTAACAACTTCTCTGTTGTTCCCCAACTATAACATTGTACAAGACTTCGAGTTCCAGTATCCGTTTGGCACCACGGCACCGCTAAGGCTCACACGGTTGGCCGACCGCGGCAATAGCATAGCTCACGTGGCTGACTAAAAGTCATAGCCTCATAGGTGTTCCTCAAGAAGTTACTTGATACAAGTATTGTTCCGGAAATTATTATCACGGGTTTAGTGTTACAGTTTATAAACTTCACCAACACGTTGGTCCACAAGCATTGATCCAAGGGCACCTCTTTGGACCAGAAGCAATTCATAACTATTCATACTTTGAAACTTTAACTTTCCGGACTTTAATCCGTGAGCTCATCCTTGAGCTAGCACCACTTCATTCAAGCTTTCACCAAACAGAGTCACAACTTATCTCTTACATCTTTACTCATCATTCTCATCAGCATTAATTTCATCTTAGCACGTAATTCCTTTTTCTCATAATATGTTTCATTTATTTATCACATTCTCATTGCTTTCAGAATATCTTTATGTCTCATTATCATTATCATCATCAACTTGTCTTAAGCAACACATTTCTTTTCTTTATGCTACTTTGATTTTCTGCCACATTATCACACTTTCAAGTCATTCTTAATCTCATAACAATTTCTCAACTTCTTTGGCCTTATTTAATTCCAACCAGAATCAAAACTCAATAGATATATCTCAGAGCATAATAACAACATATATATAACCAGTTGAATCATGCATAACTAATTTAAACTTCATGGCATCATACTAAATTCAGATAAATCATACATATATACATACATGTTTAACCAAGTAATGAGCAATAAACCGATCTCAGCTATTCGTGTGGATAGCCAAACAAAGCAAACAATTGCTATCACACTACCCCGCTTAATGAGATCAGAGTCCAACCTTTGAGATGATTGGAACGTCCTAATATGTTACCTAAATACCACGGTGTTTAAGGGAAGCTTCTCTCTCACCTCAACTAGCGTGCAGATGTCCCAAGTGTACTCCTCGAACGCAGATTCGATACTCCGTTCCCGCTTCCTTTTCGTGCTTGAAACTATAACATTTTTCCCTTACGGTAAAATCATTCTTAATAAATTTATTTCGAAAACATTTTTTAACATCCTTAAAACACTTTTAACTTCAATAGGTCGTTATATAACTCCTAATCACATTGCCAATATCCAGATGATTCCAAGTCTAAAACAAATCTATAAAATTTTAGGTGTGACAAAACATCTTTATTAAGACTTGAAAACAATTCCAAAACAACCTTTATTAAATTCATTCAAACTCTTATAAAATTAACATCTTAGAAATCATTAAATTTCTTTTTAAAAGATCTTTTTCAAATTAATTTGGGACAACATCTATAACTTTTTAGTTTATTTCAAAACACTTAAAGTCCTTTTATTCTTTATTCATCAAAAATCAATATCATGACTGCAATTATTCTCATACAAGGTCAAACAACCATCATATATAAATCACATAAATAACTTTGCATTCAACCACACTACCACACACATACACACATATACACGCATATATATATATATATATATATATATATATATATATATATATATATATATATTGTAACACCCCAAATTTTCATTTCCTTATGTAATGAAATGACAATTATGAAAAGTTATTCAGAATTATTTTCTTAAATTATAAATATTATTTTTATAATTAATTTAGAGTTAATTAAGTGATTATGTGTGTGCTTGTGATAAGTGTTTCTACATTACAAATATTTTAATAATTAATAATAGGTGAAAATAGGGTTTTTGTATATTAGTCCCTGATTTGGGACCTAGAAGTAATATTAGAAAGATTTTGGAGGGAAAGGGAATTAAAATATTTATTTTTTCAGGAAAGACTCGAGTATTCTGGTCAGTGTTGAACTCGTTAGTGCGTTTGATGAGTCAGCACTCAACGAATCTCAAACTTTGACACGAAATCACTTGAAGGCTTGATAATGGGCTTCGTGTCGCCCTGCATGATCAACGATTCATGCAATAAAAACCTAATTGTTGACGAAAATCGACCATTTGGTCGAATTGCTCTGGAAATCAAGAGTTAGGGTTTCTGAATTTGTCTTCTTCAATCCCTTTCGTTTCTTAGTGTGAGGCTGAGTATTATACACCATTGTGAATCTCACGTCTTGAGCTTTACAAAGACATAAAGATTGAGAGCTGAGAGTTCATGTAGAGGAAGAATTGGAGCTCGAAAGATAGGGAGTTTTTGCTGTCAAACATGGGAACTGATGTCTGGAGCTTACTTCAAGCTCTGATTTTAGTAAGTTCATGAACCCTATGAACCTCAATTTCATTCCTACCTTTAGTTCTTGTTGCAGAGAACAATTCTTAACCAAATTCCCCAATTTCTAAACTGTTTTTACATGTCAAAATCTATGGTTTTTGGACCCTGCTCAAATGTGGCAGCATGCAAAGGGTTTTGAGGGTTAGAGTGTTCCAGCCAAATTCTCTGAAATTTCCTATTGATTCACGACTTAGAGGTAAGGGTGAAGCTAATTGTTCACTAGAATAAGTTTAATTCATTGTATTATAGGTGTAGAGTCATCATGAGACTCTATAGGCATAGCTTGAATTAGATTCTTGGCTTGGAGGCCTATTTGAGTGTCAAAATTGTTTAGAGCAAGTTCTAAATGTTGCATGCAAGCTATATCAAGGTTATTTTCATGCTGTAACTGTTTGGAATTGAATTTGATATGTTAAGTTGTTGAAAATGTGATTTTATGCATAATTGGCACTCAAGATCAATTCAGTGTGATATGATGTTATCCTTGGGTTGGAACATGTTTATTTTATGTAATGTTAACTCTGTTAAGCTTGGTTTTGATTAAACTTGAGTAGAAATGAAAATGGTGTGTAAAAACTCATTTGTCAGTACATTCTGTCTGTCAACACTCGAGTCTTTGGCTTGAGACTCGAGTATTTCAGACGCACTAGTGCATCTGGTGGCACCAACACTCGAGTTTCTGACCCATGACTCGAGTATTGACTGATGCTTGTAATATACTCTTCTGATGAACTACTCGAGTCGTGCATGATCCACTCGAGTCTTCTGGGTTGATGAAGACTCGAGTATTTCATGAACTACTCAAGTATTCCAGAAAGACTTGAAACTTTAATTTTGCAGAAAATTAAGATCTACTCGAGTCTTTCCAAGAACCACTCGAGTATTTCAGTGTATGTTAGAACTCTACTCAAGTCTTTTAAAAATCACTCGAGTCTTTTGAAACAGAATGACAAAAAAAGGTCATTTTCAATTATGTCAAGTTTAATCAAATACAATAATCATGTTCCAAAAGAGGCTATGATACATTAGTGCTTGTATTATTGTTTATATTGCATGTTGCACATTATGAAATTAATGGATAACCCTAGACGGGATGTTTGTGTGCATTCATGCATGGAGATGTGGTGATAGCATATCATTTGTCATGTTCGAGGAACATGAGGAGGGTACTCTGGGAGTACCAATTTGGTTACGACTTGCCTGTAGTCACATTTTGGTAATGTGACCAGCATTGGTTGCTGCGAACGTTGGGTATTCGTCTTGGTGACGAGATGTGCACATCGATAATGATATTGGTATTTTGGACCACGTTCTAGGCATAGTCGTGTGGCTTGCTCGATGACACATTTTGGTAATGTGGGCAGCATAGGCGATGCTGTTACGTCTTGGTGATGCAACGTACACTTTGGTAGTGTCGTTTGGATTATATTCCGAGCAGGTTCACTATACGTCCGAGGCACGTATACGGTTTGTTTGGATGGACATGCATGAGAGCATTAGTTGGAGAATCTTAGGACTGGAAAGATTGTGTGCCAGCATCATGACATATCATTTATGACATTGATTATTGAATAATTTGGTTTGTTCATATGTTGTACATATCTCTGGTCCATTGTTATACATATTGTGTACCTGCTTAACATTATGCTTATTCCATTATGTGAACTATGTAACATCCCTAATTTTAATCCTGATATAAATATAGGTTTGATCAAATTAAATAATTGTTTCTTGAAATCAAACTATTAGGTGTGGAGTATTTTCATAAAAATACATTATGTTAATTGTGACATCATATTTAATCATATTTTAAAGTAAATTTATTTGAAAACAATTACCCTAATTGAAAAATATATTATTTTTATATACTTTAAATTGCTTTTGACATCTTTAATATTAAAATTGTTTTAAGGATTTCAAGATCTTTAATTTTATGATCTTATACATGTAATTATTTGATATTCACATTTTTCTTATTATTAATATTTATTTTAGGTGTCCTTTTATTATTAAAAAAAAAAGAGAAAAAAAAAGATATTTGTGTGAGTGTGTATGTTGTGTAGTTGAGAAAAAAAGAGGGGAACCCTAAAAGATAAGTCTCTGCCGCCACCCTCCTTTTTTTTTTCTTTCTTTCCTCCCTCGATGTCTTCTCTCGTCTCTCACCTCTCCCTCTTCCCCGTCACTCGTCGGCGTCAGCCACTACAGGCCGAACCGCCGCGACCTCCACCCCAAGCCTCTCTCTCTCCATCATATTATCTCTCTCCTAGCAGTTCTCTCTCCTCCCTTGTCGGTTTCTCTCTCCGCCACGTCTCTCCCTCTCCTCCAAGTCGCGAATCGCGACCTTCTCATGGCCACCATGAATCAGCGACGCCGCCATCGCATTTTGCCCTTCCCCAGTCGCGATCGCGACTCGCTGCCCATGGTGTCGCGATCCGCCGCTACGCCGCCACAGTCCTCGCTGCCGTCCTCCTCTTCTTTTCCTTCTTAATCGCGAACCGTCTCTACCAAGTGAGCCAGGAACGACGTTCCTTCCTCTGCCTCCACATACGCAATCTCTCTCTCTAGAATTCGTGAATCGTGTTTTCCCATGGTCCCAAGCACCACCACCATTGCGCCGTCATCGTGACCCACCAAACCCCAGTTGCCGCTCCTCTGCTCTCACCGTCGCAGCCTCTAACCATGGCGCCATCTCAGAGCCATTGCCTTCACCGGCGTCTCTCTCTCTCTTCTCGGTTCTCGCGTTTGCTGCTCCCTGGGCAAGAGGTCTGTGTTCGCTGGGGTAAGCTGAAGCTTTGTGAACCGACGTCGGTCTTCCCTCTTTCTTGCTTCAAAATCCGATCTGGAGGTAAATCGTTAACACCTTTTTAATTACTCTACTTGGTATTTTAATATTAAATAATATTAATAATATTGGCAATAGTTATTTAGTATCAAACTATTTTGGAAATTAAACTATAGTTTATATTGATTTTAATTATGTTGTTAATGATGATGAATTTAACTGCTTACTTGATTGTGATAACGTCGAATTAAACATTATGTCGAATGACGAGTTTTAAAGAGTATTTGTGTAAAATGTGTTGGGTTCCTAAGTAAGTGAGTTGTCGTTAGCTTGGTTGAGTTGTCCCTGGGCTAAACGATATGTCAGTTAATTAGGAATCTGATATACTCGACACAATGTTAATTCGAGTTAGGACGTTGAACATTAATTTCAAACTGAAGGGAAGTGTAATTGTTTTAATATTATAATGGCGATTTGGACTTATTTTTGAACCGAAAACACTTCCTTTTAGTTCGGAATATATATGGTCAAGTAACAATATTTGATTTTGTGGTTTGAAACTAAAACTAATTTAACTTTAATGAATTTTGGTGATTATGTTAGTTTCAAAATGTTCGTGTAATTTCAATAAAAGCTATACTATTTTATTAAAAAGATAATGATCTTAATTTGAAATCCTATGTTATTTTGGTTTGTAAATTATAGTTAAATGATTTCTTGGTTTGGAAAACTTACAAAAATACTCTACTTTTATATATGATAAGTATATACCGAGATTTGAATGAGTCGTTTTTGGTGCATTAAATTGATTACTATATGATTTAATGATATAGTTAGACTACGAAGGAGATTTATGACAAACACAAGCGATAACAATGGGCCACGATATGTGCGAGTATCGGTATATGGAAAAGAGTGCGTTGTGAAAAGCTAAGAGTTAAAGCAATTGCAGGTAAGGGGTTCTTTACCTTGCTTTAGAGAGTATTTTCTGATTAGTATATAATACTTGCTAAGAATATGTGCTAGTGTGTGATTTATTATTAAATGGAAATTAATAAGTATATGACGAAGTGTAAATGATTGTGTGGAAATCATGCCAATAATGTGATTAGTTGTTGTTGTGTAATTTTATTATGTATGTCTATATGAGAAAGTGAAATATATGCATACTTGTGGTTGATGTTTTGTTAAAACATAATGAACCCATGAATTTATGAATGATGGAAAAATATATGATGTTTGGAATCAAACTAAGTGCAACATGTATATTATGACATTTTAATATTATTAATCATATACATAATCTATGTGGTGGTATGAGGTACCTTTCTGTAGTAGAGGTGAAGTATCACTAGGCCAAATTGTTTGAGGTACCTTCCGGTGTGGAGGTGAAGTACAATGGTGCGAGGTACCTTCCGATGTGGAGGTGAAGTACCCATAGGCCACTTTGTATGAGGTACCTTCCGGTGTGGAGGTGAAGTACAATGGTATGAGGTACCTTCCGGTGTGGAGGTGAAGTACCCACTGGCCACTTTGTATGAGGTACCTTCCGGTGTGGAGGTGAAGTACAATGGTGCGAGGTACCTTCCGATGTGGAGGTGAAGTACCCATAGGCCACATTGTATGAGGTACCTTCCGGTGTGGAGGTGAAGTACAATGCTAAAAGACTTATCAAAAATGAAAATAAAATTGAAAATGGAAGAATTGAATCATGATGATGATAAGTACAATGTTAAGAGATACATTTTATGAATGAACTAGAAATGGAAATGGACACACGTGTTATTTCCAGTGCCCAATACCGTACGGCTGGCTGGGGCTGGACTATTGAAAATGTAAAAGATGAAAAAGAGAAAAGAAAACTTGAAATCAATAATAAGAGATGAAAAAGTGTTAAGTCTGAAACAAAAATCGAAATGCATGAAGTAAAAGAAATTAATGAAGTATAAGAGCTGTTAGTTATTGATATACGTGTGTGTGTGACTTGTCTGGGTATGATTTGTTGACAATATGTGAATTATATGACTAAGTGTGATTGACTTAGTTGATTATTATGTCTAGTTAGAAACTACTTTCTACTTCATGTGTAAAGCTCACCCTTACAACCATTTTTCAGGTACTGAGCTTGGAGCTTGCATAGTGTTTGGCCGAGCAGGATTACACTCCACTACGTGGAGTGTAAAATAGTTAAGAGGGAAATAATAGTCTTTTCATTATAATTATTAATTTATTTTGAGTTTTGAAATAATTCAATCGTGGTAGCCCTGGGTATTGTTACATTTTGTTACCAGGGCATGTAAACCAAATTAGTATATTTATAAATGTTTTCTGGACTGTACTGGTTTGACAGGTAAAAACTCTAAATTTTTGGGAAGTCCGAAAAACAGAGGAGACTCTGTCCGTTTTTTTTTTAAAAATAACCTTAAGTATTTTAATTTAAAAATAAATTTTTCAAGTCCATATTTTTATAAATCTTGAATTAACTAATTATTTGTGAGGGTGTTACAAACTATATTGCTTACCCCTTATGCCCACTGTAGGTGATGGCACGCTATCTAGCTTGCATCGAGTTGCGCCCACTCCCTAGTGGAGTGTGGTACTACGAGGACCAACGAGCCACCTTTGAGGGGGAGGTAGAGGTTACCCTCTATCACCCCAACCCCTTGGCTCGTGCCCTTCGTCGTAGGTTCCGGATACCCATTATCTATACCCTGCATGTAACCCCGTTTTATACTTATCATGGACCACCCCCGGCTCAACCAGCTCGTCGATTTCACTCTTTTCGTTTTAGAGCAGCTACTAGATCTCATCCCTCTGCTTCCCGTGTTATTCGAGAGGAGACTCCTTTAGCTAGTCCGATGAGTCCAGATCATGGGACTCCTTCTGCTGACCTAGTGCCCAGTGGTAGGGCACCGACTCAGTCGGACGAGGTAGAGGAGGACCCTGAGGAGGCAGAGAGTGAGGGGGAGCCAGTCGAGCACTCCACTGGGAGCCAGTGGGGAGTTGGGGATCCACCGGGTGATGCATAGTATGGATGGTTGGTATGTGGGATTGCATGGAGCTTCTGGCTGGAGACTTTGAGGAGGAGGATCATGCTGTGGAGGAGGATCATCGGACCACCACTCTGGGATTTTCATCTTTTGCTCTGTAGTTATATTGTATATATTTTGAAAGATCTCAGAGAGGTTGTCTTTTCTTTTGATTATGGACTTGTACCACCCAAACTTTGCTATCTCGACTATCATGTACCTTGGCTACTTTTATCTTATAGATGTTATATATATATATATATATATATATATATATATTTTCATATGCCTACTAGTTTGATGTTTTATAGCTCAAGGTTCATGCTTTACTTCCGTATACTCTGATGATAACTCTATTCGAGAATATTTTATTCTTAAGTACCACGATATTAACAAATCTTTTCATATTTGGAGTTTGGAAAAGAACTCTTTGGAATAACTTGTATTAAGATTTTTTATTTATCCTCTTTAATATTTATAAATCAAGTCCATATTAAATACCTTATATCTTTATTAAAAGTAAATAAAGATTTTCATATTGGAGTAAAGAGTGAGTGTCACACCTTTTGTGGTATCAGAGCAAAATGGTCCTGATTCTTGATCCTCACAAGCATGATCTGCCGGAACAGTTCTCCATATGAGTAAAGCTCCTTTGCTATTTGGTTTATTTCATATAGCTTAAGTCTTGTTAATGTTTTGTTTAGAATAGAATTAGATACCAATCCATAGATTAGACAGACCTTTAATGACCTAAGTTCATAGTGCAGGTCTACTGTGGCAGCTCGCTATAGAAACCATACGACCGAAATGTTGGATAGGATTATTGTTGTGTTGGAAAACATGCAGCAGAATCAGCATCAGTATCAGCAACCACAACCAGCTAATGTAGCAGCTGTTGAGGCTAAGACTTGGTTGGACTTCAGAAGCTGTACTCCTTCGAAGTTTTCTGGTGGGTTCAAACTAGAAGAAGCTAATAAATGGATCTTGCATATGGACAAGATCTTTAGAACTTTGGAATATTCTGATGCCCAGAAGATAGCATATGCTGTGTTCATGATGGAAGGAGAGGCAGAACATTGGTGGAATCATACTACCCAGTTATTGGCTCATGAGGGGAGAGAGATAACTTGGGCAGTATTTATGGAAAAGTTTTTAAGCAAGTACTTTCCGGAAGATATAAGGAGAAAGAAGGAAGTTGAGTTTTTACAACTCAAGCAAGATAGCATGAGTGTGGGAGAATATGCTGCAAGATTCGAAGAATTGATGAAGTATTCTCCTTATTATCAGATGAACCCTGATGAGAGGAGTAAATGTGTTAAGTTTGAAGGAGGTCTGAGACCGGAGTTGAAATCGGTGTTCAATTATCAAAGAATTCAAAGTTTTCCTATGTTAGTGGATATGTGCAGAATGTATGAGGATGATAGGAAGGCGGAGGCTTTGCAGATTGTGGAAGGAAAGAAGGAGCAACAGGGGTATGGACCACAGAGGAGAAAGGGACATGATCTCCGTCACAAGGGTCCTTATTTCAACAAGAATCGAGGAAAAGGGAAGATGGTTCATGGTGACAGGAACCGTTCTTACAATAATGCTCCTTATTGTGAGAAATGCAAACGTCATCATCATGGGAAGTTTTGTTGGACTAACAATGGGTGCTACAATTGTGGGAAACTTGGTCATTTTTCTCGTGATTGCAAGGAACCACAGAGGAACAACCCAAGAGAATCTGCTGAGAAGCCGGTAGTACAAGGAAGAGTTTTCACCCTTAGCGGTGTTGAAACTAGTCAGACTCCAGGACTCGTGCAAGGTAATTATCTTCTTAATGATCAACCTTGTAAGATTTTATTCGATTCAGGAGCCACTCATTCATTTATTTCTTTTGAATGTGTGAATTATTTAAAGTTACCTGTGTCTGAGTCACCCTATTGTCTTAGGGTAGAAACTCCTACAAATTCCCCTGTGATCACCTGAAGGATATGCCTTAATTGTAGAATTAAGGTATTGGATCGAGTCTCTTGTATAGATTTGATTTGCCTACCCTTATCCCAACTAGACTTTATTCTAGGTATGGATAACAATCATGTGGTTATTGATTGTGATAAGAAGGCAATTCGGTATAAGGATTTGACTCCGGAGAAGTATCTCTGTTTGTTCTCTACTGTTGGGTCGGAGGAAGAAGAAAAACCTGTTGAGGAGATTCCGGTTGTTCGGAATTTTCCGGAAGTATTCCCAGAGGAAATGCCGGGATTGCCTCCCAAGAGGGAAATAGAGTTTGGAATTGAATTGATTCCCGGAACTGGTCCCATTTCTATTGCCCCATATAGAATGGCACCACCTGAAATGGTTGAATTGAAGAAACAGATAAAGGAGTGACTACAGAAGCAACTAATTAGATCGAGCGTCTCATCCTGGGGAGCTCCAGTTTTATTTGTTAAGAAGAAAGACGGAAGCCTGAGAATGTGTGTAGATTACAGGCAGTTGAATAAGGTGACAGTGAAGAATAAGTATCCTTTGCCAAGGATTGATGATCTTATGGATTTAACTTATACTTGAAAACTATTTCTTAAAATAAGACTTTTCAAACATAAATCAAGTCTTGTAAAACACTTTGATCAATAATTTTAAAAAGTATACAGCACCTTTAATTATTTAAAAGCCACATTTTTCTTAGAGATTTTTCAAACCACATCGGTCCATTAATTAAAGGCTGTAAAATTACATCCATTAGTAAAATAGCTAACTTGAAAAACCACTTTTTAATAAAAATACCAAACTTGGACAACACCCATTTATCATTTCAAAGTCTCATTTTTGTCATCACTCAAACCATATTTTCTTTTAATACTTGAACTAATCATTAGATAAATTAATTTTAAATATCCTTATTATTTAGAAAATTATACTTTTCATTTAATTAATTTAATCTTGTCCTTTTTATTATATAAAAACCGAATTTCTTACTATCATAAGGTAACTTAAGGTTTCAATTATTTTCTTCTACAACACAAAATGAAAGATAAAGATCCCATTTATTTTTAAGCCTTTAAAATCAACCATCATTTATCATCATTATCATGTAAGTTCAAACAAATTCACTTTTATTTTTAACTTTCCCAAAACTCACATGTATTATCTTCTTCATATTTATGGTCAACAAATACTCAAGTACATTATGTCATCAAACATATACATGCACTCATAACCAAATAAAAATCTGTAACACAATAATCATCAAATCACAACCATAACATGCATTGGCCCTTGTCACATCATTCTTGAACATTCATTTTTAATTTTCTTAAAAATAACATCTTTTTAATTTGACTCCATGTCTATCTTCCTCATGTAGAACTCGATCCACACATATATCATCACACAAAATCTACATCATTTTTACCATCTAATATTCTAACCTATAATTAAAGCGAAAAGATCAAAACATAATTATTTTCTTTTCATTATAAAATTCGGTCCTCACATATTATTTAAAGAGAAATTATTTTTCCTTTTAATATTCACTTAAAATATATTAGTCTCATAAAAATCTCATTTTCAAACATACATCCATTACCTCAAACAAGTAAGCACTATTTTCATAAAGATCCATGCTTCTCATCATACATGCAATAAAGTTCATGAATCTAATTTTAGATCCTCTAATTATTAACATACATGGCGATCCTATCCATAAAGCAACACTAAAATAAAATCATGATCAACTCATAACCTCATGCATGAGAACATCATCATCAAGCATTCATTTTTACCAAACAATTATCCTAACATGTTTGATTGTTTGTTCTATCCTTGGCCGAATTATTTATTAAGAAAAAGGTCATCTTTTATCAATCCTTTAACATGAAAGACCAAATCTTTAGCTTTTTCAAGTAATTATAAGTTAAAAAAATCAAACTTTTTAAACTACGGTTTTCAACACTTTCTTTAAGAAAACCTCAAGTTCACTTTTCAAGATCAATATAATCATGCATATACTTTAATTCTTCTAAAGCAAGCTTTAAAGTTAACATGCATTTACTCAAATCAATCATCAAAGTCTTATTTCCTAGTCTCCTAATCTTGACCGAATTATTGTACACATATATATGTATAATTTTTCAAACACAAAAGCCATAAGATTCTCATAAAAATCACATGCATGCATCATAAAGCTTAAGATCATCATAAACCACTAACATGCATCTTAGAATAAACTTGATCTTGCACTTTTCCATACATGACCGATCCAAAGCAAGAACCAAGTAAAGAAATCTAGATCATTTCCTTAAAATTGAGGTTAACATCTGATCAAGCATAAATCTTCATGCATGTAACTAAAAACTCAAGATCATAATGAATCATTCACATGCATGTAGTCTACAACTCAAAATCACCCTAAATAACTAACATCCATCATAAAATAAACATTTATAAAGTATCATAAGATTAGTTCATGCTTAGATCAAAGAGATATGTTAAGAGAGATTATAATATCATGCATGCATCCTAAATTTCTATATCATGCCCAAACATGCACATGCAAACCAATCCCTAAAGCTAAACTTAGAGCATAATAATGTCCTTATAGTTCTTTTACAAAGCTTCATCAAATAACCACTAAACAACTACCTTAGAAAAACACAACTACAAGCTTTTAATGATCAACAATATCTTTTTCCTCTTTCTCCTAGTGATTCGGACTCCTTCTTCTAGTGGTGGAAGTGACTTTTCTCTTCTAAGCTTGAAGGTGGAGATGGAATTAGGAAGATGAGTTGAAGGTTTCCAGGTTGGTTGATGGAGGATTTCACTTTCTCCCTCTCTTCTCTCTCTCACTCCTCACTCTCTCTCTTTCTCTCTAGTTCAAGAGCTTGATGGTGCTCTAGAACTCAAGTGTTTGGGAAATTAGAAGTGAATGTAAGAATGAGCCAAATGAACTAGCCTTCACCTATTTATAATCAAAGCCAATTCCATAGGGTGTTCTCTCTAAATTTCGGGTTCAAAAACCTCATGCAAGGTTAATTTTGTCTTTCCAATTTGTTGCATGAAAATAGTCATTTCTAGTAGACAAAGTGGAGTGATTTAGGGCACTAAGTCCCATCAATTCATCATTCCTTCTACTACAAGGTTTTCTAACTTATTTTTCATTTATTAATTTTTGATTTCCTTAGCCTGGAAGAAAATAAATTCCTACTCTCCCTCCATGCATGCTCGACACCTAGCACACAAATATACACATTGCATTTTCATTTTTTCATTATATGCATTATAAAATCATTTTAATCACCATAATAATTCAAATACTTCCATACATCATTCATTATGCAAGCATCCACGTATATTCATCAAATCAAACACACATTTCATTTTTAATTTATTACATAAAATAATTTTTCCTTTTTATAAGAAGACAAACATTAAGATTAATGAATAAAAACTCCAAAATACACTTTTGAAATAAAATAATAAACTGTACTAATTGACTATAGATACAGTCCCCATTTTATTTTCTAAAATCATATTTTCATATATATATATATATATATATATGAGATTTCCAAAATGAATAATTCATTAGAGGTCTCTAATATTTTTTTATATTTAATACTTTCAAAATTTGTATTTTACAGATCTGGAAAATAAATTTTCGTAAATCAACCCAGAAAATTGTAAAAATTTTTAAATTCTACATTTCAATAAGATTTTTTTCATATAAAGATCTTAATTTTCGGAGTTACGGTTAAAAAGTTATGAATTTCCGAAGTTTTAAGTCTATTAAAGTCCATAAAGAAATTCATATCTCAAAGGAATAAAAAATAATAAAATCATGACTTATCTTTTATTAATCAAATCAGTCCAAACTCAATAAAAATCATTTTCTTTTGAATCTATGAAAATATTTATTTATGAAACTCTATAAAAGTTAATACCTTGTTACTTAACCAAATAAAATATTCATCTAAAAATCCTTTATAAACTCTCAAAATTCATTTTATTAAAATTTATTTATTTATTTAAGTAAGGAAAAAATGCGGGATGTCACACTCCCTCTATTTTGGTGCTTCTCTCCCTCCATGGCTTCCTTCCTTCTCTTCCATTGCAAGAGCTCATCATCATCACCTCTAACTCTTGTTTCTCTCTTTGCGTGTTAAGGTTTTATTGGCCCTTTCTCTCTCTTGGGGTTTCTCTCTTTCTCTCTTTCAAGGAGAAGGTAGTGAGCTCCTCCACCCCATATCATTATTGTTTATTATTGTCCTCCGGCTTGTCTCCGAACCACTCCTACATCACCACACTCGGCTCTTCCGGTTCTAATTGTTAAAGCATTCAAAAGCAAGGGTTTCAGATTTCTCTCTCTATACTTGGTTGAGGTAAGAGGGTTGTGTTACCTCTATTTAGGACATGATCTCTATGTTGTTTATGGTGATGGCTAGGAATAGAAAAGATTAGTTAGGATGATAAACAATATGGTAGTTAATGTTGCCAATAAGTTAAGGATGCAAATAAATAAAAATGAAAATAAATTGAATGTTGTGAATATATGTGTTGGATGATGATATTTGTTGTGTGTAATGATGTGTACGAGGGGTTGGGATTTGAAATGGACTTAGGATAGGTGTAAAGCTAATGAGCATCATAAGCTAATAAGAAGAGTAACCGAGAATAAATGATATGTTAATAATATAGATAATAGAAGAGGATTAATGGCTGGTAGGATGGAGATTATTGTGTATGTTTGTGTGCACTGAATGTTTGAATTTGTTTGTAAACCATAAGGGATAATATGAGATTAGCTATGAGGACAATTAATAGAGTAGTTGATATTGTCAATAGGTTAAGAATGGAAATAAGGAAAAAGGAAACTAATTGCATGTTGTGAATATATGTGTTGTATGTCGATGTTTGTAATGTGTGGAAATATAATAGAAATGTTAATAATAGGTTAAGTAGGAAAATGAGGATAGTGAGACCACTTGTGTGTTTATGATTATTGTGGGCATGATTGGTGTGTTATGTATGTGAAGTGTATGTGGGGTCGGGTTTGAAAATGAATTTAGGATATAGTAGACTAATAAGTATCACAAAGTAAGAGATGAAAAGGGTATCTTTGTGTATTTAATGCATGAATGAATCGTTTGTTTAGCCTCAATGAGATGAAAGAAAAATGATAGTAAGTCACTAAGGAAAGGAATGAGAGAAGTGAATAATTAATAAAAACCTAAGAAGAGCTAAGAAAATTAAAAGAACGAAAGAGAACTAAGGAACTAAAAACGAAGAGAAAAGATATGTTAATGATGAGAAAGAAATAACAGACCGACACAGGATGGTTGTGAGGCCCTGTGGCCAAATAATAAAAAGGTAAATGGCGCAGGATGGTTGTGAGACCATGTGGCCAAATAATAAAAAGTAAACGGCGCAGGATGGTTGTGAGACCCTGTGGCCAAGTAATAAAAGGTAAATGACGCAGGATGGTTGTGAGACCCTATGGCCAGATAATAAAAGGTAAACAACACAGGATGGTTGTGAGACCCTATGACCAAATGATAAAAAGGGAAAGAAAGAGAATAAAGAAAAGAAAGTGAAAAGAGAAAAGAATGAGAATGAATGTCTGAATGACTATGATGTTGTATGTTAATAATAATTTAGGCTTAGTAATTACTATGACCTCTTAGAGGTTATTTCCTAAGTTCTGTGTAATGCTGCCCTTCTTGCTATTTTTTCCACAGGTGCGGAAGCGGAGCTTACACTGTTGCAGGCCAAGCAGGATACTCTCCCCTATGTGGAGTGTGTTTACGATACCGCGAGCGGACTGTAGTTAATAATAAATAGGACTTGTTATTTTGGGATTTAAAATATGCATTAGTGTATGCCCTGAAATTTGTATTATTTGGGCATTAGGAATTATCTTGTGGTATTATATTTACGTTTTCTGCTTTAGAATTTCCTCTGGTCTAAGCAGGTACAAACAGAAAATTTTGGGAAAGTCCGAAAAACAGAGGAAACTCTGTCGGATTTTCGTCGAAATTTTCAAGTACCATTTTTAATAAACTTAAATTAACTATTTAAAAGTGAGAGTGTTACATTTATGGTATCAGAGCAATTTCCCTCAGCCTTTGGAGTGTGGACTCACATATCTAGTGGTTACTCACCAAGCGAGTAGCCGATGCGTGTAGTTAAGAGTCTAATGTTTATAATTAGGACAGTTATACAATTAGCTAGTTGCTTAATCCTTAACTGTCTGTTCCCTCCATGACTAAACAGTATGGCTGGGTGACGTCTGGAGAATGACAAGATGGCTGCTATACTTGAGAACTTGATTCAGATGAACTAGAATCAGGCTGCGAATATGGCTCAAATGCAGCAGAACCATGCGCAGATGCAGCAAAATCAAGCCCAGATGCAACAGGACTATGAGGCGGCTATGGCTCAGCTGCAGCAGAATCAAACTGAGAATATAGCAGCAGCAGTAGCAGCGACGGTAACAACGCTGAATCCACCACCGGCTCCTGTTGAGATTGATTGGATGGCGAGATTCAGGAAGAATGATCCACCAAGGTTCAAAGGGGGGTATAACCCAGACGGAGCTCAGAAGTGGCTCCAGGAGATGGAAAATATTCTTCGCTCACTGCAAGCACCCGCTGATCATTATGTCCGATTGGTTGAGTATGTTTTGTCTAGTGAGGCAGAGCATTGGTGGGAGCACTAGAGGAGGAGTTTGGAGGCGGCAAATGAAGCTATTACTTGGGATCTCTTCAAGATCCGTTTCCTTGGGAAGTACTTTCCTGAGGATATCAGAAGGGAGAAAGAAATGACTTTCCTCAAGTTAGAGCAAGGGAACATGAGCGTCGGCAAATATGCGGCACGATTTGAAGATCTGATCCGATACTCAGGTAGTTACAAGGATGCAGACGAGCGCACCAAGTGCATAAAATTTGAATCTGGACTTCATGCCAAGATTAGGACTGCTTTCACATATCAGGGCATCGCTAATCTTTCCCAATTGGTGAACATGACAAGTGCTTATGAGAATGCCCTCAAACAGGAATTAGATGAAGAGCGGAAGGAGGCAGAAAGAAGGAACTGGAATGTGTAGAGGATTGGAGGTCCTATCAGGGAAAAGGGGCCGATTCGAGAAGCAAGTACATATATTAGCTTCAACACTCAAACAACAGTTCCAAAGGAAACCTCTCAGACCTCTCCAAGTACTAGGCCTCCGTGTCCACATTGTGGAAGACTACATACTCGTAAATGTTGGATGTTTAAGCGGCATAGGAAGGAAGGCCTTTGTTTTTCAGTGCGGACAACCCGGACACCGTGCCGCAGAGTGTCCTAAGAACACCCTGGAAAAAGAGAACAAACATGACTAGAGCACGAAGGGCTGAAAGGAGCAACTGAGCTTGTCCAAGGTACTCTTGCATTGATAATGTACCAAATGTTTTTATTAGAGTATTTCGGCAAGGAACAAGCATGTTTTATCTAGTTTAGTAGGAACCAATAAGAGTAGACATTAATTGAAAACTAACCAAGAACCACGATGATGTTGTTGTTTAATAGAATGTGGGGTTAGAACTGATCACTCTAATTCTTGCATCTGTTAAAGGATGATATTATCAACAAAACCCGACAATGGTATACTGTTGATAGACGTGAGGTTGGGATTGATCACCTCGATCTTTGCATCTACTAACAAATGATATCATTATAACCTTTTAAATGAAATCAAGACAACCAAAATAGGAACCTACCAAGAAATAGATTCTTTAGGAGAAAATAAGCTAACCGGAAAGTCTTCTTTCTGAACCTTCGCACCGAACCGAGAAGTATATTTAGAATAAAACCATAGGACGAGAACCTTAAGCTATCTTATCTATCTATGGGTAACGTAACCGAATCCGAGTTCTCGAAAGGATGGAGTAAACTCTATAAGAACCACCCCTAACCATCAAGAAGATCAAACTGAATTCTAGATAACCCAAAACTCACCAGGAATCTTACCCAGGTTCCTGATTATCTTACCCAGATTCTTGAAAAGACCATTCGCTAGGAAAGCCAATCTGACACCTTCATGAAGTCTCCACATCGAGGCTAACCAAGTGGAACAAACGGCCAATACTTATCAATAAGTACAAGAACTTGAATGAATGAAGACGTTAGAATTCTTAAACCTTAGGAAATTGGGTCTAACCCAACGACTACCACCGGGTAGTTAACTCAACGTAGCGCTCGTTTGTGAGAGTGATAGTAGGGTCGGATTCCATTATCCTTCTTAGTCCACACCAAATTTGTTCAAACTTCTTCCAAGGTCCAGCTCAATATAAGCTAAAATGAGATTGCTGGCATACACCCCAGGTGTGACTTAAGTTTCGTAGATACCGAAAGGTGTTTGATAAAGCGTCTAAGTTTCAAGAGGACTTGCCTACCTCAACTAATGGCCACTAAGTGTCACTCAAGGCTTTCTTAGTGCTTCGGTTGAACCTAGAATGATGTCACCATTCATGCAAGTGAACCTCTTACTTCTTATTCCTTTTTGGTTTATTCAGTCTTAAATCAGCAATCTTAATCATAATTGAAGGTTTTCTCATTCCAACTGACCAAGGATTGTGAACTCGCCATCTTCTCCTTGTTCCTCATCCTTGAATATCAATCGTTCCTGAAGTTCCAATCATGTCTATTCAATTCGGATCCTCATTGTCGAGGAGAACTCTAGCCATAATTTGTTGCGTTCTATGAAAAGTCTATGACTCGCATGATGTTAGACTATTTTCTTTAAAGCGGAAGCGCAAATTCCTCGTGAATTCCAAAGATTACGTTTCCTGTTGTTGTTAGATTCTTACACTCTTCATTGAAATTCGTATGAAAGATAATCAGAAGCTGACATGTTCGATTCCCTGCTTCCTGGCATCAGCATAATCAGGTAAGTCGATGCCAAGTGGGGGAGAACTTAGTGATCCAACTAAGGACTTAAAGGTGTAGCAAGCGGAAACGATAAGGAAAGTCGGATGAGAGCAAGAAGTCAAATGGATTTGGAAGTATTCCAAGTGCAAGAATGAAACTGAAGGGAAGCGTTAATGGGATGGTTCTCCATTTACGAAATTGAACGGAATTTCGGGGACGAAATTCTAATAAGTGGGAGAGAATTGTAACATCCCGAATTTTAATTCCAAGAGTAATTGGAATAATGATAAGATTTGGAAGTAAGGATTATTCTAAAAAGGATTTAAAATGATGGATTAGGAGTTCTTTGAGTGCCATAAAGGAGTCAAGGAGAATTGGCATCGGAAAAGAAATTTAATGAAGACCAAACGAGTGTTAAAATCGATGTTTTCGGTGTTATAAACACCCTATATTAGGAAATTCAAAATAAAAGATTTACAACTCTAAACACAAATTCCACCGTTGGATGTGAAGATTAGTATGTAGGGAAATTTGCTTTCAAATTTGAGCAAGATCCGACGGGTAACGAAGGAGATATGGCACTTTGAAGTGCAGGGGATTGAAGAACTAAGCTGCTTAATCGATTAACAAAGGGGTTAATCGATTAAGACCCGATAGCTGTTTTGGCCAAGCGAAAGACCTACGTCCAGTCCCCAAGCGACCCGCTTGAGCCTTTTTAACCTTGAAATTGAGCCGCACCCAATTACAACCAAGAGCGCCCCGCACACTACTTGGAACCTCCGTTCGCTAGGGACCTCAAATATCACACACGGGTTCCTCACCCTAAGAACGTGCCACACGTTCCACTAGGAGATTCACTCCCTACCACTACGGTTGAAATATGATGAATATGAGAGTGATACAATTTGTTGTGTTCTTAATAACACAGATACAACAAGATAGAACTATACCAATGAAGATTTAATTCACAAGTGATAAGGCCAAAAAGGTTTTTCTCTTCAAGAAATAATATGAACGATGAAGAACGTGTTCAAGGAGAAGAAGAAGAAGAACATGATTTTTGATCAGAGAATAGAAATTAGGATTAGTAACACTATTTTGGAAATTCAAATAAATAAAATTAATTTTTGAAATCAACAACAAATCAAAAAGATTTCAGAATTAAAATAAAATAGAATAAAATAAATTTTAAAATAAAAAACAAATAAATTAGATTTAAAAAATGAATCCAAGATTTGATTCTCAAAACAAATAAGGAAATAATTCAAAAAGATATTTAAATTCGAAATTTGAAAATAAATCAGAATCAATTATATATGTAAAAACAAATATGGAAACATTTAAGATTGATTCTGACACGGATTTCAATAAAACTTAAAGGTAATCGATTACTTGAGAAAGGTAATCGATTATCTCCATTCTGTGAAAATAGTGAAATTAATTTTTGAGAAAGTAATCGATTATTTAAAACAAGGTAATCTATTAACAACTTCCTGTGAGAAAGGTAATCGATTATTAAATAAGGTAATCGATTATTTCTAGTTAAAATTCCCAGGTCACAACTCAGAAGCTTGGTAATCGATTATCCAGGAAAGGTAATCGATTACTTTTGCTTATTTTCATAAAATGATTTTCTAAAGCAAAGTTTGTAGCTATAGGTTTTCAAAAACAATTTTAGCTGAAAATTAAACTTAAAACTATTTCAAAAACATTCCTCTTTTCTCCTTAAATTGAAACTTATTATTTTGGCCTTATGAACTTGGAAAACTAAACCTTCATTACCTTACAATGATTCCTATGGGCAAAGCTTAATCTACTTAATATACTTGCTTGATCTTGAGCCTTGAGCTTGATAGAGCTTGTTTGTTATCATCAAAACATTCTTCTAGAAGTCTTCTAGCATAACTCTTTACGTCCTTGGGAAAGCTTGACTTCCAACACATAATCTGGTAAGGATAGAGGCAAGGAAAAAACCAAAGTTTGTGATAGAGGCAATTCTTGCAATGATGCTCCATATTGCGAGAAGTGCAAACGTCACCATTTTGGTCATTTATGTTGGACCACAAGTGGTTGTTTTAATTGTGGGAAGCTAGGGCATTCCTTTCGTGATTGCAAAGAACCGGCCAAGACCAATCCGAAAGGATCAGCTGATAAACCTGTTATTCCTGGCAGAGTTTTCACTCTTAGTGGTGTGAAAGCAAACCAATCCTCTGATCTCGTGCAAGGTAATTACTTGCTCAATGTTCAGTCTTGTAGTGTTTTGTTTGATTCAGGAGCTACACATTCCTTTGTTTCTAATGAATGTGTAAATCGTTTGAAAATACCTGTGTCTGATTCACCTTATATTCTTAAGGTAGATACCCCTACAAATCTTCCTGTGATTGCTTCTAAGGTATGTCTTGGTTGTCATGTGGAAGTGTTAGACAGAGTCTCTAGAGTAGATCTAATCTGTTTACCTTTGTCACAATTGGATGTGATTTTGGGAATGGACTGGATGGGTAAAAACCAAGTGATCATTGATTGTGATAAAAAGTTAGTTGCCTATAAGAACTCAGAACCCGCAGGGTTTATGTGTTTGTTTACCTCAGAGGTAGTAGAAGAAGGAGATCAACCAATCGAGGAAATTCCTGTTGTTAGGGATTTTCCTAAGGTGTTTGCTGACGAAATACCAGGTTTGCCACCAAAGAGGGAGATTGAGTTTGGAATCGATCTAATTTCGGGTGCTACTCAAATTTCTATTGCTCCTTATAGAATGACACCACTGAAAATGGCTGAGTTGAAGAAGCAGGTGGAAGAGCTATTGCAGAAGCAACTAATCAGACCGAGTGTGTCTCCGTGGGGAGCTCCGGTTTTGTTTGTAAAAAAGAAAGATGGAAGCTTAAGAATGTGTGTTGATTATCGGCAGTTGAATAAGGTCACTATTAAGAATATGTATCCTTTACCAAGGATAGATGACCTTATAGACCAAGTTCTTGGAGCTTCGATATTTTTCAAGATTGATCTGAGATTGAGGTACCATCAGATCAGAATTCGGGAAGAGGATATCCCTAAGACCGCATTTTGATCTCGATACGGACATTATGAGTACGTCACAATGTCGTTCGGATTGATTAATGCACCTGCAATTTTCATGGACTACATGAATCGAATCTTTAGACCGTATCTAGATTCATTCGTAGTTATGTTCATTGACGATATCCTAATCTATTCAAAGAGTTCTGAAGAGAAAGCAGAGCATCTAAGAATTGTGTTGAAGGTACTAAAGGAGAAGTAGTTGTATGCCAAACTTTCTAAGTGTGAGTTTTGGCTAAAGGAAGTTAAGTTCATAGGTCATGTGATCTCTGAAGAAGGGATAGCCATGGATTCGACAAAAGTGGATTCATTCTTGCAATGGAAATAGCCAAAGTCAGTCACTCAAACTCGGAGTTTCTTAGGACTAGCTGGATATTATAGAAGATTTATGGAAGGATTTTCTAAGATTGCTTTACCATTGACCAAATTGACTCGAAAAAGTCAACCTTTCTTGTGGGATGAGAAGTGTGAAAATAGCTTCCGACAGTTGAAGGAAAGCTTAACATCGTCTCCTGTGTTAATCTTAACTGATCCCTACAAGAACTTTGAGGTGTATTGTGATGCATCCAAGCAAGGGCTCAGAAGTGTGTTGATGCAAGAAGGGAAGGTGGTAGCTTATGCTTCTCGACAGTTGAAGACGCACGAAGTGAATTACCCAACTCATGATTTAGAGCTCGCAACGATTGTGTTAGCACTAAAGATCTGGAGACATCATCTCTATGGCACTATGTTTCGGGTGTTTAGTGACCATAAGAGTTTGAAGTACCTTTTCAATCAAAAGGAGTTGAATATGAGGCAACGCCGATGGATGGAGTTCCCGAAGGATTAAGAATTTGAACTTCATTACCATCTTGGGGAGGCAAACGTGGTGGTGGATGCATTGAGTCGAAAAGCGATGCATGCTAGTTGGATGATGGTTAAAGAAGCTGCTTTGATTGAGGAATTCAGAGACTTGAGTTTGACAATGCAAGTGGAGCCGTCAAGCATTAAGTTGGGAATGTTGCAAATCACCAATGAGTTCTTGGGGAGAATTCGAAATTGCAACAAGAAGATGATGAGTTGAAGGAGAAAAGAAGGTTAATGATGGAAGGAAAAGAACCAGAATTCCAAGAAGGAGGAGATGGAATTCTTCGTTTCAGAACTAGGATTTGCATATCGAATGATTATGAGGTTAGAAGGATGATTCTTGATGAAGCACACAAGAGTAAGATGAGTATGCACCCTTGAGCGACAAAGATGTATCAAGATCTGAATAAGTTGTTTTGGTGGACTGGTCTTCAAAAGAATGTGGCGAAGTATGTGGCTTATCGTTTGGTTTGTCAGAAAGCTAAGTGTTGATACCCAAAAATGAGTGGTCCATTAACAAGGCCCAATTGCATGACAAGGCCCAAATTCATCATAGAAGCCAAGACTGCCAAACAAATAATGAGCTAGAGGAAGCATGTGACAGGCACCTGCAGTGCAAGGGCGTCCCCCTCTGTACGCCTTCCCGAAGGAATATGAAGCATCTCATTAACATAGTCAGGAGGGAAAGAGAGAATGACCAGCAACGTTGCAGAAGTCGCAGAACCCAAGAAAAATAGCTGTGGCAAGAAGAAGGCGTCAGAAGCACCAAAGTTACGGGTAAAGGCGTACCCAGCCCAAGGCGCACACACATCCAGACGGGGGTAGCCAGCTGTCCGAAGGAATCTTTGTAAGTTCCATGATGAATGTTTTGATAATGACAAAGTGTTTTGAACAAGCTATCATGTGATGATCAAGTTCAAGTTCAACAAGCAACAACAAACATCAAGTGAAGAAGAGAGAACAAGCTCATGAAGACTTAAGTTTGAGTGTAATTGTTTTTGTTTTATCTTTTGCCTCTCAAGCTTCATAGGTTTTCATTTGGGTAGTTTGTTTAGAGGGTAGTGAATCTCATTCATAAGTCATGATTTAATCATAATTTGAGTTTTCACTTAACCTAGAATCAATAGGTGGCTTAAAGGTTTTAAAGGAAAGGTTGGGTTTTGAGAAAACAAGTTTTAAACAAGTGCAGTATAGTTTTACTCGAGTATGAGTTTGTTTAATCGAGTACTACTCGAGTATGCTGCAATTTACTCGAGTAAACACTGCTGAACTGATTTTTAAAATACGATTTTCACTTCTCAAAATCAGTTTTCAAGTGCCATAACTTTTGGGTATTCTGTAAAAACCTTTTCCTAACCTTTGTGATCATAACCCATCATTTTGATATTCATTTTACAAAGAATCAAGCCACTCTATTCTCTCTCAATTTTAAAAGATCAAAGCTTTTCTATTTTCATATTCTTTGAGCAAGAACCTTTGAATCTCTTGTGTGTTTTGTCATAGCTATTGATTGAGATTCATTAGGATTGTTATGTGTATTCATTGAGTTGTAATCTTTGCAATAAGGCAAGCCACTACAACAAACAAGAAGCCTTGGTGTGTCGATTATCATCAAGCAACGTTCATTGAAGAAGAAGAAGTCTTGGTTGTGAATCAAGCAAGGAGAAGCCTTGATGTGTGGATTATAATCAAGCAATTGAAGACTTGTTGTGTCGATTATCAACAAGGGGTAGAGGTTAGATTAGAGAGAATATCAATAGGATTACAAGGCAAGGGTGTCGGTTATCTCTTGTAGGCTAGCAAGAAGGAAGTCTTGTGAGGCAATCACTTGTAATTTGAGAACTCTAATTCCTCATAGTGAAGAATCTCTCTTGGTTGAAGAGGGGACTGGATGTAGCTTTCAAGCGGATGAAAGTGAACCAGGATAAATCACTGTGTCGTATCTCTAAACCCTTACTCTTTCTATTCAAGTCATTTGATTGCGTTCTTGGTTGAAAACCTAGAAAGATTGATTTTCATAATTGACTGAATTGAATCTTTATTGTTCAAATTAACTTGGGGAAAATCATTTTCATAACTAGGTTAATCAATAAGAATATAGGTGTTAATCATCTCTGCTGAATCTCTGATCTTTCGTGTGAATTGATTGATTTTCGTATGCGAATGAAAACTTGATTTTTCTGGTTTCTGTCAGATATACTCGAGTAAACGAGTCTTTAATCGAGTACTACTTGAGTATTCTGAACTTTACTCGAGTAAACCTGAACAAAATTGCAAAAATCTTTTGTTTTGATTGTTTCGATTTGTTTTGTTCGAAAATCTTTCAAGGTAGCTTAGACACCTATTCAACCCCCCCTTCTAGGTGTATTCCTAGGGTTCCTTTGTCTCTCCAACCACCAATTGCGGTTTCTTCAATTGGTATCAGAGCTCGGTCGAAAGACACGAGCATAAGAGCTTTTTCGTAAAGATCCTTTAAGAAAATCGCAATGGGTTTCATGAATCCCTTTGGTGGTGAAGGTGCTTCAATAAATCGTCCTCCATTGTTTGCCGGAGAAGGCTATGCATATTGGAAAGTTAGAATGAAAATCTTTATCCAAGCCATAGATAGTGAAATTTGGAAAGTAGTTGAAAAAGGTCCTCATATCCCCTCTAGTTTAGTTGAAGGTATAGAACAATTGATCCCCGAGGATAAGTGGAAGGATGATGATAGAAAGAAAGTTCAATATGATTATAAAGCAAAGAATATCATTACCTCCGCTTTATCCTATGACGAGTTCTTTAGAGTTTCTCAATGTTCTAGTGCTAAGGAAATGTGGGACACTTTACAAGTGACTCATGAAGGAACTAGTGAGGTTAGGAGAGCTAGATTGAATGCTTTAATGCGTGATTATGAATTGTTTCATATGCTTCCAAATGAATCTATTAATGATATGCAAAAGCGTTTTACTCATATTATTAACCATTTACTTGCTCTTGGTAAGACTTTCTTACAAGGTGAACTTTCTAACAAAGTGTTGAGATGTTTAGACAGGAATTGGCAACCAAAAGTAACGGCTATTGTTGAATCTAAGAATTTGGATGCTATGGATCTAGAAACACTCTTTGGAAAGCTTCAAGAACATGAAATGGAGCTTGGACGATTAAGTATCAATGAAGAGTCGGATAAGAACAAAGAAATAAAGGGACTTGCTCTTAAAGTCAAAAGTGGATACAAAAAGAAAGAAAGTTTCGATGATGATGATAGTGAAGATTCCGATTCCGATGTTGATGAAAAAGACATGAAACTTATACTAAGGAAGTTTGACAAATTTCTAAGGAGAAAAGGAAGGTTGAACAAGGACAAAAGTAAAGAGAAGGATTCTCCACACTACAAGACCAAAACTTCAAAAGAAGGTGTAGTTTGCCATGAATGTGGAAAGCCCGAACATCTCAAGTATTCATGCTCTAGGTATCTCAAGAAGAAGGAGAAAGACAAGAAAAATTCAAAATCTAAAAGGGCATACATAGTTTGGGATAGTGATGAAGATAACAAGAAAAACACATCGAGTAGTTCTTCGGATGATGAAGAAGCCGCTTGTCTCAACTTGATAACTCTAGTAGATGATGAAGGACAAAGTTCAAATGATGAATCAAGTTATCAAAGCGAGGAAAGCAATGTAAGTCATACTAAATCCGAAATTTCTTCTAAATATGAATTGTTATATAATGCTTATGAAGAAATGCATGAACAACTTGAAAAACTAGCTTTGAAAAACATTGAAAGAAAGAAGCTCATTTTGAAACATCAAAAAGAGATTTTAGATCTTCAAAAACAAGTTGATGAGCTTAATCTTGAAAATGAAACTCTTGATCTTATATATGCTAGTTCTTCTTGTGATTGTGCTAGTAGAGTGAATGTTGTGGTTGATTGTGAGAATTGCAAGTTGCTTAAAGATGAAAATGCTATTTTGAAAAATAAGCTTGCAAGTTTCACAAGTGGTGACATTAGATTGCGCACATTGTTAAATTTTCAAAGAGAAAATTCAAACAAGTTTGGTTTGGGTTATACTAATGCTAAGAGTAATTCTCATAGAAATATTGTTGATTTTTCTAAAGTTGATTTCTCAAATGCACCAACATGTTTCTATTGTGGTACTCATGGACATACTTCAAATGTGTGTTATGTTAAAATGCATGGTATACCTAAAGGAGATTTTGTTTGGATGAAAAAGGGTGAAAGTCCCTACACTAATAAAAATGGATCCAAAACCATTTGGATACCAAAAAGCAAAGCATGATTGTTTTGTAGGTATGATTGAAGAGCAAAGAGAGCTTACAAGTGTTATTCATATTTGCATCTTAAATTGGTCTCAAAAGAAGTCCTACAATTTGGTATAAGTGATATTATTAGATTTGTGAACTTCATATGGTATCTTCTCAATTGGTATTACTTTTCTAAATGTTTAATTAAATCATTTGGTATCATTGAGTAGAATCATAGATGGTTATCATGATATAGTGACATGCTTTGGTTGTTATTAAAGAAATATCACAATTGGTATCAAAATTTTGTTGATATATGTTATTTCTTTACATTGATATTTTACTTTGTTAAGTGATATTATGATATTTTAGTTCTCAATTGGTATCATATTTCATTGTTATATTCTCTTGCCAATTGATATCACATTTCAAAGTATAGTTCTATTGTATTTGTTCAATTGGTATCAATGTTGTAAAGAAATGATCATTGATTTCTTACCTTGGCTTAGATGTTATATTTCAATTGGTATATATTACTTTTTGATAATGCCAAACGGGGAGAAATATGATGTTTTGAATTGAATGGAATGTTTCTCAAAGGTGGAGAAATGATTGTTGGAGAAATAATATGATTTTTAGATGTTTGTTTGGAGAAAGGTTGTTTTTGTTGTTTTTATGTAGGTTGAGCAAGAGTCTCACAAAGTTGTTGAAGATAGGGGGAGAATCAAGCTTATCTCAATTGGATTCAAATGTCAAAAGCATTTATTGAGGGGGAGCAAGAGTCTCACCAAGTGATCAAATTGTTAAAGCATCAACAACTTCAAAGAACTTTTGGAGAACTTCAAAACATGGTTTGTCATTTTCAAAAAGGGGGAGATTGTAAGTTGCATGATGAATGTTTTGATAATGACAAAGTGTTTTGAACAAGCTATCATGTGATGATCAAGTTCAAGTTCAACAAGCAACAACAAACATCAAGTGAAGAAGAGAGAACAAGCTCATGAAGACTTAAGTTTGAGTGTAATTGTTTTTGTTTTATCTTTTGCCTCTCAAGCTTCATAGGTTTTCATTTGGGTAGTTTGTTTAGAGGGTAGTGAATCT
Source organism: Crotalaria pallida (assembly GCA_037953625.1). NCBI lineage: Eukaryota > Viridiplantae > Streptophyta > Magnoliopsida > Fabales > Fabaceae > Crotalaria > Crotalaria pallida. The sequence goes on along the minus strand of CM075655.1, from coordinate 81,702,137 downwards.
CATTCATAAGTCATGATTTAATCATAATTTGAGTTTTCACTTAACCTAGAATCAATAGGTGGCTTAAAGGTTTTAAAGGAAAGGTTGGGTTTTGAGAAAACAAGTTTTAAACAAGTGCAATATAGTTTTACTCGAGTATGAGTTTGTTTAATCGAGTACTACTCGAGTATGCTGCAATTTACTCGAGTAAACACTGCTGAACTGATTTTTAAAATACGATTTTCACTTCTCAAAATCAGTTTTGAAGTGCCATAACTTTTGGGTATTCTATAAAAACCTTTTCCTAACCTTTGTGATCATAACCCATCATTTTGATATTCATTTTACAAAGAATCAAGCCACTCTATTCTCTCAATTTTAAAAGATCAAAGCTTTTCTATTTTCATATTCTTTAATCAAGAACCTTTGAATCTCTTGTGTGTTTTGTCATAGCTATTGATTGAGATTCATTAGGATTGTTATGTGTATTCATTGAGTTGTAATCTTTGCAATAAGGCAAGCCACTACAACAAACAAGAAGCCTTGGTGTGTCGATTATCATCAAGCAACGTTCATTGAAGAAGAAGAAGTCTTGGTTGTGAATCAAGCAAGGAGAAGCCTTGATGTGTGGATTATCATCAAGCAATTGAAGACTTGTTGTGTCGATTATCAACAAGGGGTAGAGGTTAGATTAGAGAGAAGATCAATAGGATTACAAGGCAAGGGTGTCGGTTATCTCTTGTAGGCTAGCAAGAAGGAAGTCTTGTGAGGCAATCACTTGTAATTTGAGAACTCTAATTCCTCATAGTGAAGAATCTCTCTTGGTTGAAGAGGGGACTGGATGTAGCTTTCAAGCGGATGAAAGTGAACCAGGATAAATCACTGTGTCGTATCTCTAAACCCTTACTCTTTATATTCAAGTCATTTGATTGCGTTCTTGGTTGAAAACCTAGAAAGATTGATTTTCATAATTGATTGAATTGAATCTTTATTGTTCAAATTAACTTGGGGAAAATCATTTTCATAACTAGGTTAATCAATAAGAATATAGGTGTTAATCATCTCTGCTGAATCTCTGATCTTTCGTGTGAATTGATTGATTTTCGTATGCGAATGAAAACTTGATTTTTCTGGTTTCTGTCAGATATACTCGAGTAAACGAGTCTTTAATCGAGTACTAATTGAGTATTCTGAACTTTACTCGAGTAAACTTGAACAAAATTGCAAAAATCTTTTGTTTTGATTGTTTCGATTTGTTTCGTTCGAAAATCTTTCAAGGTAGCTTAGACACCTATTCAACCCCCCTTCTAGGTGTATTCCTAGGGTTCCTTTGTCTCTCCAACCACCAATTGCGGTTTCTTTAATCTTTGCTTACATCATTCAGCCCTTCCCAAGGAAAAGCCAAGAATAGCAAGACTTGCACACCTCTCCCCCTGCAGCCATTAAATGACAAAGCCAGAAAGAGAAAACAAACAAAAGGGACCTGATAAAGAAAGAATATGCAGCGACCAAGGTGGAAAAGTGCCATGGACCAACGGATAAAGTGAGAATAAGCAAGGACCAGTGGGCAAAGGGCACACTATGAAAGGAGGAAGCTCTATCCTCCAGAGAAGAGAATACACACAGAGAGACAGAAAGGGAGATCACCGAAAAAGGGTGTAATCAACTCAGAAGAGTGAAAAGTAACCAGAAACACATATAGCTCACCAAGAGCTCAAGAATAAATTCGAGAGAAACACAAGTGAGGAAGATGCACTAGAAAGTGCACACCTCCAACCAGCATCTCAGTAACAACAACAAACCGGAGTAGAGCACAAATTCCCCTCTCTGCAACTCGGAGGAAGAGCATAAGAGAAAGATAAGAATACTTAAGAACAAGGAGGTCCCGAAGGCGAACAGCAGAATGCACGCCTTCCGTCCTCCACAAATTCATCTGAAGCAGCTGAACCAACGGGAGGAAGACAATCAACTCAATCAACTCCATGAAACATCAAACATAGAGAAAACGCCGGTTCCACTCTCCAAAACTTGGAGAAGGAACACCTGAAGAAACAACAGTGAGAAAGGCGAACAAAAGAAGGGCTAGAAGCCAGAGCGTGCATCAGAGTAAACACTCTACAGTCAACACTGGGGGCGGAAGCAAGAGCGCACCGCACAACAAGTAGAAGCAATTCTGATAGCGCCCATTTACTTATATCATCTGTAGTACTTGTATACTTGTTATGGGCGCCCCCGCAAAATCGGGCCAATCAAAGGCGCACCCCCCCTGTCTGTAGAAATAATATGGTCATTTCCACTTTACTGGAGCCAAACTTTATTAAGTTTACGAACCCTCTGTAACCTTTGAATAATCATATCTTTTGCAATAAAAAGATCCGAAACAATTTGGCGACTCCGCTGGGGAAGTTATGGCTTCGGGCGATGAAGGAAATGTCCCTGGAAGCACTGTCTGAAAGGTAGCTCCTGAAGGCGCTCCACTGTTATCGACGACCCTCAACTGAAGAAGTGATTGTAACAAGGAGGGCGTCTCTCAGCTCAAAAACGACCTTCTCGAAAGGCGGCCTGCTCCCCAGGGGGCAACTCCCCAGAAGGCGCGCTTGCAGAAGGCGGCCAGGCAGTCACGTGACCAAAGAAGGGCGAAGGCACGCTCTCACTAAGGAAGGCGCCATGTTGCGGAGAGTAGAAACTCAGGAGCAAAGGCGCAACCAGAAAACTTAAATGTGAAAGTGCCTCGCGTCACCTGCACTATAAGCTAAGTACACACAATCCTTGGCTCGGCCTAGTGAGTTTTTCATGAATTTGATTTCAATAGAAATGAATCTGATAATATTTGTTCGATCACATACAAACTATTTTGTGTAAGAACAATCGCAGTATGCGTACGCTTATTATCTTGCTAGATTTTGAATGCATCTATGACAACCTTGCTATGATCTCTCTCATATGATAGCATGATTTCATTTACGACCTTATGGTGATAGCAATAATTTATTTTTTGCTTTGTCTAAAATAGCACTGTCATAACATGATGTGATATGAAGATTGTTTGATTTCTAGACTCTGTGTTTGTCATGTCCAAGAATCGTATATGTATGTTCATATTTAGGAATGTTGTCGCTCTGATGCGTGTCAAGTATTTGACTAGAAAAGCAGTAATTAGATAACTCTGTACATGTGAATATTTACTATAGAACTAAAATGGTATACCGTACTAAGCATTTATGTCATAACCTTGATTAACTATCCTTTGCTCAACCGTTACATGATGAAGACAAACTATATTCCATGATTCTAGCGTGCAAATATAATGTTTGATGCTGTAAACCATTTGGTTTAAATGTTGAGAAGGCATGCTTTAGAAAAGCGTGATATTGGCAATGTTACATAATGATGTATAATTAATTTCATACATGATCTGATGGATACAACTGATGAAACGAACATGTGTAGCATGAAAATATCCGAAAAAAAATGAATGGAAGTTGTTTATGTAGGAGCCACTTCCTAAGATTTGAAAAGTCCTTAGTACGCTCTTAGGACATGACTCGCTGTGTATTGCTAAGATGCCCGATGCCATGGGAGGATCGCTTTCTCCACCCTGGACAATAAACACCTGACATATCTACAGCAGAGAAGCGCTCCACGTCTCGCCCAGTAAAAGAGAAGGCCAGGCGATCAAGAGCAAAGTATCAAGAAAAGAAACACAACACACAAATAGAAAAGATCGGTGACAATCAAACAAACCCAAATCAAGCAAAGAGAAAAGATAAAATCATATTGGAGGACGACACCCTGCCTAGAATCATTCGTCTGAAGGCATCCTCAGTTCAGTCCCAAAAGGAAGAAAGGGAGAAGAAAGTGTACAGATCCAAAAGCAACCTCTAAAGAAGGTGCATCAGAAAGAGACGGTGTTGAAGCTAGAAATCCTGGAGAAAATGCAAACAGGAAGTCGCTAATAACAAACCAAGAATTTGAGAGCAAAATTATATCAGAAGCTGAAATCAAAAGTTGACGATGAATTCGAACCAGATAGACGAAGGCGACTTCAAAGCAAAAGCGTGCAAGAGAAGTAATTGAAGAGCAAGAGCAAGCACATGTGCAAAAGCTGACACAATTGAACCCAAGTACAAGTGCGGATCAAACGAAAGAATTTCTGAGCAAACCAGCCAGCCAGAAGTCCAAAGCAAACTTTAAAAGGCGACTGTGATCACTACTGCAAGGCGTACAACCGCCAGGCATGCACAAAAGGCGTACATGCGACGCGAAGGGTGAATGCAAGTCTTATGATAACCAATACAGATGCAAGATTCGGAAAGTATGTTACTCAAAGGAATGCTTAAACACTGAAGCATAAAATCATATGCAAAAGCAAGATGCAAGACAGAAGCGGGCCAAAAGGCATACAAGCGATTGGAGCAGAGAACTGTTCGTAAACAAAAAAAAATGAATTCGGTATATTTGCTAAAACCAAGAATTCATCCCAGTCTGCTCCCGTGAGCAAGCCAAAGCGCCCTGACGTAGAAATCTATGGTAATAACAAGCCTCTGAAGCAAGGTGCATCCGAGCTCATCCGTACACCGAAACAGACTACACGAAAAGTAAGCATAAGAACAAGGTCAAGAAGCAGAGCAATCCGGAAACACAAGTGTTTACAGATTGATGACATTAATAAAAAAACAGAAAGAAAAGTAGCACCGGGAACAAGAGGTGTCATGAAGCGTGAGCAATCAAGCAATCAATCAGAAGCAAGGCAGCGCCTATGACAAGAGGTGCTAATGACAAAGCCTAAAGCGGCACTGATAACTTGAGGTGTCCTTAGAAAGGGTTCAAATGATACTAATGACATGAGGTATCGCTGTAGCAAATACCCTCAGACAGGGTCAATAATGCCAGAACGCGAGGTGCAACACTTCAAAAAAAAAGGGGGAAGAAAAGAAAGAGAAGAAGAAAAAGAAAAGAAAAGAATGAGCAGTGTTGGACCGTACCGCGGGCACAAGACACCTTATCGCGGCACCCGGATAGACCTCTCTGAAAACAAATTTCCGGGATCAGACGCGGGGCAAAGTACGCCATATCGCGAGGCTAGAAAAGTTCCCGGGAAACAAGGGCGCTAGTCTTAAACGCGGGCGGAAAAATCTGTAGAAAAAGAGGTTGGCTAACGTAAGATCCAAAGCGATCCGTTGGTTTTTAGATAAGAAAAAGCCCAAAGCGGCAAAACCTGTAGAACGTGCCCAACGTGCACCCTAAAAAAATTTTTTTGGCACTGATGACATGAGGGGCCATTGTTAAAATAAAAAGAGAAAGCGTGCCCAACGTGCACCCTAAAAAAAAATTTTGGCACCGATGACATGAGGGGCCATTGTTGAAAAAAAAGAGAAAGTGTGCCCAACGTGCACCTTGAAGAAAAATTTGGTACCAATGACATGAGGGGCCATTGTTCAAAGAAAAAGAGAGAGAAAGAAGCGTGCCCAATGTGCACCCTAAAAAAAAGAGAAAAAAGAGAGAAAAAAAATGTGCCCAACGTGCACCTTGAGAAAAAATCCTGGCGCCAATGACATGAGGGGCCACTGCTAAAAAAAAAAGAGAAGAAGAAGTGCGCACATGTCTATGTATGAAAGAAAGGAAAGCATGCAGTGATAACACTTCATGAGCATCAGGCAAGAGTACGCGTATGTAAAACACCTGAAGAAGCATCAAAGTCTATGCAGCTTATACCAAAACACCCAATGCAAACAAGAGTCAAGAAATGTCAAGAAATTAAGAAAGTCAGTTCATACAAGGAATCAAGATCCAGCAGGAAAGTCTAGTAGCGGTAAAGCAATAAAAGTCAGATCCGATTAAAGTCATACAAAACGCGAAGCCAAAAGAAAAGCAGTAACCAAAACCATGATCCAAGGAGAAGAATAACAAAAGTAACGGCATATGCAGTTAAAATAGCGCGTACATGCTAAAGAGGGAATTCAAAGAGGTGTCCCTGCAAACTTCTTCATAGGCGTGCTTCAGGGCGGCTAAATCATTAATCTCCTTATCAAGTCGCTCCAACACTGAAGTTGTCTGATCAAGCTGAGAACAAAGTTCTTTAATGCGGGATACTAACGGAGCACGACGTTCCTGCATGGAGTGCTCAGCCTCAGCCAAATCAACATCATCAAGCGGAGGGCACAAACTCTCAAAACCAGCAATGGCATTCTCAAGCCAAGCACCGGAATAGTGCTGAAACTTGAGTGAATACAAGCAATCCAGAATCTCAGCTTTGTCCTCCCATGGCAAGGCATCCACATCAACTGAACGAACCAACAACAACATCTGCAGCAAGGTGCGTGAAGCAGACTCCCTGAAAAGGCGAGGAAGCGAGGCACGTGGCGGTATCAGGGCAGTGTGAGCAAGAAGGAATGAATCAACCAAAGACTGATCATCTGCATCCAGTGAACCGCGAGACCTAGCGGAAAGTGCAGCTGCAAAAGCACACCGCAATATGCACATAGATAATGAGACAGGAAAGCAAAACAAAGAAAAGAAAGAACCCAGCTTGGATCAAACAAAGAAAGGAATACTTACAAACAGAAGAAGACCCTGGAGAAACAGAAACATGACCTGTCCTCGCGGAAGGAGTCTGGAAATGGGAAGCCTCATGCATAGAGCGCCCATCAGGGAGAGCAGTAACACTCCTAGGAACTTCAGTCGCACTGGTCGAAGCTATGCCCTTTTCAGCAGAAGGGGTAAACACCATGGGGGCAGAAGGCTCTCCAATTGGGATCTCAGCAGTAACATCAATTTGGCCCTCCTCGGGAGCAGAGGCATTTACCTCAACATCCATCCCGTCGAGCACGGTGTCTGCCCCGCCAAATACATCTTCAAACCTTCGAGTATCGGCGATGACTTCATCAACAACATCAACAGTACCTGAAGGGGCATCTAAAGGCACACCCTTGGAGGTAACGGAAACACTTTTGAAAGCACCAACTGGGGGCATCGAAGAACCAGTATCTTCACAAACAGCAGATTCAAGAGGGACAGGAGGGGTAGCATCCCCACCAACAAAGGGTTGAGGGTAGAAATCCATGGGGTCTTCGCGATTAGGAACGGATGGAATGGTCGAAGGACTGATAGGAACATGGCCACCACCGGAAGCCTGAGGCGAAGGCGACGCCGAAAAGTGACCACCAGAACCGCCTACACCCAAAGGAAAAGAAGAGAATCTGTAATACCACAAAATTGCCTGAGCAAAGCGTACTGAAAATAAAGAAGCCAAATAAAAAACGAAGAAAAAGACCCAAAAAGCTACAATAAAAGCAAGAAAAGAAAAAGGCAAGAAATGAAACCTGGGGGGTATTCCTCTTCAGCGCCGCCACTTTCAGCAGAATCATCATAGTAAGCCAAGAGAGGGTCATCTGAGCAGGTCTCGTCAGCATCATCCTGAACCAAGTCTATGTGAGCGGGAGAAGAAGGAGCAATGTGAACACCAGAGGCTCGCAAGCGACTAGATCGGCGGGAAGGTGCGCGACGGCACCGCTGCCACCACCTTTAGCAGGAGAGTTGGAAACGGAGGGACCTTGAAAGGAGATTTTCCTCTTACCCCGCTGGGATGCAGCAGGGGAGGATGCAGTAGCCTTGCGTCTAGGCGAGTCTTCCTCAACTAAAGACAAAACAAAACAGAAAGAGTCAGTACAAAGCAGAAAAAGGGGAAACAACAAAGACAGAAAAATGACCGAGATATTCACCTTTAACTTTCTTCATGGAGGTGCAAAAATAAGGTTCATTGTGAAGAAGTCTCAAAATCACGCAGATGCTGGAGGATATCCTCATGAGATGTGATCCAACTACGCAAAACACCGCCAACACGGAAGGGAGCAACATGAATGCGAGGGATTTCGGAAGCATCAGGAGTTGCGCCGAAAAGGAGCACTTTGACTAGGCCTTCCACAGGAGCCTGCTCAATATGGAGGACACAAGGGGTTTGATCACGCCCGAATTGTCTAGCCACACGATCGGGGCGATAAGCGCAAGGCCAAAGTGCTCCGCCGTGGGCACTCTTACTGTCCAGGGGAACAAAATCAGGCAAACAGCGAGCAGTTAAAATTAACTTCCATAAATCATAAATCCCCTCAAAGCGGGCAGCAGCATCGTTCCTTGTAGCAAACTCTTCCTCATCGTATCAGGGATGCAAGGGGTCACCACCCTCCATAATATTGTCCAAGTAAGGACGAAACACAAACTTATCCTCTAAATCAATAAGAGAAATCAAGGGTTCTCTTGGAAAGCCTCTTGTCCAACACCAAGAGCGAGGCTCCAAGTCAGCAGCGTTACCCGAAGGAGAGAGTCTAACGGGACCGTAATTTGGAAAGCGTTCAAACAAGAAGTACTGAAGAAAAGTCAAGTCAATGTAGGAATTAATCGCGAAGCGTCCATGAGAAATCCGCATCTGTTCGGCCACTTGGTCAAGGCGAGCATACAAGCCGTCTAAATAGAATGAAGCAAGAGGAAGGCGGATGCCTTCTGCCAAGGAGCAAGAGAAAAGAAAGACAAATGGGCTCACAGATTCCCACGGAGGACCAGGAAACACATACCTACTCAGCCAAAAAGCAACAAAAGCAGCACGACAGAGGCACTGATCCTTGACGGGCCCAGCCTGAAACTTGTCGTCATGAAAGTCACCGAAAAAGTATCTGACCCAACTAGCAAAGGTGTACTTGAGGGAAGAGCGTTGGCTTGCCCTCTGACCTTTCGGAACCAAGTTTCCTGTACCCCTCACTCTCTGGGAAGAAGAAACACGCCTTTGCTTGAGAAGATCTCGAGAATACTTGGCGTTGAGAGCCGAAGCAGCCTTAAACTTCACTGACAATTCGGAAAGGCGTTCATCAACACCTTCTACATCGAAGCCTCTATCTCCAAAGGACGAAAGCTTAAGAAAAACAACCACATCCTCAAGGGTTGGAGTAAACTCCCCCCATGATGTCAAGAAAGTATGAGTAGAGGAGCACCAACGTTGCATCAGAACCAACAAATCGTCAGGCTTACGGTTAGCGCCGAGTCGAGGGAACGCTCTGATCGCAGCGACAACGCCTACCCTCTCCAAAATAGCCACAATTGCAGCATCAGTAGAAAATATGTGATCAACCCACTCCTTCTTACCACTGGTGCCTCCAACACGAACATTGAAATTCAAATCCACCCAGGGAAACTCTGAGCGGCGGAGGCAAGAACGGAGTAGCGAAGAACCTAATGCACAGTGATCCTTGTGGTAGGACGGCGGAGAGACGAGTTCGGCGGCATCTTCCGGAACCACCGTGGCTTTGGTAGGAGGACCGGCAAGGAAATCGCTTGAGTCTGGACCGAAAGGCGAATCCACCTTCACCCCCGCCGCCCAATGGCGAGAACCTGGTTCGATGGGATAAGAACGAGGACAAGGGAGTCGTTGCAAGAAGCAATAGGAGATAGGTCCAGGAAGTTGAATCTCCTCCTCAGAGCTCGAAGAAACATCTTCAGCCTCGGAAGGGACAGCAGCCTTCGACTTTGACATGACAGTAGCAAATGCAGAAATGGGTAAGGGATGAACGGAAGAGATCGAGAAGGGAAGAAGATGAAGAACAGGAGGCAACAAGAAGGTTTTCTGTTTTGAGAAAGATGAAAAGTAAAGGGGATGTCTCGATTAGTAAAGAAGAAAGAGAATGAGTGGGAGGTTGAACAGGGAAGTAACTAAAATGTTAAGGGAAGTTTTGAAAGAGGAAGAGTATGTGGAAAAGAGGGAACATGGGGAAGCGTGAAACTGCCAAGAACTGAAAGGTATTGCCTTCTCCCCCTGTTGACACGTGGAATACGGCAGAAGAATGAGGGAAGAGAAGAAATGAAAAGAGGATTTGCACTGAAAAGAGGTCTCTCTTTTCATTGCAAAGGGGGCAATTGTTGATACCCAAAAATGAGTGGTCCATTAACAAGGCCCAATTGCATGAAAAGGCCCAAATTCATCATAGAAGCCAAGACTACCAAACAAATAATGAGCTAGAGGAAGCATGTGACAGGCACCTGTAGCGCAAGGGCGTCCCCCTCTGTATGCCTTCCCGAAGGAATATGAAGCATCTCATTAACATAGTCAAGAGGGAAAAAGAGAACGACCAGCAACGTTGCAGAAGTCGCAAAACCCAAGAAAAATAGTTGTGGCAAGAAGAAGGCGTCAGAAGCACCAAAGTTACGGGTAAAGGCGTACCCAGCCCAAGGCGCACACACATCCAGACGGGGGTAGCCAGCTGTCCAAAGGAATCTTTGCTTACTTCATTCAGCCCTTCCCAAGGAAAAGCCAAGAATAGCAAGACTTGCACACATCTCCCCCTGCAGCCATTAAATGACAAAGCCAGAAAGAGAAAACAAACAAAAGGGACCTGATAAAGAAAGAATATGCAGCGACCAAGGTGGAAAAGTGCCATGGACCAACGGATAAAGTGAGAAGAAGCAAGGACCAGTGGGCAAAGGGCACACTATAAAAGGAGGAAGCTCCATCCTCCAGAGAAGAAAACACACACACACACACACACACAGAGAAAGGGAGATCACTGAAAAAGGGTGTAATCAACTTAGAAGAGTGAAAAGTAACCAGAAACACATATAGCTCACCAAGAGCTCAAGAATAAATTTGAGAGAAACACAAGTGAGGTAGATGCACGAGAAAGCACACACCTCCAACCAACATCTCAGTAACAACAACACACTGGAGTAGAGCACAAATTCCCCTCTCTGCAACTCAGAGGAAGAGCACAAGAGAAAGTGAAGAATACTTAAGAACAAGGAGGTCCCGAAGGCGAACAACAGAATGCACGCTTTCCGTTCTCCACAAATTCATCTGAAGCAGCTGAACCAACGGGAGGAAGACAATCAACTCAGTCAACTCCATGAAACATCAAACATAGAGAAAACGCCGGTTCCACTCTCCAAAACTTGGAGAAGGAACACCTGAAGAAACAACAGTGAGAAAGGCGAACAAAAGAAGGGCTAGAAGCCAGAGCACACATAAGAGTAAACACTCTACAATCAACACTGGGGGCGGAAGCAAGAGCGCACCGCACAACAAGTAGAAGCAATACTGATAGCGCCCATTTACTTATATCATCTGTAGTACTTGTATACTTGTAATGGACGCCCTCGCAAAATCGGGCCAATCAATGGCGCACCCCCCCTGTCTGTAGAAATAATATGGATATTTCCACTTTATCGGAGCCAAACTTCATTAAGTTTACGAACCCTCTGTAACCTCTGAATAATCATATCTTTTGAAATAAAAAGATTCGAAACACTAAGGTAGAACATCAGAAGCTTGGAGGAGAATTAAATCCCTTGGATATTCCACAATGGAAGTGGGATAGTATATCGATTGATTTTGTATCCGGTTTGCCAAGGACAGTCTCTAACCATGATGCAATTTGGGTGATTGTTGATAGTTTGACGAAGTTGGCGCATTTCATTCAGGTGAATGTGCACTATTCTTTGGAAAAGCTCACTCAGTTGTATGTCAAGGAAGTGGTTCGGTTGCACGGTGTACCGTCAAGTATAGTTTCTGATCGTGATCCCAGATTTACGTCAAGGTTTTGGCAGAGCTAGTCTACATCAAGCAATGGGAACAAGGTTGAAGATGAGCTCTGCATATCACCCTCAGACTGGTGGTCAAATGGAGAGGACTATTCAATCATTGGAAGAACTACTGAGAGCTTGTGATCTGGAAGATCACGGAAGTTGGGAGAAAATGTTGCCACTCGTAGAGTTTACCCATAACAATAGTTATCATACGAGTATTGGAATGACACCATTTGAAGCTCTGTATGGAAGAAAATGTCAGACCCCGCTATGTTGGTTCCAAGTGGGGGAGAATTCTCTTATTAATCCTGATATTGTGCAAGAAACAACTTAGAAGATCAAGATGATCCAAGAAAAGATGAGGACAACTCAAAGCCGGCAAAATAGTTATGCTGATCGGAGGCAAAGACCATTAGAGTTTGCTGAAGGGGAGCATGTGTTTGTCATAATAGTTCCAACCAAAGGTGTCAGTAGAGCTCTGAAAACCCAAAAATCATTCCCTAAGTTTATTGGTCCTTATCAAATCCTCAAACGCGTGGGTCCTGTAGCATATCAAATAGCTCTACCCCTCATCTTTAGCTAATTTACATAATGTTTTTCATGTATCTCAGTTGTAAAAGTATGTCCATGACCTAACCATTATTCTCAAAATCCATCCTGATGACCTAGATGTACGTGAGAACCTTACCTTTAAAGCCATTCCTATCAGATTGATGTTCGAAGAATTAAGCAGCTTAGAGGAAAAGGAATTCCTTTGGTCAATGTTATCTGGATAAGTGGTGATGTAATTGAGGCAACCTGAGAGCTATAAAATAGGATGCGTCAGGATTATCCTGATTTGTTCTTGTAAGTTGAATTTCGGGGACGAAATTCCTTTTAAGTGGGGGAGTAGTGTAACACCCCAAATTTTTAATCCTTGATTAATAAAAGTTAATTATAAAGTTATTTTATAATTAATTGCTTTTATTTTAATTTTTGATTAATTATGTGTGTTATGTATGTATTTGATAAAAGAAAATAGGTGAAAAATATATTTATATTTATTTTTGTGTAAAAATGAGTGTTTTGCATGTTAGTCCTTGTTTGAGGACCTAAAAGTAATATTAGAAAGGTTATGGAGGGAAATGAAATAAAATATGAATTTTTGAAAATTTTAGTCGTGACAATCGATTATCACGATAAGACAATCGATTGTCATAGTGCAGCAGAACCAGTTTTTAGTGCGTTTGATGAGTAATCATCCCAATTCACCCAACCTTGACACGAAATCAACCCATAAACACGTCCTAGAACGCGTGTCAATCTACATGAATGCCTGAACTTGATATATAAACCTTGTTAGAGGTGGATTGAAGTTCACTTTGGCCAATTTCTGAAGAGTTGCATGTGTTTTCTCTAAGTTAGGGTTCTTAATTTGCCCTTTCTCGTTCTCTTTTAATTCTGAATCACAACCCACATATTATACACCATTGCAAAGCTTAGATTTCAAGATTTTCAGTGATATAAAAATCGTGAGCCAAGAGTGTGTGTGCTAGGAGAATCGAGTCTTCAATGTTGGAGTTCCAAATCTGCAGAAACGAAAATTTGAGTTGTGGAGCATACTTTAAGCCTTGATTTTGGTAAGCTCATGAACCCTTTTGATTTAAAACTTGTTCCATTCTCTTGTGCATGTTTCAGAGAATAAAACCTAACCATTTTCCCCAATTCTTATGCATGTTTGATTAGTCAAAAATTCTGGTTTTGAACCCTTGTTGAAACGGTTCTGCATGTGATGCTCTTTAGTGGTCTGAGAGTTTTGGAGCAAATCTTTCACAAGTTTATGTTGGAACACGTCTTTAAGGTAAGTGGAAAGCTATTCGTACACTAGTTAGAGTTTAAAGCATTTTATTTTATGTTTAGAGCCACCAAGAGGCTCTAAAGGGCTTAGTTGACATATGTTTTTGGTTTGGAGACCAAATTGTGCTCTATGCTTGATTTGAACAAGTTTCTTTGGATGCATGCAAGGTCTTTAAATGCTGAATTCATGAAATAATTGAGTATATAATGATTTGATATCAAGAGTTGTTTATTTAATGGTTTTTATGCATAAATGGATATGTAAATGAAATCTCTATGAAACTTGTTGATTACTATGGTTGAACATGTCCATTTGATGATAATAATGTTCTGTTTAAACTTGGTTTTGGTTAATTCAAAGTGGAATTGAAAATGGTATGTGAAAACCTCAGTTTTAGTGCATCTGCTGATATGACAATCGATTATTATCACGATGTGACAATCGATTATCACATCATGTCTGATGCAGAATTTGAAAATTACACGTGACAATCGATTGTTAGAACTGACAATCGATTATCAAGACTGAAAATGCTTAAAAATTACCGTTTTTAATTTTAATTCTTTAAATTATACCTTAACTAACTTCATGGCAGTGAATATTTCAGAAAGATATCTGATTTAATATTTTATAATTTTTCTTGAGATTAAATTATGAAATATACTTTGATTATTTAATGATAATGTTGAATATTATTAAATAAATCAAATACCAATCAAGTGGATTAACTTTAATGCATTCACACATGGTGATTGGATGATAGAATCGATTTCATGTTTATGTAACATGAGGAGGGCCTCTGGGAGTGCCAAATAACGACTCGCTTGATGGCACATTTATGAGTTAAAGACGTGGCCAGTACAGGTAGATACTAATTATGTGATTACTACGTTTGGAACATGACGTCTTCCAGAGATGCGACGTTTTGTATATGATCGAGGTCGTACCCGATCAAAATAAAAGGGGTTTATTTTGTAGTACTAGGAAGGTGATCCTAGGTCGTTTCCCAGCGAATATCGGTCTAAGCAAAGTATCAAACACGTAGTGTGCAGTAAAATGGGGGGGGGGGGGGTTTGTGTGTAACAATTGTGAGGAACAAAACATAAACAAAATATTAAAACTAACAAAATCAGAAACAAAAGCGGGCAAACCCCTTTGGCTACGCACACTACTCAATCCTAGCTCACTAAAGATCGATTCCTCTCTTCTCCTCTGTCCAACTCGTGAGACCTAAATACTAAGCGAAAATTCAGTTCTCACCCCAAAACCCTAGCTTCTAATTAAGCATCAGAAACCAAAGCATGGGATTTTTATGAGTTAGCATAAATTAAGCATTCACACTCATGGATTATCGCTAATAAATAGAACTAAGAGAACCATAAATAGAGATAAACCACGAAAACAGTAGAGAGAAATTGAAATAGCATTAAGAACAAGAGCTCATGAGTAAGTGATACAATACCAAAGGGATTAACCCTTGAAGTTAGCCTTCCATGGTCATAAATCAAGAAAAACGTGTAGAAAGGGGGAAGAACAAAACCCTAGCAGCCACCAATTGCTATGGAGAGCCAAGAGAGAAGTTCTAACCTAGAGAGAGAGTGAGAAATCTGAAATGGGAGTGTGGTGCTAGGGCTAC
This sequence comes from Crotalaria pallida, assembly GCA_037953625.1. NCBI lineage: Eukaryota > Viridiplantae > Streptophyta > Magnoliopsida > Fabales > Fabaceae > Crotalaria > Crotalaria pallida. Next base: position 81,687,123 of record CM075655.1, on the reverse strand, counting down.
ACGAGTTTCCCTTCCTTTTAGTCACAAAATGGGCCTAAAACATGGGCCCAAGTCCTAAGAAACACTATTCTCAAAATTACAACTTAAAAGGGACCTAAATGCAAATTACAATCTTCACTTCAATACTTCAATCTTCATTTCCAAAATTCCCAAAGTGTCCTTGTGCCAAATATTACCTGAAAATAGAAATAGAATTAATTAGGCTAAATAATTCCAAATTAAACAATATTCGGAATATTAGTCCAATAAACTCTAAATCACTAAATCAAGCTAATAAATGTCAAATGGGCAACAAGTATCAATAATAGGAGTAAAATAATGCAAGGAATAATGGGAAATAAAATGCTCATCAGTATCACTACCAAGCTTGTTCGTAATACATTCGGGGAATGTATTGAATTATACTGTGAAAAGTACATAGTACAAGAATTGTACACCGGAGTTTGAGGATGGACGTCCGAAAGTGGAAATAGTTTAATGGAAGCTAGGTCTTGAGTGTTAAAACAACATGCATCATGCCACTCGTATTTAAATAAATTAGAATTGATTGATAATTGGAGTTGGCATACATTGTGCATTGCTATTTGTCAATGATTTATATGTGTATTACTTTGTGTATGATGACATGTTTGATTGATATATGTCTTACGCATTTATTTTATGATTCGTTTACTCTCTTTCGATTATGGGTATGTTCTGCTTATCCCCATGCCCTTATGGGTGATGTCTCGCTATCTCGCCTGCATCGAGATCCGCCCTCTCCCTAGTGGAGTGTGGATTTATGAGGACCATAGAGCAGTGTATGAGGGTGAGGTGGAGTTGACCTTCTATCACCCTAATCCACTGGTCCGTATTCGTCCTCTTAGATTCAGGATCCCCATTATCTATACTATGCGCGTACCCCCATTTTATACTTACCATGGACCACCTCCAGCTCGACCTGCCCGTTCTTATCATTGTTTTCGTTTTAGATATGTTTACTGCTCTCACCCTTTTACCTCTCGAGTTGTCCGAGAGGATACTCCTATACCTGATCCGATGAGTCTAGTCAAGGTTGCACCATCACCTGACCCCGTGCCCAGTGTTAGGGTACCATTCCCTTCGGATGAGGTGGAGGAGGATCCTGTCGAGGCAGGGAGCGGAGACGAGCCAGTCGAGCACTCCACTGGGAGCCTGTGGAGGGATGATGACCCCTAGGTATGTGCAGAGTATAGGTAGTGAGGTTCAGGAACCCGTTCTACAGTTGCTATGGATCTTTTTGATGGATGGATGGATAACCTGTTGGTGACTTGGACTGCTGCCACTACTTCTGGATCAGCTCTGGAGCCATTATTTTGAGTTGTTATATATTGTATATATTTTTGAGAGAGCTCTAGAGTGTGATCTATCTTTTCAGCTTTTATATTTTAGTTTTATGGACTTGTATCTGGACTCGGTTACTTACGACTACTTGGACTATGTATAACACCCCAATTCTTAATTATAAAATCACAAATAAAAGTCTATAATCAAAATAATGTACTTAAAAATTCCTTTTCGCAAATTAAGTTTACAATTAATTTTGGGCATCCATTTACAATATAGTAGCACCCAAAAATAAAGTTTCCTTCTTTCCTAGTCTTCCGCTGCGCCACTCTGATCCACAAGCTCCTTAGCAATCACCTAAAATGTTAACCACTAAGGGTGAGATCTTTTCACAACACAGTGGATTATAATATAGTAAAAAGGTATGTAATAAAAACTCAAGGATAATAATTAAATCGAGTCATAGATTAACAAAATGCATCACAATCACATACTATAAAGATCAAATTACATTTCCATATTCATAATATTGTATGTCACCTCACGGTCAGAGGCCAACATACCCACATATAGATTGTATGTCTCCTCACGGTCAGAGGACAACACACAAACCATACTCTCTTTTCATTTCCTTTTTCTTATTTCTCTTTCTCTTTTTATTTTTGCACCACTAGGAATTAGCGCACCTGCTAGGCAATTCACCACCTACTAGGGACTTTACACCTGTCAGGACTGAGACACCCATTAGGCATCACCCGTTAGGACAACGCAATTAATTACATTTCCATTAATATTCCTTTTTCACAATTCCGGTCCACATTTTATATCTTTTTCAGGTGGTTATGCAGTGTATTGATCCATTGGCGCACCGGCGCCTAACGGGAATTTAGGACCTAATGGGCAATTCGCCTGACAGGCAATTGGCCCTAGCAGGCCATTCACCACCTAGCAGGGCACCTAGTGTGCCGGGGCATCCAAGGATCAACCACACTGCATTCCTTTTATTTCATATCGAAACTCATCCACAAAAGTCAAGCACAACATACACATCATTCATCAAATACTCAGAGAATTGCAAGTAATATCAAATATTCATTTTCATCATTTTAGTAGACATAAACATTCCTTTAATTTATAGATCACTCCACAATTACGAAGTATTACACAAATACACATATTTCCAAACATTATTCACACACAAACATTCTCAAGTTATATCCATATATATTATCATTTCAAATTCCAACTTATTATTTCTTTTCACATCACATTTCCATTTTCAATGTTTATACACATACACCATCAATTACTCACATATAGGGTCACATTTCGAATAATCACATATAAAACTCTTAGTGCCATATCAATTTAACAGTCATCAACCAATATCACAAATCAGTCGACATACTCAGGTATGTCTCAGAGTACTCAAATATAAGTCAACTCCCTGGGTTCTTCACTTCCTACTTTAATATTAATAAAAAGAGAATTTAACATAAACAACTCAATTAATATAAAATTAACCATAAATATACTAATCACCCCTAAAGCAACTCTAAATCAAAACCATTTTGCTACCCACAACCCGGTCTAACTATTAAACCCAAATCCTATTATAAACCATAACTATCCCTAACCCAAAGTGTGGAAAAGAGACTCCCCTTACCTTAGAGGAGGAGAGAGCTCACACAAAGCTCCAAGAACCTCGGATCTACCCCGGATCTGCCTTGATTCCAACTCCCTTGCCCGATCTCCACTCCGTTCTTCAAGATTGGAGGTGAGAGAGAAGCTCCAGGAGAGAGAAACCACGAGTGAGAGAGAGAAGACTTGAGGTTGCTCTAGATACATTCTCCCATGGTGGAGATTGGAGGTGATGATGAGCAAGGTTGGTGATGAATGGTTTGGAACCCTAGGAGAGAGAAGGGAGGGGAGATTTGAATGGATGAAGGAGTAAGGGAGGTTTTCTAACTCATTATCTTACCCCAACTGTGTTGATGATGATGCTTAGTAGAGATTAGCTCAAAACCAAGAGCCAAGATAATGAAGAAAGCGAACCCTAATGGAGAGAGAAAGGGACGTGGGTTTGAGAGAGAAAGGGACGAAGAAGAAGAGTGTATGATGGCTTGTTTTACTTTATGTTGTTTGCTTTATGTTGTTGTGGCTTTGCTACTTGTGTTGCTGCATGAATAATAGAGTGTGTGGCTGAAACTTGTGGCTTCTCGGGGAAGCCACTGAAACATGTGGTCCACATCACTTATTTTTTTTTCCAGATTTTTGTAAGGGTAATCGATTACTTTCCCTCAGTAATCGATTACTCCTTTGATGCAACACTTTTAGTACATTCAGCAGACAATAAGTAATCGATTAATCCACTGAAAGTAATCGGTTAATTCACAAGATAATCGATTAGTTCCATGAGTTAATCGATTATCCATGCTGTAACATTTAAGTGTTTTCACTAGAGGCCTTGTAATCGATTAATCCCCTACAGATAATCGATTACTCCTTTGAAAACTCCTATTTTGACAAATTCTAACTCTAAGACACTACTCTTAACTCCTACCCATGGCTTACTATTGGTTTTCCTCATAAATTCTAACTTAGGTTTTCCTAATTAGACTTAGAATTAAAATTAGGGATGTTACACTATGTACCTTTTATCACTGGTATATATGTATATGCTATGTTTATCTTTACCACTATTCATAGTCCAATGATTTTCCGCTTACTCTGATAATATTTTCACAAGGATTCGGCTATGCAATCTATAAGGAATACTATCTTATGTTCTGAAATGTTGAGAGATAGCCTCACCATTAATTTTAACTACGAAACTATACTACTCATTTAATGTCAAGAGAATGCTACCTCAACCTTTATTTCTAAGAATCTAAGTTTTATTTTATTAACGTTAACGAATGCCGAATCCAATGTTTAGTCAATGTATACTTTATTTTCCGAGGTCCAATGGTTTGTAATTGCGCACCCGACCATTTAGAATTTCAAAGGATAAGAAAAATTTATTTCCTATAATTCTAATACTTTAACAAGTCCATACTATTTTCGTGTAATCGTTACTAATTTATATAATTACTCGGGGTTTATAATTGAGCGTGTCGCATGTAATGGTGTGGCAAATAGTAGTTCACATCAGCATCACCACGTTGCAACTATCTTTTCCACATGTTTATAAGTGAAAACCTTGTGTATAATTAATTTTTATTTTATTTTCATTCACTAAATTAAATACTTCAAAATATGAAAAATAAATAAAAAGTAATTATACACGTGTCAACAAGTGAGAAGGTTAGTTGCGATCTGACGACATTGATGTGTACTATCGTCAGCCACATCATCACGTAATGGCTGAATACTTATGAAGTAATTGAATATCAAAATTGTTTAATTTTACAAAGATTAAATTATGTAGAAATAGTTTTTAAGGGAATAATCACACAATTAACTTAACCTAAAAACCTTATTTGAACCTATAATTTGTAGGCTTCTTCTTGAAAATATGTGTTGCATGCACAAGGTACATATAGGTGCTGTTGGAAACCAACAAGCGGCTTAACAATATACTAGGGGGGTGAATAGTAAATGAAAGCGTTAATATCAAATTTTCGAATATAATTGAAAATAGTTCAGCAAAAAGTGATTTTTGTAACACCCATTTTTTTTTTATAAAATAGTAAGTTAAAAGTGTATTCCAAATAAGGAACATCAAAATTTACTATTCATAAAATAAGTTTTACAAATGGTTTGGGCATTCCAATTATAATATAAGAAAGTACAACATAGAGTTCCCTTCTTTCCATTCTTCCGCTGCGACACTCTGATCTTTGAGCTCCTTAGCATTCACCTAAAATGATAACCACTAAGGGTGAGACATTTTCACAACACAGTGAATCAAAAGATAGTACATAGTTCATAACAAGAATTCAAGTATAATAATCAAATCAGACAATGGACCAACAAATTCACCATATTCATATGCCAATCTCTTTCACAAATAGATTCTCAGGTTCAACAAACTCACATCATTAACACAAATTTCCTTTGATCATTCAACAACTCTTTTACTTCATGCATTTCCATATATTTTCAACTTGTAACTTTTTCATCTCTTTTCATTACTTTAACTTTTCTTTTCTCTTTTTCATACTCTTTGAGTTTTCATAGACTTTTAGAAATTTTTTACGTAGATTCATCATTGCGTACAATCTCCTACGAATAACATCTTACAGCTGTGCACAATGTGCGTCTTACGCAATCTATGCGTACAGTCTCCTACGGAAAACGTCTTACAAGACCTGGATTCCACAATCAGAATGTGCGTCCATCATTGCGTACAGTCTCCTACGGACAACGTCTTACAGCTGCGCACAATGTGCGTCTTACGCGATCTATACGTACAGTCTCCTACGGACAACGTCTTACAAGATTTTGAATTGCACAATCCAATTATATCTTTATTATTATATGGTGTGTGTCCATCATTGCGTACAGTCTCCTTGGGACAACGTCTTACAGCTGCGCATCAAGTGCGTCTTACGCGATCTATGCGTACAGTCTCATATGGACAACGTCTTACAAGATCTGGAATCACCCACAACCAGAATGTGCGCCCATCATTGCGTACAGTCTCCTTCGGACAACGTCTTACAGCATCACACAAAGTGTGTCTTACGCGATCTATGCGTACAGTCTCCTTCGGACAACGTCTTACAAGATCTGGGTCACACAATCCAAGTTATATCTTTAATATTTTATTGACATTTTCTGAATTGTTTTCATTTTGCTTCCACTCTTATAAAATCATCATCTTCTCTTTTTCCTTTTATATAATTCTATTAAACCATTAATAATCAAAATCACCCACATTAAGCACTTAGTTGAACATAACAAGTAATAACCATCAAATATCAACAAATTAGTAAACATACTCAGGTATGTCTCAGAGTGCTTAAAATAAATCAACTCCCTAGGGTTCTTCACTTCCTACTTTGTTAATATACAAAAGGATTAGGCAAAACTGCTCGTTTGGTCCCCTAAGTTATTTTTTTGTTCCAATCTGATCCTCTAAGTCATTTTCGTTTGAAAGTGGTCCCCTAACTCATGTAATGTTAGCACCGTTAGTCCTTTCGGTCCATGAACGAACTCCCTATCGTACTCACAATTAACAACAACGTTGGAATTCTCTCTCTCTCAGCAAATGCCCTAGCAACCCTCTGTTTTCCCTCCAAAGTTTAGTGTTTTACTCTCTTAGCTCAGAATGACTTCTCATGGAAGAAAGGAGAAGATGAAGCGAGTGGCTTCAAGCACCAAAACGACATCGTTTCACTCCACCATTTTAAACTTTTAACGTGGTAAAAGGGAGGGTACACGTGGATCTCCCACATTGGGCACTTTGGCTGCCACGTCAACTTAAATAGACGATGTTAGGAGGTAATGGACGGAAAGGACTAACGATGCTAACGTTACATGAGTTAGGGGACCACTTTCAAACGAAAATGACTTAGGGGACCAGATTGGAACAAATAAATAACTTAGGGGACCATACGAACAGTTTTGCCAAAGGATTAACATAAACATTTTCAATAATTTTAACAAATCAACCAAAAATATAACAATCACCCCGAATCATCTTTAATCAAGTATTAATTTGCTACCCATAACCCAATCTAACTATTAAGCCCAAATCCTATTATAAACTCTAACTATCCCTAACTCAATGTGTGGAAAAGAGACTCCCCTTACCTTAGAGGAAGAGAGAGCTCGATTGGAGCTCCCAATACCTTGGATCTACCCTTGATCTACTCGGATTCTAACTCCAATGACCAATCTCCACTTGATCTTGAGGTTGAAAAAAAAAAGAGAGGAGCCCTAGGAGAGAGAAAAAGCTTAAGAGAGATAGAGAGCTTGGAACCAAGAGAGAGGAAGTGTTTATGAGTAAGATCTAACCCAAAAACAAGTTTAGATCCGGAGGTGAAGCTTGAAAATAGAGTTTGAGTGTTTGGGGTGGATGTGGTGAGTGTGGGTTCATGAAGAGAGAGAAAGCCATGGAGGAGAGAGGGAGCATAAGAAGAAAGTATGAAGGAGAAGGTGGGTTTGATATGAAGAAGGATTTGGTGGAGAGATTTGGGTGGTGATGGGTGTTGATGGTGATTTGGGGGTGAGAAGAGAGGGAAAGAGAATGTATGAGAGGGAGAAGAAGAGAGAAAGAGAGGAAGAGAGAGAGAGAAGGTCGAGTTTTAGATAAAGGAGGAGGGTGTGTGGCTGAAATAAGGGGAGAAAGGGTGGAATATATGTTTTTGCCCTTACTTTATTTTTTTATGCATCAGACCTGAAGTAATCGATTACTTTGCCAAAATAATCGATTACTCTCCTTCAGAGTAATCGATTGCAATTGATGCAACATCAAAGAGATTCTACCAGAGGGCTTGTAATCGATTACTTCCCCATAAGGTAATCGATTACCTTGCCCAAAACTCCTATTTTGACAAAATCTAACTCTAAGACACTACCCTAAACTCCTACACATGGTTTACTATGGTTTTTCTAAAAAACCCTAACTTAGGTGATTCTTAAATAAACTTAGAATTAAAATCAGGGATGTTACAATTTTTAGCAAAAGTAGCAGAAACTAATCGATTAATCAGATATCTTAATCGATTAATGTATGATAACAAAATAAAGCTAATCGATTAATCAAGTATGATAATCGATTAAAGGCCGAGAGCTCAACTTTGGCTAATCGATTAGTTTGACAGCTAATCGATTAATTACTGATCAAAACTTGAAAAATCACTTTTAGTCACTTTCATAATACAATCAAAATATCAAAGATCCAAGAGTAAAAATCAAATAAATATAAGCAGTCCTAATTTTATTTACCTTGGCAATTAATGATTGATTCACTAAGAAATATAAAATCCCCAATTCTAACCTAATTGATTATCTTGTTTATGAAATCACGTAATTATGTAAAGAAAGAAATTAAGAAGAATGACACAAGAGATTTTATAATGGTTCACTCTCAACCACCGAGAGCTACATCCAGTCCTCCCTTTCCGATTCGGGAGATTTACTTACTAGGAAAAACAATTGAGTTAGATTACACGTAGATAAATGAGACACCTCTCTCAACTTATCCTAACCCTTCAAGAGTTTACCAATCTCTTGAAAATCTACCCCACAATTGTCTTTTCCAATCTTCTTGAATCGCTCCTTGTTGAAGACCCTTCTTCAACCGATTCCTTCTTCTTGCTTTGAAACCTTCAAAGACTTCCTTGTGATTTCTCACTTTGTTGATTGTTGAATGCTTGATTTACAACCCTTGTTGTAGAATGATTCAACCAAGAATAATAGCACACACAATGAATCTCAATTAAATATGTGAATGAAAGAATATGAAATGATGAATTGAGATTGAAGAAAGATAGAGTAATTGATCTTGATAGAATTCTAGAAAACTCAATAGCTCTTTGTGAAAATCGATAGCATGAAAGTGTTTTTCGTATTGCAAAAGTTGTAATATGTAACCAAGTGAAAAATCACAATGAAAAGCTTTTAAACGAATTTTATTTTTTGCTCTAACAGCAATTAATTGATTAACCATAAAGCCTTAATTGATTAACCACTGCACATGAAGCATACTGAATTCAATTACACATGCTAATCGATTAGTCCATAGTTGCTAATCGATTAGTCACTATAAGATGACTAAAAAACAGCTTTTCAATTTTGTTTTTACTTTCACCTTTCATGTGAGCTATTTTCTATCAAGCTAATCTCATTCAACACCATATTCAATAATTCATTTACTCAACCACGATTAGTCCTAAGCTACCACCCCACTCTCATATGCATAAGAAATAATAAAACTAATATATACAACATATGAGGTACATAATAATAAAAGTAATATTTGGTGTGGTTGCTTGATCTTTGACATGGTTGTTGTTGAGTTGTATGTTTGCAATCGAAAGCTTTGTCTTATTCAAAACTCCATAGGTCTTACAAACTCCCCCTTTTTGATGATGACAAACCATATAACTTGAAAGTCCAAGTTTCACACACTCCCCCTAAATGCATGCACACTTAGGAAAAGTACATAAAACAGCAAACCTACAAAACATAGAAAACAACAACCTTTCTCCCCCTTTTGGCATTATCAAAAATATAATATCAACAATGAAAGAACAAGCCAAAAAGAGAGAACATAAACAGGACATAGAAACATAATATCATAGCATATAAACAAAGTAGGAAAGCAACTAGAGAATACGGAAATAGTACTAAAATATAGTCCACATGTCCAGATAAGCAAAGCAAAGACAAAGCTAAAAAGCGAAAAAGCTTCAAAAGAGAACAAGAACAACAAAGATCAAGAGGGTGGTGGGGGATGGGTAAAGAAGCGGCTAAAAGTATCAAGTAGTCGTTGCTCCATGGTTTGATTTGCATCCATTAAGGCATCAAAACGATGATCAATATGCGCAACCAGAGTGGCATGGGTAGCACGGTAGTCAAAATCTGATGAAGATGGAGGAGCATTATCAGAATCCAGGAACTGAGAAAAATCAATAAAGTCCTCAATATTGACATTCCCTGGCTCACCAGTCCGAATAGCATCGTCTTTTGCAACTTTATCAGCATGCTCTTGTGCTTGAGCTTGGGCATCCATAGCCTCAATTTCCTTTAACCACAACCAAGAACTAGAAGGAGCATGATACACAATTCCAATTTGACTTACATGATGAGAATTATGACAATTTTTACCTTCAGAATCCTTTTCACATGGTTCATCATTTGGAATCAGAACCTCATAATAATGCAACATCTTACTCACATGCATAGAGTAAGGCAAAGTTGTAGGAGGGTGAGAACTAGCAGCAACAAACATCTTTCCCATTATCACTTTAAACCAATTTATGGGAATACTATTCTTAATCCACTAAAACAAATGTAAGTCTTCCTCTTGAGCTTGGCCATAATTCTGAGAAGTACTAGGAATCAAGCAATACGCAATAACATACAACAACATATGATCATTAGCGCTTAGCAAAGAAACCTTCTTAGTTCCACCAGTCCATTTCACACCATCACGCACATAATCAACAAAAGCAGTAGCACCATCAATAGATAAAGCATCATTATCCTCATCATCAATAAAAATACCCTCATCATTCAATCCAAACATAATTTTCATATGGTCCGGTTTAATTAGAAAATGATAACCTCTAACCATAGATTGATAAACCCCTTCAATGCATGTAAAGTTTGCATAAAACTGTCTAACTAACCTAGGGTAAACCAAACTTTTATACTCTAGAAATTTTTGTAAATGCTGCTCAACTAATAAAGCATGAAAATTAAACCTTTCTTTGCGAAGCCAGTTAAAATTCAAGTAACGTCGAATTCCAAACTTACAATCTGCAAATCGGGGTGCTCTTTCCTCTTTTAGCACTTGAGAATACCATTCATTGTCCTTGTGAGGATGATCCCTGCGTTTGACACGTTTTGTTTGAGGAGCAGAGGAGGAGGAGGCCATGATTTTAAAGTTAGGGTTTAAAAAAAAAGGGTGTAATTCGGATTTGAGTGTTTTTGGAAGAAATAGAGATGAAAAAGTGAAAATAAGTAAAGAAGGGATGATTGTATGTGTTGTTATGAAGATTAAGCGGTTGATTCCTAGTGTTCTTGTTTGTTTTTGAAGAATTTTGCAGAGAGAAGAAGAGACAAGACGAAGTGAAAGTGAAGAGAATGAGTAAAAACAAGTAAAAATGCGTTAATAAGAGTCTAAACCAGATGCCGCTAATCGATTAACGTAAGGCGCTAATCGATTAGTGCCTGATAATGTGACACCCTTGTTTTATATCTTGAAAATAATAAATATTTCTAAATATAGAATACTTGCTATCAAAAATTGGGACTAGAAAATTTTTCCTTTTTAATTTATACTTGCCCAATTATAAACACCTTTAACCTCGACGAATAATTTGAATTCGGCTTAATAACACCTTAATTGTAACACCCCGATTTGGAAATAGAATTTTCACTAAAAATTTGCGCCATTTTTTTTTTATATAAACATTACAAGCGATCAGTATTTGGAGAAGAAGTTTTCATGTCAACTTTATTTCCAAAAATATTTCTCAACTTAGTTTTCGAAAAGGTTACATAACTAACTTAGTTTCTTAAATAACTTGGTTTCATAAAAAGGTTTTCCTAAATACAATTTGATTCATTTGGTTTTCAAAATATTTGGTTCCTAAACTCCCAACATAAAATTCCTTTCCAAAAAGAGATGTCACTAACACTTTTCCAAAAAGTTCGTTTTCGTGATGCCAAAATTATTCGAAGGTTAATTTGCGGAAAAACATTTAATTATTTAATGAACTTGATACATAACCAAAAAGAACTTCTTTTATTTCATTTAAATAACCCATGTTACAACTGGGGTTACATTCGGGACAGATTAATCATGTCCTAATCACCTTTAAGATAGGATACAAAGCAAAGACTATCCTATCTTACACTACTAGTCTTCATTGCTATCTCCCATCACAAGTGTCTAGAAGATTCCTCGATTGCCGCTTCTGCTTTCTCCTTGTACGTGCGTCATCTCCTGATCCTCTTCCTATCTTAAGCTACCACTCCTTGATCTGCCATCTGTAGACATTGTTCCCAATGCCCACAGGAAAGGGGAAATAGAGAGAGTAAGCACTTCCGAACGATATTATCGTCGACGACGTGGGCTTACCATAGGGGAATATTAAGACCACACAAACATGTACATCATTATTACTATTACTTATTTGCATTTGTTACCATAAAATCTTTTCTCACTAAATGTTATACCTCTTAAAAACCATAGCCGTTAAATTATCTTTAGTCTCTAAGTTTCATACCATCGGTAAATCAAAAAGGGGGTACCATTACCGAGGTGCAAGGTATGGATATCACACACGTTACATCTCCTCCACAAGTCCAACCATATCCTAGTTCAGAAAGCAGATGGGACGCACAGGACCTTAGCCACACTGGCATCGAAGTCGGTAAACGAAAAAGGCTATACCATCGCTAGTGGTCAGTAAGATATAAAAATTCACGTGACCAACACCGGCGGTCAACAAGATTCATTTCATAAAAGTTTCCAACAAACCAACCCTTACCGAACTTCTAGCCCCGTTCAGGTTCCCTCTCACCATCTATGATTTGCTCAAGGGGGCGACAGCACTATCTCCAGTTGGCCTGCAGTCCTCGCTACGACGAAAGCCCAGACTCCTGCGTGAACCTTGTCATTGTAGTCCCGTTCCGCCTAGAGAAGTACTCGAGGCTTCTTGACGTTTCACCGTCCTTGCCCTCCCCTATTGCAATCATCACTTGAAGAACCCCTATCTCCAAGCATACCTGAGTATCCGTAGATAAACAGGGTGTCTTTCCTCTCCACTACTTCGTTCTCAACGTAAGGTTTAAAATAAAGGGTTCCTATGTCTTTTAAGTTATCGGAGAGCTTTTACAAAGTTTAACATTCCTAGTTGTGGTCGACCCATTCTAAACCTTTCTTCTAACGGGTCTCGATCTCTAAGGGATTAGCTTCTCATGGACACTTCCAGGTCACAGGGGATTTGACACTTAAAGATCAAGCATGTCATCATGACAATGCGATCCGGGGGTAGTATTATAACTTTCATAAACCTCTGTAAGGGTTCCACATTAATTCCTTAACCATAAAGCCTTTAATCAATTCCCAAAAATTATCCACCATAACATCATATAAGCTCATTAACTTCCAATAACCAGATTTTTAACATATACGCCAGACATGTTATCATTATGCATTCAACAATATATATACCTCATAATAATAAAGCCAACATCATGATAAATCAGAATCCATAACATATACCATCATTATAAAGGGATCGTGTTTTCGTAGGAACGGCGGGGGACATACACACACAATTGCCGTTCTACTATTCACTCGATAGATCCCTAGTTCCGACCTTTGAGATGATACGGAACGTAATATTACACTACATGCCACTATGTCTTAAGAAGGCTTCTCTCTCACCTTGAGTTGAAGCTACAAAATTAGTGTCCTCTTGCTTTGAAGTCACGTCACCCAAATCCGAACGAAAGCCTTTACCAAATAATATTTACAAAATAATTTCATAAATAACTACTCAATTACAATTAAGCAAACCACAAGACACATATCCTTAACAACAATTTCCTTTATCACTTTTAGGAATCAAGAAGACTTGAACCAAAACTTCCAATACATAAAGTAAATCATACTTTACAAAATCAAAACCTTTAAAACGTCAATGGAAATTTTTAGAACTAATTATTAAATCAAAAGAGATTATTTCATACTTTTCATTAACTCTGAAAATCAATAACAACTACCGCTCAAGGATTAACATAAAACAAATAACTTAAACTTGATGCAACCTTTTTAATCATTTGGACAGCCCAGAAACACCTTCTTTAAAAATCAATTTAACATTTACCAAAAACACCTAACACATCAACAATCATTCTAACATATAACTTTAAAAACATAATCATAACACCTTGAAAATAAATCTAAATCTTGCTTTTACTAATAATCTTACTTCTCAGCACCTTATAACAACTACCATGTTCAGACTATTCATACAGCATGACTTTAAGGTATTTTTCTTTTGATGCAAATCTTAATCAGATCAAGCAGTAAACAAGTTTTGCAAAAATCATGTTATAAGCATATATAATTAAATAAGAAAGTAAACTCGAACATTCAAAATCCAAAATACTTTCTTTATCATTAATTAGATTAAGTTACAGACCAAAATCAGATTACAGAAGATTCACTCTCAAACATCAGTACATTCACATAATTATTTTTACACAATAACCTTTGCAGATATTCACACCAACTTAACAGTAATTAACCAAATATAACCTTTGAAAAAATTAATTTCTCAAAGTCTTTGAAGTTTTGGAACCAGGTAAATACAAACACATTTCACATTCTTCTAGTTTTTGGACAGCATGCATACCTAAACTTAAAAATTCAATTTCTCTTGAACAGAAACTCGAAAACACATGCCGATTCTTCCTAAATTCTTATTACAACTTCTACTATAATAAAATAACTAAAATTAAACAAAATAAAATAGTTGCATCTGCTGTACAGCCCCAGAAAAGTTGCATCACTTCAATAATTTCAAGTAAAACAATCCAAAACAATCATATATAATTCCTACTTGTGCTAAAGACTTATAAATACAATTATTTCTAATAAAACATTACTTTTTCATACATTCTAAATTCTGGACAGCAACTTAATTTTTTTATAAAATCAAAGTAATTAATCAAAAACACTTATTTCTATTTGTTTCTACATTACATTTGCACATATAAACAAGGTATCACTAACATTCTCAAAAATAATTACTTGGGGTCTTAAATAAATAAATTTTTCAGAATAAAGATCAAATTTCCAGAATTAAAATAAAACTTTCAAGATTAATCTTTTCCATATAAACATATAATATATTCCATAAACATACTAAAGCAATCATCAAATCAATTAGAAAAATTCAATAAATTTAATTTCTTTTTCTCTAAAATTGGACTAGCATATAGACAACTTAGAAAAATAATTTTTAATTCCTAAAGCATCTATATAATATAATTACATCATTTGGTATACTAAAAGAAAACAATATCATAGATTTAATCATTAACAAAATATAAAATAGATTTCTAAAAAAATTTCATTTTTTTTCCAGAAACTAACATATACAAATATATCAACCACATACTCATATAATTAATCACAAATACATGTTCTTATAGGTTTATAACAACTACCATTTTTCCTATTTCTTTTAAACAATTAACTATAATTTAACTATACATCAATCAATCAAACAAATTACAAAAAAATAATTTTAAAATAATGCAATAGACCTCACGGTCTATTCTTTTTATTTTTTTTCAGAAAATTTATTTTTTTGCTTATTATCCTAATTCATTGTTCTTATTAAACTTAAATCCTAACAAAATAAAATCAAATACAAACAAACAATAACAATTACATAAAAATTTCCATAACATATAATTCCAGACACTTCATTTGCATTATAATTTTCCAGAAAAATTATTTTATTTTCAAAATCATTTTAGTTCCTTTAAATCATTTTCATTTCATTTTCACTTTAAAGAAAATACCCATTTGTTTTCATTCTTAACTATAACTCAAATACACATGAAATAACAACAATTATCATACAATATAATTATATATATATATATATATATATTACACGTCCAAAAAAGAAAAGAAAATAAAAAACCAAAAATAAAAATTCATTTTAATCTTTTATTCATTTCCATTCTCTTTTATTTTATTAAACAACAATACAATCCATATATCAAAATTACACAAATCAACCATCAATTCCTTATTGTGTGACACGGTTCATGTATATACATATATTATAAATTAAAATTTTTCCATTATTATTTACTTACTGATTATTATTTCTTAATACAAAGAATCAAAAACAATTAAAAGATAAATAATAAAAACTTATTTGTTCATACAAAATTCTCTACAATTCTTATGTTCTAAGGATTAAAATAAACCCAGAAAATAAATAAATCAAACACATCAAAACATTTAGCCATCTTAAGAATTAAAGAAAAGGGGAGATAAATCCCTTTAAACACCCTTTTTGTGTCCCTTTTCTCATTCTTAATTCATATGACTCAAGAACAATATCACTTATTCAAAAATAACTTTAAAATGAAAAAGGAAAATTTAGAATTTGAACATAGAAGAAATTTAAAAGGTTTAAACAAAAATATAAACAAAACAACTTAAAAATAGCTTAAATAAATAAGTGATTTTGGGTTACCTCTACTCCTTAAGCTTTTTAGAAAACTTCAAGCAACAAGCAATTCCTCCCTCCTTCCTTAGCTTACTCGTCCCTCTCTCCCTCTATTCTTCTTAGAATTTTATTTTTTTCTCTCGTAAAACTATCAAAGTTTTGTGTGTGAAAAATGTGGGAACTAAGGCTATCTATTTATAAGTGTTGAGGATGCATTTCCCCTCCATTTTTCAGAGCAATATTCGGCCCCCCTTCATCAAGTCTTAGTCAAAAATTTTCAAACACTACTTGGAATATGAACTAGCATTAAATGGGATTTTGTTGATTCCTAAAGCATTTTAATTCATGGTTTATTCTCACAAACTTCAGAACTATTCTTCCCCTCTTTCTACTAATTTTTGGAAGGTTTATATATATTAAAATAGGAGATAAAATTTTTCATTGGTTCATTGTGGAGGTGCCTACATAATTATCCAATCATATCAACTATCAAAATTTGATTTTCTACCTACTGTACAAAAATTTTCGCAAATAGTAAAATAAAAATTTTATTTTTACATTTCAAGATACTACATTTTAATACGATCGTTTTCATATAAAGTTTATAATTTTTGGACTTACGGTTTGAAAGTTATGAATTTTTGAAGTCCTAAGATCATTTCCTTCAAAAATACACTTTCTAAGTTTTCAAATAATTTAAAAATAATAAAAATACGAAAATACACTTAATTTGAATAATATTAAATTATAAAACTTCAGAAATGTATTTTCATTTTCAAAATAAAATATTCTTTAGTCAAAAGGTTATTTAATGCATTAAAACCATACATTGGTTCTTAAAACTCAAAAATTCGTTTAATATTGTAGCAGTGATAAAATTTCGAAAAATCTAAAATAAAAATAAAAGCTTTACATTTTCATAATCTAGATTTCGATACGATCGTTTTGATATATCGTTTGTAATTTTTTGACATACGGTTTAAAAGATATGCATTTTTGAAGTTAAAAGCACTATAACTTGAACATTCACATTTTTGTCCAAACATTAAAAATCACTCCAAAAATTATTTTTCTAAGATAAAAATATACTTACTAATTATTTCTATCCCAAAAAATAATTTTCTCTTTTATTAATTAGAAATTTATAATTTTATGCATATATATAATTATATAACTAAAACCAACTTTAATAACAAATTTCATTAAATTATCCTTAAAATAAATACTACCAAATAAAATAAAGAAAAAATACAATTATTATAATTTAATTAAATTGGGTAAAATTGCGGGTCTCACATTAATTACGAAAAGGCTCGCGAGACATTGTCTTTTTAACACATTGAAACATATTCGTATCGTTTACTAAAAATATATTATTTGTCTCTTGAGTTTAATCGAACTTATAGAATATAACTTATTGCCGAATCCTTTTTGAATCAAAATCAGAGTATGCGGAAGTAAAATAATACTTGTGGGGCACTGCTGAGGTAAAGAAAACATCATATATATATATATATATATATATATATCATAATAAAAACATCCCCACCAGTATAAGTAGCAAGTAGCAAAAGTCGAGATAGCAAGTTTTGATAAAACATATACATAACCAGCTGCTCAAAATAAACCTCGCTCTAAGACCTCTCAAAATATATACAATATATCACAAGATCAAAATAGAAGTCCCAGAGCAGGTCATCCATGTCCTCAGCAGCTCCTCTGATCCTCTGCATCTCTATCGCTAGACCTAGGATCCTAAACATCTATGCTATGCAGGCTCCTAGGAACCAGCAGGTCCACCTCTAACAGAAACAGTAAGCTCGACAGGCACCTCCTACTCGTCCTCATCCTCCACAGGGTCCTCCTCGACCTCGCCCGACTGTGCAGAAACCCCACCACTGGGTCTAGGATCTGCTGAAGCAGTCCTCTCAAAGTCAGTCGGACAAGGAGAAGGAGTCTCCTCAGTAACAACTCTGTGGGAAGAAGGGTGAGTACGAGTGGCAGCTCTAAAACGAAAACTATGAAATCGACGCACTGGTCGAGCCGGGGGTGGTCCTCTATATGAGTAAAAGGGTGGAACATGCATAGTATAGACTAAAGGGGTCCTAAATCTACGGGGTCGCACCCGAACCAGAGGGTTAGGGTGGTAGAGAGTGATCTCCACCTCCCCCTCAAAGGTGGCTCGGTGCTCCTCGTACGTCCATATACCACTAGGGATAGGGCGTATCTCGATGCAGGCTAGGTATCTGGCCATCACCTAAACAGGGCATAGGGAGTAAGTATACACATATACATAATCAATAAAGACTAAAATACAAACACAAGTATATCATGGACAGACAATAATGCAAATACATATGAGCACACCAATTTTCAACATTATATCTCTTATAATGCAGATGGCATGATGCATGATTTCTATCCACAACTGAGGCCTCTAACAAAAGTCCATCTTGGACGTCCATCCAATACACCAGTGTGTTCCCGGAACACTACCACACGTTCCCAGAACGATGGCAAACCATACTTGGATATACAAGCATCACTCCCAGAGTGTGCATCACGTTCCCGGAACGCATAAAAACCATGTCCCAGACACTGGCCACATTCCCAGAATGTGTCATCAAGTAGGTTACAAATTTGGTACTCCTAGAGTACCCTCCTCATATTCCCAGAATATGATAAACGTTTCCTACCAACCCATCTTCCATTCTCTATGCATGAATGCCCAATCAATAAGGTTGGATTTTATCTTTAATTTAATTATTGTGATTTAGAAATATCTCAATTTCTCTTTTGAATGATTAATTTGAGGTATAACCTTTGGCACAAAAATTTATCCATGAATTAACTTAAAAACATGCCATTAGGCTTGGGATTGGGAAAAACTTAACCAATAGTATTCACTTTTCACTTAAAAGACTTAACTTTTATTTTTCAGTTTCAGGTACTAACCGGTTACAGTCTCAGGCTAACCGGTTAGAATTACAGACCTGAACTTATTAACCATTGAAATTCAGAAAAACCCTTTTTCTTGAATTTTCTACCCAATCCATAACAAAGTCTTAGCTTTGTTATATACCTCAAACCCCACTGATTTCATCATTCAAAAGTTTAAATCACAACTCATTCCCAATTGAGCATAATTTTCACTTGAAATTATCTCATAACATTAAGGTATTAACTCATCCATTACAATCTGAAGCAAACATTATTTACCAACATGTTCTCAGATTGTTTTCAAGTGAAATTAGAGTATAGACTTGAGGGTGAATGATAAGAACACAAGGCCAATTTCAGAAATTCATTTTCTTTGAAAATTTACAATATCTAACCGGTTACAAATTTCGAATAACCGGTTAGATTATGCAGTCTGCACACTGAAAAGTGAAGTTTTGTATACCATTCTTTTCAATACTCAAATCTAACCAATTTCAACACTCAATAGAGTTCAAATACCTTAATTTAAACATGTTCAACCGCAGAAACATATTCCTTTGCATGCATTAACTTTAGATACTCAAATTGCATATAATTCCACATAAACACAACTTGATATCACAAATCTCATAATAAACCTTTAAATTATGATTCAATCATCAGAATAGCTTGCATGCAGGTTATTAACTTTGCTCAAAAAGAATTGAGACACAGAATTGGCCTCCAAGCCTTTTAACACTAAACACATAATGCCCTTTTGAGTCTTTGTTGACTCAAGTCCTAAAACACTTGATTTTAGTTTCAATCAGGTATAACGTAAACTTCTCCCATAACTCAAAGTCGTGTTTGATGAGTATAATCACTGAGTTTGACAAGAAATCCACAAGAACCTCAAGCTCTGTTCTCAGCCAACACAGGTTCAACAGGGTTCAAAAACCAGAGATTTTGGTGCATGAAAAGGTAATATAATTTGGGGAAAATGGTTAGGACTTGTTGTATGCAACATGCACAAGAAAATCAAAGTGGTTTAAGGTTCAAAAAGTGCTTGAGCTTACCTAAATCAAAGCTCAAAGACAGCTCCACGAACACAGAGACAGTGTTGGCAGCTTCAACTTCTTGGATTGATTCGTCCTCACACAAGAACTCTCAGCTCACGATTTTTATATCAACACAAAGCCCTTGATCCAAGCTTTGTGAATGTGTATCACTCACTCCCCAACACTCAGAGACGAAGAAGGATTAAGCCAAACGAATCAGAAACTCTAACCAGCCTCCCAACACCAAATTAAGAGAAAACAACCCCAAATTCTTCAACAACACTAGCTTTTATAGCAAGATCAGGTTGACATGCACAATGACGCGTGTTTTCCGCTAATCTAGAGATGATTTCGTGGCGAATTCGTGGATTAATCAAGTGATTACTCATCAAAACGCACTAATCCAGTTTCTGGGTTCATCGTGTAACCGGTTACAGGGCATTACTAACCGGTTAGATCGGTGTAAAATTTAAAAATTAATACTTTTTAAATCTTTCCCTCCAAGAACCTTTTCTAATATTACATTTAGGTCCTAATCCAAGGTCTAAAATGCAATATCCATATTTTTGTATTTATTTGCCATATAAAAATATTTAATTTTCACCTATTTTTATATTTCAAGGCTAATTAAATACAAAACATAACTTGGAGAATTTATATAAATTAATAATAAAAATTTTATTATTAATTTCCTTATTATCCGGGAGACGAAAATTAGGGGTGTTACAGATAACATGTAAAAAATGAATCGATTAGGATCAGGGTTAATCGAGTAAGGTCTGATAGGGTGAAAAACACTAATCGATTAGCAAACAACAACTAATTGATTAGGACCTGTTTTAAAAAATTTCTACTCGAATAATAGGTCCCAAAATCAGTCTATTTCACTTCTAAAAGCATTTTTTGACACAAAAAACATGCATTTTTACTTATCACATAGCACATATAAACACTTAGAACATTTAGACAACCAAGTAAGCATAGAGTAAGGAATGATAAACCAAAGAAACATCAAATATCTTCAAAATTAAACAAATAATGAAACAATTTTTTTTAAAAAAAAAACACAATCAAATACATATTCAAATAAGACATGATTTAGGTAATTTATAAAAATAACATCAAACAATCAATTAGCTAAGACTAGATTCATCAAGTATGCCAAGTTCTCTTCTTATAAAATAAAAAGTATCCCTAGGCAATGGCTCGGTGAATATGTCCGCTAATTGGTTTGAAGTGTTCACAAATTCAATCCCACAATCACCCTTTTGAACATGATCTCTTAGGAAATGATGTCTTATTTCAATATGATTTGTTCGAGAGTGTAATACCGGGTTTTTGGTTAGGTTAATTGCGGAGGTATTGTCACATTTAATGGGAATTTTCTCAAGTTTAAGTCCAAAATCTGAAAGTTGTTGTTTCATCCACAATAATTGAGCACAACAACTTCCAGCCGTAATATATTCGACTTCGGTGGTTGAAAGTGCAACACATGCTTGCTTTTTGGAATTTCACGCCATAATTGAATTTCCAATAAGGTGACATGTGCCGCTTGTACTTTTTCTATCTAATTTACAACCGGCAAAGTCCGCGTCACTATAACCAACCAAATGCAATGAGGCATCTCAAGGATACCATAAACCGGTATGTATTGAACCTTTTAAATATTTCATTATACGCTTAACAGAAGATAAGTGAGATTCCTTAGGGTTAGCTTGATACCTAGCGCACATGCAAACACTAAACATAATGTCCGGTCTACTAGCGGTTAGATACAACAAGCTACCTATCATACCCTTATACTTTGTTACCTCTACCAATTTGCCGCTTTCATCCTTATCCAAGTAGCAATTTGTAGCCATAGGTGTTGATGCATGTTTAGCCTTGTCCATCCCAAATCTTTTTAATAGCTCCATGCAATACTTTGATTGATGAACAAATATTCCATTGTCCATTTGCCTCACTTGCAATCCTAGGAAGAACATCAACTCTCCCATCATGGATATTTCAAACTCACTCATCATTAAATCTGAAAATTTCTTGCATAGAGAATTGTTAGTCGCACCGAAAATAATATCATCAACATAAATTTGGACTAACAAAATATCGTTACCAACTTGGTCAATGAAAAGTGTTGTATCAACCAACCCTCTTTTGAATCCTTTTTCTAGCAAAAAAGAATTTAACCGATCATACCAAGCTCTAGGAGTTTGTTTCAATCCACAAAGTGCCTTTTTGAGTTTAAAAACATAATTTGGAAATTCAAAATTTTCAAAACCGGGTGGTTGTGACACATAAACTTCTTCTTGAATGTATCCATTCAAGAATGCACTTTTCATGTCCATTTGGTAAAGTGTGATATTCATCATAGAAGCAAAGGCTAAAAGCATCCTAATGACTTCTAATCTAGCTACGGGGGCATAAGTTTCATCATAATCAATTCCTTTTTCTTGACTATACCCCTTAGCAACTAGTCTAGCTTTATTTCTAACAATTAGACCCGATTCATCAAGCTTGTTTCTATAAACCCATCTAGTTCCACTCACTGGACGATCATCGGGTTTTGGCACTAAATCCCAAACTTTGTTGCTTTTAAATTGATTCAATTCTTCTTGCATGGCTAAAATTCAATGTTCGTCTTCGATTGCTTCATGAATATTCTTAGGTTCTAATTGAGAAAAAAAAGCAACAAAATGACAAAAATTATTAAGAGAGCTTCGGGTTACCACTCCCTTAACTATATAACCTAATATGTTAGAAATTGGGTGATTCTTATTTGTCTTCCAAGCGGTAGGTAGTTCATTGTTTTGAGGTTGTACTAGCACATTTCCTTGTAATTGTATTTGTCCTTCACCATGTTGCATCTCTACTTCCTTTTCCTTTGGCTCTTCAACTCCATTGATGACACATACATCATCATCACAAAGAACACTTTTCTCTCCTTTTGGAGATTTATCAAATACCACATGGACGGATTCCTCCATAGTTAAAGTTCTCTTATTAAAAACTCAAAAAGCTTTGCTTTGCATAGAATATCCGAGAAAGATGCCTTCATCGGAATTAGAGTCAAACTTGCCGAGATGGCTCTTACCATTGATTAAAATAAACACCTTACAACCAAAGGCGTGAAAATATGGAATATTAGGTTTTCGCCCTTTAAGAAGTTTGTAAGGAGTTTTGTTTAAACACGGACGGATAAGTATGCGATTTGTGGTGGACTCGGCCTAGCCGAGATCCTCAGAACCCTCGCTTAAGGCCTCACGGCCCTATAAGAAGCCCTCTGTGTGCTGGGCCGAGCTCAAGGCTCAACGGACGAACAGATACCAGATACGGGCCGACCTCATACTTCTACCCAGGTCCAACTTCCCTGTCCGACACCTCCCCAAGTCTGACACCTCCCTCAGAGTCCGACACCAAGGACAGGATGACGTGTCTCACCTTATCCACAAGGACAGCTCATCCACTCATAGCTCAGTACAGGCTGGCCCTATTTGGGCCTAAAGCAAGCCCATTAGGGCAACCAGCTCCCCCCTATAAGTAGCTCCGTACTACATGGGGCTCAGGTACATCCTCTAACCCTAATTATCACCCTCACACACCAGTGATTAGGGTTACTTCTTGGCTCTCTCCTTAGCCACTTGAGGACTCCCACCAAACATCACACAGAAACCCTAGACAGAGGCTCCTTTGAAGGTCTTCTTCCCTAACCCTTGGAGGACCTCACCGTCTAGGACATCACATTGGCGCCGTCTGTGGGAAAGAGAAACTTCATTCCCACCCAGAAATTCTACCATGTCTGAGTTACAACCAGTTCAGAGGAGGAGGAGGGGGCGTCCAAGAAGGGTGCCATCAACTGAGGATCTGCGCCAGCACCTTGAAGCCAATAGGGCAGCAAGGTCCTCACCACCACCCCCTCCACCACCTCCACCTCCTGCCCCGCCACCACCCCCGCCTCCACCGCCACCTCCATCGCCAGAGTTCACGCACACTCACAGTGGACCTTACACCATCCACACCGGAGACACTACAAATCCAACTCAGCACCAGGGAGGAGGTCGGCGCGTGCAGCTACGCTCCGAGCTCGAAGAAACCAACACAAAACAGCACCGCCACCGTGGCGAACGTGCCCACTCTGTCAGCACTACACATCGCTATCACTCACGTCAATCTTCACTCTCTCGAGATGAAGAGCTCTTGTCCTTGATGAGACAACAGATGAGGATTGTAGAACAGCAAGGTAAAGCTATCGCAGATCTTAACAAGTTACTATGCAACGTTTGGCTAAACGAGCCGTTGCTCAAGCTCCAGCCCAAGACGAACTTCCCCCTCCCCCACCTCCTCCACCAACACTACCCCCATTGACACCGCAAACCTTTGCAACACCGCATACTGTCGTCACACAACTTACACAAACACCACCCCCTGACCAGCAACAACCTGATTCGGATGATTCCCATCCTGGACACCCTTTTACACCAGCCGTCATGGCTTATGAACCACCACCTGGGTACCTTGGACCCAACAACATTCCCAGATATAATGGCCTCACAGACCCTCAAGAGAATGTTCTCTCTTACGAGGGAGCTGTCAACTTCCATGGTGGAGGAGATCGGCTCAAGTGCCGAGCCTTCTCCATGACCCTTCAAGCCTCAGTTCTCTGATGGTATTCAACGTTACCCAAGAATTCTATCAACAATTGGACAGAAATGAAGCGAGCATTTCTCAACAGATACACCGCTATCTGTGTGCAATCGAGGTCCGACCACATGCTAGCAACGGTGACACAAAAGTCAAACGAGTCACTACGCGCTTATCTTCACAGGTTTCACAATGAATCCAGCTCGGTCCCCAACCTATCTCTCGAGGTGGTCGTCCTCCTTTTGACCCAGGGTTTGGCTGAAGGAGGATTTAAAGACTCATTGATAGAGAAGCCACCACGCGATATGGCCGAGCTCAGGCAGAGATCCAACAAATACATCAACATTGAGGAATTCAACAAAGGTCAGTCAAGTAGGATGGAAAACGCTCAAGCTGCGTCGCAGAATACCCTTCCGTGAGGTCGTCCTCGCGGAAACAGGGATGATAGAGGAGGAAGAGGGGACCAAGGAGACCGAGGTCGCCTTCACGTCGGCCAGCAAGATGACCGTCGACGTCCTTACATCACTAAGTATGATTCGTACACCCCCCTGACGGTCCCGAGGTCACAAGTCTGGAGAGAGACCATGCAAACCGAACTCAGGAGCGTACCTCGGCCACCTTTCCTCAGAAACCAAAGTAATATCAGGGACAGGTCTAAATACTGCAACTTCCACGACGGGTATGGTCACCATACCGATCAGTGCACCTGGCTTCGAGACGTTATCGAAGATATGGTGAGAAGGGGCAAGTTGCAACAGTATGTGAGAGAAGCGGTGGAAAGAAGAGGCCGAAGAAGGTCTCGCAGCCCAGACAACGACAAAGGGAAAGCCAAAGCTGACCCGTCTCCAGAAAAGAAGGAAGAAGAGCCACAACGGGTAAACATGGTCGTGGTACAAGATCTGGATAAGTCGCCGGAAAATTTCCGAGTTGAAACTATCTCGGGAGGTTTTGCCAGTGGCGGAGAGAAGAAGGCAGAAAGGAAGAGATACGTCAACCAGGTCTTGGCTGTTCACCACAAACCCGTCTATAAAAAACCATCTCGGAACATCCCCATCATTTTTTCTGACCAGGACATGGAAGACGTCATCCCGAATCACAATGACCCTATGGTGATCACGGCGTTGATCGGCAATTTTGAAGTCGCCCGAGTTTTCATTGATCAAGGAAGCTCGGCCGACATTCTCTTTCTTCATACATTTTAGGCACTGAAGCTGAGGTCAGCCGACCTCGTGCAATTTGAAGGCAATCTCATCAGCTTCACAGGTGAGGCAATTCGCCCCCTTGAAGCCATCCACCTCCCGGTGACCTTAGGCAAGCAGCCTTCGGCCCGAACGGAGATCATCAAATTTTTAGTTGTTGATTCTGAATCCCCGTACAATGTGATACTAGGGCGAACCTGCCTGCAAGCTTTTGGGGAAGTGGTTTCAACGGTTCACTTAGCGATGAAATTCGTTGGTTCTGACGACAAGGTCGTCACAGTCAAAGCCGACCAAGTGCGAGCCCGGCTCTGCTACATGTAACACCCTATATAATAATTACCCTTAATTACCCCAAAATTTGGATTTTAAATTTTTTTTTTTAAAGATGAATATGATATTTGCCAAAATAATATTTCCTTTCATTAATAACAAAAACATCAGAGTTAATAAAACGGAAGACTTCATTAATCATTAAACAAGAGTTGAGAAACATAGCTACACCGAGCTCATTAGTTCGAATTACAAAAATGATGTTTAGCTCGACCATCGAGCCGAGATCAAAATATACAAAAGCGTGTTTTAGCTCGGACCGAATAGCCGAGACCCAATGCAAAACAAATATTTTAGCTCGGACCTATCCACATCTATGACTCTAAATAACTTACTCTCCCTGTGAGGGAGAGTGATCCTGCTCGGCCGGGGACTGCGTTTGCTCGGGCTCAGCACCTGAAAATGGTAAGGAGGTGAGCATTACACAGAACTTAAATAAGCAGTTTCTAAAATGACATACCGAACTACCAAGCCAAACACAAGTAGTCAAATAGCATATAAATAGCAAGTAATCAAACCCTATATCACATGCATACTATCTCATTTAGCTCGGTTTACATACACACAATCTCATCCGGCTCGGCTCACATCACACTATCCAATCACTCCATTACCTACTAGTTATACCTTGGTTCACATTCTCTTACCTCGGATTACCATATCTATCTCGGACATTACTCATTATTCCATTTTCACATAGTTTACAATCTTTTACTCTTCTCGGATGCATACACCCAGTGCATGTCTTACACCAGTTACAGTTGGATATTGGAGTGTCCATAACTGCGAGTACCCAGTACCCGTCTTACAGCTGCACATACCCAGTATGCGTCTGACGTGATCAATGCACGCACCCAGTATGCGTCTTCTATGACCAGGAGCACTACCGCCGATCATTCTATGGGGTTAGGGAGAGTCCATAACTGCGAGCACCCAGTACCCGTCTTACAGCGGCGCATCTCGGCGACTTACGCGATCAATGCACGCACCCAGTACGCGTCTGCTATGACCAGGACCACTTCTCACCGATTCCGTTCTCGGAATCCTGTGCGAATCATAACTGCGAGCACCCAGTACCCGTCTTACAGCTGCACATACCCAGTATGCGTCTGACGCGATCAAGGCACGCATCCAGTACGCGTCTTCTATGACCCGATCACACAGCCATTTCTCTTTTATTCCTCTTGTCCTTTCAACCATTATTTAGCTCGGCCTCTCTCGGCTCGACACTTGAATTTATTCCCCTTTACATTAATCTTATTATCTACTTAGCTCGACTTCTCTCGGCTAAACCTAGTAACCAGTCCCTCTTTCCATTAACCTTGTTCAGTCTCTACCGTATTACTCTATCCCCTACTTTCCATCTTTACCATTTTCTCATACTCATTCCCGAAGTCACTCAGCTCGGCCACAGACATGGATCATAAATATCAAAGCTCATAAACATTTATGCACAAAGTTCATAATCACTTATACAACAACAACAACAATAAGAATAAAACATTTAACCAATCCATCATGTAAATACCATCATATAGCATATAACGATACTCATCCCTACTTCAAACTCATGTTTCTAATTCATTTATTAGTTCCCTTTTTACCCTTTTTACCATTTCCTTTCTACATTAACCTAGATCCATTCCCTAATCTAACACCCACTCTTAGTACCCTTTATGAACACCCTAGAAACCCAAACTCAAGTAGAGGTAACACTCACTCCTTACCTCAAACCGTGTGAGATAAGAGTTGAGAGTTTGAGAATGGTCCCTTGTTGCTTGTCCTTGATCTAGACCTTGACCTTGTGAGCTTCACACCACTCGAATCCGTGTCCTCCTTGCTGCCACCACCACACCACCACGGTCCAGGTACGCCGGAACAGAAGAGAACAGAGAGGAGGAGGGTTCCGTTTTGTGAGAAGAGAGGGAGAAAGAAAGTGTTGGGGTTTTGTTTGCTGAAGCTTTTGAGGAGAAAGAGAGAGATTCGTAGGAGGAAGAGAATGAGAAATGTAAAGTGTGATATGTGGTGTTTTGGGCTTTCTTTTATTCATTTAGGGAAAATATTTGTGTGGTCAAGATTCATTGGCTTCTTGGGGAAGCTGGAATGTGTGGGCAGGGTTCATTGGCTTCTTGAGGAAGCCATGAATAGTACTTGAGAGGGACATAAAGCAATGAAAATGACATAAAGTGAATGGCAAGGACAGCGTACGGATGGTACGAATCCCAAAGGGCTATAGCTCAACATGAGCTGGCACGGAGGAGCTAGGACGTGTTGGCTCGGGTACATCGGCTAGGATACGTTGGCTCGGCTTGTAGGAACAGCAGTAGTCCGATCTTCCCTCTCGGACAGGACACTGAGATCGACTAATCCAGACTGGACAATGGGTTTCACGTTGGGTTCCCCTTCAGCTCGGTTCAGAAGCACACAATCTTGTCTAGCTCGGCCGAGATCGGGCCGAGGCCTTAATCTCACATCCTAGGTCGGCCTATGCTCATACTACCCTTCTACCCTTGTACAACTTTTAAGGCTTAACCCTATTCTTAAATAGATATTTATATATTAAAATTATATTATTTAATATCAATTTTTGGGATGTTACATTCCTCTCCCACTTATAGGAATTTCGTCCTCGAAATTTAGTCAGCATTGAACAGTTGCGGATATGACTGCTTAATCTTCTCCTCGAGTTCCCAAGTAGCTTCCTCCACACCATTTCGATTCCATACTACCTTGACCAAGGGGATTTCCTTTCCTCTGAGTCGTCTGACCTGTCTATCTCCAACTCGGACTGGTAGGACTTCGAAGGTCAGATTGTCTCTTAGCGGCAGTTCGTCCACTGCTATCACATGCGAGGGATCGTGAATGTATCTCCTAAGTTGCGAGACATGGAACACATCGTGGAGCTTAGACAAGTGCGGAGGTAGAGCGATTCTGTACGCTACTGGTCCGACCTTCTCCGATATCTGGTACGGTCCGACGAACCTAGGGGTCAACTTCTTTGATTTGATAGCTCGGCCGATACCCGTCATAGGGGATACCCGAAGAAATACATGATCTCCCTCGATGAAGTTCAAGGGTTTCCTTCTCTTGTCGGCATAGCTCTTCTGTCGGTCCTGAGCGGCTTTCATCTTCCCTTGTATCATTCGGATCTTCTCAGTTGTCTCCTGAACAATGTCGGGACCAATCAACAAGTTTTCACCTATCTGAAACTAGCATAGCGGCGTTCGACATTTCCGACCATACAAGGCTTCGAAAGGAGCCATTCCGATACTTGAATGGAAACTGTTGTTGTAGGTGAATTCGACCAACGGCAATAGTGTTTCCCAGTTTTCCGACTGTTCAAGCACACATGTCCTCAGTAAGTCCTCAAGAGTCTGAATGGTGCGCTCGGATTGTCCGTCAGTTTGGGGATGATAAGCAGTGCTAAACCTCAACTTTGTACCCATGGCTTCTTGCAGACTCTGCCAGAATCGAGACAATAAACGAGGATCACGGTCCGACACTATGCTGCTCGGAACACCATGGAGTCGAACAATGTCCTTTATGTACAGTTGCGTCAGCTTCTCCAGGCTGTACTTCATGCTGATCGGCAGGAAATGAGCACACTTTGTAAGTCGGTCCACCACAACCCAAATGGCTTCCTGCCCTAATCTCGTCTTTGCTAGGCCTGATACAAAGTCCATCGAAATGCTATCCCACTTCCATTGTGGAATCTCCAAGGATTTCAGTAATCCTCCTGGTTTCTGATGCTGGATCTTGGCTTTCTGACATGTCAAGCACCGAGACACATAATCGGCCACGTCGGTCTTCAACTTCGGCCACCAAAATAACCTCTTCAAATTTTGGTACATCTTGGTGGCTCCCGGATGGAGACTCATCTTTGTCTTGTGGGCTTCTTCCATCAACTCTCTTCGGACTTCAAAGTCCATGGGGATGCAAACTCTGCCTCGAAATCGTACAAGACCATCAGGTCCCTTAGTGAAGTCAGGTTCATCCTTGTCTCTGGCTCTTTCTAATAGCTTTTGAAGCTCTAGGTCGGCGGTCTGTCTTTCTTTAATGAAACCCACAAAATCATTGGTTACTTGCAGCATTTCCAAGACAACACTGTTTTCCTTCTTCTGTATGCCGAGGTTAAGATCACTGAACTCTTGCATCAGCTGCATCTCTCGGACCATCATGTTGCTCAAGTGAAGACTCTTCCTGCTTAGTGCGTCGGCCACCACGTTGGCTTTCCAGGATGATAGTGCAAGTTGAAATCATAATCTTTCAAAAATTCCACCCATCTGCGCTGTCTCATATTGAGTTCCTTCTGGTCGAACAGATAGCCGAGACTCTTGTGGTCACTGAACACCTCGAATTTCGTGCCATACAGGTAGTGTCTCCAAATCTTAAGGGCAAACACCACGGCTGCCAATTCGAGATCATGCGTCGGATAGTTCTGCTCGTGTTGCCGAAGTTGCCGAGAGGCATACGCCACCACTTTTCCTTGTTGCATCAGCATACAGCCAAGGCCCTGCTTTGAGGCGTCACAAAATACGTCAAAGGTTTTGGTCGGATCGGGTAAAATCAACACGGGCGAGCTCGTCAACCTTTTCTTTAGCTCTTGAAAGCTCTGTTCACACACCTCGGACCATTGGTATGGGGTATCCTTTCTGGTTAACGAGGTCAATGGTAGCGCCAGTTTAGAGAATCCTTCAATGAATCTTCTGTAATACCCTGCAAGACCGAGGAAACTCCTGATCTCGGTCACCGAGTTCGGTCTCTCCCACTTAAGTACCACTTCCACCTTGGAAGGGTCAACTGCTACACCTTGCTCGGATATCACATGCCCGAGGAAATGGACCTCGTTGAGCCAAAAACTGCACTTAGAGAGCTTAGCGTAGAGATTCTTATTTTTCAGAACCTGTAGTACCGTTCTCAAATGCTGTTCATGTTCGCTCGGATTCCGAGAGTAGATGAGGATATCGTCAATGAAGACTATCACGAACGAGTCCAAGTAAGGTCAGAAGATCCTATTCATGTAATCCATGAAGATGGCAGGGGCGTTGGTAAGTCCGAAGGGCATAACCACGTACTCAAAATGTCCATACCTTGATCGGAAGGCTGTCTTCGGAATGTCTTCTTCTCGGACTCGGATTTGGTGATATCCCGATCGGAGATCTATCTTTGAAAACACCGACGCTCCCTTGAGTTGGTCCAATAAGTCATCAATCCGAGGGAGGGGATAT
Source organism: Crotalaria pallida (assembly GCA_037953625.1). NCBI lineage: Eukaryota > Viridiplantae > Streptophyta > Magnoliopsida > Fabales > Fabaceae > Crotalaria > Crotalaria pallida. The sequence continues at coordinate 81,655,558 of CM075655.1, read as the reverse complement.
TTATTCTTCACCGTTACCGCGTTGAGCTTTCTATAGTCAGTGCACATCCTGAGACTACCATCTTTCTTTTTCACAAACAGGATTGGGGCTCCCCACGGCGATACGCTTGGTCGGATTAGCTTTTTGGCCAAAAGTTCTTCTAGCTGTTTCTTAAGCTCTTCTAGCTCGGGAGGCGCCATTCTGTACGGAGCAATTGAGATCGGGCCAGTTCCCGGAAGGAGGTCTATACTGAACTCTACTTCTCTATTCGGCGGTAAGTCAGGCATTTCGTCCGAGAAAACCTCAGGGAATTCTCCGACCACAGGAATTTGGTCTAAGGTCGGTTCCTCTGTTGTCTCTAACTTCGCAACAGACGGGCCACTAAAGATTACGGTCTTTTCTCGGCACTCGAGTAAGACACGGTGTTGAGACATCCAGTCCATGCCAAGGATAATATCTAGCTTGGTTAAGGGTAGACAAATCAGATTGACTTTAAATTCTCTGCCTAATACTTGGATAGGACACTCTAGACACATTTTAGAAGTGATTACAGAAGAACTGGTTGGGGTAGAAATGGATAGTTTGTAAGGCATTTCTACTGCGGATAGTTTTAGTCTTGATCGGTGCCGTACCCGATACAAATAAAAACAGTTTAAGTATAGTACTAGGAAGTGACTCCTAGGTCGTCTCCCAAGGAATATCTTATCAAGCAAAAGGTCGAACACATAGTATGCATAGAAAACAGGGGGGGTTTTTTTTTTGTATTGAATATTGAATAATTGAAATCAAAACAGAATTAAATCAAAACGAAGAAACAGATAAGGAAAAGTGGATAAACCCCTTTGGCTCGCGTTCACAACTCTATCATCGGTCACAAAAGATCAATTTCTTTCCTCTTCACTGTCCAACTCGTGAGAACTAAATACTAAGCGAAAATTCAATTCTCACCCCAAAACCCAAACCTCTAATTAAGCATTAAAAGCCAAAGCATGGAGTTTTTACGAGTTTGCATAAATTAAGCATTCATACACATGGATTATCTCTATATAATGGAACTAAGCGAACCATAACATATCAATAAGCATGAAAACAGTGAATAAAAACGAAATAGCATTAAGAACAAAACCTCAAGAGTATGTGATACATTACCAAAGGGATTTAACCTAAGAGTTTAGCCTTCCATGAAGAAAAATACCAAAAACGTGTAGAAAAGAGAAGAGAGAGAAACCCTAGCAGCCTCCACAAGCTTGGAGAGCAAAACTAAGCCTTCTCTATGAGACAGAATGTAAAAAACGTGAATGGAAGGTCCCTCCTAGGGTTTACACGAATTTGGCTTTTTAAATCACAAAACGGGCCTAAATCATGGGCCCAAATCCTAAGGAAAGCTTATCTCTAAATTAAATCTAAAAATATCTTATAGATAAAATCTAAATCTTAAAAGATATAACTAAATCTCAACTAATCCTAAAGATAGATTACAATCTTCACTTCATCATATATCTTCTCTTCCAAAATTAAATCTTCATTCCCAAAATGTCCAAAAAGCCCTTGTGCCAAATTTGACCTGAAAATAGAAATAGAATTAATTAGGCTAAATAATCCCAAATTAAACAATATTCAGAATATTAGTCCAATAAACTCTAAATCACTAAATCAAGCTAAACAATGTCAAATAAGCAACAAGTATCAATAATAGGAGTAAAATAATGCAAGGAATAATGGGAAATAAAATGCTCATCAAATACCCCCACACTTATCCTTTTGCACTCCTGGGCAAAACTAAGAATTAGGACTGAGAAAATCAATATGCACCAAAGTGAATCATGTAACAAGATTACTAAAACTAATGAATGCAAACCTAAGAGATTACATACTTCACAATGAATTCTAGGAAATGCAAAGAAATGGGCAAAATCGAGCACACGAAGAAAATAAGGACCAAAGAATCAAGGCATTCATGAACATCATCCAATTATTTCAAATATGCAAAGAAAACCAATGACATCAAGAGGGTAGTCACAAAGATGATAGAAACTCACAAGGATCACTCAATAGTGTTTACACTCAAGTGTTTAAGGTTAATCAGTGTTTACACTCAAGGCACATCATGAAAAACAAACACAACCATAAGCTTGACAAGCCTCTAACATCAACAATCAACACACATGCACATTAAGATCAAAAGGTCTTTTCAGGGTTGTAATGGGGCCAAGGACAAGGTAGGATAAAAATATGGGAAATGTAGCTAAAACCCAGGGAATAGAGGAGCAATGGGGAACAAGTAAAAAAAAAAGCACAATCCACCCCAGAATGAAATGGTAAACATAACAACAACCTCTAATTCCAATCCTCCATGCCTCAATCAACCTTTTATTCCATTTTTTTTTCTTTTTCTTCTTCTTCTTCTTCTTTTTTTTTCATCATTCATTTTTTCAATTTTTTTTTCATTGCAGAACTTCATGAACGAAAGGAAAGAAGAAACAACAAAAATGGCATAATGAGATAAAGCCATAATTACATCACCGACCATAGAGACAAAACCCAGAACTCACAAGAGATGAAGAACAAAGCACCCTCGCTTACTTAATACCCATTCCCAAAACAATTCCAAAGCTCCAACATTCCCTAAGGTTAGGACAATCATGGTTTTTCAGTCATAGGCTTGTAATGAGCTAAAGAACAAAGAAAAGGGATATAAAGGCTCAAAGGGGCTATCAAAGGATAAATTCATTCAAGGTAGGCTCATATGGCTAGTGGCTTATTCAAGAAAAAAAACAATGCCTAAATCATTTCAAAATGTGCATGGGAATATCAAGTATCAACAAGAATCAAGTCAAGTTCTAGAGTGCAAGTAATCCAGAGTGCAATCACACATGAAAGAAAAATTAGGTGGCATATATAGCAATCCACCCACAATTAAGGCTCAAATCCTCACAAAAGGGACAATTCTATCACAGTGTTACCACCTCTTAATTATCAAAAGCAACTTTACACACAGAAATGCATGAATTCAGACACAAGATACCAAGACTCTACTAAAATGAAGCAAAAACATGCAAGAAAATGCCCAAAACTTAGCAAAACCTAAAAAAATCAAAGCAAAAATATGCAACCTAAACTACTCTCCCCCCCACACTTAAATCACACATTGTCCTCAATGGAACACAAATAGCAGAATCAGACAGATATAGACAAGTGCAATAAAAAGAGTAAGGAAGGAGAAAAGAAGACTCCCGAAATCATGGTGGGTCAAAAATGGGGTCGACCAATGAGGCTTCCTCCACAGGTGCATCATCCAAAGAAGGGGTAGTGAGGAAAGGCTTGAGTCGGTGACCATTGACTTTGAAGCTCTTGTCTGTGGACTCACTCTTGATCTCCACAGTGCCATAAGGAAACACCTGGGTGACTACAAACGGTCCAATCCATTTAGAGCGGAGCTTTCCACTCATGAGTCCAAGCCTAGAGTTGTAGAGCAACACTTTTTGACCAACCAAGAACTCCTTTATGGAAATTGAGCTATCATGGAGCTTCTTGGTCTTCTCTTTGTAGAACTTGGAGTTCTCATAGGCCTCCAAACGGATCTCATCTAGCTCACTCAACTGCAGCTTCCTCTCCTCACCCGCTTGATCAAGAGCTAAGTTACATTGCTTCACAGCCCAATATGCACGGTGCTCTATCTCCACAGGCAGGTGGCATGCCTTACCAAAAACAACCCGATAAGGTGACATCCCTATGGGTGCCTTGTAAGCAGTCCGATGGGCCCATAGAGCATCCTCCAATCGTGTGCTCCAATCCTTTCTATTAGGTTTCACCATCTTCTCCAAAATCCGCTTGATCTCTCTGTTTGAAATCTCAGCTTGCCCATTGGTTTGGGGGTGATATGGTGTAGAAACTTTGTGCACAACCCCATACTTCTTGAGCAAAGCTTGCATGGATCTATTGCAGAAGTGTGTGCCTTGATCACTGACTATGGCTCTAGGTATGCCAAACCTGCAAAGGATATTAGTCCTGACAAAATCTACAACAACCTGAGCATCATTAGTCCTGGTGGCCTTAGCTTCCACCCATTTGGATACATAATCCACAGCAAGTAAGATATAATAAAAACCAAAAGAAACAGGAAAGGGGCCCATGAAATCTATACCCCAGACATCAAACACCTCACAGAACAACATAGGTTGTTGCGGCATCTGTTGCCTCCAAGATAGGGTGCCTCCTGCCCTTTGACATTGCTCACATGAGCTGCAGATTTTGCTTGCATCCTTGAAGATGGTAGGCCAATAAAATCCAGAATCCAGCACCTTTCGTGCTGTCCTTTGAGTGCCAAGGTGGCCTCCAACTGGTGAAGCATGGCAAAATTGGAGAACCGATTGGATCTCCTGGTCTGGAATGCACCTGCGAATGACCTGATCGCTGCAAAAACGCCACAAATAGGGGTCATCCCATACATAATACTTGGCATCGCTCTTCAATTTGTCTCTTTGAGCTTTGGATGCCAAGGGTGGAAAAACAGAAGCAACTATATAATTTACAATATCAGCAAACCAAGGAGTAAGGGGAGGGGGATGTGAAACATGCAAAACTAAAAGCTGCTCATCCGGGAAGTCATCCCGGATAGGAAATGCATCCTCCTCTCTCTCTATTCTGCTCAAGTGGTCTGCGACCAGGTTATGTGCACCACTCCGATCCTGAATCTCAAGATCAAACTCCTAGAGGAGCAACATCCATCTAATCAACCTAGGTTTGGAATCTGTCTTTTTCAAAAGATACTTCAGGGCAGCATGATCAGTATACACCACAACCTTAGAACCTAACAGATATGATCTAAACTTATCAAGTGCAAAGACAATGGCTAACAGCTCTTTTTCAGTTGTGGTGTAATTAACTTGTGCTGAATCTAAAGTCCTAGATGCATAATAAATCACATGAGACATCTTACCAACCCTTTGGGAGAGAACTGCTCCCAAAGCATAATTCGAGGCATCGGTCATGAGCTCAAATGGGAGAGTCCAGTCAGGTGGTTGGATGATGGGAGTGGTGGTGAGTGCTCTCTTTAGCTCATCAAATGCCTTCTTGCATTGGTCTCCAAACTCAAATGTGGTATCCTTTTGAAGCAAGTTGGATAGTGGAAGGGCTATCTTGCTAAAGTTCTGAATAAACCTGCGATAGAAACCTGCATGGCCAAGAAAAGAACGCACCTCTCGCACGCAAGAGGGGTAAGGCAAATGTGATATTACATGCAGCTTAGCAGGGTCAACCTCTATGCCCTTATGCGAAATAATGTGCCCTAATACTATGCCTTGTTCTACCATAAAATGACATTTTTCAAAATTCAAGACAAGGTTAGTCTCAATGCACCTATTAAGCACCTTAGACAAACTATCAAGACATGCATCAAAAGAGGAACCATATACACTAAAATCATCCATGAAGACCTCTATGCAATGCTCAAGTAAGTCATTAAAAATACTCATCATACATCTTTGAAAAGTGCCAGGAGCATTGCATAGGCCAAAAGGCATCTTCCTATAAGCAAATGTACCAAAAGGACAGGTAAATGTAGTCTTATGTTGGTCCTCTGGTGCAATACAGATTTGGAAATAACCAGAGAAACCATCTAAGAAGCAATAGTGAGATTTACCTGCCAGGCGCTCCAACATCTGATCAATGAAGGGAAGAGGAAAGTGATCCTTGCGGGTCGCCTGGTTGAGCTTCCTATAATCAATGCAGACTCTCCAACTGTTCTACACTCTAGTGGGAATCAGCTCATCCTTCTCATTTTTGACAACTGTCACCCCAGACTTCTTGGGAACTACTTGAACCGGGCTTACCCAAGTGCTGTCTGAAATGGGGTAGATAATGCCAGCTTGCAGCAGCTTGGTGACCTCTTTCTTCACCACATCAAGAATCTGGGGGTTCAACCGTCTCTGGGGTTGTCTCACTGGTTTAGCCCCATCCTCCAATAAAATCCGATGCATGCACATGGAGGGGCTAATACCAGGTATGTCTGCCAAAGTCCATCCTATTGCCCTTTTGTTTGCTCTAATCACATCCAGCAGCTGCTTCTCTTGATCAACAGAAAGGGAGGTAGAGATGATCACTGGAAGTTTCTGCTCAGCCTCCAAGTAAGCATATTTGAGATGAGGAGGAAGGGGCTTCAGGTCCAATAAAGGTGCCTGCATCACAGATGGAACTAAAGGAGCAGCAGAATTGGATTCTGCCGCCTGCACCTGAACAAATGAATTAGACTCATGCAAAACAGAAATGGGGTTAGCATGATCTGAATCTATATCATATGAATCAACAGATGTAGTAGCAGAATTTAAAAACTGGTCAATTTCAATGCATGCAGTGCACATTTCGGAATCAGAACATGCAGAACAAGTAAATGAGCTAGTGAAAGATGGCAAATCATAATCATGCAAAAAGTCTAGAACATGCTCATCAATCAGATCACCAATCAAGTCAACATGAAAAACAGAGTGGTCATCATAAAAATGTTTCATAGCATCAAAAATATTGAATCGAACCACACTGTCATCAAATTCCATGGAAAGTGTACCTGCATGCACATCTATCTTGGTTCGGGCTGTTTTCAAAAATGGTCTCCCTAATATGATAGGGACAGCACTACGAGAGGTGTCCTCTTCCATATCAAGAATATAAAAATCAGCAGGAAAGATAAGCTCTTCAACCCGAACCAGGACATCCTCTATCAAACCTGCGGGGTAGGCAGTAGATCTATTTGCCAAGTGAATAACCACACCTGTAGGTTGAAGAGGTCCAAGTGAAAGAGATTTGAAAACAGACATAGGCATAACATTAATAGATGCTCCTAAATCTAGCAAAGCATTCTCAAATTTAGTATTACCTATGATACAAGTCACAGAGAAAGTTCCAGGATCCTTACACTTTTCAGGAATATGAGGGACGGGTTTACCTATAAGAGCAGAGACATTTCTTCCCATGCTGATCCTCTCATTGCCCTTGAGCTTCCGTTTGTGTGTGCATAGATCCTTCAAGAACTTTGCATACCTTGGAATTTGCTTGATTGCATCAAGAAGGGGTATGTTGACTTCCACCTTCCTGAATGTGTCAAGTATCTCTTTGTCAATCTCTTCCATTTTCTTGCTTTGAGTCACCCCCCTTGGTGGGAAAGGAAGAGGAATAGGGGGTGGTTGTTGGGCAGCAGCAGGTGTTGTGCTTGTGGAAGGCTGAGCTGGAGGGGATTTTCTGGTACTTGTGTGCTCACTCTCCTCGACCATTCGGGTCTTCTTGTTGGTTGAAACTAGATCATCTTTGTTGAGGTCAGATTCTGGCGTGGGTGTGACAATCTGCTTCCCTGACCTTAGACTAATGGCATTCACATTCTGGTTTGGATTGATCACTGTTTGGGATGGCAACTTGTTAGAATTCTGAGATTGCATAGTGTTGATTGTTGTTGCCATCTGTCCCATCTGATTGGTCAAAGATTGAATGGAGGCCTCTTGTCTTTGAATGGATGCTCTAGTTTCCTGTTGGAATTGGAGATTTTGCATGGTCATCTGTTTCATCAGCTCTTCCAATGAAGGCTGCTGCTCAGTACTAGGAGCTGGTGGTGCAGAATTAGCCTGTTGTTGTCTCTGTTGCTGGACTGGAGGAGGTACATATGGTGGTCTAGAATTGTTCTGAAATTGAACCTGTGAAGGTTGCTGCTGATCAGACCATGTCAGGTTGGGATGGTTCCTCCAACCAGGGTTGTATCTATTGGTAGAGAGATCAAAGTTCTGTGGCTGCTGATTTCTACTGTTGAAGATGTTGGCGGCATATGCCTCAGGTTGGTCAGCACCAGTCGTGGGCTGCTGCTGCACAGAAGGGCATGCATCTGTGGGGTGCTCAGCGGATGTGCATATGCCACATAATCTAGCAGGCAGAGACAACTTCTTCTGGTTGATGGCCAATTGAGTGACCAAAGTTGTAAGTGAATCTATCTTCTGTTCAAGCTTCTCAACCTTACCAGAACTTGTGCCAACATCATTCACTCCTCTCACTATGATTGCATCGCTGTTGCCCCTTGCATGGAATTGTTGACAATTGGAAGCCATCTTCTCAATCTTGACTCTGGCTTCTAAAGGTGTCATGTCTCCTAGGGCACCACCACTTGCAGCATCAAGCATGTTTCTCTCCATGAGGTTGAGACCTTCATAGAAATATTGAATAAGCAGCTGCTCTGAGATCTGATGGTGGGGGCAGCTCGCACACAGTCTCTTGAATCTCTCCCAATACTCATAGAGACTTTCTCCACTTTGTTGCCTGATGCCTGATATATCCTTTCGGATTGCTGTTGTTCTGCATGCAGGGAAGAATTTCTCCAAAAATGCCCTCTTCAGGTCATCCCAGACTGTGATAGAACCAGGGGCCAGATCGTACAACCAATCCTTGGCTAGCCCCTCTAGGGAGTGTGGGAATGCCTTAAGACAAACATGATCCTCTTGCACATCATGTGGTTTCATAGTAGCACAGACAATATGGAACTGCTTGAGATGTTTATGAGGATCCTCACCTGCAAGACCATTAAACTTGGGCAACAAATGAATTAGTCCAGACCTTAGCTCATACGGGTCATCGGGATACTGGATGCACAAATCTTCAATAGTGAAATCAGGTGCAGCCAGCTCCCTCAATGTCCTCTCACGTGGTGGAGGTTGAGCCATATTTTCAGAATAATCAGAATAAGAATCAGAATTTATAGGAATAGAAGAAAAAGAAGCAGACTCACTATGTAAAGACTCAATAGACTCACTACCTATGGACTGGTTCCTATTTTGTCTAACTAGTCTGTGATAAGTTCTATCAATTTCAGGGTTATATGGATGGAAGTAGCTTGGGTTGCCCCTAGTCATGTACTGAACAGAACACCATGTAGCATAGCAAACTGTCACTAATATACATGACCAAAATAGGCAACAAAATTTTTTTATTTTTTAAAATTTTTTTCTTTATTTTTTTCAGCACCCTAAAATCATGAAAACATACCACAAAAAGTTTGAGGACAAAATTCAAAAGGGAACCAAGTCAAACAATTAAATCAGAGACCAAAAACTAAGAAAATAAAACTTGTAAAATAAAAAAGAAATAGTAAAACGGCTTTTTCAGGATCCAGACGAAGGAGGTTTCTGACAATGTCAGAAAAATTAGATTATTCAGAAAATTCCCTTTGATTTGATATAAAATTCGTCAAATTCCGAGTTACGGGTCAAAAGTTGCGACGATTTGAAGAAAGTGCTGCTAAAACTTGGAAATTTTTCTGGAACTCACAACCAGTGATAATCTGAGTGATCGTGGTGCCTCAAAACCTTTTTATATGATAAAAGTAGTGTGGATATAAATTTTCGTGCAAAAATTCCACCCACAACTATGTGAACTAGCAACCACAGAATCAATCAAATACACTAATTGCAACAAAATAGCAAAACAGCAAACAGTGCAACTTCAACCGGTTATCAGAATTGACTACTAGACCCTAAATCAGACACGACACACTATAATAACTATACTAACTACGACACTAACTAACTACTAATGACCTTTGGCAAGAACCGATATTCCCCGGCAACGGCGCCAAATTTGATCGGTGCCGTACCCGATACAAATAAAAACAGTTTAAGTATAGTACTAGGAAGTGACTCCTAGGTCGTCTCCCAAGGAATATCTTATCAAGCAAAAGGTCGAACACATAGTATGCATAGAAAACAGGGGGGGTTTTTTTTTTGTATTGAATATTGAATAATTGAAATCAAAACAGAATTAAATCAAAACGAAGAAACAGATAAGGAAAAGTGGATAAACCCCTTTGGCTCGCGTTCACAACTCTATCATCGGTCACAAAAGATCAATTTCTTTCCTCTTCACTGTCCAACTCGTGAGAACTAAATACTAAGCGAAAATTCAATTCTCACCCCAAAACCCAAACCTCTAATTAAGCATTAAAAGCCAAAGCATGGAGTTTTTACGAGTTTGCATAAATTAAGCATTCATACACATGGATTATCTCTATATAATGGAACTAAGCGAACCATAACATATCAATAAGCATGAAAACAGTGAATAAAAACGAAATAGCATTAAGAACAAAACCTCAAGAGTATGTGATACATTACCAAAGGGATTTAACCTAAGAGTTTAGCCTTCCATGAAGAAAAATACCAAAAACGTGTAGAAAAGAGAAGAGAGAGAAACCCTAGCAGCCTCCACAAGCTTGGAGAGCAAAACTAAGCCTTCTCTATGAGACAGAATGTAAAAAACGTGAATGGAAGGTCCCTCCTAGGGTTTACACGAATTTGGCTTTTTAAATCACAAAACGGGCCTAAATCATGGGCCCAAATCCTAAGGAAAGCTTATCTCTAAATTAAATCTAAAAATATCTTATAGATAAAATCTAAATCTTAAAAGATATAACTAAATCTCAACTAATCCTAAAGATAGATTACAATCTTCACTTCATCATATATCTTCTCTTCCAAAATTAAATCTTCATTCCCAAAATGTCCAAAAAGCCCTTGTGCCAAATATGACCTGAAAATAGAAATAGAATTAATTAGGCTAAATAATCCCAAATTAAACAATATTCAGAATATTAGTCCAATAAACTCTAAATCACTAAATCAAGCTAAACAATGTCAAATAAGCAACAAGTATCAATAATAGGAGTAAAATAATGCAAGGAATAATGGGAAATAAAATGCTCATCAAGTCTATTCATACAGTCAAGGGAAATGAAAGAATGTGTGGCTCCACAGTCAAATAGTACAGCACAAGGAATACTGTTTACTTGACAAGTACCTCGGATCAGTTCGTCAGCATCAGTCACTTCTTCTCCATCCATAGTGTAAACCTTGCCTCTCTGCATAGGTCGGTTAATACCAGTCTGATGAGCCTTGGTCACATTGACCTCTTCCTTCACAATATTCTCGGTACACCGAGCTGCAAAATGGCCAGGCTTGCCACATCGGAAACAGGATCCCCTAATTTTGCTCGGATCCAGATTCCAGCATTCTCCCCTGTGCTGTCTTCCACAATGTTGGCAGATCGGATACGGGCCAGGAACAACCACCATCTGACCACCGCTCCTCGGAGCTGTTAACATTCTGGAGTTCGGGTTCGCATAGGGAGCAGATCTCTGGACATCTCCCTTCCCTCTAATCGTACCCACTCCTATTTGTGCCGACTTGCTCCTCTTTCCATCAGCTTTTCTCTTAAGCCCTTTCTCATAGGTGCTAGCCATGTTCACCAGTTGCGAGAGATTGGCCACATTCTGATATTCAAATGCGAGCCGAATATCGTCATGGAGACCAGCCTCAAACTTAATGCACTTGGTACGCTCATCGGCATCTCGGTAACTTCCTGAATAACCGATCAAATCTTCGAACTGAGCGGCATATTCCCCAACGCTCAAGTTCCTCTGTTCCAACTTGAGAAAAGCGAGCTCCTTCTCTCTCCTAACATCCTCGGGAAAGTACTTTCCGAGGAAGCGAGCTCGGAACAAATCCCAAGTGATGACCTCATTGGCCGCTTCCAGTCGTCGGCTCTGTTGATCCCACCAGTGTTCGGCTTCACTAGCCAGCACAAACTCAGCCAACCTCACCCTGTACTCATAGGGAGGTTGCAGAGATCGGAAAATCTTCTCAATATTCTGGAGCCATCTCTGAGCTCCATTTGGATTATATCCTCCTTCGACCTAGGTGGTTCGTTCTTCCGAAATCGGCTCATCCAGTCTATCTCGACCGGAGCCGGAGGTTGGGGCTGAAGGGCTGCAGCTGCAGCTGCTGCGGATGCGGCGATGTTTTGAGCGAGGTTCTCAGCCTGATTCTGCTGAGTCTGCGCTTGGTTCTGCTGTAGTTGAACCAGAGTTTCCAACACAGCAGCAATTCGGTCGTTATCAGCTCGTCTCCCAGCCATGCAGCTCGGTCATGGAGAGAAAGCCAATTAACTTCCGAATAATCAAGTAAATATTTATTTAGACATGTATACCCATAAGCCCTATTGTCTGACCTAGACTCCTAGACTCTACTTATTTGTCACTCTCTTGGTGAGTAACCACTGGAGTTCCTTGCAACTCCAATAGGCCGAGGAGAAACTGCTCTGATACCAAAATGTAACACCCTATATAATAATTACCCTTAATTACCCCAAAATTTGGATTTTAAATTTTTTTTTAAGATGAATATGATATTTGCCAAAATAATATTTCCTTTCATTAATAACAAAAACATCAGAGTTAATAAAACGGAAGACTTCATTAATCATTAAACAAGAGTTGAGAAACATAGCTACACCGAGCTCATTAGTTCGAATTACAAAAATGATGTTTAGCTCGGCCATCGAGCCGAGATCAAAATATACAAAAGCGTGTTTTAGCTCGGACCGAATAGCCGAGACCCAATGCAAAACAAATATTTTCGCTCGGACCTATCCACATTTATGACTCTAAATAACTTACTCTCCCTGTGAGGGAGAGTGATCCTGCTCGGCCGGGGACTGCGTTTGCTCGGGCTCAGCACCTGAAAAATGGTAAGGAGGTGAGCATTACACAGAACTTAAATAAGCAGTTTCTAAAATGACATACCGAACTACCAAGCCAAACACAAGTAGTCAAATAGCATATAAATAGCAAGTAATCAAACCCTATATCACATGCATACTATCTCATTTAGCTCAGTTTACATACACACAATCTCATCCGGCTTGGCTCACATCACACTATCCAATCACTCCATTACCTACTACTTATACCTTGGTTCACATTCTCTTACCTCGGATTACCATATCTATCTCGGACATTACTCATTATTCCATTTTCACATAGTTTACAATCTTTTACTCTTCTCGGATGCATACACCCAGTGCATGTCTTACACCAGTTACAGTCGGATATTGGAGTGTCCATAACTGCGAGTACCCAGTACCCGTCTTACAGCTGCACATACCCAGTATGCGTCTGACGCGATCAATGCACGCACCCAGTACGCGTCTTCTATGACCAGGAGCACTACCGCCGATCATTCTATGGGGTTAGGGAGAGTCCATAACTGCGAGCACCCAGTACTCGTCTTACAGCGCGCATCTCGGCGACTTACGCGATCAATGCAGGCACCCAGTACGCGTCTGCTATGACCAGGACCACTTCCCACCGATTCCGTTCTCGGAATCCTGTGCGAATCATAACTGCGAGCACCCAGTACCCGTCTTACAGCTGCACATACCCAGTATGCGTCTGACGCGATCAAGGCACGCACCCAGTACGCGTCTTCTATGACCCGATCACACAGCCATTTCTCTTTTATTCCTCTTGTCCTTTCAACCATTATTTAGCTCGGCCTCTCTCGGCTCGACACTTGAATTTATTCCCCTTTACATTAATCTTATTATCTACTTAGCTCGACTTCTCTCGGCTAAACCTAGTAACCAGTCCCTCTTTCCATTAACCTTGTTCAGTCTCTACCGTATTACTCTATCCCCTACTTTCCATCTTTACCATTTTCTCATACTCATTCCCGAAGTCACTCAGCTCGGCCACAGACATGGATCATAAATATCAAAGCTCATAAACATTTATGCACAAAGTTCATAATCACTTATACAACAACAACAACAATAAGAATAAAACATTTAACCAATCCATCATGTAAATACCATCATATAGCATATAACAATACTCATCCCTACTTCAAACTCATGTTTCTAATTCATTTATTAGTTCCCTTTTTACCCTTTTTACCATTTCCTTTCTACATTAACCTAGATCCATTCCCTAATCTAACACCCACTCTTAGTACCCTTTATGAACACCCTAGAAACCCAAACTCAAGTAGAGGTAACACTCACTCCTTACCTCAAACCGTGTGAGATAAGAGTTGAGAGTTTGAGAATGGTCCCTTGTTGCTTGTCCTTGATCTAGACCTTGACCTTGTGAGCTTCACACCACTCGAATCCGTGTCCTCCTTGCTGCCACCACCACACCACCACGGTCCAGGTACGCCGGAACAGAAGAGAACAGAGAGGAGGAGGGTTCCGTTTTGTGAGAAGAGAGGGAGAAAGAAAGTGTTGGGGTTTTGTTTGCTGAAGCTTTTGAGGAGAAAGAGAGAGATTCGTAGGAGGAAGAGAATGAGAAATGTAAAGTGTGATATGTGGTGTTTTGGGCTTTCTTTTATTCATTTAGGGAAAATATTTGTGTGGTCAAGATTCATTGGCTTCTTGGGGAAGCTGGAATGTGTGGGCAGGGTTCATTGGCTTCTTGAGGAAGCCATGAATAGTAATTGAGAGGGACATAAAGCAATGAAAATGACATAAAGTGAATGGCAAGGACAGCGTACGGATGGTACGAATCCCAAAGGGCTACAGCTCAACATGAGCTGGCATGGAGGAGCTAGGACGTGTTGGCTCGAGAACATCGGCTAGGATACGTTGGCTCGGCTTGTAGGAACAGCAGTAGTCCGATCTTCCCTCTCAGACAGGACACTGAGATCGGCTAATCCAGACTGGACAATGGGTTTCACGTTGGGTTCCCCTTCAGCTCGGTTCAGAAGCACACAATCTTGTCTAGCTCGACCGAGATCGGGCCGAGGCCTTAATCTCACATCCTAGGTCAGCCTATGCTCATACTACCCTTCTACCCTTGTACAACTTCTAAGGCTTAACCATATTCTTAAATAGATATTTATATATTAAAATTATATTATTTAATATCAATTTTTGGGATGTTACACTACAACGCGAGCCTACGGGAAGTAAAAAAGAAACAGAAAGAGCTCACCGATCAGACATTGGCCAAAGGGAGAGTTCTATTGGCTGATGTTCAGGTCATGCAAGATGTTTTTAGGTCCTCCCCTCGAGGGGGATGGTCAAAAATCCCCCTCGACCCTTCTAGCAAGGCCGTCAAAGTAGGTACCAACCTCCCTCAAGAAATCCAAGGTGCAATTAAGGAAAATCTCTCTTCCCTTCTAGTTCTCTCCAGCCCTCCCCAGCGGGAGAATCTTTTCATTTATTCAACTGTCGGTGATCCTGCCCTCACCTTGGTTTTGTCCCGAGGTGAGGGTCGAAGCGAGTTCCCCATTCATTCCTTAAGCCGAGGTCCTGAGCTCTGGTGTTTCAGGATGAAAAACATTGCATTTTGTAAGGCTGCCAATTTCCAAGTATCGGCCGAGAACCGCGGCATCCCTCATCGGTCCTCCTCGGTCGGGCACTACCAGACCAATCCTGTCATCCCCTTCGAACGAAGGTTTCATACCTTCCGAAGGAGGGATAGGCCCGAGGTTGAGAACAAGGATCCGATACTGGCCGAGGAGGTCCGAGAAGCCACCTCTGCTCAGAAGAAGATAGCGAAGGAAAGGCTAGTCAACCAAGACAACAAAACTGTGCTCGGAGACCTCGTGCTCCGAAGAGCAGATATTGGTCATGAGATTTGAAGGGAAGGAAAATGTGCTCAGAACCAAGAAAACCCCAACAGAGGCATCTCAAAAACATACTATGGGGCACACAAACTAGAAACTCTGGAAGGAACCGAGCTCAGGAATTCCCGAAACATCGCAAAACCGAGAACCTACTTCAGTTAGGTTTGCCTCGAAAATCATCAGCAGTCACCAACACCACCAGCTAAAGTTTAGGTTTAATTTTAAATTTCTGTTCATGTTTTTACATTCGCTTCCTTTAGTCACATTCTGTCCCATTGTGATATATTCACTTTTTCAATTCCCCTAAAGGCAATGTACTCATGTCTATGATTAATGAAAAGTACAAACTTGCTCATACTCAAGTGCCACAGTTTTATATACGTACGTACTAGCTTCTCATTTAGCACTAGCCACCTAAATGTTGCATGGCGCTATGTACAGCCAACGTCTTCTAGATAAGATCGGCTCATATGCACAGTGTACAAGGGACACCCGGTAAAGTACAGCTTGCTGTGAAATGTTCTCACATAACTTCACTCAGCAATCTCTTTCACATCGGGGACGAGGACACCCACCTCGGCTAAGGTGGGTGAATCCGAGATCCCTACCATATGCCCTTATATACAGTACCTTTTTTCAGAGGAAAACTTATAAGATTACTGCACTTACTGAGTTGTCCGAGCTCAACATAATTAAGTTTTATGCCGAATTTTTTAAATCCGATCAAATCCGAATACAACAAGTCAAAAAGGACTTGTATTCTCAAAAACATTTTTACTTGGTTATTTAAACAAAACGCAACAAGTCTCAAAGACTTACGTTTTTACAGCGTAAATTCACTTGATAATCCGACATCGAGTCAAGCTCGGATCCGAGGTATCCTTGGCAAACATGCAATGAGTTTATTAAATAAAACTCGCATTTGTGCAACAAGTCAAAGAAAGAACTTGCATAAAAGTGACCTCGGACAGCATGAGTATGCAACAAGTTAAACAGAAGATAACTTGCATTTCTGAAGACGGGTTCGGATCCGAGGTCTAAAGAATAAACGTGCAACAAGTTAAATAAACTCGCATTCATGCAAAAAGTTAGAGAAAAAACTTGCATAAAAATGACCCCGGACTCTATACGTATGCAACAAGTTAAAATATAAAACTTGCATAAAAAGATCAACATGCAACAAGTTAAACTGAAAAGAACTTGCATAAAAAGAAAATGTTGTACACAATCAGCAAAATAAACGTTGTCAAATATGTTACAAGAACATAAACAAGTCGCAAGCTGCCCAGCATAAGGGACTTATGCTGCTTCATCTTCCACATCAGAAAGGACAACCGAGCTCGGGTTGAACTCCTCATCCGGTTTCTCCACCAAGGGATTGGGAAGGTTCTCCTCAGGTTGGTCGAGGTCAACCTCGGCCCCATCCCTATCCCATTCCACCATCTTCCCATTATGTACCCCGAACCCGGCACTTGCGCCGACGACTCAAATTCAGAGCCCTTGGTTCAAGTGGAGGATCTGCTCCACGGCACTGGCAAAGATTTTACCTCCCCCTTCTCAAAGTCAAATTCGGCCTCGAACGCCGCAATCTTGTGCTTAAGTGCTTGAGCAGCCCTCTTTCTCAGCATGGACCTCACCTTTTCAGCCTCGGCCAGGCCCTCCTGCCGACCATCCTCCTTGGCTGCCACCTTAGCTGCCTCCTCCGACTTCCGAGCTTCCTCCTTATTTCGGCCACGGCCTCTTCATTTTTTTTCAGAAGTTCCTCCACCTGCTGGCGATGCTTCTCTTCCAGCTCGGCCAGTTTCTGATCAGCGGAATTTTTTCTATTCCTAAGATCAGCCACCTCGGCCGCCAGGTCGGACCGAGCCTTCTTCTTGGCAGGAGACACCCCCTCGGCCACATCATCAGAGACCTCGGCCAACACATTGAACATGGTTGTTGCCCTCTTCAGTTGACAAGCCATCTCCTCGGCCATCTTTTTCCACTCTGCTCCCGACATCTTTAGGAGAGCATCTTTAACCGTAGGCTTGGCGATGGTGGTCGGCGGCCTCGAGAGAATATCAGTTCCCCTCCTCGGACCGCTCGATGAAGGCGGGGTATCCGCAGCAATGACCACCTCGGCACTCGGACTTGGAGATTGAGGAGGAGGTGGGGCAATAACCACCGCAGGAGGAGTAGGATGGATCGGAGCCGAGTCAATTGAAGCTGTATCAGTCGAGACCTCGACAGGAACTGTGTTACTAGAAGGGCTGTCGGTCCTCTGCCTCTTCCGAGCTGCCATTGCAAGTTTCAATGCCTTCGACGACATATCGGACCAGTGTTCGTCTGAAAGCAAAATAACAAAGAAAAATTAGTAAGGAAGTTAAAAGAAAATATACAAGTGTAAGGGTAAAGTTAATTACCAATTTTGGTCAAGACTTCGTTGTCAGGGCACTTCATGAAAACTCCAATATCGAGCTGGAATTTCCGAGCCCGGTACTCAGTTTGGAAGTGGTGGGCCGTTACAGCCTCATCGGCGTCAAGTGTTGCGCCCGACCACCGCTGGGGCATGCTGATATGACGATTGAAGAACTCCGGGGTCCACTCCAAAGGGAACCTCGGACCCGTCTCGGACCGAAACCAAGGAAGCCCCGTTCCAACATACTTGTACTTAAAAAACTTGGGTTTAAAATGTTTCCAAGAATCGGTGAACATGCCGAATAACCCACAGTGAGCTCGGGCCTTAGCCGATACCCAAAGGCGACCAGTAACCCCGTCCTTGTTGCTGACGAACGGGTTGTACATCCACAGGAAGAGCCGAACCGTACAAACCAACCCCTTGGCTCCATAGTACTTTTGAAATGCTCGGAGAAACGACCAAGTATTGGGGTGAAGTTGTGAAGGAGCCAGTCCAAGCTCGTTCAAGAGCCTCATTTCTAGATCGGTGAACGGGAGGGTCACGCCGAGGTTGTGTATTAGATCGGCATAAAAGAAGAAGGAATTATTATCAGTTCGGCTACATATCCTGTCATTTGCCGAACAGGGGAGTACTTCGTAAGAAGTCCCGGTGGCGTCCCCTGGGCAAGGCAGCACGGCGCTCTTCACCTTGGCAAGCTTGTCCTCGGAGCAAAAGCTAGACCGAACTCCTTTGGGCTCCACGTCGACCCACGCATACTGATCGGCGTCGAAAGGCGCAGGATAAAGCTCAGGTCGACTGACGCACTTTCTGGGTGGCATGGTACCTGTGGAAGAACAGGGGAGCTCGATGTTAGTCTTACGGGTTACAAAAAATAACCCCCCAGAAAACCCCCTCGAAGTTGTTCCGAGGGGCGAGCATCTCCCCTCTACCACAGGAACCCCCTGGGCGTAAACCCTCTCTCTTTCCATCCTCTCAAAGTCAGCGCGTTCTCTACCATCAACGAACTCGGCCCAGGCGTATTGTCGCACCCATTCCCTCTGCTCTTCCCAGTCCCGAGGATAGACGACCTCAAGGGGATCGACATCCAGGGTTTGTCTCTCATATCTACGCCTATACTCCTTATGGCGATGAAGCGCCTCGTCCACCTCAGTGGAGGAGCAGGACGAGGAGGAAGAGCCGTCCTCCTCCTCACTACTGCTCGAAGACAGGGAGACTACCCCTACCCATTTCCTAAACCATTCCCTACTCATATTTCCCCAATCCACTTCTCTAGTTTTTATGAAAAATAAAAACAAAAAACAAGTATCAAAAACCCTCCAAAAAACCCAAAGCACCCCAAACCCAGAAACACCAGAGACTCCCAATATCAATCCCCAAGATCACAAACCCAAAACCCAGAAAAAGCACCCCATTTCATAGAAATAAAAACCAAAAATACCAATCCCTCCCTTATGAATCGTGAAACAGTAAACAAATAAGAAAAGGCAATGACGAAGAAGAAGAAACAAGAAAGAGACCAATACCTTAAAAGTATGAACTTGAAAGATGAACATGAAGGAGGATAGAGCTTGCAAGTTCAAGCGATCCTCTGCTGAAAAGGAAAAAGGCGAAGTACAGAGAAGAAGAAGCGTTTCCAAGAAAAGGATTCTGTAGAAGAGGAAGGAATGGTTTCGAATGAAGAGAAAAGGAGAAACGGTTTGCCTTCGAGGAAGAGGAATTCGATAAGGGAGAGAAGGGAAACGAGTTTGCAGAGAATGGGTAACCACTGGAGAGAGAAAGAGGGACAGTTTTGAGTCAAAGAAGGAGAAGGGAAACCGTTTTCCCCCCACTTTCGAAATATGGGTCTGGCCCAAGAGGCCCAACCCAGCATGTAGCCACACACACGAAGACATGTGGCGAAGAGTAACTGGAATCACGGACCTCGAGCAACGTCGTAGTAATGGCGACGCTTCGTTAGGTACAATTCCTGACACGTGTCAGATCTGGAAAGGGCAAGCGCCATTTCGGAGCAGGGGAAAGGACAATTTTCAGACCTGCTCCATCATGATGAAAGGACATCTCAGAGACAGCTGGATCCAACTCTCAACAACCCGTCGTCCAAACTCCCTAGAACCTCGGAACAAGGCATGAATAGCCTTGACCGAGCTGGGGGGCTTATGTGGTGAACTCGGCTCTTACGTGGTGGATTTGGGAAAAGGACCTAAACTAAGACCTCGGAACAAGGCTCAGATAGCCTTGACCGAGCGGGGGGGATTATGTGGTGGACTCAGCCTAGCCGAGATCATCAAAACCCTCGCTTAAGGCCTCACGGCCCTATAAGAAGCCCTCTGTGTGCTGGGCCGCGCTCAAGGCTCAACGGCCGAACAGATACCAGATACGGGTCGACCTCATACTCCTACCGAGGTCCGACTTCCCTGTCAGACACCTCCCCAAGTCCGACACCTCCCTCAGAGTCCGACACCAAGGATAGGATGACGTGTCTCACCTTATCCACAAGGACAGCTCATCCACTCATAGCTCAGTACAGGCTGGCCCTATTTGGGCCTAAAGCAAGCCCATTAGGGCAACCAGCTCCCCCCTATAAGTAGCTCCGTACTACATGGGGCTCAGGTACGTCCTCTAACCCTAATTATCACCCTCACACACCAGTGATTAGGGTTACTTCTTGGCTCTCTCCTTAGCCACTTGAGGACTCCCACCAAACATCACACAGAAACCCTAGACAGAGGTTCCTTTGAAGGTCTTCTTCCCTAACCCTTGGAGGACCTCACCGTCTAGGACATCACATGATTAATGACGTAACAAGCAGTGTTAACCGCGTCGGCTCAGAAATAAAAGGGAACTTTAGACTCTTTGAGTATAGTCCTAGTAAGTTCCTCCAAAACACGATTCTTTCTCTCTACAACTACATTTTGCTCCGGAGTTCTAGGGGCTGAATATTGATGATCAATCCCAAACTTTTCACAAAAAGCATCAAATTTAGAATTTTCAAACTCACCACCATGGTCACTTCTAATAGCCACAATTTTTAAATTTAATTGATTTTGGATGAGTTTGGCAAACTTTTTAAAACATTTATAAGTTTCATTTTTAGCAGATAGAAACAATGTCCATGTAAATCGCGTAAAGTCATCTACCATAACAAATCCATAGTTATTTCCACCAAAACTTCTAACTTGTGATGGGCCAAACAAATCCATGCGGATCAACTCCAATGATTTTGTTGTGCTAATCACCTTTTTAGGTTTAAAAGAGTTTTTGACTTGTTTGCATTTCTTACATGGATCGCTAACACCGTCAAGTTGAAATTTCATTTTTGGTAGGCCAATTACTAGGTCTTTGCACTGTAGCTTGTTTAGTTGATTTACATTAACATGTGCTATTCTCCTATGCCAAAGTCTAACCTCATAATCATTGGTTTTAAAACAAGTAGAAATCAAGGAGGTTATCTCATCTAAATCAACTAAATACGTGTTATTAGAACGCTTCCCTACAAATTTAATGATTTGATCTACGTCACTTTTAATTAAGCATACATCGGAGGTAAAAGTGACATTATTGCCCATATCGCATCATTGACTTATACTTAACAAGTAATGTTCTAAGCCTTCTACGTATAGAACATTATCAATTACAAGATTAGAAATGTTACTAATGTCGAGTATCCTTCCTTTGTTGTTATCACCATATGTGACGTGACCCTTCTCACCTTGGTAGTAAGCTCAATGAAGTGGGACCGATCACCCGTCATATGCCTTGAAAATCCACTATCAAGATAACACCTTTTATCCTTGGTTCGAAGGCATACCTACAAATTGAATTAATTTAAAGATTTAGGTACCCAAACTATTTTGGGTCCTTATTGGTTAGTTTCCGGACTTTCTCCCTTGACAATCCAAATATAATCCTTCTTAGGTACACCATAGTTTTTAATGTTTCAAAACTTTGAAGTGTGTCCAAAAATTCCACAATAGAAGCAAGTTGGCTTATTTGAAAAATTAACCTTAGAAAAATCGCCAACTTTTCTATAGGACTTCTTCTTTTTAGTGGTGTATCCTAATCCGATTTTATTTACATTGTCTCTTTGGCTAGAAAGCAAATCATTCAAATTTCTCCTCCCTTTTGTGAAAGTTGAAAGTTTATTTTTCAAATCATTTAAATCATTTTCATATAACTTGCATTTTTTCCAAATAGGGGTGACCTTTGAGGTTGAAGCACAATCAAAAGTTGCAATTGCATGTATAAGATCAAGAGTTTCATTTTTAAGTCTCAACTCATCAATTTGTTTTAACATTTTAGAAATTTTCTCTTGATACTTCAAAATGAGTTTCTTACTTTCTAAATTGATCTTTGCTAACTTCTTAAGTTCATTATGCATGTCAACATATGCACCATACAACATATCATAAGTAGGAGAAGAACATGAATTGGAATCGGAATCAAGTTCATGATTAGAGGTTACCTCCCTTGAGCTAGATTGCTCAAATGATTCATTGCTTGAGGAAGTCTCTCCATCATGCTTGGACATAAGACATAGGTTTGCCAATTCATCTTCATCCGAGGTGCTTGTATTTGCATCATCCTCCGGCTCATCCCATACAATATATGCTTTCTTTCTCTTGGGGTAATTGGGCTTCTTCTTGTCATAATCGACTTTCTTGGAATTTTGGGGGCAATTTGACTTATAGTGTCCGTCTTTCCCGCACTCGTTGTTGGATTACCGAAAAGTATACCGGATCGACAAGTAATATAGTCAGTAAGACCAGTTATCGTTCCCACAGGAATTGCAAATTGTTTCTAATTTATTTCACCTAATTGCGATTACTATGTGAAACTTGTATTGGTTTTGAGTTTAAGAGTAGAATGTAGAAAAGGTAGAATGAGACAAAACAGAAAATAAAAAGGGTTTAGAAACAATTATGGAAAAGGTTAGGAACGTGGTTTCATTGTAGGATCAGGTTATTAATTATGAAAATCTGTTTTCCAATAAATCAACAACTCCAGAAACAATAAAAGCTAGATCCCTCATGGCTATTACGTTTCTTACTAAACTTTACCCCTTAATCCCTTAAGTGAGTTTTAGTCTATAAAAGTTATACAATTACCCAAAATTATTCCTACGAGTTGAATAATTATATTGTTTGGTTAAAAGGCCTAATCTAAATCCTAATCTTCCAATTAAGGTTCAGATTACCAAACAAAACATAGAGTGGTCAATTCTATGAATTGTAATTAAAACACAGTCAAACAATTGATTTAAAAGGAAAAACATTAATTCATAAATAAATTGCCAAATTAAGATCCATACAAATCCACCCTATTCCTAACAAGAGGTTCAGTTATACATATTGGAAGAAGAAATACAAAGAATGGGAAAAACTCATAATCATAGGCAACAATGAATTTACCCCCAAGAGATCTTCAATCATCAAGTGGATCCCTCCAGCAATGTTGATCTTCAATCCTTGTGCCTTGCCTCCTTGCTCTCAATTGCAGAACTATCCTCTCTTCTCTAATCCTAAATCTATTCTAATCTCTATTTCCCTATGAAAAGTCTACAAAACCTAATGGAAAAACCTATATTTAAAGTCTAAAACTAATCCTAATTGAATTGGAGCAAAACTGATAAGAAAGTGGCCCAATTGGGCCTGAACGACGCGCGCGTTCCTGGTTGCCCAGGGCATCACGCCTGGCCGCGTCAGGCTGATCTGATGGTGCTGACCGGGGGCTACGCGCCTGGGCGTGCGGGTCTGTGCGCCTGGGCGTGCCAGCCCTGCTCCAACTCCGTTTCGCTCCGTTCTTGCGCCATTTTCAAGATCCTTTCATCCTCTTTTCAACTCCATAATTATTTTCTTCAATTAAGCTCTAAAAGTACCTGAAACAAACACAAAACGGATCAAAACGTTCAACGGATAATATTTCCTAAACTAATATTAAAAATCCTAAATTTGCTAAAGAAACAAGCCAAATCCTTAGTAAAAGGGAGTCTGCATCATGCTCAAAACATCATATATTGGAACCAAACCACTCATGACAAATGATCTTGTCCTTGGGGGTTTTTGATCTGTGAGGTGTTATCCTTGGATTCCTTTAGTTTGAATCGATTGAAGTTACCTTTCTTCTTTAGAAATTTGCTAAACTTCTATACTATTAGTCCAAGAGTTTCATCATCTATTTCCGAATCAGACTCTTCTATTTGAGAAGATTCATCTTGAGCATTCAATGACTTTGAACTAGCTTTAAGTGCAATGCCCTTCTTCTTCTTGTCCAAATCTTCATGCCTAAACAATCTTCCAAGCTCCATTTCATGCTCTTGCAATTTTCCAAACAAGGATGCTAAGTCCATTGTGTCCAAGTCCTTTGATTCAATTATAGCGGTAACCTTCGGTTGTCATTCCCTTCTTAGACATCTTAAAACTTTGTTAATAACTTCACAATTCAGAAAAACTTTTCCAAGAGCAATATGATGGTTTACGATATGAGTAAAACGTTTTTGCATGTTATTTATTGATTCATTAGGTAGCATGCGAAAAAGCTCATACACATGCATTAGTGAATTTAGTCTAGCACGTCTAACTTCAGTAGTGCCCTCATGAGTGACTTGGAGTGTGTCCCACATTTCCCTAGCATTCTTACATTGTGACATACGGAAAAACTCATCATAAGAGAGAGTGAAGGTGATGATGTTTTTAGCTTTCAAATCATATTGTACCTTTTTCTTATCATCATCATTCCAACTAGCTCTAGGTTTTTCAACCACAGTTTCATTAACTTTTGTAGAAGGAATATGTGGTCCATTTTCAATTGCATTCCAAATTTCGATATCAATCGCTTCAAAAAAAATTTCGTTGGCCCTTTCCAATAAGCATATCCTTCACCATTAAATAGTGGAGGACAGTTTATTGAAGCGCCTTCACCTCCAAATGGGTTATTATTAAAGCCCATGGTTTCTAAAGGATCTTTTCGAAAAAGCTTTTATGCTCGGTTTATTCGACCGAGTTCTGATACCACTTGTTGGAAACCAACAAGCGGCTTAACAATTTACTAGAGGGGGGTGAATAGTAAATGAAAGCGTTAATATCAAATTTTCAAATATAATTGAAAATAGTTCAGCAAAAAGTGAATTTTAGCAAAAGTAGCATAAACTAATCGATTAATCAGATATCTTAATCGATTAATGTCTGATAACAAAATAAAGCTAATCGATTAATCAAGTATGATAATTGATTAAAGGTTGATTGCTCAACTTTGGCTAATCGATTAGTTTGATAGCTAATTGATTAATTACTGATCAAAACTTGAAAAATCACTTTTAGTCACTTTTAGAATACAATCAAAATATCAAAGATCCAAGAATCAAAATGAAATAAAATATAAGCAGTCCTAATTTGATTTACCTTGGCAATTAATGATTGATTCACTAAGAAATATAAAATCCCTAATTCTAACCTAATTGATTATCTTGTTTATGAAATCACGTAATTATGTAAAGAAATAAATTAAGAAGAATGACACAAGAGATTTTATACTGGTTCACTCTCAACCACCGAGAGCTACATCCAGTCCTCCTTTTCTGATTCGGGAGATTTACTTACTAGGAAAAACAATTGAGTTAAATTATACGTAGATAAATGAGACACCTCTCTCAACTTATCCTAACCCTTCAAGAGTTTACCAATCTCTAGAAAATCTACCCCATAATTGTCTTTTCCAATCTTCTTGAATCGATCCTTGTTGAAGACCCTTCTTCAATCGATTCCTTCTTCTTGCTTTGAAACCTTCAAAGACTTCCTTGTGATTTCTCACTTTGTTGATTGTTGAATGCTTGATTTACAACCCTTGTTGTAGAATGATTATTCAACCAAGAATATTAGCATACACAATGAATCTCAATTGAATATGTGAATGAAAGAATATGAAATGATGAATTGAGATTGGAGAAAGATAGAGTAATTGATCTTGATAGAATTCTAGAAAACTCAATAGCTCTTTGTGAAAATTGATAGCATGAAAGTGTTTTTCGTATTTCAAAAGTTATAATATGTAACCAAGTGAAAAATCACAATGAAAAGCTTTTAAACTAATTTATTTTCTGCTCTAACAGCAATTAATCGATTAAGGCTCCTTAATCGATTAACCACTGCACATGAAGCATACTGAATTGATTTACACGTGCTAATCGATTAGTCCATAGCTACTAATCGTTTAGTCACTGTAAGATGACTAAAAAACAACTTTTCAATTGTGTTTTTATTTCCACCTTTCTTGTGAGCTTTTTTATATCAAGCTAATCTCATTCAACACCATATTCAATAATTCATTTACTCAACTAAGATTAATCCTAAGCTACCACCCCACTCTCATATGCATAAGAAATAATAAAACTAATATATACAACATATGAGGTACATAATAATAGAAGTAATATTTGGTGTGGTTACTTGATCTTTGACATGGTTGTTGTTGAGTTGTATGTTTTCAATCAAAAGCTTTGTCTTCAGCAAAACTCCATAGGTCTTACAGGTGCGTGGTATCTAATAATGTTTATCAATAGTATGTATTGTGGGGTGTTATCACACATGTACTGGTCAAACCGGGTTGTTGATGTATGACGGTTGTGATAAGTCCTCAATTGGAGAACTTCGTCAGCCTAGTCAATGTATTAAGGGGTGGGGTGTGTGCATGTGTCTAAAAGATGAAATGTTCATACCTGAGGTTCTTATTACAAGCGCTTTATAAGAGTGGAAATGAACCTTTGCAATCTTTTAACAACTAATATTATGACCGAGCCAACGATTTTATCCATCATCGGACATTCCGCAACTAATGGAAATTGTAATGGTTGAAAGGCCTGCGGTCATTACACGACCACATACTTTTTTTGTGGGTTACTTATTGGAAGCGGGGTACATACGGAAACTAGCCCATGTCCTAGCCGACACAGGTGGAAACTGGACCAGTAACTGTGTGACTTAGGTCGGTTATTAGTGGACCAGTTTGTGATGGACGATTTGTAATGGTCATTTATTTGATGTCCACCAATATCGTCTACATGGTGACCCTTTATATGTGGGTCGGTTATAGTAAGTGTATTATTTCAGTTTATAATAATAGTCCCCTAAGCCAATGTTGGTTCTTGAAACGAGTATTGTTTTTTGGTTACTCTTTGGCCTATTACTAAAGTATATCTTTATAGTCCCTTTTTACTGGTTTGGGTTTGTTATCCAATGCTTGTCTTGGTTCAGTCACAAAGGAATCTATTGCGAGGTTCTAAATATTTTGTGAAGTACCTAGGTTACTGGGATTGAGACCCTGGTTAGGATTCCGTCATTTGATTACTTTTAATTACAACTCAAAATTTTTATTTTAACATGAGTAACTCTACCTTAGCCAAGGGGATATCTTGTGAGACCCCCAATTTAGGCCCAATTTATTTAGGCTATTTATTTTAATTATATTTGTATTTGTATGTGATTAATCTAATAACTATATGATATCTTGATTTAATACGAAGTATGAAGGTGATAATTTTTGAGTCTATGTATATATATATATATATATATATATATATATATATATATATATTTGAACATAGGGCATATATATATATATAATTATAAGTTTTCTTTAATAAATTAAAAATGTACTCTTGACATAAAAATATTTTATAAGAATATTATTTTATCTTAGAAAATGATATTGAAATGCAATTTAATTAATGTTTAGAATATGAAATGATTTTTAAAGTTATAGTGTTATAACTTCAAAAATTCATAACTTTTAAACCGTAAGTCCAAAAATTATAAACTTTATGTCAAAACGATCGTATTGAAATTTAGATTTTGAAAATGCAAAGTAATTTTTTATTCTGACATTTTCGAATTTTTATTACTGCTACAATAATAATACGATTTTTGGTATTCCAAAGCTTGAAAATGTAACTTAAGTCATTTAATGGCTCTTTAAATGAATGCAAAATTCTCTTCTCTCTACCTATGGTGTACACGGTTCATATACATGGCCCGGGGGTGGGAGATATTTGTTAATGTAATATATGCATGACTTTTGGAATTCAAAGGATACATGGTTTTTGTGCAAAAGCCTTTAATGAAAATTATTTTTCTAGACTACCATTAAGTGCAAAGTAAAAAGGAAGAGAAATTTGACCTAACCCTTAGCCTATCCAAACCGTGTGACTCTCTACTTCTAGGGGGTGTGAGAACAAATTTTGTTTCCTATAAAAAGAGACCTTCTAAACTTGGCATTTCTTTTCACAACATCAAAACCTAAGAGAAAAAAATAAAATAGAGAAACCTAAGAGAGGGAGAGTGGGGCGTGGTGCTTGGTGGAGAAGTAGAAGAGTTTGCACTTCATTCAGTATTCATCTTGTTGCTAAGGAAAAAGGTATTCCTTATGGACTTGTATTCTATTTTCTACTTTATTCTTAAACTTTTCTTTTCAATTATAATGAACAAAAAGAGACCTTTTTTTTTATTTTTCTTCTATTCATGAAATTCTTGAAATCTACATGAAGATGAGAAATTATTTTAAGTGTTGAAGGAATAAAATAATGGTCATATGAACAAGGATTAAAAGGGACTCAAAAAGAGGTTTAAAGAAACAAAGGTTTCCCTTTTTATTTTTGTGATGGCCGAATTTGATGTTTGAAAAATAAGGAAGTGAAAATTTAATTTTTACTCATATGAGTATGTTTCTTTGTTTTTGGAATTAAGAAAGATGAAGGATTAATATATTAGTATAGAATCTTAAAATAATAATCATTGAATGATGAACTAAATTACATTTGGAAATTATTTTAATTTTTTTTTATTTTTCTTGTTTGGCCGTGAGGCATAGAGGAAGTAATAAAAAGATTTTTTGTTTAATGTTTAAGTATGTAATTGATTTATTGTATATATGTGATTAGTATAACAATTATATGTGTATGTGATAAAATGATTTGCCACTGTTTTTATTTTATTTTATTAGGCCGAAATTTTATTAGGCAATTAGGTAAATTTTTATATTTTTCTAAGTGTCTAAATGTTGTATGATAATTGTATTTTATTTATTTGATGTAATTGCATGAAATAAGAGTTAAATTAATTATTTTTCGGTAAAATAATTAATTCTGGAAAATTTTATTTTAATGGGACCATAGGTCCCAAGGATTTATTTTTATATGTGTAACACCCCTAATTTTCGTCTTCTGAATAATGAGAAAATTAATAATAAAGGTTCGATATTAAATTCTTTCAAGTTTATATTCTGACTATTCCGTATTGATAGATAGAATATTGGTGAAGATAATTTTTGGTAAGTGAATAACAAAAATATGGATATTTCATTTTGGTCCCTGAGCTAGGACCTAAATGTAATATAAAAGAATTATTAAATTATTTTCTAAAATTTGCCAGTATGTAACCGGTTAGAAATGCTTTGTAACCGGTTACACGATGAACTCAGGAAACCTAGATAGTCGATTTTGATGAGTAATCGATTGAATTCACCATAATTTGCCACGAACACCACTCGATTTCCAGTGAGGGATACGTGTCGAGCTGCATGTTCACTAAATTCTTCTATAAATGATGGAATTAAGGGCCAAATTTAGGGTTTTCTGATGAAGGGCTGCTGTGAAAACCCAATTAGGGTTTCTGTATTACTCTGCTAAATTTTCCCTAATCTTTGAGAGTTAAACCAAGAGAGATACACCATATTAAAGTTGAGTCTTCCAGCTTTGTATTGAGGTATGGAGAGTGTATTGAGAGTGAG
Source organism: Crotalaria pallida (assembly GCA_037953625.1). Lineage (NCBI taxonomy): Eukaryota > Viridiplantae > Streptophyta > Magnoliopsida > Fabales > Fabaceae > Crotalaria > Crotalaria pallida. Next base: position 81,625,978 of record CM075655.1, on the reverse strand, counting down.
TATTGTTGAGGTTGTTAGCCTTGGAAGGTTGAGGAACCAACCTGTCTAGAATCAGAAATCAGTTCGTGAGGCTCTCTTTAAGGCATGATCTTGGTAAGTACATGCACTCTTTAAGCCTCAAATTTGTTTCTAGAGCTAGTGCATATTACCTAGTCTGAATTCTGATAGTTTTCCCCAATTTCTTTGGCCTATTGCTATGTCAAATCTGCTGGTCTTGAAACCATGTTGATGGAAATTGTGGATGAAAACAGAACATAGGAATTTTGGGGAATTTGTGGATTTTCTTCAAGTTTCAGTATTGATCTTCATCAAACATAACCTTGAGGTAAGGGAGAAGCTTTTTTTGCTAGAATGAGAATAGATTTCATGGAATAATAGGGTGAGTCACCATGAGACTCACAAAGGGCATAGCAAATAGTAAATAAAGGCTTGGAGGCCACTAGATAACTTAATTCTGTCTGCAACAGATTTATGAATTGCATGCAAGTAATAGGGGAAGCATTAATCTGAGATACATGTATTGATATGAGCTATGTGATAACAAGTGATGCTAATTGTGATTAAATGTAGATTATGTGCAATATGATGCTCTAAATCACATGTATGCAAGATTTATTGTGTTTCTGTGGTTGAACAGAAGTTACTCAAGGTATATGGTTTTACATTATTATTGAAATGAGTTAGAAGCTGGGTAGTGAAAGGAAATGTTGGCCAATTCTATTTTTCAGTATACAGACTGTCTGATCTAACCGGTTAGACGACATTCGTAACCGGTTAGATGCTGTGTAATTTCAAAGACAAATAAGTTTTTTTTTTGGAAAATTGGCAATATGCTCCTATTCCTACTCAAGAATCTAAACTCTGATCTCAATAAGGACCAATTTGAAAGCAGGAGATAAATCATTGTTGCAATAGATTGTGGTAGAGAATCAATACCTTGAGATTTTGACATAAATTAAGGGTTAAATTATGCTTCATTGATAACAAAGTGTGGATTTAGGCCTGTGAATGATGGGCACAAGATGTTTGAGGTATAAAGCAATGAGGAAGCCTGTTTATGAATTGAGTAGAAAGTCCAAAGAAGAGGGATTTCTTGGATTTCAAAAGGTGAAACAGTTTCAGATATGTAACTCTAACTGGTTAGCCTGTAGTTGTAACCAGTTAGTATCTGAAATTGAAAATTGAAAGATAAGTCTTTTAATGAAGGAGTGATTACCTTTGGTTAAGTCTACTCAATTCAAGTTAACTGGCATGATTAAAGTTATTTTGGGTATATCGTATCATGTCAAAGTTTATACCTCAAACCAATCATTCCAAGGAAAGTACGAGGCGAACCTAAATCACAATGACTAAATAAAAGATAAAAAACCAACGTTTGCAGTGATGCATTCATTCATAGAGATATGGAGAATAGGTTGGCAAGGAATAATTCTCATATTCTGGGAATATGAGAAGGGTACTCCGGGAGTACCGAAATTGTAACCTACTTGATGACACATTATAGATATGTGGCCAGTGTCCGGGACCTGGTTTTATGCGTTCTGGGAACGTAGGCATTCTGGGAACGTGATGCACACTCTGGGAGTTGTGCTTATTTTCCAAGTACGGTTTGCCACTCGTTCTGGGAACGTTTGGTGGTGTTCTGGGAACACTAGGATATCATTTGCCAGATATCAAACATTGTTGGAGGCCTCGGTTGTGGATGGAACCATGCATCATGCCACCTGCATTACAAGAGTTGGAATATTAAAAATGGGTGTGCTCATATGTTGTTGCATTTTGTATGCTAATTGGATAATTGTGATTGATAATACTAGTTCTTATGTCTATCTCATTTGACTATGCAAATAGATATGCTTATTCCCGTGCCCTTGTAGGTTAGCAATCAACATTACAATATCCTCACAAATAAGTGAGGGTAGGAGACCCTTAGAGTGCGATGGAGAACAGAGGAAAAAGGGAATTAGCATCTTCGTGCACAGCAGTCGGAAATCAAATGGAATAACTGGTGAAACCAAGAATTTGGATCAGCTCTAAGTTATTTTCTAATCATAAAGTCTATGTTATACTTTGTGACAAGTAATCAAAAGAAGAAGTTTTCCAGTTTCTCACACTATCATCTTATTTTAATAATAATGGAAGTATTGGTTGCAACATCTTTCCACGACAGACATAAAGTCAAGAGCTGATTTTCATATTTTCCCACCAACTCTGATTTTATCAAGTACCTTACAATTTTTCCAATCTCCATTTTTACTTTGAACTCTGTTTAACCTCAACGGTAGAGTTAAGTCTCCATAAAAAGCAAATTTTTGGCATTGAAATCTTTAAAACTGCAATAAGAATATATTTTAAACATACTCAACTATTTTCAATTATGAAGGTTATGAAAGGGCGTTACATTGTATGGTATCAGAGCAAATGATCCTGATTCTTGGTTCCTGAGGTATAATTCCATGCACTAAATTTCCAATGGCTGTGCTACTTTCTGGAGAAATCTGTTCTCACAAGCTCACTTTCTGGGTCCAAGTTGTTATTGGAGGGTGTTCGACAAATAGTTTAGATTGTTTAGAAAGTATTTTAAGATGGCCTTAGTGAAATTTTGATGGGAGGTAGTGTTCTTTGCAAACCTGTTGCCATGGTGAGATTCAAGCACTGGTTCATTAAGGTTATAAAAGAGTCAGTGATGCAGTAATTTTGAGGAATGGCAACTAGGGGAGTAAACTAGGACGAAGTGCTTATTCGCTATGGTGTGAAGAATAACCCATTCTTAGACCTGGTGTGACGTAGTCCCTGTGAGTATTCAATCTTATGGCGATTGATAAATTCTAAAGACTACTCATTCTTTCATTCCTGAGGGGTAACAGTAGTAATTCAAATGGTCAACATCACACTCTTTCAGACACTTTTCATTTGAAATTCCCATTCATTATTATGTCAATGCTTCTGATAAGTGCTTGTAGAGTTCTAATAGAACCTTAGGAACAGAATCTCAATTTGTTTGAAATTTCTCTTACCCTATTTAATTATCCTGCTGCATAACCTAATCGGTTAGCTGATTCTGTAACCGGTTACAGTATGCAGAAATGGACAACCACAAGGCAGGACCAGCTTTGAGTGGTTTTAGCACCTAGAATGCTATACCCCTTACCCTCAAAACCGTTGAAAAAAGTATTGAGGGCATCATAGGTGTGTTACGCAATGACTTCTTATCAAACCCTTAATCCGTTGTTCATTTTACAAACTAAACAAAGCAACAAGATTAAGGGCAATGCTGGAATGTTAGTACAGCTGATATGCAGACCATATGAACCAAGGAGATAAATATAAGTACACAATCCGACCGGGAACAACATAAAGAGAATGGTAGTGATAGATAAGGATAATTCATTACAAGCATAAAAAGGTTCATACATAAAAATGCAAGCGAAACATGAAGTAAGTAAGCAAGAGTCATAGGTCGCAAAATACATAGGACGAGTAAACTAATCCAAAACACCTAAGGGAAAATATCACTAGGAACATGATGAGACCCAAAATTTTCCCAAAAACCGCATAGCTATAACATAAGGGTTACATAATCAAGACCCTAAACAAAAAGAGTTAAGATGCTAATCTATTAGCCTTCATGAGGAGGAGATGCAGGAGGTGGAGTAGGGGGACCCTGAAAACGCCCAAATGTGCGTAGCAGGAAATGCATATTCTCCATATTGATGCCCAGGGAATCCAGACGAACATTAAGATTCGCAAATTGCTCATCCACCCTGTCCATACGTCCTTCGACCCTAGCAAAACTAGCATCCATCCTGGCGTTTAGCCTCTCTTCCATAGAAGCATAAATGTTAGCCTCGCCCGCATGACCTGAAGTTCCACCAACATCAAAAGTAGAATAAGGCTGAGTAAAGTGCCTCGGAATTCCACCCTCACCCGCAGCTGGAGCCCCATCCCCCATAGTCGCATCCTCGGGCTCAACCCATGTCCCTTCTTCTTCTTGCCTCTGCTGCTCTTTTTCCGCAGCCGCTGCAGCATCTAAGACTTTGATGTCAGCATTCCATTTCCAAATTCCGTCCGCATCATGCTGATAAATTCCCATCGAGTGAAGAACTCTACTATTGATACAAGTTAAGCCTTCACTCGGTTCAAACTCCTCATCCTCCGAAATAGGAATTCCTTTGTACTCAATGAGACGGCTCACGAAAAACGGATAAGGAAGACAACCGCTTGTCGAGTCAGCAGCCTGTGCCATGTAGGCACATATCACTCGCACCCAATTCACTTGGATTTGATTCTTGATCGCAAACATATACCGAAGATCTGCTGCCATCGCTTGTGTGTGATTGGAAGAGGTCCTAGGGGTCAGCAAGTATGTAAGGACATAGAGAATCAACCTGTCCTCCACAGTCATGTTTCCCACCGATTTTCGCGGACCGGTCAAGTACAAATCCGGGCTCCGTAAACTATCCTTGTAAACATCCTCAAGATTGCAGATGTTAAGCCGATTATCTTCCGGATCACCGGGGTAAGTACCCGCTGATTGGAGCCCACCCACAATCAGAAAATCAGTTGGGGTAATGTCAAAAATCACCCCATTCACCTTGGATTCATACTCCCTGAAATTGGCATAGAACTCCCTAATCAACCTTGGGAAGATGGAACCCTTCAACTCCAGAAAAGTTACCAGACCTTGATACTCATACAATCTCTGAAATTGGAAATTGTTATTAGCACACCACCTGAAGTTCATCCATCTCTTGATCCCAAAACCCTTGTCACAAAAACTCTCGAACCTCTCCGCACACTTGTCGTCACTGTAGTACTCGATTCTTGGTCTTCTAGGAGGTCTGGTGGCAGTAGACTTGACTCTAGCACGACGAGGAGGATTAGAGGACATGATTTCTGCGTGTTAGGGTTTTGAGAAGAATGGGAAAAACAGAATTGGTAAATGAACCCTAGGTGAGAGTGGGGATGTGAGAAAGGATGATGAGAAATGGTGAGGATTTGAAGATTGAGAATGGATGGGGATCAGTATCTGGGAGGTTTAAGTCTTGGAGAGGAAGAGGAAAGGATGAAATCGTATTTTAGGAGGGAGAAAATAAGGAGAATCGTATTTCAAAACTGCTGTAACTGGTATGACACAGTATTCGTAACCGGTTAGATTTATCGTGTAACCGGTTACATACTGTAACTTGAACCAGTTATAACTGAAAATTTGTGAAATGATGGAAGCTCCTTGCCAAGTATGAAATCCCTCAATTGTATATTTAAATCCCTTGATATTCTTTCCAAAGGAATGAGATAAATGTTTAAAGGATTCAGTAGAGTGTCTCACTTGATGCAACTCTGAGCGATTAAGAGGGACAATTGAACTTCTGATGCAAGAAGTTAATAATAATCGGATTGGTCGAAAGGTAGAAGAAAGAAAGGAATCGATGGCCGGTGAAATAGGCAAGAGAAGCTAATATGTTACGAAAGATTATGAAATAGATTTTAAACTAGATCACCTTAGTCATCTAGTCTTTTGATCCGAATTAAGATAGCCAAATGCTTCCGAATGAAGTTAATTTAACCTTTTAAATATCAAGACTCTGTAGAGAGTCCGTTACTAATTTTTGTAATCCAAACCTTTATCACAGTTGGATGTGATAAATATCTGCGAACACTTCAGCCATAGGAGGATTAGTTAAGGCTAGAGAGATTAACAACCACCGGGTTAGGACAAATTTTGTCTCCCCAACGGAAATGTCTCTAGAAATTGACTATCCACCTAAAGACTGATAGTGATCGATAACCCATCTTTAGGTTCATCTAACTTAAAGGCATGTCGTATAACCTTTCTCATGAACGATTATATCTAGTAAGTATGATTCGTTACTAATGGTCTGAATGTTGGGACTGATCACCCCGATATTTCAAATTATCAAGTAACGGAGTCATACAGATATCTTCTCATTTATGCTTGAGAAACCTATGTGCGCAATCAATTTCTCTGGGAAAGCTAATCGAGAAAGGTTTCACCAGGGAAAAGTGATGTGAACCGTATTCTTCGTATCGAGAAAGGCTCTCTTTAAGGCATGATCTTGGTAAGTACATGCACTCTTTAAGCCTCAAATTTGTTTCTAGAGCTAGTGCATATTACCTAGTCTGAATTCTGATAGTTTTCCCCAATTTCTTTGGCCTATTGCTATGTCAAATCTGCTGGTCTTGAAACCATGTTGATGGAAATTGTGGCTGAAAGCAGAACATAGGAATTTTGGGGAATTTGTGGATTTTCTTCAAGTTTCAATATTGATCTTCATCAAACATAACCTTGAGGTAAGGGAGAAGCTTTTTTTTGCTAGAATGAGAATAGATTTCATGGAATAATAGGGTGAGTCACCATGAGACTCACAAAGGGCATAGCAAATAGTAAATAAAGGCTTGGAGGCCACTAGATAACTTAATTCTGTCTGCAACAGATTTATGAATTGCATGCAAGTAATAGGGGAAGCATTAATCTGAGATACATGTATTGATATGAGTTATGTGATAACAAGTGATGCTAATTGTGATTAAATGTAGATTATGTGCAATATGATGCTCTAAATGACATGTATGAAAGATTTATTATGTTTCTGTGGCTGAACAGAAGTTACTCAAGGTATATGGTTTTACATGATTATTTAAATGAGTTAGAAGCTGGGTAGTGAAAGGAAATGTTGGCCAATTCTATTTTTCAGTATACAGACTGTCTGATCTAACCGGTTAGACGACATTCGTAACCGGTTAGATGCTGTGTAATTTCAAAGACAAATAAGTTTTTTTTTTGGAAAATTGGCAATATGCTCCTATTCCTACTCAAGAATCTAAACTCTGATCTCAATAAGGACCAATTTGAAAGCAGGAGATAAATCATTGTTGCAGTAGATTGTGGTGGAGAATCAATACCTTGAGATTTTGACATAACTTAAGGGTTAAATTATGCTTCATTGATAACAAAGTGTGGATTTAGGCCTGTGAATGATGGGCACAAGATGTTTGAGGTATAAAGCAATGAGGAAGCCTGTTTATGAATTGAGTAGAAAGTCCAAAGAAGAGGGATTTCTTGGATTTCAAAAGGTGAAACAGTTTCAGATATGTAACTCTAACTGGTTAGCCTGTAGTTGTAACCGGTTAGTATCTGAAATTGAAAATTGAAAGATAAGTCTTTTAATGAAGGAGTGATTACCTTTGGTTAAGTCTACTCAATTCAAGTTAACTGGCATGATTAAAGTTATTTTGGGTATATCGTATCATGTTAAAGTTTATACCTCAAACCAATCATTCCAAGGAAAGTACGAGGCGAACCTAAATCACAATGACTAAATAAAAGAAAAAAACCAACGTTTGCAGTGGTGCATTCATTCATAGAGATATGGAGAATAGGTTTGCAAGGAATAATTCTCATATTCTGGGAATATGAGAAGGGTACTCCGGGAGTACCGAAATTGTAACCTACTTGATGACACATTATAGATATGTGGCCAATGTCCAGGACCTGGTTTTATGCGTTCTGGGAACGTAGGCGTTCTGGGAACGTGATGCACACTCTGGGTGTTGTGCTTATTTTCCAAGTACGGTTTGCTACTCGTTCTGGGAACGTTTGGTGGTGTTCTGGGAACACTGGGATATCATTTGCCAGATATCAAACATTGTTGGAGGCCTTGGTTGTGGATGGAACCATGCATCATGCCACCTGCATTACAAGAGTTGGAATATTAAAAATGGGTGTGCTCATATGTTGTTGCATTTTGTATGCTAATTGGATAATTGTGATTGATAATACTAGTTCTTATGTCTATCTCATTTGATTATGCAAATAGATATGCTTACTCCCGTGCCCTTGTAGGTTAGCAATCAACATTACAATATCCTCACAAATAAGTGACGGTAGGAGACCCTTAGAGTGCGATGGAGAACAGAGGAAAAAGGGAATTAGCATCTTCGTGCACAGCAGTCGAAAATCAAATGGAATAACTGGTGAAACCAAGAATTTGGATAAGCTCTAAGTTATTTTCTAATCATAAAGTCTATGTTATACTTTGTGACAAGTAATCAAAAGAAGAAGTTTTCCAGTTTCTCACACTATCATCTTATTTTAATAATAATGGAAGTATTGGTTGCAACATCTTTCCACGACAGACATAAAGTCAAGAGCTGATTTTCATATTTTCCCACCAACTCTGATTTTATCAAGTACCTTACAATTTTGCCAATCTCCATTTTTACTTTGAACTCTGTTTAACCTCAACGATAGAGTTAAGTCTCCATAAAAAGCAAATTTTTGGCATTGAAATCTTTAAAACTGCAATAAGAATATATTTTAAACATACTCAACTATTTTCAATTATGAAGGTTATGAAAGGGCGTTACAATATGTGTTGTGATGTTTAATTGTATATGAGTATATAGTATAAGGTATAGTGTAAAAGTATGTGTTTTAAATTGAATAAAAATGATTTTTGTAAAACATGGTGTTGCTGTCCAGAATTGAATTAAATAGGAAACATGAAATTTTTCAAGTTTAAGTGTCATTTTTTTTTAGCTTTTAGACTATAAACCTTTTTTATATAAATTATAGAGCTTGAAAAATTGTGATTTTAAGGGTGATGCAACTTTGTTTGGTTGGCTGTCCAGCAAGCATGAATTTTTAAATGGAATCAAATTTAATCATATTTTTGTAATAGAACTTGTAAGTATGCCACAGGAAAAAGAGACACGCTTTTTTGATAAGTGATTTAACAGAAAAGTGATTTTTAAGAATTGTAACACATGTTGTCCAGAATTTTAATTTAGTTGCATTAATCTTAGAAATTGTTTTGGAATGAGAAAATGTATGAGTTTTTGTGTTAAGACTTTTATGTGAATGTTATGTGTGTATGAATAATGTTAGAAAAATGATATTGAGGAAGTTTTCTTTACTGCCTAAATTTTTTAAATATGTGCATCAATGTAGGTAATGTTTTACTTAAGCTGTATGATAAGTATGTAAATGGTAGTTGTTATAAGGTATTTTGAAATAGATTTTTGGGTGTGTAAAAGTATGAATGCTTACCTTTGGTCTTTATAATTAAGTTCTAAAAATTATTTTGTGTTTGAAGGAAGTTTTCTTAGTTGTAGAAACTAAAAGGAAAAAGTAGTTTTTATCTAAATCCATAAAGTATTTTAAACTAAATGAAAGGGTATTGTGTTACTGATTTAATTATTTTGTTAAGAACTTGAATGAATTTATTTAAGTTACTTAATAAATTGTTATGTAATTATGTATTGATTGGTCCTTTGGATAATGTTTGTCGTGGATAAAGGTTCTAAAGACGCAATTTCGGATAACCCAGACTTTATTTCATTTGCTTCAAATCAAGGTGAGAGAGAAGCTTTCCTAAGACACAATGGCCCTTTGGGGTAGCATTAGGATGTTCTCGATCATCTTAAAGATCAGAACTCTATAGTTATTTGTGTGACAACAATTGTTTGTGTTTGTTTAGCCGATCTACGTTGAGACGATAACTTTTATTTGTATGTCTGATGTTGGTTATTAGTTGGTTATTGTACCGATGTTATCATGTGATAACTGATTATCTGTTGGAAAAAGAAATATTGGAGAAATAATTATCTGAAAATATGTTGGAATTGTGAAGTTTGTGTTAAGTCCTTACGGTTTAAGGCATTGGTTATTTTGTGGACCCCTGGTGAGTATAATAAGATCTTGGTTAAGGCAATACAGTTATGAATTGAGTATGTCGAATTGCTTAGTGTACAGTGAAGGTGCGCGGAGCACGAATAACTCCTTGTTGTATATCCCTGAATCACACTGTCTTTTAGACATGCTTGATTTTAAAGTAGCTGGCCACGTGAATAATGTGTCATGGTTGCGAGCAATGTGGAACCACCGTACTTAGGGAGGTGTTTGTGTTTGTTCTTTCCCTTTTAGAGGTCGAGACCTATTAGAAGCGAGGCTTAGAATGGGTTGACCAAACCTTAGGTTTAAGTAAAACTTTTGTGAAAGACTTTAAAAGACATGAAAATAATAATCCTTTCAAACTACGTTTGAGAGAGAAGTAGTGGAGAGGAAAGATACCGTATGCTTGGAGGCCGAGTCCCTTCAAGTGGTGATTATGACAGGGGAGGGCAAGGATGGTGAACATCAAGAAGCCTCGAGTGCGTCTCTAGGAGGGACAGGACTACAATGACCAGGTTCACTGGAGTCCGGACTTTGGTTGTAGCAAGGACATCAGGCCAACTAGAGAAAGTGTTGTCGCCACCTTGAGAAAATCAGAGATGGTGAGAGGGAACCTGAACGATTCTAGAAGTCGGGCCCTTTTCCTTGTTGGAAACTTTTGTGAAATGAAGTTTGAAATCTTGCTGACCACTAGAGACTGGTTACATCCTTTGTTTTTCGACTTCGATGTTAGTGTGGTTAGGGTTCATGTGCGTCCCATCTTCTTTCCGACTTAGGTTGTGGTTGTATGACTGAGGAGGAGATGTATCATGTGTGTTGACTTATCCCCTTTACCTCAATGATTTCCTCCTTAATCATTGATGGTTATGTTTTGAAAATAAGATTCAAAGATTTAAAGGACTAAGTTTAAGTTTGGAAATATGCTTTTGGGATGTACAGATACTGTGAACTATGTTATGTGAAAGGTTATGTTATTCTGGAGAGAATAATGTTGATGTTAATGATGCAATATGCTATTATCGTCTATATATAGTTGTGTGTGTATGATCTTACTACTTCCCCTAACCGTAATCCCATGCCGTCGACGATAATATGGTTCAGAATTGCTTACTGATGAGCATTTTATTTCCCATTATTCCTTGCATTATTTTACTCCTATTATTGATACTTGTTGCCCATTTGACATTGTTTAGCTTGATTTAGTGATTTAGAGTTTATTGGACTAATATTCTGAATATTGTTTAATTTGGGATTATTTAGCCTAATTAATTCTATTTCTATTTTCAGGTCATATTTGGCACAAGGGCTTTTTGGGCATTTTGGGAGTGAAGATTTAATTTTGGAAGATAAGATATATGATGAAGTGAAGATTGTAATCTATCTTTAGGATTATTTGAGATTTAGTTTATATCTTTTAAGATTTAGATTTTATCTATAGGATATTTTTAGATTTAATTTAGAGATTAGCTTTCCTTAGGATTTGGGCCCATGATTTAGGCCCGTTTTGTGATTTAATTAGCCAATTTCGTGTAAACCCTAGCAGCCACCTTCCATAATCACGTTTTTACATTCTCTCTCTTAGAGAAGGCTTAGTTTTGTTCTCCAAGCTTGTGGTGGCTGCTAGGGTTTCTCTCTCTTCCCTTTCTACATGTTTTTGGTATTTTTCTTCATGGAAGGCTAAACTCTTAGGTTAAATCCCTTTGGTAATGTATCACATACTCTTGAGGTTTTATTCTTAATGCTATTTCGTTTTTATTCACTGTTTTCATGTTTATTGATATGTTATGGTTCGCTTAGTTCCATTCTATAGAGATAATTCATGTGTATGAATGCTAATTTATGCAAACTCGAAAAATCTCCATGCTTTGGCTTTTAATGCTTAATTAGAGGTTTGGGTTTTGGGGTGAGAATTGAATTTTTGCTTAGTATTTAGTTCTCACGAGTTGGACAGTGAAGAGGAAAGAAATTGATCTTTTGTGACCGATGATAGAGTTGTGAACGCGAGCCAAAGGGGTTTATCCGCTTTTCCTTATCTATTACTTCGTTTTTATTTTAATTCTGTTTTGATCTTAGATTTCAACATTCAATACAAAACCCCCCCTATTTTCTGTGCATACTATCTGTTTGACCTTTTGCTTGATAAGATATTCCTTGGGAGACGACCTAGGAGTCACTTCCTAGTACTATATTTAAACTGTTTTTTTATTTGTATCGGGTACGGCCTCGATCAAATTTGGCGCCGTTGCCGGGGAAACTATCGGTTCTTGCCAAAGGTCATTAGTAGTTAGTTAGTGTCGTAGTTAGTATAGTTATTATAGTGTGTCGTGTCTGATTTAGGGTCTAGTAGTCAATTCTGATAACTGGTTGAAGTTGCACAGTTTGCTGTTTTGCTATTTTGTTGCAATTAGTGTATTTGATTGATTCTGTGGTTGCTAGTTCACATAGTTGTGGGTGGAATTTTTGCACGAAAATTTATATCCACACTATTTTTATCATATAAAAAGGTTTTGAGGCACCACGGTCACTCAGGTCATCACTGGTTGTGAGTTCCAGAAAAATTTTCCAAGTTTTAGCAGCACTTTCTTCAAACCGTCGCAACTTTTGACCCATAACTCGGAATTTGACGAATTTTATATCAAATCGAAGGGAATTTTCTGAATAATCTGATTTTTACCACTTTGTCATAAAAACCCTTCGTCTGGACCCTGAAAAAGGCGTTTTACTATTTCTTTTTTATTTTACAAGTTTTATTTTCTTAGTTTTTGGTCTCTGATTTAATTGTTTGACTTGGTTCCCTTTTGAATTTTTTCCTCAAACTTTCTGTGATATGTTTTCATGATTTTAGGGTGCTGAAAAAAATAAATAAAAATTTTTTAAAAATAAAAAATTTTTGTTGCCTATTTTGGTCATGCATATCTGTGACAGTTTGCTATGCTTAATGGTGTTCTGTTCAGTACATGACTAGGGGCAACCCAAGCTACTTGCATCCTTACAACCCTAAAATTGATAGGACTTATCACAGATTAGTTAGACAAAATAGGAACCAGTCCATAGGTAGTGAGTCTATTGAGTCTTTACATAGTGAGTCTGCTTCTTTTTCTTCTATTCCTATAAATTCTGATTCTTATTCTGATTCTTATTCTGTTTATTCTGAAAATATGGCTCAACCTCCACCACGTGAGAGGACATTGAGGGAGCTGGCTGCATCTGATTTCACTATTGAAGATTTGTGCATCCAGTATCCCGATGACCCGTATGAGCTAAGGTCTGGACTAATTCATTTGTTGCCCAAGTTTAATGGTCTTGCAGGTGAGGATCCTCATAAACATCTCAAGCAGTTCCACATCGTGTGTGCTACTATAAAACCACATGATGTGCAAGAGGATCATGTTTGTCTTAAGGCATTCCCACACTCCCTAGAGGGGCTAGCCAAGGATTGGTTGTACGATCTGGCCCCTGGTTCTATCACAGGCTGGGATGAACTGAAGAAGGCATTTTTGGAGAAATTCTTCCCTGCATGCAGAACAACAGCAATTCGAAAGGATATATCAGGAATCAGGCAACAAAGTGGAGAAAGTCTCTACGAGTATTGGGAGAGATTCAAGAGACTGTGTGCGAGCTGCCCCCACCATCAGATCTCAGAGCAGCTGCTTATTCAATATTTCTATGAAGGTCTCAACCTCATGGAGAGAAACATGCTTGATGCTGCGAGTGGTGGTGCTCTAGGAGACATGACACCTTTAGAAGCCAGAGCCAAGATTGAGAAGATGGCTTCCAATTGTCAACAATTCCATGCAAGGGGCAACAACGATGCAATCGTAGTGAGAGGAGTGAATGATGTTGGCACAAGTTCTGGTAAGGTTGAGAAGCTTGAACAGAAGATAGACTCACTTACAACTTTGGTCACTCAATTGGCCATCAACCAGAAGAAGTTGTCTCTGCCTGCTAGATTATGTGGCATATGCACATCCGCTGAGCACCCCACAGATGCATGCCCTTCTTTGCAGCAGCAACCAACGACTGGTGCTGACCAACCTGAGGCATATGCCGCCAACGTCTTCAACAGTAGAAACCAGCAGCCACAGAACTTTGATCTCTCTACCAATAGATACAACCCTGGTTGGAGGAACCATCCCAACCTGAGATGGTCTGATCAGCAGCAACCTTCACAGGTTCAATTTCAGAACAATTCCAGACTACCATATGTACCTATAAGAACCTACAATCGATGGGTGAAACAACTAGGAAACACTAGGAGAACACCTAGAAGAGGGGGTTGAATAGGTGTTAGATAAACCTTGAAAGATTTTTGAAAGAAACAAATCGAAACGATTAAAACAAATGATTTTCTTGAAATTTTCTTCTATTAATCGATTAACAAGTCAACTAATCGATTAATGCCGAATGATCAATTCAAAATAATCGATTAATGAAACCAATTACTCGATTAATCAATGTTAAAATTGAAAAATCACTTTTCAATCAAATACGAAAATCAATCAATTTAACACATATGATCAGAGATAAAGCGGAATTGATTAACACCAATATTCTTATTGATTACCTAGGTTATGAAAATGATTTTCCCCAAATCAATTTTGCACAATTAAGATTCAATTCAATCAATTATGAAAAATCACTTTTTCTAGGTTTTCAACCAAGAACACAATTAATAACAAGAATTGTAAAGTGTAGAGAGTTTAGAGATACGACACAGTGATTTATCCTGGTTCACTTTCATCCACTTGAAAGCTACTCCAGTCCCCTCTTCAACCAAGAGAGATTCTTCACTATGAGGAATTAGAGTTTCTCAAATTACAAGTAAATGCCTCACAAGACTCCCTTCTTGCTAGCCTACAAGAGATACCACACCCTTGCCTTGTAACCCTATTGATATCTAATCTAACCTCTTCTCTTGCTTGCCGATACCCCACAACAAGACTTCCAATGCTTTGAGATTCTTCGAAGACTTCCACTTGCTTGCTTCACTACAAGACTTCCAAGTGCTTGATGATATGCCACACTAAGGCTTCCAAATAACTTTGCTTGATGAATAACTTCTTCAAGACTTCCTTTGTTGTAGAGTGTTTGCCTTCTTTGCAATGATTACAACTCAAATGAAAACAAAATAACAATCCTATGAATCTCTTTCAAAAGCTATGAAATATCAACATGAGAGATTCAAGGTTCTTGATCAAAGAATGTAAAAATGAGAACTTTGATCTTGAGAAAGTGAGAGAGAATAGAGTGGCTTGATTCTTTGTAAAATGAATATCAAAATGATGGAATATGATCACAAAGGTTAGAAATAGGTTTATATAGAATACCCAAAAGTTAGGAATGGTTAAAAGTGCTTTTGAGAAGTGAAAAACGCATTTTAAAAACCATATCTGATCGTGTTACTCGAGTAACAAAGTGGCTAATCGAGTAACCATGCCTTAATCGAGTAATGCCGCAAGCCTGTAAAAATTTACTCGAGTAAAAGTCAAGATAATCGATTATCAAAAGTTGTTAATCGATTATTTTGATTAAAAATCACTTAAAACTTGTTTTCTCAAAAACTAAACCTTTTCTTTCAAACCTTTAAGCCACCTATTGATTTTAGGCAAAGTGAATACTCAAAATATGATATAATCATGACTATGATAGAGATTCACTACCCTCTAATGACTCTACCCAAACTCAAACTAAGAGACTTGAGAGGCTAAAGATAAAACAATAAAACATAAACTACCAAACTAAGTCTTCATGAGTTGGCTCTCTCTTTATCACTTGATGTTTGTTGTTGCTTGTTGAGCTTGAACTTGATCAACACATTTAAGCTTGTTCAAAACCTTTTGGCATTTATCAAAACATTCTTCATGGATCTTACAATCTCCCCCCTTTTTGAAAATGACAAACATGTTTTGAAGTTGTGAAGTTGTTGATGCTTGAACCATTTTATCACTTGGTGAGACTCTTGCTCCCCCTCAATTAATGCTTTTGACATTTGAAATCTAATTGAGATAAAAGCTTGATTCTCCCCCTATCTTCAACAACTTTTCTCAACCTACATAAAAACAACAAAAACAACCTTTCTCCACAAAACATACATTTCTCCCCAAAATAGTCAAAACAACAACCTTTCTCCACAAAACATACATTTCTCCCCAAAATAGTCAAAACATACTATTTCTCCCCCTTTGGCATTATCAAAAAGTAATATATACCAATTGAAATAGAAAATCTAAGCCAAAATAAGAAATACTATGTCATACTATCTCTATATGAAACATTTCTTCACAACATTGATACCAAATGTAGATGTGGTAATTAATACCAATTGTAAGACATTGAAATACAATACAAGAATGATACTTTGAAATGTGATACCAATTGGCAAGAACATATAACAATGAAGAATAATACCAATTGAAACAAACTAATTGAAACTAGAAAGTCATAATATCACTTAACCAAAGTAAGATATCAATTTGTAAAGAAATATCATATAAGCAACAATAGCATGATAATCAAATAATGATCAAAATTACCAATTGTAACTTATTAAAGAAATAATATCAATTGAGAGAACTATGATCAATATCTAACAATATCAAATGTTACCAATTTGTAGGATTTTCTCTTCTTGATACCAATTGAAGATGCAAACGAATGAATAACACATGAAAGTCCTTTTGCTCTTCAATCATACCTACAAAAACAATCATGTTTTGCTTTTTGGTATCCAAATGGTTTTGGATCCATTTTTGTTAGTGTAGGGACTTTCACCCTTTTTCACCCAAACAAAATCTCCTTTAGGTATACCATGCACTTTAATATAACACACATTTGAAGTATGTCCATGAGTACCACAATAGAAACATGTTGGTGCATTTGAAAAATCAACTTTAGAAAAATCAACAAAATTTCTATGAGACATACTCTTAGCATTAGTATAACCCAAACCAAACTTGTTTGAATTTTCTCTTTGAAAATTTAACAATGTGCGCAATCTAATATCACCATTTGTGAAACTTGAAAGCTTATTTTTCAAAATAGCATTTTCATCCTTAAGCAACTTGCAATCCTCACAATCAACCACATTATTCAATCTACTAGCACAATCACAAGAAGAACTAGCATATATAAGATCAAGAGTTTCATTTTGAAGATTAAGCTCATCAACTTGTTTTTGAAGTTCTAAAATCTCTTGTTGAAGTTTCAAAATGAGCTTCTTCCTTTCAATATTTTTCGAAGCTAGTTTCTTGAGATGTTCATGCATTTCTTCATAAGCATTATATAAAATTTCATATTTGGAAGAAATTTTGGATTTAGTTTCACTTACATCGCTTTCGTAGCTTTGCTCACTTGATTCATCATTTGAACTTTCCTCTTCATTTACTAGAGCTATCAAATTGAGACAAGCGGCATCTTCATCATCCGAAGAACTATTTGATGTGCTTTTCTTGTCATCTTCATCATCACTATTCCAAACTATGTATGCTCTTTTAGATTTTGAATTTTTCTTTTCTTTCTCCTTCTTCTTGAGATACTTAAAGCATGATTACTTGAGATGATCGGGCTTTCCACATTCATGGCAAACTATACCTTCTTTTGATGTCTTGGTCTTGTAGTGTAGGGGATCCTTCTCTTTACTTTTGTTCTTGTTCAACCTTCCTTTTCTCCTTAGAATCTTATTGAACTTTCTTAGTAGAAGCTTCATCTCCTCTTCATCAATGTCCGAATCGGAATCTTCATTATCATCATTATCGGAACTCTCTTCCTTTTGATATGATCTTTGAGCTTTAAGAGCGATTCCTTTTCTCTCTTTGTACTTATCCGACTCTTCATGCATTTGCAAACGTTCAAGCTCCATTTCATGTTCTTGAAGCTTTCCGAAAAGTGTTGCTAAGTCCATGGTGTCCAAGTCCTTTGATTCAACTATTGCGGTAACCTTAGGTTGTCATTCCCTACTTAGACATCTTAAAACTTTGTTAACAAGTTCACAATTCAAGAAAGTTTTTCCAAGAGCAATGAGATGATTAACAATATGAGTAAAACGCTTTTGCATAAAACATATAGATTCATTAGGCAACATACGAAACAATTCATATTCATGCATCAAAGAATTTAATCTAGCACGCCTAACTTCACTAGTGCCTTCATGTGTGACTTGCAAGGTGTCCCACATCTCTTTGGCATTACGACATTGGGAGACTCTAAAGAACTCATCATAAGATAGAGCGGAGGTGATGATATTCTTTGCTTTTAAATCATATTGAATTTTCCTTTTATCATCATCGGTCCACTTATCTTTGGAAGTTAGTGTAAGTACACCTTCTACTTCTTTTGAGGGAATATAAGGACCATTTTCAATGGCTTCCCAAATGTTCACATCTATAGCTTCTATAAAGATTCTCATCCTAATTTTCCAATAACCATAACCCTCTCCACCAAACATAGGAGGGCGATTTATTGAAGCACCTTCACCACCAAAGGGTACGAATCCCATTGTAGTTTCCTCAAGGATCTTAACGAAAAAGCTCTATGCTCGTGTCTTTCGACCAAGCTCTGATACCAATTATAAGAACCTACAATCGGTGGGTGAAAAAACTAGGAAACACTAGGAGAACACCTAGAAGGGGGGGTTGAATAGGTGTTAGATAAACCTTGAAAGATTTTTGAAAGAAACAAATCGAAACGATTAAAACAAATGATTTTCTTGAAATTTTCTTCTATTAATCGATTAACAAGTCAACTAATCGATTAATGCCGAATGATCAATTCAAACTAATCGATTAATGAAACCAATTACTCGATTAATCAATGTTAAAATTGAAAAATCACTTTTCAATCAAATACGAAAATTAATCAATTTAACACATATGATCAGAGATAAAGCGGAATTGATTAACACCAATATTCTTATTGATTACCTAGGTTATGAAAATGATTTTCCCCAAATCAATTTTGCACAATTAAGATTCAATTCAATCAATTATGAAAAAACACTTTTTCTAGGTTTTCAACCAAGAACACAATTAATAATAAGAATTGTAAAGAGTAGAGAGTTTAGAGATACGACACAGTGATTTATCCTGGTTCACTTTCATCCACTTGAAAGCTACTCCAGTCCCCTCTTCAACCAAGAGAGATTATTCACTATGAGGAATTAGAGTTTCTCAAATTACAAGTAAATGCCTCACAAGACTTCCTTCTTGCTAGCCTACAAGAGATACCACACCCTTGCCTTGTAACCCTATTGATATCTAATCTAACCTCTTCTCTTGCTTGCCGATACCCCACAACAAGACTTCCAATGCTTTGAGATTCTTCAAAGACTTCCACTTGCTTGCTTCACTACAAGACTTCCAAGTGCTTGATGATATGCCACACCAAGGTTTCCAAATAACTTTGCTTGATGAATAACTTCTTCAAGACTTCCTTTGTTGTAGAGTGTTTGCCTTCTTTGCAATGATTACAACTCAAATGAAAACAAAATAACAATCCTATGAATCTCTTTCAAAAGCTATGAAATATCAACATGAGAGATTCAAGGTTCTTGATCAAAGAATGTAAAAATGAGAACTTTGATCTTGAGAAAGTGAGAGAGAATAGAGTGGCTCGATTCTTTGTAAAATGAATATCAAAATGATGGAATATGATCACAAAGGTTAGAAATAGGTTTATATAGAATACCCAAAAGTTAGGAATGGTTAAAAGTGCTTTTGAGAAGTGAAAAACGCATTTTAAAAACCATATCTGATCGTGTTACTCGAGTAACAAAGTGGCTAATCGAGTAACCATGCCTTAATCGAGTAATGCCGCAAGCCTGTAAAAATTTACTCGAGTAAAAGTCAAGATAATCGATTATCAAAAGTTGTTAATCGATTATTTTTATTAAAAATCACTTAAAACTTGTTTTCTCAAAAACTAAACCTTTTCTTTCAAACCTTTAAGCCACCTATTGATTTTAGGCAAAGTGAATACTGAAAATATGATATAATCATGACCATGATAGAGATTCACTACCCTCTAATGACTCTACCCAAACTCAAACTAAGAGACTTGAGAGGCTAAAGATAAAACAATAAAACATAAACTACCAAACTAAGTCTTCATGAGTTGGCTCTCTCTTTATCACTTGATGTTTGTTGTTGCTTGTTGAGCTTGAACTTGATCAACACATTTAAGCTTGTTCAAAACCTTTTGGCATTTATCAAAACATTCTTCATGGATCTTACAGTACCTCCTCCAGTCCAGCAACAGAGACAACAACAGCAGCAACAACAGGCTAATTCTGCACCACCAGCTCCTAGTACTGAGCAGCAGCCTTCATTGGAAGAGCTGATGAAACAGATGACCATGCAAAATCTCCAATTCCAACAGGAAACTAGAGCATCCATTCAAAGACAAGAGGCCTCCATTCAATCTTTGACCAATCAGATGGGACAAATGGCAACAACAATCAACACTATGCAATCTCAGAATTCAAATAAGTTGCCATCCCAAACAGTGATCAATCCAAACCAGAATGTGAGTGTCATTAGTCTAAGGTCAGGGAAGCAGATTATCACACCCCCACCAGAATCTGACCTCAACAAAGATGATCTAGTTTCACCCAACAAGAAGAGCCAAATGGTCGAGAGCACACAAGTACCAAAAAATCCCATCCAGCTCAGCCTTCCACAAGCACAACACCTGCTGCTGCCCAACAACCACCCCCCATTCCTCTTCCTTTCCCACCAAGGGGGTGACTCAAAGCAAGAAAATGGAAGAGATTGACAATGAGATACTTGACACATTCAGGAAGGTGGAAGTCAACATACCCCTTCTTGATGCAATCAAGCAGATTCCAAGGTATGCAAAGTTCTTGAAGGATCTATGCACACACAAACGGAAGCTCAAGGGCAATGAGAGGATCAACATGGGAAGAAATGTCTCTGCTCTTATAGGTAAACCCGTCCCTCATATTCCTGAAAAGTGTAAGGATCCTGGAACTTTCTCTGTGCCTTGTATCATAGGTAATACTAAATTTGAGAATGCTTTGCTAGATTTAGGAGCATCTATTAATGTTATGCCTATGTCTGTTTTCAAGTCTCTTTCACTTGGACCTCTTCAACCTATGGGTGTGGTTATCCATTTGGCAAATAGATCTACTGCCTACCCCGCAGGTTTGATAGAGGATGTCTTGGTTCGGGTTGGTGAACTTATCTTTCCTGCTGATTTTTATATTCTTGATATGGAAGAGGACACCTCTCGTAGTGCTGTCCCTATCATATTAGGGAGACCATTTTTAAAAACAGCCCGAACCAAGATTGATGTGCATGCAGGTACACTTTCAATGGAATTTGATGACAGAGTGGTTCGATTCAATATTTTTGATGCTATGAAACATTTTTCTGATGACCACTCTGTCTTTCATGTTGACTTGCTTGTTGATATGATTGATGAGAATGTTCTAGACTTTTTGCATGATTATGATTTGCCATCTTTCACTAGCTCATTTACTTGTTCTCCATGTTCTGATTCTGAAATGTGCACTGCATGCATTGAAATTGACCAGTTTTTAAATTCTGCTACTGCATCTGTTGATTCATATGATATAGATTCAGATCATGCTAACCCTAACCCCATTTCTGTTATGCATGAGTGTAATTCATTTGTTCAGGTGTAGGCGGCAGAATCCAATTTTGCTGCTCCTTTAGTTCCATCTGTGATGCAGGCACCTTTATTGGACCTGAAGCCCCTTCCTCCTCATCTAAAATATGCTTACTTGGAGGATGAGCAGAAACTTCCAGTGATCATTTCTACCTCCCTTTCTGTTGATCAAGAGAAGCAGCTGCTGGATGTGATTAGAGCAAACAAAAGGGCAATAGGATGGACTTTGGCAGACATACCTGGTATTAGCCCCTCCATGTGCATGCATCGGATTTTATTGGAGGATGGGGCTAAACCAGTGAGACAACCCTAGAGACGATTGAACCCCCGGATTCTTGATGTGGTGAAGAAAGAGGTCACCAAGCTGCTGCAAGCTGGTATTATCTACCCCATTTCAGACAGCACTTGGGTAAGCCCGGTTCAAGTAGTTCCCAAGAAGTCTGGGGTGACAGTTGTCAAAAATGAGAAGGATGAGCTGATTCCCACTAGAGTGCAGAACAGTTGGAGAGTCCGCATTGACTATAGGAAGCTCAACCAGGCGACCCGCAAGGATCACTTTCCTCTTCCCTTCATTGATCAGATGTTGGAGCGCCTGGCAGGTAAATCTCACTATTGCTTCTTAGATGGTTTCTCTGGTTATTTCCAAATCTGTATTGCACCAGAGGACCAACATAAGACCACATTTACCTGTCCTTTTGGTACATTTGCTTATAGGAAGATGCCTTTTGGCCTATGCAATGCTCCTGGCACTTTTCAAAGATGTATGATGAGTATTTTTAATGACTTACTTGAGCATTGCATAGAGGTCTTCATGGATGATTTTAGTGTATATGGTTCCTCTTTTGATGCATGTCTTGAAAGTTTGTCTAAGGTGCTTAATAGGTGCATTGAGACTAACCTTGTCTTGAATTTTGAAAAATGTCACTTTATGGTAGAACAAGGCATAGTCTTAGGGCACATTATTTCGCATAAGGGCATAGAGGTTGACCCTGCTAAGCTGCATGTAATATCACATTTGTCTTACCCCTCTTGCGTGCGAGAGGTGCGTTCTTTTCTTGGCCATGCAGGTTTCTATCGCAGGTTTATTCAGAACTTTAGCAAGATAGCCCTTCCACTATCCAACTTGCTTCAAAAGGATACCGCATTTGAGTTTGGAGACCAATGCAAGAAGGCATTTGATGAGCTAAAGAGAGCACTCACCGCCACTCCCATCATCCAACCACCTGACTGGACCCTCCCATTTGAGCTCATGACCGATGCCTCGAATTATGCTTTGGGAGCAGTTCTCTCCCAAAGGGTTGGTAAGCTGTCTCATGTGTTTTATTATGCATCTAGGACTTTAGATTCAGCACAAGTTAATTACACCACAACTGAAAAAGAGCTGTTAGCCATTGTCTTTGCACTTGATAAGTTTAGATCATATCTGTTAGGTTCTAAGGTTGTAGTGTATACTGATCATGCTGCTCTGAAGTATCTTTTGAAAAAGACAGATTCCAAACCTAGGTTGATTAGGTGGATGTTGCTCCTCTAGGAGTTTGATCTTGAGATTCAGGATCGGAGTGGTGCGCATAACCTTGTCGCAGACCACTTGAGCAGAATAGAGAGAGAGGAGGATGCATTTCCTATCCGGGATGACTTCCCGGATGAGCAGCTTTTAGCTTTGCATGTTTCACATCCCCCTCCCCTTACTCTTTGGTTTGCTGATATTGTAAATTATCTAGTTGCATATGTTTTTCCACCCTTGGCATCCAAAGCTCAAAGAGACAAATTGAAGAGCGATGCCAAGTATTATGTATGGGATGACCCCTATTTGTGGCCTTTTTGCAGTGATCAGGTCATTCGCAGGTGCATTCCAGATCATGAGATCCAATCGGTTCTCCAGTTTTGCCATGCTTCACCAGTTGGAGGCCACCTTGGCACTCAAAGGACAGCACGAAAGGTGCTGGATTCTGGATTTTATTGGCCTACCATCTTCAAGGATGCAAGCAACATCTGCAGCTCATGTGAGCAATGTCAAAGAGCAGGAGGCGCCCTATCTTGGAGGCAACAGATGCCACAACAACCTATGTTGTTCTGTGAGGTGTTTGATGTCTGGGGTATAGATTTCATGGGCCCCTTTCCTGTTTCTTTTGGTTTTTATTATATCTTACTTGCTGTGGATTATGTATCCAAATGGGTGGAAGCTAAGGCCACTAGGACTAATGATGCTCAGGTTGTTGTAGATTTTGTCAGGTCTAATATCCTTTGCAGGTTTGGCATACCTAGAGCCATAGTCAGTGATCAAGGCACACACTTCTGCAATAGATCCATGCAAGCTTTGCTCAAGAAGTATGGGGTTGTGCACAAAGTTTCTACACCATATCACCCCCAAACCAATGGGCAAGCTGAGATTTCAAACAGAGAGATCAAGCGGATTTTGGAGAAGATGGTGAAACCTAATAGAAAGGATTGGAGCACACGATTGGAGGATGCTCTATGGGCTCATCGGACTGCTTACAAGGCACCCATAGGGATGTCACCTTATCGGGTTGTCTTTGGTAAGGCATGCCACCTGCCTGTGGAAATAGAGCACCGTGCATATTGGGCTGTGAAGCAATGTAACTTAGCTCTTGATCAAGCGGGTGAGGAGAGGAAGCTGCAGTTGAGTGAGCTAGATGAGATCCGTTTGGAGGCCTATGAGAACTCCAAGTTCTACAAAGAAAAGACCAAGAAGCTCCATGATAGCTCAATTTCCAGAAAGGAGTTCTTGGTTGGTCAAAAAGTGTTGCTCTACAACTCTAGGCTTGGACTCATGAGTGGAAAGCTCCGCTCTAAGTGGATTGGACCGTTTGTAGTCACCCAGGTGTTTCCTTATGGCACTGTGGAGATCAAGAGTGAGTCCACGGACAAGAGCTTCAAGGTTAATGGACATCGACTCAAGCCCTTCCTCACCACCCCTTCTTTGGATGATGCACATGTGGAGGAGGCCTCATTGGTCGACCCCACTTTTGACCCACCATGACTTAGGGAGTCTTCTTTTCTCATTCCTTACTCTTTTTATTGCACTTGTCTATATCTGATGGTTGGTATGTCTGTCTGGATTTTCTGGTTGTTTTACATTGAGGACAATGTGTGATTTAAGTGTGGGGGGAGAGTAGTTTAGGTTGCATATTTTTTCTTTGATTTTTTAGGTTTTGCTAAGTTTTGGGCATTTTCTTGCATGTTTTTGCTTCATTTTAGAAGAGTCTTGGTATCTTGTGTCTGAATTCATGCATTTCTGTGTGTAAAGTTGCTTTTGATAATTAAGAGGTGGTAACACTGTGATAGAATTGTCCCTTTTGTGAGGATTTGAGCCTTAATTGTGGGTGGATTGCTATATATGCCACCTAATTTTCTTTCATGTGATTGCACTCTGGATTACTTGCACTCTAGAACTTGACTTGACTCTTGTTGATACTTGATATTCCCATGCACATTTTGAAATGATTTAGGCATTGTTTTTCTTGAATAAGCCACTAGCCATATGAGCCTACCTTGAATGAATTTATCCTTTGATAGCCCCTTTGAGCCTTTATATCCCTTTTCTTTGTTCTTTAGCTCATTACAAGCCTATGACTGAAAAACCATGATTGTCCTAACCTTAGGGAATGTTGGAGCTTTGGAATTGTTTTGGGAATGGGTATTAAGTAAGCGAGGGTGCTTTGTTCTTCATCTCTTGTGAGTTCTGGGTTTTGCCTCTATGGTCGGTGATGTAATTATGGCTTTATCTCATTATGCCATTTTTGTTGTTTCTTCTTCCCTTTCGTTCATGAAGTTCTCCAATGCAAAAAAAACAAAAAAAACAAAACAAAAAAAAAGAAAAGAAAAGAAAAAATTAGAATAAAAGGTTGATTGAGGCATAGAGGATTGGAATTAGAGGTTGTTGTTATGTTCATCATATCATTCTGGGATGGATTGTGCTTATTTTTTTTACTTATTCCCTATTGCTCCTCTATTCCCTTGGTTTTAGCTACATTTCCCATATTTTATCCAACCTTGTCCTTGGCCCCATTACAGCCCTGAAAAGACCTTTTGATCTTAATGTGCATGTGTGTTGATTGTTGATGTTAGCGGCTTGTCAAGCTTATGGTTGTGTTTGTTTTTCATGATGTGCCTTGAGTGTAAACACTTTTGAGTGATCCTTGTGAGTTTTTATCATCTTTGTGACTACCCTCTTGATGTCATTGGTTTTCTTTGCATATTTGAAATAATTGGATGATGTTCATGGATGTCTTGATTCTTTGGTCCTTATTCTCTTCGTGTGCTCGATTTTGCCCATTTCTTTGCATTTCCTAGAATTCATTTTGAAGTATGTAATCTCTTAGGTTTGCATTCATTAGTTGTAGTAATCTTGTTGCATGATTCACTTTGGTGCATATTGATCTTCTCAGTCCTAATTCTTAGTTTTGCCCAGGAGTGCAAAAGGATAAGTGTGGGGGTGTTTGATGAGCATTTTTTTCTCATTATTCCTTGCATTATTTTACTCCTATTACTGATACTTGTTTCCCATTTGACATTGTTTAGCTTGATTTAGTGATTTAGAGTTTATTGGACTAATATTCTGAATATTGTTTAATTTGGGATTATTTAGCCTAATTAATTCTATTTCTATTTTCATATCATATTTGGCACAAGGGATTTTTGGGCATTTTGGGAGTGAAGATTTAATTTTGGAAGAGAAGATATATGATGAAGTGAAGATTGTAATCTATCTTTAGGATTATTTGAGATTTAGTTTATATCTTTTAAGATTTAGATTTTATCTATAGGATATTTTTAGATTTAATTTAGAGATTAGCTTTCCTTAGGATTTGGGCCCATGAGTTAGGCCCGTTTTGTGATTTAATTATCCAATTTTGTGTAAACCCTAGCAGCCACCTTCCATAATCACGTTTTTACATTCTCTCTCTTAGAGAAGGCTTAGTTTTTTCTCCAAGCTTGTGGTGGCTGCTAGGGTTTCTCTCTCTTCCCTTTCTACACGTTTTTGGTATTTTTCTTCATGGAAGGCTAAACTCTTAGGTTAAATCCCTTTGGTAATGTATCACATACTCTTGAGGTTTTATTCTTAATGCTATTTCGTTTTTATTCACAATTTTCATGTTTATTGATATGTTATGGTTCGCTTAGTTCCATTCTATAGAGATAATTCATGTGTATGAATGCTAATTTATGCAAACTCGAAAAATCTCCATGCTTTGGCTTTTAATGCTTAATTAGAGGTTTGGGTTTTGGGGTGAGAATTGAATTTTCGCTTAGTATTTAGTTCTCACGAGTTGGACAGTGAAGAGGAAAGAAATTGATCTTTTGTGACCGATTATAGAGTTGTGAACGCGAGCCAAAGGGGTTTATCCGCTTTTCCTTATCTGTTACTTCGTTTTTATTTTAATTCTGTTTTGATCTTAGATTTCAACATTCAATACAAAACCCCCCTATTTTCTGTGCATACTATCTGTTTGACCTTTTGCTTGATAAGATATTCCTTGGGAGACGACCTAGGAGTCACTTCCTAGTACTATATTTAAACTGTTTTTTATTTGTATCGGGTACGGCCTCGATCACTTACTCTCTTCTTTCTCTTCTCCTATGGACTCCCATAAACGGTGTCCACAGATGACAGACCAGGATATGCATTTGGTAATGAAAGAAGACCACGAGATCGCTCATTTACTTGAGGAGGATCATAGAGGCTGCGATTGGGAAACCTATAGAAGGGAGGCTGACTCCGCCAAGGCATCTGCGGTGAAGGATGGCAATGAAGACTAGTAGTGTATAGGGGATATCTTAGTTAGGTCTTGTATCCTATCTTAAGGTTATTATTGCTCTATCCTGATGTAACCCCAATTTTATTATAAATGACTTTTTGCAATTGAATAACGAACTGTTACTTTTGGATATGAGTAAAGTTTTATAAATTAATGAAAAGCTTTTTCTTCCGCAAATTAACCATCGATATTTATGAAATGAGTTTTGAGAAAAGTGTTGGTAAATATCTCAATTTCGAAAGAATTGCATTGTGACTATTGATGCATCAAGTTTCTTTAAGTTAATGTTGTGATAACCGAAAAGGAAATATTTTGGGAATAAACTTTAAGTTGAAAATGTTTAAAAAAATGGCTCAAATTTTTACTGAAATTCTAAGTTCCAAATTGGGGTGTTACATTACTCATGTTGATCGAGTTATTTTATGAAAATCAGTCGGTGCTATAAATTTCCATACATGGGTGGTGTCTGTTGTGCGGGTCATCGCTCCCTATTTGCTTATCCCCCAGGGACTACTAGTTGAGTGGAGTGTGTACTTGTTTTGAGTAATTGTGGTGTTGACTCAGGTCGTTGTCATTCGAGAATCTCTTTGCATTGTTTCCAAGGGTTAATATGATCATTGTTTACTCGATAGAGCTTGGTTATATATGAAGTTTATGATATTATCATTTTATTAAGAATATAATTGAATAACAATTTATTTTACGTGATCTTTATTTCCTAGAAGCCTTGAAATTGATCACAATAATATATTCTAACATGGAATAAAAAACTTGGCCACATCCACCTCGGATTCTCGCAAAACTCTGCTACACTTGTTGTCGTCTCCAATTTTCTTCGAACTCATCTTCATGGTCTGTATTGGTCCTTCATTACTTATACAAGTCTATATACGTTTCAACCCTCTCCATGACCTCACGTATGGCTTTATCTTGTGCTTCATCAAATAGTTGGTGAACTTCTGGTTTGAGTGCCATCATGAGTAGATGTATAGCAACCGACGACTCAATGTCATTGACTGATAAATATTTGATGTTGAACCTAGCTATGAAATATTTCAAAGGCTCTTCTTCACCTTGCTTGATCTGGAAGAGGTGATTCTTGGATTTCTGTCAAGCCTTGCTTGTGGTGAAGTGAACCAAGAATTTGGTGGATAGATCATTTCATCTTCATATTGAGTTGTTTTTGAGTTTAGAATACTGTCGTAAGGTGGCCGTCTTCAGTTTTAATAGGAACGTCCTACATTTGTAGGTGTCCCGAGCCCCCTAACACGTCAAGGCAACCAAAAAACAGACAATGTGCTCCTAAGGATCCGTGTTACCATAGTATGGTTCCACGTTGGCGGGTGCTTTGTGGTTCCGAGGCACCGGGTAAGCCATGACAGCCTTTGTGAATGGGTGACTTGCCAGTTCCTCCACTTCCAAGTCAGGTTTGGTAAGTACTTTCTTGGGTGAATCTTTTTGGACTATGGATGTTGTTCCCTTTATTAGCTCGATGATGAGTTTGTCTTAGGTGTCTAGCTGCTTCATCAAACGAGCCAAGCAGCCAATTCCTCATCGAAATTCGGGCTTGGCTTGGAATGACCATCAAAAGATCATTTACTCTTGTTATAGAAGTGTGAGGGGTTTTCCCGCCAAAGGGGGGATCTATGTCGCGACAAGTCTTTTTAATGCAAATATCTCTCCTTATATGGTTGTTCCCTACGACGTCTTTTGATTGCATTAAGTTGTTCCCTCAAGTCTGACTAATAGAACACTAAACGTTCATTACTCAAACGACCCCGAAGATCTGATTCACTCTGCTGGCTTCATTCAGCACGCTCTTCATTCAATTGGTTTGTTGCATTTTCCATTTCAAAGTTCAAGGTCATTTGAATGGATTTATCGCTTCCACTATGGTCGTCAATGTTGTGGTTTGTTATCTCACATGTATCGGTCAAGCTGGTTTGTTGATGTATGATGGTGGTAATGAGTCCTAAGTCAAACCTGTCAAGCACTCTCTCAATATATTTCTGTTGCTGAAATATATTCTGCTTCAGTTGTAGATAAAGAAGCAGTGTACTAAAGCGTACCTTTCCAAGTAATAACCTTCTGTCTGGATATAACCCTTCCTTGCCACTAGTTCTCTGCAAGCCATTTGATCGGGTCCTCCTCCACCACATCATCCATAGGATCATCCTCCGACCTTACTCCACCGTTTGCCATGCCGGGGTGATAACCCGGTGAGGACACAAACCTAACAACATGAGGAGGTGGAGTAGTTGGGATCCTATCACTGGAGGATGAAGGATAGGACGCTCCCCTTCGTGGAAAAGGTGTGGGCCTATGGCGAGCCAATGGTGCATCTATTCGACGGAATGTATATTTAGGTGGAGCGTGCTAGGCATAGATCATCAAAATTTGCATCGTCCTCGGCCTTAAACGAGACTGAGGGTTTGGGTGACGTAGAATAATCTTTCTGTCCCCTTCTACTGTAGATTGGTCTTGTTCAATCTCGCATTCCCCGGAGGGAAGGGGTTGTATCTCCACACACATCAGGTGCCTGACAGACATCGTTACCTAACACACAAATAGGGACAGGGAGTGAGTCATTGTCAGAAGACTATATAAATGAATAGTAAGGAACTTAAAATAAACATTAGCAAGTAGCAAATGAAACATGCCACAGATAAAATCCTATCATCACAGACTCGCTAGTGGGATGCCATGTTCACTCATGAATATCATCTCCTGCAGTCCAATTACAATAATTACTTCTCATAATCATTCAAAATTCTTATGAGCTCATCATAATAATACAACCCTTCATATGACATATTCTCACAAAATCTTCCTGGGGAAAGCAATCGCGAGTAAACGTCTTTTTACCAACGTACGTCTTTCTACCAATGTATTCCTACAAGCCTACAAGTCAACAATTAAACAAGTCCCCTTTCTTCGGACAGGTCATGCGAAGAACCGTCCCCCACCGATCCTGGTATGTCGAAGGAACTCATAAAACTATCGTAGTTAATGCAAGACTATCCCGAGCGAGGTTAGCTAGACCTGCCATCTTAGGATAGACTATGCCATATAAAATATTTTTTTTGGGATAATGATTTTACATGCTGTTGATACCTTGGTTGAAAATAATTATTTGAAAAACTTGAATAATCTATTTAATTTCAAATTGTAATATTAATAATTTATTTATTTTCAAATTGTAATATTTTGGTTGGAGATAATGATCGATTATTTACACACAATTGCTCTGTTGCAAGGAAAACATATATGACGAATGTGATGGCTCGAAAAGGCATTCTTTTATATTAGGATAGTAAATGACTAATTATAAACATATATTGGATGCTAATTACCTGTCATTAATACTTTTTTTTAAGACTTTCTTAACCATAGTCCTACTGATTTTAATTTAGGCATGTTTGCTTAAAAAAAATAAAAATATAAGACTTTATCTCTTTTAAACACATCATTCTTTATAACATTTAACTATTTTTAAATTCTTATCATCAACTCTAAGGACCGAGGTTAAACAAAACTTTTTTTTAATCATACTGTATATCAATAACGGGGCAAAATATCAGTTCTGTCACTAAAATCGATATTATTAATTAATTTATATTAGAAAAACGTTAATTTAATTTATTACTACTTTATAGTACATGATATTTTTTTAAGGGAGATGTTATTTACATCTGTTTCATTACTACTCGCACCCGATTTTTATAATTTTTTGCACTTATTTACCAATATTAATACTTACACTAATATATTTAATACTCACGCCCTAATCATATTATTTGCATCCATAATCCTATCACTACTCACACCCACCATCTTCAACCTCTCATCCTCGATCCACACAATCATTTTTCAACCTCTCATCCTTCTCACCCAATTTCATGAAAATTAATTTGTGTCCCAAAAAAAATCATAAATTGTGAATTAATTAATAGATATAGTAATATTAATAGATTTAGATCTGTATAGAGATTATTCGGTAAAAAAAAATGAAGCATTGTACAAGGTTGTTTTTAAGGCTGGGTGAGAATGATGAGATGTTGAAGATGATTATGTGAGTTGGGGATGAAAGGTTGAAGATGGTGGATGTGAGTAGTGATAGGATTATAAGTGCAAATAATTAGGATCAGACTGTGAGTATTAGATATACGAGTGTAAGTATTAATATAAGGGTAATATTGGTAAGTAAGTACAAAAAATTATAAAAACCGGATGCGAGTAGTAATGAAGAGGGTGTTAATAACATCTCCTTTTTTTAAAGGAGGGAAAACGTTAATGGTTAGCCACGTGGTGCCACCTGGACAAAAACAACCTCTCTCCAATCCTTTTTTAAACTAAAATTATAAAAATATAATTTTTTAATTTTAAAAGAAGGATTTTTGTCCACGTGGCACCACGTGATTAATTTTCTATGTCTGACTAAGATTTCAGTATAGCATATCAGTAAAATTTGGTTAAAATTGATAAGAGGAATATATGACAAAGGAAATTCATTTTTTGACCCCCTATTTCCTTTTTGATCCCCTTTACACATACGTTGAGGGTCAGTGTATTGGACAAAAAATTCACGTACGTTGACCCCGAGGATATCTGTAAAAAAAAAATTGGGAGGGGGATTAGAAAGGAATTGAGGGTAAAAAAAATGAATTCTTTATGACAAATCAAGAAAAAATTTCAGATAGTTAGACATTAAATAAAAATAAAATAAGGGTCTATGACAAAACAACTCTATACTTGAAGAACTGGAAACTTAATTAAACTTTATAAAAACATTATTGCTTTATGCATGGTTAATTCATTTGGTATAAGAAAGATTTATATGCTTCTCACATAAATGATATTAAATATTGTCTCTGTCCTATAAAGGTGGTAAAAAATATCAAAACTTTGGTCCTAAACTAATGATAAAATAATTTTTGAAAAAAAATATAGAAATTGCAAATTTTGAATGTGATTTACTAATCAATGCAAAATGTATTAAATTAGTTGTTTGATAATTGATTACTGTGTTAAACAAACTATTAAATATATGTCTACTTAATTTTTTTATTTGTGCAATTCTTTACTCTCATTCTTGTGGGATAGAGAGAGTATGTAGAACCCAATTCTTTCAACAGAAATGATATATACTCCATCCGATTTGAAATACTCGGTAAAAGAAAAAAAACTTTTCTTGGCTTGAATTATAAATAAAAGTTAATTTATCTTGTTAAATTTTGTTGTTTCATTCTCAATACCATTTTCTTAAAACATCTTATATCGTTTAATTTTTATTTCATTTTCAAACTATTTTTTTTAAAATACCTATGTTTTTTTATAAATTTAATAAAATTAAATACAATCTACTAATTTTGTTAATAAATGTGATTTTAGTTTTTTTTCCTAGTATTGTACACTGGAGGGAGTAGATCTCATGAACAATCATGCACTATTGGTTTGATGAATGAGATTTTAATACTCATATCTTTCTAACCTATGCACCTGGTGCATAGGTTAATCACCATTTAAAAAGTAAGTGTTCGTTGGAAATTGAAACACTTAATATATATATATATATATATATATTAAAAAAATTAATTTTTTAGTTTTCCAATACAATTTTTTACTCCATTCGTTTTACTATGTTTGGTCTTTTAGCCTTTTTTCTGGTTTCATATTATTTGGCATTTTACATTTTCAATACACAAACATATTTTTTCCAATTTTAACCTTTTATTCAATTATTTCTCTTACTCCTCATTATTTATCATCTCTCTTATCTCTAAACCACTATACATGGACACACTTACTAATAAAAATTAAATACTACTACAATTTTCAATAAGGATTAAATAAGGGCATTTTGGACAAACTATACATAATACTTAAAATAATTAATACTTTCTCAATCTGTGTGCCCAGGCCTAAAAGGCCAAACATAGTGAAACGGAAGGAGTATTTATATTCTTTTATCTTATGCATAAAAAATTGTGTATGTTGAATCAAAGGTTTTGATGAAAACAAATGAGCAAGCTCAGTTCAAATGAACAAGCTCGGTTTGATGAAGACAAATATATCATGTGCTCGGTTCTCGGCCAAGGTTTGATGAAGCCAAATGAATCAGCTGTGAAGAATCCTGGAAATCAAATCAACAAAAATCCAAGAGGTGAAGTCTTAGGAGGTTCTTGGCGATTGAAGTCTTAGGAGGTTCCTGAGCAAAAATCCAAGGAGGTTCTTTGGTGCAAATCCTTGAAGGTTTCAAGGTGTCTTGAAGGTTTCAAGACTTGTTAAGTCCGAGGACGTTCTTCGACAAGTTGTATCATTTTAGGTAGAAGCCAAGAGTTTGGTACTCTCTTGGTGGGTTAATTAATCCCGTGTAATCTCTGTCTATTTGATTTTATTAAATACTCCTTAAAGGTTTTAAGGGGGACTGGATGTAGCTCACCGTGGTTGTGAGTGAACCAGTATAAAAATGTCGGTGTCTCATTCTCTTTACTTCTTTCAATTTCATTCCGAGCATTTAGTCGGCATTTCTTGACAAGCATTTAGTCGGCTAGTTTAACTCGTATTTTCTGCTCGGATAGAGCTTGCATATTTCCGCTGCAAACCTGATCTTTGAGTGGCGCAGCTCGGATAACCGATGCTCGATTTAGATAACCGATTATCAGAATCTGTTCGGCCCAATGTCAGCATTTTTAGTTTAACTGCAAGCATTATCCGACCTATTTCAACTCATCGCGAAAAATTGGTATTATTGCTTCTAACTACTATTCACCCCCCCCCCCCTCTAGTATATTGTTAGGCTGATTGCCTGGTTTCTTACAATTGGTATCAGAGCTCGGTCGAAAGATCGAGCTTAACAACTTTTCGAAAAAGATCCTAGGAAACCATGGGCTCTAACAATCCATTCGGAGGTGAAGGCTCTTCCATAAACAGACCACCACTATTTAATGGTGATGGTTATGCTTATTGGAAAGCCCAAATGAAAATTTTCATAGAAGCAATAGATATTGATGTATGGGATGCGATTGAAAATGGTCCCTCTATTCCGAGAAGGAAAATCGGAGATGATGTTGTGGAAATCCCGAGGACGAGTTGCGATGATGATGATAAAAGAAAAGTGTCTTATGATTTATAAGCTAAAAACACCATCACCTCGGCCCTGTCCTACGATGAATTTTTCTGAGTATCTCACTGTAAAAATGTTAAGCAAATGTGGGATATTCTACAACAGACTCACGAAGGGACAAATGAAGTTAGACGAGCTCAGTTAAACACTCTTATGAATGAATGAGTTATTTCTTATGTTGCCTTGTGAATCTATAAATGACATGCAGAAACGATTTACTCACATTATAAACCATCTTATTGCTCTCGGCAAAACTTTTCAAAATGTCGAGGTTATTAACAAAGTGTTAAGATGTTTTAGCAGAGAATGGCAACCAAAGGCCACTGCCATCATGGAATCAAAAGACTTAGACACCATGGACATCGCAGCACTGTTCGGCAAACTTCAGGAGCACGAGATGGAGCTCGGAAGATTAACCATGCAAGAAGAATCCGACAAGAAAAAGAAAGGGATCTCACTCAAGGTCTCAACTAAGTCGACCAAAGTCTCCTCGGACAGCGACTCGAGTTCGGACATGGAAGAGGAAACCCTCGGTCTTGTAGTCAAGAAGTTCGGAAAATTCTTCAAAAATAGAAGGAACTTTAAAAACCAAGGCATGAGCTCAAAAGACAAAGTCAAGTGCCATGAATGCGGTGAACCGGGACATATCAAACCGAACTGTCCCAGGTTGCAGAAGAGAAGCAGTGCCGAGAAGAAGAAAGGCAAGAACACCAAACTGAAGAGAGCTTACATCGTCTGGGATGCACCCGAGCAGAATGAATCATCAGAGTCAAGCTCGTCAGACGATGAAGAGACGGCGAACCTGTGCTTAATGGGCAGATATGCTGATGAAGCCTCGTCGTGCTCGGACCTCGGCTCCACCAAAGATGAAATCAATCATTTGTGCTTAATGGGAAGACTTGGAACCTCTCCAAGCTCGGAGTTCGGCTCAACCGAGCATGGAAGCAAAATTTTGTGCTTAAGAGGAAGACATGATGAAGAAGCCTCTCCAAGCTCGGTGTTCGGCTCAGCTATAAATGAAAATGAGGTATACTCGGATACCGAATTTGATACTGAGTCTGGACTTGATAATTATGAGGAATTATATACTGCTTACACTGAATTGCAATCCGAGTTCGAGAAACTTGCTAAGAGCTATGCTAAGCTAAAAAGAAATATTTTAAATCATAAAGAGCAAGTTCTCGAATTGGAAAAATGCATTGAAACTTTAAAAAGCAGCAATGATTTCTTAGAATCCACTATCACTTCCCTGAAAAATCAAAAATGTGAAAGTTGCATTAAGTACATAAAAGAAATTCAAAATTTAAAAACTACTAATGAAACATTTGTACAAAGTGATAGGATGTTGGACCGATTACTTGTTCAACAGAGAAGCAATTCGAACAAAGCAGGTCTCGGTTACACACATGCCAAAAAGAAAACTTTTAGAAAAGTCGGCTAATTCTCGAATTTAAACATACTAAAAAGCCGACCTGTTCTTACTGTGGCATGCTCGGACATACGCCAAATGAATGCAAAATCAGGCGCTATGGTGTGGCCGACAGCTCTTATGTTTGGATTGTTAAGGGAGTAAATCCCAGCACTAACAGACAGGGACCCAAAACTGTTTGGGTACCCAAAATGAACAAGTAATACGGTTTGCAGGTGTGATTCCGAGCAAAGGAAAATCGGTGGTATCTGGACAGTGGATGCTCGTAGCACATGACTGGAGATAAGCAGCACTTTATCGAGCTTACTCCAATCGAGAAAGGATATGTCACTTTTGGAGACAACAACAAAGGTAAAATCTTGGGCGAAGGTAAAATCGGAAATTCTTCCGACCTGATTATCGAAAATGTTTTATACGTTCAAGGATTGGAACACAATCTTTTGAGCATTAGCCAACTTTGTGATATCGGTAATCATGTTATTTTTACCTCCACTCACTGTCTAATTAAAAGTGGCAAAGACAATTCGATTAAATTTGTGGGAAAAAGGTCGAACAACACTTATTTGGTAGATTTAAATGAAATTTCTTCTCTGGTTTCTACATGCCGAGAAAATGATACTTGGCTTTGGCATCGTCGGACTGCTCACATAAATGTAAATCAGTTAAAGAAACTTCAATCCAAAGACTTAGTGGCCGACCTACCAAAGCTGAAATTTGATATAAAAGGTGTTTGCACTTCCTGTAAAAAGTGTAAACAAACCAAAAATAAATTTTCATCAAAAACGATGGTGTCCACAACAAGGCCATTAGAAATGCTTCATATGGACTTGTTCGGACCATCGCAAGTTAAGAGCTTTGGTGGTAACTACTATGCCTTAGTGATTTTGATGATTTTTCTCGATTTACTTGGACTTTATTTTTAGCAGCAAAAAGTGACACTTTTCAAAGCTTTAAAGAGTTAGTCAAACGAATCCAAAACCAAGTAAACCAAAAAGTAGTTGTTATCCGAACAGACCATGGTGGCTAGTTCAAGAACCACAAATTTGACAAGTTTTGTTCTAAGTTCGGCATTGAGCATCAATTTTCAGCTCCTCGAACTCCCGAGCAAAACGGAGTTGTGGAACGGAAAAACCGAGTACTTGAGGAAATTGCTCGGACAATGCTGAACAAATCTCAAGTTCCTCACTATTTCTGGGCGGACGCGGTTAACACTACATGTCATGTATTGAACCGAGTTATTCAAAATTTTTGCAATTTCGTCTCTTTTGTGTCTCAAATTGAACCTGATTCTGTTAGTAAAGCGATTGAGGATGAAATCCGAATTCTTCTTGCTTTTGCATCTATCATGAAATTCACCCTGTATCAAATGGATGTCAAGAGTGCTTTCTTAAACAGATTCATAAATGAAGAAGTGTATGTGAAACAACCTCCTGGCTTTGAAAGTCATGAATTTCCAAATCATGTTTACAAACTTAAAAAGGCTCTGTACGGTCTGAAACAGGCTCCCCGAGCTTGGTATGATCGGCTGAGCTCTTTTCTTTTAGAACAAGGCTTTGAAAGAGGGAAGGTTGATACTACTTTATTCATTCTTAAATCTAAAAGGGACATTTTATTAGTACAAATTTATGTTGATGATATAATTTTCGGTGCTACTAATATGTTTTTGTGTAAGAAATTCTCAGCACTAATGAAAGGTGAATTCGAGATGTCAATGATGGGAGAACTCACATTCCTCCTCGATCTTCAAGTTAAGCAAGCCGAAGGAGGCATCTTTGTGCATCAAGGAAAATACTGCAAAGAGCTCCTGAGGAAGTTCGGCATGGAAAATTGCACGACTGCTGCAACGCCGATGAGTACCTCCTGCTACCTCGACAAGGATGAGTCAGGTAAATCGGTAGATGTAAGTAAGTATAGAGGCATGATAGGAAGTCTTCTATATTTAACTGCATCTCGGCCTGATATAAGGTTTAGCATCTGTATGTGTGCTCGGTTTCAAGCTAATACGAAGGAATCACATCTATCAGCTGTAAAACGAATATTTAAATATTTAAAAGGAACCGAGAACACTGGTCTGTTTTATCCGAGTGATACTAGTCTTAGTTTGGTCGGATATTCTGATTCGGATTTTGCGGGATGCAAGCTTGATCGAAAAAGCACTAGTGGAACTTGTCATCTTTTGGGAAGTTCTCTAGTGTCATGGTTTTCTAAAAAGCAAGCTTGTGTTGCTCTTTCCACCGCAGAAGCCGAATACATTGCAGCCGGTAGTTGTTGTGCTCAGCTTCTTTGGATGAAGCAACAACTGTCGGACTTCGGCTTGACATTGGATCACATTCCTATCAAATGTGACAATACAAGTGCAATCAACCTAACTAAGAACCCTGTGTATCACTCTCGGACAAAACACATTGAAATAGGACACCATTTTCTGAGAGATCACGTTCAAAAAGGTGATTGTGTTGTCGAATTTGTAAGCACTGAGAACCAATTAGCTGACATTTTTACAAAACCTCTGCCGAGAGACACTCATTTTCATATAACAAGGGAGCTCGGCATACTAGATGAATCTAGTATAGGCTAATGGTCGGTCCGTGTTTTTCAATCACCAAAAATCCAACGTCTTATGTCAATGTACAACTGCTCGGATTTCTTCTATTTATTCGAATATATGGCTCTAAATTTTAAAAGCTTGTCAAATTCTCCTAGTCAATCTTTCACTATTTTTTTTGGGAGAAAGGTTGCTCTCTCCGAGCATATTATCTTTAGGGGGAGTAAGGTCAAAATTTTATTTTCGACAAGTGGTTTTCAACAAGTTGTACCAATTGACATATATTTTTCTTATATTTTCAACCATTGGTATCAACAATTGGTATCTATAATAGGGAGAAAGGTCATTATTTGCCTGCTCTCTGTTATATACTTCTTTTGGCTATGTGCTTAATTCTTCAGCTCTTTTTTTATCATGCCAAAAGGGGGAGAAAGGTAGTTGTTGTT
The DNA here is from genome assembly GCA_037953625.1 of Crotalaria pallida. Classification (NCBI taxonomy): domain Eukaryota; kingdom Viridiplantae; phylum Streptophyta; class Magnoliopsida; order Fabales; family Fabaceae; genus Crotalaria; species Crotalaria pallida. The sequence goes on along the minus strand of CM075655.1, from coordinate 81,587,315 downwards.
TTTGTTGTTTCAGATATACGAATGTTGTTCGAACATTTGCCAACAGGGGGAGCAAAGAGAAAGGAACGATACTGTTTGATGGGGAGAAAAGAAAGATACTTGACTGAAGATAAGAGTTTCGACCATATATCAAGAGGGAGAAAGGAGAAAGCTGAAGCTCAGGGGGAGTGATCTTCGAGCATATGTTCGGGAGAACCGATCAAGATCATCACAAAATCAACAAGCATTTGTCATCATCAAAAAGGGGGAGATTGTTGAATCAAAGGTTTTGATGAAGACAAATGAGCAAGCTCGGTTCAAATGAACAAGCTCGGTTTGATGAAGACAAATATATCATGTGCTCGGTTCTCGGCCAAGGTTTGATGAAGCCAAATGAATCAGCTGTGAAGAATCCTGGAAATCAAATCAGCTCGGTATGAATCAGCTCGGTGCGTACTCGAAAGTGATCAATCCGAGCTATCGCTCAAAGCAGACTCGGTCAGCCGACATCAAGATCGGGAACACTTAGCAGTCAAAGCAGATTAAGTCAGCATACGTCAAGCTCGGCAACACTGATTGTTCAAAGCAGATTCAGTTAGCCGACGTCAAGCTCGGCAACACTATCGATCAGAACAGACTCATTCAGCCGACGTCAAGATCGGGAACACTTAGCGCTCAAAGCAGACTAACTCAGTAGACGTCAAGCTCGGCAACACTGCCAGCCAAGAAGAATAATCACTCAAGTCCCCAAGCTTAGTGAAGATGCAAAGCTTGGTGAAGTTGTCAAGCTCGGCATCAGACCATCTCAGCTTATATCAGAGAAATCACTCAAGTCCCCAAGGTCGGTATCGATGTCAAGCTTCGTGAAGATGTCAAGCTCGGTGACGATCTCAAGCTCGACATCAGATCACCTCAGCTCATAAGTTCTCAAGCTCAGCATCAGATCACCCAGTTCAGAAGTCTTCAAGCTCGGTTCAGAAGACCTCAATCTCGGCATCAGATTAGTTCAGTTCAGAAGTCTTCAAGCTCGGCAGTCCTCAAGCTCGGCATCAGAACAACTCAGTTCAGAAGTTCCCAAGCTCGACTTAAGGAAGTCGGCCAGAAGATAAGCTCGGTCAGCTCAGGTCAAATCTTTCACTCATGTTCCCAAGATTGAAGAGGTCAAGCTCGGCTTAAGGAAGTCGGACAGAAGATCAGCTCGGTCAGCAAAAATCAAGTCTTTCACTCAAGTGCCCAAGATTGAAGTTGTCAAGCTCGAACTAGTTGCCAAGCTCGGCATCACTATTCATCTTCGTCCTTCAGCAGCACGTCGCCGCATGCATCACTTCATCTCTGTACTGACATTATAGTACGATGCATGGCTGGCAACTTTGTCCTTATTTCAGCAGCACTCATCTGTCACAATCCTTAATATTTCAAAATTGAAACTCAAATCAACGTTGGAAGAGAGACAAATTTAGAACGTTACAAACAAGTGGAAACAACTACACAAAGGACAAAACGTCGTTGTACAGTGCAGTAAATGTCCAGTATATCCGTTGCAAACGGACATACGTATTTTCCACTCTCTTTCTCTCTCTCTCTCCTTCCTCATGCATGTTGGCACATCTATAAAAGGCATGGGTTATCTTCTCCAACCTATATAGAGCACAAGAGCCAAAATTTTCATATTCATTCTCTGAAATACACAAGTGCAAAAACGCAACAAAGAGAACAATAGAGACCAAAGAGAAACTGTCATATTTTGCAACCAAGTCTCAAATCGTTCTCTGCAAAATCCTTTCTCAAACTCACAAACCGAAAACTCTTTTGTTCACCAAACTTTCAGATTCAAACACATTTGAGTTTCGGGTTGGAGTCATCTCATTCATTCAATCATTCTTCAAGTCTTGAGGTGTTCTCAAGCAGTGAAAGTCTTGGAAGGTTTCCAAGCTCGTCCAAGAGGTTCTTGGCGATTGAAGTCGTAGGAGGTTCTTGAGCAAAAATCCAAGGAGGTTCTTTGGTGCAAATCCTTGAAGGTTTCAAGGTGTCTTGAAGGTTTCAAGACTTGTTAAGTCCGAGGACGTTCTTCGGCAAGTTGTATCATTTTAGGTAGAAGCCAAGAGTTTGGTACTCTCTTGGTGGGTTAATTAATCCCGTGTAATCTCTGTCTATTTGATTTTATCAAAAGCTCCTTAAAGGTTTTAAGGGGGACTGGACGTAGCTCAACGTGGTTGTGAGTGAACCAGTATAAAAATCTCGGTGTCTCATTCTCTTTACTGCTTTCATTTTCATTCCGAGCATTTAGTCGGCATTTATTGCCAAGCATTTAGTCGGCTAGTTTAACTCGTATTTTGTGCTCGGATAGAGCTTGCATATTTCCGCTGCAAACCTGATCTTTGAGTGGCGCAACTCGAATAATCGGTGCTCGGTTTAGATAACCGATTATCAGAATCTGTTCGGTCCAAAGTCAGCAATTTTAGTTTAACTGCAAGCATTGTCCGACCTATTTCAACTCATCGCGAAAAATTGGTATTATTGCTTCCAACTACTATTCACCCCTCCTCTAGTAGATTGTTAGGCCGATTACCTGGTTTCTTACGGTGTGTGTGTGTGTATATATATATATATATCGATTTTTCTATCATATGCACCTCATATATAATATAAGATAACATAACATAAATAATAAAATTATATTGATGAACTAAATAAAGGTTAGAACGACCCTATATATATATATATATATATATATATATAGTTAATCATAATGAGTATAAGACTCCCTCCATCCCACAAGGATGATTAAAAAATTCAAAAGTCAAAAAATTAAGGAGACATATATTTAATGGTTTGTTTAACACATCAATCAATTATCAAACAACTAATTTAATGCATTTTGCATTGATCAACCGATCATATTCAAAGTTTACAATTTCTAAACTTTTAATTAATTAACGATAGTTTGAGGCAAAAAATTTAGCCATATTTTACCATCCTTATGGGACGGAGGGAGTATCACTTTAGCATATGTTATTTATTTATAATATAAATTTATTTGTCAATTAATTTTATTAATCTATAATTATTTTTTATTCTAACGATAGTAATCTTCAAAGATCAAATTAACTAAGTAAATGTCATACCTCAACTTGTAGCTTTTATTCAATTAATTAAGGAGTGAAGTAAATGTCATACACCAACCTGTAGCTGTTATTAATAAATTACTTTGTATATTGTAAAAAAAATTGTATTTTTTAGGAGTTATTAATTATTTTGTTCTCTTATTTATTATTTATTTATTAATGTAAAACAATTTATTTGTAAATTCTTTTATACAATATTTTTGAATTTTAAAAAAGGACTATTTGATACTTCAATCTTATTTATTTTTATAAGTTTCTATTCTTATTTCCAATAATGTTAAATACTTCATATTTTCCACAAATATTTTTATTTAGGATGTAGAAAATTCATGTTGGGAGACTCATTTGCCATGACCAGGCACGCGATCCGGGTCGGATCTGAATGTACCTAAGTAATACTTGTGGGGAATCGGACGGACAACAAAAAAAAATTTTATTTATTCAATAATTTTTAATATCTCAATAATAATTAATATAATTAATATAGTAATAATTAAAGCAGAACTGTGAGGTTTGTTATGTGGCCTTAGGATGACTATGGATCTAAATATTACTACTTTGGAGGCGGAGATGGACTCTAGAGTGACTATCTCTCTTGTCACCAATCATTGTGATGCCTCTCATCATTGTTTTCCCCTAGTTCGAGAAATTCGAAACCTCATGCGTATGAATTGACATATTTCCCTCAGTCACATTTATCGAGAAGCTAATCGGTGTGCAAATTTTATTGCGAATTGTGGTCATGATGATGATTATAGTTGTACTTTTTTAGATTGTTCTCCCCCTAGCTAATTTGTTTCACCTAGTGTGTGAGGATGTTTATGAGATTATTTTCCCTAGATTAGTGTAGTTTGTTTTAGTTGTGTTCGAGCTTTTAGTCCCGTTGATTATAAAAAAAAAATTAATATAAGAGCAATTTTTTAAAATATACCAAATATTATTAATTTCAATATTACTAATACTATTAACTAATTTCTTTAAACACTCATGAAAAACTAATTCAAGTGCTTATATTAAAAAATGTTCCATTAATAAAAAAGAAAAACTAATTCAAGTGCTTATATTAAAAAATGTTCCATTACAGAGATTAATGTATGTGCACTTACGGTGTAACATTTTTAACACCATCAATCTATCATTCATCATTCATTTGTATTATTTTTATTTGAAAATCAACAATAATACACTTATAAATGGTAGATGATATATTGATAATATAAAAAACATTTATACCATGATCCGATTTTCTCATGACAATATCACCCAAGGCAAAAAAAACATGATCCGATTATTTGTCAAACGCGTGTATAAATAGCCAATTGAATTAGCCAGCGTGTACCATTTGTCTCCAATGCGTGACCTCATTTTTCATGACTTATAAACCACACTTTCCCCTCTAAAAAAGAAAAAAAAAATCTAAACCCCCCAATAAAAAAGGAAAAAAAAAAAAAGAAAATGAAAATGATAGAGGAAACGTATACAAGTGAAAAAGCTTCTCCAGACTCCCAAAATTAAGCAATAAATAAACAACACATATTCATTCTTCTCGTTTCTTCACTCCTCCTGTCTTGTCCTCGAAGTTTCTTCACCTCTGCTCTCTCTCTCTTCCTCAGGTTTCTCTTCTTCATTCTTTTTTCCTCTTATTTATTTATTATTTATCTTTGTATTGTTATATGCATTTTTTGTTTTTATTTTGGTGATTTTTGTTTTTCTTTTTGTTATTTTGGCGATTTTGAGTAATGGGTATGTTTGGTTTTTCTTGAAGGATTGTTCTTCACGATAAAGTTGCAATTTTTTAATTCTGCTCCAAAGATGTGTTATCTTCAAGAATTTAGTTTGAGTTGAAGGTTCATCATTGAATCTTTTTGATTAGATAAGTTTTCTTTGGAGTCAGATTGTTCCCAAGGGATTGTGAAATCAAAGTTAATAGTAACTGGTTAGGGGAGGTTAAAGGTGTAATTTTTGTGGCAAAAATGGTTGAATCAATTGCTACAACTTCGCTTTTCGGTCACCGGCCTTTATGTGGAAGAAATTTGATTAGGGATGTGTCTGGAAAAAGGAAATCTTTGAGCAGTGTTAGGTTCCAAGCAACTGAGTTTCTTGGTGGTACAAGAAGGATTTTTGTTTCTATGCCTTTGCTTAAACCGAAACAAGATGGATTCATGTCATCGTCGTCGTCATTGACGATTAAGGCCCTTGCTGTGGAGCTTACGAGAGAAGCCTATTCGTATAGGGAAGACAAGATACCGAAGAAGGATGGTAACAAGATTGATAGTGGATTTGATCCGAGGCCTGGTTTGTGGCCTCCTGTGAATAGGGCGGATAACCCTTCGCTTCAGAACCCTTTGCTTCGGCAAGAAAGGATGGGGTGTGGTTGGTTGGGTGCTATATTTGAGTGGGAAGGGGTTCTCATTGAGGATAATCCCGATCTTGAGAAGCAAGCGTGGCTGGCGCTGTGTCAGGAGGAAGGAAAATCACCTCCTCCCGCTTTTCTGCTTAAGAGGGTAGAAGGAATGAAGAACGAACAGGCGATTTCGGAGGTTCTTTGCTGGTCTAGGGACCCGGCGCAGACACGAAGAATGGCTAATAGAAAGGAAGAAATCTACCAAGCTTTGCAAGGTGGGGTCTATAGTCTCAGGCCTGGGTCTAAGGAGTTTGTCAGTGTATTGATGCATTATAAGATACCGATGGCATTGGTTTCCACGCGGCCTCGGAAAGCTCTCTTGTCTGCTATAGGGGAAATCGGTATTGGAGACAATTTCAGTGTGATTGTAGCAGCAGAGGATGTTCACAGGGGGAAGCCTGATCCAGAAATGTTTGTTTATGCAGCTCAGCTTTTGAGCTTCATTCCAGAGAGGTGCATCGTGTTCGGAAACTCAAATCAAACAGTCGAGGCTGCACATGATGCACGGATGAAATGCGTGGCTGTTGCTAGCAAGCATCCTGTCTATGAGCTAGGGGCCGCGGACTTAGTTGTGAGGCGCCTAGACGAGCTTACGGTGGTTGATTTGAAGAATCTGGCAGACATTGAATCAGCTGAATTTGGGTCTGGGGAGCCTGAGGTGATGATGGAGGCGGAAGAAGATTCTGACTTATCATCTGTTGATGACAGTTTCTGGTAATTCATATAAATGTACAGTTGATTGAACTTCATCTGATTCTTGATGATATTAGTTACAAATTAGTTACTTGTGTATATGTAAAACAGAATAAATGAAAAAAAAAATATGATAGGTGGTATGCATTGAACAATTATATTACTTCTACTGCAATTTCTGTATTATATACATGCATGGGATTTTCAGATCTTATTTGGTGGTGTTTTCATCCTTATAAGGTAAAAATACAAATTTCCTCTGAAGTTTAGGGCTTTAGGCCATTTCTACAATTGGTACAAAGAGTTTATGTTGTGATACATGCATAGCCCCCTAGCTTATGAGAAACAATGAAACCATTAAATAAGATGTTAGTTATATCTGATGGATGGTGATACATGCCTCGCACATGACCTGGTTCATGACCTTGTTCTAAATGTTTAAATTATTTTTCTTCCATTTCTTTTCTTAAAGTCTAAAAAAACATAGTAAGATAACTTGTGCATTTGCAGGGGATTTGACTACCAAGCTGGAAATATTATTAATAAGTAGGAGATGAATAAATATAATGTAATTTGGAAATTTGTTTGCATTGTTAAAACACAGCACATTGTTGCCTTGTTTTGCATGTGGGGACTTGAGGCATTTTTTGCTGTTAATTACATGCATACTACTATAGTTGCCCACATTCGTGCGTGCTGCATATGATGCAAGTTAACACACGAAGCTGGTTTTAGTCTGAAAAAGAAACTTTTAACTTTTTAATGGTTATATATATATAACCATTCCATTTTTGCCTAGCAAGTCTCCTCCCTTGAATGCAAAACAAAAAACCAATCTCTCCAAACATACCACTAATAGTGCCCAAATTTCAAGGCCAATCCATTTGCATAAAGCTTCCAAAAGATGTTGACACCATGAGCAGTAAAAAAATTCAGTTTTTTTAGCATTTTTCCAATGCCAATTAGAATCCTTGGAGGGTTGTCATTATTCACTACAGTTTGTTTATCTTTATCCACCAAGTTGCTGCATTCGGAATAGACCGTTTTCTAGACTCAGTGAAGTTCATGAAGGCATCCATCAGTTAAGTTTTTTTTTTTTGTTTTTTCCCAACTGTTTCTTTAATATTACATAGGTACATCCGGATCTGAGTCGTGTGCCTGACTATGATAGGTGAGTCTCTCAACATGAATTTTTTCATCCATTAGTATTTTCACTATTGGTGTTAATGGTTACGATTATTGTTTATGTTGATCACTAGTGCATTTGCCTCGCCCGACAAGCGACATAATCATTGAACAAAACTTAATATAACCATTTTTGGTATTTAAAGAATTATTTTAAGATGTTTTTATTTTAGTGACAGTTTTACAATAAAAAAAAATTTCACATACCAATTTAGCTCCTTAATCTATATATTATTATTACAATCCAATATTATTATTTATAGGATAAGTTAAACTATTATGTAGGTTAATGTAACTATTTAATTTTGGGTCTAACCAATATAATTACTTAAAACTATTTGAAACCAACAATTCAATTTTGACTTATATTTTGTTTAAATATGTTTTACATTCTTCTAATGGGATCCTTTTGACAAATACCATTATTTTATTATTTTTGGCTAAACTGCTCATTTGGTCCCTTACTTTATTTTTAAATTTCAAATTAGTCCCTTACGTTTTTTGGTTTCAAATTGGTCCCTCATGTTTCTTTTTGCTGTCATATTGGTTCCTGATTCACTATTCATCCTATGTGAACCAATATGATATTGACACGTAGGATGAACAGTGACTCAAAGACCAATTTGACAGCAAAAAGAAACACGAGGAACCAATTTGAAACCAAAAATACGTAAGGACCAATTTGAAATTAAAAAATAAAGTAAGGAACCAAATGAGTAGTTTAGTCTTTTTTTTCAACGTTTACTCCCCACGTATGGGTCATTTGATTATGACTTTTCTTTTTGAACCCCATTGTTTACTCTTTGGCCCCATTTCGTTTTTATTCGACTATTATGACCTTGAGTGTTTTTCAACTTTCGACTCTTAATAGTCGGAATATTTATTCCGATTTTCGCAAGTCGGAAACAAACTTATAAATATTTTCGACTTGCACACGGCGAAAATATATTTTATTTAAGTTCCAACTACTATGAGTCGGAAACTACATATATGAGTCGGAAATATATTGTTATATGTCAGAAATATTTTTTATATGTCGGAAACATTGTGACTTATTCCTTATATGACTTATGTTATGAAGATTGACCCCCTTGATGGTTGTCCGTTCATGGAATAAAAATTGGTTAGAAGAAATCTTAAAAACACCTTCAACAGAACACTTACAAGTTATTCCTACACCATATCTATCTCTTCCATTTATGAGCATCATGAAAATTGTTAGGTATGTATTGTCGGAGCTATCAGTTTATCATCAAGTTTTATTTTTATAATTATGAATGTTACTAGTTCCTGCTTTGGGGAGTACACACTGAAATTTTTGTTTTCTGAGAGAAGCATCCATTGATTTCAATGAGCTTAATTATTTCCATGATTTGGTGCATCTGGAGGAAGCTAACTGAGTTTTATATATTTAAGAAAATAACTATATTTTCGACATATAACAATATATTTCCGACTCATATATGCAGTTTCCGACTCATAGTAGTCGGAAATTAAATAAAAATATATTTCTGACATGTGCAAGTCGGAAATATTATAAGTTTGTTTTCGACTTGTGAAAATTGGAATAAATATTCTGACTGTAACACCCTAAATAATTACCCTTAAATACCCATAATAAAATAGTGATTTTAAATTTTTCTGAGTAATACCATTTTAGCTTATGAAAATCTCTGTCAAAAACGGACAGAGTTTACTTTGTAATATGGATATTCCAAGAATTAGTTTTTCCTGCAAACCTGTTAATTTAATAATTTAAGTGAGATCAGAAAGCCATCAGGGCCAAACCATATATTAAAGCATTCATAATCAGAGTTTCAGTGCGGCGGAAAATTATAAACTAATACAAGTTTTAGCAGTTATTTAAATTCCATGAAATACTCCAAAATAACTCCCTTCCCACAAGGAGTGGTCCTGACTATACCCCAAAATGATGTTTTTCAGTACATACACATAATTATCATCATATACAAAAATCCCGAAAGTAGTCAGGACGGGACACACGACTCTACTAATATGACTTACTCTCCCTGTAAGGGAAAGTACTCCTACTCGGCCGGGGGCTGTGCCAGCTCAATCTCAGTACCTGTGGAGATAGTAAGGAGTGAGCATTACACATAAAATAGGAAAGCAGTTTCCAATATGACATAATAACCGACTAAGTCACACCAATTACCACATAGTTCAATCAATTGCACAACAGTCACATTCATACCAATATGCATCAATATTCCGATTCCATTATTTTTCCTAGGTTATTGTTCATTTTTCCTATCCGACAAAACCACCTATGCTCCTATTTTCGCTTCCTTTTTACCCATTAATTACCTAACTCATTAATTCGTTTTACATACCTTATTGTCCTATTATTACTAGTACACTTCTTTACCATCCCAAATTATCTCGTTATGTCCTTCTACTAACCTTCCTATCTTATGTTTCGTGTATCTTTTTCTTTTCTCCATTTTCATTCTTCATTCCTTTCTTCCAATCCCTTTCATTTCCTTTATTTTTCCAATTTCTATTTGCGATGTATGTTACACTTGCTTTAAGCTTGAGAGCCTTGCCACCAATTGAGTTATGACCCAAGAGAGAAGTGAGGAACCTAATATAATAGCCATAACAAGAAGAGTTAGCATTTATGCCATAGCCTCTTGACAAAGCTCAAGAAAATGAGAAGCTTCCATGGCCTAGAGTTGAAAACCACCATGGAAGACAAGAGAGAGAAAGCTTCAAGCTTGGAGGAGAGAGAAAGTGATTCATGAACCAAAAGAAGTAAAATTAGTTAGAGACTATGGGGGAAATTCGTATAACATGAAGGAAATGAGGAGGAAAGCTTGAATTTCACTTACTTTGAGCTTGAAATTGTAGAAATCAAGAGTGGGTGTTGAAGCTCTTGAACCCTAACTCATACCCATGGCTTGAAAGAGAACAATAGGAGACATTGATGGAAGAGATGATGTTGGTGAGTGATGGGGATTGGTTTTTAATGGTTTATCATGGGTGTATTTGATGATTTGAGATGAAATTTGAAGAGAGAATAGGAGCTTGTTCGTGACCTAGGAGAGAGAGTGAAGTTGGGTTATGAATGAGATTGTTGGCTGAAACACGTTTTTAAGACTGTCTGCACAAAACACTCGAGTGTTTTCCAAAAGACTCGAGTGTTTCCTTTAAAAACACTCCAGTCTTTTCCCCAAAAGACTCCAGTCTTTTCCAAAAGACTCCAGTCTTTTCCAAAAGACTCGAGTAGTGCCTGAGATCCCCATTTTCCAACTGACCAGAACACTCGAGTCTTTTCCAAAAGACTCGAGTATTTTGCCCAGTACCCCATTTATTCATTTTCCTATTTTCCTCCTATTTTCTTCCTGCTTCAATTCGAGATAACTTCTTCGTTCACCGTCGGATCTTGCTCAAATTTGACGAGTAACTTCCTAAAAATCATACCTCCATATCCAACGGTGGAATTTGTGTTTAGAGTTGTAAATCTTTTATTTTGAATTTTCTAATATCCTATGTTATTAATCCTAAATCAAGCCTTCAAACCACTATTTTTAACTCAATATCATTATTTCCTTCACTCTAGGCTTGACCCATCATCAATTATACTAGGGATTATATTTGGGATGTTACAATTCTCCCCCACTTATTGGAATTTCGTCCCCGAAATTCCGTTAGGTTCCGTAAATGGAGAACCATCCCATTTTTGACCATGGTATTTTCTTCTCGGTTCTACTTCTACTCCCCCACTTAGCGTCTGCATATTCCTAGAGTTCTTGCACTCAATAGGGAACAGAGTTTAATGGTTCAACTTGGTTGGTTTGAATCTCGCAGATAAGCGTCAATGACATATACCATTAATAGGTGTAGAGATCAAGGTGATCAATCTCAATCTTACTTCTACCAATATCAATGTCATTGCCCGAATCTTAGATAATATTATTACTTAACAGGTGTAAGAATCAGATTGATCAATTTCAACCTTACATTCTATTAAGCAACAACACTACCTTAAGGTTTTGGTTTCTGGATATCAGAATTTTTCAACTTAGGGATTTCTTCTAAGACATATCACAATTTCTCTAAAAAGGCTATATCATATTCGTGGAGAGGAGTATGTGAAATTTCCTAAGGTATTTCTAGCCTAAGACATTTACGATCTCATCATATAACTATCCAAAGAAAATAGAGCACACGACAATAGAGCTAAGAGTACGTTACTTGGGTTTGCTAAACAAAGCTTACTTGGGATCACGTCGGCTAGATATCGACCTCGTCACCATCTATAGTGTATAGCTTTCCCTTCATAGCTGGTTGGCTCCCACTTGCCCGCTGTGCCTTTGTGGTATTCACTTCTTGTTTCAATGTGTTCTTGGGACAGTTGGTGGCAAAGTGACCGGGTTGTCCGCATAGATAGCAATTTCCTTCACGTTTGCTCAGAGTCCAACACACTCCTCGGTGCAGCCGTCCACAATGCTGACAAGTCGGAATAGGACCAAAAGTAGTCGCAGCTGGTCCTGTTGCTATAGGAGTCACAGGTTTAGGGTTTGGGTAGGGACTCGATCTTTGCATTGGCTCCTTGCCTCGGATGGGTCCTGTCGACTTTTGAACTGCTTTGGGCCGCTCTTCATCCGCCTTCCTCTTGAGTCCTTTCTCATACGTGCTTGTCATGTTGATGAGCTGAGAGAGGTCGGCGACATTCTGATATTCGAATGCAAGCCGTATATCTGCTCGGAGACCGGACTCGAATTTAATGCACTTTGCTCGTTCGTCGGCATCTCTGTAGCCGCTGGAGTAACGAATCAGATCTTCAAATTGGGCCGCGTACTCCCCGACACTCAGAGTTCCCTGCTCAAGCTTGAGGAATAGCAATTCCTTTTCCCTTCTCACGTCTTCCGGAAAGTACTTCCCAAGAAAACGGACCTTGAAAAGATCCCAAGTGACTGCCTGACCAGCCGCCTCCAAACCTCTTCTTTGCTGATCCCACCAATGTTCGGCTTCTCCTTTCAGCATGTACTCGGCTAACGGAACTTTCTGCTCGACTGGTGGTTGCAAGGAACGAAGAATCTTCTCCACTTCCTGGAGCCATCCCTGAGTTCCATCCGGATTACATCCTCCTTCGAACCTTGGCGGTTCGCATTTCCTGAATCGAGCCATCCAGTCAATCCCAACTGGAGGTGGTGGTGGAGGATGCAGGGTTGCTGCAGCAGCTGCTGCGGCCGCCGCAATGTTTTGGGCTTGATTTTGTTGCATCTGTGCAAGTTCCTCAGCCTGGTTCTGCTGCATTTGAACCAGATTTTCCAAGATAGCAGCAATTCGATCATTATCGGCCCGTCTCCCAGCCATACTGTTTGCTCATGGAGGGAAGAGCCAGTTAATGATAGGACAGTTAAACAAATTTTTAATCATAATAAAATTTCATCTAGACATTAGACTATTTACATAAAACTTAACTCTAACACTAAGCTATGTACTTCGGTTACTCGCTCGGTGAGTAACCATAGGAGTAGTGAGTTCATACTCCATTGGCCGAGGGAAACTGCTCTAATACCAAAATGTAACACCCTAAATAATTACCCTTAAATACCCATAATAAAATAGTGATTTTAAATTTTTCTGAGTAATACCATTTTAACTTATGAAAATCTCTGTCAAAAACGGACAGAGTTTACTTTGTAATATGGACATTCCAAGAATTAGTTTTTCCTGCAAACCTGTTAATTTAATAATTTAAGTGAGATCAGAAAGCCATCAGGGCCAAACCATATATTAAACATTCATAATTAGAGTTTCAGTGCGGCGGAAAATTATAAACTAATACAAGTTTTAGCAGTTATTTAAATTCCATGAAATACTCCAAAATAACTCCCTTCCCACAAGGAGTGGTCCTGACTATACCCCAAAGTGATGTTTTTCAGTACATACACATAATCATCATCATATACAAAAATCCCAAAAGTAGTCAGGACGGGACACACGACTCTACTAATATGACTTACTCTCCCTGTAAGGGAAAGTACTCCTGCTCGGCCGGGGGTTGTGTCAGCTCAATCTCAGTACCTGTAGAGATAGTAAGGAGTGAGCATTACACATAAAATGGGAAAGCAGTTTCCAATATGACATAATAACCGACTAAGTCACACACAATTACCACATAGTTCAATCAATTGCACAACAGTCACATTCATACCAATATGCATCAATATTCCGATTCCATTATTTTTCCTAGGTTATTGTTCATTTTTCCTATCCGACAAAACCACCTATGCTCCTATTTTCGCTTCCTTTTTACCCATTAATTATCTAACTCATTAATTCGTTTTACATACCTTATTGTCCTATTATTACTAGTACACTTCTTTACCATCCCAAATTATCTCGTTATGTCCTTCTACTAACCTTCCTATCTTATGTTTCGTGTATCTTTTTCTTTTCTCCATTTTCATTCTTCATTCCTTTCTTCCAATCCCTTTCATTTCCTTTATTTTTCCAATTTCTATTTGCGTTGTATGTCACCTCAGGTCAAAGGCCCACATACTTACCAACTTCACAAAGTATGTCACCTCAGGTCAAAGGCCAACATACTCACCCTATTCACACATGTTAAGTATGCCGCCTCAGGTCAAAGGCCCACATACTTACCATATTTACAAAGTATGTCACCTCAGGTCAAAGGCCAACATACTCACTACTTCCAAATAATCATAACAGACAACAAATATCAATATACCATAGTAAACACGCCATTCTATCATCTCATATAAACCATCTAGTAAATAAACACAATTACAACTTAGAGCAACAAATGAACAGTTCACAATAATTATCAAGAATACACCAAATATATATAATCATTAGCAACAACTCATATAAGCACATGAAATATCCTACACATTAGCACTTAACAATTATTCTCAAGTAGCACCTATAATAACATATAGTAGCAAGATCATGCATTTAGCTAGTTCAATTTATTGGTTTGCCTAATCAATTTATTATTCCTATTCCCCATCGTAGAGTTACACTAGGTTCGTTTCTATAATTTACCATCATTTTCTAACTTAGGTTTCCAATTCCTTATACTAACACCTATCTCTTAGCAAGCATTATATACATACCATAAACTATTCCCCAGAGTATGGTAATACTCACTAATACCCACTCCTTACCTCAACACTTAGAGATAAGGCGGTTACACTTGCTTTAAGCTTGAGAGCCTTGCCACCAATTGAGTTATGACCCAAGAGAGAAGTGAGGAACCTAATATAATAGCCATAACAAGAAGAGTTAGCATTTATGCCATAGCCTCTTGACAAAGCTCAAGAAAATGAGAAGCTTCCATGACCTAGAGTTGAAGACCACCATGGAAGACAAGAGAGAGAAAGCTTCAAGCTTGGAGGAGAGAGAAAGTGATTCATGAACCAAAAGAAGTAAAATTAGTTAGAGACTATGGGGGAAATTCGTATAACATGAAGGAAATGAGGAGGAAAGCTTGAATTTCACTTACTTTGAGCTTGAAATTGTAGAAATCAAGAGTGGGTGTTGAAGCTCTTGAACCCTAACTCATACCCATGGCTTGAAAGAGAACAATAGGAGAGATTGATGGAAGAGATGATGTTGGTGAGTGATGGGCATTGGTTTTTAATGGTTTATCATGGGTGTATTTGATGATTTGAGATGAAATTTGAAGAGAGAATGGGAGCTTGTTCGTGACCTAGGAGAGAGAGTGAAGTTAGGTTATGAATGAGATTGTTGGCTGAAACACGTTTTTAAGACTGTCTGCACAAAACACTCGAGTCTTTTCCAAAAGACTCGAGTGTTTCCTTTAAAAACACTCCAGTCTTTTCCAAAAGACTCGAGTCTTTTCCAAAAGACTCGAGTAGTGCCTGAGATCCCCATTTTCCAACTGACCAGAACACTCGAGTCTTTTCCAAAAGACTCGAGTATTTTGCCCAGTACCCCATTTATTCATTTTCCTATTTTCCTCCTATTTTCTTCCTGCTTCAATTCGAGATAACTTCTTCGTTCACCGTCGGATCTTGCTGAAATTTGACGAGTAACTTCCTAAAAATCATACCTCCATATCCAACGGTGGAATTTGTGTTTAGAGTTGTAAATCTTTTATTTTGAATTTTCTAATATCCTATGTTATTAATCCTAAATCAAGCCTTCAAACCACTATTTTTAACTCAATATCATTATTTCCTTCACTCTAGGCTTGACCCATCATCAATTATACTAGGGATTATATTTGGGATGTTACAATTCTCCCCCACTTATTGGAATTTCGTCCCCAAAATTCCGTTAGGTTCCGTAAATGGAGAACCATCCCATTTTTGACCATGGTATTTTCTTCTCGGTTCTACTCCCCCACTTAGCGTCTGCATATTCCTAGAGTTCTTGCACTCAATAGGGAACAGAGTTTAATGGTTCAACTTGGTTGGTTTGAATCTCGCAGATAAGCGTCAATGACATATACCATTAAGAGATCAAGGTGATCAATCTCAATCTTACTTCTACCAATATCAATGTCATTGCCCGAATCTTAGATAATATTATTACTTAACAGGTGTAAGAATCAGATTGATCAATTCCAACCTTACATTCTATTAAGCAACAACACTACCTTAAGGTTTTGGTTTCTGGATATCAGAATTTTTCAACTTAGGGATTTCTTCTAAGACATATCACAATTTCTCTAAAAAGGCTATATCATATTCGTGGAGAGGAGTATGTGAAATTTCCTAAGGTATTTCTAGCCTAAGACATTTACGATCTCATCATATAACTATCCAAAGAAAATAGAGCACACGACAATAGAGCTAAGAGTACGTTACTTGGGTTTGCTAAACAAAGCTTACTTGGGATCACGTCGGCTAGATATCGACCTCGTCACCATCTATAGTGTATAGCTTTCCCTTCATAGCTGGTTGGCTCCCACTTGCCCGCTGTGCCTTTGTGGTATTCACTTCTTGTTTCAATGTGTTCTTGGGACAGTTGGTGGCAAAGTGACCGGGTTGTCCGCATAGATAGCAATTTCCTTCACGTTTGCTCAGAGTCCAACACACTCCTCGGTGCAGCCGTCCACAATGCTGACAAGTCGGAATAGGACCAAAAGTAGTCGCAGCTGGTCCTATTGCTACAGGAGTCACAGGTTTAGGGTTTGGGTAGGGACTCGATCTTTGCATTGGCTCCTTGCCTCGGATGGGTCCTGCTGACTTTTGAACTGCTTTGGGCCGCTCTTCATCCGCCTTCCTCTTGAGTCCTTTCTCATATGTGCTTGTCATGTTGATGAGCTGAGAGAGGTCGGCGACATTCTGATATTCGAATGCAAGCCGTATATCTGCTCGGAGACCGGACTCGAATTTAATGCACTTTGCTCGTTCGTCGGCATCTCTGTAGCCGCTGGAGTAACAAATCAGATCTTCAAATTGGGTCGCGTACTACCCGACACTCAGAGTTCCCTGCTCAAGCTTGAGGAATAGCAATTCCTTTTCCCTTATCACGTCTTCCGGAAAGTACTTCCCAAGAAAACGGACCTTGAAAAGATCCCAAGTGACTGCCTGACCAGCCGCCTCCAAACCTCTTCTTTGCTGATCCCACCAATGTTCGGCTTCTCCTTTCAGCATGTACTCGGCTAACCGAACTTTCTGCTCGACTGGTGGTTGCAAGGAACGAAGAATCTTCTCCACTTCCTGGAGCCATCCCTGAGCTCCATCCGGATTACATCCTCCTTCAAACCTTGGCGGTTCGCATTTCCTGAATCGAGCCATCCAGTCAATCCCAACTGGAGGTGGTGGTGGAGGATGCAGGGTTGCTGCAGCAGCTGCTGCGGCCGCCGCAATGTTTTGGGCTTGATTTTGTTGCATCTGTGCAAGTTGCTCAGCCTGGTTCTGCTGCATTTGAACAAGATTTTCCAAGATAGCAGCAATTCGATCATTATCGGCCCGTCTCCCAGCCATACTGTTTGGTCATGGAGGGAAGAGCCAGTTAATGATAGGACAGTTAAACAAATTTTTAATCATAATAAAATTTCATCTAGACATTAGACTATTTACATAAAACTTAACTCTAACACTAAGCTATGTACTTCGGTTACTCGCTCGGTGAGTAACCATAGGAGTAGTGAGTTCATACTCCATTGGCCGAGGGAAACTGCTCTAATACCAAAATGTAACACCCTAAATAATTACCCTTAAATACCCATAATAAAATAGTGATTTTAAATTTTTCTGAGTAATACCATTTTAGCTTATGAAAATCTCTGTCAAAAACGGACAGAGTTTACTTTGTAATATGGACATTCCAAGAATTAGTTTTTCCTGCAAACCTGTTAATTTAATAATTTAAGTGAGATCAGAAAGCCATCAGGGCCAAACCATATATTAAAGCATTCATAATCAGAGTTTCAGTGCGGCGGAAAATTATAAACTAATACAAGTTTTAGCAGTTATTTAAATTCCATGAAATACTCCAAAATAACTCCCTTCCCACAAGGAGTGGTCCTGACTATACCCCAAAATGATGTTTTTCAGTATATACACATAATCATCATCATATACAAAAATCCCAAAAGTAGTCAGGACGGGACACACGACTCTACTAATATGACTTATTCTCCCTGTAAGGGAAAGTACTCCTGCTCGGCCGGGGGCTGTGCCAGCTCAATCTCAGTACCTGTGGAGATAGTAAGGAGTGAGCATTACACATAAAATGGGAAAGCAGTTTCCAATATGACATAATAACCGACTAAGTCACACACAATTACCACATAGTTCAATCAATTGCACAACAGTCACATTCATACCAATATGCATCAATATTCCGATTCCATTATTTTTCCTAGGTTATTGTTCATTTTTCCTATCCGACAAAACCACCTATGCTCCTATTTTCGCTTCCTTTTTACCCATTAATTACCTAACTCATTAATTCGTTTTACATACCTTATTGTCCTATTATTACTAGTACACTTCTTTACCATCCCAAATTATCTCGTTATGTCCTTCTACTAACCTTCCTATCTTATGTTTCGTGTATCTTTTTCTTTTCTCCATTTTCATTCTTCATTCCTTTCTTCCAATCCCTTTCATTTCCTTTATTTTTCCAATTTCTATTTGCGATGTATGTTACACTTGCTTTAAGCTTGAGAGCCTTGCCACCAATTGAGTTATGACCCAAGAGAGAAGTGAGGAACCTAATATAATAGCCATAACAAGAAGAGTTAGCATTTATGCCATAGCCTCTTGACAAAGCTCAAGAAAATGAGAAGCTTCCATGGCCTAGAGTTGAAAACCACCATGGAAGACAAGAGAGAGAAAGCTTCAAGCTTGGAGGAGAGAGAAAGTGATTCATGAACCAAAAGAAGTAAAATTAGTTAGAGACTATGGGGGAAATTCGTATAACATGAAGGAAATGAGGAGGAAAGCTTGAATTTCACTTACTTTGAGCTTTAAATTGTAGAAATCAAGAGTGGGTGTTGAAGCTCTTGAACCCTAACTCATACCCATGGCTTGAAAGAGAACAATAGGAGAGATTGATGGAAGAGATGATGTTGGTGAGTGATGGGGATTGGTTTTTAATGGTTTATCATGGATGTATTTGATGATTTGAGATGAAATTTGAAGAGAGAATGGGAGCTTGTTCGTGACCTAGGAGAGAGAGTGAAGTTGGGTTATGAATGAGATTGTTGGCTGAAACACGTTTTTAAGACTGTCTGCACAAAACACTCGAGTGTTTTCCAAAAGACTCGAGTGTTTCCTTTAAAAACACTCCAGTCTTTTTCAAAAGACTCCAGTCTTTTCCAAAAGACTCGAGTAGTGCTTGAGATCCCCATTTTCCAACTGACCAGAACACTCGAGTCTTTTCCAAAAGACTCGAGTATTTTGCCCAGTACCCCATTTATTCATTTTCCTATTTTCCTCCTATTTTCTTCCTGCTTCAATTCGAGATAACTTCTTCGTTCATCGTCGGATCTTGCTCAAATTTAACGAGTAACTTCCTAAAAATCATACTTTCATATCCAACGGTGGAATTTGTGTTTAGAGTTGTAAATCTTTTATTTTGAATTTCCTAATATCCTATGTTATTAATCCTAAATCAAGCTTTCAAGCCACTATTTTTAACTCAATATCATTATTTCCTTCACTCTAGGCTTGACCCATTATCAATTATACTAGGGATTAAATTTGGGATGTTACACTGACTATTAAGAGTCGAAAGTTGAAAAACACTCAAGGTCATAGGAATCTAATAAAAACGAAATGAGGGTGAATGAGTAAACAATGAAGTTCAAAAAGAAAAAATCTTTGATTATACCCCTCCATCACTTTTTATCCAGTGTTTACTCATATGGCACGTCAACAATTTCGATGTGACGTGGGGTGATATGGATTGTCACGTGGATTTAAAAAAAAAATCTCTCTCTATTCACTCTGAATAAAAAAAATGGTACCACGTCACTCTCTCGGCTCCAAGCTTCCATTTTCCCTTAACTTTTTTTTTTGGCCCCCACCGCCTGAAACAAGTCGGACGATTCTTTTTGCTTGAAACAAGGCGGAAACAAAATAAAACAATTTCCGCCCTTATGCAAGTCGTATTATCTTTCGCCTTTCCAAAGTCGTAAATGAAATAAAGTATTCCGCATCTCATCAGGTGAAAGCATTAAAAATTTGTTATAATACCAAAATTGCCCCTCCGTTCACTCATGTACAAAACAATAAAAAGAAGGGAGGTGGAGGGTTCACGGAGGGGCATTTATGAGATTTCAACACTTTAATTGTTCCGCTTCTTAAAAGTCGGATGTATTTCCGCTTTTAAATAGTTGGTAATTCTTCCGCCTTATGCAAATCGGTAGTAAATTAAAATAGTTTCCGCCTTTTGAAAATCAGAAATCATCTTCTGCCTTCATAAAGTCGGTAAATTAGGAGCAACTTCGTCATGAGAAAAACAAATGGGGGCTAAATTGTTTTATTTTGTTTCCGCCTTGTTTCAAGCGGAAAGAATCGTCCGACTTGTTTCAGGCGGTGGGGGCCAAAGAGTAATGGGTGTGGGCCAAAAAGAAAAAAGTTCCCTTTTCTAAGTTTCCAATTCATTGCCGTTTGTTGTTGTTTGTTCAACATTTGCTTCCGTTTGTCATTTGTTGTATGCTCATAAAGGAGAAAAAGGGTTATGAGAAAAAGGGAAAAAAGTCGCCTTTAGCTTTAAACTGATCTTTGCCTTATATGGGTGTTGCCAATTTACTATTCAAGAGTGTATAGTATTGAAGATAGTAAATTACCAAAAGGTTCATATATTGCCAATGATGAAAGTGAATATTGCATGTTTACACCTTTTATATTAGGAGGCGAAAGAGTTAGCACTTTTAATCAAGTAAATTGGGTCAACATGTTTTTAATGAAATAACTTGGTAGTTATATAAATTTAAATATTTACGAAGAAGGAAAAACATTAAATGAAGGCATTAAAGAATTACAAGAAAGCATAAGAGCAATAATAAATAAAGAGGGCTCAACAAATAAAAGTGATATGTAGATAGAATTATTTAAGCCTATAGAACAAAAGTTGTATGATATAGAAATGAAACTTAAAAAATAATAAGAGAATTAGAAATTATTAAATCCAACACTGAAATAATAATGAAAACATTAGGAATAAAATTACCAATAATAGATTCCACAAATAAATATGATGAGAATATTAGAGAAAGATTATGGATCATGTATTGCAGAAGCTCAAGTAAATAAACAAACATTAGATGAAAATATGAAAAAAATTAGGATTATAGCAAAACAAGTAAAAATAAAATAAGAAATAATAAACCAGAGTTTATGGGCAATAATGGAGAAAATAAAGAAAAAAGAATAAAAAAACTGAAGGAATAACGATAGAACACAAGACCAAAGAAAAAAAGAGATTTGAACCACACATAAAGGAAATTAATAATATAACATAACTAACTTGTCATATAGGCACAATATTAGCAATATTGAAACCACTAAAAAAAGGAGACAAACAGTTAAAAATACAATAAATAAATACTATGAATATATTAAATTATGAAGAAATATAAAGAAAAATGACGGAAGAAGAAGACATGAATTATGAGCAAATAAAATAAGAATTGAAAAATGAATTAGAAAATATAGGACTAAAATCATTAGAAAGACAATTAGAACAAATAAATATGAATAATGCAATACCTCCGGAGGAAAGTCAGAATTCAAGAATAATTCATAATGTAGAAACTTCTACTAATAGGCATATAGCTAGAAAGAAAAGAAAGAGCATAAAGAGAAAAATTAAAACATAACAAACCAATAAAACAAGATGAGAAAATAGTTGACATGACATATAAAACTTCAAAAGAAAATAATTTCACACCAGCACCTTTAGAACAATATGAAACAAGATCAATACCCAATTCAGAAATATTGTTAAACTTAGATTTTACTCTAGATAATGAAAGAATGATAGAGTAATGGGCTAAAGCTCAATTAATTGCATAAGTAAAAAGAAAAAGAATGATAGAGTAATGGGCTAAAGCTCAATTAATTGCATAAGTAAAAAGAAAATATAGATACACAAACGACAAGTTTAATAATAGAAGAAAGTTTTAAAGGTGTAGTACAAAATTGGTGAAGGAATAGATCACAAGAATTTAGAGATCAAGTAAGAAATGTACAAGGAGCTTCAAATAGAAAAAAATTATTTCTTATATTAGTAAGGCAATATAAACAAATATTAAGAAATAAATTTGTAGAAAAAAGTACTACGATGAATGAAAAAACAAATTCAACGAGAACAATAACTAGATTACATTAAATAGGAATATGTTCTTTAGATCCTAAATATATAAATCCTTATATATGTGAATATAAAAAGTTATAATATGAAGCAGGACTAGATAATTATGAACAACAAAAATTTTATTTAGAATTATTTTATAAAAAATTGCCAACACTAATATCAGAAACTATAATAGAGGATTATAATAATGCATTCAAAGAACTGGAAAATAACCAACATGGGTTGGGACGAATGGTAAGCGGCTCGGTCTCGCTTAAGCAAGGTCTCGAGTTCGATTCCTTGTGGATGTTCAAAATTCTTGTTGGGAGATTCACCTGTCATAGCTAGGTGTCGCGCTCTCCTTTTCATAAGTCTTACTTTAAAGAAAAGTAATTTATTGGAAATATATGGATTTGTCAAAGTTGGAAAATCGGAATAATCTTTAACCATGGTAGTAAAATCAAATTGTATAATCGAAACTGATTTCGGTAATGGAAATAACTTATTCGTTAAGTGTTTGAAATTAATCGAGATAACTTTGAGAAATTGAAACAACTCTTGAAACTTATTAATTTTCTTGATAAATAACTAAATTAGTGAAATAGAGTTATCTCGAAAACTTAACTTTTTCGAAGCTTGTTTAATACCGAACTCGAATAATAAAATCAGAACCAATAGAAAACATAGACCAAATATTTAAATTATATACATAATATATATATATATATATATATATATATAACATCAGATAGGACACATGTCCATAACGAGTCAAGTACAACCAAGTAAACAAGTACCATCGAAAAGTCCACATAAGTATCAAAGTTTGAAAACTAGACCAACTATATGTTTAATTTGAAATTTTTTATTATTTGTAACCAACCAAGAAATTAGCCAATCATTTATACGAAGTTCTTTATTAAATCTTTTATAAACAAGATCTACATACGAAGTTGAGTTTGGATTATCAACTAAATTCACGGGTAAACTATCTAGTAAAATGTATAACAACATTATTTGTTATTGAGTATTGAGTATGAAAGGAACAATTCAATAAACAGCACCCATAATGCATTAATGTTTTAGACATCCAACTATTGTAATCTTCAAGAATAATCAACAAGTTGAGACTTATGTGTGTGTATATATATATATATATATATATGTGTGTGTGCGTGCGTGCGCGTGCGATGCATACACCAACTATATATACCAGCAAGACAACATTTGAGACTGATAAAATAGAGCCCAAAAAATAAAAATTAAAACTTTGATACTTGATACATATTCATTTGTTTTTGCTTTAATGAACCTAACAATTGAAGTTGTTAGTTTTGTGATACAAGAAAAACATAAAATAAAATTAAAATCATATGAATAGTTGGATTTGCAACTGCAGCCAAATTTTGGCTGGAAACTTTAAAAAAAACTAACAACTTCAATGGCCAAGATTGAATATATATATTCTCAAGGACAAAGTCATTCATAAAATAAATCTAGTTCTATTTAACTTCAAATATATCACAATAGCAAAAAGAAAATATATCTCAATAACAACTAAAGCACAACTTAGTTTGTCCATACACTGAATTTAACATAACATATATATCACCATGTATCACATGCAAATAAACAATTCTTAACGATATAATCTGCAAACTAACTAAATTAAGCCCCAACTAACACATTTCCCTTGAATCTACAGCGTCATGAGTGGTTGATATATAAAAGGAGTCAACACAAAGCATTAGGAAACTAATAAATATCCTAAAATAAGTACATAAACCACCCAAATTTTATTGTTGTGACATCCTCAGATCACTTTTAATTAGTTAAATTAAGTTTTATTAAAATTGATACTTGAAAATTTCTTTCGAAAAACCGACAGAGTTTCCTCTGTTTTTTGGACTTTCAAAAAATTAGTTTTTCCTGTAAACCTGGTATAAACAATAATCATTTAATTCAGAAAAGCCAACAGGGCATAGGGCTTTAGTGAATATGTACATTCGTATCATTTCAGAAATATTCACAAGTCATGGATTTGTTTGACTACCGAAAAGATTTTATATATATATATATATATATATATATATAATGGTCCCACCCCCAAACATTCACACTCCACGGTGTGGAGTGTGCTCCTGCTCGGCCACGACTCGTGCAAGCTCTGCCTCAGTACCTGTAATAAAAACGGCAAGAAGGTAGCATTACACAAAACTTAGAATAATAGTTTCTACAAAAGCATAGAAATAGACTAAGGTACTACATTATAAATTGTTGCGCAATTAGTATGATGTCTCATATTCCTTTCTATTCAATTTTAATCTTTCTTATCTTTCCATTATCATAATTTTCCACCTGTCTTTCTATTCTTTTCATTCTCTCTTAATTTTCACTTTCATACTTTCCATACACTTTTCTAGTCTTTTATTTCTTTCTTATTTTTCATTAACAACACTTTCATTTGCCTTTCCAATTCTTTTCATTCTATCTTATCTTTCACTCACCTCTCGGTGGGTCCTATTATCAACAATTCACACACCACTAGGGCGGGTCCTATCATTATCATTTTACACACGTCATAAAGGCGGGTCCTATTTCATATTACGCACTCCTTCTAGAAGGGTCATTAATGCACTTATTCACATTCCATTAAGGAAGGTCATTCAGACATTTTCACGCTCCACTTAGGGAGGGTCATTCATACATATTCACGCTCCACTTAGGGAGGGTCATTATTCTTTACTCACGCTCCTTTCGGAGGGTCATTATCTCACTCCATTATGGAAGGTCATTCATACTTTAATCACATATTCACACTCCCTTTGGGAGGGTCATTCATACTTTATTCAATCACACATCACAATCCTATATTCACACATCATAATCCTATGTTCACACACCATATTAGGTGGGTCCATCTCACATTAGTTGTATAATTCCATTTCCACTTTTCAACGCTCATAATAAATTCATTAATCACTTAGTATTCTTCCAATTCCATTATAAGTTCTGAGATTATTAACATATTCATTGCTCAATTACTTTACTCTTTATCACTGTTCCTATCAAAGTATTCTTAACAACAATTATCATTTTTACTTAGTACACATAGACCTATATTTTTCCATATTTGCTATCCATTATCAATCTATACTATGACAAGTTTACAACTCATGGTTTTCCTTTCTTTCCCTGCTTCTCAATTATCTCTATAATTTCATATTTCATGTCTATCATAATTCTCTATATCCTTACAAGCATACAAACAAGTTTCTTTTCTTTATCGACTTTAAAATCTATTATCATTATTATCTTCTTTGGTTTCACTTTCCATTTTATCTCTTACTTCTTATTCTTTTATCTTACTTCCTAAGTTTCTATTTCTTTTCATTATTTTCACTCTATTATCTATCCTTATTTATTTTATATTTTCCTTATAAATATTCAACTTAGTTATTCTTATCACTTCCTTCATATACACTTATGCTCATACACTACAAATGGGTTCTTTCTCTTTTACTTGATACTCCTTTTATTGACCATATCAACTACCCTAATGTTTTATACTCTACTTATCCATCTACCCCTAGCCATCACTATAACAAAATAGAACCTATTTCCTAAGCCAAGGTAACACCACCTTCTTACCTCAACCACATAGAGAGAAAAGAAATATCAAACCCTAGATTTTAACTGTTCAAAAAAAACCCTAGATTTTAAAGCTTTAAAATTGCAACCGTATGAACCAAATGTGGTGATGAAGGAGAGCGGTTAGGAGACAAGATGGAGAGCGATGAGAAGCAATAACAAGATGGGATTGAGGAGTTCACCACCTTTTCTTTGAAATAGAGAGAGAAACTCAAGAGAGGGGAAGTACCATAACCTCCATAATAAGCAAAAGAGAAGACAAGGTTAGTGATGATGATGGCCACGTATAAATGGAGGAAAGGAAAGAAGAAAACTTGCTCCACTTACCTAGCACTTGTGTGAGGTGAGGAGTGAGAGAGAAATAGCCATGGAGTGAGAGAGACACCCAAAGAGAGAGTGAAGAGGATGATCAACACTTGGAATCTTGGGGGATGATGATCATTGGCCAGAAGAGCTTGAGTTTTCAAGGTCTATAGGTCATGGATTGAGTGTTCTTGGGTGGAGAAGAAGAAAGGGTCGAGTTTTGGCTGAAATGGGGGTTTGATCCCCTTTTATTTTTTTTCAGATCTGGCACGATCTAATCGATTAGATCCCTGAGCTAATCGATTAGTATAATCGGTTAGAGAAACAGTCTAATCGATTAGACTGCAATTTCTTTCACTCCTTTTGCATTTCAAAATGCCATAGCTTCTTCGTTACTCGTCGGATCTTGCTCAAATTTGAAAGCAAGCTTCCCTACATATTAATCTTCATATCCAATGGAGGAATTCTTGTTTAGAGTTGTAAATCTTTTATTTTGAATTTCCTAATATAGCGTATTTAAAACACCAAAAAACGCCGGTTCTAACACTCGTTTTCTCCTTTTTCAACCTCTTATTCTTTGCTAAGGCTATCTAACTACTTCATAGCCCTAAACTTGATCCACCACCTTGATTACTCTTGAGCATAATTATCATTTTTCTAATCCCATTATTATTCTAATTATTCTGGGAATTAAAATTCGGGATGTTACAATTCTCCCCCACTTATTAGAATTTCGTCCCCGAAATTCGGTTCAGTTCCGTAAATGGAGAGTCATCCCATTAACAAGGCTTATGGTTACAGTCTTCACTTCTGCAGTTTTCGTTTGTCTACACCTCGCTCCACTGTCACCCGGACAGGATCTAAGCTTAATCACTATGTCCTCCCCCACTTGACATTGGCATACCTCTTTGTATCCATACGCCTCTAAATTGTTGTACTCAATGGAAAGTACAACTACAGTTCAAATTGGTTGGCATTAGTGTGGCTATCGTACGTAGTTGTTAGGATTTGTTCCACTCGCGGTTATTCGTTTCAGAAACCTTGGTATGCTTCCCGGTAAGTTTGAGTTACCAAAACCTAATTTGGCTTTTCGTGGGAACTATAGGTGATTTCTATGGAGTTTACGTACTTCTTCAATTCCAAAGATCCCAGATTCGGCTATACTACTCTTAAGCCAATAAGATAGCTTAACGATCCTTTTCTTCTAATGGATCTGTTTCCTTGGAGAATTCCTATCTCAGTTGTTTTCAAATTCATTTAGAATGTTGCCCTGATATCATCCATTAATAGATGCAAAGATCGAGGTGACCAACCCCAACCTCACGTCTATCAATAGTACATCATCGCCGGGTTTGCTAATAATATCATCACTTAACAAATGTAGGATCAGAGTGGTCAGTTCTAACCTTACATTCTGCTCGGCCACGACTCGTGCAAGCTCTGCCTCAGTACCTGTAATAAAAATGGCAAGAAGGGTAGCATTGCACGAAACTTAGAATAATAGTTTCTACAAAATCATAGAAATAGACTAAGGTACTACACTATAAATTGTTGCCCAATTAGTATGATGTCTCATATTCCTTTCTATTCAATTTTAATCTTTCTTATCTTTCCATTATCACAATTTTCTACATGTCTTTCTATTCTTTTCATTCTCTCTTATTTTTCACTTTCATACTTTCCATACACTTTTCTAGTCTTTTATTTCTTTCTTATTTTGCACTAACAACACTTTCATTTGCCTTTCCAATTCTTTTCATTCTATCTTATCTTTCACTCACCTCTCGGCGGGTCCTATTATCATCAATTCACACACCACTAGGGCGGGTCTTATCATTATCATTTTACACACGCCATAAAGGCGGGTCCTATTTCATATTACGCACTCCTTCTAGGAAGGTCATTAATGCACTTATTCATATTCCATTAAGAAAGGTCATTCAGACATTTTCACTGCTCCACTTAGGAAGGGTCATTCATACATATTCACGCTCCACTTACGGAGGGTCATTATTCTTTACTCACGCTCCTTTCGGAGGGTCATTATCTCACTCCATTATGGAAGGTCATTCATACTTTAATCATATATTCACACTCCATTTGGGAAGGTCATTCATACTTTATTCAATCACACATCACAATCCTATATTCACATATCATAATCCTATGTTCACACACCATATTAGGTGGGTCCATCTCACATTAGTTGTATAATTCCATTTCCACTTTTCAACGCTCATAATAAATTCATTAGTCACTTAGTATTCTTCCAATTCCATTATAAGTTCTGAGATTATTAACATATTCATTGCTCAATTACGTTACTCTTTATCACTGTTCCTATCAAAGTATTCTTAACAGCAATTATCATTTTTACTTAGCACACATAGCCCTATATTTTTTCCATATTTGCTATCCATTATCAATCTATACTATGACAAGTTTACAACTCATGTTTTTCCTTTATTTCCCTACTTCTCAATTATCTCTATAATTTCATATTTCATCTCTATCATAATTCTCTATATCCTTACAAGCATACAAACAAGTTTCTTTTCTTTATCGACTTTAAAATCTATTATCATTATTATCTTCTTTGGTTTCACTTTCCATTTTATCTCTTACTTCTTATTCTTTTATCTTACTTCCTAAGTTTCTATTTATTTTCATTATTTTCACTTTATTATCTATCCTTATTTATTTTATATTTTCCTTATAAATATTCAACTTAGTTATTCTTATCACTTCCTTCATATACACTTATTCTCAATACACTACAAATGGGTTCTTTCTCTTTTACTTGATACTCCTTTTATTGACCATATCAACTACCCTAATGTTTTATACTATACTTATCCATCTACCCCTAGCCATCACTTGTGTGAGGTGAGGAGTGAGAGAGAAATAGCCATGGAGTGAGAGAGACACCCAAAGAGAGAGTGAAGAGGATGATCAACACTTGGAATCTTGGGGGATGATGATCAATGGCCACAAGAGCTTGAGTTTTCAAGGTCTATAGGTCATGGATTGAGTGTTCTTTGGTGGAGAAGAAGAGAGGGTCGAGTTTTGGCTAAAATGGGGGTTTGATCCCCTTTTATTTTTTTCGGATCTGGCACGATCTAATCGATTAGATCCATGAGCTAATCGATTAGTATAATCGATTAGAGAAACGGTCTAATCGATTAGACTGCATTTTCTTTCACTCCTTTGGCATTTCAAAATGTCATAGCTTCTTCGTTACCCGTCGGATCTTGCTCAAATTTGAAAGCAAGCTGATACGCCCCACAAGCGCACGAGTTATGTCAAGTAGTAGTATAAAACGAGTATCGTCTCCACAGGGATTTTGTTTGTTAATTACCAACTAATTACAAGTATAGATTAGCTAAACAAATCTATTAGAGATATGAAAAATAAAATAAAATATTGGATTGAGATATAAAATAAAATAAAATAAAATATATCTAAATATATGAGATAAGACAAGAATTAAATCTTCTAAGGATTAGTTTCACCACATGTCAACATTGACAATCAATTAAAGATATATCTCTTATTAAATTAGATTTACTTTGAAGGTGAATTATCCTAATGTAGAATACTAGTTCCTTTCATACTCTTAGTATCGTACCTAATGAGGCCTAATTCCTGCTTTCGTGGTAATAAGGGTACATTAAATCCATTAAGTTCTATGATAATTTATTGAATCCTCTCAAGGATTAGAACTACTTTCGTGATCTAAAACCTTAAGTTGAATTATGTATTTTCTAATACTAAGGTTCACCTTTCGGTTCTTCCCTTACCATCCGAGATCATGCAATAGTGGGATCCGACACATTCACAAGCATTAAGAATACCATAATTAAATCTAAAATATATAAATACTAATAAGAGACAAATATAAAAATATCATGTCAATGTCTTCATGGGCTAATACTAATCCTTAGAAACGGAAAACAACTCAATCATATACATAATACAAACCAAAAAATAGGAATAAAGAAATAAAAGGTAGAAATAACCAAAAGATGAAAGATGAGGAATTTCATCTGTCTTCAATCGCCTTCTAGTTCTTCATGTAGAAAGTTGTGCAACATTGAATCCATATTTTCTAATTTGTTTCTGGCTATGATAGAAAAATAATCCTAATTCTAATTATAATCCTACTCTAATCTACCAATATTCTACTATGACTAATGTTCTACTACTACATGTTATTTTACAGGGTTTCTATCTTCCATTTATAAATTTTCCTTCCTCCAAGTGCTGGACCCAAATAGCAAAATAGGCCCAATAGCAATCTCCTTCCTTTCACATGCCTATATCTCTATCTTTTTCTAGATTTCTGCTCACAATATCTCTTAGCATATCTTCTTTGATCTATCCTTTATTTTCCAATGCTCGAAGCCTCAAAATAATCAATCTACACATCAAAAACACAAGAAAACCTTTCCAAGTGAAATATGATCTAAATGCATGCTAAATTATAATGAAATGCATGATTATTTATTATTATAAGTACAAACTAATAAGGAAATAATATGTATGCTGTAACACCCCGATTTGGCAACTTGAAACCATAATGAAAAACAGTGAAAATTTGGGCATAATTTTTTTTTAAAACAAACGTTATGCAAGATGAGAACACTTAGATCTTCAAAACAGAGTTACAGTTTAAAACTCATGTTCTCACATTGCATGACACCTTTCAAGTTCCAAATCGAGATGTCACAAGACACCACACTTTGAAACTCGTTTTCAAAAACATTGTTTAAAACACGACCCGTTTAATCATTTCAAAACATTAATACCAGAATAAACTTTACTTGGGGTTACAGCATGTTAGAGCCAGGATTCTAAGTAACTGCAATGGAATTACAAAACTCTGAAAGGGAAATTACCTAACCGCTAGTCATCGACACTAACGTTTCCGCTGCGCTACTCTGATTCTTGATACGTTCACTCCTCGGGTCAAGAGTAGAGGCATCCTCGTCAGTCTCCCTAACGATGCTTTCCCTAGCCGCTTCTCGGGCTTTCTTTTCCTCCTCATAACGAGCTAGAAGTCTCTCCATGTTTCCTTTCTAAGGACCATACAAAATTTTCCCAATACAAAGCAGAAGTACGAGAGAGTGAGCTACCCAAAACATGTAATGTCGACTATGTGGATTTACGATAGGCAATTATTAAGATAAAACAATAAATAACAACAAAACATAACAACAACATATTCATCATCATTATTTCACAAACATCGTCTTATCATTACTTCCCAAATCTCATTCAACACTCAATACCACAACTGTACTTTTCTTTTCAAATCTTTAAGTTATTAAGTTTTATCATCTCAGATCACTCAATGACTTGGGGAACCATCATTGAGGAAAACGACACTCACGTCTACATCTCCTCGGTCATCCATCCACACCTAGTCGGAAGCAAACAGGAGTACAGGACCTTTACCACGCGGA
This sequence comes from Crotalaria pallida, assembly GCA_037953625.1. Taxonomy (NCBI): domain Eukaryota; kingdom Viridiplantae; phylum Streptophyta; class Magnoliopsida; order Fabales; family Fabaceae; genus Crotalaria; species Crotalaria pallida. The sequence goes on along the minus strand of CM075655.1, from coordinate 81,555,726 downwards.
CACGACAGCTGTCACACAACAAATGGTCCCAAACCAGGAGGCCTTGCCTCAAATCATAATCATAATTAACAGTGCACGCTCTTAGCGGCAATCACAAATGCCCCGTTCCAGTCCCTCTCACTGTTCTCGATTTGCAATCTAGGGGGCGACAGTACAGTTCTAGTCTCGAGTGCAGAACTTACCACGGTATTAGACCCAGTCCCCACCACGTTAGTGCACCACTTATGGAGTTCGTTCTGCCTAGAACAGTACTCTAGACTTCTTGACGTTTCACCGTCATCGTTCTCCCCTAATGCAATCTCGTCCTAAGTATCCGCAGATACTTATCGTTTCTTCCTCTCCACTACTTCGATACACTCTCATTCCTCACCGCGTTATTCATGTCTTTTAATAGTCTTTTTATGTTTTCAGGCTTTTAATTACGGCTTAATCCTAATGATCGGCTCGTCCTTGGTGCATCCCTTCAACGAAGCCCGACCTCTAACGCGTTCCAACTGTTCCCCAATTCATCACACAACATTTTCTCAATCTCATATCATATTCTTTCTCGCCTCATTTCATACACTTTCACAAAACGCATTCAGCAACTTTCCCCAACTCATTTCCAAAATGCCTTTTCGTAAAAACTTTCGAAAACATAATTTCACAAAACTCTCACCTCACCAAACTTTTCCCAAAATATTACTTCTCAAATCTATATTCACAAACGTTCACAAATATATTACTTTCACAAACTTTTCTCAAAAGGGTCATTTCATAAAACTTTCTCATAACGTTCTTTCACAAAATTTTCTCAAAAAGATCCTTTCACAAAACTTTCCTCAGAAATATTGTTTCCAAAAAGGCTTTCTCAAATATCATTTCAAAAACTGTACCAAAAAGGTTGGTTCCAAAACTTTTCTCAAAATTGTATCTTTTCTCAAAACCTTTTCAAAAAGAAATTGTTTCAAAAAGTCCCTTTGAAAATATTGTTTCAGCTCTTCAAAATACCTTTTCGAAAACCTTTTCCAAAAAAAAAAATCTTTTTTCAAAACCGTTTTCAAAATCATACTTTTGGATGAGTGCTAATGGAGGAGCAAGCTCGACTCAACACTAGGCTCTTTCCAAAAGTAAAACAAGAAATCACATTTTTGCTGAGCGCTGGTGGAGGAGCAAGCTCAACTCAACACTAGTCCCAGACTAAAACCAAAAACAACAAGGGCCACACCACATCTCACTTCCATAACTCATCTCACTTCCATAACTCATCTCAGTCTCATCTCTTTATATCTTTGCCATTACATTCCAACTTCTCATCATTATCCCTTACTTACACAACTTTTATTATCACTCTTCTTTCTTTCTTTCAATTATGCTTTCTTACTTCCACAATTTCATTCTCATCACATATTATTCAGCACACCGATATTTCTCGATTCACAACATAATTACTTAATCAATAAATAGATCATTCACAAAGCAGAACAGATAGGTAACTCAAGCATAATCAATCAGAAAACATAACATCATGAATAAACCAATCTCAGCCGTTCGGGTGGATAGCCAAACAATCAAACAATTGCTATCACATACACCACTACGCTAAATGAGATTGGAGTCCAACCTTTGAGATGATTGGACCTCTTAATAAGTTACCTAAATACCACGGCGTCTTAAGGGAAGCCCCTCTCTCACCTCAAATACCGTAAGCTCCCGCAAGCTTTCCAAGATCCGTCGATCACTAATTCCGCCTTGCTTCCTTTGCGTCCGTCGTTCGAACTATAGCATTTTTCCCCGTGCGTTAGAAACGTTTTAACGAATTCATTACTTTATTTTAGAAAACACCTTGAAATCATTTCTTTTTGAGAACACATTATTCATATTCCGAAAGTTTTCAAATCCCAAATCCATAATAAAACGTTTTCAAGAAAACTTAGAAAATAATTTTCTCATCAAAACCGGATTCATTCTTTAAAGGGTTCAGGTTATAAAAATCATTATCATTAGTTATTAAACAAATTTAAAACTTAAGAAAATCAAATTAATTTAAATTACTTAAATCGGATTTTCAGTAAAACATTTTTCAATTCAAATATAGAAAAACACATTCAAACAACACAACTTCACATAACACTAATCACATTCAATTAGCAGAGCAACTCATCACTTTTCAAACATTCACAATTTCATAAAACAGGCCACATTAAACATAAAAATTCCTTTTTAATTATTAAATCAATTTATTTATTTTATCTTTAACGAAACCGAGATGATCAAAACAAATTACACATCACACACATAGCATCACACACATGAAAGCATAGTCGTTTACAAAGATCATTTCATATGGATAATTTTTTTCCTAACTGTATTAGCATACTAGGCCGAATCATATAGATGAATTTTTGTAAAGATTTATACACACATAAAAGCACATGGCAATGAAATTATTTTTTTTTCTTTTTAGATTAAAACCGAGAGCTGAAAAAGAAATTTAACAAATTTAAAGCAAACAACAAGTTACAGCACAATCACTTCAAGTTTCATTTTTATTTTCTTTTAGATTCAATTATTTCATACATGTAAATTTCTAAGCCTTTAGATTAATTTGATCTCATTATATATGCAACCTAAACAAGGATCAAATATAATTTCCTATTCTTTTTCCTTCATGACCGAATGCTAATCATTCAAGAATGCAAGGTCTCATTCACTTTTCAACATACCAAAAATCACAAAATCAAATCAAACATCACACCACATCATTTAGGCATATCTCATACACAAATAACTCAAGTTCATCACTTTTTCTTAAATAAAACCAAGATTACATTTTAAACTTTAAGAAATGACATGCATGCACTTAAAATCTCTAGATCTAGTCTTATCATGTACATGCATAAACTTTTTACATGACAAAAGTACAAGATTTATTTTTATTAACCATGGTCGAATGGCCTAATACCCAAAATAGCACACATAAATTCAATTACTAAGGTTAAATCATGTTCACTTCTTCAAAAATCATTTTTAAACTTGTCTCTTTAATTTTCTTCCAACACCGTGACATGCATAAGATAAAACATGATTTTTCTACTTAAAATTAACATGCATGATTTTAAAACTTGGATCACACATATAAGTCAACAAGGTCATCATCAAACCATCATGCAAAGTAAAAGATCTCAACTCTAAATTCAAGCAAACTTAGATCATATATTTGTTTATTAAGAATTTCACAAACACATCATGGATCTTCATTTAAGCCAACAAAATTTTGTTGGAAACCAACAAGCGGGCTAAGCAAATACTAGAGGGGGGGTGAATAGTATTTTGAAGCACTAATACCAAATATTTCGATTGATAATTGAAGAATGGAGCTTAGACTGAATTTTCTGGAATCAGAAACAAAAGACTCGAGTCTTTTGTGAAATACTCGAGTTTTTCAGGATGAACAACTCGAGTCTTTTATGAAATACTCGAGTTTTTACTATCAGATAGCAGAAAAACCAGAAACGAAAATTTAGCAATTTAACTCAAATCAATTCAATAATAAACAGGAACTTATCCAACAGAATAGCAAGTAATCTAAATAACTTTTAACACAAAGATTCCTTGAACTTGCTACCTAATTGTATAAATCCTAATTGATTGAAATGACTTAAGTCTATTGAGCTAGAAAGTAGATTAAAAGTAATAAACCAACACTCAAGCAATTTTATCCTGGTTCACTCCAACAATGAGCTACATCCAGTCCTCCTAATCACTTAGGAGTTTCTACTAATAATCAAATTGTTAGAAATTACAAAGGATTGCTTGAGAATGGCCTCACTCAACCTAACCCTTTCAAGAGTGTACCAAACTCTTGATTTCTACCCCAATTTGATTCCGGTGATTGAAGAACTCTTCACAAAGCTTCCTTGAACTCCCTTCAAGAAACTCCACCGGGCTAGGAACCTCCTAGTCTTGTGCTTGAGAACCTCTCAAGACTTCCAACACCCTAAGCCACTTAGGGTTTGCTTGGGAACAATCCAAGACTTTGAATAATCAAGCTTTTTGTATGTGTATTACTAATCTCACAATGGATTAGCACAAATAAGCACAGCTCAATGTAAGAATTGAGGCCTAAAACTCAACTTGGAATGAAATGTAAATATGAGTGAGAAGTTGAGCTTTTTGGGAATTAACACTTGAGAAGAGTAAATTAAGAAAGCTTGAATCAATATGATCTTGTTGTCTTGTTTGTTCTTGCACAAATTCAAAGAGAAATTTTACAATAAGGTTCTGAATTGCTCTCTTGGGTTGGATGAGACTCAAATGCCCTCAATTGGGTTTTTGAGTTTCTCCAACGTTCATTTTTGCTGACTGGACAAAAATACTCGAGTCTTTTGGTAAAAACTCGAGTCTTTTTGGTCGGTCACGAGTGAATTGGTGCACGAACAAGACTAACGGTCATAATTGCTGACCTGGCACAAATACTCGAGTTTTTATATAAATACTCGAGTATATACTCGAGTCTTTATCAAAATACTCGAGTATTTTGATCAGATATGGGAAAAATTATTTTTCAATTTTATTTTTCCTCTCAAGTATTAATTTTTGGTCAATCTCAACTTAATAAACATATAAAAATTTATTCCTAGAAGAGACTAACTATTTCTACCCACTCTCAACCACTCTCAACATAAATTAGAAATTTACAATTAATATTTGATTGAGAATGATTGGGCACTTGTCTTCTTTTCTTGACTTCTTGTTGATGTTGATGTTGCAATATCTTCAAGGCATGATTTGTTAATTATTTTGTCATCATCAAAACATAATCCACATAATTAGGAGCATTGAATTCACAAATTTAACATGCAAAAACTAAAAATCATCAAAGCTCACGGGTTTGAACAAGAAATTTAATATGCAAGACCAAATAAATTTTTCTTTACCAAGTAAGCACATAAACACACATAGATCATGATTTAGAACAAGAAAAACATACATGCAAGGAGGATCTATGTTAAGTTTCACAAGATTTTAAACAAAATTCTAGATCTTTAGGTTTGAGTTAGAAAAATATTTAGATCTAACAAAGAAAATGCAAACCGAATCACAAACATAGAGTTACACATATTACAACTTACTTTTAGTCCATGAAAATCCAAGAACAAGAAAGAATAACACATGAATTCATCTTACAACTCACAAAAATAGACATGCAAGAAGAAAATAAAAAGGATCTACAACTAAAAGGGAAACTAAGCTATTACATTTCTTCCTCTTGTTCTTCGAATTTCCTAGCAAGAAGGGTGGTTCTCCAAGCTCCTAATGCTTAGTTCTTCAAAGGAATTGGCTTGATCTAAGGTTTGGATTTCCTCCTTCTTCTTCCTAAGGCCTCACGACCAACACTCTTTTTCTCTCTTTCTCTATTTTTCTATAAAGGTTTGATGAGTCCTTTAGAGTAGTGTTTGTGTTTGAAAAGGGTGAGAAATGAAATGGGTAAGAGTGAAATGAACTAAGGGTTCATGCTCATATAGGCAAGTTCACCATTCCCCATTTTGGCCTTGTAAAATTCGGCCTAAACACAACTAAGAAGGGCGAAGTGGTCTTCTCAAAAGTTTGCATGGCCAAGGGTCTCCAAAGTCAAGGAGACAAGATGAAGTGGTCTAGGTCTTTAGGGGTCATCTAGGTCTAGTGGATAGTTGGCTCTTAGTTAGGGTTTTCTTCTAATTTGGTTTGGTTTTGTTTCTAGTTTAGTTCCTTAGTTGCTTACTCACTAAGCTTACACACACACTCACACACGGCACACACAAATATAGTACACATACACTCACATGCATGCAAAGCACAAACCGTGGCAACCTCAAATGCACACACATGTCACACACATGCATATATGATTATTACTCTTTTATTTTCTAATCATGTTTACTTTAATCTATTAATTCATGTGCTAATGAAATTAATTTTAGGAAATCACACTCACAACCAGCACATAATGCACACACATTACATCAAACACACATCACATAGAATTCATGTCAAAACACATCACAAGACACAATTTCTTTAAAATTCGTTTTTCTTATAGTCTGAAAATAAATTTTTGTAAATCACTCCAGAAAATTATAGAAATTACATTTTCAAATTCTAGGTTTCAAAACGATCGTTTTCATATATGGATCATAAAAATCCGAGTTACGGTTTAAAAGATACACATTTTCAAAGGTAACACATTCAAAATCTTCATTTTTCACAGAAATCACACATGAAAATATTTTGTTTATAAAAATTCATGGAAATCAGCTCTTCATTTCTTTCTTATGAAAACACTTTTTCTGAAAAATCATTATTTCAAGGTTTCTTTCGTTAAAAATCGTTTACGCACGTACGGGAAAAATGCGGGGTGTTACATTCTCCCCAACTTGGAGATTTCTCGTCCTCGAGAAATGCGGTGCAGAGTCTGGCAAATTCGTGAACACGTACCTTCTTGAAGACATTCCTTTTCCTCTTGTGCTGTAACAATCGTCGTGTTCTTGAAATTGACACCGTCGATTCCTCGTTCTCAAGAGCAGATTAAACAGGTTACTTACAAAAGTAATCTCTCGAGGTGCTTTCAATAACAAAAAGGGTGGGGTAAAAACAATATGGTTTCGTGGAGAACAAGGAACTGGGGTTCAAAGGCATCAAAACACTATCCAAGGACAACAGGGTTCCATTTATTTAGGGTCAAGGCACCATCACGCCTAGGATTACATCCTTGTTATCAATTCAAGCCTAGACAAGCTACTCCCCAAAATCTCTCACTTTCCGACTACTCCCCAACTTAAATGACTCATATCTCTCAACACTACACTCATCATCACACTTAACCTCTAAATATTTCCATCCTTCACTACTTCTTGATCAATTCTTATAAAATTTCTCATCACTTAGCTTCAATCTATCCTCTTATTGCCTTAGGTTTCACTAAATCATTGTCCTCTTCAAATTCTCATGATCACTATTCCATCCCCCTTTTGTCCTAACAACCACTAATCCTCAAGAAACACTTACTATCTCACAAAACTTAGACATTCTAAACCTTTAAGATTCCTTACTCAAAGACCTATTACTCATTACCACATCAATTCTTAGGTTTTTACCTAACCTTGGGTCAGCACTTAAGGACTCTATCCTCAAATTCCACCATTTTACCAATTCGACTTTACCATATCATTACTTATTCACCTCTTCCTAATCATTTGCCAACTCAAATCAGGACGCTTAATTCTCATCATTACCTTAAGTTCTTCCTTATCTTATCACCATCTAAACTTTTATTTAACCAATCCGGCATCAAATCCTCAATCTTAATTACTTCACTAAGACTCTGAGGATACTCCGAGGCTTAGGTTTCCTTCAACCCACACTTACTAATCCTTATTCTCCTAACAACACTTCACCACTAACTCTCTATTCTACAACCATCTACTTAACTGGGTAAGGTGTCAGGGTTCAAATTTTCTCATGAAAAGTTTAGGAAGAATAAATGTCTGGGCAAAGGTCAAAAGAAAAAGCTTTTAGTTCATCAATGATTAAGGCTTTTTCAAACACCATGCCAAAGCAATTTGGCACGCATATGGTTTTCACAAGAAAAGTTTTAATCAAGAAAAGAAGGGGTCTAGTCACAAGACGAATCTTACGGGTTAAGGGTCACCGCAAACAAACGGGTTTACGTCAAAAAGAAGTTCAACAAAGATAGCTCGAACCGCGAATTAACATTCCATGACGACACTGTGCACTCCTTCTTGATTCCGTTGTAGACCAGGCTGACACTGTCTAGGGGAGTATCCGCGTACTCCTAGCGTTCCTATTCTCATCTATCGTTGTCCTAATACTAATCGCAAACACAGAGTATGTAAATCCATGCACAATGTTACTTAAAATCCAACCACAGCTCTGATACCATTCTGTAACACCCCGATTTGGCAACTTGAAACCATAATGAAAAACAGTGAAAATTTGGGCAAATTTTTTTTTTTTTAAAACAAACGTTATGCAAGATGTGAACACTTAGATCTTCAAAACAGAGTTACAGTTTAAAACTCATGTTCTCACATTGCATGACACCTTTCAAGTTCCAAATCGAGATTTCACAAGACACTGCACTTTGAAACTCGTTTTCAAAAACATTGTTTAAAACACGACCCGTTTAATCATTTCAAAACGTTAATACCAGAATAAACTTTAGTTGGGGTTACAGCATGTTAGAGCCAGGATTCTAAGTAACTGCAATGGAATTACAAAACTCTGAAAGGGAAATTACCTAACCGCTAGTCATCGACACTAACATTTCCGCTGCGCTACTCTGATTCTTGATACGTTCACTCCTCGGATCAAGATTAGAGGCATCCTCGTCAGTCTCCCTAACGATGCTTTCCCTAGCCGCTTCTCGGGCTTTCTTTTCCTCCTCATAACGAGCTAGCAGTCTCTCCATGTTTCCTTTCTAAGGACCATACAAAATTTTCCCAATACAAAGCAGAAGTACGAGAGAGTGAGCTACCCAAAACATGTAATGTCGACTATGTGGATTTACGATAGGCAATTATTAAGATAAAACAATAAATAACAACAAAACATAACAACAACATATTCATCATCATTATTTCACAAACATCGTCTTATCATTACTTCCCAAATCTCATTCAACACTCAATACCACAACTGTACTTTTCTTTTCGAATCTTTAAGTTATTAAGTTTTATCATCTCAGATCACTCAATGACTTGGGGAACCATCATTGAGGAAAACAACACTCACGTCTACATCTCCTCGGTCATCCATCCACACCTAGTCGGAAGCAAACAGGAGTACAGGACCTTTCCCACGCGGGCACGACAGCTGTCACACAACAAATGGTCCCAGACCAGGAGGCCTTGCCTCAAATCATAATCATAATTAACAGTGCACGCTCTTAGCGGCAATCACAAATGCCCCGTTTCAGTCCCTCTCACTGTTCTCGATTTGCAATCTAGGGGGCGACAGTACAGTTCTAGTCTCGAGTGCAGAACTTACCACGGTATTAGACCCAGTCCCCACCACGTTAGTGCACCACTTATGGAGTTCGTTCTGACTAGAACAGTACTCTAGACTTCTTGACGTTTCACCGTCATCGTCCTCCCCTAATGCAATCTCGTCCTAAGTATCCGCAGATACTTATCGTTTCTTCCTCTCCACTACTTCGATACACTCTCATTCCTCACCGCGTTATTCATGTCTTTTAATAGTCTTTTTATGTTTTCAGGCTTTTAATTACGGCTTAATCCTAATGATCGGCTCGTCCTTGGTGCATCCCTTCAACGAAGCCCGACCTCTAACGCATTCCAACTGTTCCCCAATTCATCACACAACATTTTCTCAATCTCATATAACATTCTTTCTCGCCTCATTTCATACACTTTCACAAAACTCATTCAGCAACTTTCCCCAACTCATTTCCAAAATGCCTTTTCGTAAAAACTTTCGAAAACATAATTTCACAAAACTCTCACCTCACCAAACTTTTCCCAAAATATTACTTCTCAAATCTATATTCACAAACGTTCACAAATATATTACTTTCACAAACTTTTCTCAAAAGGGTCATTTCATAAAACTTTCTCATAACGTTCTTTCACAAAATTTTCTCAAAAAGATCCTTTCACAAAACTTTCCTCAGAAATATTGTTTCCAAAAAGGCTTTCTCAAATATCATTTCAAAAACTGTACCAAAAAGGTTGGTTCCAAAACTTTTCTCAAAATTGTATCTTTTCTCAAAACCTTTTCAAAAAGAAATTGTTTCAAAAAGTCCCTTTGAAAATATTGTTTCACCTCTTCAAAATACCTTTTCGAAAACCTTTTCCAAAAAAAAAAAAAAATCTTTTTTTAAAACCGTTTTCAAAATCATACTTTTGGATGAGTGCTAATGGAGGAGCAAGCTCGACTCAACACTAGGCTCTTTCCAAAAGTAAAACAAGAAATCACATTTTTGCTGAGCGCCGGTGGAGGAGCAAGCTCAACTCAACACTAGTCCCAGACTAAAACCAAAAACAACAAGGGCCACACCACATCTCACTTCCATAACTCATCTCACTTCCATAACTCATCTCAGTCTCATCTCTTTATATCTTTGCCATTACATTCCAACTTCTCATCATTATCCCTTACTTACACAACTTTTATTATCACTCTTCTTTCTTTCTTTCAATTATGCTTTCTTACTTCCACAATTTCATTCTCATCACATATTATTCAGCACACCGATATTTCTCGATTCACAACATAATTACTTAATCAATAAATAGATCATTCACAAAGCAGAACAGATAGATAACTCAAGCATAATCAATCAGAAAACATAACATCATGAATAAACCAATCTCAGCCGTTCGGGTGGATAGCCAAACAATCAAACAATTGCTATCACATACACCACTACGCTAAATGAGATTGGAGTCCAACCTTTGAGATGATTGGACCTCTTAATAAGTTACCTAAATACCACGGCGTCTTAAGGGAAGCCCCTCTCTCACCTCAAATACCGTAAGCTCCCGCAAGCTTTCCAAGATCCGTCGATCACTAATTCCGCCTTGCTTCCTTTGCGTCCGTCGTTCGAACTATAGCATTTTTTCCCGTGCGTTAGAAACGTTTTAACGAATTCATTACTTTATTTTAGAAAACACCTTGAAATCATTTCTTTTTGAGAACACATTATTCATATTCCGAAAGTTTTCAAATCCCAAATCCATAATAAAACGTTTTCAAGAAAACTTAGAAAATAATTTTCTCATCAAAACCGGATTCATTCTTTAAAGGGTTCAGGTTATAAAAATCATTATCATTAGTTATTAAACAAATTTAAAACTTAAGAAAATCAAATTAATTTAAATTACTTAAATCGGATTTTCAGTAAAACATTTTTCAATTCAAATATAGAAAAACACATTCAAACAACACAACTTCACATAACACTAATCACATTCAATTAGCAGAGCAACTCATCACTTTTCAAACATTCACAATTTCATAAAACAGGCCACATTAAACATAAAAATTCCTTTTTAATTATTAAATCAATTTATTTATTTTATCTTTAACGAAACCGAGATGATCAAAACAAATTACACATCACACACATAGCATCACACACATGAAAGCATAGTCGTTTACAAAGATCATTTCATATGGATAATTTTTTTCCTAACTGTATTAGCATACTAGGCCGAATCATATAAATGAATTTTTGTAAAGATTTATACACACATAAAAGCACATAGCAATGAAATTATTTTCTTTTCTTTTTAGATTAAAACCGAGAGTTGAAAAAGAAATTTAACAAATTTAAAGCAAACAACAAGTTACAGCACAATCACTTCAACTTTCATTTTTATTTTCTTTTAGATTCAATTATTTCATACATGTAAATTTCTAAGCCTTTAGATTAATTTGATCTCATTATATATGCAACCTAAACAAGGATCAAATATAATTTCCTATTCTTTTTCCTTCATGACCGAATGCTAATCATTCAAGAATGCAAGGTCTCATTCACTTTTCAACATACCAAAAATCACAAAATCAAATCAAACATCACACCACATCATTTAGGCATATCTCTTACACAAATAACTCAAGTTCATCACTTTTTCTTAAATAAAACCAAGATTACATTTTAAACTTTAAGAAATGACATGCATGCACTTAAAATCTCTAGATCTAGTCTTATCATGTACATGAATAAAGTTTTTACATGACAAAAGTACAAGATTTATTTTTATTAACCATGGCCGAATGGCCTAATACCAAAAATAGCACACATAAATTCAATTACTAATGTTAAATCATGTTCACTTCTTCAAAAATCATTTTTAAACTTGTCTCTTTAATTTTCTTCCAACACCGTGACATGCATAAGATAAAACATGATTTTTCTACTTAAAATTAACATGCATGATTTTAAAACTTGGATCACACATATAAGTCAACAAGGGCATCATCAAACCATCATGCAAAGTAAAAGATCTCAACTCTAAATTCAAGCAAACTTAGATCATATATTTGTTTATTAAGAATTTCACAAACACATCATGGATCTTCATTTAAGCCAACAAAATTTAACATGCAAAAACTAAAAATCATCAAAGCTCACGGGTTTGAACAAGAAATTTAATATGCAAGACCAAATAAATTTTTCTTTACCAAGTAAGCACATAAACACACATAGATCATGATTTAGAACAAGAAAAACATACATGCAAGGAGGATCTATGTTAAGTTTCACAAGATTTTAAACAAAATTCTAGATCTTTAGGTTTGAGTTAGAAAAATATTTAGATCTAACAAAGAAAATGCAAACCGAATCACAAACATAGAGTTACACATATTACAACTTACTTTTAGTCCATGAAAATCCAAGAACAAGAAAGAATAACACATGAATTCATCTTACAACTCACAAAAATAGACATGCAAGAAGAAAATAAAAAGGATCTACAACTAAAAGGGAAACTAAGCTATTACATTTCTTCCTCTTGTTCTTCGAATTTCCTAGCAAGAAGGGTGGTTCTCCAAGCTCCTAATGCTTAGTTCTTCAAAGGAATTGGCTTGATCTAAGGTTTGGATTTCCTCCTTCTTCTTCCTAAGGCCTTGTAACATCCCGAATTTTAATTCAAATAATATTTAGAATAACGATAAGATTTGGAAGTAAGGACTATTCTAAAAAGGATGTAAAATGATGGATTAGGATTTCTTTGAATGCCATAAAGGAATCAAGAAGCATTGGCATCAAAAGGGAGGTTGAAAGATGAACAAAATAGCGTTAGAAGCGATGTTTTTGGTGTTATAAACACCCTATATTAGGAAATTCAAAATAAAATATTTACAACTCTAAACACAAATTCCACCGTTGGATGTGAAGTATGATAGGTGAGGAAGCTTGCTTTAAAATTTGAGGAAGATCCAACGGGTAACGAAGAAGTTATGGCCTTCCAAAGTCTGGATGCTGCAAAATTGTGCAGCTTAATCGCCTCTTAATCGATTAAGCTGCAATTTAATCGATTATTAATCGATTAAGAGCTGTTGCAGTAGAAAAAAATAAAAGTCGTTCACGCGTGATTCTTGCCATAAACTCGAAATTTCTCTCTCTAGGGCACCCAATCTCTCATCCCAAATCCATCAAGCCTCAAGGGAATCACTCCAAAACCCACCATCAAGTCTCTCTTGGTCTCTCCAAGTAAGTATGCATGTTCTTGATTTCATTTCTCTCTCTTTAATTTGGATTTTCTCTCTCTCTTCCCACCTCTTGGTGAAGCACGAATTTCCCTTGTTTTGTGTCACAATCTCTTCATCGTTCTCATTTCTATGGCTTAGGGAAGAGTATCATCACTCTCTCCATCTTCTTGACTTGGGAGCTCTTTGTTTTGGGAGCGTTCGGAGCTAAAGCTTGGGTTTTTCCACTTTCCCTCTCTTTGGTTAAGGTAAGGGGGTGGATATAGTGAGCATTGGCTTGTTCTAGGAAAGGGTTTGTATTTAAATATAATGGTTGGTTAGGAGTTTATGTGTTAGGGTAGAAAATTAGAAATCTCAATTTAGGAATTAAGGAAAATGTTAAAAATAGGCTTAATTGGTAATTATGGAACTCTAGGAAGTAAAGAATGAGGTTAGGTTTTAATTGAGGAAAATAAATGGCATGAACCCCTAATTTAGGACTTTGAATCAATAATTCGGACAAGTGAAAAGAAAATGTGGTTGTTGCATGATTATATGAAAAGGTGAAGTTTGTTATTATTTGCACTCTAATTGTTATGTGAAATGTGAAATGTGGCTATTTGTTTTCTAATATGATGGTGCTTGTGCTTGGAATGATTTGGTAAACATTAAATGGAATTGGTGGACAAAATAATGATATATATATATGGACAACTAATAATGGATAAAGGTGGTGATGTATTGTAGGCCTTCGATTTGGGGGAGACAATACATCGTAAAATGGGGTTGTATTGTAGGCCTTCGATTTGGGGGAGACAATACAACGTAAACGGGGCGATGTATGTAGGCCTTCGATTTGGTGGAGACATACATCGTCGGTGGTGTATGTATGTAGGCCTTCGATTTGGTGGAGACATACATACACCCTAAACAAAAAGGAAAAAGGAAAGGACATTGGATAAAATAAGGTAACGGTAATGGAAACGCGATGTATGTAGGCCTTCGATTTGGTGGAGACATACATCGTGATTGGTGTATTTATGTAGGCCTTCGATTTGGTGGAGACATACATACACCGAAAATAAAAGGAAATGAATAAGGAAACAGGGGAATAAAATTGAATAAGGTAATGGTAATGGAAACGCGATGTATGTAGGCCTTCGATTTGGTGGAGACATACATCGTGATTGGTGTATGTATGTAGGCCTTCGATTTGGTGGAGACATACATACACCGAAAATAAAAGGAAATGAATAAGGAAACAGGGGAATAAAATTGAATAAGGCAATGGTAATGGAAATGCGATGTATGTAGGCCTTCGATTTGGTGGAGACATACATACACCGAAAATAAAAGGAAATGAATAAGGAAACAGGGGAATAAAATTGAATAAGATAATGGTAATGGAAACGCGATGTATGTAGGCCTTCGATTTGGTGGAGACATACATCGTGATTGGTGTATGTATGTAGGCCTTCGATTTGGTGGAGACATATATACACCGTAAAAATAAGGAAAAGGTAAGGGATTAAAAAGGGATTTCTTTGGAAATGGGGAAAATAAATAAAAGGGAACCAAAGGGTGGAAAGGAATTAACTAAAAAGGGAATCGGCACTTGTAAAATGATGGAATTGGAAAATGTGGTATGCTTGCGATGAAATTGTACTTATGTGATTAAATTGCTAATGTGTTTGGCCTGGTTAGTTGTTATGTTTATCTAGAAACTGCTTTTCTATTTCATGTGCAATGCTCACTCCCTTACCATATTTCAGGTACAGAGATTGAGTTAGCACAGCCCCCGGCCGAGCAGGAGTGCTCTCCCTCACAGGGAGAGTAGGGTTATTATTGGGATTAGGATATTATTTTTGGCATAGCAATGTGTTGAGCATCATGCTAGTTGCACCTAGTATTTATTTTCCGCTTAAATTCTGATAACTGATACAGGACATTATATTTTATGCCCATGGGGCTGTTATATGATATGTGCATGAGATGAAGCCCTGTTGGCTGTTGGTTGTTTATATTGATAATGTTATTCACAGGTTAAAATTTGGAAAAGTCCGAAAAACAGGCAAAACTCTGTCCGTTTGACGGGTGATTTTATTATATTAAAAAGGAATTTTTAAGTACACATTTTTAATACTTGGGAATTAAGGGTAATAATTATAAGGGTGTTACATTTTGGTATCAGAGCAGTTTTTCCTCGGACTTTGGAGTTTAAACTCATAACTCCTGTGGTTTACTCAACAAGCGAGTAACCAATAGATAGTGTCAAGTCCTATATTAGTTACTTAGGTTTATAGTTATAAAACCCTATGTAGTTATGTACTAAATTATATACATGTCCGCATCAACAGAATCCTTTGTTGCCACATTGTAGCAACATGGAGAATCAACTCTCCCATTCTCCTGCTAGCAGTTCGGCTACTAATCGTAAGATCAATTCCCCTGCTGATTCTTTGATATCCAATCCGTATGACATCTGTTTTCAAGAAGGACAAACTTCTGCAATGGGTAAGCTTAGATCGACTATGGGAAACCAGGAGCAACACGTGGGGATACAAGTTGGTGAGAAGAAGAGTATAATTTTGAGACCGGGAATGGTTCTCCTGAAGCAACACTTGACTCATGAAGAACAGGTGGGCGTAGTAAAGAACTGTCGTGAGATGGGCTTAGGCCCTGGAGGTTTTTATCAACCAGGCTTTACAAGTGGAGCCAGACTCCGACTGAAAATGATGTGCCTCGGCTTAGACTGGAATCCTCAAACCCGAGTATATGGACACAAAAGGGTAACTGATGGAAGCGAACCACCCAATATTCCTGATCATTTTATTCAGCTGGTTATGGGAGCGATGCAAGAAGCACAATCTTTGATGGAGAAGGAATGCGGTGTAAGTGAAGTGGAGGACATACTTCCTTCCATGTCCCTTGATGTCTGCATTGTCAACTTCTATGAAGAAAATGGAAAGCTTGGTCTCCATGAGGACCGTGACGAAAGTGTTGGAAGCCTACAAAGAGGGATACCGGTAGTTTCATTCTGCATTGGTGACTCGGCTGAGTTTCTCTATGGAGACCAGAGAGATCCAAGGAGAGCAGAAAGAATTTTCTTGGGGTCGGGTGATGTATTAATATTCGGTGGCGAGTCTCGTCACATCTTTCATGGAGTGTCGGCAATCATACCAGACACAGCTCCCGAGGGATTGCTTGATGACACAGGACTTCGTCCTAGACGTCTCAACCTTACATTCCGACAATATCAGTTTCCTGGTCCACACCCTTAAGGTCTGCGGTACAGCTACTTAAGGAGATCAGGGCCAAATCAACAAAAGGTATGAGACGATTCTAAAAATTTAGATAAACATTTTTAGGTACTTTCAATCTGCATCTCTATTAAGTTTTAGTGTAGAACATCCTAAATCAATTCTCTTGGAATTTTAAATTCCTAATCCTGTATTTCTAGAAGTTGTGAAACCTAAGAAAGACTCATCTTCAATCCAATCTTGAGTACCATATAAAGGAACACGTAGGAAAAACCTTACTTAGTTATAAGACCGTAACAAGAGACCTAACCAAAAACCTGGTGATAGTGTCGTTCTCTAATAGAGTGTAGGGTCAGGATTGGTCATCCTTTCTCTTGCACCTGTTAAAAGATAATGCTATCATTCAATAACGCAGTGATGTACAGTTGATAAATGTGAGATTGGGACTGACCACCTCGGTCTTCGCGTTTATTGACATGCTATATTATTGCAATTACCTAGTTGAGATCCGAATAAACCATCTAGGAATTCTATCTCTATCGAAAGCCCGATTGAACGTTAATCCTATAGGATCTTTACTAAGACTCGTAAACAGTAATTCGCAAACCAACCCCATTCAAGACACTCATATTCTATATTTCCACCGAGAACATCCAACTAAATGATCGAACCACCCCTCTAACTTGTACGACAACTTAGCCGTATACGTAAGTATGAAGAGCCATCATATCCTAGAAAATTCGAAACAACACCAATAATACCGATTAGCAGTCAACTTAATCCCATGTACCACCTCGCCAACCAATTAAGAACCTAGCTAATCAATTCTTGGAATCAACCCAGTTTCTTCCCTGCCTTCGACTTACTCAGGTATGTTGATACTAAGTGGGGGAGACTTGACGACTCAATTCGGATCCTATCCGAGCGACAATAACTGTAACACCCCAAAATTTTAATCCCCGATTAATGAAATGTTAATTATAATTTAATTATAATTAATAGTTTCTATATTAATCCTTGATTAAAATATGTGTTTATATGACTAGCCTATGTGTGGAAATTATTTAATAAATAATTTAAATGCATAAAATGTGTATTTTGCATATTAGTCCCTGGGTTGGGACCTAGAAGCAATTATAGGAAAGATTTTGGAGGGAAAGTAAATAGAATAATTATTTTTCAAAATCTGGGTAAAACACTCGAGTATTTTCTGGAATACTCGAGTATTCTGGGTCAAACTGCACGAGTTAGTGCGTTTGGTGAGTCACAGCCAACGATTTCGTGTCAACGACACGAAATCACCACCATGCCAACGCCATGGATGTCGTGGCGTGATGCATGAGTCTCCTCCAAGCCTATAAAAGCCAATCAACACCGAATTCGTGAAGATTTGGCTCATTCTTGTTGAAGTTGAAGAAGTTAGGGTTCCTGGGTTCAAGTGAACGATTCTCTCTCTCTGTTTCGATTCAAGTCATAAACTATACACGAATACAAAGCTCACATCACGAGCTTTGTATAAACACCAAAATCGTGAGGATTGAGTGAGTGTGTTGGGAGAACGACAGCTTGGAAGTTGGAGTTATTCTGTCAAAGTTGGTTTCTGGAGCTTACTTGGAGATTAATTTCTGGTAAGCTCTCGAGCTCCTGAGTCTCAAACTCAATTCCTTTAGTTAGAACATGTTGTATAGAGTTTAGAAATCTAATTTTCCCCAATTCTTATCTCTGTTTCATGGGTGAACCAATTCGGTTTTGGTGGTGCACTCAAAACTGTCATGCATGTGAAGCTCAAAGTGATTTCTGGGGTTGAAGCACTTTTCTTGGATTTCTTTCTGTTGATTCACGTCTGAGAGGTAAGGGGAAGTAATTATATTCACTAGATAGAGTTTAAATTCCATGAATTGTGTTAGAGAGCCACCAAGAGGCTCTAAGGGCTTAGATTGAATAGGAACTTTGGTTTGGAGACCAATCCATGCTCTAAAACTGTGTTGAGCAAGTTATGTATCATGCATGCAAGCTTAAATGAACTTTAATTCATGAGTATTGAGCTTATTCTGCAAATTGAGGTATTGAGTTGTGAAAATGTGTTTTAATGCATGATTACTGAATTCTCTGTCAAATCTGTGTTTTGATATGAAATGAATGTTGTAACATGTTCAAATTATGTTGTATGAACTCTGTGGATCCCTGGAATGGACTAGAATTAAGTAGAAATGAAAATGTTATGTTAAAACCAGGTTTCAGTGTTATCTGCTACGAAACACTCGAGTAAAAGGCAGGGTACTCGAGTAGAATGCTTTCAAAACAATGTAAAATGAACAAGAACACTCGAGTATTTTGTTTGGTACTCCAGTATCGAGCATGACCTGAGGACAAGTTTAGGTCAAACACTCGAGTCATTCAAGGTCACTCGAGTATTCTGGAAATGTTCAAGAATACTCGAGTAACCCATGAACTACTCGAGTAAATTGTTGAATTGAAAACCCAAATCCTCAGAAAGTCATGAACACTCGAGTAGTCTTAAGAACACTCGAGTAATATGGAAAAGTTGAGTAACACTCGAGTGTCCTGAAGTTTATTCGAGTAAATTGTTCAGAACCTGAAAACACCATTTTCAATTCTAACTTATTAAATTAAGGAATTATTAATAATAGTCCAAGGGATCAAGACTTAGAGAAATTGATTAATACAAAAAGATCGTTTGGTGACGGTCCTTTTTGATAAAGAAAATAAGCCTAGGTGGCCTGTAAAGTATTAATCAACTTCCCTTAAGTCTAAAAGATAAAATGCATTCATTCTGGAGTTTGGATGGTAGGACGTATTTCATGTTTGTTAAACATGTGGAGGGCCTCTGGGAGTGCCAATACGCTTGCTTGATGACACGTTGTTGACGTGGTCGGCTTAGTGGATGCCGATATGGATATATCGTTTGGATGACGATCCGTTTGGATGACGGGATATGCTCGGGTGGCATGGATACCAAGCTTGTCGTGTACATTCTAGGTGAATGTACAAATGGTTGTATACCTAGGAATACAACGCACTGTTGAGTGCTGGGTTGTCAGGGATGGACGTCAGAGAGTGACATAGTATTATGATGGAGATAGGCTTGAGAGCTAAAGTCATGCATCATGCCATTCAATCAAATAAACTGTTATGACTGAATTAAGTGTGAGCATCCTATGTGCATAACCTACTTGCTAAGTGTTAAGTGTAATTGATATTAATTGATGCATGTTACATATTTATGTTGCATAATTTATTCTCTATTGATTATGTGTATAGAATTGCTTACCCCTATGCCCTTGTAGGTGATGTCTCGTTACATTGCTTGCATCGAGATCCGGCCACTTCCTAGTGGCGTATGGATCTATGAGGACCATTGCGCGGTGTTCGAGGGGGAGGTAGAGATTACCTTCTACCACCCGAACCCGCTGATACGATTCCGTCCTCGTAGGTTTAGGATTCCCATCATATACACTATTCTTGTACCCCCGTTTTACACTTACCATGGACCACCTCCCACGCGACCAGCTCGCTCTTACCATAGTTTTCGTTTTCAACCTACCCGCTCTCACCCTTTTACTTCGAGAGTCGTCCACGAGGAGACTCCCCTATCTGATTCGAGGAGCCCAGTCAGGGTTTCACCATCACCTGACCCGGTCCCCAGTGGTAGGGTACACTCACCCTCGGATGAGATTGAGGAGGATCCGGTGGAGGACGAGAGTGGGGGCGAGCCTGTCGTGCATTCTACTGGGAGTGACTGGAGGGACGATGATCCCTAGGTACATGTATATGGTGTATGATGTGGGTCGGAGGATCCAATGTGTGAAGGCTGTGGAGGAGATTTGCTGCTGTTGTTGCTGTGATGATGATGTTGCTACTATCTCACTACTACTTTTACTCTTGGGAGACTACTGCTACTACTACTCCATCTGATGCTGCCAGATCTATGTGACTATTCCTAGAGTTATATATTTTGTTATGTATATATATTGTAGATATACTTTTGGAGCACTCTAGAGCTTGTAGTTACACTGTTATATAGATCTGATGATGGACTTGTATATTTTGAAACTTGGAGACTTTACTCATGGGCTATGTACTTATGATTCTCTATATCTATGAAAACCTATGTTTATATTCTATCAGTTGCATAGTCCAGTAATTTCCGCTTACTCTGATTTAATCTGTTTAAGAGCTCGGCTATAAATGGTATCAGTTCTATCGTACAAAGCAAGGGTAGCTTAAGCTACTTGATACAAAGATATTTTCTAAAAGATCGAATGTTACTCTATTTGCGAAAAGGTTTTAGAAATCACCGAACTCGATACAATGATTTTGAGATAATATAGACTTTGTTCTCCAAGACTTTCAAGTGACGATTCGTGCACCCGCTTTAAAAGAAAATTTTATTTACCTATTTTCTTAACACTCACAAGTCCATATATATTATCCAATATAAAAGCTTATTTATTAGTTTATATTTGGGTAATCCGAGAAGGGTGTAACACTGAGTGGTATCAGAGCAAAAGTTAGATCCTGTAGTAGTGGAAGTAGTCCAGAAAGGTAGTCATCAACATCAAGCAGGTATCTGCAAGGCAATTACATTACTACGAATGTTATTATTTTGTTTGTTGAGGTTTAAATACCCTTGATTTGTTTGTATCTTGTCTCTTTGAGTACAAGACGCAATTGATTGTAGATTTAATAAGTTTAAGATAGAGTCTTAGTATAGGTAGTGTAATGGAAGTTTCTTTAGTTCAACATATGTGACCATAAGTCCATAGCGCAGGTCTAATATGGCAACTAGAAACCAAAATCACACTAATACGATGTTGGAACGAATCACCACGGTGTTGGAAGCTATGCAACGACAGTCTCAGCAACCCTCTCAACCGGCTAACCCGCCTCATCAGTGTAATATGGGTAATACTGAGGCGAAGACTCTGGCTGATTTTAGGAGCTGTAATCCACCAAAGTTTGAAGGAGGATTTAAACCGGAAGAAGCCAACAAGTGGATTCACACCATGGACAAGATCCTAAGAACGTTGGAGTGTTCGGATGCTCAAAAGGTGGCTTATGCAACCTATATGTTAGAGGATGAAGCGGAGAACTGGTGGAATCACACTATGCAGCTTCTGCAATATGAAGGAAGAGATGTAAGCTGGGGAGTATTCATGGAAAAATTTCTTCAGAAATATTTTCCTGACGATCTAAGAAGGAAAAAGGAAGTGGAATTCTTGCAGCTGAAGCAAGGTAACATGAGTGTGGGTGAGTACGCGGCAAAGTTTGAAGAGCTGATGAAGTACTCTCCATACTATCAGAACAATCCAGATGAGAGGAGCAAGTGCATTAAGTTTGAAGGAGGTTTGAGGCCAAAGTTGAAGTCAATTTTTAGCTACCAGCGGATTCAAAGTTTTCCTGCACTCGTGGACATGTGTAGGATGTATGAAGATGATACAAAGGTCGAGGAGGTGCAAGTCTCGGAAAAGAAGGACAATCAAGGCTATGGATCTCAAAGGCGTAAGGGTTTCAACAATCGAGGCAAAGGTCCATATGATCGCAGAGGGAAAGGCAAGGGCAAGGTTGGTGGTTCTGAGGGAAGGAATTATCGGAGCGAGGCTCCCTTCTGTGACAAGTGCAAGCGCAACCACTATGGTCGTGTGTGTTGGGGGACAAGTGGATGTTTTAACTGTGGAAAGCCGGGACACTTTGCAAGAGATTGCAAGGAACCAGCCAAGGCCAACTCAAGAGGAACTGCAGATAGACCGGTGACTCAAGGAAGGGTCTTCACCCTTAGCAGTGTGGAAGCGAATCGATCTTCTGATCTGGTGCAAGGTAAATACTTGCTTAATGGTCAGTTTTGCCATTTTTTGTTTGACTCTGGTGCAACGCATTCATTCGTTTCGTATGAATGTGTAAACCGATTAGGCTTGATGATGTCTGAAATGCCTTATGTTTTGCAAGTAGAAACCCCTACAAATGCTCCCGTAGATGTTTCTAGAGCCTGTCTTAACTGTTGTATAGAAGTGTTAGGACAAACCTCTAAAGTAGATTTGATCTGCTTACCCTTAGCACAATTGGATGTGATCTTGGGAATGGACTGGTTAAGTCAAAACCAAGTGATCATTGATTGTGATAGAAGACTCGTGACCTATAGAAACCCAAAACCCTCTGGTTACATATGTCTGTTCAACACTGAGGTGGGGGAGAGTGGACCGAGGATGGAAGAGATCCCTGTTGTCAGAGATTTCCCGGAAGTTTTTGCTGATGAGATTCCTGGTCTGCCACCAAGAAGAGAGATAGAATTTGGCATCGATCTAGTTCCGGGAGCTGGTCCTATTTCTATCGCTCCCTATAGAATGGCACCACCGGAGATGGCAGAGATGAAGAAGCAGATTGAAGAGTTGCTGCAGAAACAGATGATTCGACCAAGCGTGTCACCTTGGGGTGCTCCTGTCTTGTTCGTCAAGAAGAAAGATGGTAGCATGAGGATGTGCGTCGACTACCGGCAGCTGAATAAGGTCACCATCAAGAATAAGTATCCGTTGCCATGGATAGATGACCTTATGGATCAAGTACGTGGGGCTTCAATATTTTCCAAGATTGATTTGAGGTCGGGATACCATCAGATCAGAATTAGAGAAGAGGATATCTCTAAGACTGCATTTCGATCTCGATACGGACATTATGAATATGTCGTAATGCCATTCGGATTGACTAATGCACCAGCTATTTTCATGGACTACATGAATCAAATCTTTAGACCTTATTTAGATTCATTCGTGGTTGTGTTCATCGATGATATTCTCATTTACTCCAAGAGTCTGGAGGAGCATGCTGAACACTTGAGGATAGTGTTGAGCATCCTGAAGGAGAAGCAATTGTACGCCAAACTTACAAAATGTGAGTTCTGGCTGAAGGAGGTTAAGTTCTTGGGGCATGTGATTTCAGACAAAGGAATAGCCGTTGATCCGACGAAGGTAAGTTCGGTTTTGCAATGGGAGCAACCAAAGTCGGTCACGGAAGTCAGAAGTTTTCTTGGTTTGGCTGGGTATTATAGAAGGTTCATCGGAGGTTTCTCGAAGATTGCACTGCCTCTGACGAAGTTGACTAGGAAAGATCAACCATTTCTGTGGGATGAGAAATGTGAAAGTAGTTTTCAAGAGCTGAAGGAAAGGTTGACATCGTCTCCTGTATTGGTGTTGCTCGATACACAGAAGAGTTTTGATGTGTACTGTGACGCGTCGAAACAAGGTCTTGGGTGTGTTTTGATGCAAGAGGGGCAAGTTGTCACCTACGCCTCGAGACAGCTAAAAGATCATCAGATGAACTATCCAACTCAAGATCTGGAGTTGGCAGCTGTGGTGTTTGCCTTAAAGATTTGGAGGCACTATCTCTATGGCACTACGTTCCGGGTGTTTAGTGACCATAAGAGTTTAAAATACCTCTTTGATCAAAAGGATTTGAATATGAGGCAACGCCGATGGATGGAGTTTTTGAAGGATTATGAGTTTGAGCTCCATTATCATCCTGGGAAGGCAAACGTTGTGGCGGATGCATTGAGTAGAAAGGCAATGCACATCAGTGCGATGATGGTCAGAGAAGCTGCACTGATAGAGGAATTTCGAGATTTGAGTCTGACGATGCAAGTGGAGCCGACAAGTATCAAGTTGGGGATGCTGCAGATTGCTAACGAGTTTCTGCAAAGGATACGGGAATTGCAACACAAGGATGGGAAACTCATGGAAAAGAGGAAGTTGATGCAAGAAGGTAAGGAGTTGGAATTTCAAGAAGGGAAGGATGGAATCCTTCTCTTTAAAACGAGGGTTTGTGTGCCTGATGATTTGGAAGTAAGAAGGATGATTTTGGATGAAGCGCATAAGAGTAAGATGAGTATGCATCCGGGAGCTACTAAAATGTACCAGGACTTAAAGAAGCTATTTTGGTGGCCTAGTTTGAAGAGAGATGTAGCTGAATATGTGGTATGTTGTTTGGTATGTCAAAAGGCCAAGGTGGAACATCAAAGGCCAGGAGGAGAGTTACTTCCTTTAGAGATCCCGTTGTGGAAATGGGATAGCATCTCGATGGATTTTGTGTCGGGATTGCCAAAGACATCTACTGGTCATGATGCAATTTGGGTGATCGTGGACCATTTGACCAAGTCAGCGCATTTCATTCCCGTGAATATGCGCTACTCATTGGAAAAGCTCACTCAGTTGTACATCAAGGAAGTTGTTCGTCTGCACGGAGTACCATCAAGCATTGTGTCTGATCGCGATCCGAGGTTTACATCAAAGTTTTGGGAAGATCTGCATAGAGCCTTGGGTTCAAGATTGAAGCTAAGTTCTGCATACCATCCTCAGACTGATGGCCAAACGGAAAGGACTATTCAGTCATTGGAGGACATTCTACGAGCCTGTGCTTTGGAAGGACAAGGGAATTGGGAGCAAATGTTGCCACTCGTGGAGTTCACTTACAACAACAGCTATCACACGAGCATTGGAATGGCACCATTTGAAGCTTTGTATGGGAGAAAGTGTCAGACGCCGTTATGCTGGTTTCAAGTGGGGGAGAGTTCTCTGCTTGGACCAGATATTGTGCAAGAGACCACGGAGTAGATCAAGATGATACAAGAGAAGATGAGGGCAGCTCAGAGTAGGCAGAAAAGCTATGCTGATAGAAGGAGAAAACCCTTAGAGTTTGCTGAAGGAGACCACGTGTTCATTAGAATAGTACCAACCAAAGGTGTTAGTAGAGCCTTGAAAACCCAGAAACTATCACCTAAGTTTATTGGTCCCTATCAAATTCTCAAAAGGATCGGCCCAGTAGCCTATCATTTAGCTTTGCCTCCGTCATTAGCTAACCTCCATAATGTATTCCATGTGTCTCAATTGAAGAAATATGTCCATGACCCCACCATTGTTCTTAGCATCCAACCTGATGACTTAGAAATTCATAAGAACCTAACCTTCAAAGTTGTGCCAGTTCGTATTGAAGATCGAAGAATCAAGCAGCTTAGAGGGAAGGACATTAGTTTGGTCAAAGTCGTCTGGATTTATGGAGATGTGATAGAAGCATCTTGGGAATTAGAGGATAAGATGTGTCAGGATTATCCTGACTTGTTTGTATGAGTTGAATTTCGGGGACAAAATTCCTTGTAAGTGGGGGAGTATTGTAACACCCCAAAATTTTAATCCCCGATTAATGAAATGTTAATTATAATTTAATTATAATTAATAGTTTCTATATTAATCCTTGATTAAAATATGTGTTTATATGACTAGCCTATGTGTGGAAATTATTTAATAAATAATTTAAATGCATAAAATGTGTATTTTGCATATTAGTCCCTGGGTTGGGACCTAGAAGCAATTATAGGAAAGATTTTGGAGGGAAAGTAAATAGAATAATTATTTTTCAAAATCTGGGTAAAACACTCGAGTATTTTCTGGAATACTCGAGTATTCTGGGTCAAACTGCACGAGTTAGTGCGTTTGGTGAGTCACAGCCAACGATTTCGTGTCGTTGACACGAAATCACCACCATGCCAACGCCATGGATGTCGTGGCGTGATGCATGAGTCTCCTCCAAGCCTATAAAAGCCAATCAACACCGATTTCGTGAAGATTTGGCTCATTCTTGTTGAAGTTGAAGAAGTTAGGGTTCTTGGGTTCAAGTGAACGATTCTCTCTCTCTGTTTCGATTCAAGTCATAAACTATACACGAATACAAAGCTCACATCACAAGCTTTGTATAAACACCAAAATCGTGAGGATTGAGTGAGTGTGTTGGGAGAACGACAGCTTGGAAGTTGGAGTTATTCTGTCAAAGTTGGTTTCTGGAGCTTACTTGGAGATTAATTTCTGGTAAGCTCTCGAGCTCCTGAGTCTCAAACTCAATTCCTTTAGTTAGAACATGTTGTATAGAGTTTAGAAATCTAATTTTCCCCAATTCTTATCTCTGTTTCATGGGTGAACCAATTCGGTTTTGGTGGTGCACTCAAAACTGTCATGCATGTGAAGCTCAAAGTGATTTCTGGGGTTGGAGCACTTTTCTTGGATTTCTTTCTGTTGATTCACGTCTGAGAGGTAAGGGGAAGTAATTATATTCACTAGATAGAGTTTAAATTCCATGAATTGTGTTAGAGAGCCACCAAGAGGCTCTAAGGGCTTAGATTGAATAGGAACTTTGGTTTGGAGACCAATCCATGCTCTAAAACTGTGTTGAGCAAGTTATGTATCATGCATGCAAGCTTAAATGAACTTTAATTCATGAGTATTGAGCTTATTCTGCAAATTGAGGTATTGAGTTGTGAAAATGTGTTTTAATGCATGATTACTGAATTCTCTGTCAAATCTGTGTTTTGATATGAAATGAATGTTGTAACATGTTCAAATTATGTTGTATGAACTCTGTGGATCCCTGGAATGGACTAGAATTAAGTAGAAATGAAAATGTTATGTTAAAACCAGGTTTCAGTGTTATCTGCTACGAAACACTCGAGTAAAAGGCAGGGTACTCGAGTAGAATTCTTTCAAAACAATGTAAAATGAACAAGAACACTCGAGTATTTTGTTTGGTACTCGAGCATCCTATGTGCATAACCTACTTGCTAAGTGTTAAGTGTAATTGATATTAATTGATGCATGTTACATATTTATGTTGCATAATTTATTCTCTATTGATTATGTGTATAGAATTGCTTACCCCTATGCCCTTGTAGGTGATGTCTCGTTACATTGCTTGCATCGAGATCCGGCCACTTCCTAGTGGCGTATGGATCTATGAGGACCATCTCGCGGTGTTCGAGGGGGAGGTAGAGATTACCTTCTACCACCCGAACTCGCTGATACGATTCCGTCCTCGTAGGTTTAGGATTCCCATCATATACACTATGCTTGTACCCCCGTTTTACACTTACCATGGACCACCTCCCACGCGACCAGCTCGCTCTTACCATAGTTTTCGTTTTCAACCTACCCGCTCTCACCCTTTTACTTCGAGAGTCGTCCGCGAGGAGACTCCCCTATCTGATCCGAGGAGCCCAGTCAGGGTTTCACCATCACCTGACCCGGTACCCAGTGGTAGGGTACACTCACCCTCGGATGAGATTGAGGAGGATCCGGTGGAGGACGAGAGTGGGGGCGAGCCTGTCGTGCATTCTACTGGGAGTGACTGGAGGGACGATGATCCCTAGGTACATGTATATGGTGTATGATGTGGGTCGGAGGATCCAATGTGTGAAGGTTGTGGAGGAGATTTGCTGCTGCTGCTGCTGTGATGATGATGTTGCTACTATCTGACTACTACTTTTACTCTTGGGAGACTACTGCTACTACTACTCCATCTGATGCTGCCAGATCTATGTGACTATTCCTAGAGTTATATATTTTGTTATGTATATATATTGTAGATATACTTTTGGAGCACTCTAGAGCTTGTAGTTACATTGTTATATAGATCTGATGATGGACTTGTATATTTTGAAACTTGGAGACTTTACTCATGGGCTATGTACTTATGATTCTCTATATCTATGAAAACCTATGTTTATATTCTATCAGTTGCATAGTCCAGTAATTTCCGCTTACTCTGATTTAATCTGTTTAAGAGCTCGGCTATAAATGGTATCAGTTCTATCGTACAAAGCAAGGGTAGCTTAAGCTACTTGATACAAATATATTTTCTAAAAGATCGAATGTTACTCTATTTGCGAAAAGGTTTTAGAAATCGCCGAACTCGATACAATGATTTTGAGATAATATAGACTTTGTTCTCCAAGACTTTCAAGTGATGATTCGTGCACCTGCTTTAAAAGAAAATTTTATTTACCTATTTTCTTAACACTCATAAGTCCATAAATATTATCCAATATAAAAGGTTATTTATTAGTTTATATTTGGGTAATCCGAGAAGGGTGTAACAATAACTAGTAATCATACCATAAGCCATAGGACTACTAAACAGATAATTCCTAACGCTCCGCGGAGGATCGAATGAGAGTTAAACTAGGGATAAAACAAGACCTCCTAAAAATAACACCGAATTGAGAAATAACAACTAGACCTTGACCTTGGCCCTCAAGTGAAATCGATCTTTAGGAATTCCTATACCGAATTGAAATTATTAAACGAACGGGAAGGAAGTAGCATCGAAGTAGAATGCGTGATCTTTCAAAGGGCTATAATAATGTAACCATAAACACAATATCCCCTTGAATTATGAATGGAACATATAATCACTGTAGTTACAAATCAACTCCAAAAATTAGTGATCTTTCATTCCTTTTTTTTTCTCATTCTCTCTATTCTCTTCCTTTATATTTTTTTTTCACATATCAAGTATTTCCCCAACAAGCAATTACCTGCTCTCAAAAGGGGTACCTGACACTCAATTATTTCTTTTTTTTTCTTTCAGAAGAGAGATAAAGAGAATGCATTAAATGCTTTAAGCTCAATATCAACACTATAACATCTCATCCAAAGAACTACTCTCTCAATTGCACCATTCACAATCCAAAGGGTACCAAAAAGATGTAACATTATGAAAGGGTACCAAGGAAAACAATTATTTTATTAGGCTCAAAATGGGCAACTAAGGGAAAGTTTTTATCAAAATTGTTGAAGGCTAGAAAAACAGTCCTAAGTGCCTTTATCATATTCATGCATGCAAACAATTATCAGTCTCAAAATGGTCACAGGTTAAGTTCTTGAATTCACAATCAAAGTGAACATCACTCAAATATCAAGAAAGAAGAGGGGTTTAAAAATATTCATTATGTGTTACCCCTATTAGACTCAAAAACTCACATATTTAGTAGCTAATTTAATGAAGATCAAGAATCACAATAAGTTTCAGCTAATTATCGGTATCCTAGTGATTACTCATGCAACCATCATTCCAAATAGGTAGATCATCACAGGCTAAGTCACTATCAAAAATATTATTCATAGGGAAGTGTATTAGTGCATACTAAAACATATGCAAGTTAAATTGCCTAAATGATGAATTAGTTGAATGCATGCAAAATGAATGAATTTTTTTTATATGCATATGAAAAAAATTTAAATTAAAAATGCATGATGAATGAAAAAAAAACTAAATGATCCTAAATTAAATGCAAAATGCAATGCACTCCCCCAAGCATAAATTCTACATTGTCCTCAATGTAAAATAAAAACTTAAAAGAGGAAAAAAAAAAGAAAATAAAAATAAAAGATGGAAAGATCTCACCATGCTTTGATTGTGAAGAGGAATTTCACCCAAAAATCTGACCTCAAACACCCCATTAGATTTTTTCCTTTTCATTTATTTGTGTTGGGGTCTAAAATTGAAATTAGGGGTTTATGGATGAAGTTGGGAGCTATTACTGTTCAGGGCTGGGGAGAGTGGTTGAGGCCAAAGCAGTGACAAGGGCTTGGCTGCCGGTGGCGGTTCGCGGCGGAAGGAGGAGATTGGGTGTCGCGGTTGATGGTTGGAGGTGTAACAACCTAAATTTTTTATAAGTAATGATAATTATGTATAGGTTTAATCTATGTAGAATAATAATGTAAAATGGTTGTGAATAAAAGGGCAAACTATGTGAGTAGTTGACTTGGTCTGATTAAAATTAATGAAGAATGCTTGGAAAGTATAAATAGCAAGAATTAGAGAACATTTGGAGTGTTGTGAGTGTGGGTGAGTGTTGGTAGATGAGGTTAAACATAAAATAAGAATTTAATAGGGATTACAAATATCAAATCTAGTGAAATTCTTTATAGTTGCGGTAAATCGGTAAAAGCAATTAGATTTCAGGAACTTTGAATAAAAACTTGTTACTCAATCAAGTCTCAAAGGGGAATAATAATAAGATGAAAAGAAAACAAATAAATCAAGGATCGGTAAGTAAGAAAGAGTAATGAGATTAAGTATCGAATAAAAATCGAGGAATTAACAAGCATTTGATACGGAGAAGCTATCGTAATTTATTTTGGCGAAGCCGATTAGGATTTGAGGAAATTGAATGAGAATATATAATCCAGTTCAGGAGGGTGCTAAGGTAGTATAAAAGAAGGAAAATTGACCTAAGTCGGGAAGAAATCGTAATTGAGTTAAGTTGGAAGTTTCAATTTATAAATCTTTACTTTTCGTCTGGACAACATTAGGTAAATATAATTTTATGATTTGAGATGTATATAAATGTTAAAAAGGTTTAATTTAGTGTTAGGAATGGTTAAAATCCATGAAATTGGGCTAAAAATGCCAAAATCAGTGTTTCGGGGCGAACCGATGCGCCGGGGCACGAGCCGGTGCGCAGTGCGTGCGGAAAATCCGGTGCCACAGAGGCACGCGCGCTCCGGCGAGCTGGTGCTGTGCTCAGGCGCCCTGGGCTCAGACGCACCAGATGGTGCGCGCAACTGCTAGAACAATCCAGACCCTGGTGCGCGAGCGCGCGCTCAGGCATGCGTCACGTATTTAAGCACCAGAGCACCAAATTCCCGCACGAGATCTCCTGCCCCACGCACCAGCTTCTGCACCAGACTGCCATAGCCGCACCAACACGCCCCAGCAGCCCCTTTCACGCACCAAAACTAAATTTTATTGCACCAACCCTTCTTTAATCATCTAAATTCAATCTATACATGAAAGATCAACAATAATAACCAATCCCCATGGCTTCCAACCCTTGATTTCTTAAACTCTCTATAAAAACCCATCAAATTCTCATTCTCACTTTATATTCCACCCTTTTAACCCCATATCCTTGAAGATTCATATCAACCAAGCATAAAAGGGAAGGAACCTAAGGGAATCAAGGCAAGACTAAAGGATTTTGAGTTCAAACCAAGCCTCCCTCTCCTAATTCAAGGTAAGGGAGGAACCCTTTTTCCTTTTAGAATAGAGATTAGGTTTTGGAATTTGTAAATGATTAAATTGCATATATTAAACCCTAGGACAGTAGACCCTGCTTTATCACCTATCTGTGTAGGTGAATTAAACATTTTTGGGGGTTGAATATTATTAAAAACCTATGTGTTCCCTAATTGTGAAATGTTGTAGGTAAAGTGCTCGATGAAATGCCTATAGAAACTCTAAAATTTTAAGAATAATTAGAATACCTAAAAATGATGGACTTGTAATTAAAACTATAAAACAAAAGTTATTGTACTAACAATTCAATAGTTAGTATCAATATACTATAAAGAGTATTACTAAAAGAACTAAAACCATTAATTGTAAATAACCTCTCTTAGTCTTATGCTAACTAACATAAATATGGAATAATGATTATGTTGAGAAAATGCCTAAGCATGGGTAGTTTTGATGATTACAAAGTGCAAGTGAAGGCAAAAGTCCACAACATTGAAGCTTAGACTCAAGTTAGTCAAAAAGGGATTCTTATAAACTTGTAATGTTAAATTTACTTTTCTTAGAGTTCCTTAGGTGCTTAATGGTTAAGTCTAAGTTAGAATGAAGCTAAATCATAATCTAAAGAAAAATAGTATGATTGCTAAGTTAAATCAAAAGTGGGTGATTTTCAAAAAATAAAAGAAAGTGTTTTTCAAAATGAAAATGAAAAGAAAGTGTTTTTTTTTTCAAAATTAAAAGAAAGTGATTTTTCAAAAATAAAAATAAAAATTATTAAGAAAATATTTTTTTTAAAAATGTTTTTGAAGTCAAGAAAGTATTTTCAAATTAAAAAAAAAAGTGTATCTGATCAAATGTATCTGGATACATCTGAAAGTATCCGGATACATTTGAAAAGTATCCGGATACATCTGAAAGTATCTGGATACTTCTTTAAAACAACAGTCAAATTTTTGAAATCAAACACGATGTATCCGAATACTTTCAAAAGTATCCGGATACAAACAGTTAAAACTGTCATAAACATAGCCGTTTGCTGTCCTAACTGATATATATATATGTTCCAAACGATTTCAAAACATGAGAACACGTTCTTACAACCTTCTAACACTTCTGAACTTTCTCCTAAACACGTTTTTACAGAATTCTCAAGTGTTCTTCATGAATCAATTGCATTTTCACATATGATCAAGAAGAACATTCAAGTGTTGCATTGAATTTTCACAAATACCCACTTTGATATACACTTGCATTCATTCTCATTGATCTAGATTTTGATTCAGTACTAAAAGTGTTCTTAAGTAAGTTGCTAATCCACACAAGAAAGGTGCAAATACCATTGATCTTCATTGGAGTTGTTCATCCGCACAACAAGGTGTAAAGTGCCAACAACAAGACATTGACAAACGTAAATTGGTGAAAGGTTTTCATCAAGTATACTTGAAGGTTTCAAGTGGAATTGAAGAAGGTTTCTTCAAGCACAAGGTTCGCTGTGGTTCGAGGAATTGTTTGCGAAGACACAAGTTCCAAAGAGGTTCTTTGGAGGGACTAGTCTAAGGGAAAGGTTTTCTCTTACACTACTTGTACTTACAATTCTTGTTCATAGTGAAGCAAATCTCCCATCTCAGAGAGGGAGGACTGGATTAGCATTAGTGTTCGTTAACACACTAATGTGAACCAGGATAAAATCCTTGTGTTCACTTCTCTTTCATTATCTCTTTACAATTCCGCGTGCTTAATTTTCATATATTTAAGTATATGCGTTTTATATGTTTTTACTCTGATTATTTTAAAGGCCTTAGTAAGCGATAAATTTTTAATTGGTGAAGATTCGTACTCTTCGCCTATTCACCTCCTTTATAGGGAATATTACTACCCGCTTGTTTTCCAACAGATTAAAGTACTTAAAACAAGTTAGTATGCTATTATTTAAGTAATTAATAGTAGTATAGTACAAATATGATTTTTAGGAAGAAACACTATTATGGAACTAAAGTAAATACATTAAGACTGAAATTATAATTAACTACATGATAATTGGAAGATTAAATTAATGATGGTTTCAAATCATATCCTTAATCAATTTCATTTATTCATTTCAATTCTTAATTTCTATTCTATTGCGAAAAGGTGTTCACTCCCTTGTGATTTAACATTTTAGGTTGAACTTGGAGGAGTCAGAACCAGATTTTCAAGATGGCAAGGGACGAAGGAAAAGAACTTCAGCAACTATTTACTTGATTTCATGTTGTACATCCGATTAAACCTTGGAATTGTACATTAAACTTTGATGGAAATGAAAGTAAATTTATTTTATTAAGATGGGATGTTACAGGAGGCACGATGCAGTGACGGTGGGGTCGCGATTTGAGGGGTAACGAAGGAGGAGATGGAGGCGGCAGCGGGTGCTGAGGGAATCGAGCTGCGATGGGGTTATTGGCGGTTGGCGGCTGGGTTGCTATTCGTAGGGGGTGGTGGAAGTTGGTGCGGGTCAGTGATTGTTCGTGCAAGAAGGGGAGTATAACAAATCAAATAAGGGTTGGTTGTGGCTGGTACGTGGTCCATGGGCGGGGTGCATGGCACGGGTGACCCTGGGGGTCTATTGCTGCTGTGCGCCGGGAGTAGAGCTACCCCGGACATGGCATGGGCCACGGCCC
This sequence comes from Crotalaria pallida, assembly GCA_037953625.1. Lineage (NCBI taxonomy): Eukaryota > Viridiplantae > Streptophyta > Magnoliopsida > Fabales > Fabaceae > Crotalaria > Crotalaria pallida. Next base: position 81,521,762 of record CM075655.1, on the reverse strand, counting down.
AACCGGGGAGCCTACTGTTACTCCTTCTTGCCGTGCCCCCTGCCCACGATATGTGCCATGGTTAGACCATGGCTATCTGTAGCTGGCTTATTCTTTTTTTTTTTTCCAGGTCTCATGGCAATGGTTCATGTCGTGGCTTCCTCACGGTTCTTCAAACTGCTTCGTATTTTCTTCAAATTAATTCCTTTATGCTCTAAATCAACTCCTTTATGCTCCAATCATTAACAAACCTACAAAACAAAGAAGAAACCCTGTAATAAAACATATTTAAAACCTAAAAAATTAACAAAATAAAATTCAAAAATGATTTAAAACTTGGGTTGCCTCCCAAAAAGCGCTTATTTAAGGTCCTAAGCTAGACCTATGAAACTTCCACCTGGATCCCATATCTTGTGACACAAAAGCCAAGTAACAAACTTAACAAAACCACTGATTCCACCTGGGTCCCATTGTTTGAAGCATAGAGTGTGACACCCTCAATATAATACAAGTAATTAATACAATAAATATACTATTACTCGTATTAGTTATGGACTTGTTAGTATTTAGAAAATGTAGGAAATAATATTTTCTTTTAACATTCTATAGAGGCGGGTGCACAAACCAAAATACAGAATCCTTGGAGAGTATATTTTATATCATCTTAAACTTTATACTGAATTCGGCATTTTCTAAGACAAGAAAATCTTTTCACAATCTAGATAGCATCGGTACTTCGAAATCGTATTTATATAGTAAAAATTAAGTGATGCCATCTGTTCTTTCGTTTTGCGGAACTGATACCATTTTCAAATAACGTAGCCGAACTCTTTAAACATTCATTATCAGAGTAAGCGGAAATAGTAGGACTATGCACAATTGAAATATAAACATAAGGTATATATATATATATATATATATATATATAAGTAAGTCATGAAATACATAGTCCATAGTGTCTCCAAGATCTGATACAAGCCCATAATAAAAGATCTATATCAAAAGTAAACCATAACTCTAGAGTTCTCAAAAGCATATCTACAATATATATACATCTCAAAATATAAAACTCTAAAGCTGGTCACATAGATCAGGTAGAAGCAGCAGTAGTAGTAGAAACGTCCAAGTAGCAGCAGTAGTCATCATCCAACATCATCAGCAGCAGCATCATCTCCTCCACAACATCCATCACACCGGATCCCCTGATCCACATCATGTACCATATGCACATACCTAGGGATCATCGTCCCTCCACGGACTCCCGGTAGAGTGCACGACAGGCTCGCCTCCGCTCTCGTCCTCCACAGGATCCTCCTCGATCTCATCCGATGGAGTGGGTACCCTACCACTGGGTACACGGTCAGGTGATGGCGAGACCCTAACAGGGCTCCTCGGATCAGATAGGGGAGTCTCCTCGCGGACGAATCTCGAAGAAAAAGGGTGTGAGCAGGTAGGTCGAAAGCGAAAACTGTGATATGAGGGAGCTGGTCGTGTGGGAGGTGGTCCATGGTAAGTGTAAAAGGGTGGTACGTGCATAGTGTATATGATGGGAATCCTAAATCTACGAGGACGAAACCGGATCAGCGGGTTAGGATGGTAGAAGGTAACCTCTACCTCTCCCTCGAACACCGCTCGGTGATCCTCGTAGATCCATATGCCACTAGGAAGTGGCCGGATCTCGATGCAAGCGATGTAACGTGACATCACCTACAAGGGCACAGGGATAAGCAATTCTATACACATAATAAATAGAGCATAAATAAATGCACAATATGAATATGTAAACATGCAGCAATAATCAACAACCACATTTAGCACTTAGCAAGTATTTAATGCAAGTAAGATGCTCATACTTATTTCATTTATCAGCTTTAGGTTAAATGAGTGGCATGATGTATGAATCTAGCACTCAATCCTATCTCCATCAATCTATGTCACTCTCTGACGTCCATCCTTTACTTCATATCAGCACTCAACAGTGCGTTGTACTCCTAGGTGTACGACATTCGTACATTCACCCTAGAATGTACACGACAAGCTTGGAAATGGTACATAACGTGCTCCTCGAGCAACGTCCCGTCGTCTTAACGGAATAACCATATCATCAGCATCTCACTTTCGTTGGCCACGTCGTCCACCATAACGTGTCATCAAGCAAGCCGTCAGTTGGCACTCCCAAAGGCCCTCCTCATGTTACCAAAACATGATAAACGATCTATCATCCGAACTCCAGAATGAATGCAATTTCTTAACTTAAAAGAATTGGTTGGTATATCTTAATTAATAATATCTCACATTATTAATTTATCAATTTCATACCATCATCAACCAATTTCTTCTAAGTCTTAGATCACTTGGATTATTATCATTTAAGTATTAACGGAATGATTCAGAATTAAAAATGGTATTTTTAATGTTCTGGGCAGAAATACTCGAGTAGTTCTTCAGTCTTTCCAGATTACTCGAGTAGTTCATGGCTACTCGAGTCGTTCATGCTTTTCAGAAAGTCAGATTTCAGATCTTTAAAAAAAATACTCGAGTGGTTCATGAATACTCAAGTGTTCTTCATCAATTCCAGAATACTCGAGTGATTCATGCATTACTCGAGTGGTTCATCAGAAAGTACTCTTGTTGCATCAGTCAATACTCGAGTTCTGGACCTGGTACTCGAGTGTTGGAGCAGAAAAACACTGTTTTATCACAAAATACTCGAGTGCCAAGCCAAGTACTCGAGTATTTTCATACAGAACAGATTGAAAACTTGGTTTTAACATACCATTTTCAATTCTAACCATTTTCAATCCAATCCAATGATCAACAGAGTTCATATAACATATAATAAACATGTTCAAGCACTTAGAACACATCAAATTACAGGATTCACAGAGATTCATAGAATTATGCATAAAAATTAGAAAATTCACAACTTAACATATCAATTTGCATAAAACTCAGAATTCTCATGATTTTAAGTTCCAAATAGCTTGCATGCAACATATTAAACTTGCTCAAAACCATTTTAGAGCACAGGTTGGTCTCCAAACCAATTTCCCTATTCAATCTAAGCCCTTAGAGCCTCTTGGTGGCTCCCTAATCAAATTCATGCAATTTAAACTCTATCTAGTGAATAGAAAGCTTTCCCCTTACCTCACAGACGTGATTCAACAAAGAAATTGCAAGGAAAAGCTCCACAACACCAAGAACCACTTAAGCACCAACATGCAGAGCAGTTTGAGTGGAGGTCCAAAACCGAATTGGTTGACATAGCAAACATAGATAGCAATTGGGGAAATTAGTATTTCTAGGCTCTATGCAACACATACTAACTATAGAAACCAATTTGAGACTCAAGAGGTGCATGAGCTTACCACAATCAATGATCAAAGTGAGCTCCCAGAACTGATGACAGCAAACGAACCTCAACTTCCCAGCTTCGATTCTACCAACACACTCACAGTCAGCTCACAAATTTTATGTTTATACAAATCTCGTGATGTGAGCTTTGTATCGGTGTATAGTTTGTAACTTGAATCAAAACACAGAGGGAGAATCGAAAGAAATGGTTCAGGAACCCTAACTCATGCAACACACACAAAATTGGCCAAATGCTTCACAAATTCGAGTTTAATTGGTTTATATAGACTGGTTGAAGGCTTATGCAGCTCGACACGACTACCATGGACTTGTTGGGGTGGTGATTTCGTGTCAACGGTGGAGAATCGTTGGTGGTGACTCACCAAACACACTAACTCGTTCAACTCTGACCAGAACACTCGAGTCTTTTCAGAAACACTCGAGTATTTTGGTCAGTTTTTGAAAAATATTAATTTTATTTTCTTTCCCTCCAAAACCTTTCCTATAATTACCTCTAGGTCCCAAATCAGGGACTAATATGCAAAATATTTATTTTTATGCATAAATATACTTACCAAAATAAATTCACACATTCATTAATAAAATAAACACAGATTTTAATCAAAGATTAAAATACAAATAATTAATTATAATAAATTTTATAATTAACATTTCATTAATCAGGGATTAAAATTTTGGGGTGTTACACTACTCCCCTACTTACAAGGAATTTCGTCCCCGAAATTCAACTTATACAAACAACTCAGGATAGTCCTGATGCATCTTATCCTCTAATTCCCAAGATGCATCCATTACATCACCACAAATCCAGATAACCTTGACCAAAAGAATATCCTTCCCTCTAAGCTGCTTGACTCTTCGATCTTCAATGCGGATAGGCATAGCTTCAAAGGTTAGATTCTCACGTATTTCTAGGTCATCAGGTTGGATTCTAAGAACAATGGTGGGATATGAATATACTTTTTCAACTGAGACACATGGAATACATTATGAAGGTTAGCTAATGACGGGGGTAGGGCTATTTGATAGGCTACTGGACCAACCCTTTTAAGAATCTGGTAAGGACCAATAAACTTAGGTGATAGTTTCTGGGTTTTCAAGGCTCTACTAACACCTTTGGTTGGTACTATTCTAATGAAAACGTGGTCACCTTCAACAAATTCTAAGGGTTTCCTTCTTCGATCAGCGTAGCTCTTCTGCCTACTTTGAGCCATCTTCATCTTTTCTTGTATCATCTTAATCTTCTCAGTTGTTTCTTGTACAAAATCTGGTCCTACAAGAGAACTCTCCCCCACTTGATACCAACATAATGGTGTCTGACACTTTTTCCCATACAGAGCTTCAAATGGTGCCATTCTAATGCTCGTATGATAACTATTGTTGTAAGTAAATTCAACGAGCGGCAACATTTGTTCCCAATTTCCTTGACCTTCCAAAACACAAGCTCTTAAGATGTCCTCCAGTGACTGAATAGTCCTTTCCGTTTGACCATCAGTCTGAGGGTGGTATGCGGAACTCATCTTCAACCTCGAACCCAGAGCTTTATGTAGATCCTGCCAAAACTTCGATGTAAACCTTGGATCGCGATCTAACACGATACTTGATGGCACACCATGCAGGCGAACAACCTCCTTGATATACAACTGAGTGAGCTTTTCCAAAGAGTAGCGCATATTAACTGGAATAAAATGCGCTGACTTCGTCAAGAGATCTACAATCACCCAGATTGCATCATGACCAGTAGCTGTCCTTGGCAGTCCAGACACGAAATCCATTGAGATACTATCCCATTTCCATAACGGAATCTCTAAGGGAAGTAATTCTCCTCCTGGCCTTTGGTGTTCCACCTTTGCCTTCTGACACACCAAACAACACGCTACGTACCTAGCCACATCTTTCTTTAAACCAGGCCACCAAAATATCTTCTTCAAATCCTGATACATTTTGGTAGCTCCCGGATGCATACTCATCTTGCTTTTATGCGCTTCATCCAGAATCATTCTCCTTACTTCTGAATTATCAGGCACACAAATCCTTATTCTAAAACGAAGGATTCCATCCTTCCCTTCTTGGAATTCTAACTCCTTGCCTTCCTCCATAAGCTTTCTCTTTTCCTTAAGCTCATCATCTTCTTGTTACAACTCACGAATCCTTTGCAAGAACTCATTAGCAATCTGCAACATTCCCATCTTAACACTTGTCGGCTCCACTTGCATCGCCGGGCTCAAATCTCTAAATTCTTCTATCAATGCAGCTTCTCTGACCATCATCGAACCGATATGCATTGCTTTTCGACTCAATGCATCCGCCACAACGTTTGCTTTCCCAGGATGGTAATGAAGCTCAAACTCATAATCCTTCAAGAACTCCATCCATCGACGTTGCCTCATGTTCAACTCTTTCTGGTCAAAAAGGTACTTTAAACTCTTATGGTCACTAAACACCCGAAACGTAGTGCCATAGAGATAGTGCCTCCAAATCTTTAGAGCGAAGACAACAACTGCCAGCTCTAAGTCATGAGTTGGATAGTTCATTTCATGAACTTTTAGCTATCTCGAGGCATAAGCGACTACCTTTCCATCTTGCATCAAAACACTTCCAAGTCCTTGTTTCAATGCATCACAGTATACCTCAAAATTCTTCTGTGGATCAGGCAAAATCAATACAGGAGATGATGTCAATCTTTCCTTCAACTCTCGGAAACTCCTTTCACATTTCTCATCCCATATAAATGGTTGATCTTTCCGAGTTAGCTTCGTCAATGGTAGTGCAATCTTCGAGAAACCTTTTATAAATCTTCTATAGTAGCCAGCCAAACCAAGAAAACTTCTTACTTCCGTGACCGACTTCGGTTGTTCCCATTATAAAACTGAACTTACTTTCGCTGGGTCAACCTCTATCCCCTTGTTTGAGATCACATGTCCTAAAAACTTAACTTCCTCCAACCAGAACTCACACTTTGCAAGTTTGGCGTATAGTTGCTTCTCCTTTAGGACATTCAACACTATTCTCAAGTGTTCAGCATGCTCCTCCGGGCTCTTGGAATATATAAGGATATCGTCAATGAACACAACCACGAATGAATCTAAATAAGGTCTAAAGATTCAATTCATGTAGTCCATGAAAATAGCTGGTGCATTAGTCAATCCGAACGGCATTACAACATACTCATAATGCCCGTATCGGATCGAAATGCAGTCTTAGAGATATCCTCTTCTCTAATCCTGATCTTATGATACCCCGATCTCAGATCAATTTTGGAAAATACTGAAGCCCCACGAACTTGATCCATAAGGTCATCTATCCTTGGTAAAGGATACTTGTTCTTGATTGTGACCTTATTCAACTGTCGGTAGTCGATACACATCCTCATACTACCATCTTTCTTTTTGACGAACAAAACCGGAGCACCCCAAGGCGATACGATTGGTCGGATCATCTGCTTCTGTAACAATTCTTCAATCTGTTTCTTCATCTCAGCCATTTCCGGTGGTGTCATTCTATAAGGAGCGATAGAAATGGGACCAGCTCCCGGAACTAAATCAATTCCAAATTCAATTTCTCGCTTTGGTGGCAAACCCGGTATCTCGTCAGCGAATACCTCGGGAAAATCTCTGACAACGGAAATCTCTTCAATTCTTGGGCCATTCTCTTCCACTTCAGTGTTGAACAAACACATATAGCCTGAAGGTTTTGGGTTTCTATAGATCACTACTTTTCTATCGCAATCAATGATCACTTGGTTTTAGCTTAACCAGTCCATTCCCAAGATCACATCTAATTGCGATAAGGGCAAACAGATCAAATGTACCCTAGAGGTTTGTCCTAACACTTCTACACAACAATTAAGACATGCTCTAGAAACAACTACAGGAGCATTAGTATGGGTTTCTACTTTAAGAGTGTATGATAACTCAGATATGGGTAAACTCAAACGATTTACACATTCATATGAAACAAATGAATGCGTTGCACCAGAATCAAACAACACATGACAAAGCTGACCATTTAGCAAGTAATTACCTTGCACAAGATCAGAGGATTGGCTTGCCTCCACACCACTAAGCGTGAAAACCCTTCCTTGAACCACGGGCTTGTCAGCTTCCCCTCTTGAATTAGCCTTGGCCGGTTCCTTGCAGTCCTTCTCAAAGTGTCCTGGTTTTCCACAATTGAAACAACCACTTGTCGCCCAACAGATACGACCATGATGACGGCGCTTGCACTTGTCACAGAAGGGAGCCTCGCTTCGGAAATTCCTTCCATCACTACCTCCAACTTTTCCTTTGCCTTTCCCTCGGCGATCATACGGACCCTTGCCTCGATTTTTGAAACCCTTGTGCCTCTGTGGTCCATAATTCTGATTATCTTTCCTCTCTAGTGCTTGCAATCCTTCAGCTTTCTTGTCATCCTCATACATCCTACACATGTCCACTAGTGCAGGAAAGCTTTGAATCTGTTGATAACTGAAAATAGATTTTAGCTTAGGCCTTAAGCCTCCCTCGAACTTGATGCACTTGCTCCTTTAATCAGGGTTTTTCTGGTAGTATGGAGAGTACTTCATCAATTCCTCGAACTTGGCTGCGTAGTCTCCCACACTCATGTCTCCTTGCTTCGGCTGCAAGAATTCCACTTCCTTCTTTCTCCTCAAATCCTCGGGGAAGTATTTATTGAGAAACTTCTCCATAAATACACCCCAATTCACATCCATTCCTTCATAATGCAAGAGCTAAGCGGTATGGTTCCACCAATTCTCAGCCTCATCTTCTAACATGTAGACTGCATACGCCACCTTCTGAGCTTCCGTGCAATCTAACGTTCTGAAGATTTTATCCATGGTATGAATCCACTTATTAGCCTCCTCGGGTTTAAATCCTCCTTCAAACTTAGGTGGATTACAACTCCTAAAATCCGCCAAACTCTTAGCCTCGGTATTACCCACATTACACTGGTGAGGTGGATTAACCGGTTGAGGTGGTTGCTGAGATTGTTGTTGCTGCATAGACTCCAGCACCGCGGTAATTCTCTCTAACATCGCTTTTGTATGATTTTGGTTACTAGTTGCCATAATAGACCTGCACTATGGACTTATGGTCACATATGATGAACTAAAGAAACATTAATCACACCATCTATACTAAGGCTATAACCATAACCTCAAACAAAACATTCAATTGTATCTAGTGCTCAAAACAAGCAAAATACAAGCATTCAAAACAATAAATACTGCCGTTCTGGACTACTTCAACTACTACAGGATCTGACTTTTGCTCTGATACCACTCAGCGTGACACCCTCAATATAATACAAGTAATTAATACAATAAATATACTATTACTCGTATTAGTTATGGACTTCATAGTATTTAGAAAATGTAAGAAATAAAATTTTCTTTTTACTTTCTATAGAGGCGGGTGCACAAACCAAAATACAGAATCCTTGGAGATTATATTTTATATAATCTTAAACTTTATACTGAATTCGGCATTTTCTAAGACAAGAAAATCCGTTCACAATCTAGATAGCATCGGTACTTCGAAATCGTATTTATATAGTAAAAATTAAGTGATGCCATCTGTTCTTTCGTTTTGCGGAACTGATACCATTTTCAAATAACGTAGCCGAACTCTTTAAACATTCATTATCAGAGTAAGAGAAAATAGTAGGACTATGCACAATTGAAATATAAACATATGGTATATATATAAGTAAGTCATGAAATACATAGTCCATAGTGTCTCCAAGATCTGATACAAGCCCATAATAAAATATCTATATCAAAAGTAAACCATAACTCTAGAGTTCTCAAAAGCATATCTACAATATATATACATCTCAAAATATAAAACTCTAAAGCTGGTCACATAGATCAGGTAGCAGCAGTAGTAGTAGTAGAAATGTCCAAGTAGCAGTAGTAGTCATCATCCAACATCATCAGCAGCAGCAGCATCTCCTCCACAGCATCCATCACACCGGATCCCCTGATCCACATCATCTACCATAAGCACATACCTAGGGATCATCGTCCCTCCACTGACTCCCGGTAGAGTGCACGATAGGCTCGCCTCCGCTTTCGTCCTCCACAGGATCCTCCTCGATCTCATCCGATGGAGTGGGTACCCTACCACTGGGTACAGGGTCAGGTGATGGCGAGACCCTAACAGGGCTCCTCGGATCAAATAGGGGAGTCTCCTCGCGGATGAATCTCGAAGAAAAAGGGTGTGAGCGGGTAGGTCGAAAGCGAAAACTGTGATATGAGCGAGCTGGTCGTCTGGGAGGTGGTCCATGGTAAGTGTAAAAGGGTGGTATGTGCATAGTGTATATGATGGGAATCCTTAATCTACGAGGACGAAACTGGATCAGCGAGTTAGGATGGTAGAAAGTAACCTCTACCTCTCCCTCGAACATCGCTCGGTGATCCTCGTAGATCCATATGCCACTAGGAAGTGGCCGGATCTCGATGCAAGCGATGTAACGTGACATCACCTACAAGGGCACAGGGATAAGCAATTCTATACACATAATAAATAGAGCATAAATAAATGCACAATATGAATATGTAAACATGCAGCAATAATCAACAACCACATTTAGCACTTAGCAAGTATTTAATGCAAGTAAGATGCTCATACTTATTTCATTTATCAGCTTTAGGTTAAATGAGTGGCATGATGTATGAATCTAGCACTCAATCCTATCTCCATCAATCTATGTCACTCTCTGACGTCCATCCTTTACTTCATATCAGCACTCAACAGTGCGTTGTACTCCTAGGTGTACGACATTCGTACATTCACCCTAGAATGTACACGACAAGCTTGGAAATGGTACATAACGTGCTCCTCGAGCAACGTCCCGTCGTCTTAACGGAATAACCATATCATCAGCATCTCACTTTCGTTGGCCACGTCGTCCACCATAACGTGTCATCAAGCAAGCCGTCAGTTGGCACTCCCAAAGGCCCTCCTCATGTTACCAAAACATGATAAACGATCTATCATCCGAACTCCAGAATGAATGCAATTTCTTAACTTAAAAGAATTGGTTGGTATATCTTAATTAATAATATCTCACATTATTAATTTATCAATTTCATACCATCATCAACCAATTTCTTCTAAATCTTAGATCACTTGGATTATTATCATTTAAGTATTAACGGAATGATTCAAAATTAAAAATGGTATTTTTAATGTTCTGGGCAGAAATACTCGAGTGTTCTTCAGAATACTCGAGTAGTTCTTCAGTCTTTCTAGATTACTCGAGTAGTTCATGGGTACTCGAGTCGTTCATGCTTTTCAGAAAGTCAGATTTCAAATCTTTAAAAAAAAATACTCGAGTGGTTCAAGAATACTCAAGTGTTCTTCATCAATTCCAGAATACTCGAGTGATTCATGCAGTACTCGAGTGGTTCATCAGAAAGTACTCTTGTTGCCTCAATCAATACTCGAGTTCTGGACCTGGTACTCGAGTGTTGGAGCAGAAAAACACACTGTTTTATCACAAAATACTCGAGTGCCAAGCCAAGTACTCGAGTATTTTCATACAGAACAGACTGAAAACTTGGTTTTAACATACCATTTTCAATTCTAACCATTTCCAATCCAATCCAATGATCAACAGAGTTCATATAACATATAATAAACATGTTCAAGAACTCAGAACACATCAAATTACAGGATTCATAGAGATTCATAGAATTATGCATAAAAATTAGAAAATTCACAACTTAACATATCAATTTTCATAAAACTCAGAATTCTCATGATTTTAAGTTCCAAATAGCTTGCATGCAACATTTTTGCTCAAAACCATTTTAGAGCACAGGTTGGTCTCCAAACCAATTTCCCTATTCAATCTAAGCCCTTAGAGCCTCTTGGTGGCTCTCTAATCAAATTCATGCAATTTAAACTCTATCTAGTGAATAGAAAGCTTTCCCCTTACCTCACAGACGTGACTCAACAAAGAAATTGCAAGGAAAAGCTCCACAACACCAAGAACCACTTCAAGCACCAACATGCAGAGCAGTTTGAGTGGAGGTCCAAAACCGAATTTGTTGACATAGCAAACAGAGATAACAATTGGGGAAATTAGTATTTCTAGGCTATATGCAACACATACTAACTATAGAAACCAATTTGAGACTCAGGAGGTGCATGAGCTTAACACAATCAATGATCAAAGTGAGCTCCCAGAATTGATGACAGCAAATGAACCTCAACTTCCCAGCTTCGATTCTACCAACACACTCACACTCAGCTCACAAATTTTATGTCTTTACACTCGGTGTATAGTTGTTAACTTGAATCAAAACACAGAGGAAGAATCGAAAGAAATGGTTCAGGAACCCTAACTCATGCAACACACACGATATTGGCCAAATGCTTCACAAATTCGAGTTTAATTGGTTTATATGGACTGGTTGAAGGCTCATGCAGCTCGACACGACTACCATGTGTGACGCTCTCTTTTTAACTTGAAAATAATTAATATTTCCAAATAATTGAATACTTGCTATCAAAATTTGGGCTAGAAAATTTTTTTCCTTTTTAGAACTAGTACTTGCTTGTTCATAAACCCTTTTGAACATAAACCATTTTTGAAAGTTCGGCTTAACAATATCTTAGTTTCGAAAAGGCTCTCGTGATAACATTTCCTTAACTATAGAAAATACTCTTCATAGTTAATATTAAAACATACCATTTGCCTCTCGAGTTGAATTTGAATATATAAAGCATAAACTTATCGCCGAATCCTTTCTTAATAGAAATCAGAGTTCGCGGAAGTAAAAGTAATACTTATGGGGCACTGCCGAGGTAAAGAAACATCATATATATATAAGTCATAATATAAACTCCATCAGTACAGTCAGTAGCAAGTGATAAAAAGTCGAGATAGCAAGTTTTGATGAAACATATACAGACCAGCTGCATAAAATAAAAGCTCACTCTAAGACCTCTCAGATATATACAATATATATAACAAAATCCAAAATAGAAGTCCGAGAGCAAGTCATCCGTGTCCTCAGCAGCTCCTCAGATCCTCCACAGCTCTATCCCTAGGATCTAGGATCCAAAACATCTACGCTATGCAGGCTCCTGTGAACCAGCGGGTCCACCTCTAGCAGAAACAGTCGGCTCAACATGCACCTCCTCCTCGCTCTCATCCTCCACAGCGTCCTCCTCGACCTCGCCCGACTGTGTAGAGACCCCACCACTAGGTCTAAGGTCTGCAGAAGCAGTCATATCCAAGTCAGTCGGACCAGGAGAAGGAGTCTCCTCAGTGACAACTCTATGGGAGGAAGGATGGGAACGAGTGGCAGCTCTAAAACGAAAACTATGAAAACGACGCATAGGTCGAGCCGGGGGTGGTCCTCTATATGTATAAAAAGGTGGAACATGCATAGTGTAGACTAAGGGAATCCTAAATCGACGAGGTCGCACTCGCACGATGGTAGAGAGTGATCTCAACCTCCCCCTCAAAAGTGGCACGGTGCTCCTCATACGTCCATATGCCACTAGGGATAGGGCGTATCTCGATGCAAGCTAGGTATCTGGCCATCACCTAAACAGGGCATAGGGAGTAAGTATACACATATACATAATTGATAAAGACTAAAATTACAATCACAAATATATCATGGACAGATCATAATGCAAATACATATGAGCACACCAGTTTTCAACATTATAACTCTTATAATGCAAGTGGCATGATGTATGATTTTCTATCCACAACTGAGGCCTCTAAAAGTCCATCTTGGACGTCCATCCAATACACCCTTGTGTTCCCGGAACACCGACATTTGTTCCCAGAACATAATGCCGAACCATACTTGGATAATAAGCATTACTCCCGGAGTGTGCACCACGTTCCCAGAACGCATACGTTCCCAGAACGCATAAAAACCAGGTCCCGGACACTGGCCACATATATATAATGTGTCATCAAGTAGGTTATAATTTGGTACTCCCGAAGTACCCTCCTCATATTCCCAGAATATGATAAACGTTCCTACCAACCAGACTTCCAGTCTATATGGATGCACAAATATCAGGGTTGGTTTTATCTTTACATTAATTAATGTGATTTAGAAATATTCCAATTTCCCTTTTGAATGATTTATTTGAGGCATACACTTTGGCATAAAATTCTCCTTTGAATTTTCTCAAAACATGCCCTTAAACTTAGATTGGGTAAAACAAAATCAATGGTATTCAAAAACTTAACTTTTTATTTTTCAGATTCAGGTACTAACCGGTTACAGTTTCAGTCTAACCGGTTAGAATTACAGACCTGAACTGTTTACCATTGCAATTCAGAAAAACCCTTTTTCTTGAATTTACCACCCAATCCATAAACAAGTTAAACATTGTTTTATGCCTCAAAATCATAGTTTCCATCATTCAAAAGTCCAAATCACATTTTGTTTTCCATAAAGTATAATTTCCTCTTGAAATTATTCCATTAATTTAAGGTATTAACCCTTTACCTTAAAATCTGAACCAAGAAAGTATTGTTACCTCATTTTCAGATTCTTTCCAGTGAAATTAAGGTATAGATTTGAGTAAAATTAGTGAAACTTCAGGACTGTTTCATAAACTAATTTTCTTTTGAAATTCTGCAGTGTCTAACCGGTTACGAATATCGAGTAACCGGTTAGATTATGCAGTCAGTCCTTCAAAATAAGGGTTTTAACACATCATTTTCTTTAATTCTCAAATCTAACCATTATTCATCATTCCACAGGGTTCATATACCTTAAACAAACATGTTTCATCACAGAAACCAAATTCAAAGTGCATGCATCAAGCTTTTTGCATCAAATTGCATAAAAATTCACATAAACACAATTTAATACAACAAAACTTATCATAAGCATTTAAATCCAGAATTCAGTATCAATATACTTTGCATGCATCAACATAAAGTTGCTCAAAACACCATTGAGCAGAACTTTGGCCTCCAAGCCTTTGTGCCATATTGCACATAATGACCTTTTTGAGTTTTGTTAACTCAAATCCTAATTCACTTGATTTTTAGTCTAAATCTAGTATAAGGTAGACTTCTCCCATACCTTAAGACTGAGTTTGATGAAGATTGACACAGAACTTGAAGAAAACTCCACAGATTTCTCACAAACTCACAACTCTGCTCTCGGCCACGAATTTCACCAACAGGGTCCAAAGACCAGAAGTTTTGACATAGCAAATGGCCAAAGAAATTGGGGAAAACAGTTAGGACTCAAAATAGGTAACATGCACTAGAAAATAGAAAAGATTGGAGGCTTAATGGTGGCTGTACTTACCCAAAATCGGATCTGGAACTCAGCTTCCAGAACAGAAAAAGTACAGAACTCAGTTTCCAACTTCTAAATTCCAAGCTTGATTTCTCCTTCCATACGAACCCTCAGCTCACAAACTTGGTGTTTTTACAAAGCTCAAGATGTAAGCTTTGCAATGGTGTATCACTCGTCTCTCAACACTCAACAACAAAAGAGAATCACAAGGGATGATTCTGAAACCCTAGAACAAAGCCTCCCCCCAAAATCAGAGCAACAACAACCCAATCCTTCAGCAATTCACCTATATATAGATCAACAAAGGTTACGTGCACACTGACGCGTGGTTTTCCACTTGATTCAGGCTATAATCGTGGCGAATTCGGGATTAATCAAGTGATTACTCATCAAAATCCACTAACCCAGTTTCTGGGTTCATCGTCTAACCGGTTACAGGGCATTACTAACCGGTTAGATTAGTACAAAATTTAAAAATTAATATTTTTAAATCTTTCCCCCCAAGAACCTTTTTAATATTACCTTTTAGTCCTCATCCAGGGACCAAAATGCAATATCCTTATATTTTGCATTTATTTTCCCTATAAAAATATTTCAACTTATTTTTATATTTAGGGCTAAAATATAAACTTGGAAAATTTCTATAAATTAATAATAAAACTTTTTATTATTAATTTCCTATTATTCGGGAGACGAAAATTAGGGGTGTTACACCATGGACGTGTTGGGGTGGTGATTCCGTGTCAACGGTGGAGAATCGTTGGTGGTGACTCACCAAACGCTCTAACTCGTTCAACTCTGACCAGAACACTCGAGTCTTTTCAGAAACACTCAAGTATTTTGGTCAGTTTTTGAAAAATATTAATTTTATTTTCTTTCCGTCCAAAACATTTCCTATAATTACCTCTAGGTCCCAAATCAGGGACTAATATGCAAAATATTTATTTTTATGCATAAATATACTTACCAAAATAAATTCACACATTCACTAATAACATAAACACATATTTTAATCAAAGATTAAAATAATTATAATAAATTTTATAATTAACATTTCATTAATCAGGGATTAAAATTTTGGGGTGTTACATAGACCATCTTGGAGAATTGATTTGAATAATTTTTTAATTCCTCCTGCGTCAAACGAAACAATAATGACATCACCCAAAGTATGCATAGAATTCTCGTGGTGCCCTGGAAGCTTGACTCTGCGAGAAATCTTTGAAGCAATCTCAGAGTACTTAGGCAATGATCCGTACTCCAAAATCAGTTGCTTCACAAAGGAGGAAGATAGACAATTAGGAAAAGCCAATTTTGAAAAATCGACACATGTGTATAAACCAATACATGTGTCTAACTCCAAATTTTTAACCTTCCCTACACACAGGTTGACATAAGCAAATTCCAATAAAAATTCTTCTTCTTTTTGGATTACCTCCTCCCTCACATCATGCACATTTTGGATTACCTCCTCACTCATATCATGCACAGTGACTGCTTGACAAGACTCCTCTATCATCTATTCTTTGCATACTTCATCACTCATGTCTTGCATTGGGAACTCTTCAATCACTTCATCCTCACTACCTTCAATTGTCTCTTTAGTCTCGGTGTGAGATGAAAACGTGTTGAGATCTTCTGTGAATGAAGTTGCTAGTTGTGCAATTTGGTTTTCTATCATCTTATTGTAAGCTGCTTGTTGTGCAAATTGCTTCTCAATCATCTTGTTGTGAGCCATTTGTTGAGTCCTGAAATTCTCAAGCATGATTTCTAAGTTGGACTTTTGAGGTGTTGAAAGATATGAATAAGAGCCCACATGTGAAAGCTCATCAACAACCGGTTGTGCATGATATTGTGGTGTAGGAGAATTCCAATATTGCTCTTCTTTCTATTCTTCCTTTTTTCGCATGTATTCTTGCCGAGCTAACTCCTTGAAGAGAGGTTCATCAAGTGGTGATCGTGAAATACATGGTGCAGGAGGATAATAATCACAAAAAGATTTCTGGTATTCTTCAAGACTCATGTCAGGTGTCCATCTTGGTCCTTTGTCTAACATACTATATCTAAAAAAAATAAAATAAAACTAAAAATAAAAAAAATGTTTAGTCTAATCAACTTATAATAACAGTCAATATTGACAAAAACAAAATCCCCAGCAACGGAGCCAAAAAACTTGATACGCCCCGCAAGTGCACGGGTTATGTCAAGTAGTAGTATAAAAAGAGTATAGTCTCCACAGGGATTTTGTTTGTTAATTACCAACTAATTACAAGTATAGATTAGCTAAACGAATCTATTAGAGATATGAAAAATAAAATAAAAGATTGGATTGAGATATAAAATAAAATAAAATAAAATATATCTAAAGATATGAGATAAGATAAGAATTAAATCTTCTAAGGATTAGTTTCACCACATGTCAACATTGACAATCAATTAAAGATATATCTCTTGTTAAATTAGATTTAATTTGAAGGTGAATTATCCTAATGTAGAATACTAGTTCCTTTTAGACTCTTAACACCATACCTAATGAGACCTAATTCCTACTTTCGTGGTAATTAGGGTACATTAAATCCATTAAGTTCTATGATAATTCATTGAATCCTCTCAAGGATTAGAACTACTTTCGTGATCTAAAACCTTAAGTTTAATTATGCATTTTCTAATACTAAGGTACACCTTTCGGTTCTTCCCTTACTATCTGAGATCATGCAATAGTGGGATCCGACACAATCACAAGCATTAAGAACACCATAATTAAATCTAAAATAAATAAATATTAATAAGAGACAAATATCAAAATATCATGTCAATGTCTCCATGGGCTAATCACAATCCTTAGAAACGGAAAACTACTCAATCATATACACAATACAAACCAAAAAATAGGAACAAAGGAATAAAAGGTAGAAATAACCAAAAGAAGAAAGATGAGGAATTTCTTCTGCCTTCAATCGCCTTCTAGTTCTTCATGGAAAGAGTTGTGCAACCTTGAATCCATATTTTCTAATTTGTTTCTGGGTATGATAGAAAAAATAATCCTAATTCTAATTATAATCCTACTCTAATCTACTAATATTCTACTATGACTAATGTTCTACTACTACATGTTATTTTACAGGGTTCCTATCTTCCTTTTATAGATTTTCCTTCCTCCAAGTGCTGGACCCAAATAGCAAAATAGGCCCAATAGCAATCTCTTTCCTTTAACATGCCTCTATCTCTATCTTTTTCTAGATTTCTGCTCACAATATCTCTTAGCATATCTTCTTTGATTTATCCTTTATTTTCCAATGCTCCAATCCTCAAAATAATCAATCTACACATCAAAAACACAAGAAAACCTTTCCAAGTGAAATATGATCTAAATGCATGCTATATTATAATGAAATGCATGATTATTTATTAAAATAAGTACAAACTAATAAGGAAATAATATGTATGCTACGCACACATCACAAGCTTCCCTACATATTAACCTTCATATCCAACGGTGAAATTCTTGTTCAGAGTTGTAAATATTTTATTTTGAATTTCCTAATACAACGTATTTAAAACACCGAAAAACGCCGGTTCTAACACTCGTTTTCCCCTCTTTCGACCTCTTATTCTTTGCTAAGGCTATCTAACTACTTCATAACCCTAAACTTGATCCTAATCCACCACCTTGATTACTCTTGAGCATAATTATCATTTTTCTAATCCCATTATTATTCTAATTATTCTAGGAATTAAAATTCGGGATGTTGCAAATTTTGCCAAATAAATTAAGTATTCAACCCTTAAGCAGCTAAGTTGGAAGATAATATTGCAGATCGATCCCGACTCCATTGTCAACAGAAGATGCTAGTCATCCATAATTTAGGTCTTAGCGTGTAACAGAGATTATTGAATTCCTCCCAACCCAAAGTGCCTACCAAATTAAAGAAAGGAAACTATGAATATACCATTAAAAAAATTGTATTGTATTGATCTTACCAGGATGATTTCTATAAATTGTGTCTAGAACTATCATGTAACCCAAAGAAAATTGAGATATAAAGTTGAACTTATCAATACCTAAATATCCCAAACTTACATAAAAGAAAGATTATTTGACCTAATACACTTTATTTGACCTAATACACTTTCATGAATTAGAAGTTGACAACGATGATAGAACGAATATACAACATAACAACAGCCATCAAATTAAAGGCAGTTCAATATATATCTTTAGTTTATTATGTTGCCTTTTTTTCGTTATTAGTTCTGTTTTTCAAAGATGATCTCAAAGATATTATATAAAAATGATTAAAAGATTGTTCAAACTGATTGCGAGTTGGCCCAGTTAATAATTATTGTAAATTGAAAAGCATACGAATAACAATTTCATTTCTAATTGCATTCTCAATTCAATTGGAAACAAAAGATGTTACATGCCATCTTTCTCCAACCTCAAATATTTCTTTCCTTATTATCTCCATAAAGACAATATCCAATGTCAGATGAAGATTAGTTTCATCCACTAATAAATTTAATTTCTCTTGGTACAAAATATCATTTATGTTTATACACAATCAAGCAAATACTAGGAAACAAGCAAACACGTTTCACTAGTAATGCTTTCTTATATTTAATATTTTCATTTGACAAACGGAAATTAAAAAAAAAAACTTAAGCAAAAGGTAACAACTAGGTCATAATTGAGAAATCTCTAATTTAATTTGATGCAGAAAAGAACATTAGGGATAAAAAGATACTATGTAAACAATGAAAGAGATATTTTAGTTTCTTTAGTCTCTAAGTTCTATTTATCAAGTAAGATATGAATATATATCATAAATATCATACAGAAAATTTAATTCAAAGTTTAAAATAATTGCTAGTAAAAAACTATTCCACGTAATTTAAATAGCACAAAAATAAATGTTTTCTTTCCTTACGTAGTTTCAATGTCAACTAATTTTTTCATAACCTCAATCCAGGCAATACTCTAAGAAATATCATGATTTGCTTCATCAACCCATAAGTTCCTAATAAGATGGTTAAAGTAATTTTAATTAATTGGCAACAACACTTCCCCTATTCTTGGTATAAATTAAAAAAATCATCCAAACACCAAAAGTGTTAAGCTAACAAGAACGATTTTTGAGACAAAAAGTTTTTTTTAAGAAAAAAAATACTGAATGTTTCACATGCATTGTTACCTTTAATGATAAATTCTTAAAATTTAAAGGTATAAATACCAAATTGATCCTTATCAATGTTGATCTCTTTGAAATTAGTTCTTACATTTTATTTTTTTGGGTTTTGGTCCCTGCTTTTTAGTTCCGTTTTGATTTTGGTCCCTACCGTCAACTATGGATAAAAATGCTGACATGCCCTAATGGGGTAGGGACCAAAACGTACACCTGCTAATCATATAAGGACCAAAACTTCCGGACAGTGAAAATATGAGGACCAAAATCAAAATTACGTTTACATTACTCTGAACTATAGTTGACAATGGAGACCAATTAATACCAAAACGGAGTAGAAAAGTAAGGACGAAAACCAAAATAAATAAAATGTAAGGACTAATTTTAAAAAGAATTACAACTTTTATAAGAACCAATTTAAAACTACCAACTAATATAGCCAAATAAAAAAACTATAAGAAGAGCTATAAACAAAGAACTTAGAATATTTAGGCCTATAGCTACATGTAAGAGTTGGAGAATCCTTCTTGGAGATATGGAAACATAAAATAAATTAACTACTAAACAATTTATAGATATGTCAATCTTACCTAAACAATCCATTATCCATATAACTTTTGAAAATCTACTGTGATTGATGGAGAGTTTTGTAGCAAATATTTGACGATCCTACTTATCTCCTCATCATCATTTATTTTTGGATATGAATACACTTTCATTTTCAATAATTTCAATATGGGAAAGCGAGGAGGTTGAGTTTTCAATGACCCAGGATTTGAGAGAACCTACACAATTAGCTAGAGTGAATCAGAGACACAATTTGTTGGAAGAACATATTAATTATTGGAAAATTTTCTTTTAGATTAAATGCATACATCTCATTAACAATATGAAAAATAAGAAGGAGAAAACACATTAAATTAACATATACATTTAGTTTATGAAGGCTTTGTGAAAAGAGTGTTATAATCTCTACATTAGCGAGCACTTGAAGCCAGCTAATTAGGACTAGAGCTTTCTTTGGAAAATCCAAATTATGATTTGTGATATCAATATTTACACCTTCAAGAAAGGGAAGATTGCAGGAGGAGGAGGAGAGTTCATGAATAGAATTCCCCTTACTAGTAAAAGAAGTAAGTTTTGGTGTAAACAGCTCAACTTTGTAAACATTATTTTAAGATGTCTTACCTATGGTCAAACAAGAAAAATTGGAATTAGTTATGTTGAGGATTTTTGAATCTTTCTGTAGATAAAAAAGATTAATGACCAAGGTGTTCAACATTGTATAGGTTGAAAAAGGTTCCACATAACCATTTTCACTTGTACTAAAGGTGACACCCTCAAGAATCAAGCCTTTTAAGGCTGCCAACTCTATTGATGTTGGAACTTTTACACTTATAATCACATTATGCCAGTCGGTACCCGGTGTTGGGAGACCCACTATAGAAAGTTGAAGAAATGTCAAAGACATGCAGTTAAAGATAGAAAGGGGCAACTCAATTTCATGCTTGAGACTTAATATGACAGAAATGGTCAATTGCTTAACAGAATGTGATGTGTGACACCCTCAAATTAACCACGAGTAATTAAAGTAATAATTAAGCTTTTACTCGAAAAGATATGGACTTGCTTATATGTAGAAAATATAGGGTTAAATTTTTCCTTTTTATTTTCTAACAGAAGCGGGTGCACAAACCAAAATATTGGATCTTGGAGAATAGAATACGTATTACTTTTAGACATTGAATTCGACGATTACTTTAATTAAGAAATCATTTAATCCTGTGTCATTTCAAAACTTAGATAGAATCCTCTTTGGTTAATAGGATAAATTATAGTTCATATATTGAAAACATAAATGATGACATCCATTACTTCATTTAACGTAACTGATACTATTTGTAAATACCATAGCCGAATTCCTTTAAATTGTTATCAGAGTAAGCGGAAATAATAGGACTATGAAATTGAGTTGTGATATAACATAGACACACACACACACACATATATATCAAAATAAAGTGAGTACATAGTCCTGATAGTGAAAACCTCCAAGGCCAACAGTACAAGTCCATAGTGAAATATATACATAACCAAAACGGATCAAGACTCTAGAGTTCTCAAAAGATAATATATACAATATCTATATAATCCAAAATAAAAGACTCCAGAGCTGATCACGTAGCATGAGTAGTAGTAGTAGTCTCCCAGTTGCAATAGTAGGAGCAGTCATCATCAACCATCAGCAAATCTCCTCCACAGCAGTAGAAACACCATATCCCTGACCCACATCACCTATCCTATGCATATACCTATGGATCATCATCCCTCCACTGACTCCCGATAGAATTCTCAACAGGCTCACCTCCGCTCTCGTCCTCGACAGGATCCTCCTCATTCTCACCCTACGGAGTAGGTACCCTACCACTAGGTACAGGGTCAGGTGTAGGTGTGACCCTAATAGGACTCATCGGGTCAGATGGGGGAGTCTCCTCTCGAACGACTCTAGAAGATAAAGGGTGTGAGCGGACAGGTCTAAATCGAAAACTATGATAAGAGCGAGCTGGTCGAGTGGGCGGCGGTCCATGGTAAGTGTAAAAAGGAGGTACGTGCATAGTATATATGATGGGGATCCTGAATCTACGAGGACGGATCTGAACCAGTGGATTAGGGTGATAGAAGGTCAACTCTACCTCACCCTCATACACTGCCCGGTGATCCTCATAGATCCACACTCCACTAGGAAGTGGGCGGATCTCGATGCAAGCGATGTATCACGACATCACCTACAAGGGCACAGGGATAAGCAAAACTATACACATAACGGATAGAGCATAAAAGATTAAGAAATATAAGCAATGGATAGATAGCATCAAATCAGTTAACAACCACAATTAATACTTAGCAAATACCTGATGCAAGTAGGATGCTCACACTTATTTACAATTAACAAACTTTAAATTAATTAAAGATGAGTGGCATGATGTATGAGTCTAACTCTCAAATCTTAACTCCATAATCTATGTCACTCTCTAACGTCCATCCTTTACTTCACATATGTACTCAACAGTACGTTGTACTCCTAGTTGTACAACATTCGTACATTCCACCCTGAATGTACACGACAAGCTTGGAAATGATACAAATGCGCTCCTCGAGCAGCGTCCCGTTGTCCAGTACGGAATAATCATATCATCAGCGTATTACTCTCGCTGGCCACATCGTCAACCATAATGTGTAATTAAGCGAGCCGTCAGTTGGCACTCCTAGAGGCCCTCCTTATGTTACCAAAACATGAAAAACGATCTAACATCCGAACTCCAGAATGAATGCAATTTAACTTAAAAGAATTGATTGGTATATCACATTTAATAATGTCTCACATTATTAATTCAATAATAATTCATACCATCATTAACCAGTCCCTTTAAGTCTCAGGTCATATGAGTGATTAGCACTTAAGTATAAACACAATGATTCAGAATTAAAAATGGTATTTTTTAAGTATTTTCAACACTGGTAATCGATTATCAGAGTCTGGTAATCGATTACTATGTGTATTTTACCCAGTCTGTACAAAATTCAAATGGGTAATCGATGATCAAATCGAGGTAATCGATTATCCATGACAGCAGAACATTAAAAATTGGGGTTTTAACATACCATTTTTATTTCTAACCATTTCTAACTTATTCCTGTAGTGTACTTAAACACTATGTGTCCTTAAACCTCTAAGTGCTCAAGATTATGGTAACCAGGAGCCCAGAAGAGGATCAAGTATTGATGTATGACTTATGGTAATTCTGCAGTTCCAGTTGGGAAAAGCAGGATCTCCCTAGTCAACGTGTGTGTGAAAAGTGTCAACTTAGGGATGAGAGTACTTACCTGAAACCCTAGCTGTGATGAGCTATTTATAGGGTTTGGAGGAGGCTGATATGGGCCGTTTGGGCCCTGTACCAGAGTTGTGCTGAACCAGGATTCTGTGAGATAATATCGGATAATTATGCTTCTAGAATCTAGATAGGATCAGCTGAAGATCTCATGTCTAGGCTGTTGCGAGAATCTAGGAGAGATTTGCGGAAGGGATAAGAAGCCTCGGCGAGCCTGAGCTTATCCACGAGCCGACGGTATGTCTCGGTCCTAGAATCCCGAGCCTGATGGATTGGGGACCGATCGTAAGGCTCGGTTCCATCAAGTCCGAGCCTGGCCCTCTCGTATGCTCGGAGCCCACGAGTCCGAGCGAAGGACTTTCATGACAGGTAAACCGAGTAAAATGACCTTAGAGGAACCCTTTGACAAGACTTGGGCCCGTATGTGGTCGGCAGACACTACAAGCCCCCCAGCTCGTAAGACTTGGAAAGTCTGTGGCGAGGTAACAAGTGGCTAGGGTTGACCTGTTGCATGTCTTGGTTCGGGAGTGTGTGACAACTGTTTCCAGCCTTAACCATGTAGCCAGTTCGAGGTGACGTTTTAGCTTCTTTAGGTACGACGCGTGTGTTGGGAAGTTGTGCCAAATCATTTCAATTTTCGAATTTTGAAAAAAGTACCTCCAATAATTGCCACGTCTTTCTCTGTGGGTGGCCGAATGGGTTAATGGGCTTTAGGCCCAACCGGTGCATCGTAGAAGGAGGGAAGTTGAGCAGTTTTGAGGGGTACTCGAATCCTTTATACTCATTTGTAACATCACAAACCAGACACCTTCTCTACCCTTTACACTCATTTGCAGCATCACAAACCGGAAATCTCTCTATCCTTTACACTCATTTGCTCCTAACACAGAATCCTTCTTCACACTTGCTAACACAGAATCCTTCTTCACACTTACTTGCTACAAGCATATTTCTGTGCATTGCGTCCACGATCATCCGTCGCAATTAAATTCGTCCACAAAGATCAAACAACAACAGGTAATCTTTTCTTCCCTTCCTACTCAAATAGTTAGTTCTGGTTCTGTCATTTCTGGTTTTTTGAGAGGGTTTTGCTTTTTCTGTGTTTTTGCAGGGATTTTGGGGTTTTAGTTCTAGGTTGGTAGTTAAATGGTTTGGTATTCTAGGATTTCTCAATTATGAGGGACTGGAGATATTGGAGGAAGGTTTACCATGAACTCTGTGAGAGATTAGGCGAAGAACCTTGCAGCGATTCTAGTTCTAGCTCTTCTGGGGGTTCTAGGGGTTATGAAGGTGAATCTGTTCCCTTAGAAACTGGTTACAATACTGCTAATAAAACTTTAGATCCTCTTACCCCCCTTGTGGCGAGAAGGTAAACGAGCCATTCGAGGTTGAACCTTTGACCACGGAGTACCCCACCGATCCCGCAGAATCATCGAGATGGTTATTATCTTATAGGTTTGCCGAGCATCAAGCTCAGGTTAGGACTAACCCAGAATGCTTTACAAGAGGGGAAGAGTTACCTATAAGGGTAGGGGAAAAGGTCCAGGGCTCGGCCTTAGGTTTAGAATTAAAATACCTGCTATAAAAAATGCTAACGCCGAGCCTTTTACTTTTTCCCCAGATATGGTGGAGCGCAGGTGTGAGACCCATCCCGATGAATTCCCTTTACCACCCAACCACGCGGAGTATGACGAAATTTTTGATCGAGAAGTACTCGGGACGAGGCCTTCTCTGCTTACGACAGATAGCTTGAACCACCTTCGGCCTATTCTGACTCCTCCGAACGCAGACGGGAATGCCTCGGATTTTGCTTTGAGGCATGCAAGCATAGACGACCGCGTATGCTTCAAAGTGCTAGAGGGCCAACAATTTTTCTACTTCTATGAGGAAGTAGCCACAAAGGTCGGAATTCGCTTGCCCTTTTCCACCTTTGAGATAGAGGTTCTCAACCACTTAGGCGTAGCCCCGAGTCAGCTGCATCCGAGTGGGTGGGCCTTTGCCAAAGCATTCCAGCAGTTTTGCGATGCTGAAGGTCTGGTGGCGACGTTACGAGCCTTCTTCTGGATATATGCCCCTCAAGTAAATAAATTTGGCAACTCCAAAGGGCTCTGGGTGTCATTGAAGGCTCGGAAGGACCATGCCCTTTTTGCAAAGGTTACTGACTCTTGGTAATCCTTCAAACCCCGCTTCTTCAACTATGAGTATACGGGGGCCGAGGTATGCTGGTTTATGAAGCGATTTGAGGATGGAGAAGAAATTAAAATCTTCCCTCAGTTCCCGCTGAGCTGGTCGGGCGATATTTATAATAGAGGGGCCTCCTTATACCAATTTGATTATAAAGCGGATTTTAGTAGGGCCGAGCGGCGTTTATGCGATCAGGTTTGGGAGTATCTTAAAGAAAGGGGCCAGATTGATACAAAACAAATCCTTTTGAAGAGAACAAAGGCTGAAGTGAAAGCCGAGCTGGGTATATAATATTTTTTTTGCTCGGTATAATACTGACATATTCTTCTTGTTGCAGAGAAAATGGGGAAAAAGGCATCTAAGGCCAGGAAGAGTGCTGCAGCCTCATCCAGGATGGCTCAACTTGCAGCGATGAAGGCAGGTTCTGGTTTGTCGGGTAAGAGCCAATCCTCCGAGCCAACACCAACCACCAGTCCAACGGTCACTCCCAGTGCAATTCTTGCCGAGGTGGTCTTGACAGCCAAGGTCGTCGAGCCAACAGTTAACTTGGATGCCCAGCCGAGTACCAAAGGTACCCCCGAGCGTCCCCCCAAGAGGCCTCGAGTAGACATGGGAAAAGGGGTAGCCGGGGAGTGGCTTAATATGAGTAAATCCCACAAAGGGATTCAAGGCGCTAAGGGTATGGAAGACATTGTCTCAAAGACAGTGTGGGCTAGGAAGACTTCTGATAGCTTTAATGCAACCATCTTTCCTCCTGAGGATGCGCAAGTGATAGATGCCTGGCCCCCATCGGTCTGGGAAAATAATTGTTCGACCTTGGTGAAGAGTCTCCTAAGAGGTGCGAGCATTCTTCATTACCTCGGTCAGCGTGGTGAGGATGTTCATGCTGGTGTGGCTACGGAGGAGAAGAAAAAGCAGCAAGAAGCTGAGACTCGGGAGGATTATCTACAGCTCCAGGTGGAAGCCTTTGAAAAAATACTTCAAACACTGGCTGCAGAGAAAGAAGGGTTTCAAAAGGAGAAACAAGAGGCTGAGGATGCCAAAGCTAGAGCCGAGGCTGATAAGGAGATGGCTGAGAAAACTCTTCAAGAAGCCAATGAAAGGATGAGGCGGGCCGAGGAAATCCTGAAGAAGGTTGAAGAGGATGCCACAGCTTTGCGAGAGGCCACGGAGAAAGCTCGGAAAGCCAAGGAAGACGCTGTAGTGGCTCGAGAGCAACTTGAATATGCCAAGGACGAGGTCACTGGACTCCGAGCCTCTCTGGACAAAATGAGAGCGAAAGCTCTTAAGCATAAAAGGGCAGCCGGGGAGAATCTTTATAACTGGGATCATGCAGTTGAAGATTCTTTCGTCAATACAGCCGAGCAGCTTTGTATCCTAAACCCTGGCCTCATAACAAAAGGTGATGACCCTAACTTCAGTGTCAAAAATGGTCAGATCGTGGGTGATAATGGAGCCAAAATAGACATGGGTGGAAACGATCTGCCTGACCATTTCGCTGAAGACTCCGAGGAAGACGCGACCGAGGGTGGAGAAGAAGAAGAGGATAAATTCGATCCTGAAAGTATTGTGCTGTCTAACATAGAGTAGATTTATCCTTTCTTTTCAACTTGATGTATTTACCCCAATAGATGGGTTTGAACCTCTTTGCTGTAACTATTCTGAATATTTATAATATCCGTCACGATCTTATGCTTTTCATATTATTCTTTTTGTTATGAATTCAAGTGTTAAGACCTCGGAACTCCGACACTTTAGCCAAGGTGGGTTCCTCTATCCGCGATGTAAAAAATGATTTTAAGATAATCACGTTTGAATCGGGAATCTTTTAAAGTACTTGACGAGTTATAAGCTCTTGTTGAGTTGTTTATAATCGTTCGCGTCATAAACGGTGGCTAATCGGTTATGAGGAAAAGTACGTAAATACAATGAATTCAAAAATGGAACTTTCATTTATTTGAAGTAGTAAATACAATGGGCTCGGAGTTTCACCGAGCGTACACCATTATCAAAAATAAACAGTCCTAACATTTAGCAAATGAAATAATGACTCTAGAAACAGAATTGAAAACGGAATTGAAAGAGGGATGAAAAACTTTAGCTGAAGTACGCTTTAAGCTTTGCCACATTCCAAGTGTTATTGATGGCAACACCAGAGAGAGTTTCGAGCTTGTAGGCCCCTGTTCCCGTTTTGGAAGCTATTCGGTATGGCCCTTCCCAATTTTGAGCCAGTTTCCCGTCTTTAGCGTTTTTGAGGCCAATGTCAGCTCTTCTTAGGACGAGGTCACCTACTTCGAATTCTCTGGGTACTACCAGGCGATTATACCCTTTTGCCAGCAGTTGCTTGGCATGTCGTTCTCGCTCGGCAGCTAGATCTCTAACTTCATCAGATAGAATGAGATCTTCACACAGCAAAGTGTTATTGAAGGGGTTTGGTTGTTGTATGGTTCGAAATGAGGGGATAATCCTTTCTATCGGGATGACTGCGTCGCAACCGTAGGTAAGCCGATAAGGAGTTACCCCTATCGAGGTCTGTATTGTGGTGCGATACGACCAAAGTGCTTCATGCAAATTGTCCAGCCAATTTCCTTTTGCACCAATGAGCCTCTTCTTAATTCCCTGGATGATGGTTCGATTTACTGATTCCACTTGTCCATTGGTCTGAGGATGCCCAACCGAGGAAAAATAGTGCTCAATGTTTAAAGCATTGACCAAGTCTTGGAACGTCTATGCTGCGAACTGAGTTCCATTATCAGTCACCAGAACTTGTGGAACTCCAAACCGAGCTATGACCTGCCTTTCAAAAAACTTCTGAACCTTGGCAGACGAGATAGTTGCTAGAGGTTGGGCTTCTACCCACTTGGTAAAGTAATCTATGGCAACTACCACCCATTTCAGTTGTCCTGGTGCGGTGGAGAACTGGCCAATCAGATCCATTCCCCATTGATAGAAAGGATAGGGAGATGAAAATGAGTGGAGTTCCTCGGCTGGCTTCTGATACACATCGCTATGAAATTGACACTTTTCGCATCTCTTCACATGATTAATCGCATCTTGCTGAAGGGTCGGCCAGTAATATCCTGCCCTTAGAATCTTTTTGGCCAATGATTTTCCCCCAACATGATGGCTTCCGATTCCTCCGTGAACCTCTTCCAGTGTTTGTTTCGCTTCAGTGGGATCTAAACATCTGAGCATAGGGCCACTGACCCCTCGGCGAAACAAAATTCCTTCAACCAGAGTAAATTGCGACGCCTTCCTGAAGAGCTTCTTAGCCTCGGTTGGATCAACAGGCAAAGTTCCTTGTTCTAAGTAACTCGCGATCGGAGCAGTCCAACTTGGATCCACCGAAACAGAGAGGACAACGCTAGGTCCGTGCACCATTTCTTGGATCAAAGTCTTGTTATTTCCGGGGCCTTTCGTTGAAGCAAGTTTTGAAAGAATGTCTGCTCGGCCATTACTTTCCCTTGGAATATGATAGAATTCAACTTTGGCAAACTCTGAAGACAAGAACTTCACCTTCTCAAGATACTTTTGGAGGATGGGTTCTTTGGCTTGATAATCACCTTTAACTTGAGAGACCACCAGCTGAGAGTCGCTGAAAATCTTGACTTCTCGGGCCCCTACCTCCTTTGCCATCCTGAGGCCAACCATTACAGCTTCGTATTCTGCCTGATTATTTGAAGTAGGAAATCCGAACTTCAAAGAATACTCAAGGGTAACACCATCGGAGTTCTCCAAGATTATTCCAGCACCTGCCCCGAGCTTGTTACTCGAACTATCAACGTAAATGTTCCAGTCCAAGTTTGAGCTCGTCAGTGGCTCAGTAAACTCATTGAGAAAATTAGCTAGAACCTGGGACTTCATTGCCTTCCTTGGCTTGAAAGTGATATCGAACTCAGAAAGTTCAATGGCCCAAGTTACCATTCTTCCTGCTAGGTCGGGTTTCTGGAGAATCTGGCGGATAGGTTGAGCTGTTATGACTTTAATGTGATGACTCTGGAAGTACTGACGCAATCTTCTGGCCGTGATGACCAAGCAGAAAGCCAATTTTTCCACCTTTTGGTACCTCAGTACTGGTCCTTGAAGCGCTCGTCTAACAAAATATACGGGGGATTCCTTGCCTGATTCTTCTCGAACTAGAACTGAACTGACAACTGAATCACCCACTGATAAGTATAGGAACATAATTTCTCCAACTATAGGGCTAGATAGGATCGGAGGGGATGCCAGATATTGCTTAAGGTCAGTGAAGGCCTTTTCGCATGCATCGTTCCACTCGAACACCTTCTCTTTTTCCTTTCTTAACAATTGGTACCATGGTAGGGCCTTCCGAGCTGACTGGGATAAGAATCTGGAAAGAGCTGCTACCCAACCTGCCAACTGTTGTACACCCTTAATGTCAGATGGACTCTTCATCTCAAGGATGGCTCGGCACTTCTCAGGGTTAGCTTCGATTCCTCATTCAGTGAGCATAAATCCGAGGAATGATCCCGCGGGAACCCCAAAGGTGCATTTTTCCAGATTCAACCTCATATCGTATTGCTGAATTCTGTCAAGAATAATCTTCAAGTCTTTGGCATGGTCTTATTCCTTCAAACTCTTCACAATCATGTCATCGATGTACACTTCCATTCTGGGCCCAATAAGTGAGCTGAACACTTTATTCATCATTCGCTGGTAAGTCGCCCCAGCGTTCTTGAGTCCGAAGGGCATGACATTATAACAGTACGTAGCGTTCTCAGTCATGAAGGAAGTTTTCACCTGATCCGGGGGATACATCGGAATCTGATTGTAGCCAGAATAAGCGTCCATGAAGGACAGTCTCTGATATCCTGTCGAGCTGTCTACTAATTTGTCTATGCAAGGAAGTGGATATTGGTCTTTGGGGCAAACCTTGTTTAGGTCTGTATAATCCACACACATTCTTCACTTTCCATTGGATTTTTTGACCAGTACGGGATTAGCCAACCAATCGGTGTATACCACTTCCCTGATGAACCCTGCTTCAAGCAGCTCGGCAACCTTTTCCTCTGTGGCTTGAGCTTTTTCGGTTTCAACCCGCCTTTTCTTCTGGCATACTGGTTTAGCGCTAGGATAGACACTTAATTTGTGGCAGATGAAATTCGGGTCAATGCCTGGCATGTCCGCCGAGGTCCAGGCGAATAAATCTTTGTTCTCGACGAGCAGTTCTCTCAATTCTTTCTCAACTTCCTCGGTAAGACCGACACCAATCTTGACACAACGGGATGGATCGGATCCTAAGATTATCTTCTTGAATTCCCCCTTAGGGATCGGCCTGGTTTCATCATTCTCCCTTACATCAAGATCTGCCAAGTTAACACTTCCCTTATTGAGTGGTTCTTGCACTATTTTTTCATCTTCAATCCTCAGTTTACTCAGGCTGATATTGTAGCACTTCTGAGCCAATTCTTGTTCAGAACGCACCGTAACCACCTTGTCGTTAGATCCTGGAAATTTCATAGCTAGGTGGACAGTTGAAACAACGGCGCCAAAAGACTGGAGTGCAGTGCGACCGAGGATAGCGTTGTAAGCCGACGGAGCCTGTACGACCAAAAATTTTACTATCTCCGTCCGAGCAGATGGTTGTTCCCCCAGGGTGACTGGTAGGTGGATATGGCCTAGGGGAGCAATCGAATGGCCCGTAAAGCCAACCAAACTTCCTTCGAACGGAGTTAGATTAGACCTTTTTAGCTTCAGGGCTTCAAACAGATCCAAGAACATAATGTCTGCTGAACTTCCCTGATCAACAAGAATCCTTTTTACTTCATAATTTCCGAGCCGAGCTGTAATTACCATGGGATCATTGTGGTCTTGGATTATGTCAGCAAAGTCCTCGTCACTGAAGCTGATGACGATGTTCTTCTTTCTAGGCTTTTGAATTGGTCAGCTGGCAACAGAAAGAACTTGACCCACGTACTTCTTTCGGTCACCTCTTTTTTCCCCTCCACCTGCGAATCCTCCAGCAATGGTGTTGATCAAAACAGTCTCTCGACCCTTATCCTGTTCGGACAGTAGGGTAGAAGCTCCCCCCCCCCCCCCCCGCAGGTGGTGAAGGGCTCCTATTTCTTTGTTTCTTCTCGGGTTTGGGTGGGGATCGGCTTTTTCTTCTAGCACGCTTCCGCATTGCTTCGCCAATGTACTGTTGAAGTTTTCCATCCCTCACCATTTCTTCAATTAATTCTTTTAACATGGTGCACTGGTCAGTGGTATGTCCCCATCCACCATGATGGTCATAATACTTGGTCTTTTCTTTCTGAGCAGCTTTTCTCAAAGCTGGAGGCCTAGTAATATTGCGCATCTCCGTGTGCATAGTCTCGTGAAGGATTTGATTGCTTGGGACTGTAAGCTGAGTATACTTGTCATATTTGCCTTTTGGAGGCAGTTTTTCTCCTCTTTCTCTCTCTCTTTTATCCTTCCTCCCTCTACCATCTCGAAACCGATCGTTTTGCCGAGGACGTTGCTCTTGACGCTCTTCCCTACCACGCGCCGCAGTACTGATTTTGTGAAATCCTTCCAAATTCACAAACTTCCTGGACCTTTCCCTTAGCTCGGCCATATCCTTAGGTGGTTCTCCTATCAAGGAATCCTTAAAATCTCCGTCTCGTAACCCTTGAGTAAGCAAGAGAACATATACTCCAGATTGTAAACCCGATATGCCACTAGCCTCTTGTTGATACCGAGCTAGGTAGTCTCGTAGAGACTCGTCTGGTCTCTGTGCAACTCCAGCTAATGAATGATCGGATTTTGGCTGTGACATACTGGCAGTGTACCTATTCAAAAACGCTCTTCTAAGTTCAGCCCAAGAGTGAACTGAATTTGCAGGTAAGGAGTTGAACCACCGTAAGGGCGCCGAGCCCAAAGTCATTCAGAAAGCGCGGCATTTCATGAAGTCCCCTCCTCCATAAAACATCATGGAGGATTCGTAAGCCGCGATATGGTCCATTGGATCGGTTGTCCCGGTATAGCGAGGGATATTTTGATGTCCTACATAAGTTTGCGGGGTTTGGTATGCCATGATCTCCACTGTGAAAGGATGGTCAGGATGAGGTTCCCCAGTAATACGCTCGGGAACCACGTTCGGGTTGAAAGGTGGAGGAGGAAGAAGGTTGTTTGGGTTGCCGGAAGCCACGCGAGGGCTTGGCTCGGCTGTTCTTGCCATGCTCTGCTACTGAAGAGCAGTAATAGCCTGATTCTGCTTCTCAATTAAGGAAGTCTGGGTCCTTAAAATTTCCATGATTGACTCTTCTCGCCTTCGAGTCGAAGAGGTAGTCATGTAAGACCTGCCCTCAGTTTCGGTGGAACGTGGACCGCCTTGAAGCGTTCCAAAGTGGCCCCTCGTCAAGTGAGGTATTTCTCTTTGAGATCTATCAGCTCGAGAATGGTCATGACGAGTGGAACGTTCTACTCGACGGGCCCCATTAGTTCGTGATCCAGAAGGGGCCCTCCGAGCTACGTGTGATCCAGAATCTGCAGTATCACGCCACTCTGAGACATGACCATCAGTAACAGTGTGAGAACTAGACCGTCCTCATCCTCCTTCTATAATGGGAGGAACATGAGCCTGTGCCTGAATCGGATTTTCAGGAGGAACTTGAGGGGGTGGATTAACAGGCGGAGCCTGATTGCCTCCAGGGGGTCCTCCCGGAGCGATCCTGTCCCTGATATTTCCTCTTCCGTTTTTGGGTGGCCTCCCACGGAGGCGACGACGGAGATCTCCTCCATTGTCATTGTCGTTTGCCATGAAAACAGTAGATGTGGGAATACTAGTTATTCGTTCCCACAGACGGCGCCAATGTAGTGTCCTTAAACACTATGTGTCCTTAAACCTCTAAGTGCTCAAGATTATGGTAACCAGAAGCCCAGAAGAGGATCAAGTATTGATGTATGACTTATGGTATTTCTGCAGTTCCAATTGGGAAAAGCAGGATCTCCCTAGTCAACGTGTGTGTGCAAAGTGTCAACTTAGGGTTGAGAGTACTTACCTGAAACCCTAGCTGTGATGAGCTATTTATAGGGTTTGGAGGAGGCTGATATGGGTCGTTTGGGCCCTGTACCAGAGTTGTTGTAACATCCTGATTTCTTTATCATTATAAATTATAAGTTTTATTTAATTAAATAATTGTTTCTGTAAATCATATATTATTTAGGTGTTGGGCATTTTCCTAAAAAAGATATATTATGTTAATTACGAAAGTATATTTCATTTTTAGATTTTAAAGTAAATTCATTTAAAATGTTTAAAAAAAATATATATCTTCTATATTTTATAATTTCCCTATATGTAGTTGTTTGAATATTAAATCCTATTATTAATTATTCTATTAAAAAATAAATAATAATAATAAAAAAATATAGGAAAGGTATGTAGTTGTAAAAAAAAAACAAGAAACCCTAAAACTACTCGCAGTCGCCCCCCCTCCTTCCATTCTTGTTCTTCTACTTTGGTTCCCTTCTCTCTCTCTCTGGACCAGCCACCACCGCACACCGCCACCACCATCATTTCTCCTCCCTCCAGCCGTGACTCTTGCTCTCCTTGGGTCGCGATTTCGCGCCGTCTCCGTCGAGCTCGTCTTCTCCCTCGGTCTCGCCGCCATGAACCAGCGCCGCCGCCTTGCACATCCTTCCTCCTCCAGTCGCGCCGCCAACGCGGTTGCTTGAAGCCCGTGCCGCCGTCGCCTAAGTGCAGTGCCACCATCTCCGTTTTCGCCTCCCTCCAGTCGTGGAACCGCCGCCACCTCTTTTCCTCTCGCCAGTTCGTGTCTCCACTGCTAAGAACCGGGGCCACTGCTGCTTTTGAGCCACGAAGCTGCCTTCCTCCAACTCAAATCGTGATCTCTGCCTTCTCACGACCCACCGGTGCTGCTCTGTGCTGGGTGCGAACCAGATTGAACCGCCACCATGGATCTCTGCTCGTGTGCGTGCATCGCCGTTTGTCGTTCTCCCGGAGAGTGATGCTGCTGTGTTTTGCTGCTGCTGTCGATTCCTTCTCATGTGTTGCTGCTGTGTGGGTTAGAATCGAATCGCCATCACCATATCTATTGAAGAGTCAAACTGACGCCGTCATCGACATTGTTACCGTGACCGGCCCCTCCGTTGTGCTTTGAACCGGTTTGGTTGTCTCCATCACTTCAAAAGCCACGTTTGAGGATGATGAAAGAAGTTCAGGACCAGCCGCAGCGTGAATCATGCGGGATGCGTAGGCATTTGACGAATCTAAGGGTTAAAGCGTCTAAAGGTAAGGGGTGTTTTACCTTGCTTTAGAGAGTACTTTCTAGTTAGTTATAATACTTGCGAAGAATATATGAGTATGTTTGTGAACGAATCTTAGGGTAATTAATCGAGACTAAAAGTAAAGGATAAAAATAAACAAAAGAAAATCTAACTGGATAGTGTGATTTGAAATATGTGTTTTATGTGCAAAAATGTGCTTGGATTGTACTTAAGTTGATTGTAGATGATGATGATATGTTGAATGATAAATAGAGATGTTGAATAAAGGTAAAAAGGGGAAATTGAATTGTATGAGGATTTGTACAATCAAATATATGCTTGGAATTGATATTTAGAATGGATAAAATAGACCTAAGTGTGAATCATGAACTTAAAAGAAAAGGTGTTTGAATTAATGTGTAATTTAATGGGCGTGCTAAGTGTTAGTTATTAATGGGTAGGCCTAACTGATAAAATGTGAATCCTTGAAGTGTACTTATGCATGAATGATAATTGAGATATATGTGTGGAGTACAATTGGTAATTAATGGATACAACAATTAAAGAGTAAAAGTATAAACCAAGGAAAATGATTTAAATATGAAATATGTATGTTCGGTGCTAGACGTGCATGATTGCTTGTGTGTTATGGAAATGTGTGAAAATGAATATATGTATATATATGGAATAGAAAGAGAATAAGGGCGATGCGGTTAAGCCGTAACCCAGAGGTAAAGAACTAAGGGCGATGCGGTTAAGCCGTAACCCAGAGAAAAAGAAAACGGGCGATGCAGTTAAGCCGTAACCCAGAGAAAAGGAAAAAGGGCGATGCGGTTAAGCCGTAACCCAGAGAAAAGGAAAAAGGGCGATGCGGTTAAGCCGTAACCAGAGAGAAAGAAAACGGGCGATGCAGTTTAGCTGTAACCCAGAGGAAAAAGAGAAAAGAAAAGTGAAAGCAAGAAAATAACAAAAATGAATGAAAAGAAAGAAAAGAGTAAAGAAAAGAGGAATGTATTAGAAATGAAAAAGAAAGTATATTAAGAAAAGTGATAGGAATGATGGACGAAAAAAAAGATTATAGATGTGTATGAATTTGAATTGTTTGAGTTTGCTATGTTTTGAACTACCTGAAATGTTTGTGTTTGACTTTGTAGGTTATTATGTCTAGTTATAAATTATTCTCTACTTCATGTGTAAAGCTCACCCTTGCAACCATTTTTACAGGTTCAAAGTTTGAGCAGACACAGTTTTCGGCCGAGTAGGGGTACACTCCACACCGTAGAGTGTAATTTAGTTAAGAGGGAATTATATTCTTTTTATTATAATTAATTTAATTTGGTGTTGAAACAATTCGTTGTAAGCCCTGAGTTTTGTTTTACTTTGTTAGCAGGGCAAGAAAATCAAATTAGTATATTTATAAATATTTTCTGATCTGTACTGGTTTGACAGGTGTATAAAATGTAATTTTTGGGAAATCCGAAAAACAGAGGAAACTCTG
Organism: Crotalaria pallida; assembly: GCA_037953625.1. Taxonomy (NCBI): domain Eukaryota; kingdom Viridiplantae; phylum Streptophyta; class Magnoliopsida; order Fabales; family Fabaceae; genus Crotalaria; species Crotalaria pallida. The sequence goes on along the minus strand of CM075655.1, from coordinate 81,485,126 downwards.
CCGGATTTTCATCAAGATTTAAAACGAAATTTTAAAGTCCAAATTAAAATTCAACTTAATTAATTGTAATTAAGCTATATAAATGTTAGGATGTTGCAGTTGTGCTGAACCAGGATTCTGTGAGATAATATCGGATAATTATGCTTCTAGAATCTAGATAGGATCAGCTGAAGATCTCATGTCTAGGCTGTTGCGAGAATCTAGGAGAGATTTGCGGAAGGGATAAGAAGCCTCGGCGAGCCTGAGCTTATCCACGAGTCGACGGTATGTCTCGGTCCTAGAATCCCGAGCCTGATGGATTGGGGACCGATCGTAAGGCTCGGTTCCATCAAGTCCGAGCCTGGCCCTCTTGTATGCTCGGAGCCCACGAGTCCGAGCGAAGGACTTTCATGACAGCTAAAGCGAGTAAAACGACCTTAGAGGAACCCTTTGGCAAGACTTGGGTCCGTATGTGGTCAGCAGACCCTACAAGCCCCCCCAGCTCGTAAGACTTGGAAAGTCTATGGCGAGGTAACAAGTGGCTAGGGTTGACCTGTTGCATGTCTTGGTTCGGGAGTGTGTGACAACTGTTTCCAGCCTTAACCATGTAGCCTGTTCGAGGTGACGTTTTAGGTTCTTTAGGTACGACGCGTGTGTTGGGAAGTTGTGCCAAATCATTTCAATTTTCGAATTTTGAAAAAAGTACCTCCAATAATTGCCACGTCTTTCTCTGTGGGTGGCCGAATGGGTTAATGGGCTTTAGGCCCAACCGGTGCATCGTGGAAGGAGGGAAGTTGAGGAGTTTTGAGGGGTATTCGAATCCTGTATACTCATTTGTAACATCACAAACCAGACACCTTCTCTACCCTTTACACTCATTTGCAGCATCACAAACCGGAAATCTCTCTATCCTTTACACTCATTTGCTCCTAACACAGAATCCTTCTTCACACTTGCTAACACAGAATCCTTCTTCACACTTACTTGCTACAAGCATATTTCTGTGCATTGCGTCCACGATCATCCGTCGCAATTAAATTCGTCCACAAAGATCAAACAACAACAGGTAATCTTTTCTTCCCTTCCTACTCAAACAGTTAGTTCTGGTTCTGTCATTTCTGGTTTTTTGAGAGGGTTTTGCTTTTTCTGGGTTTTTGCAGGGATTTTGGGGTTTTAGTTCTAGGTTGGTAGTTAAAGGGTTTGGTATTCTAGGATTTCTCAATTATGAGGGGCTGGAGATATTGGAGGAAGGTTTACCATGAACTTTGTGAGAGATTAGGCGAAGAACCTTCCAGCGATTCTAGTTCTAGCTCTTCTGGGGGTTCTAGGGGTTATGAAGGTGAATCTGTTCCCTTAGAAACTGGTTACAATACTGCTAATAAAACTTTAGATCCTCTTACCCCCCCCCCCCTTGTGGCGAGAAGGTAAACGAGCCATTCGAGGTTGAACCTTTGACCACGAAGTACCCCACCGATCCCGCAGAATCATCGAGATGGTTATTAGCTTATAGGTTTGCCGAGCGTCGAGCTCAGGTTAGGACTAACCCAGAATGCTTTACAAGAGGGGAAGAGTTACCTATAAGGGTAGGGGAAAAGGTCCAGGGCTCGGCCTTAGGTTTAGAATTAAAATACCTGCTATAAAAAATGCTAACGCCGAGCCTTTTACTTTTTCCCCAGATATGGTGGAGCGCAGGTGTGAGACCCATCCCGATGAATTCCCTTTACCACCCAACCACGCGGAGTATGACGAAATTTTTGATCGAGAAGTACTCGGGACGAGGCCTTCTCTGCTTACGACGGATAGCTTGAACCACCTTCGGCCTATTCTGACTCCTCCGAACGCAGACGGGAATGCCTCGGATTTTGCTTTGAGGCATGCAAGCATAGACGACCGCGTATGCTTCAAAGTGCCAGAGGGCCAACAATTTTTCTACTTCTATGAGGAAGTAGCCACAAAGGTCGAAATTCGCTTGCCCTTTTCCACCTTTGAGATAGAGGTTCTCAACCACTTAGGCGTAGCCCCGAGTCAGCTGCATCCGAGCGGGTGGGCCTTTGCCAGAGCATTCCAGCAGTTTTGTGATGCTGAAGGTCTGGTGGCGACGTTATGAGCCTTCTTCTGGATATATGCCCCTCAAGTAAATAAATTTGGCAACTCCAAAGGGCTCTGGGTGTCATTGAAGGCTCGGAAGGACCATGCCCTTTTTGCAAAGGTTACTGACTCTTGGAAATCCTTCAAACCCCGCTTCTTCAAGTATGAGTATACGGGGGCCGAGGTATGCTGGTTTATGAAGCGAGTGGAGGATGGAGAAGAAATTAAAATCGTCCCTCAGTTACCGCTGAGCTGGTCGGGCGATATTTATAATAGAGGGGCCTCCTTATACCAATTTGATTATAAAGCGGATTTGAGTAGGGCCGAGCGGCGTTTATGCGATCGGGTTTGGGAGTATCTTAAAGAAAAGGGCCAGATTGATACAAAACAAATCCTTTTGAAGAGAACAAAGGCTGAAGTGAAAGCCGAGCTAGGTATATAATATTTTTTTTGCTCGATATAATACTGACATATTCTTCTTGTTGCAGAGAAAATGGGGAAAAAGGCATCTAATGCCAAGAAGAGTGCTGCAGCCTCATCCAGTATGGCTCAACTTTGAGACATGACCATCAGGAACAGTGTGAGAGTTAGACCGTCCTCCGCCGCCTTCTATAATGGGAGGAACATGAGCTTGTGCCTGAATCGGATTTTCAAGAGGAACTTGAGGGGGTGGATTAACAGGCGGAGCCTGATTGCCTCCAGGGGGTCCTCCCGGAGCGATCCTGTCCCTGATATTTCCTCTTCCGTTTTTGGGTGGCCTCCCACGGAGGCGACGGCGGAGATCTCCTCCATTGTCATTGTCGTTTGCCATGAAAACAGTAGATGTGCGAATACTAGTTATTCGTTCCCACAGACGGCGCCAATGTAGTGTCCTTAAACACTATGTGTCCTTAAACCTCTAAGTGCTCAAGATTATGGTAACCAGGAGCCTAGAAGAGGATCAAGTATTGATGTATGACTTATGGTATTTCTGCAGTTCCAGTTGGGAAAAGCAGGATCTCCCTAGTCAACGTGTGTGTGCAAAGTGTCAACTTAGGGTTGAGAGTACTTACCTGAAACCCTAGCTGTGATGAGCTATTTATAGGGTTTGGAGGAGGCTGATATGGGCCATTTGGGCCCTGTACTAGAGTTGTGCTGAACTAGGATTCTATGAGATAATATCGGATAATTATGCTTCTAGAATCTGGATAGGATCAGCTGAAGATCTCATGTCTAGGCTGTTACGAGAATCTAGGAGAGATTTGCGGAAGGGATAAGAAGCCTCGGCGAGCCTGAGCTTATCCACGAGCCGACGGTATGTCTCGATCCTAGAATCCCGAGCCTGATGGATTGGGGACCGATCGTAAGGCTCGGTTCCATCAAGTCCGAGCCTGACCCTCTTGTATGCTCGGAGCCCACGAGTCCGAGCGAAGGACTTTCATGACAGGTAAACCGAGTAAAATGACCTTAGAGGAACCCTTTGGCAAGACTTGGGTCCGTATGTGGTCGGCAGACCCTAGAATTCCAATCATTCATACACCTCAAGAATTACATTTTAAGCATGTTCCACATCAGAAACAGAATCAAATCACAGAATTCATAAGAGTTTTCATAATTATGCATATATATTCACATAATAAGCAACATAACATATCAAAATGTGAATCATACATTATTTTATAATCATCATATGAAATTTACTCCAAGTCTTGAAACAGTGAGTGTTGGTCTCCAAACCAAAGTTCAATATCAAACTAAGCCCTTAAAGTCTCGTGGTGACTCTCTAATCAAAATACATGCTTTTAATCTCTATCTAGTGTATAATTAGCTTTCCCTTACCTAAACAGACGTGCTTAAACAAAAACTTGCAAGAGATTTGCTCCAAAACTCTCAGACCCTTAAAGAGCAGCACACGCAGAACAGTTTTGAGCAGGGGTTCAAAACCAGAGATTTAGACAAATCAATCATGCATAAAAATTAGGGAAAATAGTTAGGCTTTATTCTTTGCAACATGGACAAGAGAATGGAACAAATTGGAAATCAAAAGGGTTCATGAGCTTACCACAATCAAGGCTTAAAGTAAGCTCCAGACCTCAGATTTTCGTTTTCTGCAGAATTGAAACTCCAACTTTGAGGATTCGATTCTCCTAGCACACACACTCTTAGCTCACGATTATTAGGTCTTTGTAAAGCTCTGGATATGAGCTTCACAACTGTGTATGATTTGTGGTTCAACTCTAGGGGACAAAGAAGAATTGAAGAGACGAACTTATGAACCCTAACTGCGGTTTCAAGCTTTCAGACATGGAAATGGAACTCAATCTTCATCAACAAGGCTATTTATAAGCGAATTGAACTCTCATGCAAGTCGACACGCGTTTAGGGACGTGTCCATGGTGATTTCGTGGCGATTAAACGGCGATTTGTGGTTGGTTACTCATCAAACGCACTAACCATGTTTGTTCTGCACTATGGTAATCGATTACTATATCGTGGTAATCGATTACCACGACAGAAATTTTCAAAAATTTATATTTTATTTTATTTCCCTCCAAAAACCTTTCTAATATTGCATTTAGGTCCTTCCCCAAGGACTTCACTGCAAAACTAACATTTTCACTTCAAATTAATTATCAAAAACCATTTTTGATTCTTCTTTTACCAAATACATACATACACACATTTTTTAATCAAAAATTAAATAAAAATAATTAATTATAAAATAAATTTATAATTAACTTTTACTTAATCAGGGATTAAAAATCAAGGATGTTACATGATGCAACATATTTAGTGAGCCTATTCAAGAGTGTCGTTCTAGGTAACCGTTGTGCACAAAATCAAGTTTATGCAAGGGAAGGAACCATCACGACAAGACAAAATTCTTGACACAAATTTGTCAAAAATGCTACTCCTTTTGAAGGTTGAGTCTGCAAAATAATCCAATTTGAGAGTGTTGAGACGTTTCCAAAGGTCTTTCCATCGCTTAGACAACACACATGTTTGAATAGCTTCTTTTGTTTTCAAATATTCCATTATATGAATAAGAACATAGTCAGGTAGGTCACTAAGCCTATCCTTGTTAGCATTCCCATCACTTGCACTTTCCCTCGATCTTCTCTTCACTTCCAACTTTCCCTGTTTTCCATCTCTTACAATTTCTCTTTGTCTTTTCATGTTTAACTTCATTGCTTTCACTTTCCCTTCATTTATCCTTAAAAAGGAAAAAGAAATACTTGATAAGTTTCATCAGATAAAGGGGGAGGGGGCAACAAATAATAGAAGTAACATGCAAATTCTAAAATTTAATGCTTGCATCTATAACAAAAAGAAAGGAAGAAGAAAAAGAAACCGGATGAAACCAGAATACTTACAATTGATTTTTTTTCTTTTTAAAATCATGAGCCATGAACCAATTACAACACTTTTACAACATTGGAATGAATGAATAAAACATTTACTCTCTCTTTTACACTTTAAATTGTCGTTTAATGTAATGCACTCGGAAAATCCTTGATGATAATAATAAACTTTGGGACTCTTGGAGACAACCAGACTTCTATCGACTACTCCCTCTGATATTTATTATAATGTAAAAATTACAAGCTTTTTGAAGTCTTTTTTATATTGCATTTTATATTTTCTATGAAGCATTTAACTTTATTTTCTATGAAGCATTTAACTTATATTTTCCCTTTTTTTTCCCTTTTTTTCCCTTTTTTTTAGAACTTTGGTTGTCTTTAAGATTGAGAAGTGTAAAACTCTGATATGTATGTTATAGTACTAGATTTTAACAGAGACAAGGATTAGAAGAAATCAAGTCTAAATTATGAAATATATATGAAAAAATAATGTTAATTAAAACTGGATGCAATCTAAGCTTTTAAGCTTAGGTTATGATCACAATTTTAATCATAATAATATAATACCTCAAAAAAATATTTCGCTTTTCAAAACAAGTTGAACTTGTCATGTAGATACCCCACTCCATGGAAAAAAAAAATTATTGTTAGTAATTTGCTATTTATATTTATGAGAAATAAACACAAATTCATGTGATGATATGAAATGTAATATACAATTCCAAAGTGTGCAAGTGAAAAGTGTTAGGATTGGCAGCCTTCACCCAAGAGGTGGTTGAATTGGGTTTTTACAAAATCATTGATAACATTGAAAATCAATCATTTTTAAATAAAACAAATATTACTCGCAGTGGAAAACTATTAAAAATGATTAACATGATTGAGCGGAAGCTATAATAATAATAATAATAATAATAATAATAATAATAATAATAATATTAATAATAATAATAATAAAAAAAACTAATACGTGTGGATATGAATAAATCGAAACTTATGAAAAGCGTTGTCGCGCAATAATTAATTTAAAACGATTAAATTAATATATAGAGACAATAATCGTTACGTTGCAAGAATGATAAATATAACACAACGCACATGCAACGATAACAATGAAAAATAAAAGAGATAAGGGGTAGAGAGATTGCACCAGATATTTTATACTGGTTCAGCCTTTCCAGCGAAAGACCTACGTCCAGTCTCCAAGCGACTCGCTTGAGCTTTTATCAATTATAATCAAGAACGCCTCACGTCCCAATTACAACCAGAGGATGCCACACACTCACACTAAGGTAGCCTATCTACTAGGTGCCCCACCATTCGTCTAGCCACTACCCCATATACACAACAAGGGTTCCTCACTGTTCACTCTCTAGCAAGTATACTAGATCGCAAAGTAATACGGTCAATAAGACCAGATATCGTCCCTCAGGGATTGCAAATTGTTCAATTAATTCTCACCAAAGAGTAGTTAAAAGCAAAATCTATAAGTTTCTAATTAATTAATTAAGATTGAATTGAAATAAAATAATAACAGAAAATAAATTAAAGTTGTGAGCAATTTGAGAAAGATGTTAGGAACATGGTTTCATTGTATGGCGTTGTTTATTTATCATGAATCTTTGCTTTTTCCCTAAATCAAGAACAAATTCCTAAGGTAGAAATTACTAGATTCCTCTTGCAATTACTGTTTATTATTCAATTTGATAACACTTAATCTCTTAAGTGATTAAACCATTGAATAACCTTAATTAAGAACAGTGAATTTCATAACAAGTTTTATAATTACCCAAAAGTATCCCTAAAAGTTGAATAATTATATTGTTTGAAGGATGGCCTATTCTAATTCCTAATCTCCCAATTGAAGAATTAGAAATTCAAAACATAGATTAATTACTTCTATGCATAACAGTGAAAACACAATCAAACACTTGATTTAGAAACAGAAAAACATCAATTCATGAAATCAATAAAGTAATCCATACAAATTCACCAATTCCTAACACAAGGGTTTTAGTTACACATCATGAAAATAAACAAAAGCAATAGAAGAATGCATGATTACCATAGAAAAACCTTGGATCTTCCAATCCTTGATCTTCTCCTATTCTAAAACTCTCTAAAATTATGTAATCTCCCTCTCTAAAACTCTCTAATGACTGCTGACTAATTCTAAAACATATATTTAAAAGATAAAACTAATCCTAATTGAATAGGAGCAAAACTGATCAGGAAGTGGCCCAATTGGGCTTTCTCATATCTGACAGAAACTTTGGCACTGATTTTGAACCCAAAGATGGACAAATTTGAGCAAGGTTATTTCTGGAAAAGTTTTAGATCTTTTCCTTAGCTTTAAAATGATACCAAGATCGCCTCATTTTGAAAAGCGTAGCTCAAGTTATGGTCAAAATAGCGAACAGTGTCACTTTCTCGCATTTTGCGCGCCTGGGCGCCTAGAGCCTCACGCCTGGGCGTGTCAGGTCTGTAAAATGGTGCAATTCTCGTAGCAGACACGTCTGGGCGTGGGGAGCTCCACGCCTGGGCGTGTGGCACTGATTCCGGCTCCGTTTCACTCTGTTTTTGCGCTATTTTCAAGGTCTTTTCATCCTCTTTCATGCTCCATATTTATTTTCTTCATTTAAGCTCCGAAAGTACCTGAAACAAACCCAAAACGGATCAAAACGTTCAAAGGATTCTAAATTACCTAACTTCCTAAAAACTATACAAAAAGTCCTAAATTTACAAGAGAAACAAGCCAAATCCATAGTAAAAGGGAGTCTAAATCATGCTCAAAACATCATATATTAGACCCAAATCACTCCCCCAAACTCAGTATTTTGCATGTCCCAAGCAAAAGTAAAATAAAAACTCTAGAACACAAAACCAATTTTCTAAGTCAAAATGTACACACCTAATCTAGGACTTCGACTCACAGACTCAGACACTTATTTTCACAAGCAATTCATACAAGCAATTCATACAATTGAAACCTGGTTAGAAAAACAAACTCAACAAGAACCAATGATTAGTGAACACTCTCAATCTCACAGTGTATATCTCTCATGTGTATCAAGGGTTATATATATATAATTCATTCAAGTTCATACAATGACTAAATGTTACCATATGCTTGACCATAGACCCAAATCTCCACTGAAATTATTGAATACACACAAAAATCAAAAGGTCTTAATTTTGGTTGTAATGAGGCCATGGCTAAAAGTGTTAGGTGGGATAAAAGAAAGAAGAGATAAAACTAAGGGCTAAAATGCAAAAACAAATTTCCCTCAAAAAATTATGAATGAGCAATGAATACTACTACATAAACACCACTCAACTCACAATCAATTTCATACTTTTTTTCTTTTTCAATTTTTTTCCTTCTATTCTCTTCCTTTCACATTTATTTTTTTTAATTTCTTTTTTTTACTTGGAAGAGAAATAGAACTCATAACACTTTTCACCAATTACTTTCACTTTTTCTTATTATTCCTCTCAATTGCTCATTCAAAAATTTCCAAGGTACTCACAAAAATATTTCAATAGATGCAGGGTATCAAAAAACAATCATAATATTTCATAAGGCACAAAATGGGCAACTAAGAGAATATATAATCAATCAAAACATCTGAAGGCCAACAAAAACATAATCCTAGGTGCCATAATCATCTTAATGCATGCAAACAATTATCAATCTCAAAATGGTCTATGGTCACAATCAATCCATATGCATTTATTCAGAGATATCTATATATTAAGTTTCTTCACAATCATTCAGCATCATACCATATTATTAAATCGGGACTTAGATTCATTCATATGAGCAATATTTCATTTTAGTTTGTTAAGAGTCTGGATGATCGATTATCTCCCCCTTGATAATCGATTATCAAACAGACTAGAAAGCATTTCCGTTACTTCTCGCAGCTTAACTCAGTTCAATACTCAAATTAACTTCAGACAAATACCAATTAACATACTACCATACCAGCATATACTAATTTAGGCCATAACATCTGAAATATAAGCGCAAGGTCTCAAGTTCATGCTAAAGAAAGGTAAATATACTAATTCATTAAAGTTTAGCATTATACCATCTTTAATCCCTATTTCATATCAACACAATCAATCATTTAACTTAGTATTCAGACTAGTTTTGCATCAAACAGAGAAGAGCCATGGGATTGCCTTAGTCTCCAAACCAATCAATCGTTGTCATGGTTCAAACATACATAATCACATAATCACACCTTCAATCATTAATCCTAGTAATATGAATGAAATCTCTCATACCTTGCATGAATTAGAGGTAATTTTGGTAGTGTTTTAGCAAAGGAAAACGAAGGGAAAACTGAGCAATTAATAGAAGAAACCACAGCTATTTAAAGAGAGGGAAGTTGAGGGAATTCTTCAACATGAAGGAAGATTCATGCCACTTCCCTCACTCCATCCTTACACACGCATCCTAGGGCACCTAGGAAGGACACACGTGGTCTGGGAAGGCTTAGGGGTGAAGAAACCTCCATTGGAAAGCTCCAAACCGCCTTCAGATTCTGCAGTTTCAGTGTCACTGACCAGGTTACTGGTTTGGCTAACTGGTTAGCCACTGCTAAAATTCAAAAATTCAAAATGTAATAACTATTAAGTGGGAAAATTGATTTTTAATAGTTTTACACTTCAAAACAAAATTTCCACCGTTGGACGTGATGATAAAAAGGTTAGGAAGCTTATCTAAAAATTTGAGCATGATCCAATGACTAACGAATGAGATATTGCCCAATCTTTGAATGATATTTCATCAAAATTTTATTTTCTTAAATATTCTACTTAAATCCTTCTTGCCAAAACTATTTTTATTTCCAAAATATGTTTCTTTATATAATTTCCAATAGAAAATAATTCCTTTTTATTAAATCATTATCTAAAATATTTTCCTTTATTAATGAAAATACATATTTTATTTATTTATTCTTTTTATAAAACTGAGGGATGTCAGAGAATTCAAATTCTTCGAGAATGTAATCATAGAGAGAAGAAGAAGTAATGAAGAAGTGTGCTTTCTTTTTAAAAAACTAGAATTAGATATATGAGAAGAGAGTTAGTTTTTCAAAACAGGACTTCTGAGTTATTATAACATGGATTTTGAGCATCCCATATCAGAAAACAATCCAAGCAATTAATACAAGTGATCCATAAAGTAATCGATTAAACACAAAAGTAATCAATTACTATCCACGCAAGTAATCAATTCAAAGTTCTCTAGAAAATTGTATGATGCCCCTAAGTAATCGATTCATGCATAAAGTAATCGATTACTTTCACATAAGTAGTCGATTCAAAACTCTCTTGAAATTTGTATTTTGCAACAATGTAATCAATTCACTCACAAAGTTATCACGTCATGCTCATTTTCATTAAAACTTATTTTCTTATTTCAAACAGTCAATATATTGATCAAAAACATTTGTGGCACATGATTACTAAATTGAAAGTTTATAAAATATTTTAACTAATTCTTGTCCATAATACGTAGTTTTAAAATATGGCTCGAGTTCTAGGATATAATGCCTTACATGATTGTCCTAGGACAAATGCATGACACTTGATTTCCTTATTGAAGCTTGGTTTGTCACCATCAAAACATCATATCGCATCGAAACTTAATAAGAAGTTGTAATTGTTAAAGTTGAATAAAAGCAAGCATGTTAGGAAAATAAAAAGGCTTAATTATGTCACAAGTCCCTGAAGTTTGGGGTACTTTTTCCAGATACCCTTTTTTTTTCAATGTTTGACTCCTCGAAGTTACTTCTAGGTTTGTCATATACCCCTACTACCAATTCTGACCAATTGTGCTAACATGTAAAATCAGAACCCTAGTCAAACGCAGGAGGTTGGCCATGTGGTGCCGCGCGATGTCTCACGGGCGAAGACAACCTCTTTTTTCAATGCAACAACACTCACACGAGAGAATTGTGGGTTATGTCATTTGATAGAATTTGTTTTTAGGAAATTGTGTTTTTGTGCATGTCATTATTGGATTGTGAGTCTTGTTGCCTAGGTGATGAGTTGGTTTGCATTCATATAGGATTCATTCATTGCATTGCATGTTTTGCTTGAGGACAAACAAAGGTTCAAGCTTTGGGGAATTTGATGTGTGCGTAGCATGCATATTATTTTTCTATTAGTTTGTATTTATTTTAATATTTATTTAGGTATTTTATTTTAATTTTGCATGCATTTAATTCACATTTCACTTGGGAAAGGTTTTTGGTGTTTTTGATCTGCAGGTTTTAATTTGGAGGCTTGGAGCTTTGGAAAGTAAAGAATTTATCACTGTCAAAATTGTAAAGAGCTTTTGGGAGCAATTGTATAGAAAAAAAGAGGTTTTGAGGCTATGAGAAGGAAGATAAGTCATTGGGTCTATTTAATTAATTTGGGCCCAATTTTGGAAAAAGTAGCAGATAACTTGTAAAAAGATAGAAACCCTTGTAGATTAGATTTTATTAAGAGATAGAAGATAACAAATAAGAAGATATAAAATTAGAAAATAAGGATTGAAGGCAAGACATAACATATCTCTCTCAAGGAAGAACTAGAAAGCGATTGAAGACAGAAGAATTTCTCCTCCTCTCAACTTTTGGTTATTCCTACTTTATTATGCCTTATTCTTATTTTTTAAATTGTATCATGAACATGAGTAGTGAGTAGTTCCCTTTTCTGGGGATTAGGATTAGCCCATGAAGGTATTGACATGAAGATTTGATATTTTACCTTTTATTTATGCTAGATTTTATTTTTATTTAATTTTGGTGTGCTTAATGTTTTTGGTTGTGTAGAGCTCCACAATTACATGATCCCAGATAGTAAGGGAAGTACCGAAAGGTGAACCTTAGTATTAGAAAATACCAAAATTGAACTTAGGAACTTAGATCACGGAAGTAGTTTAATTCTTGAGGAGATTCCCTGAATTTCCATAGAACTTAATGGATTTAATGTACCCTAATTACCACGAAAGTAGGAGTTAGACCTCATTAGGTACATTGCTAAGACTCTGAAAGGAGCTAGTATTCTACATTAGGATAATTCACCATAAAAATAAATCTAGCTAAATAAAAGAGATATCACTAAAGATTTTCAACGCGAATATGTGGTGAAACTAATCCTTGGAAATTTCCCAATCCAAATCTCAACCCAATCTTTTAGATTTATTTTACTTTTTTTCTCAAAAATTAATCTTTTAATTTTATTTTTTATTTTCCACTAATACGGTTTAGATAATTGGTGCTTATAATTTGTTGGTATTTAACAACAAAATCCCTGCGAATACGATACTTTTTATTACTACGATAACCCATGCGCTTGCGGGGCTATCAATGGGAGTGATTTTTGTGTGTTTTTTGTGTGGTTATGGTGCTAAGCTTCTTGGAGAAGCTTCCCCATAAAAAGGGAATCCGTGTTCCCCAAGCATTTTTTTTTTGCGTCAGACCTTGAGGTAATCGATTACCTCCAGAAGTAATCGATTACTTCATGAATTTCACCTTTTTATTTTTCCATTCAGAGAGAAGGTAATCGATTACTTTCCCAAAGTAATCGATTACTATACTTGATTTTCATCCCTTGCATTTCAAAATGCCATATCTTCTTCATTAACCGTCGGATCTTGCTCAAACTTGAAACAAGCTTAATAACGCTTCCAACTTCACATCCAACGGTGGAATTTGTGTTCTAAGTTATAAATCTTTTATTTCTATTTTTCTATTATTAGATGTTTCTAATACTAAGGCATCCTATTTAACACCCATTTATATCTTGTTGTTGTCATTACTATTATTATAATTATTCTTGGAATTAAAATTCAGGATGTTACAATTCTCCCCCACTTACTGAAATTTCATCCCCAAAATTTCCTTCAAATCCATAACTGGAGAGCCATCCCATTGGGCAAATTTTTCGACTATGATACTTACTTCTTTTGAGTTTTGCTCCCCCACTTAGCATCAACATACCTGATAGGGGCCGGTGGGTTGGACTACGTTCCTAAAGGTTGTATCTCTTGGGAAATTCCTACTTTAGTTGTTTCAATTTCAATTAGAAGGTGTCAATGATACCATCCGTTAGTAGATGCAAATATTGAGGTGATCAATCCCAACCTCACATCTATCAACAACGCATCATTGTCATTCTTGTTGGTGATATTATCCCTTAACAGATGCAAGAATAAGGTATGCCAATCCTAACCTTACACTCTATTAAACGACAACACCATCGCATGAGTTGATTAGATTTCCACTAGAGTCCTACCACTTATTAATTTTTTCTAAGGCTTTTCATGGTTTCCTAACAGGCTACATTAAATCTGCTTATTTCTTAAGTTTCACCGTACATGGTACGTTGCTAACATAACGGTTACCTCAGTTAAGATTATCTGGATCCTCCACTTGTTGTCCGTCTATAGTATAGACTTTCTCCTTCTGAACAGGTCGGCTTCCATCAGCCCTTCGTGTAACACCCCGATTCGGCAACTTGAAAACGCAATTACTTAAATTAAATATAGTGAAAATTTGGGCCAATTTTTTTTAAACACAATTAATACGAACATGAGAACATTTAAATTTTCAAAACTTGGTTACAATTAAAAACTCATGTTCTCACATTGCATATAATCCTTCAAGTTCCAAACCGAGATGCCACAAAACATCGCACTTTGAAACTTGTCCATAACAACATCGTTTAAACATAAAGGCCCATTTAACTTGTTTTGAAACATCAATACTGAATAAAACTTTATCCGGGTACAGCATGATAAAGCTATGATACTAAGAACTTGCGGTGGAATACATTACTCTGAGGGATTTACCTATCCTCTAGTCTTATATACTAAGACTCGCCATCAAACTCGGAGTCTCGGCAGATCAAGCTCTCATTCATCTTCGTCTATCGAAAGATCCTCGGTGTTCGGGTACCAGTCCTCATCACTGGGACACTCCTCCGTGTCAGCCTCAGACCACGGATCAGAATCATCGTCATCTGCCACCTCAGGGGTTTCTCCCGCAGAGTTGTCTTGGGATCTCTCCTCCTCCATCTTACGAGCTGAAATTTCCTCCATAATCTCTTTCCTTCGTCGTTCCATCTCTATGTAGACTATAACATAGGCGGACATGGGTATATTATCCCCTTTCCATGGAGACGTGCCTATCTCCCGAATGAGTTGAAATCTTGCAATGTTTCCCATCTAAAGGACATACAATTTTCAACACAAAGCAGATGTACACGAGAGAGTGAGCAACCCAAAACAATAAATGTCGACTGTGTGGAATTACAATAGGCAAATATTAAGACAAAAAAATAAACATCATGCAAACCATAATAACCACATGATCATCATCATAATCGTAAATTCATGCTCAATCTTCTCGTGATAACATTCCCAATATCTTTCTCATGAAACTTTTACAACACTTATCAATTCTTTCTTCAATCGTTATTTCGAGACTTATCGATTATTTCAGGGATCGTTTCTCATACATATCTTATGATTCTTACTCAACACTTGCAATCATTGCTATACTTTTCTTTTCAAATCTTATTAGATCACATCCATAGATGATTGGGGAATTAAAATATCATCGAGGTACTTGTTTCGCAGTTAGCACACACGTCTACATCTCCTCGGTCATCCACCCAACCTAGTCGGAAGCAAACAGGAGTACAGGACCTTGACCACGTGGGCTTGACAGCTGTCTCAACAAAATGCTCAATGCCAGGAGAACTGTAGAAAATCCGGTACAGTCTCAAATCAATTCATATAATCAAGGCACACTGTAGAAAAATCCGGTACAGTGGCAAAATCACAGAGCCTCGTTCCAGTCCCTCTCACTGTTCAAGATTTGCAATCTAGGGGGTGACAGTACTATTCTAGTTCCGGGTGTAGAACTTACCACGGCATCGGATCGGCCCATCCTTACCCCTTATGGAATTCGTTCCACCTAGAAACTACTCAAGGCTTCTTGACGTTTCACCGTCATTGCCTTCCCCTAATGCAATCTCCTCCTGAGTATCCCTGATACCCGGGGTATCTTCCTCTCCACTACTTCGCACTCATTGCTTTTGTCCATGTCTTTTAAAAGTTTTAGAGTTTTAATTAATATCTTAATCCTAAGGTCGGCTCATCCTTGGTGCATCCCTTCAACGAGTCCCGACCACTAATTTAAAAAATTACTTTTCTTTTCTCATATATGACAGAGCTTGAATCACATCAACATTTTGCATCACATCTCATGAGCTTTCACAGTACAACATCATTACTCATTTCAGCACTTCAACTTTACTTTCTCAGCTGAGGAGCACAGCTCAACTCATATCACATCTCTTTTCTCGTGAATCTCATCAGCATTATTTTCATCAGCTATTGCTCAGCAGCATCATTCTTATCATCATCTTTCTCATCATCATTACAACACTTTCATTCACATCATCGGTTATTTCTTATCACAATCTTAAAAAATCATCATTACATCTCAATTCTTTCTCAATCTCAGCTCATATCTCTTTTCCAATCACTCTCATACCTCTTATCATTATTTCTTTTCTTAATATCTCATCAAGGCTGCCTTATTCAATAAGGACTTAGGCCCAACCGGGTCTTACATCTTTCTCTTGATATTTCATCACTTTCAGAACCTTTATTATCATTCATCTTTCTTTTCAATCACAATTCATTACTTTCGCAGTTTCATTCACATCATCTCATAATCAAGGCGTATCAAACGTCTCTCAAACAGTATCACAATTGCTTAATCGATAAATAAATCATTTCGCATACTAAGATAATCAAGTAGTTCATGTACAATTGACTAGAAAACATGGCATCATACTAAGCAGCAAGGACATATCAAGCTATAAACAACTAACCAATCTCAGCTGTTCGTGTGGATAGCCAAACAAACAAACAATTGCTATCACACTACTTCGCTTAACGAGATCGGAGTCCAATCTTTGAGATGATTGGAACATCTTAATATGTTACCTAAAAACCACGGCGTCTTAGGGAAAGCCCCTCTCTCACTTCCAATGATGTAGGCCTCCAAGAGTTTTTCCGAGATTTCCAAGTCGCTAGTCCTGCCTCGTTTCCTTTTCGTCCGTCACCCGAACTAAAACATTTTTCCCGTGCGTTAGAAATGATTTCAATAAATTCATTATTTCGTTTTTGAAAACACTTTGAAACAATTCCCTTTTGGAAACACATTGCTAGTATCCAAAAGATTTCAAATCCAGATCAAATCTATAATTAAAATGTTTCCAAGAAAACTTTGAAACAATTCTAAAACAATCTCTTTGTCAAAACAGAATCCATTCCACTCATTGTAACTTAATTTAAAACGTTCATGTTACAAAAATCATTATCCTTAAGCATTAAACAAAATCCCAAGATATGACAAAGAAACAACATATTGAAAATCTATCATTACTATTTTTCTTTAATTAATTCGGTTAGATCTCATGTTTGTCTCCAATTCTTACTTCATGACACACATAAATTAATTCTCCTACATTCATTTAATTATATCCAAGCATTTCTATAAAAATTCAACCAAGTCCAGCATCATACATAAACATTACAGTCACTACAATATCATATCTTATGTTAAACAAAATACAGAAATTCAAGAAGATAAAATTCCAGGACCACATCAAATTGATTCATTTCAATCCCAAACTTTACAATACTATCAGATACTGGTAAAAGAATATCATATAAAAATTTCAGATCAATTAAAGTTGTTTAAATCATACTTTTCCAATGAAATATTTCTCAATTCCTTGGAAATCCAGACATAGATTTTTCACCAACAATTCTAACAAACAAAATTCAAAAATAATTCCAATTCAATCTAAATTTCCCAGAACACACTCAATTAGCATGAAGAATAATCACATTAAATTTTCAAAGCATTCACAAGCTAACATAAGGCAAGTCACATTTTAAATCATTCAAAATTATTAATCAAATTACATTCTTTATAGATTAACTTAATTACTCTAAAGAAAATAATTCAAACTAAGCCTCGTAATTAATTCAACAAAGACCGAATTACCCATGGTCAATATTTCCTAATCACCAATAAATTTTAAATCTTGAAATCATTGGATTAACATCATGAAAATTCCTTTTTAATTAATTAAATCAACTTATTTATTTTCATTTCTAAAAACCGAAAAAGATTAAAGAAAACAACACATCACTTCCATCAAACATATAGCATCATGTACATAGGAATATAATCATTATCAAGGGTCATTTCATGAAGAAAATTTTCCCAACTACTACTTGAACATGCATTGGCCGAATTATATATATATAATCTTGCAAAGATTTGATGCACAAATAAAGGCATAAAATAATGAAATTATTTTCTTTCTTTTTGACTCAAAACCATGAGCATCAAGAAGAAAAATTAACAATTTTAATTCATCTTCTTAACTTGAATCAAGGCAATAATTTGGGTTACAAACCACCTCAAAGTTTTATATTTTTAAACTTGATTATTTCATGCATGCACTCTTAAGTTCTTAGATTAAACTAGTCTCCTTATGCATGCAACCTAAATGATGATCAAACATGACTTTCTACCTCTCTTCATCTTGGCCGAATTTCATTATACAAAAAGACAAGATTTTTGTCAAATATTTCTAACATGCATAAAATAAAACTCAAGTTCATTGCTTTATCTCAAACAAAATCAAGATCATACTTTAAACTTCCTGAAAATAACATGCATGTACTTGAAATCATCAAATCTAACCATAAGACTAACATGCATCAACTTCTCACAAAATAAAAGCATGGATCCTATTTTTATCAAGCATGGCCGAACATACTTCACAAAAATATATCATGCACAAGATCAAACACTTAGATCAAATCATGTTCATACTCAAAATCATTTTTTTAAAGCTTGTTTCCTTATTCATATCATCAAGACCGAATCATGCATCAAGAAAAACATGATCTTTTCACTTAAAAATTGACATGCAAGACTCAAGATCTTAACTTTTCACTTATTAAACATAGATCATCACATGCATGTACTTAAATCAACCAAGTTCATCATCAAACCAACATGCAAGACTAAAGATCTCAACTTTATCATCAATCAAGTTTAGATCATACATTTATTCATCAAATAATCACATGAATGCATCATAGATCACGGTTTAAGTAAGAAAATTTAACATGCAAAGAAATTTATCTTAAACTCACAAAAATATCAAACAACTCTTTAGATCTTTAAGATCTAGTTCAAAAAAGCAACAAAATCCATCATACAAACCTTAACCGAATCATCAAGTCCATTGTTTAGCATATTAAAAGTTTCTTTTAATCTCTAAAGTCCATGATCAAGCACAAACAATACATGCACTCATCATTTAAGCCATAAAAATCAACATGCAAAGAAAAGAGAAGAAAGATCACAAGATCAAAAGAAAACCTAAACTAACACAACTTCTTCATGATCTTCGAATCACCCACCTAAATAGAAGAAGATCTCCTAGCTTCCTAACACTTGGATCTTCAAAGAATAGGCTTGATCAAGCTTGGAATCCTCCCTTCTTCCTTCCTCTTCCTCACGGCCACCACTCTCTCTCTCTCTAAGAGTTTGATGAGCTCTTAGAAATGTGTTTGAAGAAATGAGAAGAAGTGAGTTTGGTTTGAAAAGAATGGGCCAAGCTAACTCTATATATATAGGCAGCCGAATTCTCCCTCTTTTGCCCTTAACAAATTTTCGGTCCAAGCACAAATGGGAAGGGTAGTTTTGGGCAATTGAAAAGTTTGCATGGTTTGAGTCTTGTCAACCTAGACAAGGAGTAATTTAGGGCACCTAGGTTATTTTCTATTGGTTGGCTTTTTCCTTAACTCACATTTTTCTCCAAATGGTTATTCTACTTTGGTTAATTTCCAAATGGTTCCAACTTATTCTATAGGCTCCTTGTCCTAAAAATTAAAACTCCTAGGCTTACATACATATATACATACCGTAGCACACATATATATACATACATATCTTACCTTTTTATTTCCTAATCATATTCCTTTAGAACATTATAGTCATCAACTCACACAATGATGTAAATATCTCTAAAGAATCATACTTACACAATTATTCTCAAAATTCATACTTCACAAACTCAGAGAATAAATTTTTTATAAATCAACCCAGAAAATTCTAAAAGCTACATTTTCAAATAATACGTTTCAATACGATCGTTTTCATATAAAGATCATAAATTTCCGAATTACGGTTAAAAAGATATGAATTTTCAAAGTTATCAAATCCATAAGGAAATTTATTTCTAATAAGAATCATCCTTAATAAAAATCATAACTTATCTCTTGTTGATCAAATTATTCCAAATTCAACAAAATTATTCACTTTACGTCTATAAAAATATTTTGTTTATAAAACACCGTAAAAATCAACACATTGTTTCTTACTCACGTAAAATACTCATCTGAAAATCCTTTATAAAACAGAACCTCAAGATTCATTTTGATAAAATTCATTTATGCACGTATGGAAAAATACAGGATGTCACACTTCGCGCCTTTACTGCATTCACTCCTCGCTTAGACACCTGATTGGGACAGCCAGCGGCCAAATGCCCTGGTTTCTTGCAAATAAAACATTTCCTCCGAGTGCCCTGCTTCCAGCAAGCGCCATAGTGAAATTTACCACATTGTGAGCAAGATGCTTGAGTACCCTGTATGTCCTGTTTCCAGCAGCCACCATAATGGAGTTTACACAATGTGAGCAAGGAGATTGGAGAAGTGAGGTGGTCATAGTGTGCTCGGTTCTTTTTGGAGTGGCCGTCTCGGTCTCAAGGTTGGGGTATGGTTCGCTTCCTCCAAGGGGGTCTCCCGTCCTCTGAATGATCCTGGCGTTCCTGTCCTCAAACACCTTCTGCTTCAAGCCGTTCTCATAGGTGCTAGTCATATTCATCAGTTGAGACAAATCATCTATGTTCTGGTACTCGAACGCGATCTTGATTTCAGTGCGAAGCCTTGCTTCGAATTTGATACACGTCGTCCTCTCATCCGCATCCCTGTAGCTTCCGGCATATCGAATGAGATCTTCAAAGCGTGCTGCATATTCTCCAACACTCATGCTTCCCTGAGTCAAGTTCAGGAAAACAATCTCCTTTTCTCTGGGCACATCCTCTGGAAAATACTTTCCCAGGAATCTGGTCTTGAAGACATCCCAGTTAACCTCCATATTTGCAATCTCCAAACCCCTTCGTACATGCTCCCACCAATGTTCTGCTTCCCCAGTGAGCATATACTGCGCCAGAAGGACTTTCTGTTCCTCAGGTGGTGTCATAGTGCGGAGAATTTTCACAATCTCCTGAAGCCTTCTCTGCGCTCCATCCGGGTTGTAACCACCTTCAAACTTCGGTGGCTCGTTCCTCCTGAACTCATCCAACCAGTTAGTTTCAGCTAGACTCTGAGGTGCCTATGACTGCTGGTCAATTGCTGCTGTAGCTGCGGCTCTGCCACCGTTTCAGCTTGATTTTGGTTCATCTGAACCAGGTTCTCTAGGATTTTAGCAATCCTATCGTTGTCACTACGTCTCCAAGCCATAATATCTAGTCCTGGAGAAGACATCAAGCTAATACTTTGTACAAATAAACAATACATACGTATCCTATTCGTCTAACTTAGACACTTAACTATCTATCGGTTACTCGCTTGGTGAGTAAACCAAAGGAGTTGTGAGTCCACACTCCAAGGCCGAGGAAAAACTGCTCTGATACCAAATTGTAACACCCTCAAAAAAATTACCATTTAATTTATTAAAGATTATAAAATACTTGAAAATTTACTCTGTTTTTCGGACTTTCCAAATTTCCTTCCTAAAAACCTGTCAGTTCAAAATATATTAAAACATTAACATAAGTATTAGTTACAGCCAGCATATCATTAATGCCCTGATACAAAATAATACAAGTTATAGGGCTACACTAGTGAATCGTTTTGAAAACCAAAATAAACTGACTTTAACCTAATCTATTATACTCCTCTCATACTAATTTACACTCCACGGGGTGGAGGGCATTTCTGCTCGGCCTACAATAGTGTAAGCTTCATCCCTGTACCTGTATAAAAACAGCAAGAAGGGTAGCATTACACAGAACTTAGGAAATAATTTCTAAATAAGCATAGAAATAAACTAAGAACAATCATTAAGAAAACCACCTGCACAATTTATAAACATACATTCTACTTCCTTATCTTCTCGATTTCCTGATTCATTTCTATTTGAGGCCATTAACCATTATCATATCTAATTCTGTTTACCATGTACATCTTCCCAGTTATGGGATATCTGGTACATTACTGCTTACTCATTTACTTTGTACGTCTTCCCACTTTAGGGATACCTGGTACAATTCTATTCGCCATGTACGTCTTCCCCTTTTAAGGGATACCTGGTACATTCTCATTCGCTATGTACGTCTTCCCAATTAAGGGATACCTGGTACATTTATTCTATTTGCTATGTACGTCTTCCCTCGTGAGGGATACCTGATACATTAATTCTATTTGCGGTGTACGTCTTTCCTTTTCAAGCAATACCTGGTACCACCGATTCTATTCTTCCTCCTTTGACCACCCCTTTTTCTCTTTGTTTTACTTATTCTATTATCCAGTTTATCTATTACCATTTTCTACTCAATTCTATCTTTCTTGCACGTCTTCCCAATTAAGGGATACCTGGTCCGACGGATTTTACTTACCCTGCACGTCTTCCCTTTTCAAGGGATACCTGGTGCAGTAAAACTCTATCGTCCCTATTTTACTCCCTTATATTTTGTTCTTCCCGTTTTTCACAAATTTTCCTATTCTCTTTCCATTTTTACATATCCCACTTGATCTATTTTTACTCATCACGGTTAATTAAAATTCCTCTAATCTCATTTGTTTATTCTCACCTCTCCCAATCAATCTTATTCCAGTCAATTCTCTTAAACTTAAGTTATTTTCATTAGACTTCCTGAATCTTAATTTCCTTAATTCTATCTCAATTTATTCATTTATTCTTATGATGTAACACCCCGATTTTGTCTCCCGAAAATATTGTATTTATTTATTATTTTTTAGTAAAAATGATGGTCAAATTTATTTTTTTTATACATACACATATTCACAAAAAATTCATGTACAAATACATTTGATAATTTCCTGTTTTTTTTTTCCAAAACATCATTCATTATTAACTAATTACAAAAATGACTTTGCACATTTTCTCATAAAGAATTATCGTTGCCGTCTCACAAAATCGAGATATCACCACACTCCCATCACATACACAAACCATAAAATGAAAATACTTCTCAACATTTTAAACATTGTCAATAAGTTCACCAGTGCCAGTAATTACATCAGTTTCCAAAAGCAGTTTCCAAAAGTACTTCCAACATAATTACGAAAGCATAAAATAAAAAGAGTTGCGGACATCAAGTCCCAAAAAACATCAAAAGATAGGATAGTTACATCATCAGTTAACTAGAGCATGACTTTCCTTAGTTGGACTCGACCCTAACCAAAACAAAATAAAACACCTAGACCACAAAACCCACGCGGTGCGGCCTGCATACCACGAGCGAAGTATGTTCGAGGTCCTCCGTCCATATAGTCCCTCAAGGTAATGCAACCAATGTGCAGATCAATTCTTGATCCTCTCAGACGATGTTCAGGGTCTCTGATTTCCAACCGAGTCAAGCCTCTCCAGATCCATCCATCAGGGGTGACTTCCCACACTCCCCCCCCCCACTAGGGGCCACATGATGATCTTTATGTTGTACACCATATGCCCGTTGTGTCCCCACGAAGAACGAAGAGAAACAACACACAGGAGAAAGAATAAGTTTTTCCGGACACATGACATGCCAACAGATCCGGCACACCACAAATACATCTCAAGCATAAAATAATCAATACAAATGCAAATGAATGCTAAATGAATGCATGATCATCATCTTCGTCACATAACCACTCTATTAATTCCACATCATTATTCTCTTAGCAACTTTACTGCCATCAGCACCTCATCGCCATCACACTTTAATACTGTCACATTGTTAACTTTCTCAAAATATTTTATTAAGTCTTATCAAGAGTTCACATTACCTGTGATGTCAGGGGAAATATAAGACATCACTGTGAAAGTTTCATAGTTAGCACACCTCCATATCCTCCCAAACCTAGTCAGAAGCAAACGGGACGTACATGAACCTTAACCCACGCCGATCGAACAGTCGGGAAACCAACAGGATACAAATATGAATGTCAAGCCACAACCGCACAGGCCGGCTAACACGACAATTGATATTCCATGTTGTAACACCCCAAAATTTTAATCCTGGATTAATAAAAATTAATTATAAATTTTATTTATAATTAATTATTATTATAAATTCCTGATTAAATTAGATAGATAATTATTGCAAATAGGTGGAAAATAATTGTAAATTAATTTCTATGCAAAAATTATATTTTTGCATATTAGTCCTTGCTGTAGGACCTAAGTGCAATATTAGAAAGATTTTGGAGGGAAGAAAGAATAAAATAATCATTTTTCAAATTTTAGTCGAAATACTCGAGTATTTCGTTCGATACTCGAGTATTCTGGGTGGAACTGGTTGAGTTAGTGCGTTTGATGAGTCACCGCTCCATTATACTCTCGATTCGACACGAAAACAGCTGAGGAACACCTCAACCGCTTCGTGTCGACATGCATGCACCTGGATATTTTCTATAAAAGCTCATCAACCACGAATTCGAGCTCTTATTGATCAAATTGTGAGTTTTAGGGTTTTCAATTTCATTCGATCAATTCTCTCTCGTTTCTGAGTGTTAGAGCAAGAGGGATACACAATTGCAAAGCTTGAATCTTGAGCTTTGCAAAGATATTGAATTTGTGTGTTGAGGCTGAGTGTAGTCCGAGAATCGAATCCTAGAAGAGGAAGTGTTGGAGTTGTCTCAGGTTTCCTGGAGCTTACTTTGGAGTCTGATTTTGGTAAGCTCAGACAACCTCTCTATGTAAATCTTGTTCCTTTAGTTAGTAAGAATTGTATAGAGTAGTTAGAGACTAATTTCCCCAATTTTTATGTCTGTCTTATGCATCAACCAATTCAATCTTGGTGCTCTGCTGAAACTGCTCTGTTTCAGTGTGGATTTTGGGGAGCTCAGTATTGTAAGGCCAGTTTGCATCCAATTTTAGTTTCTAATCAACCTAGAGGTAAGTGGGAAGCTATACATTCACTAGAATAAGGATTGATTTCATGAATTTGTGTAGGAAACCACCATCAGGCTTAAAGGGCATAGTTTGAAATAGGATATTGGCTTGGAGGTCATTCTGTGTATTGCAAGTTGTTAGAGCATTTTATTATGTTACATGCAAGCTAAATGCAAGTTATTTTCGTGTTAAAAATGCTCAGAATTGAAATTGACATGTTGAGTTGTTGAAATATGATTTTTATGCATAATGAATGCTCAGTTTTGATTCAGTGTAATTTGATGTAATTTTTGTGTTGGAACATGTTTAATATACTTAAACTTAACTTTGTTGAATGTTGGTTTTGGTTAAAATTGGTTAGAATTGAATTTGGTATGTGAAAACTCAGTTTCAGTGCTGTACTGTCATGGAATACTCGAGTCTTTGGCTCGATACTCGAGTATTTCGTGGTGCACCAGGCGTCTGGCAGCACCAGTACTCGAGTGTTTGAGCTGAGGCTAGAGTATTGTCTGACGCACCAATTTGAAATTGTGATGAACTACTCGAGTCTTGCATTAACTACTCGAGTATTCTGGAATGATGAACTACTCGAGTAATTCATGAACTACTCGAGTATTTCTGGAAAATCTGAAACTGTACTTTTCAGAAAACGTATGAACTACTCGAGTCTTTTGGTAAGATACTCGAGTATTTTTAGTCAGAACACTTAAATTTCATTTTTAAAATCTAACCAAGTTATTTTAACCCAAATTATTAATTTTTAAGTTGATTAATCATGTTCCAAGAAATTAATGAGACTATAAGATTACATCAATTACTTTGAATACTTGTGAATAAATTATTCCATGTTGAATATTTATATTAAGATTAAAGAGGGATTAATCTTAAATGGAATATGTTATGGCATTCATGCATGGTGTTGGTGGTAGATCGTCATTTTGTCATGTTCAAGGGTTACTGCTTGCTTGACCCCATTTCAAGGTTGACGTTGTGGGTCTTATGTCTAGATGACTATGTAATACAAGTGATAGTTTACGTTTTGGCGATGTGACGTTCACTAGATAGAGTGACATTGTTTATCACTTTCAAGCAAGTACGCCATACGTTTGATAACGTATTTTTGGAACATGAGGAGGGCCTCTGGGAGTGCCAAAGGTTACTGCTTGCTCGACCCCACTTCAAGGTTGACGTTGTGAGTCTTATGTCTAGATGACTATGTAATACAGTGATAGTTTTACGTTTTGGCAACGTGACGATCACTAGATAAAGTGACGTTGTTTATCACTTCGAGCAAGTACGCCATACGTTTGATAACGTATTATTTTTGTATGCTGGGAATACAATGAAGTTATGGAAGGACATCCATTTGAGAGATTAGTTGGAGAATTTTAGTAGAGTGAGATAACATGCATCATATCATCATTGATTTAATTATGTGATTAAATTTGATATGATTATAAAATGTTAACTGCTCACTTTGCATATTTATTGCTCATCCTTATTTGATTATGTGTATGTATATGCTTACCCCTGTGCCCTTCATAGGTGATGGCACGTTACCTAGCATGCTTAGAGATCAGACCCATCCCTAGCGAGATATGGACGTATGAGGAGCACCGAGCGACATTTGAGGGTGAGGTGGAGTTCACACTCTTCCACCCTAACCCCCTCGTTCGGGTGCGCCCTCGTAGGTTTAGGATACCTATTATATATACTATGCACATCCCTGCTTTTTATGTTTATAGAGGACCACCACCGCCAGCTCGACCCATACGTAGGTTTCATAGTTTTCGTTTTCGTCCTGCTACTCGTTCTCATCCCTCTGCCTACAGAGTTTTCACCGATGAGGATGTTTCTTCATCCTATCCGACTGGAGCTGGTGGGACTACACCAGCTACTACTTTTGGACCTACTGACAAGTCTGCCACCCAGTCGAACGGGATAGAGGGGGAGAGCGAGGAGGAGGGAGTACCAGTCGAGCCGGTTCCCAGATCTCGAGGAGGACCCAGTGGTTCCTAGGACATGCATAGTATAGTTAGTAGGGATCCCAGGCCAACTTTGCTGCTGCAGTGGACCAGACGGATGCATGGAGGACCAGTTGACCTGCTTTCAGACACTCCTTATTTTTGAGTTGTGATATATTGTACATATTTTGAAAGTGTTTGAGAGTTTAGGTCTTATTTTCAGACTTTTATATGTATTTTCAGTTTATGGACATGATCACCTGTACTTTGTTGACTTTTGTACCTATGGATCCCTTTTCATGATGACATATATATATATATGTAATGTTTATTACAGCATGGATCCTTGAGTACTACTATCTTTCCGCGCACTCTGATTTTGTTAAAAGAGAATTCGGCGACTGTTATTATTTGGAAAATAATTTTATGAAAACAACAAGGCGATGCTATATTTATAATTATGGAAGTCTAAAATAATTTTTAATTAACAATTATACGTTGTCTTGCAAATTATTAATTGTTTCAATATTCTATTGATTAAGCGAACGGAGCCGAATTCGTTAAATTGTTTCATGATTTAATATAAAGTTAATTTATCCAAACTATTAATGTCCATAAATAATAATATTTTTTTTAATGAGAAAAATGTAATAATGATATTGTTAGAGAGGAAAGGGTGTCACACATGTGATCTAATCTCCAGCCAATCTGCTCGCCTCGTTCAAGTTCCCTCTCACCGTTTCGAATTTAATCAAGGGGGCGACAATACTTTTCTAGTTCGCGGTGCAGAACACGCTACGATCCCTTGGGTATTAATCCCCGATCACTTATAGACTAGTTCCGCCTAGAAAAGCACTCCAGGTTTCTTGACGTTTCACCGTCATCACCCTCCCCTATCACAATCACACACCTGAATACCCACAGATAGACAGGGTATCTCCTCTCCACTACTTCACACTTATCTCACTGCATATAATTATTATCTTTTATATGTTTCAGTCTTATTAAAGTTTTTATTAACCCTACGGTCGGACGAGTCACCCTTATCCATCACTTCGGTGATCCTCGACCTCTAATTACACAACTTTTCCTCAACGTCCAATCTTTTCCAATATCACTTGCTTAACTAATCAAGGCTCGGATCCACGGCATACTGCCCACGTGGCCAGCTCAACTCATCTTATAAGACATAACCTTAATCGTTTCGGTGCTCATTAGGGAATTCATTTCCACTCCTTACTGTTCCTTTATTTACTTCCTCCACACATTGTAACATCCCTGGCAGGCAAATGGACTGCTGCTATCCCCACATACCAACACGAGTTTTTTCAGCGTGCTTTGTCCTCACTCGCACACTTCCCGAGAAAACTTTCCAAGAGGTCACCCATCCCAGAATTATCCCAAGTCAAGCACGCTTAACCATGGAGTTCTTATGCGATGGGCTACCGAAAAGAAGATGCATCTTGTTGATATGGGTAGTACTAATCAATTCATTTAAGCCTTCCTGTACTGTGTAGTCCCATTCCTACACAGTCTCAAGATCACCCTCTCTTTCCGGTGTGTCGGTTCATCCATGTACCCCTCCCTTAGAAGCCTATCAGGAGCCGCTCCTTGTCCGTGTGATTCCACCAATTCTCAGCTTCATCCTCTAACATGTAGGTTGCATACGCCACCTTTTGAGCATCATAACACTCCAATGTTCTCAGAATCTTATCCATGGTGTGAATCCACTTATTGGCCTCTTCCGGTTTAAATCCTCCTTCGAACTTTGGTGGATTACAGCTCCTAAAATCAGCCAAAGTCTTCGCCTCAGCGTTACCCACATTACACTGATGAGGCGGGTTAACCGGTTGAGATGGTTGTTGATATTGTCGTTGCATAGCCTCCAACACTGTGGTGATTCGTTCTAACATCGCGTTGGTGTGATTTTGGTTTCTAGTTGCCATATTAGACCTGCGCTATGGGCTTATGGTCACATATGTTGAACTACAGAAACTTCAATTACACCACCTATACTAGGGCTATATTTTAAACTCTTAAATCAACAATCAATTGTGTCTTGTACTCAAAAGAGACAAGATACAAACAAATCAAGGGTATCTAAAGCTCAACAAACAAAATGATAACATTCAAATAGTGTAAATGCCCTGGAGATACCTGCTTGATGTTGATGGCTACCTTTCTGAAACTACTTCCACTACTACAGGATCTGACTTTTGCTCTGATACCACTCAGTGTGACACCCTTCCGGATTACCCAAATATAATATAGTAATTAAGCTTTTATATTGGATAATATATGGACTTGTGAGGATTAAGAAAATATGGAAATAAAATTTTCTTTTAAAAGCGGGTGCACAAATCAACACTTGTAATTCTTGGAGAATAAACCCTAAGGTATTACCAAAACAGTTATATTGAATTCGGCGATTTCTGAAACCTTTTCGAAAGTTGGGTAGCATTCATCTTTTGGAACCGTATTTTATATTATAGAAAATAACTGAAGCTACCCTTTCTTTATTTGATAAAACTGATACCATCGAATAGTTTTCACAGCCGAGCCCTCAAATAGATTAAATCAGAGTAAGCGGAATTATCGGACTATGCAATTACTAGTAAGATGAACATAGGTATATATATATAATAAGAGTCATAAGTACATAGCCCCATATCAAAGCTTCCAAGATCCCAAAATACAAGTCCATATACAGATCTACATAATAACATGACCAAATCCCTAGAGAACCCCAAAAGTATATCTACAACATATATACATAATCAAAATAAAACTCTAAGGGTGGTCACGTAGATCCGGCAGCATCAGATGTAGTAGTAGTGATAACAGCAGTCTCCAAGAAACATAAGTAGTAAGGTAGTAGCATCATCATCAACACAGCAGCAGCAGCAAGATCTCCTCCACAGCCTCCACACATCTGATCCCCTGATCCTCATCACATACCCTATGCACAAACCTAGGGATCATCGTCCCTCCAATCACTCCCAGTAGAATGCACGACAGGCTCGCTCCCACTCTCGTCCTCCACCGGGTCCTCCTCGATCTCATCCGAGGGAGAGTGTACCCTACCACTGGGTACCGGGTCAGGTGATGGTGAAACCCTGACTGGGCTCCTCGAATCAGAAGGGGGAGTCTCCTCGCGGACGACTCTCGAGGTAAAAGGGTGAGAGCGGGTAGGTCGAAAACGAAAACTGTGATAGGAGCGAGCTGGTCGCGTGGGAGGTGGTCCATGGTAAGTGTAAAACGGGGGTACATGCATAGTGTATATGATGGGAATCCTAAATCTACGAGGACGGAATCGGATCAACGGGTTCGGGTGATAGAAGGTAACCTCTACCTCTCCCTCGAACACCGCGCGATGGTCCTCATAGATCCATGTGCCACTAGGAAGTGGCCGGATCTCGATGCAAGCAATGTAACGAGACATCACCTACAAGGGCATAGGGGTAAGCAATTCTATACACATAATCAACAGAGAATAAATTGTGCAATATGAGTATGTAAATATGTATCAATTAACAACAATCACATATAACACTTAGCAGTTAATTAATGCACTTAGGATGCTCACACTTATTTCATTTATCACA
This sequence comes from Crotalaria pallida, assembly GCA_037953625.1. Classification (NCBI taxonomy): domain Eukaryota; kingdom Viridiplantae; phylum Streptophyta; class Magnoliopsida; order Fabales; family Fabaceae; genus Crotalaria; species Crotalaria pallida. The sequence continues at coordinate 81,454,854 of CM075655.1, read as the reverse complement.
ATTGATTTAAATGAGTGGCATGATGCATGACTTTAGCTCTCAAGCCTATCTCCATCATACTATGTCACTCTCTGACGTCCATCCCTGACAACCCAGCACTCAACAATGCGTTGTATTCCTAGGTATACAACAATTCGTATATTCACCTAGAATGTACACGTCAAGCTTGGTATCCATGCCACCCGAGCATATCCCGTCATCCAAACGGACCGTCATCCAAACGGTATAACCATATCGGCATCCACTAAGCCGACCACGTCAACGACGTGTCATCAAGCATGCGTATTGGCACTCCCAGAGGCCCTCCACATGTTTACCAAAAACATGATATACGTCCTACCATCCCAACTCCAGAATGAATGCATTACTTTACTTAAAGGGAATTGATTGATGTTTTATCCTTTTATTAATACATTACGTGCCTCCCGAGCAACGTATCGTTATTCAAATGAAAATATCATAACGTCAATCAATTTCCTTTAAGTCCAGGATCACTTGGTTTATCGTCCTTTAAGTGTTACAAAATGACTTAGAATTGAAAATGGTATTTTTAAGTATCTGACTAAAAATACTCGAGTGTTTTCCATAATACTCGAGTAGTTTATCATTTTCCAGATTTTACTCGAGTAGTTCATGATTATACTCGAGTCGTTCATGTCTGTTTAGAGATTCAAGTTTTCCGATCTTCAAAAATATACTCGAGTAATTCATGAGATACTCGAGTAGTCCATTACCCAGAATACTCGAGTAGTTCACATATTACTTGAGTTGTTCATTAATTTTTACTCTTGTTGCCTCTGAAATACTCGAGTGCTTAGACTGGTTCTCAAGTTGGTGCGCCAATTTTCACACTGGTGCATCACGAAATACTTGAGTGTTAAGCCATATACTCGAGTGTTTGCAGACAGAACAGACTGAAACTTGGTTTTTACATACCATTTCAATTTCTAAACATTTTTAACCCAAACCAGTGATCACAATAGTTCATATACCATATATTGAACATGTTACCATACTCATTTCATATCAAATAACCAATTTGACAGAGAATCAATAAATCATGCATAAAAACACATTTTAACAACTCAATACTTCAATTTACACAATAAGCACAATACTCATGAAACAAAGTTCATTTAAGCTTGCATGCGTGATATAGAACTTGCTCAACACAGTTTTAGAGCAAAGCTTGGTCTCCAAACCAAAGACCCTATTCAATCTAAGCCCTTAGTGCCTCTTGGTGGCTCTCTAACACAAATCATGGAATTTAATCTCTATCTAGTGAATATAATTACTTCCCCTTACCTCTCAGACGTGAATCAAACAAAAAATCCCCAAAGAAAAGCTCCACAACTCTCAGACCAACCTCAAGCACCACATGCAGAGCATTTTGAGTGCAACACCAAAGTGGAATTGGTTTACCCATGAAACAGAGAATAAAATTGGGGAAATTAGATTTTCTAGACTCTATGCAACATAATCTAACTAAGGAAACCGAATTTGAGATTCAAGGATTCGTGAGCTTACCAGAAATCAAACCCAAAGTAAGCTCCCAGAACTGATGACTGCAACTCAGCCTCAACTTCTCAGCTTCGATTCTAACAACACACTCACTCTCAGCTCACAATTTTTATGTCTATACAAAGCTCGTGATGTGAGCTTTGTATTCGTGTATCACTCAAGCCTTAACACTCAGAATTGAAAGAGAATCGAAGAGGGCAAATTCGAAACCCTAGCTTTGTCAACAAGAGCAAGATTGAGCAAAATTCCTAACTTCACGGTGTTGATGGGTTTAAATACAGATAGAGGGAGCTCATGCATGTCGACACGCCACCCATGGCGTTGGCAAGGAGACGATTTCGTGGCAGGAGAAGGGAATCGTTCATGGTGACTCATCAAAGGCACTAACTCGTGCAGTTTGACCCAGAATACTCGAGTTTTTCAGAAAATACTCGAGTATTTTTCCCAATTTTTGAAAAATAATTATTTTATTTAATTTCCCTACAAAACCTTTCCTATAATTGCTTCTAGGTCCCAACCCAGGGACTAATATGCAAAATACTCATTTTAGGCATTTATTATATTTATTAAATAATTTCACGCTCATATACCAACTATATGAACACATATTTTAATCAAGGATTAATATGGAAATAATTAATTATAATTAATTTATAATTAACATTTCATTAATCGGGGATTAAAATTTTGGGGTGTTACAAATATAAGTAGGCTTATGAAGTTTTGTTTTAGGAAAATGAACTTGCATGATAATGTTCCAAGTTGATTAAGTTGATTCAAAGTGTTTGAACTTGTAATCTTTGATTTATTGGCTAAATGCAATTCGGTTTCATTGAGTTAAAGTAGGTAAATATGAAAGTGAATTATTTTGGAAAAGATTGTGAGTTGTATAACTGATTTAGTGTTGTTTTGATGCTTTAAGATTTGTTAGAAAAATTTATGAACATTATTTGGCTTTGACGTATGATTCGGCCAAGACAAGTTTAATAGGATAGGAATTTATTTTGATAAGTTTTAATTGATGTTTTAAAAGGGTATGAGTTGTGTTAATTGATTTGTTAAAAGTGTTGTTGTCGTTTGAATTTTAAACTACGTTTGGAAAATGTTCGGATATGAAAGTAGCTTTGAAAACTAATTGATTTTAAATTGGTTTCTTTGAAATATTTGAAATTGATGGCCTTGTTTGGTGGCTGTCAAAGTTTTATTTCATGATGAAAAGCTTGAATTTTAAAGTGTTAAAGTGTTGGTTTTGTATTAAGGAATGTTTGGAAGCGAAAAGTACTTTTACGTTGTTTTCGGATTTTATTAAAGTAAGTTTGCAAAATAATTCTTTGTTGTCCAGAATTGTTTGGGTTTGTTTCCTCACTTTAAAATGTGTTCAAGTGATTTAAAGTAAAGCTTTTAAGTGGTATTCAATTTAGGAATAAGCCGGATCGAAAACGGTGAATTTTTCGGTGTTTTCGGAATTGTTTAGGGTGTTTTCCAAGGCGGACCAGCAGTCCCTATTTGTTTTTAAAATTTATTTATGGATTATTTACAATGTGTTTTAATGTATTTAAGTTGTGGTTTTACTTTGGAACAATTTGAGAAAAATGAAATTGTATATTAATGTATTATGTTTGGTTTGAGGAAAATAAAGGTGTTGCTGTGGAACGTGATCGCGGAGATCGAGATTTTGTGGATTCTTCAAGGATTTCAATTTGCAATCAAGGTGAGAATAATAGCTTATCTGGAATGTATGTCATGAGTAACTGTCTTTATTTTCGATTGTTTAAATCAAAACCGTGATCGGGCAAGGTTAAGTAGTGTGAAGGCGATTGGTCTGTTGATTGTTTGGCTCCTCACATGAAAGACTAAGATCACTATTGCATTTATGTGTTGCATTTGACTGGGTTATGTGAACATGAAAGTATGAACATATGATGCCTGCTCATGCATAATGATTCATGTTGTTATATTATGTTTAGCATGATGCATGACATTGAGATATGAAAATATGATGAATGAATGTTATGTGTGTAACGACCCAAATTTATTTCCCTTTTTCTTAAATTCTTTTATAAAAATACGGGTTAATTTTTCGCCTTTTAGGAAAATAAATCTAAGTCATTACTAAATCATCATACCCTTATCCACATAGAGATAAAATAATTTACATTCTATTACATCATCATCAGAGTTTCTTGTTACATCAGAGTTCTAAACAACAAGAGCGTAGCATCAGTTAATTAGCATATCAGTTTCATTACCCTAGGTCAGTTAACATATTTTGCACTATTTTACATCAAAATGTAAAGACCCAGAGCACATGGTCATAACTCCAAAATATTAGTAGATATAAACACATATGTAATCATATATCATCCACCCTAGTCGGCGAAGAGGCGAATGATAATGACTACAGGAACAGAAGTCCTCAGGGAGCGCATATGAGGGAGAGGGTTCAGACGGCGGATCGTGACCTCCACCATCCCCTCAAGGAACAGACCACCCCTCCTATGCCATTCCCCCTGGGGAATGAACCTCATCTCTACGCAGAATGGATTCTGAGCCATCACCTGACAAACAAAAGGGCAGGGGAGTAAGTCATAGCCGAAGCACATCATCAAATAATAATCTATCAGAACTAGAAATAGCAATCACAAATAATCAGATAATCACATAATAATGCATACATAATGGCACACCCAATTTATCACACCATCATCTTGTAGTTAAGTGGCATGATGCATGTATGCTAATCTCATCTTCTCGTCTGATCCAATATCATTCTCGTCTAAACAACCCTTCGACTGGTATTCTCTCTAATCAAAGGAAAGCAACTAGGAGTAAACGCCTTTCAACCACGACAGATCACACAACTCATCTATGTGTACCCTGCATCTCTAGGGTTAGATCATGCCAAAGGTCCGCCCTCTGCAGCCCTGATATGTACCTAGAGGCCGATAGGATATATTATGGTTAAGCAAAACTATCCCGGGAAAAGTCTGCAGAACCCCCCCATCATAGGACCGTTTTACCCATAATAATCCCCAATGGTTACTGACGAATCACCGTCGAACCTAACCTCTGCACATTCTCGTACCGATTCTAGAAATTCTCTTTCCAATTCTTAGAATGGACGTATCTTTCCTGATATCCTATCTCACCATCCACGACTTCTAGTGTGAATGCAAATAAGTTTGGTTTTACTTTTCATTATTAATTCATTGTATAAATATGAATCCAAGTTCATAATCAATATCATCCAAATCATCACAATAATATTCTTTTATTCATAGAAATATCATTCACATCTTAAAATTGTGTTAGATAAAGGCTAGGTGTATTAAAATTTAGCAAATTTCAATTCAGGGGCTGTAATAATCGATTACCACAGAGTAATAATCGATTACTACATAAAAATCCAATTTTTGTACCAATTTTAACCTGGCAATCGATTACAAAACCCTGGTAATCGATTACTGCGTGCAAATTCAAATTTTGGCACCAATTTTACTCTGGTAATCGATTACCAAACCCTGGTAATCGATTACCCTGCAGCAGAATGCACACTGAATTGAGTTTTGCTATACCAACTTTTGATACACTTCACTTTTATCCAATATAACTCAAAACAGATCAAAATCACATATAATCAAGCATGTTCATGCATATTTTCAGCAACAAATCCATCATATTCATATATAATTCAATCAAAGTTCATAAAACTCGTAAAATGACAAGTTAACATATATTTTTCATTTCCTTTATGATTCAGCCCAATTTCTTTATTGGTTTAGCTCATATCCATCATATATAAGTTGTTCAAATTCAGAGCTAGCACTAAAATGACCTCCAAGTCATTTTCCTAATTCAAGTTCTCATTTTTTTTCCTAATTTTGTCCTTGAGTTCATGAGAACTCTTACATTTCTAGCCATTGGATTATTATTCTAGCACCCGGATAACTTCTCCCTTACCTATTTGGAGTGTTTGATACTGATTTGGAGTGAAAGAAACTGGTTTGTTGAAGAAATCACAAGTTAAGGCTTCAGCTGCCAAGTTCTCTGTTTTTCAGTTCAACAAGGGTACAAAATCAGGGTTGATCACTATGAAAAAGGCACAATAACTCGTGATCAATGATTAGAATCAAAACTAGGATATGTACTCTTGAAAATATAACAAGTTTGAAGCCCAAAGGATGCTTGAGCTTACCACACGAATTGAAGGAAGTAGTGTTCTTGAATCTGAAACTCAGTTTTCAGGTTCAAGCACTGAACTTTGCAGGCTGATTTCTCTTTCTACAAACCACCAAACTCAGTAAACTTGGTATCAAATTGAAGAGGGTAACAAGAACTTTAATTTGATATAAGATTTGCTAGGGTTTGAGTCTTAGAACACAGAGAACGAATTCAAAGAAGTTGATAGCAGCAAACTGAATTCTGCAGAGTTTTGGCTAAGTTTTTGGCTATTCATACATGCTTACTCCCTCCTATATTTAAATTAATCACTCCCTAATGTCATTTTCGGTCCAACACTGTGCCTCAGAGATATTTGTGGTGATTTGTGGTGAAAATCGTGGTTAATTCTCAGTCATTCGTTCATAAACCGACTTACTTTGGCTGTTCAGACGATTACCACGATTTGGTAATAGATTACCTAGTGTAAAACAGCCTGGTAATCAATTACCTGACCCTGGTAATCGATTACTAGGGCAAAAATTCTCCAAAATAATTAGTTTTTCATTCTATATTCAATTTTTCAATAATAATTTCACTAATACCAATCCCTAAGCATGCAAATTACATCCTAAACTATTAAATATCAATTTTCACATAGAAATTAAAATTCACACAATCATTCATATATAAGGTATTTTATATTTAAATAATATAATATTTATAATTTCAAGAGTTAAATTCCAGTGGGTGTTACAGAGTTTTCACTATTACCGGCCGAGCAGAAGTACACTCCATGGTGTGGAGTGTAAGTTAGTTAAGAGGGAATTATAGTCATTTGGTTATAATTAGTTTATTTTGGTTTTGAAATAATTTGATCGTTGTAAGCACTGAGTTCTGTTTTATTTTGTTATCAGGGCAGGCAAGACTAATTAGTGTGTATATAAGTTTTGAAATGTTTTTCTGGACTGTATTGGATTGAACAGGTGAAAAATATAAATTGTTGGGAAGTCCGAAAAACAGAGGAAACTCAGTCGAATTTTACGGAGAATTTTTTATAAGTAATTAAGTTTTAAAAAAGAAATTTTCAGGTAACGTAATAATGTTAACTAAATTTAAGTATATAATTTGTGAGGGTGTTACACCTTATCCTTTATCTTCTTTCTTTTGTTGTTGACATTATAAATCCAAAGCTCACCGCAAAGTGGCAGAGCTTGACAAAAACAATTAGGGGGTGCAACGAAGTCTTTGATACTTCTACTTAAAATATTACCTTTGAATAAAATTAAGATGCTCAGCCTAGTGGTATGTTGCGTTTTAACTCACCTATGGAATCCAAGTTTGAATCCACCTCCAACCATTTTTTTACCACTTTGTTTGGTTATTGGAAAGAAAATGGGAAGAGAAAAAAAGAGAAGAGAGATTATAGTGAGAAAATGAGTAGATTTTGTGGTTGTTGGTTTGAGAGAAAATGAAAAAAATATGAGGGAGAAAAGTTGAGTTTCTTTTTTGGTTTGGTTGGAGAGAAAAGTGGGAAGAGAGAAAACAATAAATTTTTTAAAAGACAAATATACCCTTGTTTTACATAACACAAATAAATTTTTTTTTCTTTCTCAATATTAAACATAACCAAATATTTTTTTGCTTACTTCAATTTTTTTAAATAATAAAAATTCTGATTAAAATATATATAAAAAAATTACATCAAAATTCAAAGGAAAAAACACAATTAAAAGTTTTTTTTTTTTTGTCTAATAAGAAAAATACTTGGAACTGAGTTGTGAGCTATAGTTGTGAGATACTGAGATGTAGAATGTGTTAGGATATAGCATCACAGTATAGAAAGCACATAGAAAGAGAATAGACAGGTAAGGGGCGATTTTGGTTTTTCCGAAGAAATAATGTGTTTTCTCTCCAAAATCTCTTCTCTTTAGGAGAGAAAAGATTTTTGGGTGGGTCCACCCATTTTTTCTCTCCTCTCATTTTCTCTGCTATTCCAAACAAGAGAAAACTTTGTTTGATTTGGGAGAGGGATTATTTTAATTTCATAGCCAAAAAGTGCAGTGGAAAAAATAAGTAATTAAGATTGCCACGGATAGATTCGAGCAGGAGACCTCACAAATAAATTAACTGGCATATTACCACTGCGCCAATCAAGCAAGTGATGAGATATCTAGCTCCGCCACTGTCATCGCTCACTCTCGTTTTTGTGAGTTTTCCAACTCATCATCCAGTGACCATTTATATAAATTTTCCCTCCTAATAATGACAAACTCCTAGATTATCATCACCTAACCTTATTAAGATTGTCATTAATACCCAACAAAAAACATTTTCTATATATTCATTAAATAATAATTATTTTCGACGTTTACATTGTGTCACATAGTCTACATCTTTGGCCGAGGCTCTATGAAAAAGACTCGACTTTCCAATCCAAATTCCTTAATTTGCAATGGTGTCACTAGTAAACCAATCATTACTAAGTAAAATGCGACCATGTGACACATGTTTTATCAATAGATGAGTAAGAGAATTTATTATTTTTCTTATTATTATCATGCAAACAAAATATTTTTGTGTCATAGTCAGTTTTATGTAATTGAACTTGAGTGTAATGGAAATAAATGTGTGTATATATATATATATATAATATAGAGATGAGGTTATTGACACAATTTGCTAATTCACACTTATTTTTAATCAATTTTTTAATTCTATAAAATTTTGATGACTAGTTCATGATATTTAATTATTTATAAATAGATAAATTGGAGTATCGATAGTCTCACTCAAAAAATAAAATAGATATTATGAAATCTTTTTGGTTGATAAAAAAAATTGGAAATATAAAGAACATGCGTCTTTTTACTTTTTAGAAATGGTAATGTGACCAACAGAGGGATTCCACTACGGCTAAGGCAGGATCATTATCATGTGCTTTCACGATCTTCTCCTGCTTAATTTTTATTTTTGTTACGCATTTGTGTTTCTAACGAATGGCGGGTTTTCACAGAGACAACATACAAGTGAACAAAAATTAAAAACTACTGTACTTGGGAGTTGGGACATTATACATGTGCATAGTTATAATTGAAATTAAAAAGTCCCACTACCTAGGGATGGCAATGGAAGACTTTTTAATTTTCTGTAGTGTACAAGTTTAAAAATGTTATTCGACGTTGTGAATTTTATAACAGGTCAAATTGAAATTAGGTTCCCTGTGGGGACCCGTGGGGATCCGTGGGATAGTGGGGAATGTGGATGGGGGCTAACCAACCCCCGACATGGGAAATGGGGATGGGGATGGGGGGCAAATGAGACCCGAGGATGGGGAATGGGAAAGGTCTCCCCGAGCGTTCCCCGCCCCGTTGCCATCCCTACCACTACCCCACTTTCGTCATCTTTGCATTTCGGAGGGGATTAGTTTTAGACTATCGGTCGAAGAATACCCTTGATGCACACAGGAAAAAAAAAGAGTTTCGTTGTTTTTTTTCCTAAGGTATTACCTGCGCAAGTAGATGACCAATCTTTTCGATATTGTCGAGCACTTTCGGGACTAGTCTTCCAGCGAGGCCTCTTATATTCGCAAGAGCAGAAAATCAAACCTCCAACCACTTACTTAAATAGGAACAAATTAAGCCTCCACGAGTAGTCCCACTGCTTTTGAAATGTTAGATTCCAAATTGAGTTAGTATAAACTTACGTACCAAATAACACTTTCATTTTATAAGGCTGCTATGAAAAGAATGTTTGGATACCACTTCTACTTTTATACAATTATTAATTATTAATTATTAATTAATTTAATTACTAGCTATTTCCATTTCAATTTATATGTTATTTTACGAGTTTTATGTATGCATTAAAAAAGTTATTTAATATCTTAAATTTTAAGAGAAGTATAAAACAATTTTATTATATTATTTTCACACTATATTAATTATCAATATTTTATATATTTCAAAATATTTAAAAACAAGATTAAAGATAAAAAATAATTAATGTACCCTAAAATTCTTAAAACTTCGAATAATTTGAAATTTGTTAAAATGACGAATAAATTGGAATGGAGGGAGTATTAATTAGCCTTACATACTTTTTTTTAATTTTTAATCTTATTTTTAAGTTTTAATTTAGTTCTTTATCTTTAAAAAAGATTGATTTAGTATTTTGTACATTGTTAAAATTTGTCAACTTCATCCTTCAATTATGACATTATTAGATTTTTTTCACAATATACTAATGTTGTCAGAGATTCCCTCTTACGATTTTCAAAATCTGCATTTTCTCGTTAAAATTTGCATTTTTCGATATGTTTAATATATTGAATGGTAAATGTCAACGTTGTTTCATTTTTTTTTATAAAATTTTTCTCATATTTTATTTTCTTGTTTTAAAATTGAATTTTTTAGCGAGAAAAGATAGATTTCGATTATCGAAAAAGGAATATCCGATAAGATAAAATCAATATATTTAGATGAAAATCTAACACCGTCATAATGAAACAACGAAATTAATAAATTTTATAAATATATATAAAATATTAAATTGACTGTTTTCAAAGATAAAATTCAAATTAAAAAAATAAAATAAAAGATAAAAGATATTTCAGCCGATTAATTAATTTTGGGCATTAGTGGCTTGTTTGCCATGATACTGGAAGCAGCTTCCTAGATGTTTCAATGGACTAGGAATATTTTTTTAAAATTGAAGGCTACTTTGGTTACTACTAACATAATATCGCTATTACGGTTTCGTATCCATTGATTGATGCAGGTGTACTTCTTTTTCTTTTTTGAAGGGGATGCGTGGGTGTACTTAATCTCACTTAAAAAGGTGAAAATGACACGATGCGTAGTAGTCAATTTACGGTGAGTGATCAAAGTGCAGCCTGTTTACTATTTGCATTGCTTTAACTTTAGTGTTCTATGGTTCATTTGTCATGTAAAATAAGATAAGAATATAATAAAATAAAATAAAAAGCAAAAAAAGAATGAGATATGATATGATGAGTAAAATATTTTTTTATCTTGTTTGAATAATAATGATATTGATGAAGTGGTAATGGCGGTGGTAGTATGATGATGATGACAATAATGTTAATGTATGAGATTATGAAAGAGAAAACTTTCTTTATCATTTCTAATATAACTTCCTTTTTGTAAGATGAATATTATATTAAATAAATTAGATAGGATAAGCCAATATAATAGCACTATCTATCATGCTAATTAACTAAACTCTGGATAATAACATTTTTTTTTCTCATGTCCACCTAATAAATGCTTGTGTTTGCCCCTACAATTTTTTTTTTGTTTTGAATCCCATCAATTTTGAATAATTTCAAAATGCCCCAAAGTGTATTTTCCACAAGCTCATAACCTTTTCTTCTTTCAATCTCAAACCTCACCCCCTTCCTTACCAACACCTTCATCATTCAAAGCTCAAACCTCAATCTTTCTCAACTTCCTCACTCTCATATTTAACAAACTTATTTGTCTCCATTACTTTCATTCAACATCTTATTAGAATGGGTTTTTCTTATAAAAAAACATGTTCTGACGTCGAGTTTTTTTTTCTCTTGTTTACTTTCATTCCGATAGATTAGAGTTGGAATATATTTTAAAACACTTTTTGACAATAGACTATCAAAATTTTTCTGTGTAAAAAAATATATTCCAACATCAAGATCATGAAATGCAATTTTAAACATTCTGAGCTCAACATGTCAAAAACACAAATTTGTTATTCTGAGACCACAGTATCAAATATCATATTTGAGATGCACTTTGGGCAATGTTGGTTCACCATACTCATAAATTACATCTACCTTAAACAATTCCATTATTTTCTCGCTCGTTACCCCCCTTTCAAAACTAAGCTCAACATTAGAGCTCAATATATTCGGACAAAAATTATATATTTTCATGTTGTTTGCTATATGCTAACAGTGTGAAATTATTTCAGATGAGTGACTGTGATGAAGATGAAAAGATGTGGAATAGGAGAAGAGTAGGGGTTTCAAAGAATTCATGAGTTATTGATGTGATAAGGGTGCGGTAGGGTTTGAAAGAATGAAAAATAGGAGTGTTTTGATATTTTAAAACAATTAATAAGTGTTAAAAATAAAAAGATGGAGTAGAAAACTTACTCTAACTTTATGTTGTAGTGTAAGAAATTTGAGCAAAAAATTTTACCATCCTATATTTTGAATTTACGCCACCCAATCAACAGGTTATGAACAAGATCACAGTCATGAGATGACATATACACGATGTAGAATGGCAAAAATATCTCTCAGAAATTTTATTGCAAAGATGCTCATTTTCCAAGCCCATAAGCCCAAAAATTTTGGTCACAATCGCTTCCTGATGAATGAGTTTTGAACATGAAAGACATAAATTTTTTTATAGGTATATTTCTACCTGAAAAAATAAACAAATTGAGTTGTGAGGTATACTTCATTATCAAAATATATTTTTTTTCCAATATCTCATTACTTGGAAAAAAAACTAGGGTAGTGAGGTATACTTCAAGACCCATTTTTTAATTTTTAAAAATTGTACTTTCATCACAAATCATGATCATATCGTTATTATATAACCTAGACTAGCATTAACTTGAAATATGGTCGTAATTTGTGATAAAAGTGATATTTTTAAATATTAAGAAACTGGATCGTGAGATATATGTGAAATCACAAGGCTCCATAGTTTTGGTTTTGATGATTGACAAATCAATGATGATGTCTCTATGAAGATCAACAACAACAAACAAGCAAGAACAACCTAGTTTATTTATTCATACTCATTGTATTGTAATTTTATTATCTTTATGAGTGTGAGTGGTAGAATTAGGTTATTAACTTCTATCTAATTTAGAATAATTAATATGCATTATATTATTGATTTAGGTTAATAAGTGATAAACACTTGATAGGATAAAAGAAAATAACCAAAAAGCAAATTATTTTTTAAAACAACAGTAGGCTAATCGATTAGCACATTTGTCTAATCGATTAGGGATTCAGCTCATCGATTAGCACGACAATGAATCTAATCTCCAAGAACAGAAAACCCTTATTTGGGAAACTTTTGATCATATGTTTGTTGGAGAATAATTAGGGAGGCGAGTGGGATTGAGTATGATCTGATTTTCAACTCTATAAATCGCAATCTCACTCCCTCTGAAAATCACGACAAGCAACACCAAGTTTTTGACAATTGTTCAAATCTTAATACTCTCTCAAGTGTGATTCAATCTCATTCAATTATTCATATCTGTTATTTTTATTAGATTGAGTGAGTGACTGTCTGTAAGAGCAAAATCAAGCATTCTATCCATTCAAAGCTTGTTGCAAAAAGATTTTGGAAGATTTCTAAGTGACGCTTAAGAGGTTACGTTCTTAGGTGAATTGAAGACTTAGGAGGTTCCTAAGCACAAGACGAAGAGGTTCTTCGTCCGGTGAAGCTACTTGAAGGTTTCAAGGAGCGTTGGAAGAGGTTTTTCATCACCGGAATCAAATTTGGGGTAGATTCAAGAGTTTGGTATACTCTTGAAAGGGTTAGGTTGAGTGAGATTCAATTATAATCCTTGTACCTAACGAATTTGATTTTAATAGCAAATCTCTCGATTCGGAAGGGAGGACTGGACGTAGCTCTTAAAGTTTGAGAGTGAACCAGTATAAAATTGTTTGTATCTCTTTTACCGCTTTGCTTAATTCCGCTTTTGTTTGCTTACCTTTTTATCTCAACGAATTAAGTTAGAAAAGGGGTTTATCTCAAAAGGTTATTATTTTCTATCAATCTCTGAATCTTACGCGTTACGTTTTTCTTTCTTTGATACATTTTCTGGATATTAAGTTTGCCTTGGTATATTGGTTGATACTTGTGTTTTTGCTGCGCTATAGAACCGGTTTTCAAGTTTCTCTGTACAGTCTAATCGATTACATCTTCAACTAATCGATTAGCTTAAAAATTGTTGTCAGACACTAATCAATTAGATCCTCAGTCTAATCGATTAGCTCTTTACACATTGTTAGGCACTAATCAATTAGAACCTCAGTCTAATCGATTAGCACCTGTTTCTTTTGCCAAAAATCATTTTCAACTTCAACCAGTTTCAATCACATTCGAAAATTTGGTCTCGTAGCTTCCATTTACTATTCCCCTCCCCCCTCCTAATAAATTGTTAGGCCGCTTGTTGGTTTCCAACAATGTATATATATACCTTACTACATGGGAAAAAAATGTTTCGGTGGTGAGGAATAACTACATGAAAAAAAGTTTCGATGGTGAGATATAACTCACGATCTAAGCTTTTTTTTCTCTAGTAGTGAGTTATATCTCGTGACCTAAAATTTTTTTCATTTTTTTCTCCATATAGTGAGGTATTTCTCAGGACCTAATTTTTTAATTTTTAAAAATTGCACTTCCATCACAAATCATGACTATATTATGGTCATAAAATCTAGACTAATAATACCTCATAATATGTTCATAATTTGAAATGAAAGTGCAATTTTTAAAAGTAGAAGTTTCGGTCTACCTGAAAAAGATTTTGGTAAGGAGGTATACTTCACGACTCAAGCTTTTTTTTCAGATAGTATGGTATACCTCATGACTTAAGTTTTTTTTTTCAGATAGTGTGGTATACCTCACGACCCAGACCCGATCGACGAAAAAAAAAGTCACCATGAATAGCACCATGCACATACCTTGAGCTTTGAGGTATGAGGTAGTACTATGATTTGCATGATAAGTACAAAATATATCTGACTGTGCGGTGGGGTTTTGAGAAGAAGGGGAAAGATTTGTATTTTTTTTTTAAGGAAATTTATTTTAAAGGCAAGATGGAAAATAAAAGTATTAGTGGGGTGTACCTAGTCATGAGTGGAGTAGCAAAAATTCCCTCCTTGAATTGCATTCTTTGTTCATCCATATCTCTATCCACATGGCACCATCTCATATTGTATTTAGACATGTAGCAAGCTAACATATTATTCTGTTAATCATATCTGTAACACTTAACGAAAATTTTCTAATTGTAGAGACCAAAATAAAATTTTTTAAAATATTTAAAGATTAAGAGGTGTAAAAAAAAGATAAAGATTAAAACCAAAATTTGTTGATATTTCATGATCTCTTACATATTTAAGCCCAAAAAATAAGAGCAATTATGTATTCTCCTAACAAATAAAATGTTAAAAATCTAATACACGAGTTTTTCTACTACTCTAAACATATTTTAACTTATTCAAAAGGAATAAGTTTGCAATGAGAATAGCTACATTTATAAAATTTAGGTTTAAATATTAAATTGGTTCCTATAAATGTAGACCTCTTTGAAATTAGTCCCTACATTTTAATTTTTTGATTTTTGGTCCCTATTTTCATGTTTTGTTTTGGTTTTGGTCTCTGTCATCAATTATGATTTAGGATAATGCAAATGAGTTTTGATTTTGGTCCCCATAAGTAGTGAGCGGAAGGCTTGCGGAATTGATGAGGTGAATTCTCCTTGTTTCTGTGTTGTGTGGGCTGCTGTGGATGCTATAACACCCGTATTTTCCTCAATTATTTTCAGTATTTAAAAATGAAATAGAAATTTATTTATTGGGTTTATTGAATGAAATTTTAATTCCATAATTAAAATTTAATTAGTATTTTGATTTGATTTTCATGGATTTATTTAATTGTGATTTTTTGTGTTTTATTTTATTTAAAAAAACCGTGAAGTGTATTTATTTTATTTAAATTAGATTTTTATTTTTGCACTTCCTTTAAAGTGGAGAAGGAAAATTTTATTTCCCCTCTCTTGTGTATGTTCGGCCAAGCTTAGTAGGAGGAGGGAGGAAAATTTTAAGTTTAAGAGCCAAAATTCAAATTTCAAATGTACCCTAAAACCTAAGGAGACAAGCATAAATAACCCAATTAATTATGTTCCCCACTAAGATTAGCACCATAAAAGCCTAGGGTGGCTATCATTAAAAACCTAATCTATTTTGTCCCAAAGCCTACACAAATTAAATTGCAAATAAAACCTTCTTGACCCCTAGTATATTCGAACCCCTCTTTTTGGTGATGTACCCCAATTAAAATTTTGCAACCAAGCCTTTCTTACCCTTTGGTTTGTTCGAACCCCCAATTTAGTTAGTAGACCCCAACCTTAAAATTTCTATATAAACCTACCTTATGTCAAGACACCCCCATTTGCTTCATAACTTAGAAAAAAAAGAAAGAAGAAAAGAGAAGGGGGAGGAGAAACCGAGGGAGAGAAGAAGAAGAAAGGGAGAAGGAAAGCTTGGTTCTTGCTCATTTTTCTTGCTTATTTTACTCTTCCATTAGGTAATCTTCTACTAGCTTGTATTTTCTTCTTCATTTTCGTTTTCTTTTTTGGTTTCATGAAGCTCAAAGCAAGGTTTTTGTTGTTTGAAGTTCAAAGTCTTTTGCATGTTACTTTTTCTTGTTTCTTATGCTTTTCTACACTTGTTTCTACTTGTATTTGAGATTGGAATCAAAAAATGGACATGCATCAACATCCATGATGCTCACGGTTTTGGTCCCTTTTTGGTTCAAACAATTTTTGATCTTTGATTTAAGTTTTTATGCTTGATAATGAGTTGATTTATTGTGTTCTTGAACTAATTGAAATTTATTTTCACAATTTTTTCTATTTTCCCCTATGCTTGTCACGGTTAGGGTTTCATTTGCGAGAAATGGTTTTTGTTTTTGTTTGCATGTAATTGATTCATGAATGTTGATATTTATGTGGTGTATTTTTGATTTCTAAGAAGGATTGTATGATAAAATGAAATTTTGGTTGGATATGTGTGTTAGAGGGCATTCAATTTTGACCCCTTTATGTTTAAAATGATCTTTGTTCATTGATTTCTAATGGGAATGCTTGAATATAAGTGTGTTAATATTGTTTATGAGTTTTTGGTATATTTGATTTGCAAAAATTTCTTTCATTTCTCTTTGCATGTCACGGACTAAGCAAGAATATGAGGAAAATGGTTTTGTTTCTTCATACATGTGATTAGTTCTTGGTCTTTGATTTATGATTAGTATATTTTAGAGTTCTAACAAGAGAATGCATGAAAGAATGAATTTTTGTGTTGATTTGTTTTATTTTGGGCTATAAGTTTTGAGGAGAAAAACATGCAAGTGAGTTTAATAAATTTTGTTGTATGATTTTTGATGAAGTAAATGAATAATCTAACTGTGTGCATGTGTTTGTTTGATAAAAAAAGTGTATATGCTTTTATATGTGTAATTCGGCCAAACCAAGGGAAAAATGAATAAATGATTTTAGATTGACAAAAGTTTGAGTTTTGTTCTTGCATGTGAGATTAAATTCGGTTTAAGCATGAAAATTAGGTAAATGGGTTTATTTTGCATACATGATGATGATTTGTTAAGTGTATTCTTGATTTTCATAAAGGAAATGAATAAATGAAATTGTTGGAGAAAGTTTTGTATTTGATTTGTGTATGTGTGTGTAATTCGGCCATGAGTGAAAGGAAGGGTAAATGATTTGGTTTCATGAAAAAATAAATTAGTATTTGAATGCTTGAATTGAACCATGAAGATTTGAATGTTTAGGTTTGTAGTTTTGAGCTTATTTTCTTTTAATCCATTCGGCCATGCATGTGAATAAGAGTAAATGATTTTTGTTGCATGTAAATGAAATTGTGTTTAAGTGCTTGGCATGAATTGTGATGATTTGATTATTTAAAATTGTGATTTTTAGCCTATATGTGTGTTGAATTAATTCGGCCATGTAGTATAAGTATGCTTAGGAAGTTTCGTTTTGTGAAAATGAAATTGCATGATAATGTCTCAAGTTGATTAAGTGATTTAAAAGTATTTGAACTTGTAATCTTGATTTATTTTGTTAAGTGCAATTCGGTTTCTTTGAATTTAAGTAGGTAAATATGAAAATGATTTTTTTTTTAAAATGGTTATGTGTTGTATAATTGATTTAGTGTTGTTCTAATGCTTTAAGGTTGATACAAAAATTTATGAACAATGTTTTGCCTTTGTGTATGATTCGGCCATAGTAGGATTATTAGGATAGGAAATTGCAAAGTGTTAATTGATATTTGAAAAATGTACTAGGTGATTGTGTGAATTGATGTGTTAAAGTGTTATTGTCATTTGAATTTTAAACTAAGTTGGAAACTATTTAAGTATGAAAATAGCTTTGAAAACTAATTGGTTTTAAGTTTGATTTCTTTGAATTATTTGGAATTGATGACCTTGTTTGGTGGTTGTCCAATTTTTTTTTTTTTTTTGTGATGAAAAGTTTGAATTTTAAAGTAATTAAAGTATTGGTTTTATGTTAAGGATTGTTTGGAAGCAAAAAGTACTTTTACGTTGTTTTCGGAGATTTTAAAAGTTAGTTTATGAAACAGTACCTTGCTGTCCAGAAATGTTTGAACTTGTTTCTCAACTTTAAAAATATGTTCAAGTGATTTAAAGTAAAGCTTTTAAGTGGTATTCGATTTAGGAAAAAGTCGGGTTGAAAACGGTGGATTTTTCGGTTTTTTCGGAGTTGTTTTAAGGTGTTGTCCGAGGCGGACCAGCAACCTGTATTTATTTTTAAAATTTATTTATGAATTATTTTCATAATGTTTTAATGTATTTAAGTTGTGGTTTTACTTTGGATCGATTTGAGAAAGAGGAAATTGTATATTAATATATTATGTTTGATTTGAGGAAATAAAGGTGCTGCTGCCGATCGTGATCGCGGAGATCAGAGTTTTGTGAATTCTCAGGGAGTTTCAATTCGTAATCAAGGTGAGAATAATAGCTTATCTGGAATGTATGCCATGAATAATTGTGTTTAGTTTCGATTGTTTAAATTGGAACCGTGATTGAACAAGGTTAAGTAGTGTGAGAGCGATTGGTCTATTGATTGTTTGGCTCCTCGCACGAAAGACTAAAATCACTATTGCATTTATGTGTTGTTATTTGATTGAGTTATGTGAACATGAGAATATGAACATGTGATGTCTGCTTATGCATAATGATTCATTTTGTTATATTATGTTTAGCATAAGGCATTACATTGAAGCATGAAAATAAAGTAATGAGTGGAAATGAATTCCCTGATGAGCACCAAAATGATTATGGTTATGATTTATGAGATGTGTTGAGCTGGCCACGTGTGCAGTATGTTGTGGATCCGAGCCTTGATCAGTTAAGCAAGCAATATTGGAAAATATTGGACATTGAGGAAAGGTTGTGTAATTAGAGGTCGAGGATCACCGAAGTGATGGATAAGGGTGACTCGTCCGACCATAGGGCTATTAAAAACTTTAATAAGACTTAAACATATCAAAGATAATAATTATATGCGGTGAGATGAGTGTGAAGTAGTGGAGAGGAAGATACTCTGTCTATCTGCGGATATTCAGGTGTGTGATTGTGATAGGGGAGGGTGATGACGGTGAAACGTCAAGAAACCTGGAGTGCTTTTCTAGGCGGAACTAGTCTATAAGTGATCGGGGATTAATACCCAAGGGATCGTAGCATGTTCTGCACCGCAAACAAGAAAAGTACTGTCACCCCCTTGATCAAATTCGAAACGGTGAGAGGGAACCTGAACGAGGCAGGTAGATCAGCTGGAGATTGGATCGCGTGGAATATCAATTGTCATGTTAGCCGGCCTGTGCGGTTGTGGCTTGATGTTCATATTTGTATGTTGTTGGTTTCCCGACTGTTCCACCGGCGTGGGTTAAGGTTCCTGTACGTTTGCTTCCGACTAGGTTTTGGGAGAATATGGAGGAGATGTAAACGTGTGTGCTAACAATAAAACTTTCACAGTGATGTCTTATAATTTTTCCCCTGACATCATGGGTAATGTGAACTCTTGATAAGACTTAATAAAATATTCTGAGAAAGTGACTGTGCGAAAGTACTAAAGTGTGATGGCGACAAGTTACAGATGGCAGTAAAGTTGTATGAGAATGATGGCGTGGAATTAATGAGGTGGTTAAGTAATAAAGATGAGGATCATGCATTCATTCAGCATTCATTTGCATTTATCTTGCTATTTATTTTATGCTTTGAGATGTTTTGGTGGTGTGCCGGATTTGTTGGCATGTCATGCATCCGGAAAAGCTTATTCTTTCTCATGTTCGTTATTTCTCTTCGTTCTTCGTGGGGACACAACGGGCAGATGGTGTACAACATAGAGATTACCATGTAGCCCCTAGCGGGGGGAGCATGGGAAGTCACCCCTGATGGATGGATCTGGAGAGGCTTGACTCGGCTGGGAATCAAAGACCCTGAACATCGTTTGAGAGGAGCAAGGATTGATTTGCACATTGGTCGCATTACCTTGAGGAACTATATGGACGGAGGACCTCGGACGTACTACGCTCGTGGTACGCAGGCCGCACCGCTTGCGGATGTGAAGGCTGAGGAGGAGGAGACAACATCGAATGATGATGGAGATCAGCCATCAGCTTAGGGAGTCCCGTGAGTCTTGTGGTCTAGGTGTTTTATTTTGTTTTGGTTAGGGTCGAGTCCGACTGAGGAAAGTCATACTCTGGATAACTTATGATGTAACTATCCTATCTTCTGATGTATTTTGGGACTTAATGTCCGCACTCTTTTATTTTATGCTTTTATAACTATGTTGGAAGTACTGTTGGAAACTAATTTGGGAAACTTATGTATTTACTGGTACTAGTGAACTTATTGACAATGTTTGAAATGCGAAGAAGTATTTTCAATTTATGATTTGTGTATGTGACGGGAGTGTTGTGACATCTCGATTTTTTGAGACGGCAACGATAATTCTTTATGAGAAAATGCCCAAAGTTATTTTTGGTAATTAGTTATAAATGAAGGATGTTTTGGAAAATAAATGAAATAAAATAAATCGTATTGGTACGTGAATGTTTTGTGAATATATGTAAAAAAAATTGACCCTCATTTTTACTAATAAATAATAAATAAATGCAATATTTTCGGGAATCAAAATCGGGATGTTACACTTTATGGTATCAGAGCTATGTTTATCCTTAGTGGCCTTAAGCATAGCCATATATGCTTGAATTGTGTGATCTCTGATGGTGTGTTTGTGTGTGCGTGTGCGTGAGTTCTGAGTTCTTGTGTTTGTCTGAAGGAGTCGATGGCTCGCGGACGACCTCGTGGTTCTGGAAGTGCTAGTGGGACAGCTGATGTTCTCGACCCTGCAGCTTTGATGGCTCAGATGACTGCTTGATGACTGGAGTGGATGACAACCTGCAAGCTCTGCATTAACAAGCTCAGTAGAATCTCAATAATCAGAATCAGCCTCAGAATGTGGAATCGCAAGGAATTCAGGGATTCGATGAGTTCTGTCGTCGGAATCCGAGAGAGTTTTTTGGAGGATTTGTGCCGGATGTGGCTCGTGGATGGATTGAGAACTTGGAAAGAATTTTTGAAGGAATGGGACAGTGTGATGATGCCCAGAAGGTCGCTTATGCTGGGTATATGTTGACAAAGGAAGCTTCTGCTTGGTGGAGGAATACTAAGCAAATGATGGTGAATGCGGAAGAAGAGATCAACTGGGAGTCGTTTAAGAGGAAATTTCTGGAAAAGTATTTTCCTGAGGATGTAAGGACTACGAAGGAGATGGAATTTCTCAAGTTGGTTCAAGGGAATATGTCAGTTGGAGAGTATACAGCTAAATTCGAGGAGTTAGCTCAGTATGTGCCTCAGTACGTTGATGGAGGGAATGAAAGGTCTAAGTGTGCGAATTTTTAGATGGTCTAAGGGCTGAGATTAAGTTGGCTTTTTCGCATTTGGAGATCAATGAGTTTGCAACATTGGTTAACAAGTGTCAGATCTATGAAGGAGGTTTGAAATCTAAGGCAACAGCGGAAAAGGTGGTGAGTCCATCAGCTAGTCGTGGATCGATTCGGAATCATCCGTATCATGGAAGTCCTGGTGGAAGGTTTAGGACGCCTGTGTCGTATCCTCGTTTTGGAAGCGGAAGAGACCGTAGGTTCAGTGGAGGTGGCAGTGGATCGCCTGGAAGTGGTAGTTTCAATCGGAACAGTGGAAGAGGTGGCATTTCTCGCTCTGGAAATCGTGGTGGTAGCAACAGTAATCGTATGGGTACCATTGGAAGCAACCCTGGAAGCAGTGGTGGTGGAAACCGAGTTAGTCCTAGAGGGAGTCAAGGGAGTGTGGCCCCTCGTTGCAATCAGTGCGGTCGGAATCATTTCGGACCGTTGTGCCCTACAACTAATCCGAATTGTTTCAATTGCAACAAGCCTGGTCATATTGCTCGTTTCTGTCAGGAACCGAAGAGAGCTCCTAGTTATGGGAATGCTGTGAGGCCAAGTAATCAAGGAAGAGTTTTCACGATGAGTGGAGTTGAAGCGGCTAATGCTGCCAATCTGATTCAAGGTGAGTGTTTCATTTATAAGAATCCTTTGCTTGTGTTGTATGATTCGGGTGCTACCCACTCGTTTATAGCTAGTGATGTGGTGAAAAGGTTAGATTTGCAATTAGATTTGTTACCTTTTGACTTGTTTGTGTCTACTCCGAATGGATCCCCTGTCATAGTGTCAACCTATTATCCTAAGTGTCCTGTTGATATTGAGGGAAGAACCTATCTTGTCGATTTGATTCAGTTACCCCTTGTGCAAATAGATGTCATATTAGGAATGGACTGGCTTACTCGGAATCGTGTTCTTTTGAACTACTTCGACAAGTCACTCCTGATTAGTGAACCCAAGATTGATGAGTCTAACCCCGAGGATTTTGAGCATATCTCTGCCAAACAAATCTTTGCTTCATTGGAGGATGGAGCCATAGCATATGTGTTCTTAGCTTCTTTGGATTGCAAGGGAGATAATGAGTTGGATAAACTGCCAATAGTGAGGGATTTTCCTGAAGTTTTTCCTGAAGAAATACCTGGTTTATCGCCAAGATGAGAAGTGGAGTTCAATATCGATGTAATTCCGGGAACTGGACCAATTTCGAAAGCTCCGTATAGGATGGCGCCAATGGAATTGGTGGAATTAAAGAAGCAAATTGAAGAATTGTTAGAGAAGCGCTTGATTCGACCGAGTGTATCACCATGGGGAGCACCGGTGTTGTTCGTTAAGAAGAAGGATGGAAGTATGCGGTTGTGTACGGATTATCGCCAATTGAACAAAGTGACGGTAAAGAACAAGTATCCTTTGCCGAGAATAGATGATTTGTTGGATCAATTGAAGGGTGCAGCCGTATTCTCGAAGATTGACCTTAGATCAGGTTATCATCAGATTAGAGTAAAGAAGGAAGATATCCCGAAAACTGCTTTTAGAACTCGGTATAGACATTATGAGTATCTGGTTATGCCATTTGGTGTAACGAATGCTCCTTCTGTATTCATGGATTACATGAACCGGATTTTTCATCCTTACCTAGATTCATTCATTGTCGTGTTTATCGATGATATTTTGGTTTATTCCAAGGATAAAGAAGAGCATGCTGAGCATTTGAGGATCATTTTGAGGATACTGAAGGAAAAATAGCTTTATGCCAAGTTGTCAAAGTGTGATTTTTGGTTGGAATCAGTGCGCTTTTTGGGACATGTGATTACAAAAGAAGGGATTGCGGTGGATCCTACGAAGGTGACAGCGGTGTTGGAATGGAAGGCCCCGACAACAGTGACGGAAGTTCGAAGTTTCTTAGGTCTTGCTGGTTATTATCGGAGATTTACAGACGGATCTTCTCGATTGTCGCTACCATTGACCAAGTTGACAAGGAAAGGACAACCATTTGTTTGGACGGCTAAGTGTGAAGAACATTTACAAGAGCTAAAAAGGATATTGACAACAGCTCCAGTGTTGGTTTTACCTGACACTTCTAAGCCATTTTGCGTGTATTGTGATGCTTCTAAGCAAGGATTAGGGTGTGTACTTGTGCAAGAAAGGAGAGTTTTAGCTTATGCTTCGCGACAATTGAAGGTTCATGAGCATAACTACCCAACACATGACTTGGAGTTAGCAGCAGTGGTCTTTACTTTAAAGATTTGGAGGCATTATTTATATGGTGTGAGGATTGAAGTATTTAGTGACCACAAAAGATTGAGATATTTATTTGAGCAAAAGGAGTTGAATATCCGTCAAAGGAGGTGGATGGAATTTTTGAAGGATTATGATTTTGTGTTGCAATATCACCCTGGTAAGGCGAATGTGGTAGCAGACGCTTTGAGTAGGAAGTCTTTTCATGTTTCGGCGTTGATGGTGAAAGAGTTAGAGTTGATAGAAAGATTTCAAGACTTGAATCTGGGGATAGAACTGAAGCCAAAAAGCATTGTGTTAGGAATGTTGTCAATATCAAGTGGATTTGTACAGCAAATCAAAGAACTTCAAGGAACCGATGAAGAGTTACAAGAGAAGGTGAAGCTTTCAGCGGAAGGGAAAGAGGTGGAATTTCAAATTGGAACAGACGGAGTGCTAAGATTCAATGGACGAATTTGTATTCCGAATGATGACGGACTGAAGGAAATGATTTTGGAAGAAGCTCATAAGAGTAAGTTTAGTATTCATCCGGGATCGACAAAGATGTGTCAAGACTTGAAGAAGTTATTTTGGTGGTCTGGAATGAAAAGAGAGGTGGTGGAATATGTTTCTAGATGTCTGGTATGTCAGAAAGCAAAGGTAGAACATAAGAAGCCCGGAGGTGGATTACAGTCATTGTCAGTTCCAGTGTGGAAATGGGATAATATCTCGATGGACTTTGTTTCTGGATTTCTGAAGACTCAAAAAGGATATGATGTAGTTTGGGTGATTGTGGATAGGCTTACTAAAATAGCACGTTTTCTTCCGGTTAATATGAGATATTCTCTGGAGAAGTTAGCGGAGTTGTACATTCGAGAAGTGGTAAGATTGCATGGAGTACCCTCAAGTATAGTGTCGGATAGAGATCCCTGCTTTACTTCAAAATTCTGGGATAGTTTGCAAGCAGCAACAAGATTGCACTTGATTTCAGCTTATCACCCGCAGACTGACGGTCAGTCGGAAAGGACTATTCAGACTTTGGAAGATTTACTTCGAGCATGTGTGATGGAACAATCAGGAAGTTGGGATTCATTTTTGCATTTGATTGAATTCACTTACAACAACAGTTTTCACTCGAGTATTGGAATGACACCGTATGAAGCGCTGTATGGGAGAAAGTGTAGAACACCCTTGTGTTGGTTTGAAACGGGAGCAGATTTATTGTTAGGACCTGAGATAGTACAGCAAACGACAGAGACAAATAAAATGATTCAAGAAAAGATGGGAGCGGCTCAGAGTCGACAGAAAAGTTATCATGATAAGAGGAGAATTCCGCTTGAATTTAAGGAAGGAGACCATGTGTTTATGAGGGTAGCGCCAACAACCGGGATTGGTAGATTTCTCAAAACCAAAAAGCTTACACCTCGTTTCATAGGTCCTTACCCAATTTTGAAAAGAGTCGGCCCTGTAGCTTACCAAATTGCTTTACCCCCTATGTTTTCCAATTTGCACAATGTCTTTCATGTGTCTCAATTAAGAAAATATGTTAGTGACCCATCCCACATCATTGAGCCGGATTCTATGTTAGTTCCATGGTGAATGTTTTGATAATGACAAAGTGTTTTGAACAAGTTATCATGTGTTGACCAAGTTCAAGTTCAACAAGCAACAACAAACATCAAATGAAGAAGAGAGAAAGCAAGCTCATGAAGACTTAGTTTGAGTGTAATTGTAATTGTTTTATCTTTTGCCTCTCAAGCTTCATAAGTTTTCATTTGGGTAGTTTGTTTAGAGGGTAGTGAATCTCTTTCATAAGTCATGATTTAATCATAATTTGAGTTTTCACTTAACCTAGAATCAATAGGTGGCTTAAAGGTTTTAAAGGAAAGGTTGGTTTTTGAGAAAACAAGTTTTAAACAAGTATCAGACATGTTTAATCGATTAAGGATGAATTTAATCGATTACTACTCGATTAAGTGAAGATTTAATCGATTAAGTACTGCTGAACTGGTTTTTTAAAATACGATTTTCACTTCTCAAAATCAGTTTTCAAGTGTCATAACTTTTGGGTATTCTATAAAAACCTTTTCCTAACCTTTGTGATCATAACCTATCATTTTGATATTCATTTTACAAAGAATCAAGCCACTCTATTCTCTCTCAATTTCAAAGATCAAAGCTTTTCTATTTTCATATTCTTTGATCAAGAACCTTTGAATCTCTTGTGTGATTTGTCATAGCTATTGATTGAGATTCATTAGGATTGTTATGTGTATTCATTGAGTTGTAATTTTTGCAATAAGGCAAGCCACTACAACAAACAAGAAGCCTTGGTGTGTCGATTATCATCAAGCAAAGTTCAAGAAATTGAAGGAAGTCTTGGTTGTGAATCAAGCAAGGAGAAGCCTTGATGTGTGGATTATCATCAAGCAATTGAAGACTTGTTGTGTCGATTATCAACAAGGGGTAGAGGTTAGATTAGAGAGAAGATCAATAGGATTACAAGGCAAGGGTGTCGGTTATCTCTTGTAGGCTAGCAAGAAGGAAGTCTTGTGAGGCAATCACTTGTAATTTGAGAACTCTAATTCCTCATAGTGAAGAATCTCTCTTGGTTGAAGAGGGGACTGGATGTAGCTTTCAAGTGGATGAAAGTGAACCAGGATAAATCACTGTGTCGTATCTCTAAACCTTTAACTCTTTACATTCAAGTCATTGATTGTGTTCTTGGTTGAAAACCTAGAGAAAGATTTATTTTCATAATTGATTGAATTGAATCTTTATTGTTCAAATTGATAAAGGGAAAATCATTTTCATAACTAGGATAATCAATAAGAATATAGGTGTTAATTGTTTTCGCTGAATCTCTGATCTTAAGTGTTAATTGATTGATTTTCGTATTCGATTGAAAAGTGATTTTTCAGTTTCTGATAGATTTAATCGATTAAGTGTTCGTTTAATCGATTAAGGACTTTTGAACTTTCAGGTTTAATCGATTAGTACTCGATTAAATTGCAGGTTAATCGATTAAATTTCAGGTTAATCGATTAAGTGCTGTAGATTTTGCAAAAATCATTTGTTTTGATTGTTTCGATTTGTTTCGTTCGAAAATCTTTCAAGGTATCTTGTACACCTATTCAACCCCCCTTCTAGGTGTATTCCTAGGGTTCCTTTGTCTCTCCAACCACCAATTGCGGTTTCTTCATTCTATACAACTTAAGGATAATCTTACGTATGAAACGTTACTTTTGAGAATCGATGGGCATAGTGTGAAGAAGTTGCGAGGAAAGGATATTCCTCTAGTTAAGGTAGTGTGGAGTCATGTGAGTGGTGAGGATGCTACTTGGGAGCTTGAAAGTAGCATGAGGGCTTCGTACCCTCATTTGTTTGAGACAGGTACGTCATTTCTCGAGGACGAGAAATCTTCAAGTTGGGGAGAAATGTAACACCCGTATTTTCCTCAATTATTTTTAGTATTTAAAAATGAAATAGAAATTAATTTAGTGGGTTTATTGAATGAAATTTTAATTCCATAATTAAAATTTAATTAGTATTTTGATTTTGATTTTCATGGATTTATTTAATTGTGAATTTTTGTGTTTTATTTTATTTAAAAAAAACCGTGAAGTGTATTTATTTTATTTAAATTAGATTTTTATTTTGTACTTCCTTTAAAGTGGAGAAGGAAAATTTTATTTCCCCTCTCTTGTGTATGTTCGGCCAAGCTTAGTAGGAGGGAGGAAAATTTTAAGTTTAAGAGCCAAAATTCAAATTTCAAATGTACCCTAAAACCTAAGGAGACAAGCATTAATAACCCAATTAATTATGTTCCCCACTAAGATTAGCACCATAAAAGCCTAGGGTGGCTATCATTAAAAACCTAATCTACTTTGTCCCAAAGCCTACACAAATTAAATTGCAAATAAAACCTTCTTGACCCCTAGTATATTCGAACCCCTCTTTTTGGTGATGTACCCCAATTAAATTTTTGCAACCAAGCCAATCTTGCCCTTTGGTTTGTTCGAACCCCCATTTTAGTTAGTAGACTCCAACCTTAAAATTTCTATATAAACCTACCCTAATGTCAAGACACCCCCATTTGCTTCATAACTTAAAAAAAAGAAAAAGAAAGAAGAAGAGAGAAGGGGGAGGAGAAACCGAGGGAGAGAAGAAGAAGAAAGGGACGAGGAAAGCTTGGTTCTTGTTCATTTTTCTTGCTTGTTTTACTCTTCCATTAGGTAATCTTTTTCTAGCTTGTATTTTCTTCTTCATTTTTGTTTTCTTTTTCGGTTTCATGAAGCTCAAAGCAAGGTTTTTGTTGTTTGAAGTTCAAAGTCTTTTGCATGTTACTTTTTCTTGTTTCTTATGTTTTTCTACACTTGTTTCTACTTGTATTTGATATTGGAATCAAAAAATGGACATGCATCAACATCCATGATGCTCACGGTTTTTGTCCCTTTTTGGTTCAAACAATTTTTGACCTTTGATTTAAGTTTTTATGCATGATAATGAGTTGATTTATTGTGATCTTGAACTAATTGAAATTTATTTACACAAATTTTTCTATTTTCCCCTATGCATGTCACGGTTAGGGTTTCATTTGGGGGAAATGCTTTTTGTTTTTGTTTGCATGTAATTGATTCATGAATGTAGATATTTATGTGGTGTATTTTTGATTTCTAAGAAGGATTGTATGATAAAATGAAATTTTGGTTGGATATGTGTGCTAGAGGGCATTCGGTTTTGACCCCTTTATGTTTAAAATGATTTTTATTCATACACGAATATAAAGCTTACATCTTGAGCTTTATATAAACACCAAAATCGTGAGGATTGAGTGAGTGTGTTGGGAGAACGACAGCTTGGAAGTTGGAGTTATTCTGTCAAAGTTGGTTTCTGGAGCTTACTTGGAGATTAATTTCTGGTAAGCTCTCGAGCTCCTGAGTCTCAAACTCAATTCCTTTAGTTAGAACATGTTGTATAGAGTTTAGAAATCTAATTTTTCTCAATTCTTATCTCTGTTTCATGGGTGAACCAATTCGGTTTTGGTGGTGCACTCAAAACTGTCATGCATGTGAAGCTCAAAGTGATTTCTGGGGTTGGAGCACTTTTCTTGGATTTCTTTCTGTTGATTCACGTCTGAGAGGTAAGGGGAAGTAATTATATTCACTAGATAGAGTTTAAATTCCATGAATTGTGTTAGAGAGCCACCAAGAGGCTCTAAGGGCTTAGATTGAATAGGAACTTTGGTTTGGAGACCAATCCATGCTCTAAAACTGTGTTGAGCAAGTTATGTATCATGCATGCAAGCTTAAATGAACTTTAATTCATGAGTATTGAGCTTATTCTGCAAATTGAGGTATTGAGTTGTGAAAATGTGTTTTAATGCATGATTACTGAATTCTCTATCAAATCTGTGTTTTGATATGAAATGAATGTTGTAACATGTTCAAATTATGTTGTATGAACTCTGTGGATCCCTGGAATGGACTAGAATTAAGTAGAAATGAAAATGTTATGTTAAAACCAGGTTTCAGTGTTATCTGCTACGAAACACTCGAGTAAAAGGCAGGGTACTCGAGTAGAATGCTTTCAAAACAATGTAAAATGAACAAGAACACTCGAGTATTTTGTTTGGTACTCGAGTATCGAGCATGACCTGAGGACAAGTTTAGGTCAAACACTCGAGTCATTCAAGGTCACTCGAGTATTCTGGAAATGTTCAAGAATACTCGAGTAACCCATGAACTACTCGAGTAAATTGTTGAATTGAAAACCCAAATCCTCAGAAAGTCATGAACACTCGAGTAGTCTTAAGAACACTCGAGTAATCTGGAAAAGTTGAGTAACACTCGAGTGTCCTGAAGTTTATTCGAGTAAATTGTTCAGAACCTGAAAACACCATTTTCAATTCTAACTTATTAAATTAAGGAATTATTAATAATAGTCCAAGGGATCAAGACTTAGAGAAATTGATTAATACAAAAAGATCGTTTGGTGACGGTCCTTTTTGATAAAGAAAATAAGCCAAATTTAAACTAATAAATAAGCTTTTATATTGGATAATATATATGGACTTGTGAGTGTTAAGAAAATAGGTAAATAAAATTTTCTTTTAAAGCGGGTGCACGAATCGTCACTTGAAAGTCTTGGAGAACAAAGTCTATATTATCTCAAAATCATTGTATCGAGTTCGGCGATTTCTAAAACCTTTTCGCAAATAGAGTAACATTCGATCTTTTAGAAAATATCTTTGTATCAAGTAGCTTAAGCTACCCTTGCTTTGTACGATAGAACTGATACCATTTATAGCCGAGCTCTTAAACAGATTAAATCGGAGTAAGCGGAAATTAATGGACTATGCAACTGATAGAATATAAACATAGGTTTTCATAGATATAGAGAATCATAAGTACATAGCCCATGAGTAAAGTCTCCAAGTTTCAAAATATACAAGTCCATCATCAGATCTATATAACAGTGTAACTACAAGCTCTAGAGTGCTCCAAAAGTATATCTACAATATATATACATAACAAAATATATAACTCTAGGAATAGTCACATAGATCTGGCAGCATCAGATGGAGTAGTAGTAGCAGTAGTCTCCCAAAAGTAAAAGTAGTAGTCAGATAGTAGCAACATCATCATCACAGCAGCAGCAGCAGCAAATCTCCTCCACAGCCTTCACACATCGGATCCTCCGACCCACATCATACACCATATACATGTACCTAGGGATCATCGTCCCTCCAGTCACTCCCGGTAGAATGCACGACAGGCTCGCCCCCACTCTCGTCCTCCACCGGATCCTCCTCAATCTCATCCGAGGGTGAGTGTACCCTACCACTGGGTACCGGGTCAGGTAATGGTGAAACCCTGACTGGGCTCCTCGGATCAGATAGGGGAGTCTCCTCGCGGACGACTCTCGAAGTAAAAGGGTGAGAGCGGGTAGGTCGAAAACGAAAACTATGGTAAGAGCGAGCTGGTCGCGTGGGAGGTGGTCCATGGTAAGTGTAAAACGGGGGTACATGCATAGTGTATATGATAGGAATCCTAAACCTACGAGGACGGAATCGTATCAGCGGGTTCGGGTGGTAGAAGGTAATCTCTACCTCCCCCTCGAACACCGTGCGATGGTCCTCATAGATCCATACGCCACTAGGAAGTGGCCGGATCTCGATGCAAGCAATGTAACGAGACATCACCTACAAGGGCATAGGGGTAAGCAATTCTATACACATAATCAATGGAGAATAAATTTTGCAACATAAATATGTAACATGCATCAATTAATATCAATCACACTTAACACTTAGCAAGTAGGTTATGCACATAGGATGTTCACACTTAATTCAGTCATAAAAGTTTATTT
Source organism: Crotalaria pallida (assembly GCA_037953625.1). Taxonomy (NCBI): domain Eukaryota; kingdom Viridiplantae; phylum Streptophyta; class Magnoliopsida; order Fabales; family Fabaceae; genus Crotalaria; species Crotalaria pallida. The sequence goes on along the minus strand of CM075655.1, from coordinate 81,423,806 downwards.
GAATGAATGGCATGATGCATGACTTTAGCTCTCAAGCCTATCTCCATCATAATACTATGTCACTCTCTGACGTCCATCCCTGACAACCCAGCACTCAACAGTGCGTTGTATTCCTAGGTATACAACCATTCGTACATTCACCTAGATGTACATGACAAGCTTGGTATCCATGCCACCCGAGCATATCCCGTCATCCAAACGGATCGTCATCCAAACGATATATCCATATCGGCATCCACTAAGCCGACCACGTCAACAACGTGTCATCAAGCAAGCGTATTGGCACTCCCAGAGGCCCTCCACATGTTTAACAAACATGAAATACGTCCTACCATCCAAACTCCAGAATGAATGCATTTTATCTTTTAGACTTAAGGGAAGTTGATTAATACTTTATAGGCCACCTAGGCTTATTTTCTTTATCAAAAAGGACCGTCACCAAACGATCTTTTTGTATTAATCAATTTCTCTAAGTCTTGATCCCTTGGACTATTATTAATAATTCCTTAATTTAATAAGTTAGAATTGAAAATGGTGTTTTCAGGTTCTGAACAATTTACTCGAATAAACTTCAGGACACTCGAGTGTTACTCAACTTTTCCAGATTACTCGAGTGTTCTTAAGACTACTTGAGTGTTCATGACTTTCTTTAGGATTTGGGTTTTCAATTCAACAATTTACTCGAGTAGTTCATGGGTTACTCGAGTATTCTTGAACATTTCCAGAATACTCGAGTGACCTTGAATGACTCGAGTGTTTGACCTAAACTTGTCCTCAGGTCATGCTCGATACTCGAGTACCAAACAAAATACTCGAGTGTTCTTGTTCATTTTACATTGTTTTGAAAGCATTTTACTCGAGTACCCTGCCTTTTACTCGAGTGTTTCGTAGCAGATAACACTGAAACCTGGTTTTAACATAACATTTTCATTTCTACTTAATTCTAGTCCATTCCAGGGATCCACAGAGTTCATACAACATAATTTGAACATGTTACAACATTCATTTCATATCAAAACACAGATTTGACAGAGAATTCAGTAATCATGCATTAAAACACATTTTCACAACTCAATACCTCAATTTGCAGAATAAGCTCAATACTCATGAATTAAAGTTCATTTAAGCTTGCATGCATGATACATAACTTGCTCAACACAGTTTTAGAGCATGGATTGGTCTCCAAACCAAGGTTCCTATTCAATCTAAGCCCTTAGAGCCTCTTGGTGGCTCTCTAACACAATTCATGGAATTTAAACTCTATCTAGTGAATATAATTACTTCCCCTTACCTCTCAGACGTGAATCAACAGAAAGAAATCCAAGAAAAGTGCTCCAACCCTAGAAATCACTTTGAGCTTCACATGCATGACAGTTTTGAGTGCACCACCAAAACCGAATTGGTTCACCCATGAAACAGAGATAAGAATTGAGAAAAATTAGATTTCTAAACTCTATACAACATGTTCTAACTAAAGGAATTGAGTTTGAGACTCAGGAGCTCGAGAGCTTACCAGAAATTAATCTCCAAGTAAGCTCCAGAAACCAACTTTGACAGAATAACTCCAACTTCCAAGCTGTCGTTCTCCCAACACACTCACTCAATCCTCACGATTTTGGTGTTTATATAAAGCTCAAGATGTAAGCTTTATATTCGTGTATGATTTGTGTTTCAATTTGACACAGAGAAGGAGAATTGAAGAGTACAAACTCGGAACCCTAATTTCATCAACCAAGCTACTTTGATCCAAAATTCTCAGCTAAGGGTCGAAGATGAGCTTAAATAGGAAGTGAGGACACTCATGCAGGTCGACACGAAGGCATTGAGCTGTTGATGGCAGAGTATTCGTGTCAACGGAGGGGAATCGTTGGCTGTGACTCACCAAACGCACTAACTCGTGCAGTTTGACCCAGAATACTCGAGTATTCCAGAAAATACTCGAGTGTTTTGCCCAGATTTTGAAAAATAATTATTCTATTTACTTTCCCTCCAAAATCTTTCCTATAATTGCTTCTAGGTCCCAACCCAGGGACTAATATGCAAAATACACATTTTATGCATTTAAATAATTTATTAAATAATTTCCACACATAGGCTAGTCGTATAAACACATATTTTAATCAAGGATTAATATAGAAACTATTAATTATAATTAAATTATAATTAACATTTCATTTCGGGGATTAAAATTTTGGGGTGTTACACTACTCCCCTACTTACAAGGAATTTCGTCCCCGAAATTCAACTCATACAAACAAGTCAGGATAATCCTGACGCATCTTATCCTCTAATTCCCAAGATGCTTCTATCACATCTCCATAAATCCAGACGACTTTGACCAAACTAATGTCCTTCCCTCTAAGCTGCTTGATTCTTCGATCTTCAATACGAACTGGCACAACTTTGAAGGTTAGGTTCTTATGAATTTCTAAGTCATCAGGTTGGATGCTAAGAACAATGGTGGGGTCATGGACATATTTCTTCAATTGAGACACATGGAATACATTATGGAGGTTAGCTAATGACGGAGGCAAAGCTAATTGATAGGCTACTGGGCCGATCCTTTTGAGAATTTGATAGGGACCAATAAACTTAGGTGATAGTTTCTGGGTTTTCAAGGCTCTACTAACACCTTTGGTTGGTACTATTCTAATGAACACGTGGTCTCCTTCAGCAAACTCTAAGGGTTTTCTCCTTCTATCAGCATAGCTTTTCTGCCTACTCTGAGTTGCCCTCATCTTCTCTTGTATCATCTTGATCTGCTCCGTGGTCTCTTGCACAATATCTGGTCCAATCAGAGAACTCTCCCCCACTTGAAACCAGCATAACGGCGTCTGACACTTTATCCCATACAAAGCTTCAAATGGTGTCATTCCAATGCTCGTGTGATAGCTGTTGTTGTAAGTGAACTCCACGAGTGGCAACATTTGCTCCCAATTCCCTTGTCCTTCTAAAGCACAGGCTCGTAGAATGTCCTCCAATGACTGAATAGTCCTTTCCGTTTGGCCATCAGTCTGAGGATGGTATGCAGAACTTAGCTTCAATCTTGAACCCAAGGCTCTATGCAGATCTTCCCAAAACTTTGATGTAAACCTCGGATCGCGATCAGACACAATGCTTGATGGTACTCCGTGCAGACGAACAAGTAGGTTATGCACATAGGATGTTCACACTTAATTCAGTCATAACAGTTTATTTGAATGAATGGCATGATGCATGACTTTAGCTCTCAAGCCTATCTCCATCATAATACTATGTCACTCTCTGACGTCCATCCCTGACAACCCAGCACTCAACAGTGCGTTGTATTCCTAGGTATACAACTATTCTTACATTCACCTAGATGTAGGATTCTCATGTTTTGATGCTAACAATCTCTCTCCAAGCAACAACATTGGCAACAAGCAAGCTACACCACATGAAGATTAGAATTAGGATTTTTATTAATTCTATTTCAATGTAATCTTTATTTTTATGCAATGCATCTCATTGGTGTGGGTAGCTTAGGTGATTTTAAGAATATTTAAATAATGTTTGATTAAGAGTGAAGATACTTTAAATCTTGATTAAATGGCTCTATTAAAAGTTTTGTGAAAATCCTTTTAGAAAAACCTTGTTTTTATTCAGATTCTGATCAGTTCACTCGAGTAATGAGTATTGGGTCACTCGAGTAATTTATGTCATGACAGGTTAATCGAGTAATGGTTTACACATCACTCGAGTAACTTAATCTGACATGTTTTAATCGAGTGAAGTTATATGGTTTACTCGAGTAATTCAATCAGTGTTTGGAAAATTATAAAAGGACTTAATTTTCTCTTTCACAAAGGAATACACATTCATTCTTACAATTTTCTATACACTTTCAAAAGCAATTCAAGAGCTTTTTACATCTTTCAAGAGCTATCAAGATTCAACAAGAAATTTTTCATTCTTCACTCTATTTCTCTCATTGTTCAAATATTCTTGAGATCATAATTTTTGTTCTTAGTGGTTGTTGAAGATTTGCAATTTATGATTGCATCATTGAAGTTTCAACACAAGTGAAGAATCTCACAAGGAAGACTTTGAGGATCAAATCAAAGCAAGAAAAGAGGATTGGTTGGAAGCATCTTCAATCAATTAGCAAGGAAATCTAGAATACTCAAAAGGGGTAGATTAGATCAAAGTGTTTGGTACACACTTTGAGTTGGGTTTTAAGATAGGAGAACTAAGAATCTAGTTGCATCTTAAAACATTGTAAAATCTACATTTTAAGATTTCTAGTGAAGAATCTCTCTTGATTCAAGAGGGGACTGGAGTAGCTTTCAAGTGGGTGAAAGTGAACCAGGATAAATCCTTGTGTCTCTTTTATTTTCATTCCTTGTATTGTATTAATTCATTAACAATTGCATTTTTAGGTTAGAATTGGGGTTTTCTTAATTCTACTCAATTGATCTAAAATTGCATGTTAATATTACTTGAAATTGTTCATATTAATCATTCATAATTTGTTGAATCATCATAGCATTGTTATTCTTGAAGAACTCCATTGAAAACTGAGTTTTAATTGAATTTTACCCAGTTTACTCGAGTAAAGTTCTTGTCACTCGAGTAATCTGCTTTCAGTTTATGAACAATACTCGAGTAGGTTTTCTGTTACTCGAGTGATTTAAAAATAGCTTTCGTAATACTCGAGTGATTTGCTGAATACTCGAGTGAAATTATTTTTGCTTGCGTATTACTCGAGTGAAGTCTTGAGTTACTCGAGTAATCTGACTTGAATTTTTAAGAAAATTTATTTTCATAAAATCATTCTCTTAGGTGGACGAAAAATCTGTAATAAGGCTTCAATATTCTATTCACCCCCCCTCTAGACTATATTGAGCCGCTTGTTGGTTTCCAACAAGTGGTATCAGAGCTCGGACGAAAAATTCGAGCCTTAAAAAGCTTTTTCGAAAAGATCCTTTTACTTGGAAACAATGGGCTCAATTTCAAATCCTTTTGGTGGTGAAGGAACTTCCATTAATCGTCCTCCACTATTCAATGGTGAGGGTTACGCTTATTGGAAGGTCCGCATGAAAATTTTTATTCAAGCCATAGATATGGAAATTTGGAACGCCATAGAGAATGGACCTTTTGTTCCTCAAACGAAAGTAAATGATGTTGTTTCGATCAAACCTCAATCGAGTTGGGACAATGATGATAAGAAGAAAGTTGCATTTGATTTAAAAGCTAAAAATATCATCACGTCCGCTCTTTCTTATGATGAGTTCTTTCGAGTATCTCAATGTGTTGATGCTAAACAAATGTGGGACACATTACAAGTCACACATGAGGGCACTTCGGAGGTTAGAAGGGCTAGGCTAAATACACTCATGCATGAATATGAACTCTTTCGTATGCTACCTAATGAAAATATAGGTGACATGCAAAAGCGGTTCACTCATATCATAAATCATCTTTCTGCACTTGGAAAAGTTATTACTAATGGTGAAGTTGTTAATAAGATTTTGAGATGTCTTAGCAGGGAATGGCAACCTAAGGTGACAGCCATTATGGAAGCTAGAGACGTGGATCAAATTGATTTAGCAACTCTATTCGGAAAGCTTCAAGAGCATGAAATGGAGCTGGACGGTTATCCATGAATGAAGAGGCCGATAGAAAGAAAAAGGGGATTGCTCTTGAATCAACTTCAAAATCTCTTAAGGCTCAAGAGGAAAACTCTCAAGTGGATGATTCGGACTCCGATATAGAGGATGAGACCCTTGGCTTGCTAGTTAAAAAGCTTGGTAGGTTCTTTAAGAAAAAGGGAAACTTTAATAAAAATAGACAAAGAGATTCTAAGGACTCACAACCAAGAAATAAGACTAACAAGGATCACATCAAGTGTCATGGGTGTGGAAAGCTTGGTCACTATCGATCAAAATGCCCAACTCATTCTAAGAAGTCAGAAGGTGACGACAACTCTAAGTTCAACTCATCTAAAGGAAAAAGGGCTTACATAGTATGGGATGAAGAGGAGAGTCAATCAACATCTAGCTCATCGGATGATGAAGAACTTGCAAATCTATGTTTGATGACGAAGCTTGATGAAGAGGAATCTTCGAGCATTAAATCAAGTGACAACGTCAATGAGGTAGATTATCTTTCCGATGCTAGCTCTAGTTCTAATTCTCCTTCATTCAATGAGTTGTACAATGTGTATGTAGAGATGCATAAAGAGTTGAAGAAACTTGCTAAAATAAATGTTGAAAGAAAGAATTTCATAATGAAGCAACATGAAAAGATAATAGAACTTCAAGAAGATTTAGAAGAACTTAAGCTTCAAAATGAAACTCTTGAACTCATTTATGCAAACTCTACATGCAATTGTGAATTGAAATCAAATGAGACTCCATCTTGTGAAAATTGCCAGTCTTTGGAAAAAGAAGTTTTTAATTTGAATGATCGACTTGCAAGGCTCATGAAAGGAGATACTTCATTAGATCATTTGCTTTCAACTCAAAGGAACAATAGCAATAGATCCGGTCTTGGCTATACTAAACCTAAGAAACGCAATTATCGCAAAGTTGGTGGATTTTCAAAGAATAAGATTTCTAAAAACCCAACTTGCCATTATTGTGGGATCTTTGGGCATACCACAAATAAATGTAATATAAAGAAATTTGGTATACCAAGCGGAGAATATATTTGGATTGTTAAGGGGACTTCTCCCCATGCTAACAACAAAGGACCCAAGACCACTTGGGTACCTAAGTCAACCAAATGATATCTTTCTTGTAGGTGTGTCTTCGAACCAAAGAGCACAAATGGTACTTGGATAGTGGTTGTTCGAGACACATGACGGGAGACAAAACGCACTTCATGGAACTTACTCCGAAAAATGGTGGATTTGTGACATACGGTGACAACAACAAGGGCAAAATTCTAGGAGTCGGGAAGATCGGTAACGTATCTAACCTTGTCATAGAAAATGTCCTATACGTAGAAGGCTTAGAACACAACTTGCTTAGTATAAGCCAACTATGCGATATGGGCAATTATGTGACTTTTACTCCGGAATTATGCTTCATTAAGTCTTCTATAGATGATAGTGTTAAGTTTGTTGGTCGTCGCTCTAATAACACTTACTTAATTGATTTGGATGAGATAACTTCACTATTTTCAAAATGTTTTAAATCTTTTGATGATGAAATTCGTCTTTGGCATAGACGAATTGCTCATGTGAATGTGAATCAATTAAACAAACTTTTGCGAAAAGATTTAGTGATTGGTTTGCCTAAACTAAACTTTAAGCTTGATGGCATTTGTGACTCTTGTCAAAAGTGCAAGCAAGTTAAAAGTTCTTTTAAACCTAAAAATGTGATAAGCACAACAAAGCCTTTGGAGCTAATCCATATGGATTTGTTTGGCCCTTCACAAATTAAAAGTTTAGGTGGCAATTACTATGGATTTGTTTTAGTAGACGATTTTACTAGATTCACATGGACTTTATTTTTATCCGCAAAAAGTGAAGTTTATAAATGTTTTAAAAAGTTTGCCAAACTCATCCAAAATCAACTAAGTTTTAAAATTGTGTCTATTAGAAGTGACCACGGAGGTGAGTTTGAAAACACTAGGATTGATGCGTTTTGTGATAAGTTTGGTATTGATCATCAATTTTCGGCCCCTAAGACTCCGGAGCAAAACGGAGTTGTAGAAAGGAAAAATAGAATATTAGTGGAACTTGCTCGTACTATGTTGATAGAATCAAATGTTCCTAAATATTTTTGGGCCGATGCAGTAAACACTGCTTGTTATGTGCTTAATAGGGTTCTTATTCGTCCGCATTTAAATAAAACACCTTATGAACTTTTAAAAGGGCGAAAGCCAAATATTTCACATTTTCATGTTTTTGGGTGTAAGGTGTTTGTTTTAAATAACGGAAAGGAACCAGTCGGCAAGTTTGACTCCAAAGCCGACGAAGGCATATTCATAGGTTATTCAACTCATAGCAAAGCATATAGAGTCTACAATAAAAGAACATTAACAGTTGAGGAATCCGTGCATGTTGTATTTGATGAATCTTCGAAAGGAGATTGTGTTGTTTCGTGTGATGTTGATAATATAGGTACATTTTTGGATCATGAGAAGTCAACACCACAACAAATGGAAGAGAATCAAATTGAAGATGGAGAGGTGCAAGCACAAGATAAAGACTTAGCACAAGAGATTCAACCTCAATTACCAATAGCTTGGAAATCAAACAAAAATCATCCGATTTCTAACATCTTAGGTGACATTGCGAAGGGAGTGGTAACCCGACGCACTTTAAATAATTTTTGTTATTATGTTGCCTTTGTATCTCAAATAGAACCTAAGAGTATCAAAGAGGCTCTTCAAGATGATCATTGGATTATGGCCATGCAAGATGAATTAAATCAATTTGAAAGAAACCAAGTTTGGGAGCTTGTGCCAAAACCCGATGATCGTCCTGTAATTGGTACTCGGTGGATCTATAGGAATAAGTTAGATGAATCGGGTATTATTGTTAGGAATAAAGCTAGGTTGGTAGCACAAGGTTATAGTCAAGAAGAAGGAATCGATTACGATGAGACATATGCTCCTGTTGCTAGACTAGAAGCTATTCGTATTCTTCTCGCTTTTGCTTCGATAATGAATTTTAAATTGTATCAAATGGATGTTAAGAGCGCCTTTCTTAACGGATACATTCAAGAGGAAGTTTACGTGTCACAACCTCCCGGATTCGAGAGTTTTGAGCATCCGGAATACGTTTTCAAACTGAAAAAGGCTTTGTACGGTTTGAAACAAGCTCCTAGAGCTTGGTACGACCGACTAAGCAATTTTTTATTACAAAAAGGTTTTAAACGAGGCACTGTTGACACTACACTTTTTATTGAACGTTCCGGTAAGGATATTTTATTGGTTCAAATATATGTTGACGATATTATATTTGGTGCTACTAATGATAACTTGTGTAAGAAGTTTTCAGACTTGATGCAAAGCGAATTCGAGATGTCGATGATGGGAGAGCTTACATTCTTTCTTGGCCTTCAAATAAAGCAGCTTAATGATGGCATTTATATTCATCAGAGTAAATATTGTAGAGAGCTTCTCAAACGTTTTGGGATGGATTCGTGCAAATCCGCTTCTACACCAATGAGCGTTGCATGCTACCTAGATCAAGATGAGGCTGGAAAAGCGGTAGAGGTAACGAAGTATCGTGGTATTATTGGTAGTTTGTTATACTTAACTGCATCTAGGCCTGACATCATGTTTAGTGTATGTATGTGTGCACGTTTTCAAGCAAAACCGAAAGAGTCGCATCTAACTGCTGTCAAAAGAATTATGAAATACTTAAAGGGTACAACGAATACTGGACTTTATTATCCTAGGGATGCTTTTCTAAAACTTATAGGTTATTCGGACTCTGACTTTGCTGGTTGTAAAGTTGAGCGAAAAAGTACAAGCGGAACATGCCATTTAATTGGTAATTCACTTGTATCGTGGTTTTCCAAAAAGCAAAACTGTGTTGCTTTATCAACCGCGGAGGCCGAATACATAGCTGCAGGTAGTTGTTGTGCACAAATTTTATGGATGAAACAACAATTATCTGACTTTGGTTTAAATTTGACAAAAATCCCTATAAAGTGTGATAACACTTCGGCAATTAATTTGACTAAAAATCCAGTATTACACTCAAGGACAAAGCATATTGAAATTAGGCATCACTTTTTGAGAGATCATGTTCAAAAAGGTGATTGTGTTATTGAGTTTGTTCAAACTTCGGATCAATTAGCTGATATCTTTACAAAACCATTACCAAGGGACACATTTTATAAAATTCGAAGAGAACTTGGTATTTTTGATGAATCAACTATTAGCTAATTGTATTTGATGCTTTTCGAAATCACCTTCAAGCCTATTTCAATGTGATTTGTATTTTGAGTTGTTGTATCTTATTAAAGTGTTTCTTATTTTTTTTGTGATATGTAGTTATGTGTGTATGTTTTCTATAATATGTTAATTGCTTTATTTGTATGTGTGTTACTTGCTAAATGCTAAGTGTTTCTATGTGGTTGTGTATGAAAAATGTTTTTGCATGAAAAATTGAAATTTTTTAAATTCTGGACAGTTCACTCGAGTAACAGATATTTCACTCGAGTAATTTTAAAATCTCTTTCGTATTACTCGATTAATTCTGTTTGTCACTCGATTAATTTTAAAATGACTTTCGTATCACTCGATTAGTTCATCCATCACTCGAGTAAAAATTTTTTAATCTTCGGCATACTCGAGTAACATTTCTTTTCACTCGATTACTGCTCGAATCACTCGAGTAACGCATGAACATCACTCGAGTAACTTACGTGATTTTAAAATCTGAACTGTTGAAAACTGCATCATTTTCACGCCTTCTTCTCTCTCTTGTTCGTATTTCTCTCTTCTCTCTCATACGGTTCTTCATCAAATCATCATTCTCAGCCACAAAACTTCACAAATCATACAAATTTCTTCCATATTTCATCATTATATCATCATTTCTACTCATTTCATTCATCAATTTCACCATTTATACTCAAAATCCGAAAATTCCCAAACCAAAACCCTAACCCCAAAACCGAATCTGCACTTTCTGAATCAATGGCTTCTTCCTCACTATCTCAACCTCCTAGAAAGAAAGCAAAGCAAGGAGCAGGCCGTAATGACCCCTGGTTTTCTGGAATCAACCGAGACTTGCGGGAACCGACATTTATCAATCGCTCTTTTGGTCTTACACGGTATGTTAAATTTGCTTGGTTGCATAAGGAGCAATTTCCATTTGTAGAGGATTTAGAATTTCAGAATTTGAAGAGGTTTTTAGAATTTGAGACTCATTATTACCCTAGGCTTGTCAGACAATTTTATCAGAATTTTACTAAGCTAGATGGTGAGTATCAATCAATGGTTAGAGGACATCATTTTGTTATAAAGCCTGAAGATTTGACAATGTTGTTTGGTTTAGAAAACAAGGGAACTTTTATTGGTGATGATGACTGTCTGGATTTGGATGTGGATACTAATAAGATTTATACTGATTTGTTGCGTACTGGTGAATCTTGGAGTGATAGGACTACTAGAACTGTATCACCTTTGCATGCTGTGGATAGAGTGCTCATGTACATTGTCTCTTATTGTTTGATTCCGAAATGTAATCAAAATTATGCACAATTGGGAGATGATGATCTTATTTTGTTTCATGGGATCAAAAAGAGATATGAGATGAATTGGAATAAAATGTTTTTAGCTCGTATGGAAGCTGCTGCTCAATCTCCTCCTACCCAATTCTTGCCATATCCTATGCATGTTACCAAAATCATGAGGTATTATCGTGTTCCAATCCCTGATGATGAGCCAGCTGTGACGGAAAAGAAAAATAACTGGTGTCTTAATGATTCACACATTAGTTATATAAAAATTGCTTGGCATAGGGAAAGTCGCACTTGGTTATGGAAATCACAGATTAAGGAAATGGCTGAAGCTGCAAAGACTGCAAGAGCTTCGGGTTCTAGGAAAAGGACTTTACTTGGTGATAGGGCTGGTGCATCTTCTTCTGCTCCTCCTTCTTCTACTGATCCGATGGATACTGATCGTGTTGAGGACTATATCAATTTGGACAATCTTGGTACTCCATTTGATGCACAGGCTGCTCATGAGTCATTGGTTGAACACATCAATGCTCAATTCGCTCAGTTGGAGATGAGACAGGATGTGAAGAATATTGCCATGGAGCATCGTTTAATGGATTATATCTCTGGCCTATTTTCTCACCATTTCCCTCCTCCTCCACCTGATTCCTAGACCTGTGGATGCTGATGATGTTTTGCTGATTGTTTCTGTTTCATGTTTATGACTCTGTTGCTACTATGTTTTAGGACCATGTGTATGGTCTAGTTTTGTTAGTTTCGTTTTGATTATCTGCTATGATTTGCTGCATAGTATGATACTCTGATACTATGGATTATGGTGCTATATTCGTTGTACGTTTTTATTTGTTGTGGCACTATTGTGGTTTATTTTGGTATTATCTTTATTGTTATATTTTTTTATACCATTGTGAACTACTTACCTTCAACTTTTGGCAAAGGACTTTTCTCAAAATTCTTATCTTTTTAATGATGCCAAAAGGGGGAGAATATTTTGTTGATGTTGTTCTTGTAGGTTAAGTTTTATTATATTTTTCCTAGGTGTTTTACATTTAGGGGGAGTATGTTAAAACTTAGTGCTTATTTGTAAAGGAGGTTTGTCATCATCAAAAAGGGGGAGTTTGTAGGATTCTCATGTTTTGATGCTAACAATCTCTCTCCAAGCAACAACATTGGCAACAAGCAAGCTACACCACATGAAGATTAGAATTAGGATTTTTATTAATTCTATTTCAATGTAATCTTTATTTTTATGCAATGCATCTCATTGGTGTGGGTAGCTTAGGTGATTTTAAGAATATTTAAATAATGTTTGATTAAGAGTGAAGATACTTTAAATCTTGATTAAATGGCTCTATTAAAAGTTTTGTGAAAATCCTTTTAGAAAAACCTTGTTTTTATTCAGATTCTGATCAGTTCACTCGAGTAATGAGTATTGGGTCACTCGAGTAATTTATGTCATGACAGGTTAATCGAGTAATGGTTTACACATCACTCGAGTAACTTAATCTGACATGTTTTAATCGAGTGAAGTTATATGGTTTACTCGAGTAATTCAATCAGTGTTTGGAAAATTATAAAAGGACTTAATTTTCTCTTTCACAAAGGAATACACATTCATTCTTACAATTTTCTATACACTTTCAAAAGCAATTCAAGAGCTTTTTACATCTTTCAAGAGCTATCAAGATTCAACAAGAAACTTTTCATTCTTCACTCTATTTCTCTCATTGTTCAAATATTCTTGAGATCATAATTTTTGTTCTTAGTGGTTGTTGAAGATTTGCAATTTATGATTGCATCATTGAAGTTTCAACACAAGTGAAGAATCTCACAAGGAAGACTTTGAGGATCAAATCAAAGCAAGAAAAGAGGATTGGTTGGAAGCATCTTCAATCAATTAGCAAGGAAATCTAGAATACTCAAAAGGGGTAGATTAGATCAAAGTGTTTGGTACACACTTTGAGTTGGGTTTTAAGATAGGAGAACTAAGAATCTAGTTGCATCTTAAAACATTGTAAAATCTACATTTTAAGATTTCTAGTGAAGAATCTCTCTTGATTCAAGAGGGGACTGGAGTAGCTTTCAAGTGGGTGAAAGTGAACCAGGATAAATCCTTGTGTCTCTTTTATTTTCATTCCTTGTATTGTATTAATTCATTAACAATTGCATTTTTAGGTTAGAATTGGGGTTTTCTTAATTCTACTCAATTGATCTAAAATTGCATGTTAATATTACTTGAAATTGTTCATATTAATCATTCATAATTTGTTGAATCATCATAGCATTGTTATTCTTGAAGAACTCCATTGAAAACTGAGTTTTAATTGAATTTTACCCAGTTTACTCGAGTAAAGTTCTTGTCACTCGAGTAATCTGCTTTCAGTTTATGAACAATACTCGAGTAGGTTTTCTGTTACTCGAGTGATTTAAAAATAGCTTTCGTAATACTCGAGTGATTTGCTGAATACTCGAGTGAAATTATTTTTGCTTGCGTATTACTCGAGTGAAGTCTTGAGTTACTCGAGTAATCTGACTTGAAATTTTAAGAAAATTTATTTTCATAAAATCATTCTCTTAGGTGGACGAAAAATTTGTAATAAGGCTTCAATATTCTATTCACCCCCCCTCTAGACTATATTGAGCCGCTTGTTGGTTTCCAACACTAGAATGTACACGACAAGCTTGGTATCCATGCCACCCGAGCATATCCCGTCATCCAAACGGATCGTCATCCAAACGATATATCCATATCGGCATCCACTAAGCCGACCACGTCAACAACGTGTCATCAAGCATGCGTATTGGCACTCCCAGATGCCCTCCACATGTTTAACAAACATGAAATACGTCCTACCATCCAAACTCCAGATTGAATGCATTTTATCTTTTAGACTTAAGGGAAGTTGATTAATACTTTACAGGCCACCTAGGCTTATTTTTTTTATCAAAAAGGACCGTCACCAAACGATCTTTTTGTATTAATCAATTTCTCTAAGTCTTGATCCCTTGGACTATATATTAATAATTCCTTAATTTAATAAGTTAGAATTGAAAATGGTGTTTTCAGGTTCTGAACAATTTACTCGAATAAACTTCAGGACACTCGAGTGTTACTCAACTTTTCCAGATTACTCGAGTGTTCTTAAGACTACTCGAGTGTTCATGACTTTCTGAGGATTTGGGTTTTCAATTCAACAATTTACTCGAGTAGTTCATGGGTTACTCGAGTATTCTTGAACATTTCCAGAATACTCGAGTGACCTTGAATGACTCGAGTGTTTGACCTAAACTTGTCCTCAGGTCATGCTCGATACTCGAGTACCAAACAAAATAATCGAGTGTTCTTGTTCATTTTACATTGTTTTGAAAGCATTTTACTCGAGTACCCTGCCTTTTACTCGAGTGTTTCGTAGCAGATAACACTGAAACCTGGTTTTAACATAACATTTTCATTTCTACTTAATTCTAGTCCATTCCAGGGATCCACAGAGTTCATACAACATAATTTGAACATGTTACAACATTCATTTCATATCAAAACACAGATTTGACAGAGAATTCAGTAATCATGCATTAAAACACATTTTCACAACTCAATACCTCAATTTGCAGAATAAGCTCAATACTCATGAATTAAAGTTCATTTAAGCTTGCATGCATGATACATAACTTGCTCAACACAGTTTTAGAGCATGGATTGGTCTCCAAACCAAGGTTCCTATTCAATCTAAGCCCTTAGAGCCTCTTGGTGGCTCTCTAACACAATTCATGGAATTTAAACTCTATCTAGTGAATATAATTACTTCCCCTTACCTCTCAGACGTGAATCAACAGAAAGAAATCCAAGAAAAGTGCTCCAACCCCAGAAATCACTTTGAGCTTCATATGCATGACAGTTTTGAGTGCACCACCAAAACCGAATTGGTTCACCCATGAAACAGAGATAAGAATTGGGAAAAATTAGATTTCTAAACTCTATACAACATGTTCTAACTAAAGGAATGGAGTTTGAGACTCAGGAGCTCGAGAGCTTACCAGAAATTAATCTCCAAGTAAGCTCCAGAAACCAACTTTGACAGAATAACTCCAACTTCCAAGCTGTCGTTCTCCCAACACACTCACTCAATCCTCACGATTTTGGTGTTTATATAAAGCTCAAGATGTAAGCTTTATATTCGTGTATGATTTGTGTTTCAATTTGACACAGAGAAGGAGAATTGAAGAGTACAAACTCAGAACCCTAATTTCATCAACCAAGCTACTTTGATCCAAAATTCTCAGCTAAGGGTCGAAGATGAGCTTAAATAGGAAGTGAGGACACTCATGCAGGTCGACACGAAGGCATTGAGCTGTTGTTGGCGGAGTATTCGTGTCAACGGAGGGGAATCGTTGGCTATGACTCACCAAACGCACTAACTCGTGCAGTTTGACCCAGAATACTCGAGTATTCTGAATAATACTCGAGTGTTTTGCCCAGATTTTGAAAAATAATTATTTTATTTACTTTCCCTCCAAAATATTTCCTATAATTGCTTCTAGGTCCCAACCCAGGAACTAATATGCAAAATACACATTTTATGCATTTAAATTATTTATTAAATAATTTCCACACATAGGCTAGTCATATAAACACATATTTTAATCAAGGATTAATATAGAAACTATTAATTATAATTAAATTATAATTAACATTTCATTAATCGGGGATTAAAATTTTGGGGTGTTACAGGAATGCTTGAATATAAGTGTGTTAATATTGTTTATGAGTTTTTGGTATATTTGATTTCCAAAAATTTCTTTCATTTTCTCTTTGCATGTCACGGCCTAAGCAAGAAAATGAGGAAAATGGTTTTGTTTCTTCATACATGTGATTAGTTCTTGGTCTTTGATGTATGATTAGTATATTTTAGAGTTCTAACAAGAGAATGCATGAAAGAATGAATTTTTGTGTTGATTTTTGTTATTTTGGCTATACGGTTTTGAGGAGAAAAACATGCAAGTGAGTTTAATAAATTTTGTTGTATGATTTTTGATGAAGTAAATGAATAATCTAAGTGTGTGCATGTGTTTGTTTGATAAAAAAAATGTATATGCTTTTATATGTGTAATTCAGCCAAACCAAGGGAAAATGAATAAATGATTTTAGATTGACAAAAGTTTGAATTTTGTTCTTGCATGTGAGATTAAATTCGGTTTAAGCATGAAAATTAGGTAAATGAGTTTATTTTGCATACATGATGATGATTTGTTAAGTTTAATTATTTTCCTAAGTGTTGTTAGGAGGATCCAATTTTCCTAAGTGTATTCTTGATTTTCATAAACTTAGGAAAATAATTAGGAAAAAAAGATCCTCCTAACTCTATATGATGATGATTTGTTAAGTATAATTATTTTCCATAATTATTTTATGGTTTTATAACTATGTTTGAAGTATTGTTGGAAACTGTTTTGGGAAACTTATGTATTTACTGGTACTGGTGAACTTATTGACAATGTTTGAAATGCGAAGAAGTATTTCAGTTTATGATTTGTGCATGTGACGGGAGTGTTATGACATCTCGATTTTGTGAGACGGCAACGATACTTCTTTATGAGAAAATGCGCAAAGTTATTTTTGGTAATTAGTTATTAATGAAGGATGTTTTGAAAATAAATGAAATAAAATAAATCATATTGGTACGTGAATGTTTTGTGAATATATTAAAAAAAATTGACCCTCACTTTTACTAATAAATAATAAATAAATGCAATATTTTCGGGAATCAAAATCGGGGTGTTACAGCTGCAGTTGTTGTTATTACTGTCCTTTAATTTGTAGTTTAAAGTGATTTAGAGTCTATCCAGTGTGATAAAAGGTATAAGAGATTTCATTCATATCACTAGGATTAATGATTGATAGATTGAGAGTTTAATTATGCTTGAATATTGTGTTAGTTGCCATGACAAGATTGCTTGGTAATGAGGTCAAGGCAATCCATGGTCTTTGCTAAGGAGTTTAGAATGAGTGACAAGCTAACTGGATAATTGAATTGAATGTGTTTATTAGTATTGGCAATTAGAGCGCATACCTGCGGGCCCTGCCCGTTTGTCCGCAATTTTTTGTGCGTATGACACAAATTTTAGGCCCATTTTTTATTTTCAGGCGGCCCGCAAAAGAGAATTTAAAAAAAATACTAATTTTTTTATTTGTTGACTCATTTTGATTGTTAAAAAAAATAAACTTAAAATTCCTCTGATATCAGTTAATGTACATATATTAAAACCACCTATTACACACACCAATGCATTAGTATACGTAATGCAAATCACCACTTGCTACAGATGTGCCTACAGCACTTCATTACCATGAATGTTCAATGCAGTTAGGAATTAAAACCATATATGTTCTGCATAGCTTATGTTATAAACACCAAACCAATTACTTGGAATCATTCAAGTAATCAATATGAACATTAAAACAAACTCATGCATTTTCAATTGTGCATCCGCGAATTGTCTTTGTTCACCTTTTTTTTCCTATTTTTGATATTTTTTTACATCATTTAATTAAGGGTTTGCTTAACTTCAGCCCTTAGGGCTGGGGATAAGAGGTTAAAAAAAAGAAAAAAAATATTGGAAATATAAATTTACTAAGTTTCAAGTATTAAATGTTTAAGTTTTCAATGCAAAAATGTTTTATAAAACCTCTTATTCTCAGCCTTAAGGGGTGAGGTTAAGAAATTCCTTTAATTAATTATTTGGGATTAATGGTATTAAGGATTTTTTTGGGATATTGATATTAAAAATCAATATCCGAATGATATGTGTTCTTTGGGCTATGACTGTTTTTTTTTTTTTTTTTTTTTTAAATAAATGCGGGCCGCCTGCCCTGCCCACATACATTTAGGGCGCCTGAATTTTTTGCCCTAAAATTTTTAATGCCTGCCTGCAAAATTTGCTGGTCATTTGTGGGCGGAGGCAAAGCCCGCCCACTCACCCTAATTGCAAATACTAGTGTTTATATGGACTTATGATAGTGTTAATGCTTTGGATAATATGCTGAAATTAAAGAGAGTTTCATGCTTAAGGGAATCGAATATGAATTTGATAATAAGTGTTTGTAATTCAGTTGAAATAATTCTTGTATCCAGCTTAGAATCATGTTAGATACGTTGTATAATTGTTGTTAAGAGTTAACCTTGGTTATTGAAGTGAAATGAATGAATTTTGGTCTTAGGTTATGGTGATAATTGATTATCAAGGTAAGGACAATCGATTATCGGGCCTGTCTACAAATTGAAAATAAAAGTTAACATTGGATAATCGGTTATCGGGTTAGGACAATCGATTGTTCAGACCCAAATCTGATTAAACTAATATATTAAACTTGAATAATGTTTATTATAACTTTAATTATTAATGGTATTTTAATTATGAAATAAAATGAAAGATTAAGATGAGTAAAAGAGATTAACTAATGTATTATGCATCATGCACGGTGATTGAGTGACTATGGTGAGAAGCGGGGTTAAGATGCAATCATTGGTCTGGTAGACCTTATTGGGAAATGATGAGTTATGAGAATTATTGGTGGACAATAATTTCATGACCGACTTATTCATTTTAAGATTGCGGTGAGTGGTTCTCAATATACGTCCCGGTGGGATTGTATACACGGTGGTGGGAACACTTCTTATGATTGCTTATTTCCATAGTGTGATTTTATGGATGTATTGAATGATAAAGAAGGATGTTGAAATGTGAGATGTGCATGCATATATAGCTGAGTGACTTATCTGCTTGCATGATATGACAAGTGACTTACTCTCATCTACCTTAATGTGTGGTAGGTTTTGAAGCTGACTACCCTACTGACGATGGACATAACCAAGAGTACTCCATGCTGGAGTAACGTAGAAGCGACAGCCAAGATGACGTCATGTTATCCGAGTCCTTTTTCATAAGGATAGAGTTAGGAGGATCTTGCTCTAAGTGCAACTTGGGATTTTGGGAAAATACACTCGGACTTTTATGTAAACAAGTAATATTTTTAATGAAAAAGGCTTTTGAGTTAACTCTTATTTAAAAAGTTTTTGTTAATTCATTATTTTGGGAACCAAAATTTGGTAATTGATGATGAGTCTTACTCCCTCCGGTCTAATATATAAGCAAAAAAAAACTAACTTCACATCTATTAAAGAAGTTAGTTGAGTCCATTTAAAAAAAAAAAGAAAGAAATTAGTTGAGTGCATTTAACTTTCTCGAATTCATAAAAAAAACTACTTTAGGAAATATGCATTGATATTGAAACAAAAATCAAATGATACAACCAATTTACTGCGATATTTCAGGAATGATTGTATTGAAAATAAAGAATTAATTAAGTTTTGCTTATATTTAATATCACTAATAAGATGTTTTTATTTGCTTATATTTGAGACCAGAAAGAGTAATTCAGTATTGAACACTTTTGTAACTATCAAAAAGAATAAACTAAAGAGGCATGACAAAGTCAACGTATTTCTTGAGTCCATTGCACTCCTTACAGGTATGGAAAACTTTTCATTTGATGGCTGAAGTTGGAGTAGGCACAAGATCTTTTCAATAGGTAGACCAGCACTTAATTCCACGTTAAATAGTAACTAGCAAGGAGTTATTGTCATTCATGTCATGATGATGTTGTCTTCTCTTCATTCTCCATAGGCTTGGCTGAATTGCCTCT
Organism: Crotalaria pallida; assembly: GCA_037953625.1. Classification (NCBI taxonomy): domain Eukaryota; kingdom Viridiplantae; phylum Streptophyta; class Magnoliopsida; order Fabales; family Fabaceae; genus Crotalaria; species Crotalaria pallida. Next base: position 81,403,934 of record CM075655.1, on the reverse strand, counting down.
TGATGATGGAGAAAAGATGCTTATGATGAAGTTCTCTATAGGATTATTAGTTGTTGGGAGTAGGTGCTGGTTTCATAGCTGTGGGTGTAGGTGGTTATTCTCTGTAGGTGCTTGGTTTTCGTTTTTCTGTGTGTGTGGGTGGTCACTTTTGTATTAACATTTGTTTTCTTTTGGTGGTCTTGGCAGCAATTTTTTTTGCTCCTTTGCCACCTTAATAAAATTGTTTGTCTTATTTTTTTTTAAAAAAATGCTTATGATGATGAATTAAGAATAATGATGAGAAAGTTACAAATCATTAATTATATTGATGACTATTGTAACTCCTATTAAACACATGCTTTATTCTACTTCATGGCAATTTACTCTTGCCATTTTCTCCTCAATTTTGTGGTCCACTTTGTAGTCTTGGTTATGACCTTTATTTCAGAAGGATAAGTGTCTTTATTAAGAGCATGTGTCTTCCTAAGGGTACCTTGTAAGATAAATCCTTCAATTTCTTCAATTTTCAAGTGTTTTTATTCTCTTGACCTCCTTTATCTTTGGTTAGCCTTTGAGTTTGCCATGATAGCACCTGAGGTTGTTATCATGGTACTAGAATGAGGATAATAATGAACTTGGTTTTCAAATCTCACAACACAAAAAAAGAAGAAATAATCTCGTTAGCGATTATAAGCTAGGAAAAATACAGAAAACAAAAGAAGTGGCTTCAAAAAAACATTCCAAACTTCTTCATTTATTATACTTATAATTGTTTGTTATTATCCAAACTTCAACCTCATAATATGTTTCCTTTTAACAAGGAGTATAAATGATCAATTTTTTGTTTTTTTTTTACACTTTGCCAAAAATTTCCTTATTTCTTATTGTGTTTCAAGAATAAGTTTAGGAATATAAACTTCCTTGTCCCAACGAAGGTGCTCTATCGAGCGCCCTCAAAAGTGCTCTTAACGAGGGATGAAAACGATGTTGGGAACATATTCTTGCTCAAAAATAACCAACTTTCTCCGATTTCCCACCTCATCGGTTCAATAACCGAATAACGTATTTCATATAAGTCTTCACCTTGCTGGCCAAGCTGTTAAGGCTCATGTCCTTCACAGTAGAAGATGGTCTATCCTCCATTCACATCACTTGAATCGGTAGTTAGGGATTGGTCCCGAAGAGAGGGAAGATTGCACCTGGGAAGAGAACGAGTGTGAAAGGGAAAAGAGGGAGCTTGACGATGTCATCGGTTTCATGTGAAAGTGGTGAGAAAAATGAAGACGTTGCGCTTGGGGTTTGGGTTTGGTGGTAGTGGTGAATGGTGATGATGTTGGGGTTTGGTTTAGGATTTAGAGTTTGAAGAATGTAAGGATAATTTAAAAAAAAATGGGGTTTATATTCCTAAACTCTTCATGAATAGTATAGGAAACCTATTCTGCCATGTGAAAGGTTTAGCAACAATAGATTCTCTCCCCACTAAACATCTATTAAACATTATAGCATCCTACATGAAAAACAATAAATTCATTGTTTGATAACATGATTTTTTTTTGTGGCTTGTAATTTTTTTTTATTAGGTCAATAAGTTAGTAAAGCTTTTCGATGAACAAAAACCAAGATGAGTTTGTAACATTTAAAAAAAGAACTTATAACTTTTAAAAGTTAGCTTATATTTCAAAATATTTAAGAGCTTCCTTTAAATAATGTGTCGTTTTTGCCCTTTGGTTTTTTTAATAAATTACATTAAATAAAAACAAATAAATATTATATATTCTTTTAAGTCATTTAACAAATTTTAACTAGTTCCACGGCTAATTCAATAAGTTAGTTCCACATCTATCAGTTTTCCGCTACATTCATAGTTATATGCTACAAATTCACGGCTATAGGTTTTGTTCGGTATGCTTAGCTATGAGCTTTTTAGCTAGTTAGTAACTTTTAGATTCAATTAATAAACTACTAATCTCATTCGGTGAACACAAATTACAAAAGGAGCTTGCACCTTTTGAAAACTAATTTTCAGAAAGCTACTTGAAAGTAGTTTTCAAGAAACTACAATAACTTTCACTAATTCATGTACCAATTATACATTCCAACACTTTTTAAAATTACATTAATTACCCTAGCTAATCTAATTGATGACAATTTAATTTTAATTAAATGTGTATTTAATTTGTTATTAATTGTAAATTAATAATTGTAAAAGCATTTTAATCACTTTGGGGTGCTTATCCTCAGCCCTAAGGGTTGAGGTTAAGAAAACCATTTTAAAATACTTCACTGATTAATTAAATTTTTTTATCTACATATTTAATAAAAGAAAAAATAATTTAATTAATCGTAATTTAATAATTTTTATATTATTAATAAAAAAAAGGAATAAATTAAAATAACAAATATAAATAAAATAATATTACATGTCATTTTTTATCATTTAATAACTTTAAGTTATTTGCACAATTAGTTTTGCCGAACAACTATATTTTAAATAGTTAGCTAAAATTCTATAAGCACCCAACTATAAGTTCACATCTCCTAGATAGTAGGGGTGTTCAAATCCAAACCGATAAAAAGAAAAACCGTGATAAAAAAATCGAAAACCGAAAAAAAAAAAACTGAATATGTTTGGATGTTTTTGGACTGATTATTGAAAAACCAATTGGTTCATTTTGATTTTTGGTTTTAGTTCTAAAAACCGATTAGGACCAAATTGGACTGTTGGTTATAAATATATACACATAAAACACACTAGATTGAGCTTAATATTCACGCACACACTACACATATAGACAATGATATCGCAGTTTGTGCTAATTAGAAATGCCAACAACAATGATAGTTACTTTCATGTATATATGTTTATGACTTATAGAAAAAAAGTATGTTTATGACCAAATAATTAATTTTTATAAAAATAACATAAAAGTTTTAATTAAATTAAAACCGGACCGAACTGAAGCGGAATCACATTTTTTTTTTGTGTGGATGGTATTGGATTTGATGATTTAATTGGATCGTCGAAGAAAATCGAATCGCATGTATATTTTATGATCGAATCAGGTGGCTTTTTGTCTCAAAGTCGAACCAGACCTGACCACAAGCACCCTTACTAGATAGTTTCAAAGCTCACGACAATAAACTTTCAGCTACATGCTCATAACTCACAGCTATAAATTGGTTTTACCGAATTAATCCAAAATCTAGTTTCCCAAGTTCGTATAATATACTTCCTCCGACTCGAAATATAAGCAACAAAAAACATACCTCTCTTGGTTTAAAATATAAGCAAAATTAACCAACTTTCTTAAATTTTATTTCATTCCCAATGTTACTTTCCAAAAACATCTCTAGAAAATTGTTATCTTATTTAATTTTTGTTTCATTCTCAATGCAACTTTCTTAAAATACCTCTATTCTTTTATAAATTTGAGAAAATTAAATACAATCAACTAACCTCCTTAATAAGCGTAAAATTAGTTAGTTTTGCTTATAATTCGAGCTGGAGGAAATATAACTTAACATCTCATAATCATGCTTAATCACTTAAGAATGTATATATTTATATACTTATTTTGACAATTATGCAATATACTTTAACCATGTAGGAAGATATAGGTGTTAATAGTATTTAATTAAAATTTGATGCTGAGCGGATTAGTTTGAATACTCAAAATAAATCCAAAATATCATTGATCCGAGTCTAAAATTAAAAGGTATTAGTACAATCATAAAACAGTTGAACCACTCATAAAATAATTATGTTTACATATGCATCTATATTCAAGATAAACAAATATAAAAAAAAATTGAATTATAAAAATAAAATATCATTCCTTATCATTAAGTATATTATTTTTACATAAAAACTTAAATTTTAAATTTTGTTTATCTTATGAATCACATATATAAGTCAGAAAAATCAAATTAAAAATAAATTAAGATATGCTAAAGGAGCTGATTATAAAGTTATATTGTTGAGAGTGGTAATCATTCACCCCAAGTCCCTAACAATATATTTTTGTTTTTTGAAATGCACCCTAGCACTAGATGAATGGATAGCTTGGTTAAAATAAATAATTTCTATGGTAGTCATCATGTGATATCATACTCAAATTTAAAAACGGAATCCAAAACCAATTTGGGCAAGAAAATGTTGTTGGAATTTTATTTTAAAAAAAGAAAAAAAAAAAGAAAATGGTGCAATGTCAGCAATGAGGTGTTCAAAGTGGATCACATAGCTTCTTTCATCATAAAAAAAAAAAAAAAAAAAAAAAAAAAAAAAAAAAGTGGATCACATAGTAATCAACACTTACACTGTTCTGATTTTGGTTTCTCCAACACTTTACTACACCCCCACTTAACGGTGTAAGTATCCAAAATAAATAAATAAAGTGAAAATATAATATTTTTTTTAATAAATAATACTCCCTCTTATTTCTAATATAAGAAAATTCAAACATGTTTTTTTTTTCTCTAATATAAGAAAAAATTAACTAACTTTTTATTCTCAATACAATCATTCCTAAAATGTTTCTAAAAAATAGTAATTTCATTTAAATTTTTTTCTTCTCAATGCAACTTTCTTAAAGTAACAATAGTTTTTATGATTTTGAGAAAATTAAATATATTTAACTAATTTTTTTTAATATGTGTAATTTCGGTTATTTTTTTTACAATAAAGACCGGAGGGAATACTCCGATATTCCCTTACTCCATAGTTACGTGCACTTAATCATTTTATTCCATAAGTTATAGTATTAGTTTAGAAACTTAATACTCCCTCCGATCTTATATATAGGACATATTCTAGAAGATTTTGTTGGTCCTAATTATAAGTCACTTTATATTTCCTATACATCATTTATTGCGTTTTCTCTTTTTTACCCTTATTAAATGCTTTGACTATCTATGTATTTTTTGTTGTTCATTAATGAGTTTGAATTTTCCAAGAAAAGTTGAGGGATAAAATTGTAATGTTACAATATATTCTCTTAGAATTCATAAAACCAATCACTTTCCTTGGTATGTGTAATTCGGTTAAGTATGCCCTATAATAAGAACCGGAGGGAATACTACTTATTTATAATATTTTTTTCAAATATACTTTTATTTATTATATCATTTTTTATCATCCATTTTTCTATTTTTTTTCAATATAATTTTCATATATTTATTATTATTCTCTCTTTTATTATATTTACTTATTTTATAATTTTTAAGTATATTTACTTATTTTTTAATCTATGTTCAATTTATAAATCAAGATATTCCCTCCGTTTCATATGTAGTATGTTTTAAGGTTATGCATGAGTTTTAAGAAATGATTAAATAATGTAAGAATTTGTTGATTTTGATTATAATACCCCTATATAATCATTATTGAATAGATAGAAATATATTAAAAGTGAGAAAGAAGGAGTAATAAACAAGAGTGTGTTCGAAAAAATAACATTAATTATTCATTGAATTTATAAAACAATAAAACTTACGGAACAAAGTGAAAACCTAAAACAACATTAAATACATTGAATATGACAGAGATGGAGTAACTTTTCGAAGATAATAAATACATAAATTCCCTTTCTCAACATTCTCCCTCACCAAGTTCCTTTCCAATTTTCAGTTCCTCTTCTTCTTCCTCTGCCTTTTCCTCTGCTTTCTTCTTTTTTTCTTTTCCTTCATTCTCATCCAAAATCCACAACCCTAATTCTCTTCACACACTCTCGGTAATCCCTTTCTAATTTACTTTGCTTTCATTCCCGTCATGATTATTATTTATCATTAATTAATTTATTAATGCTATCATTATAACTAATTTCTTCTAATCTCAAATTTCTTGGATTCAGAGCAAAAACCAGAGGAAGCACAACACCATGGTTGTGATATCCAGAGCTGCACCGTGTTCATACGGTGTCCGCAATGAGATAGCAGCAGCAGCGCCGCGACACAAGTTCGATGTGTCCAATGTTGTTGTTAATAATGTTAGGAAAACCACCTCTCTTGGTTTTTCCAATAGGGTTGGTGTTGTTGCTGCTGCTGCCACCGCCGCGTGTAGACGGAGCGTGATTGTTGGTGCAAGTCCTCCCACTGAAGACGCTGCTGTTGTTGCTGCTGAACCACTTACTAAGAAGGATCTTGTGGATTATCTCGCTTCTGGTTGTAAGACCAAGGATAAATGGAGGTATATCATTCTCATTCATGTTTTTTGTGTTCTAACTTCTAAGTTGTTTCTTTATGTTATCTTGTGTTGTTTATTCTTATATGCTTCAAGGGATTTTGGATTTTAATTCATGCTTTTTGTGATGTGATTTGCTATCATTATATTTATGTTTCCCTTGATGTGGATTTTTAATTCCCGGAAGTTCGGACTTCGAGTTTTTTGGGGACTAGTTTGTCCCATGGAAGAAAACTTAAGGGACTATTTGGCGACTTCACTTTTTCAGGGACCACATTGTCCCATAAACAAAAGTTTTCAATGACTATTTTGGGACTTTATTTTTTTCTGGGATCAAATTGGGTCTTTAGTCATCGTTATATGCTTCATGGGATTTTGGATTTTAATTCATGCTTTTTGTGATGTGATTTGCATTCATTATATTAATGTTTCCCTTGATGTGGTCCTATTTTGCATGGATGCTGTCTAGTATAATAGATGATATGATATCATGTGGTATCCGTTATGATGAGATTTTTTTTTCCGTTTCGAGCGTCTCCCACCTAATAGGTAAGAGACCGATATCTCGGGTTACGGTCAGAGGTCTAAGCAGGAACCCTTCCAATAATGTTTTAATGTACTCGAATCCTAGGATCGTATGACATGCCTAAAGCACCCAAACCCCGTCTACCTCGACCAGCTGACAAGCAGACATTGGTTATCCGTTACGATATGATAAGTAAATATGATATTCAATATGCTATGATATATGTCAATATGATTTTTTTTTTAAATGGATTAAATTATAGGTATGGCAACTTATCAAATGGATGCAACATTTATAAAGCTCCCGCAATACATGGGGTCCAGGGAAGGGTTAGATTTACTGTTTGGGCGTGGGTCTATTCCCTGTAGTAGGCAACGTTATATGTAAGAGACTATTTTCACGACTCAAATTTGTGGCCTCTAGTTACACAACAACAACAACAATAATTGGGCCAAGGTTCCCCTTTGATTCCAGTACAGTGATACATAATAAATAAAACAATCATATTTATATATGTAAAAAATGAAATTAAATTCATCCATTTGTGATTATTGCAATTGGAGTCCCTTGCATTTTCTCTCTCTCCCTACTTGTTTGGAAAAGTGGAAGTTTACTGATTAGTGCAATTATTTTGTTATGGACAAGATTGCATTAGTGAGAATATGCTTTGAGGAAAGTAATTGATGAGTACTAGACTTCTGTATCGTGGATTTTTTTTTTTTTTTTTTTTGAGTAAATGCGATAGGTATTCGCAAAAAAGGGGATATGCCGAAAATACGAATGTAGGTGTGTTGAAGGATTATGAGTGGCAGATACAGATACGATATGGTGTTTTCGCAGAGCTTCGATGGTCCTTTTTTTTGCTAGGCATGTTCCTTAGTTTTTCCCCTTATAAACTGGTTGTCTCTTCTTTGCTAGTTAGTATAATATACTTAGTTTAAAACGTATATGGATTACGGAATATTTTTCTTTTCTTCATGATATAATTGGGTTCAATGCATCGAGTTTTACGTGATTTCCTCGTTTCAATTTGAATTGAACATTGAAATGATTGAAGATTTTTTTTGGATTAGTAATTATATCTTCCTTGGGTCTCATGTTCATTTTTCTCATGAAGAGTTTTGTTTCCTTGTTGCCTAATGTCTATTGCTCAGCTCAATTTGTGAATTCAGCAAGTTTACATAGGACTTGATTAGGTTCCTTGTGAAGTTATAAAATTTTGACATTCTCTTATTTGTTAACTTGTTTTTTTTTGTCTGTAGGCAATTACTTTGTTCATGTTGTCTTGCAGAATAGGTACTGAACATGAGAAGTTTGGATTTGAGTTTGGGAGTTTGCACCCTATGAAGTATGAGCAAATAGCAGAATTGCTGAACAGTATTGCTGAGAGATTTGATTGGGATAAAATAATGGAGGGTGATAAAATCATTGGATTGAAACAGGTAAGCTAATATTTGCGTGAACCAGAATATTAAACTTTTTGTTTGAGATTTGCAATGTTTTTTGTTTGTTAAAATGTGTCCTGATTCAAGCTTCCGATGCAATGCTTTGTTATTGTTGGAGATTTGAAGTGAAAGTTTTCACGCATTATGTGGACCAGGGGAAGCAGAGCATATCGTTGGAGCCAGGGGGTCAATTTGAGCTTAGCGGTGCTCCTCTTGAAACCTTGCATCAGACTTGTGCTGAAGTTAATTCCCATCTCTATCAGGTTGGTCATGAATACTTGTTAAAGTAATCTGCTGATTTCTGATTAGGTGAAGAAATATGGAATTTTTTCTTTCACCGTTTTCTCTCCAATGTGGGTGTAACTTCTGGTTTTCTTTTCCTGTTTCGGGTGATGTCCACCCCATTGCACACCCTGAAAAATTAATCTTATCTTCAAACAAATATGTACCATCATCACTGTTATTGTCATGTTAATTTTTCTTTGTATGTTGTGACATAATAGAAAGCCAAATTTTAACACTTCTTTGTATAGGCAATTTTTTTTAGGGTTGGGGGGAGAAAGCACGGTCCCTGTGGTTTGAACCCGGGCGTGCTAACACTTAATCTCCCGCAGCTCTACCACTCAAGCTTGCTCTCGGGGAAAGTTTATAAAAAATTTTAGCACTTGTTATGTAATTCGATGAGTGACCTAGATATATCCTTCAGATCTGTTATGTTAATTACTTCCTTATTCTTCTATTGATAGGTTAAAGCTGTTGCTGAAGAAATGGGAATTGGATTTTTAGGTATTGGTTTTCAGCCAAAGTGGGCAATCAAAGACATACCTATAATGCCAAAGGTAGTTTTTCTTTCTCCCCATCTTTTAAATCCTTTTATGACTGAAACATGAACAGATTTCTTCATGCTATCTAGAAATAAAACTCTTGCTAAGATGCACTTGCTGACTGCATCAGTTATAAGAGCTGTTTTCTAAAATGACAAGACCAGGGTCTGTCTTGATCAACGTGTCGCTGAATTTGGCTGGGTTTCATTAGATTGTTGGAAACCCCTTCTGTTTTCCTTCTGTTCATTCAGGCTTGAGTCCTGATGTGAAAGTCATGTGAAATTTGGATACTACTACTCTCAGTTGCAGACGTTTGGTCTACCAAATTGTCCACAAGGGCTTGATAACTTAATTTGCACCTGAATGAACAAATAGCCTTCTTTTGAGGTTTTTGGATGAGCCGGTATTCAGCAATTTGTGGTAGTACACACTTTTTCCTGACAGATGCATTAACTGTGTCTGCTTATATAGCAGCTGTCATTATTAAACTACAATTTTTCAGTATTTTTGCTTTTTTATTCTATTCCAGAAATATGGCTATATAGAAGGTTATTACTCATATCGTAATCAGTGATATTCCACGTTTCAATAGTGTAGCAATGATCCCCGTTTGTGGTGTCATTGATTTCCTTTTTATCTATGAGCAAGTCATGTCAGGGGAGGCCTCGTAAGTGGGCCTATTTGACTTGGTAACTGAACAATGACAGTGCTTCTTTGTTAACCTTAAGTGGTTCAATTACTTGCTATCTCACCGTGTATTGTTGTTCAGGGAAGATATGAGATTATGAGGAATTACATGCCCAAAGTTGGTACTCTTGGTCTTGACATGATGTTCAGGACATGCACTGTACAGGTGAGACATGATGATTTGTGAGCTGAGTTCTATTTTACAAACCAACCTTAATTTGATCATGGTGAAAAGAGTATCATCTAAAACAAACATGTTATCATCTCTAATACTCATGGCCTAAAAAGGGCTCTCACTCTGGATAGTGATATTTTTGAACTACTCCTTTTATAGGTCAATCTTGACTTTAGTTCTGAGGCTGACATGATCAGGAAATTTCGCGCTGGCCTAGCTTTACAGCCTGTAAGAAACAAGAACTTGTATTTATTATTCTTTTGGAACTTGGTAAGTGCTGCGGACTATATAATTAGTGTTATCTTTACAACAGATAGCAACAGCTCTTTTTGCTAATTCACCCTTCAAAGAAGGAAAGCCAAATGGTTTTGTCAGTTTGAGAAGGTACTCCAAAGATCTAATGCATTTGTTAACTTTCTCACATTGATTGCATTACTAATGTACCTTATCTGAGTTTTCCCACACTTGAAACAGCCATATTTGGACTGATACTGACAAGGATCGCTCAGGCATGCTGCCCTTTGTTTTTGACGACTCCTTCGGGTAAGAGATATTATTTTTGAATCAGGAAGAATAAAGGGATACACTTTTATTGCTAAGTATTCTGACTCTACCCGTCACGGGTTTCCATTGAATTTAAAATAAGGCATTAAAAATAAAATACAATTTGTTTTTATTGTGAAAGATCTATTTATCCTTTTGCTGATTCGGTCATCTTTCATATTGTTTTTACTTAGTCAAGGATTTGAAGAAAGAATTCATAAAAAAAAAAAAAAAAAAAATCGACTATAATTTATTGGGTTACTTATGTTGTATTCCTCTTTAGGAAATGGCATTCCTATTTCATATGCAGTTAAAATTTTGAAGTTGTATTTTTTCCGTAATAATTCAGTTGAAATAAAAAAATTGATATTACACTGTCATTTTGTGTGATGAATTCCAAATTTTTTTTTTATTTACTTTAAAATTGTCATTGATATTTCATGCATCGATTTGGTTAATCTTTTTAATTTTAGTTGATCGTTTCCAACTCTCTCATTGCAGGTTTGAGCAATATGTGGATTATGCTCTTGATGTTCCAATGTATTTTGTTTATCGGAACAAAAAATATATCGACTGTACCGGCATGACCTTCAGGGTTCCTATCTATCTCTATCTACTCTTGTAATTTAAGGCTATCTGTGTGGCCTTCGCTGTCTATTTTCAAACTTACTTCCATCAAGAAATGCTAGCAAACCCCTATCTCAAAGCACTCTCTATTATTGGAGGAATTATTGTAGGAGCACTATATTATGTGTCTTCTCTATTTAGTGGGTCCCATATGAATTCCACCCAGCAATAGAAAGTATTGAAGAAAGTGGTGAAAAGAGTGTGTTGCTAGCATTGCTCTACTTCCATTTTTTAAAAACTTCACCTGTGACCATAGTATTCATATACCCTTGATTTATTCAATGTAGAGAATTTATTATTATTTCATTGCAGGACTTCTTGGCAGGAAGGCTTCCCTCTATTCCTGGTGAATTACCAACCCTCAATGATTGGGAGAATCACTTGACAACCATATTTCCTGAGGTTTGTTCTTATTGGTTTTACAATTTAACTGGTATCTGTTGCTTTTGCGGCATTTATGAAGTTGTATTATTTTTACCATTACTCTTTTTCAGGTCAGGCTGAAGAGGTATTTGGAGATGAGAGGTGCTGATGGAGGGCCTTGGAGAAGGTTATGTGCTTTACCAGCATTTTGGGTGAGTGGCAATTTACAACTTGTGCATGATATTGTCCTTATGACTGACATAGCCTATTCTTGTAGAGGTCATACCTGTACAACTATCCGATGGCTTTGTTTTAGAAAAACAAATGGAATTATGTACTTAATAGTCATCTTTTGGTAGTTGTAACTTTATTTCATGTCTATTTTCTGTCATATTCAAGCTCATTACCTTTTCTTGCATGCTCCCAAATATTTTAGTTATGCAAGCTCACTGTTATTTTCATGATCTTGTCAGGTAGGGATATTGTACGATGAGGTTTCTCTTCAAAATGTTTTAGATATTACAGCAGATTGGACTAAAGAAGAAAGAGAAATGCTAAGGAATAAGGTAACATCGTTAGTAACAATTTCATCACTTCATTGTTATTATTCAACCCAAAAGCTTAAGCTGTTAGATACAGTTTCAAATATGGTTTTTGGTTTTTTCAAATCTCTAGCATGACCTCTATTGCAAAATGTTGTTGGGTTGGCACATCCTTTCTGTGCTTTTTGTTGTAATTTGGAAGTGGGGTAAGTGAGGATTGAACTTGTCTTGATCACTTGATAATAGTGCTTTTGAATTCAAATCAAGAAATAATTCAACATAAAGGCTCAAAGTAAGTTATCTCCAATGAAATAAAAAGAGAAACTCAAGTTAGATGCTAACCCTAAAGAAGATAATTGTTAGGTTCTTGACTTCTATAGGGCTAAATATCATTTCAAACCTGGAAGAAGAAAGATGAGTTCCTTCTCGGGTTTAAATCCTCCCCAACACACACATATATTGACATTTGACACACACTATACACACAAGTATACTAGGATTTCAGCTTGAGATGTTCCTCTTTTTTACTTCATAAGAATTATACGTGCCATAGACCTGGTGTCATAAATTAATTTAGTATTATCCAACACCTTATATTTAATCCATGGTCATTATTTATAATATATGTTACTGATCAGTACAGGCTTTATCTGGCAGGTTCCCGTCACTGGTCTAAAGACACCATTCCGGGACGGTTTGCTGAAGCATGTTGCTGAAGATGTTCTAAAGTTGGCAAAGGTAAGTTGTCATTATTTTTGGTATTGTTGTTTATCGTCAATGTTGTTACTAAGGGCATTGGTGTGCCTTACAGGATGGCTTGGAAAGAAGAGGCTTCAAGGAGTCAGGATTTTTGAATGAGGTTACCGAGGTGGTCAGAACAGGTAATTGATATATCGGTTGTATACTCATTAATTATGCATCTCCTGTAGCCGTAGCTTTAAAGGCCCTCCACAGGCCCCTATTTCATTGGTATATCTTTGGTGCCATGCTCGATTCAAGGGCTTTAGGTATAGAAGGAGAAAAGATAGAATAATATGAGACTCTATATTAATATTTTGTGATGATATTGTGATCCAAAAGACGAAACTCAACAGTCCTATACTCCTATTTATACAATAGTGAACTCTTGGTTTATAATTAAACAAGGAAACAAAACAATGAATATAAGTTGAAAATAAATTCCAAGTGATCATCTAGGTTACTCTAATAAGACGTTCCAACATATTGCAATATTATGTGACGTTTTTCGTAAATTCTAACATTCACATCTAGTTTATAACTTGTTTACTCAATTTATATTATTTTTGTGTTGATAACATTGATTATGTGGAGCTTTAATCTTAAGATTTTGCTTTTTTTATTGTGTCAAAAAAAAAAATCTCTTCTATCTTTTTGGTTTCTTGAGGCTCTTATTCTCTTATAATTCCTGGGTAACTTTCTGATTTATTAAACAAAGGCTACAAATACAGTATCTTCTCAAAATCAAGCTATTAAGAGTTATGTGAGTTTTGGCCAGAATTTTAATTATGGTACTACTATATGACCCAAGTTACATTTGAAATGTATTTCTTTACTAAAGGCATTATTTTTGTTTCTTTCGTTGGTACTTGGTTGTTTTGTCTCTATCTCCTATATATTTGTCTAATCAATCTTTATGGTGGCAGGTGTTACCCCGGCAGAGAGGCTTTTGGAATTGTATCATGGAAAGTGGGAGCAATCTGTAGATCGTGTATTTGAGGAACTACTTTATTGAAGTGTATTCAACTGGCTGCTGCTTCCTCATTTCTGTGGGAGAGATTAATATATGTATAAACCCTTACTAGTTGTAGTCCTGGTTCCCTCTGTTGTGATCTGCATTTGGATATAGGAAATAATTTCTGATGTAATTTTTGCCTTCAAGGCTTCTCATGTACTTTTTCATTGGAATCTTGATCTGATCAAGCTGGTATTTAATTCATATCCTAAAGTTGAAGATCTCATCAGGTTAATCATTTTATTCACAGAAGTGGCGATAGACTAATGGTTTGTTGTAATTACCAATTTTGCTAGAACTAAGTTTGTTTTTCTCTAGTTCTAGACTAGGATTCTAGGAATGTAGGATTAGTTCCCATTAGCATCACAAATTTTCCGACTATTTTTTTGTTGGTAAGATTACAACTATTTATCTTATTTATTCGTCCCCCCCCCCCCCCCCCCCCCCCCCCCCCCCCCCGCGAAGCTGATATGTAAGGCAGATATTTTAACTTTAATGCATGTCCTTATACTAGTCATTGCTACTTGACAGAATTATGAAGACAGTTCACCGAATCATCCAAGATATATTTCACATTTTAGAGTCACTCATTTTGGAGAGGTTTTATCGGGCTAAATTGCTCATTTGTCCCTTATCTTATTTTCCAATATCAAATTGGTCTCTCATGTTTTTTCGATATCATATTGGTTCTTCATATTTGTTTTGCTATCAGATTGGTTCATGAATTAGTGTTCATCCTACGTGTCAATATCATATTGGTCCACGTTTGCATCGTTGGAGAGATAAATGACACGTGTGACTATCATGCTGGTCCACGTAGGATGAACAATAACTCAGGAATCAAATTGAGTGAAAAGAAACGTGAGGGACCAATATGATATCCAAAAAACATGAAGAACCAATTTGATAACAAAAAATAAGGTAAGAGACCAAATGAGTAGTTTAGCCTTTATATATATATATATATATATATATATAACTAATTGAATGCATTTTTGTTAGTATTTTTAGCGTCAATAAGTTTATCAGTAATTTATAGAAATAATAAATTATTTATTTTTGTCTGATCATATGTACTTTGTAGAGGTAACCTGTAACCTTCTTGGACCGAAACATCCTATATTACAGGTCTCTGAAGTTTGAGGTACTTTTGTTAAATACCTTTATTCTTTTTTTTTCCAATGTTTGACTCTTCTGAGTTTATCATATACCCCTACTACCAATTCTAGCCAATTTTGCCGACATGTAACATCGGAATCCCGATCAGACGTAGGAGGTTGGTCATGTGGTGTCGAGTGATGTCACACAGGCGAAGACGACCTCTCTCTTCAATTTTTTTCTCTTTTTTTATTTAACTAAAAATATAAAAATATTAAATTTTTTAGTTTTTTAAATTTTTTTAAAAAAGGATCTTCGACCACGGGGCACCAGGTGCTTAACCTCCTGCATCTGATGAGGATTCCAATGTTATATGTCAGCAAAATTGGCTAGAATCGGTAGTAGGGGTATATGATAAACTCACAAGTAACTTCGGGGAGTCAAACATTGGAGGAAAAAAAAAAGGGCATATGACATAATTAAGCCTTTTTTTCTTTATACAATACTTGAATTTGGGTTTTTGCTGGAGGAGAAGGAAGCGTAGACGTATCACATTTACAAACCATTCATTTTAAGTTTATTATTGAATATTTGATTAAAGTGTTTATCCAACATAGTTTGAGAAAGAAAATGTGAACATCTTTAAATGCAGCTGGTTGGAGAGTGGAGGCTGGAGGGACTAGTGTACATTCTACCTCAAACTTTATCTAACTATATTAGAATTGATGGTCTACCTTATTTGTTTCATTCAATGACTTGAAAACTACTTATCCAACAGCATAACCTGCAATCACCATTAGACATTCTGCTATGTTAAAGCCTTTGTTCACCAGGTAGCAAATATTTACCAATACTCCAAGATGTGAAATGATATACTCACATTCACAACTTTTTCTTATAGTTATGTCACACTTATTTTTGTTTCATTAAATTAAATAAAAATCCAAATCGAATTATATATGAGAATAATATTAATGCTCTTATGCCAATGATCACTTTGATACTCATCAAGACTAAGGATTCCCTCCACTAGTAGCCAACTACTGTTATGGTAGCTGGTGGGTATGGAAATAGTTGTCTTGAGAAGGATACAGGTTGCAATGGGATTCTGATGCCCTTAATAATTGATTTCATAATCTATTAGGTTATTCACTAGGGCCTTATATGACTAAAGACATGCACATTTGACAATTTTATCTAAGAAAGTTTGAATGACTGAGAATTAGTAATTGTTTCTTACTGAACTTGAGATTGTTCAATTCTATTTCAGTGGTTGAGTCCATTTTGGTAAAGGTAAAGTTGCATATTATGCTTGTCCAAACTCAAAAGTCAAAACATAAACCAAAGTCTTGTCAAAACAACTAGTGAAATGAACCTCTAGCCAAAAACCTAAAAAGTTATATATCCATGGTTGTCCTTAATGAGGTAAAAATTCATAATCTGGAAAAGCATGGTGACCAAACCAGGAAATGACAAGATGGAATCATGCTGACAGATAGGATATCTAGTGGTAGGAAGCACTGATAAATCAGATAGCTAGCATAAGGTCATAAGAACAATCAAACAATCTTCTTGTCACCTTCCTTATCCAGCTCATTAGCCTACTTGGAATTAGACTGACATGACCCCATCCCAACAAACTCACATGAAATTATTAATTGAACTTCTATTTAATTTTATTTTTCCATTTAATAGAAAGGAGGTACAAGTTTTATCATCTATAATATCTCAAATTTAACAGTTGTGGGATAACATGTGGTGCCCGTTTTAATTTTGGGCTTAATTATTTTCCAGTAATTAAACTTTAGGATCATTTTGTCATAATAAACCCTTGTTTTTTTTTTCTCACAATGTCTAGCTCTCTGAAGTTGCTTATGGGTTTGCCATATATCCCTCTTATCAATTCTCGTCAAATTTTACTATCATATCAGAATCCTAGTAAAATACAGGAAATTAGCCATGTGGGTGAAAACGACTTCTCTCTCAAATCTTTTTTTTTTCTTAACTAAAAATATAAAAATATTAATTTTTTAGTTTTTTAAATAAAAAAAATATCTTCGTCCGCATGACACCATGTGGCTAGCCTTCTAAAGGATTTTGATGCGACAAATTTGCAAAATTCAAAAGTAACTTCAAAAACCCAAATATTAAAAAAAAAGAGAGAGAGAGAGAAACCGTAACAAAAGGATCCTAATTTCAGACACATAATTAATCCTTTAATTTCTTTGGAATGCGTATATACATAGAAGTTAATAAGTGAAAAACAGAAATACATGTGCATGGCCTCTTGCCTTGCATCTACAAAAGGCCATCCATTCCTCTAATCCTATTCATTCCATTTCTCAACTGGTACTTGATCTAATTCAGTGTTACAGTTCTGAAGCTTTTTTCTTGAATCACTATCATTAGTATCATTATTACTTTTTTATATTCCATTGAACTTTTTCATTTCATCAAGGACACATATTCAAAAAATGAGAGAAATTCTTCACATCCAAGCTGGTCAATGTGGAAACCAAATTGGAGGCAAGTTCTGGGAGGTTATGTGTGATGAACATGGGATAGATCCAACTGGAAGTTATGTAGGGAAGTCCCATCTTCAACTTGAGAGGGTTAATGTTTACTACAATGAAGCAAGTGGTGGAAGGTATGTTCCTAGAGCTGTGCTTATGGACCTTGAACCAGGAACCATGGACAGCTTGCGTTCCGGTCCTTACGGAAAAATCTTTAGGCCTGATAACTTTGTGTTTGGACAAAATGGAGCTGGAAATAACTGGGCTAAAGGGCACTACACTGAGGGAGCAGAGCTTATTGATTCTGTTCTTGATGTTGTTCGCAAAGAAGCCGAGAACTGTGACTGCTTGCAGGGTAACTTTCTCATTTCACCTCAGTTAGTTCATTTCAGGTTTAGTGAATTGACAAAATTTGATGTCCATGCATTGATAATATGTTATTGTTATGCATAAACACCTTGTCATGGCTCAGAAATCAGAAACAAAATTTAAATTCTTCAATATGTTAAGCTGCTGATTTGTTTATCAATTTGGCTATGGAAAATTATGCTGTAAAACTTGTACAAAAATTCTAGTGGATATATCAGCATCGGTATTCTATTCGCGTGCATTACACTACTGATATTTTGTCCTGTTTGGGAAATAATTATTTGTGATATACTCACCGCAATTCACACTTTCTATATATCCGCTTTATAACCATTGATCAAGAGACTGTTTCAATTCACACTTTCTATATATCTGTTTTATAAACCACTAATCAAAAGACTTTTCACTTTGAAAATAACAATGGATAAATGATAGATGACTAAGAGTTATATATAAAAAGTGATGCTATAAAAAAAGTGATGAGATGACATTTATTATAAATAGGAGGAGTCAGAATATTATTTTTCAGAAAATCATCATCTTGAATCACTTTTTACCCACGTCCATTTTCGCAGTTACTTTATACCCATTGATCAAAAGTCTTGTGTTATGGAAACAACAATGATAAATAATCAATGCTTATAAAGTAGTCCAATAAAGTGAGATGTGTTGAAAAAGTGAGGTAGAAATATCATTACTCTAATTATTTATATAGCTTTATGCATGTGAATTTTTTTCATGACAGGTTTCCAAATTTGTCATTCACTGGGAGGTGGAACAGGATCAGGAATGGGAACCCTGCTCATCTCAAAGATAAGAGAAGAGTATCCTGATAGGATGATGTTGACTTTCTCAGTTTTTCCTTCCCCTAAGGTCTCTGACACTGTGGTTGAACCCTACAATGCCACCCTCTCTGTCCATCAACTAGTTGAGAATGCTGATGAATGCATGGTCCTTGATAATGAGGCACTCTATGATATCTGTTTCAGAACCCTCAAGCTCACAAATCCTAGTTGTAAGTGTCACAAACCCCATTCTTACAACTAAACTCTAGTGTTTTATTATACTAGTAAAAAGTCCTGTTACTTGGACATCAAGTTTTAAATTTTGTAGTTGACATTGTATACATTTATTTTCTTTCTCTCATGACTTATATTCACATTTCAAAAAGACATTATAAAGGGAAGAGGAATGATATGTTGTCCCAATTTTAATGTTAAAGAAACATTTCTAATTACCAATTAGTAGCATTTTTCAAATATGATTAAGGTTACTTGTCCTGTGTGACACATGATGTGTGTGTTTTGTTGTTGGTTTATATGCAGTTGGTGATCTGAACCATTTGATATCAACAACAATGAGTGGAGTAACATGCTGCCTCCGCTTCCCAGGGCAACTCAACTCGGATCTACGCAAACTAGCAGTTAACCTCATCCCTTTCCCACGCTTACACTTCTTCATGGTTGGTTTTGCACCCTTAACATCAAGGGGCTCCCAACAGTACAGAGCCCTCACTATCCCTGAACTCACTCAGCAAATGTGGGATGCTAGAAACATGATGTGTGCTGCTGACCCTAGACATGGAAGGTACATACCCCTATGTTCTCACACTTCTCTTGACATCATTATACCTTGTTATTGATATAGTATAAGTTTGTGTTATCTGTATTGGATGATTATTGCTTATTGATACATTCATATATCCTTAAAATGATGTAAGAAAAGTTGAGATAACAAAAGTAAAACATCAATTTGGTTCTGAATTTGGCACTATCAGTCAATTTTATGTAGCATATTAAGTGTGATCTATTAAATCTGACAAAGTATTTTATGTAGCAAGTTAAGTATGATTTATTTAACAAACCTTGATAAAAAATAGTGACTATCCTTTGAAGAACAAAAAATAATTCCAAAGTCAAACATTAGGATTTGCAACTTTATAAGGACCAAATTGATCGATTGAACTAAGTTTCAATTACTAAGTTGATGATTTACTAATGTGAGAGACTAAATTAATTGAATGATGTTATCAAAGTTAAGGACTAAATTTTCATTGTCATAGACCAAATTAACCATTTCAATTTCAATGACTATATTGATGATGATGTGCTCAAAATTATAATAATAAAGAAAGATTAGATAGGTAATCTTTTTTGTACAAGTCATTAGCTTACATGTAAATTTCAATGTGTGTAAATTAGAGTGATTAGCTTAAAAAATGATTAATCTATATAAATGTGGATACGTACGTGCATAATTGTAGGTACCTAACAGCCTCAGCCATGTTCCGTGGCAAAATGAGCACCAAAGAAGTGGATGAACAAATGATAAACGTGCAGAACAAGAACTCATCCTACTTTGTTGAATGGATACCAAACAATGTGAAATCAAGTGTGTGTGACATCCCACCAACAGGGTTGTCAATGTCATCCACATTCATGGGCAACTCTACTTCCATTCAGGAGATGTTTCGGCGTGTGTCGGAGCAGTTCACTGTCATGTTCAAGAGGAAGGCTTTCTTGCATTGGTACACTGCTGAGGGCATGGATGAGATGGAGTTCACTGAGGCTGAGAGTAACATGAATGATTTGGTTGCTGAGTACCAGCAGTATCAGGATGCTGCAGCAATTGAAGAAGATGATGATGAGATTGATGAAGAAGAAGCAACTTAGTTGCATTGCTTGCGTGAACATTATATTATATGAAATGAAACCCATGTGGTATATATTCAAATAAATAAAAAAAAAGTGTGTATATGGTTAGAAACATTGTTATGTGTGTATATTTGAGATTGAGTGTGTATATTTGAGATTGAGAGTGACACTTTTGACATGCCTTTTCAGTTTTATATAACAAGCTAAGTATCTGCTATCTGAAAAGTGTTGCCAAAATGTTGCCTATGTGGTGAACAAAAAACATTTTCAATATGGTTATCCATTAAATAATGGAATGGATTGGAAGAGAAGGAAGGGTTTTATTTCTTATGTCTATAGGTTGGGTTGAAAGGTGAAAGGCAAATATGATTTGGACCATCCATCCACCTATGGAATTGTGTGTGGCATTTCAGATTCTGTGAGTTTGATTTCTGAGAGAAGGGCTCAATCAATGTCAAATTTTGAGAGTTTTTTGCTCATTAGTTGTTAATCAACAACACCACGGTTTTGCTGCTCATATAATGTTTTGGCTTAATTATGTCACAGCCTGAAGTTTGGGGTACTTTTGTCAGATACGCTTATTCTTTTTTTTTTCGTTGTTTGAATTCCCGAAGTTACTTCCGAGTTTGTAATATACCCCTACTACCAATTCTGGCCAATTTTGCTGACATGTAACATCGGAATCCTGGTCAGAGGGCCAGGAGGTTAGGCATCTGGTGCCCCGTGGGTGAAGATACTTTTTTTGTAAATTAAAAAACTAATAAAACTTAATATTTTTATATTTTTAGTTAAATAAAAAAATAAAAGAAAGGATTGAAGAGAGAGGTCGTCTTCGTCCATGTGACATCACGCAGCACCACATGACCAATTTCTTGCGTCTGATTAGGATTCTGATGTTACATGTCAGCAAGATTAGCCAGAATTGGTAATAGGGGTATATGACAAACCCAGAAGTAACTTCAAGGAATCAGACATTGAGAAAAAAAAAATATAAGTATTTAGCAGAAGTACCCCAAACTTCAGGGTCTTGTTACATAATTAAGCCTAATGTTTTTCTTGCCATTTTGTTTTTTTAAAAGATGAGTTGTCACGTTAGGAAAAGATAGCCATATTTTCAAGCCGAACCAAAAGCATCATAAAATCTAGTAACAAATAAAATAAATAAATAAAAAAGATGAACATATAAAGACAAGAGAAATGAACCTCCTAACAAAATATGTACATTTCAAATAAATAAGATGAACATACGAAGACAAGAGATATGAACCTCCTAACAAAATATGTACATTTCAACAAAAAAAAAATATGTAAGTTATAGTTAAACTTGAAAGAAAAAAAAAATGTTAATGTACTTTTTTTTATATATTCAAAATTCTTTAGGTGAGTTGGTCGTGGTAGTTTATAAAAGATAGGCTTAATTGCACTTTTGGTCTTCCAAATTTTGTTAATTTGGCGAATTTAATCCTCTACTCTTAATTTGACAAATTTAGTCATTCAATTGTCTATTTGTAGCGATATCAGTCCTTCCATGTCTAACAGAAGAACACATGTCAGCACTTGAACAATTTTGTTAAACAGAAGGACTGAAATCGCCACAAATTAATTAAATGACTAAATTTGCCAAATTATAAGTAGGGGGACTATAATCGTCAAATTAACAAAATTGGTGGACCAAAAATGCAATTAAACCTAAAAGATAAAAAAAAATCTTATAATTATATGAATTCTTACAAATTGAGATACTTACAAATTACCAATCAATAAAGTTCTCATATTGACATTAAGATATAAACTCCCGACATTGTGAGTTATAAGTTAATTTTTTACTAATTGTACCAACCTTTGTTGACTTAGTTTACACTTTGATCAAGCTTTAATAACATTTGATATAAGAAACAAAAAGAAGCATAATAATTTTTTGTTGAATATGTAAGATGTTCAATGTTACTTTATAAATTTAATTTGTTTTTGGAAGTATGAATTAATTAGTAGGATAAATAATTTTTTTCTTGTTCTTTAAAAAATGAGTGAAGACCCAAATTGGTCCTTGAGGAATTCCGACAGAACCAATTTAGTCCCTGATAAATTATAAACCCAAATTAGTCCCTAAAGATTTTAAAAATTAGTCCCTCCGTTAGAGGCGTTACATAGCCGTTCCGTCAACCAAATAACGCCGTTAATATTAAAAGAAGATTAAAAAAGAAAACAAAATAACGACAAGTAAAACGTGCGGTTGTGTAGAGATAAGGAAAACGACGTCGTTTGGTTAATAACGACGTCCTTACCCTTACCCTTACCACCCTTACACTTACCCTTACCCCCATTCTCCTCCTTATCCTTACCCATTGCTAACACTGCATCACACATGTTGTTAATATCTAAGTCCCCTTGAAGAGCATTCAAACCTACTTCCAAGTCACTCTCTCCAGGTGTCTGCCAGTACATAGCTTTCAACTCATCTTCTTCATAACCGAATTCCCTAAACAAAGTCTTCATGTCCTTCAAGTTAACTAAATCAATGTCCACTGGTGGCAACCTATCTACGCTGCCATCAACATACTGGACCACCCCATCATCATCTCTCCTAAAAACTCCACCGTGATGATACACAAAGATGACATACTCAGACATCTAAAAAAAAAAAAAACACAGGGTATGTGAAACCAAAAAACATAAGAAAAGAAACCAAAAAAGAAGGCATTAAGAAAAGAACATCAACATTAAGAAACAAACATCAACATTAAGAAAAGAAAACGCAAAACAGAGGCATCATAATACCATCTCCTAAACCCTACAAACATCAACATTAAGAAAAGAAAACGAAAAACAAAGGCATCATAATACCATCTCCTAAACCCTATAAACATCAACATAAGAAATAAAAGAAACAAAAAAAGAAGGCATGATAAAAAAATACAAAGGGATAACTCGTTACAGACATGCAAACAAACCCTATAATAAACATCGATGATGAAAAAAGCTTACCTTTTCAAAAATGCCTCCGATTTCGCGTTCTCTACTGCTACAGTTGTGTTCTCCAGCAACAGCCTTCGTTCAACAATGCCTCCGATTTCACTTCTAATCTTGAACCCTAACGTGTTTTGACATTCTCTTCCCTCTCAATCTCTAAAAGCTCTCTTCGAAAGTAAGTTCTCTTTCCTTGTTAACTCTGGGCTCTGGGTAGTATGTGAACGGTCTTCTTCGTTGCCGCGCTCACAAAACGAAGTCGTTTTGGGTTTAACCAAACGACGTCGTTTTCCTTATCTCTACACAACCGCACGTTTTACTTGTCGTTATTTTGTTTTCTTTTTTAATTTTCTTTTAATATTAACGACGTTATTTGGTTGACGGAACGGCTATGTAACGCCTCTAACGGAGGGACTAAATTGTCTTGTTTTTAAAATCTTTAGGGACTAATTTGGGTTTATAATTTATCAGGGACTAAATTGGTTCTGTCGGAATTCCTCAGGGACCAATTTGGGTCTTCACTCTTAAAAAATAAATGAAAAATTAGTTACATAAAAAAGTGATTATAGTTTTAAGTTTATAAAAAATCAATGACAAATTTTTTTTTTAAAATTTATAACTAAAAGACAATTTAATATAATTCTTATTAATGTAAAATAGAATAAACATTATTTATATAATTTTTTATCTAAAATAATATCAAATAGGGTCCATAGCTCAGTGGTAGAGCATTTGACTGCAGATCAAGAGGTCACCGGTTCGAACCCGGTTGGGCCCTTTTTTAAATTTTTTTGAAATTGCTAAACTGTCATACGTTAATTCCTACTACTAGTTGCGTACTTGCGTTCATATTTTTTTTTCAAGGGAAGCATCCTTAGATTCAATGAAAAGTGGCATTGGTTTTCAAAAGATAATTCTCCTTATTTAAAATATAAGAAAAAGTTAATCAATTTTGTTTTATTTTTAATGTTATATTTCTTAAAAAAAATAGATATTTTATTTAATTTTTGTTTCATTCATAATGTTACGTTCCTAAAATACACCTTTTTTTTTTTTGTAAATTTGATAAAATTAAATATTATCAACCAATCTTCTTAATAACTGTGAAAATAATATTCTTTTATGTTTCAAACCGAAAAGAGTACATGATTATATTCAACCAAAAATGGCATTTGTTCTCTTGATTACTCCCCCCTTCTCCTAATACAATAATCTTTTGGGATAATTCACGTTTATAAAAAAAATTGTTAATATTATTAGTAAAATTGAGAATATAAATATTTGATATATTTTTTAAAACTAATACAATTATTATTATTATTATTATTATTAGGATTCTAAAAAATGTTGAGTGAATATAGA
Source organism: Crotalaria pallida (assembly GCA_037953625.1). NCBI lineage: Eukaryota > Viridiplantae > Streptophyta > Magnoliopsida > Fabales > Fabaceae > Crotalaria > Crotalaria pallida. Next base: position 81,379,329 of record CM075655.1, on the reverse strand, counting down.
TGATCGTGAAAACAAGTTAAATGTCATTAAGTTTTGGAATGAAGTCTTATAAATAATAAAAAAACAATCCATAAATGAGTTTTATATTAAGGAACAATACCTAAGAAGAAAAACTATTCCTTTTTTCATAAGTTAGGTTGTTTAATGTTATATATAAATTAAGAAATGATTTTATGATGTAAAAATTTAATTTGTTTTGACTACGATGTCCTCATTTAATTAGTGAAAAGAGAGCAATAATAAATTTGTAGATACTGTATTAAAAAGAGATGAAAAAATTGCTCATAAAAAAATATAATAAATAAAGGTAGAGTTGAAAAAAAAAACATAAATAAGTTTTAAATTTCTAATCATAAAACATTAAACAAAAAAAATGTTAAAACATAACTTAAGAAACATATAAATAATACGTGGAGTTGGTCAAGTGGTAGCTCACTTGATTCCTTAACCAACTGGTCTCGAGTTCAAGCTTGGGTATGGAGCAACGCCCGCTAGGAGACCTCTACCGCTTAGTGCAAACTCAGTTGGGTCAAACCGGATGAGTCGTATTCTAGGTAAATCAGATCCGGGTGCCGATTGGTACACCAAAATACATTACCCTCCTTATAACGTGTTAAGTAATCTGTTTCCATGGGTTTTTTTTTTTTTTTTTATAGACGAATTTAATTACTTTAAATAATCTCACTTTTAATATGTCTAATTCACTGTTTGATTCCAAGCATGGATAAAAATATCCACCTATGGTTTTTGTTAATATTTGTTTTTTTTTAAAAGGGTCTTTCTAACCTATGCATCTAGTGCATAAGTTAATCCAACATTAAAAAAAATTGTTAATTGGAAATTGTGAAACATAATAAATTAAAAAAATAATTATTTAGTTTTTCAATACAATTTTACTATTTAAGACCGTTTAAAGAATGTTGTTTGTTATTTGGTTGATTTGTTGGACAAAATATTAAAAATATATTCTTTTATGTCTTTTGACTTTTCAAAATTTTATCATGTTTTCAGCGTTAAATCTCGGGGTCAGCTGTCTCACTCATTAGAGGTGTCTACAAGCAAAGAGATTAGTCACTGAAGTCGGCGGTGGACGCTCTGGTCATGGACAAAATTTTTTTTATCATGTTTTTAAAATAAAGAAAATATAATTGGGAAAAGTTTTGATGCCTTCTAGTGAGGGAAGACATCAACATCAACTAGGGGTGTAACGGCCGGTCTGGCCCGGTATTTGATGAATATAAAGGATCAGACTAATTAAATTAATATGGTCCGGTCTAGTTCGATCCAGACATTTTTTAAGTTTCAAGACCAGATCGGACCGGATCATTTCCGGTCCGGTCCGGTCTATTTGGCACCAATTAATTACTTGGCGATCAACAAAAAATTTAGAAAAATTTGCTATTAAAATGTTGATGCCATTTAAAAGAAATTATGAACCTGTAACATGATTCCAACATATGGACTAAAGTGATTCGAACATATCCATTATGCACCTTTAAATTTTAATGTGCTGTGACGTGAACATATGGACTAACGAGTAATGACCATGCACCTGCAAGTCTAGATCTCTAACGTGATTCCAAGATATTACTCACCATACAATAATGGTTTAGACGGTCTTAACGGTCCGGTCCGGTCCAGTTTTAATGGTCTAATAAATAGTGAGATCGTAGACCAGATCATATATTAATGGTTTAAAAATTTTGAGACCGGACCAGACCATGAGATCAGACCGAACCATATTTTTCGGTTCGGTCCTGTTTGATCCAACCGGTCTCCTTGTCCGGGACCGGATCGTTTACACCCCTAATATCAACCCACTAGGACCAATTATACAGTGACATTTGTGTTAGTTTTATATAGTCAACGTTTATTAGACGAACAATGATAAATCAACCTACAAAATTATCCTACAAATCAACCTACACCACAATAATGTGACATGTGTCATTTGTTAATCAATCAATAATAAGTGACACATGTCACTTTTTATATGGTGTAAGTTGATTTATAAGTTGATTTTGTAGATCAATCAATCATTTTTTTTATTAGACATCTTAAATGTCAGATTATGTGTCCTATTTAAGGATCATTTAGCAAATTTTTAAACTTTTAACTTAATCATGGTTACAAATAAATATTAAAAAAAAAAAGCCTAATCTAATCCTAATTCTATCTAACAATACACTCTCAGTAACAATTCAGTCTCAACTATTCGTTCATATGATCGACAATTCAAACTCAATGCTTCATATAACAATTGTGTCATATAGCGCAACCTTTACACCCTGCACTGTTGCTTTACACAATTTGGTCTCCATTACTCACTATTACAACCTTTACAAGGGAAACATGGTTGAACACAACACAGAAACAAGATGAAGATGGATTTGTTTTTTCTTTTCTTTTTTTTTTTTTTAAATTGAAAATAAAAAATTAATTTAATTGTAATTATGGATTAGTGCCATTTAAAACAAAGGGTCTTGCTAACAAGTGCCCTACTTGTTAAGAATACCAATAGTGGAAAAAATTCAAAAGTCTAAGGTATTTACTTTCTCGAGAATCCAAAAAAGTGCATTTTCCCATAACTTTTAACCACATTTAGTTACTTAACAAGTGCCCTAAGGGCACTCTTTAGCATTTTTCTAAAACAAAACCAAAGCAATTTTATTCGGCAAGAGAAGGAAGACACTTGTAAAACTATCATTCAAAAAAGAGGTGTACTGAAAGATATAAAGGGAAAGAGGGTAGAATAGTGACAAGTCACAGAAAGGAATGTCAAGCAGCCATTCTATTTGGATTAGGCTCATGGAACTAAAGATAGCGTTGAGATGCCCTTAAGGAGCTAATTAAAGTTGCTTTATTCTTGTAACGCTCCTTCAAGAATGCCAAAGGCCATGTTAATTAGTAATCAAATAGCGAAACTCATTTACCAACGAGTTAAGATAAATAGGCCTACAAAATTAACCTACAAACAACCTATACCATAAGAAAGTGACATGTGTCACTTTACTAACCAATCAATAATAAGCATGTGACACGTCACTTCCTTTATGATGTAAGCCTATTTGTAAGTCTATCAATCATTTTTCTTTACAAAATGATTTATGAGAAAGGAATAAATAAAGGTTCAAGTGGAATGCAGAACCTGCATACATCATAGCTAACAGTGTAACATGCAATCATGCACAGGTTAATAACACGAGCATGTTTGATAATGCCACTAAGATTTGGAAAGATCCTTGAAGGAAGAAAGTGGATCTGATCTTGCCACAAAACCTCAGCCTAATGTCAAGATATGGAGACCCCACACACATTAATGTCAACGGCTCCCACATTCTTTTAAACACCTTCAATTTTTGGGCAGTATAAAAAGGGCTTCTATGAACCCTTCAAGGTATAAGTCAGGCCAATAAGATACAAAGTAGATCAATCAAGGGGTTGGTTATTCACTCTCCCTCAAGGGCTTCTAGCTAGGACCATACTTATAAAACGTCTTCATTTTTATTCCAACTATTGGTAGGTCCAAGAGTCAGGAGGCCCTTGAGTAAGAGTAAATAAGTTTGTTTCCCTTATCAAAGCTAGCTTCAATTCCAAGCACTTTCTTGTCCAACATTGGTTTTTTATATTGCCAACTGGTAGCATTCATTGCTCACTCTCCCTCAAGGGCTTCCGGAATTGCTTCATGAGAAAGCAATTCCGAAGTTCTTAGGGAGAGTGGATAATGTTTATTACACACCTTTGTTTATCAAAAAGATAAATCTAATTGAATGGCATGTTCTTTTAGGTAAGGTTGTTTCTATATATGTCTGTCCCTTTTGCTCAAATTTCTTTAGTCACTTTGAGACCAATACTCAAGTTAAGGAATGGCCTTCAAATGTCTGTTTTTGCAAAGTCCACAACAGCTTCAAAAGATAAAATGAAACAAGAGACAATCTGGAGACTAGAGCCAGAAATGATCAAAAGAATTTATTAGATGCAAAATCAATATCAATACAACATAGAAAAACACCCTATTTCATGTTGACAAGGTAACCATAACAAGTTGTTCTGTACATTAAATTACAAGCACAACAACAGCATTTGCTTAATGCTGACATAAACTAACTTGTGAATCCTTTACAAACGCAAAAAACAAAAGGATCTTTATACTAACATAGGAGACAAAACAGTAATAGGATCAGAACCTTGGTGCAAAATAGATACAGTATAATTCTGCGGTGACTCTAGTCTGTGCAAAAGAATGCTTCCAGGTGGTGCACAAGTATGCAATGTACCCAAACATTGAGAAACCAGCATGTGTTGTTCTATTTAAGTTATCTTCAGGCACAAGAATGCAATATTTTGATGATGACCTCAACTACTAAGTTGTGTTCTTTTTAGTTTCAAGTGAAGTACCCTCTTTAAGTGCCACTTGGGCCTCATGATCCCGACCCAGAGCTAAAAGAGCAACAGCTTGTAAATAAGATGCAATGTGCCAAACAGGAGATATTATTTGTGCCTGTAATGCGTCCGTAAGTGCTTCTTCAGGCATATTGTTAATGAGATATGACAGACTACGACGTGCATAAATTGTTGGAGAAACCATTGTTCCAACCTCGATGAACTGCATTACACAACAAAACCATAGCTGCATATCATAATTGCTCTGATATTTAAGTATATAGTTTCAATATAACCTTCTAATAAACAGAGTCCATAGAATTATTTGTTAAGAACCTAAATGGTGATATGGGGCAATGGTACAACCAATTGCCACCTGGGTTTGGGAGTCATCAGAAAAGGGATTTTTTTTATAGGCAAAGTTTTTGACGGGGACGGGGGAGGGGAAATTAAAGCCACCAACAATCCAACAAATGGTGATTCCCAAGGATCAAACCCGGGACTTCCAACTCCCAAGCTACACCCACTTGTCCATCAAAGAAGGGATTAAAAGGCAAACAATGGGATAGAGTGGATGTGAAGAATTTGGACAATCTTGACCATGGTTACCAAGACCACGTTAAAGCTCGTAAGATCGCGAGCTTCAGTGACTTTTCCATGCTGTGTTCCTGGCTGTGACACGTAACATCGCCGGCGCGGTGGAGTCGTCGTGATGATGTGTAGAATCGTGGAGTTCCAATCGCACCTGATCTGCAGGTTTGCAACCCGATTTTTGGGCCAAATCTCTGCTTGATCCAACCCACAGAGATTAAAAACCCCTTTGCTCAAGCAGCCATCGTTCAGCCTTGTTGCTGCTGTTTAGCCTTGTTTTGTTTTGTTCTTCTATTTCACTTTTGCTCTTTCTGTTGTTCTTACTACTTTTTCAGTTTCAGTCTTGTTCATCACTTTTCCCCTTTGCTACTTACTTAGCCTTGTTCTGTTCTTTTTTCTATTGCTGTTCATTGAGACTCTGTATTCATCGTGCAGCCTTTCTCTTTATCAAATAATTTTCTTAAAAAACTTCTATTTCAGCCTTGTATTTAAGGGAGATTCTTCGATGCTCCCTTTTGAGTTTTGGTTTTCCATGCTTCCCTCTATAATTACCATTGATTTATTAATTAAAAATATTGATGGCTAAGATTGAAAGATGAAAATATTACCAAACCCCATCCAACCATGCTCTGACAGCACCCAGCTCTACCTATCCTGGTGTTGGCAACGACCTAACCCACTTACCAGGCCACCACCACCCACATTCATAGAAGCAAGAGAATCTCCCTGTGATGTATCATAGCATTAAAGATTATCCGACTATGTATCTTATACGAGTATCATGCATTTCATTAGAACCATGTCAGTTGTGATTCCAATATGCACTGGTTTTGTTTTTATCCAATGCACTAAACTTTTGTTAACATTTTTCCGGTGTCAATGTATGATTGTCTCCCATCAACCATTCAATGGAAACTTTGACTCTCAATAGTGTCTTGGTTCATTTCAGGACAACAAAAGCTGGCTTTGTTAAATATGGAAGGGTGCCTTGTAACAACTACATGCCTGGATTCTCTTGCAGGTTGAATTACTTCATAGAATCTGTCCCAAATGCAGTGGCAAATTTAAAGCTTGAGGAAGAAACGATGGTCGAGTTGAAGCTTAGACATGAAGCACAAGCTAATATGAAGTTTTTGAATGGGGTTAAATGGGTAGATGGGATGGGATGAGAATGGCAGCGGAGGGGACAACGGCGATGGAAACAAAGGCATGATGGGTTTTGCAATAGGGTGGGGTGGTTGGGAATATGTTAAAGAAAGGGTAGAAAAGGTTTTTTTTATAAATAAAAAAAGAGAGGGAGCATGAAATGGCTTGAAAAGGGGAGCATGGAAGAATTTTCCTGTACGTAAATACTAATTAGTGTTAACTACTGGTTCATCAATTTTGGCCTTCCTTTATTTTTTATTTTTTTACTTTGTTGTGTGTGAATGAAGTGAGGATATTGTTGAAGATAATTATCTTGTTCTTCCCTTACTTGATATAATAAAATGATTTTGATATTGTGTTGTAATACTGTAAAATATTTTCGCGTTTTTTGCTATCAAAAACTTTGGCTGGTACTTGGTATTGTTATGTTCGTTGTGAACTTGTGATTATGTATGAGGCTCAATACTATGCCAATATTTTGATTTTCAAACTTTGGTTGAAGATTTTATGTTTAATCACATGCTCATTTTATTTTTTATTTTTTATAAGTATATATTTATTTTTAAATATTTTTTAAATGTCTGGTAGGATCTTCCAATCCATGTTATGACCACGTTTTACGAGTTGTCCTCCCAATTCCTATCTTACGTAAGATCTCAAGTTTCACAAGCTTGATCTTGACTCTCTCTCACTCTTACCTGTCCTCTTCCTTTCTTTGGCTTCTTCCTGGCTCCATTTCTCATCATTTCTTCCTCTGTTCCTTAGCAGAACTTCTACTTTTCTCTATTGCAATTTCCCTGTAGTTTTTATGAGTTGATTATGTTTACTTGGACTGATTCTTAATACCATCTAAGTGCATTATAAGCTACTGGAGCTATGATTTTCTTAATCTAGATCATCCTCATTACATTATTCTTTATATCTTCTATCATGCATTTCAGCTGAAAGGAAAATAGCATTTTATCTTGCATCGCAATTCAAGTCCTGTTGTCAAATGCTGAGTTAACAGGAATGTGGTTCGGGTGTGCGTATAATCGGTTTGTCCCTTTTTATATTATTATTGCAAGACTTCTTTAATGCTATGTTCGGTAAGAGAGTTTGGGAAGAAAGAGATTGGGAGGAGAGAATTCAAGAAGAACAAGCCAAACTCTTTCCGTTTCAGAAAAATAACGAAAGAAAAAGGGACATGTGGGTCCCCTGTAGTTTTGTCATTTTCAACATTATTTCTCACTTCTCACTTCACTACCCAACCAAACAAAGGGAGAGGACTAAACACTTCTTTCTCTTCTCTTTATTCTCTTTTCCTCTCATACCAAACAATATATAAAATTCACTCATATTCACACATATTTCTTTCTCTCCTATCTCTCTCAACTTTTTCTTTTCTTCAACCAAACAAAGCATTAGGTAAACTTGGTATGCAGTATGCAGAATAGCAAATTTAATATGCGATGAGCAAGGTTAAGAGAAAAACCAGATAACTATGGTCACATGCACTAAGCAAAAAGAGGACAGCAATTGATTTTATATACTCTACAACACAACCAAGTTGAGCCAAAGAAACTGACTAACCTGTGAATAACTATCAATAGCAGTTTTAAAGTCCTTCTGCCGAAAAGCAGCATCCCCCTTCTTCTTCGAATTCAATGTCTCCTGCATCTGGTTTGTCCACATTTGGAATGAAAGCTGTTGAATAAGACAAATGCAATCATTAATGGACAACCCAATCTACATGTAAAAATGGGTCAATGATGATAGATATGTGAAAAACATCAAATATTAACCAACATCTATATTGTAACCAGGTGCGGATGCAGAAATTGGAGTTTAATGAATTTGATTGTAAGTGAAAAGGCTTAGAAACTACAAGTTTACAATGATGTGACACTTATTGAAACAAATAGAACATATATAACTTGCTTAATATTATCTCAATTCCCACTAGATCAATGAACCAATCATACAGCTGAAGTGCCAAACAAAGGATTCCTAAGACCAAAAACGAAATAACAAAAGCAACAATGAATCATTTCTGGCTCAAAACATAACCATTTATTTACTTCCAAAATCCAGATATGCTAAAAAAATATAAGAAATAATATGAGCTCAGTAAAACTTTTTGATAGAAAAAGAAATATTAATAAGGAAGAAGACAAAGGTGTAGGGAAAGAGGATAAAATAAGACAAAGTACAAAGAGTAAAGACATTTTCTCCAACTTTCAAACTAAAAAAGGACATTTTCACAAGACAACAAAAGAAGAAAAACTAGAACCAATGAGATTGAATCATACAACAAATCGTGTCAATCTCTCTTGGCACGTTTGGCAAAGAAATACCTCTGAAACAAACAAGAGCAGAACACCAAAGGGAAGCTTAAAAATAACCCTAGTCCCCAATTGAAGTCTAGTAAAACAGGAACCCTTAAAAATTCTAGCATTTCTTTCCTGCAATAAACACAAAAGAACCCCAAAGACTGAGCAACGCCTCAGGATCTCAGCATATTTAGGAGAGCCAAAAAGTCTAATGAGACGAAATAGGTGCAAATTGCTGCAAAACAATGCAAAATGAGAACTCCGCTTCCCAAACTAGAACAACAAAGCATACACATTGGGAGAGGCATGAGAGGTATGTGCTTCTATATAGAGATGGGATTTGCACACATGTTTGGGGATCCCCATGGGAACTGCCCGCTCGTTGCCTTGCAATTGGGAATTTTCTCCCCCGAATGTAATTTCGGACAGAATTATTTTAAAACTTGAATCCTAAATCTCTAATACTATTTTACATATTATTCTATTTTACTGGAATATATTTTTGTTGCTATTTTTTATGAATATATAAGGTCCCTGAGGGATACACGGAGAATGGGAATGGGGGGTAAATACTCCCCATGCCCCATGGCAGGGGTCGAAGACTGGGTGGGGAAAAAACTGAGTAATGGAGATGGGGAGCAGGGGAATTCCCCCGATCCTACCCTACAGCGTTGCCATCCCTACTTCTATAACATATCATTATGTATAAAGTCAAAAGATCCTACCCAAATATCTCCCAAGCTAATAAGTGAGAATAACATGTTGAATGCATTCTTAGATAAGAAGCTAAATTTCAGCTCAATGTAGGTGGAACTGTGTTTGTCCACGCTTCAAGCTCAAAGCGCTCTTGCATGAGGAGGGGGACTGCGGGGGACTGCCACATACATAAAATCATTTATGTGTGCTCACCTTATAGCTTAAGCTTTTGGGAAATTTTGTTCATGATTCGACAAGTGAAAGGACACTAGAATCTAATCACGCACGGACTCTACTCCCAACCCTTCGCGGGAAATCTATGATCGGTTGTCAACGGGTCTTTATAGTCAAAGTTAGCCCTCGTGGACAAATGAACTTCTTGAAAACCCACCTTATGGCTAAAGGCTAAACTCGTATTTGCGACCTTGAATGGTGACACAATCTCCCCTATTGATTTTTTTTTGGGTAAACAATATACTTTACTTACCGCTAACAAAATTAACCATCTTTAAAAAGATTGGAGGGAGATAAGAATGAAGGAATGCCACCTTCGAGGAAGGGTTGATTCCTTTAGTCATCAACCATCAAATCCTAGGAGACAACCTCAACCAGCTTACAAGGCTGCATTCTAGCTAAGAAGGCTGCATCTAGCTTATCCCTCCTCTTTGAACAACAGTGTATAATTCTGGTGTGTAGTCCCTCTTTATCAGACTAAAGACAGCCTCTGAACTCATGGTTTTTTTGCTACAATATTAACGTGTTCCTTTCCGCCCAGATATTGTATGCAGCTGCAGAAAATGCAGCTATTATTGTGCCTTGCCACACCCTTCTTCAGCAGAGTTCATGCTCTAACCAGCTTCTCTATTTTTAATATGGCATCTTTTCAGCTTTTCTTATCAAAGGCAGCCATACACCACTGGCCCCTAACATCTTTCCTACATGGTAACTTGAGAGAAAGTTTATATTGAGCAAACACTACCCGCGTTGGTTACTCAAGGGAGGAGTCTGGTCTCGTTTACAAATTCCACAAGTCCCTATATGGTCTTAAACAGTCTCCCAGGGCATGGTTTGACAGACTTAGCGAAGTCATACATTAATTATGTACAGTTCACAGTGAGACAAACCACTTCGTATTTTATAAACATCCGCCCACTAATCAATGCCTCTATCTTATGATCTATGTGGATGCTATTGCCACTAAGGTGATAGTCACGAAGGCATCAAATACTTAAAGTGACACTTCTTTCGGCATTTCCAAACTAAGGGGCTTGGGTTGGTTAAAATACTTCCTTGAAATTTAAATAGCCCGATTAAGACCCAAGTTCATGGTGGAGATTGGTGGGAAAATTAAATTATCTCATTGTCACTAAGCCAATATTTCCTTTGCGATTAATTTATTTCCTCTCCTTTTCACAGTCATTCACATCCTATGGTTTGGATACTAAATTCTCCTAGAAAAGGGTTGACCTATTAAAATTCGGACCAGCAGACGTTGTCACATATACAGATGCAGATCCAAAAGGATCTGTTATCGACCAAGGTTCAGTTCTTAAATTTCTCATTTACATAATCTATGTATAGTTCCTAGAGAAACCATCTCATCTTTAACTTTGTTATAGGTTCATTACATGTCAAAGTTTGATCATTCATACATACGTATATATATATATATATATATATATATGTATATACTACTGAGTTTTAACAGAACACCGGTACATGATATCCTAGCACATGATATATCTATAAATCCATAGCTAGCACTTCTGGTCACAGGTGCTCCAGTCTTTTAGCATGGTGTAATCTGGAAGTTTGGTTTCAAAAGAGAACAAACATGAGATATGCATCCTGATAGGTAACCTGCATTTTAAAAGTTAAGGGAAAAAAACAAAGAATATCCACATCTACTTCCAGTTTTAAGTCAAAATCAATTTCAAGCGAGATTCAAACAGAGGTTCAAGTGTTCAACCATGCTCCAGAATATCAACGTTTCAAGATTACTAATAAACGGGTGAAGTTTTTAGCCATAGCCTCCAATGGTACTCCTCTGTGTTGTGGAGGGGTGAAGGGATTTTAAAATATCTAAGATGTTACAATTTTTATATCAGAAACAAACCTCAGTTGCTGTACCCTCATCATCTTTATACCCAAGTTTCTCTACCACCTCATGTAAGATAGTCAGATCCATATTTTGACATGCTTCACCAAGTGGAGAGAGGGACTCTGCAGCACTGCCTTCTGGTATACTCATCAGCTCATGAGAAGGAACCTATAAAAATAATTCAAATTTCATTCCAGCTTAGTAAAATATGGTCTCAGCTCTGAGCACAGGAAAAAGTTGATGACTTGTGAAAGTAAACTGTTTATAATGACATATTGACATTTGATAGAGAGAGAAACATAAGTAAATAAAAACAGTGTGTATGGCCCTAGAATCCTAGAAAAACCAATCTTCAAGAATTCTTTAATAGGTTAGTTCACGTATCAAGTCCAGCTATCCTTTTGCGACAGAAAATAAAACCTGTTGAACCACTTCTAGAACAGCTAACCTCAGAATCCTTCTGCAAGGGTATAAGAGCAGTGACCAATGATCTTGGATTAGGGCGCTCTCGCGGTTCAGATTGCAAACATCGTGAGGCCAGACGAACCAATTCAGTCCCCTCATCATTTGTAAATTGTCCTTCTAAACAAGAGTCTGATAGCATGTGAATGTTCCGGTCCCTTATCAGGTCAAGAGCCTGCAAAAATTATAAAAGTAAATGTTGGATGTTTAACAAAACCAAAAGAAGTACAGAATGCTCAAGTCTCGAGCAAATAAAAACCACCACATTCAACCATTAGAGTCTCATGCTTGTCATTTGTCAATATAACAAAAAGAGGCAATTTAATATTCTCGACAGGCTTCTTCTCCGAGGTCTTAGAAAGATAAAGAGGAAGAAGAATTGATTTTAGGAAAGAGCTCAATTACAGTCAAAAGATAGATAAGACAAGTATGCATTTGTCATGTGAGAAGCAAAAAAATTTTAGCATACACTAATGGCTCTGAGAGTCTTCAAGGAAGCTGATCTATATGTTAATTGACAATTTGTCAGCTCATACTCTATATCCTTGTTTCCTTTTTTCTTTTGCTCGGTTTTGGGGAGGGGGAGAAAATTTTTTAGGATGAGAACTCAAGGTATTTTGAGAGTAGGTGATTACAGTATCATCGGAATGGGAACACTTGAGCTTCAATTGTATAACCTTTTGTCAAGGAGAGGAACTTACATGGCTAGGAGGAATATGCTTTCCGCTAAGAAGGTCAAGCAAAAGAGTTCCAAAGCTATAACTTACACTCTCTGGTAAAACTCTCCCTGCATAACCAGGGAAAAGACAGATACATAGCCACCATATATTTATAAGTAGGAGATTAGAACTAAAAAAAAATATAATGATTGAATCATCACACTTGAACTTTATCATTTACCATTGGGGGAGGGGGTCAGAATGATATTATTAACTCCAGTCACAATAATTTTATGATAGATAACAGATTATATTAAACTGTTCATGACAAGAAGATAAAACAGGGCCACCACACTATTAATTCCAGCCAAACATGATCAGATATAATCAATATAAATAAAGACGAGCCTCAACAGAAGTCACTCAATCATTGGACTAAAAGCTTAGGAAGAAAAACATGGGAGCACAAAATGATCTACGGATTTTTTTTACAACTGAGATAGGCACTATGATCAATTACTGTCTAAGACTAAAACAGTTTGACATCAAGAATCTTATCCAGTTAGTTCTTCTTAGCACATGGAAGGTAAGAAAACATTAATGATAATGATGATAATCCGGAAGTAAAACTGTTGAAGAGGTGCTATATAAAGACATTTTATCTCCAAGGGATCATAAAACAACACAAGAAGTACCGATGACTTGAGCTGCTATCTGGTTTAGCTTCCACACTGAAGCTATTCAAGCACAGTGTACTATGTAAAGACATTCTGGTTCCTTCACCATTTTTCTAGTCTTTTAGGGGACAAAAAGGAAGATACAGAATTCTGATAACATTCCAACTAACACAATTTTGTTGGTAAAAATCAATAGATATGCAATTGACGAGGAACACTTCAACCATATAAACTATTAATATTAAGACAATTTGAACTGAAATGACAATCAAATCTAATTTTGCATCTCTTCGAATACTCCGTATGAAATCTTAAGCTCTAAGCAAGAAAGAATAGCATGCCAATTAAACAGATTCAGGAGAAAGCGATACCCCAATCTCTATGTAAATTTTGACCATTTATACTACAGTATACTTTTCTCAATGTCACAGCTCAATATCCTATTTAAGTCGGCTAAAGCAGCACGAAAAGGGAGGAGGAACATAAACAACTATTATAAGATCAAAAAAGTCGATTATTATATGTGAAAATTCATAAGCATGGTAATGAAGTTCGATCATCAAGCAAGGACAGAGAAGATCAAATAATTTTGGAAGAAAATTATATGTTGTTGTAATGGATACCTGTCCTCAGATACTCAGGTGGAGTAAATGCCAAATTTGTACTATAACTTTTCCCATCTCGACTGTTTTTCATCAAACCAAAGCAGGAAAGTCTAGGATTGTATTCCTGAAAATAGGGGAAAAAGTAAGAGGATGGTTAAAAACAAAAAAAGAAACCATTTATAATTTAATATGTGCATTGTTATCTCAACATAATGAGATGTTTGAACCTAGACGGCCGCACTTCTAGTTATTAGGCATGAATTATTTTAACTTAGCATACACAACTGAATCTGAAGTATTTTAAGGTTTAAACTTGAGCAAACATTAACTAGTTAACTTGTTAAGGGAAAACATTACCAATATTAAATTATATTTATTAGTTGTTATGCAATTCAACTATATACTTAATTGTTTTATTAACTGCAATGAAACTTCCCAGGATTGCACAGATTTGATTTAGTCCTGCATATCACTTCATAAAGACTATTAACATAACTTGCTGCTTCTTTCGAGCACCAATCATCAACACCTTGACCTTGAGCAAATAACAATTACAGCACAGGTCATGGAAATGAACTTACATCATCAAAAAGAACTCTGTAAGCATTAAGATCATGATATAGAGCACGTCCTCTGTTGGTACAGTACTCAAGAGCTTGGGCAAGGTGTAAAGCAACTCTCAGTCGCATTGCCCATTTCATTGGTTGGGCTTCCCCTGCATCATTGCGTAAGCAATCATTAAACGAAAAGTCACTGAACTGAAGTCAAGAGTATGACACGAAGAAGCATTAGCAACAATGAATCATAACTAAAGTTCATGTATTGGGGAAAAAAAAAAAAAAAAGTGGCAGCATTGCAGCAACAAGGGTCTTCAATTTGAAACTGCACAAATGGGACTTTCCATAAAAGATTGTCCTAATAATTACCTTTGGTCACTGCTTGGATAAAAGTTGCATTAGGAATACAACCAAGTAAATGCAGCAAATGCTCATGCAGAGAAACTAAATTAGTTGCCAGTTATGTACTTACAATGAAACAAGTGTTTGGCCAAAGTGTCTTTGGGCATATATTCTGCAACAAGCAACCTCTCTTCACCTTCACAGCAACATCCAAGCAGATTTACCAATCTTTGGTTCCTTAGCTGACCAACAGCCCTGGCCTCTCCCTGAAGTGGGGAAAGAAGGTTTCTTATAATGAGCTAATAATGGAAAACCCATTTGGGTGAAAGAAGAAAACCACGTCACTAGCCTCGTGGAGAAAAATTCAACTGGCACTACATGTAAAAGGTAGATCCTAAAAGCCACAAATCCATCACCAAGTAGTTTAAAATCACTTTTTATCTGTAAGTTGCAAGTAACATGCCTTTAATATTTGGAAACTGTGATCTCACCATCACCCTCGTTTTTTTAATTTTTTTTTTTCTGGAAAAGAAGATGATTTGACCCTAAGCATGGAAGATGATACAGCTGAATAAATACAAGAGACAATAAACACATCTTATACATCACATTAAGCATAGTGAGAATATTGCACATTATCCATGACATGAAAACGACACGAGGTAAAATAAATTTTTTTTATGGGAACGCGAAATACAGATCTCAAAAGGCCGTGCATGACTCAAGAGGCATTGAATCGTGTAAAACACACTTATGTTGGTCTGTCGTATATTTATTTATCCTATATAAAGAAACATCAATGCGCAGAAACAACAGGTTCACGTGTGAAAAACAAAATAATAATTAACTCAGCCGCTCCCCCGACCGCCATAGGATCTACATGTGTCCTCATCAGAACAAAGGTCCCAACAAGAGAGACAGTGATATTATTAAAATGCAATGCAGATGCTTACAAACAGCGTGTGACGAGCACCAATGAACAATTATAAGTGCCCGTGCATGACTAACTAACACTTATAACGGTCACTAATAATGAACAATTTATAAGAGCCCACGACTAACGAACACTGACAATAACAAACTCACACGTTTATAACGGACATGAATAATAAATCTGCACAGATTTGGCAGACAAAACGACATTCGCTTACCAAAAACTGCTGGGCATCTGGCCAGGCGGATCTATTGAACCGTTTCACAGCAATTCGCATCTGGTTTTCAAGTTTCCCTTTATAGACCACGTTTGGCGCCTTTTCTCCATGCTCAGAAACTATATTTTCCACTGCAAATCCAGATGTAGCATTCTGCAGCTGCTCAAATGTGAATTCATGAAATGGTGGCAAGTCACCACCCTCATTGTTGTCTTCATTTTCTGAACAGAAAATATAAACACAGAAATCAATTATCACAATCACTCTCAAAGCCTCAACAACAAAAAAGAGGAAAATGCTGATCACATACCAACGATTTCAACCTCTGGAACCGGATCATCCTGTGGCTGCTCAGCACTCCAGCAGCATGCAGTGAATGTGGAAAAGTTACAACCCATTCCAACCCTATAACATTGGCAAAAACTAGTTAGTCCATACATAACTAACTAAACTTGCTCCATTACTAACTAAATTAAGTAAACCATGTATAGTAGTGTATCATTAACTTACCAAAATAAGTTATCTCTTCAATACACAAAAAAAAAATCATTCACAACAAGAAAACAAAACCACCCCACCGAACTGGTTCTGAAGGGTGCTCATCAAGAAATCACAATTGAATGTAACTTCACTTGGAAGCTAGTTTCAGCTGGGAGCAGAAACACCCAGAAGAACTTGACAGGGAAAAAAAACAAAACAAAACAGCAAACCGAAAATAGCCACTATCAAAAACCAGCAAAAAAAACAAAAGCAAAGAAGATAAGCACAACAAGAATGACTATTCAGCATTCACACACACAGCTATCAAAATTTAACCTTTTTTCTTTCAAGTGATGAATTTATGTATATGAAATAATGGGTCAATCCAACTTCAAACAATTGAGACCACCCAGCAATGAAATCAGCTCAAAAACATTAAAAAAATTGCATTTTTAGAATAACATAGAAGAATCAAGCAATGAAGTTAAAAGGGTAGCTTTTGGTGAATCAAAAGATCAGAAAAGAAGTTCATAGAGAGTGAAATTGAAGAAGGAAGCAAAGCATTCATGAAGCACCTCAATAAACGCAGGGATTCCTTAGTAAAATAAAGAAAAGAAAGCAGAGAAAGTGAAAGGACTTTGGTTTCTTGTTTCTGATTTTTCTTCAGTTTTGCCTTTTATATTGGATTAATGAACTGTGTTTTTTTATTATATTTATTATTATTATTTATTTTTTCCATTATATGTGATGATATAAATAAAAGAAAGTAACAAAATATATAAAAGTCATAAAACAACGTCAGCTTAGTCTTGATTCACGGTCGTCGGCTTGTAGTGATTCTACACCAAACCAAAAATTTCATTCATGTTATTTTGGAGCTAGTTAAGTATCGGTGTAAATGAGCTCCATTGTCTAAAGGATTAGTGCCGAGGTTGTTAATTTAGTTACATGAACAATGCCTGCCTAGGTTTCAATTTTGGTTGGATTATCCAAATCTAAATTACTCCCATTATCCTTATTATAAATTATAAATCACTTTTTACCAAATTTAGGCACAGATCATGAAAAATAATTATTACAATATATTGTCATTCCATAGTTACCCATATTTAAAACTTTACAACCTATTCATTTCTCTCGTAATTATTATTTTATCATTTCTATGTAATTATGAATGGTGTATTTGGAATAAACTTTTTAATGTTATCTAGATATTCTAAAACGACTTATAAAAAGGGACATCAAATCTATCAAAATGGTATCGTATAACACGGGATTGAGGGAGTAATCAAATTTGAGCTTTGTTTTACTACTTTGAAAAATATAATGTAGATTATTAAATAATAAATATAATCAAGATTATTATACTCAATTAATTTATATGTATTTAAATTTAGTCTAGAATCATATACATTAGATCTCATAACACGAGCCACTCTCATTCACGAATCATAAAAATAAAATTATACTTTTAATGTTACTATTTTTTTTTATATAAATTGGTACCATTTTTACTTTTATTTCTTTTTTTTATAAAGATCTTTGTTAAATATAAGATCACCCAAGCTTCATATACTTATGATTATATATTTGTCAAAAGGGGCAATTACACGCCTTAAAGAGGATTAGTTCATTACTCAAATGATAAGGGAATCATTCACAAACAAGTTTTTTCTTCCTTTTTTTTAAACTCTTTTAGAAAAATAAACCAAAGTAACACAGTGATATCTATTTTAAGGATGATATATCTAAATAAAATTAACATAAAACTTCATTAGAAAGGAATATAAAACTTGAATTGGATGTGAATACTTTTGGTATGTTTGAAATGAGGGTTTAGAAGGGCAAATGAAGTGAAACTATATTTTTAATTTTAAATTATTATCCTTTTATTTAAGATTTGTTCTATGGATAATTAAGAATTTTTCATAATGAAAGGATTGAAAAGGTGGATTATTATGATCTTGTTACTTTTATCACATTATGTATCTCTTTTAATTTCAAAATGTAAAATATGTCATTCCTTTCCTTTCTTTTCCTTTTAAAACTCAACTCACAAATTGACCCTTCATGTCGTATTTAAAAAAAAAAAGAAAAAAAAAACTTTAAACATCTAAGCTTAATCACAATTTGTCCACAAAGCACAAATATAAGAGGAGTTGAATATAAGGAAAATGGAAATTACATTACGATGATGATGACAATAATACTAATAAAAATAGTAATAACAACAATAATAATAACCCTTAAATACATTTTTGTTATTTATCTTAGTTTAAATATGCATGTCGGTCCTTTATCCTTTTTTTTTAAATTTTTTTGGTCATTTTCATTTTCAAGAAGATTCAATTTAGTTCTTCCATCATATCAACGATAGTTTTCGCTAAAATATTTCCTCTTCTCAAAAATAGGCTTTTTTCATTGGAAAACTCCATTCACTCTCTCTCTCTCTCTCTCACTCACTCGCTCACTCTCGAATACCCAAAAACAAACAATTGTCAGCACTTTCACTAAAACTCACCATTGTCACCTTCAAACCCCACCAATCCCAAACGTCAGCTATCGTCGCCACCCAAACTTTAGCCTCCATAACTACAGCCTTTTCTACCATCAACCACCACATACTCTGCCTCGTCTTTCACTCCCTCTACCTCATTCTCCCTCTCACCTAAATTGAGACCAAATCTTTGTCATTCTCTTCATTGTTGCGTCTTGGCGATACTATCATAACATGACTACCCACATTGCTGGTTTGTGCCCCACCATGAATAATGATTTTCCACCTACCTTTAGTTGATGTTTGGCTATTGTAGTGTAGTTCATGGTGGTTGGCACAAGGACTCAAGGAGAGAGAAAGAGCGGAAAAGGAATTTCACTAAAAAAATCCATATTTCAACTAGACGAGGGAGTATTCTAAAATATTTTGTTGAAAACAATATAGAGGAACAAAATTAATGTAAAGGAAAATATAAAAGGACCAAAAGTATATTTAAGCATTAGATAATAATAATAATGAGAAATTACTCGAACCCATTTAAGGTATGTTTAATTATACTCTCTATCCTTTTTCATTTCGAAAACTACTCTTACAACCATTAAGACTTAGCTATCATTATACTTTCATCGTTTAAAGGTCATGCAAATGTATTTATAGTGGTCTCACATAAAAGAAGGTAAACGTGATGAAGAAAGGGCTTATAGCTGAGTTATAGTGTTATTAGATTTATTTACTTTTTGTTGCTTATAAAGTCGTCTTGCTGTAAGTGTGCCTATGATGACCATGATTATGCATCATGCAATTGACTGTATAAGTAAATCTTTAAATGTCAAAATTACACCACCAATTTGTTTCTTTACTTTGCCTGCATTTTGGTGCTTATATGTGATCTTGCTTTGGAAATTGGAATGAGGGAGAGTACGAATTTATATCAGCTTTTCCCTAGTAAGACAAGAGATCGGGCCAAGATGGGTACATACCACACAACTGTTATATGACTTCAATTACAAGTCCATTGTCGGAAAACATTGAGACAAGGTCAATATTCAAACATGTAGGATTGATTTTAGTTGTCCTTTATTTGGGTCATTTTCGTAAGGGACAATTGGGGCTATTATTTTACCATAATTAGAAAATATCATGTTTTATGCTTATAAAGCGATGGTGTCGGTCATTAAGGGTGAAGAATTTGGCATTTTGAATAAAAAAAATTGATGAATTGTCTTGCTTGCATTTACATTTGGAATCTCAAAAGCGATTTTTGTGCATTATAACCGGGGTATCTAAGGGCAACGACCTAACCTACAAAAAAAATCATGTAATGGAATGACAGGATATGTTGGAGGCCATATAACGCACAATGTTTTTGAATAAAACATATGAATTTCAAAAACAATAGAATAGTTTTTAAAAATGTAGAAAAATATTCTCCTTTTAAATAATAAATTTTTATCATGAAATGTTGATCTAACTTCAATATTGCTCTTTTCATCATTGATTTGACTTTTGTCTATATATCTATATATGACTATAAATACAAGGCTAACAATATGTGTCTGGTGACAAGGGTGCAAAGACTTCGCCTCAAACAAATATGCATAATGGTATAGGATTATATAATAAGTAGAGATATTTTTTTTCACCAACATAATTAACGCAACAAGAAACCACCTCCCTATCTCCCTAAGGTGGAGTTGATGGGAGATTGCAGATTGCGTCCAAAGTTTAGCATTGACTAGAAGGTCTTTGAAAAGTTTTGTATGCCTTCGCAGGCTCTTATGGTGAAACTAATAAACAAGAATATTAGGTCCATCCTATCGTTGAAGCTCACATATTCAAGAATACAAAAGGCATTAAGATGATAGATGCTAGAAACAAATTCTTCATCATTAAAACTGGCTTAAAGAAGGATAAAAGCAAACACCTTGCAAGAAGTTACTTAACAAAGTAAACTTCTTATTATCTATTCTATTGAGAAGGTAAAATCACCAACAAGTTCCAACACAACTGGTAGATGACTGATTTTCTTAAGCATGATGTCAAGTGTTCAATCCCTACTGTGAATATGGAAAAGGCTTTGTTGGTAGAGACAAAACCCATTTTGGTGATCTCTTCACCTCGGAGGGGATTAATCTTTGGTTTGGGTTGTGTTTTGATGCAAGAAGGAAAAGTTGTGGCTTATGCATCAAGACAATTAAAAGTTCATGAAGAGAACTACCCAACGCATGATTTGGAGCTCTCCACCATTGTGTTTTCATTGAAGATATGGAGGCACTATTTGTATGGGGTTACGTTCCGAGTATTCAGTGATCATAAGAGTTTGAAGTATCTTTTTTATCAGAAAGAACTGAATATGAGGCAACGTCGATGGATGGAGTTTATCAAGGATTATGACTTTGAGTTGCACTACCACCCTGGGAAGGCCAACGTGGTAGCAAATGCTCTGAGTCGTAAAGCTTTGCACGTAAGTGCACTGATGGTGAAGAAAGTTGAGCTGATCAAAGAATTTCGTGATCTAAACTTAGCTGTGCAATTTGACCGGAGAAGTATCAAATTGGGAGTGCTGCAAATTTCCAATGAATTTCTTAATGAGATTCGGGAATTACAACAAAGAGATGTCGAATTGCAGGAGAAGCAAAAGCTAAGTGCAGAAGGGAAGGAACCAAATTTCCAGTTGAGAGCAGATGGAATCTTGAGAATAAAAGATAGAGTATGTATTCCTGCCAATCCAAAACTAAGAAGGATTATTCTGGATGAAGCTCACAAGAGCAGGATGAGTTTGCATCCAGAATCTACCAAAATGTACCAGGATTTGAAGAAGATGTTCTGGCGGCCTGGTTTAAAGACGGACGTAGCAGCTTATGTATCATCTTGCCTTGTTTGTCAGAAGGCAAAGATTGAACATAAAAGGCCTGGCGGAGAATTACAACCTTTGGACGTCTCTGAATGGAAGCGGGACAGTATAGCCATGGATTTTGTGTCCGATTTTCCAAAGACACAAGGTGGCTATGAAGCTGTGTGGGTTATTGTGGACTGATTGACAAAGTCGGCTCACTTCATTCCAATTAATATGCGTTATTCATTGGAAAAACTCATTCAACTTTATATTAAGGAGATTGTAAGACTGCATGGACTTCCATCCAGCATAATATCGGATCGTGATCCACGATTTATCTCCAGATTTTGGGAAAGTTTGCATCAGGCTTTGGGAACAAGATTGAGGATGAGTTCTGCATATCATCCTCAAACGGATGGGCAATCAGAGAGGACGATTCAATCGCTTGAAGATTTGTTGCGAGCTTGTGCATTGGAGTATCAAGAAAGTTGGAGCCAGTTGTTGCCCTTGGTGGAATTCACCTACAACAACAATTATCATGCAAGTATCGGGATGACCCCATTTGAAGCTCTTTACGGAAGGAAGTGTAGAACCCCACTATGTTGGTTCCAAGTGGGGGAGAATGCACTCATTGGTCCCGATATAGTTCATGACACAACGGAGAAAATCAAGGTAATTCAAGAGAAAATGAAGACTGCTCAGAGTCGACAAAAGAGTTATGCCGATCGAAGGAGATCTAACCTGGAATTCGAAGAAGGCGACCATGTTTTCCTCAGAGTTGTCCCGACAATTGCTATTGGTCGTGTGCTGAAACCCAAAAAGTTGTCCCCAAAATTCATTGGTCCTTACCAAATTTTGAAAAGGATCGGCCCTGTTGCTTACCAAATTGCCTTACCTCCGAATCTATCCAACTTGCACAATGTTATTCATGTTTCTCAACTTCGAAATTTTGTGCATGATCCATCTGCCATCATACAAATTCAGCCGGATATGTTGCCCTTGAAAGAGAATTTGACGTTCGATACTGGTCTGATCCGTATCGAAGATCGAAGAATCAAGAGATTGAGAGGGAAGGATATTCCCTTAGTCAAAGTGGCATGGCAACGAGGTGAAGTCATTGACATGACTTGGGAGTTGGAAGATCAAATGCGTGAGGAATACCCTCATTTGTTTGAATCTATGTAAGTATTAGGTGAATTTCGGGGACGAAATTCCTTGAAGTGGGGGAGAGTTGTAACACCCACCGGAATTATCCTCGAAATTATAAATATTAAATGGATACTATGTGAATTTTATGTGAATATTATGTGAATGAATGTTATAAAGATGTCATGTGAATTTCAGCTTTAAAATGTAGAAATAATATTGGAAATGTATGTTGAAATGAAAGAAGCATGTTTTAATTATTAGTTGTGTTTAAAAAAATAAATATATAAAATTTTAACTAAGTAATCGATTACCAGGAAGTGGTAATCGATTACCACGACTCTGTTGAGACAGAGTTAAGGCGGTTTGAGAACGAATGGCTGAGATTTCTCACGATTTCAGCCACAATTTCACACAAAAATCACCTGGGGACTGTGCTTGATTGATGGAGACACTTTAGGGTTGATTAATTTAAATAAAGGGAGGGAGTATGTGAATAGAACTCAAGAACATAGTCAAATTCTCTACAAAAATCGTGTTTTCTGTCACACACTTGCCTTGATTCGTTCTCCCAGTTGTGAACCTAAAACCCTTACAAATCTTATACCAAATTAAATATCGTTTAACCCTCTTCAATTTGGTACCAAGTTTGCTTGATTTGGTGGTTTGTGGAGAAATATATAATCCTGAAAAGTTTACTTGTTGAGTCTGAAACCTGAGTTTCAGATTCAAGAGGTCATCTTTCCTTAATTCATGTGGTAAGCTCGAGCATCCTTTGAGCTTCAAACTTGTTTTATTTTCTAGATTTCATGTCCTAGTTTTGATTCTAATCATTGATCACGAATTATTGTGCCTTATTCTGAGTGATCAACACTGATTTTTTGTACCCTTGTTGAACTGAAAACAGAGGACTTGGCAGCTGAAACTAAACTTTGGGATTTTCCCAACAAATCTGTTTCTTTCAATCCAAATCAGTTTCAAACACTCCTAATAGGTAAGGGAGAAGTTATCCGGGTGCTAGAATAATAATCCAATGGCTAGTGTAACATCCCCAATTTTATAAAGGCATTAGGAGTATTAGTTAGCAGAATTTTCATAAGTGTTAGAGCGTCCTTAAGTGTCGAATTCGATTAGAAGTGTTAATTAGTATTGGTATTAGGGTGTGTTTAGGTTTAGCACTTGGCTAAGTGCAAATAGAATTGAGTAAGAATAATTAGAAGGTGTTTAGAATGTAGGATTTAGTAAGGGTAGGTTTTATGAAGAAGAATTAGTGTGGAAATGGGTTTTAGAAGAGTTAATGATGATTTAAGAACTTAGGACCTTAGAAAATTAGGAATTAAATATCCATAGCTCTAAACCCAAATTCCACCGTTGGATGTTAAGAGGAGTGTCTTAGATTGCTTGTCTCAAAATTTGAGCAAGATCCGACGGTTGACGAAGAAGTTATGGATGTTCGAAGTACAAGGGATTAAGTGGACTGAATAGGTTAATCGATTAACCTAGGAGTTAATCGATTAATTTTTAGGCATCATTCAGCCACTAATCGATTAAGGGGTAGGCTAATCGATTAAGTTTTTGGTCACCTTCTGGCCTTAAT
Organism: Crotalaria pallida; assembly: GCA_037953625.1. Taxonomy (NCBI): domain Eukaryota; kingdom Viridiplantae; phylum Streptophyta; class Magnoliopsida; order Fabales; family Fabaceae; genus Crotalaria; species Crotalaria pallida. Next base: position 81,355,091 of record CM075655.1, on the reverse strand, counting down.
TGATTAATGCCAAGTTAATCGATTTATTCTTTGTAAATTTTCAAGTGTTAATCGATTAACCAAAGTGGTTAATCGATTAACCACTGCTTTATCAGCCAGAAAACACGTGCATTTGGTTCATTTTTACAAAGTTTCCTCTCTCCTCACTCGAACTCTTTCTTCTTCTCCTCTCTTAGGGCTTTCAATTCCTCCAAGTTCCCATCAATTAGCACCAAATTAATCACCCCAAATCACCTCCCTATCACTCCCAAGTGTTTTCCCTCTCTCAATTTCCATTAAATCACTCTCTCTCAAAAACCCCCAAATCAAAACCCCAAAACCCTAACTTTCCCAATTCATCAAATTGAGCCTCCCCAATCATTCAATTGGTCTTAGGAGTTGCTAAAGGACAAGGATTAGGAGTCATGGTGCATGGATTGGAGCTTGGTATGGAGCTCCAACAAAACCTTCAAGTTCTCCTCTTCCCTTCAAGAGGTAAGGGGGGTGAATTGGGTCTAGCTTAGGGGAAGGGTTTGAAATTAGTAATTGGGACATGATTAGGTATATTTGAATGTTTGATTGAGATTAGGATTAGGAGAAAATAGTTTAGTGTGAAAAACCCTGGGTTATTGTGACTTTGCAAAAGTGATTCTATGTTTAAATGTGCTAAATGTTATGTTGGTTATATAATTGTTGATTTCTCTGTGATTATGATGTGTTTGCTATTATATAATTAAAAGTATTAATAGTTATGCATACCTTAGGGTCTAGTACTATTCAATTGAGTTGAACCAAAATTAATGTGATTTCAAAAAGGAGAACAAAAAGGGATTTCAATCTCAATTGAATAGCACTTGCATTTAGTGTCATTTATGGTGTAAAGGTGGACGTTAGGTGTAGGGGAAAAACACACGTCTCTTTTGATTGATGAGGACAAAAGTAAATTAGGAGGATTATTATGGGGGACTTTGATCTTGCACAGGACACGGGATCACTTCCCGTGTTGCGGATTGGTCCAGGCAAACCATAATAATCCCATTTACTTTGGTTTCTTTGGGCCAGTCGAGGGTGATTTCTGCTAAAGCCAATTCGGGTAAATCAATCCGAATTACATGAGGGACCTTCCTAAGTGGAGGTGAAGTGTTGTGCAAGCGGGTGAGCGAGGGACCTTCCTAAGTGGAGGTGAAGCACCCAACTATAGGTTGAGAAATACTTACTCCTGGTCGGTTTTCCCCAGAGTGGAGGGTGTATGTGAGAGGTATGTTGTTATTGGTAAAGGGAAAAGTGTTATAGGTACATTGTGTGAGGAACCCTCCTTCGGGGAGAATGTGAAGCACAATGTACCCAATTGCTAAAAGTGTAAAAAGTGTTAAAGTGTAAAAGTGTTAAAGTGAAAGTGTGAAGGGAATTGCATAATTGAGTTAGATCATCGAATCCGATTAAATTGTTAAAGTTATCGAAATGAAATGAATGGTGTAACATTGGATTCAATGATCCAATTCATAAGTGTGACGTGCATATCATAATCATGTAATTGTGCATTAAATTATGGTATTATAATTATGAATAGTTTTATTGATTGTGATTGATAAATCTTCCTTTTTCTTTAGTTCCTTTATGTTATGATTGAACCTAGTTATGCTTTATTATTACTTTCAAATGTTTTTCTCTAATCTATATCCAAGTTACTCACCCTTACTGTTGACCATATTAGGTACCATGTGGAGAAAGACGTTCACAACTTCTATGCCGGGAATCCCCGCTCCCTTTTAAAGAGAGCATAATTGTGATAGCGACCTCGTAGTCGCATCACCTTAGCAACCAAGCTAGGATTCTATTATGTAAAATATTTTTATTGAATTAAAGTTGTATCGTAAATTTTACTTTTTATTTGGAATTAAGACTATTGGGATTTTTGTAAAAAGGGACTCTATAATGCATTTTATGAAAGTGTTAGTGTTGGAATGGATATAATGATATCCTCTTTTAAATAGTTTTCGAAATGTATTTATAGATTTCTTTTCCTTGTAACCTATTCTGGGCTTGACAGGTTTAAATCTTATTTGGGAAAAGTCCGAATTTCAAACGAAACTCCGCCAAAATTTTTATGAAATTCCAACTATTTTATAATTAAATTAACATTTTAATTAATGTATTTTAAAATAAAAAGTCAGACTATTACAGCTAGAAATATAAGGGTTCACATGAACTCAAGGGCAAAAGTAGGAAAATTAGAACTTGAGGTGGGAACATGACTTGGAGGTCATTCCAATCCCATTTCTTGATTTGAACAACTTTTATATGATGAATATGAGCTAAATAAATTCTGGACTTGGACTGTTTTGCAAAATAAATGAAAATCATATGCTAAGTTGTGATTTTACGTCTTTTATGCACTTTGAGTGAATTGAAGATGAAGATGATGCTTTGATTACTTAAACTATATGCATGGTCATGTGTAATTATATGTGATTTTGATCTGTTTTGGGTTGTATTAGGTAAAAGTGAAGTGTATCAAGAGTTGGTATATCAAAACCTCATTTCAGTATGTAATTTCTGCAGGGTAATCGATTACCGGGTTGAATTTGGTACCAAAATTTGAATTTTCACGTGGTAATCGATTACTTCCCTATGGTAATCGATTACCAAGGCTCTTGAAATGAAAAATGCTAATTTTTAATACACCTAGCTTAACCTAATGCACTTATGAAATGTGGAATGCATTTTTTTGAATAAATGATTATTTTATGATGGTTTTGATGATGACTAATTATGAATATTGTGGCGGACCGACCCTCGTTCCTAACCCTATCATGTCTAGCCGACCATTTCCAGCTATATAGAGGACCGTGCCTATACAGGCCGAGCACATTTCAGACATTCACCCTAGCGGACTCGGACTGACCATAGGGACTTTACCCCTTGAGAGTCCGAGCTCCAGGCGCGTGAACTCAACTTGCCATAGGGATAAGGCCCTCTAGTACAGGATAAGGATGAATGACTCATCCCCCTATCCTCTAAGGGCTACGTCAGCCCTACTCGACCTCCGTACAGTCCCATAGGGTACAACACCACTCACCCTATAAATAGTTGTCTCCAGCTAGGGGCTCAGGTATATTCCCTTACTCCCTAATTACTCTCACTTGCACACACCAGTGATTGGGGAAACCCTAACTACCCCAACTGGATATCTAGAAAACCTAAAAGATCATACAACAATCCTAGATCACACCCTAGTTCTCAGGTCATCCCTGATCATTGAGCTAGCCATAGATCTTGGACACTACATCTGGCGCCGTCTGTGGGGAAGTTAAATCGTCATTCCCACCGACAATGGTACACACACGTGGCAATACCGGAAACAACTCCAGAGACCTTCGTCACCAGCTTGGAGGAAACTGTCACAGACCTCAAGAGGGCAGCGCTGACAACGAAAGGGAACTAGAGGGCAACATCTATGGCGGAAGAGCCCCACCTCAACCACCCCCACACAGCGTCCCTTCAATCAGACTGGAGATTCTAGCGTGTAGTCACCGAACTGCACCCACCCACACACACAGTGGGCCGTATACGGTCCATTCCAGGCAAGGAAACTCCGATGATCCCACACCTGTAAGGAACCATGGATCTGGACGATCCATTGACACCCGTATCTCAAGAGGGATGCAGGAAGATAACCAGGGCTATAGAGAAACCCAGCTCGAGGAGATAATTAAACAGCAGGCTCGAATGCTGGAACAACAGGGAAAGGCCATAGTTGACCCCAAGCAATCAACGTGAACATGCTTGCTGGGCGGGCAGTGGAAACAGCCCTAGTAACTAGACTAGCTCATGATCCGCCAGGACCAATTACCCTACCCCCACCACCTCCTCTAAACCCGGGCCTAGCAACCATCTACGAAACAGAAAGCAACACCCACCCAGGACACCCCTTCACTCCTCATATTATGGCCTACGAAACACCATTCGCCTTCCTCGGCTCCACTAGTGTCACAAAGTACAACGTATTAACCGACCCTCTGGAACACATCTTATCTTTTGAAGGAGCAATGAATTTCTATGATGGGGGAGACCTAATGAAATGCCGAGCCTTCTCAATGACTCTTCAACCACCTGTCCTAAGGCGGTACTTGGCTTTACCTAAGAACTCGATCAATTCCTGGGCAGAGATGAAAAAGGTCTTCCTCAACAGGTATACGGCAAGCTGCATACAACCCAAATCTGACCATGCACTGGCAGGGGTAATGCAACTCCTGGAAGACCACTGAGGGAGTACCTGGCTGGGTTCCACTCGGAAGCAGGAACTGTACCAAACCTTGAACCGAGCTTCGTAGTTTTTCTTTTTACCCAAGGACTCCGAAATGGAGATTTTAAAAACTCAGTGGTGGGAAAACCACCAAGGGACATGGCAGAATTGAGACACCGTTCCACCAAATTCATAAATTTAGAAGAATTTAACAAATGGCAAAAGCAGAGAGAAAAGGGTGATAGGAGTGAGTCCTCATCTCAGGGCAGAATAAGGAGAGATGATAGAAAGGAAGAGAGGGGAAGAGAACCTAGGAATGAGAGGAGGTTCATTCTCAGGGCAAAGTTTGACGAATACACTCCTCTCACAGTTTCGAGGAGCCAGATCCTGTAGGAAACCATGCAAACCGATTTGAGAATGGTCGAAAGACCCCCCGCACTAAAAAAGAGTTCCCAAAGAGACTGATCAAAATATTGCGCATACCATGGAGGGTATGACCATACCACCGATGAATGTATATGGCCAACGGATGTAATTGAGCAACTGATAAGAGAAGGGAAACTCTAACAATACGTGCGAGAAGCTCTTACTCAGTGTCCTAGAAGAAGAACCCCTTCCCCTGACAGGAATGTTCGAAGAAGAACCCCATTTCCCACAAGACAACAAATCACTCACCCTACCAACCAACAACATACAACCAACCAACAGAGAATAGCTATGATAGAGATAGCCAACCCGAATCAATCCCCCCAAAACCTCAGAGTTAACACCATTGCAGGAGGATTTGCCGGGGGAGGAGAGAATAGATCCAACATGAAAAGATACATCAACCAAGAGCTCGTCGTTCATGACCATCCAATCCGCAAGAGAACCTCGAAAAGTGTCCAAATTTGCTTCAGCGATGATGACTTGGAAGGAGTCATTCCTGGACACAATGATCCAATGGTAATAACTGCTCTGATCGGCAATTATGAGGTTGTCAGAGTCTTTGTCGACCAAGGAAGCTCAGCTGATATTATGTTTCTAAACCTCTTCAAAGCCCTCAAGCAGAAAATAACTGACTTTACCCCTTTTGAGGGGAAGCTGATCGGCTACACAGGAGACACCATTGTTCCCAAAGGATACATCCAACTTCCAGTAACACTAGGGAACCAGCCTTCGACTAGGACCGATATCATCAAATTTCTGGTTGTCAACTGCCCCTCGGCCTACAATGCCATATTTGGAAGAACGTGTCTCCAAGTTTTCGGTGCAGTCGTCTCAACAGTTCATTTGGCTATGAAATTTGAGAGCTCGGATGGAAGGGTCATTGCCGTCAAGGCCGAGCAGGATAAAGCTAGGTTATGCTACAATGCTAGTCTTGCAAAGATTAAGAATCAAGAAGAGATCCAACAGCCAAAACCAAGTCTAAGCAAGGGGAATGTCTTGCTCACGGAATTGGATGTTAGAGCCGACCAAGATGACATCAGGCCAACCCCTCAGGACGATTGGGAGTTCATATAGTTAGATAGTGGTGACCCGACCAGAAGGATAAGGTTGGGTACTGGTCTTCCCGAGACCACAAGAGTAGAATTGCTCAAACTTTTAAGCAGGAACAAGGACCTCTTTGCTTGGACCTCGGCTGACATGCCGACGATCGACCCCAATTTTATTTTCCATCGACTCAGTGTTAACCCAACCATGAAACCGGTTGTCCAAAAGAAGAGAAGGGTAGAAACAGAGAAGGTAGCGACAATTGAGGAGAAGGTGGCCGAGCTCATATCTGCGGGGTTCATCAGAGAAGTCAGTTACTCCGAGTTGTTATCAAACACAGTTCTGGTTAAGAAATCAAACGGTAAATGGCGCATGTGCGTCGATTATACCTACCTAAATAAGGCATGCCCAAAGGATCAGTATCCACTACCAGTCATCGACAAACTGGTTGACAACTCGTCAGGATATCAACTCCTCTCATTTATGGATACTTACTCAGGGTACAATCAGATTCCAATGTACCTCCCGGATCAGGAGAAAACGGTCTTCATCACCGAAAGGGCCAGGTATTGCTATACAGTAATGCCTTTTGGGTTGAAAACGTTGGAGCAACATACCAGCGTATGATGAATAAGATCTTCTCTGGTTTGATCGGTCCTACTCTGGAGGTATATATCGATGACATGATCACTAAGAGCAAAAAGAAGGAAGATCACTCTCACGACCTAGCGGTAGTTCTGGCTAGGATCAGAAAGCACAACATGCTGCTCAACCTGGAAAAGTGTACCTTTGGCGTCCCAGCAGGAGCCTTCTTGGGCTTCATGCTCACCGAGAGGGGCATAGAAGCAAACCCAGAAAAGTGTCAGGCTATTTTGAAAAAGCACAGCCCTTCCAACATTAAGGAGGTCGAAAGGTTAACAGGTCCGATGACAGCCCTATCCAGATTTCTTCCTCAAGCAGCCAAAAAGGCTTTCCCATGGTACCAATTGCTGAGAAAAAACAAGGATTTTCACTAGGATGAATCATGTGAACAAGCATTCGTTGAATTAAAATAATACTTATCCTCCCTTCCTGTTCTCACTAGCCCTCGGGAGGGGGAGACTCTGTTCTTATACTTATCCATTGGAGAATCTTCAATAAGCTCGACACTGGTCAAAGAAGATTCAGGAACCGAGCAACCCGTGTATTTTGTAAGCAGGGCCCTCTAGGGACCAGAGACGAGGTATTCAAAAATTGAGAAACTTAAATTTGCTTTGGTAATAACTGCTCAGAGACACAGGCAGTATTTCCAAAGCAACCTCATCACTGTCTGAACAGCACTACCAATCAGACAAGTACTTCACCGACCGGATTTGGCGGGAAGGATGGTCTCCTGGTCAGTCGAACTATCCGAGTTCGACATATCTTTTGAACCGAGAAAGACATTTAAATCTCAAGCATTGGCTGACTTTATCTCAGAATTCACAGATCCTCTACCTACTTCCGAATCACAATTTTGGAAGGTTTATGTTGACGGCTCCAGCGACAGCAAGGGGGCAAGCGTTGGTATAATTCTTGAAAATGTTGAAGGAATCAACATTGATTATTCTTTGAAATTTGAATTTCCCACTTCTAATAATCAAGCAGAATATGAAGCAGTCTAAGCAGGTCTGCGCATGGCTAATCAACTAGGAGCCACACAGGTTCAGATCTTTAGGGACTCTCAATTAGTTGTTTCCCAGGTAAATGGGGAATTCCAGGCCAAAGAGTCAATTCTCCAAAAATACCTTGAACAAGTTAAAACACTTTTATGTCTCTTCTCAAGCTTCTCCATCACCCACATTCCGAGGGCATCCAATGGTCGAGCTGACATTCTCTCTAAGCTGGCCAGCACAAAGGGCTCAGAAAACAATAAAAGTTTGGTGTAGGAGACCGTGCATGGACCGAGCATTGTTTTCACGGTCTCCCTGTCCACCAACTAGATGACTCCGATCAAGGAATATCTACAGCATCAGATCCTACCAACGGATCCACTGGATTTCAAAAAACTGATGAGACAAGCAGCTCACTACTCCATCCTTGATAATACTTTGTACAAAAGAGGGGTGGAATCTCCCATGTTAAGATGCCTTAATCCAGCTGAGGCAGAGTTGGTCCTCTCCGAAGTACATGAGGGGATTTCAAGCCACCACGTGGGGGGTAAGGCACTGGCCCGAAAAATTCTCAGGGCAGGTTACTACTGGCCAACCCTCCAGGTTGACGCCTCCGACCATGTCAAAAAATGCAAACCATGTCAATTCCACGGAAAAGTGTGCTAGCGTCCACCAACAGAGCTCCACTCAATGATTTCCCCGTGGCCCTTTTACCAGTGGGCATGGATATCATTGGGAAATTCAAGACTGCCCCAGGACAACTTAAGTATGTTGTAGTCGCTGTAGACTATTTCACCAAGTGGATTGAGGCCGAGGCTTTAGCAACAATTTCCTCGATAAGAGTTCAAAAGTTTTTCTTAAGACAGGTCATCGCTTGGTTTGGCGTGCCTCACTCCCTCGTAACAGATAATGGTACTCAATTCACCGCTCGAGTTTTCCAAGATTTGGTAAATCATTTTCACATCGCCCACGACTTCTCGTCCGTTGAACATCCACAAACCAACGGACAAGCAGAAGCAGCAAATAGGGTAATCATTGATGGTATGAAGAGAAGACTCCTTGAAGCTGAGTGGTCATGGGTGGATATTCTTCCTGAGGTTTTATTGTCGCTTCGCACGACCATACACACCTCCACAGGAGAAACCCCATACCGACTCACGTACGACTGTGAAGCAGTTATCCTTATCGAGACTCGGATTCCAACATTCCGTGTTGCTGAGTGCTCGGCTGAAGTTAATAATGAACTGCTGAAAGAGGAGTTAACCTTAAGCAAAGAAATCCGAACCATCACACCTGCCAAAGCGAAGAGGGCTAAGGAAAGACAGGCCCGCAGATACAACAGGTCGGTAATTCCTATGGATTTTGTTTTGGGTGACCTGGTCCTCCGCCGAGCAGATGTCGAACTGAAAACGCAGATACAACATGAGCCCTGATATGACTAAGATTGCTGGCAACCAAGTCCGACTTTGTGTCGAGTACCTCTCTGTCAACCCAATCGTAGACTGCTGCATTGGTTGGTAGAGGATATTCTTGAGGATGCGAGATGCACCGACGAACCATACCTGGGGAAAGGGAACATGAATCGGCATCAGAATCTACAAAATCAGTATTCTTGGACACCCTAACCCTAATTCTTCTAACCCTATAGCCGAGTCGACTACACCTTCCCTTATCCCTCATAGCCTTCCCCAAGAAAGGTTTTTCCACGGATGGACGCGAGGGTCGCGACGCTACTTGCGCCTATTCCTCCGCCAACTGATAAGCTAACTTCCTCCGTTCTTCCTCAGCAGAACTTTGAGGAAACTCTACACATAACGGTGTTTCCACCGCAGGGTCAGCCATACGATGGCGAAAAGGAGATGGAGGAGAGTCCAGAACCTCCATTCCAGAAGAAGAAGAAGAAGAAGAAGAAAAGGAAGAAGAGGAGGAGGAAGAGTCGACTTCACTCAAATTTAAAATCCCACACCATTTCTCAAACCACTTACTCATAACTGCTACCTAGAAAAAACACAGAAAACTTAAAAAACCCGAAAAACCCAACAAAACTAGAAACCCATAAAATGGAAAAACAGTACAACTCGAAGAATGGATGATAAAAGAGAAACGGTTTCAGATCAATACTTGCAACAGAAGAGGAATAGGCACGAACTGGACAACAAAGGAAGAAGGAAACCCTTGAAAACGAACCACAACGTCAAACGAAAGAGAAAAGTGGCGAGGAAATAGAAATGATCTTGAGGACAGTAGAAGGAAGGCTATGCGAATGTTGTAGGAGAAGGAAATTGCAGAATACTAAAAAGTCGGAAAAGGAAGTTGCAGAGAGAGCAGAGGAAGAGCTAGGGTTCAAGAATTGGAAAGGAGTGGGAAAAAGGAAAGAAGAAAAGGCAGTTGAGTTTAAATAAGATTCCCCCCACTATATCCCAAGTTAAATGGGCCTGTCAACTCAGAAAAGCCCAAACCCACATCGAGCCATTGGAAAAATGTGGCAGCAGGCTACAGGTTGAAACATTTGGAACACTGAAAAGGCAGCATGCACAATAATGATACAACTGACACCTTGGACGCGTGCCAGCTGGAAGGGATTCAAACGTCTCTTCGACCAGGTGAAAGGACAGTTGGGCAGACAAAGGACAACAAAGCAGATGAATGGGTTATCATTTCACCCTTATTAAAATACTCGGCCCACTCAGGCCTTGACTAAGGAATGAAGACTTTTAGCTCGGCTAGGGAAAAAGGAAAGAAGAAAAGGCAGTTGAGTTTAAATAAGATTCCCCCACTATCTCCCAAGTTAAATGGGTATGTCAACTCAGAAAAGCCCAAACCCACATCGAGCCACGGGAAAAACGTGGCAGCCGATTATAGGTTGAAACATTTGGAAGACTAAAAAGGTAGCATGCGCAATAATGATACAACTGACACCTTGGACGCATGCCAGCTGGAAGGGATTCAAACGTCTCTTCGACCAGGTGAAAGGACAGTTGGGCAGACAAAGGACAACAAAGCAGATGAACGGGTTATCATCTCACCCTTATTAAAATACTCGATCCACTCGGGCCTTGACTAAGGAATTGAGACTTTTAGCTCAGCTCAATACTCAAACAGTCTTACCGAGCTAGGGGGCTTATGTGGCGGACCGACCCTCGGTCCTAACCATATCATGTCTAGCCGACCATCTCCAGCTATATAGAGGACCGTGTCTATGCAGGCCGAGCACATTTCAGACATTCACCCCAACGGACTCGGACCGACCACAGGGACTTTACCCCTTGAGAGTCCAAGCTCCAGGCGCGTGAACTCAACTTGCCACAAGGATAAGGCCCTCTAGTACAGAATAAGGATGAATGACTCATCCCCCTATCCTCTAAGGGCCACGTCAGCCCTACTAAACCTCCGTATAAGCTCATAGGGTACAGCACCACTCCCCATATAAATAGCTTTCTCCAGCTAGGGGCTCAGGTACGTTCCCTTACTCCCTAATTACTCTCACTTGCACACACCAGTGATTGGGGAAACCCTTGTTATCCTAACTGGATATCTGGAAAACGTAAAAGATCATACAGTAATCCTAGATCACACCCTAGTTCTCAGGTCATCCTTGATTTTTGAGCTAGCCATTGATCTTGGACACTACAAATATGGATTCATAACTATAAAATGAATTATAATGAAAGTGGAAGGATAAATTATTTGCATTCGCACGAGAAGTTGCGAATGGTGAGATAATGATATTATGATGATGATGGAATAATGACAAATGAATCAATAATGAAAGCCGATAATGAACCATGCTTGCATACATGTTTTATTTGCCTTATATTCCAAAGCATCACTAAATTTTGTTTTTTTTAAGGCCCATCATCTCTGCTTTGAATCAATCTCCATGATGGTTGAAACACCGTCTTCTTTGTTTGCTCCTTCCCCTCCCCCTTTCCTTTGTGTGTGTCACCTTCCTGTCCCTTGGAGCATCCTATTTCGCCTTGTTTTTCTCCTCCCTTTCAAATCTGGGTTTGTTAACCCTCAGCTTGTACTCTTCAATCTAGAAGCCGTCCATCTTCTTCTCAAGCTCCATACATAATCCAGTATTTGAGAACCTAACAAAACCAAATCTAGAGCCGTTCTTGTCTTTTCTTGATGGAATAAAAAATCAACAACCTTACCCCACCTTTGGAATACTTTCCACATTTCCGCCACTCCAAAATCCGCCGGAAAGTTTGAGAAAAATAAAATGATTGTGTTACAAAGGTAATTAGTGTCATTTCTCTTTTTCTGTCCTCCTCAGTCGAGTGTCATGAATGTTGTGCCTACCCATCTATTATCCAGTGTAGCCCTCCCTCTTTCACATTCTCTTGCTTTCTCATTCCCCCCTCTCTCTAACTCTCTCTCTTATCTCTCTCCTATAAAAAAATTTTGAATTTCAAAAATGTAAATTTATCTTGAAAAACTAAAAATATTAAAATTATTATTTTCTATGTTAACTTTTCACCTTGAATTATTTCTGAATAATAAATAGCAAAATCATATATATTAGGCTTATTTAACATTTTAGTTCCTGAACTTAGGTGCTCTTTTGAAAGTGGTCCTTAAACTTTTTTTTCGTTGCTTTAGGTCCCTGAACTTTGTTTAATTTTTGGAAATGGTCATTTCGTCACTTAAGTGATGATATAGTCGACGATATGTCACTTAACTCTCACAGTGTCGACGAGTGATGTGTTATGTAGAGCCACGAGACACAACATTATTTTTTTATTGAAAAAATAATTTATTTTAAAATTTATTAAAAGATTCGATTTTCTTTAAAAAAAAAATACAATTTTTAATAAATTTGAATTTTTTTAATTTAAAAAAATTCATGTATCATCATCTAGGACGTTACGTATCGATTTGGTAAAGGTGACGTGGCATATTCTCAATCATATCACTACTTAAGCGACGAAAGGACCATTTCCAAAAATTAAACAAAGTTCAGGGACCTAAAACATCAAAAAAAGTTTAAAGATCAATTCCAAAAAAGCACATAAGTTCAGGGACTAAAATGTTAAATAAACCTATATATTATTTTAAGTTTTACCTTCCCACCAGAAAGATCCACGGAAAAATTATACAATGGGTGACTTGTATAGAAACAAAATTAAGAAAGGGTCTTTTTACTTAATGCACTGCCATCTGTTTCAATTCACTCACTAAACCCATTTTAATTCAAAAGCTCATATCTTTCTTTATTCATTTTTTTTATTACTCCATTTCCTTCTCCTTCTCTCAAAGTCCTCAACTTCCAACTCTCACTCCTTTTGTCTTTTCTCCCCCTTCCCTTTTTCCCTTTTTCCCTTTCCACCTCCTCCCTGCATTCTTCTCTCAAAACCCTAGATTTCAAATCTGGGGTTTTGCTCTCTCTCTCTCTCTCTCTCTCTCAGCTTCTGACAACACCCACCTTCCTCCCTTGAGTTATTACTACATTTTTCAATACTAACACTGTTTCAGCTCTAACATCATTATTATTACTATGTCCTTTTCTAATGTATTTTTGATCTTATTGTTGGGTCCTTAGATTTGTGTTAAAAATCCAATCTTTCCATCACTGTTTTAGCTTTTAGCTATACCCCATTATTGGTAACCCTGGCAAAACTTGTTTTTAGTAGCTTTTTCTATTTGGGTACATGTCTAAGAAGTGAAAACATTGGTGGGGTTTGAGTAGAATTTTTAACTTAGTAACATAGGTACTATAAAGTTTGTTTATTTATTGCAAAATCTCGAAGTAAATGAATGGATGGGAGAGAAGCTATGGCATTTTCTGGTGGGTCAGGTTCATATTACTTACATAGAGGTGGAGGGGTTGCAGGGTCTGGGGGGTTCTCGTCACCCCCTCCTGGGTTTAGAGCTTTGCCGAACACTGGCATTCAAGCTCAGTCAAATAATGCAAGGGTTGTTGTTGGTGGTGGTGGTTCTGTTGGTTCTTCTGCTAATACATTTTCAGCAGTAGAGTCTCAGTCTCATCCGGGTTTTGGTCGTGGTGGCTTTGGCATCGGTGGTGGCGGTGGCTCTTCTGGTGGTGTACCACCTTCTGTTTCTTCGGGTGAGCCTGTGAAGAAGAAAAGAGGGAGGCCTAGGAAATATGCTCCTAATGATGTAGGAGCTGTGTCTTTGAAACTGTCTCCATTGTCTGGTACTGCTCATTCTTCAACACCTGGTTCAACCACTCCTTCTGAGAAAAGAGCGAGAGGACGCCCACCCGGATCTGGAAGGAAGCAACAGCTAGCAGCTCTAGGTATATATTAATGTTAGAATTATCATTTCTTGATGATTGTGTTTGTTTGTTTGTTGTATTGTATGTTTGATAATGTCCAGATGTAATTTAAGATGGGATATTTTCTCTTCAGCATTCGTGCTTTAATTTCAATGTAGAAGTAGATGGCTGTTTAAATTTCTTATTAGTGTATTGTTAGCTTTTTCTGAAGAAGCTATGATGAGACTTCTCTAAAAGCCACCACGACTTCTCCATCCTTGATCTGATCAAGTGGGTAGAGATTTCAACTCAATGAATCAAGGGTAGATAGATATACCTTTACTTTCTCACTCTAGATGTACCTTTTTCCAGTGAAACTGTCAAATTTCCATTTTGTTATCTTTTTAATTTACTGAAGAAAGGGGTCTATGTCTGTGTTTTCCTATTGCTGAACTCTATGTTAAAATCCATTATCATGTATATGCAGTTTTGCTGTTATTCTTCATTTCTTCTATTTGTTCTATTTTTTCCCGTTATTTAGTTTTATTGTGTTGGTTGGCCCTTTTCAGGTTATTGATATTCAATAATCTGGTTTCTTTCAACATGGTTACTTGTTACTTGTTAGTCATAAGTTCTGCTTCAGAAATCCCTAAACTAACTCCAATTGTAATGAATTAATTTTCTGATCATGCATAAGACTGGTTAAAGTGAGGCAATCACAGTTATATGGCTTGTTTATTGCATGGTGGGCGGCTTACTTTTCTGCTTTGAAGGGTGTGGACCTTTAACATCTTTGCTTATTGATTCCTAGGTGAATGGATGAACAGCTCAGCAGGGCAGGCTTTTTCACCTCATGTTGTCACAATTGGAGTTGGGGAGGTAGTTATATAATCAATATGGGTTTTCTATTCTTCTGTATTTAGTTCTTTGTTCTTTTTCTTAATCATGATCATGAATTCAAAGATGTTTAGGGAAACTTGTTGTAAATGTCGGTTAGCTCCTGTGAGCAAAATGCAATGATTCATTACTTTTGTTGGCACCAAAATCAATGTTGATATCAAGTATCAACATAGGAATGAAACATTTTCCTACATAGAGAAGTTGCTTTTGGTAACTTAAGATAAGTTGTCATCAATAATCCATGAAGATCTGAAAAGCATATCTTCATTCTTTAAAAAAATAATAATGTGGAGAGAAATATTTTTTTTTTCCCTAATTAAAGTGTGCTTCTCCATCTTTATCCAGGATATTGATTGATATGATCATTTTAATTTATGTTATGACATACTACCCTCATAGATGGTTTATGCAATTGAAATCATTGAATCCACAGATAGATGGAGTTCTCACAGGCTGTGTTTGCCAACGGAAATTAAAAGAAATTACTGTATTCCTCATGGGAAGCTTCAATATTTGTACTTATTGGTGCATATTATCCAGAAGTTCCTGGAATGATACATTTTCATTGTTTCAGGACATTGTAGCAAAGTTATTGTCGTTATCGCAGCAGAGACCAAGGGCACTGTGCATCTTATCTGGCACTGGGACAGTTTCCTCAGTTACTCTTCGACAGCCTGGTTCTACCAATGCCAGTATAACTTTAGAGGTTAAACCACTAATTACTGCTTAATGCTATGTGCCTAAGGTTGGTTCTTAACTTCTTATGATATCTTATGAAACTTATTTTATTTTTTGACTCTCACAGGGCCGATTCCAAATATTATGTTTGTCTGGGTCTTACTTGGTTGCTGAAGATGGTGGACCCCCCAATAGAACAGGTGGCATAAGTGTTTCCCTTTCTAGCCCTGATGGTCATATTATTGGTGGTGGCGTTGCTGTGCTTATTGCCAGCAGCACAGTGCAGGTATATTCTTGATTGCCCAAAAATCTACGCCAGCCTTGATTGCCATAACTTGCTCTTATTTTTGTGTACTTGTTCATGCTGTTAATGCTGGAACTTTATGTTAAATCAACTATAAGGTGAATAGAGATGCTAACTTGGTTGCTGAGGCCTGTTCATACTTCAGTTTTACATGCTTCTGCATCACAGGATGCTTTGTGTTCAAACCAAAACAATACCAATAACCAAAAAAACATAACCAGATATATAAATGAAGCATTTGCTTGTTGCAGGTGGTAGTGTGCAGTTTCCTATATGGTGGGAAAACGAAGACTAAGCAAGAGACTGCTACCAAAGATGACGACAGTTCTGAGCCTCAGCATAGCGACAAGTTAACATCTCCGGCCAGTGCTCCACCTAGTCAAAACTACATCCCTTCGGCAGCAGTCCTTTGGCCGGGATCACGGTCAGAAGATGCGAAAAGTGAACAAATTCATACTGGCATTGATTTGACGCGTGGGTGAAAAAATTTATTTATTTCGGAAGAGAACATCAGTGTTGTATATACCTGTTGTTGTAAATGAACTATGTGAGCATTGTGATTCTGCTTGTTAATCCTCATTAGTGGGAGACAAGTTTGTACTAACATGTTGTGAAACAAATGATCATTCAGGGTTAAGTGACAATTATTGACTTTTCCAAAAATGCATGGGGAAATGAAGGAAAAAATACAGTTCAGTGGGAAGTATGTTGTTTGGAGTTGAGTTCAATGAGGTCTAGGATCCTACTTTTGAGGATCAGAGACTGTTTCACGTTAAAACGTGTCTCTCTAGTTGGGCTACTTGAACTGAGTTCAATAATTTCCCTGGCACTGGTTTTAACACCTAACATATGTTTATAGAAAAGTTTGCATAAAGTTGGTGCGGCTTTCACAAGTTTTTGGTCCTTTTAAAATTTGACGATTTTTGTGTTTAGGCCCTATTTAAAATTTATGGGTATTGCTAACAAGTGCCCTTACCCTAAGGGCACTTGTTAGATTTCTATACTTGGAAAAACAATCATCAAGGCATATTACTCCGTGTCTCAAGAATCTAAAAAAATGCATTTTTCAATGGTTATTTACTACATTTAGCTTTTTAACAAGTGCATTAAGGGCATTTGTTAGCATTTGCTAAAATTTATTTATTTAGTTCCTCATTTTACAAAATTAAAGTGGTTTTAGTCACTTTGGCAGGTATTAAAAGTACTATTTTTCTTATCTATTTGGACTAAATAACTTATAATCTTCCCCGATTTTATTATAATTTGAGTACCAGTCTTCCTTTGTAAATAATTTATAATCTTGAACATCCAGATTAAATAGTCAAGATATTGCAGTAAGAAAGGCTTAAATGAGGGTAAAGAAGTATTTTATTTTTCAATATTCACATTCCACTCTATTTAGATAGGTACTAAATTATTTTTAAAAAAAGCCATATGTATGTAACTTGCTCCCTCCGTGGCTCCGTCGCAGAAGGATAGTTAAAAAATTTAAAAGTCAAAAAAATTAAGGAGACATGCATTTAATTATTTGTCTAACAGATTAATCAATTATCAAATAACTAATTTAATGCATTTTGTATCTAATTACAAATTTGATGCTTAATTAATATTTTTTCTCAATTATACTTTTATTTATCACAATCTCTTTTTTTTTTTTTTTTGGTTGCCCATCCGGTTCCCTAAGTACTACCTAGGTACATCCGGATCCGACCCGGGTCGCGTGCCTGGCTATGGCAGGTGAGTCTCCCAACATGAATTTTCTGCATTCACAAGGACTCGAACTCGAGACATTGCTTAAGCGAGACTGAGCCGCTTACCACTCGTCCCAATCCATGTTGGTTATCACAATCTCTTTTTGATTTCTAATATTTTTCTCTCTTTTTAATTATGATTATACTCCGTATAAGGGTATTATAATCAAAATACTCCAAATTTTTACATAATTTAACCACTTTCTTAAAATTTGTTCATAATTTTAAAAAATACAGTATATGAAACGGAGGGAGTAATTTATTAGCCTAGTCTTAACTTGGTTCATTATACAGTACTCACCCTTTGTGGATGAGTACAGATACTCATTGCCTAAATCTAAGGTCAATGTTCATTTAAGTCATTGGATGACTGAGATTGATGGATGAGAGTATGGTGTACGTATACACCTAGTTAAGTTGAGTGCACCATAGAAAATGGTCATCTATACGTTTTTTTAAACTGTTTTTTTTAATGGTAAATTCTCCTAAAATAATGACCTTAAAAAATACATTAATCACAATTTTTTGAATACTTTTTTTGTCCTTAATATAGATCTCATTTCTAATTTTCAATGCAAAATTCTCAGCCCCTGTAGATTTTTTTTAAATTTTTTAAAATATCCTATGTATTTTCCTTTTCACAAATATATATTTTTTTGTTATTCAGATTTTTTTTATTTTTATTATGTACTCCCTGACAGAGGTTAAAATTTTTTTTTCCTTGTTTTCAAATTTAGTCATTTCAAAAATATTCTATGTGTATTCTTCTTCGGTGATATGCACTCGTTTTTATGACTTGGATTAAATTTTTTTTACTCTCTGTTCTGAAAAAACTATATTGAGTAAAAACTGTATCAAAATTGACATATTCCAATAAATCTGTATACGAATATGCGTAAAAAATATTTTGAGTAAATCAGTGTTAAATTTTTTTAAAAAAAAGGTCATTATTTTTAGGAGAATTTATCATTTCTTTAAAAAAAAGTTTAAAAAAAAACCAATAGATGGACATTTTCTATGGTGCACTCAACTTAACCAGGTGTATACATACACCATGCTCTCATCCATCAATCTCAGCCGTCCAATGGCTTAAATCCATATTGACCTTAGATGTAAGCAATGAGCATAGATACTCATCCACAAAGATGAGTATTGTATCCTTACCCTATGCCGAATTGTGCGACTATCTTAAAAAAAAAAAAAAAACTACTGCTAGTTCATTATGTGTTGCAGGCTTATAGCCTCCTCCCTCTGGTCTCTAATACTCCCTGAGTCCTTACTTATAAGATCTCTTTGGGAGATTTTATGTCCACTAAGAAAGTTAATTAATTTAATAAATTGTATTGAAAATGTGAACTTTTGATGTGTATTTTAAAAATTACTCCTGTTAATATTATATGGAATCTAAAAAATGTTAAATAAATAGGGGTATTTGTGAAAAAAAGTAATTAATGGTCATTGAAAATTGGTATGGGGACAAAATTAAAATATTAAAAGGGTTTTACAATTAGGGACTGAGGGAGTATAAGAAAATTCAGATATACTTTTCTTGGTCTCTAATATAAGAAAAAGTTAACTAACTTTTTATTTCCAATACAAGCATTCCTAGAATGTTTCTAGAAAATAATGATCTCATTTAATTTTTGTTTTATTCCTAATCCATCTTTTCCAAAGTAGCAATATTTTTTATGATTTTGAGAAAATTAAATACATTCAACTAACTTTTTTAAAGTGTGTGATTTTGGTTATTTTTTCTTATAATAAAAACCGGAGGGGGTAACAAATTAAGTATTAAACAGAATAGTTAGACTAATAGTTGCATTATGATAGTTTGGTTGTTGAGATGGACTCTAAGCTGGCCACACAAATTGTTAATGGTCACTGTGCATCTTCACATCATTGTCACAGCTTGGTGAAGAGAATTAGAGGCATGATGCAGCAACGAGGCCACACTACTCTCCGTCATATTTTCAGTTAAGCAAATCGAAGTACGGATCACTTGGCAAATTTGGGTCATTCTAGTGCGTTCACTGTTGAATATCTTGACTCTCCTCCCCCATCCCTTCTCTCGTTTCTTAGAGAGGACAGCTGGGGAATTTCTTTACCCGTAGTAGTTTACAAACCTCACTCTTTAGGTCCCAAATCCCGTTTTTTTTATGGGGTTCTATGGGAATATTTTTCGATATTCCCGAGTCGGAAAAATGCATTTTCCGACTTTAAAACCCCGTTTAAATGCATTTTTCCAACTCGGGGTATCGAAAAATATTTCAATAGAACCCCATAAAAAAAATGGGGTTTGAGGATTAACAATGAGCCTAAAATGTAGGTTTGTTGACTAAAACTCTTAATTAATACAGTAATATGTAGTTCTTTGGGCTGGTTTTAAGCCCCGTTTAATATATAAAAAAAAAAGTTGGACTGAATGGCTAAATATGAAATTGGTTATCCACTAATCGATGACTAGTCTATGATACTTAACACACATCGATAGTTGTTAATTCAAACCCCTGGTGTGCAAATCAACGTTTTGATTAAACATTACAGATTGGAACAAAAACACACCAAAGGTGGTAGTGAGGCAGAGCAGCGGTGGCAATGGCGGAGGGGAAAAACACATCAGCTAAGTGTGTGTTTGTTTTGGCGTTTTCACCCACCCGTTTCCATGGAAGCTCCAAATTGGAGCTGTGAGGGAAACGTGATTTCCCACCGCAAAAATTGATTTTCTACCGCCGTACCAAACCCGCACTAAATAGAGTGGAAAGTGAATATTGAAAAAAAACATCACTTCTTTACCCTCATTTAAGCCTTTCTTAATGCAATATCCTGACTATTTAATCTCATGGTCATGGATATTCAAGATTACAAGTTATTTATAAAAAAACATCACTTCTTTACTCAAATCCTAATACAACCAGGGAATATTTGTCCATATAGACAAGCTGTGTCTTGTTGAGTTTATGAAAACCTTTAACACACAACATTAGGAATTCAAAGGGAACACGATAAAGTCTAAAAGAGATGCTTGACATTCACACATCCTCTCTTCTGAGCTGTATCCTTGTCTTGCAATCATATAATACCAAGTAGCTTTCGGATATCTTGCTGCAATAACATCAAAAGTTGCCGGCAGAATTAACAAGGTAGCATAGACAATTAGAATCTCAACATCAATAAAGAGAAAATCTGCCATTACCTCAAGGCTGAGAGGAGAAGTTGTGGGATAATAGCGATCTGCCACTTGCCCATCCTTGTCAACCAGAAACTTGGCAAAGTTCCACTGAATATCATCCTTAAAAAATCCCCATTTACCTGTCTTCAAGAAGTTATACAAAGGAGCAGAATTGTCCCCATTCACTTCAATCTAGCACATTGACAAAGGAGGTGTGAATATATGATCAGTAGATGTCTCAGTTCTTCAAAAGAATTTAGCAGAAGTTAACACATAATAGAAGTAATCACATTATCATTGTCCAATTAACTACAACTAGTCAAGCAGCACTTTAAGAAGTTGTTGATTCTAGAGGCTAAAGCAGATGAAAATAATGCCAGGGTGGCATTCAGTCAACAATTATGGGAAGAATTATTTTCATTTCCTGCAATGCCATTTTTGGTGGTAGTGAAAGCATTAAATTAAATGCGATGCTTGCGAAGGTTCTCAATAAATAAAGACTTCATTTGCTCACCTGATACACACCATCAAGCAAAAGCGCGAGAGCAAAATGAGAGTATGAGGAAATTTCAAGAGTGTAGTCTGAGCATTGCAGATTTTTTAGTATACTATCTATTCTCTGTAATCTTACAACTATAATTGGAGATCACATTGAGAAATGCTATATTTTGTACCTCTTGTATGTAAGAGTTAGTAATTGTTGATTTATTTTCTTGGAGTTTGTCTTGTGGTTTTTCCGTCAATATATGAGAGGTTTTCCATGTTAAATATGTTGGAGCAAATAGTTCTACCTTACATGCTTTATAATTTATTGGTTTTCTTCCACACTTTAGTACGCTTACACTGACGAGTCACAGCTATGAAGTGTTCAAGATGCTTGTGGTGGATCCAATTCAGATTTCCTAACAATAATCAATTTGACTATAGAAAGCAAAAGCAAAACAGATATCATGCTTCTTCTACAAACACATAACTGACTCTAGGAGTAGCGCATGTACTAAACATAAGGCAAAGGCACAAAATCTCTATTATTTTATCTTCAACATAAGTATCTCGAAAAATAGGAAGCTGGAAGAGAACATCTGAATAAAACTTTGGCATTTAGGAGCGGCCAAGAATGGTGAGTGAAAGTAAGGTTTCAAGACTTATGTGCGAAACTACCTTATCAAAAATGGGGAATTCTGATTTGAAGCGAGTGCAGACAAAGTCCACAATTTGATCATTGCTTCCAGGTTCTTCCTCGCCAAATTGATTGCACGGAAATGCCAGAATTTCCAAGCCTAATTAACCATAAAACTTGGTCATTAGCATTAACTAAAATGAATATGGAACAGTAACACAAGCCCATATCATAAATAGGAACATTAAAGGCTAGAAAAGAAAGACTTAGAGGCAACCTGCATATGTGATATTTTACAATTTGAAATGATATATATGAAACAGTTAGTGTTAAAACTACAAACCTTTGTGTTTATACTTGTCATATAGTTGATTCAACTCTGCATAATTTGAGTTGGTCATGCCACTGCCTCAATCCAAAAAAAAAAACAACAATTACCAATATTTTCACATTGACGATGACAATGTTAGGACACAAAAATTCAGGCTGAAAAGTTGTTGTACCATATGAGATAAAATATCATGGCTTTAAATTAACAGAAGGCACAATCAAGAAAACAAGAACAGGAAAATGAATAGTGAATAAATAGAAAAGTAAAGGACCATCAGGGTGTTTGTTCCCTTAGATCCCGAGGAGAAATTATTAGTTGGTAATGGATCACCATGTCATCCATGGTTCAACCCAATCAGACTTATTTGATAACTCGGGAGAGAAGAATTTAGTATAGGCCCTTTGATCCAAGTTCTTGTTTA
Source organism: Crotalaria pallida (assembly GCA_037953625.1). NCBI lineage: Eukaryota > Viridiplantae > Streptophyta > Magnoliopsida > Fabales > Fabaceae > Crotalaria > Crotalaria pallida. Next base: position 81,332,868 of record CM075655.1, on the reverse strand, counting down.
ATTAGGGAGACATTAGGTCCATGGAATATGATATCATGTCTTGACCTAAAACCTTAAGGCATTAGGTTCATGGATCTTTCTATTTATATATTGTTCAACTTACTATGCTTTAGTCAATGTGGGACTGGTTTATTATTTTTCTTTCTCAACATCCTACATGTCAAATTATGATTGGAGTGAACCACAAATGACGTGATAGTCCAAAACCAACTAATAACTTCTCTAGGCAAAGACTCCGGTATGAGTCCTGTGCATATGGAGAAAACACCTGCTGGGAGAGTTAGCCTCATTGTACACACCGTGTATGTTTCAAGCTCAAATAGAATAGGAAGGGTTAGTGATACATACCATTTGGAAGCAACGTTGATAATCAAGAGGACTTTTCCTTTGTAAGTGGCAAGATCAACATCTTTGCCTTTTGCATCCTGCAAAAAAGATTGCAACACAGTATTGAAATTAACAGTGCTAAAGTCAAAGCAAAAGACTGAGAGAGAAAGAGGAAGGAACCTTGACAGTGAAATCGTAGACGGATTTTGGGTCTTTGGTGGAATCGGTGCTCATAGTGATGGGGTGTCAGGGTGTGTGTATGTGTCAGCAAGAGAAGTGAGGAAGAAAACTGTTCCAGCAGGGACTGGGAGGGGGTCACCACTGAATGCCCAAATTGGTACCAGAATTTTTTTAAAAAATAAAGAACCAAATCAGTCTTTTGAAAAATTTGTTTATCGGATAATTTCGTCATTGAAAAAAATAAGTCATCGAATAATCTTCGAAGTTTTTTTTCCATGAGGCACTTTGGTCTCTTAAAATAATTTTGTGGACAGTTTAATTCTTAAAAGTTTGGATTAAATCGAGTGAAGTTAAAGGTATTGATTTGGATATCTCGATTCGGTTTATTAAGAAAGCTCAAACCGATACAATTGATGACGATCTTACGTGAAATCAAAATTTTCAATGACTAGTTTGTCTCATAGAAAAAATATTAGGAATTATTTGGTGACTTAATTTTTTCAGAAATCAAATTGTCTTGCATGCAAAATTTTCAAAAACTACTTTAAGACTTTCTTTTTTCAGGACCAAATTTAACTATGCAAGAATTTTTATGGACCAATTTGAGCCTTTAGGCATTTGAATAAAGAACCATTTATAACATTAAAAAAATTTAATTTCTTATCCTGGACAAAGAATAAGCAAACCCATCTAATACACCTCTTAGGCTATAATAGTATCCTCCCCTTTTATACTTTATAGCATTGGTCTTTCAATTCCATTCTCCTTTTACCCTTTCTCCTTCTTCTTCGCCTTCTTCCAAAAAATGATACCATCTCTTTTTTCATGTTGGGATGCAAAGGAAACCAATTGGGCAATGTATCAAGCAAGGCTTGCTCAAATACTCCACCACCCGCCTTCTACTTCTAATTCCTCTGATACATGAAAAAGTCACGAACTCGATAGAGATGTTACGTAACAACCTATATAATAATTACCCTTAATTACCCGAAAATTAGGATTTAAGATTTCTTTTTCATTAATTCAAAAACATCAGAGTTAATAAAGCGGAAAACTTAAATGCATCAAATACATAAAGCATATGTTTAGGTACATTCAGTTCGGCCATTCATAATACAAATCAATGTTTTAGCTCGACCCAACTGGCCGAGACCCAATACAAAACAATATTTTAGCTCGGCCCAGATGGCCGAGACCCATCCACCTATCTGACTCTAAATAACTTACTCTCCCTGTGAGGGAGAGTGAACCTGCTCGATCGGTGTAACACCCTTATTTTATATACAAAATAATAAGTAAAAGTCTATATTTAAAATAGTGTATTTAAAAATTTCCTTTCACAGATCAAGTTTAAAAATTAATATTGGGCATCCATTTACAATATAGATAGCATAACTATCGTTCCTTCTTTCCAGTCATCCGCTGCGCCACTCTGATCCATAAGCTCCTTAGCAAACACCTAAAATGTTAACCACATAAGGGTGAGACCTTTTCACAACACAGTGAATCAGAGGATAATATAAAGCTCATAATATAAACTCAAGAATAACAATCAAATCAAGTCAGGGATCAACCAATTCATTTCATTCTCATTTCCTTATACATTCCTTTTTATCCATTTTCCATTAACTCTATTCATTTCCTTAATCCTTTACATTACCATTACGTTACTTTTTCCATTATTAATTCCTTTTATTTTAATTCCTTTTCCATTGGGTGTAACCTCAAGCAGAGATCTACACCTTACCATTGTGTGTAACCCCAAACAGAGATCTACACACAGTATATACAACCACAAACAGTGATCTGCATACCCCCATCTCATTTATGTAACCTCAAACAAAGATCTACATAAACTTTCCTTTTTACTTTTTACCTTTTCATTATTCATTTTCCATTAATGTGTGTAACCCCAAACAGAGATCTACACACACAGTGTAAGCAACCACAGACAGTGATCTGCAAACACTTCCATTTTTACCGTACACCACTAGAATTTGGATACCCGCTAGGTAATTGGAACACCTGTCTAGGGACTTGGAACACCTGCCCAGGACTTTACACCCATCCAGACCATAACCTGTAGGACTATGTACTTTTACCATTCCATTTATTTAATCAAATTATTGGTGTGGAAAACTGATCCTGTGGGTCACCCGGCGCCTACAGGGCGGTTTAGCCTGATGGATAATTGGCCTGGCAGGTAATTGGCCCTAACAGGTAATTGGAACACCTAGCCGGGTACCTAGTGTTCCGGGCCCACTGATCAGTTTCCACTTTAGTTACCTTTACCATTTTCAGTTAAACAACAATCCATTCCATTCTTTATAAAACATAATCCAAAATTCCAGCAACATTCACAAATATACATATAGCAACCATTCCTAATCAACATCACATAGCATTATAGCACAAATAATCATAACCTTTACACCTAGACTTACATTCTAATTCCAGTCCATTTATTTGTATTTCACAGCCAACATTCAACATCACTTGCATATATATATCACCCATTTTCACATAATATCACATAGTCATGAATAACATTCAAATTATCAAATATTCCCATTCAATTTCACATTCAGCACTTGCCTTCCATAACCATACTCTATCACCCTTAACAATTTGCCCTTATAACTATTTTCCTTTATTATCATAAAATCCAACTCATAATCTTTAATCCCGTTCAAGTTACATATTCAAAAACACTTCTTCTATCATTATTAATCCCATTGCATATCCTTTTTCCTATTCTCATTATCTTTTCTATTATAATTAGCCATTCACATCATCAAATCAAAATAATACACACAACCTTTAAAATTCACATATATCCACAAATCAGTCGACATACTCAGGTATGTCTCAGAGTGCTTAAAATAAATCATCTCCCTAGGGTTCTTCACTTCCTACTTAATTAATATACAAAAGGGTTAACATAAACAGTTTCCATAATAACAAAATTAACCAATTTACAACCTTTACCCTTAATCACTTCTAATCACATCCTAATATGGCTCCCACAACCCAACTCAACTATTAAACTCAAATCCTATTATAAACCCTAACTATCCCTAACTCAAAGTGTGGAAAAGAGACTCCCCTTACCTGGAAATCCTAGCAATAACGGCAGAGCCATGTTTACATCCGCAACTTGCTCCAGGGTCAAGGTCAATAACATCGTGTTGAATCTAAATAGGGACATATGATAAAACTAATTATAACATTAAAATATATATATTAAATAAAATCATTTTTGTCAAAATAATAAATATATATCATTATATAATAAAAATATATCATTTTTCTCTAAAACATCTTTATTTGAAAATATAGGGATAATAAAAATATTGACGGATCGTTAAATAAATTAGGTAGATGGATAGAGAGAGTTGAGAAGATTATATACCTAAAAAAAAGATTTGATATTGAACGGTTGGATCTGAAGTTATTGGATTGGGAAGGTTGAAAAACGTATAGTTTCCTCATATTCTCTCGAACCGTCTCCGTTTCTCGTCCTTCTTGCTCTCTGGCTTAATGGCTTTCTCTTTTCTTTCTACTAGTGAGTCTGAGTGTTTCATTTTTTTTTCTTTTATCTTTTCTTTAACCTGGTGGCCTAAGGGCCACACGTTTCATATATTAGTTTTTTTTTTTTTTGGCTTTGTTTGCTTTACGGTGGGTTGTGGGGTTTTGGGTAGAAACTAGGGATTATAATATATTATATATATTATTTTATGTTTCGTTCTTATTTGTGGGTCAATGTGTGTAGGTATTTTGGATTATAACTAAAAGTTTGACGATCCAAACCATAAAATACATTTAAGTAAAACAATATTGTATTTTTAATTACTCAAAACTAATTAGAAAATAATAAAGTTACCGGTCCCTCCGGATAGTTTTTGCGTAAAAAAAATAATCGAAATTCAAAAGTAAATATATTTTCTCAATCTTGATATTAAACTTGATAATATATAATATTTAAAATTTTGAAGTAAAAGATTAGTATATATAACTTAAACCGGTAATATATTAAACCAGTCCAGAAGCTAAAAATAAAACAGCCTCCGAACACTATGAAAATATACAGGGAAGCTAAAAATATTAAGTTAAGCATATTTTTCTGAAGAAACTATTTATAAAAGTGTCTCTAAGGCTTGCCACTTGAGCTCCCTGTCAAAATGTTAATTAAACTAAATGAAAGTACTACTTTATTTTTGGAAAACGTATGATAACAAATTTATACTTATTTTGACTAGAAAACATATTTCAAATATAATGATGAAATCAAAATTTTATTCCGAGACTCAAATCTTGAAAATATCATATTAAATCATTTAATTATTTTACTAAAAGTATTAGAAATAACGGGATGTTACAATTCTCCCCCACTTATTGGAATTTCGTCCCCGAAATTCCGTTCAACATTCTTAATTGGAGAACCATCCCGGAAAAAGGGTTTCTAAGCTATGAGGCCTACTTCACTTTAGTTCTACTCCCCCACTTAGAATTGGCATATCGTTCCGCATGAGTACACCTCTAAGCTCTTGTACTCATTGAGGAGTACCGACAATGGTTTAACTTAGTCAGCCTCAAAGCGAAGATCCTATCGGGTTTTTCTAAGATCAGCTGGGTTTCCCTTCGGAATTCTATGCTCTAAACACTATTACTCTTAATGGTTGATTATAATATAGCTTCAGAAGCTAACACTTATCCTATTCCTACGCTCTTAACAACCACATTCATCATTCAAGCAAACATAGGTCATGTAATCGTCATTCAAAAGTTAAAGCATACGCCACAGCAACTCACAATATCATATACTTCAAATATCACATCATACCAAGTTCAAGCATACATACAACCTTCCTAGCAACATGAATTTTAAGCAAAGACATGACTCTATCCTACTTTCTCCTAGGTTAGTTATTGTCTACCTTACTTAACTTAGGGCTAACTCCTACCTCTACACATATATACATAACAATCACCAAACATTTGAAAATCGGTTCATAAAGGGGTTCGGGGGAAAGGACTTGTTCGATTGGCGATCATAAATACATTTTCATCGATTCAATTCCCCAGTGCTATGAAAATTGCGCAAGTGGTGTCCCTGTATAAAGAAGAATATTATTATAAATTTTCAGGTCAGTCAGAGTTCCTCAAGTTCATATAAAAATTGCAAGCAAACTCCAACGACCTCCAAAATTTAAAGGAACATCACCGGAACGTAACTAAAGGTTGAATAGAATTATCAAACCGATTAGAGCACGTTAAATTCATTTTATTTAAAACACAGATGTTGCTCCAATTGGCTAGATAGATTACATGAAACTTTGGTTCAACTTTCGGGCACTTATGCAAAAATTTTCAAATCAATCGAGTGACCCAAACCCAAAAATCTAGTTTTCTATTTTCTGTAAAAATCTTGATTTCCGGCAACCACCTAATCGGAACACTAATCTTTTAAATCATTGGTTTAAACAACCACTAGATATGGAGATTTAGAATTTAGCAAAAAGATTCCATACTAGTGATGCTTTTAGAAAAATAGTTTTGCATTTATAAAACAAAATCCTTTGGAAACAGGTTCCTCCCTGGGTGAAGGAACAAGGAGTTTACTTGAAAATTCACTGAAACATTGAATTTGTGCACGTCATCATCAAGAGCTACCTCTATCTAGTTTCAGAAGAATCTAGATGAGGAAGTGTAATCTTGTTTCACTTCGTCAGACTTAAAGAAAAGGGATATGCTGTTACTTTAAACAAAATTAGTTTAGTAAGTTTTCAAAGTTTGTAACAATTACATTCCCTTCTTCTTCAAGTTCGAAAATTGAGTTTCGTTCCAAGTGGACTTGGGTTTGTATATGGAGAATTTCTATTTAATCGACGAGTGACTTGGTTAAAGCACGTGGGTTAAATCACCGGTAGATTACTTAGAAATTCTCGCATCCTTTATTATTTTCTTAATAATTTGTCACGTAACCCCACAATCCATTTGGAATGATTGTGGTTCGGTGCACTCTTTTGAAATTCATTTTGAACACTCACATTGTCAAACAAGCAATCATACTATTTTTCACTCCCAAACATCAAGTACATGCATCATTCCGACAAACACAGCTATGCACAAATCATAATCTTATCTATCCTAGGATTCACAACCACTACTATAATGAAATAATACATTTATGCGAATAGGTCAACAACTTAGGGAAGAAGTATGCATGAACATAATACATATGAATAAACAAACATATGCAATGCAACACGATCATTTCGTAATGACATCTAGTATTTATTATAGTACAATCAAGTGTGTTATGTATACACATATACATGTGGAACAACACATACACATGTGTATAGATACACACAAATACTATCATGGATCTAATCCGAAACTTGTGCAAAGACCTCCCGATTGAATTTAAACCCTTGGTTCTGAATGAATAAAAATCTCTTGTCATTCAAAAATCCAATTATTGTCACTTGGGGTTTAAGTTCAATCGATAGGACTCTATACTTATCTTCCGTTTAGTGTTAAAGTCATCGGAACTAAATTAATAGTGGAGTCAGCTACTAACTTGATATAAAAGTTGTTATTGTTCTTTGTGGATTATAATTTAAGCGATGCGAACTAAATCACTCGTTTAGATTAGAATCGGGCAAGAAGTTATTTTTAATTTTCTTGATTTCACCTCTAATTTCCGTCCTCTTGCTTTAATGTTAAACTATTCCGCATATAATCATATTGTGAGGACCTTTCGATTGAATCCGAACCGCTTCCCCGAGTTGGGCAAAAGTCCTTTTATATTAGTAAATCAAATTGGTGCGGTTCAAATTCAATTGGTCAGTACTCAATGCTTGTTTCACATTTGGGGTCACAGTTAATTGAATCGAGATTAGCTACGGAACCAACTATTGCTTTACTCTAAATATTATTTTTCGCTCTCCTAGATATTAATCTAATCAATGTGAATTTAATCATTTGGTTAGATTAGCATTGAGACCGTAATCTATTTGATTTGTGTGGCTCCATTTCTAACCCCTGTCCAATTACTTTGATACCAAACTAGTTGTCAAACACATGTATTCGAAGCATAAACAATTACACATAGCAAAGCAAAGAGAAGCGTATCATTGGCATTAAGGTTTCGTACATAGGAAATCGTTTGCAACTTCACGATAGTGCACAAACTTTTGAATTTCGGTGACTTCACCTCCCGATAGATATAATGTCGGATTGGCCATTTCCAACACTACATTTGATCGGTGGTAGTAGCCCTCGCAATTCGATTGAGTTCCTGTACTACTTGTTCGAAATTAACTAGATTTCCTTTGTATAAAACTTTAACTTTCGACTAGTCCAAAAACTCAACATTTACGCTTTCGACTAATCGTGTTCGTACCTCTTAGGTTTCCTGTTTGCAATTGGGTGAATGCTCAGAATCTCCAATTCTTTGAATCACTAAGGGATCCTGCTTAGTTTCCAAAGAATTCGATCCTCTTTTCGCTTTCATAAAAATTTCTTAGTTTAACACTTGTTGTTATTTCCCATTGCAAACATAAACTTACTCAATAGTATTTATCATTTACAATTTTCCACATAAAAGGCTCTCACCTTTATAGGAGAAGCTCGAGATGAGAGTGTTCGCAGCGAAATTGGGACAACCTTCCCCTCAGGCCGAAAGGAAGGAACTGCTCTGATACCATAAATGTAACACCCTTATTTTATATACAAAATAATAAGTAAAAGTCTATATTTAAAATAGTGTATTTAAAAATTTCCTTTCACAGATCAAGTTTAAAAATTAATATTGGGCATCCATTTACAATATAGATAGCATAACTATCGTTTCCTTCTTTCCAGTCATCCGCTGCGCCACTCTGATCCATAAGCTCCTTAGCAAACACCTAAAATGTTAACCACATAAGGGTGAGACCTTTTCACAATACAGTGAATCAGAGGATAATATAAAGCTCATAATATAAACTCAAGAATAACAATCAAATCAAGTCAGGGATCAACCAATTCATTTCATTCTCATTTCCTTATACATTCCTTTTTATCCATTTTCCATTAACTCTATTCATTTCCTTAATCCTTTACATTACCATTACGTTACTTTTTCCATTATTAATTCCTTTTATTTTAATTCCTTTTCCATTGGGTGTAACCTCAAGCAGAGATCTACACCTTATCATTGTGTGTAACCCCAAACAGAGGTCTACACACAGTGTATACAACCACAAACAGTGATCTGCATACCCCCATCTCATTTATGTAACCTCAAACAGAGATCTACATAAACTTTCCTTTTTACTTTTTACCTTTTCATTATTCATTTTCCATTAATGTGTGTAACCCCAATCAGAGATCTACACACAGTGTAAGCAACCACAGACAGTGATCTGCAAACACTTCCATTTTTACCGTACACCACTAGAATTTGGATACCCGCTAGGTAATTGGAACACCTGTCTAGGGACTTGGAACACCTACCCAGGACTTTACACTCATCCAGACCATAACCTGTAGGACTATGTACTTTTACCATTCCATTTATTTAATCAAATTATTGGTGTGGAAAACTGATCCTGTGGGTCACCCGGCGCCTACAGGGCGGTTTGGCCTGATGGGTAATTGGCCTGGCAGGTAATTGACCCTAACAGGTAATTGGAACACCTAGCCGGGTACCAAGTGTTCCGGGCCCACTGATCAGTTTCCACTTTAGTTACCTTTACCATTTTCAGTTAAACAACAATCCATTCCATTCTTTATAAAACATAATCCAAAATTCCAGCAACATTCACAAATATACATATAGCAACCATTCCTAATCAACATCACATAGCATTATAGCACAAATAATCATAACCTTTACACCTAGACTTACATTCTAATTCCAGTCCATTTATTTGTATTTCACAGCCAACATTCAACATCACTTGCATATATATATCACCCATTTTCACATAATATCACATAGTCATGAATAACATTCAAATTATCAAATATTCCCATTCAATTTCACATTCAGCACTTCCCTTCCATAACCATACTCTATCACCCTTAACAATTTGCCCTTATAACTATTTTCCTTTATTATCATAAAATCCAACTCATAATCTTTAATCTCGTTCAAGTTACATATTCAAAAACACTTCTTCTATCATTATTAATCCCATTGCATATCCTTTTTCCTATTCTCATTATCTTTTCTATTATAATTAGTCATTCACATCATCAAATCAAAATAATACACACAACCTTTAAAATTCACATATATCCACAAATCAGTCGACATACTCAGGTATGTCTCAGAGTGCTTAAAATAAATCATCTCCCTAGGGTTCTTCACTTCCTATTTAATTAATATACAAAAGGGTTAACATAAACAGTTTCCATAATAACAAAATTAACCAATATACAACCTTTACCCTTAATCACTTCTAATCACATCCTAATATGGCTCCCACAACCCAACTCAACTATTAAACTCAAATCCTATTATAAACCCTAACTATCCCCAACTCAAAGTGTGGAAAAGAGACTCCCCTTACCTGGAAATCCTAGCAATAACGGCAGAGCCATGTTTACATCCGCAACTTGCTCCGGGGTCAAGGTCAATAACAACGTGTTGGATCTAAATAGGGACATAGGGACATATGATAAAACTAATTATAACATTAAAATATATATATTAAATAAAATCATTTTTGTCAAAGTAATAAATATATATCATTATATAATAAAAATATATCATTTTTCTCTAAAACATCTTTATTCGAAAATATAGGGATAATAAAAATATTGACGGATCGTCAAATAAATTAGGTAGATGGATAGAGAGAGTTGAGAAGATTATATACCTAAAAAAAAGATTTGATATTGAACGGTTGAATCTGAAGTTATTGGACTGGGAAGGTTGAAAAACGTATAGTTTCCTCATATTCTCTCGAACCGTCTCCGTTTCTCGTCCTTCTTGCTCTCTGGCTTAATGGCTTTCTCTTTTCTTTCTACTAGTGAGTCTGAGTGTTTCATTTTTTTTTCTTTTATCTTTTCTTTAACCTGGTGGCCTAAGGGCCACACGTTTCATATATTAGTTTTTTTTCTTTTTTTTCTTTGTTTGCTTTACGGTGGGTTGTGGGGTTTTGGGTAGAAACTAGGGATTATAATATATTATATATATTATTTTATGTTTCGTTCTTATTTGTGGGTCAATGTGTGTAGGTATTTTGGATTATAACTAAAATTTTGACGATCCAAACCATAAAATACATTTAAGTAAAACAATATTATATTTTTAATTACTCAAAACTAATTAAAAAATAATAAAGTTACCGGTCCTTCCGGATAGTTATTGCGTAAAAAAAATAATCGAAATTCAAAAGTAAATATATTTTCTCAATCTTGATATTAAACTTGATAATATATAATATTTAAAATTTTGAAGTAAAAGATTAGTATATATAACTTAAACCGGTAATATATTAAACCAGTCCAGAAGCTAAAAATAAAACAGCCTCCGAACACTATGAAAATATACAGGGAAGCTAAAAATATTAAGTTAAGCATATTTTTCTGAAGAAACTATTTATAAAAATGTCTCTAAGGCTTGCCACTTGAGCTCCCTGTCAAGATGTTAATTAAACTAAATGAAAGTACTACTTTATTTTTGGAAAACGTATGATAACAAATTTATACTTATTTTGACTAGAAAACATATTTCAAATATAATGATGAAATCAAAATTTTATTCCGAGACTCAAATCTTGAAAACATCATATTAAATCATTTAATTATTTTACTAAAAGTATTAGAAATAACGAGATGTTACAACCGGGGACTGCGTCTGCTCGGGCTCAGTACCTGAAAAATGGTAAGGAGGTGAGCATTATAGAGAACTTAAATAAGCAGTTTCTAAAATGCCATACCGAACTACCAAGCTAAACACAAGTAGTCAATTAACAAATAGTAACAAGTAATCAAACCTCATGCATACATCATCATTTAGCTCGGTTCACATCCCACCACCTAATTTAGCTCAGCTCACATCATAACCCAGTTTATTCATTGCCTATTAACTATACGTCGACACATCCTACCAATTCCCTTTATACTTTTTCCTTAAATCTTACACTTGGCGTCTCGGGCACTATCCTCTTACCTCGGTAAACATCTCTCTACCTCAGACTCATTACTCATTATACCATTTTCACATAGTTTACAATCTTTTACTCTTCTCGGATGCATACACCCAGTGCATGTCTTACACCATTTAAGGTCGGATATCGGAGTGTCTTCCATAACTGCGAGTACCTAGTACCCGTCTTACAGCTGCACATACCCGGTATGCGTCTGACGCGATCAATGCACGCACCCAGTACGCGTCTTCTATGACCAGGAGCACTACCGCCGATCATTCTATGGGGTTAAGGAGAGTCCATAACTGCGAGCACCCAGTACTCGTCTTACAGCGGCGCACCTTGGCGACTTACGCGATCATTGCACGCACCCAGTACGCGTCTGCTATGACCAGGACCACATCCCACCGGTTCCGTGCTCGGAACCTTGTGTGAATCATAACTGCGAGCACCCAGTACTCGTCTTACAGCTGCACATACCCAGTATGCGTCTGACGCGATCAATGCACGCACCCGGTACGCGTCTGCTATGACCCGATCACACAACCATTTCTCTTTAATTCCTCATCCTTTTAATCATTTATTTAGCTCGGCCTCTCTCGGCTCACACTGTTATTCAGCCCTTAATTATTCCCATTATCCTCTTAACCATTTCTTAGCTCGGTCTATGTCGGCTAAACTCGGTAACCATTCCCTCTTTCCATTAACTAGTCTCATTCTAACTCATTACTCTATCTCTCCTACATTCCATCTTTACCATTTTCTCATACCCATTCTCACCCTCTCTCAGCTCGGTCCAGCTCGGCCACAGATATAAATAACGAATATCAAAGCTCATAAACATTTATACACGAAGTTCATAAACACTTACACAACAACAATAATAAGAATAACATCATTCAACCAATCCATCATGTAAATACCAACATATAGCATAAAACAATATTCCTCCCTACTTCAAACTCATGTTTCTAATTCATTTATTAGTTCCCTTTTTACCCTTTTTACCATTTTTTTTCTAACATTAACCTAGATCCATTTCCCTAATCTAACACCCACTCTTAGTACCCTTTATGAACACCCTAGAAACCCAAACTCAAGTAGAGGTAACACTCACTCCTTACCTCAAACCGTGAGAGATAAGAGTTGAGAGCTTGAGAATGGCTTTCCTTGATGCTTGATCTTGGAGCTTCACACCCTTGAATCCGTGTCCTCCTTGCTGCCACCACCTCACCACCATTGTCCAGCTCTTTGCTGCCACCACAACACCACACCGGTCCAGGGAAGATATGAAACGGCAAGAAGGAGGGTCTCCGGTTGGTACCACTTGATGGAGGAGAAGAAGAGGTGTGTAAGGAAGAGGGATCTTCGTGAAGGAGAAGAGGAAGTATGAGAGTTGTGTGTGTTGGAGCTTTAGAGATAAAATGAGAAAGAGAAACGAAGGAGAAAGAGAAAGTGAAGATGCAAAGTGTGTTATGTGGTGTTTGGGCTTTCTTTTATTCATTTAGGGGAAACATTTGTGTGGCTAGGATTCATTGGCTTCTTGGGGAAGCTAGAATGTGTGGACAGGATTCATTGGCTACTAAAGGAAGCCATGAATAGTACTTGAAAGGGACATAAAGCAATGATAGTGACATAAAGTGAATGGCAAGGACAGTGTACGGATGGTACGAATCCCAAAGGGCTACAGCTCAACATGAGCTGGCATGGAGGAGCTAGGACGTTTCGGCTAGGGTATGTCGGCTCGGGTACATCAGCTCGGCATTTAGGAACAGCAATAGTCCGAGCTTCCTTCTCGGATAGGAGTGTGAGGTGCGTTGGGGTCGGCTAGTCCGGACTGGACAACAGGTTCCGCGTTTGGTTCCCATCCAGCTCGGTTCATATGCATACAATCTCCTCTAGCTCGGCCAGGATCGGACCGAGGTCCTATACTTATATCCTAGGTCGGCCTATGCTCATACTACCCTTATATCCTTGTACAATTTCTAAGGCTTAATCCTATCCTTAAATAAATATTTAAAATTATATTATTTAATATTAATTTTCGGGATGTTACATTCCTCTCCCACTTACAGGAATTTCGTCCTCGAAATTTAGTCGGCATTGAACAGTTGCGGATATGACTGCTTCATCTTCTCCTCGAGTTCCCAAGTAGCTTCCTCCACATCATTCCGATTCCAGACGACCTTGACCAAGGAGATTTCCTTTCCTCTGAGCCGTCTGATCTGTTTGTCCTCAACTCGGACTGGAAGAACCTCGAAAGTCAGGTTGTCTTTTAGCGGCAGCTCGTCCACTGCTATCACATGCGAGGGATCGTGAATGTACCTCCTAAGTTGCGAGACATGAAACACATTATGGAGCTTAGACAAGTGCGAAGGTAGAGCAATTCTGTAGGCTACTGGTCCGACCTTCTCCGATATCTGGTACGGTCCGACAAACCGAGGGGTCAACTTCTTTGATTTTATAGCTCGGCCGATTCCCGTTACAGGGGATACCCGAAGGAATACATGATCTCCCTCGATGAAGTTCAAGGGTTTTCTTCTCTTGTCGGCATAGCTCTTCTGTCGGTCCTGAGCTGCTTTCATCTTTCCTTGTATCATTCGGATCTTCTCGGTTGTCTCATGAACAATGTCGGGACCAATCAACAAGTTTTCTCCTATCTGGAACCAGCATAACGGCGTCCGACATTTCCGGCCATACAATGCTTCGAAAGGAGCCATTCCAATACTTGAATGAAAACTGTTGTTGTAGGTAAATTCGACCAATGGCAATAGTGTTTCCCAGCTTTCCGTCTGTTCAAGCACACATGTACTTAGCAAGTCCTCAACAGTCTGAATGGTGCGCTCGGATTGTCCATCGGTTTGGGGATGATAAGCTGTGCTAAATCTCAACTTTGTACCCATGGCTTGCTGTAAGCTCTGCCAGAACCGAGATAAAAAACGGGGATCACGGTCCGACACGATACTGCTCGGAACACCATGGAGTCTGACAATATCCTTTATGTACAATTGTGTCAGCTTCTCCAAGCCGTACTTCATGCTGATCGGCAGGAAATGAGCACACTTTGTAAGTCGGTCCACCACAACCCAAATGGCTTCCTGCCCTGATCTCGTCCTTGGTAGACCTGATACAAAATCCATCGAAATGCTGTCCCACTTTCATTGAGGGATCTCCAAGGATTTGAGTAATCCTCCTGGTTTCTGATGCTCGATCTTGGCTTTCTGACATGTCAAACATCGAGACACATAATCGGCCACATCGGTCTTCAACTTCGGCCACCAAAACAACCTCTTCAGATCCTGGTACATCTTTGTGGCACCTGGATGAAGACTCATCTTCGTCTTGTGGGCTTCTTCCATCAACTCTCTTTGGACTTCAAAGTCCATCTGAATGCAAACTCGGCCCCGAAATCGTACGAGACCATCGGGTCCTTTAGCGAAGTCGGGTTCATCCTTGTCTCCTGCTCTTTCTAGTAGCTTCTGGAGTTCTAGGTCGGCAGCCTGTCTTTCCTTAATGAAACCCACAAAATCATTGGTTACTTGCAGCATTTCCAGTACCACACTGTTTTCCTTCTTCTGTATGCCGAGGTTGAGATCACTGAACTCCTGCATCAACTGCATCTCTCGGACCATCATGTTGCTCAAATGAAGACTCTTTCTGCTCAAGGCGTCGGCCACCACGTTGGATTTTCCAGGGTGATAGTGCAAGTTGAAATCATAGTCTTTCAAAAATTCTACCCATCTGCGCTGCCTCATGTTCAGCTCCTTCTGGTCGAACAGGTAGCCGAGACTCTTGTGGTCACTGAACACTTCAAACTTCGTGCCATACAGGTAGTGTCTCCAAATCTCAAGGGCAAACACCATGGCTGCCAATTCGAGATCATGCGTGGGGTAATTCTGCTCGTGTTGCCGAAGTTGCCGAGAGGCATAAGCCACCACTTTTCCCTGCTGCATCAACACACAGCCGAGACCCTGCTTCGAGGCGTCACAAAATACGTCAAAGGTCTTGGTCGGATCGGGCAAAATCAACACGGGCGAACTCGTCAACCTTTTCTTTAGCTCTTGAAAGCTCTGTTCGCACACCTCGGACCATTGGTAAGGTGCATCCTTCCTGGTTAACGAAGTCAACGGCAAAGCCATCTTAGAAAATCCTTCAATGAATCTCTTGTAGTACCCTGCAAGACCGAGAAAACTCCTGATCTCAGTTACCGAGTTTGGTCTCTCCCACTTAAGTACCGCTTCCACCTTGGAGGGATCAACTGCTACACCTTGCTCAGATATCACATGTCCGAGGAAATGAACCTCGTTGAGCCAAAAGCTGCACTTAGAGAGCTTAGCGTAGAGATTCTTATCCTTCAAAACCTGCAACACCGTTCTCAGATGCTGCTCGTGTTCGCTCGGACTCCGAGAGTAGATGAGGATGTCATCGATGAAAAATATTAGAAACGAATCCAGGTAAGGTCGGAAGATCCTATTCATATAATCCATGAAGATGGCAGGAGCGTTGGTAAGTCCGAAGGGCATAACCACATACTCAAAATGCCCATACCTCGTCCTGAAGGCTGTCTTCGGAATGTCTTCTTCTCGGACTCGGATCTGGTGATATCCAGATCGGAGGTCTATCTTTGAGAACACCTACTCTCCCTTGAGTTGGTCCAATAAGTCGTCAATCCGAGGGAGGGGATATTTGTTCTTCACCGTTACCGCGTTGAGCTTCCGATAATCAGTGCACATTCTAAGGCTACCATCTTTCTTTTTAACAAATAAAATCGGGGCTCCCCAAGGTGAGATGCTTGGTCAGATTAGCTTCTTGGCCAGAAGTTCTTCCAGCTGCTTCTTAAGCTCTTCTAGCTCGGGAGGTGCCATTCGGTACAGAGAAATTGAGATCGGGCCAGTTCCCGGAAGAAGGTCTATACTGAACTCTACTTCCCTGCTCGGTGGTAAGCTAGGCATTTCGTCCGAGAAAACCTCTGGAAATTCTCCGACCACAGGAATTTGGTCTAAGGTCGGTTCCTCTGTTGTCTCTAACTTCGCAACAGAAGGGCCACTAAAGATTACGGTCTTTTCTCGGCAATCGAGCAGGACATGGTGTTGATACATCCAGTCCATGCCGAGGATAATATCTAGCTTGGTTAAGGGTAGACAAATCAAATTGATTTTAAATTCTCTGCCTAATACTTGGATAGGACACTCT
Source organism: Crotalaria pallida (assembly GCA_037953625.1). NCBI lineage: Eukaryota > Viridiplantae > Streptophyta > Magnoliopsida > Fabales > Fabaceae > Crotalaria > Crotalaria pallida. The sequence goes on along the minus strand of CM075655.1, from coordinate 81,316,018 downwards.
AGACACATTTTAGAAGTGATTACAGAAGAATTGGTTGGGGTAGAAATGGATAGTTTGTAAGGCATTTCTACTGGGGATAGTTTTAGTCTGTTCATACAGTCAAGGGAAATGAAAGAATGTGTGGCTCCACAATCAAATAACATAGCACATGTAATGCTGTCTACTTGACAAGTACCTCGGATCAGCTCGCCAACATCAGTCATCTCTTCACCATCCATGGTATAAACTTTGCCCCTCTGCATTGGTCGGTTGACACCGGTCTGTTGAGCCTTGGTCACATTGACCTCTTCCTTCACAATATTCTCGGTACACCGAGCTGCGAAATGGCCAGGCTTGCCACATCAGAAACAGGATCCTCTTGCTCTGGTCGGATCCAGACTCCAGCATTCTCCCCTGTGCTGCCTCCCGTAGTGTTGACATATCGGATAGGGGTCAGGAACAACCACCATCTGACCACCGCTCCTCGGAGCTGTTGACATTCTGGAGTTCGGATTCACATAGGGAGCAGATCTCTGGACAACTCCTTTTCCTCTGATCGGACCCACTCCTTTCTGTGCCGACCTGCTCCTCTTTCCATCAGCTTTCCTTTTGAGCCCCTTCTCATAAGTGCTAGCCATGTTTACCAATTGCGAGAGATTGGCCACGTTCTGATATTCGAATGCGAGCCGAATATCGTCACGGAGACCAAATTCAAACTTGATGCACTTGGTAAGCTCATCAGCATCTCGGTAGCTTCCAGAATAACGGATCAAATCCTCGAACTAAGCGGCGTATTCTCCGACACTCAAGTTCATCTGCTCCAGCTTGAGAAAAGCGAGCTCCTTCTCTCTCCTGACATCCTCGGGAAAATACTTTCCGAGGAATCGAGTTCGGAACAACTCCCACGTAATGGCCTCATTAGTCGCTTCCAGTCCACGGCTCTGCTGATCCCACTAGTGCTCGGCTTCACTAGCCAGCACAAACTCGGCCAACCTCACCCTGTACTCATAGGGTGGTTGCAGAGATCGGAAGATCTTTTCAACATCTTGGAGTCATCTCTAAGCCCCATCAGGATTGTAACCCCCTTCAAACCGAGGTGGTTCATTCTTCCTAAATCGGCTCATCCAGTCAATCTCGACCGGAGCCGGAGGTTGAGGCTGAAGGGCTGCAGCCGCAGTTGCTGCGGCTGCGGCGATGTTTTGAGCGAGGTTCTCAGCCTGATTCTGCCGAGCCTGCGCTTGGTTCTGCTGTAGTTGAACCAGAGTTTCCAACACAGCAGCAATTCGGTCGTTATCAGCTCGTCTCCCAGCCATGCTGCTCGGTCATGGAGAGAAAGCCAATTAACTTCCGAATAATCAAGTATATATATATATATATAAACATATATACCTATGAGCTCTATTGTCTAACTTAGGCTTCTAGACTTTACTTATTTGTCACTCTCTTGGTGAGTAACCATTGGAGTCCTTTGCAACTCCAAAAGGCCGAGGAGAAACTACTCTGATACCAAAAATGTAAAAACCTATATAATAATTACCCTTAATTACCCGAAAATTAGGATTTAAGATTTCTTTTTCATTAATTCAAAAACATCAGAGTTAATAAAGCGGAAGACTTAAATGCATCAAATACATAAAGCATACGTTTAGGTACATTCAGTTCGGTCATTCAGAATACAATTCAATGTTTTAGCTCGGCCCAACTGGCCGAGACCCAATACAAAACAATATTTTAGCTCGGCCCAGATGGCCGAGACCCATCCACCTATCTGACTCTAAATAACTTACTCTCCCTGTGAGGGAGAGTGAACCTGCTCGGTCGGGGACTGCGTCTGCTCGGGCTCAGTACCTGAAAAATGGTAAGGAGGTGAGCATTACACAGAACTTAAATAAGCAGTTTCTAAAATGCCATACCGAACTACCAAGCTAAACACAAGTAGTCAATTAACAAATAGTAACAAGTAATCAAACCTCATGCATACATCATCATTTAGCTCGGTTCACATCCCACCACCTAATTTAGCTCGGCTCACATCATAACCCAGTTTATCCATTGCCTATTAACTATACCTCGGCACATCCTACCAATTCCCTTTATACTATTTCCTTAAATCTTACACTTGGCGTCTCGGCCACTATCCTCTTACCTCGGTAAACATCTCTCTACCTCGGACTCATTACTCATTATTCCATTTTCACATAGTTTACAATCTTTTACTCTTCTCGGATGCATACACCCAGTGCATGTCTTACGCCATTTAAGGTCGGATATCGGAGTGTCATCCATAACTGCGAGTACCCAGTACCCGTCTTACAGCTGCACATACCCGTCTTACGCGATCAATGCACGCACCCAGTTTGCGTCTTCTATTACCAGGAGCACTACCGCCGATCATTCTATGGGGTTAAGGAGAGTCCATAACTGCGAGCACCCAGTACTCGTCTTACAACGGCGCATCTCAGCGACTTACGCGATCAATGCACGCACCCAGTACGCGTCTGCTATGACCAGGACCACATCCCACCGGTTTCGTGCTCGGAACCTTGTGTGAATCATAACTGTGAGCACCCAGTACTCGTCTTACAGCTGCACATACCCAGTATGCGTCTGACGCGATCAATGCACGCACCCGGTACGCGTCTGCTATGACCCGATCACACAACCATTTCTCTTTAATTCCTCATCCTTTTAATCATTTATTTAGCTCGGCCTCTCTCGTGTCACCCTGTTATTCAGCCCTTAATTATTCCCATTATCCTCTTAACCATTTCTTAGCTCGGTCTATGTCGGCTAAACTCGGTAACCATTCCCTCTTTCCATTAACTAGTCTCATTCTAACTCATTACTCTATCTCTCCTACATTCCATCTTTACCATTTTCTCATACCCATTCTCACCCTCTCCCAGCTCGGTCCAGCTCGGCCACAGATATAAATAACGAATATCAAAGCTCATAAACATTTATACACGAAGTTCATAAACACTTACACAACAACAATAATAAGAATAACATCATTCAACCAATCCATCATGTAAATACCAACATATAGCATAAAACAATATTCCTCCCTACTTCAAACTCATGTTTCTAATTCATTTATTAGTTCCCTTTTTACCCTTTTTACCATTTCCTTTCTAACATTAACCTAGATCCATTTCCCTAATCTAACACCCACTCTTAGTACCCTTTATGAACACCCTAGAAACCCAAACTCAAGTAGAGGTAACACTCACTCCTTACCTCAAACCGTGAGAGATAAGAGTTGAGAGCTTGAGAATGGCTTTCCTTGATGCTTGATCTTGGAGCTTCACACCCTTGAATCCGTGTCCTCCTTGCTGCCACCACCTCACCACCATTGTCCAGCTCTTTGCTGCCACCACAACACCACACCGGTCCAGGGAAGATATGAAACGGCAAGAAGGAGGGTCTCCAGTTGGTACCACTTGATGGAGGAGAAGAAGAGGTGTGTAAGGAAGAGGGATCTTCGTGAAGGAGAAGAGGAAGTATGAGAGTTGTGTGTGTTGGAGCTTTAGAGAGAAAATGAGAAAGAGAAACGAAGGAGAAAGAGAAAGTGAGAATGCAAAGTGTGTTATGTGGTGTTTGGGCTTTCTTTTATTCATTTAGGGGAAACATTTGTGTGGCTAGGATTCATTGGCTTCTTGGGGAAGCTAGAATGTGTGGACAGGATTCATTGGCTTCTAAAGGAAGCCATGAATAGTACTTGAAAGGGACATAAAGCAATGATAGTGACATAAAGTGAATGGCAAGGACAGTGTACGAATGGTACGAATCCCAAAGGGCTACAGCTCAACATGAGCTGGCACGGAGGAGCTAGGACGTGTCGGCTAGGGTATGTCGGCTCGGGTACATCAGCTCGGCATTTAGGAACAGCAATAGTCCGAGCTTCCTTCTCGGATAAGAGTGTGAGGTGCGTTGGGGTCGGCTAGTCCAGACTGGACAACAGGTTCCGCGTTTGGTTCCCATCCAGCTCGGTTCATATGCATACAATCTCCTCTAGCTCGGCCAGGATCGGACCGAGGTCCTATACTTATATCCTAGGTCGGCCTATGCTCATACTACCCTTCTATCCTTGTACAATTTCTAAGGCTTAATCCTATCCTTAAATAAATATTTAAAATTATATTATTTAATATTAATTTTCGGGATGTTACATGTTACTAGCCCTAGCACGTAGCAGCTGAGTTTCCCTCGAATTCGTGACCTTTTCAGGCATCGATGGGTTTTGCCTCGGGCCAACCACGTGGTGTCATTTTCTCTTCGGATATATTAATTCAGGTCCGGTCCTGACATGTTATAGGCCCGAGGCGAAATTTCTTTTTGGGCCCTTAAACTATAAAAAACTTATAAATAAATAAAATTTTAACAATAAAATCTCTTAATATAGGGACTTTTCCACAATATTGTTAATGCTTATAACTCTATAAATTTGCAAAAATACAATCAACCATAAATAAATCACATAGGCTTCAACAATTCTATTAGTAGAGAAGTTTGAGAAGAAAGGTGTTTCAAAACCATAATTAGTAAAAAAACTTGGACAAAAAGTTAAAGGGAGGTGAAATAAAATATTATGCAATAATATAATTATATATCTTAATAATATCATTACTTAATGTTCGAAATCTACTTTATAACGCTAGGTTCTAACTTTGCCAAACATTGTTCCACAATGCAATCTTATATTGTCATTTAAACTGATTTCAAAATTATCTATTTTAATGTTGATTAATTAGCAAAAAACAAACAAGATTTCTCTAATAGTTGTATACTTTCATTCTATTATGGATAAAAATAACAATCAATTCAACAAAGCTTGAAATTTAGAAATAAATACTTCCTTCGATTTTTTTTTTATAAATTGTTTTTTAGATGAATTTTTTGTTCTATTTATAAGTTACTTTGTATTTTTTACAAGACACTTATTGGATTTCTTTAATCATATTTTTTTTATTAATGTGAAATAATGTATTTGTGAAACTTTTAATATAAGTTAAGATATAAAATTGTAATGTTAAATTTTTTTTTTTAAAATTTAAGAAATATAACTATTTTCATTGATCTTTATAATATAGTTAAGTATGACTCATAATAAAAATGAAAGAAAAAAATTTAAAAAGTGCATTTTATTTGAGCAAAATAAAAAGAACATATATAAATAAGTAAAAAAAAGAAAAGATGCCAATAGTGAGATTTGAGCTCTAGCTACTCTGGAAAGTAAAAGTCTCAAACTGATATTAATATTTTTAACGTTTTATGTATATATGTATATGTGTATATATATCTATATATATTTGGGGTCCCTAAAAATCATGGGTCCAGGGCGGGCGCCCTTGTTGCCCTCCCCTGGGCCGGGCCTGTATTAATTTGGCCCCTCAAGCTTTTCGAATGAACTAATTTGGTCTTCAGAGACTTAATGTGTATTTACAAATTTTCAGGGATTAAGTTGGTACAGAAAAAATGAGGGTTTAAGTTGTTACTTCACCCTATATAAATAAAGCACATTTATTTGGAGATAAGTAAAGTTGTCTCTCTATGCCTTGGTGAATAGCTGCACTATTATCCAAAATTCTCCGTGCCTTGCAAAAGAAAAGATGATCCTCAACTTAATGCTGTAGTTAACTTCACACCTAAGTGATTCCACAATTTTTATATATAAATTTCAGGCTAACATCACTGGTCACTGATGGCAGTGGTGTTAAATCAATGGGATTAGAACCAACAATAAGTACGTTATGCATATAAATGTCCATTACTTTATATCAGCATGATAAAGCAACAACAGTGTTAAAGAGATCACATTATTCCATAAGGTAAGCTGGAGTTAAAGATAGCAAGCAGCAAGTCCCGTAGGTAATTATATGTTTACCAACATCCCTTCAACCAAAACAAAAAATACGAATAAGGATTAGTAACTTTTGTGAGTGTTTAGGACCACTTTTTGGAAAAGAGGTTAGCACAAAATTATGAGATTTTGGGTTCGTAAAACTTGAGAGATTAAAGCAACAATAATAACAACAATGGAGCTTCTGGGGTCTAGTAGTGGCGGAGAGTGAGCAAGTTGTAACACCCCTAATTTTCGTCTCCCGAATAATAGGAAATTAATAATAAAAAGTTTTATTATTAATTTATAGAAATTTTCCAAGTTTATATTTTGTATTTAATTAGCCTTAAATATAAAAATAAGTTGAAATATTTTTATAGGGCAAATAAATGCAAAATATAAGGATATTGCATTTTGGTCCCTGGATGAGGACTAAAAGGTAATATTAAAAAGGTTCTTGGAGGGAAAGATTTAAAAATATTAATTTTTAAATTTTGTACTAATCTAACCGGTTAGTAATGCCCTGTAACCGGTTAGGCGATGAACCTAGAAACTGGGTTAGTGGATTTTGATGAGTAATCACTTGATTAATCCCGAATTCGCCACGATTACAGCTTGAATAAAGTGGAAAACCACGCGTCGCCCTGCATGCAACCCTAATTTGTCTATAAATTGTGGATTTTATGAGGTGTTGAAGGTTGATGCAACTGATTTCATGCTGTGAGAGTAAGTTAGGGTTCCTGTTTCGTCCAAAGAAATTCTCCCTTGTTATTGAGAGTGAGACTGAGAGCCATACACTATTGCAAAGCTTACATCTTGAGCTTTGTAAAGACACCAAGTTTGTGAGTTGAGAGTTCGTGTGGAAGGAGAAATCAACTTGGGAAGTTGGAAGTTGAAGTCTGAGTTCTTGGTCATTCCTGTTTTGGAAGCTGGATTCCAGCCTTGATTTTGGTAAGTGTAGTTCACCATTAAGTCTCAAATCTCTTTGATTCTCTAGTGCATGTTACCTATTTGGAGTCCTAATTGTTTTCCCAATTTCTTTGGCCATTTGTCATGTCAAAACTTCTGGTCTTTGGACCCTGTTGGTGGAATTCGTGGCTGAGAGCAGATTTGAGGAATTGTGGGGAATCTGTGGTCTTTCTTCAAAATCAGTGTTGATTGTCATCAAACTCTGTCTTAAGGTATGAGAGAAGTCTACCTTATACTAGATTTAGACTAAAATTCAAGTGATTTAGGATTTGAGTTAACAAAACTCAAAAAGGGCATTATGTGCAATATGGCACAAAGGCTTGGAGGCCAAAATTCTGCTCAATGGTGTTATGAGCAACTTTATGTTGATGCATGCAAAGTATGTTGACATTAAATTCTGGATTTAAATGCTTAGTATGAGTTTTGTTGTATTAAATTGTGTTTATGTGAATTTTTAAGCAATTTGATGCAAAAAGCTTGATGCATGTACTTTGAATTTGTTTCTGTGATGAAACATGTTTGGTTAAGGTATATGAACCCTGTTGAATGATGAAAAGTGGTTAGATTTGAGAATTAAAGAAAATGATGTGTTAAAACCCTTATTTTGAAAGACTGACTGCATAATCTAACCGGTTACTCGATATTCGTAACCGGTTAGACACTGCAGAATTTCAAAAGAAAATCAGTTTATAAAACAGTCCCGAAGTTTCACTAATTTTACTCAAATCTATACCTTAAATTCACTGGAAAGAATCTAAAATTGAGGTGACAATACTCTCTTGGTTCAGATTTAAGGGTAAGGGGTTTATACCTTAATTCAATGAAATAATTTCAAGAGGAAATTATGTTTTATGGAAAACAAAATGTGATTTGGACTTTTGAATGATGGAGACTGTGATTTTTGAGGCATAAAACAATGTTTAACTTGTTTATGGATTGGGTAGGGAATTCAAGAAAAAGGGTTTTTCTGAATTGCAATGGTAAACAGTTCAGGTCTGTAATTCTAACCGGTTAGCCTGAAACTGTAACCGGTTAGTACTGAATCTAAAAAATAAAAAGTTAAGTTTTTGAATACCATTGACCTTGTTTTACCCAATCAAAGTTTAAAAGGCATGTTTTGAGAAAATTCAAAGGAGAATTTTATGCCAAAGAGTATGCCTCAAATAAATCATTCAAAAGGGAAATTGGAATATTTCTAAATCACATTAATTAATGTAAAGATAAAACCAACCCTGATATTTGTGCATCCATATAGACTGGAAGTCCGGTTGGTAGGAACGTTTATCATATTCTGGGAATATGAGGAGGGTACTCCGGGAGTACCAAATTATAACCTACTTGATGACACATTATAGATATGTGGCCAGTGTCCGGGACCTGGTTTTTATGCGTTCTGGGAACGTATGCGTTCTGGGAACGTGGTGCACACTCCGGGAGTGATGCTTATTATCCAAGTATGGTTCGGCATTATGTTCTGGGAACAAATGTCGGTGTTCTGGGAACACAAGGGTGTATTGGATGGACGTCCAAGATGGACTTTTAGAAGCCTCAGTTGTGGATAGAAAATCATACATCATGCCACTTGCATTATAAGAGTTATAATGTTGAAAACTGGTGTGCTCATATGTAATTGAATTATGATCTGTCCATGATATATTTGTGATTGTAATTTTAGTCTTTATCAATTATGTATATGTGTATACTTACTCCCTGTGCCCTGTTTAGGTGATGGCCAGATACCTAGCTTGCATCGAGATACGCCCTATCTCTAGCGGTATATGGACGTATGAGGAGCACCGTGCCACTTTTGAGGGGGAGGTTGAGATTACTCTCTACCACCCTAACCCTCTGGTGCGAGTGCGACCTCGTCGATTTAGGATCCCATTAGTCTATACTATGCATGTTCCACCCTTTTATACATATAGAGGACCACCCCCGGCTCGACCTATGCGTCGTTTTCATAGTTTTCGTTTTAGAGCCTCCTCTCGTTCCCATCCTTCCTCCCATAGAGTTGTCACTGAGGAGACTCCTTCTCCTGGTCCGACTGACTTTGATAGGACTGCTTCTGCAGACCTTAGACCCAGTGGTGGGGTCTCTACACAGTCGGGCGAGGTCGAGGAGGACCCTGTGGAGGATGAGAGCGAGGAGGAGGTGCATGTTCAGTCGACTGTTTCTGCTAGAGGTGGACCCGCTGGTTCATAGGAGCCTACATAGCGTAGATGTTTTTGGATCCTAGATCCTAGGGATAGAGCTGTGGAGGATCTGAGGAGCTGCTGAGAACACGAAGGACTTTCTCTGGGACTTCTATTTTGGATTTTGTTATATATATTGTATATATCTGAGAGGTCTTAGAGTGAGCTTTTATTTTATGCAGCTGGTCTGTATATGTTTCATCAAAACTTGCTATCTCGACTTTTATCACTTGCTACTGACTGTACTGATGGGGTTTATATTATGACTTATATATATATGATGTTTCTTTACCTCAGCAGTGCCCCATAAGTACTATTTTTACTTCCGCGAACTCTGATTTCTATTAAGAAAGGATTCGGCGATAAGTTTATGCTTTATATATTCAAATTCAACTCAAGAGGCAAATGGTATGTTTTAATATTAACTATGAATAATATTTTCTATAATTAAGGAAATGTCATCTCGAGAGTCTTTTCGAATCTAAGATATTACTACGCCGAATTCAAAAATGGTTTATGTTAAAAAGGATTTATGAACGAGCAAGTACTAGTTCTAAAAGGAAAAATTTTCTAGTCTAAATTTTGATAGCAAGTATTCAATAAATTGGAAATATTAATTATTTTCAAGTTAAAAAGAGAGCGTCACACAAGTCTTGCACAATGGCTCGTAGTGAGGAGGATGATGAGCTACCTTAGACAACAAAGGGAACTCTCATACTCTCTTTTTTTTCCTCTCCACTCTTTTCCTTCCACATCCTCTCTGTTCACTCACTCTTTCTTTCTTACTTTCTTCCTCTGTTTTTTCCTATGTTTCTATCTCTGTGTTTTTTGTTGTTGTCCTACTCTCTTCTCTTTCACCCTTCTTAAGCTCTCTACCTCCCTCTCTTGACAACATCTCCTTCGTGATTCTCACTTTCTTAGCCGTTAAGTTCTTTTCCCTCTTCTCACTCCTCCTGTGAGGATACACTATTTTTAGCTAACTCACAGAGGTCTCACCCTTCTGAGACAGGGACAAAAAGACCCTTTTCCATGATTCCTGGACCATGGCCCCACCCCACCTATGCTTCTTTCTTTCCCTTTTATCGTTAAAGATTTGCTCTCCAGCCATTGTGCAAGTCCTCGAGAGACCATTTTGTCTCTCTGAGGCGAATCTCGCTCAGAGCCTGCCAACAAAAGTCCTCTCAGAGCTCCCAGGGTACATCCGCCCTGCTGGCCACATCATCCCTGATGACCAGCTTCGTGGGTGGAGTCCCAGAAATGCCTTCCTTTCTTACCACATTTTGGGCCGCTCTTCCTTCTGTGCCCTAATCTTCTACGCTGAATCCACTGGCCCAATTCTTGATAATTTATTTTCAATTCTCCTTTTGGCCCAATTTAAGTTTAAATGAAAATAGGTCCTGAACAATAGCCCCTTTTTGCAGCAAAAGGGAAAAGCCCCTTCGCCTCCTCTATCTAGTTTTTTTTTGGAGTCAAAGAAAAAACCACCAACCTGCACTTTTCCCTTTTGCTGCAAAACCAACACCCCACGTCTCCTCTTCTCATAACTGCCTCTTCAACCAATTAATGGGGTCTTGAGTTATGTGCCCCACTAATACGTCCTCCCCCTTTCTCTCTCTTCACTTATAACTACATTTTTTTTTCTGCTCATTTTCTTTTTTCACTCTCAGATCTTCTCTTCCCAAAGCCCCCTTTTTATTTCTTACACCATGTCATCTTCTTCCTCTTCTTCTCCCAACAGTGGCTCTGCATCCCCCACACAATCCGGTGGTCCTACTGGGGACTCTTCCAACATGCCCATTCCCAACATCCTTATTTTCCACACTCTTCCTTCGCTTCCTTCTCCAAGGGCGGAACTTACTGGCGGCGGGACTCCCAAGGACACAGCGGCGATTCTCTTCCCTACTCGCCCTTTCGTGAAACCCCCTTCCTCTGGCAACCTGCTTGATCCCCCTGGCTCACAGCAAGCTTCTAGTATCCCTCTACGTGAGGCGAAGCTGATCGCTCCTCCTTCTCCAAATTGCTCCTGCGAAGTTGGTCCCTATCTGCTTCGCTCCCGTCTGGCCACTGAAGAGTTTCCTTGGTCTTCTCTTTGTTTTCGTGGTCGTGTGACTGGCACCAGTGGTTGGTCTTTGTGGGTGGACCACATTTTTGTTCATGATCCTCTTTTTGCTCGCGTGCTTGAACAGGTAGGGATAGCTTCTGCCATTAAGGTTTCCCCTTATTTGGGTTCAAACAAAAGGACAAAAGATTTTGAAATTTTGTTGCAGCGATGGTGTACTGCCACTCACTCCTTCTTCTCTTCTTGGGGTGAATTTATGCCCACATTGGAGGACGTGGTTATTCTGCTCAAACTCCCTGCCTTTGGGGAGCATTCCCTTTCTTTCGAATCCGTGGGTGCTGATATCATCGAAATGACACAACAACTCAAGGCGGCAACCTGGCAGAGCGCCCGTCACTGGCGTGACGTCGTCGAACATCGGAGGGCGAGCGTGGGTGAGGGCTTTTCCCACAAGGTAGCAGGGACTGGGTGTTTGATTCCCAATGCCAAAAGAGGTAAGAAAAGGGACTCTTTGAAGTATACTTTTGCTATGTGGGTCCGGTATTTTCACGGAGATACCCATCATGGCCGCTTCGAACCGAGGCCTCTTGTGGATTTGAACTTGAAGAGGGTGGCATTTGTTTCTTTTTGGCTTAGCCGATTTGTCTTTCAAGGTCCGCCTTGGGAATCAGTTAGCCCTGCTGTACTTGTCTTTGCCTGCCTTTTAGCTAATGGTGTTCGCCTTCCCTTGGCACCAATGTATTTGGGCGGTCTGTACGCCCGCTTGGACCAAGCAGCCGAACAGATGAGGCTCTCTTTTGGTCGCTTCTCTATCAGCTCTTTCCTGGACTTGGTTTTCATCCAATACTTCCTCTTTGAACGCTTCCCTGATTATGGTCCTATTCACCAGACTGCCAGCGTTCCTCTTGCTTCTGATGATCCCATAGTGTTCTTTGTGCAACCTCGTGCCTTTGGTTGGTTTAATGGAAAGCCAAGGCGGTCACTCCTTGAAGTCATATATGATGAAGACTCTTTTGTCTTTAGGCCCTACTTTGGAAATCTCCTTCCCGGATATGAGGGGATTCATGCTATATATTCAGAGACCTCCTTTAGTACTCTCAATAATTCCTCTAAGCGCACAGAAGGTACCTTCGATTTATGGCTTATGATTATATCTGCTCGTTTCCTCCCTGGCTTCGTGGTTACAGATGCTATCGGGTCTTTTGACGGTGCCTTGTGGCCATACGCGTATAGGCCAGATCGCGTGGCTAGGCAGCTAGGCTTTGACCAAGCCCCTTGTCCTCTGGCCTTTGACCCTGTTGATATCTCTGCTGTTATGGACGTCGTTCTGCTTAAGCCCCTTGCGTCTCTGCCTCCTTTCGATTCATCTCTGTTTGCTCCTTGTTCACGAATAGGCCTTGTTTTGCGTGATTGGGTAGAATACCATACTGCTGTTCTTATTCATCTTCGTGCTTTTGAGACTATTCAAAGCGACGCTCCTCCTCCTTTCGAGGTGATTGCTTGCAGGGACCCCTATTATGCACCCATCTCCAAAAAAGACCTAGCTCTTGCAGGTACGTTTCTTTACCATTTTTGTTTTTCCTTTGATTTCACTTATGACATCATTTAATACCGTTACTTCTTGTCTTTACTTTGTTGCAGTTGAATTGGCTTCCTCTGCTCTTTTGTCTGCTTCTAAGAGGAAACACACTTCTTCTCCTTCAGCCAAGTCCAAGAGTTCAAAAGTTTCAGCCAAAACTTCTTCCTCAAAGGCTTCCGCCCCACTCTCGAAAAAGCAGAAGAAGGCGACCACTTCAAGCCCGCTTCTTTCCAAACGTAGGGTTTCGCTCCGTCTGCGTTCTCGCCTCACTACCTGTGCTCCCTTGTCTGATCCTATTGACATGGGTGAATGTTCTTCTGCTGATGGCGAGGGCGAAGGGTCTCCTTCTCCGCCTCCTAATGTGCAATGTGAGGATCATCCTATTGAAATTCCTGGTACATCCACCTCAGTGCCTTTAGAAACCCATTCTTCCTTTTAAAAGAGTTCTTCCACTTCTTCAGCTCCTTTAGGAAGTTCATCTGGTCAAAAACCTCAATTAAAGGCTTCCACTGAAATAAATCAAATTCCTTCCACTCCTCTTTCCCTGCCTCGTGATTCTGCCGCTGCCGCTGACCTTCCGCCTCCTTCTCCAAGTGACTTATCTTTTTATTTCAAATTTATCCTAATTTTATTTTTTTTTGGCTTCCCTTTTCCTTATTTTTTTTTCAGTTGTTCCCATCTCCCCTGTTATGCCGCCGCCATCTCCTGACAAAGCCAGTGAGGAAAGTATGCAGGAGGGTCCTGAATCTATTGAAGCTACTACTGTTGGCGCTCCTTTGGCTTTTCCCTTTGAGGCCGTTGTCATTCTCAGTGATTCCATAAAGCCTCCCCCTCCTTTACCTTCTCAGACTGAAGCAGCTCCCATAGTTTCCGCTGCTGCCATGGCTGACAGGGTGAATGTAAAGAAACAAGTCGCTATAGTCTCTTGTAAGGCATTCTGCTTTTCGTTGTTTTACTCTTTTCCCTGTTTCCTCTTTCTCTTTTTTATATGTTCTCTTTGGCATATGCACAGGCAGTCCGCTCCCTGATCTTTCTTCAGTTCTATCTCAAGAAGAGACGCAGTGGGTCGCCTCATTCCTTTCACTCCATGATGACATAATTGTTCCGCCATCTTCTCTTCCTCTCCCTTTGCGTTGCTCCGCTTTTTGTGTCTTGGCCAGTTTACTACAACTTTTCAAGGCGCATAGTATTGAAGATCTGCTCTCAGGACATTTGATCAATGTTCTTCAACATCTTTCTTCTCTTCCTCTATTGGGCTTTGATGATGCTTGGTTTCAAAAGCTTCATGATAACATGAAATTTGTCGTAGCTTCTTCCGGTCCCGCTGTTATTGAAGTGAGAGCGAAGTCCAAACATGCTCTTGTGTCCAAGCGTGAGACCTTCTTACAGGAGATTGCTTCTTTGGAAGATAAGCTTGCAAATGCTCGTGGTCGCCTTGCTGTGCTGAATGATGAATTGGCTGCTTTCGAGGCGGAGGAGAAGGCCCGAATGGATGCCTATGCTTCCATTGTTCCCCTCATTCAATTCTGATGTTTTTGATTATTATTGCTTTGTATTGGACTTGCAATGACTTGGACCTTTGTTTTCCTACTTTTCTCTTTTCTAGTTGCTGACTATTATGTATTCCTTCTTTTTCTCCACTTATGTTCCAAGTTGGACTTGGTGTTATGTACCTGCATGGTTAGTAATGGACATCTTTGCCATAATTTTTTTTCTCTTAAGTTCCTAGCAAATTCTTGCTTAAATGCATGCAATCTTCTTCTTCTTTTTTTTTTTACAAATACCAATTATTTGCGATTCTGAGCAATAAGTGGGGTTGTCTTTACCACTTACGCTTATCCATCACAAAGGCAGGGAACGGCATCCCATCGCACCTTTGAGCATTCCGTTTTCTTGTGTTCTCACACATTTTCTATTCCATTGTGCTCTTGCAGAATTTTTGTTCTGGCGTGCTCTCGCACAATTCCCACTCCTTGGGCTCTTGCACAATTTCTCCTTGCGCTCTTGCACAATTTTTGGCACAATTTCTGGTCTTCCATGCTCTTTGCATGATTTCTGTTCCATGCGCTCCTGCACAGTTTATGTCTTGCACTTCTTTCTTTCTGCTCTCTCATAACTTTGGCTAATCTTATCATTGCTAAATAGGCTTTTCTTTTCAAAATATAGCGGATGCTAGTGGCCAAAACGTTTATCTCGCCCCATCGTTTGAGCATATTATTCTTTAATTACATCCTTCTTCCTACTCAGAGTAATTGCCTAAGTCGGTCTTCCTTTTCTTTTGTGTTTTAGATTTCTTTCCTCCCTTTATCCTATCATTATATATTTTATTATTACTTTTTTTTAATTTATTTTATACATCCCAGTTACTCCATAAGACAATAATGAGATCAAATAGCATAATTCATTCAAAAGAGGTTCCTTGCATTACAAAAATGATTCTCCACATCAAGGTTGTTAACAACATTCCTTGTGTAACCTAAAAGCTAAAGGAACCTATTCTTACATTCACTTTCTTCACTACTTCTAAGGATAATATTTCTTAATATACTTAAAATTCAGAGGTCCTATTCTCTTTTGATTTTCTGGATTGAGGAGAAAACAGTACCCGTTGGGATGAGCTTCCTGCACTATGTAAGGTCCTTCCCACTTAGGAGCCCACTTTCCGGTGTGGAGATTCCTCATGACTGCATCGGTGGCCTTGAGCACTAACTCTCCTTCAACAAACATCCTTGGCTTCACAATTTTGTCATACATCAACATCACACGCCTCTGATGTTTCAACATTTCTTCCCTCACTTGGTCCCTTCTTTCCTCCATTAGCTCCGCCCCCGCTTCCCTTTGCCCTTCCTCTCCTCCAATCATTCTTAGTGAAGGCACAACGACTTCAGCCGGCAATGTGGCTTCAGCGCCATACACCAAGGAGAAAGGGGTGGCTTTGGTGGTGCCATGTTTAGTTGTTATGTATGCCCATAAAGCAAGTGGTAAATACTCGCTCCAATCAGCTGGCGTGTCGCCCACCATTCTTTTCAGAATTCTGACCAACAGCTTGTTCGTCGCTTCCGCTTGATCATTAGACTGAGGTAATAGGGGGTTGATCTGCCATGGGTTATATTGAAATTCTCTAGGGTGTCCCTTACTCTCTCATTTATAAAATGAGTCCCATTATCTGACACGATTCGTTTTGGCAAACCAAACCTGTATATGATATGCTCTTTGATGAATTTCACCACTGTTTCCCCATCAGCGCTAGTGGTTGCTTCCGCCTCTGCCCACCTTGTGAAATTCTCCATACCACTAACATCCACTTCTTGCCTCTTGATTGTGGTTCTATGGGACCAACGAAGTCCATCACCCACATGTGGAAAGGGTAAGGCGTGTCAAGCCCTTGCATTTGTACATACGGTGCGTGGACCCTGTCCCCGTGCTTTTGACAATCTTGGCATCTCCTGACTTATTCCCTTGAATCACTTTTCATTGTGGGCCAATAGTATCCCAACCTCATGAGCTCAAACCACAGGTTTCGCCCTCCCTGGTGTCGCCCACACACCCCTTTATGGACTTCTTCCATTACTTTCTCAATATCCCCTCCTCCTATGCATCAGAGTGTTTCTCCCGAGAATTTCTTCCTAAATAGCTCCCCTTTCTCACAAAAGTATCGCTCGACCTTCCTCTTCAACGCTTCTCCCTGTAACTTATCCTCAGGGAGTGACCCTTCTCGTAAGAATCTCTTCAGTGGATCCCTCCGGTCTTTGCCTTCTACTCTAGCCACTTCATCTTCTTCCCTTGCTTCCTGACACTGAGGACATTTTGCTTGAATTGCATCACTTTCTGCTTTTATTCCAGGCCAGCAAATGCCAATTAGTTGGAGCCTTCTGTACAACCCTGGACCAGGTTGTCCACACATGTTCTCATGGAGTTTGTTCACTTTTTCCCTGCCTTCCTCTTCCTTTACACACCTCAGTAATAGTCCTTCGCTGTTCTTCCTGTATAGGCTCCTTCCTACCATGGAGTAATCCCTTGCCGCTCTTACCAACATCCTGCTCCTGAGTTGCTTAATTATAGTGCTCCTTCAATCTGCCTTCATCTCCTCTTCTTCCCCATTGGCCATCCCTTTTTTGTATCCTCCTAAACCTCACGATGCTTTCTCCTTCTTCTGCTTCTACTTGGCTTCCAATTGTTTCTAAAGCATCTGCCTGTCTATTTGCAGCCCTAGGGATGTGTTCTAATCCCTCTATTTGGAATCCCTCCAGCAGCTTAAAAGCTCGCTCCCTGCATAATGTTAGGGACATCTCTTTTGCCCCGTACTCACCTTTGAGCTACTTAATAATCAGATTCGAGTTTCCCTTGATGATTAGCGCTTCAATTCCTAATTCCTTTGCTATCTTCAACCCCGCAATTAACGCCTCATCTTCCGCTTCATTGTTAGTGCAAGGAAACTCTAGTTTGAAAGCGAAAGCTAGTGACTCTCCTTATCCATTGGTCAGCGTTATGTCTCCTCCTCCTTGGGGAGAGGAGGCATCTCATCGAATGTAAGGGTCCATGGCTCGTCCTCCTCACATGCATGGACCCCAGGCATTTCCCATCTTAATTCTTCTGTTTCTTTGCCTTCTAAGGAATCTGGAAAGATTGCCATGAGATCCGCCAAGGCTTGACTTTTCAGAGCGGTGGGTGTCATCAACGTTATTTCATGCTCTGTTAGCGTCAAAGCCCATTTGCTCAATCTTCCAGTAAATACTGGCCCCCTATAGCAGGTGCTTTATCCCTTCAACCTTAGTCATTACCCATACTCTATGAGCTTGAAAATAGTGCCTGTATTTCTGGGCGGCGTACACTAACGCTAGACATTGCTTCTCTTGGGGCGAATACCTCAACTCCGCATCTTTCATCACTCTGCTAAAGTAAGCCACTGGGCGCTCCACCCCTTCCCTATCCTGTGCTACTAAACCGTTTATTGTGTCTTCAGAAGGAGCTAGGTACATCTTCAATGGTACTCCCCTCTCAGGTGCGCTCACGACTTGAGGAGAGATCAACACTTCTTTAACCTTTTGGAATGTCACCTGGTGATCCCCAGTCCACATGAATGTTTTGCCATCTTTCATTAACCCTCTAAAAGGCTTCAACAACTCGCTCGTAGCGGGTATGAAACGTCGTATGTAACCCAACTTCCCAATTACCCTCTGCAATTCTTTCCTTGTCTTTGGTATCTCCATCTCTTGTACCGCTTTGACTTTCTCTTCATCAGCTGAAATTACATCCTTATGGACCTTGAATCCTAGAAAGTTCCCTGAAGACACTCCAAATTTGCACTTCAAAGGGTTCATCCGCAGCTTGTATTTTTGACACCTCTCCAGCACACTCCTCAAGTGTCCAATATGGTCTTCCCTCCTTCTAGACTTCACAACCAGATCGTCCACATAATCCTCCACAAAGTCATGCATCAAATCATGAAATATGGCAGTCATCGCTCTCTGATATGTGGCCCCTGCATTCTTCAACCCAATGGGCATCACCACATAATGGAAATTTCCCACAGGAGTCCTGAAAGCTGGTTTTTCCTCGTCTCCAGGTGACATTCTGATCTAATTATATCTGCTGAACCCGTCGACGAATGAAAACCTCTCATGAGAAGCTGTGGCATCTATCATACTATCAATGTGAGGTAAGGGGAAGTCATCCTTGGGGCAAGCTCTGTTAAGATCTCTGAAATCTACACAACATCGAATCTGTCCATTTTTCTTTCTTACGAGGACAATATTAGCCAACCATTCTGGGTGCTGAATGGGTTTTATGAATTTCGCTTCTAGCAGCCTTTGAGCCTCCCTTTTTATCCGAGCCTCTACTTCAGGATTAAACCTCCTGGGAGGTTGCTTTATAGGCGTAGCGTCCGCCCTTACTTCCAAATTGTGGGTCACCAAATTCTTACTTAACCCAGGCATCTCAGTGTAACTCCACACAAACACCTCTTTGAATTCCCCATGCAATGCTATCAGTTCCCTTTTTTCTTGGTCATCTAGAGCTTTGCATATGAACAGTGGTCTCTTGTCTTCTTCCGCCTCTCCCATATTTATTTCTTCTATGTCTCCCTCGTTCTCCTTACCTCCTTTTGCCGTGTCATAGGAATCTCCTCTTTCCTCTTGTGGCACCTCCACGGAAGTATGGAGTGTAACATCCTCAATTTTTACACTTTAAAATATATGACTTTTTATAGTATTTAATATAAAAATGCTTGGGGTTTTATAGAATTTTTGGCGGAGTTTACTTTAAAATATGGACTTTCCCCGAGTTAATTATTTTCACCTGTCAGTCCAGAACAGTCTATTTAAACAAAACTGTAATTACATTATAAAAGGTTGTGACTTATTTTGAAATACTGAAGAAAAGGATATCTGGATATTCTTCACAACTGATATACCATTTAATCAAAAATAAATATTCTTATAAAGTCCCTTTTTACAAAATGGAAGAAATCTTTAAGTGGAACTGAATAATTCAAAACTAAATACAATTTTAATTAATAAAACATTTTCGTTACATTATCCTAACAATGTTTGCAATTCATAATGAGGCCACCAAGGTCTCAACAATCAATGCACTCTCATCACATGAGAGCACACTTTCTCGGCGCCGGAGCAATGAACTTCTTTTCCACTGGTACCTAAAATGGTCAACTTAAGGGGTGAGTAATTTGAGAACTAATCAAGGAAAACACTTAACAACAGTAATAAGACATAACTAGACATACCCACACACACATATAGACATACTCACATTATTCCAATTAACTATATATATATTCCTATACCTTAGCCTTTAACTATTTTATCACACTAAGCCAATACATTTTTCCTGTACAATACCAATGCATAACAATGTTTATATGCTCAATCATATGAGTATGAATGCACTTTATCCCACTATTATGGTTTAACTCCGGAATCCAATGTACACTTTCCATTTAACTTTAACCACTATACACTTTAACACTTTTATTGGATTCAGGGAATTAAACCAATTATATATCCATGAATGCACTTCTCCATTACCAATGACAATAACACTTTGAACACTTTTTACAATAACACAACCTCCTCACAAACCCACCCTCCACTCTGGGGAAAAACCGACCAGGAATAAGCATTTCTCAACCTATAATTGGGCGCTTCACCTCCACTTAGGAAGGTCCCTCGCTCACCCGCTTGCACAACACTTCACCTCCACTTAGGAAGGTCCCTCATGTGATTCGTATTGATTTGCCCGAATCGGGCTTTAGCAGAAATCACCCTCACTGGCCAAAATGAGCCAAAGTGATGGAATTACCCCGGTTTGCGTGGAACCAACCCCCAACACGGGAAGCGATCCCGTGTCCTTTGCAGGATCAAAGTTCCCCGAGATAATCCCATAATTCACTCTTGCCCTCATCAATCATAAACGACGTGTGTTTTTCCTCGTACACCTAAGGTCCACCTTACTTCATGATGCACGTGTTTATACTTCATTTTATGTGGTGTTCCTTAGTTAAACCTTTAATAATTTATATCCAATTGGTTGGGTCTCTAGCTTAGGATTTTCGGCCATACTATGTACATATATACACAATGACAATCACACTTAACAACAACAATAATCATAACCATGCCATTCATTCATTTAGTCACATAGTAATTATAACAATTCTTTCTAACCAAAATCCTAAGTCCATAATGTACCTACGCTCATAATTCATTCGCAAAACACACCAATTATACCACAACAATAATCATAATTAATATCATTCACTTTATCATTTAATTCAACAACAACCTAATAATCACTTACTAAACACCCTAAGTTCATTATACACACTCTTATTTTCAAACATACAATATCATCATACAAATCAAGCATACACATATACAATATATCTACTTATGCATTTATGACTATCACTAAGTCCCTCCCCTAATTAGAACCAAAGTACCCCCCCCCCTTACCTCTTGAAGAGAAGAGGAGACAATGGGAAAGCATGAAGCACCAACACCAAGCTTCCAATCCCAAGCTCCTAGCCTCCTACTCCATGCTCTTATACTTACTCTATGACTCCTTGAAGGATTTGAAGGCTTTAATGGATGGATTGGGGAGTTAGGGTTTTAGGGTTCCCAATTTGGGGCTTTTCATGAAATTGAGAGAAACAATGAGATTTGAGAGATGAAACACATGAATATATGATAGGGAGATGATTTATGATGTTTATTTGGTGTTGGTTGGTGTGATTTTTTGTTGGTTTGAAAGATTGGGGCGTGAGGGTAGAGAGAAGAAGAGGGAGATCGAAGAACAAGAGAGAGAAAGATTCTGAAAACTGATCTGAAATCACGTGTTTTTCAACTTAACTGCAGGTGTTACTCGATTAATTCGACCCCATTAATCGATTAACGAGGCCATTACTCGATTAAGGCCGAAAGGGCAATAAAATCTAATCGATTAATCTGCCCACTACTCGAGTAATCTGATCAGTCCACTAAATCCCTATAACTTCGAATCGCTCTAACTTCTTTGCTAACCGTCGGATCTTGCTCAAATTTTGAGGCAAGCTTCCCAAGACACTTGTCTTCACATCCAACGGTGGAATTTGGGTTTGGAACTATGGATATTAAATTCCTAATTTCCTAAGATCCTATGCTCTTTAACTATTAATTACACTTCTAAAACTCACTTCTAAACTAATTCTACTTCATCAAACCTACTCTCACAAATTCCTACATTCTAATCACATTCTAAACACATTCTAAACATACTCAAAGGCTTGGAAACAACACTACTCTTATCGAAATTCCATTAACTAAGGCACCTAGCGATTAGGGAAAATCGGGGATGTTACATGGAGCATGTGCCATAGTCCGGGGTTGACTAGTTCTTCAATCTTGGGCCTAGCCAACCCCACCTCATCCTATAAGATCTTCCACATCATGGTAACATCAGCAAGGCGACAGCTTTCAATCCTCTTTTTCTTTGGAACGCCTTGCCCATCTTGCTCAGCGTCGTCTCGTGGCTTTTTGAATCCATTGGGGGATGCTTCGCTTTCTCCCTTTTCTTTGACAAAGTGCACCGGGGGCATCCTCTGGATCGTGTTAGCACCTGTGGGGGATACCTCCTTAAAAACAGAATCTTCGATCATGTGAAGCTCACACGCTTCAAACGGGGCCCTTACTCCAGGTATCACAATATGTCCACCTTTGTAATTCGATTTCACACACTGATGAAGCGTAGAGGGTACACAATGATGCTGGTGAATCCAGGGTCTTCCCAACAAGATGTGGTAGCTAGCCTTTCCTGCAACAATTTGAAAGGTATTGGGTGTCACGATGGCTCTTACCCTTAAGCGGAGAACCATGCTGGCTATGACCATTACTGTCGCTCCATTGAATGCATTCAGCCTCATGTTGGATCTTTGCAACCTTTCTGCTGGTACTCCCAAGGTGTGGAAGACGTCTATTGGGATGATGTTGACTCCAGAGCCGTTGTCCACCAAGGCTCGCCTCATGGTGACACCTTCCACACTTGCCTCCACATATAACGGCTTGATGTGACAAAAGCCTTGCTCATATTCAATGGGCTCCTTGAAAATAAGAGCCGTGGCATGTGACCTTGCAAGTCACGCCAGGGGTGCGTTGGGCGAACACAGACCGCCTCCATGCTTCATTATGAGATCTACCGGAGCTCCCGCCGCCTCGCTCTGTACTTCCTCCCCTAGATTCAACTGGGCGAACAAAATGCGGAAACCTCTCGTCTTTGTTATCCCTTTCCTGAGTATTTCTCCCAATTCTCCCTCCTCATTATCCACCATTTTTTCATCCTCCAACAATTGCTCCTCTATTCCATTGATAGCGTTCACTCCATGATTTGGTAGCGGGCGGACTCGCAAGTCTTTTTCGCTCCACTGTTCAGGTAAGACTAATTTCCCTTGTCCCACTAATCTGTGAAAAATACGCCTAACTACATAACAAGACGTGGTACCATGGGTGTTCGCCTCACGATGCACAACGTAGTAACGCGGATCATCCATTTGCTGGCTGGTAGGCGTACGACGTCCCTCCCCTCTCTTGAGTATCCCTTCCTTGTACCAATCCTCTATCAGTTGATATACCAACTCCTTGGAGATAGGCAACACGGGCGGCTCCTCATCCTTCCCATATTTCCGGGGCGGAGGGGGTCTCTTTGTAGCTCTTCTTTTTCCCTCACTCTTCTGCCGCATAAACCTCCAACAGGGCGTCATCCTTAGCTCGCTTTCCCTGTCTCCTTATGGCTTCGGCCACATCAGCTCCTTTTCTTATTAAATCTGCAAAAGTGGTTACTTCACTTAAGGACAAGAAGATTTGAGCACCATCCTCGACATTCTTGATACATCCATATGCCAGGTCCGCCTTTGGTAAAGTCTCTCTACAGTGAAGTGCTTTGTCTTTATATCTTTTGATGAACGCCACCAACCCTTCTCCTGTTCTTTGTTTCACGCGCCCCAAATCCATGATGTGAAAGACGCCCTCCTCTTCTAGAAACTTGTTACAGAACTCTACCACCATGTCTTCCCATGTGTGCAAGGATCCAGGGCAAAGCTTACTGTACCACGTGAACGCCCTTCCCACCAGCGACTTTGAAAACTCCCTTAGGCGTAGACACTTGTCCTAACTGTGAACACCCAAATCATCCAGATAAGTCATGATATGTTCCCTCGCACTCCTTGTCCCATCAAACTTTCTGAAGGCGGGCGACACGTATCCAGCTGGGAACGACTGAGCGAGCACCTCAACGGTGAATGGGAGTTGCACCTCAATCGCCTTCTTAGCCCCTCCTCTATGATCCTCCAACATTTTTCTTAACTGGGCTTGGGTAACAGGAGTGTCTTCCCCCGTTCTCGCGGGGAGTATCTTCGCCCTGTCGCAAATCCTTCCTCCTTCCTCCTCCCTCATGACTAACTGTGTCTTTACTTCTGCCATCATCTTAGTTAAATCATTCTGGTTAGCCAATAGCAACGAGAGTAAGGCGGTCGGAACAACGACTTGGGACGGGCCTGCCTCTCGATCAGGGGGTGGGGTTTCTAGGTCTGCTAAAAGGTTCAGAACAGGCTCCGTCTCCTGTCTCGGTGGTGAGACCATCGCCCTTCCTGGAACTTGCAGTTGTTCTTCACGCACTTCCTCCTTTGGAAACTCCATGTTGAAAGACAGCCTCCTGGGTGTCACTGGTTCTTGTGTGCGCTGATTGCTCATTGTCGCTTAATATCCCCAGCGGAGTCGCCAATTGTTTAGGACCACTTTTTGGAAAAGAGGTTAGCACTAAATTATGAGATTTTGGGTTCGTAAAACTTGAGAGATTAAAGCAACAATAATAACAATGATGGAGCTTCTGGGGTCTAGTAGTGGCGGAGAGTGAGCGAGTCTTGCACAATGGCTCGTAGTGAGGAGGATGATGAGATACCTTAGACAACAAAGGGAACTCTCCTACTTTCTTTTTCTTCTTCTCCACTCTTTTCCTTCCACATCCTCTATGTTCACTCACTCTTTCTTTCTTAATTTCTTCCTCTGTTTTTTCCTAAGTTTCTCTCTCTGTGTGTTTTTTGTTGTTGTCCTACTCTCTTCCCTTTCACCCTTCTTAAGCTCTCTATCTCCCTCTCTTGACAACATCTCCTTCGTGATTCTCACTTTCTTAGCCGTTAAGTTCTTTTCCCTCCTCTCACTCCTCCTGTGAGGATACACTATATTTAGCTAACTCACAGAGGTCTCACCCTTCTGGGACAGGGACAAAAAGACCCCTTTCCATGATTCCTAGACCATGGCCCCATCCCACATATGCTGCTTTCTTTCCCTTTTATCGTTAAAGGTTCGCTCTCCAGCCATTTTGCAAGTCCTTGAGAGACCATTTTGTCTCTCTGAGGCGAAGCTCACTCAGAGCCTGTCAACCACAGTCCTCTCAGAGCTCCCAGGGTACGTCCGCCCGGCTAGTCACATCATCCCTGATGACCAGCTTCGTGGGTGGAGTCCCAGAAATGCCTTCCTGGCACGTTTTGGGCCGCTCTCCCTTCTGTACCCTAATTTTATACACTGGATCCACTGGCCCAATTCTTGATAATTTATTTTCAATTCTACTTCTGGCCCAATTTAAGTTTAAATGAAAATAAGTCCTGAATAGTGAGAAACTGCATCAAGAATATTGATATTGCTTTAAGCAGGTCCAGGAAGACAAACCACAATGTTAGGATAAAAGGGATACCAATGATAGCGTCAAATAAAGAGTTCACTTTCAATGTTTGTACTCTTACTCTTATTTAGATTATAAGGGGCTGGGGTATGGATAGGTTCTATACTTGTGCTATTAGGTTCCTTTACTTTCAATGTTTGTACTCTTACTCTTATTTAGAAGTATATCTTATACTTTTGTCTTTTGATATGAAATAAATTTTATTATGAAAAAAATATTATTATCACCTCAATTAATTTTTCTCTCGAGATATCCATCCAAATGGAGGCCTTTGTCAGTTGATTCATCCTAGAACCACATTTTTTTTTTCTTCAGATTTTTAAATAAAAAATAAAATAGTATAGTATGGCATAACTATAAGTGATGTGTGGCTTACCAGTGGAGCTGCTCGTAGTCATTTGACCAGAGATCATATTACTATAAAACAGATTACTATAAAACAGAGTTGTTCATAATAGAATTTAGTTTTCTTTGTTTTGGGCTTTTGGCTTCCCTTACTACCATATCTATATTAACGAGAATAGAAGAATCTAGAGATAGAGAGAAAGAGAGAGAATGAAGCTAACTTTAACTTTATGTTACTCCATCCGGTCCTATATATAGGACATACTTAACCATATTCCTCGGACCAAGAAAAGTAGTTAGTTTTATGAATTCTATGAGAACATATTGTAACATTACAATTTTACCCTCTCAACTTTTCTTGAAAAATTTACACTCATTAATGAACAACAAAAAACACATGCATTTAATAAGGGCAAAAAAGAGAAAAAATAATAAATGATGCATAGAAAATACAAAATGTCTTATATATAGAACCAAAAATTGCTTCTAAAATATGTCCTATATATAGGACCGGAGGGAGTATCAGAAAGAGAGAAGCAAATGATACAATAATCATAACTCCTATTTATAGGAGAAGAAAGGGAAGCCACCTGCTAGCACACAACCGGCTAAAAGGTGTCAATAACTAATTGACTTTCCTATTCTACCCTTAGTATAATGTAAACTGTACTCTAATATTCCCCCCCTGAAGCTAAAGGAGTGAGTTTATAATTTACTCTAATAGTCCCCCTAGAATTCAAGACCAGGGATTACAATGAATCTAATGGTTTTAAAAGTCTTCCCAGAAACTGTACAGTGCTCATAAGAGGATTGCTTTGCTGAGATGCTTTATATTTGTCTATTACTCTGAGTACAGGGAATCATAGTTACATGGTTTACTTATTTAATTTACGTACTACATATCGGATTCGGTGTACCACGTACCGGGTTCGCTATAAAGGAAGTCTTGTAAAAATTATATAAAAAGTGATGAATTGATACGAATCACGTACCATGTACAGGAACCGGTACCGCATACCATGTAACTATGCAAGGAATCGTGAGCTGGATAAGGGTTTTGTGAGAATATTTGCAACATGATGATCTTCCGGAACATGTTCAACATGGAGTCTATTTGC
This sequence comes from Crotalaria pallida, assembly GCA_037953625.1. NCBI lineage: Eukaryota > Viridiplantae > Streptophyta > Magnoliopsida > Fabales > Fabaceae > Crotalaria > Crotalaria pallida. Next base: position 81,289,710 of record CM075655.1, on the reverse strand, counting down.
AATAATAACTTTCTCTTCAACCCAAAATAAATCCAACTCAATGTGCTTGGTTAGCATGGAATACTGGATTCCTTGATAGCATCACAGTGCTCAATATATCATAGTAAATGATGGTAGGATTTATCTTAACTAACCGTCCTCGGCCAAACCACCTTGAAGAGATGAATCAATGAGTTGCACATATTTATGTATTTAGTCCCAAAAAGTTGGAAGTGTTTTGATTTTGGTCACTGGAAATTTTTTTGATCTTGACTCATCCTTAATTGTTTTGAAAATTTGATTTTAGTCATTGTTGTTAAGAAAAATCCATTAACTACTGACGTGGTTAACAAAACATCACATCAACGTACACGTGTGCAAGTATGGAATGTGGATGATTCGGACCCGCAGGAGCAAAAGGGCCATAGCCCAATCCACAAACACATTTTGGTTGGGCCTTAACCCTTTTGCTCCTGCGGATCCGGATCATTCATTTCATCCTATCGGTGACATACAATACTTGCACACGTGTATGCTGATGTGTCGTTTCGTTAACTACATCAACAATTAACAAATTTTTCCTAATGGTAGGGACTAAACTAAATTTTCAAAATAATTAAGGATAAGTCAAAGTCAAAAAAAACTTCCAGGGACCAAAATCAAAACACTCCCAACTTTCAGGGACTAAGACCAAGAATAAGCCTAATATGTAATTAGCTAAAGATGTGTTGTTTTTTGGCTGGGATGTTCAACATTGGATAGCTTTCTCGCAATGGACAATTGTTCATTTTCTTGTTTGCTCCACAATTTAAAGATATTATGTTTTCACCGAGAATAAATCTATGTAACATATTATTAGAATTAGAATGACATTAATGAAATAATGAATCCGTATCATCACTAGGTGTTGATGGACTAATAAATTATCAATAGTTAATCTTTTTTTTGGTGTACTATCAATAGTTAATCTATCTCTTGTTCTTCTTAGGAATAAGTTACCTAAACAACTATTTTGAACATTATCTAAGACAATATCATTAGCAAATTAAAAAGCATAGTTTCAGCGGTTACTTTTGTAATAGTCATTTTCATGTAATCCTCACTTTTATGATTTTTTTAGTAGTTTTTTTTAAGTTGTTTAAGTAGTACTATTGGTTTTTTTTTATCCTTATTTATATGATTTTTTTTATGATTCTTGTAGAATTTTTTTTGCACAACTACTTGCAAATGCACAAGTTGCAACAGCTGCCGAAAAGAACAAGGTGTGAGTATAACTCTCATTGCCTTAAATATCAAAATGGTCCATGTAAAAGTTAACTTTTTTGAAATTGGTCCCTATAAAAAAGTTATTTTGATTTTGATCCCTACATTTACAAAATGTTTTGGTTTTGGACCCTCTTGTTAAATTTTTGTCCCCATAATTATGTTGGTAGTTTGTTTTGGTCCCTATATTATTAGATTTGATAAGTTTTTGTCCATCTGTTATTAGATTTTATAGGTTTTGGTCCATCTATTATCACGGTTTTCGAATTGGTTGTTTGATATAATAGAAGTTATTTTTTTACCCTTGAGAATTAATGCAAAAATATCATTCTTAATTGGTCATAGAATGTAATACATTACATTTTCGGCATTTTCCATCCTCGTCTAACAGGAGGGACCAAAACCAAAACATTTTGTAAATACAGGGATCAAAACCAAAACGTTTTATAAATGCAGGGACCAAAACCAAAACTTTTTTTTAAAGGGATCAATTTCAAAAATGCCAATATTTATAAGGACCATTTTGGTATTTAAGCCACTCTCATTTTATTATAAAACTTGTTTGATTGTTTCAGTTTCCTTTATTTGTTTGTTTCAATTTCTATTGCAATAACATATTTAATTTAGTTTCTGTTATGTTATTTTCAATTGCATAAATTGGCTATTCCTAACGTGGCCGGTCCAAAGCCTGATGGGGTTGTTGTTGTTGTTGTTAAAAGAGTAGCACCAAAACTAGCTGAGAAGAAAATCACTGTGAAACCAAAGCCTCCAAAAGTGGTTGATACTAAGCCTCCAAAAGTGGTTGATACTTAAGTATATTCAAATGTTGACAAGAACTTGTTTGTATGTCTTCACTAATTCAATCATATCTCAAATTTTTGTTACTTTATTATTTAGGATATCGGCACAATGTGTTGAGAGTTGCTTAACTGGTGATCAATTGTTAGGAGTCCCACGTTGAGTAACTTAGGAAACTCAATGTGGTACTTAAGCCATGAGGCTCTTCCACCTAATAGACTAGTCTTTTGGGTTGGGCTCTCCTCATGTGCTTAATTCCTATCAATTGGTGCCTTCATATTCTTTCTCAACCTCCCACCATGACAAATCAGTACTCACCATATCCATGGGACCAGACACCATCATCTTCATATTATCCACCCTCCCCTCTTTATTCTCAACCACCACTTTTGCAAACCGATTATATTTCACTATTTCAATCTCATCTATCTTCCTTTCCTCATTGGCCATCACCCCAACAACCACCTCCAAACCCACCAGGCCACCAACACAAACATATTATCCCTAATCACAGCCTTATGCACTACCTTCAGAGCCTTATCATTTCTCTTCATTCCCACAGTGGCCAACACCACAACAACCATCATCTACACAACCTTACCATTTACCATATGCTCAACGCCTAACTCCTAAACCACCACCCAATTATTTTAGATTTGACACTTCTCAAGAGCCACCATGTCAAGTTTCGGCCGCCAGCCACACTCCGGTCAGAGATCCTTTTACTGAAATCAGAGAGAAACTCCTCAAGATGAAAGAAGATATAGTAGCCAATAGAAAAGCAAGAAAATGAAAAAAAAAAATAGGGACTCAACTTTGCTTCCCTCATCATCAGAGGGACAACTGCCAGCGACCACCGCCCCACCATCAGCAACCACTAAGCCGTTGCCATCACCACCGTCCCAATCCTTGCTACTAGATATGAAAAATAATGCCTCACTCTCTACTCAAATGACGCCGCCGCCGGGAGTCACCTCCGTCACGATCAATGACAAACAGAAGGAGGTGGGCCTTCTCCTTCTGTTGTGGGAACCACTGTCACCACCACGAGCTTGGCCATCGAAGTTGTCACCGGAAGTTGTGGCCGATGAACTGCTTAAGAGAGTACAATTAGAAATCGCTCCTGGAAGAAGAAAGGAAGCACAGAAATCAAACCCCAGTCACCGCCGCATGCAACCGCAACAGCTACCTTGGGCAACGCCACCGGCACTAGCCTCCGGCGTGGGTAAAGGAAGAAATTATCTCTCTAAACCCCACAAGCACACCCATTTAGCAGAAAAGAAAGTCATAGATCTGAAGAAAGAGGAAAAATGTGCATAGGTGAAGATTGAAGAATTTCAAAGAGAAAAAGGGAAGTTGTTTGGAGCTGAAAAAAATTTGGAAGAACAAAAAACGATCTTAAGTGGAAAACATTATGGATCTGAAGTTAATAAAAAAATAAAAAAAGGGCGATATTCTTGAAGGGAAGGAGAACAGCCACAAGCACATGGAGATGGGTGGACTGCACACTAACCAACAAAATTTTGTTGAATTCAGTTTTTGAGAAACAATTTCCCCACCCCACCTCCAACTTCTCACACCCCATTTATTTAAAATCTTCCTAAAATACCCCCACCCCTTCCTCTTCTTTTTCTTTTTCTTATAAACCCCACATAGCCAACAACCGCCGCCTCCTCTCGCCGCCCCCACCAGCAGCCCTAGCCTTCACCGCAACCCGCAGTCACTACACCCATAGCCACATCCGCAACCCGCAGCCACCCCACAACCGCAACCCGCAGCCACCGCACCCATAGCCACAACCCCCAAGGCCCTGCACAACGACCACCCCACCACGTAGCCCACTTTGATGAGGTCGTGAGCTCGTTCACGACCCGACTCCCCACCACTCGTGAGATCATTGACGACGGCACGGTCGTGAGTTCATTCACGACCCAAACTTACCACCACCTCGTGAGCCCATTCATGACCCGCCCACACGACTCGAACTCCCACCCCACCCATAGCACAACCGCAACCTGCAGCCACCGTACCTTTAGCCACAGCCCCCAAGGCCCTGCACAGTGACCACCCAACCACGTAGCCCACTTTGATGAGGTCGTGAGCTCGGTCACGACCCGACTTCCCACCACTTGTGAGTTCATTCTCGACGGCACGGTCGTGAGCTCATTCATGACCCGAAATCCCCACCACCTCGTGAGCCTATTCACGACCAACTACCACAACACGGTCGTGAGTACATTCACGACCCGAACTCCAACCCCACCCGCCTCGGTCATGAGCCTCATGATGACCTCATTCACCACTGCACACACGACACGAGCTTTTGTTAGGTTTCACGGCCCAAGCTCCGTGAGTTGTTGGGGGCGGTGTTGCTGGTGACTTTGGGTGCGGGGAAGCATGGTTGGTGTGGGGTGGCGGCGGGCCGGAGCGGTTTGCGGTTGGGAGTGGGCAAGGCTCTGTCGGGGTGTGGAGTGGGGGTTGTTGTCCACGGTGGGGGGCGGTTTGGGAGTGGCTCTGGGGTGTGTGGGGTGAGAGCATGGGGTGGGGGTACTTTTGGGAAATTGAAAATAAATGGGGTGTAGAAAGTTGGGGGTGGGGTGGGAAAATTTGTTCTCCAGTTTTTTACCCCTAGGCTCACATGACCTCTATAAATCCTCAAGCTTAGAATCAATTTTGCTGCCCCAAGTCTCAAATCACTGTTATCACGAACTTTCAACACGTGAGCTCAAATTGCTTTGGGCTAACCAGTCCAATTCATTTCTTTGGGCTCTCAAAGATATGAATTTTTTAATTGGGCTATTGCTTCTTCATATTCCAGTGTTACAAAGTTGCATTTTGTGGACTTAAATAAGGAGTTCAAGAAGTTCAACCTTGAAGACAAGGTTGATTTTGAAGGGATTGGCAATGATAGGATGTTGGATCAAGTAATGGTTAAATGGGTTATTTGGCCCATGTGGAGAAAAGGAATAGGATAGTTATAATTAAATAATCAAGTAAATAAATAGTTTAATTAATATTCATAATAATTCTAGAATGTTCCTATGCATAAGATTGTGCCACTTGTATGGTTGAGGTTAGTAGTCAATTAGGGTTTATTTTCTATATAAGCAATGTACCCTTCCTTATAATGGATCAATGAAAAATGAAGTTTGTCAGTATCTATTTGTTATTCTTTATTATTTAGGTATAATTTTTAGTGTTCTTGGTAGGTAAGCTCTTTGCTTCCTATCATCAATATAATATCTAATTGCTTTAAACATGTAACTTGTTAAAGTAACATAGTTTGATGAGAGCATGTCAATTCACCTTTCATAGAAAACTTTGAAATCAAAGTTGAAAGCAAGTTAATATGTAATGATTTTGTATTGTTATATAACCCAAATTTGAGATTGGCACTCGGGAAGGCATAATGAGTATATGGGATGAAGCCAATGTCATAAAGGTAAAATATATGTTCCTTGAAGAGTTTACTTCATAATGCCACTTCAAGTTGTTTTATTTTTCTTTTTTGATTGTTTCATTTTGAAAATGAAAATAAGCATTGCCTGATATGGCATTCTTGTGGATGTGCAAATAAATGAGGATGAGATTACATTTTTGACTAGTAGTGATGATCCTTACATGATAATATTGTTTTAGAGAAGCCTTTTCACCCAAATATTATGCTTTTTGTGATACCCTCAAATACTCTACTAGTAATTAGAGTAATAAATAGACTATTACTCAGATAAATATGGACTTGTTTAGTATTAGAAAATACAATGTTAAAATTTTCCTTTTTATTTTCTAAAGAGGCGGGTGCATAAACCAAAAGAGAGGATATTTGGAGAATAAATTACATTTTACTTTAAAATTGGATTCGGCATTTGCTTTACTCAAGAATTTGCTCCACAAAAATTAGATAGCGTCCTTCTTTAAAGTAGTATATATTACATTTCATATAATGAAACCTGAGGGATGCCATCCATTATTTCATCCCAAAGAACTGATACCATTTTAAAATATCATAACCGAATTCCTTTTAAATCAATATTAGAGTACGCGGAAATAATAGAACTATGTAGTAAGCTGTAATATAACATAGATTTCATACATAGTAAAGATAGGAAATACATAGTTTGATAGTGAAAATCTCCAAATCCCAGAACAAGTCCAAAGGCTATGTATATATATATATACATCAAAAGTAGACCATAACTCTAGAGTTATCAAAAGGAATATCTACAATATATATATACATGTCAAAATATGAAACTCTAAAGCTGGTCACATAGCACTGGTAACAGTAGTAGTAGTAGTAGTAGTAGAAGTCTCCTAGAAGCAGCAGTAGTAATCATCAATCCATCAGCAACATCATCTCCTCCACAGCATCCATCACATCGGGTCCCTAATCCTCATCATCTACCCTATGCACATACCTAGGGATTATCGTCCCTCCACTGACTCCCGGTAGAATGAACGACAGGCTCACCTCCGCTCTCGTCCTCAACAAGGTCCTTCTCTATCTCATCCGAAGAAGTGGGTACCCTTCCACTGGGCACGGGGTCTGGTGATGGCGAGACCCTAACAGGACTCCTCGGATCAGATAGGGGAGTCTCCTCTCAGACGACTCTAGAAGTAAAAGGGTGTAAGCGGGTGGGTCGAAATCGAAAACTGTGATATGAGCGAGCTGGCCGTGTGGGAGGTGGCCCATGGTAAGTGTAAAAGGGTGGTACATGCATAGTGTATATGATGGGGATCCTAAACCTACGAGGACGGAACCGAATTAGCGGGTTGGGGTGATAGAAGGTAATCTCTACCTCACCCTCAAATACCGCCCGGTGATCCTCGTAGATCCATATGCCACTAGGAAGTGGCCGGGTCTCGATGCAAGCGATGTAACGTGACATCACCTACAAGGGCACAGGGATAAGCAATTCTATACACATAATAAATAGAGCATAAATAAATGCACAATATAAATATGAGTGTATGTAGCAATAATCAACAACCACATTTAACAGTTAGCAAATATTTTATGCAAGTAGAATGCTCATACTTATTTTCATTTATCAACTTTAAATTAGATGAGTGGCATGATGTATGAGTCTAGCTCTCAACCCTAACTCCATCAATCTATGTCACTCTCTGACGTCCATCCTTTACTTCATATCAGCACTCAACAGTGCGTTGTACTCCTAGGTGTACAACATTCGTACATTCACCCTAGAATGTACACGACAAACTTGGAAATGGTACATAACGTGCTCCTCGAGCAACGTCCCGTCGTCTTAATGGAATAACCATATCATCAGCATCTCACTTTCGATGGCCACATCGTCAACCATAATGTGTCATCAAGCAAGCTGTCAGTTGGCACTCCCAGAGGCCCTCCTCGTGTTACCAAAACAGGAAAAACGATCTAACACCCGAACTCCAGGATGAATGCAATCTCTTAACTTAAAAGATCGAATTGATTGGCATATCACAATTAATAATATCTCACATTATTAATCTAATGATCTTATACCATCATCAATCAATTGCTTTTAAGTCTTAGATCCTTTGGATTATCATCACTTAGATATTAACATAATGATTCAGAATTAAAAATGGCATTTTTAAGTTTTCTGATCAATAAGACTCGAGTACTCCGCATAGGACTCGAGTAGTTCTTTAGACTGTCCTATAGACTCGAGTGGTTTATGGAAAGATTCGAGTGGATCATAAATTTCCAGAAAGTTCTTGTTCCAGGTTTTCTCAAAATACTCGAGTCATTCATGATATACTCGAGTCATTAATCAACTCAGAAGACTCGAGTGAATCATGCAAGACTCAAGTGGTTCATCAGAAAAGTTCATTAGTGCATCAGTCAATACCCAAGTCTCTGACCAAATACTCGAGTGATGGTGCCAGCAGACGCACTGGTGCGTCATGAATCACTCGAGTCTTGACAGAAAATGGACAGTGAAAAATTGAGTTTAAACATGTCATTTTCATTTCTAATCAATTCTAATCCAATCCAATGATCAACAGAGTTCATATAACATATAATAAACATGTTCAAGCACTTAGAATACATCAAATTACATAATTCATAGAGATTCACAAGATTATGCATAAAACTTAGAAAATTCACAACTTAACATATCAATTTGCATAATAGACAAAATATTCATGATTTGAAGTTCTAAATAGCTTGCATGCAACATATAAAACTTGCTCAAAACAACTTTAGAGCACAGGTTGGTCTCCAAACCAATTTCCCTATTCAAACTAAGGCCTTAGAGTCTCTTGGTGGCTCTCTAACCAAATTCATGTTATTTAAACTCTATCTAGTGAATAGAAAGCTTTCCCCTTACCTCTTTGACGTGTACCAACAGAAAATTTTGCAAGAAAGGCTCCACAACACAGAAAACCACTTCAAGCACCAACATGCAGAGCAGTTTGAGTGAGGTACCAAAATCGAATTGGTTGACACATGAAACAACAATAAGAATTGGGGAAATTAGTTTCCCTAGATTCTATGCAACACAAACTAACTAAAGAAAAGAGTTTGAGACTCAGAGAGAGCGTGAGCTTACCAAAATCAATGACCAAAGTATGCTCCAGAAACTGTTGACAACAAACAAGCTTCCACTTCCGAGCTCCAATTCTTCCAACACACAAACTCTCTACTCACGATTTTGGTGTCTATACAAAGCTCGTGATGTGAACTTTGTATTGGTGTATGATTTGTGACTCGAATCAAGACAGAGAGGGATAATCGAACGAAACAATTCAAGAACCCTAAAGCATGCAATGTCTCACGAATTTGGCAAATGGGTTGGTTGATTCATCAACCATGGCTTAAATAGCCACCCAACAAGCTCATGCAGCTCGACACGAAAGCCATGGACGTGTAGTGGTAGTGTTTTCGTGTCACTCGTCGGAAACCGTTGGTGGTGACTCACCAAAGCGCACTAACTCGTCCAACTCTGACCAGAATACTCGAGTCTTCTCAGAAATACTCGAGTATTTTGGTCAATTTTTGAAAAATATTTATTTTATTTTCTTTCCCTCCAAAACCTTTCTTATAATTACTTCTAGGTCCCAAAGTAGGGACTAATGTGCAAAATATTTATGTTTATTCATAAATATAATTTCCAAATCACATTCACACATTTTCTAATAACATAAACACATATTTTAATCAAAGATTAAAAATAGAAATAATTAATTATAATAAACTTTATAATTAACATTTCATTAATCAGGGATTAAAATTTTGGGGTGTTACACTACTCCCTCACTTACAAGGAATTTCTTCCCCGAAATTCAACTTATACAAACAACTCAGGATAGTCCTAACGCATCTTATCCTCTGATTCCCAAGATGCTTCCATCTCCACAAATCCAGATAATTTTGACCAAAGGAATATCCTTCCCTCTTAGCTGCTTGACTCTTCGATCCTCGATCCGAATAGGCATAGCTTCAAAGGCTAGATTCTCATGTATTTCTAGGTCATCAGGTTGAATTTTAAGAATAATGGTGGGATCATGAACATACTTTTTCAACTGAGACACGTGAAATACGTTATGAAGATTAGCTAAAGATGGGGGTAAGGCTAATTGATAAGCTACTGACCCAATTCTTTTAAGGATTTGGTAGGGACCATTGAACTTAGGTGATAGTTTTTGGGTTTTCAAAGCTCTACTAACACTTTTTGTTGGTACTATTCTAATGAAAACATGGTCACCTTCGACAAATTCTAAGGGTTTCCTCCTCCGATCAGCGTAACTCTTCTGCCTACTTTGAGCAATCCTCATCTTCTCTTGTATCATCTTAATCTTCTCAGTTGTCTCTTGCACAAAATCTGGTCCGATAAGATAACTCTCCCCCACTTGAAACCAGCATAGCGGAGTCTGACACTTTCTCCCGTATAGAGCTTCAAATGGTGCCATTCCAATGCTCGTATGATAACTATTGTTGTAAGTAAATTCCATGAGCGGCAACATTTGTTCCCAATTTACTTGACCTTCCAAAACACAGGCTCTTAAGATGTCTTCCAGTGACTGAATAGTCCTCTCCGTTTGACCATCAGCCTGAGGATGATAAGCAGAACTTAACTTCAACCTTGAACCCAAAGCTTTATGTAGATTCTGCCAAAATTTCGATGTAAACCTTGGATCACGATCTGACACGATACTTGATGGCACACCATGCAGGCGAACTACTTCTTTGATATACAACTGGGTGAGCTTCTCCAAAGAATAGCGCATATTTACCGGAATAAAATGCGCTGACTTCGTCAAGCGATCCACAATCACCCAGATTGCATCATAACCAGTAGCTGTCCTTGGCAAACCAGACACGAAATCCATTGAGATACTATCCCATTTCCATAGCGGAATCTCTAAGGGAAGTAATTCTCCTCCTGGCCTTTGGTGTTCCACCTTAGCCTTCTGACACACCAAACAACACGCTACATACTTTGCCACATCCTTCTTAAGACCAGGCCACCAAAATATCTTCCTCAAATCCTGATACATTTTGGCAGCTCCTAGATGCATACTCGTCTTGCTCTTATGCGCTTCATCCAAAATCATTCTCCTTACTTCTAAATTATTGGGCACACATATTCTTGTTCTGAAGCGAAGAATTCCATCTTTCCCTTCTTGAAACTCTAACTCCTTGTTTTCCTTCACAAGCCTCCTCTTCTCCTTAAGTTTATCATCCTCTTGTTGCAACTCTCGAATCCTTTCCAAGAATTCATTTGCGATTTGCAACATTCCCATCTCGATACTTGTCGGATCCACTTGCATTGTTAAGCTTAAATCTCTGAATTTTTCTATCAACACAGCTTCTTTGACCATCATCGAACTGATATGCATTGCTTTTCGACTCAATGCATCTGCCACAACATTTGCCTTCCCAGGATGGTAATGAAGTTCAAACTCATAATCCTTCAAGAACTCCATCCATCGACGTTGCCTCATATTCAACTCTTTCTGATCAAAGAGGTACTTTAAGCTCTTATGATCACTGAATACCCGAAAGGTAGTGCCATAGAGGTAGTGCCTCCAAATCTTTAGAGCGAAAACAACAGCTGCCAGCTCTAAATCATGAGTTGGATAGTTCATTTCATGAACCTTTAGTTGTCTTGAAGCATAAGCTACCACTTTTCCGTCTTGCATCAATACACTTCCCAGACCTTGTTTTGATGAATCACAGTACACCTCAAAAATCTTCTGTGGATCAGGCAAGATCAACACAGGAGATGATGTCAATCTTTCCTTCATCTATCGGAAACTCCTTTCACACTTCTCATCCCATATAAATGGTTGGTCTTTTCGAGTTAACTTCGTCAATGATAGTGCAATCTTCAAAAAACCTTCTATGAACCTTCGGTAATATCCTGCCAAACCAAGAAAACTTCTCACTTCCGTGACCGACTTCGGTTTTTCCCATTGTAAATCTGAACTCACTTTCGCCGGATCAACAGCTATTCCCTCGTTTGATATTACATGTCCTAAAAACTTAACTTCCTCCAGCCAGAACTCACACATTGCAAGTTTGGCGTATAATTGCTTCTCCTTTAGGACATTCAACACCATCCTCAAGTGTTCAGCATGCTCCTCCGGACTTTTGGAATATATAAGGATATCGTCAATGAACACAACCACGAATGAATCTAAATAGGGTCTAAAGATTCTATTCATGTAGTCCATGAAAATAGTTGGTGCATTAGTCAATCCAAACGACATCACAACATACTCATAATATCCGCATCGGGATCAAAATGCACTCTTAGAGATATCCTCTTCTCTAATCCTGATCTAGTGGTACCCCGACCTCAGATCAATCTTAGAAAATACCGAAGCCCCTCAAACTTGATCCATAAGGTCATCTATCCTTGGTAGAGGATACTTGTTTTTAATTGTGACCTTATTCAGTTGCCGGTAATCGATACACATCCTCATGCTACCATCTTTCTTTTTGACAAATAAAACTGGAGCACCCCAAGGTGACACACTTGGTCGGATCATCTGCTTCTGCAATAACTCCTCAATCTGTTTCTTCATCTCAGCCATCTCCGGTGGTGCCATTCTATAAGGAGCAATAGAAATGGGACCAGCCCCCGGAACTAGATCGATTCCAAATTCAATCTCTCTCTTTGGTGGCAAACCCGGTATCTCATCGGCGAATACCTCAGGAAAATTTCTGACAACGAGAATCTCTTCAATCCTTGGGTCATTTTCTTCTACTTTAGTGTTGAACAAACACATATAGCCTGAAGGTTTTGGGTCTCTATAGATCACTATCTTTCTATCACAATAAATGATCACTTGGTTTTGGCTTAACCAGTCCATCCCCAAGATCACATCCAATTGTGTTAAGGGTAGGCAGATCAAATTTACCCTAGAGATTTGTCCTAACACTTCTATACAACAATTGAGACATGCTCTAGAAACAACTACAGGAGCATGAGTAGGGGTTTTGTAACATCCCAAATTTATTTAATACAAAATAATTATCAAAATATAGGTTTATTATTACAAAAATTGAAAAGTATCGGGATTTTACAAATTGATATTCAGAACGACATAATATAGTTCTCCCTTTTTGTCTGCTCTGCTACAGAATCTGTTGTCCCCATGTTACCTAAAATGTTAAACCACGAGGAGTGAGACATTTTCAAATTATTTAAGCAAAAGGATTAGAAGAGAGCATAATGAAAATCAGAGAACGCAGAAAGTCAATTATACATTTATCATAATTCAGTTCCTTATCATAATAGCATTACACTAAGTCCATGGTTGTATAGTTCATGAATAAGCATTATAAAATTATCTAATTAGAAATCGGATATTAAACATACATTCTATAGTTTTAAGTATTTTATGATCAAATCAATTAAAATCATATTAGCACACTTTACCCCTTCCAAATAAATAATACAATTGGCATAATCAATATCAACAAGCAAATAACGTTCACTAATAGTCAAACAAGCAGAACTACAACACACAAGCAATCGAACTAGTAAAACAAACACGCACAATTAATCAACACACTCAAGTGTGTCTCAGTTTAACATAAAGTAAATCAACTCCCTAGTGTTCTTCACTTCCTACCTTTACGTTAAAAACACGAATAGTAATATAATTCTTCATTAGATATTTTATCAATTATACTCTAATATCAAATAGAAATTATGAATTGATTTTTAGATCTAACTTATTACCTTTCCCCAATTTCATTATAAAACCAAGAATCCCTGTGCTTAAATAATAGAAATGACTCCTCATTACCTTTAGGGTTCCATAGAACCAGGTTTAAAGCACCGCAAGAAGACTTTGATTCGGCTCACGACGATCTGATTGACCCCGAACCAAACCACGGTGGCACCGATCCGACACGGTTCATGGGAGAACCGGTTCAAATTACACCCATCAGCATCCATAGCTTCAAGCTCCTCCATGGTGGTGTTCTCCAAGGCCATTGGCAGCGGCGGCCGTGACTTTCATGACCGGCGGCAACAACATCTCACGAACCAGGGAGGAACAGCGGTGGTCGTGATCTCTTCAAGGTGGCAGCAACAACTATGAGCGACGGCGACACACGATGGGGCGAAAAGAGGCGAGGATGTCGCGATCTCCCTTTGTGGCTGCGGCGATCCGATCTGTGCAAGGAGGAAGTCGCGATTCGCGACTGGACGGAGAGGCTTCGAGCTTGAGACGGCTGCGGTGATGGCGTACGACAGCTCCTGGGAGAGAGAGAAGGAGAAAGACCGGAACGGAAAGAGAGAGGAAGACCGATTGAAGTAGCAGAGAGAGTAAAGGGGGTGGCGGCGGCGAGAGTGCCCCCCGATCCAGGAACCACTTCCTTTAGGGTTTACCCCCTTCTTCTCACTTTTGTCACATTATTATTATTATTATTATTATTATTATTATTTATTCATTTATTTACTTTAAGTAAATGAAATATTATTAGTAATAGTAATTAAGCATCATCTAAATTCATTTAGAAAAACTACAGGGTTAGAGTTTAGTTAAATATTAGGAAACATAAAATAACTAATTTTCATATTATCTAAAATATATTAAAAACAAGGTAAAATATAAACAGTGTATTTTTATTTTATTTATTTATTATTTTTTTTAAGATAGGGTAATTACTTTAAAGAGTATCAACAAATAAAATTTAATCATCAATTAAAATATTAATTACATATATATAAGAAGACCATAGCATCACAATTTGAAAGTACTGAACATAATGCATTATTGAGTATATCAAAAGTTGGGCAAAGTATATAAAGTATATACATTTATTTTAATATGAAAATTTTCTTTTAAATGAATTTGCTTGAAAATATATAAATAAAATAATGTAAGATATTTTATGAAAATATCTAAAGATTGAATAATCATTTACAACGAATTAATTAATTTTTTTTTCATTCAATAAAGAAAAACTGAAATTAATAATGAAAAAAGTCAGGGCTTTACAGGTTTCTACTTTAAGAGTATAAGGCAACTCAGATATGGGTAACTTCAATCGATTTACACATTCATAAGAAACAAATGAATGCGTTGCACCAGAATCAAACAACACATGGCAAGATTGACCATTCAGCAAGTAATTACCTTGCACAAGATCAGAAGATTGACTTGCTTCCATACCACTAAGCTAGAGGTGTTAGATATTTTAGAATTGAACTATTCTCTTTCAGTTGTGAGTTTTAATTTGTTTGTGTTTTTTTAGATGTGCAGAGAAGGAACAACAAATAGTGAGCAATCAGCTATAATAGTAGCAATAGGAAGGAGAAAGCAGTTGGATCAATGAGTAGTAATAGCTAGTTTGTTTATGTTATAATAGCATAATGTTTGGTTGTCCAAGTTATCTATTATGCTGTTTGGTAAAACTATTAGATTGGTCCCTTGAGTTATTTTTATGTTGCAAATAAGTTCTTTAAGTTTTTTTCGTTTCAAATAAGTCTTGTAAGTTGTTGCCGTCCAACAAATCAATCATTTCCGTTAATTTTTTCAGTTAAGTGACACGTGGCACCATAAAAAAATTTGAAAAAAATCGTTACACCATTTTTTTACACGAGGCATCATTAGTTGAGTGACACGTGTCACTTAATGAAAAAATTAACGAAAATAATGAATTTATTAGACGGCAACAATTTACAGGACAAAAAACTTAAGAGACTGATTTACAACATAAAAATAACTTAAAGGACCAATCTGGTGGTTTTGCCATGCTATTTTGTGAGGAATTAAATAATACATTTGATGCTTTTGATATTTCAGTTGTTTTCATTTGTAGTTTGTTGTTGGTTTAATCAAGGATGTTGGATTATGCATGTTTAATATTGAAAGTCCTTTCAATGGTTTTAAAACATCTTTGGCTTAAATATGAAAATGGTCCCAGTAAAAGTTGACTTCTTTGAAATTGGTCCCTATAAAAAAAATTTAGGCTTTGGTCCCTACATTTACAAAATGTAACACCCTCACTTTTATTAGTTTATTTTAGATTTATAGAAATATGGACTTGAAAATTTCATTTAAATTAAAAATACTTAAAAATATTTTTCCGGAAAAACGGATAGAATCTCCTCTGTTTTTCGGACTTTCCCAAAATTTCCATTTTGTACCTGTTCAGGCCAGAGTAATTTTAAAACATAAAAACATAATCATATTACAATCAGAACAATCCTAGCGCCCGATTAATACAAATTTTAAGGCATACACTAATACATATTTTAAATTTCCAAAATAACATTTCTGATTTAAACTAAAGTCCACTCTCGACAACTTTACACTCCACGTGGTGGAGTGTGTACTCCTACTTGGCCACGACCTGTGCAAGCTCCTCCTGTACCTGTAAAAAAATAGCAAGAAGGGCAGCATTACACAGAACTTGAGAAATAACTTCTAAGAAGTCATAGGAATAACCAAACCTAACATTTCTATTATCATACTAATATAGACACTCATACACTCACTTTTTCCCACTTCTTAATTAACTCTTATATTCTTCCTTATTTATGCTTAGTTTTTATTCTTCTTAAATAACTTCGTATACTTAATTCTTATCTCATCCCTTTTTATTTTTATAGTCATCTTTATTCTTTCACCTTTTAAAATTATTGTCTTTCAATCATTTACATTTATCTTTGCCATTCTCATCTATCTCCTGAGTCACTAGGACCGTCAGGGTTGTAATTCAATTCTTTTAATTATTTCCGGAGTCACTAGGACCATCCGGTTAGTTATTCCCTGAGTCACTAGGACCGTCAGGGTTACGCTGGTTATCCCCAGAGTCACTAGGACCGTCCAGGTTGCGCTACGACAGAGTCACTAGGACCGTCCGCCGCTATTAAAATTCTCCCCTGAGTCACTAGGACCGTCAGGGTTGTACATTAATTCTTTTAGTTAATTCCGGAGTCACTAGGACCGTCCGGTTAGGTATTCCCTGAGTCACTAGGACCGTCAGGGTTGCGGTGATTATCCCTAGAGTCACTAGGACCGTCCGGGTTGCGCTTCGACAGAGTCGCTAGGACCGTCCGCCGATATTATTCTTTCTCTTATTAATTATTCCCCGAGTCACTAGGACCGTCGGGGGTTATACTTTTAATTATTTCCGGAGTCACTAGGACCGTCCGGTTAAATTGCTCTTTATCATTAAGTCTTCTCTTTCTCTTCATTTTCTCATTAAGTCTTATATCGTTTTTCTTTACTTTCTTGTTCTTTGTCTCACTTTCAATTTCCTAATTCTCTTTCTTTCCTTCCTTTTTACTTATCTTTATCCTTCTTTAGTTTTCTATTAATTATTTCCCTTCTCTCTTTCCTTTCGTTAGTAACTTGTTATCACTTACTTATCATCAATTAGGGGTTTGCACACAAAACCAACATTCATAAACGCACACACTTTCACAATCATGTCCTTAATATAAGTTCTTACATCTTCCTTTATTCCCTTAACTAGTTACTTGGTTCCTATTTTGTTTACCTATTGTTGTCAATTTCTCATTATCAAATATTCATACATTATTCCACCACAAGTACAAACATCTCATTTCATCCCTTAATTAGTGATCACTCACTAACTTACTATATTCTAGGTTCATTCTCAAAACCCAATTAATGTCACCTATAAGCATTTATCATATCAACACAAATTCGCTTACGCATTGGTGAGTTTAATTCCTTTATTCACCTACTCTATTTAGTGCCTTTATTTCCCTATAGTTTCCTCATCCATTGTCCATTCATTTAATATTTCCATAATAAATTCACACATTTCAAACATCATTGTATACTATATACAATTACAATTTATCTAGTGAGTTCATTTTCTTTATTCCTAAGCTTTGTTTATCGTCTATTTCAACTACCTTATTATTCATTTACCTTACTAATCTTTCCTATCCCTAGCCACCCCTATAATCAGCCTAGAAATTAAATCCTAAGTAGAGGTAATACAAACCCTTCTTACCTCGGGGCTTTAATAGAACCTGGTTTGTGGCTCGTCAAAGAGGTCCTGCTTCGGTTTGCAGCTCCGCCCAGATTCAGTTCACAACAAATGGGTCCAAACCGGTTCAACCCAGTCTGAACCATCAACACAGCAACAACAAGGGCCGAGGCGACAGCTTTGCCGGCGACGGTTTGGTTCGTTACCAGCGAGGAAACAACTGGGAACATCGATCTCGGTGACGGCGGCGGTACACGAACCAGCGGCGACGCTCCATGGTGGCGGTTCGATCCGGTTCGCGACTAGCAGAGAGCAAACAAGTGATGGTGGCTGGGTCGCGAGGAACGACGGTGGCAGCAACCAACAAGGGCGGCGGTGGTTTGAGACCAAGGAAGGAGGCGACTTCGTAGCCCAACAGTGGCGGCGGCGAAACCACGACTCCGGGGAGGAGACGAGTTGCAAATCGCGACTCTCTTGGCTGGCGGCGCAAGAACCGGGGAGAGAGGGAGAGCTCGGCGTGGCGGCGACCGAGGGTGGAAGGAGAGAGAGCGGGGCGGAGAGAAAGGGAGGGAGGCGGAAGAGAGAATAAAAACGGGTTTGAAAGAGGAGCCATGGAGGATGAAGCTTGGAAGGAGGATCCATGGCACTTGAAGAAGGAGAACAACTTGTGAAGATGGCCTTGAGAGAGAGATTAGGGCCGGCGGGTAGAAGGAAGGAGGAGAATCCATAGGGTTTCATACCCACTGCACACACACGCACGTTTCCTTCTTTTTTTTTTTTTCTCTTTTTATTTTTATTTTAAACTTACTTTTATTTATTTATTTATTAATCATAGTAAATAGAAATCAATTTATTTTTAAGAGTATCTAAAAATAGAGTTTAGTTATCAAATCAAATAAGTAAATATATATATATTTTTTTTAAGAATGTCCTAGAGTCAAATATTTGAAAATACTAAACATAATTTATTGTTGAATATGTAAAAGTAAAGTAAAGTATTCCAAAATGTTTAGCATCATTTTAATATGATAATTTTCTTCCAAAGAGTTCACTTTAAAATATAATTACATATACTTTTGTGGTTAACATAATATATTTTATAAAAATACCCAACACCTAAATGATTGATTTCAAGAAACAATTAGTTAATTCGATAAAACTTATAATTTATTATGTTAAAGAAATCCGAGCGTTCCAAATTCCGATATTTCCTAACACTTTTGCAGCACTAAAAGGAATCTTAATCTGTTATTCCTAAACTTTTTTTTTATTGTTATTATTATTACTTAAATCTGTTATCTATTATTATTATAATTATACTAGTGATTAGAATTCGGGATGTTACACAAAAAGTTTTGGTTTTGGTCCACTTTGTTAAATTTTGGTCCCCATAATTATGTTCGTAGTTTGTTTTATTGGTCCCTATCTTATTAGATTTGATATGTTTTGGTCCCTATGTTATTAGATTTTATAGGTTTTGGTCCCTCTTCTATCATGATTTTTGAATTTGTTCTTTTACCCTACAGAATTAATGCAAGAATATCATTCTTAATTAGTCATAGAATGTACTCCCTCCGTTCCTATTTATCTGTCCTATTTCAAACAAAACACACCCTTTAAGAAATCTAATCATTACTTAGATTTTCAATTCATTAATTATGTTTGGCTTATTTAACATTTTAGTCCCTGAACTTAGGTGCCCTTTTGAAATTGGTCCTTAAACTTTTTTTTTCTGATGTTTTGGGTCCCTGAACTTTGTTTAATTTTTGGAAATGGTCATTTCGTCACTTAAGTGATGATATAGCCGACGACATGTCACGTCACTTTCCCAATATCGACGAGTGACATGTTATGTAGAGTCACAGGACACTACATGATTTTTTTTCTTTAAAAAATTATTTCTTTTAAAATTTATTAAAAGATTCGATCTTCTTTAACAAATACAATTTTTAATTATTTTTAATATATTTGAATTTTTTAATTTAAAAAATTCATGTGGCATCATTTGACACGTTACCTATCGATGTAGTGAAGGTGACGTGGGATATCCTCGGCCATATCACCACTTAAATGATGAAAAGACCATTTCAAAAAATTAAACAAAGTTCAGGGATCCAAAGCATCGAAAAAAAGTTTAAGAACCAATTCCAAAAGAGCAAGTTCAGAGACTAAAATGTTAAATAAGCCATTATGTTTTTTCCCACTATACATTTTCTCTCTCCGTAATTATTACCTTTTCTCAACTACTTACTAAAATCAATATTCTATTAAATAGGGGTAAATATGGAAAATAACATTTAATACACTCTTGAAATCATCAAAATGACAGATAAAAAGAAACAAAAAACTTCCCCAAAAAATGACAATTAAATAGGAACGGTGTGAGTAATACATTACGTTTTCGCCATTTTCCATCCACGTTTAACAGAAGGGACCAAAACCAAGACGTTTTGTAAATGCAAGGTCCAAAACCAAAACGTTCTGTAAATGCAGGGACCAAAATCAAAACTTTTTTTTTACGGGAACCAATCTCAAAAACGTCAGTATTTATAGGGGACCATTTTGGTATTTAAGCCTACATCTTTCAATTCAATTGAAATTTATTTTTTCGTTTTACGGTAGATTTGGTATGTAGTAGCTAGTTCTAAATTTAAAAAATATATATTTGAATAGACAACACTTCCTCGAGGAAGTGCTGTAAAAAAATGTCTATAAAATAAAAGAAAAACGAAAAAGGACAATTAAATGCTTCCTAGGACAAGTGCCGTAGAAAATAGGCAATAAATAGGTATTGACAAAACTTCCTACATCAAGTGCGGTAGAAAATTAACAAAAGAGACTGCATTTTTCACAATGAAGCGGAGTAAAATGTGTATCTTAGTTGTCTATATGTGCATATTACAAAGCTTTTATGAAACGTTGTTATTTCTTACAACAATTTTATACTACACCACGTGCAAGCGCCATTAAATGTCAATTTTAAATGTTGTTAATCATCTATTTTGTTGTGGTGATTTTAGTAAAGGTTAGACATCCAAAGTAATGAATTTATCCAAGATGAAAACTTAAAATTACTCCTATGACAATCTGAGTTTTTATTTCTGAAGGTATATAGGCATTAATGTTAATGTTATATACCCAAATAGGTATGAATAAAAATAGAAAAGAAAGTTCGATCCTTGCCATGAGTATGGAAAAGACTTTGTTGGTAGAGGCAAAGCCCACTTAGGTGAATTCTACGCCTCGTAAGGGATTAATCTTCGACTATTGGCTGGAGGATACCCTTGGTGCAAACAAAAAAAATAGAAAAGGAAGAAAAAAGGAAGCAATATCCAACTCCAAACCAAAAAACAATGGTAGCAAAGCATGAAAAGGGATAAAATCTCTCCAATATCTTCTAATAAAATAGAGCAAAACACAACCCATAGTTGAAGGCCACTATACAAATTGATTACAATGAAAAGAAGAATTGGAAACATAATCAATATAAAAAGTTATAACATGCAAGACTAAAATCAGTTTAGTCAAATTAATTAATGACAAAAAGAAAGAGAGTTATCAAGCCTCACTGTTCTTTTCCACATCATCTGTGTTCAACCCGCCTATTGTGTTTTTTGGTACATAGGAATATACACCAAGTTGACCTTTGCATACACAGTAGTGGAACTTTACTTACTTCACCTGCTCCACTTTCTTTCATCCTTTGTGTGCCGCCTCACATCTATTTTCCAGCTACGTTCTTTTGAGTAGCCCATGCATAACACCTCCCCTCGAACATTCTATCCTTGGTTAGTTCCTTTTTTTCCCTTCAAATCTTTGTTTTACTCCCTTCCCCCGCCCCCTCCCATTCCGTCCCTCCTTATCTTCTTCCTCGGCCTGCTACCTCCACCCACGAGGTACGCACCCTCTGGATCGCCGATCTTCACTACTCTTTCGCTCACAACAGCTAGGTCCTCTCTCTCTCTCTCTTACTCTCAATTCTCTTTCATAATTTTATTTATTGATGCTTCTCTCTCTTTCTTTCAATTCTCTTTCATAGTGCGCAGCCATATAACCACCGGCCCACCGCCGATGACCACGACGTTGTTTTCATTCGATCCAGATGATTATCGGAGGTGATGGAGACTCGACGGTGAGGGTTGCACGGTGTTTTCTGGGTTTAGTGAGATATCGAGATTAAGAGAGAGGCAATTTGTTCATGATTGAAAATTGAGATTGACCTTTTTTTTATTTAATCTTTGTTTTGATCTTTTATTGTTTTCTATTTTTTTTCTTTTTTTTTTTGCTTAATCTCTCTTGGGGTTTTGGTGTTCTTCATCTGTTTTACAAATTCATGGTGGATGCATGTGGGAAGCACCAGGACATGAGGTAAATTGATTCTATTTTATTTTTCTTCTCTGGTCGTGTTGTTATCTATGTTCTTAAAGCCATGTGTTGTTACATCCTTTTATTTGTAATCTTTGGTTTTAGAATGTTAACCTCTTTTCTGCTCTTTGTCTTATGAAGGAAGGGAGTGTGTTTTAAGTTTTTTATTTTTTTTTTCATTTTAATTTTTCAGAATTTAAGAGTTTCTGCTCTTTGTTTTACGGTGGATGATGATCTCAAAGTGAAGTACAAAGAAGAGATGATACATACAGATGAAGAAGCTCTTCAATGAAATTCAGGAGCCTAATAATTGTTATTAATTCTGGCCATACTTATTTATTCTATAAGATTTGGTTACATTCTTTTCTTAGATAGATGGTGTTATTTGTCTGGTTTGAAATATAGACAGAATTGCAATTGGGTGGCATATGATTGGTTTGCAGGATCGTATGGGGTCATATGTTGTTACATCCTTTGATTTGGAATCTTTGATTTTAGAATGTTAACCCCTTTTCTGCTCTTTGTCTTTTGAAGGGAGTGTCTTTTGTAATTTTTGTTTTGTTAATGCTTTGCTCATTCTTCCTTTTTTCAGCCTCGCTTAATAATTTGAATATCATATATGTTTTTCCGTGGTTAGTGCTAAAGGATAAGAGACTAACATGGTTTTGGTTTTGAAAATGTCATTTCTTCAACTTTGGTCTTGACATGAATCTATTTTGGTTTGGATCTTTGGATATTTTTCGGTTTCAAATTCGTTTAACAAAGATCTGCCTATGTGAAAGGCGAGGCTTAATTGATTTTATCATACTGTATAGTTCTTTACCTATAAAATTTGATAACTTTACACAAGATTTTATCAAATGATGATTAAAACTTCGTCTCTTTCCAATAAATAGTTAAAAAAGGTGGTAAAGGTTTTTATTCATAACCATGATCTATCCATTATCGGTGATTAATTTATTGAATTTAGTAGTTTGCCTACGAATGAGTTTCATTAACGTGGTTAAGACATTTTTAGCCCCCTTCTGTTTCTGTTTGGTTGCTCTTATTCTGGGGTTAAATATTTATTTTATATTTTATATACTGAATCAGTTCCAATCTATTTGCAGAAGAATAATTTGGTTTGGTGATCTGAATTACCGTACCAACTTATCAAATGCGGAAATAAGAGCTCTTATCTCAAAAACACAGCGGTCAAAATTGGTTGAGAAAGACCAAGTACTCTAAATATCTTGCATTTAGTAAGCACTACACATGAACCTTTGTCTAGAGCACAATTTATTAGGTCCAATATGGTGTTTTATATGATGCTTTACTAATTATAAGTACTTTCATGATAGTCTAAACATGTTGCAGTTCATATTTCATGATAGTCTAAACAGTTTTCTTTCTTTCTTTCTTTTTTCAATAACATCTGCACTACACAGGCTAAGTGCCCGCGTATATTAAGAATTCACAAGGTAAGTTTTGATCTTTATACTTGTTCACAGTCTTGAGATAATAATATCATAAGTAGTCTTCATGTGTTGTTTAACTTTGAACATGTTATTCACAAGTATTCATTGTTTTCTTTTCTTCTCTGAGTGTCTTTTCTTTCTTTTTTTTTTTGAGCAGATCAACTTAGCCTTTTCTTTTCTTTCCCGGTATAGGTTATTAAGTATGTTGTAAAAAAGATGGTATGTCTACATGTGTTGGGATATGGAGCAATTTGTTACATTGTCTATTGAATCCTTTTCAATTATGTCTTAAACAAAGTTGTTAAAAATATGGCTTTACAAATATAGTCAATGGCTTGAAGAATAATGAGTTTACTGTGACGAATAGAAGTGAGATCTCTGTGTTCCTGGAGCATGCCTTTATTCGTTTGGAAGCGTGGTTCCAATGGTTCAATACAACTCAGTCAGGTATATGCTATAATGCAGTTGAGTGCTAGAAATAAATTTGTTTCTTTCTCATGTATTTTTGGATTATCAAATCTATTTAAATCAGGGAATTTGATTAGCAGCTACTATTGCATTTTTTTCTTTGGAGATTTAAGAGGGTTCACAAACAAGTTGATATATTGCTTTTTTTGAAGGTGTTTTACTTTAAATGATTGTACTGATAACTTCTTTGGCATGTATCAGATATAAGCTCAGCAAAATTATTTTTTTAAGGTCGTGGTGTGGAGTGAATTAGAGACATATTAAGTGTTCTGTTGGGTTTGACCAAAATATTTAGTTTTTATTTTTGTTCTGAATTTTTTCCTTTACATATAAGTTCTTTAATTTTTATTTTGGTTCTAAACCTATTCCATTTTGGTTTATCATTTTCTTATGAGTGTTGTTTTGTAGGATGTTATGATTGCCCTGTTTGCAAGATCACTAAATCTGTTCTCAAAGCACAAATATCATCTGCTTTAAGTATACTATAGCTTTTGAACAGCAACAAGAAAGCTGAACCTAATGCTCTTCGCACAATGACAGAGAGAATGATTTTAATACAAGAAGAAATGGTTTATGTTTACCACTAAATTAAAATTAACTGGTATATATTTTCCATCTGTTTCGTTCATTTTTTTCCTGTCCTATAGGTGGAAGTTATCCTGAAGAGATGTTGGCTTGTGCGCTACACTGGGGATTTGCGGTAAAACATGGTAACGAAATTTCTACCGCCCTCTACTACTTTCCTATCCAATGAATTTTTTTTTCAACATGAAATATTGGCTTATAAAATTTTGGGAAGCATAATTTGCAAATATCCTTTCTTCTAATAACACGTGGTTGCTTATAATTCTTGTGGCATGTTCCTTCCATGTTTTAGGTATATGTGCAAATATAGCACATTCAAGCAAGAACATTGGTCCCTAGCTCCTCTTCCATTTGAATTTGCCATCTATGCTGGATAAGCATTGTTCATATGTAAGCTATTTTTTTAACCTAACATTTTGATAAGCATTGCTATTAGATAATAGAATCATATGTAAGCTATTTTTTCTAATACACAATTAAAATCAAATTTCATTTGTTGGGTTCCTAATTGTTAACGGTATTAATACTAAGATATGAAGGGCTCTGGGATGGGTTATAATCAAAATTACTCTTCATTGTTTGTCGAGGGGATGTCTGAGATAGAATTACCATATTCTCTCAGTAATATTGCAAATTGATTACTAATTCATGTTACTTCACACCTTATAGGTGTCTTCTAATTATACTGGTGCATGTGCATTTGTACCGTGGACACCTGAGTTTAATCCTAACCTCCATAAGAGCAGATACAACAGTCCCTTGCCAATTCCTTGACTGAAGCATGTATGACAAAATATCAACAATCATACCTCAGGCAGAAACCAAAAAAATAGAGTAACAAAAGCAATGTCTTCAACTCTCTTCTCTCAGTTTTTTCCCCTGTTTTCTCTTGCCTATGGTTGACAATTTTGTGCACTCTAGCCCGTGCATATGCACGAGAACAAATAAAATATTAGAAACTGAGGAAATAATATGGTGGTTCCATTTTTCTCTTTTACACAAAATTGTCTTCTTTTAATTTATATCATGGTGCATTCTTAGCTATATTGTTATATTTCAAATGGAATTTTTTTTGGCAATTTAGATATGACTAAAAAATATGTGCAAGACTTTGTCTTATATTGGTTACAATTTTGTGTATATAACCCTAGCATATGCACGCGTAAAATACTAGACTCCATTCCCACAAGACCATTGTTCCTGACAATGGTGTTTATTACCTAATGGTGTATATTAACGACAACCTAAGTATATCAATTTTTGACGTCGAATTTTATTTAAAAAATTAGTTGTTCTTCAGCCATGTGGAATCCAGTACACAAGTTAAGCTGTCAGTCTTCTTCAACTGTCTGAATAATGCAATGAAAGTATCGAATACTTAATCCAATTGACACCCGACATGTATATATTTGAAGCAGTATATATATCCATCACAAACGACATAAATACATGTTAATAATTTATTTCTTTAGTATGTGCAATATTGATATACTTCTTTTTGTCTCTTACCATGACAAGTAGCATATATGATTTTGTGTAATGTTTGAGTCTTTTCAGCCACTTATAATTATATCACAATGTTCATTATGCATACTTGCCCGTGCATATGCACGGGTGCAAACACTAGTAGCACAACATAGGTCATTCCTTACCCTATGCCGTCAATTAACAATTATCTATCTCGTAAATCTTCAATGATGGAACCTGATTCATTTTTATCACCGATGATAATGGATGATCTCATTGTCAGTGTCCTTTCACGCCTTCCTGTCAAACCTCTGGTGCGATTCAGGTGCGTCTCTAAATCATGGGAATCCCTAATTTACAAAAATATAATCCATCATTTGTAAAACCCCACCTTCAAAATTATTCAGCGAAACACACCACTGAAAACATCCTAATAACCTTCATTACCGATCCTGGACATGAAGATGGAAATTATTGTAGTCATGGTGAAAGAGATACTTGTGTTATGCCATACGCGATACATTCTTTGTTCCAAAATCCAACAACCGCTATTCCTTATGATGATTTCGCCTTTCATTTAAAAGGTCTTACAAATAACTCGATTTTGTAGATTCATGTAATGGAATGGTCTATTTGAGTATCAGTTCCCCTTTCGTTCAATCGAGCTACAAGGTCAACTTTGTCATCGTCATCTCCTTTGTTTGTCAATGTGTCTGATGACAGTGTACGACCCGCTATGCTTGGATTTGGGTATGTTAGTTCATCTGACACTTACAAGCTAGTCGCAATTA
The DNA here is from genome assembly GCA_037953625.1 of Crotalaria pallida. Taxonomy (NCBI): domain Eukaryota; kingdom Viridiplantae; phylum Streptophyta; class Magnoliopsida; order Fabales; family Fabaceae; genus Crotalaria; species Crotalaria pallida. The sequence goes on along the minus strand of CM075655.1, from coordinate 81,263,092 downwards.
TTTTTGGTTCACAGCCATACCAAACCACTGTCCTAGTTCACACCATGGGTCACTGTTCTTGGAGAAATATTTATAGTTTCCTAATTTCTCCTGTTAAAAACCATTTTCGTGGACAAGGTCGTGGACAATTTGTAAGTGGCACTCTCAATTGGTTAGGATTCCACAAACCTGACTATGGGCATGATAATAATAAAGTGATAATTGTTTCATTTGATCTAGGAGCAGAGACATACAAACAATTGTTTCTTCCTAAAGAAGTCCCTCCTTTTGATACAATCAAACATTTTGGGCTACTTGCCGTTACGAGGAACTCCCTCTATTTTCTTCATGATCATGATTTTACCAATTTTACTTTGTGGAAAATGATGAAATTTGGAGACGAAAAGTCTTGGACTCGACTAGTGAATATTCAACCCAATGGCAGTGTGGGACTGCTCTCACCATTGTGCATAGATAAGAATGATGATGTTGTGATGCTCACAAATTATTGGCTTTCAGAAGTAATTTTGTATCACACCAGAGATAATAGAGTAGAACACATTAAAGTTCGCAATCACATACACTGGAATGCCAAGGGTCACCTTGAAAGCTTGGTTTTGCCTTGTTGAAATTACGATCCTCAATAAACATGTGTGTTATTTTAATCTTTCCGATTTCATGTAAGGATGACTTTATAATGTTAAACATATATGGCTTGAATATTCTTGAGATGTTTAAATTTTCCTAATTTACTAGATGATTCTATTGGCTTTTTAAAATGTTTATGGATTGGATGATTTTATTTTAATTTTATATTTTATCATACGCTACAAGTTATTTTTAAAAAAGTAATTGATTTTATTTTATGTCATTATTCTTTTTTGATTTATAAACCCTAGCACGCAATTTGGCTTCAAAAATATACTTCTATGTGTAATGGACAATTTTTTTTTGTCCATTGGCCAATGTTATTAGGTTCTTAGAATTATTGTTTGCATTGAAAATTCTAAAGGTACAGTAGTTGAGTTCAAGATTCACATTCTTTGTCATCAATATCAAAGTTGTGTTTGTATCTGTTACAAATGAATAATCATTTTTGTTTCATGGTTACTTTGTGCCCTATGTTCCATCTTTATTGTTATTGATGATGCTATTGCTTTCTAATCACATAGACCACTTAAAAAATTGCACATAATTTTACTAGCATAATCACTTCATTACCCCCATCAACATGAGATAAATGATATTATTTCAAAGACTTCGACGTCCTAATCTGTTGGTTGGTTAACGTTTTTAACATCTATTTGTTTAGTATTGGCTTTCTAATTTTTACCATTTTTGTATATAAGTTTATTGTTTTTTTTTCTAAGTTTTGCTATTGTTTATGCTATCAGAAAAAAATTTGCTTTACTCAACCTTTCTATACTTAAAAGTTAAATATGTTTTATGTGCTTGCTCCAAATTTCTTAGCATGGGTAGCAACATTGATTATGAATATGAATCTCCCAAATTTTGAATTTGATCTAACTGAAGTAATTCTTTGAGGAACACCTGTAACTCATGCTTTAATTTTTTTGGTCTTGATTCACAATTGAGTATTTTGATATTTATGATATGAAATGAATTAAAATTATAATTTCCAAATGAAGTCAAGCTTTTAACATGTTTGTGAACTTTTTAACATGTTATATTACTTTGAATGTTGGTGCTAGGTAAAGGGTGGTGGAGATTAGGTCTCTCCTTTCTATGCCAAGACTATCCTCTACTACAAGTCATGAGCATCATCAACATAATTAATTATTTTTATATTTAATATATCTGGTCTATATTATGTGAAGAAGAAGAATGATGGTAGTGTTTAATACCTTAAGTGAGCTATAAACAACTACTTGATTACCATCTTATTATTGCTGCTTGAAATAGTTGTTCAAGAGTTGCGTGTTTTCATGCATGACATCAGCAATGTGCAGGTTATTTTATATATTTTGTTTAAAAATTTAATATCATATTTGTGTTATGTGATGCTTAATTATGTAGGATTTACCTTAAGTGCAAGTTACCACTACCATTACTCCAGCTGCACTATTAATTATACTACTATTGTTGTTATCACTACCGCTACCAGTGTCATTACCATTATTACTATCACTAGCTATCACTACCAATTGCACTACTATAATTACAATCACCGCTACTGCTACCACTACCACAACTACGACTGTGACTATCGTTAGCACCACCACCACTGTTGCGACAACCACTATCCAAAGAATGTGAGACAAGGGTTCTTCTTCAATACTCCTTTTTAAATTTTTGTATTTCATGCTAATTTTTATTCTTTACTATTTTAAAATATAGGCGCAGACATTGAAAAATAAAAAAGATAAATTATCAATTCTAACAAAATTGTTTTACTTCAACCTAAACTCTTCCACCCTATTTCCTAGTCATCACCTGCGGCGACATCTGTTTTTCCAACTGATTACCTTAATGTTGTCCATTCTTCTCAACCCAAACCAATTCCAACACCCACACCTTCCCAAGCACCAACCTTTCTTCTCTTCATCAGAAAACCTAAAACATTAGGAACCAAGAAGTATTGTTGCAGTAATCGTGGATCTATTTTTCTTGTGTTTGTATCATTTTGTGATGTGGAATAATAAAGTTGGGATTCTAGAATTCAGAAAGGAGACTTTGTTTATAATTAAACAATAGTGGGTAGTGCGGGTAGTGTTGACTATTTAGTGTGAGGGGGAAATTTGTGGAGGTTGAGGTTGGAGGTGGGAAAAAAGAGTTTGCACAAAGAAAATGAAAGAGGACGCATCAAAATTAGTTAAAAAGGGAGCATAACAGAATTTTCCACAAAACAATTACTAAACTCTCTTTCACCTAAAGAAAATAACACTTAAATTTACAAAAATATCTCTAGTTTGTTTTGGATATCTCCACAAATTGTGTTGATGTTTTTGATTTTGTCCCAATAATGTAACACCATACAACTTTGTTTCCAATTATTTAATAACAACTAATATGTTCATATGTATTTTGTAACACCCCGTATTTTTCCCTTACTTAAAGAAATGAATTTCAAACCAAATGAATTCTGAGATTTTATTTTATAAGGATTTAAAGTGAATATTTTATTTGTTTAAGCAACAAATTATGAAATTTGATAGAGTTCTGTAAATAAGTATTTTCTTAGACCTTAAGAAAATGACTCTATGGGGTTTGGACTGATAAGAGATAAGTCATGATTCTATTATTTGTTATTTCTTTTAGAAATGAATTTCTTTATGAACCTTAATAGATTTAATAACTTCTTAACCGTAACTCCGAATATTATGATCTTTATATGAAAACAATCGTATTGAAATATAGAATTAAAAAATAAAACTTTTATTATTTTCTGGGTTGATTTAAAAAAAAATTATTTTCCAGGTCTGTAAAGTACGAATTTTTAAAGTATTAATTATTAAAAATAGTTAGAGCCCCCAATACACTATTCCTTTTGGAAATATCTTATATACATGAAAATATAATTTTAGAAAATAAAATGGGGACTATATCTATAGCCAATTAGTGCAGTTAATTATTTTTCTTAAAAAAGTGTATTTAAAAGTTAGATTGAATTTTATGTTTTTAGTCCTACCAAAATTTTATAATTTAATTTTATTATTTTCTTTTGTAAATGATAATTGATTTATTTTATAGAAGTAAAAAGGAAAATTTTTATTCCCTCTTGGTGGGTTGCCTCGGCCAAATGGGTCAAAGGAGGACAAGTTTGTGGAAATTATTTTATTAAAGGCAATACAAAAAAAATGTGTGAAATGAATAAAAAAATATAATGAATAAACTAGTATATCTTTAAGAGGTGATGTCATGAGTGAATAGTGCATGATAGGACTTCTTCCATGCAACTTATTGTAGAGACTAAATTGCCCTCATTTCTGGCCCATGAACCCGAAATATGTGGTGTTTTCACTCCATGGATTTTGTTGCCTATAAATACCTATGTGTTGTGTGTGCTTAGTTCTTCTTCATTCTTTTTCATTTTTCTAAGAGCCAAAACACTAGTTCTAGAGCCCATCAAACTCTAGAACAAAGAGAGAAAAAAAAAAGAAAAAAAAAAAGAAAAGAGAAACCGAGGAAGAGGAAGAGAGAAAGAGGAAGAGAAGAAAATTTTATTTGATGATTTATGTGTTTTTCTCAAGCAATTGTGGATGTAGGTGGCTTGTTTCTTCTTCTTCTTTTTCTTCTTCTTGATGTAATTTAGTTTGAAGTTTTTGAAAAGTTTGTAAAGTAATGAGATTGTGATGCATGTTGTAGATTTTAACTTAGAATATGTGTAAATGATACATGCATGTGATTTATATGTATTGATCATGATTTTGTGTTGTAAAAATTTGTAAAAAGGTTCATTTTGATGATGATAAATTAGGCCAAGTATAGAAAAAATAGGAATCCATGTTTTGTTAATTTATTTGAGTACATGCATGTTAGTTTTAGGACTTGATCTATGAGTTTTAAGCATTTGCATGTGAACATGTGACTATGATTTTAAAGATCTATCTAATGTTTTGGTTGAAAATAAAAAGAAAAGTGTTGATGTATGTTTATTTAAGTAGAAAAGTGAAAAGCTAGATTTTTGCATGTTAAAGATTTGACAAAGAAAATAGTCTTTTCTTCTTCAATAATTCGGCCAAGGTTGATCTAGGTAGGTTAGGATGTTTGATTTTTGAAACTAAATTGTTAATGATGATCTTTGATGCATGGTTTGAGTTTATAATTATTAAGTTTTGCATGCATGTGATGAAAGTATAAAAAAAAATGTGATTTTTGGTGTTAAAAATATATTTAAGTGTCATGCTTGTTATATTTTTGTGTTGATCTTGAGATGATGAGTACATGCATAAAGATCTATGCCTTGAAAATTTATGTTTTGATTTTTGATGTGCTAAGTGAGTTATATTTATTTGTTATTTATGTAATCTTTTCGGTTTTTATGATTAATTAAGAAGATGAAAAAAATTTGTGTTATTGCATGTTAAAATTTCAAGTAAATAATGACTTTTTGGTAAGGATAATTCGGCCATGACATGAAAATAAGTTAACATGATTGATTGTTGAAAAATGAACTTGAATGATGATGAGTTTGTCATGCATGTTAGCAATAAAATAATCTTAGACTAAACTATGGATTTTGTTGCATGCATGTGAGATTTTTAGTGATTGGTTCATTTAAGTGATGGTAAAATTAATTAAGTTATTTTGTGACATTTTGATGATATTGGTCTTATAGGAATTGATTAGAGAGTTTAATATGTTTTATTTTCTTAAGTGTAAAGAAATGATATTAGTTAATGATAATGTGAATTGTGGATTTAATTTAATGTATTTAAGTGATTTTATATAATGTATAAGTTGTTGTCCAACTATTTATTTCATGGTACTAAGATTTTAAAAATGATGGAAAAAAAGTATTTTATTTTGAAGATTTAAATATAAGACTTATAGATAGTTTCTTCTAGAAAATTTATAAGGCAAAAAGTGATTTTTGGTAATTCAATGCTGTCCAGAATTTTAAGTTAAAGTATTTCATTTAAAAAGTGTTTTCAATTGCTTTAAAGCTTAAGTTTTAAGTGCTCTTGTATATAGCAAAAGCTAGATTGAAAAATTGTGATTTTTCGGTATTTTCGGACTTTAAAATGTGGCCGTCCAAGACTGGACCAACAACCAAATCAATGAGTTTAAATTTCTTTATTAGTTGTTTTCAAATGATCTTGAAGAACTTAAAGTATTAGAAAAAGTTGGAGTGGTTTTGAGAAAACGATTATGTTTTATGCTGCTTAACAAGAACCAAGAGGAATTTTCAAAAAAAAAAAAGAAAAATGAAATGAAAACGAATTGAGTTTGGTTGGCTATGTTTGTTCATAATTATGAATTCAAATAATGATTAAAAGATTAAGTGATTTCAATTTATTTGGAAGAAGGAAAATAGAAAATTTAGTTTGTGTTAGTTTCATTTATGAATTTGGTTTTAAGTGAAAGATTGAAAGTAGAAAAGTTGATTTGGAATATTGTTTGTTAGTTATGATTAGTAAGTGCAAATGCATGATTTAGATGTTTATAATTGTAATATGTGATGTAAATTTTTAGATGAGGAGAATTGTGTTGACAAGTAATAAGGTTGTTTAAGGATTTAATTTAATTGATTATGTGATTTAAATAAGTGTAATGTTGTCCAACTTCTTATTTTATGGTACTGAGATTTAATAAATGCTAGTTAAGTGTTTTGCTTTAAGGATTTTTAGTATAAGACTTATAAGTGATTTTCTTGTAAAATCAAAGTGTGAAAAGTGACTTTGGAATTTATTTAGATGCTGTCCAAGAACTATTGTGTGTTGTACGTGATAACTTGATTTAATGCAAAAGTGTTTGTGTGATGTTTGCATGCTGTTTAATACTGTGTGAAAATGATTGTAGTTATAATATTGATTCTTGAATTTAAGATTCATGAAGTTTGGATAGCAAAGTATAACAAGGACTTTAAGTATTTTAGATATAAAGTAGTAAAAAGTCATTTTCATAAATAGGTACTGTCTAGAATGATTTAATAAAGCAAAATGACCTTTTGGAATGGAAACTTAATGATTTTCAAGATGTTAATTTTAGAAGAGTTCAGATGAATTTAATGATAATAAAAAGTTGCTTTTCGGAATTCTTTTTAAGAGCTTCATGAAAGTGTTTTCAGTTTTAATCAAAATGTTATAGATTCTATTTGGACTTAAAGTCATGTGAATATTGACAATGTGATTAAAAGTTGTCGAACGAACATAAGTATTATAATGATTTTTGAAATACTCATAATGTCCGTATCGGGATCAAAATGCAGTCTTAGAGATATCCTCTTCTCTAATCTTGATCTGGTGGTACCCCGACCTCAGATCAATCTTAGAAAATACTGAAGCCCCTCGAACTTGATCCATAAGGTCATCTATCCTTGGTAGAGGATACTTGTTTTTAATTGTGACCTTATTCAGCTGCCGGTAATCGATACACATCCTCATGCTACCATCTTTCTTTTTGACAAATAAAACCGGAGCACCCCAAGGTGACACACTTGGTCGGATCATCTGCTTCTGCAATAACTCCTCAATTTGTTTCTTCATCTCAGCCATCTCCGGTGGTGCCATTCTATAAGGAGCAATAGAAATGGGATCAGCCCCCGGAACTAGATCGATTCCAAATTCAATCTCTCTCTTTGGTGGCAAACCCGGTATCTCATCAGCGAATACCTCAGGAAAATTTCTGACAACGGGAATCTCTTCAATCCTTGGGCCATTTTCTTCTACTTCAGTGTTGAACAAACACATATAGCCTGAAGGTTTTGGATCTCTATAGATCACTATCTTTCTATCACAATCAATGATCACTTGGTTTTGGCTTAACCAGTCCATCCCCAAGATCACATCCAATTGCGTTAAGGGTAGGCAGATCAAATTTACCCTAGAGATTTGTCCTAACACTTCTGTACAACAGTTGAGACATGCTCTAGAAACAACTACAGGAGCTTTAGTAGGGGTTTCTACTTTAAGAGTATAAGGCAACTCAGATATGGGTAACTTCAATCGATTTACACATTCATAAGAAACAAATGAATGCGTTGCACCAGAATCAAACAACACATGGCAAGATTGACCATTCTAATTACCTTGCACAAGATCAGAAGATTGACTTGCTTCCACACCACGAAGCTAGAGGTGTTAGATATTTTAGAATTGAACTATTCTCTTTTAGTTGTGAGTTTTAATTTGTTTGTGTTTTTTTAGATGTGCAGAGAAGGAACAACAAATAGTGAGCAATCAGCTATAATAGTAGCAATAGGAAGGAGAAAGCAGTTGGAGCAATGAGTAGTAATAGCTAGTTTGTTTATGTTATAATAGCATAATATTTGGTTGTCCAAGTTATCTATTATGCTGTTTGGTAAAACTATTAGATTGGTCCCTTGAGTTATTTTTATGTTGCAAATCAGTTCTTTAAGTTTTTTCGTTTCAAATAAGTCTTATAAGTTGTTGCCGTCCAACAAATCAATAATTTCCGTTAATTTTTTAAGTTAAGTGACACGTGGCACCATAAAATAATTTGAAAAAAATCGTTACACCATTTTTTTTACACGAGGCATCATTAGTTGAGTGTCACGAGTCACTTAATGGAAAAAATTAACGGAAATCATTAGTCTTTTCTTCTTCAATAATTCGGCCAAGGTTGATCTAGGTAGGTTAGGATATTTGATTTTTGAAACTAAATTGTTAATGATGATCTTTGATGCATGGTTTGAGTTTATAATTATTAAGTTTTGCATGCATGTGATGAAAGTATAAAAAAAAATGTGATTTTTGGTGTTAAAAATATATTTAAGTGTCATGCTTGTTATATTTTTGTGTTGATCTTGAGATGATGAGTACATGCATAAAGATCTATGCCTTGAAAATTTATGTTTTGATTTTTGATGTGCTAAGTGAGTTAAATTTATTTGTTATTTATGTAATCTTTTCGATTTTTATGATTAATTAAGAAGATGAAAAAAATTTGTGTTATTGCATGTTAAAATTTCAAGTAAATAATGACTTTTTGGTAAGGATAATTCGGCCATGACATGAAAATAAGTTAAGATGATTGATTGTTGAAAAATGAACTTGAATGATGATGAGTTTGTCATGCATGTTAGCAATAAAATAATCTTAGACTAAAAACTATGGATTTTGTTGCATGCATGTGAGATTTTTAGTGATTGGTTCATTTAAGTGATGGTAAAATTAATTAAGTTATTTTGTGACATTTTGATGATATTGGTCTTATAGGAATTGATTAGAGAGTTTAATATGTTTTATTTTCTTAAGTGTAAAGAAATGATATTAGTTAATGATAATGTGAATTGTGGATTTAATTTAATGTATTTAAGTGATTTTATATAATGTATAAGTCGTTGTCCAACTATTTATTTCATGGTACTAAGATTTTAAAAATGATGGAAAAAAAGTATTTTATTTTGAAGATTTAAATATAAGACTTATAGATAGTTTCTTCTAGAAAATTTATAAGGCAAAAAGTGATTTTTGGTAATTCAATGCTGTCCAGAATTTTAAGTTAAAGTATTTCATTTAAAAAGTGTTTTCAATTGCTTTAAAGCTTAAGTTTTAAGTGCTCTTGTATATAGCAAAAGCTAGATTGAAAAATTGTGATTTTTCGGTGTTTTCGGACTTTAAAATGTGGCCGTCCAAGACTGGACCAGCGACCAAATCAATGAGTTTAAATTTCTTTATTAGTTGTTTTCAAATGATCTTGGAGAACTTAAAGTATTAGAAAAAGTTGGAGTGGTTTTGAGAAAACGATTATGTTTTATGCTGCTTAACAAGAACCAAGAGGAATTTTCAAAAAAAAAAAGAAAAATGAAATGAAAATGAATTGAGTTTGGTTGGCTATGTTTGTTCATGATTATGAATTCAAATAATGATTAAAAGATTAAGTGATTTCAATTTATTTGGAAGAAGGAAAATAGAAAATTTAGTTTGTGTTAGTTTCATTTATGAATTTGGTTTTAAGTGAAAGATTGTAAGTAGAAAAGTTGATTTGGAATATTGTTTGTTAGTTATGATTAGTAAGTGCAAATGCATGATTTAGATGTTTATAATTGTAATATGTGATGTAAATTTTTAGATGAGGAGAATTGTGTTGACAAGTAATAAGGTTGTTTAAGGATTTAATTTAATTGATTATGTGATTTAAATAAGTGTAATGTTGTCCAACTTCTTATTTTATGGTACCGAGATTTAATAAATGCTAGTTAAGTGTTTTGCTTTAAGGATTTTTAGTATAAGACTTATAAGTGATTTTCTTGTAAAATCAAAGTGTGAAAAGTGACTTTGGAATTTATTTAGATGCTGTCCAAGAACTATTGTGTGTTGTACGTGATAACTTGATTTAGTGCAAAAGTGTTTGTGTGATGTTTGCATGCTGTTTAATACTGTGTGAAAATGATTGTAGTTATAATATTGATTCCTTGAATTTAAGATTCATGAAGTTTGGATAGCAAAGTATAACAAGGACTTTAAGTATTTTAGATATAAAGTAGTAAAAAGTCATTTTCATAAATAGGTACTGTCTAGAATGATTTAATAAAGCAAAATGACCTTTTGGAATGGAAACTTAATGATTTTCAAGATGTTAATTTTAGAAGAGTTCAGATGAATTTAATGATAATAAAAAGTTGTTTTTCTGAATTCTTTTTAAGAGCTTCATGAAAGTGTTTTCAGTTTTAATCAAAATGTTATAGATTCTATTTGGACTTAAAGTCATGTGAATATTGACAATGTGATTAAAAGTTGTCGAACGAACATAAGTATTATAATGATTTTTGAAATACTCATAATGTCCGTATCGGGATCGAAATGCAGTCTTAGAGATATCCTCTTCTCTAATCTTGATCCGGTGGTACCCCGAACCTCAGATCAATCTTAGAAAATACTGAAGCCCCTCGAACTTGATCCATAAGGTCATCTATCCTTGGTAGAGGATACTTGTTTTTAATTGTGACCTTATTCAGCTGCCGGTAATCGATACACATCCTCATGCTACCATCTTTCTCTTTAACAAATAAAACCGGAGCACCCCAAGGTGACACACTTGGTCGGATCATCTGCTTCTGCAATAACTCCTCAATTTGTTTCTTCATCTCAGCCATCTCCGGTGGTGCCATTCTATAAGGAGCAATAGAAATGGGACCAGCCCCCGGAACTAGATCGATTCCAAATTCAATCTCTCTCTTTGGTGGCAAACCCGGTATCTCATCAGCGAATACCTCAGGAAAATTTCTGACAGCGGGAATCTCTTCAATCCTTGGGCCATTTTCTTCTACTTTGTGAATTCAATGCTCCTAATTAGGTGGATTATGTTTTGATGATGACAAAATAATTAACAAATCATGCCTTGAAGATATTGCAACATCAACATCAACAAGAAGTCAAGAAAAGAAGACAAGTGCCCAATCATTCTCAATCAAATATTAATTGTAAATTTCTAATTTATGTTGAGAGTGGTTGAGAGTGGGTAGAAATAGTTAGTCTCTTCTAGGAATAAATTTTTATATGTTTATTAAGTTGAGATTGACCAAAAATTAATACTTGAGAGGAAAAATAAAATTGAAAAATAATTTTTCCCATATCTGATCAAAATACTCGAGTATTTTGATAAAGACTCGAGTATATACTCGAGTATTTATAGAAAAACTCGAGTGTTTGTGCCAGGTCAGGAAATATGACCGTTAGTCTTGTTCGTGCACCAATTCACTCGTGACCGACCAAAAAGACTCGAGTATTTACCAAAAGACTCGAGTATTTTTGTCCAGTCAGCAAAAGTGAACGTTGGAGAGACTCAAAAACCAATTGAGGACATTTGAGTCTCATCCAACCCCAAGAGAGTATTCTGAACCTTATTGTAAAATTGCTCTTTGAATTTGTGCAAGAACAAACAAGACAACAACACATTATTGATCACAAGCTTTCATAATTTCCTTTTCTCAAGTGTTAATTCCCAAAAAGCTCAACTTCTCACTCATATTGTCATTTTATTCCAAGTTGAGTTTTAGGCCTCAATTCTTACATTGAGCTGTGCTTATTTGTGCTAATCCATTGTGAGATTAGTAATACACATACAAAAAGCTTGATTATTCAAAGTCTTGGATTGTTCCCAAGCAAACCCTAAGTGGCTTAGGGTGTTGGAAGTCTTGAGAGGTTCTCAAGCACAAGACTAGGAGGTTCCTAGCCCGGTGGAGTTTCTTGAAGGGAGTTCAAGGAAGCTTTGTGAAGAGTTCTTCAATCACCGGAATCAAATTGGGGTAGAAATCAAGAGTTTGGTACACTCTTGAAAGGGTTAGGTTGAGTGAGGCCATTCTCAAGCAATCCTTTGTAATTTCTAACAATTTGATTATTAGTAGAAACTCCTAAGTGATTAGGAGGACTGGATGTAGCTCATTGTTGGAGTGAACCAGGATAAAATTGCTTGAGTGTTGGTTTATTGCTTTTAATCTACTTTCTAGCTCAATAGACTTAAGTCATTTCAATCAATTAGGATTTATACAATTAGGTAGAAAGTTCAAGGAATCTTTGTGTTTAAAAGTTATTTAGATTGCTTGCTATTCTGTTGGATAAGTTCCTGTTTAATATTGAATTGATTTGAGTTAAAATTGCTGAATTTTCGTTTCTGGTTTTTCTGCTATCTGATAGGACAAACTCGAGTATTTCAGAAAAGACTCGAGTTGTTCATCACTGAAAAACTCGAGTATTTCACAAAAGACTCGAGTCTTTTGTGTCTGATTCCAAAAAATTCAGTCTTAGCTCCATTCTTCAATTACCAATCGAAATATTTGGTATTAGTGCTTCAAAATACTATTCACCCCCCCTTCTAGTATTTGCTTAGCCCGCTTGTTGGTTTCCAGCAAGTGGTATCAGAGCTCGGTCGAAAGATCGAGTGTAACAACTTTTTCGAAAAAGATCCTTTTGGAAACTTAATGGGCTCTAGCAATAACTTTGGTGGAGAAGGAGCTTCAATAAACCGTCCTCCACTATTTAATGGTGAAGGATATGTTTATTGGAAAACTCGCATGAAAGTTTTTATTGAAGCAATTGATATGGATATTTGGGATGCAATTGAAAATGGTCCTTTCATTCCCAAAAAGAAAATAAATGATGAAATTGTTGAAATTCCAAGGAGTAGTTGGAATGATGATGAAAAGAGAAAAGTCTCATTTGATTTAAAATCTAAAAACATCATCTTTTCGGCTCTATCCCATGATGAATTTTATAGAGTTTCCCAATGTAAATCGGCAAAAGAAATGTGGGATACTTTGCAAGTCACACATGAGGGAACAAGTGAGGTTAGAGATGCAAGATTGAATTCTCTAACACACGAATATGAATTGTTCCACATGTTGCCAAATGAAACTATTAGTGACTTGCAAAAGCGATTCTCTCACATAGTTAATCATTTGATTTCCTTGGGAAAAGTATTTCGCAATGGTGAAACTACTAACAAAATTCTAAGATGTCTTGATAGGAGTTGGCAACCCAAGGTAACCGCCATCAAGGAATCAAGAGACATAAATAGCATGGACTTAGCCACTTTGTTTGGCAAACTCCAAGAGCATGAGATGGAACTTACAAGACTTGGGATGCATGAGGAATCGGACAAAAAGAAAAAGGGCATAGCACTCAAAGCTTCAACTAAAGCTACAAAAGAAGTTGAAGAATGCTCTACAAGTGGAGATTCCGATGGTGAACCAAATCAAGAAGAATTTGGGATGTTTGTGAAAAGATTCAACAAATTTTTCAAAGGGAAGAAAGGTGGATCTTCATCCAATTTCAAGAGAACCAAAGACTCCAAACAAAGAGAAAAGAGTACCAATGATGGAGTTAAGTGTCATGAATGTGGTGGGGTTGGTCACATAAGAATGGAATGTGCCACATTCTTGAAGAAGAATGACAAGAAGACCCAAGAGACCAAAGGGAAGCGTGCATACATTGTTTGGGATGCACCGGAGAAGAGCAATGAATCGTCTTCAAGTAGCTCCGGTGATGAAAATGCAAACCTTTGTCTCATGGCCAAGAACAATCATGAGTCCTCATCAAGAGCTAATCATGGCATGAGTGAAAGTGATGATGAGGTAACCTCTAGCTCTTCTTGTTCCTCTTCAAACTCCATTTCCTATGATGATTTGCAAGAAGCCTACAATGAAATGTTAATTCAATTTAGAAGGCTTGCTAAAATCAATAAGGAAAAAGGAAAGAAAATTTTGGAGTTTCAACAAGAAATTGATGAATTGCAAAAATCTATAAATGAGTTGAAACTTCAAAATGAATCCTTGGAACTTATTAATTCTAGTCATCAAAGTGATTGTGCAAATCATGAGGAAATTATCACTTCATGTGAGAGATGTGATGAACTTGAAAAAGAAGTGAAAGAGTTGAAAAACAAACTCACAATCTCACATAGTGATAGAAACCTCAACCGGTTGTTGAACTCTCAAAGACATAATCACAACAAAACCGGTTTAGGATATGTTCATAAAAAGGACAAAAAGTACAAGGTGGTTGGAACATTTTCTAAGAAAAACTCATCATAGAGACCAACTTGTACTTATTGTGGAAAAGTTGGACATATCAACATTGAGTGCCATATTAAGAAGTTTGAAATGAATAAGGGCACTTATATGTGGATTAAGAAGGGAGAAAGTCCCAACACTAACCCTAAGGGACCCAACATTGTTTGGGTACCCAAAGTGAACAAGTGATTTCATTTTGTAGGTGTGTCTTCGAACGGGAAAACAATTGTGGTATCTTGATAGTGGATGTTCGAAGCACATGACGGGAGATAAGCGGCACTTCATTGAGCTTACTCCAAAGGAAAAGGGTTATGTCACTTATGGGGACAACAACAAAGGCAAAATCCTTGGTATTGGTAAAATCGGAAACTCTTCAAACTTGATTATTGATAATGTGCTCTATGTTCAAGGATTAGAACATAATCTCTTGAGCATAAGCCAATTATGTGATATTGGCAATCATGTAGTTTTTACCTCTACCCATTGCCTCATTAAAAGTGACAAAGATGAATCAATCAAATTTGTTGGTAGAAGGTCAAATAATACTTACTTAGTTGATTTGAACAAAGTCACTTCTTTGGTCTCTACTTGTTTAGTGAGCAAAGAAAATGACACTTGGTTATGGCATCGTAGGACCGCTCATATAAATGTAAACCAATTAAAGAAAATTCAATCTAAAGATCTAGTAGTTGGTTTACCAAAGCTAAATTTTTCTATTGAAGGTGTTTGTTCCCCTTGCAAGAAATGTAAACAAACTAAAAACACCTTTGGATAAAAAATGGTTATGTCCACATCAAGGCCATTAGAAATGCTTCATATGGACTTGTTTGGACCATCACAAATAAAAAGCTTTGGTGGCAACTATTATGCATTGGTGATTGTTGATGACTTCTCTAGGTTTACTTGGACTTTATTTTTAACTACTAAGAGTGAGACCTACAAATCTTTTAAACATCATGTCAAACTTTTGCAAAACCAAGTAAATCAAAAAGTAATTATTATTCGTACCGATCATGGTGGTGAATTCGAAAACCACAAATTTGATAGATTTTGTGCAAAAAAATGGTATTGAGCATCAATTCTCCGCACCAAGGACTCCGGAACAAAACGGAGTGGTAGAGCGGAAAAATAGGGTGCTAGAGGAACTTGCTAGAACCATGTTAAATGATTCTCAAGTACCTCAATATTTTTGGGCCGATGCCGTCAATACGGCTTGTTATGTTTTAAATCGTATTTTGATAAGGCCCTCTTTGGATAAAACCCCCTATGAACTTTACAAGGGAAGAAAGCCAAATATATCTCATTTTCATGTCTTCGGATGCCAAGTTTTTGTTTTAAATAATGGAAAAGAACACATTGGCAAGTTTGATTCCAAATCCGATGAAGGCATATTTTTAGGCTATTCTTCTCATAGTAAAGCTTATAGAATTTTCAATAAAAGAACTTTAACTATTGAGGAATCAATTCATGTGGTTTTTAATGAGTCTTCAAAAGAAGATAGTGTTTTATGTGATGCTAGTGAAGATGGCATTGTCTTTTCAAAAGAAGAAAAAGAGAGAGAGAATTCAAAAGTTGATGAAGGAGAAGTAAGGGAAGAACTTCCTCCAACTTGGAAATCGGTCAAGGCTCATCCTATAGACAAAGTCATAGGAGATATGTCAAAGGGAGTACTTACTCGTAGGTCTATTCAAAACATTTGCCACTATGTCTCATTTGTTTCTCAAATTGAACCCGATTCAATTAAAAAGGCCATTGAGGATGATCATTGGGTTCTTGCTATGCAAGAAGAATTAAACCAATTTGAAAGAAATAAAGTTTGGGATCTAGTCCCTAAACCCGATGATCATACCATAATTGGTACTAAATGGATTTATAGAAACAAACTTGATGAATCCGGGTTGATTATAAGAAACAAAGCTAGACTAGTAGCTCAAGGGTACAACCAAGAGGAAGGTATCGATTATGATGAGACCTTTGCTCCGGTTGCACGTCTTGAAGCAATCCGAATTTTACTTGCTTATGCTTCAATCATGAAATTCACTTTATATCAAATGGATGTTAAAAGTGCTTTCTTGAATGGGTTTATAAATGAAGAAGTGTATGTCAAACAACCCCCCGGTTTTGAAAATAGTGAATTTCAAAACCATGTTTATAAATTGAAAAAGGCACTCTATGGATTGAAACAAGCTCCTAGAGCTTGGTATGATCGATTGAGTTCCTTTCTATTAGAAAACAAGTTTCAAAGAGGGAAGGTTGATAATACATTATTTATTTATAAAACCAAGGATGACATTTTGTTAGTACAAATCTATGTTGATGATATCATTTTCGGTGCTACTAACGTGTCTCTTTGTAGAAAGTTTTCAAATTTGATGAAAAAGGAATTTGAAATGTCAATGATGGGAGAACTCAAGTTCTTCCTAGGCTTACAAATAAAGCAAGTCAGGGAGGGGATATTTGTGCATCAAGGGAAATATTGCAAAGAGCTCCTTGAAAAATTCGGATTGGACAAGTGCAAGGAAGCCTACACTCCAATGAGCACATCATGCTACCTAGACAAGGATGAACAAGGTACACCGGTTGATGTTAGTAAGTATAGGGGTATGATAGGTAGTCTCCTATATCTCACTGCATCTAGACCGGATATTATGTTTAGTGTATGCATGTGTGCTAGATTTCAAGCTAATCCTAAAGAATCTCACCTATCCGCAGTTAAACATATATTTAAGTATCTAAAAGGAACAATTAACACTGGTTTATGGTATCCTGCTGATGCCAATCTTAGTCTAGTTGGTTACTCGGATTCCGACTTCGCCGGATGCAAGCTTGATCGCTAAAGCACCAGTGGTACTTGCCATTTCTTGGGAAGTTCATTGGTGTCATGGTTTTCTAAAAAGCAAGCTTGTGTCGCTCTTTCTACCGCCGAAGCGGAATATATCGCAGCCGGTAGTTGTTGTGCTCAACTGTTATGGATGAAACAACAATTATCGGATTTTGGTTTGAAACTTGAAAATATTCCGATTAGATGCGATAACACGAGTGCAATCAATTTGACTAAGAATCCGGTGTATCACTCAAGAACTAAACACATTGAAATAAGACATCATTTTTTAAGAGATCATGTACAAAAGGGTGATTGCACAATTGAATTTGTTAGTACCACAAATCAATTAGCCGACATTTTTACAAAACCTCTACCAAGGGACACCTTTTATCATATTAGGAGAGAACTTGGTATTTTAGATGAAGCTAATATAGGCTAATTGCATTGGGTGTCATTTTTGGAAAATCACCATATTAGTCTTACTCTAATGTGTTATTGATTCTTAGTTAAATTGTCCTTGATGATATTTGAAATTGTATATGTTAATTGTGTGTGATTCTGTACTGTATTCCAAGTTGGTAGTGAAGCATTTGTGTTTGATTTGTGTTTGGTCTTTTAAAACTGAGTTTTTACTTTCTGTTCTGTCAAAATACTCGAGTTTTTCCAAAAACACTTGAGTATTTTAATTCAAAATTAAATCAGTTTTAAATTGAAAAAGTTTTTAATCAGGGTCTGAGAAAAATACTCGAGTGTTTCTCAAAACACTCGAGTCTTTATTAAAATACTCGAGTGTTTTGAAAAACACTCGAGTCTTTCGAAAACCCCAATTTTTGAACTTTCAGACCAAACTCGAGTATTTTCCAAAAACTCGAGTATTTTGCCTTTCCCTGAAATTTGAACTTTCGGACCAAACTCGAGTTTTTAAGTTTTTACTCGAGTTTTCAGGGGAAATCTGGGCTGAGTCACGAACGACTCGAGTATATTCTCAAACACTCGAGTATTTTTCAACGAACAACTCGAGTATTGTTGAATATACTCGAGTATTTTGGCGAATTTATATATACTCCAGCCCCCACAAACTCGAGTTTCACGAACCTCTTTCTCTTCTCTCTCGGTTTTCTCATATCTCTCTCCTCAAAACTCCGTTTTTAGTCAAATTTTTGCCAAATCTTACTAGTTTTTTATCCTCTAATCACTTTTCTACCATTCTTTCAACGAATTTCACCTCTTTTCAACCTCAAATCCGTCACCCCCTTTTAAAACCCTAATTTCCAAAACTCCAATTTTCACATCATTTCATCTATGGCTTCTTCATCTGGCAAAGGAAAGAGAGTAAGGATTGCTGACTCATCTTCCGAGGAGGAAATTTCCGACTACTATCAAGAGGATGAACGCTTGGAAAGGATGGAAGGCTTTGCCACCAGAGAATTCGGAGTAATCACATGGATCAATAGTACTTTCCTTGAGAGTAAGGGTTTCCATTTTGTTACTAACCTTAGATATCAGAAACTGATTCAATTTCTGGAATTTCATGGACCTATATATCCTAGGTTAGTTAGAACATTCTATGCAAACCTTAGGCTAAAGGACAATGTCATAGAAACAATGGTTGAGGGTGTTCGATTCAAAATTAGCGCTAAGGACCTTTTTGTTGTTTTTGGGACAACACGTCACGGGAACAATTCTCTAAAGGCCGATGCGGACGACATTTTTCAAAGTTGTTTGCGCCCCGGTCGTGTATGGACCAAAGGAGTTAAGCATTCCTCATATATGACTGTCCAATCTAGGGTGTTGCATTATATTGTTTGTCATCAATTAGTGCCTCAAACCTCACCCAATTATGCCAAACCCACAAACAATGAACTTAGGCTTCTTAGTGCCATCCTGAACAATGAGAAGCTGAACTGGAGTCGCATAATTTTGGATAGAATGCTCCTTGCTGCTAAGTCTAAACACCCAAAAACCCTGCCCTATGCCATGCATGTTTGTTATCTGTTGAGTTACTTCAAGGTGCCTATCCCACGCAATGAAGAGAAAAAGACTCTTCATGTGAACCAGCATTGCCTCAACAAAGGCACCTTGAGTCACCAGGACATGACATTCCATGAACCCTCTGGCCAATACTTGTACCGATCTGATATTGCTGAGCTAGAGAGGGTTGCAAATGTTGCAGCTCAACAAGGGATGGATGCCCAACAGATGGAAGAGGAAGCTGCTGCATTTGCCCAGGCTGAAGAAGGGGATCCTATTGATCAGATTAATTTTGATGACTTCCCTGGATCTCAATCTAGGTTTGACAACTCGGGCTGGAGAGAGAATGTGATCACACGACTGGACACTTTAGATGGGAGAATAGACTCCCTTGTGCATGCTTTGGATAGCCAGCGTGATGATTTTGTTCGCTTAGACACTAGGATGAGTGCAGAGTCTGCCATGTTTTATTCTCATTTGGATCAGCACTCGGCCCAGATTAATGCCCGCCTGGACCAGCAGTCAGGGGAGATGCACCGCCGGTTTGATGAGATGATGGCGGCCTTCTCTCGATTTTATCCTCCTCCAGATGATCCAGCTCCTTCCATGTTTTGATGCTGCTGCTTATGGATTTTCTATTTTAGTTTTCATTATGTTTTCATCATGTTGATCTTGTTGCATTTTCTGTACTTTGAGAACTTGGTGTTTTGAGACTTTGGGTTTATTATTGCACCTTTGATTTGGACCTTTTATGATGTTTTTATGTTAATGAATTTGGTTTTCATTATGATGTTTGTGCAAAGCTTCAGGGGGAGCTCTTTATATTTATTATTAAGTCTATTTTTTTTGCATAGTTGGTTATGGGGTTTTCCGATTATGCACCTCTCCTCCCTTGATCTTTTTCTAAATTGTTACATCTTTTTGGCGTATGACAAAAAGGGGGAGAGATATTACACTTGTCTTGTCTTGATATTGTTGCACCTAAAATCTCTAATTATGGTATATACTCTGATAATTGTTAAATTCTCTAATACCATAGGCTTGGTGCTAAAATTAAATTGTCATAACATCTTGCTCAAGCTGAATTTTTAGATAGGTGAAAAGTATCATATAGTGAGGGGGAGTTGCTTCTCCAAGTGGATCAAGCTCAACAAATGGATCAAGTGTTAATTATTTTTGTCATCACCAAAAAGGGGGAGATTGTGAATTCAATGCTCCTAATTAGGTGGATTATGTTTTGATGATGACAAAATAATTAACAAATCATGCCTTGAAGATATTGCAACATCAACATCAACAAGAAGTCAAGAAAAGAAGACAAGTGCCCAATCATTCTCAATCAAATATTAATTGTAAATTTCTAATTTATGTTGAGAGTGGTTGAGAGTGGGTAGAAATAGTTAGTCTCTTCTAGGAATAAATTTTTATATGTTTATTAAGTTGAGATTGACCAAAAATTAATACTTGAGAGGAAAAATAAAATTGAAAAATAATTTTTCCCATATCTGATCAAAATACTCGAGTATTTTGATAAAGACTCGAGTATATACTCGAGTATTTATAGAAAAACTCGAGTGTTTGTGCCAGGTCAGGAAATATGACCGTTAGTCTTGTTCGTGCACCAATTCACTCGTGACCGACCAAAAAGACTCGAGTATTTACCAAAAGACTCGAGTATTTTTGTCCAGTCAGCAAAAATGAACGTTGGAGAGACTCAAAAACCAATTGAGGACATTTGAGTCTCATCCAACCCCAAGAGAGTATTCTGAACCTTATTGTAAAATTGCTCTTTGAATTTGTGCAAGAACAAACAAGACAACAACACATTATTGATCACAAGCTTTCATAATTTCCTTTTCTCAAGTGTTAATTCCCAAAAAACTCAACTTCTCACTCATATTGTCATTTTATTCCAAGTTGAGTTTTAGGCCTCAATTCTTACATTGAGCTGTGCTTATTTGTGCTAATCCATTGTGAGATTAGTAATACACATACAAAAAGCTTGATTATTCAAAGTCTTGGATTGTTCCCAAGCAAACCCTAAGTGGCTTAGGGTGTTGGAAGTCTTGAGAGGTTCTCAAGCACAAGACTAGGAGGTTCCTAGCCCGGTGGAGTTTCTTGAAGGGAGTTCAAGGAAGCTTTGTGAAGAGTTCTTCAATCACCGGAATCAAATTGGGGTAGAAATCAAGAGTTTGGTACACTCTTGAAAGGGTTAGGTTGAGTGAGGCCATTCTCAAGCAATCCTTTGTAATTTCTAACAATTTGATTATTAGTAGAAACTCCTAACTGATTAGGAGGACTGGATGTAGCTCATTGTTGGAGTGAACCAGGATAAAATTGCTTGAGTGTTGGTTTATTGCTTTTAATCTACTTTCTAGCTCAATAGACTTAAGTCATTTCAATCAATTAGGATTTATACAATTAGGTAGCAAGTTCAAGGAATCTTTGTGTTTAAAAGTTATTTAGATTGCTTGCTATTCTGTTGGATAAGTTCCTGTTTAATATTGAATTGATTTGAGTTAAAATTGCTGAATTTTCGTTTCTGGTTTTTCTGCTATCTGATAGGAAAAACTCGAGTATTTCAGAAAAGACTCGAGTTGTTCATCACTGAAAAACTCGAGTATTTCACAAAAGACTCGAGTCTTTTGTGTCTGATTCCAGAAAATTCAGTCTTAGCTCCATTCTTCAATTACCAATCGAAATATTTGGTATTAGTGCTTCAAAATACTATTCACCCCCCCTCTAGTATTTGCTTAGCCCGCTTGTTGGTTTCCAACATACTTCAGTGTTGAACAAACACATATAGCCTGAAGGTTTTGGATCTCTATAGATCACTATCTTTCTATCACAATCAATGATCACTTGGTTTTGGCTTAACCAGTCCATCCCCAAGATCACATCCAATTGCGTTAAGGGTAGGCAGATCAAATTTACCCTAGAGATTTGTCCTAACACTTCTATACAACAGTTGAGACATGCTCTAGAAACAACTACAGGAGCTTTAGTAGGGGTTTCTACTTTAAGAGTATAAGGCAACTCAGATATGGGTAACTTCAATCGATTTACACATTCATAAGAAACAAATGAATGCGTTGCACCAGATTCAAACAACACATGGCAAGATTGACCATTCAGCAAGTAATTACCTTGCACAAGATCAGAAGATTGACTTGCTTCCACACCACGAAGCTAGAGGTGTTAGAAATTTTAGAATTGAACTATTCTCTTTTAGTTGTGAGTTTTAATTTGTTTGTGTTTTTTTAGATGTGCAGAGAAGGAACAACAAATAGTGAGCAATCAGCTATAATAGTAGCAATAGGAAGGAGAAAGCAGTTGGAGCAATGAGTAGTAATAGCTAGTTTGTTTATGTTATAATAGCATAATATTTGGTGGTCCAAGTTATCTATTATGCTGTTTGGTAAAACTATTAGATTGGCCCCTTGAGTTATTTTTATGTTGCAAATCAGTTCTTTAAGTTTTTTCGTTTCAAATAAGTCTTGTAAGTTGTTGCCGTCCAACAAATCAATCATTTCCGTTAATTTTTTCAGTTAAGTGACACGTGGCACCATAAAAAAATTTGAAAAAAATCGTTACACCATTTTTTTTACACGAGCATCATTAGTTGAGTGTCACGAGTCACTTAATGGAAAAAATTAACGGAAATCATTAGTCTTTTCTTCTTCAATAATTCGGCCAAGGTTGATCTAGGTAGGTTAGGATGTTTGATTTTTGAAACTAAATTGTTAATGATGATCTTTGATGCATGGTTTGAGTTTATAATTATTTAGTTTTGCATGCATGTGATGAAAGTATAAAAAAAATGTGATTTTTGGTGTTAAAAATATATTTAAGTGTCATGTGTAACATCCCGTTATTTCTAATACCTCTAGCAAAATAATTAAATGATTTAATATGATGTTTTCAAGTTTTGAGTCTCGGAATAAAATTCTGATTTCATCATTATATTTGAAATATGTTTTCTAGTCAAAATAAGTATAAATTTGTTATCATACGTTTTCCAAAAATAAAGTAGTACTCTTATTTAGTTAATTAACATTTTGACAGGGAGCTCAAGTGGCAAGCCTTAGAGGCATTTTTATAAATAGTTTCTTCAGAAAAATATGTTTAACTTAATATTTTGAGCGTCCCTATAAATTTTCATTGTGTTCGGAGGCTGTTTTATTTTTAGCTTCTGGACTGGTTTAATATTTATTAGTATAAGTTATATATAATGATCTTCTATTTCACAATTTTAAATATTATATTTTATCAAGTTTAATATCAAGATTGAGAAAATATATTTACTTTTAAAGTTCGATAATTTTTCTTACGTAATAGCTAACCGGAGGAACCGGTAACTTTATTATTTTTTAATTAGTTTTGAGTAATTAAAAATATAATATTGTTTTACTTAAAAATATTTTATGGTTTGGATCGTCAAACTTTAGTTATAATCCAAAATACTTAGACACATTGATTCACAAATATATATATATATAAATGTATTATTCCTAATCTACCCGGTAACCGTAGCCAAACCAAAGAAAAGAAAAAAAAAATAAAACAAAACGTGTGGCACTGAGGCCAACACGTTAAAAGCCAAGAAAAATAAAAGCATGAAACCCACCCAAACCGAAGAGAGAAAGAAAGAAACGAAGAGTAAGAAACAGAATGACAAAGAAAGAAAGATAGAAATGAGAACAGAGAGAAGACTCGACAGAAGAGAAGGATTTTAAGATTTTGAAACTTCCCGGTCCAATAACTCAAGATTCAATCGTCCAATTTCAAATCCTTCTTAGGTATATAATCTCCTCAACTCCCTCTATCCATCTACCTAATTTATTCGACGATCCGTCAATATTTTTATTATCCCTATATTTTCAAATAAAGATATGTTTTAGGGAAAAATGATATATTTTTATTGTATAATGATATATATTTACTATTTTGACAAAAATGAATTTATTTGATATATATATATATATATATTTTAATGTTATAATTAGTTTTATCATATGTCCCTATTTAGATCCAACACGCTATTGACTTCCTGGAGCAAGTCGCGGATGTAAACGTGGCTCTGTCGTTATTGCTAGATTTCCAGGTAAGGGGAGTCTCTTTTCCACACCTTGAGTTAGGGATAGTTGAGGTATATAATAGGACTTGGGTTAAGTAGTTGAATTGGGTTGTGGGTAGCAAAATAGCACCGGAATAGAATTGGTTTAAGGATGTTGAATGTATCTTTGTTTTAATTTAAATATTTAATTGATTTAATTTTGGTAAAATCCCTTATGAATGTTGGTAATGTAGGAAGTGAAGAACCCTAGGGAGTTGACCTATATTAAAGTACTCTGAGGCATACCTGAGTATGTCGAATTGATTGATGATATTTGCTGTCTGATAAAAGTTTGCTATGTCCACTACATGAGTAAATGATGTTTTATGAATAAATTTTAATGTTATGGTTATGGAATGAACTGGTAAAGGTAGAAATGGGAATAAAAGGATTATGTGTAAACTAAAAGTATAATGTGATGCTAAATATGTGACAAGTATGTATGGATGGTATATATTTGTATCTCAATGTTGATTATGTGTAAATGTGAAATTTATGCGTTGGCCTCTGATTTGAGGTGACGATTAATTGGAATGATTTGATAATTGATATAGGGAATGCGTATGAATGGGAAAGATGTGTAATTGTAATTGTGATTATATGTGCTAAGTTGTTTGAGTAAGAAGATGAAAGTATGATTTGGCCTCTGATTTGAGGTAACGTGTAACGAAAATGTAAGTGCATTGGCCCTTGATTTGAGGTGACGATTAATGAAAAGTGATGAATTTGCTGACCTCTGATATGAGGGGCCCAAAATGAATTAAAGTAATGAAGTGTTGACCTCTGACCTGAGGGACACAAGATGAAATGAATGTTAATGTGTTGACCTCTGACCTGAGGGACACAAAATGAATTAAAGTAAAGGAGTGTTGACCTCTGACCTGAGGGACACAAGATGAAATGAATGTTAATGTGTTGACCTCTGACCTGAGGGACACAAAATGAATTAAAGTAAAGGAGTGTTGACCTCTGACCTGAGGGACACAAGATGAAATGAAATGTTTGGGTGTTGACCTCTGACCTGAGGGACACCAAATGAATTAAAGTGACTGCGTGTTGACCTCTGATCTGAGGGACACATAATGAAATAAAGTAATAAAGGGTGCTGACCTCTGATACGAGGGGCACATAATTTAAATGAGGAAAATTTATAGGCCTCTGTTTTGAGGTGCCAATGATGATGATTAAAATTATTGCATTGGCCTCTGTTTTGAGGTGCCAATGATGATGATTAAAATTATTGCATTGGCCTCTGATTTGAGGTGATGCACTGAATAAATGGGAAATGTGTTATTACTGAATAATTTGTTAATGGGAAGCATTTTGTTATTCATGGCTTGGTTTGATTATGATACTTGAGTTATTATTATGTGCCTTTTTACTATCTTATGATTCAATGTGTTGTGAAAAGGTCTCACCCTTATGTGGTTAACATTTTAGGTACTTGAGCAAGGAGCTTGGAGATCAGAGTGCTCAGCGGATCAGTAGAAAGAGAGGAACTCAAGTGTATTTTATTATATTGTAATTGAAAGCCCCCAACGCTATTTGTGAACTCTGATTTATAAAAAAAAAATTTAAAGTCCTATGTTTCATTTTCAAACGTTTAATGTTTATTATTCATTATATCACGGGGTGTTACATCATGCTTGTTATATTTTTGTGTTGATCTTGAGATGATGAGTACATGCATAAAGATCTATGCCTTGAAAATTTATGTTTTGATTTTTGATGTGCTAAGTGAGTTAAATTTATTTGTTATTTATGTAATCTTTTCGGTTTTTATGATTAATTAAGAAGATGAAAAAAATTTGTGTTATTGCATGTTAAAATTTCAAGTAAATAATGACTTTTTGGTAAGGATAATTCGGCCATGACATGAAAATAAGTTAAGATGATTGATTGTTGAAAAATGAACTTGAATGATGATGAGTTTGTCATGCATGTTAGCAATAAAATAATCTTAGACTAAAAACTATGGATTTTGTTGCATGCATGTGAGATTTTTAGTGATTGGTTCATTTAAGTGATGGTAAAATTAATTAAGTTATTTTGTGATATTTTGATGATATTGGTCTTACAGGAATTGATTAGAGAGTTTAATATGTTTTATTTTCTTAAGTGTAAAGAAATGATATTAGTTAATGATAATGTGAATAGTGGATTTAATTTAATGTATTTAAGTGATTTTATATAATGTATAAGTTGTTGTTTACTAAGATTTTAAAAATGATGGAAAAAAAGTATTTTATTTTGAAGATTTAAATATAAGACTTATAGATAGTTTCTTCTAGAAAATTTATAAGGCAAAAAGTGATTTTTGGTAATTCAATGCTGTCCAGAATTTTAAGTTAAAGTATTTCATTTAAAAAGTGTTTTCAATTGCTTTAAAGCTTAAGTTTTAAGTGCTCTTGTATATAGCAAAAGCTAGATTGAAAAATTGTGATTTTTCGGTGTTTTCGAACTTTAAAATGTGGCCGTCCAAGACTGGACCAGCGACCAAATCAATGAGTTTAAATTTCTTTATTAGTTGTTTTCAAATGATCTTGGAGAACTTAAAGTATTAGAAAAAGTTGGAGTGGTTTTGAGAAAACGATTATGTTTTATGCTGCTTAACAAGAACCAAGAGGAATTTTCAAAAAAAAAATGAAAAATGAAATGAAAATGAATTGAGTTTGGTTGGCTATGTTTGTTCATGATTATGAATTCAAATAATGATTAAAAGATTAAGTGATTTCAATTTATTTGGAAGAAGGAAAATAGAAAATTTAGTTTGTGTTAGT
This sequence comes from Crotalaria pallida, assembly GCA_037953625.1. Taxonomy (NCBI): domain Eukaryota; kingdom Viridiplantae; phylum Streptophyta; class Magnoliopsida; order Fabales; family Fabaceae; genus Crotalaria; species Crotalaria pallida. Next base: position 81,236,267 of record CM075655.1, on the reverse strand, counting down.
TTCATTTATGAATTTGGTTTTAAGTGAAAGATTGTAAGTAGAAAAGTTGATTTGGAATATTGTTTGTTAGTTATGATTAGTAAGTGCAAATGCATGATTTAGATGTTTATAATTGTAATATGTGATGTAAATTTTTAGATGAGGAGAATTGTGTTGACAAGTAATAAGGTTGTTTAAGGATTTAATTTAATTGATTATGTGATTTAAATAAGCGTAATGTTGTCCAACTTCTTATTTTATGGTACTGAGATTTAATAAATGCTAGTTAAGTGTTTTGCTTTAAGGATTTTTAGTATAAGACTTATAAGTGATTTTCTTGTAAAATCAAAGTGTGAAAAGTGACTTTGGAATTTATTTAGATGCTGTCCAAGAACTATTGTGTGTTGTACGTGATAACTTGATTTAGTGCAAAAGTGTTTGTGTGATGTTTGCATGCTGTTTAATACTGTGTGAAAATGATTGTAGTTATAATATTGATTCCTTGAATTTAAGATTCATGAAGTTTTGATAGCAAAGCATAACAAGGACTTTAAGTATTTTAGATATAAAGTAGTAAAAAGTCATTTTCATAAATAGGTACTGTCTAGAATGATTTAATAAAGCAAAATGACCTTTTGGAATGGAAACTTAATGATTTTCAAGATGTTAATTTTAGAAGAGTTCAGATGAATTTAATGATAATAAAAAGTTGTTTTTCGGAATTCTTTTTAAGAGCTTCATGAAAGTGTTTTCAGTTTTAATCAAAATGTTATAGATTCTATTTGGACTTAAAGTCATGTGAATATTGACAATGTGATTAAAAGTTGTCAAACGAACATAAGTATTATAATGATTTTTGAAATACTTATAATGTCTGTATCGGGATCGAAATGCAGTCTTAGAGATATCCTCTTCTCTAATCTTGATCTGGTGGTACCCCGACCTCAGATCAATCTTAGAAAATACTGAAGCCCCTCGAACTTGATCCATAAGGTCATCTATCCTTGGTAGAGGATACTTGTTTTTAATTGTGACCTTATTCAGCTGCCAGTAATCGATACACATCCTCATGCTACCATCTTTCTTTTTGACAAATAAAACCGGAGCACCCCAAGGTGACACACTTGGTCGGATCATCTGCTTCTGCAATAACTCCTCAATTTGTTTCTTCATCTCAGCCATCTCCGGTGGTGCCATTCTATAAGGAGCAATAGAAATGGGACCAGCCCCCGGAACTAGATCGATTCCAAATTCAATCTCTCTCTTTGGTGGCAAACCCGGTATCTCATTAGCGAATACCTCAGGAAAATTTTTGACAACGGGAATCTCTTCAATCCTTGGGCCATTTTCTTCTACTTCAGTGTTGAACAAACACATATAGCCTGAAGGTTTTGGATCTCTATAGATCACTATCTTTCTATCACAATCAATGATCACTTGGTTTTGGCTTAACCAGTCCATCCCCAAGATCACATCCAATTGCGTTAAGGGTAGGCAGATCAAATTTACCCTAGAGATTTGTCCTAACACTTCTATACAACAGTTGAGACATGCTCTAGAAACAACTACAGGAGCTTTAGTAGGGGTTTCTACTTTAAGAGTATAAGGCAACTCAGATATGGGTAACATCAATCGATTTACACATTCATAAGAAACAAATGAATGCGTTGCACCAGAATCAAACAACACATGGCAAGATTGACCATTCAGCAAGTAATTACCTTGCACAAGATTAGAAGATTGACTTGCTTCCACACCACGAAGCTAGAGGTGTTAGATACTTTAGAATTGAACTATTCTCTTTTAGTTGTGAGTTTTAATTTGTTTGTGTTTTTTTAGATGTGCAGAGAAGGAACAACAAATAGTGAGCAATCAGCTATAATAGTAGCAATAGGAAGGAGAAAGCAGTTGGAACAATGAGTAGTAATAGCTAGTTTGTTTATGTTATAATAGCATAATATTTGGTTGTCCAAGTTATCTATTATGCTGTTTGGTAAAACTATTAGATTGGCCCCTTGAGTTATCTTTATGTTGCAAATCAGTTCTTTAAGTTTTTTCGTTTCAAATAAGTCTTGTAAGTTGTTGCCGTCCAACAAATCAATCATTTCCGTTAATTTTTTCAGTTAAGTGACACGTGGCACCATAAAAAATTTGAAAAAAATCGTTACACCATTTTTTTTTTACACGAGGCATCATTAGTTGAGTGTCACGAGTCACTTAATGGAAAAAATTAACAGAAATCATTAGTCTTTTCTTCATCAATAATTCGGCCAAGGTTGATCTAGGTAGGTTAGGATGTTTGATTTTTGAAACTAAATTGTTAATGATGATCTTTGATGCATGGTTTGAGTTTATAATTATTTAGTTTTGCATGCATGTGATGAAAGTATAAAAAAAATGTGATTTTTGGTGTTAAAAATATATTTAAGTGTCATGCTTGTTATATTTTTGTGTTGATCTTGAGATGATGAGTACATGCATAAAGATATATGCCTTGAAAATTTATGTTTTGATTTTTGATGTGCTAAGTGATTTAAATTTATTTGTTATTTATGTAATCTTTTCGGTTTTTATGATTAATTAAGAAGATGAAAAAAATTTGTGTTATTGCATGTTAAAATTTCAAGTAAATAATGACTTTTTGGTAAGGATAATTCGGCCATGACATGAAAATAAGTTAAGATGATTGATTGTTGAAAAATGAACTTGAATGATGATGAGTTTGTCATGCATGTTAGCAATAAAATAATCTTAGACTAAAAACTATGGATTTAGTTGCATGCATGTGAGATTATTAGTGATTGGTTCATTTAAGTGATGGTAAAATTAATTAAGTTATTTTGTGACATTTTGATGATATTGGTCTTATAGGAATTGATTAGAGAGTTTAATATGTTTTATTTTCTTAAGTGTAAAGAAATGATATTAGTTAATGATAATGTGAATTGTGGATTTAATTTAATGTATTTAAGTGATTTTATATAATGTATAAGTTGTTGTCCAACTATTTATTTCATGGTACTAAGATTTTAAAAATGATGGAAAAAAAGTATTTTATTTTGAAGATTTAAATATAAGACTTATAGATAGTTTCTTCTAGAAAATTTATAAGGCATAAAGTGATTTTTGGTAATTCAATGCTGTCCAGAATTTTAAGTTAAAGTATTTCATTTAAAAAGTGTTTTCAATTGCTTTAAAGCTTAAGTTTTAAATGCTCTTGTATATAACAAAAGCTAGATTGAAAAATTGTGATTTTTCGGTGTTTTCGGACTTTAAAATGTGGCCGTCCAAGACTGGACCAGCGACCAAATCAATGAGTTTAAATTTCTTTATTAGTTGTTTTCAAATGATCTTGGAGAACTTAAAGTATTAGAAAAAGTTGGAGTGGTTTTGAGAAAACGATTATGTTTTATGCTGCTTAACAAGAACCAAGAGGAATTTTCAAAAAAAAAAAAGAAAAATGAAATGAAAATGAATTGAGTTTGGTTGGCTATGTTTGTTCATGATTATGAATTCAAATAATGATTAAAAGATTAAGTGATTTCAATTTATTTGGAAGAAGGAAAATAGAAAATTTAGTTTGTGTTAGTTTCATTTATGAATTTGGTTTTAAGTGAAAGATTGTAAGTAGAAAAGTTGATTTGGAATATTGTTTGTTAGTTATGATTAGTAAGTGGAAATGCATGATTTAGATGTTTATAATTGTAATATGTGATGTAAATTTTTAGATGAGGAGAATTGTGTTGACAAGTAATAAGGTTGTTTAAGGATTTAATTTAATTGATTATGTGATTTAAATAAGGGTAATGTTGTCCAACTTCTTATTTTATGGTACTGAGATTTAATAAATGCTAGTTAAGTGTTTTGCTTTAAGGATTTTTAGTATAAGACTTATAAGTGATTTTCTTGTAAAATCAAAGTGTGAAAAGTGACTTTGGAATTTATTTAGATGCTGTCCAAGAACTATTGGGTGTTGTACGTGATAACTTGATTTAGTGCAAAAGTGTTTGTGTGATGTTTGCATGCTGTTTAATACTGTGTGAAAATGATTGTAGTTATAATATTGATTCCTTGAATTTAAGATTCATGAAGTTTGGATAGCAAAGTATAACAAGGACTTTAAGTATTTTAGATATAAAGTAGTAAAAAGTCATTTTCATAAATAGGTACTGTCTAGAATGATTTAATAAAGCAAAATGACCTTTTGGAATGGAAACTTAATGATTTTCAAGATGTTAATTTTAGAAGAGTTCGGATGAATTTAATGATAATAAAAAGTTGTTTTTCGGAATTCTTTTTAAGAGCTTCATGAAAGTGTTTTCAGTTTTAATCAAAATGTTATAGATTCTCTTTGGACTTAAAGTCATGTGAATATTGACAATGTGATTAAAAGTTGTCGAACGAACATAAGTATTATAATGATTTTTGAAAAGCTAGATGTTTTAAAATGTTTTCGAAATATAAGACTCAATTTATTGAAATGATTTTTAACGTAAGTATAAAATGTTTTAGTTTCGAATTGCGGGAAGAAAGCGGGGAAAGGAATATCGGTTCAGCCATTCGAGGAGGACGCTTGGAGACCTGCACATCTGTTTAGGTGAGAGAGAAGCTTCCTAAGACACCGTGGTATTTAGGTAACATATTAGGACGTTCTCGATCATCTCAAAGGTGGTTCTGAGTCAGTAGTATAGTGGCAATTGTGTGTGATTTTGTGGCCACTTATACGAAGGAGACAAAGACCACATATTATGTTATGATGTGTTCACTATGATAATGTTTGATGATAGCATGTTTTTATTATATTTATGCATGATGAACATGATATCTGTTGTTGATTATGAGTAGTATGCTGAGACACGTCTGCTACCTCTTGATCCGGGTTTGTAATTAAGTAAGATGATGGAACTTATGAGATTATGATGAGATCAAGAATACCCTAAAGTGATGGAAATACTATCAAGTATCAAGATCAGTGATAAAGAAAAGAATTATGTTGCTTAAGATAAGAGTGATAAGAAAGACTATGGAAAAAGTTATACGATTGATGATTTAAGATTGTAAGGAAAGTTTCCAAGTGTTATGAGAAAAGATGTTGATTAAAAGAGTAATGTGTTGAAATCGATCAGTTGAATCCCAAGGTTGAGAAAGAAAGATTGAAACATTGTTGTTATGAGAATGAAATGAATGATGATTCAAAGAGATTGTATTACGAAATATAAGCCAAGTCGTGATGGCCCGGATGATGAACAAAGAGTAATGTGATGCAAGAGACAAGTTCATTTCCAAAGTTTGAGAAGGTTAAAGTGGAAATGCTTATGATATGAGAATATGATTATGGAACGATACTCAGAAAGTCTAAGTCTTAATTCTGAAAATCTATGAGCACACCTCTGGAACAATGCTTGTACTGAGTAACTTCCACGTGCCATGCTGTGCGGCTAGGACTTTGAGTCAGCCACGTGCGCCGTTCTATGGCTGTGGTAGACCAACCGCGTGAGCTATATTATAACCGTGGTGCTGCACAAGTACTGAGACTAGAAGCCTTGTACAATGCTATTGTTGGGGAACCACCCAAAAGCTGTTAGTGGTCGAGACTTGTCGAAGTGTTGCACCAAGGATGAGTCGACCGTAAGATTAAAGAAATTAATTGAGCTTATAAGAATCTAATAAGACTTTAAAAGACATTGACTAACGTGGCGAGTACGAGTGTGAAGTAGTGGAGAGGAAGATACCCTGGGTTATTTGCGGATACTCAGGAGATGATTGCATTAGGGTAGGCTTGGGCGGTAAAACGTCATGATGCCTTGAGTACTATTCTGGGCGGGACGAATTCCATATGTGGTACGGGTAGGCCGGTCGCGAATAACCGTGGTAAGTCCTGCACTCGAGACTAGAGTACTGTTGTCGCCCCTATGGCAATTCGTGAACAGTGGAGAGGGACTGGAACGAGGTGGCTGTCCGTGTTGCTGTTGGGCCCCGATGATCTTGATTATGATGAACTGTGATATGACGATGAAATGTGATGATTATGATATGTTTTGACAGCCAGCCTGCGTGGGGAAGGTCTTGTACTCCTGTTTGCTTTCGGCCTAGGTTTTGGATGGATATGAGGAGATGTAGTCGTGTGTGCTAACCAACTTCCTCAATGATGACCAATTCCAGGATACGAATTCATAACGCTTAATTAAGAAAAGATTAATGACATGGAGGAAACATTTATAATTAATGGGAAATGATCTTGAGAATGGAAGATTGATGATATTGTCATGTGGAAGTAAGCTTACTGGTGAAATAATAATTGATGATGATCATGATCATGAATGTTGTGCTGCATTTATGTTATTTTGTTATGTTTGTGTTGTCTTAATATCTTGCCTATTGTAAACCCACACTGTCGACGTTTCGTCGTTCGGAATGCTTACTCTCTCTCGAGTTTTTTGTCTTGTATATTGCCCATGTGGTGCCACCCTATAGCTGATGGATCCGAGCAAGTTACCTTCGGTATTCGCAATGAAGGACGATGGGAGGAGTTAGAGGAGTTCGAGGCGGCACTTAAAGATTTACCGGATGAGGAATTTGAGGCTTTTGCAGTGGACTCCAGTGACGAAGACTAGTAGATAGGATTAGTTACTAGGTATCTTCTTTTAAAGCATTGAACCCATTGCAGTTACTTAGACATTGTTGTTGTACCACGTTGTACCCCTTGTTTATGTTTCAGTATGTATGACTATTCAGAACAAAGGTTTTCAGTTAATGAGAAAAAGAATGTGTTTTCTTGAAAGAATTTTATGAAAGAAGGTTTCAAAGTGCGATGTTAAGTAACATCTCGGTTTGGAACTTGAAGGATGATATGGGACATGAGAAATCAAATTTATTTACAGAAATGTTTAATGAAATATTTTGAAACTTTAAGACTCTTATGTCCATGTTATCATATATAAAATAAAAATCTGCCCAAATTTTCACTATATTTTATTAAATGAAGTATAATTTTTCAAGTGACAAATCGGAATATTACATATTTGAGGTATAAGTGATGTATTTTAAATGAAAAAATATAGTTACTTGACTTGCAAACAAAAGAATCCATTCATAGCTTTTTTGGTGAGGATTGATAATAACATATGTGTGTAAAAATGTTTGCTTAGTGTTTTTATAGGTGGTAGAATGTATTTAGGTCTTCACGAAGTGTTAAAATTGGTCTAGAAATGAAATTCTAAAACAGGGAAATTTCGTTCAAGCAAGATAGGCTCGTTGCAGCGAAATTCGTCCATAATGAACATCTAATGGATATCATGGTCACACTTAAGCGAGGTAGTCTTGCTTCAGCAAGTTGGCCATTTTCGCTCAAGCAAGTGTCACTCACTCAAATAAATCCATCACTCCAGAATTTAATGGAATTTCTTGCACTTCTCGCTCAAGCAAAAATGCTTCGCTTCAGCGAGATTCGTTAGACTCATAATTGCCCTGAGGGGTGATTAAGTCGGTTTGGAAGGGTACAATATGTTGGAAACCAACAAGCGGGTTTAGCAATTACTAGAGGGGGGTGAATAGTAATATGAATGCAACAGTGACTAATTTTCGGATGTAATTAAGGAATAATTGATTTTGTGCAGATTTTTCTGAAACAGGGCAAGAACACTCGTGTCTTTTGCAGACTACTCGAGTAAAAATGGCAAGAACACTGGAGTCTTCTAAAGAACACTCGAGTGAATCGTGCAGAGTGCAGAAAACAGTTTCTGAGAAAGTTGCACTTTAAATCAATAAGAATAAAACCAGTCCAGAGCAGATAAATGAAAGAGTAGTAAGCAATTAAATAAAGCTATAACAACTTAAAAACAACTTAATTGCAGCGGAAATACTACTCAAATTAAAAAGCCCCTTTTGAGAAAACTTAGGTTTGGTTTTTACTTGAAAGTAAAGAAAGCAATAAAAAGAGGACACCACCAATTTTATACCGGTTCACTCCCTATAAAGAGAGCTAATCCAGTCCCCCTAAGAACCTTAGGAGTGTCTACTAAAATCAAGGCAAAACTGCTCGTTTGGTCCCCTAAGTTATTTTTGTATTCTAATTTGGTCCCCTAAGTCTTTTTCGTTTCAAAGTGGTCCCCTAAGTCTTTTACCATTACCACCGTTAGCCCTTCCGTCAAAAACCCCATAACACCGTTAAATTTTGCTTACATGGCAAGCAGGGTTGCCAACGTGAGGGACCATTTTAGAACTTAGTAAAAACTTGAGGGACCAATTGAAAACTACTTGAAAACTTAAAGAACTCAATTAAAATTGATATTTCCATACCCCTTGCAAAATTTAACGGTGTTATGGGGTTTTTGACGGAAGGGACTAACGATGGTAACGGTAAAAGACTTAGGGGACCACTTTAAAACGAAAAAGACTTAGGGGACAAAAATAGGACAAAAAAATAACTTAGGGGACCAAACGAGCAGTTTTGCCTAAAATCAAATTGTTAGAAATATTACAAGGGATTATTGAGATGCCTCACTCAACCTAACCCTTCCAAGAGTGTACCAAACTCTTGAATTTCTACCCCAATTTGAATTTGGTGATGAAGACTTCCTCTTCTCAAGCTCCTTGAAACCTTCAAGAGCTCCACCAAGCTAAGAACCTCTTAGACTTTTGCTTGAGAACCTCTCAAGTCTTGAATGAACCTAAGACCCACTTAGGTACACTTGGTTACCAACCAAGATTTTGGAACAAGCTATATAAGTGTATGTGGAGAAATACAACAACTGATTTCTTCAACAAATAAGCACAATCTCTAACTCTTTAGACAAAGTAATAACAATGAATGAATAGTTGAGTTAGAGAGAATTTTCACTTAAGAGAGAGAATGAGAAAAGAGAATGTGTTTGCTTGTTTCTTGTTGGTTCTTGTTCTTGTCAAGTACAAAGACAATAAGAATAGAATATATGGAAGAGGGAATGAGAGAGTGAAACAAAGTTAAAATCCCATTCTTGCCCTCTTCCAACGGTTAAAAAATTTGCTGACAGGACTAAAACACTCGAGTCTTTTTGACTCTACTCGAGTCTTTTGCCCATCTTCCAAAAGTGATGCCCTTGTACTTGAACTAACGGTCATATCTCTGATCTGAAGCAAAATACTCGAGTCCTTTTCATATTACTCGAGTCTTTTGTCCAGAGTTAATCGAGTCTTTTACAGATTACTCGAGTCTTTTTCCCAGAGATGGTAAAAATTAAGTTTTTCTAAAATTATTTTCAATTCTCTTCTCAAGTGATAATTTTATGTAATCCCAACCTTTTCATGCATTAAAATTATTTATCCTAGGATGAGATTACCTCCTAAGCTACCCATTCTCAATTAGAAAAATAAAATTTACAATTAAAATAAAAGAGAGAATGACTAGCTAATGGTGCACTTGATCTTCTTGACTTGATGAGCTTGAATTCTTCCTTTAAATCCATGATCTAATTATATTGTCATCATCAAAACTATAACCACCTCATTGGAGACTTGATTCTACAATATCCCCTTTTCTGATGATGACAAAATAGTTAAACCGTTCCATCACTTTTGAGAGCTCCCCCTCAATTTAGGAACCTATAAACCTGTCAATCCAGAGAATTCCAAGCACAACATAATATCATAATAATCATAACCAAGTGCACAAAATATATTTGGTATCAGAGCGAGAGCATATATTATCAGAGTAAAAAAATGTGCTTGCTCTTCTCGTTCCTCTTTTCTCCCCCTTTTTGTCATAATCAAAAAGTATCATTTGGAAACGGCGGAGGAGAGAAGAAGGATACCAAAAAAAAACTCCCCCTAAATATTAGCAATATAAAAATCATGACTACTGGATAATATAAAACATGTTTAAAACGAAATAAGTCGATGCATAAGATAACATAAAAACGTAGCCAAAGTCTAAAACCAATAGTCAACATACAAATATAGAGAAACACCCACACCAGGGGTACAGAAAACAACTAACTCCCAACGAAAAACATAATGAAAAACTAAAAGTCCATGAAAAACATAACATAAAAACATGAAAAAGCTGAAATGCAGTGCAAAGTCCTCAGTCCTCAAAACATATCCGGGGCAGAAGGATCATCAGAAGGCGGGGGATAAAAGTGACTAAATGCAGCCATCATGTCATCAAATCTAGCATTCATCTGAGACGAATGTTGATCCAAACGAGAATAGATCATAGCTGACTGAACACCCATCTGTGTCTCAAGTCGGCCAATACTATCCTGCTGCTCGAACACTCGATGCTCAATACTATCCAAGCGACTATCAAAATGATCAAGTCGAGCATCAAAGTGAATCCGATATTCCTGAAATGCAAGATTGCTGAAATCAATGTGATCAGCAGGATCATCCTCAGTAGCACCACCACCAGCAGCCTGATCAAATGCAGCCTCCTCCTGAGCCAACTGCTCAGCATCCAAACCTTGCTGAGCTGTTGCGTGCTCGACTGCCCCTTGAGCTTCCACAGCTCGCACCTCATCCCTCCAAAAATATCGACCACCATGTAGCCTCATACCCATCTGTCTAAGCAACCCATCAGTAATCATATGCAACTCCTCCTGAGGATCAAAGTACTCCTCATCTTGAGGAATGAGCACATTGAAGTGCTGGAGGAGTCTACCTATATGCATCGAATAAGGCAATTTCTGGGAAGATTTGGAGCTTTCGGCCTTCGCCATCCGAGAAAGTATGATAGTGGCCCAGTTCAATAAGTTATCATTCAAAATGGCATCCATGATTCTGAGCTCTAATTGGGTAGGCTTGGAGTAATTTGGAGAGGTCTGGGGTACTAGTTGGTGAGACACTATGTAGTGAAGGATGCGGTTGGGTGCAGTCATGGTAACGACTTTCTTCTCATTTCTAGTGTATCTACGATCAGGGCGAAGCAAACCTCTAAAAATGGCATCAGTGTCAGCAGTAAATGTGTTCGTCCCTGATAGTGACATACCAAAAACGGTCTCTAGGTCTCTAGGGCGAATATGAAATTGGACACCCTCTACACATGATTCATACGTAGAGTTATCAACATACCTAATATTTTCATAGAATTGTCAGACTAGCCTAATGTATACCGGACCATGAAATTCAATGAAAGGCATGAGTTTTTGATCTTTAAGCTTTTGAACAAAGAGAAAACCATTACCCTGAAGAAAACTTTCCGAAGTCCAACTCTGAACACCATAAGTGTGAGACACAAATAGAGCTTCCCTCCGAGCACACTCCTCTGCAGAAAAGAAATCATCCTCCTCCGATGATGAAGACGAAAATGGAGGAGTGGGAGCCTTCCTTTGCTTCCTCGGGCGTTTTGGGCCTCTAGATGAAGACATTTCCACAATTGGAGGAAAAAATATGATGATTTTTGAGTTTTTGGGAGTTAGGGTTTGAAAAGGGGTTTTGGAATTAAAGGGTGAAAAAGTGTGATTTGATGTGAAATAAAAGTCAAACAATGATGAGAAAGAGATTTAGAGTTGAAATATAGAAAAAAATAGTGTTGCAAACTGATTTTTGTAGAGAGAGATCGAGAGAACTCGAGTGAGAAGAAGAAAAGTGCGTGAAAAATGCTGAGAAAAACTGCTGCTGCTGCATAAGAACTGCTCGATATACTCGAGTGTTTTGGAAAACACTCGAGTGTTCTTAGTAAAATAACTCGAGTCTTGAGAAAAAAGGACTAGAGTATTTTGCCTAGTCCGAGAGTTCAATTCTCAGGTTCTGAAATTTACTCGAGTGGACTGAGAATCACTCGAGTGTTTTGGGTTACCTGAAACCATGCAAATTTGAAAACACGAATCACTCGAGTAAAGTTTAAACGACTCGAGTGAATTTAAAATTACTCGAGTGAATGTGAAAAGACTCGAGTGAATTCGTCAGACATGCTCAAAAACTTTTTCAATTTATGCTGATTTAAATTTGAATTAAAAATACTCGAGTAGATTTGGAAGTACTCGAGTGAATTTACCAGAAACTCAGTTTTGAACACATTTGCACAGAACTAACACATTTAACGCCAACACAAACTTGGAATCGAAATCACTCACAATCAAAATCATATATTTCACAACATCTCAAGGTGTTGGTTTTGGCCTCAAATCTCGAGAGGGGGGGGGGGGGGGTGAATCGAGTTTTATTAATGTATTGTAAAAACCGTTATAAATTAATAAATTGATTTGAGAAGGAGAGATTAAGCGTTTGAAACGGATCGCGAAAACGATAGAAAATAATAAACGAGTAGCGCGAAAACGTAAAAAAATAAAATATGCGAAAATTAAAAAGAGATAGGGATAGAAAAGCTTGCACCGGTGAATTTTATACTGGTTCAGCCTTCCCGTCGAAAGGCCTAGTCCAGTCCCCAAGCGACCCGCTTGAGAGTTCTTATACCAAGCAATAGAGTCGCACCCTATTACAACCAAGAGCACCCCGCACACTACTAGGAACCTCCGTTCGCTAGGGGCCTCAATCACACAGCAGGGTTCCTCGCCCTACGACGTATCACACGTCCACTAAGGGATTCTCTCCCTAACCACTAAGGTTTAGAACAATAATATGATCGTGATTACAATAGCTTTGTGTGTTCTCAAAACACGGATACAACAATATGCTCTATGATAGTGAAGAAGTGTTTCTCTAGAAGTTACTCAGCCAATAAAGAGTTTTGTTCTTCAAAAGAATATGAACGATGAAATGCAGAAGACTTGAGAAGAAGAAGAAGAGAGAACGTGCAGAAGAATGAGTGAATGATCTGAATGAAAAAAAATCTCTTTGAAATGTTGGAGTGATTTTGATTTAAAAAGAAAAACAATTTAGAATCAAAAATTTTTTTAATAAGTAAAACAAAATCAAAATAAAATAAAATAATATTTGAAATAAGTTTTAAAATCAAAACGATTTACGAAATAAAATAAAGATTTGATTCTTAAAACCAAAAAGGAAATAATTCAAATTTAAAATCATTTTCGAATTTTATAAAATAAATCAGAATCTTTTATATAAAAAAATCAGGAAATAATCAAAATGATTCTGACACGTTTTTCAATAAAACATGAAGTAATCGATTACTTTCTGAAGGTAATCGATTATTCCTTCAAAAATAGAAATTCTTAAATTCATTTGAAAACCATGTAATCGATTAGGCTAATAATAGTTAATCGATTACACCACTCCTGTTCAATGTATGATGCAACTCATAATAATCGATTACACTAAGGAATTAATCGATTACTGAGCCTCTGGTATGCGTATGATGCAACATCATGTAATCGATTACTACAAAGCTTGTAATCGATTACTAAGCCTCTGAAAAATATATGATGCAACAATTATAATCGATTACTTGACTCATGTAATCGATTACTTTCATAAGAAAGTAACTGATTAACAAAATTCAATTAATCGATTACAACCTCTCTAATTTTTCTATGAGGCAACAAAGTTAATCGATTACTTGAGAAGATAATCGATTACTCTCTTTTGCAAACATACAAATATATAGAGTTTTGTAACATCAAGTATTTTTACTAAGGTTAAATGCAGAAAACACTTTTTCATGCAAAAACACGTTTTTATTCTTCTCTCCTAAAATGAAAAACTTATTGGCTTTGTAACTCTTAAAGAAACAAAAACTTCATTACCTTACATTTGATCTAAGGAGAAGGTTTCTAATCTATGCTTGCTTGAGTCTTCAATCTTGAAAGACACTTGCACTTGTGAGCTTGAACTTGAGTTGGCTTGTTATCATCAAAACACTTTCTTGAATCAAACTTGAAGTCCATAGAGAGTTTGAAGCATGTCTTCCAACTAGCTTGACTTCCAACATAAGGTTCAATTGTTCATCAAGCATCAATGCACATTTAATTAGACACACTTGGTGATTTTTCGACAAACCACAAATCAATTAGTTAATGCTTGACTCATCTAAAATTCCAAGTTCCCTTCTTATGTGATAGAAGGTATCTCTTGGCAAAGGTTTTGTAAAAATATCGGCTAATTGACTTGATGTGCTAACAAATTCAATAGTACAATCACCTTTTTGCACATGGTCTCTAAGGAAATGGTGTCTAATTTCAATATGCTTGGTTCTTGAATGATAAACCAGATTCTTAGTTAAGTTTATGGCACTCGTATTATCGCATTTAATGGGAACACTTTCTAATTTTAAACCAAAATCCGATAGTTGTTATTTCATCCATAATAGTTGAGCACAACAACTTCCAGCGGCGATATATTCCGCTTCGGCGGTTGAAAGAGCAACACAAGCTTGCTTTTTAGAAAACCATGACACTAATGAACTTCCCAATAAATGGCAAGTACCACTAGTGCTTTTATGATCAAACTTTCATCCCGCGAAGTCGAAATCCGAGTAACCAACTAAACTAAGATTTGCATCACAAGGATACCATAATCCGGTATTTATTGTTCCTTTAAAATATTTAAATTATATGTTTAACCGCGGATAGGTGTGACTCTTTAGGATTAGCTTGAAATCGAGCACACATGCATACACTAAACATAATATCCGGTCTAGATGCAGTGAGATATAGGAGACTACCTATCATGCCCCTATATTTACTAACATCAACCGGGTTACCTGAGTCATCCTTGTCTAGGTAGCATGAGGTGCTCATTGGAGTGTAGGCTTCCTTGCATTTGTCCAATCCAAACTTTTCAAGGAGCTCTTTGCAATATTTTCCTTGATGCACAAAAATCCCCTCCTTGACTTGCTTGTTTTGAAGTCCTAGACCTAGGAAGAACTTGAGCTCTCCCATCATAGACATCTCAAATTCCTTTTTCATCAAATTAGAAAACTTTCTACAAAGAAACTCGTTAGTGGCACCAAAGATAATATCATCAACATAAATTTGCACTAACAAGGTGTCTTCTTTAGTTTTATAGATGAATAGTGTATTATCAACTTTTCCCCTTTGAAAGTCATTTTCTAGTAAGAAGGAACTTAATCGATCATACCAAGCTCTGGGAGCTTATTTCAATCCATAAAGAGCCTTTTTCAATTTGTAAACATGATTTGGAAATTCATGACTTTCAAAACCGGGCAGCTGCTTAACATACACCTCTTCATTTATAAAACCTTTCAAGAAAGCACTCTTAACATCCATTTGATAAAGAGTGAATTTCATAATTGATGCAAAGGCAAGCAAAATTCGGATTGCCTCAATTCGTGCAACCGGAGCAAAGGTTTCATCATAGTCGATACCTTCCTCTTGGTTGTACCCTTGAGCTACTAATCTCGCTTTGTTTCTTATAATCAATCCGGATTCATCAAGTTTATTTCTTTAAATCCATTTTGTGCCGATTATGGTATGATCATCGGGTTGAGGGACTAAGTCCAATACATCATTTCTAGTAAATTGATTTAACTTCTCTTGTATAGCCATAACCCAATGTTCATCCATAATCGCCGTTTTAATGGAATCCGGTTCAATTTGAGAAACAAAAGAGACAAAATGACAAATATTAAGAATAGTCCTACGAGTTAATACTCCCTTTGAAATGTCTCCTATGACAATGTCAATAGGATGAGCTTTTACCATTTTCCAAGCTGGAGCAAGTTCTTCTTTGACTTCTCCTTCATCTTTTAAAAACTCCTTCTCTTTTTCTTCTTTTGAAAACTCAAAACCTTCATCACAAACATCACTCAAAACACCATCTTCTTTCGAAGACTCATTAAAAACAACATGAATAGATTCTTCAATAGTCATAGTTCTTTTGTTAAAAATTCTATATGCTTTACTATGTGAAGAATAGCCCAAAAATTTTCCCTCATCGGATTTGGAGTCAAATTTTCCAAGATGATCTTTTTCATTGTTTAACACATAAACTTTGCATCCAAAAACATGAAAATGGAATATATTTGGTTTTCTTCCTTTGTAAAGCTCACAGGGGGTTTTCTTGAGCATGAGCCTAATTAAAATTCTATTCATGACATAGCAAGCCGTATTAACAACATCTGCCCAAAAATAATGTGGTACTTGAGAATCATTTAGCATGGTTCTTGCAAGTTCCTCTAGCACCCTATTTTTCCACTCTACCACTCCATTTTGTTCCGGAGTTCTTGGTGCGGAGTATTGGTGCTCAATACCATGTTTATCACAAAATCTATCAAATTTGAAGTTTTAAAATTCACCACCATGGTCGGCTCTAATAATAATCACTTTTTGGTTTACTTGGTTTTGCACAAGTTTAACATGACGTTTGAAAGATTTGTAGGTCTCACTCTTTGCACTTAAAAATAATGTCCATGTAAATCTAGAAAAGTCATCAACAATTACCAAGCCATAATAGTTGCCACCAAAGCTTTTTACTTGAGAAGGTCCAAACAAGTCCATATAAAGCATTTCTAATGGTCTTGTTGTGGACACATCATTTTTAGATCCAAAATGATTTTTGGTTTGTTTGCACTTCTTACAAAGAGTGCAATCACCTTCAATTTTAAAAGTTAGCTTTGGTAAACCAACTACTAAGTCTTTGGATTGTAGTTTCTTTAATTGATTTACATTAATGTGAGCGGTCCTACTGTTCCATAACCAAGTATCACTCTCATTGCTAACTAAACAAGTAGAAACCAAAGAGGTGATATTGTTCATCCTCACTTTCACCATTGTCATTTGAGGCTTCATTGTTGCTCCTAGCCATGAGACAAAGATTAGCAACTTCGTCATCCGAGCTACTTGATGAGGATTTTGCATCCTTCTCCGGAGCATCCCAAACAATGTAAGCTCTCTTGCCTTTTCCATCTTGGGTCTTCTTTTCACTCTTTCTCAAGTATGAGGGACATTCCATTTTGATATGTCCAGTGCCTCCACATTCATGGCATTTTACTCCATCACTTGAGCTCTTGTTCTTTGATTTGTAATCCTTGGGTCTTTTATCTCTTGATGATGAACCACCCTTTTTACCCTTGAGGAATTTATTGAATCTCTTTGCAAATAAACCAATTTCTTCCTCATTGAGTGCATGATCCGAGTTCTCACTTGTGGAGTCATCTTCAACCTCTTTTGAGACTTTGGTTGAGGCCTTGAGAGAGATGATCTTCTTCTTTTTATCCAACTCCTCATGTGTGCTAAGTCTTGATAGCTCTATCTCATGTGCTTTAAGCTTCCCAAACAAGGTGTCCAAGTCCATAGTGTTCAAATCCTTAGACTCCTTGATGGCGGTCACCTTGGGTTGCCATTTTCTATCAAGACATCTCAAAACTTTGTGAGTAGTTTCACCATCACGAAATTGTTTTCCTAGAGAAATCAAGTGACTAATGATATGTGAAAACCTCTTTTGTAAGTCATCAATGGATTCATTAGGGAACATGTGAAATAATTCATATTCATGAGTCAAAGAATTTAATCTTGCATTTCTCACTTCACTAGTTCCTTCATGAGTGACTTCCAAAGTTTCCCACATTTCTTTAGCCAACTTGCATTGAGAAACTCGATAAAATTCATCATGGGACAAGGCGGAGAAGATGATGTTTTTAGCTTTCAAGTCAAAAGATACTTTCTTTTTATCATCATCACTCCAACTTCTCCTAGGAATTTCAACGACTTCTCCATTTATCATATGTCTAGGAATATATGGACCATCTTCTATTACATCCCAAACATCGGTATCTATTGCTTCAATAAAAACTCTCATCCGGACCTTCCAATAAGCATACCCTTCACCAT
Source organism: Crotalaria pallida (assembly GCA_037953625.1). Lineage (NCBI taxonomy): Eukaryota > Viridiplantae > Streptophyta > Magnoliopsida > Fabales > Fabaceae > Crotalaria > Crotalaria pallida. The sequence goes on along the minus strand of CM075655.1, from coordinate 81,218,604 downwards.
TGAAGAATGGAGGGCGGTTTATTGAAGAGGATCCTTCTTGGTGATTGCTAAAGCCCATAGTTTCCAAAGGATCTTTTCAAAAAAGCTTTTACGCTCGATCTTTCGACCGAGCTCTGATACCACTTGTTGGAAACCAACAAGCGGACTTAGCAATTACTAGAGGGGGGTGAATAGTAATATGAATGCAACAGTGACTAATTTTCAGATGTAATTAAGGAATAATTGATTTTGTGCATATTTTTCTGAAACAGGGCAAGAACACTCGAGTCTTTTGCAGACTACTCGAGTAAAAATGGCAAGAACACTCGAGACTTCTGAAGAACACTCGAGTGAATCGTGCAGAGTGCAGAAAAAAGTTTATGAGAAAGTTGCACTTTAAATCAGTAAGAATAAAACCAGTCCAGAGCAGATAAATGAAAGAGTAGTAAGCAATTAAATAAAGCTATAACAACTTAAAAACAACTTAATTGCAGCAGAAATACTACTCAAATTAAAAAGCCCCTTTTGAGAAAACTTAGGTTTGGTTTTTACTTGAAAGTAAAGAAAGCAATAAAAAGAGAACACCACCAATTTTATACCGGTTCACTCCCTATAAAGAGAGCTAATCCAGTCCCCCAAAGAACCTTAGGAGTGTCTACTAAAATCAAATTCTTAGAAATATTACAAGGGATTATTGAGATGTCTCACTCAACCTAACCCTTCCAAGAGTGTACCAAACTCTTGAATTTCTACCCCAATTTTAATTTAGTGATGAAGACTTCCTCTTCTCAAGCTCCTTGAAACCTTCAAGAGCTCCACCAAGCTAAGAACCTCTTAGACTTTTGCTTGAGAACCTCTCAAGTCTTGAATGAACCTAAGACCCACTTAGATACACTTGGTTACCAACCAAGATTTTGGAACAAGGTATATAAGTGTATGTGGAGAAATACAACAAATGATTTCTTCAACAATTAAGCACAATCTCTAACTCTCTAGACAAAGTAATAACAATGAATGAATAGTTGAGTTAGAGAGAATTTTCACTTGAGAGAAAGAATGAGCAAAGAGAATGTTTTTGCTTGTGTCTTGTTGGTTCTTGTTCTTGTCAAGTACAAAGGCAATAAGAATAGAATATATGGAAGAGGGAATGAGAGAGTGAAATAAAGTTAAAATCCCATTCTTGCCCTCTTCCAACGGTTAAAAAATTTGTTGACAGGACTAAAACACTCGAGTCTTTTTGACTCTACTCGAGTCTTGCCCATCTTCCAATAGTGATGCCCTTGTACTTGAACAAATGGTCATATATCTGATCTGAAGCAAAATACTCGAGTCCTTTTCATATTACTCGAGTCTTTTGTCCAGAGTTACTCGAGTCTTTTACAAATTACTCGAGTCTTTTGCCCAGAGATGGTAAAAATTATGTTTTTCTAAAATTATTTTCAATTCTCTTCTCAAGTGATAATTTTATGTAATCCCAACCTTTTCATGCATTAAAATTATTTATCCTAGGATGAGATTACCTCCTAAGCTACCCACTCTCAATTAGAGAAATAAAATTTACAATTAAAATAAAAGAGAGAATGACTAGCTAATGGTGCACTTGATCTTCTTGACTTGATGAGCTTGAATTCTTCCTTTAAATCCAAGATCTAATTATATTGTCATCATCAAAACTATAACCACCTCATTGGACACTTGATTCTACATAATATTCGACCCTCACCCTAAAATAATCCCATTTTCACATATTCAAAACCTTGAGCCCTAAAGTAATTCTTTCATCTACTCTCTACTTGAATCATAAGCCTTTCGGGAAGTAATTCTATGTTAGATTCAAGGCAAGGAACTCTAAATTATATCTTGAGTTGAGTGCCCACATAAGGATTCTAGAAGGTTCTGCTCTCTAATCCAAAGCCCAAGTAAGGGGAAGTTATCATACCATTAAAATAGTAATTAATTTATTAAGGGACATATGAATGCTACCATGATAAGGATACGCGATGTTCAATCATGAATATTGATTTATTGATATGACATTGTAATAAGCGTAAGCATGCATGGTATGACGATGCAATAGATTAAAAAATGAGGAAGAAATCATAAGTTTGATCGCACAGGTACAATGTTTGTAAGGGGTGGCACCAGAATATCATCGATTCACTGATATGACATTGTCTCCTAGGAAGAGCTGTTGCAAGTCTGGGACTTGTAAGAGGCATATAAATAGTGCGACTATATCTTTTATTTTAGCACGTGGACCTATTGCAACTGTGTGATGCACTCTTCAGGAATATATTCATAAGGTGTGAGTATGTCTTGTTCCTAGCACGTTAACCTATTGCAAGTATGAGATGCACTTGTGGGACATACATATTTAAGAGCGCGTTTATGTCCTATCCTTTGGTGTGAGGACCTGTTGCAAACAATATACTTGTAGACGCGACACCAATGAATCGATAAATCTGGATCCAGAAATAACATTGGAAGAGATTCATGCATATCATACAGATTAAATAAGATAAAGATTTTGGTTGCTAACACACATGTCGAGCATGCATCATCTGCATTATTACCTATTTGATTTTGTATGCTTATTTTTAATTATGTGAGATGCACTCTTCATGAATATATTCATAAGGTGTGAGTATGTCTTGTTCCTAGCACGGTAACCTATTGCAAGTGTGAGATGCACTTGTAAGGGACATACATATTTAAGAGCGCGTTTATGTCCTATCCTTTGGTGTGAGGACCTGTTGCAAACAATATACTTGTAGACGCGACACCAATGAATCGATAAATCTGGATCCAGAAATAACATTGGAAGAGATGCATGCATATCATACAGGTTAAATAAGATATAGATTTTGGTTGCTAACACACATGTCAAGCATGCATCATCTGCATTATTACCTATTTGATTTTGTATGCTTATTTTTAATTAATTTGATTACCTTTAAAATAATGGTATATCAATAACTTATCCCTTATTGTGTGTTAGGTCAAAGTGGGTCTACTTATGATCACATTATAAGATGAGGGAGCGTCAATGACTAAGAACCTGGTTTGGTCCGTCGCGCTCTAATGTTCATCTTCGAAGGTCACCAAGAGCTCGATGGCACCTAGTGGTTTCACGACTTCTCCTCTAAATCCAGAGAGTTGTTTTGAATAAGGCTACACTCTATCTTTATTTAGGTGAAATCCTTTAAATGTTCTAAAGAACATGATATTTGCCAAGCTACAAAGACTTGGTGGACATTTATATTGGCGATGACCACCGTGATTATTAGTGGGTCATCATATGCTCTTATGATTTCGCCATAATCTTCCACTAAAAAGGTGATGACAGGGTCCTTGTTATCAAGGTTGGCCGGCTTTGAGTTGACTTGCATCATGGTCGCCATATATTTCAGATGCGGCTGATTTAGAGGTTCCTCCATCAGGAAATCCTCCACTGATAACCATGAAATCTTAACAGTTATGGCCTTTGCTAGTCCCTTATTTCTCTCGCTCTTTGCTCTTTTTCTCTTTTGGTGGTTCGGTGTCTGGACCTTCGTCTCTTTGGGGTTTTCTTTTGTTGAGCGTCTTTCGTATACTGGTTAGATACTCATCCAATCTCCCCCTATTTTCCAAATCTTGAAGGATGTCTCTTATCTGGAAACATTCCTCTGTGGTGTGGCCAATGCTATTGTGCCACTTGCATATCTTGTGCTTCACCTCATCTCAGACCACTTTCTGCGGCAGTGATCTTAGAACACCTTGGAGCTTGGTATTCATAATCTCTTTCATAGTCAGTTCTTTTAGGATGCTAAACTCCGAGTAACTGGTGAACTCTTCGGTGTCCTTTTTTGTTGTTGTTTTCTTTTTTATGATGGTTTTCTTCCCTGTTCTCTTTATGCTCTTGTCCGGGCCCAAGACGATCTTTGGCTGAGATACTCCGACCTCTCATGAATCTCCTGAAGTCTTCTCGGTTGATAAACTCATTTCATCTTCTAATAATCTCGTCCATGGTTCATGGAGGGTTTCTGACCAGGTCGGCAACAAACTCACTACTTATGTGAAAACAATGCCACTGATGGTGGTAGATCCACAATTTGGTTCTTCTCCCTTGTGAATCTTTGCAACACCCCAATTTGGTAACTTAAAAATAATTGAAATTTTATAAAATATTCGTGAAAATGAGGGCGCCATGTAATTTATGGTTTCCCACAAACGGGGCCAATGTTCTGTCCAAGTCGGACAAAGGTCCCTTGTTAAGGACAAAGGTCATTGTGAAGGATATTTAGTTTGACAAGAGTCGGCTCTAGGTCCTATGCACCCGTTCGAACTAGGTGTTATAGGGATCAAGACTACATAGTTTTATCAGGCACGCGCAAGCTATGCATCAAGTGAAGACGAGACTGGTCAGTGTTGCCCTTGTTAGATTTGGCCTTAAACCTTGAGAGAGGGGGTGAATCGAGTTTTATTAATTTATTAGTATTTAACACGAATTATAGTATTATAAAAAATATTTTGGAGTTAAATTACTAGTATGTGATAGAACGACGAATATATCAAAAATATCATAATAGCGAGCGAAAATGTTAAATAGTAATTGAAATATTTGCGGTGAAAAGTAAACTTAACGTGAAAAAAAAGAGCAAGAGAAGAGAAATTGCAAACCAAATTTTTATACTGGTTCAGCCTCCCCGATGAGTCCCACCACCAATGGGTTCTGAAAAGGCCTACGTCTAGTCCCTTTGCAATGTGCCGCTATATTTCTGTGTATTTCTGTATAGATGTGTGTAATGCCTCAAACCCTTGCATGAGACTAGTATTTATAGGACCAGGGAGGTGGCTTAGTCAGATGTATTCTCTTTATGAATCTTCTATATATGAGAGGGTCCTTCGTGTGAGTTTATCTTTAAGGAGATAAACGATGATCTTCTATTATTTTTGATAATCTGGGGATAGTCTGCCATGAATTCCTTATAAAACTTTCTTATCTTTTGAAGATTAAGTTCTACGAATAAGTCTTGCACTTTATTCGCTTGTCAAGGCTTCATCTAAGCTCGTTAGTACCTTTCCGAGCTCGAGGCCTTTTATTTGGGATGATTCGAGGTTGAACTACCATGTCGAGGTCCTTTTGGAGGTCGCAATAGGTCTTTCAGGAGTCCTTTTGTAGGGTAGGTGTCCTTAGCTCGTAACAGGATTGGAACACTTAACTTGTGTACATAGAGCAAGTTAATCCTTCGCTAAGGAGCGCATCTACGGCATGTAACCAACGCTTGATAAACAAAAGATTCATTAAAAACAAATAAGAGGAAAACGAGTGTAACAATAGAAAATCATTCATATATTGATATGATTACAAAGTACTTCAGGTCAGCTATATGCGACAATACAAGGAAAATTCCTAACAAAGAACAAAAGTACTTGAAATCAGCTATATGCGACAATATAGGAAAAAATTTCTAATGAAGAATATGGGATACTTGAAGTCAACTACATGTCGTAATACATGAAACCTTAAACTAAAGTTGGAGGAACAAAGACATCTCCTTCACAAGAATCACAACACCAAAGATTGGATCTCTTGTGGATGTTCAGCAAAAATGCAGAACCTGGACCAAAAAAACAAAAAATGAATCATATATTGATGAGGTTGGACCACCTCTAGCACCATCCACATGAGCATTACCTCTCGGAGCTATAACAGTAAGAGGCTTATCCTCTTTAAGATCAAAGTAAGAAAAGCTAGCAAAATCTTTGAATCAATTGTTATCAAGATTCAGCTCAGCTAACTGGGAGTCACATAGAAGGACGATAAATCTTGCCCTCATCTATCTGACAATGGGGATAGATTCCCTTACATCTGAAGGCCAGGGTTGGCAGTTTTCACCAGCTTGATGCATGAATGAAAACTATCCCCTTCATTTGTTGACAAATCTCAGAGAGCTCGATTCAAATGTTCTTTAAGACTTTTATTGAAGGCCTCCAGAACAACTTTCTCCTTCACTTCAAGATCAAACCACACCTTTGATATTTTAATAAGATCAACTTTCAATTGGAGATCAGATTCTTGCTACTCCAAGCCATTGTTTTTGGATTGAAGGGAGGAAACAAAAAGCTTGGCTTGAGCAACAGCTAGCTCGACACCATGTTGCCTGGCCATAATCGAATCCACCTTGAGCTTCAAAGTTTGGATATCAAGAACTGAACCGAGCTCCCATTCCATCCTCGTAACAAGCTTGGAAGCCCTTAGTAGATAGTCAAAGACCTGACACAATGCCTATGGATAAGAAGCCAAGAAACCTCCAGACTTGGGATGAGAAAGATATTGTGACATGGGCCCTGCATCTTGAACAACCCCTTGAGTAGCAAGAACATTTGACTTTATATTTAAAGGGGCAGGAGACTCCCTAATCAACACCACATCTGAAACATCCTCCGCCCCTCCAATAGCAAGATCAGTTGGAGTAGGAGCAAGAGCTGCCCCCTCATAAACATGTAGCAAGCTAAGATCAAGTCCCTCCGAGTTGGACAGCTCGTCCACCATAACGTAAATTAAATCTTCTCCATTTAGTTGAAGCAATGGCTAGATTTGTTGAAGCGGCATCATAACATCATAACGTGTTTAAGTAGTAGTTGGGTGTGCTGAAGCAGCAATTGGATACGTTGAAGCAATAGCTTGATGCTCTTCGAAGGACGAACCCATCAACGCAACATTATGAAGAGACAAAAGAAGATCAGAATTCCGTACAATTTATGCAAGGGCCTTCACTTCAACAAGATGGGGAGGAGCACCAGCACCTTAGGAAGAAAGTTTCCTCCTCGGAGAACTAACACGATCATTATATGTTGGGAAGAATCTCTTCACCTTTGGCTTTTTCAATGTCAAAGATCATGAATTAATCATGAGAATGAGTTTGTGAGGGAGTTTATTCTGGATGTTAATCCCTCTAATGTTGATCTTTCATATGCTTTCTTCAAGGTAAGAATTTATTACCTTCCGTTAAGAACATGAATAAAAAAGGTACCAAGGTTAATATCAAACAAATTAAAACATTATGTGAAATGGGATTCGTCATAAGGGCCACTTTAGTGACCACCATTGCTACCGCCCTTACCAAAATTTTGTAAACCCATCCTGCTTTCTCCAACACGAACCAGCTACAAGATCTTCATCGAACAAACACATATGCACCTTCCCTTCCTTCATGGTAGCCAACCCAACCAAGCTTGGCCTACCGCAATAGCTCCACTCCTTCACCATTCTAGTCATCCCAAGTCACATCACCATTCAACCCAGAACCACCATCACCACCATAACCAGATCTGAAAATTAACCCAGATGAAAATACAAAATTTAAATCATATATATCACAATTCTTCATGTATGAAGTTGATGTTGAAGGCGATGGTTAAGAGTGGTGGTGGTGCTTTATCGACGATAGAACAAGGTGGCTAGCAATGGTGTTGGCAATGAACACGAAGATGTAATTTGGGGTCAAACTTGATTTCAACAAATGAACACACAATGGAGGGCAGTGTACGAGCTGTTCCTGAGAGAGTTCAGCGATAAGTCTTCTATTTTAGGAAGTTCATTTAGCTGGCCCATAACCTCTGTATAACCAAGTTAGGCTAACGTTTCAAATCCTAAGGTTAGGGCTCTCGATACTGTTTAGCAGTGGCCTTAAAGATGTTGTAAAGTCTTTGCGATGGTGTTGTGAACAACTACCACCGTGAGGCTAGTAAAAGTTCGGTATTCTCTCTGATTGGGATTCTCTCTCTAGGGAGTATGAATGAGTATACTTTCGGCATTGTGGTTGCACTCATTGGTATATTTGATCGAATTGTGTAATGATTGTGTGTTCAACCCCCTTGATGAAGGCTGGTACTTATATGATTGGTACAAAATACTTGGCCTGATGTATTTTCCTTGATAAATCTTCTATATCCGAGGATAATCTTCATGTTCTCTTATCTTACTTAAAATAAGTGATGATCCCTTATAACTATAGATAATCAAGTATGAATCTTCTTTGATTGAGTAGTCATCTGCTAGAGATTGACTTCGTAGTTAAGTCTTGTAACCTGCCCACAAGTTAAGCCAATATTTGAGCTCTTTCCAACTGATCCAATCTCTGAGTCCTTCGCTATAGCTTATTGGAGCTCGAGTCTGATCTTAAAACCTTTCCTATAGGTCGCAATCATTTGAAGGGTAAATGTAGGCATCCTTAACTCGAAATAGATCCAGAACAAAGTGCAATTTATAAAATAAATATTATATTTTCCACTATACCTTCCTATCAAAATATAAAACATGACAACATACCATGTTACCTATTAAACCGGTTGTAGTAGGTCAAGGTTTAGGAGAGCATGGCTGCTCAAAGCTCACTTTTGAGCAGCATAGAATTGACTAAACCATCACTTTAGTCCCTCACTTTGTAAGATTTTTCACTTTAATCCCTTACTTTTCAATAATTTCTCTTTAGTCCCTCACTTTGAAAAAAGTTACTCACATTAGTCCCTGACAACTCGTTAATGTCTTACACACGTAGTCGTTAAATAACATATACACACGTGACCGTTAACATCTTACACATTATGCTGAATTCAAAAGACAAAAATTGGAGGAAGAAGATGCTAAGGCAATAATAGGCCGCTGAAGAGGCAGCTAAGACAGCTGCAGAAAAGGCAGCTGCTGAAGTTCTAACAACTGCAGAAAATACAACAGCTAATGAATATGTGACAGCATCACAACGACTAGACCTCGTATAAGTTATTTAACGTCCATATGTGTAAGATGTTAAGGTTTATGAACGGAAAAAGTTGTCAGGAACTAACATGAGTAGCTCTTTTCAAAGTGAAGGACTAAAGAGGAATTATTGAAAAATCAGGGACTAAAGTAAAAATTCCTTACAAAGCGAGGGACTAAAGTAACAGTTTAATCGCATAGAATTAGTCTTCTATCAAAGCAGAAAATTTCAGGCACGACCACCCGGCATAGATTTTTCACTTGATTGTCCATCATGCACACAACACAGTAAACAACTAAGCAAAGTTTGCATCAAGTATGACTAGGAAGTAAACTGATGCAGGCAAAAGGCAGTGTATGTCTTGACGAAGCTTAAGCAACCATTTACAACAATATAATAGTAACAGGTTCATATTTCATAAATATAATAGTAACAGGTTCATATTTCATACAACCATATAATAGTAACAGGTACATATTTCATGAAGATGAACCAGTATAAGAGATACACAGGAGCAACTGTTTCAGTACCGCACATATATGAAACGGAAGGAATTGCACCAACATCTGCAACACATTTCTTATTCATACTATTATTTTAATAATCATTTATCATTTATTGGCTGCTAGAATCTTTCATGGCTTCATGCATCCAACAGCTTCTGTAAGTCCTTCTGTATATATCAGCAAGAGAAACATTCTATTAGTGTACAAATTTCAAGTATCTAAAGGCAATATTATTGGTGTCATCATTCAAATTGTCTTACCTCAATACTCAGAGGAGAAGTTGTTGGTGCATAACGTTCCACGACATTCCCGTTTTTATCAACAAGGAACTTGGAGAAGTTCCACTTGATGTTATCTCCTAAGAGTCCACCTTTGCTTGATTTTAGAAACTTGTAGATTGGAGCAGCAGTGTCACCATTCACATCCACCTATATCAAATGCAAATAAACATGATCGGAGTATACAATACATTCAACGCCGCAGTAAAAACTTAAACATGAAGAGAATGGTGAAATGTGTTTTATATCCTATGAAGCCCAGATACTCCAAAATTTGAAAAGTATCCGTGTCGTATCCGTTCTAATACCACTACGCGTACGATACTTCCCGATACGTGTCCCAAAAGTATCCAATTATTTTTTATTTAATTTTAATTATTTTTTTAAAAAATACTTTTAGGATACTTCCCGATACTCCCGATACTTTTTCGATACTTCTCAGATACTTGCTTGACTTTATTTTGAATTTTTTTAATAATTATTTTTTTAAAAGTAACTTTTTAATTAATATTTTTAATTAAATTAAATAACCCTTTTTTATGTCCTTTAAATTGTGGAGATTAATAGGTAGTTTTTTAGATCATTAGTTAATCATCTACCATTCATGTGTTTATGGTCCTTGACTTTTGGATAAAAGTAATACAAATGAATGATGAATGATGAACTAATGGTGTAATAAAAACTTTACACTGTCGGTGCATTATCTATTTTCTCAAAATTGTGATCATTATAGTTATGTACTAATGTCATTTTGAATCAATGACAATATGAATGAATATTTTCAATGTACAATCTCTCTTTTAAATTTTTAATAAGGATATATATATATAAATTTGTGTTCACGTATCCTATGCCGTGACGTATCTTGAATTTTCAAAAATTCCCGTGTCCCCGTTATTGAGAAATTACGCTAAATTTCTCTTAATCAAATTTGTGAGAAACAGTATAAATACAAAATAATAATAATAATAACAACAATAAAGCTCTTTTATTATGCTGCGGCTATATTATTAGAAAAACTGAAAATATTTTGGAAAAAATAAATTCTATAAAATATTTTCTCCTTCTCTTTTCTCTCTCTCGCACTTTCACTCTATTGGAACGAATAATAAAAACAAAACATTTAATCTGTATTTATAAGCGCATGCAGACTCATTTATCCGCTAATTTGGTTTTTCCTTGTTTAATATTTCTAAAAAATAAATGGTTTCCGAATTTTACGAAACCAAAATTAAGAAAGAACTTCCTTAATTTCCTCTTAACAGCAATTGACCAATTCCATCAATCTCCCACTTGAAGACTGATTTTAATTTGTCTTCAGACTTTGATCAATGTAGTAATCTTGCCTGTTATTCTAACAAGCCAACAGAAGTTGAGCACAACTTCAGCTTTTCAATGGTTACCACCTTTGTTAACATATCTGCAGGTTCTTACTTTCAAGAATATTTCTTAAAGTTAGCACTTCATCTTCAAGCAAAGATCTAATGAAGTGATAACGAAGTCCAATGTGTTTGGTTCTAGAATGAAATGTTGAATTCTTTGCCAGATGTATTGCACTCTGACTATCACTGTGCAAAATACTCTTTTCTTGAATGAAACTCAACTCTGTTAACAATCCCTAAAGCCATATTAATTCTTTACTGGCTTCTGTTACTGCTACATACTCAGCTTCCGTAGTGGATAAGGCAACAATCTTCTGTACCCGTGACATCCAACTAACAGTTGTATTACCAACAGTGAAAATGTAACCAGTTGTACTTCTTCGATGATCTACTTCACCGCCAAAATCTGCATCTACGTAACCTTGTACTTTTAACTCTCCTTTGCTAAAGTACAAACACTTATTTGTAGTGTCTCGCAGATACCTCAAAATCCATTTAACTGTTTCCCAATGAGCTATACCTGGATTTGACATAAACATGCTAACAACTCCAACTGCATGACCAATGTCTGGCCTTGTATAGACCATCGCGTACATCAAACTTCCAATAGTGGAAGCATATTATATCTTAGCCATGAACTCCTTTTCTTCCTCCAACTGAGGGCATTGATCTTTAGACAGACAAAAATGGCTAACCAAAGGTGTGTTAAATCGCTTTAGCGTCGCTCATGTTGAATCTCTGCAAAACACGATTGATGTACTCTTGCTGATATAATTGCAAAATTTATCTCTCGTGATTTGCATTACATGGATCCTCTTTGCTGGACTTAAATCCTTCATATCAAACTCTTTTGACAATTGTTGCTTCAAGCTTATGATCTTGTCCATATCTAAGCCAGCTACTAACATGTCATCAACATAAAGTAGCAAAATGATATAACAAGACTTATACCTCTTGAGAAAACAACAGTGGTCGGCATCACACTTCTGGAAACTTTCCTTATGCATAAAGCTTTCAAACTTCTTGTACCACTGTCTTGGAACTTGTTTCAAACCATACAAGCTTTTCTTTAGTCTGCACACCATGTTCGTTTTCTTTTCGTCTAAGAAACCTTCAAGTTGATGCATGTAAATCTCTTCATCTAAGTCTCCATGAAGAAATGCAGTTTTCACATCTAGTTGCTCAAGGTATAGTCCTTCACTGGCTACAATACTTAAAACAGATCTTATAGTATTGAGCTTCACAACTGGAGCAAAGATTTCAGTGTAATCAACTCCTTCTTTTTGCTGAAATCCTTTAACAACTAGTCGGGCTTTGTATTTCTTGGATCCATCATGATCTTCCTTCGCTCGATACACCCACTTGTTGTGAAGTGCCTTTTTCCCAGCAGGTAACTTTACTAGCTCCCATGTTTGATTGGATATTAAAGACGTCATCTCATCTTTCATGGCAAGCTTCCACTTACTAGCGTCTGTTGTCTGACATGCTTCATCGTAGTTTTCAGGCTCCCCTGAATTAGTTAATAATATATAATTAATATTATGGAGAAAATAAATTCTATAAAATATTTTCTCCTTCTCTTTTCTCTCTCTCGCACTTTCTCTCTGTTAGAATGAATAATAAAAACAAAACATTTAATCTGTATTTATAAGCGCATGCAGACTCATTTCTCTGCTAATTTGGTTTTTCCTTTTTTAGTATTTCTAAAAAATAAATGGTTTCTGAATTTTACGAAACCAAAATTAAGAAAGAACTTCCTTAATTTCTTCTTAACAGCAATTGACCAATTGTCGTATTGTATCCGTGTCGTATAAGTATCGGGGCTTCATAGCATGAACATGTTCAAGATAATATCAGAATCGGTTTCTTCAATCTGAGATTGAATCCTAAGTAAAATATCCTAACTAACCTGAACAAATTATTGAAATATCCATATTCCAGATGATTTTTAACCTTCCATTCCATGGTTGTCAAAAACTAGTTTTAACTCGTGGATTCTTACGAATCAACGAGTTCAGGCGCCTATTTCGTGTTCGTAAGGAGGGAAACTTGTTCCTGAGCAGATGCGACTAAAAACGGGCAAAATCGCGAGTTTAGTGGCAATTTCACGAGCTTGCTGTGTGCAGCAAGCAGCCTGCGCAAAAAGCCCAAAACAGCATCATTTTATGACAAAAGACGTCCGAAACGACGTCGAATTTGACAACCATGTTCCATTCTATAACCCTCTGGCCTGTCTTGTCCCTAAAATTACTAACTAGTCACAACACACCTCACAATTTCACACCAGGTGGACACAAGTTAGTTCAGTTTAACGAGACTGCTTCGACTTTGATCGTAATTCCCCAACACTCCAACGATGAACCTGGGAATCCGGGACATATTATTGAAACTAGGCATAGTCGAGAAGAGTCACTAAAATGGTAGTAAAATATAAGTTGAAATTCCTTACACGCGGTGAGGGGTAAGTTAACACGGGATTTACACAATTTTAATTCATCTATGCTTTAATCGTTCATATAATAATGGATTATATACAACCAAGGCTGAAAGTGTGGGAAATCATAAGAGTCAACTACACCACTAATTACATTCTCTCTAGTTTTGACAAAAGGTTCATTATGACACACGGTCAGAATATGCTCAAGGGATCAGAGATTTAGGGGTCAACAGATATGTTAAAATTGATGCGAATTTGCTAGACTACTCTAGGTGCAATTACGCGATGGAGGTAAAAAATAAAACAATCTAGAAAAGCCTAGCTAGTTGTAAAGTATGAAAATTAGAAACTTCATAATGTGCGTGATGGAGGCTACAACCAACCTACCAAAGAGTTTAAGGAGGTGAAACGTATAGCCTATAAATAGGCAATATTGTATCACTTGTAATGTACGTGATGGAACTTTGAAGGCTACAACCAACCTACCAAGTGTAGCAGAGTCTACCAACTCAACAAACCTTTCATCAATATCATAATAAAATTATATTTCTATGTCAATAATGCAATTTCAAGTGTCCCCATATCATGGTCTTGATGTCAAACTGTTTAGTCTTAGACAGTAATTGTAATAGTGCCTATCTCAGTTGTAAAAAAAATCCGTAGATCATTTTGAGCTTCCATGTTTTTCTTCCTAAGCTTTAAGTCCTATGATTGAGTGATTTCTGTTGAGGCTCGTCTTTATTTATATTGATTATATCTGATCATGTTTGGCTGGAATTAATAGTGGTGGCGCTGTTTTATCTTCTTGTCATGAACAGTTTAATATAATCTGTTATCTATCATAAAATTATTGTGACTGGAGTTAATAATATCATTCTGACCCCCTCCCCCAATGGTAAAGGATAAAGTTCACGTGTGATGATTCAATCATTATATTTTTTTAAGTTCTAATCTCCTACTTATAAATATATGGTGGCTATGTATCTGTCTTTTCCCTGGTTATGCAGGGAGAGTTATACCAGAGAGTGTAACTTATAGCTTTGGAACTCTTTTGCTTGACCTTCTTAGCGGAAAGCATATTCCTCCTAGCCATGTAAGTTCCTCTCCTTGACAAAAGGTTATACAATTGAAGCTCAAGTGTTCCCATTCCGATGATACTGTAATCACCTACTCTCAAATACCTTGAGTTCTCATCCTAAAAAATTTTCTCCCCCTCCCCAAATCCGAGCAAAAGAAAAAAGGAAACAAGAATAGAGTATGAGCTGACAAATTGTCAATTAACATATAGATCAGCTTCCTTGAAGACTCAAAGAGGCAATAGTGTAAGCCTAAAATTTATTTGCTTCTCACATCATAAATGCATACTTGTCTTATCTATCTTTTGACTGTGATTGAGCTCTTTCCTTAAATCAATTCTTCTTCCTCTTTATCTTGCTAAGACCTCGGAGAAGAAGCCTGTCGAGAATATTAAATTGCCTCTTTTTGTTATATTGACAAATGACAAGCATGAGACTCTAATGGTTGAATGTGGTGGTTTTTATTTGCTCGAGACTTGAGCATTCTGTACTGCTTTTGGTTTTGTTAAACATCTGACATTTAATTTTATAATTTTTGCAGGCTCTTGACCTGATAAGGGACCGGAACATTCACATGCTATCAGACTCTTGTTTAGAAGGACAATTTGCAAATGATGAGGGGACTGAATTAGTTCGTCTGGCCTCATGATGTTTGCAATCTGAACCGGGAGAGCGCCCTAATCCAAAATCATTGGTCACTGCTCTTATACCCTTGCAGAAGGATTCTGAGGTTACCTGTTCTAGAAGTGGTTCAACAGGTTTTATTTTCTGGAGCCAAAGGATAGCTGGACTTGATACGTGAACTAACCTATTAAAGAATTCTTGAAGATTGGTTTTTCTAGGATTCTAGGGCCAATCACACTGTTTTTATTTACTTATGTTTCTCTCTCTATCAAATGTCAATATGTCATTATAAACAGTTTACTTTCACAAGTCATCAACTTTTGCCTGTGCTCAGAGCTGAGACCATATTTTACTAAGCTGGAATGAAATTTGAATTATTTTTATAGGTTCCTTCTCATGAGCTGATGAATATACCAGATGGCAGTGCTGCAGAGTCCCTCTCTCCACTTGGTGAAGCATGTCAACATATGGATCTGACTATCTTACATAAGGTGGTAGAGAAACTTTGGTATAAAGATGACGAGGGTACAGCAACTGAGGTTTGTTTCTGATATAAAAATTGTAACATCTTAGATATTTTAAAATCCCTTCACCCCTCCACCACTATCATAAACATTTTAGCTTTCCTTGCACTTTTAAGTGTGTGTGTGTGTTATATATATATATATATATATATATATATATATATATATATATATATATATATATATATCCGAGTTTTGAAAATTGAGTGCAAAAGTAGTTGTTGGCATATTTTCTCTTGATTCCACATGGTTTTATTGCTTGGTAGATACCACACAGAGGAGTACCATTGGAGGCTTTGGCTACAAACTTCACCCGTTTATTAGTAATCTTGAAACGTTGATATTCTGGAGCATGGTTGAACCCTTGAACGGCTGTAACTGTCATTCTATTATTAAAATCCTATAACAAGATAACGTATGTGCTTTACACACAAGATTTCAGCTACACCCTAAAGGTAAGCTAATGTCATGATCACACCATTTATTCTATCAAGACCATAGTTATCCATATGAATGAAATCACGGGACTTAAAGTATTGAGGGGTGAAGGACTACATAGTTATCCATTTATTCTATCAAGACCATAGTTATCAAGATAACGTATGTGCTTTACACATGGGAAGGACTACATAGTTATCCATATGAATGAAATCACGGGCAGTGAGAATAGCACTGGTGATATGATAGGAATATAGGCTATTAAGGGTTTATATTAAATATTAAATAAATTAATAAAATAGAGACTTAGTAAATCTGAATTAGGTAGTTATAGGTGGTTATTATAGTGCATTAAGAAGTAACTGCCTAGCAGTTATGCAATTATGTTTAAATATGTTAGTGTGGAGACTAAATTGGATTATAGAGAAGAATTGTTATTTGTTGAAGGAGGAGACTCCTTATTAGGGGGAAACCGTGTTGTTGACCATTAGAAGGAGGAAACTCCTTGTTAGGGGAAACCCTGTGTAGTTGGGGTACCGCTGACCACCGCTGACCATTAGAAGGAGGAAACTCCTTGTTAGGGGAAACCCTGTGTAGTTGGGGTACTGCTCTTTTGTACTCAAATCTGGCCTAAAAATCAGATTACATCAATAATATATTCAGAATTCTGTGTATTAATTTCTTGAGTCTATCAATTGGTCCGACCTGCCGGATGACGTCGACGAGGAGTGACTCAAGAATGAAACCATTGGAGAAACAAATGAAGGAGATTAAGGCAGAGATCCAGAGATACAAATCTAGCCATGAGGATCAGTTGAGAACAATGGGGGCTGCCATTCAGGAAATTAAAAAGATGTTGGAGCAATGAAGGAAAGGCTGGAAGGTTTAAACACCATTCTTCCCTTGTTGAAGGATCTTGTGAAGCAAAAAGATACTTCAAGGAGTTATCATTTCTCCAACTTCCTTACTGCATGTTTATGAGCAATATGGTGCTTATTCCTCCAACAATGAAAAGTTCATTACTTATGAACCCAAGAAGAAATTGGACAAGGTGGGAATTGCCTAATTTTAATGGGAGTGACCCTATTAGTTGGGTAAAAAGGGCTGAGAAGTTTTTTGAGATACAAAATACTAAACCGGAATTGAAAATATCCATGGCTTTCATCTATATGGAAGGGCCAACTGTGCAATGGTTTCGGTATTTAAGGAAGACAGTGCCAGAATTGTCTTGGGAGATATTAAAGGTAGAATTGATGAAAACATTTTCTGTTATTGGAACAGAAAATCCATATGATCAGCTCGCAGATTGCATCAAACAGGTCGGGTGGAGGACTTTGAAGCAATGAAGAACAAAATTGACAATATGTATGCTCCTCTTCCAGTGTTGAAAGAAAGCGCAAAACAGAAAGATCCAGAATATTCTGAGACCCAATCCACTAATTATGAATATGGTGTTACCGAAGTTCTGGTGGTGACACTCAAGAAGATTGGATTGCCTTATTTTAATGGGGATAATCCCTTTGAATGGTTGGCTAAAGTGGAGAAATTTTTTGAACTTCAAAATACCAAACCAAGGGTGAAGGTTTCATTGGCCTTTGTCTATATCAAGAGTTTTGATGTGCACTGGTTTACATATTTAAGGAAGGGCATACCAGAGATGACATGGGAGATCTTGAAGGAGGAAGTCCTTAATTCGAGGGCCACCAACAAAAATGGGCAGAATATTTCCCAAGTTCTTATCAAATGGAAAGCACAAATAATGGTTAAAGCAACATGGGAAGATTCCAACCTTATTCAAGGCCAATTTCCTTATTTCAGCCTTGAGGACAAGGCTGCTCAGGCCCGGAGAGTATTGATAGGAATATAGGCTATTAAAGGTTTATACTAAATATTAAATAAATTAAAAAAATAGAGACTTAGTAAATCTGAATTAGGTAGTTATAGGTGGTTATTGTAGAAGTAACTGCCTAGCAGTTACGCAATTATGTTTAAATATGTTAGTGTGGAGACTAAATTGGATTATTGAGAAGAATTGTTATTTGTGAAGAGTTGAAGGAGGAGACTCTTGTTAGAGGGAAACCCTGTGTTGTTGACTATTAGAAGGAGGAAACTCCTTGTTAGGGGGAAACCCTGTGTAGTTGGGGTACTGCTCTTTTGTACTCAAATCTGGCCTAAAAACCAGATTACATCAATAATATATTCAGAATTCTGTCTATTAATTTCTTGAGCCTATCATGATACCTTGTCGAAAATGGGAAACTCAGCTTTGAAGCGAGTACAAGCAAACTCTACTATCTGCTCATTAGTTCCAGGCTCCTGTTCCCCAAACTGGTTGCATGGGAATGCCAGGATTTCAAGACCTGAATACACAAAACTAAGATGTTAGAAAGTAGGATAGGAATCTTTTGTGTGGTATATGTATCCAAGTCGTCCAATTCGTTTATTGTTAAACGTTTATTTATCAAGGAAGTATAAAACACAAGCTAATCTTAAGGGTTTGCAATAAAAGGTGTTATTCATTTGCACTTCAGGATATGAGCATTGACAGTGCCCGGGAGGATAAAGATTGCAGAACAATGGAAGGGACAAAAAGAAGAGAAGAGAAACAATGTCATAAGCAAAAGAACAGACAACAAAAACAGACCTTTCCCTTTGTATTTCTCGTACAACTGATTCAGCTCTGTGTAATTGGAATTAGTCAAGCCACTGCATCAAAACATTGAATGAACATCAAAATATGTTCAAGGGATACAAATATTGCTACTACTACAACAACAGTTCAACAACAAACAAATCTTTTCCCACTGGATGGGGTCAGATAACATGGATCAAACAAGTAATGGCAAAATGTTTGTCATAAATGTCTATGGACAAATCATTGACATGTAAATCTTTCTTAACAGTTTGGCTTGTGGTGTTTCTTGGTCTCCCTCTGCCTCTAGTGACTGTGCTACCCTCCATATGATCTACTCTTCTTATGGAAGCTTCTATATATCTTCTCAAAACATGCCCAAAATACCTAAAGCTACTTTCTCTCTAATGCATATCCAGTCAACACATCATTCTCATCTATGTTTTATTACATTTATTATCCAATTACAGGCAAAAACTCTCCAGTATGTGCCAATTTTTGCGGGAAAAGAAAGTCTAAGGTTCACTAAATTTGGAACAACATCAGCATATATAAAGCTCGCACCTTTGAGTGAAATTAATCAAATTATTACAAGTTAAAGCTACCCTATTAAAATCACCTAATCCATCTTCTCAAGAACATAATTAGATACTAAATAAATTAAATGAAAACCAAAAGAGAGAGAAAAAAGAGAATTTTGGGGAGTACCATTGTGAAGCAACATTGACAATGAGAAGGACCTTCCCTTTGTAGTCACCAAGGTTAACATTCTTTCCCCTTGCATCCTATAAAATAGAATAGAATTGAATAAATTAAACAAATTAATCTACTATTTAATCTATGAGATTAACGAGTATGCACCAATGGTGTAAAATTTTTTTACATCATGTTCAATGATGCATTGATGATGTAAAAAAATTTTATACTGTCAGTGTACCATCTATTTTCTCTTAAGCTATGTTTGGATTGGTGGAATATGATGGAGTAGAGGGAAGTGAAATGATATTTAAACAAACTCCGTTATTTAGATTGGTATATTTACAATGGAGTAGTGTGGAACATGGTGGAATGAATTCCATCCAATTCCATCAAAAGCTCCACTTTTTCATCTCGGTGTATAGGATGGAACCAAACAATAAAAGACTCACTTTATCCCACTTCACTTCACTCCACCCCACCCTACTCCATCCTATCTTATTCCATTCCGTTCCACCCGCAATAGTATATCCAAACATAGCCTTAATCTATAACAAAATTCTTCTCTCCCATTGGAAAAAAAAATGTTTCTTTATAATAATAATAATAATAATAATAATAATAAATAAAGAAATAAAAGAATTCAGAATGAAAGAGACAGTAATATAACATACTTTAACAGTGAAGTCATGGACAGAATTGGCGTTTGATGGGGTGGCCATAGTGCGATCTGTTCTGAAAGAGAAAAGTTTGGGAATAGAAAATGAAAGACCTATTTTTGCTTTAATGGGAAGAGTAGTAGTGGTAGTAAAAGATGAAATATGAGTGTGATGAGGAATATTGGAGAAGGAGCGAAAAGAATCAGAAAGAGGAGGAGCAGCAAATCTTGCAGTAGCAGGGGTATTACTTGTTCTGTTTCTGGAGAACAAAGTGAACAAGATGCGATTTGTTGAAGTGGTACAAACCATTTGAGAATGTTCCAAAATGTTATAGTCCGCGTGCAATAGCAGCTAGAGCTATAATTCGAACGTGGTTGGGTCCATTCCAATGATTCCAGTTCCACACCACAGTATATGTATGAATGAATGAATGAATGAGTCATTGATGACGGAAAATGTTTACACGTTCGTCTCTGTGCATCACCACACGTGGGAGGCAGAGGACCAAGTGTCACTCTGTACCACTTCCCGAATTTGTGTTTAATGTTCAGTTCACTTTGGGTCTCCGAAATTAAAGAAAATGTTTTTTTTTTCTTTTAATTTATAAATTGTTGCTTAGTTTGGCTTCTTAATTATGTTGAAGTTCGCATTTGTTAACAGAAAACAGACCTGACAGTTATATTGCCAAAATGTCGTTTTGGCTAAAACAAAAATATTAAAAATTTAATACCAAATTAAAATTTGAAAATTAAAAAAAAAAAAGAAAAACCCTCAAAATTTCCAAACAACATCCATTCTCACACCTTCCTCTCCTTCTCCAAAAAGCATTATCGATTATCAAAGAGACAACTCATCGAAGAAGTGTGCTTCACCATCACCTTTAACTTCAATTGAACCTTCACCTTCAACGAACTCAAACTCACCGAGTTCGTTGATTATGGAGTGGCCGAGTCAAAGAAGCTATCGACAAAATAGTGTTTATCGCGAGTTCAGGGTTGTCTCAAACATTTTGGACGAAAATAAATAATGAGGCACCCTTAAAAAAAAATATGCATAATATATAAATATTTTATTACATAAGTTCTCAACTCACTTTTACAAATAAATCTCACTTGAAAAGTACCATTCTTCTTGTTTTTTTTATTGCGGGTTGGTTGATTACGTGTCTGCGCCCGCGGTGGACTATGACTCTACGACTGTGCGACAGCGGTCAATGGAGACGGGGGAGTGGCATGTGGCGATGAGGCTATGACTGTGAGGGCGTGAGGCAAGGCGTTGTCGTTGTGGCATGAACTGTGGCCTGTGGGTCTGATTTTTCACAAAGGAGATGAAAATTGAAAATGTGGTAATAGGCAGAGCAAGAGTCAAAACGCAAAATGTAAGCACAACTATTGGCTGTTGGCAGTGATAGTATAATAATAGGATTCCTTAACAGTTGACTCTCACTTCTTTATAATGTGAGAAATACATGGTGAAACTTTTTTCTTTTTTTTTTTTTTACTTTTAGTTAAAGCCTCGAGGCCCAAAGTTAGGCCCTATTGTTTATAAAATATTTTAAATTTTTCATATATTAATAATAATAAGTTTTTTTTTATTTTTTTTAAAAGTATACTATATGGGAAAAAAAGGGGGCCCCTAAAAATCGGGAGCCCTGTGTGGTTGCATCTACTTGAATATGTGCCGAGACGGCCCTACGCGAGTTTGAACATGCCTCGTACCGATAAGAAATCCACTCTTGCACAAAACCAAGTGAAAATGAAGAATCGTAGCAAGGGGTGGCAATGTTGCACCAACACGAGTACGATACCGAATACGGGTATAGTACCGGGTACGAGATAGGGGGTACGACATTTTCTAAAATACCGAGGTACTAGTACGTCAATATTAATTCATATTTATAAATATATATATATATATATATATATATATATATAAGGTGCAAAATAAACGATTATGGTATTGAAATTGCATGAGTATTGTAAAATCAGTGGTGGTTTATGCTCAAAATAAGTCAAGATATAAGGACAAAAGATTGATCATGACATTAAAATATAAATTCTAAGGAAAAAATGACATTATTGGTATAATCCACACCTAAAATATACCTTAACATGCCAGTTACAAGTACCCAAGAGTGACGTACGTGTATCGATACCCAAAATGTACCTGATACAAGTACTTCATCAATTTAGGAGTACTCATATTTCAGAGGGTGATGGTGATGAAATCACCTCCATGTAACTATCGTGTACATCGAGATATATTCCAACGCGGTCACCATCAAGATATATTCGAGCTTGGCAGTGGATGACGAGGTACGCCAATGGTGTGCATGTGGTGGTGGTCTCAACTATTCTGACAAGGCATGGTGGAGATTTGAGGTTGAAAGTGAAGATCTGAGGTTGAAGTTGATGATTTTTAGTTTTTGTTTTTTTTAAGGTTTTGGTTTGAGGGAAAGATTTTGATGTTGATGATGATATATGGGATGAATGAAATTCTGCAGTTTTGTGTTTAGTTTCTTTATTTGGTTGCGGGATGAGTGTTGAGGAGTTGATGCGAAGGGGTAGATAAGTTTGTTAATTATGCTTGTGTGGGTTAATGGTGCTAGAAATTGTAAAGAGGAAGTGGCAATGAACGAAGCAAGATGTTTGGGTTTGGCTATGAGGGAAAACAATGTTTTTTTCTTTTATTCCTTTTATCTTGTTCTATGTTTAAGAGTGGGAGAGAAGGTGGGAGAATGGGGGTGGCAATGTAATAGGTCACGTCAACTTTCCGTTAACAGATGAGAACGCTAACATACATAACCGAGGGACTAAACTGAATAACAATTTATAAATTGAGGGATTTAAAAGCATTATTTTTAATTTTTGGGACCAAAGCGAATATTTGTCTAAATTAAGGAACTAAAGTGACAATTTAATAAAAAAAAGTTTTATGGATGACCTAACAACGTGTTTGGTACAACGTTTCAAACATACATTATGTCATATTTTCATGTTCACACAAAAGCATATAGTACTAGCTTTTACTATCTAAATGTATGTTTAGCAAATTTTAACGTGATACCAAACATGCACTAAATGGCTTTTGACTTTCATTTACTCATGTGTAATTTATTTTTAGGTACATCCATGCTTAGTCTTTCATCCAAATTTAATCAAACTAGATAACAATTATTCACTTAATATAATTCTCTAGTTTTTTTCGCTGTTAATACAAGGAGTAACTATTATATATTTAAAATTTGGATGATTGCATAATAATCATATAGTAGTGTTCATATGACAAGTCAATCTAGAATGTAATTTTTAAAATATTTTAATTTTAAAAATAAACAAAACATATTTTCATTAATACCGACTAAATTGAAATACTTAAACTTTGATACAAATTCAAATTGCAAGAATTCAATTCTAACTTATTCAAAGATGACATGAACTTGTCATGTATTCATTGGCTCATTAAAGAAATAATGGGCAACCATCCAAGTTTTAATTGTATGGTAGAAATATAGGTTTTGCTTTAATATTATTTATGTTTTACAAGACAATCATGTCATCTTTACATGTATCAATCATAATGTGACACATATGATATTTGAATGCGGTCAGTGCCTAGTTGGCATATGAAGTATCCACTTACATGTCATGTAATAGAAATTCTTTTACAATTTAAAAAATTAAATTAACTCAACCATAGTTACTATTAAAAATTTAATTTTCAAATTTAAAAAAAAAAAAAAAACATCTCCAATCTCGTATCTTTTTTCTTTCTTTCTTTCTTCATCTATCTATTATCTGTTACTTCTATTACTATAATAAAATAAACATGATTTTAATAAATAACACAGTTGGCATAAATTAGCTTTAACCAACATACCTTTGTTAATTAACACAATCTACAACTAAGTTCATATATACTTCTTCCAAAAAATTGCTAAGGAAAAAAATTAAGAGTAAATTTATAGTTTTTTATAGGCTTTCAAACTGTTTTACAATTTTCAAAGGAACTTGGGAGTTATTTTTCCTTTTCCCTTATCTATCTCTGCTTCAACCATTGCTCCTATTCATTTAAAGGAAACATAAACAAAACAAAAATGTTACTTCTATTCTTCTGTCATTGGTTTCTTCACATTTGATTTCTCATTTCTTTTCTTATTTTTCATGGTTTGAAATCGGCTGGAACCTTAAAAGTTTCCACATTTGTTCATTTTGTCAATTGCTATCTAATTGTTGAATTAGCAAGTAAGAATTAAAGGTTAGTTCCCACTTTTTTTTTTTGAATTAGCAAGTAAGAATTAATTGCTATCTTATAATGGTGCGTGAATGTATTTTGTAGTTTTAGTAGAATTATGAAACTTAAGGGCACGATTTGTAGTCAGAATAGGATAAGAAAAAGATAGGAAAATGAGCATGATATGAGCAAAACAAGATAAGAGTCTAATAAGTTGTTATCCTATTCATTGTCTGGAGTGCAAAGGATAACTTATGGGATAGTAGTATTATATTATCATATCATATGTTTGTTGTGAATCAAATAATGATAGGATATGATATAAATTATATGCAAATGATAAAATTACCCTTGTAGCAGAATTACAAAGATATATATATATATATATATATATATAATTTTTATATAATAGCCCCTTTCAAAATTATAATATATGTTATAATCTTATTTTTTTATTGCACAAACCAAAATAATATTACACTAACATTTTTTTTACATTGTTTTCGTATCATTAACATAAAAATAATATCATTTCATTAACATAAAAAAAAATCTTTCATATGATATCATCATTATATAAATAAAATCCTCATGTTGATTATTTTTAATAATCAACAAAGACCAAAGAGTGGCCAACCAAATGTTAATTGTTCCTAAAATCCATAAATCACTTGTCATACTTCATAAGATGTGTTGCAAAAGAGTATTAATAAATAAGAAGACAAAATTCACAATTCATTAATATCAATAAAGTATGACAATGTCATATGCTAGTTTTCATCAAATACTAAAAAGAAAAAAAGTTCTTAGCATAAACAATGTTCATCAAATATAACTAATAAAGAAACAAATTCATGTTCTTAAAGAAACAAGTAATCTTTATATATGCAACCCTTATGTTAAAGATTTCACAAAAGAAAGACGACTTTGCTCATCACAACCCCAAAATATATGCAACCGATGAGACACAAATAATATTTTTTCTGTTGTGGCAAAGCACTCTTGCTCTATTAAATCCATTTTCATCAGCTCATTGATGATGTTCCAAGAGTCCTCAAACACAACTTTTCCAACTCCAAACACAACTTTGCTAACTCCAAGGTGATGTGTAGCTTCACTTAATCTTTCTAATTTTTTTTCTAGCCACATTCCAAAACTCTTTCCTAATTCAGATATGTTGTTAGCAATCAAGATGGCTCCTCTATTTCTTTTCCTTGATTGGATTTCCACATGATCATGTTTTCTTTTAGATTGTGACTGGTGGGCAAATGTTGATTGGGTTAGATCTATTACAAGTTGCAAAGGCCAAGAATTCTTTTTCCTTCCCTGGAATCTAAATATTCTGAGCTTAAACACCAGATTGTCGATCTTTGAAAAAAGGATAATATGTTTGAAGTTGCTAAAGACTGTGCTGACCTTGAAGCAAGGGAGAAGGGGATCCTCGAAGCAGACAACAAGGATCTCCGAGCTCATCTGGATGGGGCCTTGCTTACATTAAGTTGATGAAGCTTCCAAATCCTGGCCTTCAACTTCGGATTAAGGGAATTCACTCTGATTGTCAAGTGGTTGAGGGCAAGATCTTTCGCCCTTAGCTTCCTTTGTGACCAGAGAACTAGCTGAGCTGAACTTGGACAACAATTTTTTTGTTGACCTTGCTAGCTTCTCAAGCTCCGATGTTGAGTATGATGAGGAGGAAGAGACTCCTATTGTTGCAGCTCATTGAGATAAGGCCTCCCTCTAAAATTTGAGAAGAGATAAATATATCGTATTGTGAGGATCTCCTTCCTCTTGGTCTCCTATGCTTCTTAGGAGTTAGTGGTGCCTTGATGGGCTTTGAATTTATCCTAGATCATCTCTTCTTCACTATTTCTTGTCATCCATGGTAAATTTGTCATCAAGTGTAAATGTTAACTCTCGTAGCGGGTCTTTTTTTCGTTTGTTCTTCCTTCCTATTTTGAGGAGGTATAAAACTTGCAACATGATGTTGTATTTCAGTTGTCCTTGTATTTTGTTCAAATATTTCCCTATAATTTTGCATGTAGTCACTTTTGAATATTTCTATGTAAGGTCGCATATGGCAAACTTCAAATATCCTATTAGGAATTACAATGTAATGTCGCATATAGCAGACATCAACTATCATTTTAGGAATTTCAATGTAATGTCACATATAGCAGACTTCATATATCCTTTTAGGAATTTTAATGTAATGTCGCATATAGCATACTTCAAATATTTGGAATCAATATCAATATATAAATGATTTTACTTTGTTACTTTTCTACTTTCATTATTCGTTTTGAGTGAACCATATCGAGCATTGGTTTCAAGAAGTTTATGCGCTTCCTTAGCCGAGGATGCATGTATCAGAATAACATGTTATCTTTCATTAGTAGATCAAGTGCTTTCTTTGTACACAAGTTAAGATCGGTATTGCTACCTCAACTCCTTCATTTATTGGAGCTGAGGGGCATTCCCGTACCCCTTCTCTCCCCAGATCCCAGTGGCAAGTTGGGATTTCGGGTTGGTGTTTTACATAGTACTATTTGTGAAGTTAACAGTTGGGGTTCAGTGAATTTTAGCAAGATGTAACTTCTTTGAACGAAAATTTTTATTCATAAGTCAAAAGAACAATAATTCCTAACAAAAGTGAGTATTGACTCCATCCTACTAAAAAGAAATTAAATCAACAATGCCCAAGTTTGAACTTATTCAATGAGAAACATCATAAGAAAGGCAAATAGACCTTTGGCAAGCTTTACTGTCCTTGGTCAGGGCTGGTGGCCTCTTTATGTTGTTTGACTTTGTGAATTTGGAGACTCTGATAGTAAACCTCTCTTGCTAGTTTTTCATATCCTTTCAAAGTTATAATATGCCCATTTAATGGCAACTTCATAGCCCGGTGTGGTGTTGAAACCACAACTGTGACATCCGTCAAAATCTTCGTATTATTTTAAGCAATAAAGAGATTAATTTTTGAGAAAATGTTTTTAAAGAGAATTTCTTTGAATGGATATTTTATTTCACGATTTTAAAGTGATGAATGATTTTTTTAAAGGATTGATTTTCATGGTATAATACTATGAGTTTTAAAATTGAGTTTTTGGAACGGTTATGTATCTAATATTTTTATGCTTTGAAGAAATTATAATTTTTATACATGAGTGGTTTTATGAGAAAAATTTATTTCCTATGCATGTATGCATATGTGTGTACGGTATTGCCATGTATGTGTATGTTTGGAATTTTATTTTAGGACAAAAAGCTTATAGGATAAATTGGAACCATATGGAAATTAAATTGGTGGGAGAATATGAATTAAGGAAAATAACCAACCAATAGGAATTAGGGTAAGTGCCTTAATTTACTCCTTTTTGTCTAGGTTGATAAGACCTAATCCATGCAAATTTTCCAAGTGCCAAAACTACCCCTCCTAGACACACATGGACCGAAATTTTATCAAGGGCAAAGAAGGAAAAGCATGGTTTGCCTATATATAGCTTGGCCTTAGTTCATTTCCCTTCATTCATTTTCATTTCTTCATTCCAAGCCAAACACATTCATCTAAGAGCTCATCCAACTCTTAGAGAGAGAGAGAGAAAGCCGTGAGAGAGAAGGAAGAAGAAGAAGGAGATTCAAGCTTAATCAAGGATTTTCTTTGAAGATCAAAGGTGTTAGAAGCTAGAAGATCATTCTTTATTGGTGTGTGTTTTGAAAATCATAGAAGAGTTGAGTTAGTTTAGGATTTTAGACTTTGTAATCTTCTTTTCTTTTGCATGTTGGATTTTGTGGCTTAGTTGATGATTGCATGTGTTGGTTATGCCTTGATCATGAATTTTTAGAGCTAAAGAAACTTTTAAAATGCTAAACAACAAGTTAGATGATTTGGCCATGGTTAGTAAACCATGTGTTGATGACTTTCAAGTGGATCTAAGTGATTGCATGTTGATTTTGTGCTTGGGAAAGTTGATCTAAGTGATTTCATGTCATGATCTTGACTTGATCCATGATAAAGCTTTAATCTTGAGTCTTGCATGTTATTTTTGAGCAAAAAGACTTGATTTTTCCTTGATGTTCATCACGGTTTTGAAAGAAACTAAGGAAAGCAAGCTTTTGAAAATGATTTTGATACAAAATGACTTGATCTATGTATTATGTTCTTTGCATGTTAAATTTGAGTGAAAAGATTTGATCTTTCTTTGATGCATGTCACGGTTTTGAAGAAATAATTAGGGTAGCAAGCTTTAAAAATGATTTTTAGTATAAAAAGGATTTGATCTAAGTGTTTAACCTTATGCATGCAAGAGATTTGAAATGAAACTTTGTTTGAGTGATGATGATTCGGTTTGATGCTTGAAGAAGGAAATGATGTTTTAAAATTTTGTGTGAGCAAGTACATGATTTGGTTTATGAATCTTGATCTTTGCATGTTGAAAAATGAACCAAAAATCTTGTCTTTGTCATGTTGAGATTCGGCCAATGCATGTTCAAGTAGGTTTGAAAATCTTCTTCATGAAATGACCTATGATGGTGACTACATTTTATGAGTACATTTCATGGGTTGATGCTATGTTTTGTTTGAAATTGTGTTGCGATTGTTTCTTTGCTATTCGGTTTTGGTGATTGGAAATGGATAAATGAGTTTAGTTACTTCAAGAAGAGTTTTCAATGATTTTGATTTTTATTCCTTTGCTGTCCAGAAATTATCTTAAGGTATTTCTATTCTAAAAGTGTTTGCAATTGATAAAAAGTATGAGTTTTTAAGTACCGTTTGAAATAACAAAAGCTAGATGGAAAAATAGTGATTTTTCGGTGTTTTAAAAGCTAAAACGTGGCTGGACTGATTTCAAACAGCAGCTTAAATTGATTATTTAATTTGTATTATTATGAGTTTTCAAATGATTTTGGGAAATTCCAAGTACAAGAAAAGATTGGAATTGTTTTGACAAATGATTGTATTTTAAAGAGAATGATGAAAAGAAATAAGAGTTTTCCTATTTTAAGTAAAGAAGAATAAAGTGATGTATTTCAATTGAAATGAATTATGACGTAAACGTATTTTTAAATACGAGGTATTCTCTAGACGGTGGAACAGAATCGCAAGGAGAAGCGAGAGATTATCAAGGACAAGGCAATTCACCTGCTGGACTAAGAGGTGAGAGTGCTGTGAACCTACGACGTAGTGGCGTTTAGACTGAATATATGGACTGTGTCAATCGTTGAGATTTATTTGATATACTAAGTGTTACTTGATTATCTGCCTGTTTGTTATTTGAAAATGGTAGCTGTTTATCTGTTCAGTTAACTGTAATGCATGATTGGTTTCGTTATGTATCTGATCTCACTGTATTGATACTGCTGAGTATATTTTTATTCTATCTGGAACTCTGGCTATTATTACGTGTGACAATGAGATTCATGAGAAATGATTAAGACTTGAGATTCTCTGAAAAGTTTATGGAAAGATGATAAAGTGATGAGATCTGAGAATGCCCCAGTTAAGCAATGATGTTGAGATTGTGCTCAAGGACTCATGTGTGATGATGATTGCCAAGTATCAGATGGATACAAGAGGCTTATGAGATTTTCCTACGGGAATTATTTGATGTGCTGTGATGCCAAGTGGCTATTGGAAATGAAAGCAATACGTGATTCTTTGGGGGAACGAATTTAACCCTTAGTAGTCGGGACTTGTCGAAGGGATGAATCAAGGGCGAGCCGACCTTAGGAATAAGTTGTTAATTAAAACTATAAAAGAATATAAAAGACTCTAACAAAAGCGGTGAGCTATGAGTGCGAAGTAGTGGAGAGGAAGATACCATGGGTATCAGGGATACTCAAGAGGAGATTGCATGAGGGGAGGGCAAGGACGGTGAGCGTCAAGAAGCCTGGAGTATATTTCTAGGCGGAACGAATTCCACATGTGGCGTCGGGTTGATCGATTCCGGATGGTCGTGGTAAGTTCTGCATCGCGAACTAGAAATAGTACTGTCACCCCCTTGATTGCAAATCTAGAACAGTGAGAGGGACTAGAACGAGGCTCTGTGATTTGCCACTGTACCGGATTTTCTACAGTGTGCCTTGAGTTTATGATTTGAGACTGTACCGGATTTTCTACAGTTCTCCTGAGAACAGCTGTCAAGCCTGCGTGGTAAAGGTCCTGTGCTCCTGTTTGCTTCCGACTAGGTTGGATGGATGACCGAGGAGATGTAGACGTGTGTGCTGACTGAATTTTCCTCAGTGATGGTTTTTCTCCACCTCATTGAGTGAACCGATTTGATAAGACTTAAGAATGATGAAAGAATCAAAGAAAGAAAGTATAAGAGAATCTCTGAAGGATTGAGAAAGACTCTGATAAGATTTGAATACTCGAAAGGATT
Source organism: Crotalaria pallida (assembly GCA_037953625.1). Classification (NCBI taxonomy): domain Eukaryota; kingdom Viridiplantae; phylum Streptophyta; class Magnoliopsida; order Fabales; family Fabaceae; genus Crotalaria; species Crotalaria pallida. Next base: position 81,188,019 of record CM075655.1, on the reverse strand, counting down.
GTGATGCCAAGTGCATTGATTTATATGGCAATGAGTTGTGATCTTAATGTATTTGGAATACCGTTATATGCTTTGTTTATAAGTGTTTTCTATATGCTTATGTGGACAACATGTTCAGTTATGATGACATGGTTATGATTACACTATTCTACATGTTTATGTTACACTGTTCTGTATAGTCTGGTTATATTGTCCTGTTCTATCTATTCTGTTCTATTATTTGCCTGTCTCTATATTTGAGTCTATTGTGAGACCACATGGTCGACACGTAAGTGTTTGGAACACTGACTCTATCCTACCATGTTGTCGTATTGGCTCTTGCCGGTATTGCAACGGGTAGATGGCGTATCGTGTAGCGATTCACACGTGGCCTCTTCAAGGAGGAACATGGGTGGTTGTCCCTGATGGATGGATATGGAGAGGAGATACTCTGTTGGAGATCGACGATCCCAGACACATTTTGCGAGGGACAAGTTTAGATGTGCATGTGGGACATGTCACTCTTCGTGATTATCAGGATGGTGGACCAAGGGAACATCATGAGTATGATGGTCAACCCGCACCGTTAGCAGCAGTGACTCCACAACGGATGGAGGAGGAAGATGTGCATGGCTCTGGTCACGAAGTTGATGCGGAATCTCGTGAAGAGATGGAAACGGATGCTGGTTTGGATGGAGAGTGAAGTCCGATGTTTCTGATAGTGTCTAGATGTCCTAGTGTCTAGGATCTAGTTCCCAATCGAGGATTACCTTTGTGAAATACTAGTAATGTAATCATGCTACTTTTATCTATGTTTTTAATTAAGTTTCTAAACCTGGGTATGTAATATTTTGTAACCATTAGCAACTTTTGAAAACTGTTGGAGACGAGACTTCGATGCTACTGGTTTATGATCATATACTAATGGTAAGGATGATGTTATGTATTTTCAATGACATTTCGGTTGTTGGAAGTTTCAAGTAACATCTCGATTTTTAGTTAAGTGATCTTATCAAATGTTGGACTTGTGTTTTAAAAAAAAATGGTCTCATTTTTACGACAAACTAGTAATGAGTTAACAATAGTTTTGGAAATGAAAATCGGGCTGTTACAACAACTTTCAAGGCAATCACATTATATGATAAAGGAGCGTCAATAACTAAGAACCTGGTTCAGTGTGTTGCACTTTGTGCTCATCTCCAAAGGTCACTGGCAATTTAATATATCCAAGAGGTTGCACGACTTCTCCAGTAAATCCTAACAACTGGCCTTCATAAGGTTGGAGTTTATCTTTGCTTAAGTGAGGGAATTTGAATGTTCTCTAAAAGATTATGTCTGTTGAGCTCCCTTGGTCTACAAATACTTTGTGCACATTAATGTTGGCAATGACTACCGTGATTAATAAGGTATCATCATGGACCCTTTTGATTTCACCATAATCTTCCTCGAAAAACGTGATGATGGGGTCTTCTTTCTCCAAGTTAATCATTTTTTAATTGACCTGCATCACCGTTTTCATATATCTCACCTGTCCAGCCCGTGAAGTTTCTCTTAAAGAAAACTCACCTGTTATGACCATGAAATTTTCACGGTTCCAGTTGTTGTTAGTGGTGGTTTTTTCCGGTTCCTTGCCTTTCTTTTCCTTAAGAGGTTTGCTATCTGGTTCTTCATCTCTTTGGACCTTTCTTTTGTTGTGGGCTTGACGAATATTTGTGAGATATTCATCCAGTCTCCCTTTGTTCATCAGTTTGTGCAAAATATCCCTCAACTAGAAGCATTCTTCTGTGGTGTGTCCATTACCATTGTTCTATTGGACATTTTGTGCCTCACATCATCATGAACCACATTCTGAGGTTTGGGCCTTCTTACACCTCGAAGCTCAATATTCGTCTTCTCTTTCATTATTTGCTTCTTGGGGATGTTGAACTCAGAATAGCTGTCGAATCTGGGTTTGTCTGGAACGATGAGGGTTTCTTGCCAGATCAGTCAAGAACTTACTATTTGGGTAGAGGCCTTGGATGAAGAGATTTAATACCACTAATGGTAGCAAATCTACAATGTAGTTCTTTTCCCTTGTGAACCTGCTAAGAAAATCACGCATGCTCTCATCACGTGCTTGGACTACATCGGATAAGAAGTAAACGGTTTTGGGACGAACTCTACTAGTTGAATATTGCAATTTAAAAGTGTTAGTGAACTGCTTCCAATTTTTTATGGACCTGAGTGCGAGGGTTTGGAACCATTCGAAGGCTGGACCTGTCAAACTTAGTGAGAAAGCTTGGCACATAACGTCCGGGGTTCTGTGTTGGAAGGCATTTGCAGATTGGAATTTCCTGATATGCTGCTTTGGATCCCTTATTCCATCATAATCGTAAAGGTTAGTGGGGTGTTGGAAATTTTTGGTACTTGGAGCACGTATAATCCTTTCACAAGAAGGTTCAAGTAATGCATAGGACTCCTCGCAATTTGGGGCCTCCTGAGATGGGATCTCCTGAGCCATTGCTTCTCGGTTTGCTCAGATGCAGACTCTCAGATCGGTGGGTCCTCGAGCTCCCCTTCCCGTATCCGTGGAAAAGTGCGTATTAGCAAGTTGGTCTTCGTGTTGTTCTATAGGTGGAACTCTTCCAGTGTGGCCTTTGACCGGGTTCGTTGAGGCAACTCTGCCCGAGCTCGCAGTTTGGGAGCGAGTCGGCCTGGGAATTTCGAACAGATAGGTAAAATCTTTGTCAATCCTATGATTAATCATTTTCTCTATTCTAGTTTGAGAGGATGGTGTTGAGTTCACGCTTTGGTTTGGCTTCTTGTGAGACCTTTCCGTTTTGTGTTGGTAAACAATTACCAGCCTTGATTGGGCACTTATGCCCCTTGGCGTGTCTGGTTCTTCTGGCAGAGGTATGGGGACATTGGGAGTCATAGAAGCTGTGGTCCATCACAAGGATTATTCTCGACCTGTACATACATTGGGGATGCTCTATGGATCCCTAGGGTTTGGTCCAACCGTTGGGGGTTTGTTGGGGCTACCGAATTGGCTTGACTTGGAGCTGGATCAGTCGAGGTTGGTCCTTGATTGCATACTCATGGTTGGTTGTTTTGTTGCCGATCAACTGTCTTTGGATTCAAGTCTCCCATCTGGATCTTGTGTTTTGTGGGGTTAGTAGTTTAAGGCTCCTCAAAGACGGTGCCAATGTTCTGTCCGTATCAAACAAACATCCCTTGTTGAGGACAAAGGTCCTTGTGTAGGATTTTTAGTATGACAAGAGTGAACTCTCGATCCTACGTACTCGTTTGAGCTAGGTTCTGGGGATCAAGACTATGTAGCTTTATAAGTCACGTGCAAATAGCTCATCAAGTGGAGAACGAGACGGACCAGTGTTGTCCTTGAAAGTAGAAAGTGATATGTGTAACACCCTAATTATTATTAACCTTAATTAATTGTGAACTTAAATTTTTCTTTTGAAAACTCTTAGTTAATTGCATTGTTTATGAAAATCTCCATAAAATCGTACGGAGTTTACTTTGTTTATTTGACTTTCCCAAAATTAAGCATTTCCTGAAAACCTGTTTTAACAACGTTTTTATATATATATATATATATATATATATATATATATATATATATATATATATCATAAAAGCCAGCAGGGCCTAGTGCAAGTGTACGTTCACATCAGTTCATAAACTATTTACAAGTTATGGTTTTGTTTAATTCCCAAAAGGTAATCCCTTCCCAAAAAGTAGAGATAGTCCTGGGCCAACCTGATTCTACATTTAAATTCCCAAAACAATATTTACATTTTTACAAAAGTGTTACATCACTTCCAAGGTACTTGGCCCAGGACATGATTCAGAACCTAGAGCTATAACCTGCTCTCCCTAGAAGGGAGAATACTCCTGCTCGGCCTGAAGTAGTGTAGGCTCAGTCTCGATACCTGTGTAAAAACAACAAGGAGATGAGCATTACACAATACTTAGAAAATAGATTCTAAAGAGCTATAGTAATAAACCAAGCCTACTATGTTTATACAATAATACCACATCACCCAACCACATTTGTCATTCCTATTTATATTCGGACTCACTTTCTTTTTCTATCCCTTTTACTTTGTTTTTCCCGTTAAGGCTATCGCACATGTCAGGCTTTTACACCCACAAGGAATATCCCACCCATTAGGAGATTTCCACCCAATAGAAATTTATCCACCCATAAGGAATTTTCCATCCATTAGGACACACCCGTTAGGACTTTCAGACATTTACCAATCATTCACACATAATAAAAACAATTCATACAATCACACACAATTACAATTATATCCATATTACAAATCTTTATATCTTGTTAATTGCGCATAATGATCAGTGGGTACACCCTTCACCTAACGGGGTTTTCCACCTAATGGGCATTTCCTCCTGAAGGGCATTTCCACCTGAAGGGCCTTTCCACCTAATGGGCATTTCCACCTAGGGGCTTTTCAACCTAACAGTGCATTTCACCTAATGGACGGTGTCACCCATACAGATCATTAGTCAGTGCATTAATTGTCCAGGCCCTCCATGGCCATGCTCATTTCCTTTTCATTAACTACTTATCATTTTTCTTCTTTTTTTTTCCGTCATCCACCACTTACATTATCCTCTATTACATACATTCAGTCTCCCAACTTATACTTATTATTAAACGCTTACTTCACTTATTAACACAAGCATTCATTCAATTATTACACATTTAACTTCTTAGATTTATGTTTCCCTCTTTATCCCAGATCATTAAATTATCCTTAAATTATTCTCAGCATTCATTTATCATAATTACATCATGAGCTAATTATCACATCACAACATATAATATCCACATAATTTCACAACATAATAAATGAGTTCCTCTATGCTAGTATTATACTTAGTTCATTAATATCATTCACTACCCTAAAGTTCTTTGGCTTATATCTATATACATATACCCCTCTAATCTTAGTTACCACTATAATCACCCTAGAACCCACCCTCTAAATAAGGGTAACACCCCCCTCCTTACCTCAAAGTGATGAGAGATAAGGAAAACCTTGAGTACTAGCTTATTCTTGTGCCTTAGCTCCTAGATCCTTATACCCTTGAATCTCTAAGCCTCTTGATGTGCTTGTCAAATGGAGATAATGAAGGAAGGAGTGAGCTTCCCTTACTAGCTCTTGTGGATGAGGTATATGTGTGTTTAATTCTCCATAGGTGCAAAGCTTGGAAATTAATGAAGATAGAGAGAGAGAGAGAGAGTGGGTCACGAGTTTATGGGGAGGAAGGGAAGGGAAGTGATTTTTGATCTTAATCACATGCTTGGAGTTTGATGGTGATGATGGTTGATGATGAAGATGATGGGTGCTCTTAATTTTTGGTTAAGGTTTATGATGATGGTGATGAGGGTTTGCTCTTGAGAGGGAAATAATGGAGGAGTTGATGGTGAGTATGTTGTTGGTGTTGTGTTGTGTTGTTTTGTTTGATTTTTTGTTGCCAATTTCGTGTTTCTTGGCCAAGAGGAAGAGATGAGTGGTTGACATGCAATGGCTTCTTGAGGAAGCCAAAAACGTGTGGCTGGGAGAGCTTTATTCTGACCTGCGCGCCTGGGCGCAGGCTCCGGGGCGCTTGGGCGCCCATAATACTGTATTATGGGCATTTCAGGTCATATTCGACGTATGGGCGTAGTGCACGTGGCGCCTGGGCGCACAGCACAGTTTAAGTGGACCAGCTTGCATTCAAAAGGCCATATCTCTTTTGTTAACCGTTGGATCTTGCTCAAATTTTGAGACAAGCTTCCTAAGACACTCCTCTTCACATCCAACGGTGGAATTTGTGTTGAATGTTGTAGATATTTTATTTCCAATTTCCTAATGCAGGGTGTTTCTAACACCGAAAACACCGTTTTCAACATTCATTAGCTCTTCTTTATATCTCCTAACCGATGCCAATACTTCTTAACTCCTTTATGGCACCCAAAGAAATCCTAATCCATATTATCAAATCCTCTTTAGAATAATTATTATTTCCAAGTCTTATTATAATTCTAATTACTCTTGGAATTAGAATTCGGGATGTTACAATTCTCCCCCACTTACTGGAATTTCGTCCCCGAAATTCTGTTCAATTCCTTAGATGGAGAACCATCCCAAAGGTAGAGTCTTTCGACCATGATACTTTCCTCTTCTTGATTCGACTCCCCCACTTAGCACCGACATATCCCCAGGGTCTTACACTCACGAAGAACATGGTTCGATTGTTTGACTTGGTTGGTTTAAGCTTTTCGTTGAAAAGTGTTAATGACATCGATCATTAACAGGTGTAGAGATCAAGGTGATCAGTCTCAATCTCACATCTGTCAATAGCAACATTACTATCAGGTTTTTGGATAATATTATCACTTAACAGGTGTAAGAATCAGAGTGATCAGCTCTAACCTTACAGTCCATTAAACAACACTATTATTGCTGAACTTGGTTTAATTTAAACTGGATTGCTACAACCTAATGGTTTTCTCCAAAACTTTCCTTTTCTAGGACATTTCAGTCTCTTCCTATAACTAGTAAAGGAAAGGGATAAAACGTTCGACATCAAGATTGACAGTACATCATATGGGCTTTGATAAATGATGTATACCTATCATCACATCAGCGGGGTCGACCTCCTCACCATCTATGGTGTACAACTTCCCCTTCAGAGCAGGCTGGCTCCCACTTACTCGCTACACCTTTGTGGCATTCACCTCGTTTTTCAAAACATTCTTTGGACAGTTAGCCACAAAGTGTCCTGGTTGCCCGCACTGGAAGCAACGATTCCCCTCCTTCTGCTTGTTCAACAACCAACATATACCACGATGAAATCGTCCGCAATGTGGGCATGGTGGTATAGCACCTAAAGAAATAGTGGGCTGAGTGGTTTCCCTTGGAACTATGGCATTGGGATTAGCATAGGGCCTTGATTCCTGAACCAGTCCTTTTCCCCTAATAAGACCTCCAACCTTCTGTATCTTTTCATTTTTCTTATTTGCTGCTCTTTGCTTCCGACTCTTTTCATAAGTACTGGTCATATTGACCAGTTGAGACAAGTTTGCAATGTTTTGATACTCAAAAGCCATCTTGATTTCAGCACGCAACCCGGCTTCGAATTTGATACACTTGGTCCTTTCCTCAGCATCTCTGTAGCTTCTCGAGTATCAGATCGGGTCTTCAAACTTAGCAGCATACTCTCCGACGCTCATGTCTGTAACATCCCAGATTTTTAACCCCTGATTATTAATATGTTAATTTTAAAGCTTATTTATAATTAATTTTTTTTTCTTGATTTCAAAGTGATTTATTATGAATGGTAATATTAGATAGTTTCATTATGAGAAAATAAATATTTTCACATTAGTCCCTGCCTTGGGGACCTTGAAGTAATTTTAGAAAGGTTTTGGAGGGAAAGAAAATAAAATTATATTTTTCAAAAACTGGTCAAAATACCCGAGTAGTTTTGGAAATACTCGAGTATTCTGGTCAGTGAAGAACGAGTTAGTGCGTTTTGGTGAGTCACCATTAACGATTCTCATGTGTTGACACGAAATCGTCTTCCTCAACACGTCCCAGCTTTCGTGTCGCCATGCATGATTGTTGGGTTCCAGTATTTAAGCTCAATGGTTGCTGGAAATCAACCATTTTGGCAAACTTCGAGTGTGTTGATTAAGTTAGGGTTCCGAGCTTGTTTCTTTCAATTCATCCTCTGTGTTCTGATTCAAACCACAAATCATACACCAATACAAAGCTCACATCTCGAGCTTTGTATAGACACCAAGATTGTGAGCTGAGAGTGAGTAGATTGGAAGAATCGAAGCTTGGAAGTGGAGTCCGTTTGCTGTCTCAGGTTTCCTGGAGCTTACTTTGGAGCTCGATTTTGGTAAGCTCAGGCAACCTTTCCATGTAAATGTTCTTTCTTTAGCTAGTACGTATTGTAGAGAGTTTATAGAGACTAATTTCCCCAATTTTCATGGCTGTTTCATGCATCAACCAATTCAATCTTGGTGCTCTGCTGAAACTTCTCTGGTTCAGTGTGGAGTTTGGGGGATTCAACTTGGAAACTAAATTTTGGGTAAAGTCTCTGTTGATTCACGTCTAAGAGGTAATGGGGAAGCTCTCTATTCACTAGATAGAGTTTAAATTGCATACATTTGATTAGAGAGCCACCAAGAGGCTCTAAGGGCTTAGTTTGAATAGGGAAATTGGTTTGGAGACCAACCTGCACTCTAAAATTGTTCTGAGCAAGTTCTATATGTTGCATGTGAGCTATATGCAAGTTGTTTTCATGTCAAAAGTGTGTGGAACTGAATTTGGTATGTTAAGTTGTTGAAAATGTGTTTTTATGCAAAATTGTTGCTCAGATTCGATTCAGTGTAATAAATTGTTGTTTTTGTATTGGAACATGTTTAATATGTATAATGTAAGCTCTGTTGATCATTGGATTGGATTAGAATTGGCTAGAATTGGAAATGGTATGTTAAAATGAAAATTACAGTGTTATCTGTCTGAAAACACTCGAGTATTGAGGATTGATACTCGAGTATTCGACCAAAACTGAAACATGAATTTCTGGAAAATAAAGAATACTCGAGTATCCTAAAGAACACTCGAGTAATTTGGTAACAAATGAAGAACACTCGAGTAACCATAAGGACACTCGAGTAATTTGGTAAAATCTGAGGAATACTCGAGTGACTACGTAAAACCCTCGAGTACTTTGGTGAAAACTAAAACATGAATTTCTGGAAAATGAAGAACACTCGAGTAGTTTTACCTAGAATATTAGAAATATCATTTCCAATCCTAGACCATTTGGTTAATACTTAAATGACAATAATCCAATCGATCTAAGACTTAAAGGAAATTGATTTATGAGATGATTATTCCGTTTGGATGACGGGACGTTGCTCGGGTGGCACGTCATAACGTTGCTCGGGTGGCACGTTATGTATTATCAATTAAGGTAGACCAATCAATTGCTGGATTGTTTACTCATGTTCGGATGACATGAGTAGGACCTCTGGAATTGCTAAAAGTTGCTACTAGCTCGATGACACATTAAGGTGGATAATGTGGGCAGTATGTGGTATACTGTTGATTGGATGTTTCAACGGTGTATTGCACACAAGTGGTAAGGTTTACGTCCGTAGGCGACGTGACGTTCATCAGACATGGTGACGTTGTGTATCACCTCTGTTGTGTATCACAAGTGATAAGGTTTACGTCCGTAGGCGACTTGACGTTCATCAGAGGTGGTGACGTTTTTTATCACACCCGTTGTATGCTGAGAAGTGATAGGTTTGCGTCCATGGGCGACGTGACGTTCACCAGGTGGTGTGACATTTTTATCATTCCCGAGCTAGTATGCCATACGTTTTGGTAACGTATTCGTGATCTGGGAATGCATTGTGTATTGGATCGACGTCTGTGAAGACATTAGATGGAGAATCTCAGAAAAATAAGAATGTCAGGCATCATGCCACTTACCCTTAATTTAGTTAAGGCTGGATATCAGGAATGAGAGTGTGAACATCTTATTTGAATTAAGTGTTTACTAAATGTTACCTTTGGGTATTATCTGATTTGGGGTTAAATGTGCATAATTATGTTTCTTAAACATTTATGCTCTATTGATTATGTGTATAGATTTGCTTACCCCTATGCCCTTGTAGGTGATGTCAAGTTACATCGCTTGCATCGAGATCCGTCCACTTCTTAGTGGCACATGGATCTGCGAGGGTTGCCGAGTGGTGTTGAGGGTGAGGTAGTGGTTACCTCTTATCACCCTAACCCACTGGTTCGGTTACATCCTCGTAGGTTTAGGATTCCCATCATATACATTATGCATGTACCAACTTTTTATACTTACCATGGATCAACTCCCATTCGACCAGCTCGCTTGTATCACAGTTTTTAATTCGGACTTACCCGCTTATCCCCTTTTTCTTTTAGAGTCATTCGAGAGGAGACTCTCCCATCTATTTCAAGGAGTTATATTAAGGTCATGTCTTCATCAGACCTTGTACCCAGTGGTAGGGTACCTACTCCTTCAAATAAGATCAAGGAGGATCCTATCGAAGACGAGAGCGGAGGCGAGCCTGTCGTTCATTCCATTGGGAGTCAATGGAAAGGAACGATAATTCCTAAGTACATGCATAAGGTAAATGATGAGAATCAGGGATCCGGTGTGATGGATGCTGTGAAGGATATTTGTTGCTGATGATGATGTTAGATGAAGATTGCTGCTACTTCTTGGAGACTCCTATTACTACTGCTGCTACCAGTGCTATGAGACAAGTTTTGGGGTTTTGATACTGTGGTTATGGGGATATTCCTTTTGAAAACTCTGGAGTTATGGTCTATTTCGATGTTCATATATTTATATAGCCTTATGGACTTGTTCTGGGATTTTGGAGTTCTTTATCGCTGGACTATGTATTACGTATCTTTTGGTATATATATAAGATCCATGTTTATATTATAGTTTATTACATAGTCCTGTTAATTCCGCTTACTCTGATTTTGATTGGACAAAAGAATTCGGCTATGACATTTTGAGGTGGTATCAGTTGGTTAGATGAAAAACTGGATGGCATTACTTAAGTTCTGTTATATGAAATTCTGTCTTCAAAAAAAAGATGCCATCTAAGATTTGCAAAACTATTTTCTGAGCAAAGCAAATGTTGAATTCGTTTCAAAAGGTAATATATTCTCCAAATATCCTATGCTTTGGTTTGTGCACCCGACTTTTTAGAAACTAAAAAGGAAAAATTTTAAATCCAGTATTTTCTAACAATTCAACAAGTCCATATATACTCAAGTTATATCATTTATTTGTATTAATTACTTGGGTTATTTTGAGGGTGTCACAATGTCCCCTTGTACCAGATGCAGAAAGGCGATCTCCTTCTCTCTATGAACATCCTCAGGGAAATACTTCCGCTGGAAACGGACCTTAAACAGATCCCAGGTGATTGCCCGATTGTCCGCCTCAAGACCCCTTCGCAAAGTGATGATGCAATGTTAATGTGTCAAAGTCTGATAATTGTGATGTTAAGACTCTAATGTGGATAACGTATCATTTTTCTAGGTCACATTTAAAAAAAAATTATTTGTTCTTTTATGTAGGTCACTTTACAGTTTCTAAAATGTATTTAATTCTTTTTTTCCTCAACATTGAGTATGATCCATGCCAACTCTACTAAGCCAAGCGTAGTGAATCTCTCATTTGCTGAATGCCGACTCTATGAAGGGCTAGCAATCTCGTTTTTCCATGGTTCTTACACACAAAAATTACATCAAATATTTGAATTCGAGGATATTTATGCCATTAGTGTTATTCAAAGATGTCTTTGTTATTGTTGATTTTTATTCAATAAAATCACAAACAATCATTATTCCATATGAAATCCTATGTTAGAGAACCCTTGGTAACTTTGTGGTTTTCTTGTCATAGAAATTAAAAGCTCCAATGCAATCCCTACTTATATTTTCCCCAATCAAGTATATTTATTAAATTTTAAATTTTAATTTACAGCGCCACATGTATATTGTTATATTACCGTGTTTCATGGAGACGGAGGATAAGTTATTATTTTCTAGGTTTGGATGTGATATGTGTTGGAAACCAACAAGCGGCCTAACAATTTACTAGAGGGGGGTGAATAGTAAATGGAAGCAACAATATTAATTTATCGAATTTGATTGATATTAGCAATAAACAAGCTTACAGTTTTTAATCAAAATTAAGTTTCTGTCCTAAAACACTTGAACTACTCGATTAGTGCTCCAACTACTCGAGTAGTACAAGCTGTTTCAAATAGAGAACAGATTTTCAGAGAGCTTCTTACAAAGCCAAGAATAATACTAACAGCAGCAAGTAAATTGTCTAACTTAAGGTTCAAAGGAAGAGACAAAAATTGCAGAATTAAATGAAAGCGATAAAGAGAAGACACACAAAATTTTTATACTGGTTCACTCTCAACCCTTGAGAGCTACGTCCAGTCCCCCCTAAACCTTAGGGAGCTTTTTACTCAAAATCAAATAAATTGGTTACAAAAGGAATTACTAGTGAACGCCACTCAATAAATCCTAACCCTTTCAAGAGTGTACCAAACTCTTGAAATCTACCCCAATTTCTATTGACCTTGATGGTTGAAGAACCTCTTCAACGCTTCCACAGACAGAGCTCCTTGAAACCTTCAAGAGCTCCTTTCTTTCTTCGATGATGAATAATGATAACAAGATTGTGGCTCCAAAAAGAACTCAATTGAATATGCATATGAAAGAATGAAGACCAATTGAGATTAAGACTTAGAAAGGGATTAGATGAAAGCAAGTATTTTCTCAAATTAGGTTTTCTGTGAAAATTCGTTAACCTCTGAGAGTTGGAAGAGAAAATCATTTATAATATCTAAAAATCCCCAAGAATTAGGGAGGAGCCAAAGGCAACTTATTAGAAAAGATTTGGCCCATGATTACCTCTCCAACAGTCATATTTGGATCAGATTTGTTGATGAAGATGACTCACGCTAATCGAGTAGTTGAGGCACTACTCGATCAGTTTGAGCAGACAGAGAAATTGACATTTTTCTGTTTAGCTGACTCTCGAGTAGTGCAAGAGCTACTCGAGTAGTTACTGCTAACTGCTTGAAAATAAGTTTTTCAAATATTTTAAAATTTTTAACCAATCCCTTTCTAGTCTTTTTCAGATATTTAACTCAACTAGAATTTAAACTAACTAATTCATATTTGCTTGAGTTAAAACCTAAGTCTACCACCCACACTCAAACATAAATAAAGGAGATTATAATAAGGCTAGAAATAATAGACTATGAAAGGTTTGTTGTTGTTGACTCTTCATGCTATTTGACTTCATCAAAATAATGCACTCCTTGTTGAATTTACAATCTCCCCCTTTTTGATGATGACAAATGCTTGTTGATTTTTCACACTCCCCCTGAATGTATGCACAGAAACCTGTAAAGCTTTAACAACAAAACAACAATCTTTCTCCCCCTTTTGGCATGATAAAAAGGAGCCAAATAATTAAGTACATTGCCAAAAGAGAGGTTAATAACATAGGCATAAACTCCCCCTAAGGGAAATCGAAAAGAAAAGATCATAAGCCAACCCTTGATGAATTTAAGACATAAAACCATTGACCAAGATATAAAACATAAAACCAATAGCATCCTCCACAAGTTTTAACAAAAGGAAACATGTCCAGAATAACAGGTGCATACCACCAAGAGAAAACCAAAAAAATATAAAGACTGCAAGTTTTAAAACAAATCAAGAGGAGGATGGAGGAGGATGAAAAACTCCAAAGGCATCAGATATGAATTGCTGCATGGACTGATGATTGTCTGCAATACGTTGCTCCATTTTGATCCATATGAGTGTCTAAACCATCAAGTCGATCATGCAACCGACCAAAATGGGAATCAATATGACCCACCAGAGAATCATGCAGTGCTCTAAAATCAAAAGAAGAGGAAGAATGAGGAGGAGATATAGGGGGCTGATCCGGCTACGGCTCAGGCTGGATATCCATAAAGTCTTCCACATTCATCCCTTCTTCAGCAGCCTTAAATGCTTGTTCCTCAGCTTGCCTATCCTCATCTTGTGCCGCTGGATTGTCACCCTCAATGGTCTGAAGATCTTCTTTCCAATACCAAATACCAGTGCTAGCATGTTTAAAAATTTCCATTAAATGAAGAGTCACCATATCTAAGTATCACTTATCTACAGAAAAGCGCTCAACTTCTTCACCTGCAGGTATAACTACACCACAGTGACGAATCAAATGACAGACGTGCATTGGGTAAGGCAGCCATCCAGAACTCTTAGAATTAGAAGCCATAAGCATTCTTTCTATCATTACCCGAGACCAATTAGTACGAATGTTGTCTGTGATATCATTGAGAAGCTTTAGATCATCCTAAAAACCCTGCCCAAAATTCATTGAAGTTCTAGGAAACAGACAATATGTAATGATGTAGTGCAAAATTCTGTTTTCAACAGTCAAAGGCTTAACTTTCTTATTTCCACTGTTCCATTGATAACCCGGCCGCAAAGCTTGTTGATAAACCAAGGATACATTGCAATCTAATCCACCATTAACTAAAGAGGCCCCAATAGTGGTTAAACCAAAAATAGAATGCAAATCAGCAAGCTTAAATTCAATTCTAGTGCCACACACCCTGGAGTAATATTTCTCTTCATGTTTGACAAGATTAGCATAGAACTGTTGCACTAACCTAGAGTAAAACGGGCAATGGAATTCTAGGAATTGCTTTAAACCAGAAGATTCAAGAAGATTTACCAATTGAAGTGTTTGTTGAAGAAGCCATTGTGAGTTAATCCAACGAATTTTGTAACACCCCGATTTCGGAAAGTTGAAAACACCATCTCTTTAACCAAAATATAGTGAAAATTTGGGTAATTTTTTTTTACATGGTGACATGGACATGAGAACCTTTATGTTCAAAAACATTTCGTTAACTTAATTATAATAAAATAACATTCTCATGTCACACATCACACGTCAAGTTCCAAACCGAGATGTTACTTAACATCGCACTTTGTAACTTGGCTTCATAAATCTGATTTGAGAAAACGTTTTCATTTCTTGTTTCATGAAACCTTGTTTCTTAAAAGCTACATTTAATAAAATACCAAGCGGGGTACACAATGATATAGCAATGTTAACCAAGTAGTTGCAGGGGATACAGTGCTCAAGGGGATTACCTATTACTAATCTTGATTTCTAATCTTCTTCGCTGAAGTCCACTGCAGAAGCCTCATCGAATTACAAGTACAGATTTACTGCAGAGTCGGCCATCTACCCGTTGCAATACCGGTGTAACCCGATACGACAACATGATAGGAGAGAGGTCAGCATTCCAGAAGTACACCCATGACAAGACAATAAAATAATGACTTCATATAAAATAGAATGAACAGAGTAACTATGTCAATAAAATGCAGGACTTGACAGACACTTATCACTAACTAGAACATAACAATGACTAGAGGCATATAATAACAACATAGGATCTATTAATTCTCATGCACTAACAATTACTCATGCTATGCATATGACAAATATATTCAAGTAAGCATATAGGAAACACTTATAAAAGAAGCATATAACAATAATAAATCAAATATATCATAATTTAATGCCACATACTCATTGCATAAAGCATCATCATTCTTCTCAGACATTCCAGTCTCATCATAATCTTTCTCACATTCACTTATACTTTCATTATTCATTAATCTTAAGTCTTATCGTAATCGGTTCGCTCAGTGAGGTGGGGAAAAACCATCACTGTGGAAAAATGCACACGTCTACATCTCCTCGGCCATCCATCCAACCTAGTCGGAAGCTAACAGGAGTAGAGGACCTTTACCACGCGGGCACGACAGCTGTCTCAACAAATGGCTCCAATCCAGGAGAACTGTAGAAATCTCGGGTACAGTCTCAAATTAATTCAATTCAATTCATATCATTTCATATATCATCAACGCACACTGTAGAAAACTCGGGTGCAGTGGCAATTCACAATGGCCCGTTCCAGTCCCTCTCACTGTTCTAGACTTGCAATCAAGGGGGAGACAGTACTATTTCTAGTTCGCAGTGCAGAACTTACCACGGCTTAGGACCCAGTCCCTACCACGTTCGTATGCCACATGTGGGATTTGTTCCGCCTAGAAATATACTCCAGGCTTCTTGACGTTCACCGTCCTTGCCCTCCCCTCATGCAATCTCCACCTGAGTATCCGCAGATACTCATGGTATCTTCCTCTCCACTACTTCACACTCTCATACCTCACCGCGTATATTAAAGTCTTTTAATTCTTTTAATTAACCTAAGGTCGGCCCGTCCTTGGTGCATCCCTTCAACGAGTCCCGACCACTACGGTTATGTCTGTTCCCCAACACTTTCACATATCTCTTCCTCTTTCACTAGCCACTTGGCAAATCATCATCAAACTGTTCCCACAGGAATCCTCATACTTCTCTTGTATTCTTTCTCATTCTCAATAGCTACTTGACAGTCATCCTCAATCTTGAATCCTCGAGCATCATCCCAGCTTCACGAATAGGATCTCCATATCACGAGCATGATCTCCGCATCATTGCCTGCTGCCACATTCTTGAGTCTCCATATCACGAGCACGATCTCCGCATCATTGTTTGTTGCCACATTCTTGCATCTCCTCTCTTATCATCTTTCTTTAAATTCCCACTTAATCTCAAGTCTTACTCTTTCCCATGATTTTCATTATCACATATACCCACATTCAACTTTTCCAAACAGAACAAGATATACTCAAGAGTATAGTCACAGAGAAATCCAGTACATAACAAAATCAGTCATGCATCATATTTAACAAAATAGATAAACATCTAACGCATATATATATCACATATAATCATGCAGCACATAACCTATGACAATTACTCAATTACACTCGATGTACTCTGTTTAGAACTGAGTCTACGCGTCACGATGATTTAGGCCTACTGCATCTCTCACCTCTTGTTCCGGCAGACGCTTTATCCGAAATCGTTGCGGGTCCTTCCCAACATGTCGGTTGTTCCACTTCTTGACTTATTCGCACCTTGTACTAAATAGATGATACTAATGTTACAAGTCTATTTAAATAATCGTCATACTCAGTATCAAAAAGCGTTTTTGAAAACTCTTTTTACTTCTCGTCGGAAAATCGTAAAATGTCAAGACTTTCTCAAATTAAATTAGACTTTTGAACATACTTTAAACATCTCAAAATCTTTCTAAAACAATTGACAAAACACTTTAAAACCATTTATTTTTCAAACTTAACACCGTGAAATGAATCAAGGGCAGCAACCAATAAGTCCAAGGTTTTTCAATTAAATCAAGACTAAACTATTTCAAAACCAACTAATTTTCAAAACCGATTACAAAATCAAACACAACACTTTGGTTAACTAAATAATTCATTCATGCATAACCTAAACATATCATTGAACAATCACTCATTCAATCATTTCAAGACATCATGATCATCATACAAGCCAGTAAAGTCATAACATAAAGTATAAAAATTCATATTCATCAAAACATTCAAATGGGATCTTAGTGTGATTACAAGTAAAACACAAAAGATAGAATCCAAAACTATATCAAATTAATTTGTTTAATCTTCAAAATTTCCAGAACATACAAATATATTCCAAATTTCATCATATAAAATTTTCAAGCCATTTGAACAATCCTAAGCTAGGTTTCAAATCAGTTTTCGCATGAAAAGCAAGACGGAACTGTTGCTGATATGAGACCAAAATGTCATAATTAAAAATAGTTGTTCAACTCCGAAACGCACAAAAATTGGTTTAAATCTTCCTTATACAATCAAGACTATCTCATAAAAATTTCAGATTATTTGGAGTTGTGAAAGTCATATTTTTCCAATTAAATTCGTCACTAAGTCCGGAAAATCTGAACCAAACGGTTCACTGTTTTGTTTTTAGTAAAATTATCAAATAAACTCCAAATCTCTTCAAATTTTACAGAGAGTATCTAGAGATGTTCAGGAAGATACCATAAAAATTTCAAACAATTTAGAGTAGCACAAGTTCGACAATTCTGTCCCTCTTTAAACCGAAAAATTTATTTTCTTAAAATTGTCTTCACAAAGTTTGCTCTCATAAAAATAGGAAATCAATTCTAAAAATGATTCAAAAATTCATAGGAGTTCATTTTAACATACTTAGACGATTAGTGACAAAATTTCAGAATTATTGAACATGCACAAGCATCATTTATCAAGGTTAAAAACACACACACATCACAATTTAGCACAACATTTTATTCATCAAATTTGTTCATCCATTTCTTTTCATGAAAATCAAAGATACACTCATACATACAAATCAACACAAGAATCAATCCATAAATTATTTTTTTCTTCAAAAACCGAATCAACATTTCATGAAAACAATTTTCTTTAACTCAAATACAACATGCATCAACATCCATAAATAAAAATCAAGCTTTTTAAACTAAAAATCAAGAATCGAATTAAACTAACCTAGATTTTGACATGCACATACTTAAAATTAGTAGATCTCAAGAAAAATCATACATGCATCAACATTCAAGAACCAAAATCAAGGCTTTAAGAGAAAAATCAAAACTATCATCAAAGCATGCTCCTTTTTACTAGATCTTCACATGCATGTATCAAATACTTGAAGTAAAAATTCATTTCTAAAGATCTAATCCAACACCGAAACATACATAAGAAAAATGAATTCATTTTATCAAAATTTTCATGCTTTAAGTTAAACTCTCTTACTAAAAATAATTTCCTTTACATGCACACCAAAACCGAATCAAGCAAGAAAATAAAATTATTAACACAAAATCCTTTTAAAACCGAATTGAACATCAATTTCTTAAACATAGTAAATCTCTCATTTTTAAGTCAAGATCTTTCAAAATCAAACGTAGAAATCAATATGTTTGTAAATCAAAACACTAGATCTAGCTTGAAAACAAACATGCATCAAAGAACAACTTCAAAAATCGATTTCTTTTTCCAAATACATGCATAAAATAAAAGTACATCAAGGAAATAAGAATCCTTCACACAAAATAGTTACAAAAACCGAATCACCCTTTAATCCTTTTTGCATGTTCATTCTTTTGTTTTAAAGCTTCAATCTTTAATTATTATTATTTGAAAAATATAGATCAACCTTAGAAATCAACATGCAAGAACAACAAAACATAGGGAACCGAAAATAAAATGATAAAGAAGGAAGAACAACAAGGATCAAGCTACTACCTAAGGAGATGAATGAAAATGAGCTAAGATCAAGGCTTTCTCTCCTTCCTTTCCTCTTCTCCCTCATGTTTCTCTTTTATTTCTCTCTCTCTCTCTCTCTCTCTCTCTACGTCTCTCTCTATGTCTCAAGAGCTAGTGTTGCTCTTTGAGACTAAGTGTTTGTGTGGAAGTGAAATGAAATGAAATGAAAGAGGAAATGAAGAATGAAGGAAACGAAGGAGTGAATGGAAAATAAGAGGAAATAAACTAAGGGTGAAGTCTAATTTTCCTTCCTTAGCCCTTAAGCAATTCGGCCCTAATGCATCTAGGAGGGGTATTTTTGGCATTCTAAGATTACTACTTGGGGACCAAGTTTCCAATTTCCTTTCTTTTTTATTTTATTTCTTCTTTACTTAGCCACAAAGCAAAGGCTCCATAAACACATACATACACATACCATACATGCACATATCATACATACACATATTACACATACACATATATGCACACCTTTGATCATAGAATAATTTCTTCTTTCATTAAATAATCAAACATACATATTAACACTTAAACACATTTTCCTTCTTAAATAATAAATTGTACTAATTGGTTGCAATTATAGCCCTCATTTCATTTTCTAAAATCATATTTTAATATATTAAAGACATTCCCAAAAGGAAAATTTTATTAAAAATCAAAAACTATTTTTTCATGATCAATGCCTTTAAAATCGTACTTTACAATTCTGAGGAATAATTTTCGCAAACCAATCCAGAAAATTATAAAATTTACATTTTTGAAATCTACATTTCAATACGATCGTTTTCATATAAAGATCATAGAATTTGGAGTTACGGTTAAAAAGTTATGGGTTTCCGAAGTTGATAAATCTATCAAAGTCCATAAAAAATTCATTTTTACAACAAATCACCAACAATAAAAATCATTTCTCATTTCTTATTAATCAAATCAATCCTCACTCAATAAAAATCCTTTTCATTAATTCCATAAAAATGTTTGTTTACCAAAATTCCGTAAAATCAACACTTTACTTCGTAACCGAATAAAATACTCATTGAAAACTCTTTGTAAAACAATATCTCAAAACTTTTCTTTAATAAAATTTTATTTATCTTAGTCGGAAAAATACGGGATGTTACATTCTCCCCAACTTGCAGATTTCTCGTCCTCGAGAAATGCTACGCGGAATTCCACGATCAACGGATGTCGGATTCCTTGGAGTGATTCTCTCAATCTATAACAGCAGTCGTCGTCTTCGAGTCGTCGCATATGCATCGCTTTTTCAAAGGTGATCTTCGTGGGTCATTTCAACATCGGACACAATGGAATACTAATGGTATAGCTTGGTCAACAAGAGTTCAAAGGGTTCAATGGTTTCGAAACAAAATTCAAAAAGAATAGCACG
This sequence comes from Crotalaria pallida, assembly GCA_037953625.1. NCBI lineage: Eukaryota > Viridiplantae > Streptophyta > Magnoliopsida > Fabales > Fabaceae > Crotalaria > Crotalaria pallida. The sequence continues at coordinate 81,167,748 of CM075655.1, read as the reverse complement.
CTTATGCCAAACGTGACAAGGATACTACTGTTCTCATGGTCTTTCTTCCTTAATTTGACTCTTCTCATCCTTTTAAGCATAGGTGGGCTATTACAAACCTCAAAATATCCGTTTACTCCCCAACTTTGACGGATCATATTCCTATACATCACATCTATCCAATAACATTTGACAGGGACTAAAGTCATAAAACTTCCCAACGTCCACTAAAACCTCGACATGAACCTTGGATCACGATCCAAAACAATACTGGCAGGTACCCCATGTAGCCGTACCACTTCCTTGATGTAGAGCTGGGTAAGTTTTTCCAAAGAATAGCGCATATTCACCGGAATGAAATGCGCCGACTTAGTCAAACGATCAACAATTACCCAGATTGCATCATGGTTTGCAACCGTCCTTGGTAATCCTGATACAAAATCCATTGAAATGCTATCCCATTTCCACTGAGGGATATCTAAGGGTTGCAACTTTCCTCCAGGATTCTGGTGTTCCACTTTAACCTTCTGACAGACCAAACAAGATGCCACATAATCCGCAACATCTTTCTTAAGTCCTGACCACCAAAACATGCCCTTCAAATCCCGATACATCTTGGTTGATCTTGGATGAATACTCATCTGACTCTTGTGTGCTTCATCCAAGATTAACCTCCTAACTTCCCGATCCTTTGGTATGCAGATTCTCGTTTTGTAACGAAGAATCCCATCCGATCCTTCAGAGAAATTAGGCTTCTTTCCTCCTATCATCAACTCCCTCTTCTTCTTTAATTCTTCATCTTCCCGTTGCAATTCATGAATAATTCGAGCCAAAAATTCGTTAGAGATTTGCAACATACCCATCTTAATACTGGTTGGTTCCACTTGCATTACCAAACTCAAATCTCGAAATTCTTCAATCAAAGCTACCTCTTTAATCATCATCGAACTTGCATGAATTGCTTTCCGACTCAAAGCGTCTGCTACAACATTGGCCTTGCCGGGGTGATAACGAAGCTCAAAATCATAGTCTTTCAAAAACTCCATCCACCGACGCTGCCTCAAATTCAATTCTTTCTGATCGAACAAATACTTCAAACTCTTATGGTCACTAAATACTCTAAATGTAGTGCCATAGAGATGATGCCTCCATATCTTTAGGGCAAAAACTATTGCAGCAAGTTCCAAACCATGGGTGGGATAATTCACCCCGTGAATCTTTAATTGACGAGATGCATACGCCACAACCTTTCCTTCTTGCATTAATACACTACCGAGTCCTTGCTTCGATGCATCACAATACACTTCATACTCCTTGTGAGGGTCAGGTAAGATTAACACTGGTGAGGATGTTAATCTTTCCTTCAGCATCTGAAAGCTTTTCTCACACTTTTCATCCCATATAAATGGCTGATCCTTCCGAGTCAACTTTGTGAGAGGCAGTGCGATCTTTGAGAATCCTTCAATAAATCTTCGGTAATAGCCGGCCAATCCTAAGAAACTTCTGACCTCAGTAACTGACTTAGGCTGTACCCACTGCAGGACTGAATCAACTTTAGCTGGATCAACAGCTAAACCTTCCTTTGAAATCACATGCCCCAAAAACTTAACTTCCCTTAGCCAAAATTCACACTTGGAAAGTTTGGCATAGAGGTGCTTCTCCTTCAGAATCTTCAACACTATCCGGAGGTGTTCAACATGTTCTTCCAGATTCTTAGAATATATCAGGATATCATCAATGAATACCACCACGAATGAATCCAAATATGGTATAAAAATCCAGTTCATGTAATCCATGAAAACAGCTGGTGCATTAGTCAATCTGAATGGCATTACAACATACTCATAATGTCCGTATCATGATCGAAATGCAGTTTTAGGAACATCCTCTTCCTTTATCCTGATCTGATGATACCCAGATCTCAGATCTATCTTGGAGATCACTTCAACTCCTCTAACTTGATCCATCAGATCAGCAATCCTTGGCAAAGGATACTTATTCTTAATAGTCACCTTGCTCAACTGTCTATAATCTACACACATTCTCAAGCTTCCATCCTTTTTCTTAACAAATAAAACTGGAGCTCCCCATGGTGATACACTTGGTCTAATAAGCCGCTTTCGCAGTAACTCCTCTATCTGCTTTTTCAATTCGACCATTTCGGGTGGTGCCATTCTATAAGGAGCAATAGAAATGGGACCAGCTCCGGGAATCAACTCAATTCCAAACTCAATCTCTCTCTTCGGTGGTAATCCCGGATTCCCCTCTGGAAATACTTCTGGAAAATCCCGCACGACCGGAATCTCCTCTACAGACTTTTCATCTTCCTTCGATCCAACGTCAGAGAACAAACAGAGATACTTCTCTGGAGTTGAATTCTTATACAAAATTGCTTTCTTATCACAGTCAATAACCACATGATTGCTAATCATCCAATTCATGCCCAGAATAACATCTAGTTGGGACAAAGGTAGACAGATCAAATCTATACAAGAGACTCGATCTAATACCTTAATTCTGCAATTAAGGCATATCCTTGAAGCAATCACATGGGAATTAGTAGGAGTTTCTACCTTAAGGCAATAGGGTGGCTCAAACACAGACAACTTTAAACGATTCACACATTCAAAAGAAATGAATGAATGAGTGGCTCCTGAATTGAATAAAATCTTACAAGGTTGGTCTTTAAGCAGATAATTACATTGAACGAGTTTTGGAGTCTGATTAGCTTCAGCACCACTAAGGGTGAAAACCCGCCCTTGAATCACTGGCTTGTCTGCGGATCCTCTTGGGTTGCCTTTCGGTGGTTCCTTGCAATCGCGAGAAAAATGACCAGGTTTCTCGCAGTTAAAACATCCATTGTGAGTCCAACAAAATCTTCCAAAGTGATAACGTTTACACTTCTCACAATAAGGAGCATTATTGTAAGAATTGTTTTTGTCACCAAACACCTTGCCTTTTCCCCGGTTTTTATGGGAATAAGGACCCTTGTGGCGGTTATCATGTCCCTTTCGCCTCTGCGGTCCATACCCCTGATGTACCTTCTTTCCTTCCACCATTTACAATGTCTCAGCCTTCTTGTCATCCTCATACATTCTACACATATCCACCAATATAGGAAAACTTTGAATCTTCTGATAACTGAAAAATGACTTTAGTTCAGGTCTCAATCCTCCTTCAAATTTAATGCACTTACTCATCTCATCAGGGTTCATCTGATAATAAGGGGAATATTTCATTAATTCCTCAAATCTTGCAACATATTCACCCACACTCATGCTGCCTTGCCTGAGCTGTAAAAACTCAACCTCTTTCTTCCTTCTCAAATCCTCAGGGAAATACTTGTTTAAAAACTTCTCCATGAATGCTTCCCAGGTTACCTCTCTTCCTTCATGAGCCAGTAACTGGGCAGTATGGTTCCACCAATATTCAGCTTCTCCTTCCAGCATAAAAACAGCATACGCTATTTTTTGAGCATCTAAACATTCCAAAGTTTTAAAGATCTTGTCCATCTCCAAGATCCACTTGTTAGCTTCCTCAGGCTTAAACCCACCAGCAAACTTTGAAGGATTACAACTCCTGAAATCAGACAAAGACTTAGCCTCAACTGCTACTACATTCACCGGAAGCGAATTAGCTGGCTAATGCGGTTGCTGATATCGATGCTGATTCTGCTGCATGTTTTCCAACATGGCTGTAATTCTATCTAACATCTCATTCGTATGGTTTCTATAGCGAGCTGCAATAGTAGACCTGCACTATGGACTTAGGTCATTAAAGGTCTATCTAATCCATGGATTGGTATCTAGTTCTATTCTAGACAAAACATTAACAAGACTTAAGTTATATGAAATAAATCAAATAACAAAGGAGCTTTACTCATATGGAGAACTGTTCCGGCAGATCATGCTTGTGAGGATCAAGAATCAGGACCATTTTGCTCTGATACCACAAAAGTGTCACACACTCGTTTTCCAACACATAAGTCTTTATTACTTTAATAAATATATAATATGGTTAATATGGACTTGTTTCGGATATAGAAAAAAAATATGAAAATATGAAATGGTAAATAAATAAAATTTTTTCCAAAGTATAGATGTCGGTATCTCGAATCCTATGGTGGAGTATTTCAAAACAGCATAAATACGATTTCACATTAGAGTTTGCGGAAGTAAAACATGAACCTTGAGCTGATAAATATAAAACCAGTAGTCATGTATATATATATATAATATAAAAGTAGCCAAGGTACATCATAGTCGAGATAGCAAAGTTTTGAGTAGTACAAGTCCATAAAACTAGCATAAGAAAAGACAACCTCTCTGAGATCTCTCGAAAATATATACAATATAAATACAGAGCAAAATATGTGAATCCCAGAGTGGTGGTCTGATGATCCTCCTCCACAACATGATCCTCCTCCATCAGGTCTCCAGCAAGAACTCCACACGTCCCACATACCAACTATCTATACTATGCATCACCCGGTGGATCCCCAACTCCCCATTGGCTCCCAATGGAGTGCTCGACTGGCTCCCCCTCGCTCTCTGCCTCCTCAGGGTCCTCCTCTACCTCATTTGACTGAGTCGGTGCCCTACCACTAGGCACTAGGTCAGCTAAGGGAGTCCCATGATCTGGACTCATCAGACTAGCTAAAGGAGTATCCTCCCGAATCACTCGGGAAGCAGAGCGATGGGATCTAGTAGCTGCTCGAAAGCGAAATGAATGAAATCGACGAGCTGGTCGAGCCAGGGGTGGTCCATGATAAGCATAAAATGGGGGTATATGCAGGGTATAAATAATAGGTATGCGAAACCTACGAGGACGGACACGAGTCAAGGGGTTGGGATGATAGAGGGTCACCTCTACCTCTCCCTCAAAAGTGGCTCGATGGTCCTCGTAGTACCACACTCCACTAGGGAGTGGGCGCAACTCGATGCAAGCTAGATAGCGAGCCATCACATACAATGGGCATAAGGGGTAAGCAATATAGTTCACATAATCAAATAAGAATAATGAAAGCATGTAAACAATCACATATACCAAGTAGCCAAGTGATATGCATAAACATATGAGCAAGCAAAATTTCCATTCATAATTAATTCCTTTAATTATATGGCATGATGCATGCTCGTTATCTCAAATCCCTGAGATTCTCCATCTATCACTTTATGGACGTCCAACCAAACAACCCATATACGTGTTTAAAACGTATACTGAACCTGCTCGGAACATAATCCATGACGACACTACCAAAGTGTAAGTCACGTCACCAAGACGCAGCAGCACTACCAAAGTGCATATCGCGCCACCAAGACGCAGCAGCATTCCACAATACTGCCCACGTTACCAAAATGTGTCATCGAGCAAGGTGTATCCAAATTGGTACTCCCAGAGTACCCTCCTCATGTTCCTCGAACATGACAAACAATATCCTATCGCCATAACACCATGTATGAATGCACATAAAGGTTCCATTTAAGATTATCCTTTAATCTTGTTATGTGCAACATGCAATACATTCACCCATGTAATATCAATGTAATTTAACACATCATATCTTCCTTGGAACATGGCCCATCCTTTGTAATTCATCCTTAACTTAATTAAAATTTGCCTTAGTTGAAAATGGTACTGTATTAGCATTATGGTTAACAAGACTCGAGTAAGGTTTAAAAGACTCGAGTAGAATTTTAACTCTGTACAAAATACTCGAGTGGTTCTTAGTAAGACTCGAGTGGATCTTGATTTTCTAAAAAGTTCAAGTCTCGGGTTTTATAAAGTACTTGAGTCGTTCATGTAATACTCAAGTCTTCTTCAATCCAGAAGACTCGAGTGGATCATGCAAGACACGAGTGGTTCATCATAAAAGTTTACTCTTAGCATCAGTTAGTACTTGAGTCCTGAGTTAGAGACTCGAGTGTTGGTGCCACCAAACGCACTGGTGCATCCAAAAGACTCGAGTCTCGAGTCAAAGACTCGAGTGTTATCAGATAGGTAACACTAAAAACTTGAGTTTTAACATTCCATTTTCAATTCTAATCAAATTCAAACCAAACCAATGCTCAACAGAGCTAACATTATGTAAGTTAAACATGTTCCAACACAAAAATTACATTGTATTACAGTGAATCACAACTGAGCATCAATTATGCATAAAAACAACATTTTGAGCAACTTAGCATACCAAATTCAATTGTAATCATTTTTGGCATGAAAATAACTTGCATACAATACACATGCAACATAAAAAAATTTGCTCAAATCAAAGTTAATGCTCAGAAAGGCCTCCAAGCCTTAAACCTATTTCAAACTATGCCCAAAGAGTCTCATGGTGACTCCACACATAAAATCCTACAATTTAAACTTATTCTAGTGAACAAATAGCTTCACCCTTACCTCTAAGCCGTGAATCAACTAGGAGATTGCAGAGAAATTGACTGGAGTACTCTAACCCACAAAACCCTTTGCATGCAACCACATTCGAACAGAGTCCAAAAACCAGAGATTTTGACATGCAAATACAGTTTAATAATTGGGGAAAATGATTAGGAACTATTCTCTGCAACAAGGACTAGAGGTAGAAAGGAATTTGAGGGTTGGAGAACTCATATACTTACCAAAATTCGAGCTCAAAGTAAGCTCTAGACCTCAGTTTTCTGAACTTGACAGCAACAACACCAATTTTTCGAGCTCCAATTCTTCCTCTATACAAAGCCTCAACTCACAATCTATGTCTCTTTGTAAAGCTCAAGACGTGAGCTTCACAATGGTGTGTATCACTCAACTCAATTCTCAGAAACGAAGGAGAATGTTGAGGACGAAATTGAGAACCCTAAGTTGGTATCTTCAGAGCAATTCGACCAAAATGGTCAATTCTCATCATCAACCATGCTTATATTGCATGAACCATTGTTCATGCAGGGCGACACGAAGCCCACTATCAAACCTTCGAGTGATTTCGTGTCAACGATTTAGAATCGTTGAGTGCTGACTCATCAAACGCACTAACGAGTTCTACACTGACCAGAATACTCGAGTCTTTCCTGAAAGACTCGAGTCTTTTAGTCAAAATTTGAAAAATAATTATTTTAATTCCCTTCCCTCCAAAATCTTTCTAATATTACATCTAGGTCCCAAATCAGGGACTAATATGCAAAAACCCTATTTTCACATATTATTAATTATTAAAATATTTCTCATGCAGAAACACTTATCACAAGCATACATATAATCACGTAATTATCTCTAAATTAATTATAAAAATAATATTTATAATTTAAGTAAATGATTTTGAATAATTTTCATAATTGTCATTTCATTACATCAGGGAATGAAAATTTGGGGTGTTACACTACTCCCCCACTTAATAGGAATTTCGTCCCCGAAATTCAACCTATGAAAACAACTCAGGATAATCCTTGCGGATCCTATCTTCCAATTCCCAAGTTGCTTCATACACATTTCCACTTTGCCAACAGACTTTGACCAGCGGAATCTCCTTTCCTCTAAGCTGCTTCACTCTTCTATCCTCAACTCTAACTGGGCCTGCTTGAAAGGTTAGGTTTTCCCGCAAGGTTAGATCATCAGGGCGAATCTGAAGGATTGAAGTTGGATCGTGCACATACTTTTTCAACTGAGAGACATGAAAAACATTGTGAAAATTGGCTAAGGATGGTGGTAGAGCTATTTGGTAAGCTACAGGACCTACTCGCTTAAGGATTTGGTAGGGTCCTATAAACTTAGGCGAAAGCTTTTTAGGTTTCAAGGCTCTACTCACTCCTTTCATCGGTACAATCCTAAGGAACACATGGTCGCCTTCTGAAAACTCTAAAGGTCTTCTTCTCTGATCTGAATAACTTTTCTGACGACTCTGACCTACCTTGATCTTTTCTTGGATCATTCGAATCTTCTCAATCGTCTGCTGTACTACATCAGGACCTAGATGCAGGTGCTCCCCCACTTGGAACCAGCATAACGGGGTTTGACACTTCCTTCCATACAATGCTTCGAACGGTGCCATTCCAATGCTTGTATGATATCCATTGTTGTATGTGAATTCCGCGAGTGGCAAAATCTGATCCCAACTTCCTTGTTCTTCCAATGCACAAGCTCGCAGAATATCTTCCAATGTTTGAATGGTCCTTTCTGTCTACCCATCTGTTTGAGGATGGTATGCCGAACTCATCTTGAGCCTTGATCCCAGGGCTTGCTGTAAAATGAACCAAAACCTCGACATGAACCTTGGATCACGATCCGAAACAATACTGGCAGGTACCCCATGCAGCCGTACCACTTCCTTGATGTAGAGCTGGGTAAGTTTTTCCAAAGAATAGCGCATATTAACCGGAATGAAATGCGCATACTTAGTCAAACGATCAACAATTACCAAGATTGCATCATGGTTTGCAACCGTCCTTGTTAATCCTGATACAAAATCCATTGAAATGCTATCCCACTTCCACTGAGGGATATCTAAGGGTTGCAACTTTCCTCCAGGCTTCTGGTGTTCCACTTTAACTTTCTGACAGACCAAACAAGATGGCACATAATCCGCAACATCTTTCTTAAGTCCTGACCACCAAAACATGCCCTTCAAATCCCGATACATCTTGGTTGATCCTGGATCAATACTCATCTAACTCTTGTGTGATTCATCCAACATTAACCTCCTAACTTCCCGATCCTTTGGTATGCAGATTCTCGTTTTGAAACGAAGAATCCCATCCGATCCTTCAGAGAAATTAGGCTCCTTTCCTCCTATCATCAACTCCTTCTTCTCCTTTAATTCTTCATCTTCCCATTGCAATTCATTAATTCGAGCCAAGAATTCGTTAGAGATTTGCAACATACCCATCTTAATACTGGTTGGTTCCACTTTTATTACCAAACTCAAATCTCGAAATTCTTCAATCAAAGCTGCCTCTTTAATCATCATCGAACTTGCATGAATTGCTTTCCGATTAAAGCGTCTGCTACAACATTGGCCTTGCCGGGGTGATAATGAAGCTCAAAATCATAGTCTTTCAAAAACTCCATCCACCGGCGTTGCCTCATATTCAATTCTTTCTGATCGAACAAATACTTCAAACTCTTATGGTCACTAAATACTCTAAATGTAGTGCCATAGAGATGATGCCTCCATATCTTTAGGGCAAAAACTATTGCAGCAAGTTCCAAATCATGGGTGGGATAATTCACCTCGTGAATCTTTAATTGACGAGATGCATATGCCACAACCTTTCCTTGTTGCATTAATACACTACCGAGTCCTTGCTTCGATGCATCACAATACACTTCATACTCCTTGTGAGGGTCAGGTAAGATTAACACTGGTGAGGATGTTAATCTTTCCTTCAGCATCTGAAAGCTTTTCTCACACTTTTCATCCTATATAAATGGCTGATCCTTCCGAGTCAACTTTGTGAGAGGCAGTGCGATCTTTGAGAATCCTTCAATAAATCTTCGGTAATAGCCGGCCAATCCTAAGAAACTTTTGACCTCAGTAACTGACTTAGGCTGTACCCACTGCAGGACTGAATCAATTTAGCTGGATCGACAGCTATACCTTCCTTTGAAAACACATGCCCCAAAAACTTAACTTCCCTTAGCCAAAATTCACACTTGGAAAGTTTGGCATAGAGGTGCTTCTCCTTCAGAATCTTCAACACTATCCGGAGGTGTTTAGCATGTTCTTCCAGATTCTCAGAATATATCAGGATATCATCAATGAATACCACCACGAATGAATCCAAATATGGTCTAAAAATCCGGTTCATGTAATCCATGAAAACAGCTGGTGCATTAGTCAATCCGAATGGCATTACAACATACTCATAATGTCCGTATCGCTATCGAAATGCAGTTTTAGGAACATCCTCTTCCTTTATCCTGATCTGATGATACCTAGATCTCGGATCTATCTTGGAGAACACTGCAACTCCTCTAACTTGATCCATCAGATCATCAATCCTTGGAAAAGGATACTTATTCTTAATATTCACCTTGTTCAACTGTCTATAATCTACACACATTCTCAAGCTTCCATCCTTCTTCTTAACAAATAAAATTGGAGCTCCCCATGGTGATACACTTGGTCTAATAAGCCACTTTTGCAGTAACTCCTCTATCTGCTTTTTCAATTCGACCATTTCAGGTGGTGTCATTCTATAAGGAGCAATAGAAATGGGACCAGCTCCGGGAATCAACTCAATTCCAAACTCAATCTCTCTCTTCAATGGTAATCCCGGCTTCTCCTCCGGAAATACTTCTGGAAAATCCCGCAGGACCGAAATCTCCTCTACAAACTTTTCATCTTCCTCTGATCCAACGGTAGAGAACAAACAGAGTTACTTCTCTGGAGTTGAATTCTTATACCAAATTGCTTTCTTATCACAGTCAATAACCACATGATTGATAATCATCCAATCCATGCCCAGAATAATATCTAGTTGGGACAAAGGTAGACAGATCAAATTTATACAAGAGACTCGATCTAATACCTTAATTCTGCAATTAAGGCATATCCTTAAAGAAATCACAAGGGAATTAGTAGGGGTTTCTACCTTAAGGAAATAGGGTGACTCAAACACAGACAACTTTAAACGATTCACACATTCAAAAGAAATGAATGAATGAGTGGCTCCTGAATTGAATAAAATCTTACAAGGTTGGTCATTAAGCAGATAATTACCTTGCACGAGTTCTGGTGTCTGATTAGCTTCAGCACCACTAAGGGTGAAAACCCGCCCTTGAATCACTGGCTTGTCTGCGGATCCTCTTGGGTTGCCTTTCGGTGGTTCCTTGCAATCACGAGAAAAATGACCAGGTTTCTCGCAGTTAAAACATCCATTGTGAGTCCAACAAAATCTTCCAAAGTGATAACGTTTACACTTCTCACAATAAGGAGCATTATTGTAAGAATTGTTTTTGTCACCATACACCTTGCCTTTTCCCCGATTTTTATGGGAATAAGGACCCTTGTGGCGGTAATCATGTCCCTTTCGCCTCTGCGGTCCATACCCCTGATGTTCCTTCTTTCCTTCCACCATTTGCAATGTCTCAACCTGCTTGTCATCCTCATACATTCTACACATATCCACCAATATAGGAAAACTTTGAATCTTCTGATAACTGAACACTGACTTTAGTTCAGGTCTCAATCCTCCTTCAAATTTAATGCACTTACTCCTCTCATCAGGGTTCATCTGATAATAAGGGGAGTATTTCATTAATTCCTCAAATCTTGCAGCATATTCACCCACACTCATGCTGCCTTGCTTGAGCTGTAAAAACTCAACCTCTTTCTTCCTTCTCAAACCTCAGGGAAATACTTGTTTAAAAACTTCTCCATGAATACTTCGCAGGTTACCTCTCTTCCTTCATGAGCCAGTAACTGGGCAGTATGGTTCCACCAATATTCAGCTTCTCCTTCCAGCATAAAAACAGGATACGCTATTTTCTGAGGGTCTGAACATTCCAAAGTTTTAAAGATCTTGTCCATCTCCAAGATCCACTTGTTAGCTTCCTCAGGCTTAAACCCACCAGCAAACTTTGAAGGATTACAACTCCTGAAATCAAACAAAGTCTTAGCCTCAGCTGCTACTACATTCACCGGAGGCGAATTAGCTGGCTGATGCGGTTGCTAATATTGATGTTGATTCTGCTGCATGTTTTCCAACACGGCAGTAATTCTATCCAACATCTCATTCGTATGGTTTCTATAGCGAGCTGCCATAGTAGACCTGCACTATGGACTTAGTTCATTAAAGGTCTATCTAATCCATGGATTGGTATCTAGTTCTATTCTAGACAAAACATAAACAAGACTTAAGTTATATGAAATAAATCAAATAACAAAGGAGCTTTACTCATATGGAGAACTGTTCCGGCAGATTATGCTTGTGAGGATCAAGAATCAGAACCATTTTGCTTTGATACCACAAAAGTGTCACACACTCGTTTTCCAACACATAAGTCTTTATTACTTTAATAAATATATAATATGGTTAATATGGACTTGTTTCGGATATAGAAAAAAAATATGAAAATATGAAATGGTAAATAAATAAAATTGTTTCCAAAGTATAGATGTCGTTATCTCGAATCCTATGGTGGAGTATTTCAAAACAGCATAAATACGATTTCACATCAGAGTTTGCGGAAGTAAAACATGAACCTTGAGCTGATAAATATAAAACCAATAGTCATGTATATATATATATATAGAATATAAAAGTAGCCAAGGTACATCATAGTCGAGATAGCAAAGTTTTGAGTAGTGCAAGTCCATAAAACTAGCATAAGAAAAGACAACCTCTCTGAGATCTCTCGAAAATATATACAATATAAATGCAGAGCAAAATATGTGAATCCCAGAGTGGTGGTCTGATGATCCTCCTCCATTAGGTCTCCAGCAAGAACTCCACACGTCCCACATACCAACTATCTATACTATGCATCACCCAATGGATCCCCAACTCCCCATTGGCTCCCAGTGGAGTGCTCGACTGGCTCCCCCTCGCTCTTTGCCTCCTCAGGGTCCTTCTCTACCTCATCCGACTGAGTCGGTGCCCTACCACTAGGCACTGGGTCAGCTAAGGGAGTCCCATGATCTGGACTCATCGGACTAGCTAAAGGAGTCTCCTCCCGAATCACTCGGGAAGCAGAGGGATGGGATCTAGTAGCTGCTCGAAAGCGAAATGAATGAAATCGACGAGCTGGTCGAGCCGGGGGTGGTCCATGATAAGCATAAAATGGGGTACAAGCAGGGTATAAATAATAGGTATGCGAAACCTACGAGGACGGACACGAGCCAAGGGGTTGGGATGATAGAGGGTCACCTCTACCTCTCCCTCAAAAGTGGTTCGAAGGTCCTCGTAGTACCACACTCCACTAGGGAGTGGGCGCAACTCGATGCAAGCTAGATAGCGAGCCATCACCTACAATGGGCATAAGGGGTAAGCAATATAGTTCACATAATCGAATAAGAATAATGAAAGCATGTAAACAATCACATATACCAAGTAGCCAAGTGATATGCATAAACATATGAGCAAGCAAAATTTCCATTCATAATTAATTCCTTTAATTATATGGCATGATGCATGCTTGATGAGCATTTTATTTCCCATTATTCCTTGCATTATTTTACTCCTATTATTGATACTTGTTAGCCATTTGACATTGTTTAGCTTGATTTAGTGATTTAGAGTTTATTGGACTAATATTCTGAATATTGTTTAATTTGGGATTATTTAGCCTAATTAATTCTATTTCTATTTTCAAGTCATATCTGGCACAAGGGCTTTTTGGGCATTTTGGGAGTGAAGATTTAATTTTGGAAGAGAAGATATATGATGAAGTGAAGATTGTAATCTATCTTTAGGATTATTTGAGATTTAGTTTATATCTTTTAAGATTTAGATTTTATCTATAGGATATTTTTAGATTTAATTTAGAGATAAGCTTTCCTTAGGATTTGGGCCCATGATTTAGGCCCGTTTTGTGATTTAATTAGCGAATTTCGTGTAGACCTAGCAGCCACAATCTATCATTCACGTTTTTACATTCTCTCTCTTAGAGAAGGCTTAGTTTTTCTCTCCAAGCTTGTGGTGGATGCTAGGGTTTCTCTCTCTTCCCTTTCTACACGTTTTTGGTATTTTTCTTCATGGAAGGCTAAACTCTTAGGTTAAATCCCTTTGGTAATGTATCACATACTCTTGAGGTTTTATTCTTAATGCTATTTCGTTTTTATTCACTGTTTTCATGCTTATTGATATGTTATGGTTCGCTTAGTTCCATTCTATAGAGATAATCCATGTGTATGAATGCTTAATTTATGCAAACTCGTAAAAACTCCATGCTTTGGCTTTTAATGCTTAATTAGAGGTTTGAGTTTTGGGGTGAGAATTGAATTTTCGCTTAGTATTTAGTTCTCACGAGTTGGACAGTGAAGAGGAAAGAAATTGATCTTTTGTGACCGATGATAGAGTTGTGAACGCGAGCCAAAGGGGTTTATCCGCTTTTCCTTATCTGTTACTTTGTTTTTATTTTAATTCTGTTTTGATCTTAGACTTCAACATTCAATACAAAACCCCCCCTGTTTTCTATGCATACTATGTGTTCGAACTTTTGCTTGATAATATATTCTTTGGGAGACGACCTAGGAGTCACTTCCTAGTACTATACTTAAACTGTTTTTATTTGTATCGGGTACGACCTCGATCAAATTTGGCGCCGTTGCCGGGGAATATCGGTTCTTGCCAAAGGTCATTAGTAGTTAGTTAGTGTCGTAGTTAGTATAGTTATTATAGTGTGTCGTGTCTAATTTAGGGTCTAGAAGTCAATTCTGATAATTGGTTGAAGTTGCACTGTTTGCTGTTTTGCTATTTTGTTGCAATTAGTATATTTGATTGATTCTGTGGTTGCTAGTTCACATAGTTGTGGGTGGAATTTTTGCACGAAAATTTATATCCACACTACTTTTATCATATAAAAAGGTTTTGAGGCACCACGATCACTCAGATCATCACTGGTTGTGAGTTCCATAAAAATTTTCCAAGTTTTAGCAGCACTTTCTTCAAATCGTCGCAACTTTTGACCTGTAACTCGGAATTTGACGAATTTTATATCAAATAGAAGGGAATTTTCTGAATAATCTAATGTTTTTGACTTTGTCAGAAATCTCCTTCGTCTGGACCCTGAAAAAGCCGTTTTACTATTTCTTTTTTATTTTACAACTTTTATTTTCTAAGTTTTTGGTCTCTGATTTAATTGTTTGACTTGGTTCCTTTTTGAATTTTGTCCTCAAACTTTCTGTGATATGTTTTCATGATTTTAGGGTGCTGAAAAAAATAAAGAAAAAAATTTTAAAAAATAAAAAATTTTGTTGCCTATTTTGGTCATGCATATTAGTGACAGTTTGCTATGCTTAATGGTGTTCTGTTCAGTACATGACTAGGGGCAACCCAAGCTACTTGCATCCATACAACCCTGAAATTGATAGAACTTATCACAGACTAGTTAGACAAAATAGGAACCAGTCCATAGGTAGTGAGTCTATTGAGTCTTTACATAGTGAGTCTGCTTCTTTTTCTTCTATCCCGATAAATTCTGATTCTTATTCTGATTCTTATTCTGATCATTCTGAAAATATGGCTCAACCTGCACCACGTGAGAGGACATTGAGGGAGCTGGCTGCACCTGATTTCACTATTGAAGATTTGTGCATCCAGTATCCCGATGACCCGTATGAGCTAAGGTCTGGACTAATTCAGTTGTTGCCCAAGTTTAATGGTCTTGCAGGTGAGGATCCTCATAAACATCTCAAGCAGTTCCATATTGTGTGTGCTACTATGAAACCACATGATGTGCAAGAGGATCATGTTTGTCTTAAGGCATTCCCACACTCCCTAGAGGGGCTAGCCAAGGATTGGTTGTACGATCTGGCCCCTGGTTCTATCACAGGATGGGATGACCTGAAGAGGGCATTTTTGGAGAAATTCTTCTCTGCATGCAGAACAACAGCAATCCGAAAGGATATATCAGGCATCAGGCAACAAAGTGGAGAAAGTCTCACGAGAATTGGGAGAGATTCAAGAGACTGTGTGCGAGCTGCCCCCACCATCAGATCTCAGAGCAGCTGCTTATTCAATATTTCTATGAAGGTCTCAACCTCATGGAGAGAAACATGCTTGATGCTGCAAGTGGTGGTGCCCTAGGAGACATGACACCTTTAGAAGCCAGAGCCAAGATTGAGAAGATGGCTTCCAATTGTCAACAATTCCGTGCAAGGGGCAACAGCGATGCAATCGTAGTGAGAGGAGTGAATGATGTTGGCACAAGTTCTGGTAAGGTTGAGAAGCTTGAACAGAAGATAGATTCACTTACAACTTTGGTCACTCAATTGGCCATCAACTAGAAGAAGTTGTCCCTGCCTGCTAGATTATGTGGCATATGCACATCCGCTGAGCACCCCACAGATGCATGCCCTTCTGTGCAGCAGCAACCAACGACTGGTGCTCACCAACCTGAGGCATATGCCGCCAACATCTTCAACAGTAGAAACCAGCAGCCACAGAACTTTGATCTCTCTACCAATAGATACAACCCTGGTTGGAGGAACCATCCCAACCTGAGATGGTCTGATCAGCAGCAACCTTCACAGGTTCAATTTCAGAACAATTCCAGACCACCATATGTACCTCCTCCAGTCCAGCAACAGAGACAACAACAGGCTAATTCTGCACCACCAGCTCCTAGTACTGAGCAGCAGCCTTCATTGGAAGAGCTGATGAAACAGATGACCATGCAAAATCTCCAATTCCAACAGGAAACTAGAGCATCCATTCAAAGACAAGAGGCCTCCATTCAATCTTTGACCAATCAGATGGGACAAATGGCAACAGCCATCAACACTATGCAATATCAGAATTCTAACAAGCTGCCATCCCAAACAGTGATCAATCCAAACCAGAATGTGAGTGCCATTAGTCTAAGGTCAGGGAAGCAGATTGTCACACCCACACCAGAATCTGACCTCAACAAAGATGATCTAGTTTCAACCAACAAGAAGAGCCAAATGGTCGATGAGAGTGAGCACACAAGTACCAAAAAATCCCATCCAGCTCAGCCTTCCACAAGCACAACACCTGCTGCTGCCCAACAACCACCCCTCATTCCTCTTCCTTTCCCATCAAGGGGGGTGACTCAAAGCAAGAAAATGGAAGAGATTGACAAAGAGATACTTGACACATTCAGGAAGGTGGAAGTCAACATACCCCTTCTTGATGCAATCAAGCAGATTCCAAGGTATGCCAAGTTCTTGAAGGATCTATGCACACACAAACGGAAGCTCAAGGGCAATGAGAGGATCAACATGGGAAGAAATGTCTCTGCTCTTATAGGTAAACCCGTCCCTCATATTCCTGAAAAGTGTAAGGATCCTGGAACTTTCTCTGTGCCTTGTATCATAGGTAATACTAAATTTGAGAATGCTTTGCTAGATTTAGGAGCATCTATTAATGTTATGCCTATGTCTATTTTCAAGTCTCTTTCATTTGGACCTCTTCAACCTACGGGTGTGGTTATCCATTTGGCAAATAGATCTATTGCCTACCCCGCAGGTTTGATAGAGGATGTCTTGGTTCGGGTTGGTGAACTTATCTTTCCTGCTGATTTTTATATTCTTGATATGGAAGAGGACACCTCTCGTAGTGTTGTCCCTATCATATTAGGGAGACCATTTTTAAAAACAGCCCGAACAAAGATTGATGTGCATGCAGGTACACTTTCAATGGAATTTGATGACAGAGTGGTTCGATTCAATATTTTTGATGCTATGAAACATTTTTCTGATGACCACTCTGTCTTTCATGTTTACTTGCTTGATGATCTGATTGATGAGCATGTTCTAGACTTTTTGCATGATTATGATTTGCCATCTTTCACTAGCTCATTTACTTGTTCTGCATGTTCTGATTCCGAAATGTGCACTGCATGCATTGAAATGGACCAGTTTTTAAATTCTGCTACTGCATCTGTTGATTCATATGATATAGATTCAGATCATGCTAACCCTAACCCCATTTCTGTTATGCATGAGTGTAATCCATTTGTTCAGGTGCAGGCGGCAGAATCCAATTCTGCCGCTCCTTTAGTTCCATCTGTGATGCAGGCACATTTATTGGACCTGAAGCCCCTTCCTCCTCATCTCAAATATGCTTACTTGGAGGATGAGCAGAAACTTCCAGTAATCATCTCTACCTCCCTTTCTGTTGATCAAGAGAAGCAGCTGCTGGATGTGATTAGAGCAAACAAAAGGGCAATAGGATGGACTTTGACAGACATACCTGGTATTAGCCCCTCCATGTGCATGCATCAGATTTTATTGGAGGATGGGGCTAAACCAGTGAGACAACCCCAGAGACGGTTGAACCCCCAGATTCTTGATGTGGTGAAGAAAGAGGTCACCAAGCTGCTGCAAGCTGGTATTATCTACCCCATTTCAGACAGCACTTGGGTAAGCCCGGTTCAAGTAGTTCCCAAGAAGTCTGGGGTGACAGTTGTCAAAAATGAGAAGGATGAGCTGATTCCCACTCGAGTGCAGAACAGTTGGAGAGTCTGCATTGACTATAGGAAGCTCAACCAGGCGACCCGCAAGGATCACTTTCCTCTTCCCTTCATTGATCAGATGTTGGAGCGCCTGGCAGGTAAATCTCACTATTGCTTTCTTAGATGGTTTCTCTGGTTATTTTCAAATCTGTATTG
Source organism: Crotalaria pallida (assembly GCA_037953625.1). Lineage (NCBI taxonomy): Eukaryota > Viridiplantae > Streptophyta > Magnoliopsida > Fabales > Fabaceae > Crotalaria > Crotalaria pallida. Next base: position 81,149,496 of record CM075655.1, on the reverse strand, counting down.
CACCAGAGGACCAACATAAGACCACATTTACGTGTCCTTTTGGTACATTTGCTTATAGGAAGATGCCTTTTGGCCTATGCAATGCTCCTGGAACTTTTCAAAGATGTATAATGAGTATTTTTAATGACTTACTTGAGCATTGCATAGAGGTCTTCATGGATGATTTTAGTGTATATGGTTCCTCTTTTGATGCATGTCTTGATAGTTTGTCTAAGGTGCTTAATAGGTGCATTGAGACTAACCTTGTCTTGAATTTTGAAAAATGTCATTTTATGGTAGAACAAGGCATAGTCTTAGGGCACATTATTTCGCATAAGGACATAGAGGTTGACCCTGCTAAGCTGCATGTAATATCACATTTGCCTTACCCCTTTTGCGTGCGAGAGGTGCGTTCTTTTCTTGGCCATGCAGGTTTCTATCGTAGGTTTATTCAGAACTTTAGCAAGATAGCCCTTACACTATCCAACTTGCTTCAAAAGGATACCGGATTTGAGTTTGGAGACCAATGCAAGAAGGCATTTGATGAGCTAAAGAGAGCACTCACCACCACTCCCATCATCCAACCACCTGACTGGACCCTCCCATTCGAGCTCATGACCGATGCCTCGAATTATGCTTTGGGAGCAGTTCTCTCCCAAAGGGTTGGTAAGCTGTCTCATGTGATTTATTATGCATCTAGGACTTTAGATTCAGCACAAGTTAATTACACCACAACTGAAAAAGAGCTGTTAGCCATTGTCTTTGCACTTGATAAGTTTAGATCATATATGTTAGGTTCTAAGGTTGTAGTGTATACTGATCATGCTGCTCTGAAGTATCTTTTGAAAAAGACAGATTCCAAACCTAGGTTGATTAGGTGGATGTTGCTCCTCCAGGAGTTTGATCTTGAGATTCAGGATCGGAGTGGTGCACATAACCTTGTCGCAGACCACTTGAGCAGAATAGAGAGAGAGGAGGATGCATTTCCTATCCGGGATGACTTCCCGAATGAGCATCTTTTAGCTTTGCATGTTTCACATCCCCCTCCCCTTACTCCTTGGTTTGCTGATATTGTAAATTATCTAGTTGCATCTGTTTTTCCACCCTTGGCATCCAAAGCTCAAAGAGACAAATTGAAGAGCGATGCCAAGTATTATGTATGGGATGACCCCTATTTGTGGCGTTTTTGCAGTGATCAGGTCATTCGCAGGTGCATTCCAGATCATGAGATCCAATCGGTTCTCCAATTTTGCCATGCTTCACCAGTGGGAGGCCACCTTGGCACTCAAAGGACAGCACGAAAGGTGCTGGATTCTGGATTTTATTGGCCTACCATCTTCAAGGATGCAAGCAATATCTGCAGCTCATGTGAGCAATGTCAAAGAGCAGGAAGCGCCCTATCTTGGAGGCAACAGATGCCGCAACAACCTATGTTGTTCTGTGAGGTGTTTGACGTCTGGGGTATAGATTTCATGGGCCCCTTTCCTGTTTCTTTTGGTTTTTATTATATCTTACTTGTTGTGGATTATGTATCCAAATGGGTGGAAGCTAAGGCCACCAGGACTAATGATGCTCAGGTTGTTGTAGATTTTGTCAGGTCTAATATCCTTTGCAGGTTTGGCATACCTAGAGCCATAGTCAGTGATCAAGGCACACACTTCTGCAATAGATCCATGCAAGCTTTGCTCAAGAAGTATGGGGTTGTGCACAAAGTTTCTACACCATATCACCCCCAAGCCAATGGGCAAGCTGAGATTTCAAACAGAGAGATCAAGCGGATTTTGGAGAAGATGGTGAAGCCTACTAGAAAGGATTGGAGCACACGATTGGAGGATGCTCTATGGGCCCATCGGACTTCTTACAAGGCACCCATCGGGATGTCACCTTATCGGGTTGTCTTTGGTAAGGCATGCCACCTGCCTGTGGAAATAGAGCACCGTGCATATTGGGCTGTGAAGCAATGTAACTTAGCTCTTGATCAAGCGGGTGAGGAGAGGAAGCTGCAGTTGAGTGAGTTAGATGAGATCCGTTTGGAGGCTTATGAGAACTCCAAGTTCTACAAAGAGAAGACCAAGAAGCTCCATGATAGCTCAATTTCCAGAAAGGAGTTCTTGGTTGGTCAAAAAGTGTTGCTCTACAACTCTAGGCTTGGACTCATGAGTGGAAAGCTCCGCTCTAAGTGGATTGGACCGTTTGTAGTCACCCAGGTGTTTCCTTATGGCACTGTGGAGATCAAGAGTGAGTCCACAGACAAGAGCTTCAAAGCCAATGGCCACCGACTCAAGCCCTTTCTCACCACCCCTTCTTTGAATGATGCACCTGTGGAGGAGGCCTCATTGGTCGACCCCACTTTTGACCCACCATGATTTAGGGAGTCTTCTTTTCTCCTTCTTTACTACTTTTATTACACTTGTCTATATCTGTCTGATTCTGCTATTTGTGTTCCATTGAGGACAATGTGTGATTTAAGTGTGGGGGGAGAGTAGTTTAGGTTGCATATTTTTGCTTTGATTTTTTAGGTTTTGCTAAGTTTTGGGCATTTTCTTTCATGTTTTTGCTTCATTTTAGTAGAGTCTTGGTATCTTGTGTCTGAATTCATGCATTTCTGTGTGTAAAGTTGCTTTTGATAATTAAGAGGTGGTAACACTGTGATAGAATTGTCCCTTTTGTGAGAATTTGAGCCTTAATTGTGGGTGGATTGCTATATATGCCACCTAATTTTCTTTCTTGTGTGATTGCACTCTGGATTACTTGCACTCTAGAACTTGACTTGACTCTTGTTGATACTTGATATTCACATGCACATTTTGAAATGATTTAGGCATTATTTTTCTTGAATAAGCCACTAGCCATATGAGCCTACCTTGAATGAATTTATCCTTTGATAGCCCCTTTGAGCCTTTATATCCCTTTTCTTTGTTCTTTAGCTCATTACAAGCCTATGACTGAAAAACCATGATTGTCCTAACCTTAGGGAATGTTGGAGCTTTGAAATTGTTTTGGGAATGGGTATTAAGTAAGCGAGGGTTCTTTGTTCTTCATCTCTTGTGAGTTCTAGATTTTGCCTCTATGGTCGGTGATGTAATTATGGCTTTATCTCATTATGCCATTTTTGATGTTTCTTTTTCCCTTTCGTTCATGAAGTTCTGCAATGCAAAAAAAAAAAAGAAAAAAGAAAAATAAAAAAATAGAATAAAAGGTTGATTGAGGCATAGAGGATTGGAATTAGAGGTTGTTGTTATGTTTATCATTTCATTCTGGGGTGGATTGTGCTTATTTTTTTACTTATTCCCCATTGCTCCTCTATTCCCTTGGTTTTAGCTACATTTCCCATATTTTTATCCTACCTTGTCCTTGGCCCCATTACAACCCTGAAAAGACCTTTTGATCATTTTGTGCATGTGTGTCGATAGTTGATGTTAGAGGCTTGTCAAGCTTATGGTTGTGTTTGTTTTTCATGATGTGCCTTGAGTGTAAATACTGATTAACTTTAAACACTTGAGTGTAAACACTTTTGAGTGATCCTTGTGAGTTTCTATCATCTTTGTGACTACCCTCTTGATGTCATTGGTTTTCTTTGCATATTTGAAATAATTGGATGATGTTCATGGATGCCTTGATTCTTTGGTCCTTATTCTCTTCGTGTGCTCGATTTTTCCCATTTCTTTGCATTTCCTAGAATTCATTGTGAAGTATGTAATCTCTTAGGTTTGCATTCATTAGTTGTAGTAATCTTGTTGCATGATTCACTTTGGTGCATATTGATCTTCTCAGTCCTAATTCTTAGTTTTGCCCAGGAGTGCAAAAGGATAAGTGTGGGGGTGTTTGATGAGCATTTTATTTCCCATTATTCCTTGCATTATTTTACTCCTATTATTGATACTTGTTAGCCATTTGACATTGTTTAGCTTGATTTAGTGATTTAGAGTTTATTGGACTAATATTCTGAATATTGTTTAATTTGGGATTATTTAGCCTAATTAATTCTATTTCTATTTTCAGGTCATATTTGGCACAAGGGCTTTTTTGGGCATTTTGGGAGTGAAGATTTAATTTTGGAAGAGAAGATATTTGATGAAGTGAAGATTGTAATCTATCTTTAGGATTATTTGAGATTTAGTTTATATCTTTTAAGATTTAGATTTTATCTATAGGATATTTTTAGATTTAATTTAGAGATAAGCTTTCCTTAGGATTTGGGCCCATGATTTAGGCCCGTTTTGTGATTTAATTAGCCAATTTCGTGTAGACCTAGCAGCCACATTCTATCATTCACGTTTTTACATTCTCTCTCTTAGAGAAGGCTTAGTTTTTCTCTCCAAGCTTGTGGTGGCTGCTAGGGTTTCTCTCTCTTCCCTTTCTACACGTTTTTGGTATTTTTCTTCATGGAAGGCTAAACTCTTAGGTTAAATCCCTTTGTTAATGTATCACATACTCTTGAGGTTTTATTCTTAATGCTATTTCGTTTTTATTCACTATTTTCATGCTTAGTGATATGTTATGGTTCGCTTAGTTCCATTCTATAGAGATAATCCATGTGTATGAATGCTTAATTTATGCAAACTCGTAAAAACTCCATGCTTTGGCTTTTAATGATTAATTAGAGGTTTGGGTTTTGGGGTGAGAATTGAATTTTCGCTTAGTATTTAGTTCTCACGAGTTGGACAGTGAAGAGGAAAGAAATTGATCTTTTGTGACCGATGATAGAGTTGTGAACGCGAGCCAAAGGGGTTTATCCGCTTTTCCTTATCTGTTACTTTGTTTTTATTTTAATTCTGTTTTGATCTTAGACTTCAACATTCAATACAAAACCCCCCTGTTTTCTGTGCATACTATGTGTTCGACCTTTTGCTTGATAAGATATTCTTTGGGAGACGACCTAGGAGTCACTTCCTAGTACTATACTTAAACTGTTTTTATTTGTATCGGGTACGGCCTCGATCAATGCTCGTTATCTCAAATCCCTGAGATTCTCCATCTATCACTTTATGGACGTCCAACCAAACAACCCATATACGTGTTTAAAATGTATACTGAACCTGCTCGGAACATAATCCATGACGACACTACCAAAGTGTAAGTCGCGTCACCAAGACGGAGCAGCACTACCAAAGTGCATATCGCGCCACCAAGACGCAGCAGCATTCCACAATACTGCCCACGTTACCAAAATGTGTCATCGAGCAAGGTGTATCCAAATTGGTACTCCCAGAGTACCCTCCTCATGTTCCTCGAACATGACAAACGATATCCTATCGCCATAACACCATGTATGAATGCACATAAAGGTTCCATTTAAGATTATCCTTTAATCTTGTTATGTGCAACATGCAATACATTCACCCATGTAATATCAATGTAATTTAACACATCATATCTTCCTTGGAACATGGCCCATCCTTTGTAATTCATCCTTAACTTAATTAAAATTTGCCTTAGTTGAAAATGGTATTGTATTAGAATTATGGTTAACAAGACTCGAGTAAGGTTTACAAGACTCGAGTAGAATTTTAACTCTGTGCAAAATACTCGAGTGGTTCTTAGTAAGACTCGAGTGGATCTTGATTTTCTGAAAAGTTCAAGTCTTAGGTTTTATAAAGTACTTGAGTCGTTCATGTAATACTCGAGTCTTCTTCAATCCAGAAGACTCGAGTGGATCATGCAAGACTTGAGTGGTTCATCAGAAAAGTTTACTCTTAGCATCAGTCAGTACTTGAGTCCTGAGTCAGAGACTCGAGTGTTGGTGCCACCAGACGCACTGGTGCGTCCGAAAGACTCGAGTCTCAAGTCAAAGACTCGAGTGTTATCAGACAGGTAACACTAAAAACTTGAGTTTTAACATAACATTTTCAATTCTACTCAAATTCAAACCAAACCAATGCTCAACAGAGCTAACTTTATGTAAGTTAAACATGTTCCAACACAAAAATTACATTGTATTACAGTGAATCACAACGGAGCATCAATTATGCATAAACACCACATTTTGAGTAACTTAGCATACCAAATTCAATTCTAATCATTTTTGGCATGAAAATAACTTGCATAAAATACACATGCAACATAACAAACTTGCTCATATCAAAGTTAATGCTCAGAAAGGCCTCCATGCCTTAAACCTATTTCAAACTATGCCCAAAGAGTCTCATGGTGACTCAACACATAAAATCCTACAATTTAAACTTATTCTAGTGAACAAATAGCTTCACCCTTACCTCTAAGCCGTGAATCAACTAGGAGATTGCATAGAAATTGACTGGAGTATTCTAACCCACAAAACCCTTTGCATGCAGCCACATTCTAACAGAGTCCAAAAACCAGAGATTTTGACATGCAAATATAGTTTAATAATTGGGGAAAATGATTAGGAACTATTGTCTGCAACAAGGACTAGAGGTAGAAAGGAATTTGAGGGTTAGAGAACTCATATACTTACCAAAATCCGAGCTCAAAGTAAGCTCCAGACCTCAGTTTTCTGAACTTGACAGCAACAACACCAATTTTTTGTGCTCCAATTCTTCCTCTATACAAAGCCTCAACTCACAATCTATGTGTCTTTGTAAAGCTCAAGACGTGAGTTTCACAATGATGTGTATCACTCAACTTAACTCTCAGAAACGAAGGAGAACGTTGAGGACGAAATTGAGAACCCTAAGTTGATATCTTCAGAGCAATTCGACCAAAATGGTCGATTCTCGTCATCAACCATGCTTATATTGCATGAATCATTGTTCATGCAGGGCGACACGAAGCCCACTATCAAGCCTTCGATTGATTTCGTGTCAATGATTTAGAATTGTTGAGTGCTGACTCATCAAACGCACTAACGAATTCTACACTGACCAGAATACTCGAGTCTTTTGGTCAAAATTTGAAAAATAATTATTTTAATTTCCTTCCCTCCAAAATCTTTCTAATATTACTTCTAGGTCCCAAATCAGGGACTAATATGCAAAAACCCTATTTTCACATATTATTAATTATTAAAATATTTCTCATGCAGAAACACTTATCACAAGCATACATATAATCACGTAATTAACTCTAAATTAATTATAAAAATAATATTTATAATTTAAGTAAATGATTTTGAATAATTTTCATAATTTTCATTTCATTACATCAGGGAATGAAAATTTGGGGTGTTACAAATACCACAATAAAAACATGTTGGCCTTTTAGAATGATTTACTTTTGAAAATGAGCCAACTTTTCTAAAAAAAAATTCTTTTAGGCATTTGTGTAACCAAGACCTATTTTGTTTGAATTGTCTCTTTGTTTAATAAGTAATTTATTTAACATTTTATCACTTTTTGAAAAGGTTGCACTAGTAGTTTTCAAATTTTGAATTTCTTTCTCATACTTGATGCAACTTTCACAATTTTGATTTTTCAAAGAAGTGATAGTATGTTCTAAAGATTCATTATTGCTTTTTAAATTTTCAATGCATTTTTCCAATTCAAGAACTTGCTCTTTATAGTTTAAAACATTCTTTTTCAGTTTAACATAACTCTTCGCATGTTTCTTAAAATTGGATTGCATTTCAATATAAGCAGTATATATCTCTTCATAATCATCAAATTCAGATTCAGTATCAGATTCAGTATCGGAGGTTACCTCATTTTCTTGCTCTTTTGAAATGTGACTTTGTGAAGCTTCTTCATCATATCTTCCCATTAAGCATAGGTTTGCCTCCTCATCGTCTGACGAATCTGATTCTGAAGTTTCATTTTCTTCAGGCGCATCCCAGACAATGTAAGCCCTTTTTGACTTAAAGTCCTTGCCTTTCTTTCTTTCATCACCGCTTTTCTTTTGCAATTTGGGACAGTATACTTTTATGTGTCTCGGTTCACCACACTCATGGCATTTGATTTTATCTTTTGAATTATTGCCTTTGTGATGGAAATCTTTGATCTCTTTTCCTTTGCTTTTAAAATTTATTTTATTTTTGAAAAATTTTCCAAACTTTTTAACCATAAGACCAAAGGGTTCCTCATCAATTTCAGAATTTGAATCACTATCAGAAGAGTCTTTACTTACCTTGGAGGACTTGGTAGAGGCCTTTAGAGAGATCCCCTTTTTCTTTTTGTCCGACTCTTCATGCATGGTTGGACGTCCTAACTCCATCTCATGCTCTTGAAGCTTCCCATAAAGTGTTGTTATGTCCATGGTGTCCAAATCCTTTGATTCCATAATGGCTATGACCTTTGGTTGCCATTCCCTACTCAAACATCTCAACACTTTGTTAATAACTTCAGAATTTAGGAAAGTTTTACCAAGAGCAATAAGATGATTGATAATATGAGTAAACCGCTTTTGCATGTCATTTATTGACTCATTAGGGAGCATGCGAAATAACTCATATTCATGCATTAAAGTATTTAGTCTAGCTCGTCTAACCTCACTAGTCCCTTCATGAGTAAGTTGAAGAATGTCCCACATTTGTTTTGCACTTTTGCAATGAGAAACTCTAAAAAATTCATTGTAAGACAAGGCGGAAGTGATGATGTTTTTGGCTTTTAAATCATAATAAACTTTCTTTTTATCATCATCATTCCAACTTGCCTTTGGGGCTTCAACAACTTCCTCACCTATTTTTCTTCTAGGAATATAAGGACCATTTTCAATTGCATCCCAAATATCAATATCTATTGCTTTAATAAATATTTTCATCCTAGCTTTCCAATAAGCATATCCATCACCATTAAATAGTGGTGGACAGTTATTGAAGAGCCTTCACCTCCAAAAGGATTGTTAGAGCCCATGGTTTCCTTAGGATCTTTTCGAAAAAGTTTTTACACTCGATCTTTCGATCGAGCTCTGATACCACTTGTTGGAAACCAACAAGTGGCCTAACAATTTACTAGAGGGGGTGAATAGTAAATGGAAGCAACAATATTAATTTTTCGAATTTAATTGATATTAGCAATAAACAAACTTACTGTTTTTAATCAAAATTAAGTTTCTGTCCTAAAACACTTGAACTACTTGATTAGTGCTCCAACTACTCGAGTAGTACGAGCTGTTTTAGACAGAGAACAGATTTTCAGAGAGCTTCTTACAAAGCCAAGAATAATACTAACAACAGCAAGTAAATTGTCTAACTTAAGGTTCAAAGGGAGAGACTAAAATTGCAGAATTAAATGAAAGCGATAAAGAGAAGACACACAAAATTTTTATACTGGTTCACTCTCAACCCTTGAGAGCTACGTCCAGTCCCCCCTAAACCTTAGGGAGATTTTTACTCAAAATTAAATAAATTGGTTACAGAAGGAATTACCAGTGAACCTCACTCAATAAATGTAACACCCTATCCTAATTACTACACTAATTACCCCAATTCTATTTAGTGATTTGAAAAAAAAATTTAAAACCCTTTAACTTATAAAAATCTCCGTAAAATCGGACGAAGTTTATTTTGTTTTGTGGACGTTCCCAAAATATACCTTTCCTGTTTGACCAGCATAAAATCTTTCGTTTAAATAGCAGTAGGCCAGCAGGGCCAAAATATAATTTCGGTTCGTTCAGTACATCAGTTCCGAAAATATAAGCCAGCTATTGTAGTTAATTAGCTTCCGAAAAGATAAGTTGAATATTTATACATAAAGTTCTCCGAATAAAACCCCGACCAAACAAATGGTCAAAATCCCCAACTAATTACACTCCACGGTGTGGAGTGTACTCCTGCTCGGCCATGACTTGTGTATGCTTCTCCTCTGTACCTGTAATAAAAACAGCAAGAAGGGCAGGATTACACAGAACTTAGGAAATAATCTCTAAAGAGCTATATTAATAAATTATTTGGGTCTAATATATGATGTTTTTGGGCTTAATTTGAATCCCTTTTGCTTTGGTTTTGGCTTGTTTCTTAGGTATTTTAGGTAGATTTAGTTTAGTTTTTAATTAGTTTAGGAAATTTTATCCCTTGAACATTTTGATCAATATTGGGCATGTTTCAGGTACTTTTTGGAGCTTAATTGAAGAAAATAAATATGGGACTGAAAGGAGAATGAAAGGACATTGAAAATGGCGCAAGAACGAAGTGAAACGGAGTCGGAAGCAGGCTGGCACGCCCAGACGTGGAGATCCTCATGCCCAGGCGCGCAGGCCACGAGAACCAGCACCATATAGACCTAGTGCGCCCAGGCGTGAGGCCTGGTGCGCCCAGGCGCGCAGACGGCGAGAAAGCCCAGTTGGGTCAATTTATGATCAGCAATTGAGGGATTTGCTTAGTTTTTAGGTTTTTGGTATTTTATAGGTTTAGAATGAGGATTTAGGCAGTTCTTAGAGAGAAAGATTACACAATCCTTGAGAGAGAAAGTGCTTGGAGAAGAAACTAACCTTGTACTTAACTGGGAAAAATGCCAATTTATGGTTAAGGAAGGGATAGTTTTAGGGCACCTGATTTCAGAGAGGGGAATTGAGGTAGATAAGGCTAAAATTTTTGTGATTGAGAATCTACCTCCTCCTACAAATGTCAAAGGGGTTAGGAGTTTTCTTGGCCATGCCGGTTTTTACCGGAGGTTCATAAAAGATTTTTCCAAAATAGCCAAACCTCTTTGTAATTTGTAGGAGAAAGATGTGAAATTTAATTTTGATAATGATTGCATATTGCTTTCCATGAATTGAGAAAGAGATTAGTATCTGCTCCTGTGGTGATTCTACCTGATTGGAATAAACCTTTTGAACTTATGTGTGATGCAAGTGATTTTGCCATAGGTGCAGTACTAGGACAGTGAAAAGAAAAGGTATTTCATGTAATTTATTATGCTAGTCGTGTGCTGAATGATGCTCAAATTAATTATACGACTACAAAAAAAAGAATTATTAGCTGTGATTTTTGCAACGGATAAGTTTCGTTCTTGTTTAATAGGGTCGAAAGTTATCATATATACTGACCATGCAGCTTTAAGGCACCTTTAGGCTAAGCAAGATGCTAAGCCAAGGCTAATAAGGTGGATCTTGTTACTACAAGAGATCGATATTGAGATAAGAGACAAAAAGGGAGTTCAGAATGTTATAGCAGATCATTTGTCTAGACTTCCTTTAGAGGGTAGTGATGAGAATGTATAAGTACCTATTAAGGATGAATTCCCCAATGAGAAACTTTTGGTAGTATCCACTACACAACCTTGGTTTGCAGACATAGCTAACTTCCATGCAGCTAAGGTAGTCCCAAAAGAATTGACATGGCAACAAAAGAAATTTTTTTTACATGATGTCAAGTTCTATGTTTGTGATGAGCCTTTCCTGTTTAGAAGAGGGGTAGGTAGAGTCCTTAGGAGGTGTGTTTCAAATGAGGAAATACCTGATATTCTGTGGCATTGTCATGCTTCATATTATGCTGGGAATTATAGTTTTGATAAAACAACGTTTAAGATTTTTCAAAGTGGCTATTATTGGCCAACCTTAATTAAATATGCTAGAAATTTTGTAATGCAGTGTGACAGGTGCCAGAGAACAGGTAATATCTCTCGAAAGGATGAGATGCCTCTCCAAAGTATTTTGGAGGTGGAAATCTTTGATGTTTGGGGGATATATTTTGTGGGTCCATTCCCGCCCTTATATGGTAACAGGTATATCTTGGTTGCAGTGGACTATGTGTCCAAGTGGGTAGAGGCGATTGCTAGCCCCACCAATGATGCTGCTGTGGTGGTGAATTTTGTTAGAAAACATATTTTCAACAGATTTGGGGTGCCCAGGGTGCTCATTAGTGATAATGGTACCCACATTTGCAATAAGGTTTTAGAAAAGATTCTGGCCAAGTATGAGGTGCACCATAAAATTTCTACACCTTATCATCCTCAAACTAGTGGCCAGGTAGAGGTTTCCAATCGTGAGCTCAAGCAAATTCTAGAGAAAATTGTTAATAGCTCTCGAAAGGACTGGTCTAGGAAACTAGATGACGCGTTGTGGGCGTACAGGACAGCTTTGAAGAGCCCTTTGGGAAGGTCACCCCATCAGGTGGTGTTTGGGAAAAATTGCCATTTGCCTATTGAGTTGGTTCATAAGGCTTATTGGGCAACCAGATTTCTTAATATGGATATGCAACCACCTGGTGAGAAAAGAATGTTGCAGCTCACTGAACTTGCTGAGTTCAGGAAGCAAGCATATAATTGGTCTAAAGCTTTAAAAGAAAAGACTAAGCTGTGGCATGATAACAAAATAGTTCCTAAGAATTTTGAGAAAGGACAGCTTGTCTTGTTTTATAACTATTGGTTGAGGCTTTTCCTGGAAAGCTTAAGTCTAGGTGGTCTGGTCCCTTTGTTGTTGAGCAGGTGTTCCCTTATGGGGCAGTAGAGGTGAAAGATCCCAAGGATGGCCGGACTTTCAAAGTTAATGGCCAACGTATGAAGATATACTTGGGATGAGCGGTGGATAGGTGTAAAACCACTGCTCGCCTCCTTAACCCGTAGTCTCTGTGCCTTCTCCCAAGCCTCCAAAAGGAGGTGACTCGTCAGACTCGTGATGTTAAACAAGCGCTAGTTGGGAGGCAACCCAATGTTAGGTAATTTCCCTTAGATTTTAGGTAATTAGTTTGTTTTGTAGGATTTTTCTTTTATTTTTATTGCATGGAATTTGTTCTGTCACTCTCTATTGCATTTGTATATATCTTGTATTTAAGCATGTGTTAGTTGATGTCTTCCCCAATGAGAGGTGTTGTTTGGCACTTGTTTCTAATGACCTATAGGTACTAAGTTTGGGGGAGAATCTTCTCACTTTGTTTAGTGATGAGTTGTGCAGCAGATGTATAGGAAAGTGCTCTGAATTTATCCTTGCATTTATTTTAATTTTTATTTTGTAGTTTTAGGTTAGATTAGTTTGCTTGAGGACAAGTCAACCTCTAAGTTTGGGGGAGTGGACAAAATAAAAATTTTTCAGACTTGAATTTTTCTCCCACATTTGGTGTTGGTTTGTGTCTTTGGTAGGAGTACGTAATTATTCTAGACTTAGGACTGTTTTTTTGATGATAGGTGTAAATACTTAGTTTAGGATTAGACTCATTGACTTTTGATATTGATTTGATTGAGCTGTAAATATTTTTGAAATCTAGTTATTTTGACAAATTTTTTGAGAATTTGTGATTAGTGAACTGACCTTTAGCCTAGTGAGCTATTTGAGCCTAAACACTGGAGGGGTATGATTTATTGAAATATTTGATTTCAGACCCCTATTTCTTTCATGAGTGTGTTCTATTTGGCTTTGTGTTCTAGAACTTGACCGGTGACCATTTTGAGCTTGATAATTGTTTGCATGCATTAAGATGATTAAGGCACTTAGGATGTGTTTTTGTGGCCTTCAACTGATTTTAATTGATAAATGTTCCCTTAGTTGCCCACTTTGAGCCTAATGAAATTATGATTTTTCTTTGGTACCCTACATTGATTTGAGAAAATTCTTTGATAGTACCTTAGGAATTTTGAATGAGCAATTGAGAGGAACGATTAAAAAAAAGTGAATGAATGGTACAAAGTGTTGTGAGTCTACTTCTCTTCCATGAAAAAAAATAGAATGAAAAAAAAAATTAAAAAGAGAAATTGGGAAGAGAGTAGAGAAAAAAATGAAAAGAAAAGAAGTATGAAATTGATTGTGAGTTGAGTATGAGTCCTCTTTAGTATTCATTGCTCATTCATAATTTTTGAGGGAAATTTGTTTTTGCAATTTAGCCCTTAGTTTTATCCCTTCTTTTTTTTTATCCCACCTAACACTTTTAGCCATGGCCTCATTACAACCAAATTAAAGACCTTTTGATTTTTGTGTATGTGCATTCAATAATTTCAGTGGAGATTTGGGTCTATGGTCAAACTTATGGTAACACTTAGTCATTGTATGAACGTGTGTGCATTATTGATATATGACCCCGATACACATGAGAGATATACACTGAGAGGTTGAGAGTGTTCACTAGTCATTAGTTCTTTTGGAGTTTGTTTCTTTAACCAGGTTTTGATTGTATGAATTGCTTGTGAAAATAAGTGTCTGAGTCTATGAGTCGAAGTCCTAGATTAGGTGTGTACATTTTGATTTAGAGGGTAGTCTTGAGTTTCTGAATTTTTATTTTACTTTTTCTTGGGACATACAAAAGGCTAAGTTTGGGTGAGTGATTTGAGTCTAATATATGATGTTTTTGGGCTTAATTTGACTCCCTTTTGATTTGGTTTAGGCTTGTTTCTTAGGTATTTTAGGTAGATTTAGTTTAGTTTTTAATTAGTTTAGGAAATTTTATCCCTTGAACATTTTGATCAATTTTGGGCCTGTTTCAGGTACTTTTTGGAGCTTAATTGAAGAAAATAAATATGGGACTGAAAGGAGAACGAAAGGACCTTGAAAATGGTGCAAGAACAGAGTGAAACAGAGTTGGAAGCAGGCTGGCACGCCCAGGCATGGAGATCCTCACGCCCAGGCGCGCAGGCCATGAGAACCAGCACCATACAGACCTGGCGCGCCCAGACGTCAGGCCTGGTGCACCCAGGCGCGTAGACGGAGAGAAAGCCAGTTGGGCTAATTTCTGATCAGCAATTGAGAGATTTGCTTAGTTTTTAGGTTTTTGGTATTTTATAGGTTTAGAATGAGGATTTAGGCAGTTTTTAGAGAGGGAGATTACACAATCCTTGAGAGAGAAAGTGCTTGGAGAAGAAGATTGGAGATCAACAACGGAGGAATCAGGTTGAAGATTGAAGATCATTGGAGTAATTTAGAATTGTCTATGATGATGGGTTACTCTTCTACTCTTTGTTTTTCATTCCCAATTATGTGTAACTAAAACCCTTGTTAGAAAGATGGTGGATTTGCATGGATCTTAAATAGTTTATGATTGTTATGAATTGATGTTTTTCATTGGATTAATTGTTTGATTGTGTTTTTATTTTCAACATAAATCTGGATCCGTTTATGTTTTGGGAACCTAATTCTTCAATTGGGCAATTAGGAAATGGGTATGACCATAACAATTAAACATTATAATCGTCCAATTTGTAGGGATACTTTTGGGGATTATATAACATAGTTAATTTCAGAGTTCTTAATTAATGACTAATTGATTGGTAATTTCTTAAGGGATTAAGGGTTCCAATTGAATAGGAAACACAATTGTTAGAGGAATTTAATAATTGTTACAATTGGAATGTTGTTGATTCAATAGGAAAACAGAGATTCATAACTAATAAATTATGTCCTGCAATGAAACCAGATTCCTAATGCTTTTCCCATTCTATTCTCAACTTATTTAATTTGTGCTTTGTTATTAGTCTCAGTTTAGTTTTAGTTTTTAATTAATCAAATCAATTTTCAATTTAAAAGTAGTTTCAAGTTTCACTAGTAATCATAATAAGGTAGAGATTATTGAAAACAATTTGCAATCCTCGTGAGACGATAATCTTACTTCTACTATATTACTTTTGTACGATCTAGTATACTTGCTAGAGAGTCCAACAATAAACTAAGCCAATTTACATAAAACAATCACGTTAGTCACAATCAATTCCATGCATCATTTTCACTTTCCATTCTATTAACTTATTCATTTTTCCTCACCTGACTTTCCTTTCCTTTTTATTCACTTTCTACTTTTATTTTATTTCACCCCATTAGGACATTTACACCTGCTAGGACATTTACACCCAATAGGACATTTTCACCTGTTAGGACATTTGGCACCCATCAGGACATTTCCACACCCATTAGGACATTTCATACCCGTTAAGACATTTCATTTTCTTTAATTCCTTTAGCCACTTAATTCTCTCATGCCCTTTAGCCATTCTTGTTTCTTAACTTCTTTTAATTGCGCAAAATGATCCGGGGTGACACATTCTACACCTAACGGGACCTTTTTCAGCTAATGGGACATTTTTACTTGATGGGACATTTGCACCTAACAGGACATTTGCACCTACTGGGACATTTGCACCTAACAGGACATTTGCACGTAATGGGGCATGTCACCCACTAGATCATTATTCAGCGCCACGAAACACAAGCACATACACATACACACATCACATACACAAACACATTCCTTTTTACTCATAGCTTATAATTAATTATTCCCCTATCCAAGATTGTCGTTTTACTCTAATCTATTATACTTAAACCCTAATCATTTATTCACATCAACACCAACCAAAACATTCAAGTATTACAATCACACATATCAAATATTCATAATTTCATACATACATATTTGAGTTCATTTCTTTATTATTTTTACACCTAACTTATTACTAACATCAACTACCCTAATGTTCATAGTTATAACTACTCTTTCCTACCCTTAGTCACCACTATAATCACCTTAGAAATAATGCCCTAAATAATGGTAACACCCCCACTCTTACCTTAGGGTTCTATCAGAACCTGGTTGACGGCTCGACGAGGAAATCCTGCTTCGGCTCACGACGTTCTGGCTTAACTCGATACTAGAAACTTCAACGATCCGACCCGGCTCACGGTCAAACTGGTTCGAACCAAGACTTCACCATCCTTCGGTCCAATGCACACCCGAGGGGGTTGGCCATGCTACGGTGATGATGACGACACGGTGGGATGTGAGTGGGCTAGGCTTGCGATTCGTGAGTCTCTCCCAACTTCAAAGGTGGCGTCGACGGTCAAGGGAGAGAGAGAACAAGGGCACCGAACGAAGGAGGAACACAAGGGGTGGGAGATTGTACGACAGCTGGTTCTTGGGGAGGGATGGAAGTGGTGTTGCTATGGAGGGCGCGATAGAGAGAGACAAGTTGGCGGGGGTGAGACGATGATGGTGTGTCACTCTTGGTTTCTTAGGGTTTGAGAGGAAGAGAGAGAGAAAGTTCTTAAATCTTGGATGAGAAGAAGGATGAAACTTTGTCTTGGTGAGGATGATGAAACTCGTGTGATGGGGTTTGGGTGGTGATAATGATGAGTATTATGGAGCTCTTGAGTTCCTAAGCCTTGAGAGAGAGAGAGGCTTCATGAAGAAGAAGGAGTACGAAAGGGAGGAAAATGGGTGAACTGTTGATTGTAAATTTTGCTTTTATTTGTCTTTGGAAATAAACGTGTGGTCCTAGTGAGAAGCTTCCCTTAGAAGCTTGGCAAATATGTGGTTATAATTTAATGGCTTCCTAAGGAAGCCACAAATGAGTGATTGGGAGGGACCCAGGTCTGAAGCGCGGCCTGAGCGAGGAGAATGGTGCGCCTAGGCACGGGAAACGCTGTGGGAGCCATTTGTCTTGGCTCTAGTGCTCGGCCCTAACTCGGTGTGTTATGAATCTGACCAGATCATGGTTGGTGCTCGTAACTGAGTGCTAACTAGTCGGCGTACGATCGAATAGATCACACTTGAGTCATGGGGACTGTGTTGGGACCTCGGTGCTCGGATCCCTGGAAGCACCTACTCGGAATGAGACAGGTAAAGCGAAATGCTCGGCATGTGGAGGCCGAGATATCCTGGCATCGGTGCGAGATCGGTTTAGCCACTCCAACGAGACATTAGGCTCGTGAAGGCCAAGATGCCTTGGCGTCGATGCGAGGTCGGTGCGGCCTCTCGATGCTCGGCCGATAAGAGACCGAACTTATACTCGGTTTACACAAGGTGACTTGCTATGGCCTACGGGATATTGCTGAGATAGGTGCGTATAATCGTCTGTCGCAAATCGTCTCGATATGGTAGGTTGCTCACTGCCAAGGGTTGTCAAACGAGACGAGGTCGGTTCTCGTGAGCTCAACGCTACATGTTCGGTTCTAAAGTCCTTTAAACCCAAGGAGATTGGTTACCGACAAGGGGTGTGAGACAGAACGAGGTCGGCTTGCGACACTAAATGTCGTTCGGTGGTTGGCTGAGGAGGAATTTGGTCGGAACGAGGTCTGATCCATTACTCTTAGACCCTCTTATTCTTTGCTAAGGCTTCCTAACTACTTCACTTAATTCCATCTCCCTCTTCTGATGATCCCCAGATCTAGCTCAAATTTAATTGAACTAAGCTTGGAACCAAAAATCGGGATGTTACAATAAATCCTAACCCTTTCAAGAGTGTACCAAACTCTTGAAATCTACCCCAATTTCTATTGATCTTGATGGTTGAAGAACCTCTTCAACGCTTCCACAGACAGAGCTCCTTGAAACCTTCAAGAGCTCCTTCCTTTCTTCGATGATGAATAATGATAACAAGATTGTGGCTCCAAAAAGAACTCAATTGAATATGAATATGAAAGAATGAAGACCAATTGAGATTATGACTTAGAAAGGGATTAGATGAAAGCAGGTATTTTCTCAAATTAGGTTTTCTGTGAAAATTCGTTAACCTTTGAGAGTTGGAAGCTAGATTCAATCATTTATAATCTCCAAAAATCCCCAAGAATCAGGTAGGAGCCAAAGGTAGCTTATTAGAAAAGATTTGGCCCATGATTACCTCTCCAACAGTCATATTTGGATCAGATTTGCTGATGAAGATGACTCGCGCTAATCGAGTAGTTGAGGCATTACTCAATTAGTTTGAGCAAACAGAGAAATTGACATTTTTCTGTTTAGCTAACTACTCGAGTAGTACAAGAGCTACTCGAGTAGTTACTGCTAACTGCTTGAAAATAAGTTTTCCAAATATGTTAAAAATTTTAACCAATCCCTTTATAGCCTTTTTCAGATATTTAACTCAACTAGAATTCATACTAACTAATTCATATTTGCTTGAGTTAAAACCTAAGTCTACCACCCACACTAAAACATAAATAAAAGAGATTACAATAAGGCGGGAAATAATATACTATAAAAGGTTTGTTGTTGTTGACTCTTCATGTTATCTGTAACATCCCAATTTTATAAAGGCATTGGGAATATTAGTTAGTAGAATTTCATAAGTGTTAGAGAATCCTTAAGTGTCAGATTCGGTTAGAAGTGTTAATTAGTATTGATATTAGTAATTATAATTGCTTAGAATTGTTTAGACTTGTTTAGAATTAGAAATTTAGCTAAGTGTAAGTTGGATTGAGTTAAGAATAGGTTAGATTGTGTTTAGAGTGTAGGTTTTGGTGTTAAGTTAAGTTAGAAAGAGTTGTGAAGGCCTAAGAGTCTTTGAAGTGTGAAAGAAAGCCATTTTGCACTGAGTTAATCGAGTAATAAGGGCCTTAATCGATTAGAATTTAAGCACCTTTCGGATCTACTCGAGTAGAGAGCAGATTAATCGATTAAATTTCATTGCTCTTTCGGCCTTAATCGATTAATGGCCTTGTTAATCGATTAAGGGGTCGAATTAATCGATTAACCCCTTCAGTTAAGTTGAAAAACACATGAATTCCAAATCATTTTCAGCAGCCCCTTCTCTCTCCTCAAGCTCGAGCTCTCTTCTTCCTCTTCTCCAATCTTCTTCAAATCATCAAAGTAACACCAAATCCCATGGAATCAACTTCATATAATCACTCCCTATCAATCCCCAATCATTTTCCCTCTCTCAATCTCCATTAAATTCCTCTCTCTCAAAAACCCCCAAATCAAACCCCAAAACCCTAACTTTTCTAATTCATCAAATTGAGCCTCCAAATCATTCAATTGGTCTTAGGAGATGCTAGAGGGGCAAGGAATAGGAGTCATGGAGCATGGATTGGAGCTTGGTGTGGAGCTCCAACAAAAACCCCAATTCTCTTTCTCTCTCCTCAAGGTAAGGGGGGTACTTTGGTCTTAATTAGGGGAAGGGCTTAATAATAGTAATAGGGCTATAATTAGATGTATTTTATATGTGTATGTTTGATTTGTATGTTGACATTGTTATGTTGGAAAACAAAAGTGTGTGTAATTGACTTAGGGTGTTTAGTAATTGATAATTAGATTGTTACTGAATTAATTGATTAAATGAATAATATGATTATGATTATTGGTGTGATATGCTATATAATGTTTACTATGAGTGTATGTATAATATGAACTTAGGATTCTGTTAGAAATAAATTGTTGTAATTGTTATGAAACGAAATGAATGAATGGCACGATTGTGAACCTATTGTTGTTGGATGTGATTGTCTATATATATATATAAAGCATGGCCAAATCCTAAGTTAGAGACCCAACCAATTGGATATAATTATTAAAGGTTCAACTAATGAAAACCACATAAAATGAATTAGAAACACGTGCATTATGGAGTAAGGTGGACCTTAGGTGTACGGGGAAAAACATACGTCGCTTTGCGATTGATGAGGACAAGAGTAAATGTTAGGAATTATTATGGAGAACTTTGATCCTGCAAAGGATACGGGTTTGCTTCCCGTATTGGGGGTTGGTTCTATGCAAACCATAATAATTCTATTTACTTTGGTTTCTTTGGGCTAGTCGAGGGTGATTTCTGCTAAAGCCCGATTTGGACAAATCAACCCAAATCGCATGAGGGACCTTCCTAAGTGGAGGTGAAGTGTTGTGCAAGCGGGTGAGCGAGGGACCTTCCTAAGTGGAGGTGAAGCACCCAACTAGAGGTTGAGAAATGCTTACTCCTGGTCGGTTTTTCCCCAGAGTGGAGGGAGGGTTGTGAGGAGGTTGTGTTGTTATCGGATAAAGTGTTAAGGTACATTGTGTGAGGAACCCTCCTGCGGGGAGAATGTGAAGCACAATGTACCCAATCGTTAAAGTGTTATTGTTATTGTAAATGGAGAAGTGCATTCATTGTTATATAATAGGTTTAATTCACTGAATCCAATGAAAGTGTTAAAGTGTATAAAGTAAAGTGGAAAGTGTTACATTGGATTCAGGAGTTAAACCATAATAGTATAAAGTGCATTTCACACTCATATGATTGAGCATCAAAGCATTGTTATGTGATGAATTGTGGATATATATATAGTATAAAGGAATAGTAAAATGTTACGGTCTAGAAATAGTGAAATTGAATAGGACAAATGAATATGAATAAATGTGTGTGGGTATGTCTAATTATACTTTATTACTGTTATTTTAAGTGTTTCCCTTGATTATTTCTCAAATTACTCACCCTTACTGTTGACCATATTAGGTACCCAATGGAAAAAGACGTTCATAGCTTCTATGCCGAGAATCACCACTCTCTTTTAAAGAGAGCATAATTGTGATTGTGACCTCATAGTCGCATCACCTTAGCAACCAAGCTAAGATGCTATTATGTAAAATATTTTAATAAATTTAAGTGGTATTTAATTTTATATTTATTCGGAGTTGAGACTTCTTTAATTTTGTAAAAGGGACTCTATAATTATTTTTATGAAAGTATTAGTGTTTGGAGTGGATATAATAATATCCCTTTTGAATGATTTCAAAAACAACTCTATAGGTCTCTTTTCT
Source organism: Crotalaria pallida (assembly GCA_037953625.1). Classification (NCBI taxonomy): domain Eukaryota; kingdom Viridiplantae; phylum Streptophyta; class Magnoliopsida; order Fabales; family Fabaceae; genus Crotalaria; species Crotalaria pallida. The sequence goes on along the minus strand of CM075655.1, from coordinate 81,128,243 downwards.
ACTTTATTGAAATTGTTCTGGACTTGACAGGTTTTAAATTTATTTGGGGAAAATCCGAAATTCAAACGAAACTCCGCCAAAATTTTTATAGAATCCTAATTATTTTCTAATGAAATCAAAGATTTTAATTAATGTATTTTAAATCAAAAAGTCAGGATGTTACATTATCTGTCTTCATCAAAATAATGCACTCCTTGTTGAATTTACAATATGTACATAAACTAGATCCAGTGTTGAGAAGGGATAAGAATAAGGTTAATGAGGAGGAGAGGATATACAATAATGAGAGAAGATTGACCACACCAGCTGAGAAAAAAATAAATTACAAATAAAAAATAAATACAAAGCATATGACTAGTTTGAGTCAATAGTTCTGGACCCCAAGATTGATTAAAAAATATTAAAAACTAAGGGCATTTACAACAAAATCTTAAAATTTGGTGGGGAACTTGAAGTTGTGTTTTAGAATAAAGATTCAACTTAAGACTATATTGGACCTAATTTTTTGTATTTTCTCTTTTTTTTACTCTATATCACCATAATATTAATATTAATAATAAGAAATAAATGAATAAATTATAATAATAATAATAATAATAATAATATGTTTTGTACTTACACTCTTTTTACTCTATATTACCGTAATAATAATAACAAATATTAACCATATATAATAAATAAATATATGTTTTTATATTCATGCATGAAAGCGTTAATCAAATTATAAATTAAAAAATTGAAATTACATTATATTTTTTTTTTTAATATGTACTTTATAATTTTAAGTAAATATCATTATTTAACTTGAAGGTTCGAAATGTTAACTTATATTCACTTTATAATGTTCCCTTTATATTTATAATGTTAACATATATTGATATTTTTCTTTTTCCTTTTTTCTTCTAATATTTTTTGGTTTTTATCATGTAGCCAACACAAGAATATTTCATTTATTAAATATTAATTATTACTTATTATTTTCAACATTCACGGACCAAATTACTTTTTTTTTTGTTTTACATGGGAGGTCTGGGACTAGAACCCATGACCTGAAGAGGGAGAAATCTTAAGTGTCCCTGCAGCCACCAACTGGGCTGTCTTACGTGGACCTTATTTCTTTTATATATCACCAAATTATTGAAATATAATTAATTTTAATTTTTTCTATAAAAATGTCAAATTAAAAATCAAATAGTAAAAATTTGTTAAAGATTTTTACGTTATAAAAAACATAAAACTCAAATTTTTAAATATTATAATTGAATTAATACTCCATCCATTCTAATTTATATGTCGTTTTAGGAGTTTCACACGGATTAAGAAAATCATTTAATGCTTCAATTTTCAAGAGAAGTATTAGATAATTTTACTATAAATATATATCCTTGCATGGCATTAATTATCATTTATTTCACATATTTCAACATATTAAATACAAGGTTAAAGTTGGAAAAAATCAATTAATACACTCTCAAATTTCTAAAGCGACAAATAATACGAAATAAAAAGGCTAAAGCGACAAATAAAATGGAACGGATAGAGTATGTGATCATTTTTTTAATAATTTGTTGATTGAGTACAACTATCTTTAAATGGAACGGAGGGAGTATATTATTTTAAGAAGAAAGAGAAAATTTTTGAGACAAATTAAGCACCGAATTTCTTATGATACTTTTATTTATAGAATTGGAGCTTAATTATTCATGAGATGTATGTAGTTTTCTTCGAAATATGGAAGAAGAAACTATAAAATTGACCTATTAGATTTTTCCCAAACAACAACATCTTTGGGGTTCAGTTGGTTTAGGGCTGTAACAAAATCCTCCAGGATAGTTTTTAGACTTGCATTTAGCATTACATGGAGTATTTTCATTGCATGGTTCTAGACAAGTTGCTATGGTTGAGGAATCTGCATACACTGTATGAATATTTAATATTATCGGCAAACGATAGAGATAGTAACAAAAATACAAAAAAAAAAAATCATTACTAAATAATTGTTGAAAAGATTATTATTTAGTTAGAGTTAATAGTCACATAGGTCTCCGAAAGATATCTGTGGAATCAGTTAAGTCCCTGAAAGATTAGTGGAATCTCTTAAACCTCCCAAAGATCATTTTGAAATCAGTTAGGTCTTTGAAAGATTTGTGGAATCTCTTAAACCCACAAAGATCAATTTGACAACACATTAGTCCCCCTTGAGGGACTTAACGGAATCCTATGTGACATATTAAAAGCTTTGTTAGCCCAAATGTGATACCTTCTTAACATTCAAACATCACATTGGGGCCAACAAAGCATTTAACGTGCCACGTAAAATTACGTCAGATCCATCATGACGAAATTGAATGGAGGGGACTAATGTGACGCCAAAATGATTTTTGAGGTGTTTAAGAGATTCCATAAATCTTTCAGGGACCTAACTGATTCCACAGGTATCTTTCGGGGACCTATGTGACTATTAACTCTATTTAATTACATACCGTGAGTGAAAATGAGAACTCCAGTCATGATCGCGAAGATAAATTTTAGCAAAGACATGGTAGAATGTGTGCAAGTCTTTTTTTGTATGGCTCTGATAGTATATGTTTGATTTGTGATACATAAATTTTGGCAAATATATATAGTACACTAGGAATTATCTCGTGCATTGCACAATTATTTATTTTAATTAATATATTTAAAATAAGACTAATATCCGTAAATTATTATTTAGATATTTTTTAAATTTTTTTAATTTATATAAATGGTAATCTTTTTAAAAGTCAAGATGATTTATTTAAAGTGGAATTATATTTATTTTTTTTAAAATTTTAATTAAAAGCTACTTATGCTTGATATTTTATATTTTCTTTTGTTTTATTTTCTGTTACATGAAAATTTGGCTAACATGTAATGTAAATAGATTCAAAAATTTTGTGAAATAAAATAAACAAAGATATAAATTTTAAATTTGATTGATAAAGATGATAATGAAAATAATAGATAGGAGAAAATTTTGTTTATTTCATTAATTGTAAGAAATGCAAGTTTGAAAAAGTAATTATAAAAAATCGAGAAAATATAGTGAGATCATCCCTCCCAGATGTGAAGCAATGACTTACCAAGTGTTTTGATGATGAAAATGTGCTAGAAAAAAAAAAATAAACGTAAACAACAACAACAACAAGAAGAAGATTCAAGAGCAAATCTATTAGAACATTATTCGTTATTATTATTTACATTTTATTAGGTCCTTAAGATGTTTGTTTGGGTAGAGTCTAGGTTAGGTAGTGAATCTCGCTCGATGAAATCATATTGAATAATGATGAAATTGATTCATTACAAAACCAAACTTTTGAAAATGATGCATATGATTTTATAAACATTTTAAAAAAAAGTATTTGAATCATACTTTGGCTTAATAATGAGTTTAGAACTTACTACCTCTGTTTCATATATAGTGTGTTTTAAAGGTTATGCACGGGTTTTAAGAAATTGTTAAATAATGTAAGGACTTGTTATATTTTGACTCTAATGCCCCTATACAATCGTTATTGAAGAGAGAGAAAGGTATTGAAAGTTAAAAAGAGAATGTAATAAATAAGGGTGTGTTTGGAAAAATAGCATTAATTATGTATTGGGTTTATAAAACAACAAGATTTATGAAACATAATACAAATGCTAAAACAATAGGAATTATCCCGTGCATTGCACAATTATTTATTTTAATTAATATATTTAAAATAAGACTAATATCCGTAAATTATTATTTAGATATTTTTCCATTTTTTAATTTATATAAATGGTAATCTTTTTAAAAGGCTGATTTATTTAAAGTGGAATTACATTTATTTTTTTAATATTTTAATTAAAAGCTACATGTGCTTGATATTTTATATTTTCTTTTGTTTCATTTTCTGTTACATGAAAAGTTGGTTAACATGTAATGTAGATAGATTAAAAAATTTTGAGAAATAAAATAAACAAAGATATAAATTTTAAATTTGATAGATAAAGATGATAATGAAAATAATAGATAGGAGAAAATTTTGTTTATTTCAATAATTGTTAGAAATGCAAGTTTGAGAAAGTAATTATAAAAAATTGAGAAAATTTAGTGAGATCATCCCTCCCAGATGTGAAGCAAATGACTTACCAAGTGTTTTGATGAAGAAAATGTGCTAGAAAAAAAAAAGGAAACCTAAACAACAACAACAACGTAACAACAACAAGATTCAAGAGCAAATCTATTAGAACATTATTCTTTATTATTATTTACATTTTATTAGGTCCTTAAGATGTTTGTTTGGGTAGAGTCTAGGTTAGGTAGTGAATCTCGCTCGATGAAATCATATTGAATAATGATGAAATTTATTCATTACAAAACCAAACTTTTGAAAATGATGCATATGATTTTATAAACATTTTAAAAAAAGTATTTGAATCATACTTTGGCTTAATAATGAGTTTAGAACTTACTACCTCTGTTTCATATATAGTGTGTTTTAAAGTTTATGCACGGGTTTTAAGAAATTGTTAAATAATGTAAGGACTTGTTATATTTTGACTCTAATGCCCCTATATAATCGTTATTGAAGAGAGAGAAAGGTATTGAAAGATAAAAAGAGAATGTAATAAATAAGGGTGTGTTTGGAAAAATAGTATTAATTATGTATTGGGTTTATAAAACAACAAGATTTATGAAACATAATACAAATGCTAAAACAATAGGAATTATCCCGTGCATTGCACAATTATTTGTTTTAATTAATATATTTAAAATAAGACTAATATCCGTAAATTATTATTTAGATATTTTTCCATTTTTTTAATTTATAAATGGTAATCTTTTAAAAAAGCTGATTTATTTAAAGTGGAAATACATTTATTTTTTTTTAATATTTTAATTAAAATCTACTTATGCTTGATATTTTATATTTTCTTTTGTTTTATTTTCTGTTACATGAAAATTTGGCTAACATGTAATGTAGATAGATTCAAAAATTTTGAGAAATAAAATAAACAAAGATATAAATTTTAAATTTGATTGATAAAGATGATAATGAAAATAATAGATAGGAGAAAATTTTGTTTATTTCATTAATTGTAAGAAATGCAAGTTTGAGAAAGTAATTATAAAAAATTGAGAAAATATAGTGAGATCATCTCTCCCAGATGTGAAGCAAATGACTTACCAAGTGTTTTGATGAAGAAAATGTGCTAGAAAAAAATGAAACGTAAACAACAACAACAACAACATGACTCAAGAGAAAATCTATTAGAACTTTATTCTTTATTATTATTAATTAATTTGTTAGGTCCCTAAGATGTTTGCTTGGGTAGAGTCTAGGTTAGGTAGTGAATCTCGATGAATTCACATTGAATAATGATGAAATTGATTCATTACAAAACCAAACTTTTGAAAATGATGCATATGATTTTATAAACATTTTTAAAAAAGTATTTGAATCATACTTTGGCTTAATAATGAGTTTAGAACTTACTCTCTTCGTTTCATATGTAGTGTGTTTTAAAAGTTATGCACGAGTTTTAAGAAATTGTTAAATAATGTAAGGATTTGTTATATTTTGACTGTAATGCCCCTATAAAATCGTTATTGAATAGAGAGAAATGTATTGAAAGTTAAAAAGAGAATGTAATAAATAGGGATGTGTTTGGAAAAATAGCATTAATTATGTATTGAGTTTATAAAACAACAAGACTTATGAAACATAGTACAAATGCTAAAACAATAGGAATTATCCCGTGCATTGCACAATTATTTATTTTAATTAATATATTTAAAATAAGACTAATATCTGTAAATTATTATGTAGATATTTTTCCATTTTTTAAATTTATATAAATGGTAATCTTTTTAAAAGGATGATTTATTTAAAGTGGAATTACATTTATTTTTTTAATATTTTAATTAAAAGCTACATGTGCTTGATATTTTATATTTTCTTTTGTTTCATTTTCTGTTACATGAAAATTTGGTTAACATGTAATGTAGATAGATTAAAAAATTTTGAGAAATAAAATAAACAAAGATATAAATTTTAAATTTGATAGATAAAGATGATAATGAAAATAATAGATAGGAGAAAATTTTGTTTATTTCATTAATTGTTAGAAATGCAAGTTTGAGAAAGTAATTATAAAAAATTGAAAAAATATAGTGAGATCATCCCTCCCAGATGTGAAGCAAATGACTTACCAAGTGTTTTGATGAAGATAATGTGCTAGAAAAAAAAAGGAAACGTAAACAACAACAACAACAACAACAAGACTCAAGAGCAAATCTTTTAGAACTTTATTCTTTATTATTATTTACATTTTATTAGGTCCTTAAGATGTTTTCTTGGGTAGAGTCTAGGTTATGCAAATAGGTAGAGTCTAGGTTAGGTAGTGAATCTCGATGAATTCATATTGAATAATGATGAAATTGATTCATTACAAAACCAAACTTTTGAAAATGATGCATATGATTTTATAAACATTTTTAAAAAAGTATTTGAATCATACTTTGTCTTAATAATGAGTTTAGAACTTACTCTCTCCGTTTCATATGTAGTGTGTTTTAAAGGTTATGCACGGGTTTTAAGAAATTGTTAAATAATGTAAGGATTTGTTATATTTTGACTATAATGCCCCTATATAATCATTATTCAAGAGAGAGAAAGATATTGAAAGTTAAAAAGAGAATGTAATAAATAGGGATGTGTTTGGAAAAATAGCATTAATTATGTATTGAGTTTATAAAACAACAAGACTTATGAAACATAGTACAAATGCTAAAACAATAAGAATTATCCCGTGCATTGCACAATTATTTATTTTAATTAATATATTTAAAACAAGACTAATATCCGTAAATTATTAAATAGATATTTTTCCATTTTTTTAATTTATATAAATGGTAATCTTTTTAAAAGGCTGATTTATTTAAAGTGGAATTATATTTATCTTTTAATATTTTAATTAAAAGCTACTTATGCTTGATATTTTATATTTTCTTTTGTTTTATTTTTTGTTACATGAAAATTTGGCTAACATGTAATGTAGATAGATTCAAAAATTTTGAGAAATAAAATAAACAAAGATATAAATTTTAAATTTGAATTATAAAGATGATAATGAAAATAATAGATAGGAGAAAATTTTGTTTATTTCATTAATTGTAAGAAATGCAAGTTTGAGAAAGTAATTATAAAAAATTGAGAAAAAATATAGTGAGATCATCTCTCCCAGATGTGAAGCAAATGACTTACCAAGTGTTTTGATGAAGAAAATGTGCTAGAAAATAATGAAACGTAAACAACAACAACAACATGACTCAAGAGAAAATCTATTAGAACTTTATTCTTTATTATTATTAATTAATTTGTTAGGTCCCTAAGATGTTTGCTTGGGTATAGTCTAGGTTAGGTAGTGAATTTCGATGAATTCACATTGAATAATGATGAAATTGATTCATTACAAAACCAAACTTTTGAAAATGATGCATATGATTTTATAAACATTTTTAAAAAAGTATTTGAATCATACTTTGGCTTAATAATGAGTTTAGAACTTACTCCCTTCGTTTCATATGTAGTGTGTTTTAAAAGTTATGCACGGGTTTTAAGAAATTGTTAAATAATGTAAGGATTTGTTATATTTTGACTGTAATGCCCCTATATAATCGTTATTGAAGAGAGAGAAATGTATTGAAAGTTAAAAAGAGAATGTAATAAATAGGGGTGTGTTTGGAAAAATAACATTAATTATGTATTGGGTTTATAAAACAACAAGACTTATGAAACATAGTACAAATGCTAAAACAATAGGAATTATCCCGTGCATTGCACAATTATTTATTTTAATTAATATATTTAAAATAAGACTAATATCTGTAAATTATTATGTAGATATTTTTCCATTTTTTAAATTTATATAAATGGTAATCTTTTTAAAAGGATGATTTATTTAAAGTGGAATTACATTTATTTTTTTAATATTTTAATTAAAGCTACATGTGCTTGATATTTTATATTTTCTTTTGTTTCATTTTCTGTTACATGAAAATTTGGTTAACATGTAATGTAGATTGATTAAAAAATTTTGAGAAATAAAATAAACAAAGATATAAATTTTAAATTTGATAGATAAAGATGATAATGAAAATAATAGATAGGAGAAAATTTTGTTTATTTCATTAATTGTTAGAAATGCAAGTTTGAGAAAGTAATTATAAAAAATTGAGAAAATATAGTGAGATCATCCCTCCCAGATGTGAAGCAAATGACTTACCAAGTGTTTTGATGAAGAAAATGTGCTAGAAAAAAAAAAGGAAACGTAAACAACAACAACAACAACAAGACTCAAGAGCAAATCTTTTAGAACTTTATTCTTTATTATTATTTACATTTTATTAGGTCCTTAAGATGTTTTCTTGGGTAGAGTCTAGGTTATGCAAATATGTAGAGTCTAGGTTAGGTAGTGAATCTCGATGAATTCATATTGAATAATGATGAAATTGATTCATTACAAAACCAAACTTTTGAAAATGATGCATATGATTTTATAAACATTTTTAAAAAAGTATTTGAATCATACTTTGGCTTAATAATGAGTTTAGAACTTACTCTCTCCGTTTCATATGTAGTGTGTTTTAAAGGTTATGCACGGGTTTTAAGAAATTGTTAAATAATGTAAGGATTTGTTATATTTTGACTATAACGCCCCTATATAATCATTATTGAAGAGAGAGAAATGTATTGAAAGTTAAAAAGAGAATGTAATAAATAGGGGTGTGTTTGGAAAAATAGCATTAATTATGTATTGAGTTTATAAAACAACAAGACTTATGAAACATAGTACAAATGCTAAAACAATAGGAATTATCCCGTGCATTGCACAATTATTTATTTTAATTAATATATTTAAAACAAGACTAATATCCGTAAATTATTAATTAGATATTTTTCCATTTTTTTTAATTTATATAAATGGTAATCTTTTTAAAAGGCTGATTTATTTAAAGTGGAATTATATTTATTTTTTAATATTTTAATTAAAAGCTACTTATGCTTGATATTTTATATTTTCTTTTGTTTTATTTTTTGTTACATGAAAATTTGGCTAACATGTAATGTAGATAGATTCAAAAATTTTGAGAAATAAAATAAACAAAGATATAAATTTTAAATTTGAATTATAAAGATGATAATGAAAATAATAGATAGGAGAAAATTTTGTTTATTTCATTAATTGTAAGAAATGCAAGTTTGAGAAAGTAATTATAAAAAATTGAGAAAATATAGTGAGATCATCCCTCCCAGATGTGAAGCAAATGACTTACCAAGTGTTTTGATGAAGAAAATGTGCTAGAAAAAAAAGAAACGTAAACAACAACAACAACAACAACAACAACAACAACAACAACAAGAAGAAGACTCAAGAACAAATCTTTTAGAACTTTATTCTTTATTATTATTTACATTTTATTAGGTCCTTAAGATGTTTTCTTGGGTAGAGTCTAGGTTAGGTAGTGAATCTCGATGAATTCATATTGAATAATGATGAAATTGATTCATTACAAAACCAAACTTTTGAAAATGATTCATATGATTTTATAAACATTTTAAAAAAATTATTTGAATCATACTATGGCTTAATAATGAGTTTAGAACTTACTTGTAACATCCTCAATTTTAATTTCCAAGTAAATGTATTATGATATTTACCTTACGATATTTAGAATGTGGAATTTTATCAAACTAAGTTGAATTTCGAAGTAAGTTTGATTTCAAGAACACTCTAAGTTAGGAAATTTGAAATAAATTGTCCAAGCCTTCAAACATAATTTCCACCGTTGGATGTTATATTTAGGGTCTTAGGAAGCTTGTCTCAAAGTTTGAGCAAGATCTGACGGGTAACGAAGAAATACGGCATTCGTAAAGGTGAAGAAAAATATTAAAATAAAAAAAAAAAACAAAAGGGCTGGTGCGTGGCACCAGCACAGCCACGGAAAGAGTGGCTTAGTCATGAAGCCACCCACTCTCATTCTTTTCCTATACTCATTCATACTTTACCCCTTTTCTTGGCAACCAAAACACAATGCACACTCTTCATCCCTCACCCATCCTACGTCCCTCTCTCTTTCTAAGGCACCATCACTATTTCCTTCACTTTGATCATTGAGCAAGCACAATATTCCTTCTCTTCAAGCCATGTAAATAGGTAAGAAGCTCTCTCTCCCTCCTTTCCTTCCATATTCACGTCCCTTTCTCTTACCTTCTCTCTCTTTATTTTCACTTTCAAGCTTGCAAAACTATGGAGGACTCCCCACCCTATGCCTTCTAATCGTGATCAAGACAAGAGTAATCAACTCCTATCATACAACTCTCACAATAGGGTCATTTACCAACATTGGATATTGACTTTGTTGAGGTGGCAAGCCAAGCTAAGGAGGTTAAGGTTCCGAGGTTCTAGCTAGGGCAAGCTTAATTTTTCATATTTTCGGATATTTTGAGGTAAGGAGTGAGTGTTACCTTACTTTAGGGATAAGTTTCTAGTAGGTATATAGTGCTTGCTAAGAGTTGGGTGTTAGTCTAAGTTTTTGCACCTTAGGGTAGCGGATAAAACTATTAATTTGAACCTAGAAAGTTAATTAAATATTTAGGGAAATAAATTGGAATATTAGATGATGGATGATGATGTTAGGTGTTATTTTGTGCTTTATGTGTTGATATTTGATATGAGATGGAATGCTTATTAATAATAATAAGTTGATTAGGGACCGAAAAAAAAGGGTGAAAGTAACTGATAAATAATTGATAATAAAAGAGAATGATAACTGAAGAAATAAAGTGAGTGAGAGAAGTACTTAACAAAGAATAAGATACAAAGATGTGTGGAATCTGACTGCGATTGTGCGCGAATCAGATAGTCCACGACTACGAAACAAAGATGATTATGTGTGGAATCCGACTGCGAGTGTACGCGAATCGGATAGTCCACGAAAAGAATGAGAAGTAATCCCTTGCGACCCGAATGCGATTGTGCGCGAATCGGGTAGTTCGCGTTAAAGGATTACTTAGTGCTCCCTTGCAGCCGACTGCGAATGTGCGCGAATCGGTGCCTGACTACGAATGTACGCGAATCGTGTAGTCCGCGTCAAAGGAGTACGACTCAACCTCTTGCACCCGACTGCGAGTGGACGTGAATCGGATTATGCGCAATGAGGGATGTTATTAATAAAGATGTAATGAATATGAAAAGAAATGAAAAGTATGATAAAACTCAAGAAAACAGTAAAAGCCTCAAAATATGGGTGGAGAAAAAGATTTGAATGTGTTAAATGAGAGCGGTTGAGGAGGTTTGTAAATAAATACAATGTGACTTGTTTCTTTTTGTGATTACTTGAATTAATTGAATTGGTTGTGTGTGGCTTAGTCGGTATTATGTCTTATTAGAAACTGTTATTCCTACTTTATGTGTAGTGCTCACCTCCTTACCATTTTTCAGGTACTGAGTCAGAGCGTGCACTTGACTAGGCCGAGCAGGATTACTCTCCCTTACAGGGAGAGTAGGGGTTTATTTTAGGAGGACGTGATGATATCATGGACCTCATGACTGGGGGATTATGTGATATTTTTGTTTTGATGTATATATGTAAATAGTAACTTTTGGAGGTCCAGGACAACTCCTTAGGAAGAAGGAGTTCTTTTGGGAAACCAGCTAGTTCCACCACCTTGTTTATAGCTGTTACTCTGATATACTTATATGCTGCTATGCGAAATATGTAATAGCCCTGTTGGCTTGATTATGATATGAATGTGTACTAAACAAGTTGCAGGAAAATTTGGTAAAGTTTTGGAAAGATTCGAAAAACAAACGAAACTCCGTCCGTTTGACGGGTGAATTTTCATAAATATAAACCGAAAATTTTAACATTGATAATCTTCGTGAACATGGAAAGTACTTATGAGAAAGGTCTTCGTGATGATGTTCGCCTCTCTTGCGAATATCATAACATTGATAATCTCTATCAGCTGGTGAACATGGCAAGTACTTATGAGAAAGGTCTTAAGCGGAAGATGGCTAATGACAGGAACAAAGCAGTTATGAGATCAGGTGGTCCTAGTAAGGGAAGAGGTACGGTGCAGCGATTAGGACCCTATCCTCAGCCTAAAACAGGCCAGGAAATGGGTGCTCCTGGTCCTATTCCGACCTGCTCACAGTGTGGAAGGATGCATAGGAGAATATGTTGGAATCTGAATCCATAGAGAAGAGATTTTATCTGTTATCAATGCGGTCAGCCCGGACACTTTGCAAATCAGTGTCCCAAGAATGTAGTGAAAAAGGAGGTGAATGTAGTTAATGCACAGAAAGAGGGAAGCAGTCAGCCACTGAAAAGAGGCAAAGTTTACACTATGGATGGCGAGGAGGTCACTGATGCAGATGAGCTGATTAGAGGTACTGGTTATGTTAATGATATTCCTTGTGGTATTCTCTTTGATTCAGGGGAAACTCATTCCTTTATTTCTATCAGTTGCATGAAGAAATTAGGATTATCTGCATTTGAAATGCCTTATAAATTATCTGTTTCTACTCCTACAAATGCGGCAGTAGTCACATCTTTGGTGTGTTTGAATTTCCCACTTAAAGTGTTGGAGCAGGAATTCAGGGTAAATCTGGTGTGTTTGCCTTTAGCTAATCTGCACATCATTCTGGGCATGGACTGGATGTCACAGTACCATGTCCTAATTGATTGTCATCTGATGTCTGTTGTTTTTGGTGATCTTTCCTTATCGGCCATGGAAGTGGATGAAAAGTCTGATGTTAGTAAGATTCCTGTAGCCTGTGAATTTCCGGAAGTCTTTCCTGCAAAGATTCCCGGATTGCCTCCAATTAGAGAAGTTGAGTTCGGCATTGATCTTATGCCTGGAACAGGCCCAATATCCATAGCCCCATACAGAATGGCACCTCCGGAGTTGGCAGAGTTGAAAAAGCAGTTGGAGGATTTGTTGGCTAAGAAATTAATCAGACCGAGTGTGTCACCTTGGGGAGCTCCAATTCTTTTTGTTAAAAAGAAGGATGGAAGCTTCCGAATGAGCACTGACTATCGGCAATTAAATGCTGTGACAGTAAAAAATAAGTATCCACTCCCTCACATCGACGATTTGATAGATCAGCTTCGGGGAGCAGCAGTGTTTTCAAAGATTGACCTCTGATCTGGATACCATCAGATCCGTATCCGAGAGGAGGACATTCCTAAAACCGCATTCAGGACTCGATATGGGAACTTTGAGTATGTGGTGATGCCTTTTGGTCTTACGAATGCTCCTGCTATCTTCATGGATTACATGAACAGGATTTTCAGGCCTTACTTGGACTCGTTCGTCATAGTGTTCATTGACGACATTCTAATTTATTCTAAAAGTCCAAGTGAACATGAGGAACACTTGAGAACGGTGCTGAAGGTTCTCAAAGACAAGCAGCTTTATGCAAAGCTTTCTAAGTGCAGCTTCTGGTTAAAAGAGGTACACTTTTTGGGTCATGTAATTTCTGAGAAGGGTGTTGTTGTGGATCCTTCTAAGGTGAAAGCAGTGCTAAAGTGGGAGAGACCCAAATCAGTGACCGAGATCAGAAGTATTCTCGGCATGGCAGGCTATTATCGGAGATTCATTGAAGGTTTCTCTAAAATAGCTTTTCCTTTGACCATGCTAACTAGAAAAGATGCTCCTTATGAATGGTCCCTAAAGTGTGAGCACAGTTTCCAAGAGTTGAAGCGGAGATTGACAAGCTCACCAGTGTTGATTTTGCCTGACACAACCCAACCTTTTGAGGTGTACTGTGATGCATCAAAGCAAGGATTAGGTTGTGTATTGATGCATAAGGGAAAGGTGATTGCTTATGCATCTAGGCAACTCCGGCAGCATGAACAGAATTATCCCACTCATGATCTTGAGTTGGCCGCGGTTGTCTTTGCTCTTAAAATTTGGAGACACTACTTGTATGGAACTAAGTTTGAATTTTTTAGTGACCACAAGAGTCTCCGCTATCTCCTCGATCAAAAAGAGTTGAATATGAGGCAAAGGAGGTGGATGGAATTCCTCATGGATTATGATTTTAATCTCCAGTATCATCCAGGCAAAGCTAATGTGGTGGCTGATGCACTAAGTCGCAAGACTTTGCATGTCAGCAATTTGATGGTGAAGGAGATGCAGCTGATCCAAGAGTTCAGTGATCTCAACTTGAACATGCAGGTGAAAGAAAAGAGCATTGTTCTGGAGATGTTGCAGGTTACCAATGAATTGATTGATCTTATCAAAGAAAGACAGGCTAATGATGAAGAGCTACAGAAGTTGTTTGAAGGAGCATCGGGCAAAGAAGAACCCGATTTTGTGAAGGGTTCTGATGGTATTATTTGGTTTAGGGGCCGAATATGTGTTCCTATGGATTTTGAAGTTAGAAGGGATATCCTATGGGAAGCTCATCGAACCAAAATGAATTTTCATCCCGGTGCAACGAAGATGTATCAAGATTTGAAGAAGATTTATTGGTGGCCAAAGTTGAAAACAGATGTGGCAGATCATGTGTCTCATTGTTTGACTTGTTAGAAAGTTAAGATTGAGCACCAGAAACCAGTTGGTCTGTTGCGGCCACTAGACATTCTTGAGTGGAAATGGGATAGCATTGCTATGGATTTTGTATCCGGTTTACCCAGGACTGTTGCAGGATGTGATGCTATTTGGGTGGTGGTGGACCGATTGACAAAGTGTGCTCACTTTATCCCGATAAACATGAAGTACAGTTTGGAAAAATTGACACAGTTGTACATCCGGGATATAGTGAAGTTACATGGTGTACCTTCCATTATAGTATCCGATCGTGATCCACGATTCTTGTCTCGATTTTGGCAGAGTCTCCAGCAAGCTTTGGGTACCAAATTGAGATTCAGTACAGCATACCATCCACAAACTGATGGGCAATCTGAGCGCACTATCCAGTCTTTGGAGGATCTGCGGAGAGCTTGTGTGCTCGAACAGGTTGGAAGTTGGGAACAGTTGTTACCGTTGATGGAATTTACTTATAACAACAACTTCCACTCTAGCATCGGTATGGCACCGTTTGAGACACTCTATGGCAGGAAGTGTAGAACGCCTCTTTGCTGGTTTCAGATTGGTGAAAATTTATTGACTGGTCCAGACATTGTACAGGAAACTACTGAGAAGATCACTATGATTAAGAACAAAATGAAAACTTCTCAGGATCGTCAGAAAAGCTATGCTGATAAGAAAAGGAGACCTCTAGAGTTTGAGGTTGGTGATCATGTTTTTTTGAGGGTGTCTCCTACCACAGGAATTGGTCGGGCCATTAAGTCCAAAAAGCTGACTCCACGGTTTGTTGGACCGTATGAGATCTTGGAGAAAGTGGGGCCGGTTGCTTATAAGATTGCTCTTCCTCCTCATTTGTCAAATCTTCATGATGTATTCCATCTCTCTCAACTCCGGAAATACATTCATGATCCGTCGCATGTAGTTACAGTTGATGATTTGCCCTTAAAGGAGAATCTAACGTTTGAAGTTTATCCGGTCAGAATTGAAGATAAACAAGTGAAGCAGCTTAGAGGCAAATAAATTTCTTTGGTCAAAGTAATTTGGAATAGGAACAATGTGGAAGAAGCTACCTGGGAGCTGGAGAGTAAGATGAAAGAGTTACATCCACATTTGTTCGCTGATAACTGAATTTCGAGGACGAAATTCTGGTAAGTGGGAGAGGATTGTACCATCCTCAATTTTAATTTCCAAGTAAATGTATTATGATATTTACCTTAGGATATTTAGAATGTGGAATTTTATCAAACTAAGTTGAATTTTGGAGTAAGTTTGATTTTAAGAACACTCTAAGTTAGGAAATTTGAAATAAATTGTCCAAGCCTTCAAACATAATTTCCACCGTTGGATGTTAAATTTAGGGTCTTAGGAAGCTTGTCTCAAAATTTAAGCAATATCCGACGGGTAACGAAGAAATACGACATTCGTAAAGGTGAAGAAAAATATTAAAAAAAAAACAAAAGGGCTGGTGCGTGGCACCAGCACAGCCACAGAAAGAGTGGCTTAGTCATGAAGCCACCCACTCTCATTATTTTCCTATACTCATTCATACTTTACCCCTTTTCTTGGCAACCAAAACACAAAGCACACTCTTCATCCCTCACCCATCCTACGTCCCTCTCTCTTTCTAAGGCACCATCACCATTTCCTTCACTTTGATCATTGAGCAAGCACAATATTCCTTCTCTTCAAGCCATGTAAATAGGTAAGAATCTCTCTCTCCCTCCTTTCCTTCCATATTTACGTCCCTCTCTCTTACCTTCTCTCTCTTTATTTTCATTTTCAAGCTTGCAAAACTATGGAGGACTCCCCACCCTATGCCTTCTAATCAAGATCAAGACAAGAGTAATCAACTCCCATCATACAACTCTCACAATAGGGTCATTTACCAACATTGGATATTGACTTTTTGAGGTGGCAAGCCAAGCTAAGGAGGTTAAGGTTCCGAGGTTCTAGCTAGGGCAAGCTTAATTTTTCATATTTTCGGATATTTTGAGGTAAGGAGTGAGTATTACCTTACTTTAGGGATAAGTTTCTAGTAGGTATATAGTGCTTGCTAAGAGTTGGGTGTTAGTCTAAGTTTTTGCACCTTAGGGTAGCTGATAAAACTATTAATTTGAACCTATAAAGTTAATTAAATATTTAGGGAAATAAATTGGAATATTAGATGATGGATGATGATGTTATGTGTTATTTTGTGCTTTATGTGTTGATATTTGATATGAGATGGAATGCTTATTAACAATAATAAGTTGATTAGGGACCGAAAAAAAATAAAGGGTGAAAGTAATTGATAAATAATTGATAATAAAAGAGAATGATAACTGAAGAAATAAAGTGAGTGAGAGAAGTACTCAACAAAGAATAAGATACAAAGATGTGTGGAATCCGACTGCGATTGTGCGCGAATCGGATAGTCCACGACTACGAAACAAAGATGATTATGTGTGGAATCCGACTGCGAGTGTACGCGAATCGGATAGTCCACGAAAAGAATGAGAAGTAATCCCTTGCGACCCGACTGCGATTGTGCGCGAATCAGGTAGTCCGTGTTAATGGATTACTTAGTGCTCCCTTGCGGCTGACTGCGAGTGTGCGCGAATCGGTGCCCGACTGCGAATGTACACGAATCGGGTAGTCCGCGTCAAAGGAGTACGACTCAACCTCTTGCACCCGACTGCGAGTGTGCGTGAATCGGATCCGACTGCGAGCGGACGCGAATCGGATTATGCGCAATGAGGGATGTTATTAATAAAGATGTAATGAATATGAAAAGAAATGAAAAGTATGATAAAACTCAAGAAAACATTAAAAGCCTCAAAATATGGGTGGAGAAAAAGATTTGAATGTGTTAAATGAGAGCGGTTGAGGAGGTTTGTAAATAAATACAATGTGACTTGTTTCTTTTTGTGATTACTTGAATTAATTGAATTGGTTGTGTGTGGCTTAGTCGGTATTATGTCTTATTAGAAACTGCTATTCCTACTTTATGTGTAGTGCTCACCTCCTTACCATTTTTCAGGTACTGAGTCGGAGCGTGCACTTGACCAGGCCGAGCAGGATTACTCTCCCTTACAGAGAGAGTAGGGGTTTATTTTAGGAGGACGTGTTGATGTCCTGGACCTCATGACTGGGGGATTATGTGATATTTCTGTTTTGATGTATATATGTAAATAGTATCTTTTGGAGGTCCAGGACAACTCCTTAGGAAGAAGGAGTTCTTTTGGGAAACCAGCTAGTTCCACCACCTTGTTTATAGCTGTTACTCTGATATACTTATATGCTGCTATGCGAAATATGCTGATAGCCCTGTTGGCTTGATTATTATATGAATGTGTACTAAGCAGGTTGCAGGAAAATTTGGTAAAGTTTTGGAAAAGTTCGAAAAACAAACGAAACTCTGTCCGTTTGACGGGTGAATTTTCATAAATATAAACCGAAAATTTTAAGTTCACGAATTTATTAATGGGTAGTTAATGATAGAATTGTAGGTGTTACATTTATGGTATCAGAGCAATTTCTCCTCGGCCTTTGAGTAACTCATTACTCCAGTGACTACCCACCAAGCAAGTGGTCAATGTTTTTAATTTTAGAAATTATGATTAGGATATGTATACTATATTTTTATTATTTTGTTAAATATTAATAGTTTGTTTCTCCCTGATTAAACAGTATGGTTGGTAGAAGGACTGGTAATGAGGATATCAATGCTATCCTGGATCGTATGATGCAAATGCAGCAGGCACAGGCTGCCGCTCTGGTTGCTAACATAGCTCAGATGCACCATAATCAGAGGGAGAACATTGTGGCAGCAGCTTCAGCAACCGCAGCAGCAGCGGCGGTGCAGCCTCTACCCCAAGTTCCTAATGAGATAGACTGGATGGCGCAATTCAGGAAGTGCGAGCCGCCTAGATTTGAAGGAGGCAATGATCCTAATAGGGAACAAAGATGGCTCCAGGAGATCGAGAAGGTTCTCCGCTCTCTTCAGCCACCTGCCGAGCAACAGGTGAGGTTGGCTGAGTATATGCTAACTAACGAGGCTGAGCACTGGTGGGATCAGCAAAGGAGGGGACTGGAAGTGACTAATCAGGCAATCACTTGGGAGTTGTTCAAAGCCCGTTTTCTTGGAAAATATTTTCCGGAGGATGTGCGCAGGGAAAAAAAATTGCTTTCCTTCAGCTAGTGCAAGGAACTATGAGTGTCAGTGATTACGCAGCTCAGTTTGAGGATTTAATCCGCTACTCTGGCAGCTACAGAGATGCTGATGAGGGTACCAAATGCATTAAGTTTGAGACTGGTCTTCGTGATGATGTTCGCCTCTCTTGCGAATATCATAACATTGATAATCTCTCTCAGCTGGTGAACATGGCAAGTACTTATGAGAAAGGTCTTAAGCGGAAGATGGCTAATGACAGGAATAGAGCAGTTATGAGATTAGGTGGTCCTAGTAGGGGAAGAGGTACGGTGCAGCGATCAGGACCCTATCCTCAGCCTAAAACAGGCCAGGCAATGGGTGCTCCTGGTCCTATTCCGACCTGCTCACAGTGTGGAAGGATGCATAGGAGAATATGTTGGAATCTGAATCCATAGAGAAGAGATTTTATCTGTTATCAATGCGGTCAGCCCGGACACTTTGCAAATCAGTGTCCCAAGAATGTAGTGAAAAAGGAGGTGAATGTAGTTAATGCACAGAAAGAGGGAAGCAGTCAGCCACTTAAAAGAGGCAAAGTTTACACTATGGATGGCGAGGAGGTCACTGATGCAGATGAGTTGATTAGAGGTACTAGTTATGTTAATGATATTCCTTGCTGTATTCTCTTTGATTCAGGAGCAACTCATTCCTTTATTTCTATCAGTTGCATGAAGAAATTAGGATTATCTGCATTTGAAATGTCTTATAAATTATCTGTTTCTACTCCTACAAATGCGGCAGTAGTCACATCTTTGGTGTGTTTGAATTGCCCACTTAAAGTGTTGGAGCGGGAATTCAGGGTAAATCTGGTGCGTTTGCCTTTAGCTAATCTGGACATCATTCTGGGCATGGACTGGATGTCACAGTATCATGTCCTAATTGATTGTCATCAGAAGTCTTTTGTTTTTGGTGATCTTTCCTTATCGGCCATGAAAGTGGATGAAAAGTCCGATGTTAGTAAGATTCCTGTAGCCTGTGAATTTCCGGAAGTCTTTCCTGCAAAGATTCCCGGATTACCTCCAATTAGAGAAGTTGAGTTCGGCATTGATCTTATGCCTGGAACAGGCCCAATATCCATAGCCCCCTACAGAATGGCACCTGCGGAGTTGGTAGAGTTGAAAAAGCAGTTGGAGGATTTGTTGGCTAAGAAATTAATCAGACCGAGAATGTCACCTTGGGGAGCTCCAATTCTTTTTGTTAAAAAGAAGGATGGAAGCTTCCGAATGTGCACTGACTATCGGCAATTAAATGCTGTGATAGTAAAAAATAAGTATCCACTCCCTCGCATCGACGATTTGATAGATCAGCTTCGGGGAGCAGCAGTGTTTTCAAAGATTGACCTCCGATCTGGATACCATCAGATCCGTATCCGAGAGGATGACATTCCTAAAACATCATTCAGGACTCGATATGGGCACTTTGAGTATGTGGTGATGCCTTTTGGTCTTACGAATGCTCCTGCTATCTTCATGGATTACATGAACAAGATTTTCAGGCCTTACTTGGACTCGTTCGTCATAGTGTTCATTGACGACATTCTAATTTATTCTAAAAGTCCAAGTGAACATGAGGAACACTTGAGAACGGTGCTGAAGGTTCTCAAAGACAAGCAGCTTTATGCAAAGCTTTCTAAGTGCAGCTTTTGGTTAAAAGAGGTAAACTTTTTGGGTCATGTAATTTCTGAGAAGGGTGTTGTTGTGGATCCTTCTAAGGTGAAAGCAGTGCTAAAGTGGGAGAGACCCAAATCTGTGACCGAGATCAGAAGTTTTCTTGGCATGGCAGGCTATTATCGGAGATTCATTGAAGGTTTCTCTAAAATAGCTCTTCCTTTGACCATGCTAACTAGAACAGATGCTCCTTATGAATGGTCCCTAGAGTGTGAGCACAGTTTCCAAGAGTTGAAGCGGAGATTGACAAGCTCACCAGTGTTGATTTTGCCTGACACAACCCAACCTTTTGAGGTGTACTGTGATGCATCAAAGCAAAGGTTAGGTTGTGTATTGATGCAGAAGGGAAAGGTGATTGCTTATGCATCTAGGCAACTCCGGCAGCATGAACAGAATTATCCCACTCATGATCTTGAGTTGGCCGCGACTGTCTTTGCTCTTAAAATTTGGAGACACTACTTGTATGGCACTAAGTTTGATGTTTTTAGTGACCACAAGAGTCTTCGCTATCTCTTCGATCAAAAAGAGTTGAATATGAGGCAAAGGAGGTGGATGGAATTCCTCAAGGATTATGATTTTAATCTCCAGTATCATCCAGGCAAAGCTAATGTGGTGGCTGATGCACTAAGTCGCAAGACTTTGCATGTCAGCAATTTGATGGTGAAGGAGATGCAGCTGATCCAAGAGTTCAGTGATCTCAACTTGAACATGTAGGTGAAAGAATAGAGCATTTTTCTGGAGATGTTGCAGGTTACCAATGAATTGATTGATCTTATCAAAGAAAGACAGGCTGATGATGAAGAGCTACAGAAGTTGTTTGAAGGAGCATCGGGCAAAGAAGAGCTCGATTTTGTGAAGGGTTCTGATGGTATTATTCGGTTTAGGGGCCGGATATGTGTTCCTATGGATTTTGAAGTTAGAAGGGATATCCTATGGGAAGCTCATCGAACCAAAATGAATTTTCATCCCGGTGCAACGAAGATGTATCAAGATTTGAAGAAGATTTATTGGTGGCCAAAGTTGAAAACAGATGTGGCAGATCATGTGTCTCATTGTTTGACTTGTTAGAAAGTTATGATTGAGCACCAGAAACCAGGTGGTCCGTTGCGGCCACTAGACATTCTTGAGTGGAAATGGGATAGCATTGCTATGGATTTTGTATCCGGTTTACCCAGGACTGTTGCAGGATGTGATGCTATTTGGGTGGTGGTGGACCGATTGACAAAGTGTGCCCACTTTATCCCGATAAACATGAAATACTGTTTGGAAAAATTGACACAGTTGTACATCCGGGATATAGTGAAGTTACATGGTGTACCTTCCAGTATAGTATCCGATCGTGATCCACGATTCTTGTCTCGATTTTGGCAGAGTCTCCAGCAAGCTTTGGGTACCAAATTGAGATTAAGTACAACATACCATCCACAAACTGATGGGCAATCTGAGCGCACTATCCAGTCTTTGGAGGATCTGCGGAGAGCTTGTGTGCTCGAACAGGTTGGAAGTTGGGAACAGTTGTTACCGTTGATGGAATTTACTTATAACAACAACTTCCACTCTAGCATCGGTATGGCACCGTTTGAGACACTCTATGGTAGGAAGTGTAGAACGCCTCTTTGCTGGTTTCAGATTGGTGAAAATATATTGACTGGTCCAGACATTGTACAGGAAACTACTGAGAAGATCACTATGATTAAGAACAAAATGAAAACTTCTCATGATCGTCAGAAAAGCTATGCTGATAAGCGAAGGATACCTCTAGAGTTTGAGGTTGGTGATCATGTTTTTCTGAGGGTGTCTCCTACCACAGGAATTGGTCGGGCCATTAAGTCCAAAAAGCTGACTCCACGGTTTGTTGGACCGTATGAGATCTTGGAGAAAGTGGGGCCGGTTGCTTATAAGATTGCTCTTCCTCCTCATTTGTCAAATCTTCATGATGTATTCCATGTCTCTCAACTCCGGAAATACATTCATGATCTGTCGCATGTAGTTACAGTTGATGATTTGCCCTTAAAGGAGAATCTAACGTTTGAAGTTTATCCGGTCAGAATTGAAGATAAACAAGTGAAGAAGCTTAGAGGCAAAAAATTTCTTTGGTCAAAGTAATTTGGAACAGGAATAATGTGGAAGAAGCTACCTGGGAGCTGGAGAGTAAGATGGAAGAGTTACATCCACATTTGTTCGCTGATAACTGAATTTCGAGGACGAAATTCTGGTAAGTGGGAGAGGATTGTAACATCCTCAATTTTAATTTCCATGTAAATGTATTATGATATTTACCTTAGGATATTTAGAATGTGGAATTTTATCAAACTAAGTTGAATTTCGGAGTAAGTTTGATTTTAAGAACACTCTAAGTTAGGAAATTTGAAAAAAATTGTCCAAGCCTTCAAACATGATTTCTACCGTTGGATGTTAAATTTAGGGACTTAGGAAGCTTGTCTCAAAATTTGATCAAGATCCGACGGGTAACGAAGAAATACGACATTCGTAAAGGTGAAGAAAAATATTAAAAAAAAAACAAAAGGGCTGGTGTGTGGCACCAGCACAGCCACGGAAAGAGTGGCTTAGTCATGAAGCCACCCACTCTCATTCTTTTCCTATACTCATTCATACTTTACCCCTTTTCTTGGCAACCAAAACACAAAGCACACTCTTCATCCCTCACCCATCCTACGTCCCTCTCTCTTTCTAAGGCACCATCACCATTTCCTTCACTTTGATCATTGAGCAAGCACAATATTCCTTCTCTTCAAGCCATGTAAATAGGTAAGAAGCTCTCTCTCCCTCCTTTCCTTCCATATTCACGTCCCTCTCTCTTACCTTCTCTCTCTTTATTTTCATTTTCAAGCTTGCAAAACTATGGAGGACTCCCCACCCTATGCCTTCTAATCAAGATCAAGACAAGAGTAATCAACTCCCATCATACAACTCTCACTATAGGATCATTTACCAACATTGGATATTGACTTTGTTGAGGTGGCAAGCCAAGCTAAGGAGGTTAAGGTTCCGAGGTTCTAGCTAGGGCAAGCTTAATTTTTCATATTTTCGGATATTTTGAGGTAAGGAGTGAGTATTACCTTACTTTAGGGATGAGTTTCTAGTAGGTATATAGTGCTTGCTAAGAGTTGGGTGTTAGTCTAAGTTTTTGCACCTTAGGGTAGCTGATAAAACTATTAATTTGAACCTAGAAAGTTAATTAAATATTTAGGGAAATAAATTGGAATATTAGATGATGGATGATGATGTTATGTGTTATTTTGTGCTTTATGTGTTGATATTTGATATGAGATGGAATGCTTATTAACAATAATAAGTTGATTAGGGACCGAAAAAAAATAAAGGGTGAAAGTAATTGATAAATAATTGATAATAAAAGAGAATGATAACTGAAGAAATAAAGTGAGTGAGAGAAGTACTTAACAAAGAATAAGATACAAAGATGTGTGGAATCCGACTGCGATTGTGCGCGAATCGGATAGTCCACGACTACGAAACAAAGATGATTATGTGTGGAATCCGACTGCGAGTGTACGCGAATCAGATAGTCCACGAAAAGAATGAGAAGTAATCCCTTGCGACCCGACTGCGATTGTGCGCGAATCGGGTAGTCCGCGTTAATGGATTACTTAGTGCTCCCTTGCGGCCGACTACGAGTGTGCGCGAATCGGTGCCCGACTGCAAATGTACACGAATCGGGTAGTCCGCGTCAAAGGAGTACGACTCAACCTCTTGCACCCGACTGCGAGTGTGCGTGAATCGGATCCGACTGCGAGTGGACGCGAATCGGATTATGCGCAATGAGGGATGTTATTAATAAAGATGTAATGAATATGAAAAGAAATGAAAAGTATGATAAAACTCAAGAAAACAGTAAAAGCCTCAAAATATGGGTGGAGAAAAAGATTTGAATGTGTTAAATGAGAGCGGTTTAGGAGGTTTGTAAATAAATACAATGTGACTTGTTTCTTTTTGTGATTACTTGAATTAATTGAATTGGTTGTGTGTGGCTTAGTCGGTATTATGTCTTATTAGAAACTGCTATTCCTACTTTATGTGTAGTGCTCACCTCCTTACCATTTTTCAGGTACTGAGTCGGAGCGTGCACTTGACCATGCCGAGCAGGATTACTCTCCCTTACAGGGAGAGTAGGGGTTTATTTTAGGAGGACGTGATGATGTCCTAGACCTCATGACTGGGGGATTATGTGATATTTCTTTTTTGATGTATATATGTAAATAGTATCTTTTGGAGGCCCAGGACAACTCCTTAGGAAGAAGGAGTTCTCTTGGGAAACCAGCTAGTTCCACCACCTTGTTTATAGCTGTTACTCTGATATACTTATATGTTGCTATGCGAAATATGCTGATAGCCCTGTTGGCTTGATTATGATATGAATGTGTACTAAACAGGTTGCAGGAAAATTTGGTAAAGTTTTGGAAAAGTTCGAAAAACAAACGAAACTCCGTCCGTTTGACAGGTGAATTTTCATAAATATAAACCGAAAATTTTAAGTTCACGAATTTATTAATGGGTAGTTAAGGATAGAATTGTAGGTGTTACATTACTTCCTCCGTTTCATATGTAGTGTGTTTTAAAGGTTGTGCATGGGTTTTAAGAAATTTTTAAATAATGTAAGGATTTGTTGTATTTTAACTATAATGCCCCTATATAATCATCATTGAAGAGAGAGAAAGGTATTGAAAGTTAAAAAGAGAATGTAATAAATAAGGCTATGTTTGGAAAAATAACATTAATTATGTATTGGATTTATAAAACAACAAGACTTATGAAACATAGTACAAATGCTAAAACAACATTACATATAAAACAGAGGAAGTATGTTTTTATATTTATGTCAAGTTAATTTTGGAATTGATAAACAAAGTAACAATGCTACAATCGATTATCAGCTACTCGACAATCAATTATTAGCTTGTTACAAGGCCAAGAACTGATTGTTGAAGCCTGTTAACCGGGTAAGCAAGTGGTTAATCGGATAAATATGCATGACAGGTAAGGCCAAAATCAGTTTGAAACTTCAACAATCTCCTTATCCAATTTGACATATATAAGCCCAATATAAAAGGGTATTTTATAGAGACTTTTTATAAGAGAAAAACACATAAACCCTTTGTCATTATTTTGAAGAGAATCAAAAGAGAATTTTCATATTCATTTCATCTCTCTCATTGTTGATCTCAATAGTCATCATTGCTTACAGTGCATTCATTGAGATTCAAGATTCAAATATTCAAGTGTTGTAATTTGAGTTGTTCACTACACATCAAAGTGTTCTTAGAAATCAACATGAGCCAAGAAAGGTTGAGGTGTGAGGTATCATCAAAAGATCTAGGAATTGATTGAGGTGTGATGTATCACCAATAGATCAAATGCTTCTTAGGTGTTAGGTATCACCTAGTGAAAGAGTAAGTAAGATTATTGTTCCACTTAAGGATTGTAAATTGCTTTCAATAATTTCCACACTATTGTAATTACTAATGAAACTTGAGGTTAAAATTAAATTAATTATTGATTGATTAATTGAAAAACTAAATTAAATAACAAAACAAAAAATTAAATGGTGTTTGTGAGACGATTAGGAAAAGCGCTAGGAACGTGGTTTCATTCCATGACCTAAGTTACTAATTATGAATCTCTGTTTTCCATTAAATGTACGACATCCCAATGGGAGTAAAAACTAGATTTCTCATGGTAATTACTTTTCTTAATCACAACCCTTAATCCCTTAAGGGATCAATGATTAAATAACCAACAATCACTACTACAAATAAGCTTTTTTAGACCGGTTCCAAACCATTTTTCAGAGCGGTTCCGAATCGGTCTAAAAGAGCCTGTTGTAAAAAATACATGTTAAATGAGAGCAGTTATGAACCGGTCTGATTTACATTTACGAGACTGGTTATTAACCGCTCTGAAACTTAAAAATGAACCGCTCTGAATTAAAAAATGAACCGCTCTAAATTAATTTCTTAATCGGCCTGAATTAATTTAAAATGAACCGCTCTGAATTAAAAAAAATGAACCGCTCTGAAAAATGAACCGCTTTGAATTAATTTTTGAACCTCTCGTTTATTATTTTGAACCAATCTGAATTAATTTTTGAACCTACCAGTCTCAATTTAGTAATATATACCAATTTTTGAACGTATACCAATTTTTGAACCACTCTCGTTTATATATAGAGACATAAACACATAGATACATATAACTAGCTAGCTAAAAAAATACATGAATAATAAACTAATAAATAATAATAATTGAGACATAGCTAGATGCTATAGTTATATTATAAAAACATTATATGCATATCTATTAGTTTGATCAAATTATATGCATATCTATTGTTTGATCAAGACAAGTATATATATACGCTGTGCACTGAAATAAAAGGCCCACTACATTAAGAATATAGAGTTTGCCTACACAAAGTCTTATCTAGAGCAATAATATACCTAGTGCAAGATAGGAAATAATTCTAAGAAATAAACTGCAAATTCTCCCCCTCCTGAATAAAAGTGCATCCTTCTATCTTCTCCATCACATCCTGCCTTCCCATGCCCAACAATCTATCAAAAATAGAAGCATAGCTGCAAAAAGAATCAAACAACAAATACCATAAAATCACTTAACAACTACAACAAAATGAGTTTCAGAAAGAAATTTTATGACAAAGCAAGGCAGGACCAACACTTAACAATTACAGACACAACTTCAGAAGGGCTAGGACTCACAACCTCAAACACGGCTTCTTGTTCAAGTTCCTTGTCTTGCTTCGATCTAAATTACAGTGGAAATTTTACTCAGATAGTATCACTCCCTCGCCTTGATTTTCATCAACATATCAAGAAAAAACATATTCTCATGACAGAAGTATTGTTGTGGTGAAAAAAGTATTCATAACAGAGAACTGAAGAATTAAATGACACCAACCTAGTTCCTAGAAATTAATAGTCCTATTATATATTCAACACATAAAAAATGTTTTTTCTTTTTTCTTTTTTTTAAAAAGACTAATCTAAAGCACCAAATCCACTATTCAAATCTCATACCCAATATCTTAGTAGTTTTTTTCCAGTCAGCTACATATGAAAAGTTCCTAACTTTGCATCAAACTGGACACAATACCAAAATTTGTAAACAATTTCAAAAACCAAATTTCAAGTGACATTTACTTGATTTTTGGTTGTAAACTAAATTATAAACTCTTATAATTTGGATGAAATCAGTATGTTGTCTAGAACCAAGATATTACATAATATGGTAAAGTAAACAGGAGTTACCTTCCTCTTAAGCACTTGCACTTGTTGGTGTGACTGTTTAAGGGCTGGACTCTATAGAAGGATATAAAGTTGAAGTTAAAATCTTTCAAAAGAGAAGCAACCGAAGTCAACCGCATACAATGTACTAAGAAAGTTAAGTAAAAACTTAAGATGCAACACAAGCCATCTCAAAATAAAATCAGTAGCTTATCACAGTCACAACATATACAGTTAGAATAATGAAACTGGTACAAGATATGGAACAAACCACAGAGTCCTTAACAGAGCCATCATCATCAATAATTTGTTCTATCATTCAAACTAAATTTCCTAAAATCAACACAACCAAAATCCCTAACAAGAAAAATCAACACACACCTGTCATGGAAACAACAACCATTAGATGAGTAATTAAAGAACCTAACTCGCAATTGAACAATATGACTCTCATTTCCTAGTACACAGGATAGATACTGGAAAAAAAAGCATCCCAACAATAAGTATACTCGCAGGAAACACATTTTGGACAACTTGCTCAATGAAGGTGTTTAGGTATTAACCAAGCCAATCAAAAATTAAATGATAAAGGGAAAAGGAAAAAGAGCATAGAGTCAAGCTAAGCAATAAAACATACAGATACTGAAAATTCTTGAGCTGACCAAGCTGTAACATCCTCAAGTTTTATACTTTAAAATATATTACTTTTTATGATATTTAATATAAAAATGCTTGGGGTTTTATAAAAATTTTGGCGGAGTTTACTCTAAAATATGGACTTTCCCCAAGTTAATTATTCACCTGTCAGTCCAGAACAGTTTATAACAATTGCAAAATTTTAATTTGATAATAAGTGGTTGTGACTTGCTTAGAAATAATTTAGAAAAGGATATTTGTATATCCTTCACAACCTTTAACATTTTTAATCGAAGTGAATGCTTTTATAAAGTCCTTTTTTACAAAAATAAAAGTATCTTTAAAAGGGAGATAAGTAATTCAAAATTAAATACAACTTTAATTAATAAAACGTTTTACAACATAATATCCTAGAATGGTTGCAATAAATGTAATGTGACCAAGGAGGTCACCATAGCGATATACTCTCCTTAAGTGAGAGTATACCTTCTCGGTGCGTGGGCCATGAATGTCTTTCTCCGAAGGTACCTAAAATGGTCAACTTAAGGGGTGAGTAATTTGAATAATAATCAAGGAAAACACTCAAACAACAGTAATACAGCATAACTAGACATACCCACATACATATACATATTCCTATTCATACTATTCCAATTAACTATTCCATTTCTAAACCTTAATATTTAACTAATTTATTTCACTATACCAATACATAACAATGCTTTTATGCTCAATCATATGAGTATGAAATGCACTATATCCCACTATGGTTTGATTCCTGAATCCGATGTACACTGCACTTTTTACACTTTATTCACTTTAACACTTTAATACTATCATCGGATTCAGTGAATTAAACCCATCACAATAATGAATGCACTCCTCCACTTACAATAACAATAACAATTTCCAACTCTCACATACACCCTCCACTCTGGGGAAAAACCGACCAGGAGTAAGCATTTCTCAACCTATAATTGGGTGCTTCACCTCCACTTAGGAAGGTCCCTCGCTCACCCGCTTGCACAACACTTCACCTCCACTTAGGAAGGTCCCTCATGCGATTCGGATTGATTTACCCGAATCGGGCTTTAGCAGAAATCACCCTCACTGGCCAAAACGAGCCAAAGTGATGGAATTACCCCGGTTTGCATGGAACCAACCCCCAACACGGGAAGCGATCCCGTGTCCTTTGCAGGATCAAAGTTCCCCAAGATAATCCCATAATTCACTCTTGCCCTCATCAATCGTAAACGACGTGTGTTTTTCCCCGTACACCTAAGGTCCACCTTACTTCGAAATGCATGTGTTTCTAATTCATGTTATGTGGTTTTCATTAGTTGAACCTTTAATAATTATATCCAACTGGTTGGGTCTCTAACTTAGGATCTTCGGCCATACTATATATATATATACA
Organism: Crotalaria pallida; assembly: GCA_037953625.1. Classification (NCBI taxonomy): domain Eukaryota; kingdom Viridiplantae; phylum Streptophyta; class Magnoliopsida; order Fabales; family Fabaceae; genus Crotalaria; species Crotalaria pallida. The sequence goes on along the minus strand of CM075655.1, from coordinate 81,098,460 downwards.
TACATAGAGACAATCACACTCAACAACAATAATGACCACAATCATGCCATTCATTTATTTAGTTTCTTAACAATTTTAACAATTTATTTCTAGCAATATCCTAGGTTCATAACATATAAGTACTCACATTCAACATAGAGAACACACCAATCATACCATAATCAATATTCATACTCATATTAATCATTTAATCATTTATTTCGATGTCAATTCAATAGTCAATTACTAAGCAAACCCTAAGTCATTATATACACTTTTATTTTTACACATAATAATGTCAACATACAAATCAAACATACACATATAAAATACATCTAATTATAACCCTATTACTATTATTAAGTCCCTTCCCTAATTAAAACCAAAGTACTCCCCCTTACCTCTTGGAGAGAAGAGGAGAAATTTGGGATTGAGTTGGTGCTCCACCACCAAGCTCTAAGCTAGCTTCTAGTCCCCAATTCCATGCACCTTAACACCTCCTTAAGCTCCCTTGAAGATTGCCTCACCCAAAGAGAAGGATTGGAGAAGTTAGGGTTTGGGTTCCAATTTGGGGTTTTTGAGAATAAGAGGTGAAAATGAGATTTGAGAGGGGGAAACTCATGGGAAAATGATGGGGTGAAGATTTGTGGTCTTGATTTTGTGTGGATTTGATTAACTATGAAGATTGGAAATGTTAGGGTTGAGAAGAGGGAGGAATTCGCATGAAGAAGAGAGAGACGAGCCTTGAGAAAATGATTCAATTCAACGTGATTTTTGGCTGATATAACAGGGGTTAATCGATTAACACGAGTGGTTAATCGATTAACACTTGTTAATATAACATGGTTAATCGATTAATGCGGCCATTGATCGATTAGTACCAGAAGGGGGCTAAAAACTTAATCGATTAACCTATACCCTAATCGATTAGGGGCTGAATGGTGCCATAAACTTAATCGATTAACTCACATGTTAATCGATTAACCTGTTCAGCCCACTTAATCCCTTGAACTTCGGACCGCTCTAACTTCTTCTCTAACTGTCGGATCATGCTCAAATTTTGAGACAAGCATCCTAAGACACTCGACTTCACATCCAACGGTGGAATTTGGGTTTAGAGCTATGGATATTTAATTCCTAATTTCCTAAGATCCTATGCTCTTTAACTTATAATTACACTTCTAAAACTCACTTCTAAACTAATTCTACTTCATCAAACCTACCCTTACTAAATTCTACATTCTAAACACACTCTAGACATACTGGTCAATGATGATAGACAATGTAGCAAAGAAAAACCTTACACCATATTGGTCAATGATGTGAATCATCATAAAATCTTTTCTTAGCTAACCTAATAAACAAGCATGTGCCAAATTATCAAATATGTACTCTAGTCGCATCCAGTAGAGTGACATTCAAGATTCATTGACCAGAACAGAGGTGACCTTGGTCTGGCAAAGGCAATTTCATGATTACACAATTACCATCCCATATATGAGAAATCAGTCATAATCCATTCATCTCAAGTGCTTATATTTAGAAACGGAGGAAGTATAAAAAAAATAAATAAATACATCATATAAAAAAAGCAGCTAAAAGAATCAGAAATTTCAAAATGAAATAAGAAATCCACTATGCACCCGAATCACAATGGTGAAAAATTATAACAGTCTTTAGCTTAAACACATCACGAAACAGGTAAAGATCTAACATATATAGAAACACACGTGCCTTCATTGAGTCTCTCCCTATGCTACTTCCTCCGGCATGCTTCTGTAGATCATAGACTTGAAAATAAAACTACTAATAATTCAAAGCTGGTCCTTGATTCTCAGCACAACCAACTAAATTCACATAAAAAAATAAACCCCCAGAAAGTAACAAAATTGAAAAGACACACAAAAACACTGTTACATAGAACTTCATGACATATAAAAGAGTTAAGTTAATAACAATATATTACCTTGAAGGTCTGTGAACTGAGATGACTCAGAACCATGATTTCCCATGGAGAGAGGATGGCCCGGATTGTTATCATTGGATGAAGTAGCAGCATTCTGACGTAAACACAAATCTAGAAATTTGAAAGATTTTTCAGAAAGATGGGAAGAGAAGAAATCTATCAATCATTAGAAACAAAAACTATCAAACCAACAATAGCTTTAAGAATTTGCCTCTCCGTGTGATGATCATTACCTGAGAGAATTTTTAAGACAATTATAACCAGCTCCACAAAAGAAAATGAGGTTGCCATATGACTCAGCTTTCCGGTTCAGTTCAAGCAAATGAATCTGTTATCAAAATGTAAATAAGAACAAAAAATGAAGAAAGAAAAATGAGGAAAAGAATCAGATGAGCATGCTAATAAAAAAAATGACAAGGTTAGGTTAAGTACGATAGTGAATACAACCATGATAAGAAAAATGGTTTGCTATTTTTCACTACCAAGTATTGGTCTCACGACTCATCGGAGGCGACTGAGGTGTAAAGGTAGGCCTCTGCCTTTTCTTTCTTTTTGTGCTCTTTCTCTTCTTGTTCTTTCTTCAACCTCTCCTGCATTGATCCTTTTTACCAACTCAACACAAATTTAAAAAAAAAACCAAAAAATATAAGATAGAAGCAAACTAAGCTTCACTTGATTCTGGTTCCAGATGCACACAAGGATATTCTTGTAATAAAAACAGATAAAAATATATTGATCTATGCAGAGTTCAAACTCAAACAACAAAGCTAAAGTTAAAACAAGCTCAGTCGATTTCAATATCCAACTATAGCATGCTTCCAAATGTGATTTGAAATTGACAGGTGTTATACTAGCATGCAAAATTGAAGATGTATACAAAACCAGAACTCTTCATGATAACAAATGCATATATAAACACCAGGCAAAACTCATGGATCAAAAACAGAGACAGATTGCATAGCCAAAAAAAACAGAGACGTATCTAAATGTTTTAAATGCTTCAAATGGTTTGGGCATTTTTTCAAATTAAGTCGAAATTAGAGAAAATAACAACATATATTAGTCCCTAAAGCACAAACTATTGAACTGAATCAATTTTGAAACCCTAGAACTCAAAAATGCCAAAAACAAAAGTATGTAAACAGAGAAATCAAATTTTGAACCCTAAAATTAAAAGCTGAACCAGCAGAAGCAACGTTATCGAGTGAAAGTGAGAATGAGCGATTGAGAAAGGAACTCACCGATCCTTGTGAGATTGGGTTGAACTCGAAATGAGGGAGAGTGATTTGGCTCCTCTCTGATACTCGAAGGCAGAGAAGGGAGAGTGCTCCTCGAAGGCAGAGCTCGAAGGGAGAGAGTGAGAAGATAGCTCGAACAGAAAGTGAGAAGTGAGGAGAGCGCGTGGGGCGTCGCCACCGTCACCCTCTCATGAAAGATGGAGTGACAAAGAGAAATGGGGGTGGCTCTGCTCGCGGTGGGCCGTACCCTGTGCGTCCATGGCATTGAAGCTTCAGATCTAAATCATCTTTCCGGTTGGGCGTTTTCACCTTCGTGGACAGTGGATCCTCTTTCTTTTCTTCTTCTCTCTTCATTTTGAAGGTGACTGCTGCAGTACTCATGACCGTGGACGACGATGGTTGGGTTCTGGGCTTTGTTCTGCTCCCGATGGTCGAGAGAGAGCCGAGGCTGAGAGAGTAAAGAAGAAGGAGAAGAGTGAGGCTTTGTTCTCATCAGTTTTTTTATTATTAAATTATTAAACTATAACCCTTGCCTGTGCGATGCACGGGGTGGTCAATTAATATATTTTCAGACTGGTTGTTTAAATGAACCAGTCTAATTCATAATACCAGACTGGTTCCGCACCGAAACCGATTTCAATAATTTTACTTTCAGACTGGTCATTTAAATTAACCAGTCTCGTTTGAAGTAATGCCAACTTCCAGACCGGTTCCGCACGGAACCGGTTTTAATGAAGTGGTCTAAAAAATGTACTTTGTACTAGTGAATTAAAAGCACTGGAATTGATAAAGTCATATAATCCCCAATTTTATCCCTACAACTTGGGTGATTATAATGTTTGATTGCAAGGGCATACCCAATCCCTAATTTCCCAACTGAGGAATTAGATTCCCAAAACATAAACGGATCCAAATTTATGCATAACAAATAAACCACAACCAAACAATAGATTTAATTGAAAAACATTAATTCATAACTTCATAAACTATTTAGAATCCATGCAAATCCACCATATTCCTAACCAAGGGTTTTAGTTACACATATTGAAAGAAGAAAAACAAAGATAAAAGAAGGAGTTCATGATTATAGACAACCTGAATTACCCACTAGATCTTTAATCTTCAAGACGGATCCCTCCGCTCTTGGTCTCCAATCTTCTTCTCTTTCTTGTTCTCTCTCAAAAGTTATGTGATCTCCCTTTCTAATTTCCGCTATTCTAAGCCTAAAAACTAATTTAAATAAAAAAAACTAATCATGGAACAAATCTCCAAAATCTTCTCAAAATATCCCGAAAGTCGCCGCACGCGTGCCTCCCATGCCTAGGCGCGAGCATCAGATGCTGAAGTCCTGTCTTGCTCGTAGCTTGCGCGCCTGGGCGCTCATTCCCCTGCGCTTGGGCGCAGATCTGGCTGTGAGGGGCTCCAAAAATTAGCACTTTTTCACCCCATCCTTGGACATTTGACCCCACACGCCTAGGTGTGCTTGGCTTGCGCTTGAGCGTGGTCAATAGCTCAACACTTGGTTTTTCTCCATTTTGACTCCAATCTCTTGGTCTTCAAAGCTCCTTTTCATTTCTTTGCACAAATCATCATATTAAGCCTCAAAATACCTGAAATCAAACCCAAAATGGATCAAAACATTGAAGGATCTTAATCTACCTAAACTAACTAAAAACTCAACTATTCTACCTAAATTACCTAAGAAACAAGCCAAAACCTTAGCAAAAGGGAGTTAATTCATGTTCTAAAACATCATATATTGGACCCAAATCAATGGAGAAGTCTAAGGGGTGAGGCATCCTCTTAACAAAGTGGAGAAATATAAGAAGTGAGGTATCTTCATAGTACTTGAGAGTGAGGTATCTTTCAAGTTTGAGATTCATGAGGGAATTTAGAAGATTGAGGGGGGTACACAATGCAAGGGTGAGGGATCCTTTGTGGAGAGCCTTCATATAATTCTCAACAAGTGGTATCAGAGCTCGGTCGAAAAGGCTAGAGCTTAATAGCTTTTTTCATAGATTCTTGAAATTAATTTACAATGGGCTCAACTAATCCATTCAGTGGTGAAGGTTCTTCTATTAATCGCCCTCCAATTGTTAGTGGAGAGGGATATGCTTATTGGAAAGTACGCATGAGAATTTTCATAAAATCCATATAAAATGGGCCATTCATACGAAAACATTTAGTGAATAGTGAAACTAAAGACAAACCTAAGAGTAGTTGGACCTATGATGAGAAAAGAAAAGCGCAACACAATTTAAAAGCGAAAAACATCATCACCTCCTCACTCTCTTATGATGAGTTCTTTAGGGTCTCTCAAAGTCAAATTGCTAAGGACATATGGGATACTCTTCAAGTAACCCACGAGGGCACTAGTGAAGTTAAATATGCTAGATTGAATGCCTTAATACATGAATATGAGTTGTTTCGTATGCTTCTTAATGAACCTTTATGTGATATGCAAAATCGATTTACTCATATTGTTGACCATTTGATTGCTCTTGGTAAAACTTTTATTAATGGTGAAACTACTAATAAGGTTTTGAGATGTCTTGATAGGGTATTGCAACCATAGGTCACCGCAATAATGGAGTCCAAGGATTTGGACAGCATGGCGCTTGTTACTCTATTTGGCAAATTGCAAGAGCATGAGATGGAGTTTGGACGTTTAACAATGCATGAAGAGTTGGATAAAAACAAAAGGAACAAAGGAATCTCTCTCAAGGCCATAAGAGCAAAGACAAAGGTTCAAAAGAAGTATTTGGAAGATGATGAATTCAATTCAGACATAGATGAAGATGTTATGCATCTTCTATTGAAAAAATTCAGCAAATACCTTAATAGAAAAAGAGGATTGAATAGGCTAAAAATCAAAGACACGAGTAACTTACACCAAAAGAGCAAAACTACAAGAGATAGGTCCACGTGTCATGAATGTAAAAAATCGGGGCACACTAAATATACATGTCCTACCTATCTCAAAAGAGTGGACAACGATAAGAAACATCCCAAGGAACTCAAGACAAGAAGTGCCTACATAGTATGGGATGAACAGGAACAAGAGTCACAATCAAGTTCTTTGGAAGATGAGGAATCTGCAAGACTTTGCTTAAAAGCTCAAGTTGATGAAGAAGCAAGCTCAAGTGATGAATCAAGTGAGCAAAGCAATGGAAGTTAAGTAAGTGATTCTATAACATCCTGACTTTTTAATTTAAAATACATTAGTTAAAATTGTTGATTTCTTTAGAAAATACTTGGGGTTTTATAAAAATTTTGGCGGAGTTTCATTTGAAATACGGACTTTCCCCAAATAGATTTTTAAACCAATCAAGTCCAGAACAGTTTGCAAGGAAAAAAGATCTCTAATTACAATTTTAGAACTATTTCAAAGAGGATATCATTATATCCACCCCATACACTAATACTTTCATAAAAGACATTATAGAGTCCTTTTTTACAAAATCAGAACAGGCTTAACTCCAAGCAGAAGCAAGGTTAAAATACAACTTTGATTAACGAAAATATTTTACATAATAGAATCTTAGCCTGGTTGCTAAAGTGATGCGACTACAAGGTCACTATCACAATTATGCTCTCTTTAAAAGAGAGTGGTTACTCTCGGCATAGAAGCTATGATCATCTTTCTCCACAGGGTACCTAATATGGTCAACAGTAAGGGTGAGTAACTTGGATATAGGTTAGAGGAAAACATTTGAAAATAATAATAAGGCATGACTAAGCACAATCATAACATATAGTAACTAAAATAAAAGAAGAGTTTTCAATGACAATCACCAATCAATAAAACGATTCATATTTATAATGCTATGCTTTAATGTACAATCACATGATTATGCTATGCACGTCACACTTATGAATTTGATTATTGAATCCGATGTTACACAATTCACTTTGTGACACCCTTCCGGATTACCCAAATATAATCTAGTATTTATGCTTTATATTGGATAATATATGGACTTGTGAGCTTTGAAAATATGGTAAATGAAATTTTCTTTAAAGCGGGTGCACAATTCATCAAATGGAACTCTTGGAGAATAAATTCTAAAATCCTTTAAAACACTTGTATCAAGTTCGGCGATTTCTAAAACCTTTTCTCAAACAGGATAACATTCGTTCTTTAAAAATTTCTTTACATTTTACAATCAATTGAAGCTACCCATACTTTGTTCAATAAAACTGATATCGTCAATTAACACTTATGGCCGAGCTCATTTATAAGATAAATCAGAGTAAGCGGAAATTACTGGACTATGCTACTGATATGATATAAACATAGATTTTCATATATACGAAAGAGTCATACATACATAGTCCATGAGAGAAGTCACCAAGTTCCAAAAATATAACAAGTCCATGTAAACAGATCTACATCACTATGCTACTATAACCCTAGAGTAAAACATATGTACAATATATACATAATCAAAATACAACCCCAGGGATAGTCACGTAGATCCATCAGCATCAGATGCAGTAGTAGCAGCAGTAGTAGTCTCCCAAAAACTTAGGTAGTAAGGTAGTAGCATCATCATCACAGCAGCAGCAGCACATCTCCTCCACAGCACAGATCCAAGGGTCCACGTCATACACCATATGCACGTACCTAGGGATCATCGTCCCTCCAGTCACTCCCAGTAGAATGCACGACAGGCTCGCTCCCACTCTCGTCCTCCACCGGATCCTCCTCGATCTCATCCGAGGGAGAGTGTACCCTACCACTGGGTACCGGGTCAGGTGATGGTGAAACCCTGACGGGGCTCCTCGGATAAGAAGGGGGAGTCTCCTCGCGGACAACTCTCGACATAAAAGGGTGAGAGCGGGTAGGTTGAAAATGAAAGCTGTGGTAAGAGCGAGCTGGTCGCATGGGAGGTGGTCCATGATAAGTATAAAACGGGGGTACATGCATAGTGTATATGATGGGAATCCTAAACCTACGAGGACGGAATCGCATCAGCGGGTTAGGGTGGTAGAATGTGAACTCTACCTCCCCCTCATACACCGCGCGATGGTCCTCATAGATCCATACGCCACTAGGAAGTGGCCGGATCTCGATGCAAGCAATGTAACGAGACATCACCTACAAGGGCATAGGGGTAAGCAATTCTACTCACATAATCAATAGAGAATAAATCATGCAACATATGAAAGATAATAATGCATCAATTAATAACAATCACAATTAGCATCTAGCAAGTATCAGATGCACATAGGATGCTCACACTTAATTCAGGTATATCAATTGCATTAAGTGAATGACATGATGCATGACTTTAACTCTCAACTTATCTCCACATTTTCTAAGTCACTCTCTGACGTCCATCCTTGACAACCCAGCACTCCACAGTGCGTTGTATTCCTAGGTATACAACAATTCGTACATTCACCTAGAATGTACACGACAAGCTTGGAATCCATGCCACCCGAGCATAGTTATAACGTGCCACCCGAGCATCGTCCCGTCATCCAAACGGTCCGTCATCCAAACGGTATAACCATATCGGCATCCACTAAGCCGACCACGTCAACAACGTGTCATCAAGCAAGCGTATTGGCACTCCCAGAGGCCCTCCACATGTTTACCAAAAACATGATATACGTCCTACCATCCAAACTCCAGAATGAATGCATTTTAGACTTAGGGGAAATTGATTAATACATTACTTGCCACCTAGGCTTAATTTTCAAAATGGATCGTCACCGAACGATCTAATTGTATTTATCAATTTCTCTAAGTCTTTGATCCCTTGAATTATCCTTATTAATTCCTTAATTAATTAAGTTAGAATTGAAAATGATGTTTCCAGATTCTGGGCATTTTACTCGAGTAAAGTTCAGAATACTCGAGTGTTCTGGAGATTTTCCAGATTACTCGAGTGTTCTTAAGCTTACTCGAGTGTTCATGTCTTTCTGAGGATTTGGGTTTGAATTTCAACAATTTACTCGAGTAGTTCATGAGTTACTCGAGTGTTCTTGGACTTTTCCAGAATACTCGAGTGACTTTGAATGTCTCGAGTGTTTGACCTATAAAAATTCTCAGTTCATGCCCGATACTCGAGTATCAGACAAAATACTCGAGTGTTCTTATGAAATTTGCTTTATTTTGAACACGATTTACTCGAGTACTTTGCCATTTACTCGAGTGTTTCGCAGCTGACAGTATTGAAAACTGGTTTTAACATGCCATTTTCATTTCTACTCAATTTAAGTCCATCTCAGGGATCCACAGAGTTAACATATCATTAATCAAACATGTTACAACACTTATTTCAATTCAAAACACAGAATTGACAGAGAAATCATTGATTATGCATAAAAAGGCATTTTAACAACTCAATACCTCAAATCACACAATAAGCATAATATTCATGAAACAAAGCTCATTTAAGTTCACATGCATGATAACAAACTTGCTCAATACGGATTTAGAGCATGGATTGGTCTCCAAACCAAAGTTCCTATAGAATCTAAGCCCTTAGAGCCTCTTGGTGGCTCTCTAACACATTTAATGGATTTCAAACTCTATCTAGTGAATATAATTACTTCCCCTTACCTCTCAAACTTGAATCAACAGAAAGACTCCAAAGAAAAGCTCTCCAAACCCAGAAATCCACTTGAGCTTCACATGCATGACAGTTTTGAGTGCACCACCAAAACCGAATTGGTTCACCCATGAAACAGAGATAAGAATTGAGGAAAGTTAGGTTTCTAGACTCTATACCACATCAACTAACTAAAGGAATCGAGTTTGAGACTCAAGAACTCAAGAGCTTACCAAAATCGATGATCTCAGTGAGCTCCAGAAACTGAACTTGACAGAAAAACTCCAACTTCCAAGCTTCGATTCCAACAGCACACTCACTCTCAGCTCTCAATTTCGGTGTCTATACAAAGCTCGTGATGTGAGCTTTGTATTCGTGTATGATTTGTGATTCAATTTGAACTCAGAGAAGAGAATCGATTCAGTGAAGTTATGAACCCTAACTTCATCAACCAGAAGAATGATCAACCAAATTCTTCACCAAGGTTCGTTGATGAGCTTAAATAGAAGATGAGGACACACATGCTGCTCGACACGACGCCATTGACGTGCTGGGAAAGACGATTTCGTGTCAACACACGAGAATCGTTGGCTGTGACTCACCAAACGCACTAACTCGTGCAGTTTGACCCAGAATACTCGAGTGTTTCTGATAATACTCGAGTATTTTACCCAGATTTTGAAAAATAATTATTTTATTTACCTTCCCTCCAAAACCTTTCCTATAATTGCTTCTAGGTCCCAACCCAGGGACTAATATGCAAAATATACATTTTAGGCATTTAAATTATTTATTAAATAATTTCTCACATGCAAGCTAATTATATACACACATATTTTAATCAAGGATTAATTCGAAAACTATTAATTATAATTAAATTATAATTAACATTTCATTAATCGGGGATTAAAATTTTGGGGTGTTACACTACTCCCCCACTTACAAGGAATTTCGTCCCCGAAATTCAACTCATACAAACAAGTCAGAATAATCCTGACGCATCTTATTCTCTAACTCCCAAGAGGATTCTATTACATCTCCACAAACCCAGACAACTTTGACCAGATGAATATCCTTCCCTCTCAGTTGCTTGATTCTCCGATCTTCGATGCGAACTGGCACAGCTTTGAAGGTTAGGTTCTTATGAACTCCTAAGTCATCCGGTTGGATTCTAAGGACAATGGTGGGATCATGGACATATTTCTTCAACTGAGATACATGGAACACATTGTGGAGGTTAGCTAATGATGGAGGCAGGGCTAACTGATAAGCTACTGGGCCGATTCTTTTTAGAATTTGATAGGGACCAATAAACTTAGGTGATAATTTCTGGGTTTTCAAGGCTCTACTAACACCTTTGGTTGGTACAATCCTAATGAACACATGGTCTCCTTCGACAAACTCTAAAGGTTTCCTTCTCCTATCAGCATAGCTTTTCTGCCTACTCTGTGCCGTCTTCATCTTTGCTTGAATCATCTTGATCTGCTCCGTGGTCTCTTGCACAAAATCTGGCCCAACCAGAGAATTCTCCCCCACTTGAAACCAGCATAACGGCGTCTGACATTTCCTTCCATACAGAGCTTCAAATGGTGCCATTCCAATACTCGTGTGATAACTATTGTTGTAAGTAAATTCCACGAGTGGCAACATTTTCTCCCAACTCCCTTGTTCTTCCAGTGCACAAGCTCGCAGAATGTCTTCCAATGACTGAATAGTTCTTTCCGTTTGACCATCAGTCTGAGGGTGGTATGCAGAGCTTAACTTCAATCTTGAACCCAAGGCTCTGTGTAGATCTTGCCAGAACTTTGACGTGAACCTTGGATCGCGATCAGACACAATACTTGATGGTATCCCATGAAGACGAACAACTTCCTTGATATACAACTGAGTGAGCTTTTCCAATGAGTAGCGCATATTCACGGGAATGAAATGCGCTGACTTGGTCAACCGATCCACGATCACCCAGATTGCATCATGACCAGTAGACGTCCTTGGCAATCCCGACACGAAATCCATCGAGATGCTATCCCACTTCCATACGGAAACTTCTAAAGAAAGCAACTCTCCTCCTGGCCTTTGGTGTTCTACCTTCGCCTTTTGACACACCAAACAGCACGCCACATACTCAGCTACATCCTTCTTTAACCCCGGCCACCAAAATAATTTCTTTAAGTCCTGGTACATTTTAGTAGCTCCCGGATGAATGCTCATCTTACTCTTATGCGCTTCATCCAAAATCATCCTTCTTACTTCCAAATTATCCGGAATACAAATCCTCATTCTAAAACGCAAGATTCCATCCTTCCCTTCTTGGAATTCTAACTCCATACCTTCTTGCATCAACCTCTTCTTCTCCATAAGTTTCTCATCCTCGTGTTGCAATTCTCGAATCCTTTGCAGGAATTCGTTAGCAACCTGTAGCATCCCCAACTTGATACTCGTCGGCTCCACTTGCATCGTCAAACTTAAATCCCGAAACTCCTCTATCAGTGCAGCTTCTCTAACCATCATTGCACTGATATGCATTGCCTTTCTACTCAATGCATCCGCTACAACGTTTGCCTTCCCAGGATGATAATGGAGCTCAAACTCATAATCCTTCAAAAACTCCATCCATCTGCGTTGCCTCATATTCAACTCCTTTTGATCAAAGAGGTACTTTAAACTCTTATGGTCACTAAACACCCGGAACGTAGTGCCATAGAGATAGTGCCTCCAAATCTTTAAGGCAAACACCACAGTTGCTAGCTCCAGGTCATGGGTTGGATAGTTCATCTCATGAACCTTTAACTGTCTCGAGGTATAAGCGACAACTTGCCCATCTTGCATCAAGACACACCCAAGACCTTGTTTCGATGCGTCACAATACACATCGAAACTCTTCTGTGTATCGGGCAACACTAATACGGGAGACGATGTCAACCTTTCCTTCAACTCCCGAAAACTCTTTTCACACTTTTCGTCCCACAGAAATGGTTGATCTTTCCGAGTCAACTTAGTCAGAGGCAGTGCGACCTTCGAGAAACCCTCGATAAACCTTCTATAATACCCAGCCAATCCGAGAAAACTTCTAACCTCCATGACCGACTTCGGTTGCTCCCATTGCAAAACCGAATCTACCTTCGTCGAATCAACCGCAATCCCTTTATCTGAAATCACATGCCCTAAAAACTTAACCTCCTTTAGCCAGAACTCACACTTCGTAAGTTTGGCATACAGCTGCTTCTCCTTCAAGATGCTTAACACTACCCTCAAATGTTCAGCATGCTCTTCGGGGCTCTTAGAGTAGATCAGAATATCGTCAATGAACACAACCACGAATGAATCTAGATGAGGTCTAAAGATTCGATTCATGTAGTCCATAAAGATAGCTGGTGCATTAGTCAATCCGAACGGCATTACGACATACTCATAATGTCCGTATCGAGATCGGAATGCAGTCTTAGAGATATCCTCCTCTCTAATCCTGATCTGATGGTACCCCGACCTCAAATCAATCTTGGAAAATACTGATGCCCCACGTACTTGATCCATAAGGTCATCTATCCGTGGCAACGGATACTTGTTCTTGATGGTGACCTTATTCAGCTGCCGATAGTCTATACACATCCTCATGTTACCATCCTTTTTCTTGACGAATAGGACAGGAGCACCCCAAGGTGAGACGCTTGGTCGGATCATCTGTTTCTGTAGCAACTCCTCAATCTGCTTCTTCATCTCTGCCATTTCCGATGGTGCCATTCTATAAGGAGCGATAGAAATGGGACCAGCTCCGGGAATTAGGTCGATACCAAATTCAATCTCTCTTCTTGGTGGCAGACCAGGAATCTCATCAGCAAACACTTCTGGAAACTCTCGAACAACAGGAATCTCTTCCAACTTCGGACCACTCTCCTCCACCTCTGAGTTGAATAGACACATGTAGCCCAATGGTTTTGGGTCTCTATAGGCTACTAGTTTCCTATCACAATCAATGATCACTTGGTTCCGACTTAACCAGTCCATCCCCAAGATCACATCTAATTGTGTCAAGGGTAAGCAGATCAAGTCTACTTTAGAGGTTTGTCCCAACACTTCTATACAACAGTTAAGACATGCTCTAGAAACAACTACTGGAGCATTGGTAGGGGTTTCTATTTTAAAAACATAAGGCATTTCAGACACAATCAAACCTAAACGGTTTACACATTCATATGAAACAAATGAATGCGTTGCACCAGAGTCAAACAAAACATAACAAGGCTGACCATTAAGCAAGTATTTACCTTGCACCAGATCAGAGGATCGATTCGCTTCCACACCACTAAGGGTGAAGACCCTTCCTTGAGTCACCGGTCTATCAGCAGTTCCTCTGGAATTGGCCTTGGCTGGTTCCTTGCAATCTCTTGCAAAATGCCCCAGCTTTCCACAATTGAAGCAACCACTTGTCCCCCAGCATACCCTACCATAGTGATTGCGCTTGCACTTGTCGCAAAATGGAGCTTCATTCTGATAGTTCCTTCCCTCAGAACCACCAGCTTTACCCTTGCCTTTCCCTCTGCGATCATATGGACCTTTGCCTCTATTGTTAAAACCCTTTCGTCTCTGTGGTCCATATCCTTGATTGTCCTTCTTCTCTGGCACTTGCATCTCCTCAGCCTGGATATCATCTTCGTACATCCTACACATATCCACCAATGCAGGGAAACTTTGAATCCGCTGATAGCTAAAAATTGACTTCAGCTTTGGCTTCAGCCCACCTTCAAACTTGATGCACTTGCTCCTCTCGTCTGGATTGTTCTGGTAGTATGGAGAGTACTTCATCAGCTCTTCAAACTTTGCCGCGTACTCGCCCACACTCATGTTCCCTTGCTTCAACTGCAGAAACTCCACCTCCTTCTTCCTTCTCAGATCCTCAGGAAAATACTTCTGGAGAAACTTCTCCATAAATACTCCCCAACTTATCTCCCTTCCTTCATATTGCAAAAGCTGCATGGTGTGATTCCACCAATTCTCAGCCTCATCTTCCAGCATATAGGTTGCATATGCCACCTTCTGAACATCAGAACACTCCAAAGTCCTCAAAATCTTGTCCATAGTATGAATCCACTTGTTGGCCTCTTCCGGTTTAAATCCTCCTTCAAACTTTGGCGGATTGCAACTCCTAAAATCAACCAGAGTCTTTGCCTCAGTGTTTCCCATATTACACTGATGAGGCGGATTAGTTGGTTGAGATGGTTGCTGAGACTGCCTTTGCATAGCTTCCAACACCGTGGTGATTCGCTCCAACATCGCGTTGGTGTGATTTTGGTTTCTAGTTGCCATACTAGACCTGCGCTATGGGCTTATGGTCACATATGTTGAACTAAAGAAACTTCCATTACACCACCTATACTAAGGCTCTATCCTAAACTTATGAAATCTACAAGCAATTGTGTCTTGTACTCAAAAGAGACAAGATACAAACCAATCAGGGGTATTCAAACCTCAACAAGCGATATAATAACATTCAAATAATGTAAATGCTTTGGAGATACCTGCTTGATGTTGATGGCTACCTTTCTGGAACCACTTCTACTACTACAGGATCTGACTTTTGCTCTGATACCACTGAGTGTGACACCCTTCCGGATTACCCAAATATAATCTAGTATTTATGCTTTATATTGGATAATATATGGACTTGTGAGCTTTGAAAATATGGTAAATGAAATTTTCTTTAAAGCGGGTGCACAATTCATCAAATGGAACTCTTGGAGAATAAATTCTAAAATCCTTTAAAACACTTGTATCAAGTTCGGCGATTTCTAAAACCTTTTCTCAAACAGGATAACATTCGTTCTTTAAAAATTTCTTTACATTTTACAATCAATTGAAGCTACCCATACTTTGTTCAATAAAACTGATATCGTCAATTAACACTTATGGCCGAGCTCATTTATAAGATAAATCAGAGTAAGCGGAAATTACTGGACTATGCTACTGATATGATATAAACATAGATTTTCATATATACGAAAGAGTCATACATACATAGTCCATGAGAGAAGTCACCAAGTTCCAAAAATATAACAAGTCCATGTAAACAGATCTACATCACTATGCTACTATAACCCTAGAGTAAAACATATGTACAATATATACATAATCAAAATACAACCCCAGGGATAGTCACGTAGATCCATCAGCATCAGATGCAGTAGTAGCAGCAGTAGTAGTCTCCCAAAAACTTAGGTAGTAAGGTAGTAGCATCATCATCACAGCAGCAGCAGCACATCTCCTCCACAGCACAGATCCAAGGGTCCACGTCATACACCATATGCACGTACCTAGGGATCATCGTCCCTCCAGTCACTCCCAGTAGAATGCACGACAGGCTCGCTCCCACTCTCGTCCTTCACCGGATCCTCCTCGATCTCATCCGAGGGAGAGTGTACCCTACCACTGGGTACCGGGTCAGGTGATGGTGAAACCCTGACGGGGCTCCTCGGATAAGAAGGGGGAGTCTCCTCGCGGACAACTCTCGACATAAAAGGGTGAGAGCGGGTAGGTTGAAAATGAAAGCTGTGGTAAGAGCGAGCTGGTCGCATGGGAGGTGGTCCATGATAAGTATAAAACGGGGGTACATGCATAGTGTATATGATGGGAATCCTAAACCTTCGAGGACGGAATCGCATCAGCGGGTTAGGGTGGTAGAATGTGAACTCTACCTCCCCCTCATACACCGCGCGATGGTCCTCATAGATCCATACGCCACTAGGAAGTGGCCGGATCTCGATGCAAGCAATGTAACGAGACATCACCTACAAGGGCATAGGGGTAAGCAATTCTACTCACATAATCAATAGAGAATAAATCATGCAACATATGAAAGATAATAATGCATCAATTAATAACAATCACAATTAGCATCTAGCAAGTATCAGATGCACATAGGATGCTCACACTTAATTCAGGTATATCAATTGCATTAAGTGAATGACATGATGCATGACTTTAACTCTCAACTTATCTCCACATTTTCTAAGTCACTCTCTGACGTCCATCCTTGACAACCCAGCACTCCACAGTGCGTTGTATTCCTAGGTATACAACAATTCGTACATTCACCTAGAATGTACACGACAAGCTTGGAATCCATGCCACCCGAGCATAGTTATAACGTGCCACCCGAGCATCGTCCCGTCATCCAAACGGTCCGTCATCCAAACGGTATAACCATATCGGCATCCACTAAGCCGACCACGTCAACAACGTGTCATCAAGCAAGCGTATTGGCACTCCCAGAGGCCCTCCACATGTTTACCAAAAACATGATATACGTCCTACCATCCAAACTCCAGAATGAATGCATTTTAGACTTAGGGGAAATTGATTAATACATTACTTGCCACCTAGGCTTAATTTTCAAAATGGATCGTCACCGAACGATCTAATTGTATTTATCAATTTCTCTAAGTCTTTGATCCCTTGAATTATCCTTATTAATTCCTTAATTAATTAAGTTAGAATTGAAAATGATGTTTCCAGATTCTGGGCATTTTACTCGAGTAAAGTTCAGAATACTCGAGTGTTCTGGAGATTTTCCAGATTACTCGAGTGTTCTTAAGCTTACTCGAGTGTTCATGTCTTTCTGAGGATTTGGGTTTGAATTTCAACAATTTACTCGAGTAGTTCATGAGTTACTCGAGTGTTCTTGGACTTTTCCAGAATACTCGAGTGACTTTGAATGTCTCGAGTGTTTGACCTATAAAAATTCTCAGTTCATGCCCGATACTCGAGTATCAGACAAAATACTCGAGTGTTCTTATGAAATTTGCTTTATTTTGAACACGATTTACTCGAGTACTTTGCCATTTACTCGAGTGTTTCGCAGCTGACAGTATTGAAAACTGGTTTTAACATGCCATTTTCATTTCTACTCAATTTAAGTCCATCTCAGGGATCCATAGAGTTAACATATCATTAATCAAACATGTTACAACACTTATTTCAATTCAAAACACAGAATTGACAGAGAAATCATTGATTATGCATAAAAAGGCATTTTAACAACTCAATACCTCAAATCACACAATAAGCATAATATTCATGAAACAAAGCTCATTTAAGTTCACATGCATGATAACAAACTTGCTCAATACGGATTTAGAGCATGGATTGGTCTCCAAACCAAAGTTCCTATAGAATCTAAGCCCTTAGAGCCTCTTGGTGGCTCTCTAACACATTTAATGGATTTCAAACTCTATCTAGTGAATATAATTACTTCCCCTTACCTCTCAAACTTGAATCAACAGAAAGACTCCAAAGAAAAGCTCTCCAAACCCAGAAATCCACTTGAGCTTCACATGCATGACAGTTTTGAGTGCACCACCAAAACCGAATTGGTTCACCCATGAAACAGAGATAAGAATTGAGGAAAGTTAGGTTTCTAGACTCTATACCACATCAACTAACTAAAGGAATCGAGTTTGAGACTCAAGAACTCAAGAGCTTACCAAAATCGATGATCTCAGTGAGCTCCAGAAACTGAACTTGACAGAAAAACTCCAACTTCCAAGCTTCGATTCCAACAGCACACTCACTCTCAGCTCTCAATTTCGGTGTCTATACAAAGCTCGTGATGTGAGCTTTGTATTCGTGTATGATTTGTGATTCAATTTGAACTCAGAGAAGAGAATCGATTCAGTGAAGTTATGAACCCTAACTTCATCAACCAGAAGAATGATCAACCAAATTCTTCACCAAGGTTCGTTGATGAGCTTAAATAGAAGATGAGGACACACATGCTGCTCGACACGACGCCATTGACGTGCTGGGAAAGACGATTTCGTGTCAACACACGAGAATCGTTGGCTGTGACTCACCAAACGCACTAACTCGTGCAGTTTGACCCAGAATACTCGAGTGTTTCTGATAATACTCGAGTATTTTACCCAGATTTTGAAAAATAATTATTTTATTTACCTTCCCTCCAAAACCTTTCCTATAATTGCTTCTAGGTCCCAACCCAGGGACTAATATGCAAAATATACATTTTAGGCATTTAAATTATTTATTAAATAATTTCTCACATGCAAGCTAATTATATACACACATATTTTAATCAAGGATTAATTCGAAAACTATTAATTATAATTAAATTATAATTAACATTTCATTAATCGGGGATTAAAATTTTGGGGTGTTACACACTTCATTTCATTGACTTTAACAATTTAATCGGATTCAATGATCTAACTCATTTATGCAATCCCTTCCACACTTTCACTTTAACATTAATACTTAACTTTAACTTTAACACTTTTAACACTTTAACTTTTCCCTTTTCATTAACTTTTCCATATCCTCACATACACCCTCCACTCTAGGGAAAAACCGACTAGGAGTAAGCATTTCTCAACCTAAGGTACATCACCCCTTTAGGGTTCGTCATACTGCACTTCACTCCTTTAGGGTTCGTCATGCTTGCTTGCACAGTACTTCACCCCTCTACGGTTCGTCATACAATTCGGATTGATTCGCCCGAATTGGCTTTAGCAGAAATCACCCTCGACTGGCCAAAAGGAACCAAAGTAATAGAATTATTATAGTTTGCATAGAACCAATCCGCAACACAGGAGTCAAACCCATGTCCTGTGCAAGATCAAAGTCCTCCATAATAATTCTAATAATTTACTTTTGTCCTCATCAATCAAAAAGACGTGTGTTTTTCCCCTACTCCTAACGTCCACCTTTACACCATGAATGATACTATGTGCAAGTGCTTTTCAATTGAGATTGAAACCCCCTTTTTGTTCTCCTTTTTAAAATCACATTAATTTGGTTCAAACTCAATTGAATAGTACTTGACCCTAAGGTATGCATAACTATTAATACTTTTAATCCTATAATAGCAAACACATCATAATCACAGAGAAATCGACAATTATATAACCAACATAATATTTAACACATTTAAACATAAAAACACTTATATAGAATCACAATCACCTAGGGTTTTCACACTACACTATTTCCTCCTAATCCTAATCTCAACCAAACATTTAAATATACCTAATCAAGTCCCAATTACTAATTTCAAACCTTTCCCCTAAGCTAGACCCAATTTACATCCCTTACCTTGAGGAGAGAGGAAGAGGAATTGGGGTTTTGTTGAAGCTCCCACACCAAGCTCCAATCCATGCTCCAAGACTCATATTCCTTGTCCTTTAGCATCTTCTAAGACTAATTTAATGATTGGGAGGCTAAATTTGATGGGTTGGAAAAGTTAGGGTTTTGGGGTTTGATTTGGGGATTTTGAGAAAGAGGAATTTTATTGAGATTGAGAGAGGGAATATGATAGAGAATTGATAGGGAGTGATTATATGAAGTTAATTTAATGAGGTTTGGTGTTAATTTGTTGATTTGAAGAAGTTTAGGGTAGAGAGAGAAAGGAGCTCGAGAAAGAGGAAGAGGAACAATGAGTTTCAACACTTTGAAATCGTGTTTTATGGCTGAACAGTAGTGGTTAATCGATTAACCACTTTGGTTAATCGATTAACACTCATCAGTTGCACATGGTTAATCGATTAACCCCCACCATTAATCGATTAACCCCCACCATTAATCGATTAACCCCCACCATTAATCGATTAGTGTCAAAAGGTGGCTAAAAATTTAATCGATTAACTCAAGGCTTAATCGATTAACTGGTTCAACCCACCATTCCCCTTGCACTTCAAATTGTCCTAACTTCTTCGTTAACCGTCGGATCTTGCTCAAATTTTGAGACAAGCATACTAAGACACTCATCTTCACATCCAACGGTGGAATTTGGGTTTAAAGCTATGGATATTTTATTCCTAATTTCCTAAGGTCCTATGTTCTTTATATTTTAAATAACTCTTCTAAAACTCATTTCTAAGCTAATTCTACTTCATAAAATCTACCCTTACTAAATCCTACATTCTAAACACATTCTAAACGGAATCAAAGACTTGGAAACAACACTACTCTTATTAAAATTCCATTAACTAAGGCACCTAATGATTTGGAAAAATCGGGGATGTTACAGATTCCAATTCTGAAAATTCTTCTACATAGCAAATGTTTTACAATGCCTATGAAGGAATGCATGAAGAACTTAAGAAACTAGCTAAAAATAACATAGAAAAGAAAAAGATCATTTTGAAACATCAAAATGAAATTTTAGAATTGCAAAAACAAGTTGATGAACTTAATCTTCAAAATGAAGCTTTAGATCTTATATATGCTAGTTCCTCATATGATTGTGCATCCAAAGTGAGTGTTATGGCTAATTGTAAAAAGTGCAAGTTACTTGAAAAGGAAATTGAAAATATGAAAAACATGCTTTCCAATTCACAAAGGGAAATACAACCTAAATAACTTGTTAGCAAATCAAAGGGATAATTCAAATAGAACCGGTTTAGGCTATATACATACAAAGAGAAAGTCATATAGGAGAATTGACAGTTTTTCAAAGGTTGATTACTCTAAAAAGCCGACTTTCTTCTGTTGTGGCATTCATGGTTAAATTACAAATTTGTGTTATTAGAAAGTATGGTGTGCCAAACGGTTTCTATATTTGGATGGTTAAGGGACAAGATCACAACGTTAACACCAAAGGACACAAGACCGTTTGGGTATCAAAAAGCAAGATTTAAGTTGTCTTGTAGGTATGCTTGTAGGTCAAGGGCTTACTTTGATACATTGGATACAAAAACTTATATCATATAAAGGATGGAGAAAATAAATCCATTCGTTTGTCCTAAAAGGTACTACAAAGGTAATAAGTGGTACTAATCATTTTTGACTTATATTAGACATTTTCAAGTGTTATCAAGGCGACCATCAAGCAAAGTTGTATATTGAATTGTATTCTAATTCGGCAATTTTTAAATTCCCCCAACAAATGCTTTGAAGTTATATCAAGTGGTACCGACATGTTTCTAACAATTGGTATCAAGTGGTACAGAAGCCGAATATCAAATATTCCTTGTGGTTAAAGTTTGGTATGTCACTTGTATTTCAAAAGGTGATTTTTCAACAAGTGATAATAAGTGGTATAAACAATAAGGAAATGTCCAGGGATATTCAATTCAATATCAAAGAAATTAGAGTGCTTGAATCTTGCTTTCTCATTTGAAATTTCAACTTGTATTTTAGTGTTTTGATGATTTTTGGCTTTGATCTTGATTTTAACAAGTGGTATCTTGACTTATAATGTATGCAATTGAATAAGTGAATGAATGCTTATTATGTGCTATCATATCTCTTTCACTAATTCAGTCAATATTCATTATATTTTAGCCAAATAAGTCACTTTTCATGTTGAAATTTCATATGCTAAATGTAACACCCCGTCTGAATACCTCACATGAACTTTAATAGACAAAGGAATTTATTTGAGAAAATGTTTTCAAAGGGTATTTTGAAAAGAGTATTTCTTGAATTAAATTTATTTTGTGATTTCAAATGATTTTTGTTTTGAGAAAAACCCTATGAAATTTAAATTGAATTTTTGGATTGAGTTTGGATTTAAATAGCTTAAAGTATTTAAGTATTTGATATTTAGTATTTTGTATTTTATAGAAAATGTGATTTTATAAGAAAATAAAATGAAAATGATTTTGTGCATGTGTGTGCATAGGTGTCGTCGTGTGTGTGTGAGTAGTGTGCATATGATGCAATCTTGTTGACTTTCTTGCACCCTAAGCTAGCAACCCATTAGCACCTAGGTTTAATTAGTGTTAAGCATGGTTAATAGTTTGACCAACCAATAGGAAGTGAGATTAGCCCTAATTTTACTCCATTTGTCCAATGGCTTGGCTTGAGCCATGCAAGCCTTGATGTGGTCGAAATTACCCTTCCTAGTTGCACTCTTGACCGAATTGACTTAAGGGTAGGAAAGGAATTTGTTGGTTGCTTTCTTATACCCCAAAACCGTAGCATCCCAACCCATTTTGCTTCTCATTTCACTTCCAAACCAACACACAATTCCTAAGAGTCTTCAACAAACTCTTAGAGAAACTTAGAGAGATAGAGAACCAGTGAGCTTGGAGAAGAAAGGAGGAAGAAGATCAAACCTAAAGCTTTAGGATCCTTGAAGACTAAGAGAAGAAGGTTGAAGATCCTTTCTATTTCTTTAGTCTATTCGAAAGTCCTAAGTTGTTCTAAGTGGTTTTAATTTTCTAAGTCTTGTAAAGTTCTTTGTTGTTGCATGTTCAATTTCTTTGAAGATCTATGTTTGTAAGTGCTTGTAAAGCCTTGATGTAACAGCCCAGCCCCAGCCAGCCGTACGGTATTGGGCACTGGGGCCCAGCGCACCGCCACGTGGATATTGTCCGCTTTGGGCATCCTTTACCCTCACGGTTTTGCTCTTGGTCTCACACTAACAGTGAGCCCCAAAACGCGTCCACGTGAGGTATGGTATCCACACCCTATATAAGGCATGCTTCGTTCACCTTACCAGCCGATGTGGGACTAAGTGCCCAAAGCGGACAATATCCACGTGGCGGTGCGCTGGGCCCCAGTGCCCAATACCGTACGGCTGGCTGGGGCTGGGCTGTTACATTTGGTATCAGAGCCAGGGCCGGGTCGGTGTGCCAACGGGGACGTTGGGCCTCCAAGGGGGGTGGATGTAAGGGCAAGCCTTAGTCCCACATCGGCTGGTAAGGTGAACGAAGCATGCCTTATATAGGGTGTGGATACCATACCTCACGTGGACGCATTTTGGGGCTCACTGTTAGTGTGAGACCAAGAGCAAAACCGTGAGGGTAAAGGATGCCCAAAGCGGACAATATCCACGTGGCGGTGCGCTGGGCCCCAGTGCCCAATACCGTACGGCTGGCTGGGGCTGGGCTGTTACATTTGGTATCAGAGCCAGGGCCGAGTCGGTGTGCCAACGGGGACGTTGGGCCCCCAAGGGGGGGTGGATGTAAGGTGAAGCCTTAGTCCCACATCGACTGGTAAGGAGAACGAAGCATGCCTTATATAGGGTGTGGATACCTTACCTCACGTGGACGCGTTTTGGGGCTCACTGTTAGTGTGAGACCAAGAGCAAAACCGTGAGGGTAAAGGATGCCCAAAGCGGACAATATCCACGTGGCGGTGCGCTGGGCCCTAGTGCCCAATACCGTACGGCTGGCTGGGGCTTGGCTGTTACACTTGATCTTTGATGTTTCTTTTCAAAAGGTCTTTAATCTTTTGTGTTGATCTTGAAAGAGGTTTGATACTTGTCTTGATTTTCATGGTCTTGATCTTAAAAAGCTTTGCATGTGGTTTTCTTTCTTAAAAAGTTTTATTCATGACTTGCATGTCACGGTTTTCATGAGAAAACAAAGAAACACAACTTCTCCTAAAAGATTTTGCTTTGATTTAAGCTTATGAGTATTTCAAAGTCAAGGATTTAAGTTTCCTCTTGATTTTTTTAAAGTACCATTCGGTCAAGCTTTGAAAACAAAGAAACTTAATGACCTTTCATGAAAAAGTTCTTTGCATGTAATTTCTTTTTGATTTCCATGATTTTAAAAGTGCATGCAAAGGAAAATAAAATGAAATTTGTGTTTGAAGTGACTTATAGGTCACGGTTTTGAAGAAGAAAAGAGTTGAGGTTTTTCTAAAACCATGTGCTTGACAAATGCATGTTGTGGATTTAATATTTTCAAGATTTGTGAAGAAAAGATGCATCAAAAGCCTTGTTTTTCCATGACCATGATTCGGCCTACTCTAGGTTGAAGAGGCTAGATTCTTTTGCATGTATTTGTATCTTTGAAATGATTATATTTCATGACTTTGTTTTAAGAAAAATTTGTTTGAATTGTGTTGTTTTGTTTTTGATTTCATTCGGTTTGATAAAGGAAATGAGTAAATGAATTTGATTATTTTCTTAAAGCGATTTCATGATTTAATTTCTTTTGTTCCTTGCTGTCCAATATTTTAATTCCAAGTATTTCAAGTTTAAAAATGTTTTTGGGTTGTGAAAAGACATGGATTTCAAGTGCTATTGATTTATGAAAATTTGGAGTGAAAAATGGTGGATTTTCAAGGTTTTCCAACTAGGAATGAGTGGCTGGACTTTTCCATACAGCCACGTAAACTATTGTTTTATTTATCCTAATATGAGTTTTCAAATGATTTTCAAAAGGCTTTAAGCGATAGAAAAGATTGAGAGTTGTTTCGATAAATATCAATATTTTAATAAAGAATAAAGAAAGTAAAGGGTTTTGATTTGAGAGTCAAAGGGTGATTTCTAATTGAAATAGTTTTTTTTATTTGAGGTTATTCAGTGGACGGTGGTGACAATTCTCAAAGAGAAGTTAGAGACCTTCAAGGGCAAAGTATTTCTCTTGCTGGAATAAGAGGTGAGTGAGTGAGATTGCGGTGAGCCGTAACATTGTTGCCGGATGGTGGTGCAATGTGTTTATGTAATGTTTATTTACGTTCTTGTGCACGTTATTTATTATATTAAGTCAGTTCCTTATTTCTCTGTGATGAGATGGTGATTTTCCCGTTTGAAAAGTTTAAGTGATTCACGAATGATAATGAAAGAGAAAACGTATGAGGATGAGTGAAGGAATGGTATGTGATGTGATATGAGAAATGTGATGAAATGGCAATGTGTTGAATGAGGATGTGGTGCTTGTGAAGCTGAGATCGTGTTAGAGAATATGCTGTGCTGGAAGTGATAGTGCAAAGAGCAATGTGAATTTATGAGAAAGTGATGAGGTGAGATGGTTGCCCGAGGGGCTTGGAATGTGAATGTATCTGTGAAAGTGGGGAAAAAGATGCTCTAGTGGTCGGGTCTTGTCGAAGGGATGGACTAAGGGTAAGCCGACTATAGGTTAACTAAAAGAATTTAAGGTTCTAAAAGACTTTAAAGAATATTAAAAGACATTAATATTCGCGGTGAGATATGAGAGCGTGAAGTAGTGGAGAGGAAGATACTATGGGTATCTGCGGATACTCAGGTGGAGATTGCATGAGGGGAGGGCAATGACGGTGACTCGTCAAGAAGCCTCGAGTACATTTCTAGGTGGGACGAATCCCATAAGTGGCACACTAACGTGGTGGGGACTGGGTCTAATGCCGTGGTAAGTACCGCATAGCTAACTAGAAATGATACTGTCACCCCCTTGAATGCAAGTCTACAACAATTGAGAGGGACTGGAATGGGGCAATGTGTTTTGCCACTGCGTGGACAGTGAGCCTTGATTATATGATATGTTTTGAGGCTGAGACCTCCTGGCTTGGAGCCATTTGTTGAGACAGCTGTCGTGCCCGCGTGGTAAAGGTCCTGTACTCCTGTTGGCTTCCGACTAGGTGGATGGAGACCGAGGAGATGTAGAGTGCGCGTTCCTCAGTGATGGTGATTCCCCTACCTCATTGAGTGAGTTAAGTATGATAAAACTTAATAACAAAAGAATAAAGAGATGCTGAATATTTGAAAAGATGGTGTAACATCCCTGATTTTTAACCCCTGATTAATAAAATGTTAATTATAAAGTTTATTTATAATTAATTATTTTTAGCCTTGATTTCATGTAATTTATTATGAAAGATGATATTAGAGAATTTTAATATGAGAAAATAAATATTTTTCACATTAATCCCTGTTTGGGACCTTGAAGTAATTTTAGAAAGATTTTGGAGGGAAAGAAAATAAAATTATATTTTTCAAAAACTGGTCAAAATACTCGAGTAGTTTTGGAAATACTCGAGTATTCTGGTCAGTGAAGAACGAGTTAGTGCGTTTTGGTGAGTCACCATTAACGATTCTCGTGTGTTGACACGAAATCGTCTTCCTCAACACGTCCTAGCTTTCGTGTCGCCATGCATGATTGTTAGGTTCAAGTATTTAAGCTCAATGGTTGCTGGAAATCAACCATTTTGGCAAACTTCGAGTGTGTTGATTAAGTTAGGGTTCCGAGCTTGTTTCTTTCGATTCATCCTCTGTGTTCTGATTCAAACCACAAATCATACACCAATACAAAGCTCACATCTCGAGCTTTGTATAGACACCAAGATTGTGAGCTGAGAGTGAGTAGATTGGAAGAATCGAAGCTTGGAAGTGGAGTCCGTTTGTTGTCTCAGGTTTCCTGGAGCTTACTTTGGAGCTTGATTCTGGTAAGCTCAGATAACCTCCCCATGTGAATCTTGTTTCTTTAGCTAGTATGAATTGTAGAGAGTATATAGAGACTAATTTCCCCAATTTTTATGGTTGTTTCATGCATCAACCAATTCAATCTTGGTGCTCTGCTGAAACTGCTCTGTTTCAGTGTGGATTTTGGGGAATTCAGCTTGGAAGCTAAGTTTGGGGTAAAGTCTCTGTTGATTCACATCTAAGAGGTAAGGGGGAAGCTCTCTATTCACTAGATAGAGTTTAAATTGCATGCATTTGATTAGAGAGCCACCAAGAGGCTCTAAGGGCTTAGTTGGAATAGGGAAATTGGTTTGGAGACCAACCTGCACTCTAAAATGGTTCTGAAAAAGTTCTATATGTTGCATGTGAGCTATATGCAAATTGTTTTCATGCCAAAAGTGGTTGGAACTGAATTTGATATGTTGAGTTGTTAAAAATGTGTTTTATGCATAATTGTTGCTCAGATTTGATTCAATGTAATAATTGGTGGTTTCTGTGTTGGAACATGTTTAACATGTATAATGTAAGCTTTGTTGATCATTGGATTGGATTAGAATTGGCTAGAATTGAAAATGGTATGTTAAAATGCAAATTATAGTGTTCTCTGTCTGAAAACACTCGAGTATTGGGGTTGATACTCGAGTATTCGACCCAAAATTGAAACATGAATTTCTGGAAAATGAAGAACACTCGAGAATCATTAAGAATACTCGAGTAATTTGGAAAAAATGAAGAACACTCGAGTATCATGAAGAACACTCGAGTTATTTGGTAAAATCTGAAGAACACTCGAGTACTATGTAGAACACTCGAGTAGTTTTACTCAAACTATTAGAAATACCATTTTCAATTATGAACCATTGATCAATACTTAAATGACAATAATCCAAGCGATCTAAAACTTGAAAGAAATTGATTGATGATGTGACTATTCCGTTTGGATGACGGGACGTTGCTCGGGTGGCACGTCATAATGTTGCTCGGGTGGCACGTTATAAAATTGAGATATCCCAATCAATTCTTTAAGTGAAGAGTTTCAATGCTAGATCGTTTACCATGTTATGATACCATGTGAAGGACCTTTGGGAATACCAATTTGGTTATGACTTGCCTGTAGTCACATTTTGGTAATGTGACCAGTATTGGTTGCTGCGAACGCTGGATGTTCGTCTTGGTGACGAAATGTGCACATCGATGTTGGTATTATGGACCACGTTCCAGGCATAGTCGTGTGTCTAGCTCGATGACACATTTTGGTAATGTGGACAGTATGTGGTATACTGTTGATTTGATGGTTCAACGGTGTGTTGCACACAAGTGGTAAGGTTTACGTTTTGGCGACGTGACGTTCATCAGACATGGTGACGTTGTTTACCACCTCTGTCGTGTATCACAAGTGATAAGGTTTACGTCCTTAGGCGACGTGACGTTCATCAGATGTGGTGACGCTTTTTTATCACACCCGTTGTTTGTTGAGAAGGGTGTGGTGCACACAAGTGATAAGGTTTACGTCCTTAGGCGACGTGACGTTCATCAGACATGGTGACGTTGTTTATCACCTCTGTCGGGTATCACAAGTGATAAGGTTTACGTCCTTAGGTGACGTGACGTTCATCAGATGTGGTGACGTTTTTTATCACACCCATTGTATGTTGAGAAGTGATAGGTTTACGTCCTTGGGCGACATGACGTTCACCAGGTAGTGTGACGTTTTTATCACTTCCGAGCTAGTACGCCATACGTTTTGGTAACATATTCGTGATTTGGAAATGTATTGTGGTATTGGATTGGCGTCCGTGAGGACATTAGATGGAGAATCTCAGAAAGAGAAGAAGGTCAGGCATCATGCCACTTAACCTTATTTGAGCTAAGGTTTGATATTAAGAATGAGTATGAATGTCGTATCTGCATTAAGTGCTACTAAGTGTTAACCATGGCTGTTAACTGATTTGGAGTTATATGTGCATAATCATGATCACTTCTACATTTAAGCTCTATTGATTATGTGTATAGATTTGCTTACCCCTATGCCCTTGTAGGTGATGTTGCGTTACATCGCTTGCATCGAGGTCCGCCCACTTCTTAGTGGCATATGGATCTGTGAGGATTGCCGAGTAGTGTATGAGGGTGAGATAGTGGTTACCTTCGATCACCCTAATCCACTGGTTCGGTCACATCCTCGTAGGTTTAGGATTCCCATCATATACGCTATGCATATATCTACTTTTTATACTTACCATGGATCATCTCCCACTCGACCAGCTCGCTTGTCTAATAGTTTTCAATTCGAACCTACCCGCTCATACCCTTTTTCTCTTAAGAGTCATTCGAGAGGAGACTTCCCCGTCTATTTCAAGGATTCCTATTAAGGTCACGTTTTCATCAGACCTTGTACCCAATGGTAGGGTAATTACTCCTTCAAATAAGATCAAGGAGGATCATGTCGAATACGAGAGCGGAAGCGAGCTTGTCGTTTAATCTATCGGGAGTCAATGGAGAGGCGATGATCCCTAGGTATGTGCATAACGTAAATGATGAGGATCAAGGATCCGGTGTGATGGATGCTATGGAGAAGATTAGCTGCTGATGTTGATGTTGGATGATGGTTGCTGCTACTTCTTGGAGACTTCTACTACTACTGCCGCGACCAGTGCTATGAGACCAGCTTTGGGAGTTTTATATATTGTGGGAATTTCTTTTGAAAACTCTGGAGCCATGGTCTATTTTGATGTACATATAAATACATAGCCTTATGGACTTGTTCTGGGATTTTGGAGATCCTTACCGCCGGACTATGTATTACATACCTTTTGATATAAATAAAATCCATGCTTATACTAAAGTCTATTACATAGTCCTGATATTTCCGCTTACTCTGATATTGATTTGAAAGAATTCGGCTATGACATTTTGGAAATGGTATCACTTGGCTAGACGAAAAACTGGATGGCAATACTTGAGTTCCTTTATATGAAATAGAGTACATTTATCCTCAAAGAGAATGCTATCCAAGATTTGCGAAATTACCTTTTGAGCAAAGTAAATGCCGAATTCGATTTTAAAAGTAATACGTAAACTATTCTCCAAACATCCTATGTTTTGGTTTGTGCACCCGACTATTTGGAAAAATATAAAGGAAATTTTGAATCCAGTATTTTCTAACATTTTACAAGTCCATATATTCTCAAGTAATAGTATTCATTTTGTATTAATTACTTGGGTTATTTTGAGGGTGTTACACTTAGTGGTATCAGAGCAAAAGTCAGATCCTGTAGTAGTGGAAGTAGCTCCAGAATGGTAGTCATCAACATCAAGCAGGTATCCATCGGGCATATTTATTGTTTTGAATACTAGTATCTCGCTCGGGTGAAGCAATTGATACATTGTGGAAATTGTATGCATTGTTGAAAACTATTGTTATGACCTTAGGATAGGTTGTGTGGAGAATGTTTCTTAGTCCATCGTATGTGACCATGAGCAATAGCGCAGGTCTATTATGACGACTAGAAATCAAAATCGCACCAATGCGATATTAGAAAGAATCACCGCTGTGATGGAATCTATGCATCAATGGCAGCAACAGCAATCTCAACAACCGCCTCATCAATACAACGTTGGTAATTCGGAAACTAAGAGTTTGGCGGATTTTAGAAGTTGTAAACCACCTAAGTTCGAAGGAGGATTTAGGCCTGAGGAGGCTAATAAGTGGATTCATACTATGGATAAGATCTTTAGAACATTAGACTGCACTGAGACTCAGAAGATGGCATATGCAGTTTATATGTTAGAAGACGAGGCTGAGAACTGGTGGAATCACACAGTTCAGCTTCTACACTATGAAGGAAGGGATATTAATTGGGATGTGTTTATGGAGAGGTTTCTCAATAAATACTTCCCGGAAGATTTAAGAAGGAAGAAGGAAATTGAGTTTCTGCAATTAAAGCAAGGAGACATGAGTGTGGGTGAGTACGCGGCTAAGTTCGAGGAACTGATGAAGTACTCTCCATACTATCAAAACAATCCTGATGAGAGGAGCAAATGCATCAAGTTTGAAGGCGGTCTGAGACCTGAACTGAAATCTGTTTTCAGTTATCAAAAGATTCAAAGTTTTCCTACGTTGGTAGATATGTGTCGAATGTATAAGTATGATAAGAAGGCGGAAGTATTAGCTGATCAAGCAAAGATTAACCAGCCGAGTTATGGACCACAAAGAAAGAAAAGATTTGATCTTCGGAATAAGGGTCCATATTTGGATCCGAATCGAGGCAAAGGAAGAGTTGAAGTTAAGGATGGGGTTAAGTCTCGCAGTAATGCTCCTTACTGTGAAAAGTGTAAGCATCATCATTATGGAAGGATCTGTTGGGCAACAAGTTATTGCTTCAATTGTGGAAAGCAGGGTCATATTGAACGTTACTGCAGAGAGTCTGTGAAAAGTAGCCACACCAGATTTGCTAGCAAACCAAAGACTCAAGGCAAAGCGTTTACCCTGAATAGAGTAGAAAAGAACCAATCTCCAGATCTCGTGCAAGGTAACCATTTATTTCAAAACCAACTTTGCATGATTGTGTTCGATTTGGGAGTTACTTATTCTTTTGTTCAACATATATGTGTGAGTAGATTGAAGTCGGATTTCCCTAATTGTTTTAAAATTAGAGACCCTATGAAACTACCCAAACATGTTTCTAAAGTTGTTAGATTATAGTGTCGAGATAATTGATCGCGGCACTAAGTTAAATTCAATCTATCATCCTTATTCACATTTGGACGTGATTCTGGGGAAGGATAACATTTCCTCCTGTGTTACTCCTACTTGATTCATGCCAAAGTATTGGAGCATACTTTCATGTGTCGAGAACGGGACTTGGAAGGAAGTAGTTTTATGAAAGAAAGGTAGATGTGTGTATGCATCAAAGGGATTGAATATACAAGGTGATACACATGGCGCATGACTTGAGCTTTGCAACGATCATGATTGTTGTGAGGGCTCGAGGCCTTTCCTCGCGTCACTACGCTTTAAACGTTAATGACCCTGGAGAGTCGAAGTAATTGTTCAACCGAGAGGAGGAGTTGAACAAGGGACAATGTCGACAGACAGAATTTTAAAGGCTCATGATCGGAGACTCTGTCTGTAACACCCCGATTTGACAACTTGAAAATAAAATTTATTTAATTAATATAATGAAAATTTGGGCCAATTTTTTTTTTCAAGTGTTATGCAATACGAGAACGCTTAGATTTTCAAAACAAAGTTACAATTTAAAACTCATGTTCTCACATTGCATAAAACCTTTCAAGTTTCAAACCGAGATGTTACGAAACATCGCACTCTGAAACTTGTTTTCACAAAACACATTTAAAAGCCCATTTCATTTGTTTTAACCGTAAAACTTAATCTCGTTTATCCAGTTTTATAAAACATAATTCGGGTGTACATGTGAATGCAGCTAATGATGTCTAAGTACCTGGTAAGGGAGTACAATACTTGGGCGCAGATATGATGACAGCAAACTTCCGCCGACATGATACTCCTCAGCAAGGTCGAATCATCCACCATCGAATCCTCGAGCCGAGTTTGACCTTCTTCTCCCTCGAGACTCCACCTCGATCTCGTCTTCGTAGGCCGATGCTTGCAGCGCCAATTCTCAATATAAACTGCTCACTCTGTCACCTGTGGACATCATCACAGAAGTCCACAGGGAAGGGGGAAAGACAGAGAGAGTAAGCATTCCGAACGACGCATCGTCGACGGTGTGGGTTTACGATAGGCAAAATATTAAGACAATACAAACATACAACGATACACATTCACAACACAACAATACAACAGATAAATATGCAGGATGCATGAGGATGCGATGCAATCGTCGCATTAACTAACTCTTTATCTTTCACTTAAGGGAATCCTTGTAATTAGTCAGCTCGCAAGGTAGAATCCCTCAGCATTCGTATTATCGATCACTAAGTCTTTTCCTTGAGGGAATCGTTTCATCCATTCATCTCACAGATTCTATTCTCTTTGTCAGCTCGTCTCGCAAAGTCAAAGTCTCTTTATCCACGTATCTCGAGTCCACAATATCGTAATTCAGGCCTTATGGTTTTGGATTCAGGTCTACATCTTCTCGTATTCCATCCACCTAGTCGGAAGCAATCAGAAGTACAGGATCTCTACCACTCCGGCTTCAGGAGACTACGCCAAAATATAATATAAAATGCCCGGGAAAATAATGTCATGACAAGGGGCGTCAACCTCCACCGAGTTCAAGCATCCCTCTTCTGATCCTGATTTAGTCAAGGGGCGTCAGTCATCTGTCTAATGATCATGCAGTACTTCAACTATGACACTGGACTACTCACCCCTACCCGGGATGGTCAACCCAGGTCCCCTGTAGCTTTTCCAGCCTAGACAGACTCCTCTTCAGGCTTCTTGACGAGTCACCGTCATTGCCTTCCCCTATCCTAATCATCAAGTGATTACCACACAGGTAAACACCGTGTCTTCCTCTCCACTACTTCGGGTAAAGGTTTTAGGACGAAAAGGTTCTATTCGATTTGTCCCACTGTCGACCCATCCTAAGTCTCCTCCGTCATATAGCACCAACCATATGCGGGTTGCCTCTGATGGGACTCGACTACTATATTCAAACATGTGGCTAACCGCCATTCACTTTCATCATGTGGCTAACCGCCATTCATTTTCAACATGTGGCTAACCGCCATTCACTTTCAACATGTGGCTAACCGCCATTCATTTTCATCATGTGGCTAACCGCCATTCATTTTCATCATGTGGCTAACCGCCATTCGTTTTCAACGTGTGGCTAACCGCCATTCATTTTCAACGTGTGGCTAACCGCCATTCATTTTCAACATGTGGCTAACAGCCATTCATTTTCATCATGTGGCTAACCGCCATTCATTTTCATCATGTTTCGGCCATCGCTGCGTTCACACTCAAGTCATCGTCGTCGCAACAGCATCAACTCGTTCCACGTACTCGGCGCATCGGCATCATCCGGTTCCATCACGCGTTCCAGCCCTTAGAGTCTTACTCTAATCGTCGGGGGATTCTTATAGTCTTTCTATGTCTTTTCTATTCTTATCTTATAACGCGGGATGATGCAATATGCTCATGCAATGACAATATAAGCAGCAATATAACTCAACATAAACAAATATTTCAACCAATCAATACCATGTAATGGTATAGGTCTGAGTCTTCGTATACCTCGATACAAACAATCACACAATTTATCGGGTATACTACTAACTACGTTAGACCTTTACTCCGACTTTGAGAGAGTACGGAGTGTCCTAATAGATCACCTAAATACCACGGTGTCTTAGGGAAGCTTCTCTCTCACCTCAACTCCAGCAAATACCTCGTCCGAAATCATTGCGGGATCTCCCAACTGTCAGCTGCTCCAGCTTCCTGACTTATACGCGCCTCGTACTAGATAGGAGACACTAACGTTACTAGTCTATCTAAATAATCGCCATACTTAAACTTAAAGCGCGTTTCCGAAAACTCCTTTTACTTCTTGACGGAAAATTGTAAAACATCAAGACTTTCTCAAAATCAAATTCCACTTTCACCGTACTTTAAATACTTTGAAATCATTTTAAATAAATGGATCGGTTGCTGGTCCGTCTTGGACAGCAGCTCGCTCGATCCCGAAAACATCGAATATCATCATTTTTGAAATCCAACTTTTCTTAAATCACGTACCATTTAAAACTCAAACTTAAAACCAACAAAACACATCTTCAAGATTGAAAAACAATTTAAATAAATTTGGACAGCAAAGATGCAAGTCCATAAGCTACTCTTTAGAAAATCCGGAAATACCGTAAAATTGCACTTTTTAAACCAACTTTATCCTATATTAAAAACACAACTTCAAACCACTTTAAAAACATTCCAAAACAAGAAATACAACTTAGAAAAAATCCTGGACAGCCTCATATGCTAAGTCCCAAGTTCATTTTTCATTATTCAAAACCAATTTAAATCCATAGACAAACCAAGTATCTTGAAAAAAATTAAATAAACACCTTGATTAACAGTTTTCCAACCAAATAAAGCAATGAAACATATAGGCACATATAAATTGAATCATACTCATGTAAATACTTTAAATAAAACAAATTGGTTGTTGGTCCATTCCGGGCAACCACAACCAAGATTCGAAAACACCGAAAAATCGTTGTTTAATCTCTTTAATATTCCATGTTAAAATGATCATTTGAAATGATTTATTTTCAAACATAACACTTATGAAATCAATTAAAGCAGCAACCAATAAGTCAAATACATCTTCAAATAATCAAATTCTTTTTCAAAAATCACTGAACTTTAAATGATCAATTATAACATCGTGATTTATCAAATAACTCATTTTCCTTCACTTCTTTTGTCAAATAAACAATTTCCAAAAACACTTAAACAAAGAAGTTCAATTAACATGAATCAACTAAAACAAATCATTTAGCACGTAGCACATAGCACATTCTCAGATCATAATTTCAAACTAATAGCCTAGACCGAAACACCGTAAACAATCAATCTTGCAAACTTAATCATGCATAGTCTAAACATATCGTCAAGCAATCATTCATTCAATTACTTCAAAACATAATGACCATCATACAAGTCCAGCCAAGTCACAAAGCAAAGCACAAAATTCATGTTTGTCAAAAACATTTAAATAAAGCTCTTGTTCAATTACGGGAAAGCACAAAAGATAAAATTTAAAACTATATCCAATCAACTTATTTAATTCTCAAAATCTCCAGAACATACCATCATATGTTAAAGTTAACCATATAAAATTTCCAAGTCGTTTGAACAATCTTAAGTTAGGTTTCCAATCAGATTTTGCATAAAAAGCATGATGGAACTGTTGCTGACTTGAGGCCAAAATGCCATTATTAAAAATAGTGTTTCAACTCCTAATTGCATGAAAATTGATATAAATCTTCCTTACACAATCAAGATCATCGAATAAAAATTTCATATTATTTGGAGTTGTGAAAGTTAGACTTTTTCAATTTAATTCATCACTAGGTCCGAAAAATCTGAACCAGTCGGTTCACTGTTTCTCAATTGGTAAAAATATTAAACCAACTCCAAATCACCTCAAATTTTACAGGGAGTCACAAGACATGTTTAAGGAGTTAGCATAAAAATTTCAAGAAATTTAGAGTTGTTTAGGTGAGAAAACTCGGTTTAGGTTTTTCCTTGAAAACTTATTTTTCCGAAATCGTTTCCACCAAAATGGCTCCATTTCAATTAATAAACCAACTCTAAAAATCATATAAAAATTCAGAGAAGTTAATTTTAATATACTTAAGTCAGTGACAAAGTTTCAGAATTATTGAACACCCATAAAGATCATTTATCAAAGTTAGAAACTCACACATATCACTATTTCAGCACAACATCGTTTCATTTAACAAGTTTGTTCATTCATTTATTTTTATGAAAATCAATAATACACTCATACAAACAATTCAACACATAGTTTCATGAAGTCAACACATATTCATTCAAAGAAGATTTAACTCAAAAGCTAAGGTCCAAACCGTGACCTTAACTAGGGTTTTCAAAAATATTTTTCAATGATTCAAGACTTAAAGATAACAACTCCAAATCCAACCACAACTTCACATAATTCATCAAGTAAGTAAAAACATAATCCTAGCATATTTTCTA
This sequence comes from Crotalaria pallida, assembly GCA_037953625.1. NCBI lineage: Eukaryota > Viridiplantae > Streptophyta > Magnoliopsida > Fabales > Fabaceae > Crotalaria > Crotalaria pallida. Next base: position 81,061,880 of record CM075655.1, on the reverse strand, counting down.
TCATAAAACCGTGAGCACACATGGGTTTCTAAACAAGTTTTTATTTCATTAAAACACATAAAATCATCTCAAAGTTCATGGGAATCACATACACATAACCAAAATACAACATCAAAACTTCTACCCTAAGAATCAAGTACAAACCGTGACCAACACATCAAGATCACAACCATCACATAAATGTTATTCACTTAAAGCACCATTAAACCTCAAGATCAAAACATGCAAAGGATCAATCAAAGAAAATCAAGCTTACATGCATAACAACATAGAACCGTGGCTAACATAAAAGAAATCATCAAGTACCTCATAGATCAAGTATAGATCGTGACATGCATGAAGTTACAAACACTAGATCTTTGAAAAACTTTTCATGAAAACTTAAAATCAAACCCTCTTCCAAAACGTTTTCAAGAATTAAAAGAGAAATCCCAAGATCATGAAGAAAAACATTTTCTTAATAAAACTTTTAGAATCAAGCTTAAAAAAAATGACATGCATCAACACTCTTTCAAACAAAAATCAAAGTTAAGAATGAAAAGAATAAGAATCAAAGAAGAAGTTTGAAACCTTTAAGATCATAAAACAAGTTCTTACTTAATAAAAATTTTAAGAACTCAAGTCCAAGGTCTTTGATTTCTCTCCTCTCCTCACGGTTCACTTGTTCTTCCTAAGGTCCATGGTTTTTCTTCTCCTTTTCCACAAGCTTGGCCTAATCTTGCTTAGGTTATGATGTGTTCAAGGTTTGGTTCCTTCCTCTTCACAATTCGGTCACTCTCTCTCTTTTCTCTTTCACCAAGAGTTTGATGATTCTCTTGATGTTGTGTGTTTGTTTTAGGAAAAAGGAATGAAGAAGAAAGTTTGTGTTTGATGAAGGAATGAAGAGAAATTCATTCACTCCCTCACGGTTTTGGTGTTTGGTGTGTGTATTGGTGTTGTTGAGAGGAAGTAGAAATGTTGAAGGATGGAGAATGAAGAGTGAAAAATGAAGGACAACTCTCATCACACGGTTTTGGTCCCTTTTCTTTAATCTTCCCCTACTTTTCTTATTTGCTACTAAGGGTTTGCATGGGGGGTTTGTTTGCAATTTCCTTGGTCTTAGTCTCTTTCCCACGGCTCCTTCCTCTTCCTTTCCTTTCCTCCACTTTTTCTTCTCTTTAAATCATGCATATGTCATGTTGATGATGTCATGATCTTGACTTTTTGGGCATGCCACTTGTTAACCAAGTGAATGAGCTTGGTGGCCAAGCTACACTTAGCATTCGGCCATTAGGGCAATTAGGGTAAACTAGGTTAGCTTAATTAGGTTTAAGGCACTAATTAGGCTCTAATCATGATTAGGGTAGGATTAGGTTAATTAATCTAGGTTTAGTCCGCTAATCCTCGGTGATTAGGGCTTAATCAGGGATTAAGATGCTAATCAAAAACTTAATCATAGGTTTAGAGAAAACTAATTTTTGGATTAGCTCACTAACCAAAGGAGTTTAGGGTTTAATAAAGTGATTAAGCACTTAATCAAAGATCAAGAGCTCGATTAGGGTTTCACTCATCGATTAGGGTTTCTAGAGGTGATTGGACTTGATTCTTTGAATCTTAGAGAAAATAATTTTTCACAAAATCAATAAGATCATAGAACCGATTAAGAAGACAAAATATCAATTAACCATAAATAGTCAAGCATACAAGGTCACACACACAAGTCAATCAAATAAGAACTCATCAAGAAATCAAAACTCTTTTAAATCGATTAAATAACTCAACACTCAATAAATTCATTTGCTTGAACTTTATAAAAACCTTCATTTACCAAAAACTCCATAAATCGAAAATTGATTACGTAATCGAATAAAATATTCATCGAAAATCATTTGTGAAACAATATCTCAAAATTCTTATTTAGTAAAAACTTATTTATTGTCGTTAGGAAAATAGGGGATGTCACACTATTGTCGTTATGACAAATCAAATGAGGAAGCAATCACAATGGACTGAAAGGCAATTCATGTGAGCTCTACGGAGTTTAAGGAAGTGGATTTAAGGAGTCTAATAGATTCGAGCTTGAGGATACAAGTAGACCGACGAGAAGTAAGGAGTGGAGGTTTCAAATCACAGTAGAATTCCTAACTCGAATTCGTGAATTGCAACAAAGAACCGAAGAATTAAGGACCAATAAGAGATTGATTCGAAAGGGAAGAAACCTAAGTTCCATAGGGGATATTTCAAGGGTAAGAATTTGGATTCCAGACGATTTGGAAGATGAAGATTAGTTATGGGATCAAGCAAAATGGATGAGTAAAGCTTATACCACTTATATTATAACTGGTGGAACTAAGACATAGTGGAACTATGTAAATTTGATATCGGAAGCATAGGATTGGCATGTCACTTGGGAATCACTCAAGGATGAAGTTTTGAAAGATCAAGGAGATTAAATTGTTGGAAATAAGGTAGGGCAATACGAATCTCGGGGAAGACATTGCCAAGTTCAAAGGATCGGAGAAGTATGTTTCGTTGCAATTTTGATAGAAGATTCAAACATGCGGAGTCGGGAAAAGAATGGTGTTTGAACTTCAAACCAGTTGTCAATCATTGAGGAACAAGGGATTCCTGACACTAGCAAGCATGTATAGAATTGGTATGGATAATGAGGAAAGTACAGGAAACTTATAAGCACAAGAAGCTTATGAGTGAATCCCTTATGGGGACTAGAATTTCATAAGGAATTGAGGAAACCTCAATTGCATGAAAGTAACTGAAAAGCCGATGGAAAGAAATTATTTGAGAAGGTAAGGTGCATCATCATGGATTGAATAGTGATGAACGGAAAGGAATATTTGATTTCGGTCACAAGAAAATGAAGTCTTATTCGCCGGATTGCTTGAAGGAGAAATACGAAAAGGGTATGGTCAGCCAGCAAATCAAGAATGGGAGAGTTTTCCATCCTGTTAGGATGCGTGATTAGATTCGGATATAGGTAGTTTGAGTTATCCCTTTATCGATTCGAATTAACGTGGTCAAATGCTTTCGACTACGTTAACTAAATCGTTTTGTAATTGGTATATCTGAACAAGTCTTTAACTTGAATTTCTGTGATCAAAACCCTTATCACAGTTGGATGTGATAAATGTCTTTGGGCACTACAGAAAGAGGAAGATCAGTTAAGACTAGAGAGATTAAGAACAACCGGGATAGGACAAGTATTTGTCTCCCCAACGGAAGTTTCTCTAGAACTTGGCTATCTGAATAAGTCTGATAGTGACAATAATACTCTTAATCCTTAAGTTCATCTAACTTAAAGGAAAATCGTATAGTCTTTCTTGAGAAAGATTATATCTGACAGGGATGATTTCATTACTGATAGTTTAAATGTTAGGACTGATCACCCTGATGTTTACAACTATTAAAAAATGAAGTCATACGAATATTTCCCTACTCGTGCCGAGTGATCAGAGTGCGCAACGGGACGGGGTTTTCCTCAAAAAGGACCTTTGGAAAATGTTTTAATTGAGGAGTATATATATATATATATATATATATTAAAGGTGTTATTCGAAAAAGTTTTTAGTCAAAAGATTTCATTTGAAGGAATTACAAGATAATCTTGAGGAAATTTAAGAAAAACCCTTTTATGAGAAACAAGGATTTGTATGTGCTTTGGAATGCAAAAGTTTTAATTGAGAAAAAGTTCAATTGAAATATTTTGTGAAACGTTTTGGGTCAGAGAGTTTGAAAAAAAAATATATAAGAAAATTCTTTTTAAGTGGGGAAGGGTTCTTCCTAACTATATTTTGAATATATAACTTTAGAACAACTTTTGTGTAACTTTGGAAATTATAGAACTTTTAAAGAAGAATTTCGGGACGAAATTCCTTTTAAGTGGGGAAGAGTGTAACATCCCTGATTTTTAACCCCTGATTAATAAAATGTTAATTATAAAGTTTATTTATAATTAATTATTTTTAGCCTTGATTTCATGTAATTTATTATGAAAGATGATATTAGAGAATTTTAATATGAGAAAATAAATATTTTTCACATTAATCCCTGTTTGGGACCTTGAAGTAATTTTAGAAAGATTTTGGAGGGAAAGAAAATAAAATTATATTTTTCAAAACCTGGTCAAAATACTCGAGTAGTTTTGGAAATACTCGAGTATTCTGGTCAGTGAAGAACGAGTTAGTGCGTTTTGGTGAGTCACCGTTAACGATTCTCGTGTGTTGACACGAAATCGTCCTCCTCAACACGTCCTAGCTATCATGTCGCCATGCATGATTGTTAGGTTCAAGTATTTAAGCTCAACGGTTGCTGGAAATCAACCATTTTGGCAAACTTCGAGTGTGTTGATTAAGTTAGGGTTCGGAGCTTGTTTCTTTCGATTCATCCTCTGTGTTCTGATTCAAACCACAAATCATACACCAATACAAAGCTCACATCTCGAGCTTTGTATAGACACCAAGATTGTGAGCTGAGAGTGAGTAGATTGGAAGAATCGAAGCTTGGAAGTGGAGTCCGTTTGTTGTCTCAGGTTTCCTGGAGCTTACTTTGGAGCTTGATTCTGGTAAGCTCAGATAACCTCCCCATGTGAATCTTGTTTCTTTAGCTAGTATGAATTGTAGAGAGTATATAGAGACTAATTTCCCCAATTTTTATGGCTGTTTCATGCATCAACTAATTCAATCTTGGTGCTCTGCTGAAACTGCTCTGTTTCAGTGTGGATTTTGGGGAATTCAGCTTGGAAGCTAAGTTTGGGGTAAAGTCTCTGTTGATTCACATCTAAGAGGTAAGGGGGAAGCTCTCTATTCACTAGATAGAGTTTAAATTGCATGCATTTGATTAGAGAGCCACCAAGAGGCTCTAAGGGCTTAGTTGGAATAGGGAAATTGGTTTGGAGACCAACCTGCACTCTAAAATGGTTCTGAGCAAGTTCTATATGTTGCATGTGAGCTATATGCAAATTTTTTTCATGCCAAAAGTGGTTGGAACTGAATTTGATATGTTGAGTTGTTAAAAATGTGTTTTATGCATAATTGTTGCTCAGATTTGATTCAATGTAATAATTGGTGGTTTCTGTGTTGGAACATGTTTAACATGTATAATGTAAGCTTTGTTGATCATTGGATTGGATTAGAATTGGCTAGAATTGAAAATGGTATGTTAAAATGCAAATTACACTGTTCTCTGTCTGAAAACACTCGAGTATTGGGGTTGATACTCGAGTTTCGACCCAAAATTGAAACATGAATTTCTGGAAAATGAAGAACACTCGAGAATCATTAAGAATACTCGAGTAATTTAGAAAAAATGAAGAACACTCGAGTATCATGAAGAACACTCGAGTAATTTGGTAAAATCTGAAGAACACTCGAGTACTATGTAGAACACTCGAGTAGTTTTACTCAAACTATTAGAAATACCATTTTCAATTCTGAACCATTGATCAATACTTAAATGACAATAATCCAAGCGATCTAAAATTTGAAAGAAATTGATTGATGATATGACTATTCCGTTTGGATGACGGGACGTTGCTCGGGTGGCACGTCATAACGTTGCTCGGGTGGCACGTTATACAATTGAGATATCCCAATCAATTCTTTAAGTGAAGAGTTTGAATGCTAGATTGTTTACCATGTTATGATACCATGTGAAGGACCTTTGGGAATACCAATTTGGTTATGACTTGCCTGTAGTCACATTTTGGTAATGTGACCAGCATTGGTTGCTGTGAACGTTGGATGTTCGTCTTGGTGACGAAATGTGCACATCGATGTTGGTATTATGGACCACGTTCCAGGCATAGTCGTGTGGCTAGCTCGATGACACATTTTGGTAATGTGGACAGTATGTGGTATACTGTTGATTTGATGGTTCAACGGTGTGTTGCACACAAGTGGTAAGGTTTACGTTTTGGCGACGTGACGTTCATCAAACATGGTGACGTTGTTTACCACCTCTGTCGTGTATCACAAGTGATAAGGTTTACGTCCTTAGGCGACGTGACGTTCATCAGATGTGGTGACATTTTTTATCACACCCGTTGTTTGTTGAGAAGGGTGTGGTGCACACAAGTGATAAGGTTTACGTCCTTAGGCGACGTGACGTTCATCAGACATGGTGACGTTGTTTATCACCTCTGTCGGGTATCACAAGTGATAAGGTTTACGTCCTTAGGCGACGTGACGTTCATCAGATGTGGTGACGTTTTTTGTCACACCCATTGTATGTTGAGAAGTGATAGGTTTACGTCCTTGGGCGACGTGACGTTCACTAGGTAGTGTGACGTTTTTATCACTTCCGAGCTAGTACGCCATACGTTTTGGTAACGTATTCGTGATTTGGAAATGTATTGTGGTATTGGATTGGCGTCCGTGAGGACATTAGATGGAGAATCTCAGAAAGAGAAGAAGGTCAGGCATCATGCCACTTAACCTTATTTGAGCTAAGGTTTGATATTAAGAATGAGTATGAATGTCGTATCTGCATTAAGTGCTACTAAGTGTTAACCATGGTTGTTAACTGATTTGGAGTTATATGTGCATAATCATGATCACTTCTACATTTAAGCTCTATTGATTATGTGTATAGATTTGCTTACCCCTATGCCCTTGTAGGTGATGTCGCGTTACATCGCTTGCATCGAGGTCCGCCCACTTCTTAGTGGCATATGGATCTGCGAGGATTGCCGAGTAGTGTATGAGGGTGAGATAGTGGTTACCTTCGATCACCCTAATCCACTGGTTCGGTCACATCCTCGTAGGTTTAGGATTCTCATCATATACGCTATGCATATATCTACTTTTTATACTTACCATGGATCATCTCCCACTCGACCAGCTCGCTTGTCTAATAGTTTTCAATTCGAACCTACCCGCTCATACCCTTTTTCTCTTAAGAGTCATTCGAGAGGAGACTTCTCCGTCTATTTCAAGGAGTCCTATTAAGGTCACGTTTTCATCAGACCTTGTACCCAATGGTAGGGTAATTACTCCTTCAAATAAGATCAAGGTGGATCCTGTCGAATACGAGAGCGGAAGCGAGCTTGTCGTTTAATCTATCGGGAGTCAATGGAGAGGCGATGATCCCTAGGTATGTGCATAAGGTAAATGATGAGGATCAAGGATCCGGTGTGATGGATGCTGTGGAGAAGATTAGCTGCTGATGCTGATGTTGGATGATGGTTGCTGCTACTTCTTGGAGACTTCTACTACTACTGCCGCGACCAGTGCTATGAGACCAGCTTTGGGAGTTTTATATATTATGGGAATTTCTTTTGAAAACTCTGGAGCCATGGTCTATTTTGATGTACATATAAATACATAGCCTTATGGACTTGTTCTGGGATTTTGGAGATCCTTACCGCCGGACTATGTATTACATACCTTTTGATATAAATAAAATCCATGCTTACACTACTACAAAAAAAACCTTTTGAGGGCGGTTATTTAAGCTAAAAGAGGGCCGTTCCGAACCCCCTTAAATCCAGTGCCCTTGTAAGTGGCACAGTTATGAGGGTGGTTCGGAACCGCCCTCTATACTTTTTTAGAGGGCGGTTCCGCACACAATTATGAGAGGGGTTCGGAACCGCCCTCTTTAAAAGTATAGAGGGCGATTCCGAACCACCCTCATAACTGTGCCACTTACAAGGGCACTAGATTTAAGGAAGGTTCATAACAGCCCTCTTCTAACTTAAATAACCGCCTTCATTTATTCTATTTTTAATTTTTTTTTATATTTTCTGAACCGTCTTCTTTAACTACTTTTTGAACCACACTCATATATCTTTTTACTAACCACCATTATTTTTTAGGAATTTTTTTTTATATTTTCTGAACCGTCCTGTTTTGCATTATCATGACATGCAACATCATACATAATTCTAATTCTATGGAATATAATATTTAATACAAGATATATTACTTATTTAATCCGACAAAATGACTTCCTTGTATCATTAAAGAGCTACATATAAGACTGATATCATTAGATACACATATGATGATGGTAGCTATAGTGTTAACATCAAAAACCCAAAATCAAAAATCCAGCAACCCATCACAAAATCCTAGCATCACAAATAAAACAACTCATCACAAAATCCCAAAATTGATAAGGTAGGAAGATGGAACAGAAAAGAAAGTTATTACAAAAGATTCATGAGCAATTATATGTCAAAACTCAAATGATGCCATATTTTAGTATCTGAATCCTTGATAGATATAATCATTTCTACAAGTGTTTCAGAACCATCACTCCAAAACCAATACCAAGGAATGTTGCAATTGAAACACCAAAAATGCCAGCAAGAATTCCAGGAACAACTAAAGATTCCCAACCTTTAGCCTTAGCCATTCCACATGCTGTAGTAGGGCCTCCAATATTGGCATTTGATGCCAAACCCAACAGCTTCAAATCAAGCTTAAGCAATTTTCCCAGCCCAAGAACCAGGACAAGATGGATGGTTATTTGAACTAGTGCAAACATGAAAATACTAGGGGCAGTGTTTATCACATTCCATATGCTTCCACTAGCTCCCACCACCACAAAAAATACCTGCAAAATATGTCTCCTTAAATATCATACTAAGGTTATTACTTTACCATTGATTCTATTAAACTTTTGTTAATATATAATCATTTAGATTCTCTATGTCATTATACTTGTATCTTTAGATAATATAATAACCAATCAATCAGAAGCAGGAAGGCAACAGGTCTTAATTATAATTGTACTGTAAACCTTTTCTTAAGTTTGATTGATACTTTTAAAGAGAAAAGAAAACTTTGGCTACGCAAACAGGCAGGGGGAGGGGGAGGTTATTTTGGTTCTCTGCATTTTAAACAAATCTGATGGAAATTTTCAGTACTCCAATCAAGGCTCTTCAATGTTACAAATTGCAATTGTCTAATAAATTTTTGAAGTTCACTGTCGTCTCCTCTTTTTTTCTTCTAGTCCTACATCAATCCCTCTACCAAAAATAAAAATAAAAACAAGAATCAAAACTAATAACATAGAGAAAGACATTTCCAAAGCCTTAATTATAATCATCAAAATAAAATCTTATTCATGATAACTCATGAGTCATGACCATAAGACTCAAATCTTCAGCGATCTACAGAAACAAGGTGAAGCAAAAGAACTTGCAAAGTTTTACCTGCAACAAAATCAGTGCAACAGTATGACTAGCAGATCCAAGGGAGCCAATCTGCTTTGGAAGAAGAGTGGCTAAAATGACTACAATAGCAGTTACTCCTGGGAGGGTTCCTCCTTGAATTCCATATAATTTTGTTAGGTATGTGGCAGCTTTGCATATTAAAAAAGATGTAGCAAGTGCAGTAGCTGTCTGCAACACAGGGAGGTTGCCTTCATAATCCGACTCCATATCCATTGCATCATCTGCCAAGATTACCAAAGAAATCAAGCTAAATTTTCCATTCCATAATATTAAATTATTTGGCCTCTACATAATATTTTTGGAAAAAAGTCAAATAAAACTTTAGGCTTTTCATAATGAACAGAGAAAAAGGACTTGAAAAGAATGAGAAAATTGTACCGGTCGTTGGTGCTGCAGCCTCGGGAGGTATTTTGGATGCCAATGCAAACAATACCATAAAATATACAGCACAGATAACATTATCTGCAGCCACTCCTACAGCTAAAACTGATGCTGACATGCCAAGCGCCTCTGAAATGGCAACATAATTAACAACTACATAAGTCAACAAGAAAATGGCAAAGGAAATTTGTTCAGTTATTACGCTTTACTTGTAGAAATGAATGTACATTGAAAATTAATCGATCACATTCCATGCAACCTAACCATCCATCATGTTGCAGCAAGATAAAACATGCAAAAAAATCCAATTTTTATGGCATCAAATATTCAAGGGTATACAAATGCTTCATTCCCGTTGCCATCTTAGGCTAGTGTATTCACTGAACTTGCTAGTAAGGAGTGAAATAATCTAGGTAACTACTTTTGTGAAAATTTAAAATACTAGATGGAACTAAGAAAAAAGTCAAATAAAACCTGTGAAAATTTAATAATCATAAAACCTGTGAAAATTTAAAATACTAGATGGAACTAAGAAAACTGCAGGAACTTGACTTATACTGTTGTGGTGTTGCCTAACTGAAAACTGTTTATCCAGAACAAATTTATGGTCCTTCAACTTTTTAAGTGCAAACAGGAGTGAAAAAAACACTTGATTTCATAGTACGCAATCGTAATGTAGTGATGAACATTCTGCACTCACTTCTATCCAGAAATCAATGCATAAATAAGGCAATAAATTACATGTCCTTATATAGTACAACATCTATCATATAGTCTAGTTTCAAACAAAGCATACCGCTTCTGCACCATAACAGGAACCACAATAAGTCTCATTGTGCTCAAGCCTGCCTCCATGTCTTTGCAAGGGCTTTTCAATCTGTGCAAAATGAACTGATATAAATAAAATGTTCTACAAATGAGGGGAGGAAGGTGGACATAATTTCTTAAAACTCTACTAAGATAGTTTGGATAAATCACCACAGGTGTAATCTTAACAAGGGGAAAAACTGAGAAGAAATGCTTGTTAAAGGTAGCAAGAGATAAATGAACAGCGGTAGAAGATCATTTTCTAAAGTGAAAAATTTCCATAATTGAGCTCAGCCAGCCAGACTTGCTAAGCTTAACAAGATGTTTAGTAATAGTATGTATAAATAGAAATTAAAACTAAACGTGCCTGAATTAGACATAATATGTAATCAACCATCCAAGATCATAATATGAATTATGAAACTATGATTGTCAAAATAAAAGTAGTCGTATTGACTTACCTTGGGAGCACCAATTCCGTCTTGTCTTGTTTCTATCACATTGCCGTGAGAGTCTATTCTTTTCTTGATTATATCATGTTTCTGAGAGATACACCAAAAGATCAACAACATTGTTAGAAATTGAGCAACAGACCCAAAATCAAAGGGATGAAATAGTTCTTCTACTTTGGTGTTGGGGTAAAGTCCTTAGTACTCCAAGTAAGGATACTTTGAAAGAATATTAAAAAGGAAATTCTGTTTTGAAATTTTATCCAAGAATCACATCACAAATGAAATGAGTACACACAAGTTATGTAAATATGCAAAAGATAAAATGTCAGAATATAAATCCAAAGGGCTGCTCCAGTTATAATACAGCTACCATTTATGTTAGAGTTAATTTTTATCATAGAAACCGCTATGAACTTCTGATTTATATTCTAGCATTAGGTCCAGAAAGAAACTACAAGTAAGCAAGCAACAAGCTACTTGTTTAAGAACTTACATCCTCCAATATAGCTACCCATAAGAGCAGCAGCTATTTTCCAGTTGTCAGACCAAGAGATCGCATGGGCACTATCAGAAATGCCACTAGAGTGCCGACAATAGAAGCAGCTGCCATCGACAAGGTGAAAATAAAATTTCAAAAATGATAAATTCCCATAATGACTTATAATGGACTGAACCCTAATCAAAAATTGGGGTTCTTAGGGTTTCAAAACAAGAGTGCATCGGGGAAGAATAAAGCATAACAGTGTTGAAGGAGATTGACAAAGACGGAGGTAGATGATAAACGTGACGGAGGTAGATGCTTGAAGGAGACGAACGTGTAGCGGAAAGAAACGAATGGAGAGTGAACGGAGGCGGGCTGTGCCGGAAGAAGAGAACGGAGGCGTGGCGGCGTGGCTGTAAGAAAAAAAAGAAGAAGAAGCAGACGAGGGACCATGTGGTTGGGACTTTAGTTTTTATTTTTTAATTTATGTCTTAGCAGGGCGGTTCAACCTATAAACTCTTCTTAATGATGCTTTTGATTTTTTTTTATATTTTAATTTAATATACGAGGGTGGTTACTTTTAGGAACCGCCCACGAAAATATGATTTTTAAGGATGGTTAAAGTAAACAACCATTCTCTTAAAATATTTTAAACTAAAGAAGGCGGTTCCGTTAAGCAACCGCCCTCTGTGAACCGCCCCTAAATGACAATTTTGTAGTAGTGTTATACTAAAGTTTATTACATAGTCCTGATATTTCCACTTACTCTGATATTGATTTGAAAGAATTCGGTATGACATTTTGGAAATGGTATCACTTGGCTAGACGAAAAACTGGATGGCAATACTTGAGTTCCTTTATATGAAATAGAGTACATTTATCCTCAAAGAGAATGCTATCCAAGATTTGCGAAATTACCTTTTGAGCAAAGTAAATGCCGAATTCGATTTTAAAAGTAATACGTAAACTATTCTCCAAACATCCTATGTTTTGGTTTGTGCACCCGACTATTTGGAAAAATATAAAGGAAAATTTTGAATCCAGTATTTTCTAACATTTTACAAGTCCATATATTCTCAAGTAATAGTATTCATTTTGTATTAATTACTTGGATTATTTTGAGGGTGTTACAAATGGGCAAAGTATGATGATGATGGTTCAGTTGTGATATAGTGTGGTAATGGTTGGCGAGTATTGCTTTTTATGTGTGGTTTATTTTATATCCTGAATACCTTTATTTATGATATTGAGTCTGATTTGGGAAAAGCGTTTTATCCTTCAAGTACTCGATGTATTCTGGTTCTCATGTCTTGTTCTGTGTATATATCTAGTTGTCGAGTGTCCTTGGTACTGTTCATTTTTCTCTCGTGTCTATTCTGCGACCTTGCGGTCAACCTGTTACGAATGGCGCGCTGACTCTCTCCTACCTGGTTGTCGTATTGGCATTTGCCGGTACTGCAACGGGTAGATGGCGTATCATGTAGCAATCCACATGTGGCCTCTTCAGGGAGGTGCATGGGAGGTGGTACCTGATGGATGGATCTGGAGAGGAGATACTCGTCTGGAGGTCGACGATCCGAGGCACATTCTACGGGGAGCAGGCATGGACGTGCATGTTGGGCAAGTCACTCTGCGAGATTATCAAGACGGTGGACCACGGGAACACCATGAGCTAAATGGTGATCATGCACCCTTGGCAGCAGTGGTTCCTGAACCTATGGAAGAGGAGAGTGCTAGCGAATCCGATCACGCAGCAGAGACGGATCCAAGCGAGGATATGGAGACGGAGGCTAGTTCTGCTGATGAGTGATGTCTTGCAATCTGTGTCTAGAGGATGTCTTGTGTCTAGGATCTGAGTTTCAGTCGAGGATTATCTTGTAATGAACTAATGATGTAATCAGCTATCTTTTATTTCGGTTTGTAATATTTTGATTTCAGTTCACTTCTTTTGGAAAAACTTTGGAGTGTATCTTTAGTATGGTGACTTATGTTTTTATCAATGCAAACAAGTTCCATGTTTTCATAATGATGTGGATTTAGGGTGAAAGGTTTCAAAAGTAACAACTTGATTTTCAAAAGGGTGGATTACGTATTAACGAACTTATATTTAAAAAAAATGGCCTCATTTTTGCAAGAAAGTAATCATAATTCAGTTAAGTTTTTGGGAAGTGGAAATCGGGCTGTTACACTAAATGCTGATTTTTAACACTGTTTTCAGCATAACAGTCTTTTCATGTCATGAACTTTAATGGTTTAGTTTGATCTTTATGATGCATGATTGGATCTAAATTTTATAGGTTTTTAATCTACTATATCCCATCATCCATTATTAATCATAGGCTTAATTATGTCACAAATCCTTGAAGTTTGGGTTACTTTTGCCAGATACCCTTATTCTTTTCTTTTCAATGTCTGACTCCCCGAAGTTACTTCTGAGTCTGTCATATACCCCTACTAGCAATTCTGATCAATTATGTTGGTATGTAACATCGGAATCCTGATCAGACGCAGGAGGTTAAGCACTTAGTGCCCCGTGGGCGAAGATCCTTTTTTAAAAAACTTTAAAAAACTAAAAAACTTAATATTTTTATATTTTTAGTTAAATAAAAAAAGAAAAAAAAAAGAATTGAAGAGAGAGGTTGTCTTCGCCAGTGTAACATCACGCGACACCACATGACCAACTTCATGCGTCTGATTAGGATTATGATGTTACATGTAATCAAAATTGGCTAGAATCGGTATCAGGGGTATATGACAAACCCAGTAGTAACTTCGGAGTGTTAGACATTGAAAAAAAATATAAGGGTATCTGGCAAAAGTATCCCAAACTTCAGGGACTTGTGACATAATTAAGCCTTAATCATATTACATATGTTTTAGTTGGAAAATCATGAGATTTTGATGCGTAAAGACTAGCATATGATCGAACTGTCAAAACTGTCTTAGTCCGCATAATTTAACCGGTCAAAGGGGACAGTTAACCGATTAAACACTCTGGTTTGACAGCAAAGTCTAGTTTTTAATGCATTTTCCTAACTTTTGGCACATGTTTTTATTTCTTTAATATTTTTTTATCATGCCAAAAGGGGTATAAAGGTTATTTATTTGTTTTATGCAGATTTGTTGGAAAACAAAGTGAAAGGGAGAGAAAGCTTCTCTCAGTGCAAAGCTTCCGCAAAGTGCAATTCAAAGTAAATTAAAGCACATAAATTGAGGGGGATCAAATTTCAAAGACAGAAAATCTCATCACAAGTTGCACACAAGTTTGTCATCATAAAAATGGGTGAGATTATGAAGCAAATGGCTTAGCAAGTATTCTAATGAAGACAATGTGCAAGAGAAAAAGAAACACAAACAACAATAACAACAACAAGACTCAAGAGCAAATTTATTAGGACTTTATTCTTTATTATTATTTACATTTTATTAGGTCCTTAAGATGTTTGTTTGGGTAGAGTTTAGGTTGGGTAGTGAATCTTAATGCATTCATATTGAATAATGATGAAATTGATTCATTACCAAACCAATCTTCCGAAAATCACTACTATAGAAATGTAAAAAGATCCCGGTTCCGCACCTATTTTGATCCCGGTTCCTGATTGTATCCAGAGGCATAAAAAGAATGTCGCTTTTGATCCCAGCTTTTTTTGAAAAAACGGAACCGGGATCTATAAAGAAATAAGGAACCGGGACCAATAATACAGAATAATCACTAATGAAATTTTTAAAGGAACCGGGATCAATAATTCTTATGATCACTGTTAAGTTTTTTATAAGGAACCGGGATCAATAATTCTTATGATCACTGTGAAGTATTTTATAATAAACCGGGATCAATAGTTCTTATAATCACTATTAATTTTTATAATTTTTTTCCTTAATCTATATATTTTAACAATTTCTTGATGTCTTTTATTTATTTATTTATTTTATCAACAAATAAGTTTTATTATTAAAAGAGCATAATGACATTCAGTAACAACAAAAAGATATATATAAGATAGAAAAAACATGAAACTTGGAAAAAAATTAAAAAATACCAATATCTCTACATCACTAAATTTGCAATTGTTCTATCATTCACATGATTTTGGTCATACAGGATCAAAGTACACTACAAGATGTAAAATTAGAGATATCAAAGCAAATAAAACTTTATTTATATTTGTGTGTTTCACAGTTCCAGACTAGCACCATTAAGAGTATTCTAGCTCCATAAAAAAATCATTAACAAGCACCGACAATCTAGTAACTTCTGCCCCAGTATGACCACTTCGTTGTAGGCTTTCCTGACGCAAAGCACTTGGTACCAGTATGACCACTTCGTTACGGGCTCTCATCACAAGTTGCACACAAGTTTGTCATCATAAGAAGATCCCGGTTCCGCACCTATTTTGATCCCATAAGAAAACTGGCTGATGGTAAGTTATTCATACAGTAGCAAAAGCTGCAAATAGATTACTCTTAATTTAATTTGTATGAATTGTCAATGTAATAATTTTTTAGCCTATCTTCCAATCTCGTGTTGAAACACAACACTGGATGCAAGCAAGTGCAAAAGATTTACAATGACACTGAATAAAGTTAAATTCAAGAAATAGTAGGACTCATATTTGAACGAGAACGATTATACCTTCAGGGAGTTCTGGCTAATCAAAGGGGCTACAAAGAGTCTTAGTTTCTCCCCTCTCACCCTTTGTCCTTGCTTTCACATCTGTCTCCACGTCCTGGACCATTACCAACATAGCAACAAAACCACACAGCGTGCATGCCCAGTCATTTTAAGAATAATGGGCATAACATGGCTTAGTAATATACCATGAGAAAAATATATATATTACACACTTGGGTTTCCAACACATCAAATCATAAAGCAATAACAAATTCCTAAAAATAAGATCTTCAACTCTTCTATCTAACATAGAAAATGCACTTCAGTTATTAAATAATAGAGTATACACTAAAATATTTCTCTAATGATACATGTCAAAGTGCCAAAATGAGTCTAATTTAAGCCATCAAATCATTCACCGGTAATTAATTAGCTTAACTAATGAAGAGATATATCAATTAAAATTAACATTAGCTAGTTTTGTACCTTCAGCTTAAATGTGAGGATATAACCCAGTTCCTTGTTTAATCGAATGGCAGGAGGTTGTTTACTAAGATCAAGTAGAGGCCTTTCGGGTCTGGTAACTCCTGTTGAGCCCACGTGTACAAAGCTAAACGTGACACAAAAAAGCGTACAACAAAATATTAAGCGGAACCATAAAAAAAGGGAGGGGAATAGCACCAAAAAGATAAGGCTTACCTGGGTGTTATTGGCTCCTTCATATATGCCCATATGCTAGATACTGGTAGTTCAAGTGGACCATCCACAAAAGTTTCATTTAATTTACCATCATATTCAAACTTGCTGAACATGAGGTGCAAAGAATTTTGTTTCATCTTTAAGAACCAGTGTGCAAGATTGTCAGGCCAAAAGGCATAAAGAAATGCTAACAGCAGAGACATGCCTGTAGCGATACAACATTGCTTGGATCAAATGGTGGAGCATCGGAAACAGTTCTTGCTCGAAATATAGGCCTCAGGGATGAAAATGATAATTTAATCTATATAAGAGAAAAGAACAAAACTCAATATTTGAAGTTAAGTAATATGGGCTGTAATTATTGCAAGAGATGTTAACTACCGATTGTCATTCGCCTTTCACAGTGTCAAAGCCTGTGGTATAACCAACAGTGTCCCAATCACGGCTTGTACGAACAATGAGTTTATATCTACGCCCATCACCTTTTAGACAAAACTCCAAACCATCATATGCAGAAAGATCTTCAGGTTCTGAGAAATTCTGAAAACCAAATACGTAAACTATCTCACTTTCATATAAGATTTTACTTTCCCAAGGCAGACTAGTAAGTTAAAGTTAAATCACAGTATGCATCAAGCACCAAAGAAAATCCATAAGGCTTTTAATCATAAGCAACTATGCTAATGTTAGTTCTAGGCAGGCAGCATCAAGAACTTTTAAATAGTGCTGATGAAAAAAAGAACTTGTAAACAGTCACACACAGAGATATATATACATATGCCAAAAGTGAATGATAAGATATTTCTATTTCAGTCTCCCAAAAAAATGACCAAAAAAAAAACCTAACATAATCAAAGAGGGTGAAAGAAACAGAAAAGGCAATGCAGCAATCTTTCCAAGAGAAATTAAATATGGCTCTTTTGTTTCTTTCTGCCATTTCCCATTTCCTTTTTTCTGTTAAATTCCAGATCTCATCATAGTGGGTGGGTATATCATATCCTAGTATGTACTATCAAATAACAAAAGTAAGGTTCCAAAACGACATAACTTTCCAAAACAATTTGACACTTTATAATTACCACCAATAATATTAAAATTAGTATTATTATTATTTAAAACACAACACAGAGCATTTAAAAAGGTATTAGGGAGTTACCCTCAACTTTGATTTTGAAGAAATAGAGGGACGATCGGTTCGGTCCTAATGCTCCACCAGATCCGGTTCACAGCAAAAGGGTCCAAACCGGTTTCATCCGGTTTGAACCATCAACCCAGCAACCACGGCAAGGGAAGGGCTGGCGGTTCGATCTGAACCCGCAGCGGACGTCGGCGACGCGAGAAGGAGGAGCGAAGATCGTGGCTGGTCCATGTCCCTGGTTCGCGAGCTTCAAGCAACGGTGACGGTGGCTCGCTAGTGGCGGTTCGGTTTGCGAAGGGAGAGAACACGGAAGAGAGAGAGAGAACCGCAAACGGCGGCCTTGAGGAGAAAGAGAAGTCGCGACGACGACTTAAGGGAGGCGGTGGCAAGCTGGCGATGCTCGCTTCTTCCATGGAGAGGAGAGAGACTGAAATGGAAAGAGAGAGATACAGAGGGAGAAAGCAAAATGAAGAAGAAAGAATGAGGGAGGTAGGGGCGACGGCTCCTTATGGGAGGAGAAGGAAAGGGAACAACAATAGGGTTTTCAACCCTCCCTATTCTTTTTTTTTAATAATTTTAAAAATAATATTGATCATAGTTCTGTGTCCGGATTGAAGTAAAATAATGGAATAAATAAGGTTTGTGTGATTTTTAATTTTTAAAAAAAATAAAAAATTATTTATGTTATAATATTGATCTCGGTTCCGTGTTTTTTTTAACCGGGATCAATAAATTCATGATATTTTTGTTATATTACAGTATATATTTATTTATTTTTTAATTATCATTTATCTATTAATCTTAGTTCCGGAATGGAACCTGAATTAATATTTGGCTACTTTTTAACTATTTTGTAGTAGTGAATGATGCATATGATTTAATAAACATTTTAAAACAAGTATTTGCATCATCTTTTGGCTTAATAATGAGTTTGGAACTTATGTTTTTATATATAAGTCAAGTTAATTTTTTTAAGGATAATTGATAAACAAAGTAACAGTTTGACAATCGATTATCAGTTACTTGACAATCGATTATCAGCTTGTTACAAGGCCAAGAACTAATTGCTGAAGCCCGTTAACCAGGTAAGCAACTGGTTAACCATGTAAATCTGACAGTTAAGGCCAAAATCAGTTTGAAACTTCAACAAACTCCTTAACCGACTTGACAAATATAAAACCAATATAAAAGGGAATCAAAAGAGAATTGCCATATTCTTTGTCATTATTTTTATAAGAGAAAAACACAGAAACCCTTTGTCATTATTTTCAAGAGAATCAAAATAGAATTGTCATATTCGTTCATCTCTCTCATTCTTGATCTAAGTTAAATGTTTAGATCTGTCAACAAACTCAATCACACAATCACCTTTTTTAATATGATCACGAATAAAGTGGTGACGAGTTTCAATGTGTTTTGTGCAAGAATGTTGCATCGGGTTTTTGGATAAATTTATTGCACTTGTGTTATCACATCTTGTAGGGATATGATCAAGACTAATACCATAGTCCAACAATTGTTGTTTCATCCAAAGTATATGAGCACAACAACTTCCTGCAGCAACATATTCGGCCTCAGCGATAAATAAGGTCACACTAGCTTGTTTCTAGCTAGCCCAAGACACTAAATAATTACCAAGTAAAGTGCATCTAATGCTTTTCCTATCTACTTTGCATCCAACATAGTCAGAATCAGAATACCCAACATGGCAAGAGGTGGAGCCTTTGGTATACCATAAACCCATGTTGGTTGTGCCAGAGAGATATTTCATTAATCTCTTAACAACAACCAAGTGAGATTCTTTTGGATTGTATTGGAACCGTGCACATATATAGACACAAAAAATGATATATGGCCTACTTTTCGTGAGATAAAGCAGAGAACCTGTCATACTTCGATATTTTGTGAGTTCATTAGCTTTACCTTCTTCATCTTTATCTAGATAATTATAGGTGCCCATTGGTGTAGAAATCTCTTTGGCTTTGTCCATGCCAAAACGTTTCAAGATCTCTTTGCAATACTTTGTTTGGCTTACAAAAACTCTATTTTAAGTTTGTTTTATTTGTAGCCAAAGGAAGAAATAGAGTTCTCCCGTCATAGACATTTCAAATGCTTCTTGCATAATACAAAAAAAAAATCCATGCGAAGAAACTCATTACCAAAGATAATATCGTCAATATATATTTGGACTTAAAGAATGGCATTCCCTTTTCTTTTATTAAAAAGTGTAGTGTCAACCTTTCCTCTTTCAAATCCTTTTTCAAGTAAAATTTTCTTAGGCACTCATGCCAAGTGTTTCAAGCTTCCCTAAGAGCTTGTTTGAGATCATAAAGAGCCTTTTCAAGTTTAAAGACATAATCAGGATGTTCAAAATTTTCAAAACCAGGCGTGGTTGACCAACATACACTTCCTCTTGAATAAAACCATTAAGGAATGCACTTTTTACGTTCGTTTGATATAATTTAAAATCCATAATGTATGCAAAAGCTTATAACATCCTAATGGCTTCCAACCCAGCAACAGGGGCAAAAGTTTCTTCAAAATCTATCACCACTTCTTGGCTGTAGCCTTTTTCAACCAATCAACTTTATTTTGAACAATTTTACAGGACTCGTCAAGTTTGTTTCTAAAAATCCATTTTGTTCCAATTACTTGATGAGTACTAGGTCTATGAACAAGCTCCCAAACTTGTTTGCTTTCGAACTAGTTTAATTCTTCTTGCATTGCCATCAGCCAATGCTCATCAATTAAAGCCTCAGAAATAGTTTTAGGCTCCACTTAAGAAACGGGTGGTTACACCTTTATTAAAGTCACTTAGTATTTGGTCAATTGGGTGATTCCTTGAAGTTTTTCACTCTTTAGGATGATTAATATTGTGCTCTACATTTGTTGCTAGTTGCACATTTTTATCCTTCTCTTCACTTGGATTTTGAAATTTTTGAGCTTCCTCTTCCTTCTTCTCATTTGAAGCTTGATGTTCTTCTAGGTAAAGAATTCCAAGGCTCTGTTCGACAACACAAGTTAGGAGCTTTTTAACTGGTTAGGAGCGTTTAGATTCAATCAATAAGCTACTAGCCCCGTTCGATGAACACAAATTAGAAAGAGCTTATAGCTTTTTAAAAAAGGAGCTTGCAGGTTTTGAAAGCTAGCTTTTAGAAAGCTAGTTGAAGTAACTTTCAATAAATTAAACTAGTTTTGAATAATTCATATACCAATTATACTCTCAAATAAATTTTAAAATAATTTACCTACTCTTAATTATTAATTATAATATAAATTTTTTGTTATAATAAATTAATTAAGAGTTAATAGTCACATAGGTCCCCGAAAGATACCTGTGAAATCAGTTAGGTCCCTGAAAGATTTGTTGAATCTCTTAAACCCCTCAAAGATCATTTTGGCATCACATTAGTCCCTCCCATTCAATTTTGTCAGGATGGACCTGACGTAATTCTACGTGGCACGTTAAATGCTTTGTCAGCCCCAATGCAATGTTGGAATGTTTTGAAGGTGTCACGTTTGGGCCAACAAAGCATTTAATGTGTCACATAGGATTCCGTTAGGTTCCTCATGGGGGGACTAATGTGATGCCAAATTGATCTTTGGGGGTTTAAGAGATTTCACTAATTTTTCAGGGACCTAACTGATTCCAAAATGATCTTTGGGGGGTTTAAGAGATTCCACTAATCTTTCACGGACCTAAATGATTCCAAAGGTATCTTTCGGGGACCTATGTGACTATTAACTTATTAATTAACTACATAATTAATAAATAAAGAAAATAAACTAATTATAATTTAATCATTTCTATACTTTATTAATTAATTTATTAATTTTCTATCTATTTAACAAATAAATAAAAAAAGAAAAAAATAAATTATAAATAATATAATGTAGTATGTCCTTTTTGGTCATTTAATAACTTTCAGCTACATTAAAAGTTAGTTTTGCCGAACAACACTATTTCAAATAGTCAACTAAACAGCTAGATGCTTATAACTACAAGCTCACAGCTACAAGCTACAAGCTACAAGCTCACAGCTACAAGCTACAAGCTAGTTTAGTCGAGCAGACCTCATGTGTCTTTGTAACATCATCAACAAATACTTTTCCTAGCTTTCTGGGATTAGATTCATCGAAAGACACATTGATGAGCATTTTATTTCCCATTATTTCTTGCATTATTTTACTCCTATTATTAATACTTGTTGCCCATTTGATATTGTTTAGCTTGATTTAGTGATTTAGAATTTATTAGACTAATATTCCGAATATTGTTTAATTTGGAATTATGTAGTCTAATTAATTCTATTTCTATTTTCAGGTCATATTTGGCACAAGGACACTTTGGGCATTTTGGAAATGAAGATTGAAGTATTGAAGTGAAGATTGTATTTTGCATTTAGGTCCCTTTTTAGTTGTAATTTTCAGAATAGTGTTTCTTAGGACTTGGCCCATGTTTTAGGCCCATTTTGTGACTAAAAGAAAGGGAAATTCGTGTAAACAAGAGAACACACTCCCATTTCAGATTTCTCACTCTCTCTAGGTTAGAACTTCTCTGTTGGCTCTCCCAAGTGGTGGTGCCTGCTAGGGTTTTGTTCTTCCCCATTTCTACTCGTTTTTCTTGATTTATGACCATGGAAGGCTAATTTCAAGGGTTAATCCCTTTGGTATTGTATTATCTACTCTTGAGCTCTCGTTATTAATGCAATTCCGTTTTCTCTCCTCTGTTTTTTATGTTTATCAATGTGTAGTGGTTTGCTTAATTCCATTTCGTAGAGATAATACATGAATATAAATGCTTAATGTGTATTAACTCGTAAAAACTCCAATTCTAGTTTCTGATGCTTAATTAGAAGTTAGGGTTTGGAGTGATTACTAAATTTTCGCTTAGTATTTGGTTGTCACGAGTTGGACAGAGGAGAGGAGAGGAATCGATCTTTAGTGAGCTAGGATTTAGTAGTGTACGTAGCCAAAGGGGTTTTCCCGCTTTTGTTTCTGATTTGCTTAGTTTTAATATTTTGTTTTGTGTTTGTTCTTCACATCTGATACACACAAAAAAAAACCCCATTTTACTGCACACTACGTGTTTAATACTTTGCCTAGACCGATATTCGCTGGGAAACGACCTAGGATCACCTTCCTAGTACTACAGAATTAAACCCCTTTTATTTTGATCAGGTATGGCCTCGATCAAAATTTGGCACCGTTGTCGGGGAATTTGTTGCCTATTTTAAAAAATAAAAAAAATTTGTTGCCTATTTTGGTCATGTATATCTGTTACAGCCTATTATGGTTGATGGTGTTATGTTCAGTACATGACTAGGGGCAACCCAAGTTATTTGCATCCGTACAACCCTGAAATTGATAGGACTTATCACAGATTAGTTAGACAAAATAGGAACCAGTCCTTAGGTAGTGAGTCAGAGTCATCTTATAGTCCATCTGATACTGCTTCTGTTTCTCCTTACTCTATTCCTTCTACTTTTGTTCAATCTGATTATTCACATTGTGATAACATGGCTCAACCCCCACCAAGGGAAAGGACACTTAGGGAGCTGGTTGCACCTGACTTCACTATTGAAGACTCGTGTATCCGGTATCCTGATGAGGATGTTCCTTTTGAGCTTAGAACAGGACTAATTCATTTGTTGCCCAAGTTTCATGATCTTGCAGGTGAGGATCCTCATAAGAATCTCAATAAATTCCACATAGTGTGCACCACAATGAAACCACATGATGTGCAAGAGGATCATGTCTGTCTCAGAGCATTCCCACATTCCTTAGAGGGTCTGGCACAGGATTGGTTATCTGATTTGGCCCCTGGTTCCATCACAAGCTGGGATGACTTGAAGAGGGCGTTTCTAGAAAAATTTTCCCTGCAAACAGGACCACTGCAATGAGAAGGAAATCTCTGGTATTAGGCAACAACGTGGAGAGAGTCTCTGTGAATATTGGGAGAGATTCAAGAGGTTGTGTGCTTCCTGTCCCCACCATCAAATATCAGAGCAGCTTCTCATCCAGTACTTTTATGAGGGTCTCAACTTTATGGAGAGAAACATGGTAGATGCTGCAAGTGGTGGTACATTGGGAGATATGACACCCTTACAAGCCAGGAGCAAAATTGAGAAAATGGCTTCCAACTATCAGCAATTCCATGCAAGAGGCAACAGTGATGCAATAGTTGTGAGGGATGTGAATGATGTTGGTGCAGACTCGGGCAAGGTTGAGAAGCTTGAGCAGAAAAATGATTCTCTAACAACATTGGTCACACAATTGGCTGTCAATCAGAAAAAGATGGTACTTCCTGCTAGAGTGTGTGGCATATGCACATCCATTGAGCACCCCACATATGCAATGCCCTTTCCTTCAGCAGCAACAACCGATGACCAGTGGTGACCAACCCGAGGCCTATGCGGCCAACATATACAACAAAAGAGGCCCACAACAGCACAATCATGACCTCTCTTACAATAGATACAACCCTGGATGGAGGAACCATCCTAACCTGAAGTGGTCTGATCAACAGCAACCTTCTCCTAATGTTCCATTTCAGAACACCGCTGGACCGAGTAGACCACCATATGTACCTCCTCCAATCCAGCAGCAAAGGCAACAACAAAAGCAAGTGGTTCATCCTGCACCATCAGCCCCTCCATCCAGCCAACCTACCTTGGAGGAGTTAGTGAGGCAAATGACCATGCAAAATCTCCAATTTCAACAACAGACTAGAGCATCCATTCAGAGACAAGAGGCATCCATTCAGACTCTGACAAATCAGATGGGTCAAATGGCAACTTCTCTCAACAACTTGCAATCTCAAAATTCTGACAAGTTGTCATCCCAAACGGTGATCAACCCTCAAAATCAGAATGTGAGTGCCATCAACCTGAGGTCAGGAAAGCAAATTGTCACACCCACACCACAACCTCGCCTCAACAATGATGCTCTAGCTTCCTCTAAAGGGAAGAGTCAAGTGGTAGATGAAGGTGAGCATGCTAGCACCAAGGAGAATCATCCAACTCAACCTTCCTCAACTTCAACCACAAGCCCTGCTTTTGGTCTACAACCTCCTCCCGTTCCTCTTCCATTCCCACCAAGAGTGCCTCAAAACAAAAGGGTGGAAGAGGTGGACAAGGATATTCTTGACACATTCAGGAAGGTGGAAGTCAACATACCCCTTCTTGATGCAATAAAACAGATTCCAAGGTATGCAAAGTTCCTTAAGGAGTTGTGCACTCATAAGAGAAGACTCAAGGACAATGAGAGGATAAGCATGGGAAGGAATGTCTCCGCTCTCATAGGTAAACCTATCCCTCACATTCCTGAAAAATGTAAGGATCCTGGAACTTTCTCCATACCTTGCATCATAGGCAATGTTAAGTTTGAAAATGCCATGCTAGATTTAGGAGCATCCGTAAATGTCATGCCTATGTCTGTTTTTAAGTCTCTTTCTCTTGGACCTCTTCAACCTACGAGTGTGGTGTGTAACACCCCGATTTGGTAACTTGAAAACCATAGTCATTTTGAGTGAAAATTAGGGGCCATTTTTTTTGATGAGTAGTGTACAAACTGAGAACATCTCTTATTTACAAAACATAGTTTCATACTCATGTTCTGAAGTTGCACCGACTCTTTCAAGTCCCAAACCGGAATGTCACAAGACATTACGCTTTGAAACTCACCATCCAAAACATTATCTAGAATAGAATAGCCCATTTGATTTCATGTCAAAACATACATACAAAGATTAAATTGTTGGGGTTACAGCAGGACCAGGTTGCTAAGAACTCATGGGTAATTACATACTCAAAGGGGAAATTACCTACTCCCTAGTCATATTCCTAAATCCTTCCCTAATCTTGCTTTCCAAATCTGCCATACCACTCGTCATCATCCATCTGTAACTCCTCAGGACTAATGATCCAGCTCTCGTCGCTAGAGTACACCTCTGCATCCTCGTCAGACCAGAGGTCAGGATCCTCCTCCTCTACGACCCTAGTAAGCTCCACCTCAGCATCGTCATCCTCACAATCCGTCTCCTCCTCTGCAGCAGCCTCCTCTTCTGCTAACTGTAACTCAGCTCTTCTACGCGGAATCGTTATGTAGAACATCTCGAGAACAGACATAATGTTGTTGGCGCCTCTTCTGGGAGTCGCTCCTATCTCCTGCAACTGCTGGTATCGTACCATATTGGCCATCTAAACCCGTACGATTTTACACAAGACGGAATAGATAGAGTAGAGAGAGTGAGCAACCCAAAACGGCAATGTCGACTATGTGGGATTATATTAGGTAAATATTAAGACAAAATAAATACAAAGACAAACATAAATCCAACAGTAACATAAGGTAAATCAAAACAACATATATAATCATCATGATGTACCCTTACATAATCACCCAATTACTCATTTCAGTATTTGCAAGCTCAAGACAATCGCATCCTTCACCATGATACTTTTCTTCCATTCTCTCTCCTTTCCTCAAACTCATCAAACGTTTCAAGGGTAGCCCTATCCACTTCCACTCTTGGTTTTTAGCATTTTCATTATCATTATTATTTTAATCATCATCACAAATATCCTTGGAATATCTTGGTTATTAAGTCTTATCAATTAGATTAGCATCAATGATGAGGGGGAAACATCATTGTGCTCACACTCGTCTACATCTCCTCGGTCAACCTCCCAACCTAGTCGGAAGTAAACAGGAGTACAGGACCTTTACCACGAGGGCACGACAGCTGTCACAATACATAATGGTCCCAGACCAGGAGGATCTCGTCCTCAAATCAAATCAATAACATTAAGGCTCACTGTCCACGCAGTGGCAAAACACAATGCCCCGTTCCAGTCCCTCTCACTGTTCTCGATTTGCAATCTAGGGGGTGACAGTATGTTTCTAGTGGGCCCGCAGAACTTGCCACGGCATTAGACCCAGTCCCCACCACGTTAGTGTGCCACTTGTGGAGTTCGTTCTGCCTAGAAACATATTCTAGACTTCTTGACTTTTCACCGTCATCGTCCTCCCCTAATGCAATCTCGTCCTAAGTATCCGAAGATACTTATCGTTCCTTCCTCTCCACTACTTCGATTCGACACTCTTGTCTCACCGCATTTATAAATGTCTTTTAATAGTCTTTTAAAGATTTTAAATTACGACTTAGTCCTAATGATCGGCCCATCCTTGGTGCATCCCTTCAATGAGACCCGATCGCTAATCGTACGCATCTAATCCCCCCTAATACTCACATAGCATCACTTGAATCATCACAATCATCATTGCATCATCTTTCTCTTTCTCACATCACAGCACATTGCTCTCATGAGCATCACTATTTCAAGCCAACTGAAACTCAGCGCGCCATCATTGTTCTCCTTGCCAATGGTGATTCAGCAGCATCACTGGTATCTTTCCTTGCCCATTTGGCTCAGCCGCATCAGTAACTCCTCTCGTTCGTTCTAATTTCCAATTACTATTTACTTCTCTCACAATTCAATCTCCTCATTACTTGCCTCTCTCCCTTATTCACTCTCATAGTTCGGATTCATTAATCTTTGCTTTTCATTCTTAGTTCGTTACTTACATAACTTAATTATCAACGCTCCATCAAATAACTCCCAACAATATCACATACGTTTCGCGAATAAACAAAGCACAAGATAATTCAGCATAACCAAGCAGGAAACATAATAATACTTTAGATAAACCAATCTCAGTCGTTCGGGTGGATAGCTAAACCAATCAGACAAGCGCTATCACGTACACCACTACGCTAAATGAGGTTGGAGTCCAATCTTTGAGATGATTGGACGTCTTAATATGTTACCTAATTACCACGACGTCTTTAGGATAAGCCCCTCTCTCACCTCAATGACGAACGTCCTATAGCTCTCCAAGGTTTCTCGATCATCTCTCCTTGCCTCTTATCCTTTCGTCCGTCGCTCAACTAAGACATTTTCCCGTGCATTAGAAATGATTCAATACATTCTTTTAGCTTGTTTTGAAAACAATATCTCTTTTGAAAACTTGTTATCATTATCCAAGATTTCCGAATTCAATTCAAATTCATGATTAAAACAGTTCTTAAGAAAATCTTTGAAAACAATTCAAAAACACTCTTTTATTCAAATAAACTTCCTTAATTGAAAATGTTAGGTTAAAACACTTATCGAATGCAAGAATTAAGGATAAGACTCTAGAACTCCATTAGCTAGTTCGTAAAATCCAAAACATTCATCATTCACTTATTGCAAAACACACGTAGGTTTAAGAAAACAGTTAATTAAATTACAACACTAACACACAAATTCAATTATGCACCAAAAGATAATTTAATCTTATTTCTTAATTAGATCATGGCAAAACCGAATTGTCTATACTCAACAATTCCTAATTATTAATAATTTCTAAACCTTGAAATCATAGAATCACATTATGAAAATCAATTTATTTATTTTCAGCCCTAAACCGAAAAGAAGAAAGAAATTTAACACATCACTTCATCAAATATAAAATAGCATACACACATAAGGTAGCCACTCTCCATAGTCATTTCAAAAGAAAGTCCTTCTAAGATCCTAAACACACAAAACCGAATTACCTCAAGTAAAATCTTGCAAAATGCTACACACCTTCAAAGACATAAAACCATGGAATGATTTTATTTCTTTCAAGACCAAACCGTGAGCATCATAGAAGCATTCAACACGTTTCATTTTCATTATTATCAATTTAATTCAAGGTAATAATCACAACCACAAATTACTTCATGTGTACGTCTTTTAGGTTCCTTAATGAGGCTAACCTTGGTCTAAATGCAATCCAAATAATGATTAAACACACTTTCCTACTTTCTATCTCAAGACCGAATACTAGCATGCATAGGACAAAATCTTAATTCAATTTTCAATGCACTAAAGTCAATTAAAGCAAACTATATCACACCAACATGCATAAGCCATCATGAGATTCCTTAGATTTTTAGCAAAACTCAAACTTATAATTTTTCTTAAATAGAAACATGGTTTATGACTTGATCTCCTAAAAAGATTGGCATGCATGGACTTAAGGCCACTAAGCCCATTCCTAATACACACATGCACCTAAAAATCATGCATCAATACATTTTTAGCACTCATGGCCGAATGGCCTTCATATCAATACCACAAATTTAAACCAAGTATTTAAATCAAATCATGTTCATAAGAAAATCATTTTAAAGACCATTACCCTATTATTCCTACTAGGCCGTAGCATATATATAGGAGGACTTAATTTCTTTTCTGGGAAATTTGACATGCAAACCTCAAAATTCTTAATTTGAGTTAACACACACATGGATTAAAACATGCACATATGCAAGATCAACCAAAAATCATTACAAATCAACATGCAAAGCTAAAAATTCCTATTATCTTCTCAAATAAACTTGGATCATGAAGTTGTTAATCAAACATTCACATATGTACATATAGATCACGGTTTCAGAACAAAAAGGTCAACATGCAAGGCATAACTTCCTCACTTTGTTACCAATCAACCTAGATCATAAATCATTCACCAAGTCCTTTCAATAAAAGCCTCATAGGTCACGATATTTGGAAGAAAGAATCAACATGCAAGGGGTTTCATTTTAGTTTTTATAAAAATATCAAGTAGTGAGTTGGATCCCTTTAGAGGTTGGTTTAGAAAATCATGATGAACTACCTAATGAAGCCA
Organism: Crotalaria pallida; assembly: GCA_037953625.1. NCBI lineage: Eukaryota > Viridiplantae > Streptophyta > Magnoliopsida > Fabales > Fabaceae > Crotalaria > Crotalaria pallida. The sequence goes on along the minus strand of CM075655.1, from coordinate 81,032,414 downwards.
TAACCGAAGCTTTAAGGGTCCATAATGTTCACATATTTACAAACCAATATAAAAGTCCATGATAAAGTCTAGATCATGCTTGCACTCATCTCTCAAGTTATGAAAATAAACATGCAATGGAAAGAAAAGAAGGAAAAATTACAAGACCAAAAGAAAATCCTAATTCTCATGGTTTTCTCCTTGATCCTTAAATAACCTACCACGAAATTGAGTCTTCTAGCTTCTAGGGTTCTTGCTTTCTAAATCCAAGGTCTTGCTCCAAATCTCCTTCCTCCTTCTTCGTGTCACTCACGGCCACCCCCCTCTCTTCTCTCCTCTCTATTCTTTTCTAAGGATGTGTTGGTTCCTTAGGAAGTGTTTGAGTTGTGTTTGTGAAAGAAATGAAGGAAAGTAAGGAAATGAACTAAGGCATGGTTGAATATAAGGGCACCGAAATTACCTCTTTTTCCCATGGAATGGGTTTCGGCCAAGGCACTAAGTGGGAGGGTAGTTTTGGGTTATTCAAAGTTTGCATGGGAAGGGTTCCATCAAAGGGGTGCATAGTGCATAGTCTAGGGCTAGGCTTCATCATGCTTAGTCATTTCAAACTCCCATTTTCCACTCTTCTAATCCACTTGTTGGCTTCTAAGCCTTCCAAGTATTTCGCTTCCCCAAACTCAAGAATCTACCCCAACACACACACACTCTCCTCACCGTAGCATCACACACATGCACACACATCATGCAAATTTCATTTTTATTTTCTACCTTCATTTATTCAAAACCCTATGATCATCAATTCATGTAACTTATGCAAGCATTTTCAAAGATCATATGCACAAACACACACACACACACAAGGCCGTAGTATCATTCACACACACACAAACACACTTTCATTTTTCAAGCAATATTCATATAGTACATTGAGCACCCATCATAAATTGATTTCATGGAATAGAAATAGATTTAATTTCCTACAAGAACATATTTTATTATAAAGAGAATTTAGGCCTTTTTAAGTAAAATGATCATCTATGCACATAATTTAAAGTCTCCAAAAATCAAACTTCCATGCAAATGAAAAATTTCCAAAAGACAAAACTCTTTAGAGTCGTTAGCTTCCAAAAATTATTATTTCTAAAAATTTCGTCCTTTTTAGTTTCCAAATTAAATTTTACAAATCAACCCCAAAGATTATAAAAAACACATTTTCAAGGTTCATGAATATCCAAAAATGCAAATTTATTTTATAGAGAAATCATCTTCTTTGGGAAAACCCTTTTTAGAAAACAAAATTTCAACGTTTTAGTTTTAAACGAATTCGTTTATGCCTGCACGGGAAAATGCGGGGTGTTACATGGTGATTCAATTGGCAAATAGAAGTACTGCCCACCCCGCAGGTTTGATAGAGGATGTCTTGGTTCGGGTTGAAGAGCTGATCTTCCCTGCTGATTTTTACATACTTTATATGGAAGATGACTCCCCCCGTAATGTTGTTCCTATTATTTTGGGGAGGCCATTTTTGAAAACAGCCCGAACCAAGATAGATGTGCATGCAGGTTCACTTTCCATGAAGTTTGATGGCAGTGTGATCTGATTTGACACTTTCCATGCTATGAAACATTTTCCTGAGGATCACTCTGTTTTTCATGTGGACCTGCTTGATGAGTTGATAGATGAGCATATGCTTGACTTTTTGCATCATGATTTTGAATTGCCATCTTTCACTAATTCATTTACTTGTCCATCATGCACTAATTCTGGATGGTGCACCGCATGCATTGAAATAGCTCAGTTTTTAGACTCTGCTACTGCATCTGATGATTCATATGTTATAGATTCAGATTATGCTAACCCTAACCCCATATCTGTTATGCATGAGTCTGATTCACTTATTCAAGTGCAGGCAGCAGAATCCATTTCTGTTGTCCCTTTAGTTCCATCTATTGTACAGGCACCCTCATTGGACCTGAAGCCCCTCCCTCCTCGTCTCAAATATGCTTACTTGGAGGATGAGCAGAAACTCCCAGTGATCATCTCTACCTCACTTTCTGTTGATCAAGAGGAGAAACTGCTGGATGTGATAAGAAAGAACAAGAGGGCAATTGGATGGACTTTAGCGGATATTCCTGGAATTAGCCCCTCCATGTGCATGAACCGCATTTTGTTGGAGGATGGGGCTAAACCAGTGAGACAACCCCAAAGGCGGTTGAACCCTCAGATTCTTGATGTGGTTAAGAAAGAGGTCACCAAGCTGCTCCAAGCGGGTATCATCTACCCAATTTCAGATAGCACTTGGGTGAGCCCGGTGCAAGTTGTCCCCAAGAAGTCTGGTGTCACAGTTGTCAAAAATGAAAGGGATGAGCTCATTCCTACTAGGGTGCAGAACAGTTGAAGAGTCTGCATTGATTACAGAAAGCTCAACCAGGCGACTCGCAAAGATCATTTCCTTCTCCTCTTCGTTGATCAGATGTTGGAGCGCCTGACAGGTAAATCTCATTATTGCTTCTTAGATGGTTTCTCTGGTTATTTTCAAATTTATATTACACCAGAGGACCAACATAAGACCACATTTACCTGTCCTTTTGGCACATTTGCATATAGGAAGATGCCTTTTGGCCTATGCAATACTCATGCCACATTTCAAAGATGTATGATGAGTGTTTTTGCTGACTTGCTCGAGCATTGCATAGAGGTCTTCATGGATGATTTTAGTGTTTATGGCTCCTCATTTGATGCATGTCTTGATAATTTGACTAAGGTGCTTAACAGGTGCATTGAGACTAACCTTGTCTTGAATTTTGAAAAATGCCACTTCATGGTAGAACAAGGTATAGTCTTAGGGCACATTGTTTCGCACAAGGGTATAGAAGTTGACCCTGCTAACCTGCATGTAATATCACATTTGCCTTTCCCCTATTGCGTGCGAGAGGTGCGTTCTTTTCTTGGCCATGCAGGTTTCTACCGTAGGTTCATTCAAAACTTCAGCAACATTGCCCTTCCTCTATCCAAGCTGCTTCAAAAGGATGCCCCATGGGAATTTGAAGACCAATGCAAGAGGGCATTTGATGAATTGAAGAAAGCACTGACCACCACCCCCATCATCCAACCACCTGATTGGACCCTCCCATTTGAGCTCATGACTGATGCTTCAAATTATGCTTTGGGAGCAGTTCTCTCCCAAAGGGTTGGTAAGCTGTCGCATGTGATTTATTATGCTCTAGGATTTTAGATGTAGCACAGGTTAATTATACAACAACTGAAAAAGAACTTTTGGCTATTGTTTTTGCACTTGACAAGTTTAGATCATATTTGCTTGGTTCTAAGGTTGTAGTGTACACTGATCATGCTGCTCTGAAGTATCTTTTGAAAAAGACAGATTCCAAACCTAGGTTGATTAGGTGGATGTTGCTCCTCCAGGAGTTTGATCTTGAGATTCAGGATCGGAGTGGTGCGCATAACCTTGTCGCAGACCACTTGAGCAGGATAGAGAGAGAGATATGAGGATGCATTTCCTATCCGGGATGACTTCCTGGATGAGCAGCTTTTATCTTTACATGTTTCCCATCCCTCTCCCCAAACTCCTTGGTTTGCAAACATTGTTAATTATCTGGTTGCTTCTGTTTTTCCTACCTTGGCATCCAAAGCTCAAAGAGACAAATTAAAGAGCGATGCCAAGTATTATGTATGGGATAACCCCTATTTGTGCCGTTTTTGCAGTGATCAGGTCATTCGCAGGTGCATTCCAGATCATGAGATCCAATCGATTCTCCAGTTTTGCCATGCTTCACCAGTTGGAGGCCACCTTGGGACTCAAAGGACAACACGAAAGGTGTTGGATTCTGGATTTTATTGGCCTACCATCTTCAAGGATGCAAGCAACATTTGCAGCTCATGTGAGCAATGTCAAATAGCAGGAGGCACACTTTCTTGGAGACCTCAACAACCTATGTTGTTCTGTGAGGTGTTTGATGTCTGAGGTATAGACTTCATGGGCCCTTTTCCTTATCTCTTTTGGTTTTCATTTTATTTTGCTTGCTGTGGACTATGTGTCCAAATGGGTGGAAGCTAAAGCCACCCAGACTAATGACTCTGCGGTTGTTGTGGATTTTGTTAGGTCTCACATATTTTGCAGGTTTGGCATACCCAGAGCCATAGTCAGTGATCAGGGCACCCACTTCTGCAACAGATCCATGCAAGCCTTGCTCAAGAAGTATGGGGTTGTGCACAAATTTTCCACACCATATCACCCCCAAACCAATAGGCAAGCTGAGATTTCAAATAGAGAGATTAAGAGGATCTTGGAGAAGATGGTGCGCCCGAATAGGAAAGATTGGAGCACAAGATTGGAGGATGTTCTTTGGGCACATCGGACCGCCTACAAGGCACCCATAGGGATGTCACCCTATCGGGTTGTCTTTGGTAAGGCATGCCACCTACCTGTGGAGATTGAGCACCGTGCATACTGGGCAGTGAAGCAGTGCAACTTGGACCTTGATCTGGCGGGTGAGCAAAGGAAGCTTCAGTTGAGTGAGTTGGATGAGATCTGGTTGGAGGCCTATGAGAACTCTAAGTTCTACAAGGAGAAGACCAAAAAGCTCCATGATAGCTCAATTTCTAGAAAGGAGTTCTCAGTTGGCCAGAAAGTGTTGCTCTACAACTCTCGGCTTGGTCTCATGAGTGGAAAGCTCCGCTCCAAGTGGATTGGACCATTTATTGTCACTCAGGTGTTTCCTTATAGAACTGTGGAGATTAGAAGTGAGTCCACGGACAAGAGCTTCAAAGTTAATGGACATTGACTCAAGCCCTTCCTCACCACCCCTACTTTGGATGATGCACCTGTGGAGGAGGCCTCTTTGGTCGACCCCACTTTTGACCCACCATGACTTAGGGAGTTTTCTTTTCTCCTTCCTTACTCTTTTTATTGCACTTGTCTATATCTGCTGGCTGGTATATCTGTCTGGATTTTCTGGTTGTTTTACATTGAGGACAATGTGTGATTTAATTGTGGGGGGAGACTAGTTTAGGTTGCATACTTTTGCTTTGAATTTTTTTTTTTGGGTTTTGCTTAGTTTTTGGGCAATTTTCTTACATGCTAGCTTCATTTTAGTAGAGTCTTGGTATATTGTGTCTGAATTCATGCATTTCTGTGTGCAAAGTTGCTTTTGATAATTAAGAGGTGGTAACACTGTGATAGATTGTCCCTTTTGTGAGGATTTGAGCCTTAATTGTGGGTGGATTGCTATATATGCCACCTAATTTTCTTTCATGTGTGATTGCACTCAGGATTACTTGCACTATAGAACTTGACTTGACTCTTGTTGATACTTGATTTCTCATGCACATTTTGAAATGATTTAGGCACTTTCTTTCTTTAATAACCTACTAGCCATATGAGCCTACCTTGAATGAATGTATTCTTTGCTAGCCCCTTTGAGCCTTTTTATCCCTTTCCTTGTTCTTTAGCTCATTACAAGCCTATGACTGAAAAACCATGATTGTCCTAACCTTAGGAAATTTTGGAGCTTTGGCATTGTTTTGGGAATGGGTATTAGGTAAGAAGTGTGCTCTATGCTTCAATTGGTTGAGTTCTTGGTTTTGCCTCATTGGTTGTTGTAGTTATGGCTTCATCTTCATGCCATTTGTGTTGTTTCTTCTTTTCTTTTTGTATATCTCTAAAAAAAAATAGAAGACAAAAATAAAAAAAATGCAAAAAGAAAAAGAAAAAAAAAGTGAATAAAAGGTTGTTGAGGCAAAGAGGATTGGAATTAGTGGTTGTTGATTTTGGGGTGGATTTTGCTTACTTTTTACTTATTCCTCATTGCTCCTCTATTCCCTTGGTTTTAGCTACATTCCCATATTTTTATCCTACCTTGTCCTTGGCCCCATTACAACCCTAAAAAGACCTTTTGATCATTTTGTGCATGTGTGTTGATAGTTGATGTTAGAGGCTTGTCAAGCTTATGGTTGTGTTTGTTTTTCATGGTGTGCCTTGAGTGTAAATAATGATTAACCCCAAACACTTGAGTGTAAACACTTTTGAGTGATCCTTGTGAATTTCTATCATCTTTGTGACTATCCTCTTGATGTCATTGGTTTCTTTGCATACTTGAAGTAATTGGATGATGTTCACGGATGCTTTGACTCTTTGATCCTTAACCATTTTGTGTGCTTGAGTTTGCCCATTTCTTTGCATTTCCTAGAATTCATTGTGAAGTATGTAATCTCTTAGGTTTGCATTTCTTAGTTGTAGTCATCTTGTTGCATGATTCACTTTGGTGCATATTGATCTTCATAGTCCTATCTTTTGGTTTTGCCCAGGAGTACAAAAGGATAAGTGTGGGGGTATTTGATGAGCATTTTATTTCCCATTATTTCTTGCATTATTTTACTCCTATTATTGATACTTGTTGCCCATTTGACATTGTTTAGCTTGATTTAGTGATTTAGAATTTATTGGACTAATTCCGAATATTGTTTAATTTGGGATCATTTAGCCTAATTAATTCTATTTCTATTTTCAGGTCATATTTGGCACAAGGACACTTTGGGCATTTTGGAAATGAAGATTGAAGTATTGAAGTGAAGATTGTATTTTGCATTTAGGTCCCTTTTTAGTTATAATTTTCAGAATAGTGTTTCTTAGGACTTGGGCCCATGTTTTAGGCCCATTTTGTGACTAAAAGGAAGGGAAATTCGTGTAAACAAGAGAACACACTCCCATTTCAGATTTCTCACTCTCTCTCTAGGTTAGAACTTCTCTGTTGGCTCTCCCAAGTGGTGGTGCCTGCTAGGGTTTTGTTCTTCCCCATTTCTACTCATTTTTCTTGATTTATGACCATGGAAGGCTAATTTCAAGGGTTAATCCCTTTGGTATTGTATTATCTACTCTTGAGCTCTTGTTATTAATGCAATTTCGTTTTCTCTCCTTTGTTTTCATGTTTATCAATGTGTAGTGGTTTGCTTAATTCCATTTCGTAGAGATAATACATGAATATAAATGCTTAATTTGTATTAACTCGTAAAAACTCCAATTCTGGTTTCTGATGCTTAATTAGAAGTTAGGGTTTGGAGTGATAACTAAATTTTCACTTAGTATTTGGTTGTCACGAGTTGGACAGAGGAGAGGAGAGGAATCGATCTTTAGTGAGCTAGGATTGAGTAGTGTACGTAGCCAAAGGGGTTTGCCCGCTTTTGCTTCTGATTTGCTTAGTTTTAATATTCTGTTTTGTGTTTGTTCTTCACATCTGATACACACAAAAAAAAACCCCATTTTACTGCACACTACGTGTTTGATACTTTGCCTAGACCGATATTCGCTGGGAAACGACCTAGGATCACCTTCCTAGTACTACAAAATTAAACCCCTTTTATTTTGATCGGGTACGGCTTCGATCACACATGCACTAACTCTTCTATTGTGCCTTCTCTTATTGAAGTAGTGTAACATCCCTCAATTTTCCATTTTTGAAAAATAAATATTATATATTTTTAATTAAATCATGATAAGTATTTTAGAGAATCAAAATATATTATTTTGGAATAAAATAATTTTGGTGGAAATGGAATATAATATTATATTTTGAATATTTGAATATCTAACTGGAATAATCGGTTACCAGTTGAAGATAACCGATTATCATCTGGGAAAAAATGCCCAGTTTATATGATTTTTAAGCACAATAATCGGTTATCAGTTAAGATAATCGATTCTCATAGTGTAATTTTCCCCAATTCTGTGAATTTTAGGGATCAATAACTAATTAATAGGAAAAAGCAAGGTGATGATGATTCAAATCCTGGGTTTCTCTCGTTGTGCCATCTCATGCTTCTCAATTGATGAGCAGTTGCTTGCTTGAGGCAAGTCAACTAATGTTATGGCAAGTTCCCATTGTTTGCTTCTCTTGAAGAAACCTCTTCCATCTCCTTAAACTCCTCTATAAGTATATTCAGCTTTAACTCAGAACTCTCCACCTCTTGAGCCTTGTCTTGCTAAGGAAACACTCAAGAACTTGTGTGTTTAATTCCCATTGAGTTGCCACACTTAAACACCTTAAATTTGTTCTTGATTTAGAAGTAGACGTAAGGGCCCAAAGTCAGTCTCTGTTCATACTTTGGTCTTGCTATGTCTCTGTTGTTCTAGAGTTGTTGTTGTTGGGTGGTGGCTGTTATCGTTACTATGTTATGTTGTTGTTGCTATGTAGTTGTTGTTGTTGATAAACTTGAAGGCTAATGTCCAATTCTAAGCTAGAACTCTGGTGAAACCCTTTTTTGAAGTTAGTTTGAAAATAAAGCAGTTTTTGTGTCATCACTAGTTTGAAATCCCAAGATAGATATAAATTATCCTTTCAGTTTCTTATAGGATAACCGGTTACCCTCAAGGATAACCGATTATGGTGTGTGGAAAACCATAGGATTTACCACTAGTAATCGATTATACGGAAAGGATAGCCGGTTAGCGGGACCAAATCTTGAATACTATCAAATACATATCAGATTAGTAATCGATTATCACAAGAGGATAACCGATTACCAGTCCTTTTTTATTATTAAATAGATTATTTGAAAGTCATAGATAATATCCAAGAACAAATGAGATAAAGAATAAAGTTTAATAATGTTAAAGAATTAATGGGATTTCGAGTCTAACTATACTATTTATAGCTTACTCATGGTGTGATTATGTGTTATTAAGTTCCAATATTATGTCACAGAATACAATGAAAAATAAAGGATAAAATAAGGCATGGTATAGTTAATGCTAGTAGAAGAAGAGGTCGAGGAATCATGCATGACATGGCATAAGTACCAAGCACGAAAGAATTCATATGGTATGACTAATAAGATTGATTTTTATGTATAATTTTTGCAAGGGACGTACGTGAGAATGATGATTAATCCTGGTATGTCATGTCTTGTGGGGAAAGACCTATTGTAAATAGGACGCTATCTCTAAGCGGTATATCCAAGAGTCTTGATTTTACCATATCTTGTGGAAAAAGACTTGTTATGAGTAGGACGTTATCCATAAGTGGTAGATCCTACAATCCTGGTTATACCATGTCTTGTGGGAAGAAGCCTGTTGCGGCTATGACGTTATTCATAAGCGGTATAGCCATAGATCCCTGTATATTTTGTCTTGTGGGAAGAGACCCGTTCCATATAGGATTCTATATGTAAGCAGTATATCCTTGTTGATATCCAGGTATGACGTCTCTCGTGGGATGAAACTCGTTGCAGATATTGGGGACTGTATATGTAAGCGTTATAGCAAAGAGTACGTTAATGCACTTGTACGAAGGAGAAATTCGTAAAAAGTGAAAGACGTACATATGAATCCTTCGGTGAAAGAGAGTGATTCTGATATTGCATACATAATAATAAGATAATGACTATGGATGATAAGACACTTGATTTTATGCATCATGAGCATTATAATATGATTCTTGCGATCGTTGACTTTTAGTTATTCGATTGCTAGTCTGTTAATGTGATATGACAATGACTTACTCCTTATTCTATACTGCTTGTTAAGTTTTTGAAATGTAGGTATTAAGAAGAGTTTGGTTCATATACGCATTTCGTCAAGTTGCTTAAGAGGAAGAAGGAAATATCTGCAAGATATTGATTGTAGTTTGTTCTGATGTAACCCACTTGGAAATGTTATTTAAAAAATAAAAAATTTTATTCTCCAGTTTTAATAAAAAAAATTACTTTCTCTACTACAACTCTTTTTCATGAAAATCTTATTATTTTATTTAATTAAATCGAGGTCTTACAAGTAGAATATTCTAAGAATATACCCTCATAAACTCTAGTATCAAAACTTCCTAGGTTGTCCTTTCCATTTCAAGTTTGGTGTCATGCTATACCCCGCTGGGAGAGGCAGTCATATTAGTCTCAAGGGTCTCATTAGTATTGGTGGACCCTTGGGGACAACCTGGACTCAATGAGTCACTGACAAGAAAAAACTCAACCATAATGGTAACATGACACTTGCCAAGCTCTTACAATAAAGAAAACCTCTGTATTTAAGACAATAAGATAAGATTGAGATTGAGATAACGATTAAGATTAAGATACTCCATTTATAAAAGAAAGGGTAAAATTCTGATAAGTAAAAAAAATGAAGGAACATTTTTTAATATTTCATCTAACAAATCAAATGATCATCAACCTAATAACTAAATGTATATTTCATTATTATCCAATCACACATCACAGTGTGCAATTGTTGATCATTTTTATTTCTTATTGTGATTTTGATTTAAGACAATTTTATTTGCAATTTTTTACCATCTTTTTGAGATGGAGTAAGTGTGACGTAAATATTGCTTATAACATAAAATATCACTATTTTTTTTAAAGGGTATCCCCCACTCTTTTACCAATGTAGAAGATTTCCTCGAGCACATTCAACCTTGCCCTTCCAACTATATTCTTACTAGAGATCAAATATTGGTTCCTCACCTAGGATGTAGTGTGCCTCTACTACTATGTTGATATCCTTGTTAATATTATTCAATTTATTTATAAAATATCTCATTATTAATAAATTTTAAAGTATTATAAATATTATCCTTAATCCTACTCTCAAGTCAAGAATAGTTTCAAATTATTAATGACACAAGTATTATATATCACTTTCTTTGTGATATAGACCTATTTGTATGTTAATTTGATAGGCATGTCTATAATTTTTGAATTATTGTATTAGAGCTTATAAAAAAAGTTAGTACACTAGATATTTAATGGGTCTTGACAAGGTGTTGAAGTGTTTATTTTTCATTATTTCAAGATTTGGAAAATCTTCTTTAAAAGAAATTTATGATAAAAAATTTATTAAATATTAATTATCAAATCTAAGATTAAAAAATTAGTATTATTAGTGATTGATTCATGTGATACATGCTTACTTTACTTTAAGTTGTGACTTGAGTTCAAGTCATGTGTATTGAGAAAATCTTTTTTGAGAAAGATGATTCCACTGTATATATTAGAGATGTTCACGACTTGAGCATGATTGTCTCTTATGAAAAAACACGTGATTAAACCAATTTATAGTAATTTTTTTAATCCAAATTCAAAAGGCATTCAAACTAGAATCCAAATATTTTTATGAAAGTTAATTACATAATTAATAATCATCAATACCTGTTAAATATTGTCTTGACCGAATCTTTGCAACAAAGGATTTCTTAGCAAATGGAACTCATAATTAAAGTTGGAGAAATGAGACTTTTTCCATGATACCACATGTCATATATGTTAATAATTAAAATAAATAAAACAATTTCATAACAAAAATTTGTAAAACCCCTTTAAAAAAATCATAAATATAATTATGTATTATTATTTCCTCATTTCAAATCGTTACTCATTTTTTACGATTACTTTCTCAAACTTGCTATTTTTCAATAAATTGAAATGAAATAAAATCTTCTCCGATTTTTTTCACTATCATCATCATCAATCATATTCAAAATTTATATCTTTGTTTATTATATTTATCAAACTTTTTTAATCTATCCACATGACATGTTAGCCATTTTTTCATGTTTCAAAAAATAAAAACAAAAGAAAATTCAAAATATCATAAGTAGCTTTTAAACTTAAATAAAATATTGAAAGCAAAAAAGCAAATATGATTTCACTTTGAAAAAGTCATCTTGCCTTTAAAAAATTCCATTTACATAAATTAACAAATGAAAACATATCCGAATAATATACTGATATCATTCTTATTTTAAATATATTAAATTAAATAAATACATGTGCATTGCATGGAATAATTCTTAATGTACTTATAAATTTGGCAAATTGATCTATTACAAAACAAACCTATACGATCAAAGCCATATAGAAAAGACTCGCACACATCCTATCATGGCTTTGCTAAAATTTATCTTCGCAATCCTTACTGGAGTTCTCCTTTTCACTCATGGTATGTAACCAAATAATAATTTTTCAACCATTATTATTTAGTCATGCAATTTTATTTATATTTTAATTACTATCTCTATCTTTTGTTGATAATATGAAGTATTTATACAGTGTATGCAGATACATCAGGCATAGTGGCCTGCCTAGGACCGTGCAATCATGATACTCCATGTAATGCAGAATGCATGGGTAAACATTATGCCGAAGGATTATGTTATGCCGCTAAACCAAATGAACCTCAAAGATGTTGTTGTTTGGGAAAAATGCTATAGATCAATTTTAAAGTTTCTCCATCGTCCATATTTGGAAGAAAACTGTATCTCATGAATAATTAAGATCAATTTTAGAAATAAAAGTATTATAAGAAATTAATGCTTAATTTTCCTATTCAATTAATTGTAGAATATTTTTCTCTTTCTTCTTAAAATTGTAGAATATTTTGTATACAATTTTAATTCCAGTTTAAAGAAAATTACAAATAATAGAGTTGTACTCAACAAATTATTAAAAAAATAACAAAATATTAATTCAATTATAATATTTAATAATTTGAGTCGTATGTTTTCTTATAACATGAAAATCTTTAACAACTTCTTAATAATTGATTATTAATTTAACATTTTTATAGAAAAATAAAAATTAATTATATTTCAATAATTTGGTGATAGATAAAAGAAATAAGTAATTAGGTTCTTAAATGTTGATAAATAAAAAGTAATATTTAATATTTAATAAATGATAGATTCTTGTTTTGGTTACATGATAAAAACAAAAAAAAACATTAGAAGAAAAAACGAACAATAAAGATATCAATAAATATAATGTTAACATTAATAATGTTAATAGTATTATAAATTACCAATGGGGGCCGGCACAAGTGGAAGGGGCTTGTGTCCCTTAAGCATGTGGTCGCGGGTTCGAGTCGTACCTGAGGCGCATGTGAATGGAGCAAGCCTTACTGGGAGCATCGCCCCCGAAAGGGCCCGACCGTGGTGCGAGGGATTAGTCACCCAGTTGCGCGGGTGGATACCCTGGTTCATCCAAAAAATAGTATTATAAATTGAATAAGAGTAAACATTTCAATAATTTCAATTAAATAATGATATCTACGTAAAATTATAAAGTGCATTAAAAAAGAAGATGGAATACAAAGTAATTCAAATTATTATAATTTGATTAACGCTTCCATACATTAATATAAAAACATGTATTTATTATTTAATTATTTTATTATTAATTATTTGATTGCATTATTATAGTGATGTAGAGTAAAAAGAGAGAAAGTAACAAAAAATTATTTATTTATTGATTATTATTATTTATTTAGTTATTCTTCTTCTTACGGTGATGGAGAGTAAAAAGAGAGAAAGTACGCAAAATTGGGTCTTACATAATCTTAAGGTAAGCCTCAGTGCATATCCATTAATCTCTTATTTCAAATATTCAACTTAAAATTCTCCAACAAATTTTGAAAAATAAAAAGATCTTATAAAAATTATAATGATAAGACTCTATTCAAAACTTTCTCAAGACTATGTTGTAAAAGCTCTTAATTTATAATTTTTTCTTCTCTCATTGTTGTATACCCTCTCCTCCTCATCATCCTTTTCTTATCTCTTCTCAACACTGAATTTAGTTTATGCACATATCATATCCAAACCCCAAAAACAATAACTCATCCTCCATTTCAATGAAACATGATGATATAACAATAGATCATGTGGCATTTAAAAATTAAAATTTAAAATTTAATAATACTTGATTGGGGCAAACTTAAGTAGGGATTGCATTGGAGTTTTTAATTTCTATGACAAGGAACCCGCAGAGTTGCAAAGGGTTCTCTGACATAAGAGTTTCTATGGAATAATGATTGTTTGTGATTTTATTAAATAAAATCAACAACATAGACACCTTGGAATAACACCGATGGCTTAAGCATTCTCGAATTCAAACATATGATGTAATAGGAAGACAAATTCTACAAATATGATTAAAGATGAAGCGAATAGCATTGTTGTCATGGTTTCAGATGTGAAAATTAGCATGGCATCATAATTAAATATGGTAGCGGCAACCAAATCTTATGACAAAAGCCAATTCAAGACCTTTGCAATTGCTGAGGAAGGACAAGAAGTTCTCATGGGCAATGGTAACACAACAAAGATTCTTGGAAAAGGAAGCTAGTGTAGAAATGCAATTCACTTCTTGAAAGAAATTGGTGTTGATAAATGTGTTTCATGTTCTTGATATTACGAAAAATTTAGTTTCTACAAATCTTTTATGTAAGAAGGAATTGAAGGTTATATTATTAGAATCAAACGAGATTGTAATATCCAAGAATGGAATGTTTTCAAGAAAAGGTACTTTTGTGATGGGATGTTCGAATTAAGTATTAATAATAATAATAATAATAATTCTATTTCTGTTTACATGCAACATTTTCTTTATGGCATAATATATTTTTTTTGGTGTACACCAACCGGTACCCGGATCTGGTTTACCCAGAATCCGACTCATCCGGTCCGACCCAACTAAGCTCGCACTAAGCGGTAGGGGTCTCCCAGTGGGGGTTGCTCCATACCCAAGGCTCGAACTCGAGACCAGTTGGTTAAGGGACCAAGTGAGCTACCACTTGACCAACCCCACGTTGGTTTATGGCATATATATTAGCACATTGCAATTATAAATATGTACAATATAAGTCAAGGCTCAATTTAATTTCTTGCAAGGATAATATCAGTGATAAATGTGATGTATGCATTCAAGAAAAAATGACTAGAAAGCCTTTTCCATCCATGGAAAGAACCTCTGAATTTTTCGATTTGGTACATATTGATATTTGTGAATTAAATGGAATCTTAACAAGAGGAGGAAATAGATATTTTATCACTTTTACCGCTGATCATTCTAGGTACAATTATGTTTACTTAATGAAATCAAAGGGTCGAGCTTGGGAGATGTTTAAGTATTACAAATCATAAGTTGAAGAAAATCAAAAGGAAAAGAAAAATAAAGTCCTTAGAAGTGATAGAGGAGGAGAATATCTTTTTTTTTAAGTTATTGTGAAGAGCATGGAATAGTACATCAAACTACTACACCCTATACTCCACAACAAAATGGTATTGCTGAAAGAATGAATGAAACATTGGTAGATATGGTCAATGCAATGATTTTAAATTCCAAATTACCTACTTACTACATGTTATGTACGCAATAGAATTTCTTATATAAAGTTAAAGACTTATCCATTGTGTTTTGGAAATGGAGAAAACTTGTTTTAGATTATCTTTGAGTTTGGGGATGTCAACTGTTTTATAGAGTTCTGGATTAAAAAAAAAAGCTAATTGGGATTACGAGCTTTGAAAGGAGTCTTAGTAGGATATGCAGAAAAATCAAAATCCCATAGAATTTTAGATTTAGAATCTAATATAATAGAGGAGTCAAGAGATATTAAGTTCTTAAGAAAAATTAGTTTATAAATTAAATGATTTTACAAGACCTGAACCTAAAAAGGCAATGTTGTTATAAGTCAAAGTGATTCTTGATCAATTACTCACAAAAGAATGGAAGATACCCCAATTGAACCTTGAAGAACCCAAAGAACAAAAAAGGAAAAATTGATTTTTAGGTCCTGTTTTTATTTCATGATAAACACTTGTTTTCTTGATAGAAGGGAGTAGAAATCATATCACATAAGAGATACTTGTTTTGTTTCATTTACAAGAAGTAGATCGAAGAACTTATAGTGAAGATATGACATGTAGGGATGTTACTTTCCGGAGGGAAGCTATAAACGATGAGATGGATTCTGATCCATCATGTCTAACAACACATGGGAGTAAGTTGATATACCTCCAGGATATAAACTTATAGGTTGTAAGTGGGTATTTAGAAGAAAATACAACATGCTAATCAATCTTTAAAAACCTTAGCAAGACTTGTGGCAAAAGGTTTTAGGCAAAAAGAGGTTATAGGTTATTTTGACACACACACCTACACCCTTAACAAGACTAACATAAATTAGAATGTTGTTTACATTAGCATCTATATGCAATTTGTATGTACATCAAATGGATGTAAAGACTACATTTTCAAATGGTGATCTTGACGAGGAAGTGCATATGGAGCAACTCGTAGGATTGATCTTGCCTGTAAATTAAAACAAGGTATGTAAACTTGTAAAATCTTTCTATGGTTTGAAATAAGCACCAGAGCAATGTCATGAGAAATTTGACTCTATACTTTTGTCCCATTGTTTTTAGCATAATAATACAGATAAGTGTATTTATTATAAATTCACGGAACATTTGTGTTATTATTTGCTTATTTGTGGCTGATATGTTAATAATTAGGACAAATATGATTGGTGTAAATGAAACTAAAAGTATTTATCTTCAAAATTTAAGATGAAAGACCATGGAGAGGTATATACTATTTTAGGCATTAAAGTGAGTAAACATAGTAGGGGTTTTGCTTTGATAATGAAGCTACTATGTCTAAGGAATTTAATAAAGTATACAATGGAAAGTCTAAACATATTAGTTTGAGACATGAATATGTCAGGAAATTGCTTTATGATGGTATAATTACAATTTAATATGTAAGTAATAATTAGGTTGAGCCTTTTAAAAAAGGTCTCCCTAAGGAGTTGATGTGGAAAACATCAATGGGAATAGGATTGAAACCCTTTCATAAAGTCACCAATAATAAAAACCCAACTCTTCTCTAGATGACTCTAGTTCAAGAGTTTTATAGGTAACAACAAATTATGGGAGCATCTGGAGTTACCGAAACTGCTGCTCCGTCACAAGGATCATTATTGGCTTGCAAATCGGGGATGCTTTGAGGATCTCTGGCGTTTGGTTTAGTTGCTTGTGTAACATCTTGCATTTAATGTCCAACTTAATTAGAATAATTCTAAATTGAAATTAATGGAAATCATAGGAATAAGTTGAGATTTAGTAAGGGAAAAGCATGTCAAAGTTAGGAAGCCTCAGCAAAGAGTGAGAGAGTTCGAGTATAGTTGATTAGACCTCATTCCGACCAAATTCCATCTTAGCCGACCAACTAGCGACGTTCAGGGTCGCGGACCCATCTTAACCGAAGTGAGCTGAGCAGAGAACATTAGACTGTTAGGCTATCCCGTAAACTTGAGATAAGCTCGAATCATTGTACCGAACTAGGAGGACTTATGTAGAGGACATGTTTCCGAACCGAACAGATAGTATTGAGCTCGTAAGAAACGACCTCGTCTCGTTTGACAATCCTTGGTAGTCAGTAGCCGAGCATATCGAGACGATCCGGGACGGATAATTATACACACCTGTCTTAGCCATGTACAATCGACCACAACGAGTCGCCTTGTATTAACCGACTATAAGTTCGGCCGACTAGCGAGAGACTAAGCCAACCTTGTATTGACGCCAAGATATCTCGATCTTCACGCGCCGAGCATTTCACTTTATTGTCTTATTCCTAGTGGGTGCTCCCCAGAACCTGAGCACCGAGATCCTAACACGTCAAGCTAGAGCCGAGCACTTGCGCTCGAACAAATGACTCACACATCGTAACCTGTGCCAAGCGTACGTACGTCAAACATCCTTTTCAATCTCTGTTGTCCTTTTCAAATCACTGTTTGTGGCTTCCTCAAGAAGCCAATAATTTATAGCCACATGTTCCCAAAACTTCCAAAGGAAGCTTCACACCAGGACCACATATTTATTTCCAAAGGAAAATAAAAACAAGAACAAAGGCCAACACACTAACACATGAAATACATATCTTCTTCGTCTTCTCCATTTCTTTACTAGGGCTCTAGTGATAAACACCATTTTTATCACCTTACTCATAGACTCTACTCTCATCATCAACCTTCATTAAGCCTCAATCACTTCTAAGAGCCAAAGATCATTCCCTCCACTTTCTCATAAGCTTCAAACTTTTCCTAGACATTCTTAGGGCTTTGTTAGGGCATCACAGAAGATTCAAGGGGCTACGGTTTGAGGAGTTCGGACGCAAGAAGCAAGGCTAAGACACACAGGACTTCCTTATCTCTCACTGTTTTGAGGTAAGGAGTGGGTGTTACCCTACCTTAGGTTTGGGTTTCTAGTGTGCTCATAGTGAGTACTAAGATTGGGTGTTAGTTTAGGATATTGAACCATAGGGTAGTGGATATAGATTATTATTAGAGAATGAAATGAATAAACAAAAAGAACCCATTAAATTAACTGTGAATATGTGTATGTTTGTTAAGCATGAATAATGGGTGAAATGTGATAACTGTTTTATGCATGTTTGATACTGTTTGGATAATATGAGTGTCGACCATAGGTGGCCGAGTTTGAGAAATGGTATAATATGCTAGGGAATAGATTAAATAAGGAATAATAACTAGAGGATAAAGACTATAACAAGAAGGAAAGTGAAATGGTAAAGGGAAGTGAGAAGTGAGAAGTCAAGAGTGAATGAATAAAAGTAAAAGGATAAGTAAAGAATAATGGTTGTGTGAGACGGGTTAAGTTAGACATTACGGTTGGGTGCAATAAGCCGCGCATGAAAATGTGTGTTGTAAGTCGCTAGCGGACCGTGTGCAATGATCGAGTAAGACACATGGAATGTGCATCTGTAAGACGTGCCTCGCGGGGATGCACGCAATAATGACTCACACAAGATTTCTAGTAACAAAATTGGTTAAGATGTGATCCTGGTCATGTAAGACGTGCGGGGTGTCGTATGCCATGACTGCGTAACCCGCACGTGATGCGCAGCTGTAAGACGTGCACCACGTACGCGGGGGTGTGCGCGATGATGGACACTCCATAACTCCAATAAAGAAAGTGTAAGACGCACACTGGGTGTGCGCTTCTCTAAAAGATATGAAAAATATGAATGAAAAGGGAAAAGAGGAAAGAAGGTAAAGTAAAGAGAATTTAAGACATGATAAAAGGTTATAAGTGAGAATAAAAGGGAAAGGAAATAGGCAAGTAAAAGAAAAAGATAAAGGAGATAGGAAAAGGATAGGTAAGGGCCGAATGAATGATGATAACTGTGTTTGATGCATGATTTGAAATGAATAGGTGACTATGTGCATATCTGAATAACTGTGTTTGACTTGGTATATTGTTATGTCATGTTAGAAACTGCTTCCCTGAGTTTGTGTAATGCTCATCTCCTTACCATTTTTCAAGTACCGAGTCCGAGCATGCACGTTCCCCGGCCGAGCAGGTTCACTCTCCCTCACAGGGAGAGTATGTCTTAGTAGTCGGACATTGGTTTATGTCCTCGGTCTTTTGTGATGATACACTAATACTTAAGTTATTTTGGTTATGTATAATTAATGTTTCAAACTCTATTGTTGATGCACTTCGGTGCTATATGTATAAATATACTTTTGTTGGCACTCTGGAAATGGTAATGCAAAAGGAATTAAGGTGGTTTTTAAAGAAAAATTTTCAAGTCCTAAATTAATTGAGGGTAATTATTAGAAGGGTGTTACATTTAGTGGTATCATAGCAGTTTCTCCTCGGCATTGGAGTTATGAGCTACTCCAGCGATTACTCACCTAGAGAGTAATCGGTGTACAGATAGAGTTTAATCTAATTGTTAGGAGATTTACATAGTTATTCACTTTACTTAGCATTATTTGGTTGTCTTGTACATGCCTAAACAGTATGGCTGGAAGGCGTGTGGACAATGATAGGCTCGCCGACATACTAGAACACCTAGTTCAGATGAACCAGAATCAAGCCGAGACAGTGGCAGCAGCTGCAGCCGCAACAGCAGTGGCAACCGTGAATCAGCAACCACAAGCGCCTTAGAATTTGGAGAACTGGCTGTCCGAGTTTAGGAAGATTGACCCACCTAAGTTCGCAGGGGTAAGAGCACAGTTATGGCTCCAAGAGATTAAAAGGATTTTTCACACTATGGCACCCCCGGACGAGCAAGCTGTACTGTTAGCATAGTATATGTTGACTGGTGAGGCCGAGCACTAGTGGGCACAGTGTTGAAGGGGCTTGGAGTCGGCGAATCAAGTGGTGAACTAGATTGCATTCAGGATCGTTTTCTTGGAAAGTATTTACTAGAGGATGTCCAAAGGGAGAAAGAAATCGCTTTCTTGAATCTGAAGCAAGGCAATCTCAGTATTGGCGAGTATGCAGCCAAGTTCGAGGATCTGATTAGGTATGCGGGACGTTATCGTGATGCCGATGAGAGGACCAAATGTATCAAGTTCGGTCTGGACTCCGAACCGAGATCAAGCTGGCGTTCGAGTACCAGAATATTGCCAAACTGTCACAGTTAGTGAATATGACGATCATGTATGAGAAGGGTCTAAAGCAGAAAGCAGCAGAGAAGAGGAGCAAGGGTGTTCCAAGGACGAGTGGACCCATCAGGGGGAAAGGAACAACTCAGAGGTCGGGTCCCTATGTGAGTCCGAGCACTAGAGCAACAACAGCATTAAGGGGCGATGGTCAGATGGTGGTCGTCCCTGATCCTTATCCGATTTGTCAGCATTGTGGGAAGCAACACAGGGGAGAATGCTGGAATCTGGATCCGAACAGAGGAAAGGGACACTGCTTTCGGTGTGGTCATCCTGGTCACTTCGCGGCCCATTGTCCTGAGAACACCATGAAGAAGGAAGTCAATGCCGCTAAAGCTCGGCAGGTTGGTGGGAGCCAACCACTGCAGAGGGGTAAGGTATACACCATGGATGGCGAGGAAGTGACTAATGCTGACGAGCTTATCCGACGTACTTGCAATGTAAATGATATTCCCTGTGCAGTTTTGTTCAACTATGGTGCAACACATTCTTTTATTTCTATTGACAGCATGAAAAAGCTAGAGTTGTCTCCCGTAGAAATGCCCTATAAACTGTCAATATCTACCCCTACAAACTCTTCAGTTATCACTTCTCAAATGTGCTTGGATTGCCCTATCCGAGTATTAGGTCAGGAGTTTAGAGTCAATCTAATATGCCTGCCATTGACTAGACTGGACTTTATACTCGGCATTGTTGGCAATTCGGCAAGTGTACCGATCGCACAAGTAAGAAAGAGTAAGTAAATTATCGTTCCACAGGGGATTGCAAATTGTTTCTAATTTCTTTCACCTAATTGCGATTACTATGTGAAACTTGTATTGGTTTAGAGTTTAAGATATAGGATGTAGAATT
Source organism: Crotalaria pallida (assembly GCA_037953625.1). Classification (NCBI taxonomy): domain Eukaryota; kingdom Viridiplantae; phylum Streptophyta; class Magnoliopsida; order Fabales; family Fabaceae; genus Crotalaria; species Crotalaria pallida. The sequence continues at coordinate 81,011,320 of CM075655.1, read as the reverse complement.
AAAGGAGTGAAACAATTCAGGAAACAAAAAGTAATTAGAAGCAAATATGGAAAAGGTTAGAAACTTGGTTTCATTGTAGGATCAGGTTATTAATTATGAACATATGATTTCCAACAAATCAAAAACTCTAGAAACAATAAAAGCTAGATCTCTCATGCCTTTTATGTTTCTTACCCCTTAATCCCTTAAGTGAGTTCTAATTTATAAGAGTTATACAATTAACCAAAAGTATTCATACGAGTTGAATAATTATATTGTTTGGTTGAAAATCCTAATCTTAATCCTAATTTTCCAATTAAGGTTCAGATTACCAAAGCAAAACATAAAGTTATCAATTCTATGAATTGTAATTAAAATACAATCAAGCAATTGATTTAAAAGGAAAAACAGTAATTCATAAATAAATAGCCAAATTAAGATCCATACAAATCCACCTTATTCCTAACAAGAGGTTCAATTATACATATTTGGAGAAGAAATACAAGGAATGGGTGTAACACCCCACATTTTTCCCTTACGTGCATGAACGAATTTGATTGAATAAAACCCTAAAGTTCTGTTTTATAAAAGATTTTTCAGAAAAGAGTTTTGAGGACAGGAAATAAAACATTGGTTTTCTGGGTTCCTTTAAACCAAAACGTTTTTCTAAATAAAAAGTGAATGATTTTGTTAATGCCTTGTTAAACGATGATTTATTAATAATTGTTTTGAAAATGATTTTGGATATGAACTTTGTGAAAGTGTTTTGAAGAAAATGAATCTTCTCTTGGGATTGAAAAACACGAATTTTGAGTTGTATTTGAAAAAAAAGGGGGATTTAATAATTTGGTTTGAAATTTTCTGAGTGCTTGATTTACTATGTGTGTATATGTGCCTAACGTGTGATGCATGAAGATGTGATTTCTTAGAATTAATTTAATTATTGTATGAAATAGAAAGTATAGTAGAAAATAAAATGTAAACTATGTGCATGTGAGTGCTATATATGTGTATGTGTGTGAATATACATGTATGAATGTGTGTAGTTATGTGTGTGTATGTGTGTTGACCGTATGATGCATGGAAAAGGAATAAGAAAATGTGATTGGAAAACAAAAGTAAAAGGACATGTGTGAATGCATGAAGGTGGGTGTGTTATGTGCTACGTGTGTGTGTATGCATGAAGATGGGTGTGCTAGGTGCTACGTGTTTGTGTGTGTGCTTGTGTGGGTGTCAACCTAAAATGCTAGGAGCTTAAGGAGTAAGTAAAGTCCTAACTAAAGTAAGACTAGTAACCAAACTAAGTTGGAGAATTGTGACCAAACCATAAGTAGTTCCTAACTAAAACTTGGGCCTAAGTGACCCCTAAGTTCCTAGACTAGCTTGTTTTGCCCCTTGACTTTCCAAACCCCATCCATGCAAAATGAAGAGGACAAAATCGCCCTTCTTGGTTGCCCATGGCCAAACCACTCCCAAGGCCAAATTAGGAATTAGTGAGTTTGCCTTTATAAAGAATTAGTCATAGTTCATTCACCCATTTTATCTCCCATTCCTTCACACTAACACAAACACATCTCTAAGGGAATTATCAACCCCTTAGAGAAAGAAAAGAAAAAGAATGGAGAGAAGTAGAAGGAGGTGGCCGTGGACATGAAGAGGAAGAAAGAGGCATTCAAACTTAGGAGCTTGATTCACCTTCCACCCTTGAAGATCCAAACACTAGGAGAATTAGAAGACCAATCCTTCATGGTAGGACTTGAAGATTTGATGAAGATTGTAATAGTTTAGCCTCTTTCTCTTAATCTGTGAATCTACCTTAATTTCTTTCTTACATGTTTATGTGAATTTGTAAGTGGTCTCTTTGATGTTGGACTCTATGGACTTGAGACTAAATTGTAACATGATAAATTGTGCTTAATGTTTCGGTTAGGACTCTTCTTTGTTAGATCTAAACTTTTTCTAATTAAGCCTTAAGGATCTAAGGAAAAACTAAGGTTTTGTGAAAACTAGAATAGATCTTTTGCATGTCTACTTTTCTTCTTTAAACCGTGATGCATATGTGTTGATCTTGAATGTTTGCACTTGAAAGCTTTTAATTTTTTTATTGTACATTTTCTTCTTCACGGTTCTAGGTAAGAATTGTGTTTAAGTTTGTGTATTTACTTTGATTGCCCTTGCATGCCTAATTTCCTTTCTAAACCGTGACTTGTATGTGTTTATGTGATGATGTGATGAATGAACTAACGATCTAAATGGCTTGCATGTTGTGTGTATGTAGTGATCTTGAGTATTTGTGCTTGAAAACTTGATCTTTAAATTGCATATTGTCTTCCTCACGGTTTGGCCTTTATAAGGATCAAGCCAATTTCATTTTTGTTTGCATGTATGATTCATTGATGGATCCATAAATTCCAAGCATATAAAAGTCCAAATTTTTGATTAAAAACTTGAAAACAATTTCCATGACCCATTCGGTTTTGAAACCAATCCTTCTTAAATAACTTTCATTTTATTTGTGTATATTATTGTTTAAGTTTAGCTTGAATAAATAAAGTATTTGATGTTGTGTGAAAGGCCATTCGGCCATGTGTGATTCTTAAGATCTATGCCTTCTTTTGTAAAAGCTTGATGAATGCTTGTTTTATGATTAGATCTAGTGATTCTAAGCACATGCATGTCAATTCTAAGGGAAAGATCATATTTCCTTTAATATGTGTTTCGGTCTCCAAGGGAAATTTAAAAAAAAGAATCAAGTTTTACAATGACTTTTCAAGTATGAACCTTAATTGGAATTAAGAGTGTGATTATATGCATGATAGAACCATTCGGCCATGTCCCATGAACAATAAAATCCATACCTTTATTTTATAAAGAGAGTACATGCATGATATTTTCATGAAGTTAAAGTTAAATCTTTACTTTGTTTTAAGAAAATAATGGACTTGAGTTATGTTTTGTGGATGCATGAATGTGTGGTTTTTGTGTATGTGAGGTAGTGTGAACTCATACATGATTTGTTTTGACTTTTGAGATTTAAGAATGTTGAAGAATGAATGAAAACTATGCTTCCTTGCATGATGAGACTCGGTCATGCTAGGGAGAGTAGGTAGCTAGGTTTTGTTCCTTATTTAAAGTACATGCATCATAAGACTAATTGAAAATAAGAGTTCTAAAAGAATTTCCATGCCATGATTAAGTTTTAAAAGAAAATATGTATGAACCTTTGGAATGATTGTGATTCAAAGTGCTGCCTTAATTTAAAGTCTTGAAATGAATTAAAATCTGTGGAATTGACCTTGATGCTCACGGTTTCTAGGACAAAAGATAGAAAATGATTCCATGATTTTATGTTTTCATTGGTGTATCAAATATTTGCAAAACCATGTATGCATAATTCGGTCTATGCATGTGCATGTATTTAGAAAATTGTTCTCATGAGATAAATTGTGATTATGGTTATGCCTTGAGTGTGTGATATTGAATGTTTGATAAAATGGTGTGTGTTGCTATATGCTAGATGAAATTGATGTGTGTGTGTGTCTTTTATCCTTTAGTTTTAAGAAATGAAAATAAATGATTTGATTTGAGTATGTGAAAAAGAAATTTTGTGATAGTAGTTTAACAATTTCAAGTTGTTAAAATTTATTAGAGATTAGGAATTATTGACCATGATGATTCGGTCCTTGATGAATTAGTCACAAGGCCTAAGTTAAATTATTTTCCTAAGTATAATCTAGCTAATTTATATGGATTAAAATTTAATTGATTGGTTGAATGATTGGAGTATGGTTTGCCTTATGTGAGTTTGTGTATGTGTGCTTAGAAAATTGTGTATGTTGCTGTTGTGTTGAATTGAAATTGTTTGATTTAAAAATGTGATTTAAAATAACTTAAATTGATTTGGAAATTTTATCTCCTTTTGATTTTGTGTCTTGAAAGATTTTCAAAGTATGGTTTTAAAATTTTATTTTCTTGGGCTTTCATATTGTTTTTTAAAACATAAAAACATTGAATTTATAACCAGAGTATTTTCGAATTAAGAAAATGGAATTGTTTTAATAAAAGATTATTTTAACTGTTTCAGAGTGTTCTTGAAAACCTTTTTAATTAATTGGGATTTGATATCTTCGGATATTAGCAACGTGTTTTCAAGAAAGGAATTATTCTAAAGAGTTTTCAAAACGAAAATAATAATTTATCGAAACGTTCTAACGCACGGGAAAAATGTCTAGTTCGGGTGTCGGACGCAAAGGGAACAATGCAAAGCAAGCAGTGGGAAACTAACGGAAAACCTTGGAATGGAATGCTTTCGGATGTGTCGTCATCCAGGTGAGAGAGAAGCTCCCCTTAAGATGTCGTGGCATTAGGCAACATATTAAGGCGTCCAATCATCTCAAAGGTTGGACCCGGTCTCGTTAAGGCGAGGAAGAGGGATAGCGAGTGTTTGTTTGTTTGTTTGTTTGTGTGGGCTATCCCTACAAGTCGCTGAGACCAAAGTGTTGTCTATAGTTAATATGTTTGTTGAGTTGAAATGATGTTTACTATTCAGGAGTTGCTGGTAGTTTAGTATGTGAAGCAATGTTTGATTTTACCCTGAGACCTGAAATAATAATAATGAGGAAATGAGACTGCAAGAGAAAAGAGATGTGAATGAGAGATATAAGAACGAATTGAGAAAGAAATAGATGGTGCAATAAGGCTAAGGAAAAAGTGATGAGAAACAGATGAGAAAAGATAAGATGATGCGAGTGAAGGAAAAAGATAAAGAGTTGGAACTGGAAAGAGAATGTGATCATGGAAGTGAGATGCGCTGGAGTAAAGATGCGATCCCTCAAACATGTTTTTGGGAAGAAGCTTAGCGTTGAGTTGAGCTTGCTCCTCCACTAACACTCACCCAAAAATATGATTTTTGAAAACAAATTTTAAAAAGAAATTTTTGAAAAGAATTTTATAAAGTCATCTTTTTGAAAAGGTTTGCGAAAAGATTTTTTGAGAAAGAAGAGGGAATGAATTTTGAGGAAGTTGGAAAGAATTATGCTGAGCATGAGCTGACGAGAAAGTTGATATTGAGATGAAAATTGATGTGTGGCTTGAGGCCAATGTGTTTTAGGGGGATTAGAGTTGCGCTTAGTGGTCGGGCTTCGTTGAAGGGATGCACCAAGGACGAGCCGACTGTTAGGAATAAGCCGTTTAACCCTGAAAACATTAACAAATATTAAAAGACATTTATAAATGCGGTGAGGCATGAGAGTCGTATCGAAGTAGTGGAGAGGAAGATACTATGGGTATCTGCGGATACTCAGGTGGGGATTGCAGGAGGGGAGGACGATGACGGTGAAACGTCAAGAAGTCTAGAGTATATTTCTAGGCGGAACGAATCCCACAAGTGGTGCACTAACGTGGTGGGGACTGGGTCCAATACCGTGGTAAGTTCCGCATCGCGAACTAGAAATTATACCGTCGCCCCCTCGATGCAGGTCTACAACAGTGAGAGGGACTGGAACGGGGCATTTGTGTTTGCCGCCGAGGGCGTGCTTTGATATGATTATGATTTGAGGCTGAGCCTCCTGGTCTGGGACCATTGTTTTTGTGTGACAGCTGTCGTGCCCGCGTGGTAAAGGTCCTGTACTCCTGTTGGCTTCCGACTAGGTTGGGTGGTGTACCGAGGAGATGTAGACGTGTGTGAGCTCAATGATGTCTCCCCCTCATCATTGAAGCTATCCGAGATAATAAAACTTAAAAGCACAGAGATATTTTAAAGAGATATACGATAAAATATCTCGCATCGAATAAGAAATGCTAAGCTTTATATGGTGTGCAAAGAAGGATTCCTGGAATGAGTGATGAGTTTGGAATCAAGAGAAATTGTGGAAGTTGATAAGAATGTTTATGAGATCGTGATTGTGAAAAGCTAGGTATAAAATTATGTGTGAATATATGTGTTCTTGAGATTGATGTTGTTGCTTATGTTTTTCCTTAGTATTTGCCTATTGTAATTCCACACAGTCGACATAACTGTTTGGGTAGCTTACTCTCTCTCTTCTCCTTCTGTACTTCTACTTCTTTTCCTCTCTGGGAAATTCGTACAACCATTAGCTGCCAGAGAGATTGAGGTTCCAGATCCAACTGGTTCGGGAAGTAGGAACACCTCCGTGGAAAAGAGATGACTCAGTGAAGAAACCTCTGGGGCAGCAGATGAGGATAACTCTACTGGCGGTCCGTGAGCGGAATCTATCCAGAGTCGGAGTCAGACGGGGCATCGTGGGACGCATGATTAGAAGCTAGGCATTCCCCATCAGAGCAGTATATTCCATTGTAAGTTCTTAGTTGCCTAGCTCTACTATACTGTACCCGGCAAGAGTTTTGAACGCTGTTTTGAAATAATTAAATGGGCCGCATTTTAAACACAAGTTCTCGAAGCGCGGTGTCCCGCGACACCTCGGTTTGGAACTTGAAAGGGGTTTGCGCAATATGAGAACGTGATGTTTTAAATGTAACTATGTTTTGAAAATCCGAATGTTCTCATCTTGTGCAACACCTGTGTTTTAAAAAAAAAACGGCCCTGATTTTCGAGGTATCTACTTTAAGTTTTCAAGTTGCCAAATCGGGGTGTTACAGAATGGTATCAGAGCTATGTTGAACTAAGTAACTTTACACATGGGCTTACGTACTCTGCTTTGTGTCTTCGTGTGTGAGTTAGTATTAGGATTGTGATAGACGAGAGTAGGAACGCTAAGAGTGCGCGAACGTTTCCATGAAGTATGACGGTTTCGTCTACGGCAACGACGGGGAGCAGATACCAGTGTTGTCACGAGATGTCAACGTACGAATAGAGTTATCCTTCGTTGAATCCTTCCTTGCTGCGAACCCCTTTGTTTGTGATAACCCCTCAGTTAATTGAGATCTGGTCTTGTGACTAGATTCCCCTTATTGTTGAAGCCTTTCTTGTATAAACCTTAGGTGATGCCAAATTGCTTCGGCATGACGTTTGAAAAAGCCCTTTCTAAAAAAAAATCTTAGACTCTGTTTTGATAAATCTTTGATTGTTGATGAACCCAAAGTTTCTTCTTCTGATTTTTGATTATCTATCCATTCTTTTCCAAAGTTTGATGAGAAATTTGAACCCTGATACCCTATATCAGTCTAATAGATGGTCTAGAATGGCGGGTTAATTGTGAAGCGATGATAGAAAAAGTTGCAAGGTCTAAGGAGAATAAGGATAAGTTAGCATGAAACAAGAGAGGTATGAGTTATTCAAGTTGGGGAGTAGTAGGGATGTGAAAGAGAAAATCGTCTAGGCCGGAATTGATGATAAGAGTTTAACCCTGAAGGTGGTAGCGTCTTGGCCCCGATTGTCTGTGACCTTGTTGTCTTTACACCTTGTTTTAATGTCTTGAACCCTCAACCTTTTGTTACCAGTGAGCCATATTGTTTGTATCCCCTCATGTCTGTTGATTGAAATACCCGAGAGATTACTTTTGTAAGTAATCTGACCAATTCCTTTGAAAAGACGACGAATAGATGGTACGTGATCGAAGATGCGACAATTGCGCAAAAGGGAATTTCTTCAAGGAGTTATGCGTCCACTGAGCAGTCAGGCTCTACACGGCATTTCTCGAGGACGAGAAATCTTTAAGTTGGGGAGAATGTAACACCCCGCATTTTTCCCTTACGTGCATGAACGAATTTGATTGAATAAAACCCTAAAGTTCTGTTTTATAAAAGATTTTTCAGAAAAGAGTTTTGAGGACAGGAAATAAAACATTGGTTTTCTGGGTTCCTTTAAACCAAAACGTTTTTCTAAATAAAAAGTGAATGATTTTGTTAATGCCTTGTTAAACTATGATTTATTAATAATTGTTTTGAAAATGATTTTGGATATGAACTTTGTGAAAGTGTTTTGAAGAAAATGAATCTTCTCTTGGGATTGAAAAACACGAATTTTGAGTTGTATTTGAAAAAAAAGGGGGGATTTAATAATTTGGTTTGAAATTTTCTGAGTGCTTGATTTACTATGTGTGTATATGTGCCTAACGTGTGATGCATGAATATGTGATTTCTTAGAATTAATTTAATTATTGTATGAAATAGAAAGTATAGTAGAAAATAAAATGTAAACTATGTGCATGTGAGTGCTATATATGTGTATGTGTGTGAATATACATGTATGAATGTGTGTAGTTATGTGTGTGTATGTGTGTTGACCGTATGATGCATGGAAAAGGAATAAGAAAATGTGATTGGAAAACAAAAGTAAAAGGACATGTGTGAATGCATGAAGGTGGGTGTGTTATGTGCTACGTGTGTGTGTATGCATGAAGATGGGTGTGCTAGGTGCTACGTGTTTGTGTGTGTGCTTGTGTGGGTGTCAACCTAAAATGCTAGGAGCTTAAGGAGTAAGTAAAGTCCTAACTAAAGTAAGACTAGTAACCAAACTAAGTTGGAGAATTGTGACCAAACCATAAGTAGTTCCTAACTAAAACTTGGGCCTAAGTGACCCCTAAGTTCCTAGACTAGCTTGTTTTGCCCCTTGACTTTCCAAACCCCATCCATGCAAAATGAAGAGGACAAAATCGCCCTTCTTGGTTGCCCATGGCCGAACCACTCCCAAGGCCAAATTAGGAATTGGTGAGTTTGCCTTTATAAAGAATTAGTCATAGTTCATTCACCCATTTCATCTCCCATTCCTTCACACTAACACAAACACATCTCTAAGGGAATTATCAACCCCTTAGAGAAAGAAAAGAAAAAGAATGGAGAGAAGAAGAAGGAGGTGGCCGTGGACATGAAGAGGAAGAAAGAGGCATTCAAACTTAGGAGCTTGATTCACCTTCCACCCTTGATGATCCAAACACTAGGAGAATTAGAAGACCAATCCTTCATGGTAGGACTTGAAGATTTGATGAAGATTGTAATAGTTTAGCCTCTTTCTCTTAATCTGTGAATCTACCTTAATTTCGTTCTTACATGTTTATGTGAATTTGTAAGTGGTCTCTTTGATGTTGGACTCTATGGACTTGACACTAAATTGTAACATGATAAATTGTGCTTAATGTTTCGGTTAGGACTCTTCTTTGTTAGATCTAAACTTTTTCTAATTAAGCCTTAAGGATCTAAGGAAAAACTAAGGTTTTGTGAAAACTAGAATAGATCTTTTGCATGTCTACTTTTCTTCTTTAAACCGTGATGCATATGTGTTGATCTTGAATGTTTGCACTTGAAAGCTTTTAATTTTTTTATTGTACATTTTCTTCTTCACGGTTCTAGGTAAGAATTGTGTTTAAGTTTGTGTATTTACTTTGATTGCCCTTGCATGCCTAATTTCCTTTCTAAACCGTGACTTGTATGTGTTTATGTGATGATGTGATGAATGAACTAACGATCTAAATGGCTTGCATGTTGTGTGTATGTAGTGATCTTGAATATTTGTGCTTGAAAACTTAATCTTTAAATTGCATGCTAGGGAGAGTAGGTAGCTAGGTTTTGTTCCTTATTTAAAGTACATGCATCATGAGACTAATTGAAAATAAGAGTTCTAAAAGAATTTCCATGCCATGATTAAGTTTTAAAAGAAAATATGTATGAACCTTTGGAATGATTGTGATTCAAAGTGCTGCCTTAATTTAAAGTCTTGAAATGAATTAAAATCTGTGGAATTGACCTTGATGCTCACGGTTTCTAGGACAAAAGATAGAAAATGATTCCATGATTTTATGTTTTCATTGGTGTATCAAATATTTGCAAAACCATGTATGCATAATTCGGTCTTTGCATGTGCATGTATTTAGAAAATTGTTCTCATGAGATAAATTGTGATTATGGTTATGCCTTGAGTGTGTGATATTGAATGTTTGATAAAATGGTGTGTGTTGCTGTATGCTAGATGAAATTGATGTGTGTGTGTGTGTCTTTTATCCTTTAGTTTTAAGAAATGAAAATAAATGATTTGATTTGAGTATGTGAAAAAGAAATTTTGTGATAGTAGTTTAACAATTTCAAGTTGTTAAAATTTATGAGAGATTAGGAATTATTGACCGTGATGATTCGGTCCTTGATGAATTAGTCACAAGGCCTAAGTTAAATTATTTTCCTAAGTATAATCTAGCTAATTTATATGGATTAAAATTTAATTGATTGGTTGAATGATTGGAGTATGGTTTGCCTTATGTGAGTTTGTGTATGTGTGCTTAGAAAATTGTGTATGTTGCTGTTGTGTTGAATTGAAATTGTTTGATTTCAAAATGTGATTTAAAATAACTTAAATTGATTTGGAAATTTTATCTCCTTTTGATTTTGTGTCTTGAAAGATTTTCAAAGTATGGTTTTAAAATTTTATTTTCTTGGGCTTTCATATTCTGTTTTAAAACATAAAAACATTGAATTTATAACCAGAGTATTTTCGAATTAAGAAAATGGAATTGTTTTAATAAAAGATTATTTTAACTGTTTCAGAGTGTTCTTGAAAACCTTTTTAATTAATTGGGATTTGATATCTTCGGATATTAGAAACGTGTTTTCAAGAAAGGAATTATTCTAAAGAGTTTTCAAAACGAAAATAATAATTTATCGAAACGTTCTAACGCACGGGAAAAATGTCTAGTTCGAGTGTCGGACGCAAAAGGAACAACACAAAGCAAGCAGTGGGAAACTAACGGAAAACCATGGAATGGAATGCTTTCGGATGTGTCGTCATCCAGGTGAGAGAGAAGCTCCCCTTAAGATGCCGTGGTATTAGGCAACATATTAAGGCGTCCAATCATCTCAAAGGTTGGACCCGGTCTCGTTAAGGCGAGGAAGAGGGATATCGAGTGTTTGTTTGTTTGTTTGTTTGTGTGGACTTTCCCTACAAGTCGCTGAGACCAAAGTGTTGTCTATAGTTAATATGTTTGTTGAGTTGAAATGATGTTTACTATTCAGGAGTTGCTGGTAGTTTAGTATGTGAAGCAATGTTTGATTTTACCCTGAGACCTGAAATAATAATAATGAGGAAATGAGACTGCAAGAGAAAAGAGATGTGAATGAGAGATATAAGAACGAATTGAGAAAGAAATAGATGGTGCAATAAGACTAAGGAAAAAGTGATGAGAAACAGATGAGAAAAGATAAGATGATGCGAGTGAAGGAAAAAGATAAAGAGTTGGAACTGGAAAGAGAATGTGATCATGGAAGTGAGATGCGCTGGAGTAAAGATGCGATCCCTCAAACATGTTTTTGGGAAGAAGCTTAGCGTTGAGTTGAGCTTGCTCCTCCACTAACACTCACCCAAAAATATGATTTTTGAAAACAGATTTTAAAAAGAAATTTTTGAAAAGAATTTTATAAAGTCATCTTTTTGAAAAGGTTTGCGAAAAGATTTTTTGAGAAAGAAGAGGGAATGAATTTTGAGGAAGTTGGAAAGAATTATGCTGAGCATGAGCTGACGAGAAAGTTGATATTGAGATGAAAATTGATGTGTGGCTTGAGGCCAATGTGTTTTAGGGGGATTAGAGTTGCGCTTAATGGTCGGGCTTCGTTGAAGGGATGCACCAAGGACGAGCCGACTGTTAGGAATAAGCCGTTTAACCCTGAAAACATTAACAAATATTAAAAGACATTTATAAATGCGGTGAGGCATGAGAGTCGTATCGAAGTAGTGGAGAGGAAGATACTATGGGTATCTGCGGATACTCAGGTGGGGATTGCAGGAGGGGAGGACGATGACGGTGAAACGTCAAGAAGTCTAGAGTATATTTCTAGGCGGAACGAATCCCACAAGTGGTGCACTAACGTGGTGGGGACTGGGTCCAATACCGTGGTAAGTTCCGCATCGCGAACTAGAAATTATACCGTCGCCCCCTCGATGCAGGTCTACAACAGTGAGAGGGACTGGAACGGGGCATTTGTGTTTGCCGCCGAGGGCGTGCTTTGATATGATTATGATTTGAGGCTGAGCCTCCTGGTCTGGGACCATTGTTTTTGTGTGACAGCTGTCGTGCCCGCATGGTAAAGGTCCTGTACTCCTGTTGGCTTCCGACTAGGTTGGGTGGTGTACCGAGGAGATGTAGACGTGTGTGAGCTCAATGATGTCTCCCCCTCATCATTGAAGCTATCCGAGATAATAAAACTTAAAAGCACAGAGATATTTTAAAGAGATATACGATAAAATATCTCGCATCGAATAAGAAATGCTAAGCTTTATATGGTGTGCAAAGAAGGATTCCTGGAATGAGTGATGAGTTTGGAATCAAGAGAAATTGTGGAAGTTGATAAGAAAGTTTATGAGATCGTGATTGTGAAAAGCTAGGTATAAAATTATGTGTGAATATATGTGTGCTTGAGATTGATGTTGTTGCTTATGTTTTTCCTTAGTATTTGCCTATTGTAATTCCACACAGTCGACATAACTGTTTGGGTAGCTTACTCTCTCTCTTCTCCTTCTGTACTTCTACTTCTTTTCCTCTCTGGGAAATTCGTACAACCATTAGCTGCCAGAGAGATTGAGGTTCCAGATCCAACTGGTTCGGGAAGTAGGAACACCTCCGTGGAAAAGAGACGACTCAGTGAAGAAACCTCTGGGGCAGCAGATGAGGATAACTCTACTGGCGGTCCGTGAGCGGAATCTATCCAGAGTCGGAGTCAGACGGGGCATCGTGGGACGCATGATTAGAAGCTAGGCATTCCCCATCAGAGCAGTATATTCCATTGTAAGTTCTTAGTTGCCTAGCTCTACTATACTGTACCCGGCAAGAGTTTTGAACGCTGTTTTGAAATAATTAAATGGGCCGCATTTTAAACACAAGTTCTCGAAGCGCGGTGTCCTGTGACACCTCGGTTTGGAACTTGAAAGGGGTTTGCGCAATATGAGGACGTGATGTTTTAAATGTAACTATGTTTTGAAAATCCGAATGTTCTCATCTTGTGCAACACCTGTGTTTTAAAAAAAACGGCCCTGATTTTTGAGGTATCTACTTTAAGTTTTCAAGTTGCCAAATCGTGGTGTTACAATGGGAAAAACTAATAATCATAGACAATAATCAGATTACCCCCAGGAGATCTTTAATCTTCCAATCTTCAATCCTTGTGCCTTGCCTCCTTGCTCTCAATTGCAGAACAGCCTCTCTTCTCTAATCCTAATTTTATTCTAATCTCTTATTTGGCTCTGAAAAGTCTACAAAACCTATTGGAAAAACCTATATTTAAAGTCTAAAACTAATCCTAATTGATAGGAAGCAAAACTGATCAGAAATCAGCCCAATTGGGCTTCTGCGACTCACGCGCGCCTGGGCGCCCAGAGCCACACGCCTGGGCGCACAGGACTGATCTGATGCATGCTTACTGGGGGGTTGCGCGCCTGGGCGTCGAGGCTTGGGCGCCTGGGCGTGCCAGCCCTACTCCGACTCTGTTTCGCTTCGTTCTTGCGCCATTTTCAAGATCCTTTCATCCTCTTTTCAGCTCCATAATTATTTTCTTCAATTAAGCTCCGAAAGTACCAGAAACATACACAAAACGGATCAAAACATTCAAAGGATTCTAAATTACCTAACTTCCTAAAAACTATACAAAAAATCCTAAATTTACAAGAGAAATAAGCCAAATCCTTAATAAAAGGGAGTCTAAATCATGCTCAAAACATCATATATTGGACTCAAATCAGGCATGTACTGGATGTCTCATTACCATGTCTTGATTGACTGTCACCAGAAAACCGTGATCTTTAGTGACCCTTCCTTAGCTGCCATAGAAGCGACTGATGTGCCCGATGTTAGTCATATTCCTGTAGCCCGCGATTTTCCAGAAGTTTTCTCGGAAGAGATGCTCGGTTTACCTCCGAGGAGAGAAGTAGAGTTCGGTATTGATCTCATTCCGGGAGCAGGCCCGATTTCGATTGCACCGTACCAAATGGCACCTCCCGAGCTAGAAGAGCTGAAGAAGCAATTGGAGGAGCTATTGGCCAAGAAGTTGATTAGGCCGAGTGTATCTCCTTGGGGAACTCTGATTCTTTTTGTTAAGAAGAAGGACGGTAGTCTTCGGATGTGCACCGATTATAGGAAATTGAATGCGGTAACGGTGAAGAACAAGTACCCCCTCCCTCGCATTGATGACTTGTTAGATCAGTTGAAGGGAGCATCAATGTTTTCAAAGATAGACCTCCGATCGGGATACCATCAAATCCATATCCGAGAAGAGGACATTCCAAAAACCGCATTCAGGATGAGATATGGGCATTTTGAATATGTCGTCATGCCCTTTGGTCTTACTAATGCCCCTGCAATCTTCATGGACTACATGAATAGGATCTTCCGACGATACTTGGATTCGGTTGTGACAGTATTCATCGACGATATCCTGATCTATTCCAAAAGTCCAAGTGAGCACGAGGAACATTTAAGAACAGTGCTGCAGGTTCTCAAAGATAAACAACTTTGTGCAAAGCTCTCTAAATGCAGTTTATGGCTCAACGAAGTCCACTTTCTGGGTCATGTGATTTCCGAGAAGGGTTTTGCTGTCGACCCTTCTAAGGTGGAAGCCGTGATAAAGTGGGAGAGACCCGAGACAGTGGCCGAGATAAGAAGTTTCCTTGGACTGGCGGGGTATTATCGGAGATTTATTGAAGGGTTTTCTAAATTGGCCCTCCCATTGACGACTTTAACCAAGAAAGATGTGCCTTATCAATGGACCGAGGAGTGTGAGCAGAGTTTCCAAGAGCTGAAAAGGAGATTGACGAGCTCTTCGGTTTTAACATTGCCAGATCCGACCAAATCCTTTGACGTGTACTGTGACGCTTCCAAACAAGGATTAGGCTGTGTACTGATGCAACAAGGGAAGGTTGTCGCCTATGCTTTGAGACAACTTCGGCAACACGAGCAGAATTACCCCACTCATGATCTCGAATTGGCAGCTGTGGTGTTTGCTCCAAAAATCTGGAGACACTATCTTTATGGCACAAAGTTTGAAGTCTTCAGTGACCATAAGAGTCTCCGCTACCTCTTCGATCAGAAGGAGTTGAATATGAGGCAGCGTAGGTGGGTGGAATTCCTAAAAGACTATGACTTTAACCTACACTATCACCCCGGTAAAGCCAATGTTGTGGCCAACGCTCTAAGTTGGAAGACTTTGCACCTGAGCAATATGATGGTTAGGGAAATGCAACTGATGTAGGAATTTAGTGATCTCAACCTGGACGTGCAAGTGAAAGAGAAGAGCATAGTCTTGGAAATGCTGCAGGTCACTAATGAGTTTGTCGGTCTTATTAACGAGAGACAAGCCGACGACGAAGAACTGCAAAACAGCTAGTCCGAGTTTTCGAGGATGGGGAGACCGATTTCAGAAAGGGTTCTAACGGCATTATCCGATTTAGAGGCCAAGTGTGTGTTCATATGGATTTTGAAGTTCAGAGAATGGTATTAGAGGAAGCTCACAAAACCAGATTAAGTCTCCATCCCGGTACCACCAAGATGTATCAGGACTTGAAGCAATTATTTTGGTGGCCAGGATTAAATAAGGATGTAGCCGACTATGTGTCCCGGTGTTTGGTTTGTCAAAACGCCAAGATCGAACATCAAAAGCCCGGCGGGTTGCTTAGGCCATTGGAGATCCCTGAATGGAAGTGGGACAGTATAGCAATGGACTTCATCTCTGGTTTGCCGAGAACTAATTCGGGATGTGAAGCCATTTGGGTTGTTGTTGATAGGTTGACCAAGTGTGCTCATTTCATTCCGATCAACATGAAGTATAGCTCGGAGAAGTTAACACAGTTGTACATAAGAGATATAGTCAGGTTGCATGGAGTACCGACCAGTATTGTGTCCGACCGTGATCTCGGTTCCTATCCCGATTTTTTTAAAGTTTGCAGTAGGCACTGGGTATGAAGTTGAAGTTCACTACTGCGTACCATCCCCAAACCAATAGCCAAAATGAGCGCACCATTCAGTCCCTGGAAGACTTGTTGCAGACTTGTGTGCTCGAACAATCTGGCAGTTGGGAAACACTCCTGCCTTTGGTCGAGTTTACGAACAATAACAGCTTCCACTCTAGCATTGGAATGGCTCCTTTTGAAGCACTTTATGGTCAAAAATGTCGAACACCTCTGTGCTGGTTTCAAGTAGGAGAGAATTTGTTAATCAGCCCTGATATCGTACAAGAGACGACAGAGAAGATTCGAATGATCAAAGACAGAATGAAAGTGGCCCAAGATCGGCAAAAGAGCTATGCTGATAAATGAAGAAAACCTTTGGAGTTCGATGCGGGTGATCATGTATTCTTAAGGGTAACTCCTACAACTGGAATTGGCTGAGCAATCAAATCCAAGAAGCTGACTCCTAGGTTCGTTGGACCATACCAGATCCTGGAAAAGGTCGGACCAGTTGCATACAGAATTGCCCTACCTCCACACTTGTCCAAGCTCCATAATGTGTTCCACGTTTTGCAACTAAGGAAGTACATCCATGATCCCTCACATGTGGTAGAAGTTGACGAGCTGCCCTTGAAGGACAATCTGACTTTTGATGTTCTTTTGGTCAGAATTGAGGATAGGCGGGTGAAGCAACTCAGAGGCAAGGAAATCCCCTTGGTAAAAGTCATCTGGAATAGAAATAATGTGGAAGAGGCAACTTGGGAGCTAGAAGAGAAGATGAAAGTCTCTTATCCACAATTGTTCGGTGCCAACTGAATTTCGAGGATGAAATTCTGCTAAGTGAGAGAGGATTGTAACATCCTGCATTTAATGTCCAACTTAATTAGAATAATTCTAAATTGAAATTAATCGAAATCATAGGAATAAGATGGGATTTAGTAAGGGAAAATCATGTCAGAGTTAGGAAGGCTTAACAAAGAGTGAGAGAGTTCGAGTATAGTTGATCAGACCTCGTTCCGACCAAATTCCATCTTAGCCGACCAACTAGCGACGTTCAGGGTCGCGGACCCATCATAACCGAAGTAAGCCGATCAGATAACATTAGACTGTTAGGCTATCCCGTAAACTTGAGATAATCTCGAATCACCGTACCGAACTAGGAGGACTTATGTAGAGGACATGTTTCCGAATCGAACAGATAGTATTGAGCTCGTAAGAAACGACCTCGTCTCGTTTGACAATCCTTGGTAATGAGTAGCCGAGCATATCGAGATGATCCGCGACGGACAATTATACGCACTTGTCTTAGCCATGTACAGTCGACCACAGCGAGTCGCCTTGTATTAACCGACTATAAGTTTGGCCTTCTACCGGCCGAGTAGCGAGAGACTAAGCCAACCTTGTATCAACGCCAAGATATCTTGGTCTCCACACGCCGAGCATTTCACTTTAATGTCTTATTCCTAGTGGGTGCTCCCCAGAACCCGAGCACGGAGATCCTAACACGTCAAGCTAGAGGCGAGCACTTGCGCTCGAACAAATGACTCGCACATCGTTATCCGCGCCAAGCGTACGTACGTCAAACATCCTTTTCAATCTCTGTTGTCCTTTTCAACTCATTGTTTGTGGCTTCCTCAAGAAGCCAATAATTTATAGCCACATGTTCCCATACTTCCAAAGGAAGCTTCTCACCAGGACCACATATTTATTTCCAAAGGAAAATAAAAACAAGAACAAAGGCCAACACACTAACACACGAAATACATATCTTCTTCGTCTTCTCCATTTCTCTACTAGGGCTCTAGTGATAAACACCATTTTTATCACCTTATTCACAGACTCTACTCTCATCATCAACCTTCATTAAGCCTCAACCACTTCTAAGAGCCAAAGATCATTCCCTCCACTTTCTCATAAGCTTCAAACTTTTCCTCGACATTCTTAAGGCTTTGTTAGGGCATCACAGAAGATTCAAGGGGCTACGGTTTGAGGAGTTCAGACTCAAGAAGCAAGGCTAAGACACACAGAACTTCCTTATCTCTCATTGTTTTTAGGTAAGGAGTGGGTGTTACCCAACCTTAGGTTTGGGTTTCTAGTGTGATCATAGTGAGTACTAAGATTGGGTGTTAGTTTAGGATATTTAACCATAGGATAGTGGATATAGATTATTATTAGAGAATGAAATGAATAAACAAAAAGAACCCATTAAATTAATTGTGAATATGTGTATGTTTGTTAAGCATGAATAAATGTGTGAAATGTGATAATTGTTTTATGCATGTTTGATACTGTTTGGATAATATGCGTGCCGACCATAGGTGGCCGAGTTTAATAAATGGTATAATATGCTAGGGAATATATTAAATGAGGAATAATAACTAGAGGATAACGACTATAACAAGATGACAAGTGAAATGGTAAAGGGAAGTGAGAAGAGAGAAGTCAAGAGTGTATGAATAAAAGTAAAAGGATAAGTAAAGAATAATGGTTGTGTGAGACGGGTCAAGTTAGACATTATGGTTGGGAGCAATAAACCGCGCATGAAAATGTGTGCTATAAGTCGCAAGCGGACCGTGAGCAATGACCGAGTAAGACACATGGAATGTGCATCTGTAAGACCTGCCTCGTGGGGATGCACACAATAATGACTCACACAAGATTTCTAGTAACGGAATTGGTTAGGATGTGCTCCTGGTCATGTAAGACGTGCCGGGTGCCGTATGCCATGATTGCGTAAGCTGCACGTGATGCGCAGCTGTAAGACGTGCACCACGTACGCGGGGGTGTGTGTAACACCCTCACTTTTAGTAGTCAATTTTAATTTTTATTAAAATTGGTGTTAGAAAATTCCTTTTTGAACTTGATTACTTATAAAAAAACTTTTTACAAAAATCCGGCAGAGTCTCCTCTGTTTTTCGGACTTCCCAAGAATTTATTTCTTTAAACCTGTCAATTCAGAAATATTTAAAAACATAAAACACAACAGCCTAATAAACAGATCAGATCCTAACGCCCGATTAGTACAAGTTTCAG
Source organism: Crotalaria pallida (assembly GCA_037953625.1). Taxonomy (NCBI): domain Eukaryota; kingdom Viridiplantae; phylum Streptophyta; class Magnoliopsida; order Fabales; family Fabaceae; genus Crotalaria; species Crotalaria pallida. The sequence goes on along the minus strand of CM075655.1, from coordinate 80,992,476 downwards.
GGCAAATGACTACCTCATATTATTAATTTACAAAAAGTAATTGTCCATTCATAATATTCAATATACATTCCACGTAGTGGAATGAAAATCCTGCTCGGCCATATTCCATGTAAGCTCCACTTCAATACCTGCAAAATATAGCAAGAAGGGTAGCATTACACAGGACTTAAAAAGATAAATCCTAAAAGAAGACATATCAATAAACTAAGCCTACATTATTATTATCATAATCATTCATAAATATTCATACATTTCATTTCTTTTACTTCTCCTCTTATCCTCACATTTCTTTTCATTCTTAGTTCTCTATTCGTTTCTTTGTTCTCTTTCTTTTCTTTTTCTTCTTCTCTTCCTTTTTCTTTTTACTTTTTCTCTTTCTCTATGTGACTGAGTCCAAACACATATATTCAATTTCCTTCTCTTTTCACTTATTTTCCTTTTCTTACGTTACATTCAAATTCCTTACATTTTGATAATTTACTACCATCATTGTGCACCCGCATCATAAAACTGCGCACCTGCGTCTTATGCTATATAAATATAAATATTTGCGCACTTGCGTCTTATAATGTATAAATATCAATATAAATAGCTGCGCACCTGCGTCTTACGCTGTACAAATATAAATAGCTGTGCACCTGCGTCTTACGCTGTATAAACATCAATATAAATAGTTGCGCACCTGCGTCTTACGCTGTACAAATATAAATATTTCTATGATTCCTCTATCTCACTAATATTTACTCATTCTTCTTACATTATTGCTCCATTCAATTTCACCACCATATTAACTTAATTTGTCTTCCCTTATTATATTACGTCATTCTTCTTAACTGTCACAATTACATCCTCTCTCATTCTCTTATTATCTTTTCACTAAACTCTTTTACCGACTACCTACTTGTATTGGAAATTTAGTTTATTATTTCGTTTCTATTTCATTAATACTCGCCAATCTCTTAACTAAGTCTACTCCGCACTTACTTAATGTTCTCGCATTTTAACTCCTCTTTTATCTTACTTTCAGTTTAATCATTCCACTCTCCTTGCCTATTGCAATTATTCTTTATTCTTTGGTTTTCCTTAAATAATTTCCCTTGGTTTTATTTTATGTTTTTTTTCTACCTTTTCATTCTATATTAACTATTTTAATATTCTAAAGATACTCACTCATTCCGAACTTTATTCTACGCACCTACATGTTATTCCCTAAAGGGCGGTTTTCATTAATTATTTTAAATAGATCATTTATATTAGTGGGGACTACCCTAAGGGTCATTAACTTATTTCTTGATTATCCTATTCTTAGTCACCACTATAGAATCCTAGAATTTACTTCTCAAGTAAAGGTAATACAACCCTTCTTACCTCGGTTGACGAAAGTAAAGAGATAACCTCAACTCCGGGGAGGGAGCGACTGTCCGCTAAGCTTTATTGATCCGGGGTGATGAACGGGTCGATGGCGATCGACGCCGATGGCAAGAACGACTACGGGCTGAGCCAAGACAAGGGCTTCGAGCTTCGGGGCACCCGACACAAGCCCGGTGCGATCACGGGTCGGTAACAGCGCCGGTGAGATCCGTGGAAGGAGAGAAAGCTCGGCCAAAGGGAAAGAGAGAGAGAAAGGGGCTTATGATGGTGGAGGTGAGCGGTGGGTTGGGGTGGTGCAACCGGCGGCAAAAATGGCGGCGGCTCCGGTGGGGGAAAAAGAGGAAGAGAGGGAGAAAGAGAGAAAGGAGAGAGAAAGGCCAAGAGAGAGGCGAGAGAGAATGGGTCATGGGGAAAAGAGGAAAAGCCAAGGAGGTGGCAGCCCGGGGCGGTTCCGGCGGTGGAGGTCATAGGAGAGAGAGAAGAAGAGGTGGAGAGAGAAAGAGATTCGAAGTTGAAGAAGGAGGGGCGGAAAATGGGGGTTCGAACCTCCGCAGCCACGGCATAATAGCAGATCGGCGCTTGAGCGCCGCCCTCTGCGCTTGAGAGCGAGGGCCAAGTTGATTCAGGTCTGATGCACCAAGCGCGCCTGGGCGCGGCTTCTCGCGCTTGGGCGCGAGTTCCATTGACCTCGGGTTGACCACACTATAACTTCTTCGTTAACCGTCGGATCTTGCTCAAATTTGACGAGCAACTTCCTAAAAATCGTACCTTCATATCCAACGGTGGGAATTGTGTTTTGAGTCCTAAATCTTTTATTTTAATTTCTTATCCTGTTTATTTCGTTTAACACTGAATCACCTCTTTGCCTCGTCCGTTCCTAACTTAATTTACTACTTCTTCCTTTCCTAAACCAATATTATTATTATTAATCTTTCCTAATGCTTGAACACTTCTTTTAATACCTATTTATGATTTTATTATTATTATCTCAATTATCCCAAACTATTATTAATTTATTTGCACTTAGGTTTAAAATTTGGGATGTTACATTTCTCCCCCACTTACTAGAATTTCGTCCCCGAAATTCCGTTCGATTCCATGAATAGAGAACCATCCCATTGGTAAGCTTCTAACTACGGTTTTCACTTCCCTTCGGTTTTTACTTTCCGCTCCATATGTGGTTAGGGTCATGCCTATTTCAACGTTTGTCTTCTAGCACTACGTATTATCTCTATTTGCGTAGGATCGTCAGTTTTCTTATTATTAAAGTTCCATCTCCCATTCCTTGGATTGAAATCCTCCCCCACTTAGCATCGACATACTTGATTATATCCATGCTAGGGGTATGCTCATTCATTGCTCAGAATAGAGCACATAGGTTCCCGACCATGTCAATTAATTCCTCCGGTTCCATTCTTCCATTGGAGGAATTCCTAAAGATCGATTCCACTTGAGGGTCATGGTCAAGGTCTAGTTGTTATTTCTCGACTCGGTGTTATTTTGGGGAGGTCTTGTTTTATCCCTAGTTTAACTCTCATTCGATCCTCCGCGAAGCGTTTGGAATTATCTGTTTAGTAGTCCTAGGCTTATGGTATGACTACTAGTTATTGTCGCTCAGATAGGATCCGAATTGAGTCGTCAAGTCTCCCCCACTTAGTATCAACATACCTGAGTAAGTCGAAGGCAGGGAGGAAACTGGGTTGATTACAATAATTGATTAGCCAGGTTTTTAATTGGTTGGCGAGGTGGTACATGGGATTAAGTTGACTGCTCATCGGTATTATTGGTGTTGTTTCGAATTTTCTATGATATGATGGCTCTTCATACCTACGCATATGGCTAAGTTCTCATACAAGTTAGAGGGGTGGTTCGATCATTTAGTTGAATGTTCTCGGTAGAAATATAGAATAAGAGTGTCCTAAATGGAGTTGGTTTGCGAATCACTGTTTATGAGTCTTAGTAAAGATCCTATAGGATTAAAGTTCAATCGGCTTTCGACTCGGATTTCAACTAGATAATTGCAATAATATAGCATGTCAGTAAACGCGAAGACCGAGGTGGTCAGTCCCAATCCCACATTTATCAACTGTACATCACTGCGTTATTGAATGATGGCATTATCTTTTAACAGATGCAAGAGAAAAGATGACCAATCCTGACCTTACACTCTATTAGAGGACGACACTATCACAAGGTTTTTGGTTAGGTCTCTTGTTACGGTCTTATAACTAAGTAAGGTTTTTCCTACGTGTTCCATTAGATGGTACTCAAGATTGGATTGAAGATGAGTATTTCTTAGGTTTCACAACATCTAGAAATACAGGATTAGGAATTTAAAATTCCAAGAGAATTGATTTAGGATGTTCTACACTGAAACTTAATAGAGATGCAGATTGAAAGTACCTAAAATGTTTATCTAAATTTTTGAATCGTCTCGTACCTTTTGTCGGTTTGGCCCTGATCTCCTTAAGTAGCTGTACCGCAGACCTCAAGGGTGTGGACCAGGAAACTGATATTGTCGGAATGTAAGGTTGAGACGTCCAAGACGAAGTCCTTTGTCATTGAGTAATCCCTCTGGGGCTGTGTCTGGTATGATTGCTGACACACCATGAAAGATATGACGAGACTCGCCACCGAATATTAGTACATCACCTGACCCCAAGATAATTCTTTCTGCTCTCCTTGGATCTCTCTGGTCTCCATAGAGAAACTCAGCCGAGTCACCAATGCAGAATGATACTACGGGTATCCCTCTTTGCAGGCTTCCAACACTTTTGTCACGGTCCTGATGAAGACCAAGCTTTCCATTTGCTTCATAGAAATTGACAATGCAGACATCAGGGGACATGGAAGGGAGTATGTCCTCCACTTCACTTACACCGCATTCCTTCTCAATCAAAGATTGTGCTTCTTGCATCGCTCCCATAACTAGCTGAATGAAATGATCAGGAATATTGGGTGGTTCGCTTCCATCAATTACCCTTTTGTGTCCATATACTCGGGTTTGAGGATTCCAGTCTAAGCCGAGGCACATCATTTTTAGTCGGAGTCTGGCTCCACTTGTAAAGCCTGGTTGATAGAAACCTCCAGGACCTAAGCCCATCTCACGACAGTTCTTTGCTACGCCCACCTGTTCTTCATGAGCCAAGTGTTGCTTCAAGAGAACCATTCCCGGTCTCAAAATTATACTCCTCTTCTCACCAACTTGTACCCCCACGTGTTGCTCCTTGTCTTCAATAGTTGATCTAAGCTTACCCATTGCAGAAGTTTGCCCTTCTTGAAAACAGATGTCATACGGTTTGGATTTCAAAGAATCAATTGGGGAATTGATCTTAAGATCAGTAGCCGAACTGCTAGCAGGAGAATGGAAAAACTGGTTCTCCATGTTGCGACAATGTGGTAACAAAGGATTTTGTTGATGCAGACATATACATAATTTAGTACATAACTACATAGGGTTTTATAACTATAAACCTAAATAACTACTATAGAACTTGACACTATTTCCTGGTTACTCTCTCGGTGAGTAACCATTGGAGATGTGAGTCCACACTCCAAAGGCCGAGGGAAACTGCTCTGATACCAAAATGTAACACCCTCACTTTTAGTAGTCAATTTTAAGTTTTATTAAAATTGGTGTTAGAAAATTCCTTTTTGAACTTGATTACTTATAAAAAACTTTTTACGAAAATCCGGCAGAGTTTCCTCTGTTTTCCGGACTTCCCAAGAATTTATTTCTTTAAACCTGTCAATTCAGAAATATTTAAAAACATAAAACACAACAGTCTAATAAACAGATCAGATCCTAACGCACGATTAGTACAAGTTTCAGGGCAAATGACTACCTCATATTATTAATTTACAAAAAAGTAATTGTCCACTCATAATATTCAATATACATTCCACGTAGTGGAATGAAAATCCTGCTCGGCCATATTCCATGTAAGCTCCACTTCAATACCTGCAAAATATAGCAAGAAGGGTAGCATTACACAGGACTTAAAAAGATAAATCCTAAAAGAAGACATAGCAATAAACTAAGCCTACATTATTATTATCATAATCATTCATAAATATTCATACATTTAATTTCTTTTACTTCTCCTTTTATCCTCACATTTCTTTTCATTCTTAGTTCTCTATTCATTTCTTTGTTCTCTTTCTTTTCTTTTTCTTCTTCTCTTCCTTTTTCTTTTTACTTTTTCTCTTTCTCTATGTGACTGAGTCCAAACACATATATTCAATTTCCTTCTCTTTTCACTTATTTTCCTTTTCTTACGTTACATTCAAATTCCTCTTACATTTTGATAATTTACTACCATCATTGTGCACCAGCATCATAAAACTGTGCACATGCGTCTTACGCTATATAAATATAAATATTTGCGCACATGCGTCTTATACTGTATAAATATCAATATAAATAGCTGCGCACCTGCGTCTTACGCTGTATAAACATCAATATAAATAGTTGCGCACCTGCGTCTTACGCTGTACAAATATAAATATTTCTATGATTCCTCTATCTCACTAATATTTACTCATTCTTCTTACATTATTGCTCCATTCAATTTCACCACCATATTAACTTAATTTGTCTTCCCTTATTATATTACGTCATTCTTCTTAATTGTCACAATTACATCCTCTCTCATTCTCTTATTATCTTTTCACTAAACTCTTTTACCGACTACCTACTTGTATTGGAAATTTAGTTTATTATTTCGTTTCTATTTCACTAATACTTGTCATTCTCTTAACTAAGTCTACTCCGCACTTACTTAATGTTCTCGCATTTTAACTCATCTTTTATCTTACTTTCAGTTTAATCATTCCACTCTCCTTGCCTATTGCAATTATTCTTTATTATTTGGTTTTCCTTAACTAATTTCCCTTGGTTTTATTTTATTTTTTTCTACCTTTTCATTCTATATTAACTATTTTAATATTCTAAAGATACTCACTCATTCCGAACTTTATTCTACGCACCTACATTTTATTCCCTAAAGGGCGGTGTTCATTAATTATTTTAAATAGATCATTTATATTAGTGGGGACTACCCTAAGGGTCATTAACTTATTTCTTGATTATCCTATTCTTAGTCACCACTATAGAATCCTAGAATTTACTTCTCAAGTAAAGGTAATACAGCCCTTCTTACCTCGGTTGACGAAAGTAAAGAGATAACCTCAACTCCGGGGAGGGAGCGACTGTCCGCTAAGCTTTATTGATCCGGGGTGATGAACGGGTCGACGGCGATCGACGCCGATGGCGAGAACGACTACGGGCTGAGCCAAGACAAGGGCTTCGAGCTTCGGGGCACCCGACACAAGCCCGGTGTGATCACGGGTCGGTAACGGTGCCAGTGAGATCCGTGGAAGGAGAGAAAGCTCGGCCAAAGGGAAATAGAGAGAGAAAGGGGCTTATGATGGTGAAGGTGAGCGGTGGGTTGGGGTGGTGCAACCGGCGGCCACAATGGCGGCGGCTCCGGTGGGGGAAAAAAAGGAAGAGAGGGAGAAAGAGAGAAAGGAGGGAGAAAGGCCAAGAGAGAGGAGAAAGAGAATGGGTCGTGGAGAAAAGAGGAAAAGCCAAGGAGGTGGCGGCCCGGGGCGGTTCCGTCGGTGGAGGTCGCAGGAGAGAGAGAGGAAGAGGTGGAGAGAGAAAGAGATTCGAAGTTGAAGAAGGAGGGGCGGAAAATGGGGGTTCCATTGACACTATAACGTCTTCGTTAACCGTCGGATCTTGCTCAAATTTGACGAGCAACTTCCTAAAAACGTACCTTCATATCCAACGGTGGGAATTGTGTTTTGAGTCCTAAATCTTTTATTTTAATTTCTTATCCTATTTATTTCGTTTAACACTGAATCACCTGTTTGCCTCGTCTGTTCCTAACTTAATTTACTACTTCTTCCTTTCCTAAACCAATATTATTATTATTAATCTTTCCTAACGCTTGAACACTTCTTTTAATACCTATTTATGATTTTATTATTATTATCTCAATTATCCCAAACTATTATTAATTTATTTGCACTTAGGTTTAAAATTTGGGATGTTACAGTGTGCGCGATGATGGACACTCCATAACTCCAATAAAGAAAGTGCAAGACGCACACTAGGTGTGCGCTTCTCTAAATGATATGGAAAATGTGAATGGAAAGGGATAAAAGGAAAGAAGGTAAAGTAAAGAGAATTTAAGACATGATAAAAGGTTATAAATGAGAATAAAAGGGAAAGGAAATAGTCAAGTAAAAGCAAAAGATAAAGGAGACAGGAAAAGGATAGGTAAGGGCCGAATGAATGATGATAATTGTGTTTGATGCATGATTTGAAATGAATAGGTGACTATGTGCATATCTGAATAACTGTGTTTGACTTGGTAACTGTGTTTAAAAGTATTAATTTTTAAATTTTACACTGATCTAACCGGTTAGTAATGCCCTGTAACCGGTTACACGATGAACCCAGAAACTGGGTTAGTGCGTTTTGATGAGTAATCACTTGATTAATCCAAAAATTCGCCACGAAATCAGCCCAAGATTAGTGGGAAACACGCATCGGTATGCATGGCAGTGAAATCCCTCTATAAAAGGATGAAGTGTTAACGAATTTTAGGGTTGATTCTTTGAGTTTGGTGTGTAGGCTCTGTTTAGGGTTCTAAGTTTCATCTCTGAAATTCTTCTTTGATTCTGAGAGGTAGACTTTGAGTGATACACGAACACGAAGCTTACATCCAGAGCTTCGTGTTGATACAAAATTTGTAAGCCAAAAGTGTGTGTGGAAGGAGAAATCGATCTTGGAAGTTGAAGTTGGAAGCCTGATTCTGTGTTTTTCTTGTTTCTGGAAGCTGGGTTTAAGCTTTGATTTTGGTAAGTACAGATAACTTTTAAGCCTCAAATCACTTCGATTCTTTAGTGCAAGTTACCTAGAGCAAGTTCTAATTGTTTTCCCTAAATTGTTTATCTCTATGTCAAAATCCTTGGTGTTTGGACCCTGTTGCTGAAAAACGTGGTTGAGAGCAGAAGCTAGAATTTCTGTGGAGTTTGTGGATTTTCTTCAATCTCAGTGATTATACTCATCAAACACGACTTTGAGGTATGGGAGAAGTTTACCTTATAATAGATTTAGACTAAAATCGTGTGTTTTAGGATTTGAGTCAACAAAGACTCAAAAGAGCATTATGTGAAAAATGTTAAAAAGGCTTGGAGGCCAGTTCTGTGACTCAATTCTTTTTGAGCAAGTTTGAAAATCTGCATGCAAGTGATTTTGATGATTGAATCATAATCTAAATGTTTATTATGAGTTTTGTGGTATTAAATTGTGTTTATGTGAGTTTTTATGCAATTTGATACTCTACATTGAATGCATGAAAATGAAATATGTTTCTGTGGTTGAACATGTTTAAATTAAGGTATGTGAACTCTATTGAGTGTTGAAATTGGTTAGATTTGAGTATTGAAAAGAATGGTATGCAAAACTTCACTTTTCAGTGTGTAGACTGCATAATCTAACCGGTTATTCGAATTCTGTAACCGGTTAGATACTGTAAATTTTCAAAGAAAATGAATTTCTGAAATTGGCCCTGTGCTCTTACTATTTTTACTCATGTCTATACTCTAATTTCACTTGAAATCAATCTGAAAACATGTTGATAAATACTGCTTGCTTCAGATTGTAATGGAGGAGTCAATGCCTTAATAATATAAGATAATTTCAAGAGGAAATTATGCTTAATTGGAATTGAGTTGTGATTTAGACTTTTGAATGATGAAATTAGTGGTATTTGAGGTATATAACAAAGCTAAGACTCTGTTTATGGATTGGGTAGAGAATTCAAGAAAAAGGGTTTTCTGGATTTCAATGGTTAATGAGTTCAGGTCTGTAATTCTAACCGGTTAGCCTGAGACTGTAACCGGTTAGTACCTGAAACTGAAAAATAAAAGTTAAGTCTTTTAAGTGAAAAGTGCATTGGTTAAGTTTTCCCAATCCAAGCCTAATGGCATGTTTTTAAGTTAATTCATGGATGAATTTTTGTGCCAAAGGTTATACCTCAAATTAATCATTCAAAAGAGAAATTAAGATATTTCTAAATCACAATAATTAAAGTAAAGATAAAAACCAACCTTAATAATTGTGCATTCATGCATAGAGAATGGAAGATAGGTTGGTAGGAAACGATTATCATATTCTGGGATTATGAAGAGGGTACTCCGGGAGTACCAAATTTGTAACCTACTTGATGACACATTCTGGGAATGTGGCCAGTGTCTGGGACATGATTTTTGTTCGTTCCGGGAACGTGATACACACTCTGGGAGTGATGTTTATTTATCCAAGTATGGTTTGGCATATGTTCTGGGAACGTATGTTAGTGTTCTGGGAACACACTAGTGTATTGGATGGACGTCCAAGATGGACTATAGTGGAGGCCTCAGTTGTGGATAGAAATCATGCATCATGCCACCTACATTATAAGAGATATAATGTTGAAAATTGGTGTGCTCATATGTGTTTGCATTATTGTCTGTCCATGATATACTTGTGTTTGTATTTTAGTCTTTATTGATTATGTATATGTGTATACTTACTCCCTATGCCCAGTTTAGGTGATGGCCAGATACCTAGCCTGCATCGAGATATGCCCTATCTCTAGTGGTATATGGACGTACGAGGAGCACCGAGCCACCTTTGAGGGGGAGGTGGAGATCACTCTCTACCACCCTAACCCTCTGGTTCGGGTGCGACCTCGTAGATTTAGGATCCCTTTAGTCTATACTATGCATGTTCCACCCTTTTATACATATAGAGGACCACCCCCGGCTCAACCAGTGCGTCGATTTCATAGTTTTCGTTTTAGAGTTGCCACTCGTACTCATCCTTTTTCCCATAGAGTTGTTACTGAGGAGACTCCTTCTCCTGGACCGACTGATTTTGAGAGGACTACTTCTGCTGATCCTAGGCCCAGTGGTGGGGTCTCGGCACAGTCGGACGAGGTCGAGGAGGATCCCGTGGAGGATGAGGACGAGGAGGAGGTGCATGTCGAGCCTACTGTTTCTGCTATAGGTGGACCTGCTGGTTCCTAGGAGCCTGCATAGCATAGATGTTTTGGATCCTAGGTCTAGGGATAGAGCTGCAGAGGATCAGAGGATCTGCTGAGGACATGGATGACCTGCTCTGGGACTTCTATTTTGGTCTTGCGATATATTGTACATATTTTTGAGAGGTCTTAGAGTGAGGTTTATTTTTGAGCAGCTGGTTATGTATATGTTTTACCAAAAACTTGCTATCTCGACTTTGTGACTTGCTACTGGATACTGGTGGGGATGTTTTTATATTATGATATATATGATGTTTACTTTACCTCAGCAGTGCCCCACAAGTATTATTTTACTTCCGCATACTCTGATTTTGGTTCAAAAGGATTCGGCGACAAATCTATGTTCTATAAGTACGTTTAAACTCAAGAGACAAATAATATGTTTTTGATAAACGTTATGAATATGTTTCATTGTGTTAAAAAGACATTGTCTCGAGAGCCTTTTTGTGTAGTCAAGATATTATTAAGCCGAATCCAAACTATTAATCAAGGTAAAGGTGTTTATAATTCAGAAAGTACAAACTAAAAAAGAAAATTTTTTTAGACCAAATTTTTGGATAGCAAGTATTCTATATTTGGAAATATTAATTATTTTCAATATATAAAACAAGGGTGTCACATTATAAATATGAAAAAAAAATCTTATATTTCTTTCATCTTAAAAAGATGGTAACAATTTGACAAATCAATTATATATTATAAAAAGAGGATATCTTCAATTCAAAAATTGCCGATGAGTCACTTTCACATAATTTTGCAAATTTTTTGTTTTTAAAATAATTTAAAATTCATCAAATAATTCCCACAATTTTTGTTTTAAAAGTAATTCAAAATTTTTTTTCACGCTAACAAGATAAGAATTTGAATTCAAAAACTGCTGACGTGTCACTTCCACATAATTTTGCAATTTTTTATTTTTAAAATAATTTAAAATTCAACAAATAATTCCCACAATAATTTTTTTTAAATTAATTCAAAAAATTTTCACGCTAACAAGATAAGAATTTGAATTTGAAAAAAATAATTAAAAATCATGGCAGTTACCATATACTAGACTCTAGGAATTTATTTCCATAAAAAATAAGATAAGAATTTGAATTTGAAAAATAATTCAAAATCATGGCAATTATCATATCGTGGCCGGTAAGCTGAATTTTTTGTTTTAAATCACGATATTATCCCTTAAATTATGTGCAAATTCAAATTTGACTAACTCCCTAAAAAACAACAAATTCAAATTCAAATTTTAAATGTGATTAAAAACATTTAGCATTTCAAATCAATTATAAATAATAGTTTTCAACTTAAAGTTGAATCAAAACTACATCCAAAAATTAAAAAAAAGTACTATTTTGTATACGTACAATTTTTTTAATCTGATGATTTGCGATTCTTTTTTAACTGTTGTATAGATAGTCATCTTATATTTTCTTTGTGGCTGTTGATAAGAGTTTTATGGCAATAGCTACACTTCTCAACATGTGAGAAGATTCATCTATTTCTTTAAAATTATCTATCTCTAAATTTTTCACTTTGTCTACTATATAACCAATCATCTTCTATTTACTTTGTTGTTGGTTAGGGTTTTCCAGCAATGGCTACACATCCCAAAAGGTGAGAAGTTTCATTAATTCCTTTAAAATTATTTAACTTTATTTGTTTTGTCTTTGGCTAGGGTGTCTTGCAGAAGAATAAGATTGGATGAAGATTAACGAAGCTTTATATTTTCTTCATGATAAGTATTTTAGATTTAACCTTTTTAATTTTTTTTCCTAAAATGTTGCACTGCACGGCTTTCTTCAATATATATATATATATATATATATATATATATATATATATATTAATCAATCATTATTTTTTGTTTACAGGACTTTTCCTCTCATGTTTCGCAAATGCCATCGTTATATAGCATAAATAGGCTAACAATATTTCTACTTTAGAATTTTTGTTTTTCATTATTTTATTTATGCCAGATTATTGATTTACAAGGTTCAAGATATTAGCTTCGTTCGTTTGATGTGACTTTAGCACAGTAATACGAAGATTAATACGATGTCAATAATTAAAGTAGATGAGTTGTCTAACATTAGTCTTTTTATTATTTATTCACTTATTAATGTCTTTAATGGATTTAAAATATTTGAATTTAGAACAGGTACAATGGGCGTGCCGAGTACAATGGGCATGCCGAATAGTACATATAACACCCGACTTTATAACAATGTTGATCTGTAAGAAGTTTTACAATTTCGTGAAAGGTTTTTTTTCCTCATTTTTTTAATATATTTAATAAATACCTTTTACTTATTAATAATTTATTTTTATAGTTAACCATAATCGGCTTTAGATGTATTTTTTTTTAAATAATTTATTTTTTTCTTCAATTTTTTTTACAGATTTAATAATTACATTATACTACCAAGGATTGGAATAGTTGTTGTCGTAAGAACTTTATGAATTTTTGTAAAATATTTAAGGAGCAGCGTAGCTTTTATCTGTCGAGATATGGTAGGTTACTGATTAGGCTGGTTCTTCTGTAACTAAGGAATAATTGGATACTAAAATGCTTTGAAATGGATAATGTAACACCCTCACATTTATTTAGTTAAATTAGAGTTTTAGGAAAATTGGTACTTGAAAATTAATTTTTAAAAACCTACTATCTTATAAGAATTCTTACGAAAATCCGACAGAGTTTCCTCTATAATTCGGACTTTACCAAAATTTCCTGTTTTGTACCTGTTCAGCCAGATTAATTTAAACGAGAAAACTTATAAATTATACAACCATTTTAAAACTAAAGCCCGGTTTTACAAAATAATACAAGTTCCAGGGCTTACTTAGCAAATTGTAGTTAATCCAAAATATTAATTAAAACATAGATATCTATGTCCACTCATGCTATTATAAATACACTCCATGTGGAAGAGTGAATCCTGCTCGGCCCGTGACGATGTAAACCTCGCTTCTGTACCTGAAAAAAAAGTAACTGCAAAAGGGGTAGCAATTACGCAGAACTTAGGAGAAATAAACCCTCAATAAAATAGTGATGAACTTGTAAGATCCATGAAGAATGTTTTGATAAATGCCAAAAGGTTTTGAACAAGCTTCAAGTGTGTTGATCAAGTTCAAGCTCAACAAGAAACAACAAACATCAAGTTAAGAAGAGAGAGCCAACTCATGAAGACTTAGTTTGGTAGTTTATGTTTTATTGTTTTATCTTTTGCCTCACAAGTCTCTTAGTTTATGAGTTTGGGTAGAGTCTCTTAGAGGGTAGTGAATCTCTTTTGATTGCATGATTATATCACATTTTGAGTATTCACTTTGTCTAAAATCAATAGGTGGCTTAAAGGTTTGAAAGAAAAGGTTTAGATGTTGAGAAAACAAGTTTTTTAAGTGTTTTTGATCTGACTACTCGATTAGCCACTTGCCTACTCGAGTAGAATTTTGCAGCCTTGCGTAAATACTCGAGTAGTGAACAGTGACTACTCGAGTAGTGAACAGTGATTACTCGAGTAAGGACTTGGCTACTCGAGTAACACGAGCTATTACTGGTTTTTAAAGTGGTTTTTCACTTCTCAAAAGCACTTCTAACCATTCCAACTTTTGGGTATTCTATATAAACCTTTTCCTAACCTTTGTGAATCATTATTACAATTACCTATCATTTTCATATCAATTTTACAAAGAATCAAAGCCACTCTATTCTCTCTCACTTTCTCAAGATCAAAGCTTTAACTTTTACATTCTTTGATCAAGAACCTTGAATCTCTCATGTTGATCTTTTCATAGCTTTTGAAAGAGATTCATAGGATTGTTATTTTTGTTTTCATTTGAGTTGTAATCTTTGCAAGAGGCAAGCTATCTACAACAATTGGAAGTCTTGGTTGTGAATCAAGCAAATTTATATTGGAAGCCTTGGTGTGACATTTCATCAAGCACTTGGAAGCCTTGTTGTGTTAACAAGCAATTGGAAGCCTTTGAAGAATCTCAAAGCATTGGAAGACTTGTTGTGGGGTATCGGCAAGCAAGAGAAGAGGTTAGATTAGATATCAATAGGGTTACAAGGCAAGGGTGTGGTATCTCTTGTAGGCTAGCAAGAAGGGAGTCTTGTGAGGCATTTACTTGTAATTTGAGAAACTCTAATTCCTCATAGTGAAGAATCTCTCTTGGTTGAAGAGGGGACTGGAGTAGCTTTCAAGTGGATGAAAGTGAACCAGGATAAATCACTGTGTCGTATCTCTAAACCCTTAACTCTTTACATTCAAGTCATTCATATTGTGTTCTTGGTTGAAAACCTAGAAAAAGTGATTTTTCATAATTGATTGAATTGAATCTTAATTGTGCAAAATTGATTTTGGGAAAATCATTTTCATAACCTAGGTAATCAATAAGAATATTGGTGTTAATCAATTCTGCTTTATCTCTGATCATATGTGTTAATTGATTGATTTTCATATTTGATTGAAAAGTGATTTTTCAATTTTTAACATTGATTAATCGAGTAACTTGGTTCATTAATCGATTAGTTTGAATTGAACATTCGGCATTAATCGATTAGTTAACTTGTTAATCGATTAACATAAGAAAATTTTCAAGAAAATCATTTCTTTTAATCGTTTCGATTTGTTTCTTTCGAAAATCTTTCAAGGTTTCTTTTACACCTATTCAACCCCCCCTTCTAGGTGTTCTCCTAGTGTTTCCTAGTTGTTTCAACCACCGATTGTAGGTTCTCACAATTGGTATCAGAGCTCGGTCGAAAGACACGAGCATAGAGCTTTTTCGTTAAGATCCTTGAGGAAACTAAAATGGGATTCGTACCCTTTGGTGGTGAAGGTGCTTCAATAAATCGCCCTCCTATGTTTGGTGGAGAGGGTTATGGTTATTGGAAAATTAGGATGAGAATCTTTATAGAAGCTATAGATGTGAACATTTGGGAAGCCATTGAAAATGGTCCTTATATTCCCTCAAAAGATGTAGAAGGTGTACTTACACTAACTCCCAAAGATAAGTGGACCGATGATGATAAAAAGAAAATTCAATATGATTTAAAAGCAAAGAATATCATCACCTCCGCTCTATCTTATGATGAGTTCTTTAGAGTCTCCCAATGTCGTAATGCCAAAGAGATGTGGGACACCTTGCAAGTCACACATGAAGGCACTAGTGAAGTTAGGTGTGCTAGATTAAATTCTTTGATGCATGAATATGAATTGTTTCATATGTTGCCTAATGAATCTATATGTTTTATGCAAAAGCGTTTTACTCATATTGTTAATCATCTCATTGCTCTTGGAAAAACTTTCTTGAATTGTGAACTTGTTAACAAAGTTTTAAGATGTCTAAGTAGGGAATGGCAACCCAAGGTTACCGCAATTGTTGAATCAAAGGACTTGGACACCATGGACTTAGCAACACTTTTCGGAAAGCTACAAGAACATGAAATGGAGCTTGGACGTTTGCAAATGCATGAAGAGTCGGATAAGTACAAAGAGAGAAAAGGAATTGCTCTTAAAGCTAAAAGGTCATATAAAAAGGAAGAGAGTTCTGATGATGATGATGATGATGATGATGATAATGATGATGATGATGATGATAATGAAGATACCGATTCGAACATTGATGAAGAGGAGATGAAACTTCTACTAAGAAAGTTTAATAAGATTCTAAGGAGAAAAGGAAGGTTGAACAAAGACAAAAGTAAAGAGAAGAATTCCCCACACTACAAGACAAAGACTTCAAAAGAAGGTATAGTTTGCCATGAATGTGGAAAGCCCGGTCATCTCAAGTACTCATGTTCTAGGTATCTCAAGAAGAAGGAGAAAGAAAAGAAAAATTCAAAATCTAAAAGAGCATACATAGTTTGGAATAGTGATGATGAAGATGACAAGAAAAGCACATCGAATAGTTCTTCGGATGATGAAGATGCCGCTTGTCTCAATTTGATAGCTCTAGTAAATGAAGAGGAAAGTTCAAATGATGAATCAAGTGAGCAAAGCTACGAAAGCGATGTAAGTGAAACTAAATCCGAAATTTCTTCCAAATATGAAATGTTATATAATGCTTATGAAGAAATGCATGAACAATTTAAGAAACTAGCTTTGAAAAACATTGAAAGGAAGAAGCTCATTTTGAAACATCAACAAGAGATTGTAGAACTTCAAAAACAAGTTGATGATCTTAATCTTGAAAATGAAACTCTTGATCTTATATATGCTAGTTCTTCTTGTGATTGTGCTAGTAGATTGAATAATGTGGTTGATTGTGAGAATTGCAAGTTGCTTAAGGATGAAAATGTTATTTTGAAAAATAAGCTTGCAAGTTTCACAAGTGGTGATATTAGATTGCGCACATTGTTAAATTTTCAAAGAGAAAATTCAAACAAGTTTGGTTTGGGTTATACTAATGCTAAGAGTAAATCTCATAGAAATGTTATTGATTTTTCAAAAGTTGATTTTTCAAATGCACCAACATGCTTCTATTGTGGTACTCATGGACATACTTCAAATGTGTGTTATATTAAAGTGCATGGTATACCTAAAGGAGATTTTGTTTGGATGAAAAAGGGTGAAAGTCCCTACACTAACAAAAATGGATCCAAAACCATTTGGATACCAAAAAGCAAAGCATGATTGTTTTTGTAGGTATGATTGAAGAGCAAAAGGACTTTCATGTGATATTCATTCATTTGCATCTTCAATTGGTATCAAGAAGAAAATCCTACAAATTGGTAACATTTGATATTATACAATTGGTATTTGTTTAGTCACAAGTGGTATTATTTCTCTTGATGTGATATTGTTTATACTTTTGAGAAAATACTATTGGTATCAAATTCTTACAATTAGTATTACAATTGGTATACAATTGTTTCAATTGGTATCATTGAGTGATTATTAGATGATTATCATGCTATTGAAGAAATGTTTGATATAGAGATAGTATGGTTATTAATTTCTCTATTTTGGTTTAGATATCTCTATATATGACATAGTATTTCTCATTTTGGCTTAGATCTTATATTTCAATTGGTATATATTTCTTTTTGATAATGCCAAAGGGGGAGAAATTATGATGTTTTGAAAAAGGGGAGAAATATTATGTTTTGACCATTTTGGGGAGAAATGAAATGGTATGTTTGGAGAATGGTTGTTTTTGTTGTTTTTATGTAGGTTGAGCAAAGTTGTTGGAGATAGGGGAGAATCAAGCTTAACTCAATTGGATTTCAAATGTCAAAAGCATTTATTGAGGGGGAGCAAGAGTCTCACCAAGTGATCAAATGGTTCAAGCATCAACAACTTCATACTTTCAAAACATGTTTGTCATTTTCAAAAAGGGAGAGATTGTAAGATCCATGAAGAATGTTTTGATAAATGCCAAAAGGTTTTGAACAAGCTTCAAGTGTGTTGATCAAGTTCAAGCTCAACAAGCAACAACAAACATCAAGTTAAGAAGAGAGAGCCAACTCATGAAGACTTAGTTTGGTAGTTTATGTTTTATTGTTTTATCTTTTGCCTCACAAGTCTCTTAGTTTATGAGTTTGGGTAGAGTCTCTTAGAGGGTAGTGAATCTCTTTTGATTGCATGATTATATCACATTTTGAGTATTCACTTTGTCTAAAATCAATAGGTGGCTTAAAGGTTTGAAAGAAAAGGTTTAGATG
The DNA here is from genome assembly GCA_037953625.1 of Crotalaria pallida. NCBI lineage: Eukaryota > Viridiplantae > Streptophyta > Magnoliopsida > Fabales > Fabaceae > Crotalaria > Crotalaria pallida. Next base: position 80,974,341 of record CM075655.1, on the reverse strand, counting down.
TTGAGAAAACAAGTTTTTTAAGTGTTTTTGATCTGACTACTCGATTAGCCACTTGCCTACTCGAGTAGAATTTTGCAGCCTTGCGTAAATACTCGAGTAGTAACATAGACTACTCGAGTAGTGAACACTGATTACTCGAGTAAGGACTTGGCTACTCGAGTAACACGAGCTGTTACTGGTTTTTAAAGTGGTTTTTCACTTCTCAAAAGCACTTCTAACCATTCCAACTTTTGGGTATTCTATATAAACCTTTTCCTAACCTTTGTGAATCATTATTAAAATTACCTATCATTTTCATATCAATTTTACAAAGAATCAAAGCCACTCTATTCTCTCTCACTTTCTCAAGATCAAAGCTTTAACTTTTACATTCTTTGATCAAGAACCTTAAATCTCTCATGTTGATCTTTTCATAGCTTTTGAAAGAGATTCATAGGATTGTTATTTTTGTTTTCATTTGAGTTGTAATCTTTGCAAGAGGCAAGCTATCTACAACAATTGGAAGTCTTGGTTGTGAATCAAGCAAAGTTATATTGGAAGCCTTGGTGTGACATTTCATCAAGCACTTGGAAGCCTTGTTGTGTTAACAAGAAATTGGAAGCCTTTGAAGAATCTCAAAGCATTGGAAGACTTGTTGTGGGGTATCGACAAGAAAGAGAAGAGGTTAGATTAGATATCAATAGGGTTACAAGGCAAGGGTGTGGTATCTCTTGTAGGCTAGCAAGAAGGGAGTCTTGTGAGGCATTTACTTGTAATTTGAGAAACTCTAATTCCTCATAGTGAAGAATCTCTCTTGGTTGAAGAGGGGACTGGAGTAGCTTTCAAGTGGATGAAAGTGAACCAGGATAAATCACTGTGTCGTATCTCTAAACCCTTAACTCTTTACATTCAAGTCATTCATATTGTGTTCTTGGTTTGATCAAAGCTTTAACTTTTACATTCTTTGATCAAGAACCTTGAATCTCTCATGTTGATCTTTTCATAGCTTTTGAAAGAGATTCATAGGATTGTTATTTTTGTTTTCATTTGAGTTGTAATCTTTGCAAGAGGCAATCTATCTACAACAATTGGAAGTCTTGGTTGTGAATCAAGCAAAGTTATATTGGAAGCCTTGGTGTGACATTTCATCAAGCACTTGGAAGCCTTGTTGTGTTAACAAGCAATTGGAAGCCTTTGAAGAATCTCAAAGCATTGGAAGACTTGTTGTGGGGTATCGGCAAGCAAGAGAAGAGGTTAGATTAGATATCAATAGGGTTACAAGGCAAGGCTGTGGTATCTCTTGTAGGCTAGCAAGAAGGGAGTCTTGTGAGGCATTTACTTGTAATTTGAGAAACTCTAATTCCTCATAGTGAAGAATCTCTCTTGGTTGAAGAGGGGACTGGAGTAGCTTTCAAGTGGATGAAAGTGAACCAGGATAAATCACTGTGTCGTATCTCTAAACCCTTAACTCTTTACATTCAAGTCATTCATATTGTGTTCTTGGTTTGATCAAAGCTTTAACTTTTACATTCTTTGATCAAGAACCTTGAATCTCTCATGTTGATCTTTTCATAGCTTTTGAAAGAGATTCATAGGATTGTTATTTTTGTTTTCATTTGAGTTGTAATCTTTGCAAGAGGCAAGCTATCTACAACAATTGGAAGTCTTGGTTGTGAATCAAGCAAAGTTATATTGGAAGCCTTGGTGTGACATTTCATCAAGCACTTGGAAGCCTTGTTGTGTTAACAAGCAATTGGAAGCCTTTGAAGAATCTCAAAGCATTGGAAGACTTGTTGTGGGGTATCGGCAAGCAAGAGAAGAGGTTAGATTAGATATCAATAGGGTTACAAGGCAAGGGTGTGGTATCTCTTGTAGGCTAGCAAGAAGGGAGTCTTGTGAGGCATTTACTTGTAATTTGAGAAACTCTAATTCCTCATAGTGAAGAATCTCTCTTGGTTGAAGAGGGGACTGGAGTAGCTTTCAAGTGGATGAAAGTGAACCAGGATAAATCACTGTGTCGTATCTCTAAACCCTTAACTCTTTACATTCAAGTCATTCATATTGTGTTCTTGGTTGAAAACCTAGAAAAAGTGATTTTTCATAATTGATTGAATTGAATCTTAATTTTTCAAAATTGATTTTGGGAAAATCATTTTCATAACCTAGGTAATCAATAAGAATATTGGTGTTAATCAATTCCGCTTTATCTCTGATCATATGTGTTAATTGATTGATTTTCATATTTGATTGAAAAGTGATTTTTCAATTTTTAACATTGATTAATCGAGTAACTTGGTTCATTAATCGATTAGTTTGAATTGAACATTCGGCATTAATCGATTAGTTAACTTGTTAATCGATTAACATAAGAAAATTTTCAAGAAAATCATTTCTTTTAATCGTTTCGATTTGTTTCTTTCGAAAATCTTTCAAGGTTTCTTTTACAACTATTCAACCCCCCCTTCTAGGTGTTCTCCTAGTGTTTCCTAGTTGTTTCAACCACCGATTATAGGTTCTCACAGAACTAAGCCTAACCAACTTATAACAATCATAACATTCACAACAACACTCATTTCATTAAATTCTCAATATTCAACTCTTATTATCTTTTTCTTCATTCTCGTATTCTTCTTTCTCTTTTCCTTTTAACACTTTCTTTTCATCTCTATCATTCTTTCTTACTTTATTCTTCTATTCTTTCAATGACGACAGGTCCAATTGGACACAAGTCGCTTTAATCTTTTAAATTGACGACATGGTCCTATTGGACACCAGCCGCTTTAATCTTTTAATGACGACATGGCCCTATTGGACACCAGCCACCAATTTAATCTTTATATGACGACGGGTCCTACTGGACACCAGCCACCAATTTAATCTTTTAATGACGACGGGTCCTACTGGACACTAGCCACCAATATAATCTTTTGATGACGACGGGTCCTACTGGACACCAGCCACTTAGTCTTTTAATGACGACGGGTCCTACTGGACACCAGCCGCTTAGTCTTTTAATGACGACGTGTCCTACTGGACACCAGCCGCTTAGTCTTTTAATGACGACGGGTCCTACTGGACACCAGCCGCTTTAGTTTTCTTTTATTCTACCCATATTCTCATTTTTTCATGTTTTTCTCTTTCCTTTAGTTGTTTTTGTATCCTGCTTTCTTCAATTACTTGTTTTCTTACTTTTCCACTGTTTACATAAATTATCTAACATTTTTAACTCAATTCTCCACTCTTTGCTTTCATTTATTTATTCGTGATTCAATTCATACCTTTACCATATGATACACACAATTACTCATATTCTTTTACAAGTTCCCAAATTACTTAGCTTAAGCCTCACATATTCACTTGCACAATACAACATGCACCTCATTTATCACTTAAACACACATAACAATTATCACCTTCAATAATTCACAAATAACATTCAAGAACTCATAACCACATTACGCCCATACCACACTTATCATAATCATTTTTCACATATCATTATCACATACCTTCATATTCTACCTCACGCTCCCTTTCATTCAAATTAATTCTCACGTCAACTTAATCTACTAATTATCAATACATTTTAATAAATCTAACCAACTCACACAACATACACTTAGCATACTAATTTCAAGTTTGCATATATTTAAATTTTCCCCAGGCTCATACTTATACTTTAAAATCTTTCCTTTATCATTTAATTATTATACGATGCAACACATATCCCATTTATCCTTCAAGCATAAGTACATTCCAAGAATTTCATATTTGTCATTTAAGCATACATCATAATCACCATATCAATTCAATCACAACTATCCATTTAGGTTTTCCTTTCATTTGTTTTCATACTTTACTTTAGGTCTATATTAACCACCCTAGATTTCACTCACCAACACACCCATATACCCAATTATTTTGTTGTCTTAGTTCAATAGTCTTTTATCAAATCATTCGCTATCTTTTTACACTTACTCAATTCATAATTAATCTATCATTTCTAAGTTTATATTTGCTCTCCTTCCAGATTAATAACCAATATCACATACACATCATCATAAACACATATATTCACAATTGCATATTCTCATATAATTCATCAAACATTAACTTCCAATAATCATAGCATGCCTTTAAAATTATAATTAATTAATGAGATGTTCTATTTTTCCCTAAACTATTATCCTTTGTTATTACTAATTACCCTAAGGCTCATTAATATACGTATTCTTCTACACTTAATCATCACTACCAACATCCCAGAATTTATCCCCTACGCCAGGTAAGAGCCCCCTCTTACCTCTGGATTTCAATAGAATCTGATTTGCGGCTCAGCGGGGGAGATCCTGCTTCGGCTTATCCCGATTCCAAGCAAATTCGCAAATCTAACCCCGCTCACGTCGAATAGGTCCAAACCCAACAGTGACAACTACGGCTTACCCGACCGGAGTCGGTTCGATTCACGGCACAGCACCAAGCAAAGAGTTAAACCCCAATCTTCCATCCCGGTGATGGTGACGTTAACGTTGATGGCGGTTGACCTAGTGCGGCGGTGGCTAATTCGTGAGCGATGGTGGCAGGTAAAAGCGGCGGAGGGAGATCTGTGGCCCTTCTTCCACAATGGCAGCGACAGCTCGATCGGGGAAGGGGAGACGCGACTTCGACGGCAAGGGAGGACGACGACGAGGCTGGCTTATAATGAGCCTCCTCCAACTGCAACGATGACGAAGACCTGTAATATCCCAATTTTTGTTCCCAAGTAAATAAAAGAAATATTTAAATAAAACTAATTATATGGAATTAGTTAGTTTTATTTATTAATTTATTGTTATATTAAAAAAAATTATCCAAGGAAAAGTGAGAGAAAATAATTCGGGCTCTAAAAATAAGGATTTTTGCAGTTTAGTCCTTGGAAAGGACCTAAGAGGTAATATTGGAAAGATATTTGGAGGGAAAGTGAATAAAATAATAATTTTTGAAAATCTGAGTGCGTTACTCGAGTAGCCCGATCAATTTACTCGAGTAACAGTGGTGCTGAAGCTGAAGATAGTGCGTTTGATTATTCAACAAGTTGAGTAATTCAATTATTTACACCTAGCACCGACTGGAGTTGATGGAAACACGTGTTGGTGTGCATGATAGCCATTCTTGGCTATAAATTCATGCTTTTGGGTTGAGGAAATCATAAGAAAATAAGAAAAAGAAGGGAAACTCTGCTGAATTTTAGTTTGAACACCCTCTGTTCTTCATCTTCGTTTTTAATCCCTACCCATACTCAGTTGATGAGCTTGATACCTTCTTCAAGCTTGTCACAAGACCTTTAATTTGAGACAAGAATCGTGTGTTTTGGTGGCTGGAGCAAGGAGAACGAATTGCTTGAAGTTGGACTCTTGAAACTGAAGTTGGAAAATTTCAGTGGTAAGGAGCTAAGTTGGAGGCTTCGATTTAGGTATGTAGAGGACTCCAAATCGTGCCATTTTGATTTCTATTTAGAGTTTGCAATGTCTAGTTTCCTTATTGACCAAATTTGCTAATTTTCATGCACGTTTGGTTTGTCAAATCATCAACCGAACTTGCTCTGCTGAACCTGTTTTGGAACCGAAAACAGAGCATTTGGAGTTGGTGGATTCTGTGAGCTTCTTTGCTGCCTTTGCATTCAAAAAGCTTCATTGAGGTAAGGGAGAAGCTTTACTAATGCTAGAATAGATTGAGGAATTGATTTGAATATTGGTTGAACCACCATGAGGTTCAAAGGGCACTAGGTTAGGGGACAATGGCTTGGAGGCCAATTTGATCTTAAAACTGAATTGGAACATGTTAGATTTTGATATCTAAAGCTAATTGAACCTTCAATTTGATCTGAAATTGGGTAATTAAGGAATTGGTATGTGAGGTTGTGTTTTAGGTCAAAATTGGGGAAATTGTTATGATTCTGTGATTTTGGTGTTAATGCTTGAAATTGATGCTATGAACAAGTTTAATGTAATGTATTTAAGTTGGTTTGAAGCTTAACTTTGGTAAAAATTGGATTGGCATGAGTTTGACATATAAAAACCAGTTCAGCAGTGTTTTACTGCATAATTTACTCGAGTAATTCGAGCTGTCACTCGAGTAATGTGTGAAAATTCTGATTTATCTGATGAGTGCAAGAGGATTACTCGATTAATCTGAAGTATTAATCGAGTAACACCTTAAAACTTTGAATAATTTGAAATATATGCAGTACTACTCGAGTAATAGATCTGTTAATCGAGTAATGCGAAAGGTGCAAAAATATTACTCGAGTAATTCGAGCTGTCACTCGAGTAATGCGAAAGGTGCAAAAATATTACTCGAGTAATTCGAGCTGTCACTAGAGTAATGCGAAAGGTGCAAAAATATTACTCGAGTAATTCGAGCTGTCACTCGAGTAATGCGAAAGGTGCAAAAATATTACTCGAGTAATCTAATGCAATACTCGATTAATAGACTCTGTTAATCTATTAGTGACTGAATTGTTGTAAAAGGATCAGAATTTAATGAGGTGATTGATTAACAAAGGGTTTGAATCAATTTAATTACTGAACTAGAAATTAATGGAAGTCAGTGTATGTTAAATGAAGTTTAATTATGCCAAGTCCCAGCTTCGAACAACTTAAATGACATTGAATAGTATGGGTAGTCAAAGCCATGCATAGCATCTGCATTATTTGGATTCCCACATGTGTGGAGACACGTCCGAGAGGCGTGGGCATATCCTTTCGGTTGAACTCGAGGGACCTGGGTGTCTGCTCCAAAGGGTTCACGGGGGAGTGTCGGTGACCGGGGTTGCACCTTCTGTTTCCGGAAATACACACGTGCGTGTGGGCATGTCATTTGGTGCCGGACTCGATGAGGCGTAGTCCTACGGGATACGTCGGCAACATTTCTAAGAGCTCTAGAGGTGTTGATTTATTTGCGGGCCGAGTTCGATGAGATACTCCGTATGGGTATCGGGCATGTTTATTTTAAGGTGCCACGGAAGCCTATTTGTTGTAGTTGGCCAACAATCATGCATTGATAAGATTAGATACATCATGACTGCATATGTTATTGATTTATAGTTAAGTCTTAATGTTGGTGTTTAACATGGATGATGAATTTTTAATTGTATGAGATACAGTATTAATTGATTAAAACTGTACCCTGTCTATTTTATTATGTGTTAGTATTTGCTAACTCCCTATGCCCTTGCAGGTGATGGCTCGTTACCTGACATACGTGGAGTTACGCCCGCTCCGTAGAGGAGTGTGGGACTACGAGGAGCACCGAGCGGTGTTCGAGGGTGAGGTTGACGTGATCTTTCGTCATCCTAACCCCTTTGCTCGAGTGCTACCTCGTAGGCTTCGCATCCCCATGATCTACATACTGCACATTCCACCAGCTTACACTTATCGTTTTGGTTCTCCACCCCCACATCATGGACGTCGTTTTTATAACCTACGTGTCCGACGCCCTGCCACCCGTACACGTCCCTCTACTTCTGATGAGGCTACTGCTACGGCCACTCCTCGTCCTGGTTCGGCCACCAGGGTACGCTTTGCACCCTCTCCGGAGCCAGTGCGTCGCGTTGCTACCCCTGTGGTGTCGGACGAGGAGGAGGAGGAGGACCCCGTAGAGGACGTGGATGGGCCAGCGGCGGACAATCAGTGATGTGGTGTTTTTGTTTTGATAGTATGTGCAGTATGGAGACCATGTTAGGATGTGGTGTTTAGCTTTTGGATGACCAGGGATCAGACATCAGCGTGGGTGGATCATGGCTCAGCTCTCGAAGACTCTTTTATTTTGATTTGTGTTATATTGTATATAGTTGAGAGGGCCTATGAGAGCTGTTATTTTATATCTGCTGGTCTGTATCCTTATATTTTGCTACCTCGACTTTTATCTCTGATACTTGGGTACCTGAGTTTTTTATATATATATGGGATATGGTTGTATAGTTATTATGATCCTTAAAATTATTTCAATTACAACTGCAGTAATCATTTTGAAAATCGTTTCCGCTGAAAGTACAAACAGGTACTCAACCGTTCATTTTTGAAAGAAATGTGTTTTCGAATCAAAGCTTTCGGATATGGAACTTGGTGTATAGAAAGAAAAAGTTTTTCCATAAAGTTCCTATACGAATAACATTTATTATATATTCCAGCTTTCTTTATTTAATATAATATCTTGAGAATGTCTCATAATTTGTTAATATACATCGAGTGTCCACATTTGTTGGTATCAGAGCTGTGATCCTGCGAACTGATGCTGATCTGTGATCTCCAAAAGGTAATATTTGTTTTAGATGCTTGCTTTAGCGTCTATGTATAGTGAGTTTTAGAATTGGAAAGAGGTGTGTCATGCATACTTCTCGTTAGGATGTTAGCCTGATGTAGAATCTTCAGTGCAGGTTAAAGATGTCTACTAGAAACAATAATAATCATATGGCCGAGGCCATAGAGAGGTTGACTGATGTATTAGTGAATATGCGTCAGCAACAATCTAATCCGCCCCATCAGCCAATGCAAGCAGAGAACCAGGAGTCGAAGACTTTCTCGGAATTTCGACGCTTTAAACCTTCAAAGTTTGAAGGAGGTCACAAGCCTGAGGAAGCGAATCGTTGGATTCAGGAGTTGAACAAGATCTTTCGCACTATGGAATGCACCGATGCTCAAAGAGTGAAGTTTGCAGTTTTCATGTTGTGTGGTGAAGCTGAGAATTGGTGGCATCACACCATACAACTTTTGAATTATGAAGGAAGGCTGATTACTTGGGATGTGTTTGTTGAGAAATTTCTCAATAAATACTTTCCTGAGGATCAAAGGAGAAAGAAGGAGTTGGAATTTATGCAATTGAAACAAGGAGACATGAGTGTAGGGGAATACGCAGCAAAGTTCGAGGAGCTTATCAAGTATTCTCCGTACTACCAACTCAACCCGGACGAGAGGTCCAAATGCATCAAGTTTGAGAATGGGCTCAAGCCGGAGATAAAGTTTGCTTTTGGATATCAGAAGGTGAGAAGTTTTCCTGCTTTAGTAGAGATGTGCCGAGTTTATGAAGATGATAAGGAAGAGGAAGAGGCACAAAGGAGGAGTCAATCAGGGACTGGACCCATCAGGAAGAAAAATTTCAACAACCGGAGTAAGGGTCCTTATTATCATAAAGGAAAAGGGAAGGAAATGAATGGTGGTAAAGGTACTCCTCAAACAAGTAATCGTAACTGCGAGAAGTGTAACCGTTTCCATTTCGGAATAAACTGTTATGCTGCTCAGCATGGCCTTTGTTTCAATTGTGGGAAGAAAGGGCACTATTCTCGTGAATGCAAGGAGCCGATAAAGAAAGAGGGAGTAAGCAGACCCGCTGTTGCTGGAAAAGTGTTTTCTTTGAGTGGAATGGAATTAACCCCATCATCTAGCCTAATCCAAGGTATCTATTTTCTTAATGCCCAACCCTGTGTTGTTATGTTTGATTCCGGAGCCACACACTCTTTCGTGTCTTATGAGTGTGTAAATCGCTTAAAGTTAGTAGTATCTGAGTCACCCTATCATCTAAAGCTTGAAACCCCCACCAACAACCCTTGTGTTGTTTTTAAGGTTTGCAAAGATTGTAAGATAATGGTCCTAAACCATATATCCTCAGTAGATTTGATCTGTTTACCCATGCTTAAGATAGATGTGATCCTAGGAATGGATTGGTTGCATCGAAATCAAGTTATCTTAGACTGTGAGGAAAAGACGATCCAGTTCCGAAACCATGAATCCTTAAGTTTTGAACCCCAAGGGTATGTTTGTCTATTCTCCTCAATTGTGGAAGAGAAGAAGGAAGTGGAGATTGAGGATATTCTGGTGGTTAGAGACTTTCCGGAAGTGTTTCCAGAAGAAATTCCAGGATTACCGCCAAAGCGTGAGATTGAGTTTGGAATCGATCTCGTACCTGGAACCGGACCTATCTCGATTGCTCCGTATAGGATGGCACCACCGGAGATGGCCGAGATGAAGAAGCAGATTGAAGAATTGTTGCAGAAGCAAATGATAAGGCCGAGTGTTTCGCCATGGGGAGCCCCATTGTTGTTTGTTAAGAAGAAGGACGGAAGCATGAGGATGTGTGTGGACTATCGTCAGCTGAATAAGGTCACAATCAAGAACAAGTATCCTTTGCCAAGGATTGACGATCTTATGGATCAAGTCCGAGGAGCTTCCGTGTTTTCTAAGATCGATCTAAGGTCGGGATATCATCAGATTCGAGTTCGGGATGAAGACATTCCGAAGACGGCTTTCAGATCAAGATATGGTCATTATGAGTATGTGGTTATGCCGTTTGGGCTAACGAGTGCTCCTGCTATCTTCATGGATTATATGAACCGGATTTTCAGACCTTATCTGGATTCGTTCGTGGTAGTATTCATCGTTGATATTCTTATCTATTCCAAGAGTCCTGAGGATCATGCTGAACATCTCAAGATTGTGTTGGGGATCTTGAAGGAGAAGCAGTTGTATGCCAAACTTGCTAAGTGTGAGTTTTGGTTGGACAAGGTGAACTTTTTGGGACATGTTATCACCAAGGAAGGCATTGTTGTAGATCCAGCTAAAGTTGGAGCTGTGCTGAAGTGGGAACAGCCAAAGACTGTGACGGAAGTTCGTAGTTTCTTGGGTTTAGCTGGATACTATCGAAGATTCATTGAAGGATTTTCGAAGATTGCCTTGCCATTGACTAAGTTGACTCGTAAAGATCAACCTTTCTTGTGGGATCATAAGTGTGAGGAAAGTTTTCAGTTGTTAAAGGAGAAGTTGACGTCCTCACCAGTGTTGGTGTTGCCTGACCCACATAGAAGCTTCGATGTTTATTGTGATGCTTCGAGGCAAGGACTTGGATGCGTTTTAATGCAAGATAGAAAAGTGGTAGCATACGCATCCAGGCAGTTGAAAGTGCATGAGGTCAACTATCCGACGCATGATTTAGAGCTTGCTGCTATTCTCTTCGCTCTGAAGATTTGGAGACACTACCTCTATGGCACTACCTTCAAGGTATTTAGTGACCATAAGAGTCTGAGGTATCTGTTTGACCAGAAAGAGTTGAATATGAGGCAAAGGCGTTGGATGGAGTTTATTAAGGATTATGATTTCGAGCTCCAATACCATCCCGGTAAAGCAAATGTAGTAGCTGATGCTTTAAGCCGGAAGACTCTCCATATAAGCTCAATGATGATCAAGGAATTTTCTCTAATCGAGAAGTTTCGTGATCTAAGTAAGACGATGCAAGTGGAAAGAGAATGCATTATGCTTGGTAAGTTGCAAATTACCAATGAATTCCTGATTCAAGTTCGGGAATCTCAGCAGATAGATGAAGAACTGCAAGAGAAGAGAAGGCTTATGTTGGAAGGGAAGGAACCAAACTTCCAGGGTGGAAGTGATGGAATTCTCCGATTCAAAGATCGGATTTGTATTCCAAAAGATCTAGAGATAAGAAGACTGATCCTAGACGAAGCGCATAAAAGTCGGATGAGTATTCATCCGGGATCAACCAAAATGTATCAAGATTTGAAGAAGCTGTTTTGGTGGTCTGGGTTAAAGAAAGATGTTGCTTCGTATGTTGCTTCTTGTCTGATTTGTCAGAAGGCGAAAGCTGAGTATAAGAAGCCAGGCGGTGAATTGCAACCCTTGGATATCCCTGTGTGGAAATGGGATAGCATATCAATGGATTTTGTGTCTGGATTACCAAGGACTATTGGAGGGCATGATGCAATTTGGGTAATTGTTGATAGATTGACTAAGTCGGCGCATTTCATTCCAGTTAATATGCGCTATCGCATGGATAAGTTTGCTGAATTGTACATCAAGGAAATCGTTCGCCTGCATGGTATACCTTCAAGTATTGTTTCGGATCGAGATCCGAGATTTACTTCGAAGTTTTGGAAGGGTTTGCAGCAGTCTCTGGGATCAAAGTTGAGAATGAGTTCTGCTTACCATCCCCAGACTGATGGTCAGTCGGAAAGGACTATCCAGTCTCTTGAGGATTTGCTAAGAGCATGTGTGTTAGAAAGTCAGGAAGGTTGGGATAAACTCTTGTCTCTGATAGAGTTTACCTACAATAACTGTTATCACACCAGTATTGGAATGGAACCGTTCGAAGCTTTGTACGGAAGGAAGTGCCAAACTCCCCTATGTTGGTTCCAAATGGGGGAGCAAACAATTATTGGACCTGAGCTTGTTCAGGAAACCTCTGAGAAGATTCAGATGATCAGAGAAAAGATGAAGACAGCGCAAAGCCGACAGAAAAGTTATGCGGATAAAAGGAGAAGACCCTTGGAGTTTGGAGAGGGCGATCATGTTTTTATTCGCGTAAGACCGACAACTGGTGTTGGGAGAGCTTTGAAGACAAAGAAGTTGTCAGCAAGGTTTATTGGTCCTTATCAGATACTCAAGCGTATCGGGTCTGTAGCTTATCAGCTCGCTTTGCCTCCGTCTTTGTCCAATCTTCATGATGTGTTTCATGTTTCGCAATTGCGGAAATTTGTGCCAGATCCCGATTCAGTAATTGAAGTTCAACCTGATGATGTGGCTTTGAGAGAGAATCTCACTTTTGAGACAATCCCTGTCAGAATTGAAGATCGAAGAATGAAGCAGTTGCGGGGAAAAGAAATTCCTTTAGTCAAAGTTATTTGGGAAAATGCTGATGTATCAGAAGCAACTTGGGAATTAGAAGATAAGATGAGAAAAGATTATCCTGAGTTGTTTTTGTAAGCGGAATTTCGAGGACGAAATTCTTGTAAGTGGGGGAGAAATGTAATATCCCAATTTTTGTTCCCAAGTAAATAAAAGGAATATTTAAATAAAACTAATTATATGGAATTAGTTAGTTTTATTTATTAATTTATTGTTATATTAAAAAAAATTATCCAAGGAAAAGTGAGAGAAAATAATTTGGGCTCTAAAAATAAGGATTTTTGCAGTTTAGTCCTTGGAAAGGACCTAAGAGGTAATATTGGAAAGATATTTGGAGGGAAAGTGAATAAAATAATAATTTTTGAAAATCTGAGTGCGTTACTCGAGTAGCCCGATCAATTTACTCGAGTAACAGTGGTGCTGAAGCTGAAGATAGTGCGTTTGATGATTCAACAAGTTGAGTAATTCAATTATTTACACCTAGCACCGACTGGAGTTGATGGAAACACGTGTTGGTGTGCATGATAGCCATTCTTGGCTATAAATTCATGCTTTTGGGTTGAGGAAATCATAAGAAAATAAGAAAAAGAAGGGAAACTCTGCTGAATTTTAGTTTGAACACCCTCTGTTCTTCATCTTCGTTTTTAATCCCTACCCATACTCAGTTGATGAGCTTGATACCTTCTTCAAGCTTGTCACAAGACCTTTAATTTGAGACAAGAATTGTGTGTTTTGGTGGCTGGAGCAAGGAGAACGAATTGCTTGAAGTTGGACTCTTGAAACTGAAGTTGGGAAATTTCAGTGGTAAGGAGCTAAGTTGGAGGCTTCGATTTAGGTATGTAGAGGACTCCAAATCGTGCCATTTTGATTTCTATTTAGAGTTTGCAATGTCTAGTTTCCTTATTGACCAAATTTGCTCATTTTCATGCACGTTTGGTTTGTCAAATCATCAACCGAACTTGCTCTGCTGAACCTGTTTTGGAACCGAAAACAGAGCATTTGGAGTTGGTGGATTCTGTGAGCTTTTTTGCTGCCTTTGCATTCAAAAAGCTTCATTGAGGTAAGGGAGAAGCTTTACTAATGCTAGAATAGATTGAGGAATTGATTTGAATATTGGTTGAACCACCATGAGGTTCAAAGGGCACTAGGTTAGGGGACAATGGCTTGGAGGCCAATTTGATCTTAAAACTGAATTGGAACATGTTAGATTTTGATATCTAAAGCTAATTGAACCTTCAATTTGATCTGAAATTGGGTAATTAAGGAATTGGTATGTGAGGTTGTGTTTTAGGTCAAAATTGGGGAAATTGTTATGATTCTGTGATTTTGGTGTTAATGCTTGAAATTGATGTTATGAACAAGTTTAATGTAATGTATTTAAGTTGGTTTGAAGCTTAACTTTGGTAAAAATTGGATTGGCATGAGTTTGACATATAAAAACCAGTTCAGCAGTGTTTTACTGCATAATTTACTCGAGTAATTCGAGCTGTCACTCGAGTAATGTGTGAAAATTCTGATTTATCTGATGAGTGCAAGAGGATTACTCGATTAATCTGAAGTATTAATCGAGTAACACCTTAAAACTTTGAATAATTTGAAATATATGCAGTACTACTCGAGTAATAGATCTGTTAATCGAGTAATGCGAAAGGTGCAAAAATATTACTCGAGTAATTCGAGCTGTCACTCGAGTAATGCGAAAGGTGCAAAAATATTACTCGAGTAATTCGAGCTGTCACTAGAGTAATGCGAAAGGTGCAAAAATATTACTCGAGTAATTCGAGCTGTCACTCGAGTAATGCGAAAGGTGCAAAAATATTACTCGAGTAATCTAATGCAATACTCGATTAATAGACTCTGTTAATCTATTAGTGACTGAATTGTTGTAAAAGGATCAGAATTTAATGAGGTGATTGATTAACAAAGGGTTTGAATCAATTTAATTACTGAACTAGAAATTAATGGAAGTCAGTGTATGTTAAATGAAGTTTAATTATGCCAAGTCCCAGCTTCGAACAACTTAAATGACATTGAATAGTATGGGTAGTCAAAGCCATGCATAGCATCTGCATTATTTGGATTCCCACATGTGTGGAGACACGTCCGAGAGGCGTGGGCATATCCTTTCGGTTGAACTCGAGGGACCTGGGTGTCTGCTCCAAAGGGTTCACGGGGGAGTGTCGGTGACCGGGGTTGCACCTTCTGTTTCCGGAAATACACACGTGCGTGTGGGCATGTCATTTGGTGCCGGACTCGATGAGGCGTAGTCCTACGGGATACGTCGGCAACATTTCTAAGAGCTCTAGAGGTGTTGATTTATTTGCGGGCCGAGTTCGATGAGATACTCCGTATGGGTATCGGGCATGTTTATTTTAAGGTGCCACGGAAGCCTATTTGTTGTAGTTGGCCAACAATCATGCATTGATAAGATTAGATACATCATGACTGCATATGTTATTGATTTATAGTTAAGTCTTGATGTTGGTGTTTAACATGGATGATGAATTGTTAATTGTATGAGATACAGTATTAATTGATTAAAACTGTACCCTGTCTATTTTATTATGTGTTAGTATTTGCTAACTCCCTATGCCCTTGCAGGTGATGGCTCGTTACCTGACATACGTGGAGTTACGCCCGCTCCGTAGAGGAGTGTGGGACTACGAGGAGCACCGAGCGGTGTTCGAGGGTGAGGTTGACGTGATCTTTCGTCATCCTAACCCCTTTGCTCGAGTGCGACCTCGTAGGCTTCGCATCCCCATGATCTACATACTGCACATTCCACCAGCTTACACTTATCGTTTTGGTTCTCCACCCCCACATCATGGACGTCGTTTTTATAACCTACGTGTCCGACGCCCTGCCACCCGTACACGTCCCTCTACTTCTGATGAGGCTACTGCTACGGCCACTCCTCGTCCTGGTTCGGCCACCAGGGTACGCTTTGCACCCTCTCCGTAGCCAGTGCGTCGCGTTGCTACCCCTGTGGTGTCGGACGAGGAGGAGGAGGAGGACCCCGTAGAGGACGTGGATGGGCCAGCGGCGGACAATCAGTGATGTGGTGTTTTTGTTTTGATAGTATGTGCAGTATGTGTAGGATTCTCATGTTTTGATGCTAACAATCTCTCTCCAAGCAACAACATTGGCAACAAGCAAGCTACACCACATGAAGATTAGAATTAGGATTTTTATTAATTCTATTTCAATGTAATCTTTATTTTATGCAATGCATCTCATTGGTGTGGGTAGCTTAGGTGATTTTAAGAATATTTAAATAATGTCTGATTAAGAGTGAAGATACTTTAAATCTTGATTAAATAGCTTGTGAAAATCATTTTAGAAAAACTGTGTTTTTATTCAGATTCTGATCAGTTTACTCGAGTAATGAGTATTGGTTCACTCGAGTAATTTATGTTCTGACAGGTTAATCGAGTAATGGTTTACACATCACTCGAGTAACTTAATCTGACATGTTTCACTCGAGTGACGTTGTTTGGTTTACTCGAGTAATTCAATCAGTGTTGGGAAAATTTTAAAAGGACTTAATTTTCTCTTTCAAAGATATAGACTTTCATTCTTACAATTTTCTAATACACTTTGAAAAGTAATTCAAGAGCTATTTTACATCTTTCAAGAGCTATCAAGATTCAACAAAGAACTTTTCATTCTTCACTCTATTTTCTATCATTGTTCAAATATTCTTGAGATCATATTTTTGTTCTTAGTGGTTGTTGAAGATTTGCAATTTGTGATTGCATCATTGAAGTTTCAACACAAGTGAAGAATCTCACAAGGAAGACTTTGAGGATCAAATCAAAGCAAGAAAAGAGGATTGGTTGGAAGCATCTTCAATCAATTAGCAAGGAAATCTAGAATACTCAAAAGGGGTAGATTAGATCAAAGTGTTTGGTACACACTTTGAGTTGGGTTTTAAGATAGGAGAACTAAGAATCTAGTTGCATCTTAAAACATTGTAAAATCTACATTTGAAGATTTCTAGTGAAGAATCTCTCTTGATTTAAGAGGGGACTGGAGTAGCTTTCAAGTGGGTGAAAGTGAACCAGGATAAATCCTTGTGTCTCTTTTATTTTCATTCCTTGTATTTCATTAATTCATTAACATTTGCATTTTTAGGTTAGAATTGGGGTTTTCTTAATTCTACTAAATTGATCTAAAATTGCATGTTAATATTACTTGAAATTGTTCATATTAATCATTCATAATTTGTTGAATCATCATAGCATTGTTATTCTTGAAGAACTCCATTGAAAACAAAGTTTAAACTGAATTTTACCCAGTTTACTCGAGTAAAGTTCTTGTCACTCGAGTAATCTGCTTTCAGTTTATAAACATTACTCGAGTAGGTTTTCTGTTACTCGAGTGATTTAAAATCTGCTTTCGTAATACTCGAGTGATTTGCTGAATACTCGAGTGAAATTATTTTTGGTTGCGTATTACTCGAGTGAAGGCTTGAGTTACTCGAGTAATCTGAACTGAATTTTTAAGAAAATTTATTTTCATAAAACCATTCTCTTAGGTGGACGAAAAATCTGTAATAAGGCTTCAATATTCTATTCACCCCCCTCTAGACTATATTGAGCCGCTTGTTGGTTTCCAACAAGTGGTATCAGAGCTCGGACGAAAAATCCGAGCCTTAAAAAGCTTTTTCGAAAAGATCCTTTTTACTTGGAAACAATGGGCTCAATTTCAAATCCTTTTGGTGGTGAAGGAACTTCCATTAATCGTCCTCCACTATTTAGTGGTGAGGGTTACGCTTATTGGAAGGTCCGCATGAAAATTTTTATTCAAGCCATAGATATGGAAATTTGGAACGCCATAGAGAATGGACCTTTTGTTCCTCAAACGAAAGTAAATGATGTTGTTTCAATTAAACCTCAATCGAGTTGGGACAATGATGATAAGAAGAAAGTTGCATTTGATTTAAAAGCTAAAAATATCATCACGTCCGCTCTTTCTTATGATGAGTTCTTTCGAGTATCTCAATGTGTTGATGCTAAACAAATGTGGGACACATTACAAGTCACACATGAGGGCACTTCGGAGGTTAGAAGGGCTAGGCTAAATACACTCATGCATGAATATGAACTCTTTCGTATGTTACCTAATGAAAACATAGGTGACATGCAAAAGCGGTTCACTCATATCATTAATCATCTTTCTGCACTTGGAAAAGTTATATCTAATGGTGAAGTTGTTAATAAGATTTTGAGATGTCTTAGCAGGGAATGGCAACCTAAGGTGACGGCCATTATGGAAGCTAGAGACGTGGATCAAATTGATTTAGCAACTCTATTCGGAAAGCTTCAAGAGCATGAAATGGAGCTTGGACGGTTATCCATGAATGAAGATGCCGATAGGAAGAAAAAGGGGATAGCTCTTAAATCAACTTCAAAATCCCTTAAGGCACAAGAGGAAAACTTTCAAGTGGATGACTCGGACTCCGATATAGATGATGAGACCCTTGGCTTGCTAGTTAAAAAGCTTGGTAGGTTCCTTAAGAAAAAGGGGAACTTTAATAGAAATAGACAAAGAGATTCTAAGGACTCACAACCAAGAAATAAGACTATCAAGGATCACATCAAGTGTCATGGATGTGGAAAGCTTGGTCACTATCGATCGAATTGTCCAACTCATTCTAAGAAGTCGGAAGGTGACAACTCAAAATTCAATTCTTCTAAAGGAAAAAGGGCTTACATAGTATGGGATGAAGTGGAGAGTCAATCAACATCTAGCTCATCGGATGATGAAGAACTTGCAAATCTATGTTTAATGACAAAGCTTGATGAAGAGGAATCTTCAAGCATTAAATCAAGTGAGAACGTCAATGAGGTAGATTATCTTTCCGATGCTAGCTCAAGTTCTAATTCTCCTTCATTCAATGAA
This sequence comes from Crotalaria pallida, assembly GCA_037953625.1. NCBI lineage: Eukaryota > Viridiplantae > Streptophyta > Magnoliopsida > Fabales > Fabaceae > Crotalaria > Crotalaria pallida. The sequence continues at coordinate 80,955,790 of CM075655.1, read as the reverse complement.
TTGTACAATGTGTATGTAGAGATGCATAAAGAGTTGAAGAAACTTGCTAAAATAAATGTTGAAAGAAAGAATTTCATAATGAAGCAACATGAAAAGATAATTGAACTTCAAAAAGATTTAGAAGAACTTAAGCTTCAAAATGAAACTCTTGAACTCATTTATGCAAACTCTACATGCAATTGTGAATTGAAATCAAATGAGACTCCATCTTGTGAAAATTGCAAGTCTTTGGAAAAAGAAGTTTTTAATTTGAATGATCGACGTGCAAGGCTCATGAAAGGAGATACTTCTTTAGATCATTTGCTTTCAACTCAAAGGAACAATAGCAATAGATCCGGTCTTGGCTATACCAAACCTAAGAAACGCAATTATCGCAAAGTTGGTGGATTTTCAAAGAATAAGATTTCTAAAAACCCAACTTGTCATTATTGTGGAATCTTTGGGCATACCACGAATAAATGTAATATAAAGAAATTTGGTATACCAAGCGGTGAATATATTTGGATTGTTAAGGGGACTTCTCCTCATGCTAACAACAAAGGACCCAAGACCACTTGGGTACCTAAGTCAACCAAATGATATCTTTCTTGTAGGTGTGTCTTCGAACCAAAGAGCGAAAATGGTACTTGGATAGTGGTTGTTCGAGACACATGACGGGAGACAAAACGCACTTCATGGAACTTACTCCAAAAAGTGATGGATTTGTGACATACGGCGACAACAACAAGGGCAAAATTCTAGGAGTCGGGAAAATCGGTAACGTATCTAACCTTGTCATAGAAAATGTCCTATACGTAGAAGGCTTAGAACACAACTTGCTTAGTATAAGCCAACTATGTGATATGGGCAATTATGTGACATTTACTCCGGAATTATGCTTCATTAAGTCTTCTATAGATGATAGTGTTAAGTTTGTTGGTCGTCGCTCTAATAACACTTACTTAATTGATTTGGATGAGATAACTTCACTGTTTTCAAAATGTTTCAAATCTTTTGATGATGAAATTCGTCTTTGGCATAGACGAATTGCTCATGTGAATGTGAATCAATTGAACAAACTTTTGCGAAAAGATTTAGTGATTGGTTTGCCTAAACTAAACTTTAAGCTTGATGGCATTTGTGACTCTTGTCAAAAGTGCAAGCAAGTTAAAAGTTCATTTAAACCTAAAAATGTGATAAGCACAACAAAGCCTTTGGAGCTAATCCATATGGATTTGTTTGGCCCTTCACAAATTAAAAGTTTAGGTGGCAATTACTATGGATTTGTTTTAGTAGACGATTTTACTAGATTCACATGGACTTTATTTTTATCCGCAAAAAGTGAAGTTTATAAATGTTTTAAAAAATTTGCCAAACTCATCCAAAATCAACTAAGTTTGAAAATTGTGTCTATTAGAAGTGATCACGGAGGTGAGTTTGAAAACACTAGGATTGATGCGTTTTGTGATAAGTTTGGTATTGATCATCAATTTTCGGCCCCTAGGACTCCGGAGCAAAACGGAGTTGTAGAAAGGAAAAATAGAATATTAGTGGAACTTGCTCGTACTATGTTGATAGAATCAAATGTTCCTAAATATTTTTGGGCTGATGCGGTAAACACCGCTTGCTATGTGCTTAATAGGGTTCTTATTCATCCGCATTTAAATAAAACACCTTATGAACTTTTAAAAGGGCGAAAGCCAAATATCTCACATTTTCATGTTTTTGGGTGTAAGGTGTTTGTTTTAAATAACGGAAAGGAACCGGTCGGCAAGTTTGACTCTAAAGCCGACGATGGCATATTCATAGGTTATTCAACTCATAGCAAAGCATATAGAGTCTACAATAAAAGAACATTAACCGTTGAGGAATCCGTGCATGTTGTATTTGATGAATCTTCGAAAGGAGATTGTGTTGTTTCTTGTGATGATTATATAGGTACATTTTTGGATCATGAGAATTCAACACCACAACAAATAGAAGAGAATCAAAATGAAGATCGAGAGGTGCAAGCACAAGATAAAGACTTAGCACAAGAGATACAACCTCAATTACCAATAGCTTGGAAGTCCAACAAAAATCATCCGATTTCTAATATCTTAGGTGACATTGCGAAGGGAGTGGTAACCCGACGCACTTTAAATAATTTTTGTTATTATGTTGCCTTTGTATCTCAAATAGAACCTAAGAATATCAAAGAGGCTCTTCAAGATGATCATTGGATTATGGCCATGCAAGAAGAATTAAATCAATTTGAAAGAAACCAAGTTTGGGAGCTTGTGCCAAAACCCGATGATCGTCCTGAAATTGGTACTCGGTGGGTCTATAGGAATAAGTTAGATGAATCGGGTATTATTGTTAGGAATAAAGCTAGGTTGGTAGCACAAGGTTATAGTCAAGAAGAAGGAATCGATTACGATGAGACATATGCTCCCGTTGCTAGATTAGAAGCTATTCGTATTCTTCTCGCTTTTGCTTCAATTATGAATTTTAAATTGTTTCAAATGGATGTTAAGAGCGCCTTTCTTAACGGATACATTCAAGAGGAAGTTTATGTGTCACAACCTCCCGGATTCGAGAGTTTTGAGCATCCGGACTACGTTTTCAAACTGAAAAAGGCTTTGTACGGTTTGAAACAAGCTCCTAGAGCTTGGTACGACCGACTAAGCAATTTTTTATTACAAAAAGGTTTTAAACGAGGTACTGTTGACACTACACTTTTTATTGAACGTTCCGGTAAGGATATTTTATTGGTTCAAATATATGTTGACGATATTATATTTGGTGCTACTAACGATAACTTGTGTAAGAAGTTTTCAGAATTGATGCAAAGTGAATTCGAGATGTCGATGATGGGAGAGCTTACATTCTTTCTTGGCCTTCAAATAAAGCAGCTTAATGATGGCATTTATATTCATCAGAGTAAATATTGTAGAGAGCTTCTCAAACGTTTTGGAATGGATTCGTGCAAATCCGCTTCTACACCAATGAGCGTTGCATGCTACCTAGATCAAGATGAGGCTGGAAAAGCGGTAGAGGTAACGAAGTATCGTGGTATTATTGGTAGTTTGTTATACTTAACTGCATCTAGACCTGATATCATGTTTAGTGTATGTATGTGTGCACGTTTTCAAGCAAAACCGAAAGAGTCGCATCTAACTGCTGTCAAAAGAATAATGAAATACTTAAAGGGTACAACGAATACTGGACTTTATTATCCTAGGGATGCTTTTCTAAAACTAATAGGATATTCGGACTCTGACTTTGCCGGTTGTAAAGTTGAGCGAAAAAGTACAAGCGGAACATGCCATTTAATTGGTAATTCACTTGTATCGTGGTTTTCTAAAAAGCAAAATTGTGTAGCTTTATCAACCGCGGAGGCCGAATACATAGCTGCAGGTAGTTGTTGTGCTCAAATTTTATGGATGAAGCAACAATTATCTGACTTTGGTTTAAATTTAACAAATATCCCTATAAAGTGTGATAACACTTCGGCAATTAATTTGACTAAAAATCCAGTATTACACTCAAGGACAAAGCATATTGAAATTAGGCATCACTTTTTGAGAGATCATGTTCAAAAAGGTGATTGTGTTATTGAGTTTGTTCAAACTTCGGATCAATTAGCTGATATCTTTACAAAACCATTACCAAGGGACACATTTTATAAGATTCGAAGAGAACTTGGTATTTTTGATGAATTAACTATTAGCTAATTGTATTTGATGCTTTTTATACTCACCTTCAAGCCTATTTCAATGTGACTTGTATTTTGAGTTGTTGTATCTTATTAAAGTGTTTTTTTTTATGCAGTTATGTGTGTATGTTTTCTATAATATGCTAATTGCTTTATTTGTATGTGTGTTACTTGCTACATGCTAAGTGTTTCTCTGTGTTTGTGCATGAAAAATGATTTTGCATGAAAAATTGAAATTTTTGAAATTCTGTACAGTTCACTCGAGTAACAGAAATTTCACTCGAGTAATTTTAAAAACTCTTTCGTATTACTCGAGTAATTCTGTCTGTCACTCGATTAATTTTAAAATGACTTGCGTATCACTCGATTAAGTTCATCCATCACTCGAGTAAAATCTTTTTATTTTTCGGCATACTCGAGTAACATACTCTTTCACTCGAGTACTGCTCGAATCACTCGAGTAACGTATGAACATTACTCGAGTAACTTAAGTGATTTTAAAAGCTGAACTGTTAAAATATGCATCATTTTCACGATTTTTTCTCTCTCTTGTTCGTCTTTCTCTCTTCTCTCTCATACGGATCTTCATCAAATCATCATCTTTCAGCCACAAAACTCACAAATCATACAAATTTCTTCCATATTTCATCTTTATATCATCATTTCTACTCCTTTCATTCATCAATTTCACCAATTTTATCCAAAAATCCGAAAACCCCAAATCAAAACCCTAACCTCTCAAAACCGAATTTGCTTTTTCTGAATTAATGGCTTCTTCCTCTCACTTTCAACCTCCTCAAAAGAAAGCAAAGCAAGGAGCAGGTCGTAATGATACTTGGTTTTCTGGAATCAACCGAGATTTGCGGGAACCGGCATTTATCAATCGCTCTTTTGGTCTTACAAGGTATGTTAAATTTGCTTGGTTGCATAAGGAGCAATTTCCGTTTGTAGAGGATTTAGAATTTCAGAATTTGCAGAGGTTTTTGGAATTTGAGACTCATTATTACCCTAGGCTTGTCAGACAATTTTATCAAAATTTTACTAAGCTAGATGGTGAGTATCAAACAATGGTTAGAGGACATCATTTTGTTATAAAGCCTGCGGATTTGACTATGATGTTTGGTTTAGAAAACAAGGGAACTTTTATTGGTGATACTGAATGTCTGGATTTGGATGTGGATACTAATAAGATTTATACTGATTTGTTGCGTACTGGTGAATCTTGGGGTGATAGAACTACTAGAACTGTATCACCTTTGCATGCTGTGGATAGGGTGCTCATGTATATTATCTCTTATTGTTTGATTCCAAAATGCAATCAAAATTATGCTCAATTGGGAGATGATGATCTTACTTTGTTTCATGGGATTAAAAAGAGGTATGAGATGAATTGGAATAAAATGTTTTTAGCTCGTATAGAAGCTGCTGCTCAATCTCCTCCTACCCAATTCTTGCCATATCCTATGCATGTCACCAAGATCATGAGGTATTATCGTGTTCCAATCCCTGATGATGAGCCAGCTGAAAAGGAAAAGAAAAATAACTGGTGTCTTAATGATTCGCACATTAGTTATATGAAAATTGCTTGGCATAGGGACAGTCGCACTTGGTTATGGAAATCACAGATTAAGGAAATGGCTGAAGCTGCAAAGGCTGCAAGAGTTTCAGGTACTAGGAAAAGGAATTTACTTGGTGATAGGGCTGGTGCATCCTCTTCTGTTCCTCCTACTTCTACTGATCCGATGGATACCGATCGTATTGAGGACTATATCGATTTGGATAATCTTGGTACTCCATTTGATGCACAAGCTGCTCATGAGTCATTAGTTGAGCACATCAATGCTCAATTCACTCAGTTGGAGATGAGACAGGATGTGAAGAATATTGCCATGGAGCATCGTTTGATGGATTACATGTCTGGATTATTTTCTCATCATTTTCCTCCTCCTCCACCTGATTCCTAGACCTGTGGATGCTGATGATGTTTGCTGTTGATTTCTGTTGCATGTTTCATTTGCATATTCTCTGTTTATGTTTCTGTTTCATGTTTCTGACTCTGTTGCTACTATGACTTTAGGACCTTGTGTATGGTCTGGTTTGTTTAGTTTTCGTTTTGATTATCTGCTATGATTTGCTGCATAGTGTGATGCTCTGATACTCTGATTTCTGGTGCTATATTCGTTGTTCGTTTATATTCGTTGTTTATATACGTTGAGGCACTATTGTGGTTTATTTTGGTATTGTCTTTATTGTTATATATTTTCTATACCATTGTGAACTACTTACCTTCACCTTTTGGCAAAGGACTTTTCTCAAAAATATTATCTTTTTAATGATGCCAAAAGGGGGAGAATATTTTGTTGATGTTGTTCTTGTAGGTTAAGTTTTATTATATTTTTCCTAGATGTTTTACATTTAGGGGGAGTATGTTAAAACTTAGTGCTTCATTTGAAAGGAGGTTTGTCATCATCAAAAAGGGGGAGTTTGTAGGATTCTCATGTTTTGATGCTAACAATCTCTCTCCAAGCAACAACATTGGCAACAAGCAAGCTACACCACATGAAGATTAGAATTAGGATTTTTATTAATTCTATTTCAATGTAATCTTTATTTTATGCAATGCATCTCATTGGTGTGGGTAGCTTAGGTGATTTTAAGAATATTTAAATAATGTCTGATTAAGAGTGAAGATACTTTAAATCTTGATTAAATAGCTTGTGAAAATCATTTTAGAAAAACTGTGTTTTTATTCAGATTCTGATCAGTTTACTCGAGTAATGAGTATTGGTTCACTCGAGTAATTTATGTTCTGACAGGTTAATCGAGTAATGGTTTACACATCACTCGAGTAACTTAATCTGACATGTTTCACTCGAGTGACGTTGTTTGGTTTACTCGAGTAATTCAATCAGTGTTGGGAAAATTTTAAAAGGACTTAATTTTCTCTTTCAAAGATATAGACTTTCATTCTTACAATTTTCTAATACACTTTGAAAAGTAATTCAAGAGCTATTTTACATCTTTCAAGAGCTATCAAGATTCAACAAAGAACTTTTCATTCTTCACTCTATTTTCTATCATTGTTCAAATATTCTTGAGATCATATTTTTGTTCTTAGTGGTTGTTGAAGATTTGCAATTTGTGATTGCATCATTGAAGTTTCAACACAAGTGAAGAATCTCACAAGGAAGACTTTGAGGATCAAATCAAAGCAAGAAAAGAGGATTGGTTGGAAGCATCTTCAATCAATTAGCAAGGAAATCTAGAATACTCAAAAGGGGTAGATTAGATCAAAGTGTTTGGTACACACTTTGAGTTGGGTTTTAAGATAGGAGAACTAAGAATCTAGTTGCATCTTAAAACATTGTAAAATCTACATTTGAAGATTTCTAGTGAAGAATCTCTCTTGATTTAAGAGGGGACTGGAGTAGCTTTCAAGTGGGTGAAAGTGAACCAGGATAAATCCTTGTGTCTCTTTTATTTTCATTCCTTGTATTTCATTAATTCATTAACATTTGCATTTTTAGGTTAGAATTGGGGTTTTCTTAATTCTACTAAATTGATCTAAAATTGCATGTTAATATTACTTGAAATTGTTCATATTAATCATTCATAATTTGTTGAATCATCATAGCATTGTTATTCTTGAAGAACTCCATTGAAAACAAAGTTTAAACTGAATTTTACCCAGTTTACTCGAGTAAAGTTCTTGTCACTCGAGTAATCTGCTTTCAGTTTATAAACATTACTCGAGTAGGTTTTCTGTTACTCGAGTGATTTAAAATCTGCTTTCGTAATACTCGAGTGATTTGCTGAATACTCGAGTGAAATTATTTTTGGTTGCGTATTACTCGAGTGAAGGCTTGAGTTACTCGAGTAATCTGAACTGAATTTTTAAGAAAATTTATTTTCATAAAACCATTCTCTTAGGTGGACGAAAAATCTGTAATAAGGCTTCAATATTCTATTCACCCCCCTCTAGACTATATTGAGCCGCTTGTTGGTTTCCAACAGTATGGAGACCATGTTAGGATGTGGTGTTTAGCTTTTGGATGACCAGGGATCAGACATCAGCGTGGGTGGATCATGGCTCAGCTCTCGAAGACTCTTTTATTTTGATTTGTGTTATATTGTATATAGTTGAGAGGGCCTATGAGAGCTGTTATTTTATATCTGCTGGTCTGTATCCTTATATTTTGCTACCTCGACTTTTATCTCTGATATTTGGGTACCTGAGTTTTTTATATATATATGGGATATGGTTGTATAGTTATTATGATCCTTAAAATTATTTCAATTACAACTGCAGTAATCATTTTGAAAATCGTTTCCGCTGAAAGTACAAACAGGTACTCAACCGTTCATTTTTGAAAGAAATGTGTTTTCGAATCAAAGCTTTCGGATATGGAACTTGGTGTATAGAAAGAAAAAGTTTTTCCATAAAGTTCCTATACGAATAACATTTATTATATATTCCAGCTTTCTTTATTTAATATAATATCTTGAGAATGTCTCATAATTTGTTAATATACATCGAGTGTCCACAAGACCCACCAGACGGCAGCGCGGGTTCAGCAAAAGAGAGGGTGAGCGGAACCGAGAGAGAGCACACAAACTAGAGGAGGAGCGAGGGAGACTAAGGGCGGTGGTTTGGTGGCTGGTTGGAGCGGCCAAGAGAGTGAAAGGGTTACAAGAAGATGGGTTTCCAGATTGAAGAAGATGATGTGAGGGGGAAGAGGGTTTTTGAAGGGAAACTAATAGGGTTTTTGTGTCCTCACACAGCACACAAGCACAAACTTCTCTCTTTTTTTTCTTTTTTTTTATAAGCTTATACTTTTATTTATTTATTTATTTATTTTTGTAAATAAAAATCAATATTATTATTATTTTTTATGAAGGAAAACTAATACGAAAAATTAAATATCATACTATCAAATATAGGGATATCATAAAGTTAATAATTGATATTACTTACGAAGTACTTAAATATTGGTATATCCACATTAAGGAAAATATTAAAAGTATATCTTTCAATGAAGTAGATTATTTTTAAGAGCATCTAAAAATAGAATTTAGTCATCAAATCCAATAAGTAAATATATTTTTACGAATGTTATAAAGTCAAAAATTTAAAAACACTAAATATAATTCCTTATTGAATATATAAAAGTTTAGTAAAGTATTAAAAATATTTAGCATTATTTTAATTTTAATATGTTAATTTTCTTTAAAAGAGTTCACTTTAAAATATAATTATATATTCTTTCGTAATTAACATAATGCATTTTAGGAAAATACCCAACACTTAAATGATAAATTCTAGGGAACATTTATTTAATTCAATCAAACTTATAATTTATAACGTTAAAGAAATCACGGTGTTCCAATTCTGATATTTCCTAACACCTTTGTAATACTAAAGGGACCTTAATTTGCTATTTCTAAACTTCATTATTGTTATTATTATTATTCTAAATCTTTTATTATCATAATTATACTAGGGCTAAAATTAGGGATGTTACAGATAATAAAAGTATTGTAACTAATTGATAATGAAATATTGATTCAGTCTCATCATTTTAACTCTAATAGGATTTTTTTAAAAAAAAACAAAAAACATCAGTTTAAACAATTGTTGCAAATATATGCTGAATTTTAAAAAAAAAAGACAAAAAAAAAACTCCAACGGATTCACGGGTTACTTGGAAAGTATATTATTTTGAAGATAAACAAAATATATATATATATATATATATATATATATATATATATATAAGTAAATGTTGTAGTCTCTTATTTCAAATCATTTGTAAATATCATCAATCATCCTCTTACTCCTTCCATTTCCAATTAAAAATTTTAATAACAATCTACGTGCTATGTGATTTTCGCAGATCAAGAACAAATGCATGGATACTGTTACATTGAAAAAAAACCAAATGTTGTAATTGTGCAAGACTCTTGGGGTTGATTTGGGACTGTTCCAATTCAGAAGAACCTAATTTGCTTCAATCAGAAAACATCATAAACAATGCAGAATTATAATGTTTTTTCTATCTTATTTGTGCCCAACTTTCTGAAATCAATCACACAAAAGTAGCTATTGGATGGCAGTGTAAAAATAAATTTGTTTCTGTCCCAAATTAGAGCCACGCATTCCATAATCCTTTCCCAATGGATTATTAGTATTATAAATTTTGTTAATTTATGTTTCGAGCATATTCTTTCTTTTCAAGATTATCCTTTATTGTGTATCTTTAGAACATTAATGTTCAACATCACGAAGAAACCATGATTCCAACTCAGTTTAATAAAAGTATCATTAGGTTTTCTAAGTTTTATGAGAAGAAGAAATCTTTTATAGTTTCATTGTTACATTATCGTTTCCTACAAGGAGGTTGTCTCCTTATATTTCTATTATATTTATTTTTTGGGCAGTGATTATGGTACAACAACCACTGTCCATTATCATTCATAGTACAAATTTTAGTGGGTTCATTTTTTGTCCTTACAGTTTCATTATCCGAACAAATTATCATAACATATTTAAATATTGTTTTCGAAGATGTTAGATATCATATTACTGTTTTGACAGACTCTAATTACTTTCACTTTCGTACTATCCAGTGAAGGACTTGGGGAGGCATACGATGGGGACATTGCATTTGCAAGTGCCCTAGAGACTTTTGGTGGAGGGCATAATGATCCTATTAGTGTGGCTTTTGGAGGTATGCCATATTTTTTGTTGATATTAAGCATATCCATGGGCACGATATCCACATTCTTAATTAAATGATAGTTGGCATAATCTATATTTACAATATCTATCACACATTGGTTTTTTTATTAAACTGAATACAAACCCACTTGCCAATTTCTATCACTTTCTTAGTACAAGTTTTGCCGATGAACTTCTTGAGTTGCTGAAAAATACAAATTCAACACTTGAGGTTTTCATTGTTACATTTGAGGTTTTCTTATCATATAATTCATTTTTATTATCGGTGGTGCATAAACAGAATTATAGAGAATAAAATAGAAGAAGGTCCATGCTTCAAAGAAACAAAATTGTTCTTAGAAAAAGATGTCGAAAGAGACATAATTGGTTATGCAATTTAGGCCCAATTGTTATTTTTTAAATAAAGTCATGATAGGAGTGCAATTTATTTATGCAAAGAATGATGTGTTGTTTGGTTATTAATGATTTTGTCCTTCCATTCCATTGTTACATTCTTGATCAGTTACCCTGCCTGTTTGTTTTTCTCTTAACTTTGTTCAAACTTTCTATTTTTTTATTTTCAAATGAGAATTGTTTAAAGATAAATTTCATGTTGGTCATGTAAATGGTTGAAAAGAAAATGACCTAAATTTACTTCCAAGTTGCTTGAGGCAAGTGGTTATGTTTAAATTAAAATCTTCAGTTGTATAATTATTAATAGTTATGTTTAAATTCAAATTGCTTATATTTTGATTATATGTTATTTGTTATGCTATGAGATGATGATTTCATTTGTTTAGGAGTGGTTTTGAGGCAAGTGGTGGCTGGTGTCCTCAGTATTACCATGTTCATCATGCTTGCTCTCTTTTGTAATGTATAAACAGATATATGTACAAAATGTGACTCAAGTTGAAAGATTTTTTCTCAACTTATGTTGGTTAATTTTGACACAACTACAAACAGTCTTGGGTGGTACAAATATCAAAGCATTGTTGGATGATGTGATAGGAGAAGTTGGGGGAAATTGTTGTTAGATTTTTATGATAGGATGAGTGACAGGATTTAAGTATATCTGGAATGATTCGCGAGTGATAGGTGAAACCTTAATTTGTTCTACCCTACTGTACTTTTGAATGCTACTTCTCAATGTTAAATCCTCACGGTTTTAGTAATTGTGTATTCCTCAATTACTAAACAAATATATTTTTTTTTCAGGGAATAGTTATTATATTTTTAATAGTTGTTTAACAAAACTTTATTTGTTTGGCAATTGTTTTCAACATTTTTTATATGGTATATTATATATCCTATTTAAGTTATTTCATTCAATTCATTTTACTTAAGTGACATTTTAGGTATAACATTAAAAAAATGTAAAATAATGTATCATTTTGGATTAACTTTATATGGTGTTTACTTAGTTTGTTATTTTTCTCCCTTATAATTATATTTATATTATATTTATTCAATTATTACCTCTCTTCTTAATTAAGTGAGGGTAAAATTATACTCCCTCCCGTCCTTATTATAAGCTCCCTATTTGAGAGAGAAAGATGGCTTATAATAAGGACCGGAGGGAGTTATATATATATATATATATATATATAATTAATGTTGTATCGTTTTCTAAAAAGACACCTATATATTTAGGAATTAATTTTTATGCTAAAAAAACAATTAAAGTAAAACGAAAGTGAACAAATGACTTTTTCGAGCGTCAGTTTTTAATTAGAAACAAAAAGTGGTTTGTTTCGCCAATTTATATGCTTTTCGCAAGACCTGTTTGATGGAAAAAAAATTAAGATCTGTTTAGTTTGCGAAAACTAAGACATACAAGTTGTGTGATTATTTTTAACCTAAGATTTAGTGTCTATTTATTGTGATATGAGATTTTTATAGTAAGCAAAGAATACTTATTTATTTTGGGATGATGAATTTTATTGTTCATGAATTTGTTATCCTTTATTATATTATAGTAACCATTTTAAATTAGTACTTATTAGGAAACACATTAAACTGAATTTTTTTTAATGCAAAGGTGGTAGTAGTAGCATCAGCAGTACTAATAATAATAATAAATAATAATAATAATAGATTAAATTCAATTAGAAAATCCAAAATGATTTACATTTATTATTTATTCAATAATAATTTGCTAACGACAAGCAAACAAACATCCCATGTAGTGCACGTGCCTAAAATTAGAATATAACTTATTAAATACAACAAATTTAATACTCAATAATTAAAACTTAGCTATTAACAAAGTTTCAATAAAAAAAATAAGACGGTTACAGATCCGTGCAATGCACGGAGTAAAAACTAGTATAATATAAAAAGAGGATACCTACAATTCGAAAAATGGTGAGGTGTCGCTTCCTTAGCTTTTTCTCAAATTTGTGTTTTCGTAATTAATTAAAATATTTAAAAAAAATTATTTCTATATATTTTGTAAAAATAAAATAAAAACAAGATTTTAGGAATCCATTAACTACTTTTTGATAATATTCAAATCTTAAATATTCAAATGATTTTAATATTAAAAAAATTGATCCAAATCTAAAATGTTAAAAAAAAATTGTGGATCATAACACAACTTGAATATTTCATAATATTTTTTGGAAAATAAACATAAAATTAATCATGATCGAATACCAACTATCGAAATTTTGAATATACTTTCAAGAAAAATTGATTCTGCTTTGCAAAATTTAAAACCTAATTTACAATTCAAATTACAAAATTTTAAATTCCAAAATTTGAATTTAATTTTGAAACATACTACAATTTTGAAAAATCAAATTAATGGATAAGTTTACTTGATTTGTTAGACTCAACAATTTAGTTAACAAAATAACATCTCCTTTGATTCCATTTTATCGAATATAATATTTTGAATTAAAAAAAACAATACCGTCCGCGTAAGATAGCTCAGTTGGTGGCTGCAAGGACATTTAGGATTTTCCCTCCCCAGGTCATGGGTTCTAGTCCCAAACCTCCCATGTAAACAAAAAAAAAAACAATAGCAATTTGATTTCATTTTTGATAGATATGATATTTTGAATTGAAAAAATAATCTACAATTTCAAATCAATTATAAATAATATGAACTAACTTATAGTTTAACCAGTAATTAAGTTTGATTCAATCTAATAATAACAATTCTCATATAGATCATAATTTTATTTATATGAAAATTGTTATTATTAGATTGAATCAAATATATTTATATGAGAATATATTTGTTTAATTCCGTGAATCGCACGAACAAGCTAAACTAGTCAAAAAAAAATAAAAAAATAAGTTTTTAATATTTTATTTAACAAATCAACATTATCAACATAATAATTTAATAAATTATTCATTAATTAACCAATCACACGTCATAATATAATTTTCAAGTATTGTCATTTATTATTAAGACTTTATTTCGGACAATTTTCTTTACACTTTTTTATTTTATTTTTTTTATTTGGAACATATATTAATTAATCCTGGACCATCATATCTAGGGATGACAATGAGTCCGGGTAATGGGGTATCCGGACTCGGACCCGTTATTCAATTACTGGACCCGGATTCGTCCGGGTACCCGCTGCATAATGGGTAGACGGGTCTTCGGGTACCCAGACGGGTTTTGCGGGTACCCATTAGCAATTTTTTAAAGAAAAAATTATTTTTTTTATACACTGAGGGATCCTTAATACATTATTACACACTCTACTTAATATTAATCCCTACCACCATTAAATAATCGCAGACATCAAAGAAATTCTCTCGTTAAACACAAACACACTAAATTATATATATATAATGCATATATGTAAATATGAACGGATTCAGGTACCCACGGATCTCTTTTTTGAACCCAGACCCGGACCCATTGCGGGTATTATCCGCGGGCACCCGCGGGTCCGGGTCCAATTGTCATCCTATTCATATCATTTATGATCATGTAAATTATAATTTGCTAAATACTCAAATGAAATTAAAAATTAAAAAAATAAAATTTTAGATAATTATTAATACTACGTGTCGGATTATTATTGACCAGAACAACGAAATGCCCGATAATTTCCCCTCTTAAATTATGGAGGGAGCTTCTAAGGGGATAGACTCAAGTCGTATCGAAGGGTGAAACGTGCGAGTGTGTGGTTGTGGTGATTTAGTGTAGGCGGAGGAAGATGAAGCTCAAAGTGTACGCGGATCGCATGTCACAGCCTTCCCGTGCGGTTCTGATCTTATGCAAGTAATTACCATTTTACCATTACCCATTCACTCCTTTCATTCCGCAAATTCAATTTGATCCTTTTATTATTAAAGTTTGATATTGCTATTAGGCTTATTTATGTTTTTGGTCCTAATAGTTCAGCGTGTTTTGATTTTAGTCCCAAGAGTTATTTTGACCGTGATAGGACCAATCCTGGTCAAAATAATATACCGACTAAAATCAAAACACGCTGAAGCATAAATAAACCTTGCTATTATTATTAATTTATTATATGAATGATTTGTCAGAGCAAATGGAATAGATTTTGAAGAAATCAAAGTTGAAATATCAAAACGTCAGCAATTATCTCCTGAATTTGAAGGTATGTTAATGTCCATCCGTTGTTCAAATTTTACTTCTTGTGGCAAGGCCAATATGGTAAAATTAATTCATGCCTTTGTTTTGGAATTTTGCAACAGCCATTAACCCTTTCAAGAAACTCCCTGCTATTGTTGATGGCAGCTTCAAGCTATTTGAGAGGTACCATTTCCACTCCCATTAATGATATTGAGTAGTAGTTGTTGGTGATATATAATTTGAATCTATTTTTTGTTTTTATATTTTTTTTAATCTTTTGATCGAACCTCAACTCACCAGTAAGGTTGTTGCTTTGTGATATCTGAGTTTATAGTTACTAGGAATGCGGTACCCTTGGTTGATGGTGCGGGTTTAGGTACGTGGTATGGCAGTTGTTTATGTACTCCCTCCTTCCCTTATTATAGGACCCCTTTGGGAGATTTCACGTCCATTAATTTAGTTAATTGTATTGGAAATGTGAACTTTTGATATGTATTTTCAAAATTACCCCTATTAATATTGTCGGGAATCTAAAAAGTGTTAAATAAATAGAGTTGTTTGTGGAAAAAAGTAACTAATGGTCATTGAAAATTGGTGTAGGGTCTTATAAATAGGGACAAAATAAAAGTGTCAAAAGGGTCTTACATTTAGGGACGGAGGGAGTATGTGATATGATGAGGGTAGACTTGGTCGGTACGTTTTTGGGACTTGGTATATTTTAAATTTCTATATATTTTTGTTTTTTGTAAGTAAATTTGAATAATAAAGAGTAATATACTAATATAATGCACAAAAGAGGGAGGTAGGAGAAGGGCGGAGTTGCTGGAAAAGACTAGGATGTGATAGAAAATGGAGTGGCCTCTACCAGAAAACAAGATCAATTTCATATTAAATTATGGATTTTTCTTACTATGCATCACGAGCATAGGATAAAGAAACTTGAAAAAGTAAGTTATTTTTGGAAATGATGTACTTAATGAATCGAAAAAATGATGTTGTAGTGTTCAAATACAACTATACCAGTATACCTTTTATGCATTGGTGCATAAATTAGAAAAACCCTTAAATTGTTAATGTGTTTCAATTGTTTCTTTTCTTCGTTGCAGTCATGCAATTCTCATCTATATTGCTTCTGCATTTCCAGGAGTTGCGAACCATTGGTTAGTACTTGTATTATATTGTCCCTCTTTACTAATTTAATTTCTATGAATCTAAGATATGGGAATGAACAGAGTGTATCATGATCAAATTGTTCATGTTATTTGCTTTTAAATTAGCTAAATTTTGTCTCTTAATAAAGAAACCTCAATTAATGTAGTTTTGGGTACTGAATAATTTAAATATGCACCTTACAATATGACTTATCTTCATGAATAGTAACTGTAGTCTAAAATGGAAAAACATAAGCAAGTGATGCTTGTTTCTTAAACTTAAAGGATAGACATGAATCCTAGTGGGAGATTCACCTTTGTGTACATTATACATTACATGCTGCAGCCTGCAGGTTTCTTTCAGTTGTTTCTATACTGATCCTTAATTCAGTGGACATACACTTCTGTTGTCTGCTTTTTGAACAATTTCTTGTACCTTTCCGTCAGGTACCCAGCTGATCTTACCAGGAGATCTAAAGTTCACTCTGTGTTGGATTGGCATCACCTGAATTTGCGCCATGGTGCAGGTACATCATAGCTCAAAAAGAACCCTTTGGACTATTTGGTTTCACTTACCAAATTCGTTGTTGTACTGAAAGTGGTACTAGAATGAAATTCAACATTATTTTATGACTTCATATCTTAAATCTGTATTGGCCTTTTTTCACTAAAACTCATCTGTGTTGCTTGCTGGATAGTTTTATATTCAGTGTCTTTTATAGAATTTGTCTTTCCACTGCAAAGTTGTGATAGTCAAATGAAGTAAACGACAAGTTTCAGAAAACTTATTCAAATTCCCTACTGTGTAGTCTGAATCATTTTACTAATTAGTTGTAGGTGACTGTAAATCTCAAACTGCTGAACGTAGAACTAGACTGAAATGGGAGGAGAATGTAAAGTAGAGAGGTTGAATTGAGTGAGAAGTGAAGAATCAGGCTATGCTGACTGTTGATGTATGTTTTGCATGTTAAGAATTGTGTTGATTAGTATTTCCTCTTAGGTTTCTTGTTTGGCACAGCTGTTTATATTATTAGTTTCCATAATTCTGGCAATGGCATATATAATGAGGTTGATTCATTTACATTCTTCTTGTGTGTACGTGCTAATGTTATGCTTCCTGCTAAGTAATTTTCTTTGAGCACAGGTGAAGATGTTTTTCTTTTACATGCAAAAGGTTTCCTGCCTCCACACTTTTGATGACCCATTCTTTTTGTTCTTGTTCTAGCCGCATATGTTCTAAATACTGTGCTAGCTCCTGCATTGGGTCTACCATTAAACCAACAAGCAGCTGCACAAGCTGAGAAAATTCTGATATCATCTCTGTCAAAAATAGAGAACATTTGGCTTCAGGGGAATGGACGGTACTTGCTTGGTAGCTTCCAACCGTCTATAGCAGATCTCAGCTTGGTTTGTGAAATTATGCAATTAGAGGTAAATGCGGAGTTACTTCAACATAACGTGTTTTCACTATATCATGATCACTATCACGGGGATGATATTTTCTGCTTTTATGTCAAGATTTTCGCTTGTGAGTTTGTAGAAAATACATTGTAAACTGCTTCCTGGTTCACTTTTGTTGTTCGATTGAAAGTCGAGAAACATACAGGCCTAGTTTTTCATGTTATCCACCTGAATTTGGTTTGATGAGGGAAGTGAATATATCTATAACTAATATCTGTCCTAATTAAAAGCAATCACTATAGTGATTTTTATGTTATTTGGTGCAGCTTTTAGATGAGAATGATCGTGATCGAATTCTTGGCCCACATAAGAAAGTTCAGCAGTGGATTGAGAGCACAAGAAATGCAACAAAGCCTCATTTCGACGAAGTTCATAATGTCCTCTATAAGATGAAAATGAAGCTTTCGACTCAGCTATCTAATCAGGCTGATGGTGCAAAGGAATCTAGGATTAAAACTCCACTATCTTCAAAGTTGTGACCAAACAACCATGCCAATAACCTTCTTGTGAGTTGTGACAAATACCAGTCTTGAAACTTTGAAGATAAGTTATGTATGTACGGAGAGACCACTAAATAAGGCTGCTAAGCCGGGGCAGACTATGAATCTGATTGCCTTTTGAAGGATTCAATCGTGTCCTAAATGCAGATTTTACATCATAGATGTCGATCTATCCTTTATATTTTCCTGGAACTAGTAAATTGATGTAGCATTTATGTATGAAGATCCTCTGGCCAATTGTTAATGCTAGCTCTAATGGGCAGTTTTGCTCTGATAGGAAATAACGATAACACTATTTTTGTAATTTGCAAGGCAAAGGGTAGTGATATTGATCTAGAGAAAGGAAAATTCTAGCTATTAGAAGAGCTAGGACGGGTGGTTAAATATAAAGGCAAAAAAGTATAGTTTGGTTCTCTGACTTCTAGTTTTTTAATTGCTACTCTATTAATTTTTAAAAGTTGAATAATATTTTCTGAACATATCTAGAAGAGATTCAATTCTTAAGTTCCTACCAAACAAAATCAACGAGACATGGCGGCCTAATTTATTTGGTGACCTAAAGCTTAATTGTAAAATGTGAGGTTTTATTACTTGTTTCTAATGAATGAACAATACGTTAAAAAGTGGCCTCAAGGGAGGAGGAGGGTTAAACTTATATCACAACAAGAAAGTAATTGTGTCATTTGTTAATCAATTAACAAATAAATAAAATACCATTTTGTGACACTTCATTTTATTTATGGTACAAATTTGTTTGTAGGTTGATTTTGTGTACTTATATACCATTTTTGTTTATAGTTAACTTGAAATCTGCCAATGAAAGTTCCAATTGTTAGAAAAATAATGATATATCAGCTTATAAAATTAATCTACACTACAAGAAAGTAGTACCTGACACTTGATAATCAAATATAAGTAAGAAAAATACCACTTTATAACATGTCACTTTTCTTACTGTGCAGGTTGATTATAGATTGATTTTGTAAGCTAATATATATAAGGTCAAAGATGCTTTAGTTTTACAATTGAGCCACCTACGCTTGGCATCGAATGCTTGAAACAAATTTAACAATACCGCTTGAAGGTTGCTACTCATGAAATCACATACAATATCTTCGAGTGAGTGAATGATTGTTGCAAAAAAATTATCTTCCAAATAAGTCTAAAACATACATGCCATGCCATAATAAAAACTAAAACCGCAACTGGGTCAAGGAAGAAATTGCAAGTCCCACATCTTGAAAATAGAAAAGTAACCTAAGCTTTATAAATACAACACAAACCTAAAGCAATGTGTTCGTGAAAAGGAGAGATGGTTGGCATCTCCCCTGACAGGGACGGGAACAGCTTTCGGGCTTTCCTGTTAATACACATCCGGTTAAGGCTTCCCACCCTTCGGGGTGGATCTTACCCAATTTTTTTCCTATTTTTTTAAGGTCATGATAATCTTAAAAAAGAGAGATATTTGGCATTCCAACTTGCTTAATTTTACTGCTTGAGTCGGCGATGTGATTCTCTTCCTTGTTTAATTTTATCATCACTCCTTCGTCCCATTCATTGTGTCATATTTTAGTCCCTAATAGTTTTTTTGGCTTATTTATATCTTTACTAATTCAAAGTTGGGAGTGTTTTGATTTTGGTCTCCGTAAGTTTTTTTAGACCTTGACTCACCATTAATTGTTTTGAAAATTTGGTCCCTCATGTTTTAAGGACCAAATTGGTACATCCAGAATCTTGAAGAACCAAATCGGTATATCCAAAAAATTTGAGGGACCAAATTGGTATATCCAAAAATCTTGAGATATTAAATATGTATTTATAAATTTTCAATGACTAAATTGGTACAGTGAAAAAACATCAGGGACTAAATTTATACATCACTCTTAATTTTTATGAATGATATGCCAATTGCCTTTCATCATGGAAAAGGGTTTTAATTGTTCAAATGGTTCAACTTTTGTTTTTATTGAAGGCTTATTTAAACATTTAGTTTCTCAACTTAGGGTTTGTTGGCATTGGTTCTTTTATTTATTTACTTTTGTTAAAAAGAAATCAAGGAAATTTTACCAACAAAGCCCAGCACAGTTGGTAGATAGCTGGGTTCCTTAAGCATGATGTCAGGGGTTCGATCCCTGCCGTGGGCATGAAAAAGGCTTTGTTGGTAGAGGCAAAACCCACTTCGGTGATCTCTACGCCTCGAAGGGAATTAGTCTTCGGCTGTCGGCTGGGGGATACCCTTGGTGTACACCAAAAAAAAAAAAAAAGAAATCAAGGAAATTTTGATTCTCAGTCCCTTTGTCCTCTATTTTTTTATTATGCAAGGAAAAGAAATCATCAAGCCATGGCTCTCTGATGAAATGCACTGATATCAGACATATAAAAGGAATTGAACGAGGGATTTTAGGATCGAATGGTGATGGTTATACTCCCTCCGGTATTATATATAGCCTATAGGGCATATTCAACTGTATTTCCCGGATCAAGGAAAATGGTTAGTTTTATGAACTTTATGGGAATATATTGTAATATTGCAATTTTATCCTTCCATTTTACTTGAAAAGTTCACATTCATTGATGAATAACAAAAAAAAAACGTAGTTAGTCAAAAGATTTAATAAGGGTAAAAAAAAGAAAAAATAATAACAAAAAAGCATAGTTAGTCAAAAGATTTAATAAGGCTAAAAAAGAGAAAAAATAATTAATGATGCATAAGAAATATAAAATACGACCAAAGATTTCTTCTAGAAGGTGTCCTAGGGGAGTACTTAATAATTTTGGATTGAAATTGTGGTTGTAGCTGCCAATGAGGGTGCACAAATCTGATCAAGCTAGGCAGCCATTGCTGCTGCCGCTACTAGATTTTAGAGGAAAGCAATCAAAACAAGAAGGAAGAAAGAAAGAAATAATGGAAAAATGAGGGTTTTTATGCATACTCATAACGTGGCGAGGATAGTTCGTTGGTAAGAGGGACAACACGTTTTCGATGTTCTGCGATTAATTGGGACTTCGAACAGTTTTAAAAATGGTCGTATAAGATGAAAAATGGAAAAGTTACGCACATTCAAACTAACACGGGAATCGTTATGGAAAATCGAAACTTGGTGTGCTTTTTGAGTTAAAAAGTTCAAAAATAAAATATGAATGGTTTTTCTTAAAGTTTGCGAAAGATGTGGTCTGCTAGATCTTTTGAAATTTTAAAAAGATAAATCATTTAAAACAGTTTGCATCAATAGTACTGGTTTTAAATCAATTCGAGAGCTAAAAATAAACTAGTCTCAGAATGCTATGAAAATTTGAAGAAATGTCGGGAATATTATTTTAAAAGTATTTTCCTAAATAACCATTTTTCATGTCGGGAAAATTTGATAGTTGGGCTTTCTGTTATTGTAAAAGTCGAAATCGAATATAAGCGCATTTTTCTTTTTTATAAATCCTATAAAATTATATTTATTTTGATTAGAAAACACATTTTGAAAGTAACGATGCAATCGAATTTTTAATACTGCGATTAGATCACTAATTCGTTGTATCAAATCCTTAATTTAATTATTAATATTTGGCTAAAATGCATAATGTTACAACTCTTCCTCTCTTGAAAAGAATTTCATCTTTGAAATTGAAAAAAAAAATTCTTTAAAACTAAGGGCATTGTTTTGGCACCTTGAAAAGTTGCATGGTTTTGATATCATATTTATGTGGACCAATAAAAAAAATGACAAATGCTATATCAATGCCATATCATTTTTTCATATTTAAATAGTAAACATTTTTTTTATTGCATAATAGTCCTTGTTAATCAAACATTTTAATTTTGTTTAATATAATTTTTTTTTTAAGTTTTATATGCAGCAGCATCAACAGAGTCTCTCATCTGCCACTGCTGCAGTCTCTTTGTGTTGATAGATGGCAAAAAAAATAAGGGAATTAGTCTACAAACCCCCCTTTTATCCCCCAAACCCCACTTTTTTTCATAATACCAATAATATCCCTTTATACAAACCCCAAACCCCATTCACTCAACCTACCTCCTCTTCTTCTTCTTCTTCTGCTCCTCCTCCAGCTGCCGCTCCCTCCTTTGACCACCGCTGCTCCTGGTGGCTTGACATCATCATCATATATTGCCACATCAGTTGCTCCTGCCAGCGGCGGAGCCATTGGTGGAGGAGCGTGGAACGGCCTCGGGCGCCTAGTAATGCCTCTCGAGGGCAAAAGGAAGTAGAACTCCTTCTGGCCGATTCGGAGATGGTCCTGGGAGTCGAGCTTCACTGGGGGATATCCAGGGAGGTTGTAACACCCTATATAATAATTACCCTTAAACCCGAAAATTAGGCTTTACAAATTTCTTTTAAAACGAATATGATAATTGCCAAAATAATACTTCCTTCCATTAATACAAAAACATCAGAGTTATAGAGCGGGAGACTTAATACATCAGCAAGTGAAAGTGAAACAACATAGTTACACCGAGTTCATACTCAAATTACAAGTTCAGTAAAAGTTTAGCTCGGCCAACTGGCCGAGGCCCATCTAGGCAATCCGAAGCCAAAAATACAAAAGAGTGTTTTAGCTCGGCCCAACTGGCCGAGACCCAACTAATTCTCCGACTCTAAATAACTTACTCTCCCTGTGAGGGAGAGTGAACCTGCTCGGCCAGGGGCTGCGTCTGCTCGGGCTCAGTACCTGAAAAATGTTAAGGAGGTGAGCATTACACAGAACTTAAATAAGCAGTTTCTAACATGACATACCGAACTACCAAGCCAAACACAAGTAGTCAAATAGCATATAAATAACAGGTAATCAAACCATATATCACATGCATACATCATCACTTAGCTCGGTTCACATCATGCAATCTCGTTTAGCTCGGCTCACATGCATACAATCTCATTTAGCTCGGTTCACATCATACAATCCCATTTAGCTTGGCTCACATCAGCTATACCTCGGTTCATCCGATTAATTCCCCTTATACCCTTTCCTTAATTCTTACACTCGGTTTCTCGGCCACTACTCTCTTACCTCGGTAAACCATCTCTATCTCGAATTCATTACTCATTATTCCACTTTTACATAGATTACAATCTTTTACTCTTCTCGGATGCATACACCCAGTGCATGTCTTACACCATTTAAGGTCGGATTTCGGAGTGTCCATAACTGCGAGCACCCAGTACCCGTCTTACAGCTGCACATACCCAGTATGCGTCTGACGCGATCAATGCACGCACCCAGTGCGTGTCTTCTATGACCAAGAGCACTACCGCCGATCATTCTATGGGTAAGGAGTGTCCATAACTGCGAGCACCCAGTACTCGTCTTACAGCGGCGCATCTCGGCGTCTTACGCGATCAATGCACGCACCCGGTACGCGTCTGCTATGACCAGGAACACATCCCACCGATTCCGTGCTCGGAATCTCGTGTGAATCATAACTGCGAGTACCCAGTACCCGTCTTACAGCTGCGCATACCCAGTATGCGTCTGATGCGATCAATGCACGCACCCAGTACGCGTCTGCTATGACCCGATCACACAACCATTTCTCCTTAATTCCTCTTACCTTTTTAACCATTTCTTTTAGCTCGGCCTCTCTCGGCTCACCCCGTTATCCATCTCTTTAGCTCGGCCTCTCTCGGCTCACCCCTTTAATCATTCCCTTTTTCCATTAACCTTTCCCATTATCTGACTTATTACTCTATCTCTCCTACTTTCCATATTTATCATTTTCTCACACCCATTCTCAACCTCTCTCAGCTCGGCCACATACATAAACAATGAATATCAAAGCTCATAAACACTTATACCACAACAACAATATGAATAGAGCATTTAACCAAACCATCATGTAAATAAAACATATCACAGAAAATAATGTTTCTTCTTCCCTTAAAACTCATGTTTCTAATTCATTCATTGATTCCCATTACCCTTTTTACCTTTCCTCTCTAATATTATCCTATGTTCATTCCCTAATCTAACACCCACTCTTAGTACCCTTTATGAACACCCTAGAAACCCAAACTCAAGTAGAGGTAACACTCACTCCTTACCTCAAACCGTGTGAGATAAAAGTTGAGAGTTTGAGAATGGTTTGCCTAGATGCTTGACCTTGTGAGCTTCACACCCTTGAATCCTTTCCTCTTTGCTGCCACCACCACACCACCACGGCCTAGAGGCGTCCGAGACGAAAATAGAACGAAGAGAAGAAGGGTTTCCAACCGGTGAAACTTGGTGGAAGAGAGGGATGTTCGTGAATGAGAAGAGGGATCTCCGTGAATGAGAAGAGAGAGTATGGGAGTTGTTGGTGCTGGATTTCAGAGAAAATGAGAGAGAGACGAAAGAGAAAAAGAATGAGAAGTATAGTGTTGTGTGTTGTGTATTTGGATTTTTCTTTTATTCATTTAGGGGAAACATTTGTGTGGTTCTCATTGGAGGCTTCTTTGAGAAGCTAGAATATGTGGACAGGATTCATTGGCTTCTAAAGGAAGCCATGACTAGTGACTTGAAAAGGACATAAAGCAATGATAGTGACATAAAGTGAATGATAGTACATAGTACGAATGGTGCGAAACCCAATGGGCCAACAGCTCAACATGAGCTGTCACGGAGGAGCTAGGATACGTCGGCTCGGTACAGAGGAACAACAGTAGTCCGATCTTCCTTCTCGGATAATAATGTGAGGTGCGCTGAGGTCGGCTAATCCGAGCTTGACAACAGGTTCCGCGTTTGACCCCATTTAGCTCGGCCGGGATCGGTTCGAGGTCCAATACTTACATACTAGGTCGGCCTATGCTTCCTATCACCCTACGACCCTTGTACAACCTTTACGACTTAATCCTATTCCTAAATAAATCATTATATACTATATATATATACATCTAAAGTTATTATTTTTAATATTAATTTTCAGGATGTTACAGAGGTGGAGGACGCCCTCCAAGTATCAGTCGTTCCTGCCGAGGACCTCGAGGGAGAAGCGGCGACGCGGGAAGTCGTAGAAGATGCGCTCGTGGTAGCAGGAGACGGCCGTGCCACCACCGAGGTCTGCGTGGTCAACGTCGACTTTCGACGTGCTTGAGTTGCGGCCCAAGAGGATGGAGTATTTCTACCTGTAGTACTTGAAGTCCACGCCTTGGAGTTTTGCGAAGCCGAACTTCTTTCCGGCAATGGCAGCGGCGGCGGAGGCAGGGGCAGAGACGGAGGCGGGGGTGGGGGCAGAGTCGGGAACGGAGGCGCAAGGGGAGGCAGGGGCGTGTGAATTCAATGCTCCTAATTAGGTGGATTATGTTTTGATGATGACAAAATAATTAACAAATCATGCCTTGAAGATATTGCAACATCAACATCAACAAGAAGTCAAGAAAAGAAGACAAGTGCCCAATCATTCTCAATCAAATATTAATTGTAAATTTCTAATTTATGTTGAGAGTGGTTGAGAGTGGGTAGAAATAGTTAGTCTCTTCTAGGAATAAATTTTTATATGTTTATTAAGTTGAGATTGACCAAAAATTAATACTTGAGAGGAAAAATAAAATTGAAAAATAATTTTTCCTATATCTGATCAAAATACTCGAGTATTTTGATAAAGACTCGAGTATATACTCGAGTATTTATAGAAAAACTCGAGTATTTGTGCCAGGTCAGCAAATATGACCGTTAGTCTGGTTCGTGCACCAATTCACTCGTGACCGACCAAAAAGACTCGAGTATTTACCAAAAGACTCGAGTATTTTTGTCCAGTCAGCAAAAATGAACGTTGGAGAGACTCAAAAACCCAATTGAGGGCATTTGAGTCTCATCCAACCCAAGAGAGCAATTCAAAACCTGATTGTAAAATTTCTCTTTGAATTTGTGCAAGAACAAACAAGACAACAAGATCATATTGATTCAAGCTTTCTTAATTTCCTCTTCTCAAGTGTTAATTCCCAAAAAGCTCAACTTCTCACTCATATTGTCATTTTATTCCAAGTTGAGTTTTAGGCCTCAATTCTTACATTGAGCTGTGCTTATTTGTGCTAATCCATTGTGAGATTAGTAATACACATACAAAAAGCTTGATTATTCAAAGTCTTGGATTGTTCCCAAGCAAACCCTAAGTGGCTTAGGGTGTTGGAAGTCTTGAGAGGTTCTCAAGCACAAGACTAGGAGGTTCCTAGCCCGGTGGAGTTTCTTGAAGGGAGTTCAAGGAAGCTTTGTGAAGAGTTCTTCAATCACCGGAATCAAATTGGGGTAGAAATCAAGAGTTTGGTACACTCTTGAAAGGGTTAGGTTGAGTGAGGCCATTCTCAAGCAATCCTTTGTAATTTCTAACAATTTGATTATTACTAGAAACTCCTAAGTGATTAGGAGGACTGGATGTAGCTCATTGTTGGAGTGAACCAGGATAAAATTGCTTGAGTGTTGGTTTATTGCTTTTAATCTACTTTCTAGCTCAATAGACTTAAGTCATTTCAATCAATTAGGATTTATACAATTAGGTATCAAGTTCAAGGAATCTTTGTGTTTAAAAGTTATTTAGATTGCTTGCTATTCTGTTGGATAAGTTCCTGTTTATTATTGAATTGATTTGAGTTAAATTGCTGAATTTTCGTTTCTGGTTTTTCTGCTATCTGATAGGAAAAACTCGAGTATTTCAGAAAAGACTCGAGTTGTTCATCACTGAAAAACTCGAGTATTTCACAAAAGACTCGAGTCTTTTGTGTCTGATTCCAGAAAATTCAGTCTTAGCTCCATTCTTCAATTATCAATCCAAATATTTGGTATTAGTGCTTCAAAATACTATTCACCCCCCCCTCTAGTATTTGCTTAGCCCGCTTGTTGGTTTCCAACAGGGCGTTGGTGGAGGCGGAGAAGGGGCGGGGGAAGAGCCGGGAACGGAGGCGCAAGGGGGGGAGTTGCAGTGGGGGCTGTGTGTGAAGGTGATGGTGGTGGTGGGTAGTGGGGTTGTTGGTAGTGAATGGGGTTTGGGAAAAGAGGGACATTTCTGACTTTTCCCAATTAAAATGGGGTTTGGTGGAGAAAAATGGGGTTTGGGGACTAATCCCCAAAAAATAAAATATGCAGTAGCCTTAATTGATTCCATGATTGAAAGAAAAAAATAGTAAAAGATGATCCTCTTGATTACAACTCTGTAAAAAAAAGAAAGATTCAGCGCAAAATAAAAGGAAAAATCCCAAATCCTTAATCTCCCTCCCAGATCTTTGATCTTTACTGAAGTTACTAATTAGAAAAATGCGATATTGCTTTTTCACCCTTATCTGCCAATTATTTGTAGTGTCTTAAAATAACACATTAACAAAGGGGGAAGGGAGGGGGTTTGACTTTGGTGGGATGAGACAAATGGGAGGGGTTAATTGAGAGTGTGACTATGCAAAATTTTGAATTTGAATACAAGGATGAGGGAAATGAGAGGGTGTTACAGCCAGAGAAGAGAGTTAAATTGTAAATCTATTTTTTTAACCTAAAATAAAATAATATAATGATATGACAAATCAAAAGAGGTGTAAATATTTTATTGGGTCACATGTATAAGGTATCAAAATCTTGCAAGTTTTGTATGTGTATTAGAAATTGCCTAAAACTAAACTCTCGTTGAAAATTCAAACTACTTAAATTCTGAAAGAAATTTATATTATGATGACTTTCACAATACGAAGTATCGAGATTGAATTTTATTTTAAAAAAATATTGAATTTAAAATATTGACTTAAATTTTCAGTACATTTTTTAATGAATTCTTTAACCAATACTCTTAAAGTATTAATTAAAAAAACCATGCTAAAAAAAGTTTGACCAACCTTAGAAATGTCATGACATCTTCATTGATATGAATAATCTTAAGTAGTTGATCAGATAATTTCAAAGTGAGTGTTACATGGAAGTAGATAAGTTTATTTATTTTATGTTGACCTGCTTATGAATCTTGATACACTAAGAGTATGCTTGGTTCAAACATGGAGAGGAGAGGGGAAATTTTAATGGAGGAAAGGAGAGAGGATTAAAAAAAATATATGACTGATATTGTATTAGGTTCGATGGAGGGAATACCATGGAAAATAATATTATTTTTGTTTCTTTTGTACGTAAACTCATTTATTTTTATACCTTTGTACATGATAAGTTCATTATTATCATGATGATATAATATAAAGACATTTTTAACGTATATGAGAAACCCCACTGATAGGAAGTTGGATCAAAAAGTATGTAAGTTAGTTAAGCCCATAATGAAAAAGGAAATATGATAGTATTATTTAATTTAATTAATTGTATAAGTATTATTATTATATGTTCTTTAAGTATTATGATGTTGCCACTTGTATGACTAATATTTACTTTAGGGTCTTATTATTACTATATAAGTATTGTATTGTTCCCCATCTACAATCAATGAAAAATGAAAGAATATTTTCAGTTATCAATTTATTATTCTTTATTCTTAGTATTGTTCTTGATAGCAGCTTTTTACTTCCTATCAATTGGTGCTTTCATCCAGAGCTTTGCCTCTCATGGATCAATGTTACTATTATCCACCTCTTGCACAACGTAGCCACCACTTCCAACCTCAGCCACCACAACAATCACCACATACCCATATTTATTCTTGCCCGCAATGGCCAACACCACAACAATAATCACCAAAACCACCTTCACAATCTTCTTTACCCTCACATAACTATTATACACCATATCCTTCATCACAACAATCACCACCAAAGCCAAATGACCCACCCTTTCCTTCCTATTATTCTAGATCTGTAAATTCTCCACCACCCCAGTCATATTACTCAACGTCACAACCCTATCATACTCTTTCCTCATCCTATCCAACACCCTCACACACCTATCAACAACCACCCTCTTATCACCAAATATCACATCCTTGCCCACCCTCACCCTCACCTTGGCTGAAGTTTCCATTTCCACATGGAAGGAACTTACTACAATCAGGTCACCAAAGAGTATACATGCACCCCACCATCAACGCACGACCCTAAACCTAACCTTGTGCAGTTATCGCATGTCGACCATCCTCTGGCCACCGATTTAACTCCGGCCAGAGATCTGATTGTTGAGATTAAAGAGTTGCTACTTAAGTTGAATGAAAATAGTGTAGTTGAAACAAAAATCGAGAAAATTATGGAAAATCTTGACTATGAGACACCAGATCTGAATAATGAGAAATAGGGGGAGAATTTCGAGAACCACCGTGAGACACCATGGGAAACACGATCTCTGCCACCTCCACCACCGGAAGATGCCTCAGAGAATAGAAACGGGAGAGACTCTCTCCAATGTCCATTCATTACCTCCTTAGATCAAGAAAGAGAAAAAGAAGATGGAAGACAATGATCAAAGGGAGGGAACAATATATTTTAGATCTGCATTTTTGCTAGATGCCCTCCCCACTGTTTTTTCAACAAAGGAGAAAACATGTACAATTTTTAGGGAGCCAACAATACTTCACGCGCGTTCGCCTAACGTGTCAAGCTCTTTGTCCCACGTGTCTGATTTCATACTCGCACATTCCATCCATGCCCATGTTGATGAAGCTAGCAACGTACCAACCTGTGAGTTGGGGACAACTCATTTAGAACCTGTGCCATCAAATTTCACCCATTCACATTTCACATGTGTCCCATGCACCTAAAATGCATAAAAAAAATTTTACTATTGCACATCAATTTCATGCAACCAGAGGAGAGCCTTTCATGGCTTATAGAGGTGCAAATAGGGATTTGATATAGGAAATTTCATTTATTGGGGAAGAATCAACACAAGCCATATTTCTCCAAGCTCAATGTGATTTGTTGTCTACATTTGGTCCCCTTGGCACCTACAATGTGCAGTTTAAAACTATTGGGCTAATCCAAGAAAATAAAGCTGAAGTTGATCACATTATGAGCAAGCCCAACAATATTTTCCCTAAGCCAATTAAAGAATTCAACCTTGAGAATTAGATTATCATTGAAGAGGAAATTAGTGATAGACCTATAAACATAATTGATCACGTTATTGGGTCTCTTGAGCACTTATTCAACCTTGAGGACAAGTTTGGTCTTTAAGGGGTTGACAATGATAGGAAGTTGGATCAAAGAGCATGTAAGTTATTTAAGCCCATAATGAAAAAGGGAATACGATAGTAGTATTTAATTTAATTAATTATATAAGTATTATTATTATATGTTTTCTAGAATATTCTCTAAGTATTATGATGTTGTCACTTGTAAGGCTAATATTTAATCTAGTGTCTTATTATTACTATATAAGTATTGTATTGTTCCCCATATACAATCAATGAAAAATGAAAGAAAATTTTTAGTTATCAATTTATTGTTCTTTATTCTTAGTGTTATTCTTGATAGAAGCTCTTTGCTTCCTATCACCCACACATTAGATGAATAAGCTGTTCAACCAAAGAGATTTTTCGAAAGCTTTATAGATGAAAAAAGAGTAATGAAATTAAATTATTACGAAAATATATTTAGATAATTTAGGATATTTTAGGTAAGAAAATATAATCCCTCCAAAACTTCCCAACTTTGGAAAGGAGCAAAAGTGGAAGTAAAAAAAATTTGAATCCTTCCACTCCCTTTCAAAAAGCAATCCAAACACAGTTTATTTTTAGAGTAAAGTATTATTTTGGTCCCTCATGTTTTTTAATTAGGACACTTTAGTCCCTCAAGATGTGGAAATTTATTTTTAGTCCCTGAAATTTTTTTTATGGGACACTTAAGTCCGCAGTTGAGGCAGTTAGCAAAGTGGACGGAGGGACTTAAGTGTTCCATAAACAAATCTTCAAGGACTAGAAGTGAATTTCCACATTTTGAGGAACTAAAGTGTCCCATCTAAAAAACATGAGGGACCAGAGTGGTATTTCACTCTTATTTTTATAAAAACCACTCATCTTCTTTGCTCCCTCCTCGACCCCTCTTACCCGCTCGCATGTATCATGAGCGAGTAGTTTTTAGAGTTTTAAGGATGTTTATAGAGTTAATTTTGAAAAAAAAATACAAATATTATCAATTCTTATATGATTAACAATTGTTTTTAATATTTTCTTTGTACAAAAAAGTTTAGGTGAGTTGGGCTCTGGTGATTAGGCAGATCTCCGGACTCAAAAAACGCTTACAGATGTACTTACAAATGAATTTTAGTTCCTAAACTCCCAGCTTTAGCCCCAAACCCCATTTTAATAGAGAAAGTCAAAAAAGCTCATCCCTCATCTTCCACCTTCCCACCCAAAGCCAAACCCCATTAAACGCCAAATCCCAAAACTCCAAAACCTTCCACCTTCCTACCCGAAATCTCATACCCCTCATTTTTCGCCTTCATCCTTCTCCCAAACTCCTCATCCATGTGTATTGGACATTCATATGTTTTCTTCAAGATAAAGCTCTTCTTTTTATGTTTTTTTACATAACAGTACGATTTCCGACTCCCCATGTTGAAAAATTTATAAATTTCCAACACTGGATTGTCGGAAAATTTTCAAATAATTCCTAAGTTTTTTCGACAAAAGCATGTCGGAAAAATACTATTTTTTGTTAATTACTGTAAAAATTTTCGACACCTATCTGTCGGAATTTTGAAATTCTGATAAACCAGACATTGGTTCGTCGGAATTTTACATAACCGAAAATAAAAAAAATAAAACACACTAACAACGAAGAGAAGACAAATGAGTTCGCTAAAAACATAATGAATGAACAAGAAACAACTAAAAAAGTAAAACCTAACTTCAAACAACTTATTAAACACATAACCTAAACCCTAATAGAAAAAATCTAAAAACCTAAATGAAAGGAAACAAGTTAAAGGAGAAAGAAATTATATGTGGGATTGATGGCGGCACGGGTGTTGATTTACTAGCAAGAGGACTAGGTCAGCAAGTAATATAGTCTGGAAGACCGAATATCGTCCCACAGGGATCAAAGTTGTTTCTAATAACTTTCCACCAATTCGTAATTATTAGTGCAACTTGTTAGTGAATTTTAGAAGGAGAAGAAGAATTTGAATAACAATAAAATAAGATAAGATAAGAAGAAGAAGATTGAGGAGATAAGATGTATAGAAAGCAATAGAAAAAGGTTAGGAACTTGGTTTCATTGTATGATTCACTTATTTTAACTATGAATTATATTTTACTTTAATTATTCTTCAATTCATGGACCATTCCTCTCAAATAGTAATAGTTAGATGTCTCTATACATTACCCTTATTTTCTATATATTTAATCCTTGATCTCTCAACAAATTACAATATAAGAAAATATCCATTCAGCACAAGGGAATTAAAAAGCCATATAATCATCCAACCATATCTCTATGTATTGGACTGAATATACCATTAATTGCATGGCCTATTCAAAACCCCAACTGTCGTTGCGAATTAAGAAATCCAAAACATAAATTGGCCAGATTTATGTATAAAATAAGAACTCAATTAATGCATGAATTAAAAACAGCAAAATACTAAATCATAAATTAAAATAAGTTACATCATACAATTTACACCATGTTCCTAACAAGAGGTTTTAGTTACACATATAGAAATAAAGAAAACAGAAGCAAAGAGAAAACCTCATATCATAGACAATACTGGTTAACTCTCCAAGAGATCTTCAATCCTTGTGCCTTGCCTCCTTGCTCTCAATAGATGTTACTAACCTCTCTCTAATCCTAATTGAATTCTATGATCTTAAAACCTACTGAAAACTATTTACAAATCCTCTATTTAAAGAGTAAAATAAATCATAAAATAAATCTTAATTAAATCTAATAGATAAGGTCCATGTCTATCTTCTAATCTCTGGCCAAATCTAAGATATGAAGCCAAATTAGACTTCTCTTCTTCTATTTTGTTCATAATCTGGTCAAATTGGGCTTTCTCATGTGTGACACTCAACTTCAGCCCTGATTTTGACCCTGAAGATGGACGAATTTGAGCAAGGATATTTCTGGCAAAGTTGTAGATCTTTTCCTTAGATTTAAAATGATACCAAGATCGCCTTATTTGGATAAGCGTAACTCAAGTTATGGCCAAAATACCAACCAGCGTCACTTCCACGCGGTTTGTGCGCCTGGGGCGCATCCGTCCTCACGCCCGGGGCGCGCACGGGTTCATCCGGACTCCGTTTTACTCCGTTCTTGGACCGTTTCGAAGCTCTTTTCATCCTCTATCCAAATCCATCAATATATTTTGCATTTAAACTCCATAAGTACCTGAAACATACCCAAAAAGGATCAAAACGTTCCAAGGGACCCTAAACTACTAAAAATAATTAAAATCTAATAAAAAGTCCTAACTTTGCTAGAGAAACAAACCAAATACATAGTAAAAGGGAGTCCAAATAATGCTCAAATCTATATATATTGGACCCAAATCACTCCCCCAAACTTAGCATTTTGCATGTCCCAGGCAAAAGTAAAATAAAAATTCTAAACAAAAGACAAATTCCCTAAATCAACATGAATACACCTAATCTAAGACTACGACTCATCTACTTCGACACTCTTATTATCATGACCTATTCACAATTACATATTGGTTAACATAACAATCCCATCCAGAACTCAGAATTAGCGAACACTCTCAACCTCTCAATTGTTTCTCTCAAAAGTGTATCAGGGTCATATTTTCAATTCACTCAAGTTCAACAATGATAATGTGTTACCATAGGCTTGACCATAGACCAACATCTCCACTGAAATTATTGAATGCATGCAAAAATCAAAAGGTCTTATTTTTTGTTGTAATGGGGCCATGGCTACAAGTGTCAGGTGGGATA
The DNA here is from genome assembly GCA_037953625.1 of Crotalaria pallida. Lineage (NCBI taxonomy): Eukaryota > Viridiplantae > Streptophyta > Magnoliopsida > Fabales > Fabaceae > Crotalaria > Crotalaria pallida. The sequence goes on along the minus strand of CM075655.1, from coordinate 80,921,927 downwards.
AAAGAAAGAAGGGATAAAACAAAGGCTAACTTGCAAAAATATTTACAAAAACAAGTTTCCCTCAAAAACTATGAATGAGTAATGAATACAATAAAGACTCACACTCACATCAGGACATTTTATTCTTCCTTTCTTTTCCAAATTTTTTTCCTTTCTTCTATTCTCTTCCTTTACATTTGTTATTTACTTATTTTTTCCTTTGGAAGAGAAATAGAACTCATACACTCTTCTCCAATTACTTTCACTTTTTCTTTCTATATTCCTCTCAATTGCTCATTCAAAATTCCCAAGGTACTAACAAAGAATATTTCAATAAATGCAAGGTACCAAAGAAAAATCATAATGTCTCATAAGGCTCAAAATGGGCAACTAAGGGAAAATTATCAATGCAAAACATCTGAAGGCCACAAAAACACATCCTAGGTGCCTTAATCATCTTAATGCATGCAATCAATTATCAATTTTGAAATGGTCACAGGTCAAGTTCTAGAAGACAATATCGAAGTGAACACACTCATGAAAAAATAGGGGTCTCAATATCAAAATAAAATTTACCCCTCAATAGGCTCAAAATCTCACTCTTGGCTAAAGTCAGTTCACTAATCATAAGTTCTGAATGCCCTTATCAAAATAACACAGTACGCAATCATGCTCGGTTCAATCAAACAGATTCTAATGCCAATGAGTCTAAGTCCTAAACTAAATATACACATGCATCAAAAGAGAAAAAGTCTTGAGGTTAGAAAAATTACTTACTTTCACTAGAGACACAAACCAATACCAAATATGGGGAAACAATTCAAGTCTGGAAAAATCAATTTTTATTTTGTATATACTCCCCCAAACTTAGATGTTGGCTTGTCCTCAAGCAAACTAATCTAGCCTAAAATAAAAAATAAAAATTAAAAACTACCTAAAAAAACTGGACAATATTTTTTTTTGTTGTGAGGTACAGGGGCCTAGGGTGCAATATAAAAAATTGGGCTAATGGGGTCCAAATCCTACAAATACAAATCTAATCTTAAAATAAATCTATCCCTAAAAAATAGAAAAATAAAAAAACGAAAATAAAAAAAAATCTATTCTAAAAATAATCCTAAAAAGATAAATCTAATCCTAAAAAGATAAAACAAATTCCTAAAAGATATAAAACTAATCTAATCCTAAAAAAATAAAAAGATAAAAAACTAATCCAATCCTAAAAGATAAGATAAAAAAAAATAAAAAGATAAAAAAAACTAAAAATAAAAAAAATAAAAAGATAAAAAACTAATCCAATCCTAAAAGATAAGATAAAAAAAATATCTATTACTAAAAAAAAAAAATCTGTTCCTAAAAGGTAGGAGTGAAATTCCCCCAAACTTAATCTGCAGCAGCCCCGCGTGCCTGAGGCGCGCGACCGCGTGCGCCTGTGGCGCACAAGGTCTGTTCCTCAAGTTTTTTTTTTTTTTTTATTTTTTACAAAAACTACCTAAGAATTGAAACCTATGCTACAACTTATGTACAAAACAAATCCACCGGGATCCCAAATTCTATGGGTCAAATCCCATGTGATGCAACAATAATGAGTTATGCCCACATCCCATGGGAAAGACCTTAGGTGATCTTTTCTTCCATCATCCATCATGAAGTTGTTAACTCCAATAGTCAAGAAGATTACTTTCTCATGTTTCTTATTGCCTAATAATGATTCAGATTGTTCTAGATAATTTTCATAAAAGTACTTAGGCTGAATATAATAGAAAAATTTTGAATCACCCAAGTATGAACTAGATTTAATTAAATTCTTTATAGCAACAAATTCCTCATGCAAGGGTGGTTCAATTTTTTCTATAATTTTCAAACCTTCGTTTTTCATTTTTTGATCCTCTTCCTCAAACCTATCATGCACAATTTCTTTTTCAGATTTTTGCTCCTCTAAAGGGAATTGATCATTGGTCACATCCATTACCACAACTTCCTCCTCTTTTTTAGGAAAGTCAAAAATTATTGATAATGATTGTAACTCCTCAGATACATATTTTGAATTTTGCTCAAGTGCTATTTCTATGTTCTCAAAATTTTTTCTGTTTTCTTTTTCTATAAAATTAACTTTTTGAACATTACTACTAATTTTTTGAGTTAATTTATCTTGGTTAATTTGCCATGACTCTTTCTCCACAGGGGGAGGAATTGGTTCAACATGAGGGGATCTAAAATTTTTGCAATCTTTAGCAAAATCCTCAACTTTTTGAGTCAATCTATCTAGAGCTATTTCCCATTGGGCCTTGCTAGGAGTGATATTTTCTTTCTCCACAGGGGGAGGAATTGGTTCAACACGAGGGGATCTAAAATTATTTTTGCTATCTTTAACAAAATCCTCAGTGGCTTGTTCCAATTTCTCTAGAGCTATTTCCCATTGAGCTTTCCTAGGAGTTATATTTTGTGCAACATAGTATGGAGGATAAGGATAAGGAATAAATCTATCACAATCTGAATCACTATTACAATTATAATCGTACATGAGAAAGTACAAATTACACAAATAATTACAAAAAGTACCGAAAAGAAATTAGAATCGAATTTCAATCCCCGGCAACGGCGCCAAAAACTTGTTGATTTACTAGCAAGAGGACTAGGTCAGCAAGTAATATAGTCTGGAAGACCGAATATCGTCTCACAGGGATCAAAGTTGTTTCTAATAACTTTCCACCAATTCGTAATTATTAGTGCAACTTGTTAGTGAATTTTAGAAGGAGAAGAAGAATTTGAATAACAATAAAATAAGATAAGATAAGAAGAAGAAGATTGAGGAGATAAGATGTATAGAAAGCAATTAGAAAAAGGTTAGGAACTTGGTTTCATTGTATGATTCACTTATTTTAACTATGAATTATATTTTACTTTAATTATCCTTCAATTCATGGACCATTCCTCTCAAATAGTAATAGTTAGATGTCTCTATACATTACCCTTATTTTCTATATATTTAATCCTTGATCTCTCAACAAATTACAATATAAGAAAATATCCATTCAGCACAAGGGAATTAAAAAGCCATATAATCATCCAACCATATCTCTATGTATTGGACTGAATATACCATTAATTGCATGACCTATTCAAAACCCCAACTGTCGTTGCGAATTAAGAAATCCAAAACATAAATTGGCCAGATTTATGTATAAAATAAGAACTCAATTAATGCATGAATTAAAAACAGCAAAATACTAAATCATAAATTAAAATAAGTTACATCATACAATTTACACCATGTTCCTAACAAGAGGTTTTAGTTACACATATAGAAATAAAGAAAACAGAAGCAAAGAGAAAACCTCATATCATAGATAATACTGGTTAACTCTCCAAGAGATCTTCAATCCTTGTGTCTTGCCTCCTTGCTCTCAATAGATGTTACTAACCTCTCTCTAATCCTAATTGAATTCTATGATCTTAAAACCTACTGAAAACTATTTACAAATCCTCTATTTAAAGAGTAAAATAAATCATAAAATAAATCTTAATTAAATCTAATAGATAAGGTCCATGTCTATCTTCTAATCTCTGACCAAATCTAAGATATGATGCCAAATTAGACTTCTCTTCTTCTATTTTGTTCATAATCTGGTCAAATTGGGCTTTCTCATGTGTGACACTCAACTTCAGCCCTGATTTTGACCCTGAATATGGACGAATTTGAGCAAGGCTATTTCTGGCAAAGTTGTAGATCTTTTCCTTAGCTTTAAAATGATACCAAGATCGCCTTATTTGGATAAGCGTAGCTCAAGTTATGGCCAAAATACCAACCAGCGTCACTTCCACGCGGTTTGTGCGCCTGGGGCGCATCCGTCCTCACGCCCGGGGCGCGCACGGGTTCATCCGGACTCCGTTTTACTCCGTTCTTGGACCGTTTCGAAGCTCTTTTCATCCTCTATCCAAATCCATCAATATATTTTGCATTTAAGCTCCATAAGTACCTGAAACATACCCAGAAAGGATCAAAACGTTCCAAGGGACCCTAAACTACTAAAAATAATTAAAATCTAATAAAAAGTCCTAACTTTGCTAGAGAAACAAACCAAATACATAGTAAAAGGGAGTCCAAATAATGCTCAAATCTATATATATTGGACCCAAATCAACGGGTGGCAGAGGAGGGTGGCGGCGCCGATGGAAGAGGTAGAAGGTTTTGGAGTTTTGGGGTTTGGGGTTCAAGAGGATTTGAGGTGGGAAGATGAAAGATGACGGATGGGTGTTTTTGACTTTTCCTATTAAAATGGGATTTGGGACTAAAGCTAGGGGTTTGAAAAATAAAATTCCTTACCAATTATCCACAAATATCATTCTCACCTTGATGGTATTCGAATCTTGGATCCCTTGCAACTGAGGATTTCATCTTTACCAATTGAGCTAATGATATTGTTTTTTATATAAAACAAGTAAATATAAAATTGCAGAGTTAACTCTATACGCTCCTTAACACTACTCATTTTTTAATATATGTTAAAGATTTTCCCAAAAACTTGTACCGAGAGACGGTGGGAATATTTGTTTGAAGGAAAATGTCTAGTTTTAGGCGGTGATGGAATTCTTATGTAAATCTCACTTCTTTCAAACTTATCAGTTATCATGCTTGTCTTAGAATGTTCTAGCTGTTGAGTTTTGGAGGTTAGTGTTTCTGCTCAACTCTGCTTTCCAAAGTCAACGATACTGAACCAGACAGAGATTGCACTGAAGGAAGGAGATGATGGGGAAGCTCAAAGTGTATGCAGATCGTATGTCTCAGCCATCTCGAGCAGTCATCATCTTCTGCAGGTTCAGTATTCAACATTATCATCATTGTATTTTCTATGTTACTATTTTGTATCATCTAATCTAATCTAATCTAATCTAATCTTCTTGTTATATCATTCTGTTTCGTAAAGGTATAACGGAATCGACTTCGAGGAAATTAAGGTAGACATTTCCAAACGTCAACAACTGTCTCCCCAATACGCAGGTTGGTAACTATATGTGACATAAACTAAAATCAAAATAAATAAGTTTATATGCACTTTAACCGAAGAATTTTTTTTATATCGACCAAAATAATAAAATAAAATAAAATAAAAAAACCATAGCTTTACGATGACTAAACATATATGGTTTTGGTTCGTTATTATATTTATGTGTTTTTAAATATCCTAGCTTGATGGTGATTAGAAATATATGGCAAACCTGTTCATTTGGTCTTTTATCTTAGTTTATTTTTTTTATAAATGGTTTCTCGTCTCTTTTGTGTTTCATTTTGATTTCTTAATCGATTGTTTGTCTAAATTTGATCCATAACGTTAGTTTTTAGCATTTTTCATTATAAATATATCGTTAAATTGATTAACATAATAATTCTTTTCTAACGGAATATGCTTAAAATTATAGTTAGGGGCCAAATCGAGACAATCGATGAAATTAAAGGACCAAAATGAGATAAAAAAAAGATGATGAACCATTTTGAAACAAATAAATAAGATAAAGAATCAAATGAATAGTTTTGGCAAGCAAAAATATAACTTTGACTGGTGCTCTTTCTACATAAGGTCATTAGCAAGTGCCATAAATTGATACTCCCTCCGAGTCGACTTATAATAAGGTCATTAGGCCTTGCTAGGCAATATGATGCCAAATTTTGTCAAGGCACGCACTAAGTAGATGATGCCAAATACAAGTCCAATTGAAGGAGTATGAAGTGTGAATGGTCCTATAAATGGAGCACATATATTGTTGCAAAGATATGGTTATGGGGCAAAATTTTAGTCTATTGTGCTATTGACCTAACATCTTTCCCTGGTTGTTAATGGATTTCAGAAGTAAACCCTTTTCAGAAAGTTCCAGCCATTGTTCATGGAAGCCTCAAGCTCTCTGAGAGGTAGTTATTGATAAGGGCCATGGCTTTTAAGTTTTAACCACTTTTATATAATAATACAGTAATACTTATATGATGTTGTGGTGCACTTGTTATTATTTGAAAAAAAGAAGTAAAGTTCATATGCCAATGGTTTTGATTTTTAGGAGATGCATGTATGAATGAACTATCAAAGATTTGTTAGATCCTGTAACTTATCTTCAGTTTCTTAGTTCTAGTTATATATGTCTTGATAATGTCATTAATGTTCATGTAAATCTTGGCTATGCGGGAGGACTAGCCTTTTATTTATTTTGAAGTAATTTACGAACTGAGGTGTACAATTCAATACTTGTAACTTAAGGCTCAAATGAAATCTACTCATGTCCAATTGTCCATAGAAAGTGCATTCTTTTCAGATGTTTATCTGATTTACTAAGATTTAGTAGTTTCTAATGAAATTATATTAAATGTATTAAATGTAGTTTGTGCATCTTCTGTGCTTGGTGCATCATGACTTATGAAAGTGAAATATTGGATAAACCATTTTGTACAGTCAAAGTTCTTCAAAGTTCCCAATTTGCAACGTTTCCTGGGTCTTATGTCAGATGATTTCCCCACTTTCTGAACACATTTCAATTCTGTGAAGTTTAGTTTGTACAATTCACTTTATAAATATGTGGTTGATTAACGAATGTATCTTTCTTTTCCATGCCTATGGAAGAGGTGTATGATATTTTATGAAGTATTGTTTGTAATTCTCATCTTTTTTGTTGTCTACTTTTTCTAATGTTTATGAATCCTGTTGTGTCAAATTTGAACAACCCTGTCATGAATGTGTACTTTTTGATTTCATTGAATGTTCATAATCAATTCTGTTCTCTTTGGCAGCCATGCAATCCTTGTCTACCTTGCTTCTGCTTTTCCTGGAATAGCTGATCATTGGTTAGTAGAGCTATTTCTTTTGCTTCCATAGTTCTGAATTGCTTGTGATTGTCTTGGAGAAACACAACTTAGGGTGTTTTAAATTATCAGTTGAACTGCTTCATTACGCAATAGTTAAAAATGATTAAAGGAAAGATTAAACCCTGACCTGAGTTCCTTGTCCATTTCTTATGCTCTTTTTGCTCAATTTGGATGTTCATTTGAAAGTCCAGCTTAGGATGATACAAAAGAGCATAAATAACTTAAGAAATGTATTGATTCTAAATCTAAACTTGTACTGCTGGAAGACACATTTTCCACAATCTAAATCAATTCCTAATTTCCATGCTTTTTGGATAGAAGTATAAAAATGTGCATCCAAGACTAGTAATTTTATTCTTGTTATATAAATAATAACAGCTTTCCCTCTTGATTTATCAGGTATCCAACTGATCTTTTCAAGAGAGCCAAAATTAACTCGGTACTGGATTGGCATCACTCTAATTTACGATATGGAACAGGTTCTTTACACATCTAACTCCTTTTACTAATTGAACTTCCTATGAGGCTATGAGAAATTGAGTTTGTTATATGGAAAACTGACTCCTTTTACTTATTGGACTTACTATGAAGCTATGAGAAATCGAGTTTGTTATATGGAAACTTGGGTGCTAGCTATGGAACATCAGGGCACACTCTACAACTACAAGAAAATTCAATGATATGTTTATTTTCTTCTGCATACTTTTTATGACTTATGAGTCCTTCATCCTTAATGATTATTTATACGAAGAAACGTGTGATTACGTACTTGCTCATTTTTCTTTGATGGATAACCAAGGTTTAAGAAAGCTTGTGGATAGCTTCATGTAATTAAGTAAAATTAAAATTATCACCTGGAAATGATGAAAACATCAATCTGTTCACATTCTATCAATTTAGCTTTAAAATCAACATCTTATAAAAGAAAAGGCTTTACGTTGGTCACTAGCCAAATATTAAGTCACATTTCTAGCAAGAGAACATTTTTTTTTTAAAAAAAATAAAAATTGGAAGGGGATGTCTCATAAACTGACTCACTGGCAGAGCCCGCCATTTTTTTTGCAGTGAATTATGCAGTAAATACTGTGCTAGGACCTGCAACTGGCGTTCCACTGAGTCCAAAAGCAGCTGCTGAAGCTGAGAAAGTTTTATTATCTTCTTTATCAAAACTGGAGGATATTTGGCTCAATGGAGATGGACCCTTCCTGCTTGGTGGCCTTAAACCATCTATTGCAGATCTCAGTCTGGTTTGTGAAATCATGCAACTTGAGGTAACTGGATTTGACTTAATAATTATTGATGTCATTGATTCAGCACTACCTCATAAATAGCTCTTGAAAGTATTGGATAATATCTTTCAAAATGAGTACACTTGGGTGTAAGAATATCCAACCAAATTGTCTCAATGTCTTAAAATTTTTAGTTGAATAAAATATGATTGTTTTTTTCTTCCAACACTACTTCATAAAATGTCTAATTAAACTTTGAATAAACTTAGGTTTTGGATGAGAAGGATCGCAGTCGTATATTATCCCCGTACAAGAAAGTTCTTCAGTGGATTGAGGATACAAAAACTGCAACAAATCCTCACTTTGAAGAAGCACATAATATCCTTTATAAAGCTAAAAGTAAATTTGAACAGCAGCGTTCAAGGGTAGCTGAAACTGGGACTGAGCCTAGCAACAAGATTGGAGGGCATGCAAAGATGTGAAAGCCATGCCTTTATCTTTGCTGCAAAACTGTGACATATTCATATTTTCATAGACGTTTTCAAAAGTGAATAAGATTGAGAAATAAGAAAAGAGATGTGGTTGTACATGGCACCTGTCTACTGCATCAAAAATGTTGGTGTTCATTTTGTAAATTGTTAGTACTTTTGTACTAGGTGGTCTATTCTACTCATTATAAATAAATAAAGTTACACTACTTAATTTTATTGAGCCGAAGATATGATTTTCGGCAGCTGAAATGAGCACTTATTTGTTGATGCAAATGATACGGTTGCGTATATTTACCCTTATCATACCTCACCAGGTAAGAGCCTTATACACTAGGCTACCCTTTATGCTTGTGGAGGTTCTAAGACATCACACTATTTGCATTTTTTTTTTTTGCTTGAAAGATTTTGATCCGAATGCACAGTGTAGGTAAATAAGAGTGTAAAGGAGAACAAGACTTTTCATTTTGTACATTATTATTGCAAAATATCATCCAAGCAATATTTACAACTTCATGGTTTATTAACAAAGTAGCAACTGACCAAGTTTATGGATAGGAACAACTCACTACTACTAGTAACACACATTAGCTAAACAAACAAACCCTCTATTCTCAAGCACTAAATTTCACATCACTCAATCTTTATGCCCCTTATCTCAAGGTTATCCAGCTTCTTAGGTCTCCTGTAATATTTCAATAGAAGAGAACAGCAAACTACACTGACAGAAGAAGCAGCCATAGCAGCTCCAGCAACCCATGGCGGCAACCGAAATCGTGTGGAAGGGAAAAGAGCTCCAGCAGCTATTGGTATTCCTAGAAGATTATAGCCTAATGCCCACATGTAATTCAGACTGATACGCGAAAATGTTCTTCTGGAAAGGTCAATGGCTGTTATGACATCCTCCAAGTTGCTCTTCATCAGGACAATATCAGCAGCCTCAATAGCAATGTCTGTACCAGCACCAATTGCCATTCCTACATCTGCTGCCACAAGTGCAGGTGAGTCATTTATACCATCCCCCACCATAGCCACTGTGTATCCAGAAGCCTAAAACAGAAAATGCAATCAATTTATTATAACAGCTTGGATATTCCTCTAGAGCAGTAGAACCTTAGTAAGTGAGACAATCGGTTAGTTAAGCTGAGTTGAAGTTCATAATATATAGACAGAGGAATGATACTATTCAAATAATCACATGTAATTACAAAGTTGACACTATTTTTCAATTTTTGTACTCTTTTCAAACTTGGAGGGTGAACATCGGCCCAACGGCACAATCTTGTGACCTGGGAGGCCATGGTTTCAAATGCTTGATATAGCCTCTCCTCTCGTCCTGGCAAGACTACGTACATATACCTTCTCAAAAGTCAAAACTTTGCTAGGTGGGAGTCTTGTGCATTGGGTCGCCCTAAAGTTTTGTTTTCAAACTTCTGTGACGAAAGGTCGGAAATGGTGAAAAGAACACTTTCGTTTTTAATGCTTTTCACAAAAGTTTAAAAACATGAGGGGTGGCCAAGTGTACAAGTCTCACGAGAGTAAATGTACTCAGTTTTACTCGCAAGGAATGAGGCTACGTACAGGATATGAACCTGAGAAATTTACTTTTGCGCGGAGGCTCAACCTCTTTTATAAACATGAAATTAAAATGTGACATTTTTTTACTGAGAGAAAACACAACCTAGACAAGCACCCAGTAACTTTTTTTTTTCCTGATATGAAATTGTTATCATAAGTACCTGCAATTCTTTTACTCGCTCCGCCTTCTGCTCAGGTTTGGCCTCAGCAATAACAGTTTCAATTCCGACCTCCCTTCCTATGGAGTTAGCAGTACCCCAGTTGTCTCCGGTCACCATGATACTCCTAATTTTCATGGACTTAAGAATAGATATGACTTCTTGAGCACCTGGTTTCAGTGGATCAGACACAGCTAAAACACCAGCTACTTCCCCATTTATCGATACTAAAATTCCAGTTTGAGCCATCCCTTCAGCTTCTGCAAGCATATCTTCAGCATCAACAGGAACTGCAATATTGTGGTCTGCTAACAGGCTCTTGTTGCCCACAATTACTTCCTTGTTCCGAACTATGGCCTTCACTCCATGTCCGGTAATAGAGACGAAATCGCCTGCTTCTGGCCATGCAGGGTTCTCTTCATCGTCTCTGAATTTTTTGGCATACTCAACTATAGCCTTAGCAAGTGGATGCTCACTATTCACCTAACATTGGCAAGTAACATAAAGTTATCAGTTGTTATTCATGAATAAGCAAATGAAACTCATAAGTCTCTAAGACTCTAATCCATAATTTGCAAATGCACTCGAGAAATTAACAAATTATCAGGTATCAAGGCTCACAGTCTATTCAGAAGAAGAAAAAAATATAAATAGAATGCTTACCTCAGCTGCAGCTACTAGTTCATAGAATTCCTGGAGTACCATATTTGTCAGTAATTTTGTATTTACTACCACAGGCTTGCCAATAGTGAGAGTACCTGTCTTGTCAAAAACAATGCAATTCACCTACAAGAAGGCAGTGATAAACAGATTCAAATCAAATGCTGCATTTATATATAAATGAAAATCTTAACAATAAGTCACAAAAAAGAAACAGGTTAACAATAATGCAACAGAAAAGTCCCCATTAGGTAGCTCAGTTGGAAGAGTTGCGGAACATAAAGTGCTAGCACCTATGTTCGATTCTGGCAGCTGCATAATTTTCCCCTTTCCCTCCCCATTATATAAAAAAAAACTATGCCTACACAAAATAAGAAAAAGAAAATAATGCCATGGAAAACCAGGAAATAGAAAATGGCTACCATTTGCTTACACTAGCAAAAAATAAGCAGAGATTTGATGCCTAATAAATTAAGCACAAGACAAAATATGACATTACTATCAGGTAAAGAAAGAAGGAATAATATAAAGTGAACATTATACAAACATTTGTAGTTATGAAACAAATTTGGGCCTAAAATATATATTTGGTGCCTAAACAATTATAGCACAAATGGCCCTGAAATACCACAACAAGTTGATGATTCTTCTTTTGCTTATTTTCTTCTTACTTTTCTTGGTGGAATCACTGTTAATTTAAAAGCTCACCAACATTAACAAAGCAAATCCAGGTTTAAAAAAGCTAAACTAGTACCAAAAGCTGACCTTATGTGCATTTTCTAATGCTTGCCCTCCTTTGATTAAGACACCTTGAGATGCACCAACTCCAGTGCCAACCATAACAGCAGTTGGTGTTGCCAAACCTAAAGCACAAGGGCAGGCTATGACCATTACAGAAATCCCAAACTGCAAAGCAAGCTCAAAGCTGTCCATGGAAGATGGTATCCAAGACTTTGGGTAAGCATGAAATCTTCCAGCTAAAAACCAGGCAAGCCAAGTCGAAAATGAGATTAAAATTACCTGCACAAAGATACCCCTTTAGATTAAGTTCTATGTAAACATAAGGATATAAAGAGTTTATAGAATTCATATAACATAAAAGTACCAGTGGCACAAAGTATTTGGAAATGCGGTCAGCAAATTTCTGCACAGGAGCCTTGGCCATCTGAGCTGACTCAACAAGTCTAACAATTTGAGAAAGAGCACTCTCTGATCCTACCCTGGTTGCCTTAATATGCAACACTCCATTCTCATTCAAAGTACCTCCTATAACAGTGTCACCTTTCCTCTTTGCCACAGGACGTGCCTCACCGGTTATCATGCTCTCATTCACATGACTTTGACCCCATATAACAAATCCATCTGAAGCTACCTTTGCACCAGGAATAATTTTAATCACATCATTCTTCTGAATCAACCTGGAATCAATTTCTTGTTCACTGATGATATTTCCTTCATCGTCCAGGGTCAACAAGATAGCAGTGTCAGGGGTCAAGTTCATGAGCTTCGCAATCGCGTTTGATGTCTTACCCTTGGCCAGAACTTCAAGATACTTCCCTAACAAGATAAATGAAATGAGCATAGCACTAGTCTCAAAGAAATCAGTACCCTTGAATTCCTTAGAGGTAGCCGCTCTCAGTACAGAATATACCGAATACAAGTATGCTGCATTTGTTCCCAAGGCAATCAAAACATCCATGTTAGCTGATCCATTGCGTAGCGCTTTGTAGGCACCAGAATAAAACCTCCTTCCTATAATAAACTGGACCGGTGTTGCAAGCACCCATCTTGAAACCTCTCCCACTGTAAGCATATTCACAACTTTGGTATCAAGGCCTTGCTTGATTCCAGGGATATACATAAGCACCATAGAGGTTAAAAACACAGGAACAGTAAACACTAAACTCCATAAGAAGGATCTATAGTATTGCTTGATTTCCTCCCTTCTATAACTGTTTCTTTGTCTTCCTTCTTGAGGAAATATCTTTGCCTTGAAACGCCGAGACCCCGTTTCCTGAATCACATTAATGAAATTTCTAGGTCCAGTCAAATCTGGTTTGTAAGAAAGAGACACTTTGTTGAATTCAGGAGACATTTCTACATGTTGGACACCAGGTAGTGCCTCAAGAGAGTTTTCAATGAGTCTCATGGAGCGATCCGTCCTCACGCCATCAACATGAAGCTCTATCATACTAACATCTTCACCAGAACTTATAAGTGTAGCTTCGAATCCCGTGTCCTCTACTGCTTCTAAGATTTGATAGTAGCTTACAACATTAGGATTGTAGTGAACTTGTGCTTCTTCTGTTGCTAGAGCCACTTGAGCCTTCACCACTCCATGAATTGCTTGCAGAGCAGATTCAACAGTGGATGAACATGTGGTGCATGTCATTCCTTTGATGCGTATGCGACATACCTGAATACTTCTCTCATTGCTTTCATCTCTGATTAGTGTTGCTTCAAATCCACCATCTTCAATAGCCTCCCGAATGCTCTCTTCCTGAAAACATCATCAAGATACTCAGCAATTCAACCATCAAATGACACAAACAATTCATGCATATAGATAAATGTATGCATGCATATCCCTATATTATAAACTATATTGGCTTAATTATCTGTCCAGTTTTTAAACTATATTGGCACCACGTGGCCTCCAGCGTCTGAGTAGGACTCCGATGTGACATGCTAGCAAAATTTGGCCGAAACTGATAGCAGGTCAGGTTATATGACAAATTTAAAAGTAACTTTGGTCGAATAGTCCATGAATTTAAAACAAGTCCGGTTACAATTATAAAAAAAATCATATCAAACTCCAATCGAGTTTCGAGTTAAACCAATTCTTGTCAAGTAGAACTGACTCATATTCAACCCTACTCTTGATTTATTTGCGTCGTATGCCCACTCTTATATATGCATGCATATAACTCTAGAAATTAAGAGATACCATCAACTACAAAGATATGTTATGCTGTGTAGTAAATACTTACATTAACAAAGGAGGGGTAGAAGAGGACTTGGGCTCGGTTGTTGAGAACATCAACAAGGGCTTCACGAATCCCAGGAAGGCGTTTAATGGATTTCTCAACAGAGGCAGCACAAGCAGAACAAGTCATTCCAATAACAGAGAAAAGTGCCTTAGCCTCTGAACCTTCCATCATCACCATGCTACTGCTCCCTTCTCCTGATACCCCCTTTGGGTACCTTGGCATGGAAGGGTAGTGAGGTCGTGGGGATAGGTTCCCCGATCCCTCATTTCGAAGACAAGCTAAGGCTAGAAACTTGTTTGCCATGGCTTATAGTATTAGTTATCAACTTGCAACAACCATCAATGAAAAGAAGAATATTTAGTTATGGTAATATGGTAGGATTTTTGCATTACCACATGATCCTCCCTTTTATACATGAATTTTTTGTTTTACACTTCTGTACTCTTCCTTTTGAATTGTGATCATAATTTTATATGCTTAATGAATAGATACTAATAGTTATATACAAATGAGTATTGAGCAAGCAACAAGGACATTTGTTTAAAGTGTAAAACGCTTATTTAAGTTTTTAGTCCTGAACTTAGGTATTTTTTTTGGAATTGATTCTTAGACATTTTTTTTCGATGTTATGAGTCCTTAAACTTTGCTCAAATTTTGGAAATGGTCCTTTCATCATTTAAGTGATGATATGACCGAGGATATGTCACGTCACCTTCGCCACATCGATAGATTAGATGCTAGATAATGCCACATAAATTTTTTAAATTAAAAAAATTCAAATTATTAAAAATAATTAAAAATTGTATTCTTTAAAGAAAATTAAATTTTTTAATAAATTTTAAAAGAATTTTTTTCGTGGCTCTACATAACACGTCACTCGTCATATTGTGAAAGTGAGGTGACATGTCGTTGGCTATGTCATCACTTAATTGACGAAAGGATCATTTTCAAAAATTAAACAAAATTCAGAGACCCAAAATATAGAGAAAAGTTTAAAGATCAATTCAAAAAAAAAAGCTCATAACTTCATTTAAAAAATGTTAAATAAGACAAGTGTAAATATATGATGTATGCTTTTGACATTTGATTTATTTAATATTAATATTTGTAGCGAACATACCAGTGGGTCCTTGCTGATGGGGCAGAAATTACCTACGTGTGTTGGAGGCCTACTGCTCATTGCTTACGCCTGAAATTATAATTAGCGGGTTTTGTACTTTTTGTTTGAATCAAGCTTTTTTGGATGTTCTCGAATTTTATTTAGTAGGTAAGTTTACTCGTGATAAATAGTATATTGTTTATTACTCGTTATTGTCCTTTGCAATTTTGTCCTGCGTGATTTGAACTCAAGTTGCAATGTTTTTAGACATAATTTTTATCTAAATACATAAGTGTACGTATGTCGATTTTCACGCAAAATGAAGGTCTACAACTAAGTTTACTTATGCGTTTAAAAATTGAATCTTGATAAAGTTGCTTATATAAGATATGGTTTTGCTAAAAACATGACTAAATTGTAATTTTAATCCATCATTTTATAAGTAGTTTTCATTTTAATTCCTGATTTTTTAATAATTCATCTTTAGTCTCTCATTTTGTAAAAAGTTACTCACGTTAGTCTTTGTCTAATTTTCTCTGTTCATAAACGTTAATGTCTTACACACGTAGTCGTTAAATAACTTATACACAAGTGAACATTAACGTTTTACACATAATACTGAACTTTCCAAAAATTAGAGGAAAAAGAGGCTAGAGGCTAGGGCTGCTTAAGAGACAGCTAAGACGTTAGGCAGCTGCTGAAGTTCTGACAGCCGCAGAAAATACACCAGCTGATGAATTTATGGCAGCAGCACAATAACCGGATGTCGTATAGTTTATTTAACAACCACGTGCGTAAGACGTTAATGTCTATGAATGGAGAAAGTTACCAAAAACTAATGTGAGTAGCTTTTTTCAAAGTGAGAGACTAAAGAGAAATTATTGAAAAGTCATGGAAATGAAAGTTTTTTACAAAGTGAGGGACTAAAGTGACAGTTTGATCCTAAAAGAACACCAAATATATTTAATGTTTGAGTACACTATGTATTAATTTAATAATAAAGTTTACTTGCAACCTGTTGTATAAGTAACATGTTTGAATTTAATAAATTTTCAAATATAGACCTCATTAATGAATTTATTTGTTATTTGCATCTAAAGATTTTTTATTAATAAGTAATATATATATATATATATATATTACTTTTTTTTAATTAACATCTATGCTATATGTTTTTAAATTTATTTATTTTTTAAAAAAAATCGATCATAAATTTTAATTTCAGTCAATTATATCTAAAGTATCAATTTACGAGAGTGTAAATCAATTAATTTTTTTTATTGAAGTATATCTAACGTAGAGAATGTAAATCAAGTAATTAGGATTATCATGACTTTTGAGAGTGAAAATTAAATAATTAACCTATACCAAGGTTATTTTTTCATTGTGTGTCGTGTAATTTATTTTTTCATTTTCAGTATATTGGATTATTAAATTTACATTAAAAAATAATTTTAGAAAAATATAATTTTAGAGTATATTCTTGAAAAAATAATCAAAATTTAACATCTCCTCCATAGGTTCTGTAAATTGTTTTTGAAGACATGTGTAATTTTCCTATTCTACATACCCTTATCATTCTAACATCAATAACTAACTTCATACTTTTTTTTTGTAATTTACTCAGTAAAAATAATATTCTTTACACTAGAAAAAAATCAGGTTAAATTAATTTTTCAGCTAACAAATCTAAACATAAACAAGTTATAATTTTAACATATTATAAACTTAATAGATTATAATCACATATAAAAATAATCATAATATAATTTTTGCAGCTATATCAAATACAGACTTAAATGGCGATCCATGTATCATTCACATGACAAAATAATCTAATAGACCATGACCCCTAATATGAACTTATGTGAGGACTCAACATTCCATAATCATAATTTGTTAGATGCATGCGATCGTCAATCTACTACATATAATCTTTAATGCATTATAATTTTTTTTATTAACTTTAATATTTAAATATCAATATTTATGAATAATGTTACAATGGATAAATATATTTCTAAAAAGACTAAGGGTATTGTTCTGTTGTAGGATTACTGATCTTAGACAATCTGGCTAAGAGTTCGGCAATCCCACTTTTGATATCAGACGTGAAGTGAGCACCTTGAATACCAAGATACCCACGCTCTTGTCGTTCTACTTTGGGGTGGTGTGTGTGTTTGTGTGAGATAGGATAGATCATACCTGCTTGCCTTACCAGGTATTATATAGTCATACCAGCATAAATGACGTTGATTGCCGCTTTCATGTGGCGGGTAAAGTTCTCTCCAAACGGCTCAGGCATAATTGCGGGTATTAAGTTGAGTGGAATCCTATGCTGGTGAGGGTAACGGAATTCTTCAGATTCCTAATGCACGTGTCCGAATTCATACCGGTATAATGGCATGAGGTTACATGTTCAAGACTTATCCTGATACCGGTATCTGAATCCGGCTTGGTTGGGCCTCTCAAGGTCCCAATCCGATATCTGAATCCGGGCCTTGTTGGGCCTCTCAAGGTCCCAATCGGGTATCTGAATCCGGCCTTGTTGGGCCTCTCAAGGTCCCAATCCGGTATCTGAATCCGGCCTTGTTGGGCCTCTCAAGGCCTCAATCTGTATGTGAATCCGGTCTTAATGGACCTCTCATGGCCTCAATCCGGTATCCGAATCCAGACTTAGTGGACCTCTCGAGCCTCATTCCGGTATCTGAATCCAGCATACCAGTTCCGTTTAGGTGGTCCATAACAGGTATTTTTGCCTAAAAAACTATTATTATAATAGAATTGCAAAAAGTAGTTTTTATCATGACTTAAAATCCTAAAACAATAAAAGTTTGAGTGAAGACCCACTTTGGTCCCTGTCGATTTTGCACAATACCAATTTGGTCCCTGACAATTCATAATACCACATTTAGTCCCTAAAAAAAAATCATACCAAGTGGTGTTAGTGACATCACTTGGGAATTAGAAAGTCAGATGAAGGAAGAATACCCGTATCTGTTCGAGTAAGTATTATTTTCTGAATCGAATTTCGAGGTGATTTGGGTCCAATATATATAGATTTGAGCATTATTTGGACTCCCTTTTACTATGTATTTGGTTTGTTTCTCTAGCAAAGTTAGGACTTTTTATTAGATTTTAATTATTTTTAGTAGTTTAGGGTCCCTTGGAACGTTTTGATCCTTTTTGGGTATGTTTCAGGTACTTATGGAGTTTAAATGCAAAATATATTGATGGATTTGGATAGAGGATGAAAAGAGCTTCGAAACGGTCCAAGAACGGAGTAAAACGGAGTCCGGATGAACCCGTGCGCGCCCCGGGCGTGAGGACGGATGCGCCCCAGGCGCACAAACCGCGTGGAAGTGACGCTGGTTGGTATTTTGGCCATAACTTGAGCTACGCTTATCCAAATAAGGAGATCTTGGTATCATTTTAAAGCTAAGGAAAAGATCTACAACTTTTCTAGAAATATCCTTGCTCAAATTCGTCCATCTTCAGGGTCAAAATCAGGGATGAAGTTGAGTGTCACACATGAGAAAGCCCAATTTGACCAGATTATGAACAAAATAGAAGAAGAGAAGTCTAATTTGGCTTCATATCTTAGATTTGGTCAGAGATTAGAAGATAGACATGGACCTTATCTATTAGATTTAATTAAGATTTATTTTATGATTTATTTTACTCTTTAAATAGAGGATTTGTAAATAGTTTTCAGTAGGTTTTAAGATCATAGAATTCAATTAGGATTAGAGAGAGGTTAGTAACATCTATTGAGAGCAAGGAGGCAAGGCACAAGGATTGAAGATCTCTTGGAGAGTTAACCAGTATTGTCTATGATATGAGGTTTTCTCTTTGCTTCTGTTTTCTTTATTTCTATATGTGTAACTAAAACCTCTTGTTAGGAACATGGTGTAAATTGTATGATGTAACTTATTTTAATTTATGATTTAGTATTTTGCTGTTTTTAATTCATGCATTAATTGAGTTCTTATTTTATACATAAATCTGGCCAATTTATGTTTTGGATTTCTTAATTCGCAACGACAGTTGGGGTTTTGAATAGGCCATGCAATTAATGGTATATTCAGTCCAATACATAGAGATATGGTTGGATGATTATATGGCTTTTTAATTCCCTTGTGCTGAATGGATATTTTCTTATATTGTAATTTGTTGAGAGATCAAGGATTAAATATATAGAAAATAAGGGTAATGTATAGAGACATCTAACTATTACTATTTGAGAGGAATGGTCCATGAATTGAAGGATAATTAAAGTAAAATATAATTCATAGTTAAAATAAGTGAATCATACAATGAAACCAAGTTCCTAACCTTTTTCTATTGCTTTTTATACATCTTATCTCCTCAATCTTCTTCTTCTTATCTTATCTTATTTTATTGTTATTCAAATTCTTCTTCTCCTTCTAAAATTCACTAACAAGTTGCACTAATAATTACGAATTGGTGGAAAGTTATTAGAAACAACTTTGATCCCTGTGGGACGATATTCGGTCTTCCAGACTATATTACTTGCTGACCTAGTCCTCTTGCTAGTAAATCAACAAGTTTTTGGCGCCGTTGCCGGGGATTGAAATTCGATTCTAATTTCTTTTCGGTACTTTTTGTAATTATTTGTGTAATTTGTACTTTCTCATGTACGATTATAATTGTAATAGTGATTCAGATTGTGATAGATTTATTCCTTATCCTTATCCTTCATACTATGTTGCACAAAATATAACTCCTAGGAAAGCTCAATGGGAAATAGCTCTAAAGAAATTGGAACAAGCCACTGAGGATTTTGTTAAAGATAGCAAAAATAATTTTAGATCCCCTCGTGTTGAACCAATTCCTCCCCCTGTGGAGAAAGAAAATATCACTCCTAGGAAGGCCCAATGGGAAATAGCTCTAGATAGATTGACTCAAAAAGTTGTGGATTTTGCTAAAGATTGCAAAAATTTTAGATCCCCTCATGTTGAACCAATTCCTCCCCCTGTGGAGAAAGAGTCATGGGAAATTAACCAAGATAAATTAGCTCAAAAAATTAGTAGTAATGTTCAAAAAGTTAATTTTATAGAAAAAGAAAACAGAAAAAATTTTGAGAACATAGAAATAGCACTTGAGCAAAATTCAAAATATGTATCTGAGGAATTACAATCATTATCAATAATTTTTGACTTTCCTAAAAAAGAGGAGGAAGTTGTGGTAATGGATGTGACCAATGATCAATTCCCTTTAGAGGAGCAAAAATCTGAAAAAGAAATTGTGCATGATAGGTTTGAGGAAGAGGATCAAAAAATGAAAAACGAAGGTTTGAAAATTATAGAAAAAATTGAACCACCCTTGCATGAGGAATTTGTTGCTATAAAGAATTTAATTAAATCTAGTTCATACTTGGGTGATTCAAAATTTTTCTATTATATTCAGCCTAAGTACTTTTATGAAAATTATCTAGAACAATCTGAATCATTATTAGGCAATAAGAAACATGAGAAAGTAATCTTCTTGACTATTGGAGTTAACAACTTCATGATGGATGATGGAAGAAAAGATCACCTAAGGTCTTTCCCATGGGATGTGGGCATAACTCATTATTGTTGCATCACATGGGATTTGACCCATAGAATTTGGGATCCTGGTGGATTTGTTTTGTACATAAGTTGTAGCATAGGTTTCAATTCTTAGGTAGTTTTTGTAAAAAAAAAAAAAAAAAAAAAAAAAAAACTTGAGGAACAGACCTTGGCGCACGCGGTCGCGCGCCTCAGGCGCGCGGGGCTGCTGCAGATTAAGTTTGGGGGAATTTCACTCCTACCTTTTAGGAACAGATGTTTTTTTTTAGTAATAGATATTTTTTTTTATCTTATCTTTTAGGATTGGATTAGTTTTTTTATCTTTTTATTTTTTTTTATTTTTAGTTTTTTTATCTTTTTATTTTTTTTTATCTTATCTTTTAGGATTGGATTAGTTTTTTATCTTTTTATTTTTTTAGAATTAGATTAGTTTTATATCTTTTAGGAATTTGTTTTATCTTTTTAGGATTAGATTTATCTTTTTAGGATTATTTTTAGAATAGATTTTTTTTTATTTTCGTTTTTTTTATTTTTCTATTTTTTAGGGATAGATTTATTTTAAGATTAGATTTGTATTTGTAGGATTTGGACCCCATTAGCCCAATTTTTTTTATTGCACCCTAGGCCCCTGTACCTCACAACAAAAAAAAATATTGTCCAGTTTTTTTAGGTAGTTTTTAATTTTAATTTTTTATTTTAGGCTAGATTAGTTTGCTTGAGGACAAGCCAACATCTAAGTTTGGGGGAGTATATACAAAATAAAAATTGATTTTTCTAGACTTGAATTGTTTCCCCATATTTGGTATTGGTTTGTGTCTCTAGTGAAAGTAAGTAATTTTTCTAACCTTAAGACTTTTTCTCTTTTGATGCATGTGTATATTTAGTTTAGGACTTAGACTCATTGGCATTAGAATCTGTTTGATTGAACCGAGCATGATTGCGTACTGTGTTATTTTGATAAGGGCATTCAGAACTTATGATTAGTGAACTGACTTTAGCCAAGAGTGAGATTTTGAGCCTATTGAGGGGTAAATTTTATTTTGATATTGAGACCCCTATTTTTTCATGAGTGTGTTCACTTCGATATTGTCTTCTAGAACTTGACCTGTGACCATTTCAAAATTGATAATTGATTGCATGCATTAAGATGATTAAGGCACCTAGGATGTGTTTTTGTGGCCTTCAGATGTTTTGCATTGATAATTTTCCCTTAGTTGCCCATTTTGAGCCTTATGAGACATTATGATTTTTCTTTGGTACCTTGCATTTATTGAAATATTCTTTGTTAGTATCTTGGGAATTTTGAATGAGCAATTGAGAGGAATATAGAAAGAAAAAGTGAAAGTAATTGGAGAAGAGTGTATGAGTTCTATTTCTCTTCCAAAGAAAAAAATAAGTAAATAACAAATGTAAAGGAAGAGAATAGAAGAAAAGAAAAAAATTTGGAAAAGAAAGGAAGAATAAAATGTCCTGATGTGAGTGTGAGTCTTTATTGTATTCATTGCTCATTCATAGTTTTTGAGGGAAACTTGTTTTTGTAAATATTTTTGCAAGCTAGCCTTTGTTTTATCCCTTCTTTCTTTTATCCCACCTGACACTTGTAGCCATGGCCCCATTACAACAAAAAATAAGACCTTTTGATTTTTGCATGCATTCAATAATTTCAGTGGAGATGTTGGTATATGGTCAAGCCTATGGTAACACATTATCATTGTTGAACTTGAGTGAATTGAAAATATGACCCTTATACACTTTTGAGAGAAACAATTGAGAGGTTGAGAGTGTTCGCTAATTCTGAGTTCTGGATGGGATTGTTATGTTAACCAGTATGTAATTGTGAATAGGTCATGATAATAAGAGTGTCGAAGTAGACGAGTCGTAGTCTTAGATTAGGTGTATTCATGTTGATTTAGGGAATTTGTCTTTTGTTTAGAATTTTTATTTTACTTTTGCCTGGGACATGCAAAATGCTAAGTTTGGGGGAGTGATTTGGGTCCAATATATATAGATTTGAGCATTATTTGGACTCCCTTTTACTATGTATTTGGTTTGTTTCTCTAGCAAAGTTAGGACTTTTTATTAGATTTTAATTATTTTTAGTAGTTTAGGGTCCCTTGGAACGTTTTGATCCTTTTTGGGTATGTTTCAGGTACTTATGGAGTTTAAATGCAAAATATATTGATGGATTTGGATAGAGGATGAAAAGAGCTTCGAAACGGTCCAAGAACGGAGTAAAACGGAGTCCGGATGAACCCGTGCGTGCCCCGGGCGTGAGGACGGATGCGCCCCAGGCGCACAAACCGCGTGGAAGTGACGCTGGTTGGTATTTTGGCCATAACTTGAGCTACGCTTATCCAAATAAGGAGATCTTGGTATCATTTTAAAGCTAAGGAAAAGATCTACAACTTTGCCAGAAATATCCTTGCTCAAATTCGTCCATCTTCAGGGTCAAAATCAGGGCTGAAGTTGAGTGTCACACATGAGAAAGCCCAATTTGACCAGATTATGAACAAAATAGAAGAAAAGAAGTCTAATTTGGCTTCATATCTTAGATTTGGTCAGAGATTAGAAGATAGACATGGACCTTATCTATTACATTTAATTAAGATTTATTTTATGATTTATTTTACTCTTTAAATAGAGGATTTGTAAATAGTTTTCAGTAGGTTTTAAGATCATAGAATTCAATTAGGATTAGAGAGAGGTTAGTAACATCTATTGAGAGCAAGGAGGCAAGGCACAAGGATTGAAGATCTCTTGGAGAGTTAACCAGTATTGTCTATGATATGAGGTTTTCTCTTTGCTTCTGTTTTCTTTATTTCTATATGTGTAACTAAAACCTCTTGTTAGGAACATGGTGTAAATTGTATGATGTAACTTATTTTAATTTATGATTTAGTATTTTGCTGTTTTTAATTCATGCATTAATTGAGTTCTTATTTTATACATAAATCTGGCCAATTTATGTTTTGGATTTCTTAATTCGCAACGACAGTTGGGGTTTTGAATAGGCCATGCAATTAATGGTATATTCAGTCCAATACATAGAGATATGGTTGGATGATTATATGGCTTTTTAATTCCCTTGTGCTGAATGGATATTTTCTTATATTGTAATTTGTTGAGAGATCAAGGATTAAATATATAGAAAATAAGGGTAATGTATAGAGACATCTAACTATTACTATTTGAGAGGAATGGTCCATGAATTGAAGGATAATTAAAGTAAAATACAATTCATAGTTAAAATAAGTGAATCATACAATGAAACCAAGTTCCTAACCTTTTTCTATTGCTTTCTATACATCTTATCTCCTCAATCTTCTTCTTCTTATCTTATCTTATTTTATTGTTATTCAAATTCTTCTTCTCCTTGTAAAATTCACTAACAAGTTGCACTAATAATTACGAATTGGTGAAAAGTTATTAGAAACAACTTTGATCCCTGTGGGATGATATTCGGTCTTCCAGACTATATTACTTGCTGACCTAGTCCTCTTGCTAGTAAATCAACACGAGGACAAAATTCTGTTTAAGTGGGGGAGGATGTAAGATCCAACATTTTGAAATAAATAAAGTAAATAAAATGAATAATAAAATAAACTATTTTAATTGAATAAAATATTAATATTTTTGATTTTTAGGTAAAATACTCGAGTATTGGAAGGAAGACTCGAGTATCGTAACTAGCTGTTAGGAAATTTGAAATTTTAGTCAGAATACTCGAGTATTTCTAGTGATACTCGAGTATTTCATGCAGTTCTGCAAAAAAATAAAAGTCGGTTTCAAACCAAATTGGAACCAACAGCCCGTTTCATCTGGTTACAAGCACAGAGCTGAACCTTACTTCATAGGAGGGTAACCTTAAATTATAAAAGAATGAATTGGGGAGCTGGAAACTCATCCAAATCTCCCAAAACCCAAATTCCATTCTCAGCCATTCTCAGTTTTCTGGTGCTCTCTTTGAGCCTTCGATTCTCCCTCCTCACTCAATCAAATCCAGTGAAACCAAAACACTTTTTGAGTTCTAAATCCAATCTTGAATTAGAACCAAGAACCACTCATTTTGGCTTCCTGTAGATCGAGTTGCAAGTCTTCAAAGTTAGGTGTTCTAAAGCTGAAAAACAGAGTGCAAATCAGCACCTTCAACCTCTCTTTCTTGAATTGGTTTGGTAAATCTAGGAACCCATTTGATTCCAAACTTGTTTCTAATTAAAGTTAGCATTCCCTAGTTGCCTAAGCTAACTTATTTCGTTCTTTTTCATGACTTATTCATGCTGAAATCAATGGCAAAAGTCAGCTAGTGCAAACTGTCTTGCACCGGTGCAGAAACTCAAACCTTGATCCAGTCCCTGTTTTCCTCAACAAATCATCCCTTTAGCTTCTCTAAGGTATGGGAGAAGTTACCTAATCGCTAGAATGATAATCAATAAGCTAAATTCATAGGAACCATATGAGGTTCATGGGCAACTTAAGTTTGAAATGGGAATCTGACTTGGAGGCCAAAAACCCATGGTTTTTGTATTCAAACAACTTTAATTGGACCTAAGGAAGCTCACTGGATTGATTTTCGAACTTAAAATCAAGTAGAAATGAAATTGATAGGTTGAAGCGTATACTTTCTATGTTTTATGCAATTCTGTGATTCGATCGTTTTTTCTGTTAATTTGATGTAAATTGATAATGTAACATGTTTATTACTTGTGAAATAACTTTTGTTTGGTACAAAATTGAAGTAAAAGTGTAAGAATCACGAATTGGTGCATATTATGCAGAAACACTGGTGCTGTCGCAGCAAAAAGACTCGAGTATTTAGAGAAAGACTCGAGTATTCTGGAAAATGATGAACGACTCGAGTATTTCTTCAAGTACTCGAGTATTTTGGCATGAACTACTCAAGTAGTTCATGAACTACTCGAGTATTTTGGGAAAATTTCACAAATCTCTTATTTTAAAAGGTTTCAGAAATTAACTTGTCTAATCTCCTAAATTACTAAAGTTAAACATCACTTTGCTTAAATATCTAATCTCGTTGGTTTATAGCTATCTTGGAGGTGTCCTACTGGAATTTTATTCAGTGGTTGATAATTTCCCTATAGGAGTCCCAACGGAAGTGCGTACACCCATTCGGTTGATACTATCCCTAGATGTCCCAGTGAAAGCTTTACTCACTTGGTTGATATTTTTCTATGGGAGTCCCAATGGGGTCGTTGCAATAAAAATCCACCAATAGGAGGCTATGCCCCGATGGATTTCTAAATAGATAATTATACGCTATTTCTGAAACCATCACAAAGTTGCTGGGCCGCCGATGGATTTTTCTGAAAGGAGAAGTGAAATTAAGTACACCCATCACAAAGTGGCTATGCCGCTGATGGCCTTTTTATGAATGCATCAGCACCAACTAAAGAAATTGTTAAAGATGAGATTGATGAATGGAAAGATGGAATGATGGACTATGTCCTTGATGGAAATGATAACGAATGGATAATGAGGATTGGTAATGGACTATGGCTGCATTCATGCATTGTTTGCTCCAGCTTGTTGAGATGTTTTTGCGCTGTTTGTCGCACACGCTGTCTGTCGTGAAGGGTCGAGCGTATCCCGTTGTCTGTCGGAAGAGGCTCAGGATGACCCATTTTTCTCCAAGCTGTGATGCCCCGGGATATTGTTGAGATTTGCATGCATCATGCCATTGATAATAAGATTAAGTACTTGAGTAAAAAGGGTTTGACATATTTACTTGCATTGGTAATTTGTTATTACTTGTGTTTGTTGTTTTTAGCCACTATTATTATAATTTGCTTTGACGTTATTAGCTATGACTTACTCCCTGGTTGTCCTTGTAGGTAATGGAGGTCCTGTCTTCCAAGGGGGAGAATGAGTGATGGCAAGGGATGCGAAATTCCCTTCTCAATGATGGAGTTTGAAGAACCATGCTCTGGGTTACTAGTAGTATATTAAGTGGCTCGGAGTCTGTTTTGTTTACTTATAGTTTGAACTATTGTGTTATAAAGTTGTAAAACTTCTATGTTATATTATTATGTATGACTTTGCTTCCGCTTTTGAAATGATCAAGTTATAAACTTATTTTGGCGAAAAATTTTCTCCTATTTTATTTATAAGTAATTAAGGGTAATTAGTTGGGTCGTTACACGCCGCCGTCACCGGAAGCTCACGGTGTTGTCCTCTGCGGGGTGCGAATCGGACGGAGCCACCGCCACCCCTGGTCCTTGCGCCACCGAACCTGAATCGCCATTTTTTATGGTACTGCCATGCTTCGACGGGCAAGCTCGATTGGGACGAGGGACGACTCCCTGGTTGATGACAAAGTTCTCCCTCTTGCCACAAACATACACCAAGTAGGGATTAGCTATCCAACGGCGTCGTTTTGCCGCATCGTTCGCCGAAGCCGGAGATGGAGATGGAGAAGAGGTTTCAGGCGAAGGAGCTGGAGACGAATCTGCTGGAGTTGGAGTTGGAGTTGGTGTCGGAGACGGAGATGGAGGTGGAAGTGATGGTGAAGGAGTAGGTCGGGGGTTGGTGAAGGAGGGAGAGGTGAATTCAGAGACGGGGCAGGGGAGTTGGGAGGTGAATCGATGGAGGAGGTGATAGTGAATCGGCGGAGGAGGTGATATTTCGTGCCACGTCAGCATCTCCGTCAAGTTATCAACGGATGGTAACGGAAGGATATATGTGAATTTTTTTTAAAAGATAAAGGACTAAATAATTCCAAAAAAAAATAAAGGACCAAACTGAATCTAAAAAATAAGATAAAGGACAAAATATGCAATTAAGCCTTTAAAAAATAATACTATATACTGATTTTTTTAACTGATATAATGCATTACGGGTAACATGAAAAATAATGGCGTTATAATATCTGCAAATCATATATGAAAAATATTTTATTGATAAAGATAAAATTTATCTTGATAAATGATAATATATACTTTTTGAAAAATATTAGTTTACGGCTATCTAGGAAATCCTTTTTGTAATTTTTTTTTCTTAATTAGGATTGTGGATAAATTCTTAAAAATAGACCGAGTTTCATGAAAAATTATCTATTTAAGAAATCGAAAATTTTGTATGCTCGATTTATTCTAAAAAAAAAATACCTTCACTTTTAAGTAAATTTTTTTATTTTTTATTTTTTTGCATCAAGGCTATTCTTTAGCTGAAAGATGAAAATTAATCCTCTCCGAAATGTAGAGATCATTAAAGTGGTAGGTTTTGCCTCTACCAACAAAGTCTTTTTCATACTCACAATAAAGATCGAATCTGTAACATTATGCTTAAGTATTTATCTTTGATCCTAAAATTGGCCAAAATATATTTTTGAAACGGAACCAAAAAAGTATTATTATATTACTTTTGTTTTGTTTTTAATTTACGGGTTATAACCTTTATTAGTGGAACTAGTAATAAGATAGATGTTGACCATGACATTTCGCTCCATGTGATACACTAAGTTCTGATAAAAATTAAAAAGAGAAAATGGTCTATTTGATCTCCCAAAGATATACATGACATCTATTTAGTCCTCGAAAGATTTTGAGAATCAATTTTGTCCCCCAAAGATCACATTCCGTTAGTCCCTCCGTCCATAAATCCGTTAGTCAACCTTTTTAGTGCCACGTGTCACATTCTCATTGGTTATTTCCGGTGCACATATTTAGACACGAACAACATGATTATTCCCTAATAAAATCTCTACCGTTGCTTATATCTGACGGTCCATATTTAAAAAAGAAAAATAAAATAATAAAACTATATTTAATATTATTAAAAATTCGAAAAAATATTAAAAAATTCAGAAATAATTATTAAAAATTCGAAAAAATATTTTTAAAAAAATATACTGAATTTTTTTATATTTTAAAAATTAATAAAAAAATTCAGAAAATTTAAAAAAATCGGTAAAATATTTTTAAAAAAAATACTGAAATGTTTTTATATACTTTAAAAATTAATAAAAAATTTAGAAAATAATAAAAAAATTCGGAAAATTTTTAAAAATTCTGTAAAATACTTTTTTAAAAAATAATGAAATTTTTTTATATTTTAAAAAAAATAAATTCAGAAACTAATAAAAAATTCATAAAATTTTTAAAAAATTGGTAAAATATTTTTAAAAAAGTAATGATTTTTTTCATAAATAAAAAATTAATAAAAAATCATAAAATAATAAAAAAATTCATAAAATTTTTAAAAAAATCCATAAAATATTTTAAAAAATTATGAAAAATTGTCTTTATTTTTTTTAAATATTTATAAAATAATATAAAATTATGAAAATAAAAAATTCATAAAAATTTTAAAAAACACGTGTATATATTTTTAAATATTTTTGAAAATAATAAAAAATTGATAAATATATTTTTAAAAAATCGGTAAATATTTTATAAAAAAATCTGAAAATTTATTTTTATTTATTAGAATTTTATAAAATAAATCTGCTTTTAAAAATTTTAATATAGTTAAATGGTTTTCAAAAACTTTTCTTATTTTTTTAATTATTTCTCCGAATTTTTATAATATTTTACTAAAATTTTAATAACTTTTTAATTATATTTAAGAATTTTCTGTTACTTTTTAGATTATAAAAAAACGAAAAAATAAATTTTCATATTTTTTAAAAATATATTTATGTATTTTTATTATATTCAGAAATTTTTAAAAAATATATTTTCATGTTTTTTAAATTTTTTTTGAGTGTTTCATTTTCATTATTTTATAAATATTTAAAAAAAGGAAGGACACTTTATCATAATATTTTAAAATATTTTACAGAATTTTTAAAAATTTTCTGAATTTTTTAATTATTTTCTGAATTTTTTATTAATTAAAGAAATATTTTAAAAATTTTTTAAAAATTTTCTTAATTTTTTATTATTTATGAATTTTTTATTAATTTTTGAAATATAAAAAAATCAGATTTTTTTTTAAAAAATATTTTACCTATTATTTAAAAATTTTATGAATTTTTTATTACTTTCTGAATTTTTATTAATTTTTAAAATATAAAAAACATTTCAGTATTTTTTTAAAAAATATTTCACATATTTTTAAAAAATTTATGAATTTTTTTATTTTTTTCTTAATTTTTTATATATTTTTAAATATAAAAAAAATTTCAGTATTTTTTTAAAAAATATTTTACAGATTTTTTTTTTAAAATTTTGAATTTTTATTATTTTCTGAATTTTTTTATTAATTTTAAAAATATAAAAAAAATTCAGTATTTAAATTTTTTTTTGAATTTTTAATTATTTATGAATTTTGTAATATTTTTTCGAATTTGTAATAATATTAAATATAGTTTTATTATTTTATTTTTCATTTTTAAATTTGGACCGTCAGGTATAAGCAACGGTTGAGATTTTATGAGGAAATAATCCTGTGGTTCGTGTCTAAATATGTGCACCGGAAATAACCAATGAGAATGTGACACGTGACACTAAAAAGGTTGACTAACGGATTTATGGACGGAGTGACTAGCAAGATGCTATTATGATCTTTGAGGGACTAAATTTTGATTCCCAAAATCTTTCGGGGACTAAATGGATGCTAGGTGTATCTTTAGGAACCAAATAGACCATTTTCTCAATTAAAAAAGAACACACAAACAGAAAGGAATGGACAAAGAGCATGCATGCTGCGTTGTGATTGCCCTCTAACACTAACATCACTTAGAAACCATCCTATAACAAAACTCCAAAAGAACGTTTTACATAGAATAAGTTGTTGAAATTCTACCATAATTTAATCCCACGGTCATCGTTCATGAGCAAATCACGGCATTAATTTAAATAACGAAAATGATATTAAGATTATAAAATAAAAACGGAAAGAGACGCTGACCAAAAAAATTGGAGAGAGAACGTATATTCATAGTTGTTAACGGAAAAACGAAAAACCAGGTAAGGGGTATCAGCGGATTCCATGATTTAATATAAGGATTTTAATCTAGGAAATTTTTAACATACAACCTAAAATTGGATGGTTGCTATGCAACCTTTTAGTAAACTAATAAGAAGTTGACACCTAAGACACGTGTGTCATGTCATTCCTTGAAGTAGTGATTTATAATTTTTACAATTTAGTCCAACATAAAAAGAAAATTAATTTAATTTAATTTTTTGTACCTATTAGCAAATTAATTTAACACATATTGTTATAATCACATGTTGTTTTAATCTATGTTATAATTTGCTAATAGGTACAAAGGACTAAATTAAATTAATTTAATTTTTATGTTGGACTAAATTGTAAAAATTATAAATCACTACTTCAAGGAATGACATGACACACATGTCTTAGGTGTCAACATTTTATTAGTTTACTAAAAGGTTGCATAGCAACCATCCAATTTTAGGTTGCATGTTAGTAACTCCCTTTAATCTAAGGTTGAAGATAAGAGACTTAATAAAATAATTTTATATTAAAATAATATAGACTTAAATTAAATTCTACCTTAAAAAAAAATTAAATTCTACCATAATTTAAAGAGAATAAATTTAGGGTCTGTTTGGTTTGCGAAAATATTTCCTATTTTCATTTCCCATTTTCATTCTTATTTTTTAGAATTTTGAAAATATGTTTGCTTTCAACTTTTATTTTTATTTTCAATTTCAATTTGCCCTTTTGCCTCTAATTATTCAGCATATCCAATATGAAAAAAGTTTGGAAGATCTGCTATGGTCACTACTGCTACCTCGTTGGAAGATTTGCAAAATTGAAAAGAATTGTTTTTCTCACAATCACCAAAACCACTCTCCTCTTCAACTCACCCTCAACATGCTTCACTTGATATTAGGTTGAACTGTAAGCAAATTAAGGATCTTGAATTCATGATTCTCACACTGTTTGTTTGCTATAATTGAAGATTACAACGAAAGGAAACTTACCCGGATACATGCTTGAAGTTTCTCTTGAATTCTTTGAGTGTTTGTTCTCTCCTCTGAATCTAGTGAATGTCTTTTCTCTTCTCTGTTCCTTTTTTCTTCTTCTCTGTTCCTTTTTTCTGTTATGTATTCTCTTGATGATTGGAGAATCCTTTTTAGTAAGTTATCTAACACCATAACCACCTTTCTAAACTGAATATATATCAGTAATTTTGAACGGTTGTACCCTTTCGCCCAACGGTCATGTGATTTGATAATTACTTCTCTTTTTAAAGGCAGAGGAGAGGGACTTTTAAATTATAAAAGACCCAATTGATTCTAAAGGATGACTTTAATAAGGTTAACCATCATCGCATTGAACCCTCTTTAATAAGAATCGATCCTTTAAATTACATGAGCCACTATAGATTATTAAAAGACAAAACTACTAGGTTAGTCCTGTAAGTTATTTTTTGGTTGCGATTTCGTCCCTTAACTTTTTTTTCGTTTCAAATAAATCTGGAAGTTTGTAACTTGTTTCAAATAAATCCTTTCGTCCAATTCTGTCTTAACACCGTTAATGAGAGCCTCCTATGTGGCAACCAACGGTCTTACAAGGCTAAAAATCAACGTTACACCCCAAAACGATGTCATATGAGGCCAAAATAGAAGCTTATTAGGCTATCCCTAACTGTTTTGGTTTTCTATTTTGGCCTCATATGACATCATTTTGGGGGTGCAGTGTAACACCCCTAATTTTCGTCTCCCAAATAATCAAGAAATTAATTATAACAATTATTTTATAATTGATTTATATTAATTTTAAAGGTTTTGGTTTTTGTACATTATGTGTTTTTATGTATAAAAATATGGGATATATTTTTATATGGTTATTTTGTACAAAAATGTGAATATTGTAATTTCGTCCTTGGGTTGGGACCTAATTGCAATATCAAAAAGGTTTTTGAAGAAAGAGTAATTAAATTATTAATTTTTGAATTTTATCAGTATGTAACCGATTAGAAGGGCTTTGTAACCGGTTACACGATGAACTCAGAAATTGGGATTAGTGCGTTTGATGAGTAATCACACGTTTAAATCCAGAATTCGCCACGAAATCAGCCCAGGATTAGTGGGAAACACGCGTCGTGATGCATGTAAGCTTGATTTCTCTATAAAAGGAGGGATTGTTGATGAATTTGGGTTGATTCTCTGAATTTAGTGCTGAAACTCTGTTTTTAGGGTTCGTGAATTCGTCTCTGAAATTCTCATTCGTTTCTGAGAGTTAGAACATGAGTGATACACCGTTACAAAGCTCACATCAAGGGCTTTGTATTGATATAAAGTTTGTGAGCTGAGAGTTCATGGAGTTTGAGAACGCAGCTTGCCAAGTTGAGGTGTTGGTGCTGTCAAACCTCAGCTTCTGGTTTCTGGAGCTGACTTTGAAGCTCGATTTTGTGGATTTAATGGAAATCTATGTTGGAGCCTTTCTCTCTGCAATGTTTTGGATCAAGCACGAACCTAAGGTAAGGGGGAAGCTTAATATTTGCTAGAATGAGAATAAATTGTGGTGGAATATAGGATGAGTCACCAAGAGACTCAAAGGGCATAAGTTAAAATGGTTAAGTGGCTTGGAGGCCCATCTGAGTTCAATTGTTGTTATGAGCAATGTTATCTGGATGCATGCAAACTATATTGATGTTCGATTCATGACTTATTTGGATATTATGTGAATTGATGCATTAAGTTGTGAAATATGTGCAATTATGTGCAATTTGAGTATCTAAATTGAATGCATGCAAGGTGAATGTGTTTCTGTGGTTAAACATGTTTACTTAAGGTATATGAACTCTTTTGAATGTTGAAATTGGTTAGATTTGAGTAATGAAAAGAATGGTTTGCAAAACCTCATATTTCAGTGTGCTGACTGCACAATCTAACCGGTTACTCGATAATTGTAACCGGTTAGACACTGTAAAATTGTCAAAGAAAATAAGTTTCTGAAATCAGTTCCGTGGTCTTATCAATGTTACTCAAATCTAGACCCTAATTTCACTGGAATTCAATCTGAAATGAAGTTGATTTTATTGTAATAATTCAGATTGAAAATTGGGAGTTAATACCTTAACATCAAATGATAATTTCAAGAGGAAATTATGCATAAGTGAAATGGGATTATGACTTAGATCTTTTGAATGATATTATGTGTTGAACTTGAGGTATTCTGTTATGCTAAAACCTTGTGATGGATTGAGTAGAGTATTCAAGAAAAGATTCTTTAAAAATTAGGGGTTTTATAATCAGGTCTGTAATTCTAACCGGTTAGGTGATGACGTAACCGGTTAGTACCTGAAAACTTAAAAATAAAAGTTAAGTTTTTAGTAAGAATTATATTCTCCCAATCCAGGTCTATGAGCATATGCTAAATTTAAATTCAAAGGTGAATTTTATGAGTAAAGCCATACCTCAAGATATCATTCAGAAGTTGTGTTTTTCTAAGTCAGAATTGTGGAATCAATAGAAGGACCAACCTTAGTAATTATGTATGCAAATCATGCATAGAGAAAAGTAATGAAATGGTTGGCAAGGATTGTTTGTTATGTTCTGGGAACATGACCCTGTACTTTAGGAGTACCAAATTGATGCAACCTACTTGATGACACATTCTGGGAATGTGGCCATTGTCTGGGACATGGTTTCTTTGATACATTCTGGGAACGTGATGCACACTCTGGGAGTGGTGCTTGATTTTATTCCAAGTATGGTTTGCGATACGTTCTGGGAACACATTGGTATAATAATAGAATTAAAGATAAAAACCAACCTTAATGATTGTGCATCCATATAGAATGGAAGTTTGGTTGGTAGGAACGTTTATCATATTCTGGTAATATGAGGAGGATACTCCAGGAGTACCAAATTATAACCTACTTGATGACACATTATAGATATGTGGTCAGTGTCTGGGACCTGGTTTTTATACGTTCTGGGAACGTATGTTAGTGTTCTGGGAACACATTGATTTGCAACCTACTTGATGACACATTATAGATATGTGGCCAGTGTCCGGGACCTGGTTTTTATGCGTTCTGGGAACGTATGCGTTTTGGGAACGTGATGCACACTCTGGGAGTGATGCTTATTATTCCAAGTATGGTTTGCTACACGTTCTGGGAACGTGGTGCACACTCTGGGAGTGATGCTTATTATCCAAGTATGGTTCGGCATTACGTTCTGGGAACGAATGTCGGTGTTCCGGGAACACAAGGATGTATGGGATGGACGTCCAAGATGGACTTTAGAGGCCTCAGTTGTGGAAGGAAATCATGCATCATGCCACCTGCATTGAAAGGATTATTAAGATTAACCGGGTGTGCTCATATGATTATGCATCATGATTTGCTACATGTTGACTTGTGGATGTTAGTTTTATTCCCATTTGATTATGCGAATATGTATAGCTAACCCCCATGCCCTTATTAGGTGTTGATCGTGCATCTAGCTTGCACAAAAATCAGCAAAGGGAGATGTCCCTTAGGTGCATGCAGAGTATAGAGAGTGTGGGTTGGGAACCCGTTGTACAGATATCGAAGGATCCGACCAGAAAGATGTTTGGACAAAGGACCAGTGACCAGCTCTATAACATATCTATTTTTAATAGAGTTCATATGATACATATTTTGAAAAGAGGTATCATAAGAGGAATTCAGTTTTATAATAATACTTATTTGGTATTAATGGACTTGTTACACTTGTCATATTTTAGGAATGTAATATGATGATTTTACTATGTTTCCGCAAACTCTGATTTTACTAGTCACCTTCCTTATTAATCAAGTGTTTTGAAAATAAATTTTCAAGGGAAGGGATAATTCTTATTTTCAGATCTTTTTCCAACAATAACAAGTCCCAGCATTCATAAACTTACTACTTTTCTTATAAAGTAAGACGATATAAAAGGAGTGTTACATTTTTATGGTATCAGAGCAATGGTCCTGACTCTTGGTCCTTGGGTGTGTGGTCCAATACGCTGGTCATCGATATCTGCAATGTTTCTTGGGAAGTATGCTTTCATATACTTCCAAACTAGAGATAAGGTTATGGGAAATGGCTCTAGATAAGTAGCTCATTCTGCTATTAAGAAGTATTTTATGAAGTCTAAGTAGAAGTATGATAGTCGTATGCTTCTCTTTAGACATGTTGTAAACCCAAAACCATAGTGTTGGTTTATCAGTTCTCATAGAACCAGTGATAAGGAAATCTTAAGGAGTTGTAGTTAAGTCCTTGACTCTGGAGAAGAGTATTTACCCTCACCAGTGTTAAAGTTAATCAACTTTTCAGACCGAGTGTAGGGCAGTTATTACCTTAAAGATCAACCTTGTTGAGTTTGTTAAACTTTAAAGCTATCCTTTCTTTTGTTCCTTATGGATACGGGCATTGATCAAAGTTGCTCTATGCCTTATCCAATCTGCTATCTCAAAGCAGAGGATTCTACAAATCTTCTTGTAGTTGTTTCCCAGGTATGTCTGAATCGTTCTATTAAGGTATTAGACTATGTCTAACTACCTGTGTCATGATTATATTTGATCTTAAGCACGGTTTGGGAGCCGGGGAATCAAGTAATCATGATTAATGACAATAGAACAACCCTTTATTAGGATTTCCAAGTTTCGAATCTGGAATCCAATGGACCCATGTGTCTGCTTCTGGGCAGCAGTGAAGGAAATAGGGGGTTAAAGAAATCTGGGTTTCAAGAAATGATGTCAGGTTTACCTTTGAGTAAAGCGATAGAGTTTGGAATCAAGTCAATTCTTGAAACTGATTCTATCTCTACTACCTTTATAATATGGTACCATCGGGAATGGTCAAATGGGAGTAGTTGTGTGCTAAGCTCACCAAAGATGAGTTTTGGTTGAGCGAAGTTAAGTTCGCAGGGCATGCGATCTTTAAAGTAAGAAGTTCTTAGGGCTGGCTGGGTACTATCGCCGGAGTATTTAAGGATTTTCTAAAGATTGCATGGCCTCTGACCAAGTTGACTTGGAAAGATCAACTGATTGTAGGAAATGATTGGATGTTGTTTAATTATAGTGGGGTAGTGATGGATTATACCCCAATATAATATGATTAGTCCAAGAGGAATTCTGGAAAAGGGTGAGTATATTATGATTTAAATCGTTTCAGTGATGAATTCAGTTGGAATCAAGGTATTAGATTATGAATAAATCCTATTTTGAGTTGGATTGGATGATGTAAAGAAAATGCTTTTGAAATTCTTTGGTTTTATTTCAAAAACTGTACTTCATAAACCGGTTAGAGTTTCTTGTAACCGGTTAGAAGCTGAAAGCTTAAACTAAAAATTTAAGTCATTTGTGAAGGAACTTTTGGTATCAATAAACATCTTCCTCCAATCCAAACTCAATGTCAATTACCTAAGTAAAATTTAAGGAAAGGATTTAATGTGGTAAAATATCTTAATGCCTTGATTCATCATTGAAATTGATTTAAGAGGATTGAATCATAATATTTATGGACTAATCGAGAGTTGAAATTAAGAAGCTACTCCAATTGGAGAAGGTAGAGGATTTAGCTGAATGATGCAAAAGAAACAATAGGTACTAAGATGAGAAGGTTGTGATTCATGAACAAGTTTGGAGTTCGAAAGTATGAATCACAATAAGAAGAGGAAGAGTTGAACGTAAGATAAAGGCGATGGATGGAGTTTCTTAAAGATTATGGCTTTGAGCTCCATTATCATCCTGGCAAAACAAACGTAGTCGCAGACGATTTGAGCTGAAAGGCTATTCGTGTGAGCTCAATGATGGTCAAGGAGGCTAGTCTGATCGAGAAGTTTAGAGACCTAAGTCTGGCAATGCAAGCGGAACTATCTAGCCTTAGATGGGGAATATTGCCAATCACCAACAAATTCCTGAATCGGATTCGTGAATTACCACCAGAAGATGAAGAGAAGAAAGAGAAGTTGACTTTTGAGGAAAAAGAGTTAGATCTCTATGAAGAAACGAATGAGATTTAATCTTTAGAATTAAAGGCTGTGATTATGGATATTAGAAAATATATTATGGAAGTAAGGAATTTAGGAAGTGTTGTCTAGGACAATCTAGAGGAAAGATCCAAAGGCATGAACTTCAAGAATAGATTATGTTCGAACCCAAGTTAGCTATCAACTATCAAGGAATAAGAAATTTCTCGATGTTGGTAAGCATGTATGAGGACTATGGGAAAGTACATGAATTTCATGCGAGAAAGGTCTGAGTTTAGAATAAGAGAAAGAATGATGAAATACAGGCCCAACTGGAGAAAGAGGAAAAGTAAATGGGAGAATATCAACCACGGAAATATCGAGGTTAAGGAATCCTCGATTGGAGAAAAGTGACTAAGGAGGAAATAGGAAAGGGAACATTTGTCCATCTCAAGGTGAAAACTGTGAGGCACATCACTTTGAGTTTAGTTGTGATGTACCTAAGGGAATAGCCAATTCCGATTGTAGGAAGCTGGAGTATTATTCACCGAATTGTCTTGAAGGAAAAGGTGAGAAAGAAATGGACGAATCCAGCACAAGAAGAATTCACCGGCTGAGATGAGAGTTGAGTGTGATCCTGACGTAGACAACCCAAGCCTATCTCTTCCTTTGATCTGAGTTAACGTAGTCAAATGTTTTTCGATTACGTTAATCTAATCGTTTGAGAATATCAATATCCTGTAAGTTCAACTTCAATTTTTCTGTGATCAAAACCCTTATCACAGTTGGATGTGATAATATTTGTGGACACTACAGAAATAGAAAGATCAGTTATGGCTAGAGAGATTAACAACCACCGGGATAGGACAAATCTTTGTCTCCCCAAAGATTTGTCTCTAGAACTTGACTATCTAACTAATTCTGATAGTGATAATTACCCTATCTTTAAGTTCATCTAACTTAAAGACCTGTCGAATGGTCTTTCTCGCGAAAGATTATATCTGAAAGGGATGATTTTGTTATTAGTGGTTTGAATATTAGGACTGATCACCCTAATGTCTCAGACTATTAAGGAATAAAGTCATACAAATGTTTCTTTGATCGTGCTCGAGAAATCAGAGTGCGCAGCCCAAAAAGGTT
This sequence comes from Crotalaria pallida, assembly GCA_037953625.1. NCBI lineage: Eukaryota > Viridiplantae > Streptophyta > Magnoliopsida > Fabales > Fabaceae > Crotalaria > Crotalaria pallida. The sequence continues at coordinate 80,883,317 of CM075655.1, read as the reverse complement.
TTTCCAACAAGTTTATTGGAAAGTGTTTTAATTGAAGAATATTTATGTGAAGTGTAAAGATTATTTCTTTTAAAAGAAATTCTTCCACCTAAGAGTTTTTATGCAAAGAATTTTGGTTTAAAGTGAAAGGTTTTATTAGATATGTTTCGAAATAAAAGAACTATATCGAAACTCTTTTAAGTGGGGGAGGACCCTAAAGAATAAATTTTTGGGAGCTAGATGAAGTTTTCTAGTATAAAAATACTTTGGAAAAGTGGGAAAATTTCAGAAGATGAATTTCGGGGACGAAATTCCTTTTAAGTGGGGGAGCAGTGTGACACCCCTAATTTTCTTCTCCCAAATAACCAAGAAATTAATTATAACAATTATTTTATAATTGATATATATTAATTTTAAAGGTTTTGGTTTTTGTACATTATGTGTTTTTATGTATAAAAATATGGGATATATTTTTATATGGTTATTTTGTACAAAAGTGTGAATATTGTAATTTAGTCCTTGGGTTGGGACCTAATTGCAATATCAAAAAGGTTTTTGAAGAAAGAGTAATTAAAATATTAATTTTTGAATTTTATCAGTATGTAACCGGTTAGAAGGGCTTTGTAACCGGTTACACGATGAACTCAGAAATTGGGATTAGTGCGTTTGATGAGTAATAACGCTTTTAAATCCAGAATTCGCCACGAAATCAGCCCAGGATTAGTGGGAAACACGCGTCGTGATGCATGTAAGCTTGATTTCTCTATAAAAGGAGGGATTGTTGATGAATTTGGGTTGATTCTCTGAATTTAGTGCTGAAACTCTGTTTTTAGGGTTCGTGAATTCGTCTTTGAAATTCTCATTCGTTTCTGAGAGTTAGAACATGAGTGATACACCGTTACAAAGCTCACATCAAGGGCTTTGTATTGATATAAAGTTTGTGAGCTGAGAGTTCCTGGAGTTTGAGAACGCAGCTTGCCAAGTTGAGGTGTTGGTGCTGTCAAACCTCAGCTTCTGGTTTCTGGAGCTGACTTTGAAGCTCGATTTTGTGGATTTAATGGAAATCTATGTTGGAGCCTTTCTCTCTGCAATGTTTTGGATCAAGCACGAACCTAAGGTAAGGGGGAAGCTTAATATTTGCTAGAATGAGAACAAATTGTGGTGGAATATAGGATGAGTCACCAAGAGACTCAAAGGGCATAAGTTAAAATGGTTAAGTGGCTTGGAGGCCCATCTGAGTTCAATTGTTGTTATGAGCAATGTTATCTGGATGCATGCAAACTATATTGATGTTGGATTCATGACTTATTTGGATATTATGTGAATTGATGCATTAAGTTGTGAAATATGTGCAATTTGAGTATCTAAATTGAATGCATGCAAGGTGAATGTGTTTCTGTGGTTAAACATGTTTACTTAAGGTATATGAACTCTTTTGAATGTTAAAATTGGTTAGATTTGAGTAATGAAAAGAATGGTTTGCAAAACCTCATATTTCAGTGTGCTGACTGCACAATCTAACCGGTTACTCGATAATTGTAACCGGTTAGACACTGTAAAATTGTCAAAGAAAATAAGTTTCTGAAATCAGTTCTGTAGTCTTATCAATGTTACTCAAATCTAGACCCTAATTTCACTGGAATTCAATCTGAAATGAAGTTGATTTTATTGTAATAATTCAGATTGAAAATTGGGAGTTAATACCTTAACATCAAATGATAATTTCAAGAGGAAATTATGCATAAGTGAAATGGGAATATGATTTAGATCTTTTGAATGATATTATGTGTTGAACTTGAGGTATTCTATTATGCTAAAACCTTGTGATGGATTGAGTAGAGTATTCAAGAAAAGATTCTTTAAAAATTAGTGGTTTTATAATCAGGTCTGTAATTCTAACCGGTTAGGTGATGACGTAACCGGTTAGTACCTGAAAACTTAAAAATAAAAGTTATGTTTTTAGTAAGAATTATATTCTCTCAATCCAGGTCTATGAGCATATGCTAAATTTAAATTCAAAGGTGAATTTTATGAGTAAAGCCATACCTCAAGATATCATTCAGAAGTTGTGTTTTTCTAAGTCATAATTGTGGAATCAATAGAAGGACCAACCTTAGTAATTATGTATGCAAATCATGCATAGAGAAAAGTAATGAAATAGGTTGGCAAGGATTGTTTGTTATGTTCTGGGAACATGACCCTGTACTTTAGGAGTACCAAATTGATGCAACCTACTTGATGACACATTCTGGGAATGTGGCCATTATCTGGGACATGGTTTCTTTGATACGTTCTAGAAACGTGATGCACACTCTGGGAGTGGTGCTTGATTTTATTCCAAGTATGGTTTGCGATACGTTCTGGGAACGTATGTGAGTGTTCTGGGAACACATTGGTATAATAATAGAATTAAAGATAAAAACCAACCTTAATGATTGTGCATCCATATAGAATGGAAGTTTGGTTGGTAGGAACGTTTATCATATTCTGGGAATATGAGGAGGGTACTCCGGGAGTACCAAATTATAACCTACTTGATGACACATTATAGATATGTGGTCAGTGTCTGGGACCTGGTTTTTATACGTTCTGGGAACGTATGTTAGTGTTCTGGGAACACATTGATTTGCAACCTACTTGATGACACATTATAGATACGTGGCCAGTGTCCGGGACCTGGTTTTTATGCGTTCTGGGAACGTATGCGTTCTGGGAACGTGATGCACACTCTGGGAGTGATGCTTATTATTCCAAGTATGGTTTGCTACACGTTCTGGGAACGTGGTGCACACTCTGGGAGTGATGCTTATTATCCAAGTATGGTTCGGCATTACGTTCTGGGAACGAATGTCGATGTTCCGGGAACACAAGGATGTATGGGATGGACGTCCAAGATGGACTTTAGAGGCCTCAGTTGTGGAAGGAAATCATGCATCATGCCACCTACATTGAAAGAATTATTAAGATTAACCGGGTGTGCTCATATGATTATGCATCATGATTTGCTACATGTTGACTTGTGGATGTTAGTTTTATTCCCATTTGATTATGCGAATATGTATAGCTAACCCCCATGCCCTTATTAGGTGTTGATCGTGCATTTAGCTTGCACAAGAATCAGCAAGGGGAGATGTCCCTTAGGTGCATGCAGAGTATAGAGAGTGTGGGTTGGGAACCCGTTGTACAGATATCGAAGGATCCGACCAGAAGGATGTTTGGACAAAGGACCAGTGACCAGCTCTATAACATATCTATTTTTAATAGAGTTCATATGATACATATTTTGAAAAGAGGTATCATAAGAGGAATTCAGTTTTATAATAATACTTATTTGGTATTAATGGACTTGTTACACTTGTCATATTTTAGGAATGTAATATGATGATTTTACTATGTTTCCGCAAACTCTGATTTTACTAGTCACCTTCCTTATTAATCAAGTGTTTTGAAAATAAATTTTCAAGGAAAGGGATAATTCTTATTTTCAGATCTTTTTCCAACAATAACAAGTCCCAGCATTCATAAACTTACTACTTTTCTTATAAAGTAAGACGATATAAAAGGAGTGTTACATTTTTATGGTATCAGAGCAATGGTCCTGACTCTTGGTCCTTGGGTGTGTGGTCCAATACGCTGGTCATCGATATCTGCAATGTTTCTTGGGAAGTATGCTTTCATATACTACCAAACTAGAGATAAGGTTATGGGAAATGGCTCTAGATAAGTAGCTCATTCTGCTATTAAGAAGTATTTTATGAAGTCTAAGTAGAAGTATGATAGTGGTATGCTTCTCTTTAGACATGTTGTAAACCCAAAACCATAGTGTTGGTTTTTCAGTTCTCATAGAACCAGTGATAAGGAAATCTTTAGGAGTTTTAGTTAAGTCCTTGACTCTGGAGAAGAGTATTTACCCTCACCAGTGTTAAAGTTAATCAACTTTTCAGACCGAGTGTAGGGCAGTTATTACCTTAAAGATCAACCTTGTTGAGTTTGTTAAACTTTAAAGCTATCCTTTCTTTTGTTCCTTATGGATACGGGAATTGATCAAAGTTGCTCTATGCCTTATCCAATCTGCTATCTCAAAGCAGAGGATTCTACAAATCTTCTTGTAGTTGTTTCCCAGGTATGTCTGAATCGTTCTATTAAGGTATTAGACTCTGTCTAACTACCTGTGTCATGATTATATTTGATCTTAAGCACGGTTTGGGAGCCGGGGAATCAAGTAATCATGATTAATGACAATAGAACAACCCTGTATTAGGATTTCCAAGTTTCGAATCTGGAATCCAATGGACCCATGTGTCTGCTTTTGGGCAGCAGTGAAGGAAATAGGGGGTTAAAGAAATCTGGGTTTCAAGAAATGATGTCAGGTTTACCTTTGAGTAAAGCGATAGAGTTTGGAATCAAGTCAATTCTTGAAACTGATTCTATCTCTACTACCGTTATAATATGGTACCATCAGGAATGGTCAAATGGGAGTAGTTGTGTGCTAAGCTCACCAAAGATGAGTTTTGGTTGAGCGAAGTTAAGTTCGCAGGGCATGCGATCTTTAAAGTAAGAAGTTCTTAGGGCTGGCTGGGTACTATTGCCGGAGTATTTAAGGATTTTCTAAAGATTGCATGGCCTCTGACCAAGTTGACTTGGAAAGATCACCTGATTGTAGGAAATGATTGGATGTTGTTTAATTATAGTAGGGTAGTGATGGATTATACCCCAATATAATATGATTAGTCCAAGAGGAATTCTGGAAAAGGGTGAGTATATTATGATTTAAATCGTTTCAGTGATGAATTCAGTTGGAATCAAGGTATTAGATTATGAATAAATCCTATTTTGAGTTGGATTGGATGATGTAAAGAAAATGCTTTTGAAATTCTTTGGTTTTATTTCAAAAACTGTACTTCATAAACCGGTTAGAGTTTCTTGTAACCGGTTAGAAGCTGAAAGCTTAAACTAAAAATTTAAGTCATTTGTGAAGGAACTTTTGGTATCAATAAACATCTTCCTCCAATCCAAACTCAATGTCAATTACCTAAGTAAAATTTAAGGAAAGGATTTAATGTGGTAAAATAACTTAATGCCTTGATTCATCATTGAAATTGATTTAAGAGGATTGAATCATAATATTTATGGACTAATCGAGAGTTGAAATTAAGAAGCTACTCCAATTGGAGAAGGTAGAGGATTTAGCTGAATGATGCAAAAGAAACAATAGGTACTAAGATGAGAAGGTTGTGATTCATGAACAAGTTTGGAGTTCGAAAGTATGAATCACAATAAGAAGAGGAAGAGTTGAACGTAAGATAAAGGCGATGGATGGAGTTTCTTAAAGATTATGGCTTTGAGCTCCATTATCATCCTGGCAAAACAAACGTAGTCGCAGACGATTTGAGCTGAAAGGCTATTCGTGTGAGCTCAATGATGGTCAAGGAGGTTAGTCTGATCGAGAAGTTTAGAGACCTAAGTCTGGCAATGCAAGCGGAACTATCTAGCCTTAGATGGGGAATGTTGCCAATCACCAACAAATTCCTGAATCGGATTCGTGAATTACCACCAGAAGATGAAGAGAAGAAAGAGAAGTTGACTTTTGAGGAAAAAGAGTTAGATCTCTATGAAGAAACGAATGAGATTTAATCTTTAGAATTAAAGGCTGTGATTATGGATATTAGAAAATATATTATGGAAGTAAGGAATTTAGGAAGTGTTGTCTAGGACAATCTAGAGGAGAGATCCAAAGGCATGAACTTCAAGAATAGATTATGTTCGAACCCAAGTTAGCTATCAACTATCAAGGAATAAGGAATTTCTCGATGTTGGTAAGCATGTATGAGGACTATGGGAAAGTACATGAATTTCATGCGAGAAAGGTCCGAGTTTAGAATAAGAGAAAGAATGATGAAATACAGGCCCAACTGGAGAAAGAGGAAAAGTAAATGGGAGAATATCAACCACGAAAATATCGAGGTTAAGGAATCCTCGATTGGAGAAAAGTGACTAAGGATGAAATAGGAAAGGGAACATTTGTCCATCTCAAGGTGAAAACTGTGAGGCACATCACTTTGAGTTTAGTTGTGATGTACCTAAGGGAATAGCAGATTCCGATTGTAGGAAGCTGGAGTATTATTCACCAAATTGTCTTGAAGGAAAAGGTGAGAAAGAAATGGACGAATCCAGCACAAGAAGAATTCACCGGTTGAGATGAGAGTTGAGTGTGATCCTGACGTAGACAACCCAAGCCTATCTCTTCCTTTGATCTGAGTTAACGTAGTCAAATGTTTTTCGATTACGTTAATCTAATCGTTTGAGAATATCAATATCCTGTAAGTTCAATTTCAATTTTCTGTGATCAAAACCCTTATCACAGTTGGATGTGATAATATTTGTGGACACTACAGAAATAGAAAGATCAGTTATGGCTAGAGAGATTAACAACCACCGGGATAGGACAAATCTTTGTCTCCCCAAAGATTTGTCTCTAGAACTTGACTATCTAACTAAGTCTGATAGTGATAATTACCCTATCTTTAAGTTCATCTAACTTAAAGACCTGTCGTATGGTCTTTCTCGCGAAAGATTATATCTGAAAGGGATGATTTTGTTATTAGTGGTTTGAATATTAGGACTGATCACCCTAATGTCTCAGACTATTAAGGAATAAAGTCATACAAATGTTTCTTTGATCGTGCTCGAGAAATCAGAGTGCGCAGCCCAAAAAGGTTTTTCCAACAAGTTTATTGGAAAGTGTTTTAATTGAAGAATATTTATGTGAAGTGTAAAGATTATTTCTTTTAAAAGAAATTCTTCCACCTAAGAGTTTTTATGCAAAGAATTTTGGTTTAAAGTGAAAGGTTTTATTAGAAATGTTTCGAAATAAAAGAACTATATCGAAACACTTTTAAGTGAGGGAGGACCCTAAAGAATAAATTTTTGGGAGCTAGATGAAGTTTTCTAGTATAAAAATACTTTGGAAAAGTGGGAAAATTTCAAAAGATGAATTTCGGGGACGAAATTCCTTTTAAGTGGGGGAGCAGTGTGACACCCCTAATTTTCTTCTCCCAAATAACCAAGAAATTAATTATAACAATTATTTTATAATTGATTTATATTAATTTTAAAGGTTTTGGTTTTTGTACATTATGTGTTTTTATGTATAAAAATATGGGATATATTTTTATATGGTTATTTTGTACAAAAATGTGAATATTGTAATTTAGTCCTTGGGTTGGGACCTAATTGCAATATCAAAAAGGTTTTTGAAGAAAGAGTAATTAAAATATTAATTTTTGAATTTTATCAGTATGTAACCGGTTAGAAGGGCTTTGTAACCGGTTACACGATGAACTCAGAAATTGGGATTAGTGCGTTTGATGAGTAATCATGCTTTTAAATCCAGAATTCGCCACGAAATCAGCCCAGGATTAGTGGGAAACACGCGTCGTGATGCATGTAAGCTTGATTTCTCTATAAAAGGAGGGATTGTTGATGAATTTGGGTTGATTCTCTGAATTTAGTGCTGAAACTCTGTTTTTAGGGTTCGTGAATTCGTCTCTGAAATTCTCCTTCGTTTCTGAGAGTTAGAACATGAGTGATACACCGTTACAAAGCTCACATCAAGGGCTTTGTATTGATATAAAGTGTGTGAGCTGAGAGTTCCTGGAGTTTGAGAACGAAGCTTGCCAAGTTGAGGTGTTGGTACTGTCAAACCTCAGCTTCTGGTTTCTGGAGCTGACTTTGAAGCTCGATTTTGTGGATTTAATGGAAATCTATGTTGGAGTCTTTCTCTCTGCAATGTTTTGGATCAAGCACGAACCTAAGGTAAGGGGGAAGCTTAATATTTGCTAGAATGAGAATAAATTGTGGTGGAATATAGGATGAGTCACCAAGAGACTCAAAGGGCATAAGTTAAAATGGTTAAGTGGCTTGGAGGCCAACTGAGCTCAATTGTTGTTATGAGCAATGTTATCTGGATGCATGCAAACTATATTGATGTTGGATTCATGACTTATTTGGATATTATGTGAATTGATGCATTAAGTTGTGAAATATGTGCAATTATGTGCAATTTGAGTATCTAAATTGAATGCATGCAAGGTGAATGTGTTTCTGTGGTTAAACATGTTTACTTAAGGTATATGAACTCTTTTGAATGTTGAAATTGGTTATATTTGAGTAATGAAAAGAATGGTTTGCAAAACCTCATATTTCAGTGTGCTGACTGCACAATCTAACCGGTTACTCGATAATTGTAACCGGTTAGACACTGTAAAATTGTCAAAGAAAATAAGTTTCCGAAATCAGTTCTGTGGTCTTATCAATGTTACTCAAATCTAGACCCTAATTTCACTGGAATTCAATCTGAAATGAAGTTGATTTTATTGTAATAATTCAGATTGAAAATTGGGAGTTAATACCTTAACATCAAATGATAATTTCAAGAGGAAATTATGCATAAGTGAAATGGGATTATGACTTAGATCTTTTGAATGATATTATGTGTTGAACTTGAGGTATTCTGTTATGCTAAAACCTTGTGATGGATTGAGTAGAGTATTCAAGAAAAGATTCTTTAAAAATTAGTGGTTTTATAATCAGGTCTGTAATTCTAACCGGTTAGGTGATGACGTAACCGGTTAGTACCTGAAAACTTAAAAATAAAAGTTAAGTTTTTGAGTAAGAATTATATTCTCTCAATCCAGGTCTATGAGCATATGCTAAATTTAAATTCAAAGGTGAATTTTATGAGTAAAGCCATACCTCAAGATATCATTCAGAAGTTGTGTTTTTCTAAGTCATAATTGTGGAATCAATAGAAGGATCAACCTTAGTAATTATGTATGCAAATCATGCATAGAGAAAAGTAATGAAATAGGTTGGCAAGGATTGTTTGTTATGTTCTGGGAACATGACCCTGTACTTTAGGAGTACCAAATTGATGCAACCTACTTGATGACACATTCTGGGAATGTGGCCATTGTCTGGGACATGGTTTCTTTGATACGTTCTGGGAACGTGATGCACACTCTGGGAGTGGTGCTTTATTTTATTCCAAGTATGGTTTGCGATACGTTCTGGGAACGTATGTGAGTGTTCTGGGAACACATTGGTATAATAATAGAATTAAAGATAAAAACCAACCTTAATGATTGTGCATCCATATAGAATGGAAGTTTGGTTGGTAGGAACGTTTATCATATTCTGGGAATATGAGGAGGGTACTCTGGGAGTACCAAATTATAACCTACTTGATGACACATTATAGATATGTGGCCAGTGTCTGGGACCTGGTTTTTATACGTTCTGGGAACGTATGTTAGTGTTCTGGGAACACATTGATTTGCAACCTACTTGATGACACATTATAGATATGTGGCCAGTGTCCGGGACCTGGTTTTTATGCGTTCTGGGAACGTATGCGTTCTGGGAACGTGATGCACACTCTGGGAGTGATGCTTATTATTCCAAGTATGGTTTGCTACACGTTCTGGGAACGTGGTGCACACTCTGGGAGTGATGCTTATTATCCAAGTATGGTTCGACATTACGTTCTGGGAACGAATGTCGGTGTTCCGGGAACACAAGGATGTATGGGATGGACGTCCAAGATGGAATTTAGAGGCCTCAGTTGTGGAAGGAAATCATGCATCATGCCACCTGAATTGAAAGGATTATTAAGATTAACCGGGTGTGCTCATATGATTATGCATCATGATTTGCTACATGTTGACTTGTGGATGTTAGTTTTATTCCCATTTGATTATGCGAATATGTATAGCTAACCCCCATGCCCTTATTAGGTGTTGATCGTGCATCTAGCTTGCACAAGAATCAGCAAGGGGAGATGTCCCTTAGGTGCATGCAGAGTATAGAGAGTGTGGGTTGGGAACCCGTTGTACAGATATCGAAGGATCCGACCAGAAGGATGTTTGGACAAAGGACCAGTGACCAGCTCTATAACATATCTATTTTTAATAGAGTTCATATGATACATATTTTGAAAAGAGGTATCATAAGAGGAATTCAGTTTTATAATAATACTTATTTGGTATTAATGGACTTGTTACACTTGTCATATTTTAGGAATGTAATATGATGATTTTACTATGTTTCCGCAAACTCTGATTTTACTAGTCACCTTCCTTATTAATCAAGTGTTTTGAAAATAAATTTTCAAGGGAAGGGATAATTCTTATTTTCAGATCTTTTTCCAACAATAACAAGTCATAGCATTCATAAACTTACTACTTTTCTTATACAGTAAGACGATATAAAAGGAGTGTTACATGTAATGTTGAGTTTTAGCCACGTAAGACCAATGATTGCCACATATGAGGCTCCCATTAACAGTGATAAGACAAAATTGGATGGAAGGATTTATTTGAAACAAGTTACAAACTTCCGGATTTATTTGAAACGAAAAAAAGTTAAGGGACGAAATCACAACCAAAAAATAACTTACAGGACCAATCTTGTAGTTTTGCCTTATTAAAATAATCTAACATGAACTTGTTAGTCATATGCTTTCCTCATTCACCATAGACACGTTGGGCAAATTTCTTATGCATTTCTTTTCCAAAAATAGGAGAATCGTATCAGAACTTGTTTGTCATAACCCAAACGCGCGTCTTTTCTTTTCTTTTTTTTAATGCTTTTTCACATTTTGGGTATTGTCCCTCCATTAGTTGCTTCTTTGCGTTTCATTTATTTTTGATATGTTATTAACACCCATTTCATTACTATTTGCACTCGGTTTTTATAATTTTTTGCACTTATTTACCAATATTATCTTTATATTAATACTAATACTCACACCCTAATCTTTTTATTTGCACCAATAATCCTAAAATACTAATACTTACCCAATTATCACTACTCACACCCATCATTTTCAACCTCTCATCCTCAGCCTACATAGTCATCTTCAACCTCTTATCCTTTTTACCTAATTCCATGAAAATTATTTTGTGTTAAAAAAAAAATCATAAATCCAGAGAATTAATTATTAATTTATCATTGATTTGAAAAAGAAAAAAACACAAAATCTTCTTTCTGTTAAAAAAATGCAGTAACACCTGCGTGCTCAACTGCTCATGGTAACATTCCAATTCCATTCCATGTGCCAAATTTCATACTGTATTTGATAATGTTTTTTTTATTCGAGTTTTTGTTATTATGTGCCCAAACTTCATACTGTATTTGATAACACCTACTCGTGGTAATATTTTTTATTCGAGTTTTTGATAATGTAATTTTGTTAAATACTGTATTTGATTTGAGAAGAAGAGTACGATGCTTATTGTGGTTTAAGCCGAGCTAAATAACACGGGTACAAATAGATCGAAAATTTTTAAGCCTCAAAAAGATCTTTAAACATTGTCATATGTAAATCCATGTACAATTGAGATGGGATGAGAGGTTGAAGATGATTATGTGGGTTGAGGATGAGAGGTTTAAGGTGATGGATGTGAGTAGTGATAATTGGCTAAGTATTAGCTTTTTAGGATTATAGGTGCAAATAACAGGAATTTGATTTCTTCTTGTTACGATGACTGACAATATTGTCTGATTCATCACCACCATCACAGTAATATTGCAAAAACTTATAATGGTAGGAAGAAAAATCCTACCAAGAGAGATTAAGCAGATAAGAAGAAAAATAACAAATAAAAATTAAAAGACTTGATTCATTTTTCATTCATACTAATGAAAAAGAATACAATCCTTATATAACAAATATTACAGCCCTAAAACTATTATTAGCCATACACTTGGCATAATCATAAAGCTTAGGAACAATCTAGAATAAACTATATGATCGAGGCCGTACCCGATCAAAATAAAAGGTGTTTATTCTGTAGTACTAGGAAGGTGATCCTAGGTCGTTTCCCAGCGAATATCGGTCTAGGCAAAGTATCAAACACGTAGTGTGCAGTAAAATGGGGGGGTTTTTGTGTGTGACAAATGTGAAGAACAAAACATAAACAGAATATAAAAACTAAGAAAATCAGAAACAAAAGCGGGCAAACCCCTTTGGCTACGTACACTACTCAATCCTAGCTCACTAAAGATCGATTCCTCTCCTCTCCTCTGTCCAACTCGTGATAACCAAATACTAAGCGAAAATTCAGTTATCACTCCAAACCCTAACTTCTAATTAAGCATCAGAAACCAGAATTGGAGTTTTTACGAGTTAATACAAATTAAGCATTTATATTCATGTATTATCTCTACGAAATGGAATTAAGCAAACCACTACACATCGATAAACATGAAAACAGAGAAGAGAAAATGAAATTGCATTAATAACAAGAGCTCAAGAGTAGATAATACAATACCAAAGGGATTAACCCTTGAAGTCTAGCCTTCCATGGCCATAAATGAAGAAAAACGAGTAGAAATGGGGAAGAACAAAACCCTAGCAGCCACCACCACTTGGGAGAGCCAAGAGAGAAGTTCTAACCTAGAGAGAGAGTGAGAAATCTGAAATGGGAGTGTGTTCTTGGAGGTTACACGAATTTCCCCTCTTAAGACACAAAATGGGCCTAAAACATGGGCCCAAATCCTAAGAAACACTATTCTGAACATTACAATTAAAAAGGGACCTAAATGCAAAAAAAGTTAAGGGACGAAATCACAACCAAAAAATAACTTACAGGACCAATCTTGTAGTTTTGCCTTATTAAAATAATCTAACATGAACTTGTTAGTCATATGCTTTCCTCATTCACCATAGACACGTTGGGCAAATTTCTTATGCATTTCTTTTCCAAAAATAGGAGAATCGTATCAGAACTTGTTTGTCATAACCCAAACGCGCGTCTTTTCTTTTCTTTTTTTTAATGCTTTTTCACATTTTGGGTATTGTCCCTCCATTAGTTGCTTCTTTGCGTTTCATTTATTTTTGATATGTTATTAACACCCATTTCATTACTATTTGCACTCGGTTTTTATAATTTTTTGCACTTATTTACCAATATTATCTTTATATTAATACTAATACTCACACCCTAATCTTTTTATTTGCACCAATAATCCTAAAATACTAATACTTACCCAATTATCACTACTCACACCCATCATTTTCAACCTCTCATCCTCAGCCTACATAGTCATCTTCAACCTCTTATCCTTTTTACCTAATTCCATGAAAATTATTTTGTGTTAAAAAAAAAATCATAAATCCAGAGAATTAATTATTAATTTATCATTGATTTGAAAAAGAAAAAAACACAAAATCTTCTTTCTGTTAAAAAAATGCAGTAACACCTGCGTGCTCAACTGCTCATGGTAACATTCCAATTCCATTCCATGTGCCAAATTTCATACTGTATTTGATAATGTTTTTTTTATTCGAGTTTTTGTTATTATGTGCCCAAACTTCATACTGTATTTGATAACACCTACTCGTGGTAATATTTTTTATTCGAGTTTTTGATAATGTAATTTTGTTAAATACTGTATTTGATTTGAGAAGAAGAGTACGATGCTTATTGTGGTTTAAGCCGAGCTAAATAACACGGGTACAAATAGATCGAAAATTTTTAAGCCTCAAAAAGATCTTTAAACATTGTCATATGTAAATCCATGTACAATTGAGATGGGATGAGAGGTTGAAGATGATTATGTGGGTTGAGGATGAGAGGTTTAAGGTGATGGATGTGAGTAGTGATAATTGGCTAAGTATTAGCTTTTTAGGATTATAGGTGCAAATAACAGGAATTTGATTTCTTCTTGTTACGATGACTGACAATATTGTCTGATTCATCACCACCATCACAGTAATATTGCAAAAACTTATAATGGTAGGAAGAAAAATCCTACCAAGAGAGATTAAGCAGATAAGAAGAAAAATAACAAATAAAAATTAAAAGACTTGATTCATTTTTCATTCATACTAATGAAAAAGAATACAATCCTTATATAACAAATATTACAGCCCTAAAACTATTATTAGCCATACACTTGGCATAATCATAAAGCTTAGGAACAATCTAGAATAAACTATATGATCGAGGCCGTACCCGATCAAAATAAAAGGTGTTTATTCTGTAGTACTAGGAAGGTGATCCTAGGTCGTTTCCCAGCGAATATCGGTCTAGGCAAAGTATCAAACACGTAGTGTGCAGTAAAATGGGGGGGTTTTTGTGTGTGACAAATGTGAAGAACAAAACATAAACAGAATATAAAAACTAAGAAAATCAGAAACAAAAGCGGGCAAACCCCTTTGGCTACGTACACTACTCAATCCTAGCTCACTAAAGATCGATTCCTCTCCTCTCCTCTGTCCAACTCGTGATAACCAAATACTAAGCGAAAATTCAGTTATCACTCCAAACCCTAACTTCTAATTAAGCATCAGAAACCAGAATTGGAGTTTTTACGAGTTAATACAAATTAAGCATTTATATTCATGTATTATCTCTACGAAATGGAATTAAGCAAACCACTACACATCGATAAACATGAAAACAGAGAAGAGAAAATGAAATTGCATTAATAACAAGAGCTCAAGAGTAGATAATACAATACCAAAGGGATTAACCCTTGAAGTCTAGCCTTCCATGGCCATAAATGAAGAAAAACGAGTAGAAATGGGGAAGAACAAAACCCTAGCAGCCACCACCACTTGGGAGAGCCAAGAGAGAAGTTCTAACCTAGAGAGAGAGTGAGAAATCTGAAATGGGAGTGTGTTCTTGGAGGTTACACGAATTTCCCCTCTTAAGACACAAAATGGGCCTAAAACATGGGCCCAAATCCTAAGAAACACTATTCTGAACATTACAATTAAAAAGGGACCTAAATGCAAAAAAAGTTAAGGGACGAAATCACAACCAAAAAATAACTTACAGGACCAATCTTGTAGTTTTGCCTTATTAAAATAATCTAACATGAACTTGTTAGTCATATGCTTTCCTCATTCACCATAGACACGTTGGGCAAATTTCTTATGCATTTCTTTTCCAAAAATAGGAGAATCGTATCAGAACTTGTTTGTCATAACCCAAACGCGCGTCTTTTCTTTTCTTTTTTTTAATGCTTTTTCACATTTTGGGTATTGTCCCTCCATTAGTTGCTTCTTTGCGTTTCATTTATTTTTGATATGTTATTAACACCCATTTCATTACTATTTGCACTCGGTTTTTATAATTTTTTGCACTTATTTACCAATATTATCTTTATATTAATACTAATACTCACACCCTAATCTTTTTATTTGCACCAATAATCCTAAAATACTAATACTTACCCAATTATCACTACTCACACCCATCATTTTCAACCTCTCATCCTCAGCCTACATAGTCATCTTCAACCTCTTATCCTTTTTACCTAATTCCATGAAAATTATTTTGTGTTAAAAAAAAAATCATAAATCCAGAGAATTAATTATTAATTTATCATTGATTTGAAAAAGAAAAAAACACAAAATCTTCTTTCTGTTAAAAAAATGCAGTAACACCTGCGTGCTCAACTGCTCATGGTAACATTCCAATTCCATTCCATGTGCCAAATTTCATACTGTATTTGATAATGTTTTTTTTATTCGAGTTTTTGTTATTATGTGCCCAAACTTCATACTGTATTTGATAACACCTACTCGTGGTAATATTTTTTATTCGAGTTTTTGATAATGTAATTTTGTTAAATACTGTATTTGATTTGAGAAGAAGAGTACGATGCTTATTGTGGTTTAAGCCGAGCTAAATAACACGGGTACAAATAGATCGAAAATTTTTAAGCCTCAAAAAGATCTTTAAACATTGTCATATGTAAATCCATGTACAATTGAGATGGGATGAGAGGTTGAAGATGATTATGTGGGTTGAGGATGAGAGGTTTAAGGTGATGGATGTGAGTAGTGATAATTGGCTAAGTATTAGCTTTTTAGGATTATAGGTGCAAATAACAGGAATTTGATTTCTTCTTGTTACGATGACTGACAATATTGTCTGATTCATCACCACCATCACAGTAATATTGCAAAAACTTATAATGGTAGGAAGAAAAATCCTACCAAGAGAGATTAAGCAGATAAGAAGAAAAATAACAAATAAAAATTAAAAGACTTGATTCATTTTTCATTCATACTAATGAAAAAGAATACAATCCTTATATAACAAATATTACAGCCCTAAAACTATTATTAGCCATACACTTGGCATAATCATAAAGCTTAGGAACAATCTAGAATAAACTATATGATCGAGGCCGTACCCGATCAAAATAAAAGGTGTTTATTCTGTAGTACTAGGAAGGTGATCCTAGGTCGTTTCCCAGCGAATATCGGTCTAGGCAAAGTATCAAACACGTAGTGTGCAGTAAAATGGGGGGGTTTTTGTGTGTGACAAATGTGAAGAACAAAACATAAACAGAATATAAAAACTAAGAAAATCAGAAACAAAAGCGGGCAAACCCCTTTGGCTACGTACACTACTCAATCCTAGCTCACTAAAGATCGATTCCTCTCCTCTCCTCTGTCCAACTCGTGATAACCAAATACTAAGCGAAAATTCAGTTATCACTCCAAACCCTAACTTCTAATTAAGCATCAGAAACCAGAATTGGAGTTTTTACGAGTTAATACAAATTAAGCATTTATATTCATGTATTATCTCTACGAAATGGAATTAAGCAAACCACTACACATCGATAAACATGAAAACAGAGAAGAGAAAATGAAATTGCATTAATAACAAGAGCTCAAGAGTAGATAATACAATACCAAAGGGATTAACCCTTGAAGTCTAGCCTTCCATGGCCATAAATGAAGAAAAACGAGTAGAAATGGGGAAGAACAAAACCCTAGCAGCCACCACCACTTGGGAGAGCCAAGAGAGAAGTTCTAACCTAGAGAGAGAGTGAGAAATCTGAAATGGGAGTGTGTTCTTGGAGGTTACACGAATTTCCCCTCTTAAGACACAAAATGGGCCTAAAACATGGGCCCAAATCCTAAGAAACACTATTCTGAACATTACAATTAAAAAGGGACCTAAATGCAAAAAAAGTTAAGGGACGAAATCACAACCAAAAAATAACTTACAGGACCAATCTTGTAGTTTTGCCTTATTAAAATAATCTAACATGAACTTGTTAGTCATATGCTTTCCTCATTCACCATAGACACGTTGGGCAAATTTCTTATGCATTTCTTTTCCAAAAATAGGAGAATCGTATCAGAACTTGTTTGTCATAACCCAAACGCGCGTCTTTTCTTTTCTTTTTTTTAATGCTTTTTCACATTTTGGGTATTGTCCCTCCATTAGTTGCTTCTTTGCGTTTCATTTATTTTTGATATGTTATTAACACCCATTTCATTACTATTTGCACTCGGTTTTTATAATTTTTTGCACTTATTTACCAATATTATCTTTATATTAATACTAATACTCACACCCTAATCTTTTTATTTGCACCAATAATCCTAAAATACTAATACTTACCCAATTATCACTACTCACACCCATCATTTTCAACCTCTCATCCTCAGCCTACATAGTCATCTTCAACCTCTTATCCTTTTTACCTAATTCCATGAAAATTATTTTGTGTTAAAAAAAAAATCATAAATCCAGAGAATTAATTATTAATTTATCATTGATTTGAAAAAGAAAAAAACACAAAATCTTCTTTCTGTTAAAAAAATGCAGTAACACCTGCGTGCTCAACTGCTCATGGTAACATTCCAATTCCATTCCATGTGCCAAATTTCATACTGTATTTGATAATGTTTTTTTTATTCGAGTTTTTGTTATTATGTGCCCAAACTTCATACTGTATTTGATAACACCTACTCGTGGTAATATTTTTTATTCGAGTTTTTGATAATGTAATTTTGTTAAATACTGTATTTGATTTGAGAAGAAGAGTACGATGCTTATTGTGGTTTAAGCCGAGCTAAATAACACGGGTACAAATAGATCGGAAATTTTTAAGCCTCAAAAAGATCTTTAAACATTGTCATATGTAAATCCATGTACAATTGAGATGGGATGAGAGGTTGAAGATGATTATGTGGGTTGAGGATGAGAGGTTTAAGGTGATGGATGTGAGTAGTGATAATTGGCTAAGTATTAGCTTTTTAGGATTATAGGTGCAAATAACAGGAATTTGATTTCTTCTTGTTACGATGACTGACAATATTGTCTGATTCATCACCACCATCACAGTAATATTGCAAAAACTTATAATGGTAGGAAGAAAAATCCTACCAAGAGAGATTAAGCAGATAAGAAGAAAAATAACAAATAAAAATTAAAAGACTTGATTCATTTTTCATTCATACTAATGAAAAAGAATACAATCCTTATATAACAAATATTACAGCCCTAAAACTATTATTAGCCATACACTTGGCATAATCATAAAGCTTAGGAACAATCTAGAATAAACTATATGATCGAGGCCGTACCCGATCAAAATAAAAGGTGTTTATTCTGTAGTACTAGGAAGGTGATCCTAGGTCGTTTCCCAGCGAATATCGGTCTAGGCAAAGTATCAAACACGTAGTGTGCAGTAAAATGGGGGGGTTTTTGTGTGTGACAAATGTGAAGAACAAAACATAAACAGAATATAAAAACTAAGAAAATCAGAAACAAAAGCGGGCAAACCCCTTTGGCTACGTACACTACTCAATCCTAGCTCACTAAAGATCGATTCCTCTCCTCTCCTCTGTCCAACTCGTGATAACCAAATACTAAGCGAAAATTCAGTTATCACTCCAAACCCTAACTTCTAATTAAGCATCAGAAACCAGAATTGGAGTTTTTACGAGTTAATACAAATTAAGCATTTATATTCATGTATTATCTCTACGAAATGGAATTAAGCAAACCACTACACATCGATAAACATGAAAACAGAGAAGAGAAAATGAAATTGCATTAATAACAAGAGCTCAAGAGTAGATAATACAATACCAAAGGGATTAACCCTTGAAGTCTAGCCTTCCATGGCCATAAATGAAGAAAAACGAGTAGAAATGGGGAAGAACAAAACCCTAGCAGCCACCACCACTTGGGAGAGCCAAGAGAGAAGTTCTAACCTAGAGAGAGAGTGAGAAATCTGAAATGGGAGTGTGTTCTTGGAGGTTACACGAATTTCCCCTCTTAAGACACAAAATGGGCCTAAAACATGGGCCCAAATCCTAAGAAACACTATTCTGAACATTACAATTAAAAAGGGACCTAAATGCAAAAAAAGTTAAGGGACGAAATCACAACCAAAAAATAACTTACAGGACCAATCTTGTAGTTTTGCCTTATTAAAATAATCTAACATGAACTTGTTAGTCATATGCTTTCCTCATTCACCATAGACACGTTGGGCAAATTTCTTATGCATTTCTTTTCCAAAAATAGGAGAATCGTATCAGAACTTGTTTGTCATAACCCAAACGCGCGTCTTTTCTTTTCTTTTTTTTAATGCTTTTTCACATTTTGGGTATTGTCCCTCCATTAGTTGCTTCTTTGCGTTTCATTTATTTTTGATATGTTATTAACACCCATTTCATTACTATTTGCACTCGGTTTTTATAATTTTTTGCACTTATTTACCAATATTATCTTTATATTAATACTAATACTCACACCCTAATCTTTTTATTTGCACCAATAATCCTAAAATACTAATACTTACCCAATTATCACTACTCACACCCATCATTTTCAACCTCTCATCCTCAGCCTACATAGTCATCTTCAACCTCTTATCCTTTTTACCTAATTCCATGAAAATTATTTTGTGTTAAAAAAAAAATCATAAATCCAGAGAATTAATTATTAATTTATCATTGATTTGAAAAAGAAAAAAACACAAAATCTTCTTTCTGTTAAAAAAATGCAGTAACACCTGCGTGCTCAACTGCTCATGGTAACATTCCAATTCCATTCCATGTGCCAAATTTCATACTGTATTTGATAATGTTTTTTTTATTCGAGTTTTTGTTATTATGTGCCCAAACTTCATACTGTATTTGATAACACCTACTCGTGGTAATATTTTTTATTCGAGTTTTTGATAATGTAATTTTGTTAAATACTGTATTTGATTTGAGAAGAAGAGTACGATGCTTATTGTGGTTTAAGCCGAGCTAAATAACACGGGTACAAATAGATCGGAAATTTTTAAGCCTCAAAAAGATCTTTAAACATTGTCATATGTAAATCCATGTACAATTGAGATGGGATGAGAGGTTGAAGATGATTATGTGGGTTGAGGATGAGAGGTTTAAGGTGATGGATGTGAGTAGTGATAATTGGCTAAGTATTAGCTTTTTAGGATTATAGGTGCAAATAACAGGAATTTGATTTCTTCTTGTTACGATGACTGACAATATTGTCTGATTCATCACCACCATCACAGTAATATTGCAAAAACTTATAATGGTAGGAAGAAAAATCCTACCAAGAGAGATTAAGCAGATAAGAAGAAAAATAACAAATAAAAATTAAAAGACTTGATTCATTTTTCATTCATACTAATGAAAAAGAATACAATCCTTATATAACAAATATTACAGCCCTAAAACTATTATTAGCCATACACTTGGCATAATCATAAAGCTTAGGAACAATCTAGAATAAACTATATGATCGAGGCCGTACCCGATCAAAATAAAAGGTGTTTATTCTGTAGTACTAGGAAGGTGATCCTAGGTCGTTTCCCAGCGAATATCGGTCTAGGCAAAGTATCAAACACGTAGTGTGCAGTAAAATGGGGGGGTTTTTGTGTGTGACAAATGTGAAGAACAAAACATAAACAGAATATAAAAACTAAGAAAATCAGAAACAAAAGCGGGCAAACCCCTTTGGCTACGTACACTACTCAATCCTAGCTCACTAAAGATCGATTCCTCTCCTCTCCTCTGTCCAACTCGTGATAACCAAATACTAAGCGAAAATTCAGTTATCACTCCAAACCCTAACTTCTAATTAAGCATCAGAAACCAGAATTGGAGTTTTTACGAGTTAATACAAATTAAGCATTTATATTCATGTATTATCTCTACGAAATGGAATTAAGCAAACCACTACACATCGATAAACATGAAAACAGAGAAGAGAAAATGAAATTGCATTAATAACAAGAGCTCAAGAGTAGATAATACAATACCAAAGGGATTAACCCTTGAAGTCTAGCCTTCCATGGCCATAAATGAAGAAAAACGAGTAGAAATGGGGAAGAACAAAACCCTAGCAGCCACCACCACTTGGGAGAGCCAAGAGAGAAGTTCTAACCTAGAGAGAGAGTGAGAAATCTGAAATGGGAGTGTGTTCTTGGAGGTTACACGAATTTCCCCTCTTAAGACACAAAATGGGCCTAAAACATGGGCCCAAATCCTAAGAAACACTATTCTGAACATTACAATTAAAAAGGGACCTAAATGCAAAAAAAGTTAAGGGACGAAATCACAACCAAAAAATAACTTACAGGACCAATCTTGTAGTTTTGCCTTATTAAAATAATCTAACATGAACTTGTTAGTCATATGCTTTCCTCATTCACCATAGACACGTTGGGCAAATTTCTTATGCATTTCTTTTCCAAAAATAGGAGAATCGTATCAGAACTTGTTTGTCATAACCCAAACGCGCGTCTTTTCTTTTCTTTTTTTTAATGCTTTTTCACATTTTGGGTATTGTCCCTCCATTAGTTGCTTCTTTGCGTTTCATTTATTTTTGATATGTTATTAACACCCATTTCATTACTATTTGCACTCGGTTTTTATAATTTTTTGCACTTATTTACCAATATTATCTTTATATTAATACTAATACTCACACCCTAATCTTTTTATTTGCACCAATAATCCTAAAATACTAATACTTACCCAATTATCACTACTCACACCCATCATTTTCAACCTCTCATCCTCAGCCTACATAGTCATCTTCAACCTCTTATCCTTTTTACCTAATTCCATGAAAATTATTTTGTGTTAAAAAAAAAATCATAAATCCAGAGAATTAATTATTAATTTATCATTGATTTGAAAAAGAAAAAAACACAAAATCTTCTTTCTGTTAAAAAAATGCAGTAACACCTGCGTGCTCAACTGCTCATGGTAACATTCCAATTCCATTCCATGTGCCAAATTTCATACTGTATTTGATAATGTTTTTTTTATTCGAGTTTTTGTTATTATGTGCCCAAACTTCATACTGTATTTGATAACACCTACTCGTGGTAATATTTTTTATTCGAGTTTTTGATAATGTAATTTTGTTAAATACTGTATTTGATTTGAGAAGAAGAGTATGATGCTTATTGTGGTTTAAGCCGAGCTAAATAACACGGGTACAAATAGATCGGAAATTTTTAAGCCTCAAAAAGATCTTTAAACATTGTCATATGTAAATCCATGTACAATTGAGATGGGATGAGAGGTTGAAGATGATTATGTGGGTTGAGGATGAGAGGTTTAAGGTGATGGATGTGAGTAGTGATAATTGGCTAAGTATTAGCTTTTTAGGATTATAGGTGCAAATAACAGGAATTTGATTTCTTCTTGTTACGATGACTGACAATATTGTCTGATTCATCACCACCATCACAGTAATATTGCAAAAACTTATAATGGTAGGAAGAAAAATCCTACCAAGAGAGATTAAGCAGATAAGAAGAAAAATAACAAATAAAAATTAAAAGACTTGATTCATTTTTCATTCATACTAATGAAAAAGAATACAATCCTTATATAACAAATATTACAGCCCTAAAACTATTATTAGCCATACACTTGGCATAATCATAAAGCTTAGGAACAATCTAGAATAAACTATATGATCGAGGCCGTACCCGATCAAAATAAAAGGTGTTTATTCTGTAGTACTAGGAAGGTGATCCTAGGTCGTTTCCCAGCGAATATCGGTCTAGGCAAAGTATCAAACACGTAGTGTGCAGTAAAATGGGGGGGTTTTTGTGTGTGACAAATGTGAAGAACAAAACATAAACAGAATATAAAAACTAAGAAAATCAGAAACAAAAGCGGGCAAACCCCTTTGGCTACGTACACTACTCAATCCTAGCTCACTAAAGATCGATTCCTCTCCTCTCCTCTGTCCAACTCGTGATAACCAAATACTAAGCGAAAATTCAGTTATCACTCCAAACCCTAACTTCTAATTAAGCATCAGAAACCAGAATTGGAGTTTTTACGAGTTAATACAAATTAAGCATTTATATTCATGTATTATCTCTACGAAATGGAATTAAGCAAACCACTACACATCGATAAACATGAAAACAGAGAAGAGAAAATGAAATTGCATTAATAACAAGAGCTCAAGAGTAGATAATACAATACCAAAGGGATTAACCCTTGAAGTCTAGCCTTCCATGGCCATAAATGAAGAAAAACGAGTAGAAATGGGGAAGAACAAAACCCTAGCAGCCACCACCACTTGGGAGAGCCAAGAGAGAAGTTCTAACCTAGAGAGAGAGTGAGAAATCTGAAATGGGAGTGTGTTCTTGGAGGTTACACGAATTTCCCCTCTTAAGACACAAAATGGGCCTAAAACATGGGCCCAAATCCTAAGAAACACTATTCTGAACATTACAATTAAAAAGGGACCTAAATGCAAAAAAAGTTAAGGGACGAAATCACAACCAAAAAATAACTTACAGGACCAATCTTGTAGTTTTGCCTTATTAAAATAATCTAACATGAACTTGTTAGTCATATGCTTTCCTCATTCACCATAGACACGTTGGGCAAATTTCTTATGCATTTCTTTTCCAAAAATAGGAGAATCGTATCAGAACTTGTTTGTCATAACCCAAACGCGCGTCTTTTCTTTTCTTTTTTTTAATGCTTTTTCACATTTTGGGTATTGTCCCTCCATTAGTTGCTTCTTTGCGTTTCATTTATTTTTGATATGTTATTAACACCCATTTCATTACTATTTGCACTCGGTTTTTATAATTTTTTGCACTTATTTACCAATATTATCTTTATATTAATACTAATACTCACACCCTAATCTTTTTATTTGCACCAATAATCCTAAAATACTAATACTTACCCAATTATCACTACTCACACCCATCATTTTCAACCTCTCATCCTCAGCCTACATAGTCATCTTCAACCTCTTATCCTTTTTACCTAATTCCATGAAAATTATTTTGTGTTAAAAAAAAAATCATAAATCCAGAGAATTAATTATTAATTTATCATTGATTTGAAAAAGAAAAAAACACAAAATCTTCTTTCTGTTAAAAAAATGCAGTAACACCTGCGTGCTCAACTGCTCATGGTAACATTCCAATTCCATTCCATGTGCCAAATTTCATACTGTATTTGATAATGTTTTTTTTATTCGAGTTTTTGTTATTATGTGCCCAAACTTCATACTGTATTTGATAACACCTACTCGTGGTAATATTTTTTATTCGAGTTTTTGATAATGTAATTTTGTTAAATACTGTATTTGATTTGAGAAGAAGAGTACGATGCTTATTGTGGTTTAAGCCGAGCTAAATAACACGGGTACAAATAGATCGGAAATTTTTAAGCCTCAAAAAGATCTTTAAACATTGTCATATGTAAATCCATGTACAATTGAGATGGGATGAGAGGTTGAAGATGATTATGTGGGTTGAGGATGAGAGGTTTAAGGTGATGGATGTGAGTAGTGATAATTGGCTAAGTATTAGCTTTTTAGGATTATAGGTGCAAATAACAGGAATTTGATTTCTTCTTGTTACGATGACTGACAATATTGTCTGATTCATCACCACCATCACAGTAATATTGCAAAAACTTATAATGGTAGGAAGAAAAATCCTACCAAGAGAGATTAAGCAGATAAGAAGAAAAATAACAAATAAAAATTAAAAGACTTGATTCATTTTTCATTCATACTAATGAAAAAGAATACAATCCTTATATAACAAATATTACAGCCCTAAAACTATTATTAGCCATACACTTGGCATAATCATAAAGCTTAGGAACAATCTAGAATAAACTATATGATCGAGGCCGTACCCGATCAAAATAAAAGGTGTTTATTCTGTAGTACTAGGAAGGTGATCCTAGGTCGTTTCCCAGCGAATATCGGTCTAGGCAAAGTATCAAACACGTAGTGTGCAGTAAAATGGGGGGGTTTTTGTGTGTGACAAATGTGAAGAACAAAACATAAACAGAATATAAAAACTAAGAAAATCAGAAACAAAAGCGGGCAAACCCCTTTGGCTACGTACACTACTCAATCCTAGCTCACTAAAGATCGATTCCTCTCCTCTCCTCTGTCCAACTCGTGATAACCAAATACTAAGCGAAAATTCAGTTATCACTCCAAACCCTAACTTCTAATTAAGCATCAGAAACCAGAATTGGAGTTTTTACGAGTTAATACAAATTAAGCATTTATATTCATGTATTATCTCTACGAAATGGAATTAAGCAAACCACTACACATCGATAAACATGAAAACAGAGAAGAGAAAATGAAATTGCATTAATAACAAGAGCTCAAGAGTAGATAATACAATACCAAAGGGATTAACCCTTGAAGTCTAGCCTTCCATGGCCATAAATGAAGAAAAACGAGTAGAAATGGGGAAGAACAAAACCCTAGCAGCCACCACCACTTGGGAGAGCCAAGAGAGAAGTTCTAACCTAGAGAGAGAGTGAGAAATCTGAAATGGGAGTGTGTTCTTGGAGGTTACACGAATTTCCCCTCTTAAGACACAAAATGGGCCTAAAACATGGGCCCAAATCCTAAGAAACACTATTCTGAACATTACAATTAAAAAGGGACCTAAATGCAAATTACAATCTTCACTTCAATACTTCAATCTTCATTTCCAAACTTCCCAAAGTGTCCTTGTGCCAAATATTACCTGAAAATAGAAATAGAATTAATTAGGCTAAATAATTCCAAATTAAACAATATTCGGAATATTAGTCCAATAAACTCTAAATCAATAAATCAAGCTAATCAATGTCAAATGGGCAACAAGTATCAATAATAGGAGTAAAATAATGCAAGGAATAATGGGAAATAAAATGCTCATCACTATATAATAAAATATAATTTAATTATTTAATTACTATCTTATCCCTTGTCTTATAATGAACCTAATTTACTTTGCTATTTTAATTATTAATCCCAACATCCTATCATTGCCAACCTCTTAAAAATCAACCTTGTCCTCAAGGTTGAAATTGTCAGTGGGCCGAAAAAAATTATATTCGGCCAAACTAAAATTTGATCATCTTCATGAACCAATTCTCTGTGTTTTAACCAAATAGATTTTATGCTCCCAATGTTGTCGCAACATGACAAAACGTCCTTCTGTAGAGGATGGGCATAGAGCACATGAAATAGTGGGTCCCCCAACAATTTAATGGTGCCATTGGTAGGTGATAATGGGACCCACGCAAGAGAGGATGTAGGAAGCACATGTGATCCCTTTAGCACTTTAGGTATGGCTTTTTCTAGAATAAGAAGAAAATGTTCACATCTAGAACCATTCTTCCTTCCCCGTAACAAGTCGTGCATGCCACCACAAGATACAGATGTAGCAATATATTTTCTCTCTCTTGAGTATCATTTTTCATCTTTATCTTGTGAGTGTTAGAGAGAGAATCTTGTCCTTCTCTCTTTCCCTCTCTCTTGCCAACAGCTATTTCCGGTAAGGGGCATGGCAGCTCTCGTGGCGGCTTCCATGGTGGCCAACCGCGGCTTCCCTCATTCTCTTTCTTGGGCTCGTGTGTTACGTCGGAGACCATTCCCGATGACAACTTCGGTGGCTGCCACGGTGGTTCCCACGGCGGAGCTCGCAACTGCTCGCGACGAGGGATGATGCTCTCCTCCTCTCTCCCCTTGTTCTCGTTGGAGGCTAAACCCGACGACGGTGGTACCATTTCCGATGACGGCGCTAGTGGCGGAGCTTGCGGCGGTGACCATGGTGCTCTCTGCGGTTCGAGATGACAGGCATTTTTCTTGTTCTCCTTATTCCCGGAGGTGATTTCCAGGGGCGACGGTTGAGTATGGAATGGAGGACTTTTGTTTAGATCTGGTACTTCTTTTGGTTTATCTCTATTTTCAGATATATGTTTTCCTTCCCAAACATATGCATCATCAGCAGCTTTAGAAATGGGAATGAGTTTGGGTGTGGTTGCTAGATCTACTTTCAACTTGAGGAGTTTCTCTCTAATTTCAGAGAAGAAATTTCTGACCGGAGTGTGACCGGCGAATGGAAGTTGATGTGGTGGTGTATTTGGTGTGTGCCATTATGGAGAGGGAGAAAACTGAGATGGTGGTTGTGATGAATAGATATGTGAAAGTGATTGAAAAGGTGAAGAGTAAGGTTGAAAAAATGGTGGTGGTTGAGGTGGCGGCCGGAGTGGTTTGAATGGTGGTGGTCGAAATAATATACTTTGTAATTGTAGTTTAACATTAGATCTTCATGTGATAGATGATGAGGCAAAGGAGAATAGTGGTATTGTGGTAGAGATGATGTGTAACAAGTGTTACAGGGTGGTTGATGGTGAGGATTCATGGCTGGAATGGGAGGTTGGTAGGAGAAGGAAAACATCATTTGGTAGGAAGAAAAATCCTACCAAGAGAGATTAAGTAGATAAGAAGAAAAATAACAAATAAAAACTTAAAGATTTGATTCATTTTTCATTCATACTAATGAAAGAGAATACAATCCTTATATAGCAAATATTACAACCCTAAAACTATTATTAGCCATACACTTAGCATAATCATAAAGCTTAGGAACAATCTAGAATAAACTATATAATAAAATATAATCTAATTATTTAATTACTATCTTATCCCTTGTCTTATAATGAACCTAATTAACTTTGCTATTTTAATTATTAAGCCAAACATCCTATCATATAACTTCTATTGTGGTGATTCTTGCACCATGAAGAAGTTCCTTTCTCTCAACCTAAGAAATCTTATGTGCTTAATCTTCACCGGTTTTATCTAAAAATAATTGCAAAAATCCAATTTTTCACATTATAAATATCAGAATTAGAGAGAAAATAATTAAATAAAAAGAATGGTTCTAGTTAGAAGAGCACTGGAAATGATTAAAGATGATGTACAAGAATAGATTCGGGGAAACGAGAAATATATGTTTAATTTCAAAACTGCCACCGTGTGTATTGTGAAAATGGTGAAAATGATATTTTTGCCTTTTTAATATTTCCGGAAATGTGAACCTCATTTCTTAAAATTGAAAATAAAAATGACCAAACAAACATGTTTTTTATTATATTTTTTTATTTTCTTTGAAAATGAAAATAGAAAATGGTCAAATCAAAGGGACCCTTAATTTTCCAATATATTTTTATTCTTTTTTAACCTTTGTTCCTTAATTTTAAGGGTTAAGATTAAACAAACCATTGATATAATACGATATTAGATTATAGAATACGATAGTTGTTGAGAGAAGCAATAATATGTTTGGAAATAATTTTTTTATCATGATATAAAAATATCCTTTTTTAATTATAAAAACATTGTCAATGGAAAAGCCAAGGGACATCATTCCATGTTTGGAACCATGAACTTGTCATTTGAAACATACTTATATTTTATCACGGGAGATAGCTATATAATATTTTGAGGGTTTGTTTGTTTGCCAAGACAAAAAAATAAATAAATAAATAAATAAAATAAGACCTTGTGAAGGATGTTTAGTCTAACAAAAGTACGCTCTTGCTCCTACGTATACGTTCGAACTAGGTTTTGGAGAGTAAGACTACGTAATTCTATCAAGCACGTTAAGATTGTGCATCAAGGGTAGAGAGCGAGATGGATCAGGGCTACCCTTTAAGAGTAATTGAGGGTTATGTCGCTTACTCTTGGGGAGGTCTGTATGGTTAAATCTCTCCTTCTAGTATTAGGCCTATTACGAAAGACAGAAAGCTTCAAGGGCTGATAAGCGTTTTGATGAGATTGGATGCAACTACTACCTTCTACTTAGGCAGCAAAAGAAAGGTCTTACTAGATCTAGAACTACTCTCGGGGAGAGTGATGAGACGTTCTCTGTCAATGGTGGGACGTAGTGCCTCTGTCCATATATGGCATGTATAGGGCAGGGTATTTGTACTATGTGTGTATGGTATTTCTTTGTGTATTGAGGGAATACTTGGATGTGTCTGGATTTTTGAGTTCTAGAGTATATTGGTTGTATATTCAACCCCTTACATAGGACTAATATTTATATGACCAGGGAGACTTCCTAGTCTGATGTATTATCTTGATGAATCCTGCTATATTAGTGAAGGATCATTGCATGATCTTATCTTTAAGAAGATAAACGATGATCTTCTATTATTCTGGATAGTTGGCTGACAATCCCTTATATAGTGTTCTAATCTTCTGGAGATTGAATTCATCCGAACTCTTCAATGATCTTTCAAGCTTGAGGTCTTCGATTGGAGATGGTCCGAGTTTGAACCATATCATCAAGGTCCTTCCAGAGGACATAATAGGTCTTATAGGGTCCCTTCATAGGATAAGTGTCCTTTAGTCGGTGAGAGGCCCTAAACATAAGCCCCTAGGTCGTTGCTCTTAAGTTAACTTCGACCTGCGAGCTAATCTGTGTTTTGTCTAGCCCCAAGATTAAGTACTAAGGTGGTTCCAATTACTTGGTTTCAATAATCGATTACTTGTGCAGCATCATATAAAAACTAGAAAGCTTGTAATTGAATATTTGACTTGACTAATGGATTACCTTTGACTGAAAGTAATCGATTACCTTGTTCAAAGAATTGATTATAATTGTTGCATCATATAATGTGGCAGATACTCTGGAATCGATTACTCAAAAGGATGTAATCAATTACTTGGGACAAAGTAATCGATTCCAGTTAGAATAATCAATTATTTTTGTTGCATCATACAAATGCCAGAGAGTTGAGAATCGATTACTAGAATAAAATAATCGATTATTTTTTGATTTATTTTGAATTTTGTTTCTGAATCAATCAGAATTATTTCCTGATATGTTTTTTATTTCCTCTTATCTCGAAATATGTTAAAAACGTTGCTGATTAATTTAGTTTTGATAATCCTAATTCTTTTGGCTTAATTCCCCCCTTCTCAATTATTCAAACACTCAGAACAAAGTTTTCTTCTTCTCAATTTCTGAGTATTTGGACTAAGTCTTGAGTGCTTCATATTATTG
This sequence comes from Crotalaria pallida, assembly GCA_037953625.1. Classification (NCBI taxonomy): domain Eukaryota; kingdom Viridiplantae; phylum Streptophyta; class Magnoliopsida; order Fabales; family Fabaceae; genus Crotalaria; species Crotalaria pallida. The sequence continues at coordinate 80,853,176 of CM075655.1, read as the reverse complement.
CCACCAGAGAACCTCAATTTGTTTTATCCGCATTATAGTGAGTGCTACTATTTCGTATTGAAAATCTATCACTTGTAACAACCTTAGCTTTAAGGAGTGGCTTATTAGAGTGAAGAGTGTGACATCCTATTGTGATTAGGGGTAAGAAATCCTTGTGAGTTATTCGAGGTCCCTAATGAACGGTCGAACCTAGTAGTGTGCGGGGACGTTGTGGTTGTATTAGGGACTATTTTCTACCCAGTATAAAACTCTCAAATGGGTCGCTAGGAGAGTGAATGTAGGCCTTTCGCTGGAAATGTTGAACCAGTATAAAATTTTGGTTTGTGTTTCTCTCTTTCTTACACTTTTATTTTTCTGCAACGTATTTATTTTTGTTAAGCATATTCAATATTCTATTATTATCGTTTCTCACTTCTCTAATTATATTGAATATATATATATATATATATATATATATATATATATATATATATATATATTGGTGTATTGCGTACGATTAATCAAACTTCGCTTAAAATATTTTTAAAGTAATTTTTGAAAACCACCATTCACGCTAATTTTTCAATATATTGATAAAACTCAATTCAACACCCCTTCCCCCCCCCCCCCCCCTTTGAGATTTTGAGGCCAGTTCTAACACTCGAATTAATTTGAGCCATTCATTCTAGAAGGTTGACATTACGACTTGTGTATGTAAAACAACAAAATGATTTGAAAGGCTAACAGTGAGACCATTGTTTTGTAAATCCCCACAAATTCGGAATGCATACATGTTGTGAATCTATCAATATGTTGGGTTGATACTAGCAAGTGTACTAGATCACAAGTAATATAATGAAAGTAAACTATCGTTCCACTCGGGGATTGTGAGTTGTTTCCAAATAATTCTCAACAAAGGCGTAATTAAAAGAGAAATTTATAAGTTTTAATAAATTAAATTAAATTAAAATAAAATAAACAAACCAATTAAAGATAAATCAATTAAAAATAAAGGTTTGTGAGATAGATAAAGAAAGGCGTTAGGAACTTAGTTTCATTGCAAGACTTGTTTATTAATTATGAATCTCTATATTTCATCAAATCCACGACATTACAGATGTAGTAAAAACCAGATCCCTTTGTGAAATTACGTTTCTTATTCAATATGAAAACCCTTAATCCCTTAAGCGATTAAACATTTGAATAACCATTAATTAAGAACACTGGAACATTAAAGTCATATAAGCCCTAGCTGTATCCCTACACACTAGGTGGTTATAATGCTTGATTGAACGACCTACTCTAAGCCTCAGATTCCTCTTGTTGGATTAGAGATCCAAAACAAAACATAAAGTGGCCAATTTCATGAATTGGAACTAAAACACAACCAAACAATAGATTTAAATGAAAAACATTAATTCATAAATTAAATAAACTCATCAATACAAATCCACCATGTTCTTAACTACAAAGAGTTTAGCTACACATTATAAAATAATAAATAGAAGAAATAGAATAGGATTCCATATCATAGACAATAAGGAATTACCTCTAACTCTCTCTTCCAATGCTCTCCAAAATATGCAGTCTCCTCTTTCTCTAAAAGCTACCAAACCTAATGCTAAGTCCTAGTATATATAGAGAAAGCTAATCCAAAAATAAATCTAAAAGATAAATATATAAATAAATCTATAAATAAATCTATCTAAAATCTATCAGAATCCTCAAAAACCAAAATAGATAGGCCCAACTCGCAACACGCGCGCCCGGGCGCACCAGACCCACGCCTGGGCGTGACCCATCAGACATGATTTAGAATTTGGCACGTAACACTCGTGCCTAGGCGTGCCATTCCCCACGCCTAGGCACAGATGCCCCTACACTAGTGCACTTTTTATTAATTGATTTCTGACTTTTGCACCCAACTTCTGGAATTTGAACCCCATCATGCCTGGGCATGGGCAACAGTTATGAACATCATTTTTCTCCATTCCAGCTCCAATCTCATGGTCTTCAAAGCTCTTTTCCAGTCCATAGCATAAATCATCATATTAAGCTTCAAATACCTGAAATCAAACCCAAAACGGATCAAAACGTTCAAGGATTCTAAATTACCTAAACTTCCTAAAACCATAACAAAATCCTAATATTTACTCAAGAAACAAGTCAAATCCATAGTAAAAGGGAGTTAATTAATGCTAAGAATCATCATATATTAGACCCAAATCACCATATTTCACCATAGCAAAAAGTTAGACATTTAGTCTTATATGATTGAACACTTTTATAAAACAAGATTAATCAGTATAAACATCGACATAATATAATAAAGCATAATGATAGAAGAATTTCCCAAAACATACTTATAATTATTACACTTATAAACATTCTAAATTGGACCTAGATGGAAACCCTTCAATGAAAATTCCATGTAGTTATTTCTAGCCTCTAATTTTGTTTGCAGCATCATAATGCCCATCTTATACTTGCATGGAATGTTTCTTTAACTTTTTCTGATTTCCATTTTCTTGAGAGTGATAATCAAGTCATTGTACCAACGATACTACCTCCCTGGCATATCTTAACATTTAGGACAATATAAAAGGGAGTGATTTTATAAAAGTAGAAAGAAGAAAATAAAATAGTGAGAGAGAGGTGAGGAATATGTCCAAAGGTTGTTTTTACATGACAAAATCATTATAGAAAGTTCAATGTATGAGAGCAAGAGAGAATTGCAGTAGGCCTACTACATCTCATCAACATTCACACACACCACTACCAAGTCATTCTTGAATCGGATTCTGTGCACCCGTTTCTTGGATAACATGATGTTATTACTAACTCCCTTACTTGACCAAGATGCTTCTACATCTAATGGGTTCATGGAGTTGTTGAGTGTACAAGATTACACCCATTCTTTATTTGATAATAATTGAATATCAAGTTTGATTTTGACAAAGCTACCATCACCACTGCCATTGTTGTAGGAACCCTAATCAATCACCCTCACCCATCACCAAAAAGCTTTAATATGATGAATAAACAACATATTGCCACAATGGTGAAGAGAAGCTAGTGAAAGTGTAAGTAAAATACACCATAGTTAATAACTCTTTTAGAGTGAATAAACAATTAGGTCCTAAAAAGATCATGATGCCTACACATTAGTCCCCCAAACAAATTTACCATCATATTAAGTTCAAAAAAATAGCCTTGGCAGGAGAATACCTTGCCAATATGCTTGCTGATGGAGAAAGAAGAGGACCTGCTCCGATGAAATGAAGGGGTTCTAAAGGGTTTTGGAGTAGGTGTACTACGATTACATGTGTTTATTGTCACGATGGGAAAACTTTGATGGCAGATTTGTTTGAAGGACTATGTTGGTGGCATTGTAAACCTCAGAGGACCGAATTCTTTATTTATTATTAACTCTAAAACTAGTGTTTAACTACTGAGTATTATTATTTACTTATAGTTTCAATGGTTTGTCTTCTTCATCGTAGCCAATCAGTGTCTATGATGATTAGATGAAGAAGTGGCAACGGTAGTGGCAATGTGCATGAGGAAAATGAAGATGGTGACTACTGATGAGTGATGACGATCAAGGAATTATGAGTCAATGATGGTTATAGTCTAAGGGTCTATGAAAGAGAAGAAAGAAAAAATAATAAAGGGAGAGGGAAACAGGGAGAACGGTGAGACAGAGAGATGAGTTTTCCTCTGTTATCTGTCCAACCGTTCTCTCTCTCTTTCCCTCTCCCTTTATTATTTTTTATTTCTTCTCTTTCACGGATCCAAGCACCATCAAAATTACTGTGTCATAATTCTTTAATCAACATCAATCATCAGAAATCACCATCTTCATTCTCCGTGTGCACACTGCCGCTGCTGCTGCATCTTCTTCAACTAATCATTGTCATCTCATTCAACGAAGAAGAATTGGAATGGGAATTGGGCAATCCCGTTGTAGTGTCAAAACCTTGGAGGAGTCGAGCACATTTGAGCTTACCAACTATGGCTGAGGCTGGTTGATTAGGGATTAGATAACAATAGTAGTGACAGTTGTATCAATGACAAAGTCAAAGTTAGATATCTAATCATCAACGAATAAATAATGGGAGTGATCTTGTCCACTTAACAACTCCAAATTAGATGCAGAAGGATTTTTGGTCAAGTGAGGTAGATGGTAACATCATTTTACTAAAGAAATTAGTGCTTGAAGTTTGATTAGGGAATGATATAGTGGCGGTGGGAGTTAATGATGACAAAACTTGGGGACCTATTTTCATCTCTCTTCTTCTTCTATATTGAAGTTTCTAGAATGGTTTTCGTATGTATCAACACCATTTAGGCAGGTTCCTCACCTTTCTCTCATTTTTTTAAATTCTTACTTTCTAGAATTGCTCCCTTAAATCATCTCCAACACAAGGTCATGGACCATGTTCTTATTGAAAATCGAAGCTAATGAACAATGAGGGCTTTGAAGGAAGTTGACTTTTCGTTGCTTGCCAAGATCCGACATTTCACCAAGATCTATTCTTGAGCCACGGTTAGAACCCAGGTTTATACAGATTTTCAACAAAAAACACAAAATTAATTTGATTTTTCTCCTTGTACCAAATTCACAAATTACAACCTACTTTGAATCAAACAAACAAAATTAAAAATACAGACAGTGCAATCTATAAATATTGCAGCCACCAAAATTGAATTCCAGAAGAAAAAGGAAAGATAATAACATCAAAATCTGAATTAACAAAAAAGAAAAGAAGTTACCACTACTGCAAGCTTTGAATATTGAAAGGAAGTGAGAGCCCTGATCTCCCTCAATCTAGCAACCACCGTCTACAGACATACAAGACCGAGAAAGAAGGGATCGAGAGGGAGATCTGTGTTGGATTGTGTTTCGTTGGAACGAGAGCGAGATCTGGGAACGAGAGGAAGCATATGCAGGAACGAGAGGGAAGGGTGGGATATTGGAGTGAGCGATAATGATTTCGAGGGACAGGAGGAGTGGTGATAGTTTCTAGTGTGAGAGGAAGAAGTAGGCGAGGGGGAAATTTTGTTTATAGAGAGGTAGAAGATCGTAGTTCTGATGAGAAATATAGATGTGATAAAGAGTGGTTTTGAGCGTTGTACAATCCAACACCCATTGGAAAAATTTATAATAATGTGAAAAATTATAATTGTGAGATATAAACATAATAATATTATAATAATGTACAAAATATGATGTGGGGTAGGTAGCTGGGATTCATTCAAGAATCATTGTTGTTTCTTGGGGTTGGAGCAAAATTGTAGAATAGATGCTTAGAGTATCGAGAAGTGTGAGATAATATAAAAAATGTTGAGGGCACCACCTAAGAACCAAAAATGGTTCTTATGGTTAGAGATGCTCTTATATATTCTCCTAAATGTTAAAGGAACTGGGGAGGTACTTTCGTCGATACAAAAACTTAATCTTCACTCTCTCAAGTAAAAGATAAGAAAAATGATTGAATGACCTACAACATCAACCTACACCAGATAAAAAGTGACATGTGTCACTTGCTTCCTATTGATTGGTTAACAAGTGACAAATGTCATATTTTTGTGGTGTAAGTTGTTTTGTAGATTGATTTATCATTGCTCAAAAGATAATCAACAAAAGCAACTTTCCCAACACATCTCAGATGGCGACCCAAATTGCATTGTCAAAACAGTATGATGATACCCTGAATTCTAGAAAAATTTTGTGCATAATGAAAATAATTAATAAATTTACACGACACTTGACTCAAAATTTTTACTTATGAAAATGACATGAGACTCAATAAAATCATAACTAACAGGAAAACTCTGATCCTTTTTGGCGACAAAGCTTGCCTATCCAAAATGATCCACTACCATAACCAGAGGATCCTAAATAAAAGTTAAAACAGAAAAGTAATAGATAAAACTTCATTGGGAAAAAAATAATAAATAAGCTAACAATATAAAAGAAAATTGAACAAAAATAATAACACAAAGGACTAACACATTATAAGTATGAAATCAATCAATATTCAAATGGTTAAATGTAGTTAATAAAAGCATGGAAGGATTTGTGATAGGCTTTTAATTCTTGAGCCCACTAAGTTCAACCTATGTTAGTGATAGGCCGTTAATTATAAGGCCCAGTAAGAAAGGGATAGGATAGTTACTTATTATTACTTAGGTTATTATATGGTCACATAATGAAAGCATTTAAGCCTATGCTTAAGGCCATTGACGGCGACCATTACTCTGATATCACTAAATGTAACACCCCAATTTTGTAATTTGAAAATATTTCTACTTCTAAAAATTATAGTGAAAATTGGAGTAATTTTTTTATTAAAGTAATAAGTCTTGTATATAAAAGTGATCTAAAAGTAACATTCTTTTCTAAACTTGTTCCACTTTTTAAATGACTAATATAATTTTCTTCGTCATACGATACCACTTATCTCAAACTCCCAAACCAAGCTATTACAAACTTTTCTTTCACAAAATATATCAACGGTTGTTATGGAAATTATATTACTGAAAATCATTGCTCTATTCACAAACTGTGTGATGCTACACAACGTGCATCACCATTATTATTTCGTTACAAAAAGGTTGATGAAGAAATTAACAAAGGGGGTACATAAAGAGAGGCAGAATAATACTATTTGAAAAGGGTAACATAATATGCGACAACATATTTCCCTAAACCACTACCATCCTAGGACACTTGCCATATCTGTAAGATACTTTGCAGAGTCGTTATCCTTGCGCACACGAGTCTCCACTAGGTCCACCTCCATTCCAAAGGATCTTCAAAAGGTCCGCCATCTAATACATATACAAAATAACACACACAACACAGGGAGAGAAAGAGAGAGTAAGAAATCTGGACGAGTTAACATCGACGATATGTATTTACCACTCAAACAACAATAACGTCTAAATTAATAACTACTTAACTACACTAATCTATGCTATATGAATGCAATAAAATCCTTTAAATCAAAAGTGTATATAGAATCTCAACATACATCAAAACTTACAAATCGTAGCTTATAAAATGTCCAAACCATTTTAAAAACTCCAAACACATAAAAAGATTTATAAAATTATACTAATAATAATTTCATTACACAAAAACTAACATGCTGAAATTTTTAGATAGCAACTACATCTTTTGGCAAAAGGTTTTTAAACACATAAAACTTAACCAAATTATAATTTTAATTGTGAATTAACACTACACACTTTAAGTTCTAAACATCAATGAATCAATCTTTTAAGTCCATAACACCTTAATATAAATTATCGACAGCAACTATTCCTTTTTGAAAAATCTTTCTAAAACACTTAGCTTAAAGTTAAACCAAAATTTAATTTTCAAAACACTACTAAAAATTTAAGTTTCAAACATAAACAAATTATTTTCTAAGTCCATAAACACTGTAACACATTGTTGGACAGCAAAGAATTCACTTAAAGTTTCATACTTTAAAACCCAAAAATCTTTCAATCAAAATCCTTTACTCAAATATGAATTTATTCTCATGCATATAGTAACAAAGTGTCATTTTTCCACTAACATACTTGACTTGGAAATTCTTGGACAACAAAGGCATAACCTTAAATATTATTCTAATGTTCTCCATGGCTTGTTCGAAGGTGTTCATAGTCTAAGTATGAGAAGGGTTTCAAAAGATTTGATAATTAACTTAACCAAAATAGAACTTTGCAAAAAAAAAAAACATAAAAGTTAACACAAATACTTAATCATTGAAAAAAAGACTTCCTTTTTCTCTCCTACCTCATTAAAAAAATTTGTCCCTCTCCCCCTTTTTTATATTAAAAAAACATAATATCAGGGAAAAAAACAAAAGTTATCTAACTATTAAATATGAGGAGGGATTCATCTGCACCAAGTTGGTGTGCATCAAGGGTATCCTCTAGTCGACAGTTGAAGACTAATTCCTTCCAAGGCGTAGAGATCACCGAAGTGGGTTTTGCCTCTACCAACAAAACCTTTTCCATACTCGCAGCAGGGATCCAACCCTTAACATCATGTTTAAGGAACACAGTCATCTACCAATTGTACTGGGCCTTGTTGGTAATCAAACCGAATTATATCGAACCAAAAAATCAGATCATGTCCGAATTGGTGGTCTGATCCGGTATCCATTTTTACATGATCGTCGCTATAATCCAATTCATACACCGTTCATATATCTTGTTAGCATTTTAACAATATTTTAACCCTTTATGCACCATTCATAATTTTTTAAAATATAGTGAATTTCTATAATCCATATGTTGATTAATAACTATATGTCATGTAGATCATTTATATCAAATTTGATGTGTATATATAATAGCTCCATTTTCATATATTTTTGAAGGCATACATTTCGTTAATTTTGACGTATATAAATGAAGTACTAAATGATTTTTGATTTTTGTGATACTTGATGTAGACGATCTACAAGATAGAAACTTTCAATCCGACATTTGATTCGATTAAATTTGACTTGATGTAGATATTATGAGATGTGTAAGAGTTAGTGTGATTTAACTTGGTGTAAAACGGGTTTTTCCTTTGAGTCTCTTTTTTTGTCTCTGCTAGGGTTTCCTATCTAAGGTTTCACGTGCATGGTGGCGGCAACTATATGTGTTTAGTTTCATTAATTGAATTCAGTGCAGTTCTTAGTACATTAGTGAAATGGCTGATGATCTTGAAGCTTTGTGGAACAGAATGTCTCTGACAGAGGAAGAGTGTGAAGGTTTGACGGTTGCCGATGAAGCCATCGGAGAACTCATTGGGGGAGTAGTGGAGGTTGATACTGATGATGATGGTATGGAATTCGGATCGTTCCTCCGTATCAGGATCAGAGTGGATATAACAAAACCGCTCTGTAGAGGGATCTTTTTTACTGTGGATCCTAAGGAAAGAAAGAAATGGTTCTGGGTGAAATATGAGCGCCTTTCAGGTTTCTGCCACAATTGTGGGGTGATTGGACATGGGGAGAGGGAATGTGAAGCTCCAATGGTAGAGGGACCTAAACCATATGGTGAGTTCTTGAAGGTTTCTTCGGGGTCTATGTTTGTTGCAAGTAAGGTGAGGGACATGGCTAAGGGTAAGGAGTTGGGAGGTTTAAAAAATCCAGACGACCTTGTTCCCAATCTGTTACGTTCAAAGTTTGATGTTATGCAAGGAGGTAATTCTAGTGGGAACAAGATTGAAGGTGAGAGTTCAAATGGGTCTGGTGATGCTTTGTCTGAAGCTGTGATTGTCCCTTCAAATTATTCTGTAGGAGTGCAACAGAATATGAGTAGCCTAGTAACACAAAGAGTAAGCCCAAAGAGGAAGTTTAAACAGATTACAAATGGGGATGAAAGTAATATGCGCACTGTAAACTCTTCGAGTGCTAAGCAAGGAGTTTATCAGAAACAAAAAGTAAGTGAAGGAGAAGTTATGATATCTACTGAATCGGCGAGGACTTCAACCGAGTCCCGCCAAAAACTATGAAAATCCTATGTTGGAACTGTAGGGGTCTGAGGAACCCTCGTGCAGTTCAAGCCTTGATCCTACTTGTTAGGACAAAAGTCCCCAGCTTAGTTTTTCTCTTGGAAACTAAGTTTTTTGCTAGAGAGATGGATTTGTTGAAATGTTGTTTTGGTTTTAATGATGGAGTGACAGTGGATTGTAGTGGTCATCATGGTGGTGCATTAGCATTTTTATGGAAGGATTATGTGGAAGTGTCTTTACAATCTTATTCAAAATGACACATTGATGTTTCAGTGTGTAATCAAATGATAGGGGAGTGGAGATTCACTGGTTTTTATGGTAACCCTATGGTTAATTTGAGAAACAATCATGGGCTCTAATCCGTACGTTAGCTACACAGAGTTCTAAGCCTTGGCTGTTGAGAGGAGATTTTAATGAGCTTCTTTCTCATTCAGAAAAATTGGGTGGTAGAATTAGAGATCAAGGGAAGATAAACAGTTTTAAGGAAGTGGTGGATGACTGTAATTTATATGATTTGGGCTTCAGTGGTCAAAAATTCACTTGGTCCAGGAGGCTTGCGGATGGATCAGTGACTTGTGAGAGGTTGGATCGTTATTTGGCAAACAGTTCTTGGAAGTATTGCATGAGTTCTTTTTTACTTCTTAAGTTGGAATTTGAAAGAAGACAAGGAGGAATGAGAGGGAAGGAAGATAGGTTCTTTTTCAAAACGACTTGGGCCAGTTATGAGGAGTGTGAGCCCACTATTAATTAGTTCTTCTTGGGCTCTTGGCCCACCCGGATGTTCTTTGGGCACAACTTCCAGAAAATTGGAACTTACAGGGGAAAAATTGAAGTCTTGGAGTAAAAGGGTTCTTCCCAATATTCCAAAGAAGTTAAAGGAGTTACAAAAAAAGCTGGACAATTCCGGGGAAGTTGCTTCGCTTTCCTCTATAGAGCTTAATCGTAGAAATACTATAGTTTCCCTCATGAATGAGTTGCTAGAAAAGGAAGAACAATTTTGGAAGCAGAGATCCAAAGTTCATTGACTTAAAGAAGGTGATTCCAACACAAAGTTCTTCCACAAGAGGGCATCCCAGCGCAAGAGGAAGAATATTGTCAAGAGATTAAAGGACTCGAATGGAGTGATGCATACGGAGGAGGAGGAAATGGGGAGGATTGCTATTTATTATTTTGCGAACCTTTTTGAAACAGTGGTCCCGCATGATTTGGAAGTTATCACGGATCTAATCCAACCAAAGGTGACTGAAGACATGAATTTGTATCTGGAAAAACCTTTCGTGGCTGAGGAAGTGAAAGAGGAGATTTTCCAAATGTTTCCAACAAAGTCTCTGGGTCCTGAGGGTTTCCCTCCTTTCTTTTTTCATAATTATTTGCATGTGGTGGGTCTAGATGTCACAGATAGTATTCTCAATTTTCTTAATGGAGGTATTTTCTTTGATGCTCTCAGTTACACTCATATTTCCCTTATCCCAAAGATGCGAGACCCTGATGTTATGTCCCAATTTAGGCCTATTAGTCTATGCAACATTTATTATAAAATCATTTAAAAAATGCTAGCTAATAGACTAAAGGTTATCCTCCCTGATGTTATTTCTGAATCTCGGAGTGCTTTTGTCCTGGAAGACAAATAAAAGATAATATTATTGTGGGTTATGAAATGTCTCATATGATAAAAAATAAAAAAACAGGAAAACAAGGTTGGATGGCTCTTAAGCTTGACATGAGTAAAGCTTACGATAGGGTGGAATTTTGTTTCTTAGAGGCCATGTTGTTGAAGTTGGGTTTCTCAGCCAGATGGGTTTCTTTGGTCATGAAATGCGTTAATTCTATTTCTTTTTCCATTATTCTGATTGCAAAGATTTTTGGGAATTTCAAACCAAAATGGGGACTTCGTCAGGGAGACCCTATGTCTCCATACCTATTTATTATTGTTGTCGAGGCTCTTTCTGTTTTACTATCTCATGTTGAATCTTCAAGTATTATTCAGGGTGCTAGAGCTTCTAAAAATAGCCCTTATGTATCCCATCTTTTCTTTGCTGATGACAGCCTTATATTTTTTTAAGGCGAGTGTGCAGGCAGCTTTAGTGATCAAAAGTATTATTAAGAAGTACAACAATGCATCAGAACAATTAACTAACTTTGATAAATCATCTGTTATGTTCAACCCAAATTGTCCTGACACTTTGAGAGATGATGTTATGAATTCTTTTGGTGTTCAGAATCAAGCTTTCACCGAGACATATCTTGGCCTCCTTACTCATCTTGGCAGGGCAAAAAACTTTTATTTTCAACCCAATCATTGAAAAGGTTTCTAAACGCATAAAAGGTTGGAAGGAAAAGTTGTTGTCCAGAGTAGGTAAAGAGGTACTTCTTAATGCAGTTGCACAAGCAATTCCAGCTTATGCTATGAGTGTTTTTAAGCTTCCCGTGGGTCTCTGTTCTCAGCTTAGTGGGCTTTTCAATAAGTTTTGGTAGGGCTCTTCAGAAGAGGAAAACAAAATCCATTGGATGAGTTGGAAGAAGATGTATCAGCCTAAGGGAAGTGGCAGTTTGGGTTTTAGGGATCTCGAAACTTTCAACCTTTCTCTCCTTTCAAAATAAGGGTGGAGAATTCTTCAAAATCCTTAATCCCTGGTGGCGCATGTTTTGAAAGCTCGATATTTTCCTTTTCATGCTTTTTTGGAAGCTTTAGTGGGACATAATCCAAGTTTCTTGTGGCGCAATATTCTTGAAGGGAGAAGCATTTTGCAACTTGGTTTAAGATGGAGAGTTGGTAATGATTTAAGTATTAAGGTTTGGAAGGACCCTTGGCTTCCGAAACCTTGGTCTTTTAAAACGGTTACTCATAATCATTTTCCTCAAGCTTATCTCTTAGTTTCAGCTTTACTGTCGGAGGATGGCACCCACTGGAATGAGCAATTGATAGACCACTATTTTCTTCCTTGTGACAGAGAACTGATTCTTAGTATCCCTGCGACTTCATCAAGGGATGAGGATAAACTAATTTGGCATTTTAGCCCAGATGGTGTGTACTCGGTTAGAAGTGGTTACAGGACAGCGTTGAAAAATCAAGCTCTGTGATACGAAGGAGTTGTTGGGGCTTCTAATGGGGGAAATGAATTGATTTGGAAAGGTTTGTGGTCAATGAAGATTCCGGAGAAGATAAAGATCTTTTGGTGGAGAGCCCTTCACAACATCCTTCCTACAAAAGACAACCTGGTGCGTAAAAAACTCGAGATTCAACAAAAGACAACCTGGAAGTCAACCTGGAAGTCACTACCTGAGGTAGTCTTGGAGTGCAACAACGTCTGGCAAAACTGGAAAAAAGCCTCTCTGGTACAAAACTCTACTCACCCTTCGGATTCTTCTTCTGGTGTTGAGTATCATTTCTCTGGTGATGCTGCTTTGCTCTATACTGATGGTGCATACTCTCCTTCAGCTGAATTTGGAGGAAGTGGTTATGTGAGTGATTTTTGACTCCAGTCGAAATTTCATCCAAGCTAGAGCCATGAGAAATCGTACAACAATAGCTGCTGTGCATCAAGAAGCCTTAGCTTTGATAAAAGGCTTGGAGCTAGCTAAGGAACTAAATTTTTCTAAAGTGGTTGTGCATTATGACTGCAAATTTCTGGTGGATAGTCTAAAGTCTTTGAAGACTGATCTATTTGAACATGGAGCCTTAAAGTCAACAATTCAGAATTTAGCTAGCTCTTTTACTTATTGCTTGTTTTCTTTTGTTAAGATCATGTAACAAAGTAGCACACTCTCTTGCAAATTGGATTGTGCATAATAATGTACCCAGGGTAAGGTATCAAACCCCCCCCCCCCCCCCCCCGTCTATTTGTTTGACCTGCTCAGACAGACAAATTTCCATCAATAAAATGAGTTACATTTCAAAAAAAAAAAGGATCTCTCTACAAATATTGAATCTTTTATTTTTCTTCAGTGCAATATTATTTTATTTATTACCCTTTTATCCTCAACCCTGAGAATTAAGGTTAAGAAAAAAAAACTTAAAAGTAAAAAATTACGAAATAAAGGGAGTAATATTCACCTTGTTCTAAATTTAAACCTTTTAGTTAAATTTGTTATTTGTTGAAAGTGATAATTTTTGGAACTATTAAAAAAAAGATTATATTGGATATTTGTGAGAAATAAATAAAAAATTATTCAAAATTGGAATAGTGGCTTATATTTATTTCACAAAGATTGGTAATAATAATAATAACAAAAATGATTGATAAACCTACAAAATAGACCTACATTATAAAGGAAATGACAAGTATCACTTGTTTACGATTGATTGATTATCAAGTGACAGTTGTCACTTTTTTGGGATGTATGCCTATGTGTATGTTGATTTTATTTGCCTATATATCATCGCTCTAACAATAGTAATAATAAGACCAAACTGTCACTTTATCCCTAAATTTGCATCCAAAATTCACTTTGATCCCAAAAATTAAAGGAAATGCTTTTTAGTCCTTCAATTCATAAATTGTTACTCACTTTAGTCCCTTGGTTATGTCGTCGCTTATGTCCGTTAATGGCAAGCTATCGTAATAAGTTATAATGGCTAAAACGATGTCATTTTGGGTGACAAAAATGGAGAGAATCAGTTTTGGCGAATCGACACCGAATCAAGCTAACCTAAACAAACTCAGAACAAACATACACACAAAGGAGAAACAAAACAAACCCAGAATAAATGGAAGACAAAGAACGAAGGCGGGGTGATTCTAAAACAAATTGAATTTGGTTAAGAAAGCCAAAACAAACTCAAAACATACTGAAACACAAAGGATAACAGATTCACTTATATGGCTACAGCTAGTCATTTTCCAAAGATGGTGACGACGACAACATTATAATGCATGAGGATGTTTTGGGCAATATCGTCGAGTGATGAGTTTGAGATAACATAATTGATGAAGTTGAGACTTAAGAGGGAGGATCAATGGTGGTTGTAATAAATAAGGGGAATCTATAATAACTTTAGTGATTGAGGATGATTTGGGTAGAGGGTGAGAATGAGAAGGCATGAGGGAGTTGATTGAAGCTAAGGTTGTGGAGGTGATTGAGACATAGTCATTGATATTGATTGTGGTTTAATATTAGCGAAGAAGTAGAAAAATATACGAAATAAAAGAGTTTTTTTTATTTTTTTTAAATTTATTTATTTTGCATTAATTTTTAATATATTTTCAACACAAAACCCCGTCGTTTTGACCATTTAACGGACCAATCAACTTGTCTTTAATGAACATAAACGACGACATAACCAAGGGACTAAAGTGAGTAACAATTTACAAATTGAGGGACCAAAAAACAATTTCTTTAATTTTGAGGACCAAAGTAAATATTGGTACAAATTCAGGGATTAAAATTAAAGCTTTGTCATAATAATAATAATAATAATAATAATAATAATAATAAGAAGAAGAAGAAGAGTTAATAGTCACGTAGGTTCCCGAAAGATACTTGAGGAATCAGTTAGGTCCATGAAAGATTTGTGGAATCTCTTAAACCCCTCAAAGATCATTTTGGCGTCACATTAGTCCCTCAATTCAATTTCGTCAGGATGGACCCGATGTAATTCTACGTGGCACGTTAAATGCTTTGTCGGCCCCAATGCGATGTTGGAATGTTAAGAATGTGCCATGTTTGGGCCAACAAAGCATTTATTGTGTCACATAGGATTCCGTCGCTCATGGGGGACTAATGTGATACCAAATTGATATTAGGGGTTTAAGAGATTCCACAAATCTTTCTTTCATGGACCTAACTGATTCCAAAATGATCTTTGGGGTTTAAGAGATTTCACTAATCTTTTAGGGACTTAATTGATTCCACATATATCTTTCGGGAACCTACGTGACTAATAATAATAATAATAATAATAATAATAATAATAATAATAGTTGAGATGGCTGTGACTGCGTGAGGCAGCAGCCCTAACAAAAACTGTTCGCAAACAGCAGTCTGCATCTCTGTCCGAGTCTTTCGTAGGTTCAGTTCAGTAAGTTCTGTGAAACCACTTTCGTAGGTTCAGTTCAGTAAGTTCTGTGAAACCACTTTCGTAAGTTTTGAATCTTTAACCCTTGCCAGATTCTCTTACTTGCTCTCCCTTCCATTCACTTGTTAATTTCATAACAATGTTTATTTCTTTATTTATCTATTTATTTCTTCACTAATTTGGTAATGTACATTTTAAGATATTCCACACTTCAATTTCAACCTCTAATGTTTTCTTTATATGTGAGTTTTAATATGATCTCAGTTAAGTGAAGTAATTCAGGGCAGGGCAATCTTTTCTTTTAGTAGCTTAGTACAATTTCAGATAATAGAACTATCTCAGTGAGTGGCTTATTATATACTCCCTTTGGTCTTACTTGAGACTTTTATTTTGATACTTTTTATAAGTCGCTATTTAAATTTCAATTTCAATTTTTAATAGCATTTAATTACTTTATTAGTCTCAATAATATTTATAAGTTCAGTGTTGAAAAAGTATATCAAATTATCACATTTTAATGTCATTAACAAAATTAATCAACTTTCTTGATTAACGTGAAATCCTCAAAAAAAATCTTATATTAAGGATTAGAGGGATGGTCTTGTTTATAAGAAAATTTAACTAACAAGTTTAATGCATTTAATTTTCTTGAATTCATATAGAAATAAAGTTGATTACCTAAATTGCCCTTGTTATCCACTAAAACAGATGAATGTAACATTAGAGATGAAACAAGAATTAATGGAGACAATAGGTTTTGATAGGGGTATTTTATGAATGATAGAATTTAATAATGGAAAATTAGTTAAATTTTGCTTATATTTGAGCTCACTTGTAATGTGTTTTTATTTTATATATATATTTGACAGTTGAGGGAGTATTAAGGTATGAAGTACATCGCTTAATAACACGAGCCAACAGCCATTTATAACAGTAACTTGAGCAATCATTCTCTTTTCAGCTAGCTTTTGCGATGAAGTTAGGCTTGATTATTCTAACATGGTATTGGAGCCTGTGCTTGCTTGTAATTTAGATGTAGACTTTTGATATAATGAGCAAATTTACAGTAACTTGTGTTTTCAGCATACAACCTAATCTTTATATGTTAGCCTCCTTGTTTAAGGTTTAACTGTTCAACTTTGTATACTGGTAACACAAGGGATGTTCCTTGATAATTATGGGACACATTACTAAAATTGGTTTATCTCTCTGAATTAACTTCCAAGACTGTTAGCTTGGATGGAAGAAGAGAACCAAATAACAAAGGGAAAATATGCTGCTGATATTTCCTCCATAAAGGAAGCACACGCCAGAATTAAATCATTGGTTCTTCGGACTCCAGTTCTGTCCTCTGGCTCTCTGAATGCTATATCAGGAAGGCAGCTCTACTTTAAATGTGAATGTTTCCAGAAGGGGTGAGAAATGAAGCTGCGATATGAATTAAACAAATTATAGGATCATGTTTTTCATGTCTTTTGCTCTTTTTTTTAAGTTGTTTTTGTACTCTACACTCTATCACATTTCTAAAATGCTTTTTAAAGAAAATAAAGAATAAAATGCAATAATTCTGTATTTTCTGTACACTCTGGCTATCAGTGGAGCTTTCAAATTTAGAGGTGCCTCCAATGCTGTTTTCTCTCTTGATGATGCAGATGCTTCTAAAGGGGTCATAACACACAGCAGGTTTGCTATATGCAGTTATTCTAGCACTTGTTATTTTTTTGTTTTTATTAGATTCAGTGAAGTTATCCTGATTGTGTTCTCCAAAATCAGTGGGAACCATGCGGCCGCATTGGCCTTGGCAGCAAAACTAAGGGGGATTCCTGCATATATTGTTATTCCGAAAAATGCCCCAACTTGCAAAGTTGAGAATGTAAAGCGGTATGGTGGTCAGGTTATCTGGTCCGAGGCCTCAGTGCGATCAAGAGAGGAAGTTGCAAATAAAGTGTGGCAAGAAACTGGTGCTAACTTTATACATCCGTATAATGATGGGCGCATACTGAGGTACAGTGTTGAATGCTGATTATTTTCTCTGACTAAATGCCCTGTCGTTAAACTCTTTCTTGGTGGAAATCATAGCGTAGACTCATTCTTTTTATAGCAATGTACCAACCGGTTCATTCAGTGCAATATAAATGGTGCTTCAGGTCGTGGTTTCTTGCATACTTTGCTTTAATTCACCAGTTCATTCATCTAACATGCATATCTTTTGATACTCTTCAGTCATTATTTCTCAATTCTAAATTAATTTTAGAGCTTTTAGAGCTATGGCATCATGTCACTATCTGTCATATTAAACTTATAAAACTCGGAGTATAACATAAGCATAACTGTGTAAGCTATGGGGGATAAGTAAGAATTGGTGACTTGTGCACACACCATTGAAGTTTGAAATGTTTGATTGTTCTTGCAGCGGCCAGGGTACCATATCCTTGGAGCTTCTGGAACAAGCCCCACAAATAGATACACTAGTGGTACCCATAAGTGGTTTGTTCACTTTTTTGCTGTCAGCTAAAATGTTTTAAGTTTTGCATTGATTTTACTATCTGGATTTTGGTTCCTTATTTTCCAACATATGGAAACTGTAGGTGGTGGTTTGATATCTGGAGTAGCATTGGCTGCTAAGTCCATAAACCCGGCTATTCGGATATTCGCTGCGGAGCCTAAAGGGGCTGATGATGCAGCACAATCTAAAGCAGTTGGAAGGATAATAACATTGCCCGAGACCAATACTATAGCCGATGGCCTTAGGGCATTTCTTGGAGATTTCACATGGTAAAAACAAATCTCTAGTAATCAAGATTATAAACCGGCAATTATGTTTTGAAGACATTTTAACCGTGTTACTGTTAACCCTTCTGGTAACTTGTTATGTTTGTTTATGCACCATGTTATAATGTTGCAGGCCTGTAGTACGTGATCTTGTGGAAGACATTATAACTGTGGAAGATAGTGAAATAATAAAAGCCATGAAACTATGTTTTGAAATTCTTAAGGTTGTTGTCGAACCAAGTGGAGCAATTGGCCTTGCTGCTGTTCTATCAGATACTTTCCAGAAAAATCCTGCTTGGAAGGATTGCAAACATATAGGAATAGTAATTTCAGGTGGCAATGTTGACCTGGGCATGCTTTGGGATTCTTTGAACAAATGAAAATGACTACTTTTATTTTGCCCATGTGAACCTTCATTGCTCCAATTAACATGTATTATTTCATTATTGGTGTAATAATTGTGTGGATAAGTTTACTTCAATGCTACTCAATTAACTTGTTGGATTATTTTTTCTTATTAGCCAAACTTATTTAAACTAATCTTATTTAACAAAAATGGTGATATTGTTCCTCCATTGATTAGAATTTCGATTTTTGGGAAATATTGTGGTCATCCATTAAGAAGGGTTTCCATTTTTTCAAATGAACAATTTGAAGACCTATTGATTCTATGTAAGACCCGGGCTGACGAGGGCGGGGACCCGGGCTGACGAGGGCAGGGAGTGATCGCCGGTGCAAGAGGCACAGACAAAGAGTGGCTCCTGACAAGCTTCTAAGGGAAGGGTACATGAATAAACAGACACATGAGAATGAGAGGGTGATCCTGAGACTGCGTAGGAATGAGACTACATAGTACAGGAAGGCATGAATTGATTGATACTACCCATATCAACAAGATGCATCTTCTTTTCGGTAGTCCATCACTTAAGAACTCCATAGTTAAGCGTGCTTGACTTGTAGTAATTATGGGATGGGTGACCTGAGAAGTTTTCTCGAGAAGCGTGCGAGCCAGGGATGTTACATTCTAACGGCAAATACTGAAGAACTTATGTGTAGTAAAGTGTTTAAAACAAGAGTTTAATATATGTGCACTGACAGTGTAAAGTTTTTTACACTATCGGTGCATTATCCATCATCCATGTGCATTATTTTTACTTGCAAGTCAACCATTACTAACCATCAACGATGGATGATATACTGATAGTGTAAAAAATCCTTACACTGTCAGTATATACATTATTTTCTCTGAAAAACATATATATTTTTTTTATATCTCGAGAGACATAATGATAAGCATTTATCGTTATTTTTCTAATCCATCAACGGTGGATGATATACTGATAATCCTTACACCATCAGTATATGTAAAATCAAGTCTCCGATTAAGGTGGATTAATTTTGATGATGACAACGTAATTAAATTATGGACTTAATTTGAAGAATGCAAACCCAACATTAAAGAAGATCAAGTGCTTAGTTTAATTATTCATTCTCATTTATTCTTATTGTATTTTATTTTATTTATGAGAGTGGGTAGTTTAGGTTTTTATTCTCACATAAGGTCAAATAATGATCATGCATGAAAGGTTGAGATTAAAACCAATTTGACTTGAGAAGAGAATTGAAAACAATGTTAGAAAAACTTAATTTTTTCAACATTGAGCAATTCACTCGAGTGATTCTCAATTCACTCGAGTGATTTATGAATTTTCAGTAATATAGCCGTTGGATAAAGTAAAAAGGCAACACTATCAGAGTTGACTAAAACACTCGAGTGTTTTCAAAAAGACTCGAGTGATTTAGGTCTGTCAGCAAATTTTTTAAACGTTAGAAGAGGACAAAAAGGAAGAATAACTTGGTTTTTGCTTCCCTTTTGTCCCCTCACTTATATTCTGAATAGTGGCTATTATCCATTAGAACAAGCTTACACTCTTTCATTGATTCTCTCTCTCTCAAGTGTTAAAATCATTTTCTCTCTCTAAACTCAACCATGCATTCATCTTTATCATTTGTCTTAGTGAGTTAAGAGAGTGTGCTTCATTTGTAAGAGAATTATTTGTTGTAAAATTCTCAAACACTCAAACACTTTAGCTTGTTTAGAAAATCTTGGTGAGGTATCCAAGTTCTCAAGTCTTGGGAGGTTCTCAAGCACAAAGACTAAGAGGATTCTTAGCTTGGTGGGCTCTTGGAGGTTCCAAGGAGCTTAAGAAGAAGGGACTCTTCATCACCAAATCAAGTTGGGGTAGAAATTTCAAGAGTTTGGTACACTCTTGAAAAGGGTTAGGATTGAGTCAGGAATCTCAATTTATCCTTGTAATTTCTAACAATTTGATCACTAGTAGAAACTCCTAAGTTGATTAGGGGGACTGGATTAGCACTCTAGATTGAGTGTGAACCAGGATAAAATTGGTGTTGTCTCTCTCTTTTATAGCTTTCTTAGTTTTCAAGTAAAACCAAACCCTAAGTTCTCTAGAAAGGGGCTTTTATAATTCTAGTAGCATTTGGTTGCAATTAACTTGTTTTCAACTTGTTTTAACTTAGTTTAATTGCCCTCTACTTTGATTTATATCTGCCCTGGATTAGTCTTTAAGAAATTGAATCATTTTGCTAAATTTCTCTGAAACTGCTCCTTTCTGTTCTGCATAAAACACTCGAGTGTTTTTCAATTCACTCGAGTATTTCGTAGCATTTCACTCGAGTGTTCTTCATTTTCACGCGAGTGTTTTTCAGGTTTTCTGAAAAACACGCGAGTGTTTTTAAATTCACTCGAGTAAATTGTCCAGTTTCAAAAAAACAAGCTTTTGATCAATTATCTTTTAATTGCACCGAAAATTAGTCACTGTTGCTTCCATATTACTATTCACCCCCCCCTCTAGTAATTGCTAAGCCCGCTTGTTGGTTTCCAACAGTATATACACTATTTTCTCTGAAAAACATATTTTTTTTATATCTCAAGAGACATAATGATATGCATTTATCGTATTTTTCTTATTCTAGTAACCTTAACGGTGCTCTGTTAGCAAGATCTTTAAACTAATAATCTACCGATGGGGACTATTGGTACTTCATTATGCCTAGAACAATGATTGAGAGACCTACATAAAGAGACCTACTCATAAGCCTACACATTAGTATCTTGACATTTGTCATTTAAGTTCTTTTATTTAATTTTTTTAACTGGAAAATAACAATTGTCATAATCTTATGTTTAAGTTTGTAGGCTTATAGGTCTCTAAATTATTTTTCTTATGCCTATTAGCAGTCCCATTTTCTGAACATTTTTGTTGTTTTACAAAATCACTCTTCTTTAAACTTTCTTGTTTTTTGGTAGAAGAGAAAAGCTTCATCCCCACTAGCATATTTTAATTACAAACTAAAGATCAATTAAAGACATTTGCCACCTACTATCTAGAGTTAAAGGATCCTAAAATTAATCAAAAGGCTAATTACAATTCATCTCTCACTTTTTCTCCAAAATTGAGTTTTTCCAACTATCTAACTTAGTTAGGCAATGAGTAAATCTAATAGCTAATTCTTTTTTAATCATCTCAAAATGTCTCTTTAATTCAAATACTTTTTTTTTGGTTGCATAATTCAAATACTTTCGCTGCAAAAATTTTTTCTATTTCTTTTCCAACCAAATATGGTAGGCCATTGCTAAATAAGTTACTTAAATCATCTTCTTCCTTGTTTTATCTTTCTAAAAGCATAAACTATCAAATTCTTCCAATGTCTATATTGAATCCGCCAAGCCAACTATCCGTTGACAAACCAACTGAGGTAAACTTGCAAACCATTTGTAGTTAAAGAAAAGGTGGTCTCTGGATTTTGAGTCATCTTCACATAAACAACAAATATTGGTTATTACTTGCTCAACCTGTCATTGTCAGTAGCCTATTTTGAGTCAATAGCCACATAATGAAAAAGTGGCTTGAGGACCTTGTAGTCGTTCATAGCCTCTGCTTATAGTATATTGCCCATCACTTGCAGCTTTTCATTTACCATTTTCAAAGCTATGTCTGAGAGTGTCTCTGATTTTTATAACCTGTTTCCGATGCCAGCTAGCTACAATTTTTATCCTGTATTGCCAGAATTCCTCATCTTTCAAGTATATGAAGTTAATCCATTTGACCCACAGGGTATCTGTTTGGTCTGCTAAGTGCCAAACTTGATTGCCAATTGCAGCAATATTCCACATAGTACAATTTTGGACATTTAGGCCATCATGCTTCTTCTTTTAACAAATCTTTTGCCACCCTATCAAAGCATTATAATTGCCATCTTGATTTGAATCCCGTAGAAGCGTTCTATAGACATGTTCAACATCTTTGATAACCTTTATAGGAATTATAAAGACAATTGCCCAATAAGTATGAATAATGAGCAAGACTAAATTTATCAATTGGCATTTTCCCTGATAGGATAAATTCCTGGTGATCCAAGACAGGAGCCTTTTTGTGTTTTTATCAGTCAGGATTTGGAAAGTTTGGATTGATCATTTTTTGGCATGAAGTGGGAATCCAAGGTATCTAAAAGGGAATTTACCTGTCTGAAAACCAGTTACTTAAAGAATTTCTTGCTGCTCAGCCTCCTTCATTCCTGCCAAGTATACATTCCATTTTTCCTGACTGGCATACAAACCAGAACTTTGAGAGAATTCTGCAAAAGCTTGAATCATTATTCTAACACAATCCACCTTTCCTTTTCAAAACATCATGACATCATTAGCTAACACAAGGTTTGATAGTCCAAGGCTCTTGCACAGAGGATGGAACCTAAAAACTGGATTCCTTGATGCAACCTTGAGCTTCCCTGTTAGAATATTCATAACCATGACAAAAACTAAAAGGGAGATTGGATCTCCTTGCCTTATGCCCCTTGTATTCTTGAAATTACCAAACTTATTTAGATTCGCTGACAGAAAATAAGATGTTGTTGAGATACAAGTCATGGTCCAGTTTATGAATTTCCTAGGAAATTTAAGATCATTAAGCATTTTTTCAATGAAGTTCCAGTCAACCATATCATGTCTTTCTTATATCTACTTTTATAAGGCATCTAGCTAAGACATATTTTCTTTCATACAACCTCATAAGCTCTTGACTGATCAGGAGATTGTGGCAGATGCTTCTCCCTTTTATGAATGTGGTCTGGCTTTCACTAATCAAATCTGGTAACACTTCATTAGTCTTAAGCAGAGAAGCATGGAAATGGTTCTGTAAAGTGTGTTCCAACAAGCAATATGCCTAAAATCCCTTGTGGTGTTTGGGCAGTCTGACTTTAGGACTAGAGTCAAAATTGTGGAATTGAATTTTTTGAGGAGTTTACCAGTGCTATAAAAATTATTCTATTGCTTCACAACAATCATTGCCAATGACATTCCATGCAACCTTGATAAAACCCGATCCGAATCTATCTGGGCCTTGACTTTTATTTTTAAGAATAGAGAACAAGACAGTTTTAATTTCTCCTCATGTGTAAAAGGCGGGATGAGTTTCAATTGTTGCTCAATATATACTTAAGCAATTTCCAGCTTCTAATTCCTCTTTTGTCACCCTTCAGGTCTTGCTTTGACCATTCAACAGATTCTTATAGTAATTCTCAAACACTAAGCAAACTTCTTCATGAGTAGCACTGGTATTTCCTACCGCATCTTGTATGTTGAGGATTTTATTCCTGTAATGTTTTTCTTTCAAGACAGAGTGGAAGTACCTTGTGTTCTGATCACCAAGTCTCATCCACGCTTCTTTTTTTTTTTGCCACAAATAAGCTTGTTGATACCCTAAAATGATGGCCCATTAACAAAGCCCAAAACCATTGTGAGGCCCAAATTCACCAAAAAAAATAATGACAATAAACAAGGATGCACCTGTGACAAACACCCCTAATACCAGAGCGCCCCCTTGTACGCTCTCCCAACAAGAAGAAGAGACGCCTTGGTAACGCGACCAAGAGAGCGTGTCGTCAAAAGCACTACTGTAGCCATGAAACTCGAAGGAAATAGCGATGGTGATGGAAGGCACGCCTAGGGGATTAAACCACAAGCAGAGCGCACTCATCCCAGGGCGCACATGTTCAGACAAAGGCAAACCAGCTGCCCAAGACTCCAACGGCTTGCGTAGGAAACCAAGAAGGAATTTTTGCTTACCTCATTTGGTCTTTCCCAAGTAAGAGATGAGAATGACATGCCTTGTATACTCTCTTGCTTCAGCCATTAATGACACAACTAGGTATGGTAAAGGGGACAAACTGGCGCCTGCTAAAGGAAGGGAATGCAGCTACAAAGAAGGGAAAACACCATGGACCAATGGACAAAGGGGAAAAGGAAATGACCAGTGGACAAAAGGGACACTATATAAAGATGACTCCATTGACCAACAACAAAACAACACAACGGAGCAATAGTAACAATACACATAAAACACAAAATTCTCTCCTCTGCAACTTAGAGGAAGAACGCGAAGAAGAAGAAGAGAGGTGAAAAGGTGAACAGTAGTGTGCACTCCTTGTAACATCCCGAATTTTTATTCCTAGCTTAATTATATTAAAACCAAGTTGGAACTAATGAAAATCAGAAGAGTAAGTTGGAAGTTAGTGAAGTGTTCATGGCCATAGTGTATGTAGGAGTTAAGAGGAATGTATTGGAACTAGACTTAAAATATGAAAATCAAGTAGGGTAATCGATTACCTATGGGAGATAATCGATTACCATGTTCCTGTGAGAATCCCTAAATTTGATTTTTGGGAGATAATCGATTACCTACATTCTGTGAAGGGTTGAATAATTGTGAAATTAGGGAGATAATCGATTATCTGGCTGAGGTAATCGATTACCAGTCGTGTTTACAAAAAAATAAAAAATATATAGGAAATAAGAGCCACACAAATGAAGCTTCTTGAGGAAGCTTCATTCTCAACCACTCATTCACCAAGCTTCTTGGAGAAGCTTCTCATCTGAGCCACTCATTTTAATACAAGAAAAATAACCCTTCATGAAACAAAATAAAAACAACCACACTCCCTCATTCATCATCTTTATTCATTCTTCTTCTTCATCAAATCTCTTCTTCTCTCAAACCCTAAGAGTTAAGAGCTACCCACCTTCATCATCATCAACCTCCTTCAATCCATCATCAACATCAAGCTTAGATCAAGAACAAAGAGAATCATCACCACCCCAACACACCACACGAATTTCCCTCTCTCTCCATTACAAGGCAAAACCTCATTTCTACTTCTTCTCCTTCTTCAAGATTCCAAGAGCATCCATTCATCATCATCCACCAACCCTAAGTCAAGAACAAGCTCTATCACCTCCACAACCACCAACCTCACGTCACTTTCTCTCCTCCCCTATCTCTTGGGAATTTCGAAACACACATCATGAAGGACCACACAGCTTCAAGCTTCCTCCATTTCAAGAGCAAGTGAACTCAAGCTCTCTTCCTCCTCCTCCACTCTCCACTTGATGGGATTCCAACACACTTGATAGTAGATTTACTAAGGGTTTAAGGAAATTCATCAAGCCCAATTCTAAGAAGCTAGGGTTTGGGGTTTAGGGTTTGGCATCTCTCTCTCCATCTAAGGTAAGAAGGTAGTGTTACCTTTGCTTAGGAAGTAGATTCTAAGTAGAGTATAGGGGTAGCTAAGTGTAGGTAAATATAACTCGGTTCTAATATTTTTCAATCATTTTCCAAAATCTCAATATAAAACAATCAATTTTTCAATTTCCTTAAGTAATTATAACTAGGTGAGAATTATTTGAATCATCAACCCCGGTAGGAATCGACACTCTATTTATCACTATATTTATATTACTTGTGCGACCCAGTATACTTGTCGATGACGCAACAAGGCATACTATTAGTTTCAAGCCATTTTATGCATAAATTCAAAATTTTCTGAGAGTAGCATCTTGAGAAGAATAAATTAAGAATACATTTTGAAAGATGAAACTTTGTTCCATGAACTCATTTCAAAACATAAGGGATTATAAAATCAAATCCAAAGTATTTAACAATACTCTTTTCACAAACTTATCATAAATCATAGCAATACTTTTTCCACGGACGACTTATCGTCAAGATTCCAAACATTTTGTTAAGGTTTTAATGGATAGTTGGCTCTTCCTTCTGATTAATGGCAGTATGTATTAGTACTCTAGGATGTCGATAAAGGCCAAGTTATGTCTCATGTACCCGTATGCATTCCTCTTCATTTTATTGCATCCAAGCCACGAAGGCCGCCAACTTCCTACCTTGGGTCGACAAGCACTTTTATTTTTCAATAACCTTGGAAACAATCTTCTTGGTCTACAAATCGTTTTTTCTCAATGCGATGAGTTACATTTAGTTGTGTAAAGTCGATTTTAATTGTGTTTTTTCATTTAGTTGTGTAAAGTCGATTTTAATCTTGTTAATTAGAAAAGGGTGTAACATTATTGCTTTCTCACTCTGAAGCATCTTTATCCTAAAAAAACTTGATAGATAACAAGAAGTATACACCAAAGAGTCTATTCGTGCGAGTAAAAAGTTAGCAATGAGTTTTACATATAAATCATATATTAAAAATCCATCCTTTATTTATGTAAATAAAAGTTTATGCAAGCTCGGTTTTGAAGACTCATCAGGGTGAGAGCATGCATACTAATATTAGTATAGAATGCATGAACATTCATTTCCCTTGTTCGTATATGGTACGTCTTTTTCTTAAGGGGTTTGATTTTAACATTATATTATCACGGTTGATTATAACTCTTGTTAATTTGTTATGTTTGCTTATACACCATGTTATAATGACGTGGGCCTATAGTACGAGATCTTGTTGAATACATTATAAATGTGAATAAAGGCAAAATAATAGAAGTCACGAAATTGTGTTTCAAAATTCTTAGATGTTGTTGTTGAACTAAGTGGAGCAATGGGCTTTCTTGGTGTTCTATTAGATACTTTCCAAAAAAATTGTGCTTGGAAGGACTACAAACATGTAGGACTAGTAGTTTTAGGAGGCATTGTTGATCTTGACATGCTTTGGGATTCTTTGAACCAACGAAAATGACCTCTTTCATTTTGCCTATGTAAGTCTTCATTCCTCCACGTACAGGAGTGTTATTCCATTATTGGTGTAGCAATGTGTGGGAAACTTTATTTCAATCTAATGATTTTAAAATAAACTAAAAATAAAGTTGATTCCTTTCCCTTTTCATGAAATACCAATGATTCCTTCATTAGAGTATTGATAAAAAAATTATAATATTGTTACGTGAAACTATATGTACTATGAATAGGTCATAAAGTTCCTTTATACTCAAATACTTAAAATATTTTGTAAACAACTACTCTTATTCTTGACTCTGTATGAGTCATCACTTTACATTATCGAAATCACATAGTTATTAATTAAAGTGATAGTTTATTGAAGGTTCTTCATTATCTTATAATCATATGACATTATGTATAATAAATATGATTTAAAATTTACAAAGCTCTGCAAATAAGGAAAAGAGTTAGACGCATTATGGAATTATAAATAGATTTGTGGTTACATTGGCTAGGAAGAAAAATAGTAGATTGCAACAGACCCACCCATAAATTTCTGCCCAAAGTTCTATTATTCACAACTACTATCTTGGTCTTGTTAAAGTTCCACCTCTCATGGTCCAAAAAACAAGGATCTTGCATTCGTTATCTTCTCTCCATATTTGTCATTCAATCTATTGCACTTATTTTCCCTTCTCTGTTGCATTATTCTCTATTGCTCCCCTCCCTTTCCCTTCATTCACATTTTGCTGGGCGCTTCTTCTTCATTGCTTACACAATGGTATGCTTTCTTTCTCTCTCTTTTTAAAAATTATGGCATGGTTATGTTCTAGTGTTATAATAGTTATTGTCTTGTTAATTATCTTGAAGACAATCCCTTTTTTTCTTGAGAAAAAAAATAGTGACTCTATCTTTGAATGCCAAAATGTTTTAAACGAACATTGTTATCATTTATATGTTCTTAAAGTCTACTTACTAAAAAACATGATAAGTTGATATATTGGAGAAGCATGAACAATCATTCCAATCCATTATGTGCATTGAAAATATACAAGAATGATTATCAAACGATAGTAGTCACGATACTTTCTTTATTTATTTATATTCATCCATCACATATAAGGACGATAACTAGGGTTATTCCTCTTTATGGAGAGTTCAGAGTCGTTTATATGGATTGGACGATTCCATTGTGTGACAATTTCCATTTAATTCTAAATCATTTTTAATGTTTTCTTTTATGGTTTTTCTTGATCTATCTACCCACTTGATGTACTTGTTTTTATCCGAGTTTCTAATGGTTTTCTTCTCGTATGGCTAAATTATCTTAAGGCTTGATGCACCCTTTTCATCCGAGTTTCTTATGTTTATTTTTTCTCTAATGCATTTATTCTTAACCTTATTTTATCATATAAGTTACCCAGCACATCATCCTTCTCTACACCATTCGATCCATTCTTATCTTTGCATGCATTATCATTCACGTATGTAGAAATTATAGAGATCTCAATCTATGAAATTTATTTATTTTTTTTATAGCACGACCCTTCAAAAGCATTATGTTTTTGTAGCAATTTTCCTAGCTTGTACATTAAAAATCAATTTCTTTTGACATCATGAAAGTGCATCGCATTTCACTACAGCTTATTGATTCATGACATAAAATTTTGAGGCAGGCAAATGCGGCGTCCGGAATGGCTGTGCATGATGATTGCAAACTGAGGTTCCAGGAGCTTAAAGCAAAGAGGAGTTACAGGTTCATTTTGTTCAAAATTGAACAGCAGCAAGTGGTGGTCGATAAATTAGGCGAGCCTGCAGAAAGTTATGACGACTTTATGGCTAGTTTTCCAGCTGATGAGTGTCGCTATGCTGTCTATGATTTTGATTTCATTACTGATGAGAATTGCCAAAAAAGCAAGATCTTCTTCGTCGCATGGTAATTCATATTCATGATAAATATTTTAGCTACACCATTGAACAATTTGTGTAACCTTCAAATTGTTAGATACCTAAATTAAAATTGCTTCATGCGTCTTTCCAGACAATTTTAAGTGAGATGATTAATGATCATATGATATTAGAGCCTAAAAAATCCAAGTAAAGGGACATATTACATCTATGAAAGGTTGCATTATATTCTGTTAGGAGATTATTAACGATAGAAACTAATAAACTTTGTATATTAGTTCAAATTATAAAGTCTTTATTATACTAAGACTATCAAGATAAACAGAATTAATTGTTTAACTACACTGGCTGTGGGTAAGGACGAACCTAGGACATAGCTAGTGACGGCACTTGCCCTCGCCAAAACTAGGAATTTTAATTATTATATATGATTGTTATATATCATTTTCACTTCTGTATATTTATACTTGTATGCGTTTTTGCCCTCACTACCTAAAATTTATACTTTATATTGCCTTCACCCCTCACTATATATAATTTTTGGACCCATCACTGGTAGCAGGTCACCAGATATCTCAAGGGTGAGGATGAAGATGGTGTATGCAAGTTCCAAGGATAGATTCAAGAGAGAATTGGATGGCATCCAAGTTGAACTACAAGCAACTGATCCAAGTGAGATGAGCTTGGACATCGTGAAATCGCGAGCTCTCTAAGCTCTTCATTTTGGTATTAGTTTTCCTTCACAATTCTTTGATAGCCATCATCCTCTTATTGCCTATTGCAACTTGGATTCCACAAAGACTGATCCAAAATGTCATGTACTGTCATGGCAGTTATTCTTCTTTAAGTTTAATCCTAGTTCAATCAGTTTTGTAATGGTCTTGGAATTTTGGTTAAACTTGAAGAGCCATGTGTAGAGAGGTTCAAGATTTAATGGCATGAGTCTAGTATAGGTTTGTTCTCTAGTCTCTTCTAAGTCTTGTTTCTTCACTAAGGGTGGATTTTGTGCATCAAAAGCTTCTAAAAGAATGATGAAATTGATACATGTCTAATGTCTCTTCATTTTTGCATGTCTAGTATTTCTTCATTGTTTATTCATACTTATATGAAAGTAACTAGTATACAATTGATTTATTTATTGAACAACAAAAGTGTCATGCTTTACAAGTATTATGTGATTACAAATCTTAGATGTCTATTTCATCACTTTTCACCCCTACTTTATAATCATTGCTAAAAATAAGTTTTTCTTTGACAACAACATTGTTTTTTTTATATCAATAATTACATAGGACTTGATTTGAAAATTAGAATCCAAACAAAAATAAAGATAAATTTTTGAATAAACCTCCATCTTTGAAATATGAAGATACAAGCTCATCCCTTTGGTCCTTTAGAGGTTATCATCAATTTAGTTTTTCTAAAAACAACAATACACCAACCCAACATCAAAGCAACATAAATTCAACATTTGGCAACTGTTTTGGTGCTTGCACCATCTTAATTGAACCTTTAAAGTCTAGACCAACATGAAAACAATATTACAACAAGCACAATGCATTGGACAACACTTTGATTTGACGACAACGTTCTTTGGACAATACTTTTGATTTAATAACAACATTTTATCCAACTCCTAAACAACAATATGTCATATCATGGGAATGTTGTTGTTGTTGTGCAACCTCCTTACCAAACTACACAATAACATTCACAGTTTAACAACACATGAATATCTTAAAAAATCATATGCATCAAAATAATAATAACTAATTAATTTCGAAATGATATACTTAAGATTACAAATAGTTATTAAATCATGTCTTAAAATGTAAGACACTTTGAAATTATAGGTAAAAATGTATTTGATGTAAAATTGGGGACTCTAACCATAATTCACAATTAAATTATAAATAGTAAGCAAAAGGTAAACTTATCATGTTACCTAATTCCCAAGGTCTCGGAGAAAGACACTATCAACCTCACCTACACCATGTCTTGAAGATATCGTAAGCTCTTGTCTTGGGAAAAAAATAGGCCCCACATACATTTATCAAAAAATTCGAACTCTTGATACTTAAACATCAAGGTTTGAAAAAAAAAACTAAAAAAAAAAAAATTTCAAGAAACTTTTGACAATTGAAAAGATACATCCCCTAAATACAATAATGCTTGCAAATACACATCAAAAAATCAAACAACAACAATATATCACATGGTCTACCATAGTTTATAAACTATCCATCAAAGCTAGGGTATTCGGTTGAATTTTTTTTAGGATGGAGCATTTGTAACAGTGGGCCACAAGTTGTTACCTTTGTAACCCCTAAGTATGTCCTGATCTCAGCCTCCTCATGCTGATCTCTTGGTGTGCTCAAGCATGTTCTCCTATTGATAGTTAAAGATTAGTGCTTTTAGAGATGTAAAGATAGAGAAATGAACTTAGTTTCTAACAATTTTTTTCTTTATTCACACACATGGTAGGAAGGAATTGAACATTTGATATTATTATGCTTGAGAAATCAATCATTTACCACCAACTGTGGTATGGGTCATGTTGATAAAGATAAACCTTTTATTTAAAATAATTTTAATTCTAATAATTTTTTTGGCTTATTTCTTTTTAGTCCTTGAACTTATGTGCTCTTTTAGAATTGATCCTTAAACTTTTTTCGATGCTTTGGATCCATGAACTTTGTTCATTTTTTTGGAAATAGTTCTTTCATTACTTAAATGATGATATAGCCGACAACATACCACGTTACTGTCACAATATCGACGAGTGATGTGTTATGTAGCGTCACGTGACACTACATATTTTTTTATTAAAAAAAAATCATTTCTTTTAAAAATTATTAAAAGATTCGATTTTCTTTTAAAAAAAATTTAATTATTTTTAACAAATTTGATTTTTTTTTAAATTTAAAAAATTCACGTTGCATCAATTGACACGTTACCTATCGATGTAGCTAAGGTGACGTGGCATGACCTCATTATATCATCACTTAAGTGATGAAGGGACCATTTCCAAAATTTGAACAATGTTTAGGGACTCAAAGCATCGAAAAAAAAGTTTAAGGACTAATTCCAAAAAAACACCTAACTTCAGGGACTAATAACTTAAATAAACCTTTTTTAAAAAAAAAAAAAAACTTCAATTGGATTTATCGAAACTTGTGGTCACCTAATATTAACAGACTCGTTCATAAGAGTATGGCCTACCACATCTAGGGATGGGCATGGGTACCCACAGGCGCAGGTAGTGCATACCCATGCCCATACCGGCTGCCGGCAGGTATTTACGGGTATTTGTGCGGGTATGGGTACCTGCCGGTACCCATGGATTTTAAACTTTTATGATATAATTATATAATTTGTCATAATCATTATACATAAAAATAATTATAAGATGAATAATTACATACATATGATAAATGTTTATCATTATAATTTCATCTTTAAAATTCAATATGAAATATAAATAAAATAAAATTTATATTCTCAAAGTAATAAAAAAATATTAATATATATATAATATTTATTAATAAATATTATTTTATACATGCGGGTACCTGCGGGGCGGGTATCACAATACTCATCCCCACCCGCAAGGGAATAGTGCGGGTACCTGTTGCGGGTACCCGCGGGCATGAGTATTTTGCCTCTCCCTAACCACATCTACTTGATTACTTACTTTCCTTATGCCACATCATGCTCCCCAATAATAATAATCATCATCCAATATGAATATTATTATTATTATTATATATAATAATTATAATTATGCATATATTTGAAATGTTATAATTATATATATATATATGCATTAATAAATAAACAAATTAATTTTAGTTTTTCAAATTATTGATAATATTTTTCTTATACACTTCATGTTGTGTTACTATGGTCCTTACATATAATTTCAATTATTGTTATATTAGTTTTTTTTTACAATTTTAATTTGTATCGATTAATAGTACGCAAATACTCAGAATTTAAGAAAATATTGAAATTGTAAAAAATAATTAAATCCAAAAATTATATTTGAAATTTAAAAAAAAAGTCAAGTTTATAAAAAATCAAAATTTATGATATTTAGAAATAATATTTGAAATTAAAATAATTAAAATAAATAAAATGGGTGTTAAGGATTTCATAGTCTAAGAAACGTGGAGGAAATATGAAAAATCATAGGTTGATTTTGAGTTTGAAAATGATAAATGATGTTATAATGCTAATGCATATGACCAATTGAGTCTTCTAGCTTGGTGGTCTTAGACATAGTCTAAGAATGTTACCACCAAATCACAGGTTCCAACAAAAAAAAAACCTAATGCATATGGATTTAAAAAAATATGGCTGAGTGCTTAGCGACTTCAGCGTCAAAGGCTTAAGTCCCAGTGAGACAACAATTCCTGGGATTAGTCGGGCCACAAAAAATGTGAAGGCCAGACACCACCTGGTTTCGACAAAAAAAAAATACTCCCTCCGGTCCTAAATATAAGCCCCCTTTGAAGACTTTTATTTGGTCCTTAATATAAGTCTCATTTCCAATTTCTAATAGCATTAATCACTTATTTTCCACAAACACCCTTATTTACTCAACACTTTTTGTTGGAGAGTGCCCTAGTGGCAATCGTATTTTCTCTTTTACTTGTTCTTATTTCATGTTTATGGATTATTACTATTAATAATAATGAGGCATTTCATTTATTATATTTATGCTTTAATTGTTTAATTAAAATAGATGTAATAAAATCCTTAGGATTATAAGTTCAATGTCATAAGAATATCAAGTACATGACTTGATAGTGAGATCTTATTGATTGATAATTATCCTTAAAGATTCCCTAGTCGAGTATTATAGTTAATAAGGACAACTATAATACATCGAGACTAGTATGTGGCAGACTGATGACTGTATCTCACCGGTCATGGATATGGGATATCAAGTCTTCATGTAAGTACACATTGGGACAATTGTGTACTGGATTGACCCGCCATGAGAATGCTACATGGGTTATTAAGTGAGTGTCATAAGCGATTCTCATAGTGACAATGGTGTACATGGTCCTTCGACCTGAAGTCGCTACGGTTCCCAACATGAGGAATTATATGCTTTCACGCAATCAAACGTCATCTTTAACCAGGTGATCATAACGGTTGTAGTCGGGTATATGACAAATCATGTAGAGGGATGTGAGTGACGTAGATGGGATTTGTCCTTCTTTATTAATAGGAATTATATCTCTGGGCCCCTTGATTGAGTGAGACGTTGAAATGTATGGCCATACTCAAGACAGTCAATATGAGATATTGACGAGACTTGTTTAGACGCGTCTACTCAGGGATCAAGAAACAATAGGTTACACTATTCATGGGTGACACGTTCCATGCCATGAGTGTAACTATGATATTTGGCAAAGGGATTAAACTTACATATGTTCATTGGTCACAGTAAAAGGTTTAGTCAAATCACAGACATTCCTGTCACTTGGGTAGCAATGATGTGTTGCTAGATACCGCTCATTGCTTGTAAAATTAAAATGTGATTTTAACATTACTGCCGATGTTACAGGAACCTATAGGGTCACACACTAAGAGCAGATAAAATTGGAGATATCACATTTGATAAAAATACAATAGTTGTATTTTTATAAAATTAAATCTTTCTGATATGATTAAGATATGATTCGTTTTATCTTTATGTAAAAGATATAAATTTGATTTTATCTTCTACATATAAGATAGAATTCGAATTTATCTCCTAAAAAACTCAACCAGTTGGTCTGATAATATTATAAATATAATATTATTAGCTTTAGGGGTTTTTTGAGATGTGTGAGACATAGAACGGTAACCCTAGCCGTCATATCAGAGAGTGAGTGATACACAGACTCTCTTTTCTCTGCTAGCACTGAGAAGAGAGACGTGACTCCAATTGGGAATTTGTTCGTGTGGATACCAATAGAGGCACAACACATTGATGTGCTCGTGATTGACGAAGCGTTCGTGATAAGATTCGTTGGTCTCCTCTTCCCTGCAAAAGGTAATTTTATTCCCTTTCTCAAATCATGCTTTCACATGGATCCTGGATGGAAATAGGATATTTTTTTTCGCTGCGTTTGTCGCATCCTATTTCCTAACACTTTTTAGATTCCCAATAGTAATTATAGGGGTACTTTTGAAAAGTATACCAAATATTACATTTCCAATACCACTAACCATATCAACTAACTTTCTAAAAGGCTGTGAAAATTGATCAAGAGACTTGTAATAAAGACTAGAGGGAGTAAAAAATAAAAAAAGAAATATGAGGATCCTGCATACTAAAACTCATCCGATCCCTTTCAAATCATATATGTTGGTTTATTTCGATTCAACAAGTTGGATTGCATTGTTAAAGGCAAATCCACCCATGTTCAAAATTTTAACCCATCCAACCCAATTAAATTGACAATACTTATTTTTATTAAAATTTACAAAATCATCAAATCAAACCAAAGTACAATTATTTTTTAACATTCAAAATCATATAATTTTTTTTGTCTCATAACCAATTCAAACCACAATAATAATATCCTAAAACCAAGACATCCAATAAAATAAGGTACAATGATATAAAGTTTCATTGAATCTCCAAATGTCATGCTAGATAAAAGAGTAATTAGTCATATTGGTCCCTAATTTTGCACTCGTCGGTCAAGTTAGTCCCTGACTTTGTCGAAATAGCAATTAAGTCCCTGAGATAGCAGTCTGTCAATCAAGTTAGTCCTTGACATTTGATGCGGTCACTGTGCTGTTACGGATTGCGTATGTGGACACTAACAGAGGGCAAAACGTCGTCATTTTTGCCACATATTAAAAAAAAAAGCCACACGTTGGCCCTTTCTTTTGGCGCCAAACAGAACCCTTCTCCCTTTAACATCCTCAATTTTTAATTCCATTTAGAAGTGATTAGAAAGTAGAATTTTGATAAGTATATGCTTGTATAAGTTAAGATTTGCCTAGAAGCAATTAGAATGCACGAAAGAAAGGAAAAATCAGTGTATAATCGATTAGGATGGGTGCTAATCGATTAAGGTTTTTTGCCCCTGTCAGCCAATACTCAATTAATTTGCAGGTTAATCGATAAGTGTTTAGGCAGCATTAGGCATTAATCGATTAACAGCACGGTTAATCGATTAACCCCTGCTGTATCATACTTTAAACACGTGTCTTTGGCCAAAAAGATTCATAATTTCTCTTCCTCTCACTCGAGCTCTGTCTTCTCCCTCAACCCCAAACCTCTTCAAATCTTCAAACTAACACCACATCTCATCAAATTAACATCATATAATCATTCCCCATCAAATTCCTACCAATTTCCTTCTCTTTAATCTCATTTTAAACCACTTTTCCCCAAATTCCCAAATTGACTCATAAACCCTAACTATCTCAATCTATCATATAAGGTCTTGTAATCATCAAGGGAAGCTTGAAAGTGCTAGAGGGCAAGTAATAGGAGGCTTAGGAGCTTGGATTAAGGTTGGGTGTTTGTGCTTCAAGAAAACCCCAATTTCTCCTCTTCTCTTCAAGAGATAAGGGGTGTACTTTGGTTTAGCTTAGAGAAAAGGTTTAAGAATATTAATAGAGACATAACTAGGTGTATTACAATGATTTGTTAAGCTTAGGATTAAAAGGTTATAGCTTGGCATAGATAACCCTAAGTAATTTCTCTTTTATACATGTAAATTATATGATGAATGCTTGAAATCTTGTGTTGGTTTTATGAATGTTGTTATTTTAGGTGTAAATGACATGATTATGTATTGTTGGTGTGTTTATAAAATATAAAAGTAAATCCTTAATAGTTATGCATAATCTAGGAAAAAGTCCTTCTCAATCAAGTTTGAACCCAAAACCAATGAAATTTACTAAAGCATAAGGGATTTAAATTCAATTGAGAAGAACTTAAAAGTTGCATCATTCATGGTGAAAAGGTGGACGCTAGGAGTAAGGGAAAAACATATGTTTCTATTCGTGAGGGCAAAAGTAACAAGATTGAGTGGACAAAACAATCATTAAGGATTACTATGGAGAACTTTGATCCTACAAAGGACCGGGTTTGGTCCCCGCGTTGGGGATTAGTTCTATGCAAATCGTAGTAATTCTGTTACTTTGGCTCTTTTTGGCCAGTCGAGAGTGATTTCTGCTATAGCCAATTTGGACGAATCAAACCAAATTGTATGAGGGACCTTCCAATGTGGAGGTGAAGTACTGTGCAAGCAAAGGTTGAGAAATACTTACTCCTGGTCGGTTTTTCCCTAGATTGGAGGGTGTATGTGAGGAAATGCTAAAGTGTGATGTTAAATGTAAATGAAAAGTAAAGTGAATGTGAAAGGAAAGAAGAAAAGTGCATGCATTTGCATATATGGGTTTAATTCATTGAATCCAATGAAAATGATAAAGTAAAGGAAATGAAATGAAATGTTTAACATTGGATTCAAGGATTAAATCAAAAAGGTGTGACGTTGCATTACATACTCATGTGATTGCATAATAAAGTACTATTACAAATTATGTATTGCACTCTATTTAAACGATGAAAATCTATAGTTGATATTGTGTTTATGATTTATTATTGTTTTTGAGCGTTTTCTTTAATCTAAATTCAAGTTACTCACCCTTACTGTTGACATTTTAGGTACCCCTGATGAGGAGCTTCCGTCTGTTCCCTCTGCCAAGGATCATTACACTCCTCCTGACGAAGTGTATTTTAGCAGCATGTTTAGTTCTAGTGATGCACATAATATACTTCCCTCTTTTGATGTAAATATATAGCTTTATACAAATGGTTGTGAGGATGTTATAACATCCATTCTTTGGATAAACTTGACTTATATTCACAACCTCTTTTTGGAGTGTAACTAAACTTTTATGGACTTTTACTCCAGATAGTTGTATTGATATTGTACTTCAATGTCTATGAATACATGTATGGATATATATATATACATAAATTGTTCTGGTTCTGACAGGTTTTCTATTTTTAATTTGGGAAAGTCCAATTTACAAACAAACCTTTGCAAAAAAATTTCTTGAATTATACTATTTGCATAAAAATAAAATGAATTAAGATTAGGTGTTACACTCCCCAACGTTTCACATACCCCTGTCTTAGACCAAAACCCATTTTCAGAAACCACCCAACCTTCTTACTCCAAACCCTCAGAAACCACCAAACACCTCCATACTCCAAACCACCGAAACTTCATTAATCCAAACCACGAAAACCACCAAACCTTCATTGTCACCACTAAATCTCCATTATTCGCAGTAAACAAAATCAAACCCCATTATTGACATCAAACGAGATCAAACCCGAAGTTCAGGAACGTGATCATCATCATCCCAACCTTCATCACTTCAAAAGGTAAGAGAAACCCTAACCTTGAATTTTTCTTTTAAAATGTGCATTATTTGGTAGAGAGTTACCAGACTCCAAGCTAAGAAGTTGCAATGGAAGCTGAATCAGAGAGTTACCAGACTCCAAGCTAAGAAGCAGAATTTGGTAGTTGATGAGGGAAATGCCATAGAGGCTGTTATGACAACAAACAAGGGCAAGAATGAGGAGGCTGCTATAGCAAAGAACAAGGGGAAGGCCAAGGTTGCTTACTAGTCTTTGGCAAAGGAACAAGAAAAGGGTACAGAGGCTCCAATGTTAAGAAACAAGGCCAAGGGCAAGGTTGTGGAACAGGAAACAAGGGCACATGACATGCCAATAACAAGAAACAAGGGAAAGGGCAAGGCTGTGGAGCAGGAAACAAGGGCAAAGGAGGTTCCAATAACAAGAAACAAGGGCAAGGGTGTCATGGAGCAAGGAACTGAGACCTTTGAATCCAGTGAGAGTGATTGGAGCAGTGCAAGTGATAGTGAAGATGAGACCTATGTGATAGATGCTACCCAATTGATGGATGTAAGTTGTGATGAGGAGAGTGAGGGGGTGCTCCTCATTGGTCATAGGGAGCATTATTTAGCAATTGGAAATGAAGATAGAGGTGAAGAAGGATGACAAACTGAGGAATTGAGATCACCATCAAAAAGTGATGATGATGCTGATTCAAAGGCAATTTACCCACAA
Organism: Crotalaria pallida; assembly: GCA_037953625.1. Classification (NCBI taxonomy): domain Eukaryota; kingdom Viridiplantae; phylum Streptophyta; class Magnoliopsida; order Fabales; family Fabaceae; genus Crotalaria; species Crotalaria pallida. The sequence continues at coordinate 80,813,811 of CM075655.1, read as the reverse complement.
TTTCAACATGCCTCCTTTGGTAATATCAGTTTTGAAGTTGGGATGGAATTTGCTACTTTGGAAACCTTCAAAAATGCAGTAAAGGGGAAGCTGAAACATGGGGAAGTTGGTTAAGGTTGGGCAAGCTGACAGGGAGTGGGTTTCAAGAAAGTTGGTTAACAAGCTAATTAAGCAACCAAATCTGAAACATGGGGAGGCTGTGGAGTAATTCAAGAGAAAATATGGTGTTGTTTTAGATGATAGTAAGATATATAGGGCCACTGTTAAGGCAAGAGCAAAGGTAGAAGGGAATGAAAGAAAGAAATATGGCAAGCATTTGGGATTATTGCCATGAGCTCATAAATACAAATCCTGGATCCACTGTGAAAATGGAAACAATTCCTATGCCTGAAGGAAATCCACAGTTCCATAGGTTGTACATTTGCTTGGTTGGATGCAAGAATGGTTTTAAGGCTGGCTGTAGACCATTAATTGGTTTGGATGGTGACTTTTTGAAACGCTATTATGAAGGACAATTGTTGTCTTCTGTGGGACAAGATGCAAATAATCACATTTATCCTATTGCATATGGAGTTGTGGATGTGGAGAAAAAGGATAACTGGAAGTGGTTTTTAGAGTTGCTACACCTTGACTTGGGCTACTACAAAGACAATGGGTGGAACTTTATTTCAGACTTGCAAAAGGTAATGACATATTGTTAGAATTATTGATGGTATTGGCTAACGTCACCCAAGAGGGGGGGTGAATTGGGTGTTTATAAAAACATTGAAAAACGATCGATTCAAACGTTCTTGAAAAATTTAAAGAGTTTTAACGAAGCGGAAGACTTAAAGAACGAATGAAAACGTTTTTATGCGCAGAATAATAAGAATGTTTATATTTATATTGAAAACATATTATTCACGAGATTGAATAAATCAACACAATGAAAGTGCAATTCTCGTGCTATATAATTTCAAATAGGATTATTCGCAAAATATGATTAACACACAAAATAAATGCGAATTGTAAAGAGATAAGGGATAGAGAAATCATGCACCGGAGAATTTATCCTGGTTCGGCAAACAACGCCTACATCCAATCCTCAAGCGACCCACTTGAGCTTTTCAATAAACCAAAGACGCCTCGCGTCCCCGAGTACAACCAGAGCACCCATCAAGCTACTAGGAACCTCCTTTCGCAAGGGACATCAACAACAACTAGGAAAACCTTTCCTATATTTTTACAAATAACCTAACTACTAGGTGACCCACCTTTCGTCTAGCACTACCCAACAAAGGGATCTCGCCCTACGAACGCGACGCACGTTCAACCTAAGGGATAACACTCCTTAAATATTAAGGTTAAACACTCCCCTTACAAAGAATAAAGTTTTGCACGAAGAAATTTGTGCAACTAACAATGAAGCTCTCTAAACAGAGCAGATACTACAATAAAGTCCTATAGCAAAGGATTAATCTAAAGCACACTCAAGGTTTTTGATCTTGATTAAAAAGTAGATGAATATGATGATGATGATGAAATTTCTTCTCAAAAGGATTTTCAAAAGAATAGAGAAGGAGAAGAATTGATCTTGTGTGTGTCAAGTGTGTTTTCAAAAAGGTAGAAGAAGAAGCCAAAAATCAGAATCGTGATCATCCAGAAAAGGAAATAAATCATTCTGGGAATCAGATTGATTTCAGCACGTTTTCCAAAAATTTGAAATAGGTAATCGATTACTTTGGTCATTGTAATCGATTACTTGCTCCCACGTTTTTCACAAAAGTTGCAGCATTAAAAGATAATCGATTATTAGCTTCAAGTAATCGATTACTGTCACTTAAATGACCAGTTCAAGGAAGTAATCCATTACATGAACCTAATTAACCCATTACTTACTCTCTGGTTACAAGTTGCAGCAGGTAATCAATTAGTCCAGAAGGGGTAATCGATTACTCTAAAGTAAAATCAGATTTTCATAAAAAATTTGTAACCAAAGGTTTTCATAAAAGAATTTTCACAAAAACTTTTCCAGGAGCAAAAGGTTTTAAAAATACTTCTTCTAGATTTTTCAAAACGAAAATTACCATCATCATAATCTAGAAATATAAAAATATACTTGAGTGCTTTTAGACTAATTTATGCTTTACACAAAAAAACTAAGTCCTATGCGACTAGATCTTCAATCACTCCTTGCATCATCAATGTACCTGAACCTGTTCAAACATATTATAATAAATTGTGTTGTGTCATCATCAAAACATCATCAGGGAAAACATGAGTTTCAACACTCCCCTTTTTGATGATGACAAACACTACCTGCAAAACAAAGTTAGTACATGATATTATAAACGCAATCTAAACGAACACAGCTCCCCCTGAATCAAATCAAGAGATTAGCATCTCTCCCCCTGAATTCATGAATCATTCATGAACCTGTTTTGCAACCTGTTCCTGTTGTCCTGTTTTGCGCATACTTTCTCATGATATATTACTCCCCCTTTTGACAACATCAAAAAGGTGAGATGTCCAAAAAAATATAATGACATCACATGACAAAAAAAATATTAAACCAATAAGCGAGCAATTGTCATGATGAGTCACAGTGAAATATCCAAGGACATGTCAGAGAAAATCTAAATCCAGAAACAGATGCAATCAATCAAGAGTAAAAACTAGGGGTCAAGATAACAGCATAAATCAAAGATAAACAATCCAGATAGCAAAAAATAATAAGATCAGAGAGCGGAGCCACAAGCTAAAGACCACGGGTGAAGGGTTCCCGATTCTGATGCCTCAAATGATAGATATCTTGCTGCATTGCCTCCATGTTCACATTCATCTGTTCCATGCCGTAGGTGAGCTGAGCAAGAGTAGAGTCAACTGAACGCATGTGGTCATCAGATCGTCTCATATAACCCCTAACATCATCTAGGAAGTTATGCATGTAAGGAGGAATATGATCCGGTGGTAGGATAGCTTGTAGCGGTGTGAAATCAGGATCTTGTGCTGGAGCTTGATCTTGGTCATCATCTTCTTCAGGTTCATTCCTATGAGCCGCCTTTCTTTCTCGTCGCATCGTCTTAGGAGCCCAACCATGTCCTTTCATGTTCACCCACCCCATGTTTCCCAAAAAGTTGGTATCCATACGCATATCCGCATTTGGAGCAGTCCTCGACTCTCCATTCAGAGGAATCCAGAAACGCCTAAGGATGTTGGTGATCAAGGTTGCATAAGGAAGGCGAGTTGTCTTTAGCTTCATATCACAATCAATCGAGCGACGTACTTTACTTGCAGTTTCAGTCATATGATTCAAAACAAACCAACCCCAATTGATGGGTTTGTCGTGAAACCAAGCCCATAGAATGATGTAGTCTTAATCCAAGACTCTGAAGTAATTCCCTTGCCTCGGGATCAAGCAACAATTCAGAATGAAGTGTAGCACACGAAACTCAAATTTCAAATTACCGGAAGTCATGACTTTTCCTGTTGGAATGTTGTCATCAATGAACTCTTCTTTTGCAACCTTTTTGTCATACTCATCGCCCCAAAGACTGTCACTGCCAAAACCGGTGAAGTAGACTCCATCCATAGGAAGTCGAGTGATATTCCTCCAAGTATCTAGAGTGATCTTTATTTGTCTTCCTTTAACTTCCGAATAAAGAATATTTTCATCTGAATCCCATTTCAGATTAGAATAGAAGACTCTGAAAATATCCTCATAGAAGTCTCCGCCGATGGTGCTAAACTCAAATAACTCTTTTTCTTTTAGCAGCCTCACCGCGGGAAGGTTACACTCATCATCATCAAAATTTTTTGCATCCAGGAATCTAGGAGAAATCAATGTACACGTTGGAAAATACTTTTCATAATCAACAATTTGATCCGGGTTGGAGAACCAACAGTTGTATTTCTCAAGTGCTGCAGGCTGTGGAAAAGAAGGTGGAGGAGCAGATGGACCAGCTTCATTATGACGAGATCGATAAGGCCTAGGAGCACGGCTGGAAGAAGGAGTTGCTCTCTGATTCCGAACAACCAGAGGTGAAGGCTCATCATCCTCAGATTCTACAATTAGAGCTCTTCTTTTTGTTCGACGAGTAGCCATAGTCTCAGATGAATGTCAGACAGACAGCAAACACAATGAACCAGATATACAGCTATGAGCAAATGCGACGATGTACCCAACTACTCAACTGACCAAACCCAAGTCCAACAATGCATATCAAAAACCAGATATCACCAAGGCAGATAATGCAGTCCTACTACCAATGCTAATACTCCACTAATCTCAAAATATCAATATACTAACCAGAGATTCAGAAGTATGAACACTATACCAAAAATAGTAGCAAAAATAGCTTGAAGAAGAAGACTTGAGAACCTGAACCGGAATACTCTGCACTGAACCACTGAACCGAAACCGAACCGAACCAGAAGCGCTGAACCGAATCAACCCGTGAACCAGTGAACCAAGATTGAACCAAAAGATCACTAAACCAATAACACTAAACTGATCTCTTCACTGAACCGAACTGAGCCAATGCTGAACCGGAAGAGATGAACCTTGTTGAACCAAGGATATGCAAAGGTGAATGTTATGGTTGAGAAGGTAGGCAATGGTGGGTTGAAGGGTGGTTTTATGGTGGTTTTAATGGTGGTTTATGTGGTTTGAAGGGTGAAGGCCGAATGGGAGAAGGGAAGAGAGAGAGAGGGACGGATTTTAGTGAAAGAGAAGGTAGGAGATGAAGGTTTATGAGATGAGAAAGGGATTTTAGTGTGAATGGTGAAGGTTTGGTGGAGATGAGGCTATGGAAGTTGGTTGGTTGATGGGAGAAGAAGAAGAAAATAATGAAGAAGAAGGAGAAGATGAGGCCATGAATTTGAGAGAGAAAAAGAGAGAGAATGTGAGTGTAAGAGAGAGAGAACATGTGAGAGTGAAAAGGAGGTTAAGGTGTGGCTAGGGTTAAGACAAGAGGTCCTTTTTTGGTCAATGCGAGTCAAAGGCCCAACTTGGTCCACACGATCCTCTTTTTTTTCAGATACTTAAGCTGGTAACCGATTACTGACAGGATTTAATCGATTACTTTCCTCATGTAATCGATTACTTACATACCTATAATCGATTACTTCCTCTCTAGTGAATATATGATGCAACTTTTCTAATCGATTACTGGGCTAGCTGTAATCGATTACTTGATGGCCTTTAATCGATTACTTCAGTAACTTTAATCGATTACATCTTCGCAGGTGAGTTGTATGATGCTGCAAAACTAATCGGTTATCCTGAAACCTGTAATCCGTTACTTGCCTTCAACTGATTAGACCTGTTGCACTGAACACTGAGTAATCGATTACTATAGCAGAGTAATCGATTACTTCCGCTCAAACTTCCAGAATTCTTCTTTTTCTGCATATTCCAAGCTTCCTTGCATGCTATGAGTGATTTTTCTGATGATAGGAACTATAGGTAGCTTTAGCTTGTGGTCAACTTACCTTTCGGAACACTGTTTCCTGCAAAACGGATTTTTCTGGATATCTCCAACGCTCAAGTTAGTAATTTGACAAAATAAACATTAAGAGCAATTGAAGAAATTAATATAGAGCACAAAAAAAATATACCAAATCATATGCTCTATTATAACTAAGAGTTATATCAAGTTCAATCATAATATGCATTTAGATGCCAACTTAAACAACTCAAGTTTGCACTAGATGACACATTATGAATGAAGTACTCAACTTTTCCAAGATACGATAATCATGTGACATTGAAAAAAAATTACTACACATGATTTATTTCAAATTCAATACAATTTGGAATAGTCAAAGTATGCTCTTATATAATCATGGTTATAATAAGGATATGACTTGTTTACCTCAACTTTTTTGTGCCATGGAGATCTTGCCGTAGACCATTGCTTTCTTTTCTGATGTTTCATCAACGTGAATTTTCCATTTCTTCTAGTGAAAGCTTTGGTTCTTGATGATACGATCTTCCTTTGATCACTCCATCTAACTTTAGGTATCCACTGAGTCATTTTGAGGCTTTTCTCCTTTTGATTTCCTTTTGGTTTTTCCTTGGGCAATTGATTTTCTACTTTCCTGTTACAAGGAGAAACCTTTGGTACCCATCTCATTTTGGGTCCTTGAGAGTTAGTCTAGGATTCCCTTGAAGCTTTTGGAACCCATTTCAAGTTACCTCTCATAGTTTGATTTTTCCTATAATAGCATAGATAAGAGATATGTTGCGAACATCCACAATAGTTACATATAATGTGTTTGGGTGATGAATTGACTTTTTCACAAACATGGTTACATAACTTGGAATTTTTGTTTTGAAAAGGCAAGGTACTATTGTTCAACTCTTTACTTGGTTTTTGAATATCAACATTAGCTTGACCAAGTAATGAATTTGAGTAAATAGGTTTTTCAGCATGAGTTTCAAAATTTGTATCCTCAACGTGTTTTTCAGGAAAAGAACATTTTTCAAAGTGTGTTGAGGAACAACTTTCTAAAAATATTTCTTTGCCAAGATTATCTTCAATTTTCAAAGAATCAAAAGTAATTTCTGTTGAAGATAATTCTCGCACAAAGTCCAAGTCATGGTTTTTTAAAATTGTCGTATCATCACTCAAACTATTATAAGTAATGTGTAGATTGTTAGAGAGAAAACTAAAATTTGTTACCTCATGAGGAATATGCCCATTTAATTCACTTTCATTGTCCGTGGACTCTTCTTCCGAAGAACTCAATTCCTCATAAGATTGTATGAACTCTTCAAGTAGTCTCTCCAAATCATCATCTTCACTTGTTGTGTTACTCTTTGTCTCATCATCAAGGACATCATCATTTAAGTCATCGTTCCTTATGTGCGTTCCTTTTTCCCTGCGAACACTAACACTTTCCCATAGATCATTAGTAGCATAGTGTGTCATTAAAGTGTACCAAATACTTTTAGCGTTGATACAATCCTTAATTCTAGCATATGCATCATCATTCAAGGCATTTCTCAAAATTTGCATAGCTTGAATATTCAACGCAAAGGATTTTTTATCAAACTTATTTAAAACATTTTTGGATTTTGAATCAAAACCTTGAAGCACAACATTCCATAGATGAATACTAATAGATTGTAAATATATTTTCATTCTCGCACACCAGTACGGAAAATTACATCCATCAAACATTGGTGCTTCATCGAATGAACAACCCTCCATTTTAAAAAAAATGAAAACAAATATCCCAAAATGCCAAACCACAATGGATCTTTAACTCAAGCGATTAAGCTTGTTACCAGAGCACGAAGCTCTGATACCAATTGTTAGAATTATTGATGGTATTGGCTAACGTCACCCAAGAGGGGGGGGGGTGAATTGGGTGTTTATAAAAACATTGAAAAACGATCGATTCAAACGTTCTTGAAAAATTTAAAGAGTTTTAACGAAGCGGAAGACTTAAAGAACGAATGAAAACGTTTTTATGTGCAGAATAATAAGAATATTTATATTTATATTGAAAACATATTATTCACGAGATTGAATAAATCAACACAATGAAAGCGCAATTTTCGTGCTATATAATTTCAAATAGGATTATTCGCAAAATATGATTAACACACAAAATAAATGTGAATTGTAAAGAGATAAGGGATAGAGAAATCATGCACTGGAGATTTTATCCTGGTTCGGCAAACAACGCCTACATCCAGTCCTCAAGCAACCCACTTGAGCTTTTCAATAAACCAAAGACGCCTCGCGTCCCCGAGTACAACCAGAGCGCCCCGCAAGCTACTAGGAACCTCCTTTCGCAAGGGACCTCAACAACAACTAGGAAAACCTTTCCTAGATTTTTACAAATAGCCTAACTACTAGGTGACCCACCTTTCGTCTAGCACTACCCAACAAATCTCGCCCTACGAACGCGACGCACGTTCAACCTAAGGGATAACACTCCCTAAATATTAAGGGTAAACACTCCCCTTACAGAGAATAAAGTTTTGCACGAAGAAATTTGTGCAACTAACAATGAAGCTCTCTAAATAGAGCAGATACTACAATAAAGTCCTATAGCAAAGGATTAATCTAAAGCACACTTAAGGTTTTTGATCTTGATTAAAAAGTAGATGAATATGATGATGATGATGATGAAATTTCTTCTCAAAAGGATTTTCAAAAGAATAGAGAAGGAGAAGAATTGATCTTGTGTGTGTCAAGTGTGTTTTTGTAACACCCCGATTTATAAATTAAAAGATTAACAAAATTAAGTTTAAAATAAAATAGTGAATTGAAAATTTCTTTTTACAAAACAAGTTTATAATACACATTGGGGGAATTCATTCATAATATACATAGCTTCAACGGGAATCCCCTTCTTTCTACTTGTCCGCTGCGCACTCTGATCTTCGAGCTCCTTTATTATGCACCTAAAATGTTAACCACTAAGGGTGAGACCTTTTCACAACACAGTGAATCAAAAGATAGTAAATAGCTCATAATAAAAACCCAAGAGTAATAGTCAAATCAAACCATGGATCAACAAATTCATCATATTCATATGCCTATCACTTACACAAATAGATTTCCAAGTTTCAATAATTTCATATCAATGTCACAAACTACCTATATCATTCATCAGCTCTTTTACTTCATGCATTTCTAATTTATTTCAAACTTGCATCTTTTCATCTCTTTGCATTGCTTTCATATACTCTTTTCTCTTTACATAGTCTCATAGATTTTTAGAAATTATTTCGTGGATCCATCATTGCGTACAGTCCCACAACCCGGACAACGTCTTACAGCTGCACACAATGTGTGTCTTACGCGATCTATGCGTACAGTCTCCTTCGGACAATGTCTTACAAGATCTGGATCACACCGGTCTATGCGTACAGTCCCACAACCTGGACAACGTCTTACAAGACCTCAAATCAAACCAGTCGATGCGTACAGGCCCACAACTCGGACAACGTCTTACACGACTTCAAATCAAACCAGTCTATGCATGCAGTCCCATAACCCGGACAACGTCTTACAAGACATCAAATCAAACCAGTCGATGCGTACAGTCCCACAACCCGGACAACGTCTTACATGACTTCAAATCAAACCAGTCTATGCGTGCACTCCCACAACCCGGACAACGTCTTACAAGACCTGAAATCACACCAGTCGATGCGTACAGTCCCACAACCCGGACAACGTCTTACACGACTTGAATCACACCAGTCTATGCGTACAGTCCCACAACACGAACAACGTCTTACAAGACTTGCACAATCAGCATGGGTGTCCATCATTGCGTACAGTCCCACAACCCGGACAACGTCTTATAGCTGTACACAATGTGTGTCTTATGCGATATATGCGTACAGTCCCACAACCCGGACAACATCTTACAAGATCTGGATCACCCACAACTTTTTGCCATTAATCCTTTAAGTCATACTTGATTCATTTTCATTTTACATCCACTTTCTTTAAACCATCAATTTCTTTTCCCTTTTTATTTTTCTTTATTAAACCATCGCTAATCAAAATAACACACACTTGGCACTTATTTGAACGTAATGAATTCTTTAACAGGTAACAAATTACGCGTAACAACCATCAAATATCAACAAATTAGTCGACATACTCAGGTATGTCTCAGGGTGCTTAAAATAAATCAACTCCCTAGGGTTCTTCACTTCCTACTTTAATAAAGTACCAAAAAGAATTCAATAGAAATATTTCTGATAAGATAAAAATCTACCCATAATATACTAATTTCACCTAAAGTGTGGAAAAGAGACTCCCCTTACCTGGAAATCCTAGCAATAACGACAGAGTCACGTTTACATCCGCGACTTGCTTCAGGATCAAAGTCAATAACAACGTGTTGGGATCTAAATAGGGACATATGATAAAACTAATTATAACATTAAAATATACACATATATATATATATATCAACTAAATTCATTTTTATTAAAATAATAAATATATATCGTTATACAATAAAGATATATCACTTTTTCCCAAAACATCTCTTTATTTGAAAATATAGGGATAATAAAAATATCAAATTACGCGTAACAACCATCAAATATCAACAAATTAGTCGACATACTCAGGTATGTCTCAGGGTGCTTAAAATAAATCAACTCCCTAGGGTTCTTCACTTCCTACTTTAATAAAGTACCAAACAGAATTAAATAGAAATATTTCTGATAAGATAAAAATCTACCCATAATATACTAATTTCAATCAAAGTGTGGAAAAGAGACTCCCCTTACCTGGAAATCCTAGCAATAACGACAGAGTCACGTTTACATCCACGACTTGCTTCAGGATCAAAGTCAATAACAACGTGTTGGAATCTAAATAGGGACATATGATAAAACTAATTATAACATTAAAATATACAAATATATATCAACTAAATTCATTTTTATTAAAATAATAAATATATATCGTTATACAATAAAGATATATCACTTTTTCCCAAAACATCTCTTTATTTGAAAATATAGGGATAATAAAAATATTGACGGATCGTCAAATAATTAGGTAGATGGATAGAGGAAGTTGAGGAGATTAAATACCTAAAAAAAGATTTGAGATTAGACAGTTGGATCTTGAGTTGTTGGACCGGTAAATAAGGAAAAACCAAATTTCCCTTCACTGTTGCCTTTCTTCTTATCTCTCGCCGGCTGTCTTTCTTTCTCTCTTATCCGCTGCTCTCTCTCTCATTCTATACTCCTTCTTTCTTTCTTTTCTTTCATTTTTTTGTTCTGACGGGTTGGGGGTAGTATTGGCAATTAGGGCCAATGGGCGGGCATGGGCCAGGCCATTGCGGGCGGGCATGGGCGGCCCTAATTGAGTTTAGGGCGAAAAATTCAGGCCCTGCCCGCCCATATTTTTTGCGGGCGGGCATGCGGGCCGCCCAATTTTTTTTTCCTTTTTTTTAAAATAAAAAACGTTGCCGAAAGATTGGTTGAGAAATGTGGAGTCGAGGACGGTACCTTTAAGAAAATTTTGTACTTCAAATCCAACATTAACATCACTAGTTCATTATTTAATTCATGATTCTTCTGAATAGGTGTTTAGCAACAATTTAATTCTGAATAGATTGTAATAATGATTTTGGCCAAGGGAATGTATTTTTGGCTTGGAGGGATGTATTTTTGGATTTTGGGCCACTTGGTTCAATTTCCTTTTTTTTATATAACAATGCCCGCGGGCGGTCCATGGGCGGCCCTAAAATGCCCGCAAAATTTGCGGGCAGCCCTGCCCAGCCCTAAAAATTTTATGGGTGAAAAAATCAAGCCCTGCCCACAAATTTTGCGGGCAGGTTGGGGGGCCCGCGGGCGGCGGCCCTAATTGCCAATACTAGTTGGGGGTGAGTTTGTTGGGTAGCTAGGGAATTATATATGTATATATTTATATTATTTTATGTTTTGCTCTTATTTGTGGGTCAATGTGTGTATGTATTTTGGATTATAACTAAAAGTTTGATTATCCAAACAATAAAATACATTTAAGTAAAACAATATTGTATTTTTAATTACTCAAAACTAATTAGAAAATAATAAAGTTGCCAGTCCCTCCGGATAGCTATTGCGTAAGAAAAATTATCGAAATTCAAAAGTAAATATATTTTCTCAATCCTAATATTAAACTTGATAAAATATAATATTTATAATTTTGAAATAGAAGATCATTATATATAACTTATACCGGTAATATATTAAACCAATCCAGAAGCTAAAAATAAAACAGCCTCCGGAGGCTATGAGAATTTACAGGGACGCTCAAAATATTAAGTTAAACATATTTTTCTAAAGAAACTATTTGTAAAAATGTCTCTAAGGCTTGCGACTTGAGCTCCCTGTCAAAGTGTTGATTAAACTAAAATAAAGTACTATTTTATTTTTGAAAAACGTACGATAACAAATTTATAGTTATTTTGACTACAAAACATATTTCAATTAAAATGATAAAATCAAAATTTTATTACAACACTCAAATCTTGAAAATATCATATTAAATCATTTAATTATTTTTCTAAAGGTATTAGAAATAACGAGATGTTACAGTTTTCAAAAAGGTAGAAGAAGAAGCCAAAAATCAAAATAGTGATCATCCAGAAAAGGAAATAAATCATTCTGGGAATTAGATTGATTTCAGCACGTTTTCCAAAAATTTGAAATAGGTAATCGATTACTTTGGTCATTGTAATCGATTACTTGCTCTCAGGTTTTTCACAAAAGTTGCAGCATTAAAAGATAATCGATTATTAGCTTCAAGTAATCGATTACTGTCACTTAAATGACCAATTCAAGGAAGTAATCCATTACATGAACCTAATTAACTCATTACTTACTCTCTGGTTATCGATTAGTCCAGAAGGAGTAATCGATTACTCTAAAGTAAAATGAGATTTTCATAAAAAATTTGTAACCAAAGGTTTTCATAAAAGAATTTTTACAAAAACTTTTCCAGGAGCAAAAGGTTTTAAAAATACTTCTTCTAGGTTTTTCAAAACGAAAAGTATCATCATCATAATCTAGCAATATAAAAATATACTTGAGTGCTTTTAGACTAATTTATGCTTTACACAAAACTAAGTTCTAAGCGACTAGATCTTCAATCACTTCTTGCATCATCAATGTACCTGAACCTGTTCAAACACATTATAATAAATTGTGTTGTGTCATCATCAAAACTTCATCAGGTAAAACATGAGTTTCAACACACATTCCATATCGTAAGGATGTAAATGCATTAAATATTTATGAAGTTAAGGACTTAATTGAATTAAATGTGTCGATGTTGAGGACTAACTTGATTGATTTATCTTTGTTTCAAGGCTTGATTCTAGCACTACAAGAGGTGATGCCTGGTGTCCATCACAGGCTATGTGCATGGCATCTCTAGTAGAACTTAGCTAACAACAAACAAAAGTTCTCTTGACACACTGATTTTGTAGCCCCTGTACAGCAAAGTAGATTGGACAAAGAGAAAATAGAAAGCAACAAATGGAGGCCAATTTGGGCAGGTAAAGTATAGCTACTGTTATTGATTTATCTTCATTGCTCTTGCTGTTATTGTTGCTGTTAAGTCATTCCTCTTAGGTTGTTGCATTTGATTAAGTGAGTTTTGAATTAATTTTATCATATGTAGGTGATGACTCTGGTTTAACCTATGAGGTACACTGTGGCAAAGCTAAAGTTTCTGTTGACTAGGCCAAACAAACTTGCACTTGCAGGTTCTGGGACTTGACAGGTACATTAACTCAACTTATGTTGGATTGGGATATAATTGCATTAATTTTATATAATGTTATGGATGTATATGATTTAATTATGGTATTGTTAATGACTAAGTTGATTGACTTATGTTTTTTGTGTTTCTGATAAATGATTTCTGAATTATGTTTCTGATTATTGTTAAGGACTTCCCTGTATGCATGTTGTGGTTGCAATAGCACACAAAGGTGAAAGGCCTGAAGACTATTGTCATGCCTGACTCACTATGGGAAGCTATAGGGCAACTTATGAGCATCATATCCAACCAGTGAGAGGGGAGATATATTGGGAAGAGTTTGGAAATCTTGCACCGGTTCCACCATTAGTGAAGAGGGCACCTAATAGGCCCAAAAAACAAAGAAGAAGGACTGGACAAATAACAAAGAAAGGAAAGGAGGAGGTGTCAATCCCAAAAAATTGAAGAGGAAGCTAGCAGACTTCACATGCTCCTTCTGTGGGGGTAAAGATCATAATAAAAAGGGTTGCCTATTATACAAGAAACAAAAGCAAGATGAAGAAGCAGCCGAGGTAGCAAAGACAGCTGAAACAGCAAATGCAGCAAAGGGACCTGAAGGAATTGCTTCTCAACCTGAAGCAGCTGAAGTAGCACATGCTCCTCAACTTGAGGTTATAGATACTTCTCATTCTCAGCCTCCAATGGATGGAGAATCCTCATCACAACCTTCATTGAGTGAACCTCAAGCTCCAAGACAGAAACTACCCATTAGGCCAAGAACAAGATCTCAGGTAGTAAATGAGGTAGCAGTAAACTTGCCCCAACCAAACTTGTCTCACCCACCTGAAAACTCCACTCATATAGCAGAAGCACCTCAGCCACCATGAATGATTTTCATACCAACACCTGGTTATAAAGGACCCCCAACAATGAAGTGAACTTCCCAATCCTCAGCACTTGTGATAGATTTTGTGGATCATATGTAGTTTTCTGGATGACATGTATTTTGGGTCATGTGTTTTGGGTCATACATGTGATGATTGTGTGGATCATATGTTTTTTTTTGTGGATCACATGTAGTTTTTTTTATGACATGCATTTTTTGTGGATCATATGTAGTTTTATGCTAAAATTGTTGGCTATTTGGTCTATGCCAAATTTATGACCAAAGTGATTATGAGTAATGAAGTGACTGAAATTGTAGGGATGTATTTGCTTTATAATTGGGTAAAGTTAGGGATGTATGTGAATTAAATGTAGATTAGTTAGGGACCTATTGGCCTCAAACATTACATTCGAAAATTAATAAATAATATTGGTTCATATTAAATAGATATACATGATAATCTGATTACAACACACAAACACAATTGCTTACAGCTTACTTGTAACATCCCGAATTTTAATTATAATAATAATTAGAATAATAATAAGATTTTGAAATAAGAATTATCCAAAAAGGGATTTAAAATGATGGATTAGGAATTCTTTGAGTGCCATAAAGGAGTCGAGGAGCATTGGCATCGAAAAGCGAATTTAAAGAAGACCAAACGGGGGTTAAAAGCGGTGTTTTCGGTGTTTTAAATTTGCTAACTTGGGAAATTCAAAATAAAAGATTTAAGACTCCAAACACAATTTCCACCGTTGGATATGAAGATATGATTTTTAGGAGGTTGCTCGTCAAATTTGAGCAAGATCCAACGGTGAACGAAGAAGTTATAGCTATTTGAAGTTGGGAGAAAATAGCTGAAAAATAGAAAAGCAAACTAGCAGTATCTGATCATTATACTCGAGTATTTTGTGAAATACTCGAGTATTTTGGGTCCAAATAGTCGAGTATTGACAGAAACACTCGAGTATTCTGCGATCTGCAACATTAAAAACGCGTTTTGGGGCTGAAAACCCCATTTCAACCCCTCTTTCTCTCCTTCCTCCACCGCCTCCCTTGGCCGCCCACCGTGGCCACCCTCTCCCTCCCTCAACCCGTCTCTCTCCCTCTCTTGTTCTTTTTCTCTCTCTCCTTCCCTCACAAACTCTCTCTCTCTCTCTCCTCCCCACTCACAACCGCCACCACCTCCGGCCGCCACCACCACCTCCACACGAACCACCACCACCACCATAGTTCTCCCTCCCTCTTCCCCTTTGGCTTTGGTTACCCTCTCTTTCCCTCTCTTCGAGCTATCTCTCTCTCCACGGATCTCACCGGTCCGTGATCGTGCCGAGCTCGTGTCGGGAATCTCAAAGCTCAAAGCCCTTGCCTCGGTTCAGTCACAATCGTTCCCGCTAACGAGGAGCAACACCGACGCCGTCATCGTCGCCGAGCTAAAATCCAGGTTCTATTTAAAAAGCCCGAGGTAAGAGGGTTCGCGTTACCTTTACTTAAGAAGTAAATTCTAGGATGCTATAGTGGTAGCTGAGAATAGAGTAATTAAAAAGTATGTTAATGAACCTTAGGGTAACCCTCGTGGATATAAAGGAAGTAAATAAAATTGTAATAGAAACCACACTTTAGGGAATAAAAGGAATGAGCGTAGAATAAGGCCCGGAACGAATGAGCGTAATTAGAATATTAAAATAGTTAGAATAAAACAAAAACGGGAGCAATCATAAAAATAAGACCATAGGGGAAGTAAAAGGACAAAAAGGGGTAAACGAAATAGATGAAAGAGAGAGTAGAATTAATGAACTAAAAGATAATAAGTATAATAGTACCCAAAGAGTAAAGTGAGATAAAGGAGGGATTAGTAATGGAAATAATAAATATGTACAGGATCGATTAGGGCAATAGGTGCAAAATAATGAATTAGATTTAAAAGGAAATAGGAAAACGATAAGCGGATTAATAAGAAGATAATAAAACGAAGAGAGAGAGTACATTATGAGGGAAGTAGAAGAATGTAATAAAAAATTGAGAAGCTAGATTAAGTAATAGAGCAGTTAAATAAAATATAGTTAATGAAATAGAGATAATAAGTTAAGTAATAATGCGAGTTAATAGAGTAGTTAAGTAGACTGAAGTCATAGAAATGGAAATAATAAGTTAAGTAAGAGTGAGGGATAAATGAAATAAAGAAATAACTAAGAATTAGAAACGAGCGCAAAAATATAATGTACTTGACCAAGTTAAACAGAGTTGGGTAAAAGCGAGGATAATTAGTATCAAGGAAAAGAATAAATTAGAAAACATAGGAAAATGTATTAAGTCATAAACGAAAATAAAGATTAAAAGATTTTGATGAGCAGAAAAGAATTATTTAAATTATAAGAAAATGAAAAGGAAGAGAAGAAGAAAAAGGAAAAGAAAGAAGGATATTAAATATAGTGAAAAGTAAACAATGTGATGATAAGTTCCTAAATAAAGAAATGAAATAAAAGAGAAAAATACAATAACTCAGAAAAGAGAAAAGATATATGAAAAAGAGAAAGAGAAAGAAAAAGAGAAAGAGAAAGAAAGGAAAGAAAAATGGAAGTCCGATGCGAGCCTGTGAAGGCGTATCGGCATCGATGCGAGCCTGGTAAGGCGTGTCGATTAAAAAGGAAAAATGGAAGTCCGGTGCGAGTCTGGGAAGACGTATCGGCATCGATGCGAGCCTGGGAAGGCGTGTCGATTAAAAAGATTAAAAAGAAAATGAAAGTCCGGTGCGAGCCTGGGAAGGCGTATCGGCCTCGATGCGAGCCTGGTAAGGCGTGTCGATTAAAAGGAAAAAGAATGGAAAATGGATAAAAGAATGGGAATGAAAGAATGAAAAGAGAATCAATAATTAAAAGAATGTGAGAATAAGTGAAGAACTAAAAGAGATTATTTATATTAATAATTATGAATAAAGTATATTAATAATTAAGTAGGCTTAGTTATTTACTATGTCTTCTTTTAGAATTTATCTTTTTAAGTTCTGTGTAATGCTACCCTTCTTGATATAATTTTACAGGTACGGAAGCGGAGCTTACACTGTTGCAGGCCGAATTGGAAACCCTCCACCACGTGGAGTGTAGCTTGTGATACCATGAGCGGATTTTTATTTTAATTATATTGAAAACTGTTATATTTTGTAATTTATAATATGTGTAGTTATATGCCCTGAGATTGGTACTAATCGGGCGTTAGGATCTGAGCTGGGTTTTAATCTGTTGTGTTTATGTTTTTATATAATTCTGGACTGACAGGTTTTTAGAAGGAAATTTTTGGGAAGTCCATAAAACAGAGGAAACTCTGCCGGATTTTCGTAAAATCTTTCATGAGAAAGCAAATGCTAAAATGATTTTTTAAACTCTGATTTTATTAAAAACTAAAAATTAACTATTAAAAGTGATGATGTTACATTACTTATTGCCAAGCCATTAACATGACATATTGATAAACACATCATAAACTAAACTAAACAACGGATACATTATTCCCTTTTCCAAAAGCAAATCATCCCCCACATAATGTTAAAAATTAACACCACTACAATTGGTACAATCACTCACACTAAACAAAACTTCAATGTCCTAATTTCACCCTCTAATCTAACCATCTTTAAGCTCAATTCCATCCTCCAGTCTTCTTCTTTGGACCTATCAATATTCCTTTCACCACTACACCTTCCACCAAGACTTCTTTCAACAACACTTCTTTCACCACCACTCCTTGAGGCAGCATTGTCTTCTCTGTCAACCTAGCAAAAAAAATTGCAGTGGTTTCCTATCTGCAAAAACCAGCAAGAACATATACAAAAGTGGTAATAATAAGAACACAAAAGCAACGAGAGGATAAGTAATAAGCTAACATATACAATGTATACCTTAAACTTAGAACATCCAAAGAAAAGTCTTCCTGGATTGCGAGATGTTTTAGATCTCCTGACCACACATTTGAGACCACAAAAGCAACAAAGAGGATCTTCAACCTTTGACTCGCCACTTTCATTGAAAGAATTTTCATTGAATGAATCTGAGAAATGATGATTATTGTCACCAGCCATTTCATGGAATTTAGGGTATGCAAGTAATAAAGGATTGAAATAAATGAAGGAATATGAGAAACTATGTGAATGAAAACTGGGGGTTGTGAATTTTGGAGGTGATTTCACGATAGGTTTGATTTGGGATTTTAGGGTTTTATATTTAAAAAGGTTGAAGATGATCTTTCAACCGTTGGATTATAAGGTTAAGTCATAACTGTTGGTTCAAAAATTTGACCATTTTCAGAAGTTTCAGGATGACATCGTGGCAAAAACGACGCATAAGCCACTAGGTTGTTGCTCTGATGGGAACTTTGAGCTACAAGCTAATTAAGCACTTCGGACAGCCCCTAGCAAAATGTCAAGAACGACATTTTGCCCTCTGTTAGTGTCCACGTACGCAATCCGTAACAACACAGTGACGACACCAAATGTCATGGACTAACTTGATTGACGGATTGCTATCTCAGGGACTTAATTGCTATTTCGACAAAGTCAAGGACTAACTTGATCGACGAGTGAAAATCAGGGACCATTCTGACTAATTACTCTAGATAAAAGGTCAAAATTCAATTTTTAGAGCGACATGAACCACTAACTAGGTGGATCAATTATATAATATGAAAATCCGACTTCAATAAAATATATATATATATATATATATATATATATATAATCTGAAATTGTTTTTTTTTTATAATAGGATGAGGAGATATCTTAGTTTAAAACAAAATATTTAAAAAAAAATTGGAAGGATTTTTCCCATGAAAATCTAATTTTTTTTAATTGATTAAAATACAAATAAAAAGAGTTTGCATTTCAACCCTAAAAAAAAAAAAAAAAAGTTTGCATCTCAAACTGTCAAACACAACCTCTAGGGTTTATAGCATAAATAACCAACTACCAGTTCCAGCACCTCTCTCCGCGCCTCTCTCGCACAACAACAATGGAAGAACCTCCTCCACTTTCACCTCCAAACACCGATTCATCACCATCAGCATGGAGCAACGTGGTGAAGAACCGAGCACCACCAAAGCCCCCTCAACAACCCACTCCCGAGCTCTTATTAAACACATGCAACTCCACCCACGGAATCTCACTCGCCGTCGTCGACGCCAACGCCGTCATCGACGCCGGTGAGAAGCTTCACTCCTTCGCCGATAAGTTCGTGTCGGTGCATGAAGTCATGGACGAGATTCGTGACCCTGTTTCGAGGCACAAGCTTTCTTTTCTTCCTTTTACTATTGATACCATGGAGCCCTCACCCGAATCAATTAACAAAGGTATTTTTAATTTAAATCCCCCAAGTTTCAACCTTTTTTTGATTTTGGGAAACGGGGTTTTGCTTATTTTATGGATAATTTGATGGGCATGTGAGTGTTTTTTCTTTTTTTTGCTGAATATGGTTTTTGTTGGTGGTTGTAAATGAGGGTTAATTACGTGGTTGAATTCGTAGGGTAGCGGAATGTGATTTGAATTTGACAGCATTATTGGCCATATGTAGTAATTTTTTTTTTAATGTTTTCTAATGCATGAGTAGTGTATTAGAAATATGAGTGTGAGCAATATAAGTCCTGCGTCGAGGTTTAGCGACATATAAGTAGATGGGCTAGTGAACATGACGGTTTGAAGTTGGGTTTAGTTGTGGTGTCTGGTCCTCTTATGTAGCTCAATCTAGAAGTTCCTCAGTCATTTGCTTCCAGTGGCGCTGGCTTGGTGTGTAGAGTTTTAGAAAGACTGAGGAAAGATTCTAGTTTTTAATGTGCTCGTGAACCTGACGGTTTGAAGTTGGGTTAAGATGTGGTGTCCGGTATGTCTGCTTATGTTGCTTGTTGTAGAAGTTCTATGGTCATTTGCTTCCAGTGGCGCTGGCTTGGTGTGTAGAACTGTAGACTGAGGAAGATTCTAGTTTTTGATAGTTTGTAGTGGTCGGGAAGTTATGTTGGATTTTGATTTGAAGATGATTTTTTTTTCTTCTCTATTTAACATTTAACTCAACATGTTGGATTCAAAGGAAGAAGGCCAGATGCATCTACACGGCAACCACATATAATCTTGGTTTCTTCACAATATCATTTGTTTGTTAATTATAACTTGAAGTCTTGCTAGATAGTTTTTTGATGATGAGGATGATATCGCAGAATTGGCGTGATGTTTTATGTATATTGTTATTTGCAACTAGTGAGGATTTATTGGTTTCTAACTTAAAACTATTTATTCCAATTGGACATGGCAGTCGTCAAATTTGCTAGGGCTACTGGTGATCTGCAGACTCTTTCGGATGTTGATATCAAACTCATAGCTCTGACTTATACTTTGGAGGCTCAAATCCATGGGACAAAACATCTCAGGGACATTCCACCGCCTGTGCAAATGTTAAATGTAAAGAGGCTGCCTGAGAAGGACATGCCGGGATGGGGTAATAATGTGCCTAATTTAGAAGAGTGGGAAGCATTGGAAAAAGAAGCTGAGGACAGGTCAAATTCCAACTCAAAAATCCTTCCTTTACGAGACTTAAACTTCAACATTGTTGCTCGAGATGACATCTCTGAAGATAGTTCGGTGGAACATAAAAGCGAAATACCTTCAGAAATTCTAGAGGGTAGTTCAAGGAAGCCTAGGAAATATCAAGCTAAGAAAAAAGAGATAAACATTGAAGGGAAGATGGTGGCTGATGGAGTTGATGCATCGCAAGGACAATTTGATGACGATGCTGGTGATTGGATGCCTGCTGTCAGTCGTAGTACTCATAGGAGATTTCTAAGAAGGAAAGCTAGACGTGAGTACAATGAGGCATTATCCAGTCAAGATCAGCAGGAGTTGGAAGAAACCGTCGATGGTAGTGTTGATGAAGATGCTAGAGCTTCAAATCAGCTTGTTCACCAAAGTGATGAAGACAAACATAGTGAAAATGCTGTTTATGAGGGTGATATGATAATTGAAGAGAACAAAGGCAGTGAAAATCTCTCTGCTGTTCTGAAGCAAATGAGCATAGAAGAAGGTTTGCCTGAAAATCTTGATGAAGAACATATACCAAATTTGTGCCCCGCAGAACATCAGTCAAACAATGCTGGACTGCTGGAAGCTGCGGCTAATGGCAATGACAGTATGGCCAGTAAACCAAGTGAGACCAATACATTCAATGACCAATCAAACCACTTCGAGACTGCTAGCCAGACCACCGAAGCTACTGAATTTTCTTATGCAGATGATGATGGTAGCGAGCAAAGTTGGGTGCTTAGATCTTTGTCTGAATCAAGTGTAGCCTGTGTTACTGCTGACTTTGCCATGCAAAATGTTCTTCTCCAAATGGGTTTGCGCTTGTTGGCACCTGGAGGAACACAGATACACCAGCTACATAGGTAATAGTCAAAAGCTTCAATCTTTTTTATGTTATTAGTTAATGGTTATTATGGATTAGCTATCTCCACTTCTTGAAGAAGTTTTTTGAATGTGTTAACTCCTCTGTTGTTAATCCCAGTGGGATTGCGTGGGATCCCGGTATCGCATCCCAGATTCCGTCGTCGCTGGGATGGGAAACGTTGTCGCATCTCATTTTGTCGTCGCTGGGATGGGAAACGTTGTCGCATCTCATTTTGTCGTCGCGGCTGCGATTGCGGGTCGGGTTCGTGTCGCGATTCTTCAGTGTGATCTCCCTGGGATGAAGAAGATTTCTTCAGTGTGATCTCCCTGGGATGAAGAAGATGAAGGGCGAAATTTCAATTTGCCCTTCATTTTAAAGAGGTTTTTTTTTTGGATTGTTTGGTCATTTGGCCAAACCCTAATTTTTAACACGTACAGTAAAAAGTAAAAACTGAGCTGGGCCAACAAAGCAGGCCCAACATGAGATAAAAGACATTAAAATTAAAACCCAATAACAACAAATCAGTTCTATTGGTGCCCCTTCTCATTTCTCCTTTTGCCGCCTATTTCACGTTCTGCCTTCTCCTCTACTCTTCTTTCTTTCTTTTTTTTTTTTTTCGTTTTTCTCTTCCCCATCAATATTCCTTTTCATTTTTCTTCTTCTCCTCCTTATCACTTATATGTCTAAAATATTTTGCTTCCTAAACATACCTATCCCGGTATCCGCTATCCCCTATCCCCTTTTTGGGGTTGACTGGGATGGACTGGGAAATGGGATTAACTACAGACTTAACTCTAAAGGAGTTAAAATGTTAATTTGTAACAATGTGTAATATCATAGCTATGTAATGAAATCTGTATACTTTTTATGACACCTTATGCAGCATGATATGATAATTGGGTTGTATGTGCTTATCTTTTAATTATTTGCATTCCAGATGGATACTCAAGTGTCATGCCTGCTACACTGTTACTGCCGAAATTGCGAGGATTTTCTGTCCTAAGTGTGGAAATGGTGGCACCTTACGGAAGGTAGCTGTTACTGTTGGTGAAAATGGAATAGTGCTAGCAGCCCGTCGACCACGGGTTTCATTACGTGGCACAAAGGTGAACATATCTTTATGAGATACCAGTGGATTTCATTTCTGTTTTCTCATGCATGTTAGTTTGCTGGTCTTTTATAAATAGAAAAGGATTTGTTTTGCCAGTCATTGTGATGTAAGGCATGCTTGTGTTAGCGTTTGCACAGAAGCTTCAAAGTGTAGCTTCCACGTTTTGTGGCCTACTGAACGTGATTTTGCCCCTTTTGGATGCTTATCCAAACATGCTGGTAGTAGTCTAGACTTTAGAGTCATCTCATCTCTTAAATTGTTGAATGTTTAACTTCATTCATGTGTATTAATAAATAAGCGGTTCGGAATCACAAAATATGATGCATCTCATTGCTATCCCAGCCATTTATAAGATTAATGCGCACTTTTAGTCCACAAATTCCAATTGATAGATGCTGATTTTAATTTGTATGGATAATGCATCTTAGGAAGTATAAAGTATATATTACTGTTCACAATATGGGACAATGTGTATCCCTGATCTACTAACTACTTGATATATTTTCATCGCTTATAGCTATTCTTGAATATTTTTACATGATTTTGTATGCAGTTTTCATTGCCATTACCCAAAGGAGGAAGGGACGCGGTCACAAAGAACCTCATCCTCCGTGAAGATCAACTTCCTCAGAGGGTACTATATCCTAGAAACAAGAAGAAAGCCAACAAGCAGGTATAGAGTGTGTGTGTGTAAACTGCTTGTGCTGCCTTTTTGTTTCCTTCAAATCCAATTCGTCTTGTTTCACTCTAACCTGAGCTACTTTATTACACTTTGCAGAAAGATGAGTTCTTTACACCAGACAGTGTCTTCAGCCACCACACAGATAAGAAAGCTTCTTTCCAGAAGCCTAGCATAGGGAAACAATTGGCGGTTTTTGGTGGGAGGAGAAATCCAAATGACAATCACTACTCACGCACTAAAGCCTAAGTAGTGGCTATGTCCAAAAATTTTGATTGCCTTTCTTTAATTTTGTTTTTATTGTTTAAGTTTGGAAGGTTATGTTATGCAAACATGATTAAGCATGAATCATTCTCTCTATCTCTGTACAATGCAAGAATTAATTTCATGAGAATCGATTTGGATTTGCACATTTTTAATTTACAAAAACAATTTTTGGCTTTCTTGGGTCAAATAGTACAATGTGTGCCGGCTTAAAGTTTGAACTTCGCAGATTGAATTTTGGTGCCATCCACCAGTGGTCTGAGTCTTGAATTTCTGTCTGGTTATGAAATAGGGAGAGGGATAGGCATATTGGAGCATGTAGGGAGGGATAGGCATATTGGAGCTTCACATGCTGAAGGAACCCTTAGAAAGATAGATTTGTCTAAGGCTATGTTTGGAATAACTGGTTAAAGGGTGTTAGTCTGGAAAGCCAGGGGCTGAAGCTGAAGGTTGATATGCTAACTTATTTGGTAAAACTAGCTGAAAAATTACTTGAAAAATGGTAAAATGATGTAGAAGAGCTTATCAGCCAGTCATTTTAAGGGGCTTCTCAGAGCAGAGTTTATAATCTTGGGCTTCTTTGAAAATCCTCTTTAATCAAACAGGGTTGCGAGCATATTTTTTTTTTTTTTAAGTTTGTTGACTGGCTTAAAATCTCATTCTATGCCTTATACCGACCTCTATATGTTTTATGGTCCGGTTACTATCAATGAAGGTGGTGTTATGATAGAGAGGACAATAGGATACATCTTAAAATCAAATCTTCTAATGGACATGATTCTCATTAAGTGCATAGCGTGCTGACATCTCTGTAGATGATTATGATAGGAATATCTAGGGGTGTAAGTGGTCCGGTCCGAGATCGCCCGGATCGGACCGAAAAATGTGGTCTGGTCCGGTCCCATGGTCCGGTCCAGTCCCAAAAAATTGAGACCATACTTGAACGGTCCGGTCCACGGTCTCACATATTATTAGACCGCTGGGATCGGACCGGACCAATAGGGTTTATTAATTTTTTTTTTTTTAAAAAAAAAGGCTACAGAACCTAACAACCTAATATAGTAATATATACTAACATAGCACTGCAGCAGCCTCATTATGTAACACGCGGTAAGGCATTTGGGTTGGAATGTTGGATGGGTCGGGTTGTTGTTGTTGTTGTTTTTCTTTTTTATAGTAATATACTCTGCCACAGTGCCACCCACGAACCACTCTCTCTAGTCTCTTCAATTCCAAGTGTTTGGTGAGTGTTAGTGATTAAGGGCATGCTTTAGAGTTTAGAATGGTACTCCCTCACAGGTCTTTCTCTCTCTCATTAGTCATTTCCACGACTCTCTCTCATTACCTCGCGTCCTCCGCTGCTTTTTTGGGACCGGACCGGACCTCCGTTGCGCCGCTCGCCTTCCTCAACTGATCTCCCGTTCTCTCTCTTTCTCTCTCCCTCCATGCTCCGGTTCTCTCTCTTTCTCTGTCCCTCCGTTCTCTCTCACGGATCTCCGTCCGCCGCCGCTTTAGCAGCAAGCAGCTGTTGCTGCTTGGTGATGGAGAGGGAACCTTAGGGTTCCCAAGTGAAAAAGGGCCTGAAGGCCCATTTTAAAAAAAATAAAAAGCTTGAACAATTATGGTCCAAATAGACCGGACCGGACCGGACCGTAACGGTCCGGACTGTAATGGTCCGGTCCAGTCTTTGCATATGAAAAACATAGGGACCGGATCGGACCGAACCACATAAATTTAATCGGTCCGGTCCCTAAAGTCCATCAAAGACCGGACCGGATCGGACCGTTACACCCCTAGGAATATCACAGTTCTAGTTTTTAAGGGTTATATCACAATAATATTTATTTTACATCATATTACTACCTCAAGTTAAGTGTGAATCTTGTGCAATGGCCTATCATCATGAATTGTGACCAGGAGAGAGAGTATACTGGTGTCATTCTTTAAAGAAGTGTAACAAGAAGATGGCGAGGCCCTTTCTGAGTATATTCTTTTGTGGCTTATTTATGTCAGATGCCCATGTAGTTTGCACCTATTTTATCAGACGCCTTTTAACTTTATTTTTCAACAAATATACCCCTACAGTTTGCTCCGGTGAGCCATATACCCCTGCATGCCATTTTCGGCCACCGGTGCTGACGTGGACCGCCGGAGTCAGCAAGTGGCAAAAATAGGAGCCTGTTCTGTCGTAAGATTACGGTGCTTAGTCAATTCGGCTAAGAATTCAGCAATCCCACTTTTGATGTCAGACATGAAATGAGCACCTTGAATACCAAGATACACACTCTCTTGTCGTTCTCAGTTTTGGGGGGTGGTGTGTGTGTTTGTGTGAGATGAGTTAGTCCATACCTGATAGCTTACCAGGTAATATAGGCTCATACCAGCAATAATTGACTTGATGGCCGCTTTCATGTGGCAGGTAAGATTCCTCCAAACGGCTCTGATATGATGACTGGTATTAAAGTGAAAGGAATCCTATGCTGGTGTGGACAATGGGATTCCTCAGCTCTTCCAGTGCACGTGTCCAAATTCGTACCGATATAACGGTATGGAGACCAACTACTTGAGATCATATCTGAATCCAGCCTCCAAGATTCACTTAGGATACTGTTTAATATCCAATTCCGGTTCGGGTGGTCCTTTCCACCTCAATCTGGTATCCGGATTCAGCTTATTGGGCCATTCTTGGCCTCAATCCGGAATCCGGCCTGTTGGGCCATTCCGGACTCAACCCGGCAGTTGCTTTCGGACTCAGTGGACCTCTTTGGGTCTCAATTCGGTATTCGGATTGGCACTCAACGGTTTCCCACGGCTTTGGTCCGGTATCTGGATTCGGTCTGGTATCCGATTCAGTGGGCCTCTTAGGCCTCAATCCGGTATCCGGATTCGGCATACCGGTCCTGTTCACGTGGTCCATAACAGTAGCCCCCCAAGTCATGGTTCATGCAATGTGCCATGATTTCCTGTGTAGCTTCATCAATCCGTATTCTGGCTTCTCAATAAACTGTACAAATCGAATTGTCGAATTTGAGATGCTGGTTTTTATCTATGTCCACCAATTGCTTCCTTAATCCGGAATCCTCCAAGGTCCAGTTTTTGAGGACTTCGAATTCCTTTCTCCTCATAATTATGTCTGCTTTGCTTCCCGAGATGATACCTCTCAGCATTGGAAACATGAACATGCACATTCAAATTTTGAATTTCAAATTTAAATTTATCATTTTTCCAAGACTTCACGGTTCCCGAGAGTTAGATTTCCAAGGGTGGATTCTTGCTTCCAGACACAGCTTTAACCTTACACGAGTCAGGATTCCCTATGGCTATCTTTATGTCTTGTCTGAGCTATTTTGCAGTCTTCTTGCTTTTAGAGAGTCATGGGAAACCGAACCTTAACTTGTATTGTGCTTAATCCAGCCATGAATTCGGATTCGACTATTCAATTCAAACCTCTGAGGGGATGCAATAACTGATCAGCAGTTTCCTTGGGAAGATGAAAAGAAGTGACCTCTCCCTGCAGCTATAGTGACCCTTCAGTTCAACTGACATGTCTTTTCACTTCAAGCATTATGACTTCTTACTCCCAACTGACATGACTTCTGAGTGGTCATCTATTTAATGCGACCCTTGGATAACACCTTTCTGAATGCAAGCACCTTTCCACTCACCAAATGTTAAAACCGAATTTCCTCTATAAATGCAGAGGAGTCTTTCAGCAAAAATCCACTTGCATATCTTCCACTTTCTAAACAAACTAGTGTAGGATTCTCATGTTTTGATGCTAACAATCTCTCTCCAAGCAACAACATTGGCAACAAGCAAGCTACACCACATGAAGATTAGAATTAGGATTTTTATTAATTCTATTTCAATGTAATCTTTATTTTATGCAATGCATCTCATTGGTGTGGGTAGCTTAGGTGATTTTAAGAATATTTAAATAATGTCTGATTAAGAGTGAAGATACTTTAAATCTTGATTAAATAGCTTGTGAAAATCATTTTAGAAAAACTTTGTTTTTATTCAGATTCTGATCAGTTTACTCGAGTAATGAGTATTGGTTCACTCGAGTAATTTATGTTCTGACAGGTTAATCGAGTAATGGTTTACACATCACTCGAGTAACTTAATCTGACATGTTTCACTCGAGTGACGTTGTTTGGTTTACTCGAGTAATTCAATCAGTGTTGGGAAAATTTTAAAAGGACTTAATTTTCTCTTTCAAAGTAAATAGACTTTCATTCTTACAATTTTCTAATACACTTTGAAAAGTAATTCAAGAGCTATTTTTTACATCTTTCAAGAGCTATCAAGATTCAACAAAGAACTTTTCATTCTTCACTCTATTTTCTATCATTGTTCAAATATTCTTGAGATCATATTTTTGTTCTTAGTGGTTGTTGAAGATTTGCAATTTGTGATTGCATCATTGAAGTTTCAACACAAGTGAAGAATCTCACAAGGAAGACTTTGAGGATCAAATCAAAGCAAGAAAAGAGGATTGGTTGGAAGCATCTTCAATCAATTAGCAAGGAAATCTAGAATACTCAAAAGGGGTAGATTAGATCAAAGTGTTTGGTACACACTTTGAGTTGGGTTTTAAGATAGGAGAACTAAGAATCTAGTTGCATCTTAAAACATTGTAAAATCTACATTTGAAGATTTCTAGTGAAGAATCTCTCTTGATTTAAGAGGGGACTGGAGTAGCTTTCAAGTGGGTGAAAGTGAACCAGGATAAATCCTTGTGTCTCTTTTATTTTCATTCCTTGTATTTCATTAATTCATTAACATTTGCATTTTTAGGTTAGAATTGGGGTTTTCTTAATTCTACTCAATTGATCTAAAATTGCATGTTAATATTACTTGAAATTGTTCATATTAATCATTCATAATTTGTTGAATCATCATAGCATTGTTATTCTTGAAGAACTCCATTGA
Source organism: Crotalaria pallida (assembly GCA_037953625.1). Lineage (NCBI taxonomy): Eukaryota > Viridiplantae > Streptophyta > Magnoliopsida > Fabales > Fabaceae > Crotalaria > Crotalaria pallida. The sequence goes on along the minus strand of CM075655.1, from coordinate 80,785,289 downwards.
AAACTAAGTTTTAAATTGAATTTTACCCAGTTTACTCGAGTAAAGTTCTTGTCACTCGAGTAATCTGCTTTCAGTTTATAAACATTACTCGAGTAGGTTTTCTGTTACTCGAGTGATTTAAAATTTGCTTTCGTAATACTCGAGTGATTTGCTGAATACTCGAGTGAAATTATTTTTGGTTGCGTATTACTCGAGTGAAGGCTTGAGTTACTCGAGTAATCTGAACTGAATTCTTAAGAAAATTTATTTTCATAAAACCATTCTCTTAGGTGGACGAAAAATCTGTAATAAGGCTTCAATATTCTATTCACCCCCCCTCTAGACTATATTGAGCCGCTTGTTGGTTTCCAACAAGTGGTATCAGAGCTCGGACGAAAAATCCGAGCCTTAAAAAGCTTTTTCGAAAAGATCCTTTTTACTTGGAAACAATGGGCTCAATTTCAAATCCTTTCGGTGGTGAAGGAACTTCCATTAATCGTCCTCCACTATTTAGTGGTGAGGGTTACGCTTATTGGAAGGTCCGCATGAAAATTTTTATTCAAGCCATAGATATGGAAATTTGGAACGCCATAGAGAATGGACCTTTTGTTCCTCAAACGAAAGTAAATGATGTTGTTTCAATTAAACCTCAATCGAGTTGGGACAATGATGATAAGAAGAAAGTTGCATTTGATTTAAAAGCTAAAAATATCATCACGTCCGCTCTTTCTTATGATGAGTTCTTTCGAGTATCTCAATGTGTTGATGCTAAACAAATGTGGGACACATTACAAGTCACACATGAGGGCACTTCGGAGGTTAGAAGGGCTAGGCTAAATACACTCATGCATGAATATGAACTCTTTCGTATGTTACCTAATGAAAACATAGGTGACATGCAAAAGCGGTTCACTCATATCATTAATCATCTTTCTGCACTTGGAAAAGTTATATCTAATGGTGAAGTTGTTAATAAGATTTTGAGATGTCTTAGCAGGGAATGGCAACCTAAGGTGACGGCCATTATGGAAGCTAGAGACGTGGATCAAATTGATTTAGCAACTCTATTCGGAAAGCTTCAAGAGCATGAAATGGAGCTTGGACGGTTATCCATGAATGAAGATGCCGATAGGAAGAAAAAGGGGATAGCTCTTAAATCAACTTCAAAATCCCTTAAGGCACAAGAGGAAAACTTTCAAGTGGATGACTCGGACTCCGATATAGATGATGAGACCCTTGGCTTGCTAGTTAAAAAGCTTGGTAGGTTCCTTAAGAAAAAGGGGAACTTTAATAGAAATAGACAAAGAGATTCTAAGGACTCACAACCAAGAAATAAGACTAACAAGGATCACATCAAGTGTCATGGATGTGGAAAGCTTGGTCACTATCGATCGAATTGTCCAACTCATTCTAAGAAGTCGGAAGGTGACAACTCAAAATTCAATTCTTCTAAAGGAAAAAGGGCTTACATAGTATGGGATGAAGTGGAGAGTCAATCAACATCTAGCTCATCGGATGATGAAGAACTTGCAAATCTATGTTTAATGACAAAGCTTGATGAAGAGGAATCTTCGAGCATTAAATCAAGTGAGAACGTCAATGAGGTAGATTATCTTTCCGATGCTAGCTCAAGTTCTAATTCTCCTTCATTCAATGAATTGTACAATGTGTATGTAGAGATGCATAAAGAGTTGAAGAAACTTGCTAAAATAAATGTTGAAAGAAAGAATTTCATAATGAAGCAACATGAAAAGATAATTGAACTTCAAAAAGATTTAGAAGAACTTAAGCTTCAAAATGAAACTCTGGAACTCATTTATGCAAACTCTACATGCAATTGTGAATTGAAATCAAATGAGACTCCATCTTGTGAAAATTGCAAGTCTTTGGAAAAAGAAGTTTTTAATTTGAATGATCGACTTGCAAGGCTCATGAAAGGAGATACTTCTTTAGATCATTTGCTTTCAACTCAAAGGAACAATAGCAATAGATCCGGTCTTGGCTATACCAAACCTAAGAAACGCAATTATCGCAAAGTTGGTGGATTTTCAAAGAATAAGATTTCTAAAAACCCAACTTGTCATTATTGTGGAATCTTTGGGCATACCACGAATAAATGTAATATAAAGAAATTTGGTATACCAAGCGGTGAATATATTTGGATTGTTAAGGGGACTTCTCCTCATGCTAACAACAAAGGACCCAAGACCACTTGGGTACCTAAGTCAACCAAATGATATCTTTCTTGTAGGTGTGTCTTCGAACCAAAGAGCGAAAATGGTACTTGGATAGTGGTTGTTCGAGACACATGACGGGAGACAAAACGCACTTCATGGAACTTACTCCAAAAAATGATGGATTTGTGACATACGGCGACAACAACAAGGGCAAAATTTTAGGAGTCGGGAAGATCGTTTTCAGAATTGATGCAAAGTGAATTCGAGATGTCGATGATGGGAGAGCTTACATTCTTTCTTGGCCTTCAAATAAAGCAGCTTAATGATGGCATTTATATTCATCAGAGTAAATATTGTAGAGAGCTTCTCAAACGTTTTGGAATGGATTCGTGCAAATCCGCTTCTACACCAATGAGCGTTGCATGCTACCTAGATCAAGATGAGGCTGGAAAAGCGGTAGAGGTAACGAAGTATCGTGGTATTATTGGTAGTTTGTTATACTTAACTGCATCTAGGCCTGATATCATGTTTAGTGTATGTATGTGTGCACGTTTTCAAGCAAAACCGAAAGAGTCGCATCTAACTGCTGTCAAAAGAATAATGAAATACTTAAAGGGTACAACGAATACTGGACTTTATTATCCTAGGGATGCTTTTCTAAAACTTATAGGATATTCGGACTCTGACTTTGCCGGTTGTAAAGTTGAGCGAAAAAGTACAAGCGGAACATGCCATTTAATTGGTAATTCACTTGTATCGTGGTTTTCTAAAAAGCAAAATTGTGTAGCTTTATCAACCGCGGAGGCCGAATACATAGCTGCAGGTAGTTGTTGTGCTCAAATTTTATGGATGAAGCAACAATTATCTGACTTTGGTTTAAATTTAACAAATATCCCTATAAAGTGTGATAACACTTCGGCAATTAATTTGACTAAAAATCCAGTATTACACTCAAGGACAAAGCATATTGAAATTAGGCATCACTTTTTGAGAGATCATGTTCAAAAAGGTGATTGTGTTATTGAGTTTGTTCAAACTTCGGATCAATTAGCTGATATCTTTACAAAACCATTACCAAGGGACACATTTTATAAGATTCGAAGAGAACTTGGTATTTTTGATGAATTAACTATTAGCTAATTGTATTTGATGCTTTTTATACTCACCTTCAAGCCTATTTCAATGTGACTTGTATTTTGAGTTGTTGTATCTTATTAAAGTGTTTATCATTTTTTTTATGCAGTTATGTGTGTATGTTTTCTATAATATGCTAATTGCTTTATTTGTATGTGTGTTACTTGCTACATGCTAAGTGTTTCTCTGTGTTTGTGCATGAAAAATGATTTTGCATGAAAAATTGAAATTTTTGAAATTCTGGACAGTTCACTCGAGTAACAGAAATTTCACTCGAGTAATTTTAAAAACTCTTTCGTATTACTCGAGTAATTCTGTCTGTCACTCGATTAATTTTAAAATGACTTGCGTATCACTCGATTAAGTTCATCCATCACTCGAGTAAAATCTTTTTATCTTTCGGCATACTCGAGTAACATACTCTTTCACTCGAGTACTGCTCGAATCACTCGAGTAACGTATGAACATTACTCGAGTAACTTACGTGATTTTAAAAGCTAAACTGTTGAAATCTGCATCATTTTCCTGTGGATGCTGATGATGTTTGCTGTTGATTTCTGTTGCATGTTTCATTTGCATATTCTCTGTTTATGTTTCTGTTTCATGTTTCTGACTCTGTTGCTACTATGACTTTAGGACCTTGTGTATGGTCTAGTTTGTTTAGTTTTCGTTTTGATTATCTGCTATGATTTGCTGCATAGTGTGATGCTCTGATACTCTGATTTATGGTGCTATATTCGTTGTTCGTTTATATTCGTTGTTTATATACGTTGAGGCACTATTGTGGTTTATTTTGGTATTGTCTTTATTGTTATATATTTTCTATACCATTGTGAACTACTTACCTTCAACTTTTGGCAAAGGACTTTTCTCAAAAATATTATCTTTTTAATGATGCCAAAAGGGGGAGAATATTTTGTTGATGTTGTTCTTGTAGGTTAAGTTTTATTATATTTTTTCCTAGATGTTTTACATTTAGGGGGAGTATGTTAAAACTTAGTGCTTAATTTGAAAGGAGGTTTGTCATCATCAAAAAGGGGGAGTTTGTAGGATTCTCATGTTTTGATGCTAACAATCTCTCTCCAAGCAACAACATTGGCAACAAGCAAGCTACACCACATGAAGATTAGAATTAGGATTTTTATTAATTCTATTTCAATGTAATCTTTATTTTATGCAATGCATCTCATTGGTGTGGGTAGCTTAGGTGATTTTAAGAATATTTAAATAATGTCTGATTAAGAGTGAAGATACTTTAAATCTTGATTAAATAGCTTGTGAAAATCATTTTAGAAAAACTTTGTTTTTATTCAGATTCTGATCAGTTTACTCGAGTAATGAGTATTGGTTCACTCGAGTAATTTATGTTCTGACAGGTTAATCGAGTAATGGTTTACACATCACTCGAGTAACTTAATCTGACATGTTTCACTCGAGTGACGTTGTTTGGTTTACTCGAGTAATTCAATCAGTGTTGGGAAAATTTTAAAAGGACTTAATTTTCTCTTTCAAAGTAAATAGACTTTCATTCTTACAATTTTCTAATACACTTTGAAAAGTAATTCAAGAGCTATTTTTTACATCTTTCAAGAGCTATCAAGATTCAACAAAGAACTTTTCATTCTTCACTCTATTTTCTATCATTGTTCAAATATTCTTGAGATCATATTTTTGTTCTTAGTGGTTGTTGAAGATTTGCAATTTGTGATTGCATCATTGAAGTTTCAACACAAGTGAAGAATCTCACAAGGAAGACTTTGAGGATCAAATCAAAGCAAGAAAAGAGGATTGGTTGGAAGCATCTTCAATCAATTAGCAAGGAAATCTAGAATACTCAAAAGGGGTAGATTAGATCAAAGTGTTTGGTACACACTTTGAGTTGGGTTTTAAGATAGGAGAACTAAGAATCTAGTTGCATCTTAAAACATTGTAAAATCTACATTTGAAGATTTCTAGTGAAGAATCTCTCTTGATTTAAGAGGGGACTGGAGTAGCTTTCAAGTGGGTGAAAGTGAACCAGGATAAATCCTTGTGTCTCTTTTATTTTCATTCCTTGTATTTCATTAATTCATTAACATTTGCATTTTTAGGTTAGAATTGGGGTTTTCTTAATTCTACTCAATTGATCTAAAATTGCATGTTAATATTACTTGAAATTGTTCATATTAATCATTCATAATTTGTTGAATCATCATAGCATTGTTATTCTTGAAGAACTCCATTGAAAACTAAGTTTTAAATTGAATTTTACCCAGTTTACTCGAGTAAAGTTCTTGTCACTCGAGTAATCTGCTTTCAGTTTATAAACATTACTCGAGTAGGTTTTCTGTTACTCGAGTGATTTAAAATTTGCTTTCGTAATACTCGAGTGATTTGCTGAATACTCGAGTGAAATTATTTTTGGTTGCGTATTACTCGAGTGAAGGCTTGAGTTACTCGAGTAATCTGAACTGAATTCTTAAGAAAATTTATTTTCATAAAACCATTCTCTTAGGTGGACGAAAAATCTGTAATAAGGCTTCAATATTCTATTCACCCCCCCCTCTAGACTATATTGAGCCGCTTGTTGGTTTCCAACAACTAGCTTCTTCTCTTCCTGCATTCTTCCAGCATTCTCTTCTTTCTCAGGTATACTACTTCTTATCTTTTACTTTTTCTTTTATCAGGGAGTCACTTCCCTCCAACAAGCCCCCATGCTCTTCTTCTTCCAGTTCTCCTTCTAAGTCTTGTTTCTACCCTTCCTCTCAGGAGTCCGAAATGGGGAAGAAGAGGTCTGAAACAAACCCTGAGGAATTCATCCTTCCTGCTGTCATTACTGGTTATGAGGATGTAGACCTTGATGCTTTAGGTAGACCCTCCATCTTTGTAGATGTCCAACGTCTACAGAGGTACCACAACAATGCTGAACTCGCCAGACCAGGAGTTGTTCCAAACTTTTACGCTTTAGAGGCCCCTTCTTCTCAAAACCGAATTTGCTCTGTAGGAAGCCCCCTTGAAAATTTCTTTTTTATGTATGTGGTTTTCTTTGAGACTTGCGGAGTCCGAATTCCGTTTACTGACTTTGAATGTAGGGTACTTAGCCACTTAGAACTTGCCCCAACACAACTCCACCCTAACGGTTGGTGTTATCTGAGGGCCTTCCAACTCTTTTGCAACCACTTCAACCTAGCTTGTACTCTCCCTGTGTTCTTCACTTTCTTTGGACCGTTTGCTTCAAGTAAAGTTAAAGGCAAATGGTCTTGGGTTACACTGAAATCCCGTCTCAACTGGAAAGTTTTTGAAACCTACTCTGAGACATGGAAAGGATTTAAAAGCGAGTACTTCAAGATAGTAGGAGCCCCACATTCCTGGCCTTTCTTCTTTGACCATGGGGGAAATCCATACTTCCCTCTCTTTTGGTCTGATAAAAACTCAAAAATTTCAGCGCGTTCTTTCCTTACCCCCAACAATGTCCTTACCGATGTAGAGCGATCAACCATAGCATTTTTCTTTGCCTGGTATGAACGACTCGGGTACATCAGTACCAGGAAGATAATTGATGCGGAGCCGGATTCCTTGAGTTCGGAATTCGGTAGGATACTCGATGCGTACATTTTACTTACTTTTGTAACCTTTAGAATTATTAATGCTTTCGTATTGTTTTTATGCAGAAAAAATGGCGAGCCCACAAGACTTAGCTGCTCTTGCTGCTGCTATTGGAAATGCTCCAAGGAGGCCCCCCAAGCGTAGTAAGACCAGTGTCAGCCGTCCTCCTTCAGCCACTATCATCCTTGACAGCCTTGAAGGTGTTGCCCGAAAGAGGAAAGATCAGGAACCTTTCCAATCCCGTTCTCCTACTGGAACCCATTTCGATGCTGGACAGGGGTCTTCTGGCTTCACTTCCTCAGTGTGGGAGGAAAACCTGAGCGAACATTTTGGACGCATGCTGGTCATGGACACTGATTCCCATCGCTTCCAAGGGATGACCCGCTGTGAATTCGTCAATCTGATGAAGTCCCTAAAGAAACACCAACTTCGTGCTGCCTCCACACTCCAGTTCTTAGAGGATAATGCTGAGAAGGTTCTGTTTGTCGGGCAAGAGGCTGTGGACTTGGCTGCTCATGTCCAAAAGGAAGCGGAAATGGCTGAACAGATCGCTTCCCAAACTGCCGAATTGAGGAAGACCAAGCAAGCACTCTCCCAAGCTGAGGAAGAATTTGCAAAGAGGATGAATGATAAGCTAAAGGAGGTGAATGATGCTAATGACGCTGCCTTGATGACGCTGAGGGAAGCACTTAATGAAGCTGAGCAACAAAGGGATATGTACAAAGAGAAATGGATTGAATCAATCTAATCTTCTTTTATGAACGCAGTGGAGCAAGCTAACTTTCTGAACAGTGACTTCTCTTCCCAAGGCATGTATTTTTTGCACAAGGTCGAAGATGGAGTACTTTACAAGTATTTCCAAGATGGAAGTAGGGTGCCCGTCAATTTGGATGATGAAGACTGCCCTGATCCCTTAGCCCCTGTGGATGAAGAATCCGAAGATGAGGGCGCCGGAGGACATGAGGATGATGGAGATGCTGCTGTTTAGTTTAATTTTCGAGTTTTTCCTGTTGCTTTGTCGTTTCTGTACTTTGTTTTCCCTTTTCGAATTCTGCTTTGTGCTTTCCTTAGTTGTACTTTGTTTCTGTTTTTCCTTGATTGTGACTCGTAATGTACTTTCCCATCAATGTATTCGGTTCAATCTTTGTGTTATATTTCCTTTGCGTATCCATTTCCTTTTTTGATCCATGGAAGTCCTATTCTAGCCAGCGAATGGTGTTCCATTTAACTTATTAGTTTTCTGAAACTAACAGGGATCATTACATGTACGTGGGTGGTGTCCTTTTTAACCTAGAACATCTTCTTACCCATTTCACTTCTCATCTGATGGCTAGTCAGACAAGTGGTGTATCAAACATTGGATACTTAGGATTTTTCTTAAGTTCTTACAAGCAATTTCTGATATCGAATTCTGATACCGAATTCAGTCATAGGAATTCTGATACCGAGTTTAGTCATAGGATCGTTTGCCCAAGTTCTAAACGACTTTAAATTCTAAGCTTGAGCTCTGAAAAATTGGATCCTGATAGTGGATCCTGATATCAGATTTCTGGTGTCAAATCCTGATACCGGATTCCTCGTACTTGTTTCTAAGCCGAAAGTTCCTGATACCGGATTCCGAATCCTGATATCGGCTTTTTTTTGTGTCGGTTCCCTGATACTGGATTCCTGATGTAGGAATTTTGTACTTGAACGGAAAGGGATACTTTGAGTACACCATCTCACTGGGGTATTAGACTTAATTCTGGAACTTGAAAATTCTCATTCATAAGATAGAAAGCGAAAAGTAATCACTAATCAAATACAATCATAATTTAAACCAAACAGAGGTCTATAGGTGACCTTCCTTCTTTTTGAACAGAAATAAACTAGACATATGACAATGGTCTGTAGGACCTTCTTGGAAATCAAATAACAGAAAACAGAATCTAACTATAATAGAGGCGAAGCTTAGCTGCATTCCATGGGTTCTTAATGCCTCTGCCAGTCAGTGTTTCCAGAAAATACGCTCTCTTTCCAGTTTTTGATCGGACTCGATATGGTCCTTCCCAATTGGCTGCCAATTTCCCATGCGCAGGCTCAGTACCGTGTACATCAGCTCTCCTCAGTACTAAGTCACCTTTGTTGTGTTGGAAAACAAGCGGGTAGTAATATTCCCTATAAAGGAGGTGAATAGGCGAAGAGTACGAATCTTCACCAATTAAAAATTTATCGCTTACTAAGGCCTTTAAAATAATCAGAGTAAAAACATATAAAACGCATATACTTAAATATATGAAAATTAAGCACGCGGAATTGTAAAGAGATAATGAAAGAGAAGCGAAGACAAGGATTTTATCCTGGTTCACATTAGTGTGTTAACGAACACTAATGCTACATCCAGTCCTCCCTTTCTGAGATAGGAGATTTGCTTCACTATGAACAAGAATTGTAAGTACAAGTAATGTGTAAGAGAAAACCTTTCCCTTAGACTTGTCCCTCCAAAGAACCTCTTTGGAACTTGTGTCTTCGCAAACAATTCCTCGAACCACAGCGAACCTTGTGCTTGAAGAAACCTTCTTCAATTCCACTTGAAACCTTCAAGTATACTTGATGAAAACCTTTCACCAATTTGCGTTTGTCAATGTCTTGTTGTTGGCACTTTACACCTTGTTGTGTGGATGAACAACTCCAATGAAAAGCAATGATCTTTGCACCTTTTTGTGTGGATAAGCAACTTTTTTAAGAACACTAACTATTAGATCAGAATCTAGAAGAATAAGAATGAATGCAAGTGTAATCAAAGTGGGTATTTGTGAAAATTCAATGCAACACTTGAATGTTCTTCTTGATCATATGTGAAAATGCAATTGATTCATGAAGAACACTTGAGAATTCTGTAAAAACGTGTTTAGGAGAAAGTTCAGAAGTGTTAGAAGGTTGTAAGAACGTTGTCTCATGTTTTGAAATCGTTTGGAACATATATATATATATATATATATATATATATATATATCAGTTAGGACAACAAACGGCTATGTTTATGACAGTTTTAACTGTTTGTATCCGGATACTTTTGAAAGTATTCGGATACATCGTGTTTGATTTCAAAAATTTGACTGTTGCTTTAAAAAAGTATCCGGATACTTTTGGATGTATCCGGATACATTTGATCAGATACACTTTTTCAATTTTTTTTATTTTTTTATTTTTTATTTTTTTATTTATTTTTTTTAAAATACTTTCTTGACTTCAAAAACATTTAAAAAAAATTTCTTAATAATTTTTATTTTTATTTTTGAAAATCACTTTCTTTTAATTTCGAAAAACACTTTCTTTTCATTTTCATTTTGAAAAAATACTTTCTTTTATTTTTTTGAAAATCACCCACTTTTGATGTAACTTAACATGCATACTATTTTTCTTTAGATTATGATTTAGCTTCATTCTAACTTAGACTTAACCATTAAGCACCTAAGGAACTCTAAGAAAAGTAAATTTAACATTACAAGTTTATAAGAATCCCTTTTTGACTAACTTGAGTCTAAGCTTCAATGTTGTGGACTTTTGCCTTGACTTGCACTTTGTAATCATCAAAACTACCCATGCTTAGGCATTTTCTCAACATGTTGAAAGTTCTGGCCACCACCTTTAAATTATACTGCTTGGCTGACTGCTGCTGGATTGTTGCCATGTGGACAGTTGCCATTTCCTTGGATTCTTGCAGGAAATCCAAGTTTTCTCTGATCATCTTCACATTAGTTTCGGGATCAAAGTACCTTGACCTCATATTAGTGGATCCTACTTCCAGCGGAATCATTGCTTCAGTTCCATATGTAAGTTTGAACGGCGTCTCTCCAGTGGTAGAATGGGGAGTGGTTCTATAGGACCAAAGGATAGTATCTATGCAATCCACCCACTTACCTTTGCTATCCTCCAGCTTTCTCTTCAACCCTCTTAGTATGCATCTGTTAGCTGCCTCGGCTTGCCCATTGGTTTGCGGATGCTCCACCGAGGACAGACGTTGCTTAGTTCCCAATTTCTGAAGGAACTCTCTAAAAGCTTTGCTAGTGAATTGAGTGCCATTATCTGTGACCAACACAGCTGGAACTCCAAAGCGGGATATGACTTTGTTACTGAGAAATTTCATTATTTGAGTAGAAGTGGTGACAACAACTGCTTTAGCTTCGATCCACTTGGTGAAATAGTCAACTGCAACCACTAAATGAGTCACCTGTCCTGCCTCTTGGGGAAATGGTCCTAACAAATCCATCCCCCACTGAAAGAATGGCCAAGGAGCTGATATGGAATGGAGCTCTTCTGGTGGTGCCAAGTGGACATCAGCATGCTTCTGACAGCGATCACACTTCTTCACGTGCTTCATGGCATCTAGCTGTATGCTGGGCCAATAGAACCCTGCTCTCAGTATCTTCCTTGCCAGACTCCTTCCTCCTAGGTGGTGACTGCATCTCCCTTCGTGCACTTCCTTCAGGGCCAATTCAGACTCTCTTTCAGTCAGGCATCTTAGTAGAGGTGAAGAGAATCCTCTTCGATAGAGCAGACCATCTTGTATGACGAAATGAGGAGCCATCTTTCGTATTTTCCTTGCAGCATCGTCTTCTCTTGGAAGGATCCCATGCAGCAAAAATGCTAGGATAGGAGAAGCCCATGACTCTTCATCCTCCACTGCTAATATTGCATTGGGGTGAGAGATTGCTTGTTGAATTACGGACCTGTGACTTCCTGGTTTCTTGGTACTAGCCAGTTTGGATAGGACGTCAGCTCTGGAATTCTGATCCCTCGGAATGTGCTGAAAATCCACGTTGTCAAACCCTCCTGCCAATTCCTTACACTTGGTGAGGTACTTCTGAAGTAAAGGCTCTTTGGCTTGAAAGTCTCCTTTAATCTGAGAGATCACCAACTGCGAATCGCTGTAAAGCACAATTGAGCGCGCTCCCATATCCTTGGCCATCGTCATCCCAGCCAGGTAGGCTTCATATTCAGCTTGGTTGTTGGAAGTAGGGAAATCGAATCTTAGCGAATACTCAATTGATACCCCTTGAGCGTTTTCCAATATCACTCCAGCACCTCCTCCTGTCTGATTGGATGAGCCATCTACAAACAGGGTCCATACTTTAGAGTCCTTCTTTGGTGCTAATTCCACAATGAAGTCTGCCAACACCTGAGATTTGATTGCTGTTCTTGACTCGTAGCTGATCCCATATTCAGACAACTCCACTGACCAAGCGATCATGCGACCTGCTAAGTCTGGTTTTTGTAAAACTTGTCGGATGGGTTGATCTGTTCTGACGACGATGTGGTGGCTTTGGAAATATTGCCTAAGACGTCTTGCCGTGATCACTAGTGCGAACACCATCTTCTCAATTTTTTGGTATCTTCTTTCAGTTTCCTGCAATACTTTACTGACGAAATATACTGGCCTCTGTCCTTCTTCTGAATCCCTGACCAAAACAGCACTTACTGCTTCATTATTTACAGCCAAATACAAATAGAGAGTTTCGCCTGGTTCGGGTCTGCTCAGGATCGGAGGATTGGAGAGGTAATGCTTGAAATCTTGAAAGGCTTTTTCACACTCCTCAGTCCATCTGAACTCTTGGTCCTTTTTGAGCAATTGGAATAGTGGAAGAGATTTGTATGCGGATTTCTACATGAATCTTGTTAATGCTGCTATGCGACCAGTCAGTTGCTGAACTTCTTTCACGGAACTTGGGCTCCTCATCTGCGTGATTGCATCACACTTTTCATGGTTAGCCTCTATTCCTCTGCTAGTAAGCATAAAACCTAAGAATTTTCCTGCTGTGACACCAAAGGCGCACTTCAGCGGATTTAAACGCATATTATGCTGACGTACCTTACTAAGGATGGCTTCTAAATCCTGCTTGTGGTTTTCCGCCTCTGTTGACTTTACGATCATGTCATCGACATAAACCTCCAACGTTGGCCCGATCAGCTCTCCAAATATTTTGTCCATCATCCTTTGGTACGTTGCACCTGCATTTTTCAGACCGAATGGCATTACCGTATAACAGTATGCCGCTTTATCAGTCATAAAAGCGGTTTTTTCCTGATCATCACTGAACATTGGGATTTGGTTGTAACCTGAGTACGCGTCCATGAACGAAAGTAACTGGTACCCGGCAGAATTATCAACCAGCTTATCAATGTTGGGAAGAGGATAGGTATCCTTGGGACAGGCCTTATTCAGATCTGTGTAGTCTACGCACATACGCCATTTGCCGTTGGATTTTTTGACCAGGACCACGTTTGAGAACCAGGTAGTGTAAGGGACTTCCCTGATGAATCCAGCTTGTAAGAGTTCTTCTACATTTGTTGTGATTACCTTCTGCCGTTCATTGCCCATTTTCCTCCTTCTTTGTGACACTGGCTTGAATTTGGGGTCAATCGATAGGCGGTGACAAATAAAATCCGGATCTATCCCTGGCATATCAGCCGCTGTCCACACAAACAGATCCTTATTTTCTTTCAGCAGCGCAACTAACCTGACCTTTTCCTCATTTGATAAGTCCTTCCCCACTTGAGTCCATTGTTCTGGTGAATCCCCAATCTGAACCCTCTCTAGCTCCCCTTCAGGCTTGGGTCGCTCTTCTTTGATATCGTCACGCATGTCCAAGTCCACCATCATGACTCTAGAGGATGAAGCTGATCCCTTGGCCTGTTTCGCTTGCACTTGCTTCCTAGCGTTCTCCTTAGTTGCTTTCAGACTAGCTATGTAACAAGTTTTGGCTTGCATCTGGTCTGCCCGTATTGTGACAACTGATCCTTTCTCGCCTGGGAACTTCATTGCCATGTGCAGGGGGGAGGCGATCGCCTGGAAAGCCTTCAAAGTGGGCCGTCCCAAGATTGCATTGTAAGCGGGCGGGCAATCCACCACCAGGAAAAGCAACTTTTCCGTTCGACACTGAGGGGGCGTGCGTAACGTTAGCCTGATATCAATGTATCCTCTGGGCCTGATAGTGTCTCCTGTGAACCCAATCAACTCCTTTTGGCAGGGATGTAGGTCTGTCGATTTCAACTTTAGACGGTCAAATAATTCTGAGAACATGATATCTGATGAGCTTCCCTGGTCTACCATCATGCGGCAAACCTGAAACCTGTCAATGATTCCGGTCACCACTAATGGGTCGTTGTGGTTGGGAATCACTCCTTCCAAATCTGCTTCGGTAAATGTGATCGGAGGGTGCACTTCCTTCTGCCTGTTTGATACAGCAACTGCCATTGTAGCCAGCTTTAACTGCTTTTTCTGGGACGTTATGGATTCTCCTTCCACCGTCAGACCACCAGCAATAGTGCTAATTACCTCCAGGTCTTCATTGCTACTTTTACTTGCATCTTCTTTCTTTACTGGAGAATTTCTGGCTGTAGCTCGTCTAGGAGTTCTGCTTCTCTCTTGGGGCGTTCGGGATCTCCTTTTGGGTGGGCTTCTTGTCCTCCTTCTGACAGGACTCCTGACCCTTCTTGCGGGGGTACGCTCATTGGGACCTCCTCTAAAGGATCGAGTGAAACGATTCAGCTTTCCTCTTCTTATCAGAGTTTCAACAGCGTCTTTAAGTTGGACACATTCATCTTCGGTGTGTCCATAACTGCCATGCCAACTACACCTTTTGTGCTGATTCTCCTTCGTTGGAGGTCTCCTCAATGGGGGTGGGCGGTCTACTTTCATCAATTCTGCATTCATAATCTCACGCAGGATTTGTGATCTAGAAGTGTTTAATGGTGTATAATGGTCATAGTGGTCATATTCATAATCTCCCACTGTGGTCGCCAATGTTCTATCGTAAGATTACGGTGCTTAGTCAATTCAGCTTAGAATCCAGCAATCCCACTTTTGATGTCAGACGTGAAATGAGCACCTTGAATACCAAGATACACACTCTCTTGTCGTTCTCAGTTTTGGGGGGTGGTGTGTGTGTTTGTGTGAGATGAGTTAGTCCATACCTTCGGGCTTTTTAGGCCCCTGATCATGTCTGTTGTTTTTGTCTCCTTCTCTGTGACCCTTCCCTGAACCCTTTTTGAAGAAAGCCTCCTTCTTTTTTCCAGATGTATCACCTGCAAAATTATCTTGCGCTTTCTGATACTCCTCTAAGTTGATATACTTTTCAGCTTTCTCCATGACTTCGTCCATAGTTTTGATTTTGTGCATCACCAAATGGTCTGTGAAATCCCCTGGTCTTAATGCACGCATCAAGAGATGCAAAGCCACAGAAGCCTCTATGTCACTAATTGAAAGGTACTCGGTATTGAAACGGGTGAGAAAATCTCTTAGTGATTCTCCCTTCTCTTGCTTGATTTGAGACAAATGGTGTTCTGACTTTGGCTGAGCCTTGCTTGTTGTGAAGTGTCCCAAGAATTTGCCAGCCATGTCTTTCCACCCGGTTATCGAGTTAGGTTCCAATTTAGAATACCAATGCAAAGCATCTTTCTTTAGGGTCAAGGGGAAGGTGCGACATTTGTACGCGTCCTTAGCTCCTTGACACGACATCGCCACCAGAAAGCTGTCGATATGCTCATGTGGATCCGAATTCCCAAAGTATGGATCTACGTTGGCTGGAGCTTTGAGATTCTCAGGCATGGGGAAAGCCATTATGCTTTCTGAAAATGGGTGGTCTTTTTCTTCTGGTTCCACCATCAGCTCCGCTTCATTTCCTTTGCCCACGCCTGATTGGGCTGTTCCTTTCCTTAATTCTTTCAGTAACTTATCCTGTTCATCCAACCGCTTACGCAAGCGAGCCAATTCTGTTTCCATGCTTGCTTTCCTCTGCGAGCATCCGCCGGATGAC
The DNA here is from genome assembly GCA_037953625.1 of Crotalaria pallida. Lineage (NCBI taxonomy): Eukaryota > Viridiplantae > Streptophyta > Magnoliopsida > Fabales > Fabaceae > Crotalaria > Crotalaria pallida. The sequence continues at coordinate 80,769,616 of CM075655.1, read as the reverse complement.
CCCTTACTTTCATGTCGAGAATGCGAAGGGCTTCCTCCTCTAGTGGGGGGCCTCTGTCGCGACCTTTCCTGCTCCTGTTGAGAAGGTTCCTCTTGTCTTGAACGTTCCCGTTCTGTCCTTCTCCTTCCTTCACTCAACCGTTCCCTGAGGTCCCTTTGACGAGAAGGTGCTTGTTCTCCATTTTTCCTTGCTTCCAGCACACTATTGTGGCTGGGTTCAGCATGTTCCTCTTGTGACTGATTTGCCATGGACTTCTTCAAAAGGTGGCAGGAATAAGTTTACCGCTCCCACTGTGGTCGCCAATGTTCTGTCGTAAGATTACGGTGCTTAGTCAATTCGGCTAAGAATCCAGCAATCCCACTTTTGATGTCAGACGTGAAATGAGCACCTTGAATACCATGATACACACTCTCTTGTCGTTCTCAGTTTTGGGGGGTGGTGTGTGTGTTTGTGTGAGATGAGTTAGTCCATACCTGATAGCTTACCAGGTAATATAGGCTCATACCAGCAATAACTGACTTGATGGCCGCTTTCATGTGGCGGGTAAGATTCCTCCAAACGGCTCTGATATGATGGCTGGTATTAAAGTGAAAGGAATCCTATGCTGGTGTGGACAATGGGATTCCTCAGCTCTTCCAGTGCACGTGTCCGAATTCGTACCGATATAACGGTATGGAGACCAACTGCTTGAGATCATATCTGAATCCAGCCTCCAAGATTCACTTAGGATACTGTTTAATATCCAATTCCGGTTCGGGTGGTCCTTTCCACCTCAATCCGGTATCCGGATTCAGCTTATTGGGCCATTCTTGGCCTCAATCCGGAATCCGGCCTGTTGGGCCATTCCGGACTCAACCCGGCAGTTGCTTTCGGACTCAGTGGACCTCTTTGGGTCTCAATTCAGTATTCGGATTGGTACTCAACGGTTTCCCACGGCTTTGGTCCGGTATCTGGATTCGGTCCGGTATCCGATTAAGTGGGCCTCTTAGGCCTCAATCCGGTATCCGGATTCGGCATACCGGTCCTGTTCACGTGGTCCATAACAGAACCCTTGTAGTTTGAGTCTTTTTTGTCAGATACCCCTATATATAGCTTCAAAAATTCATATCTTTTAAACCGTAAGTCCAAAAATTACAAATTTTATGTCAAACGATCGTATTGAAATATAGAATTTTAAAATGTAATTATTTTATTTTTATGGATAATTTTGTAAAAAATTGTTTTTTTGGCAATTTTCTATACGAATTTTGAATTTATGAATTATTAAAAATAATTTATGAATTGGATTTCACTAGTTTTTATTATAGTCTGAGGATCATAAAAATCATGAGTTTTGGCTTTTAAAAATAAATTGTAAAAAGCTATAAAAAAAACTAAATTTAAAATCATCGGAGACTGACATAGTCAAAACTCATGATTTTTATGTTCCTCAAACTACAATAAAAACTAGTTCAATCCAATTCATAAATTATTTTTAATAATTCATAAATTCAAAATTCGTATAGAAAATTGCCTAAAAAACAATTTTTTACAAAACTATCCATAAAAGTAAAATAATTACATATTAAAATTCTATATTTCAATACGATCGTTTTGACATAAAATTTGTAATTTTTGGACTTACGGTTTCAAAAATATGAATTTTTGAAGTTATATGCAGGGGTATCTGACAAAAAAGACTCAAACTACAAGGGCTCCTATTTTTACCATTTGCTGACTCCGGTGGTCCACGTCAGCACTGGTGGCCGGAAATGACATGCAGGGGTATATGGCTCACCGTAGCAAACTGTAGGGGTATATTTGTTGAAAAATAAAGTTAAAGGACGTCTGACAAAATAGGTACAAACTACAGGGGCGCCTGCCATAAATAAGTCTTCTTTTGTTAATACTTGATAGTGCATCTATTCTCTTAACATTTGGATCTTGAACAGTGTCTTCTCTGTCAAACTGTCTTCGTGTATTGGTCCTCACAGATGTCAATTTGTTCAGTTTTTGAGTCTGTGTACAACTTAGTAATCAATTCCCACTCTGTCGTGGTTATGGTTAGGTTTTTTTATTTAAGTTTATGTTTTTTTTCAAGTCCACGGTATTCACGAGGGTCCACATTCCACAACTATTAATGGAGATTCTTGAGACTAATCCACTTTGAGATCATGAAGGTGCCTCTTCGAGCGGGATGTTTTTCCTAGGAATCGAACCCAAACTACTAACACCCAAAAATCCCAATCCTAGGATCTCAGTTGGTTCCACAATACCAACTGAGCCAATTCTCGTTGGTTCGTCTTGGTTAGGTTGTCTTGAGAAATTTGTCTTCTTTATGCTCATATTGAATGAATTATTTACTTTGCCCTTCTTAATTTTTTGAAGATTGTCGAGCTTATCACATTGATTAATGCGGGTAGTTTCAAAATTATCTGGTCTATATTCATATATATTAATTTCACACAAATATTTCTAAAATTCTTTCCCGTGCCTATTAATCAAGGGATGTGTCAAAGGTACCCGGAAATAAGCTTGATTTCTAGGAAGGGATGGACCTACTTGTGCAGAAAATGAAAGGAATTCTCTTCTTTCATTGTTAAAAATATAAGAGTTAATAAAAGCTATTTAATGGGAAGGGAACATTCTCCTTTTCACATTATAAATCTTCCTAACAGTAATCGCTAATTCGATTATATTCCTTTCTTTCCTTTTATCTTGATCCTTGTGATTTGTGACCTTGTCTCTCATTGAAACATATTAATAATGTAGATATCTTTTATGGGAAGCTTCTCTAAAATGCAAATTACTCCCTCCATTTTATTTCGTTTGGCCTTTTAGATCTGGACACACAGATTAAGAAAATGTTGATTATTGTAAGTTTTATGTGTACTTTGTCTAAAATGTCTCTGTTTAATCCTTATTGAAAATTGTAGTAGTATTTAAAATTTATTAGTAAGTGTGTCTATTAATTAATGTATAGTGATTTAGAGATGATAAAAGTAAAATTAATGAGGAGTAAGAGAAATGATTGAATGAAGGGTTAAAGTTGAAAAGAAAAATATGTTTATACATTGAAATTGAAATTGTAAAAGGACAAAAGATATGGAACGAGAAAAAAAACTTAAAAGGCCAAACAAAAATGGAACGGGCATGAATCTGAACCAAATTATAATGTAAATGGTTTAAATCGATGCACTTTCATCTCTAAAATGCAAAATGTATTTTAGATGAACTATACTCATCTTTGGATTACTTTATTTTCATTTTCCTGGTCTCAAAAACTAGGGTATGTTCAAAGTTCGATTGTCACAACTTTCAAGTCCCAACCACACAGTCAACACTCCTAACCACATAGTCAACACTTTGCACTACGTTTTAGAAAGTGGTTCTGTTTAAAGAGAAACAAACGAGGGTACGGTGGGTTCAGATATTCCAAAATCAGTGCCACTGGCGATTCCTTTGTGGTCAATACTTCCATACCCCTTAGTCCAGGTAGGGTATCTTACCCTCCCATAATTACCGACAGAATTGTCACCAATATAAAAACTATAAAGTTATAGTTTTTGACAGAAAATTCCGTCGCTAATAGAAAAATCCTAACAATAATGGAAAGAAGGAGTGAATCCGAAATTGAATATCTTAAAAGACTACTAAGAAAAGTAAATGTAGAAATAGCATGACAACAAAAAACTATAGAAGAATTAATTCTGTTAAAAATTTTATAAGAATGAATTCAACTGATTCTCAAGAAATAAATCAGTTAATCAAACATACTCGAGAGCCAAAAGAAATAGCAAAAGAATTAAGAGCAAACATAATTAAAAGACCCAGTAATGGATTTTAATAAATAATTAAATAATTATGAATGAAACAAGAATTTCAGAAAAATTAGAAATAATAATAAAAAGGCTTAATTATGTCACAGGTCCCTGAAGTTTGGGGTACTTTTGCCAGATACTCTTGTACTTTTTTTTTCAATGTTTGACTCCCCGAAGTTACTTCTGGGTTTGTCATATACCCCTACTACCAATTCTAGCCAATTCTAATGACATGTAACATCAAAATCCTAATAGACGCAGGAGGTTGGTCAAGTGGTGTTGCGTGATATCACATGGGCGAAGACGACATCTCTCTTCAATTCTCATTTTTCTTTTTTTTTAATTTAACTAAAAATATAAAAATATTAAGTTTTTTAGTTTTTTAAATTTAAAATAAAAAGGATCTTCGCTCATGGGGCACCAAGTGCCTAACCTCCTGCGTCTGATCAGGATTTCGATGTTACATGTCAGCAAAATTGGTCAGAATTGGTAGTAGGGGTATATGACAAACCCAGAAGTAACTTCGGGGAGTCAGACAATAAAAAAAAAAGAGTAAGGGTATCTAGCAAAAATACCCCAAACTTCAGGGACCCGTGACATAATTAAACCTAATAAAAATACTAAAGGAGATGCAAGAAAAAGAAAGTGCTTAACAATAAAAGAACTTAGATCCTTCCTAAAGGAAGAAGAGAGAAAAGAAGAAAAACAAATAATACTTCCTTCAAATAAAGGAAAATTAAATCTATTTGATAAACCACCCTTAAGATAATGGAAAATTTACCAGATAAAATACAAAATCAAATGGATAATTTAGGTAGACTTATGGCTACACTAAACCTTGATGATGAAACAAAAGAACTTGTATACGATTACGAAACAGAAGACCTAGAAAGTAATCCCTACGAAGAAGAGCCTTATGAACAACCAAACTTTGTAAAAATCGAAGGAGGAGAAACCTCGAGAAAAAGAGATGCAGAATCTCGCCCATATTATAGTGAGCCATTTACACACTTTTGGGGCTCAAAATTCAAAAAAGGTACCTGAAAAATACACACCTACAATAGATATAAATGATAAGGAAAACATTTTAGACTTAGACTGCAAAATAGAGCAAGAAGATATTGTTGGAAACCAACAAGCGGGCTTAGCAATTACTAGAGGGGGGTGAATAGTAATCTGAATGCAACAGTGACTAATTTTTCGAATGCAATTAAGTATAATTGATCACGTGCAAATTTTTCTGAAACAGAGTAAGAACACTCGAGTCTTTTTCAGACTACTAGAGTAAAATCACAAGAACACTCGAGTCTTCTGAAGAATACTCGAGTAAATCGTGCAGTTAGCAGAAAACAGTTTCTGAATAATTTGCACTTTAATCAATACGAATTAAACCAGTCCAGGGCAGATTAATAGAAGAGTAGAAAGCAATTAAATAAAGCTATAACAACTTGACAACAACCTAATTTCAGCGGAATTACTACACTAATTAAAAAGCCCCTTTAGAGAAACTTAGGTTTGGTTTTTACTTGAAAGCAAAGAAAACTATAAAAAGAACAACACCACCAATTTTATACCGGTTCACTCTCTATTTAGAGAGCTAGTCCAGTCCCCCTAAGAACCTTAGGAGTGTCTACTAAAATCAAATTGTTAGAAATATTACAAAGGGTATTGAGATTCCTCACTCAACCTAACCCTTCCAAGAGTGTACCAAACTCTTGAATTTCTACCCCAAGTTGAAGTTTGGTGATGAAGACTCCTTCTTCTTCAAGCTCCTCGAAACCTTCAAGAGCTCCACCAAGCTAAGAACCTCTTAGACTTTGCTTGAGAACCTCTCAAGACTTGAGAACTTGGATACCTCACCAAGTACTTGGATACCTCACCAAGATTTTTGGAACAAGAAGTGTATGTGTATGTGGAGAAATCCAACAAATGATTTCCACAACAATAAAGCACAATCTCTAACTCTTTGGACAAAATAATAATGATGAATGAATAGATTGAGTTAGAGAATTTATCACTTGAAATAGAATAAGCAAAGAGAATGTTTAGCACAATATTCTTTAATGTTCTTGTTAGTTAGTTCAAAGGCATTCAATTCTGATACATGGAAGAGGGAATGAGAGAGTAAGACAAACTTTTTCATACCATTTTTGCCCTCTTCCAACGGTTAAAAATTTGCTGTCAGAACCAAAATACTCGAGTATTTTTGACACTACTCGAGTCTTTTGCCCATCTTTCAATAGAAATGCCCATGTACTGAACTAACGGTCAAATCTCTGATTTGAGGCTAAAATACTCGAGTCTTTTGGAAAATACTCGAGTCTTTTGATACTCGAGTGATTTTCAGATTACTCGAGTGTTTTGCTACTCGAGTAATTTTCAGACTACTCGAGTCTTTTGCCCAGAGATGATAAAAATTAAGTTTTTCAAAGATTAATTTCAATTCTCTTCTCAAGGAATAATTTTATGTGATCCCAACCTTTTTCATGCATTAAAATTATTTATCCTAGGATGAGATTACTTCCTAAGCTACCCACTCTCAATTAAAGAAATAAAATTACAATTAAAAATTAAAAGAGAGAATGACTAGCTAATTTGATGCACTTGATCTTCTTGACTTGGTGAGCTTGAATTCTTCCTTTAAATTCATGATCTAATTATATTGTCATCATCAAAATAAATCCACCTCATTGGAGACTTGATTCTACAATCTCCCCCTTTTTGATGATGACAAAATAATTAAACCGTTCCATCACTTTTGAGAGCTCCCCCTCAATATAGGAACCTATAAAACCTGTCAATCCAGAGAATTCCAAGCACAACATAATATCATAATAATCATAATCAAGTGTACACTATATACTTGGTATCAGAGCGAGAGCATATATAATATCAGAGTAAAAAAAATATTGTGCTTGCTCTTCTCATGCCTCTTTTCTCCCCCTTTTTGTCATAATCAAAAAGATATCATTTGGAAACGAAGGAGATAAGAAGGATACCAATAACGAAAACTCCCCCTAAATATAAGCAATATACATAATCATGACTATCGGAGAACATAAAACATGTGAAAACCAATGAAAATCAGAGCATAAAATAAATCAAAAGTCATCATAGCATAAAAGATCATAAAGACTAAATCCAAGTTTGCAATGAAAAGGTCAACATCATAAAAGCTGAGAAATACCCACGCAGGGGTTCCAGAAAGCAAACTAACTCCCAAGATAAAATGAAAAACTGAAAATCCATAAACGACATAACATAAAAACATGAAAGATCAGAAAACAGAGAGTGCAATGTCCACAAGCTCAAAACATGTCCGGCGCAGGAGGGTCATGCGGAGGAAAGAAACGGCCAAACGCAGTCATCATATCATCAAACCGAGCATTCATCTGAGTTGAATGCTGGTCCAACCTAGAGTAGATCATGGCTGACTGAACACCCATGTGTGACTCAAGTCTGCTAATACTGTCCTACTGCTCAGCCAGTCGATGCTCAAAACCATCCAATCGAGCATCAAAATGAGTCATATAACCCTGGAATGCAGGACTGCTAAAATCGATATGATCAGCAGGGTCATCCTCATCTGCACCACCACCGACAGCCTGGTCAAACGCAGCCTGCTCCTGAGCCAACTGCTCAGCATCCATACCTTGCTGAGCTGCAGCACGCTCAGCGGCCTCCTGAGCCTCCATGGCTGCCACCTCATCCTGCCAATAATACCTCCCACCATGCTTCCTCATCTTCATCTGGCAGAGTAGCCCATCATGAATCGCATGCAACTCCTCCGAAAGAGTAAAGGACTCCTCATCATCAGGAATAGACACATTGAAGTGCTGGAGGAGTTTACAAACATGCATCGGGTAAGGCAAATTTTGGGAGGCTTTGGAGCTTCCTGCCTTCACCATCCGAGAAAGAATAATAGCAGCCCAATTCAGCAGATTGTCATTAAGAATAGCATCCATAATTCGAAGCTCTAATTGGGTGGGTTTTGAGTAATTGGGAGAGGTTTGGGGCACAAGTTGGTGAGATACTATATGATGGAGGAGTCGGTTTGAGGCGGTCATGTGCACATCTTTCTTTTCGTTTCCGTTATATACACGATCGGGGCGAAGCAAGTCTCTAAAAATATCATCAGTATTAGCCTTGTAATTGTTCATCCCCGTTCGTGTTATACCGAAAACGGTCTCTAAATCCCTAGGGCGAATCTGAAAATGGGTGCCCTCTACACTAGTTTCATACCTAGTCCTATCTATCTCCTTAATATTGGCATAAAACTGGCGCACTAGCCTAAGATAGATGGGACCATGAAAGGATATAAACTGCATAAGATGTTGGTCTCTAAGCTTTTGAACAAAAGAAAAACCATTACCCTCAAGAAATTCCTCAGTTGTCCAGCTTTGTACACCATATGCATGAGTCACAAACAGAGCCTCCCTCCTTGCACATTCAGCAGCAGAGAAAAAATCCTCTTCATCCTCTGAAGATGATGAAGGTGAAGGAGTGGGCTCCCTCCTTTGCTTCCTTGGACGCTTGGGACCGCGAGAGGTAGACATATTGCACCAATTTGGAAGAAAAAAACGAAGAATTTGGAGAATTGGGAGTTAGGGTTTTGAAAGGGATTTTTGAAATTGAAGGTGAAAAATGAAGATTTAAAGTGAAATAAGTGAGGAAGAATGATGAAAAGATGATTTGGAGTTGAAAGAAGTGAAAGATTTGAGTTGAAATCGAATTTTTGATGAAAGGAGTTGAGAGAACTCGAGTAAGGGAGAGAAGGGTTCGTGAAAAATGAAGTTCAGAAACGCTGTTGATTCTTAAAAACTGATCGCATTACTCGAGTGTTTTTTAAAACACTCGAGTGTTCTAAGGCTTAAGACTCGAGTCTTGGTGAGAGTACTCGAGTAATATGCCTAGCCTGAAAGATCAAAGTCTCAGGTCTGAGATTCTCTCGAGTATACTGAAATTTACTCGAGTGTTTTTGGGGCATCTGAAACCATCAATTTTGAGAAATCTGAATCACTCGAGTGTAGTTTAAAAGACTCGATTAAAATTAAAATTACTCGAGTAAAATTGAAAATACTCGAGTGAAACCATCAGACATGCCCAAAAACTTTTTCTATTTTAAAACGATTTAAATTAGAATTAAAATACTCGAGTAACATGAAAAATACTCGAGTGTTTTTATCAAACAGACAGTTCTAAATGCATTTTTAACACATTTTCACAAATCTAACACATTGAACATCAACACAAACTTGGAATCAAAATCACTCACAATCATAATCATATTTTTCACAATATCTCAAGGTCCAATTATTCATCAAGCATCAATGCACATTTAATTAGACATATTTGGTGATTTCTTAATAAAAGCACAAATCAATTAGCTAATGCTTGACTCATCTAAAATTCCAAGTTCCCTTCTTATATAATAGAAGGTATCTCTTGGCAATGGTTTTGTAAAAATGTCCGCTAATTGATTTGATGTGCTAACAAATTCTATGGTACAATCACCTTTTTGCACATGATCTCTAAGAAAATGATGTCTAATTTCAATGTGTTTAGTCCTTGAATGATACACCAGATTCTTAGTTAGATTGATGGCACTCGTGTTATCGCATTTTATTGGAACACTTTCTAATTTTAAACCAAAATCCGATAATTGTTGTTTCATCCACAAGACTTGAGCACAACAACTACCGGCTGCGATGTATTCCACTTCAGCGGTGGAAAGAGCAACACAAGCTTGCTTTTTAGAAAACCATGACACTAATGAGCTTCCCAATAAATGGCAAGTACCACTAGTGCTTTTGCGATCAAGCTTGCATCCCGCAAAGTCGGAATCCGAATAACCAACTAAACTAAGACTAGCATCACTAGGATACCATAATCCGATGTTAATTGTTCCTTTAAGATATTTAAAAATATGTTTAACTGCGGATAGGTGTGATTCTTTAGGATTAGCTTGAAAACGGGCACACATGCATACACTAAACATAATATCCGGTCTAGATGCGGTAAGATATAGAAGACTACCTATCATGCCCCTATATTTACTAACATCAACCGGTTTACCTTTGTCATCCTTGTCTAGGTAGCATGATGTGCTCATGGGAGTGTATGCTTCTTTGCATTTGTCCATTCCGAATTTTCCAAGGAGCTCCTTGCAATATTTTCCTTGATGCACAAAAATCCCCTCCTTGACTTGCTTGATTTGAAGTCCTAGGAAGAACTTGAGCTTCCCCATCATGGACATTTCAAATTCCTTTTTCATCAAATTAGAGAACTTTCTACACAAGGACACGTTAGTGGCACCAAAGATAATATCATCTACATATATTTGCACTAACAAAATGTCCTCTTTGGTTTTATAGATGAATAGGGTATTATCAACCTTTCCCCTTTGAAAGCCATTTTCTAATAAGAAGGTACTTAATCGATCATACCAAGCTCTAGGAGCTTGTTTTAATCCATAAAGTGCCTTTTTCAATTTGTAAACATGGTTTGGAAACTCATGACTTTCAAAACCGGGTGGTTGCTTAACATACACTTCTTCATTTATGAAACCATTCAAGAAAGCACTCTTGACATCCATTTGATAAAGAGTAGAATTCATAATTGATGCAAAGGCAAGCAAGTTTTGGATTGCCTCAAGGCGTGCAACCGGAGCAAAGGTCTCATCATAATCAACACCTTCCTCTTGGTTGTACCCTTGGGCAACAAGTCTCGCTTTGTTTCTTATAATCAAACCGGATTCATTAAGTTTATTTCTATAAATCCATTTTAAACCAATTATGGTATGATCATCGGGTATAGGCACTAATTCCCAAACATCATTTCTAATAAATTGATTTAGTTCTTCTTGCATGGCCATAACCCAATGTTCATCCATAATTGCTTCCTTAATTGAATTTGGTTCGATTTGAGAAACAAAGGAAACAAAATGACAAATATTTTGAATTGACCTACGAGTTAATACTCCCTTTGAAAGGTCTCCTATGACATTGTCAATAGGGTGAGCTTTCACCGTTTTCCAAGCCGGATCAAGTTCATCTTTGACTTCTCCTTCATCCTTTGATTTTTCCATCTCTTTGTCAACATTTGAAATCTCAAGTCCATCATCACTACCATCACATAAAACACTATCTTCTTTCGAAGACTCATTAAAAACAACATGTATAGATTCTTCAATAGTCATAGTTCGTTTATTATAAACTCTAAAAGCTTTACTATGAGAAGAGTAACCCAAAAATATTCCCTCATCCGATTTAGAATCAAATTTTCCAAGTTGATCTTTTCCATTGTTTAAAATGTAGACTTTGCATCCAAAAACATGGAAATGGGATATATTGGGTTTTCTACCTTTGTAAAGCTCATAGGGGGTTTTCTTTATCACAGGCCTAATTAAAATTTTATTCATTACATAACAAGCCGTATTAACGGCATCGGCCCAAAAATATTGAGGTACTTGAGAATCATTTAACATGGTTCTAGAAAGTTCCTCTAGCACCCTATTTTTCCTCTCAACAACTCCATTTTGTTCCGGAGTTCTAGGTGCCGAATATTGGTGCTTAATTCCATGCTTATCACAAAATCTATCAAATTTATAGTTTTCAAATTCACCTCCATGGTCGGTTCGAATTATAATCACTTTTTGGTTTACTTGGTTTTGTGCAAGCTTAATATGGCGTTTAAAAGACTTGTAGGTCTCACTCTTAGCACTTAAAAATAATGTCCATGTAAATCTTGAAAAATCATCAACAATCACCAAGGCATAGTAGTTGCCACCAAAGCTTTTTACTTGAGAAGGTCCATACAAGTCCATATGAAGCATTTCCAATGGTCTTGTTGTGGACACATCATTTTTGGAACCAAAATGACTTTTAGTTTGTTTGCACTTCTTGCAAGGAGTGAAATCACCTTTAATTTGAAAATTGAGCTTTGGTAAACCAACTACTAAGTCTTTGGATTGAAGTTTCTTAAGTTGATTTACATTAATGTGAGCGGTCCTACGATGCCATAACCAAGTATCACTTTCTTTGCTAATTAAACATTTTGATACTAAAGAAGTGATATTATTCAATTCAACCATGTAAGTGTTATTAGACCTTTTTCCAACAAATTTGATAGATTCATCTTTGTCACTTTTTATGAGACAATGAGTAGAGGTAAATAATACATGGTTACCAATATCACATAATTGAATAATGCTCAAAAGATTATGTTCTAATCCTTGAACATAAAGTACATTATCAATAACCAAGTTGGAAGAATTACCAATTTTACCTATACCAAGTATTTTGCCTTTGTTGTTGTCTCCATATGTGACATATCCTTTTTCTTTAGGAGTAAGCTCAATGAAGTGTCGCTTATCTCCCGTCATGTGCCTAGAACATCCACTATCAAGTATCCAATGTTGCTTTCCGGTTCTTAGGCACACCTACAAGACACAATCACTTGCTCATTTTGGGTACCCAAATTATGTTGGGTCCCTTTTTGTTAGTCATGGATGATTCTCCCTTCTTAATCCAAACATAAGTACCATTTTGAATTCCTAAAGTTTTGATATGGCACTTATTGTTTGTATGTCCAAATTTTCCACAATAAAAGCAAGTTGGTTTCTTTGTAAAATCAATTTTTGAGAATGAACCAACCACTTTATTTTTCTTTTTCTTGTGGACATATCCTAAACCGGTTTTGTTTGAGTTGTGTCTAAGAGAACCAATTAACCGATCTAGGTTTCTATCACTTTTGTTAAAAGTGTTGATTTTGATTTTCAAATCATTAACTTCCTTTTCAAGATCACAACACTTTTCACAATGAGTGATGGTATATGATTGATTTGCATTCTCACAAACATGACTAGAATTAGCAAGTTCTAAGGATGCATTTTGGAGTTTCAAATCATTAATAGATTTTTCCAATTCATTGATTTCCTTTTGATACTTCAAAAGCTTCTTTCCTTTTTCATTGTTAACTTTAGCAAGTCTTTCAAATTGAGTTAACATTTCATTATATTCATTTAGCAAATCATCATAAGAAATAGTTTGAGAAGAGGTGTAAGAATAATTAGATGATACCTCATCCTCACTCTCATTGTCTTTTCTTTCACTACTTGAGGAGGCTTCATTGTCATTCTTGGCCATGAGACATAGCTTGGCTTCCTCATCATCCGAACTACTTGAGGTTGACTTGGAATCCTTTTCCGGTTCATCCCAAACAATGTAAGCTCTCTTCCCCTTTCCATCATGGGTCTTCTTCTCATTCTTTCTCAAGTGGGTGGGACATTCCATTTTTATGTGTCCTATCCCACCACACTCATGACATTTCACACTCTCACTTGAGCTCTTGTTTCTTTGCTTGTTATCCTTGGATCTTTTGTCTTGAGGTCTCTTGTCCTTAGAGAATGATGAACTACCCTTTTTGCCTTTGAGGAATTTGTTGAACCTCTTGGCAAATAAACCAATCTCTTCCTCATTTAGAGCATGATCAGAGCTTTCACTTGAAGATTCATCTTCATCCTCTTTTGACATTTTGGTTGAGGCTTTTAGAGAGATGCTCTTCTTTTTCTTGTCCGAATCTTCATTTAGGTGAAGTCTTGATAGTTCCATCTCATGTTCTTGGAGCTTCCCAAACAAGGTGGTCAAGTCCATAGATTTTATATCCTTAGCTTCCTTGATGGCGGTCACCTTTGGTTGTCATCTCCTATCAAGACATCTCAAGACTTTGTTAGTAGTTTCACCATTTCTAAATTCTTTTCCTAGGCCAATCAATTGGTTAACGATATGTGTGAACCTTGTTTGCATATCATTGATAGACTCATTAGGGAACAAATGAAAGAGCTCATATTCATGAGTTAAAGCATTTAATCTTGAGTCTCTAACTTCACTAGCCTCATGAGTAATTTGCAAGGTATCCCACATTTCTTTAGCCGATTGGCATTGTGATATCCTATGAAATTCATTTTTGGACAAGGCGGAGAAGATGATATTTTTAGCTTTTAAATCATATGAAACTTTCTTTTTATCATCTTCATTCCAACTTGTCCTAGGAATAACAATGGCTTCACCATTAACAACTCTTCTAGGAATATAAGGACCTTTTTCAATTGCATCCCAAATATCGGTGTCTATTGCTTCTACAAAGACTCTCATCCTAACCTTCCAATAAGTATAATCTTCACCATTGAATAATGGAGGTCGGTTAAGAGACATAGACCCTTCTTGTTGATTGCTAGAGCCCATTGTTTCCAAAAGGATCTTTTTCGAAAAAGCTTTTACGCTCGATCTTTCGACCGAGCTCTGATACCACTTGTTGGAAACCAACAAGCGGGCTTAGCAATTACTAGAGGGGGGGTGAATAGTAATCTGAATGCAACAGTGACTAATTTTTCGAATGCAATTAAGTATAATTGATCACGTGAAAATTTTTCTGAAACAGAGCAAGAACACTCGAGTCTTTTTCAGACTACTCGAGTAAAATCACAAGAACACTCGAGTCTTCTGAAGAATACTCGAGTAAATCGTGCAGTTAGCAGAAAAGAGTTTATGAATAATTTGCACTTTAATCAATACGAATTAAACCAGTCCAGGGCAGATTAATAGAAGAGTAGAAAGCAATTAAATAAAGCTATAACAACTTGACAACAACCTAATTTCAGCGGAATTACTACACTAATTAAAAAGCCCCTTTAGAGAAACTTAGGTTTGGTTTTTACTTGAAAGCAAAGAAAACTATAAAAAGAACAACACCACCAATTTTATACTGGTTCACTCTCTATTTAGAGAGCTAGTCCAGTCCCCCTAAGAACCTTAGGAGTGTCTACTAAAATCAAATTGTTAGAAATATTACAAAGGGTATTGAGATTCCTCACTCAACCTAACCCTTCCAAGAGTGTACCAAACTCTTGAATTTCTACCCCAATTTGAAGTTTGGTGATGAAGACTCTTTCTTCTTCAAGCTCCTCGAAACCTTCAAGAGCTCCACCAAGCTAAGAACCTCTTAGACTTTGCTTGAGAACCTCTCAAGACTTGAGAAATTGGATACCTCACCAAGTACTTGGATACCTCACCAAGATTTTTGGAACAAGAAGTGTATGTGTATGTGGAGAAATCCAACAAATGATTTCCACAACAATAAATCACAATCTCTAACTCTTTGGACAAAATAATAATGATGAATGAATAGATTGAGTTAGAGAATTTATCACTTGAGAGGGAGAATAAGCAAAGAGAATGTTTAGCACAATATTCTTTAATGTTCTTGTTAGTTAGTTCAAAGGCATTCAATTCTGATACATGGAAGAGGGAATGAGAGAGTAAGACAAACTTTTTCATACCATTTTTGCCCTCTTCCAACGGTTAAAAATTTGCTGTCAGAACCAAAATACTCGAGTATTTTTGACACTACTCGAGTCTTTTGCCCATCTTTCAATAGAAATGCCCATGTACTGAACTAACGATCAAATCTCTGATTTGAGGCTAAAATACTCGAGTCTTTTGGAAACTACTCGAGTCTTTTGATACTCGAGTGATTTTCAGATTACTCGAGTGTTTTGCTACTCGAGTAATTTTCAGACTACTCGAGTCTTTTGCCCAGAGATGATAAAATTAAGTTTTTCAAAGATTAATTTCAATTCTCTTCTCAAGGAATAATTTTATGTGATCCCAACCTTTTTCATGCATTAAAATTATTTATCCTAGGATGAGATTACTTCCTAAGATACCCACTCTTAATTAAAGAAATAAAATTACAATTAAAAATTAAAAGAGAGAATGACTAGCTAATTTGATGCACTTGATCTTCTTGACTTGGTGAGCTTGAATTCTTCCTTTAAATTCATGATCTAATTATATTGTCATCATCAAAATAAATCCACATCATTGGAGACTTGATTCTACAGATATCTTAAAAACATGGTACCAAGAAGTGAATATTATGTTAACCCTACAAGAAGAACTAAGAAATCTTGATAGAAAAAATCAATGGAATTTTATTCTATATAAAACTAGAGGGATAGTATCCAATTTTTTACAAGAAATACCTCAAGAAGAAGTTAAAAAAAATTAGAAGAAAATAAAGAAGTAAGGGTAATAGAACTTGTTTACAATATATTAGTTGAAGAATTCATCGGAAGAATGACATATAGCCTAGAAAGTAAAACACTAGAAACAAATAAAGCTATTTGGCACCTCACAAACTTAAGAATTTGTAATATGTGTTATTTAGAAATTTTCATATGTGAATATAAAAAATATTACTATAAAATAGAAAAGGTCTAAGAGGTAGCTTAGGACTAGATGACCTTTTCTTTAATAAACTACCTTTAGAAAACTTATTCGAAGAACAAATAAAATTAGGACAATCTAGCAATACATTAGGAGGAAGAATAACAGTACAACATCAATGGATACATGAAGAATGCGCACAAAAGAAAGCAAGACGACAAGCACGAATAGGATTATGTTGTGATAAATTTATAGATAAAATAGGAGATTATGGATGCAATCCAGTTCGAAGAAGAAAACGAAATTTTCACAAACAAAGAAAAGCAAACAAAGATATAAGAAATCAAATAATAAAAAAAATTCTTTAGAAATAAAAATAAATATAAAAAGAATAGAAACCATTGCCCATCTAGAAAGAAAACATCATGCAGATGTTGGATATGTGACGAAGAAGGACATTACGCAAATAAATGTCCACGAAAAGGAAAAGACAAAATAAGCTAGAAACACTAAGAATTGCGTACAATTTAGGATATGAACCTATAGAAGATTCAGAAATAGAATCTGACGATAGTCTCTTAGAATTTTACAGTTCTAGTGAAGATGAGCAAAATTTTGAAGAAAGGTGACCCAAACGCAACCTTTATAAAGGTTCAAATAGAAGAGAAAAATTATTTAGCATATGTTGACACAGGAGCAACATTATGCTTTGCAAGAAAAAAACATTTCAAAAAATTGGAAAAAATTAAATAAACCAAAAAATATAATAGTATCGGATAAATCTGTACATGAAATATGGTTTTTTTTCTAGAAAACCAAGAAATAAGGATAGAAGATCATATTTTTCATGCAAAAACAATATTTCTTCATGATTCAGGATTAGATTTAATTATGGGGAATAATTTCCTAAAATTATATGAACCTTTTTTTCAAAGAAAAATAATATTAGCTTACATCTGTGGGATCTAATTTCAAAGAAAACCACCAAAGAGGTAAAAACAAAAATCATTACAAAGAATGAAATACTAAAAATAATGGCAAAAAAAATTCACTCTATTCTAGATGAACTTTATTTCTATTCACTAAATGTAAGAATAGAAAAAGCTTTACATAAGGTTTGTAGTGATCATCCCTTGGATCCTACAAAAAATACAAATAAATAATTAATTGTGATAAAATTAAAAGATTCTTCACAAGAGGTAAATGTTCTCAACAGAATCCCATACTCTGTAAGGGACATCGAAGAATTCAAAAAAGAATGTAAAGAACTACTTGACAAAGAGTTAATAAGAGAAAGCTCGAGTCCACACTCAACACCTGCTTTCTATGTTGAAAATCATAATGAATAAAAAGAGGAAAAAGAAGAATGGTTATTAATTATAAAAAATTAAATAATGCAACAATTGATGATTCTTATAAGTTACCAAGAAAGGACTATATTCTAGAAAAAATTAAAGGATGTAATTGGTTTTCATCTTTGGATGCAAAATCAGGATACCATGAATTAAGGTTATCAGAAGAAACAAAACCTTTAACTGCATTCTCAAGTCCACCTCAAAAACATTATGAATGGAATGTTTTACCTTTTGGTTTAAAACAGACACCATCAGTAAACCAAGGATTTATGGATAGATTCCTGGATAGATTCCTTGAAGGATCTCTGTTTAGCATATATTGATGATATCATTATTTTCACTAAAGGAGAGAAACAAATTCATATTAATGCATGTTTTTTAGTACTCAGAAGAATCCAAGAAAAAGGAATTGTGATTTCAAAAAAGAAGTCAAATCTTTTACAACAAGAAATAGAATACCTTGGTTTAAAAATTGGAAATGAAGGAAAGATAAATCTCTCACCACATGTGGCTGAAAAGATCCGTTCTTTCCCTGATAAACTAGAAGATCGAAAACAAATTCAAAGATTTTTAGGATGTTTGAATTATGTTTCAGATCAAGGATTTTTCAAAAATCTTTCGTTAGAACGAAAAATATTACAAAAAAAATCTGAAAAAATTCCATGGCAATGGAAGGACTCAGATACAAAAGTAGTACAAACTATTAAAGAAAAAACAAAGTTTTTTCCAGAACTCTATAATCCCACAGAAAAAGATTTTTTGATTATAGAGACTGACGCCTCAGAACACGTATGGGCTGGTTGCATGACTGTTATTCCTGAAGGAAAAAGGCTTCTACAATTGGACGAATAAGGAAATAGAACTGCTGACCTCGAAGAGGAAAGCCAAAAGAACACTATGTATACATGCATTGTTACGCCTAGTAAGGATAGTCTCCATACGGAGAAATTTAAAAGAAAGTTATGTCGATATGTATTGGGCACCTTTACAGATGCTGAAACACGATACACCGTAGCAGAGAAAGAAACATCGGCATGTTTAAGAACACTTGAAAAGTGGAAGGTTGAACTTCTACCAACAAGATTTGAATTAAGAACTGACAGTCAATACGTAACAGTAGGTTTCTGGAGATATAAACTCCAAGAAGATTTTAGAAAAGGAAGACTAATTAGGTGGTAGCTAAAATTACGTCAGTTTAATCCTTATGTGAAATACATAAAATTAGAAAAGAATAGTTTTGCAGATACGTTACCGCGGGAATGAAAAGCATTGTAAAGCAATTGCAGAATCATGTTAAACGAAAAGAAGAACAAATTTTCAAAGCAGAAGAAACAATCAAAACTCTCAAGCATGAGAGGGGGGAGATAGTTACAACAATTCAAACCCTCACAGGTAAAAGTTTTTACTCAGAAGAAGAAAAAGACGAAAAGAAAGATGACCCAAAAAAGTCCTTGGTCACAAAAGAAAAGGGCAATGAAATCATCTCAAAAAAGTCAGATAATAGACAGAAATATTATGTAATATTTGAAGCACCATTCAAAGGTCTATATACTAATTGGGGCATAGTTAATTCCCATACAAAAGGAAAAAATTATGCTTACAAAAGTTATAATTCAAAAGAAGAAGTTGAAACAGAATTAAGTTCAGCCTATAAGACTATTACAGAAGCTAAAAATGTAATCAAAGAAAAATTCGAAGGTACTATCTTTAAAAGAAATTAGAGCTCCATCAAAAATATTGAGCAGCTCACCAGGATGGCTTCTCCACAAAGTCATGAAAAACAACAAAGAATGTGGAGATTAGTTATAGAATATTCCCAAGAAATGACCATGGAGTGTTTCTACCCAAAGAAACGAAACATAGGTCCAAAAGTAAATATCCTGCCTGGAGCAGATAAGGAATTGGTTTTTGATTTCTATCAAACCGGTATGATTGATACACTATATCTCAAGATTGAGCCAGGAAACGAGTTTCCAGAAATTCAATTCTTTCCCCGGAAATTCAAAAATATGGTTAAATCTTTCAATAATAGATTTGCCAAAGGAAAAGAAATCTACTTAAATTTCATATCATCATATCCCAAGCTGAATGAGGAAGGAGAAGTCCAGTTAGAAGCAATGCATCTGATAAAAATTGGACAATCCAACGGTGACTATAGTCAAATGGATGTTATGGAAAAAGAAACCTTGAATAACCTTCATATCCAAGAATTCATAATAGGTGTCTATTCCGGATGCCTAAGGCTTGGACAGGAGATTAAAAATTTCAAGCTCATGTATAGAAGTTCGAATACTTTAATGTACTCCTTAAAAAAAGGGAATTCTCAAAAGAAGACCAAGATGAAGTTATAAATTATGAAAATCCCATTCTCACAATATCTGGGCCTCTAGAAAAATTAGACGAAGAAATCCAACAAGGAATCTGCAACAGAATGACCCAGCTCAAAACCCACACATCTAAATGGTGTAAAGAACAGAAGGCTCTCGAAGACTTAAGCCCAACAGAAGACTAAAAGAACTGTCGGCAGAAAACGCCAAAAATGTAATAATTATAGTGATAAGATGAGGACCATTATGAGTCACCCACAACAAATAAAGTAGGAACCCTATCTATGGTAAGGACAGATGTCAATAAGTGGCTGAGAAGGCTTACGTACTCATCCAGCCTAGAGTCTCTATAAAATGGAGAGCTGAGGCTCCTTTGTCCTCAAAGGTTGTTTATGTTTTAATAACAAAGTGAGTTTGTATAAACACTCTCAAAGTCCTTGAGGTAATAATCTGGAGGGACATTTCAGCAGAAAGTTTAAATAGAACCAGAACGTTCAGGTATATTCTTTACCTATCTATCATGTTTTTGCTTCTAAAGAAATTAATAAAACAAAAAAGATGGTTAGAAGAAAATGATATTAAAGAATCTAGAAATGAAATAAATAATATAGAAATAATATGGGAAGAACATAAATTAAAAATTGTCAAATTATTAATAAAAGAACTATCCGTATAAATCATGGAACGTCAAATTATAGAACAGCAGGAGAATCAACACGGATATTATTTTGATACAATTTTTTATAATAAAGTAGAAAAAGAAGACTTTACTCTGAAAGAAAATGATAATTTCAAAAATAATATTATCTCAAATCTAAGAAATATATTATCTAGAAAAAATATTTTAAAATATGAAATGATGATAGGAAAACTTCCAGTTCCTATCGAAAAAACAGGAGATATTATGATCTCAGTAATCAATAGAGCTCAAATAGAAAGAAGAATTAGATCTATTAAGGAAGAGGATAGACCTAAGATTCAATATATTCATATATCTACCATTCAAATAATTTTGAAGAGTACATATATGAAAGGAATTGAGTCATCAATGAATTTAGAACTATTAGATAATAGATTCATAGATAGAAATGATTCGATAATTGCAAAAGGAAAAGGAAAATGTAATTTAAAGAAAGGAAAGGTCAAATTTGACATCAATCTTCCTATTGGACTTTCATTGAAAGATAATTGATAAATCTATAATATTTCATTATGAGTTACTTAGAAGAAATTTTATGAAAGAAGAAAATTCTCCTTTTACAATTTGTTATAAGGTTAATTATGCTTTAAGTAATAGCCATCATAGTACTGAATTTAAGGGAAAAGATTTTATTTACATAAATGAATTATTTACTCCTTTAATTCGTATGAAGCTAAGGAGATATTTTTACCTACCTACAAAAACAATAAATTAGATAAAACAGAATCTAATCTTCAAGAATTAAATAGAAGACTTTTAGAAATTGAATAGAAATTATGAAATACATAAAATTACTAATAAAATCTAAAAAAGAAATAGCAGAAAGAATAGAATTATATGAGATATACAATCTAAATGATCTAGAATATTTAAGCTACATGAAAGAGGTGTATAAAAAACTAGCCGAAAGGATAAAAAATATAATTGCATAAATTCATCAGCTATGAATCTAGGAAGATAAGGTCAAGATAAGATTTGAATAACAACCACCAAAAAGAAGCACAACTGATAAGGTCGTTGGCAGCCACCAGAAGGAAGCATCAAGCCGGGTTTAACTTAGCAACAAATTTATGAAGAAAAATTAAGGATACTAAAAATTACAGAAACAACAATACATCATTTGATAAATTTTGTTGAATCATAATATAACAAAATTTTAGAAGATCACGAAATAAGAAATATATTTAATAGATTAAATACAAGATATCCTTTGAACTCTGTTTCGGATCTTTTTATGGAAACAATAATTACAGTGATTAGGATGAGATTATGGGTTCGTAATACTTAATGAAATTATGGCTAAAATACAATAAAAATGAAGGAATATTGGGAATTCCCCGGAGGGCGCTTTGGAGCGGTGAACAGACGAGAGCGGCCCTGGTTCCTCGGGAGGGGTGATGAACTGGATGAGGAAGGAACTCTGAAAGTGATGATGAGGACGCCCAGATCATGATGGAATGTGACTTACCTTTGGTGCATGTCTTAACAGGTTTGGACAGGTTGGCCAGGGGGCCTGGGCGTTCTACTCAAGAGCGTCCTCATCATTAACAAGCTAGTTCCTTCCAGATTCATTTCTCCATGAAAACAGGGGCGCCTTCCCTTTCCAAGGCTTGATACGCCTTGTGGGAAGACTTCTCGTCTAAAAGCCTTCCAATCCACGCCACTCTGCGGAGTTCCCGAAGCGGGCTATCCTTGCCTAAGCGTCACCCCTGCACGAAGGTGACCAGGACGAGGGCGTCTATGGCCTTTGAAACTGAACAGGGGCGCCTTCGACAGGGGTGCGCCTTTAGTTGACTGATTTCATTGAAACTGAACAGGGGGCGCCTACGGTAGGAGTGCGCCTTCGACAGAGGTGCGCCTTCGACAGGAGTGCGCCTTCGACTTCTGAGGGTTAGTGACTCCCTTTCTCCTTGGTTTCTTCATTGATGTGTTATTGACTATTTACTCTTTAATGTTGTTGTTCTTGTCGCTCTTGCGTAGATGAGAAGTGAGGTGGTGCTATGTTATGGGTAGGGATGTGCGCTTTCGAAGGTCACTCTAGGACCCTCACACTTTATTCTCCTTTCCTTCTTGAGAGTTGTTGCAGACTCTGCTCTCTTCACTGTTGTTGTTCATTTTGCTTCTGTACACTAAGTTGGAGATGCATAGGTGGAGTAGAGTAAGCGTTGCTGCTGGGCAAATGTATGTGCTCTCTCGTGTGCCGCTCTTGTGAGGAAGCAAGATGCTGAAGAATGCTTCTTTGCTTTGTTTCTCCTCTCTTCTCTTGATACAGTGAGTAACTTGTGTTCCTCTATGTTGGCCTATTGCTCTTGTGAGCTTGTAGAGTTGATGGAGTGCGCTCTGGTTGCAGCTTCTCCCTCTTCAGCTCTTCTTCTCTCCACATTTCTCATTGATGCTATTCTGGTATTCTTTCTCTAAGTTTCAGAGAGAAGAACTATGAGTGTTTGTTGTGTTTTGGCTTTCAGAGTTCTCATATGCAGTGAAGAGGGAGGCCTCTATTTATAGTGTATCTTTGGACCAATCGTTATTGCTTATCTCCCTTTTACTTGCTGGACAATAACACTTTTTTACTTTATCTGATGGGTATTTCTCTTTATCAGGAGGCTTTGTTTCCTTCTCCATATTTGGCAACATTTGGTAGTAATTGCACATAAGGAGAGTAGTGCAAGTCATACCATATTCAGCACTTCTTGGGAATGAAAGAGTGATGTGTGCAAAGATTCCCTTCTTGAAAGCTTGTTGTGCAAGCTTTGGGAGAGCAGAGAAGGTTGACCGTATTCCCTTCTTCTCTGGCTACCTTTTGCCGTCCAGGTGCGCTCTCCGAGACGTGTTTCTGAAAGGGTACGCTCTAGAGTGCATTTTACCCATGTTTCAGTTGCCTCCTTTGCTGTACCTTATTGGACATGAATCCATGGGTCTAGGCGGCATGTCCTGGGTGCTACTGCCTGGGCGTCATCGGCCTGAGCGTCACTTCTCATGGAGGGCGCTTAGGGCTGGGCCTTCTTCAAATAAATAATGGTTTTTTGTTGGGTTTGGCTCTTTGTGTATTGCATTGGGCTTTTGGTAAGGACAAGCCTTATCTTGTGGTTATTTATTTTTCGGGTATCAACAATAGCCCCCTTGCATAAAAGAGAAATTTTTCTCTTTGATGCAAAACTTGTTGAAGGCAGCTCTTCTTCTTGCCTTTGTGTTGAGGTTGATCTTGGAAACTTCATTCCCTGTGATTTTCAATTCTGCAAAAAACTTGTTAACAGATAAATGTAATTTTTATAGCATATAAGAATTTTCTCTTTATGGTGATCCCAATATTTTTTTTTTAAATTCAGCTTATGACTTGAAGATGGTAGAATTTATTTTGCAAGGGCAAGCCCCCTGATTTTGCTTTGTCTCCTGACTTCCGAGCTCTTGTATGCTTTTATGCGCGCATGTATGAATAAATGTCATGAATGTTATGCATGAATGAACGTCATTAATGCTATGCATGAATGCATATCATGAGCGCTCATGAATGTATGCTTTTGTGATTAAAATTTGTTACCAGTTTATTAATACTCTTGTATCGCTTGGATTGCATTTGTAGACTACTGGACTGGATTCAATTTTGGTTTTCTGAATGGATATCGCCTTCTAGTATCTGTTGCATTTTGCTTAGGAGCATTAGTGCGCTTTGTAATTTGCTTTTTATACTTGTTTCTGATTCCGCTTTACTTGAAAGGCGTCATAAAGTATAATTGCTTATGAAGATTTCATTGCTTGTGATTATCTGATCATGCTTTCCATTCTTTGAGGGATACTCCTTCCTTGTTTTTGTCTCGAGATTTTGTATGCTTCTTTACTTCTATGTTTGGCCATGAAGAGTACCAGCATTGATTATTTGGTTTTGCGGGGCTGTTGTCTTTTACCTTTGATAAAACCCCCTTGGACGAGATCTCCTCTGTAAGGGCTGCCTTTGTTTTTATTTGTTGTGCCTCGTGGTGATTTATTCATGCTTACAGAATAGATGCAAGTGCTTGGCCTTTGTTGAGCATCACCTTGATACTGTTATACCATGTCGTCTTTGCTGAATGCATTTTTAGATTTTCCAAGCTGTTGCTTTGCTTTGTCCTTGGCTTTCTTTCTTTTGTGGGCACTTGTGCATCAAGATTTGAACTTTTGGAGATGCTTCTAGCTTCAGAGTATTATTGAATTTTTATCTGCTTAGGCACCTTGGAGGCGCCCTTGGCGATGCATCATCGCTTTCTGCATATAGATCTAATAGGAGGGGTCAGCCCCCTTGTGAACTGGACCTTGGTTTTTTCACTTGGGATTTATTCAATTCGATCTTCATTTCGTAGATTTGAAATGAAAGCGGGCTTTTCTTCGTCTTTTTATCGCAGGTATAGTCTCGCCTTAATTTGTCACTCTTGAAAGTGATCCTGACCTTTCCGCTTTGACTTGTTCAATTGAGAAGTTGTTTTCTGAGTATGTCTTCTGCCTGGCTTGTACCGATCCTCTTTCTTCTTTTTATTATTGATAGCTAAGCCACATCTTTTGGCTTTTCTCATTGTCTGACACTGATGAGGCTTTAGCTGCTTGGTTATTTCTTTCACAAAGTACGCTTGTCATTTTTCTTTCACACATTTCTTAGATTACTTCTTGACTATAGATGCCAGTATGCTTTGACCGCTCTTGTATCTCGAGAGCGTGGCCTCGGCTTCGACCGCTCAGGCGCCTTTTGTCGATCGGTTTATTCAAAATTTGAAGAAGTTGTTACCAAGAGGAGGACTTACAAAGGCTCTTGCTTGTACTCTTTCTTCAACATTCATAGGCTTGTACTCTTTCTTCAGCATTCATGGGGAGGAAAGTGATTGCCGCCTGTGATGTAGGCTCTAAACCCGTCATTGTTATTATCTGTTGGTATTTTGTTTGTTGCTATGAATCTTGTTGCTTCATGTTTAGAATTATTCTGCGCCATGTATGGCTCTTTTGCGCACCTTTTAGCTATGGGCCTCGCCTTTGGATTGTGCGAGCTAGCATACTGTTCAGTGAATTGGTGAGCTTTGAACTCTGAACTCTTGCTTTGCTCCTGCAACTTCATTGTCATTTACTTCTTAGATCATGGCTTCAGCTACCGTTTTTCTTTGGCTCCACGTTTTGTATGCCTTTAATCGGATTTGACCTTGTTACCCTTATCACTGCTAGACTTTGCCGCTGGATCTTGACTCTCTGTATAAATTGAATTTTTCAACTTCTTCTCTTTTGACACTTCTTTCTTGTTAGCGTCGGGTACTTTGAGATAGGCTGCATAGACTTTGATGCTTCTTCAGGTGCTTTATATACGTGCACCTTTGTCCGGTGCTTATGAAGTATCATCACTGCATGCTTTCCTTTCTTTTGTGCACAGATATATACACTTTTTTTTTGAACAGTAGCCCCTCACGTCATTGGTGCCAAGATTTTTTGTCAGGGTGCATGTTGGGCACGTTCTCTCTTTTTCTCTTCTTCTTTCTTCTTCTTTTTTTTTTCTTCTTTTTTTTGAACAATGGCCCCTCATGTCGTTGGTGCCAGGATTTTTTCTCAGGGTGCACGTTGGGCACGCTCTTTCTTCTCTTTTTTTTTAACAATGACCCCTCATGTCATTAGTGCCAAGATTTTTTCTCAGGGTGCACGTTGGGCACGCTTTCTCTTTTTTTTTGAACAATGGCCCCTCATGTCATCGGTGCCAAATTTTATTTCAAGGTGCACGTTGGGCACGCTTTCTCTCTTTTTTTTGAACAATGGCCCCTCATGTCACCGGTGCCAAGATTTTCTTCAGGGTGCACGTTGGGCACATTCTACAGGTTTTGCCGCTTTGGGCCTTTCCCTTCAGTTGTCACTTTGGACTTTTTCAATTTGTCGCTTTTGGGCTTCATAAGCTAACGGATCGCCTTGGATCTTTCGTTAGCCAACCTCTTTTTCTACAGATTTTTTCCGCCCGTGTTTAAGACTAGTGCCCTTGTTTCCCGGGAACTTTTCTAGCCTCGCGATATGGCGTACTTCGCCCGCGTCTGATCCCGAAAATTTGTTTTCAGAGAGGTCTATCCGGGTACCGCGATAAGGCGTCTTGTGCTCGCGGTACGACCCAACACTGTTCTTTCTTTTCTTTTCTTTTTCTTCTTTTTTTTTCTTCTTTTTTTTTGTGTGTTGGACCTCGCGATATGGCATTACTGACCCTGTTTGAGGGTATTTGATATAGCGATACCCCATGTCATCAGTATCATTTGTACTCTTACTAGGGACACCTCATGTCATCAGTGTCGTTTCAGGCTTTACTATTGGCACCTCTTGTCATAGGCGCTGCCTTGCTTCTGATTGATTACTTAACTCTGATTGCTTGTGCTTCGTAACACCTCTTGTCATTGGTGCTACTTTTCTTTCTGCTTTTCTTGATATTATCAATCTATAAACACTTGTGTTTCCGGATTATTCTGGCTCCTTGGCTTTGTGCTCATGCTCACTTTCGTGTAGTCTGTTTTGAAGTACAGATGAGCTCAAATGCGCCTTACTTCAGAGGCTTGTTTATTACCATAGATTTGTGTGTCAGGATGCTTTGGCTTGCTTATGAGAGCGGACTGGGATGACTTCTTGATTTTAACTTGGTTGTTGTTAGATCATCAAGTAAACTGAGTTTGCCTTCGTTTCTGAACAGTTTCTGCCTCAATCACTTGCACGCTTTTTGGCCCGCTTTTGTCTTTCATCTTGCTCTTGCATTAAATTTTATGCTTCAGTGTTTAAGTATGCCATCGAGTAACATACTTTTCTGGATCTTTCACTTGTATCGGTTATTATAAACCTTGCATTCACCCTTCATGTTGCATGTACGCCTTTTCATGTACGTCTTGCAATTGTACGCCTTGCAGTTGTACGCCTTTGCAGTTGTGATCACAGCCGCCTTTAAGGTTTGCTTTTGACTTATGGCTGGCTGGTTTGCTTGGAAATATCTTCTGTTTCATCTGCACCCATACTTGGGTTCAGTTGTGTCAGCTTTTACACATGTGCTTCCTCTTGCTCTTCAATTACTTCTCTTGCATGCTTCTATCTGGTTTGAATTCATTGTCAGCTTTTGCTTTCAGCTTTCGATATAACTTGTTTTTAGATTTTTGGCTTGATATTAGTAACATTCCGTTTTTGGTTTACTTCAGGATTTTTAGCTTTAACACTGTTTATTTTTCCTGATTCGTCTTGGATTTCATCATGGCAATTCAACTTCACATGAGGCTTTGATTTAACTTTGCTTTTCTCGCCTTTGCTTGCTCCACCTTTCATCTTGTCAATCAGTCTATGCAAAATGCATGATTACTTCTGCTTGCAAGGATGACATGCGCCCTGCCACCCCGACTCTACGTTCGCCTTCTGGTTCTGAATTTCTTACTGTCAACTTCAAGGTTCGCCTTCTGGTATGATTTCATTATTTCCCTTTGTTTGATTTTGTTTGCTTGATTTTCGCCGATCTTTTCTACTTGTGTGTTGTGTTTCTTTTTTTGATACTTTGCTCTTGTTTCATCACTCGCTTTCTAATACTTCACTTTTGATCGCCTGGCCTTCTCTTTTACTGGGCGAGACGTGGAGCACTTTTCTGCTCTAGATATATCAGGTGTTTATTGTCCAGGATGGAGGAAGCGATCCTCCCATGGCATTGAGCATCTTAGCAATACATAGTGAGTCCTGACCTGAGAGCGTACTAAGGACTTCTCAAATCTTAGAAAGAGGTCACTCCTTTTTCCTACATGAACAAATTTCATTTTCCGGCTATTTTCATGCTATGCATGCCCGTTTTGTTTGTTGCATCTAGTAAATCATGTGTAAAATTAATTATGCATCATTATGTAACATTGCCAAGATCATGTTTTCATGTAACGCTTTTCTAAAGCACGTCTTCTCAACATCTAAATCATACAGTTTCTAACATCAAACATTGTATTTGCATGCTAAAATCATGAAAAACAGTTTATTCACATCATGTAATGGTTGAGCAAAGAACAGTTAACAAGGTTATTGTTGGAATAAACGGTGTAATTGGCAAGAATCACCCAAGAGGGGGGGGGGGCGTGAATTGGGTGTTTAGAAAACTTAGAAAAATAATCGAATTAAAACGTTCTTTTGAAAAATATCAGAGATTAAATAGAGCGGAAGACTTAAAGAACGATTTAAAACGTTTTTAAGTACGAAATAGAAATATTATTATATGAATATTGAAAACATATTATACACGAGATTGATTTAAAAGATCAATACATGAAAACCACAATTCTCGTGTGATATAATTTAAAAACTTGAAAATAGTTTTTATGCACGAAAATATGATTAAACCAATTTAAACGTGCGGAAAGTAAAAGATAAGAGATAGATAAATTGTACGCAGACGAATTTATCCTGGTTCGGCAAACCCAGCCTAGTCCAGTCCCCAAGCGACTCGCTTGAGCTTTTTCACTAAGCCAAGACGCAACTGCATCCCCAAGTACATCCAGAGCGCCCCGCAAGCTACTAGGAATCCCACCGTTCGCAAGGGACCTCGAAACTAAAAAAATAGCCTAACTACTAGGAATCCCACCGTTCGTATAGCGCTACCCAAACAACAAGGGTTATCTCACCCTATGAACGCGACACACGTTCAATCCTAAGGAATAACACTCCTTAACACTAAGGTTGTCACACCCCTTACAATAATAAGAATATGCACGAAAGAATTTGTGCAACTAACAATATGCTCTCTAGATAGAGCGGATACAACAATCAAGACCTGTGACAATATTAATAATCTAAAGCAAAGCCCAAGGTTTATAGCACTATGATGATGATGATGAACTTTTTCTTATCTAAAAAGATTATCAAAAAAGTAGAGAGAAGAGAAGAAGAAGAGTCTCTTTTTTTTTCAAAAATGAAAAAGAGTTTTAAAGAAGGAGAAGAAGCAGCCAAACAATCAATTCGTGATCCTCCAAAAATGGAAACAAATCATTCTGGGAATCAGATTGATTTCAGCACGTTTTTCAAAATTTGAATTAAGATAATCGATTACATTGGACAGGCATAATCGATTACAAGCTCTCAGGTTTTCCATAAAAGTTGCAGCATTAACATATAATCGATTACTAGTTTCTGATAATCGATTACTTACTCCCAAATGTCCAGTTAAAGAAAGTAATCCATTATAAGAACCTAAATAATCCATTACATGCTCTCTGGTTACAAGTTGCATTAAATAATCGATTATACCAGAAGGGTTAATCGATTACTCAACAGTAAAAATTGATTTTCATGAAAAAAGATTGTAACCAAAGGTTTTCGCAAAACATTTTTCACAAATAAAGTCCTGGAGCAAAGGTTTTATAAAAATGCTTCTTCTAAGATTTTCAAATAAAAACATGATCATCATCACATAGACTATAATTCTAAGTGCTTTAAGAAAATTAAATTGCCTTACAAAGACTTCTAAGCCTAAGGCTAGATCTAACACAAAATAAGCCTTTGCAATCTTCATTTGTACCTGAACCTGTTAAGCAAATATTCATAATTGATGTTGTTGTGTCATCATCAAAACACTGAGAGAGAAACACATGAGTTCAACACTCAGTTTCAACACTCCCCCTTTTTTATGATGACAAACACTCCTGCAAAACAAGGGTTAGTACGAATATAACATATTAAAGCAATTCTCATAAGAGTATCACAGCAAATACTCAAGCTCATAACATTGAGCTCATTAAGCTAAGCTCCCCCTGAAATCATGATATCTCATGAACAAAATAACCTGTAACCTGTGTAACCTGTTTTCTAATTCTTCTCCTTTTTCTCCCCCTTTTGACATCATCAAAAAGGTGAAAAGGCATAATGGAAAGCAAATGACAACGCATAAAATAAGCACACCAAAGAAATAATTGTCATAAGCATCATAATCAGTTCGAACAACTCAGGGAAAACAAACTTAAATCCAGGAACAAGTCAGGCAAATAGAAATACTAGGGGTTAAGAGCAAGCATAAACAAAATATCCAAATATCATAATCCAAATAACTGAAATAGATAAAGATAGATGAGGTGCGGTGAAGAGAGTTGCGGTGCCACAAGCTCGACAATCATTGGAACGGAGGACGATTCTGATGTCGCAGATGGTAAATCTCTTGTTGCATTGACTCCATATCCATGTGCATCTGCTCCATGCCGGATGTGAGTTGAGCAAGAGAGGTGTCAACCGAATACATGTGCTCATCAGATCTCCTCATATACCCTCGAACATCATCCATGAATAACTGCATGTATGGAGGAATGTGCTCGGGAGGATAAAGAGCTTGTAGCGGAACATAATCTGAATCTTGAACCGGTACACTATCAGGCTGTGGTGGTTGCTGCTGCTGATCATCTTCATCAGGATCAAAATTGTGGTTGGACTTGCGCTCACGTCTTTGTGCTTTTGGTCTCCAACCGGTGCCTTCCATGTTGATCCAACCCATGTTTCCCAAGAAGTTCGAGTCCATGCGCATATCTGCATTAGGAGCTGTTCTAGCTTCACCATTCACAGGAACTCTGAATCGCCTGAGAATTCTGGTGATCACAGTAGCATATGGAAGCTTCGTCGTCTTATTCTTCATATCCTCATTAATAGACCGACGAACCTTAGCAGCAGTCTCAATCATATGATTCAATATAAACCAACCCCAATTAATTGGTTTATTATGATACCACGCCCAAAATATAATGTAGTCGGACTCAAGAACTCTGAAATAGTTTCCTTGTCTTGGAAGCAAACAGCGAGTCAGAATGAAATGAAGAACACGGTACTCAAATTTCAAGTTCCCAGAAGTCATTGCCTTTCCGGCAGGAATGCGATCATCAATAAATTCCTCTTTTGCAGCTTTCTTGTCGTACTCATCACCCCAAAGACTTTCAGAACCAGAACCAGTGAAAGTAACTCCATCAGTGGGCAAGTGAGTCATGTTAGTCCAAGTTGACAAGCTAATTTTGATCGCTTTTCCTTTGACCTCGGAATAAAGAGTTTGTTCTTCAGCATTCCAAACCAGGTTCGAGTAGAACACTCTGACCAAGTCCTCATAATAATCTCCTCCAATGGTACTGAACTCATAAAGTCCTTTTTCTTTCAACAGAACAACAGCCGGAAGATTACAATCATCACCTTCAAATGTTTCAGCATCGAGAAATCTTGGTGAAATAACGGAACACGCAGCAAAGTATTTTTCATAATCCATTATTTGAGCAGGATTAGAGAACCAACGATTTAGCTTTTCTACTGCTATCGGCTGATGAACCGGTGGAGGTGGAGCTGAAGGACCTGCATCGCTTTGACGTGTCCTTGGCGGTCTAGGAACTCGACTAGATGAAGGTTGAGCCCTTCTTTGAACAACAGGGGTTGAAGGCTCATCATCCTCTGATTCCTCAATTACCATACGCCTTTTAGAGTGACGAGACATGATTGTAGCACAGATAATAACAACCAAATCAACTCAACTGAATGCAGCACAACACAACTATCTCAAAAGAAATTATGAATTCTGAACCAACTAACTTTTCCAACCAGAATGCAGCACAACACAGAATATAACTCAGATTACCAAAAACACAGTTCAGCAGTTTCAACTTCACAGAATCAATGACAGAATAACTTCATATCAAAAATAGTAAGCATGAAGATACTTGATAATGCATAACCAAGATACTGTGAACCTGAACCGGAGAAGCTATCAACTGAACCGAAGCAATGAACCTAACAATGAACAGCACACATCAACCCGAGCAAACCAGAAGCCAAACCAGACCAGTAAACCAGAACCAAGACTGAACCGGAGAACCAAGAATCTGAACCAAGCAGAAAAACGAACCGGACCAGTGAACCGAGTGATATTCTTATCAGCGAACCGAATGCTCAAACCAGTGAACCAACATCTTCATCAACATGCATGAACCGGATCTGAAACTTGAAGATCACGAGGCATGAAGCATGAAATCCTTGTGAACACCAAGTTTAACCAAGTATGAAGAGAAGGTTTTGGACAATGTGAAGCAAGAGCAAGAGGTTTAATGGTGGTTATGGTGGTTGTGAGTGAAAAACCGAATGGTGAGGAAGGAGAGAGATAGGGGCGGTTTTGGGTTAACTGAAGTGGAAAGGGTGAAGATTTATGAGAGAGAGAAGTAGGAGGCCGTGTATTTTGAGAGGGAAGAGAGAGAGTGTGTGTGTAAGAATGTGTGGCTAGGGTTATTATTATAATTGGTGGTCCACACTTGGTCAAACATGGGTCAAAGGCCCACACAATCTTCTGCACTTTTTCCCTTTTTTTTCAGATACTGTAGCAATTAATCGATTGTTCCCTTGTTGTAATCGATTACTTTTGCACATAATCGATTACTACAATCCATTTAATCGATTCTCTCTTCTCTGGTCAGAACTGATGCAACCAATATAATCGATTATACTGACTTCCATAATCGATTATCTCTCCTCTGATGAGTTGAATGATGCTGCAAATATAATCCATTATTCTGATCTTCTAATCCATTATTTCTTCATAACTGATTCAAAAAAAATCCACTTGGTAATCGATTACTGTTGCAGAGTAATCGATTACTTCTGCACAAATTTCCAAAATTCTTCCTTTTCTGACTGATACAACTCAACCCTTTCTGATACATGAACCTTGATGCCTGAATCCGTTTAGTGACGTTAAGCTTGTGGTCAACTTACCTTTAAAAATCCTGTTTCCTACAAAACAAATAAATCTGGCTATCTCCAACGCTCAAGTTAGATAATATTCATGATAATCACAATGAGCTTTATTTGAATGAATCAATAACAATAATGTAACAAATCATATGCGTATCATAATTATGAAATATATCAAGATTAATCATAATAAGCATTTGATACTATCTTTATTTCATCAAGTTTGTACTAAATGACATTTTATGAAGATCTTTGATTTTTCCAAGAATTGATGATCATGTGAAGATAAAACTAGCAACACACGATTTATTTTTCAAAAATAGTTTAGCTTGGAATAATCAAAGTACGTTCTTGAATAATCATAATTATAAGAGTTATATGATCTGTTTACCTCAATTTTTGCATGCCATGGAAATTTTGAATTTTGCCGATGTTTCTTTTTGTCACTTCCTTTACGCCAATGATTCTTTCTACGAATTTTTGTCCATAGGTGATTTTCATTTCTTCCATGTGTCATTTTTGACTTAAATGGAACTGATCTTCTTTGGTTATTCCGTCTTGTCTCAGATATCCAAGGTGTCCAAGTGGTGAGATTGTCTATTAGAATTCTTCTTGGTTTTTCCTTGGGTAGAAAATAATCTTCTTTCCTATTACACGCAGAAGTTTTTGGTACCCATCTCATGTTGGGTCCACGGGGGTTAATTTTAGATTTCTCAGAGACTTTTGGAACCCATTTCATTTTATTTCTCAAGTATTGATTTTTCTTGAATATGCATAAATGAGAAATATGACCAGAACGACCACAATAGTTACAAATAATGATTTTGGGAGAGGTTTTGGATTTTATAAAATCATTTTTGCGAAACTTGTGATCTTCGTATTCAGAATCACATTTGCTAACCTCTTTTCTTGACTTTTGAATTTCCACATTCGTATTTGAATTGTCAAGAAAAGAGTTTGAACAAACAGATTTTGAAATACAATGAGGGTCACACGAAGCAGCCTCAACAGAGTTTTTAATAGAAATACATTTTTCATTACTAGTAGAGGTGCTATTTTCAAAATTGTTTTTCAAATCTTCTCTCAAAATATTATTAGTACTATGAGGGTTTTGGACATTGAAATTAATCAAGGTTACCTCGTGAGGAGTAAATAAATGTGATACATTTCTGTTTTCTACTGACTCCTCATCTGAAGAACTTGATTCCTCAAGAGTTTCCAAGAAGGCTTCAAACAGTCTTTCTAGATCATCATCATCTCTTTCATCTAATGAACTCCTCTTCATGCTATGAGTGTCATCATTTAAAACTTTGTCAAGAGAGCTAGTCCATTCGTTCTTTGAGTTTTTCCCTTCGTGAGTATCTTGAAAACATCTGTGAACACTTACACTTTCCAAAAGATCATTAGTAGCATAACAAGTGTGTAAGGTATCCCAAATATTTTTAGCATTAATACAATCCTTGATTTTAGCATATGCGTCATCATTTAAGGCATTCCTTAAAATCTGCATTGCTTGAATGTTCAAGGCAAAACATTTTTTATCAAAATCATTTAAAACATTTTTTGGATTTAGATCAAAACCATTTTGCACAATACTCCATAAACGATAATTCATCGACTGTAAATAAAATTTCATTCTATCACTCCAATATGAATTATTTTCTCCATTGAAAATTGGTGCTTCATCGAATGAATTACCCTCCATTTTAAAATTAAAAACAGAAAATCCCAAAGCCAATTAACCAAGGATCTTTAACTCAAGCAGTTAAGCTTGTTACCAGAGCACGAAGCTCTGATACCAATTGTTGGAATAAACGGTGTAATTGGCAAGAATCACCCAAGAGGGGGGGGGGGTGAATTGGGTGTTTAGAAAACTTAGAAAAATAATCGAATTAAAACGTTCTTTTGAAAAATATCAGAGATTAAATAGAGCGGAAGACTTAAAGAACGATTTAAAATGTTTTTAAGTACGAAATAGAAATATTATTATATGAATATTGAAAACATATTATACACGAGATTGATTTAAAAGATCAATACATGAAAAC
Organism: Crotalaria pallida; assembly: GCA_037953625.1. Lineage (NCBI taxonomy): Eukaryota > Viridiplantae > Streptophyta > Magnoliopsida > Fabales > Fabaceae > Crotalaria > Crotalaria pallida. The sequence continues at coordinate 80,734,472 of CM075655.1, read as the reverse complement.
CACAATTCTCGTGTGATATAATTTAAAAACTTGAAAATAGTTTTTATGCACGAAAATATGATTAAACCAATTTAAACGTGCGGAAAGTAAAAGATAAGGGATAGAGAAATTGTACGCAGGCGAATTTATCCTGGTTCGGCAAACCCAGCCTAGTCCAGTCCCCAAGCGACTCGCTTGAGCTTTTTCACTAAGCCAAGACGCAACTGCGTCCCCAAGTACATCCAGAGCGCCCCGCAAGCTACTAGGAATCCCACCGTTCGCAAGGGACCTCGAAACTAAAAAAATAGCCTAACTACTAGGAATCCCACCGTTCGTATAGCGCTACCCAAACAACAAGGGTTATCTCACCCTATGAACGCGACACACGTTCAATCCTAAGGAATAACACTCCTTAACACTAAGGTTTCTCACACCCCTTACAATAATAAGAATATGCATGAAAGAATTTGTGCAACTAACAATATGCTCTCTAGATAGAGCGGATACAACAATCAAGACCTTTGACAATATTAATAATCTAAAGCAAAGCCCAAGGTTTATAGCACTATGATGATGATGATGAACTTTTTATTCTCTAAAAAGATTATCAAAAAATTAGAGAGGAGAGAAGAAGAAGAGTCTCTTTTTTTTCAAAAATGAAAAAGAGTTTTAAAGAAGGAGAAGAAGCAGCCAAACAATCAATTCGTGATCCTCCAAAAATGGAAACAAATCATTCTGGGAATCAGATTGATTTCAGCACGTTTTTCAAAATTTGAATTAAGATAATCGATTACATTGGACAGGCATAATCGATTACAAGCTCTCAGGTTTTCCATAAAAGTTGCAGCATTAACATATAATCGATTACTAGTTTCTGATAATCGATTACATACTCCCAAATGTCCAGTTAAAGAAAGTAATCCATTATAAGAACCTAAATAATCCATTACATGCTCTCTGGTTACAAGTTGCATTAAATAATCGATTATACTAGAAGGGTTAATCGATTACTCAACAGTAAAAATTGATTTTCATGAAAAAAGATTGTAACCAAAGGTTTTCGCAAAACATTTTTCACAAATAAAGTCCTGGAGCAAAGGTTTTATAAAAATGCTTCTTCTAAGATTTTCAAATAAAAACATGATCATCATCACATAGACTATAATTCTAAGTGCTTTAAGAAAATTAAATTGCCTTACAAAGACTTCTAAGCCTAAGGCTAGATCTAACACAAAACAAGCCTTTGCAATCTTCATTTGTACCTGAACCTGTTAAGCAAATATTCATAATTGATGTAGTTGTTTCATCATCAAAACACTGAGAGAGAAACACATGAGTTCAACACTCAGTTTCAACACTCCCCCTTTTTGATGATGACAAACACTCCTGCAAAACAAGGGTTAGTACGAATATAACATATTAAAGCAATTCTCATAAGAGTATCACAGCAAATACTCAAGCTCATAACATTGAGCTCATTATGTAACACCCTCACTTTTATTAGTAATTTTTAGGTTTTATTAAAATCGGAGTTTGAAAATTTCGTTTTAGTACTTAATTTTCTTTGAAAGGTTTTACGAAAATCCGGCAGAGTTTCCTCTGTTTTCCGGACTTCCCAAAATTTTCTTCTAAAAACCTGTCAGTCCAGAAACTTTTAAAAACATAAACAACAACAGTTTAATAGTTATATCAGATCCTAATGCCCGATGAATACAAAGTTCAGGGCGTAGAACTATTACATATTTTAAATTACAAAATAGTTGTCCACTCAGAATATAATATATATATATATATATTCACTCCACGTAGTGGAATGAAGATCCTGCCCGGCCAGCACTAGTGTATACTCCACTCGTGTACCTGAAAAATAATAACAACACAGGGGAAGCATCACACAGAACTTAAAAAGGAGATTTCTAAGCAGATATATACGACACGCCAAAACCATTCAAGCCTATGCTATGCTACACAATTCATGTTCTTCTTTCCTCATTACCCTCTAACTGTTTTCCAATTATTTTCCTTTCTAATTGTTTTCTTTTAGATAATCTTTAACCTCTAATTATTCTTATTACTCATTACTTTCGTTATTTTCCTTTTTATTCTCATTTCCCATTTGTATTTCCGTTTAATTTCCTTTTTATTTCATTCTCGTTACCTTTTTACCCTTTCCATTTTCCTTTGTTCCTTTTTAACCGACACGCCGTCACAGGCTCGCATCGTTGCCGATACGCCTTTACAGGCTCGCATCATTGCCGATACGCCTTTACAGGCTCGCATCATTTTATCTCTTTTCCCGTTAACTCTCTCTTCCTTATTTTCCGTTTATATCCTTCCTCTAATGGCTAAATACTCGTCCACTCCATTTATTTCTATTAACCTTATTTTATTCTAATCTAGTTCTCAACTCATTTCTACACTTTCTTTAATTAGTTTCGGCTCTCCCTAATTAATCTCTAATTTCTCCCTTTTCTCACTTACGCTACTCACTCGTTATTATAATTCCGTTTATTTATTTCTTTCTTATTATTCCGTTTATTTCGTTGCTAAGTGTTTCAACTCTTCTTTAACTAAATTTTCTTTCCTAATTATCTTCCTTCATTATTAGCGGGCTACTCTAAGGTTCATTCACAATTAACATTTCCCCCGGTCCTAGCGATAGATATAACTACCCAGAAATACACCCCTTAAGGACTGGTAATGAAACCCCTTACCTCAATTGATGACAGTGAGAGGGGTAACCTTAGCCTGACGCTTTACTCCCCAGCTTACGCTCTAGCTCGGCTCCAATCTGATCCTAAGCTTCCACAATCTTCGATTCCAAGCACGGCGGGGACAATCGATCTCGATCGCGGTGACGGTGTTGCTCCTCGTTATTTGCGAACGATCGCGGCCGGATCGAGGCCCAAGCTTCAAGCCTCGGAGTACCCAACACAAGCCCAGAGCGAATCACGATCGGTGTCGGCGTCGGTGAGATCCGGTGAGGAGAGAGAAAGCCCTAGAGGAGAGAGAAACATCAAGGGAGGAGGAAGAGAGAAAGGGAACTCAAATCAATAGGGAAAGAGGGGAAGAGAGCTCATGGTGATGATGGTGGTGGGTGGTGGTCCGTGGTGGCGGCTATGGTGTGGTGCGGTGGTGGAGAAAAAGGAGGAGAGAGAGAGAGAGAAGGAGAGAGAGACGGAATCAAGAGTGAGGAGAGAGGGAGACACTCATGGTGGTGATGGTGGGCTTGGCGGTGGCGGCTGGTGGTGGTGGCTGGTGTTGCTGGGGTGCTTGGGGGGCTGCTGGACGGAGGTGGGTGAAGGGGAGAGGGTTTGGGGCGGATGGAGGTGAGGAAGGAGGGTTTGGCGCGTCCTTTTATGGACCAGATGCTGTCCAGGTCGCACCCGCGCGCCTGGGCGCGGTGCCTGGTGCGCCTGCGCGCGCCACACGCGCATCTGATGCGCCACCAGATATCCTGCGCGCGCCTGGGCGAGTCGTGCGTGCGCCTGGGCGAATTTTTCACGGGTTTGGTGCACCTGATGCACACTGGTGCGTCTGGGCGTGCACCAGTGCGCCTGGGCGTGCACCAGTGGTTCCAGACTTCGATTCGGCATAACTTTTTCGTTAACCGCCGGATCGGGCCCAAATTTTTAGACAAGCTTCTTAACCCCTTAAACTTCATATCCAACGGTGGAATTTATTTTCTTAGCATCCTATAATAAATTTCTAATTTTCTCTTTTCGGTCGATTTCTAGCATCTAGGACGCCGATTTAACCCCCGATTTCGCTTATATAATTTTGCTCGAAGCCATAAATGCCTTCTATACAACTCCTAGGTCCTATAATCACCACTCACATATCTAGCAAAATTCATTAAGTCACTTTTCCAATTTTTTTCTAAGGTTTTTAATAATTATTTCATTTAAATCAAAGTTTAGGATGTTACACATTAAGCTAAGCTCCCCCTGAAATCATGATATCTCATGAAAAAAATAACCTGTAACCTGTGTAACCTGTTTTCTCATTCTTCTCCTTTTTCTCCCCCTTTTGCATGTCCATCAGAGAAGGGGAATTAGTGGATTTTGGTGTTCTACCTCAAATCTCTGCTCAAATCTTGTTCAAGCATGAACCCAAGGTAAGGGGGAAGCTTACTATTTGCTAGAATGAGAATAAATTGTTGTAGAATATAGGATGAGTCACAAAGAGACTCAAAGGGCATAGGTTAAAATGGTTAAGTGGCTTGGAGGCCAATCTGAGCTCAATTCTGTGTTGAGCAAGTCTAAATGGATGCATGCAAGTGATTTAAGGTTTAAAATCAGAAATTAATTGTTGATTATGAGTTTTGTGGTATTGATTGATGTCTGTATTGATTTTTATGCAAATTGATACCATAAGCTTGATGCATGCAAACTAAATGTGTTTCTGGGTATGAACATATTGTTTTTAAGGCATATGAACTCTGAGAATGTGAAAATTGGGTTAGATTTGAGAAATGAAAAGAGGGAATTGTCAAAACTCTTGTTTTAATGGACTGACTGCATAATCTAACCGGTTACTCGATAATTGTAACCGGTTAGACACTACAAAACTTCAAAGGAAAATCAGTTTACAAAACAGTCCTGAAGTCTTATTAATTTTGCTCAAATCTATACTTCAATTTCAATGGAAGCAATCTGAAAATGAGTTAATAATGCTGCCTGGGTTCAGTTTTAAGGTTAAGGGTTATTACCTTAAATTAATGAGATGATTTCAAGAGGAAATTATGCATAAATGAAATTGAATTATGACTTAGATCTTTTGAATGATATTATGTGTTGAACTTGAGGTATTCTGTTATGCTAAGACCTTGTTATTGGATTGAGAAGAGAATTTAAGAAAAGATTCTTGGAAAATCAGTGGTTTTATATTCAGGGCTGTAATTCTAACCGATTAAGTGATGATGTAACCGGTTAGTACCTGAAACTTAAAAATAAAAGTTAAGTTTTTGAATAAGGGTTGTTAATACCAATGATTATATTCTCTCAATCCAGGTCTATGAGCATATGTTAAATTTGAATTCAAAGGTGAAATTTTATGAGTAAAGCCATACCTCAAGATATCATTCAGAAGTTGTGTTTTCTAAGTCATAATAATGGAATTAATGGGAACATGACCCTGTACTCTAGGAGTACCAAACTGATGCAACCTACTTGATGACACATTCTGGGAATGTAGTCTAACTAGAAGTATGATAGTTGTATGCTTCTCTTTAGACATGTGGTAAACCTAAAACCATAGTGTCGGTCTATCAGTTCTCATAGAACCAGTGATAAGGAAATCCTAAAAGAGTTGTAGTTAAGTCCTTGACTCTGAAGAGGAGTATTTACCCTCACCAGTGTTAAAGTTAATCAACTCCTCAGATCGAGTGCAGGGCAGTCGTCTTCTTAAGGATTAACCTTGTTGAGTTTGTTAGACTCTAAAGCTATCTTTTCTTTTGTTCCTTATGGATAAGGGTATTGGTCAAAGTTGCTCAATGCCTTACCCAACCTGCTATCTCCAGTGGAGACTCCTACAAATCTTTTTGTAGTTGTTTCCAAGGTATGTCTGAATCGTTCCATTAAGGTATTAGACTTTGTCTATCTACCTGTATCATGATTACATTTGATCTTAAGCACGGTTTGGAAGCCGAGAGATCATGTAATTATGACTAATGCCGATAGAACAACCCTGTATTGGGATTCCCAAGTTTCGGATCTGGAATCCAATGAACCCATGTGTTGCTTCTGGGCAGCAGTGAGGGAGAAAGGCGGTTAAAGAAATGCCGGTTGTATGAAATGACGGCAGGTTTACCCTTGATTAAAGCGATAGAGTTTGGAATCAAGTTAATTCTTGAAACTGATTCTATCTCTACTATTCTTATAATACGGTACCATCGGGAATGGTTAAATGGAAAGAAACACGTAGAGAAATTTCTAAAGTGGTTATGGTTGGACCAGGATAAAGGAGTCTAAGTGTTTTCTAAGAGTGAGTTGAGGTTGGATTAACCCCGAATCAGGATTCGGGACAGAGATACACTTAAGACTGCATTTTGATCTCGATACTGACATTATGAGTAGGAAATAATGTCGTTCGGATTGACTAATGCACCTGTTCTTTTACGGATTATAAAGAACTAGACCCTTAGATTATATTCGGATTCGTTTGTGGTTTATTCTAAGAATTCGAAGGAGCATGAGGAACACCTCCGGATTGCGTTGAAACTCCTGCAGGAGGAGTAGTTATGTGCTAAGCTCACCAAATATGAGTTTTGGTTGAGCGAAGTTAGGTCCGCAGGGCACGTGATCATTAAAGAAATTGTGGTGGATCCAGCGAAGGCGAATTCAGTGGTGTAAGGTGAACAAATTAAGACTGTTGTTAAAGTCAGAAGTTTCTTAGGGCTGGCTGGATTCTACTGCCGGATTATTGAGGGATTTTCTAAGATCGCATGGCCTTTGACCAAGTTGACTTGGAAAGACCAACTGATGGTATTGAATGATAGGATGTTGTTTAATTATGGTGGGGTAGTGATGGATTATACCCCAATATAATATGATTAGTCCAAGAGGAATTAAGGAAAATGTGAGTAGACTATGATTTAAATCATTTCAGTGATGAATTCAGTTGGAATCAAGGTATTAGATTATGATTAAATCCTATTTTGAGTTGGATTGGATGATGTAAAGAAAATGGCTTTGAAATTCTTTGGTTTTACATCTAAAACTGTACTTCATAAACCGGTTAGAGTTTCTTGTAACTGGTTAGAAGCTGAAAGCTTAAACCAAAAATTTAAGTCATTTGTGAAGGAACTTTTTGGTGTTAATAAACATCTTCCTCCAATCCAAACTCAATGTCAATTACCTAAGTAAAATTTAAGGAAAGGATTTAATGTGGTAAAATAACTTAATGCCTTGATTCATCATTGAAATTGATTTAAGAGGATTGACTTATAATACTTATGGATTAATCGAGAGTTGAAATTAAGGAGCTGCTCCAATTGGAGAAGGTAGAGGATTGAGCTGGATGATGTAAAAGAGACGATAAGTACTAAGACAAGAAGGTTGTGATTCATGAACAAGTTTGGAGTTCGAAAGTATGAATGACAATAAGAGGAGGAAGAGTTGAATGTAAAATAAAAGCGATGGATGGAGTTTCTTAAAGATTATGGCTTTGAGCTCCATTATCATCCTGGTATAGCAAAGGTAGTTGCAAACGATTTGAGCTGAAAGGCTATTTATGTGAGCTTAATGGTGGTCAAGGAGGCTATTCTGATTGAGGAATTTAGAGACCTAAGTCTGGTAACCCAAGAAGGAACCCTCTAGTATTAGATTGGGAATTTTGCCAAGCACCAACGAATTCTTGAATCGGATTCGTGAATTTCAACCAGGAAATGAGGAGTTAGATTTCTATGAAGAAATGAATGAGATTTAATCTTTAGAATTAAAGTCTGAGATTATGGATATTAGAAAGTATATTATGGAAGTAAGGGATTTAGGAAGTGTTTTCTGGTACAACCTAGATGAGAAATCCAAAGGCATGAATTTCAAGAATAGATTATGTTCGAACCCAAGTTAGCTATCAACTATCAAGGAATAAGGAATTTCTCGATGTTGGTAAGCACGTATGAGGACTATGGGAAAGTACATGAATTTCATGCGAGAAATGTATGAGTTCAAAATAAGAGAAAGAATGATGAAATACAGGCCCAACTGGAGAAATAGGAAAAGTAAATAGGAGAATATCAACTACGGAAATATCAAGGTTAAGGAATCCTCGATTGAAGAAAAGTATCTGAGGAGGAAATAGGGAAGGAAACATTTGTCCATCTCAAGGTGAAAACTGTGAGGCACATCACTTTGAGTTTAGTTGTGATGTACCTAAGGGAATAGTCAATTCCGATTGTAGGAAGCTGGAGTATTATTCACCGAATTGTCTTGAAGGAAAAGGTGAGAAAGGAATGGACGAATCTATCACGAGAAGAATTCACCGGCTGAGATGAGAGTTGAGTGTAATCCTGACGTAGACAACCCAAGCCTATCTCTTCCTTTTATCTGAGTTAACGTAGTTAAATGTTTTCGATTACGTTAATCTAATCGTCTGAGAATATCAATATCCTGTTGGAAGTTCAACTCTAACCTTTCTGTGATCAAAACCCTTATCACAGTTGGATGTGATAATATCTGTGGACACTACAGAAATAGAAAGATCAGTTATGGCTAGAGAGATTAACAACCACCGGGATAGGACAAATCTTTGTCTCCCCAACGGAAATGTCTCTAGCACTTGACTATCTAACTAAGTCTGATAGTGATAATTACCCTATCTTTAAGTTCATCTAACTTAAAGACCTGTCGTATGGTCTTTCTTGCGAAAGATTATATCTGAAAAGAATGATTTTGTTATTAATGGTTTGAATATTAGGACTGATCACCCTAATGTCTCAAACTATTAATGAATAAAATCATACAAATGTTTCTTTGATCGTGCTCGAGAGATCAGAGTGCGCAGCCCAAAAAGTTTTTTCCAAAAAGTTTATTAGAAAGTGTTTTATTTGAAGAATATTTATGTGAAATTTATTATTCAAAAAAAAAAGTATTTCTTTTAAAAGAAATTCTTTCACATAAGGGTTTTATACGGAGAATCCCTATGGTGTAGTTTGGAAAGTTTTTCCTGAATTGTTTTATTTGAAATGTTTCAAAATACAAGGATTATATCGAAACTCTTTTAAGTGGGGGAGGACCCTAAAGAACAAATTTTTGGGGGCTGGATGAAGTTTTCCAGTATAAAAACACTTTGGGAATGTGGAGAATTTCAGAAGATGAATTTCAGGGACGAAATTCCTTTTAAGTGGGGGAGTAGTGTAACACCCCTAATTTTCGTCTCCCAAATAACCAAGAAATTAATTATAACAATTATTTTATAATTGATTTATATTGGTGTGTAAAGTTTAGTTTTTGTACATTGTGTGTTTTTATATATAAAAATATGAGAAATATTTTTATATGGTTATTTTGTACAAAAATATGAATATTGTAATTCAGTCCTTGGGTTGGGACCTAATTGCAATATTAAAAAGGTTTTTTAAGAAAGAGTAATTAAATTATTAATTTTTGAATTTTATCAGCATGTAACCGGTTAGAAGGGCTTTGTAACCGGTTACACGATGAACTCAGAAACTGGGTTAGTGGATTTTGATGAGTAATCACTTGATTAATCACGGAATCGCCACGAACACAGCCTAAATCTAGTGGATAACACGCGTCATCATGCATGTTACTCCAATTCCTCTATAAATAGATGGATTTCTGAAGGTTTGGGGGTTGATTCTTCTAAGTTTTGTGTTGAGAGGCTGAATTAGGGTTCCTGTTTCTTGTGGGCAAATTCTCCTTCATCTCTGAGTGTTGTTAAACGAGTGATACACATCCACAAATCTTACATCAAGGGCTTTGTGTTGACATAAAGTTTGTGAGCTGAGAGTCCTTGTGTGAAGAGAAATCACCATTAGAAGTTGAGGTTGGGAAAGCTGAGCTCTGAGTTTTCTGGTTCTGGGAGCTAGGTTTAAGATCTGATTTTGGTAAGCTCCTGCTATCCCTTGGTCCCAAATCTTTCCTAATCTCTTTAGCATGTTGCAGAGATTAAGTCCTAACTATTTTCCCCAATTTTGATGCATGTCTTCTATGTCAAATTCTCTGATTTTGGGAACCCACCGAAACTGTGTTGCATGTCCAGCAGAGAAGGGGAATTAGTGGATTTTGGTGTTCTACCTCAAATCTCTGCTCAAATCTTGTTCAAGCATGAACCCAAGGTAAGGGGGAAGCTTACTATTTGCTAGAATGAGAATAAATTGTTGTAGAATATAGGATGAGTCACCAAGAGTCTCAAAGGGCATAGGTTAAAATGGTTAAGTGGCTTGGAGGCCAATCTGAGCTCAATTCTGTGTTGAGCAAGTCTAAATGGATGCATGAAAGTGATTTAAGGTTTAAAATCAGATATTAATTGTTGATTATGAGTTTTGTGGTATTGATTGATGTTTGTATTGATTTTTATGCAAATTGATACCATAAGCTTGATGCATGCAAACTAAATGTGTTTCTGGGTATGAACATATTGTTTTTAAGGCATATGAACTCTGAGAATGTGAAAATTGGGTTAGATTTGAGAAATGAAAAGAAGGAATTGTCAAAACTCTTGTTTTAATGGACTGACTGCATAATCTAACCGGTTACTCGATAATTGTAACCGGTTAGACACTGCAAAACTTCAAAGGAAAATCAGTTTACAAAACAGTCCTGAAGTCTTATTAATTTTGCTCAAATCTATACTTCAATTTCAATGGAAGCAATCAGAAAATGAGTTAATAATGTTGTCTGGGTTCAGATTTAAGGTTAAGGGTTATTACCTTAAATTAATGAGATGATTTCAAGAGGAAATTATGCATAAATGAAATTGGATTATGACTTAGATCTTTTGAATGATATTATGTGTTGAACTTGAGGTATTATGTTATGCTAAGACCTTGTTATTGGATTGAGAAGAGAATTTAAGAAAAGATTCTTGGAAAATCAGTGGTTTTATATTCAGGTCTGTAATTCTAATCGGTTAAGTGATGATGTAACCGGTTAGTACCTGAAACTTAAAAATAAAAGTTAAGTTTTTGAATAAGGGTTGTTAATACCAATGATTATATTCTCTCAATCCAGGTCTATGAGTATATGTTAAATTTGAATTCAAAGGTGAAATTTTATGAGTAAAGCCATACCTCAAGATATCATTCAGAAGTTGTGTTTTCTAAGTCATAATAATGGAATTAATGGGAACATGACCCTGTACTCTAGGAGTACCAAACTGATGCAACCAACTTGATGACACATTCTGGGAATGTGGCCATTGTCTGGGACATGGTTTCTTGGATACGTTCTGGGAACGTGATGCACACTCTGGGAGTGGTGCTTGATTATATTCCAAGTATGGTTTGCGATACATTCTGGGAACGTATGTTAGTGTTCTGGGAACACATTGGTATAATAATAGAATTAAAGATAAAACCAACCTTGATGATTGTGCATTCATATAGAATGGAAGTTTGGTTGGTAGGAACGATTATCATATTCTAGGAATATGAGGAGGGTAATCCGGGAGTACCAAATTATAACCTACTTGATGACACATTATATATATGTGGCCAATGTCTGGGACCTGGTTATATACGTTCTGGGAACGTATGATAGTGTTCTGGGAACACATTGATATGCAACCTACTTGATGACACATTATAGATATGTGGCCAGTGTCTGGGACCTGGTTTTTATACTTTCTGGGAACGTGATGCACACTCTGGGAGTGATGCTTATTTATCCAAGTATGGTTTGCTACACGTTCTGGGAACGTGGTGCACACTCTGGGAGTGTTGCGTATTTATCCAAGTATGGTTTGGCATTACGTTCTGGGAACGAATGTCAGTGTTCCGGGAACACAACGCTGTATTGGATGGACGTCCAAGATGGACTTTTAGAGGCCTCAGTTGTGGAAGAAAATCATGCATCATGCCACCTGCATTGAAAGAATTATTAAGATTAATCGGGTGTGCTCATATGATTATGCATCATGATTTGCTACATGTTGACTTGTGGATGTTAGTTTTATTCCCATTTGATTATGCGAATATGTATAGCTAACCCTCATGCCCTTATTAGGTGTTGATCGTGCATCTAGCTTGCACAAGAATTAGTAAGGGGAGATGTCCCTTAGGTGCATGCAGAGTGTAGAAAGTGTGGGTTGGGAACCCGTTGTGCAGATATCGAGGATCCGACCAGATAAATGTTTGGACAGAGGACCAGTGACCAGCTCAATAACATCTATGTTTCTAATAGTATTTATATGAGACCCATTTTGAAAGAGGTATCATAAGATGAATTTGGTTTCATAATAATACTTATTTGGTATCAATGGACTTGTTACACTTGATATATTTTGGGAATGTAATATGATGATTTTACTATGTTTCTGCAAACTCTGATTTTACTAGTCACCTTTATCATTGATCAAGTGTTTGTGAAAATAAATTTTCAAGGGAAGGGACAATTCTTATTTTCAGATCTTTTTCCAACAAATACAAGTCCAAGTAATCATAAACTTATTACTTTTCTTATAAAGTAAGATGATATACAAGGAGTGTTACATTTTTATGGTATCAGAGCAATGGTCCTGACTCTTGGTCCTTGGGTGTGTGGTCCAATACGCTGGTCATCGATATCTGCAATGTTTCCGGGGAAGTATGCTCTCATATACTTCCAAACTAGAGCTAAGGTTATGGGTAATGGCTCTAGATAAGTAGCTCATTCTGCTATTAAGAAGCGTTCTATGTAGTCTAACTAGAAGTATGATAGTTGTATGCTTCTCTTTAGACATGTGGTAAACCTAAAACCATAGTGTCGGTCTATCAGTTCTCATAGAACCAGTGATAAGGAAATCCTAAAAGAGTTGTAGTTAAGTCCTTGACTCTGAAGAGGAGTATTTACCCTCACCAGTGTTAAAGTTAATCAACTCCTCAGATCGAGTGCAGGGCAGTCGTCTTCTTAAGGATTAACCTTGTTGAGTTTGTTAGACTCTAAAGCTATCCTTTCTTTTGTTCCTTATGGATAAGGGTATTGGTCAAAGTTGCTCAATGCCTTACCCAACCTGCTATCTCCAGTGGAGACTCCTACAAATCTTTTTGTAGTTGTTTCCAAGGTATGTCTGAATCGTTCCATTAAGGTATTAGACTTTGTCTATCTACCTGTGTCATGATTACATTTGATCTTAAGCACGGTTTGGAAGCCGAGAGATCATGTAATTATGATTAATGCCGATAGAACAGCCCTGTATTGGGATTCCCAAGTTTCGGATCTGGAATCCAATGAACCCATGTGTTGCTTCTGGGCAGCAGTGAGGGAGAAAGGGGGTTAAAGAAATGCTGGTTGTATGAAATGACGGCAGGTTTACCCTTGAGTAAAGCGATAGAGTTTGGAATCAAGTTAATTCTTGAAACTGATTCTATCTCTACTATGCTTATAATACGGTACCATCGGGAATGGTTAAATGGAAAGAAACACATAGAGAAATTTCTAAAGTGGTTATGGTTGGACCAGGATAAAGGAGTCTAAGTGTTTTCTAAGAGTGATTTGAGGTTGGATTAACCCCAAATCAGGATTCGGGACAAGGATACTCTTAAGACTGCATTTTGATCTCGATACGGACATTATGAGTAGGAAATAATGTCGTTCGGATTGACTAATGCACCTGTTCTTTTACGGATTATAAAGAACTAGGCCCTTAGATTATATTCGGATTCGTTTGTGGTTTATTCTAAGAATTCGGAGGAGCATGAGGAACACCTCCGGATTGCGTTGAAACTCCTGCAGGAGGAGTAGTTATGTGCTAAGCTCACCAAATATGAGTTTTGGTTGAGCGAAGTTAGGTTCGCAGGGCACGTGATCATTAAAGAAATTGTGGTGGATCCAGCGAAGGCGAATTCAGTGGTGTAAGGTGAACAAATTAAGACTGTTGTTAAAGTCAGAAGTTTCTTAGGGCTGGCCGGATTCTACCGCCAGATTATTGAGGGATTTTCTAAGATCGCATGGCCTTTGACCAAGTTGACTTGGAAAGACCAACTGATGGTATTGAATGATAGGATGTTGTTTAATTATGGTGGGGTAGTGATGGATTATACCCCAATATAATATGATTAGTCCAAGAGGAATTAAGGAAAATGTGAGTAGACTATGATTTAAATCATTTCAGTGATGAATTCAGTTGGAATCAAGGTATTAGATTATGATTAAATCCTATTTTGAGTTGGATTGGATGATGTAAAGAAAATGGTTTTGAAATTCTTTGGTTTTACATCTAAAACTGTACTTCATAAACCGGTTAGAGTTTCTTGTAACCGGTTAGAAGCTGAAAGCTTAAACCAAAAATTTAAGTCATTTGTGAAGGAACTTTTTGGTGTTAATAAACATCTTCCTCCAATCCAAACTCAATGTCAATTACCTAAGTAAAATTTAAGGAAAGGATTTAATGTGGTAAAATAACTTAATGCCTTGATTCATCATTGAAATTGATTTAAGAGGATTGAATTATAATACTTATGGATTAATCGAGAGTTGAAATTAAGGAGCTGCTCCAATTGGAGAAGGTATAGAATTGAGCTGGATGATGTAAAAGAGACGATAAGTACTAAGACAAGAAGGTTGTGATTCATGAACAAGTTTGGAGTTCGAAAGTATGAATGACAATAAGAGGAGGAAGAGTTGAATGTAAAATAAAAGCGATGGATGGAGTTTCTTAAAGATTATGGCTTTGAGCTCCATTATCATCCTGGTATAGCAAAGGTAGTTGCAAACAATTTGAGCTGAAAGGCTATTTATGTGAGCTTAATGGTGGTCAAGGAGGCTATTCTGATTGAGGAATTTAGAGACCTAAGTCTGGTAACCCAAGAAGGAACCCTCTAGTATTAGATTGGGAATGTTGCCAAGCACCAACGAATTCTTGAATCGGATTCGTGAATTTCAACCAGGAAATGAGGAGTTAGATTTCTATGAAGAAATGAATGAGATTTAATCTTTAGAATTAAAGTCTGAGATTATGGATATTAGAAAGTAAGGGATTTAGCTAACCCCCATGCCCTTATTAGGTGTTGATCGTGCATCTAGCTTGCACAAGAATCAGTAAGGGGAGATGTCCCTTAGGTGCATGCAGAGTGTAGAAAGTGTGGGGTAGGAACTCGTTGTGCAGATATCGAGGATCCGACCAGATAAATGTTTGGACAGAGGACCAGTGACCAGCTCTATAACATCTATGTTTCTAATAGTATTTATATGAGACCCATTTTGAAAGAGGTATCATAAGATGAATTTGGTTTCATAATAATACTTATTTGGTATCAATGGACTTGTTACACTTGATATATTTTGGGAATGTAATATGATGATTTTACTATGTTTCTGCAAACTCTTATTTTACTAGTCACCTTTATCATTGATCAAGTGTTTGTGAAAATAAATTTTCAAGGGAGGGGACAATTCTTATTTTCAGATCTTTTTCCAACAAATACAAGTCCAAGTAATCATAAACTTATTACTTTTCTTGTAAAGTAAGATGATATACAAGGAGTGTTACACTCGGAGTTCTTCCTTCAGCAGTTGTAGCCATAATTTCCGTAGCGGAGTCGCCAAATTGTTTCGGATATTTTTATGGAAACAATAATTACAGTGATTAGGATGAGAATATGAGTTCGTAATATTTAATGAAATTATGGCTAAAATACAATAAAAATGAAGGAATATTGGGAACTCCCCGGAGGGCGCTTTGGAGCGGTGAACAGACGAGAGCGGCCCTGGTTCCTCGGGAGGGGTGATGAACTGGATGAGGAAGGAACTCTGAAAGTGATGATGAGGACGCCCAAATCATGATGGAATGTGACTTACCTTTGGTGCATGTCTTAACAGGTTTGGACAGGTTGGCCAGGGGGCCTGGGCGTGCTACTCAAGAGCGTCCTCATCATTAACAAGTTAGTTCCTTCCAGATTCATTTCTCCATGAAAACAGGGGCGCGCCACTACTACATATTAGTCAAAAGAGACCGGTTCCGCACCCTATTTGAGACTGGTTTTTAACCAGTCTCAAAAGTGGCGGTCTTATTGCTATGCCTTTAAATGAGACTGGTTTTGAACCGGTCTGGTTACCAACTAAACAGACTGGTTTCCAACCGGTCTGAAAATGAAAAATAACCGATTTCTATATAATTATGAACCAGTCTCATTGAGCATTTTTAACCGGTCTCTATTAAAAGATGAACCAGTCTCATTGAGCATTTTGAACCGGTCTGAAATTTTAAAAATAACCAGTCTGATTGAGATTTTGAACCGGTCTGAAAATTTAAAAATAACCAGTCTGATTGAGCATTTTGAACCGGTCTGAAAATTTAGAAATAATCAGTCTGATTTAGCATTTTGAACCGGTCTCAATTAAATTTTTAACCAGTCTCATTGACTGTTTTGAACCGATCTTATTTAAATTTTGAACCGGTCTCATTTAGTGTTTTTAACTAGTCTCAATTAAAAAAAACACATGAATACTATATATAATAAAACTAATAAATAATAACTAGATGCTAAAATTATATTATAAAAACCATGTATTATATATGTATGTATTTGTACTACAGTTTTGATCAACGCCAAGCACATTCCTATGACATAACACTAGGAAACTAACATAAGCTACACAAAACGAGAAAGTCGACCTCTACACATTTCTATGCCTAGTGAAACTAACATAAACTACACAAAATGAGAAAGTCGGCCTGTAACTGAAAAACATTAATTCTTCCAAAATTCCAAAAGCTCCACTGTCCAACCACCTTATATTTTGATCAAGGCCAACTATACATTCCTGCAACATTCGTAAGAAAATTAACACACAAATATAAAAGGATCCTAGCAAACTACTTATAATCAAGAATATAAAAGGAACCTATCCAGCAACTTACTAAATAACATAGCTAATTAGGAAACACATTACATTGTGGCTTAATATACCCTTAGCTTAGACCAGTCAAACAGAAAAATAAAAGCAACTAGTAGTAAATAATAGCATATATTAGAAGCCAAAATCACGAAAGCACAAATTGAAAAAAGTTTACATATTTTAAGAATTCTTCCCAATGACCGGAAGGATTTTGGTGAATCATTTGAATTCACTTCAGTGGTATGTACTAAGTTTATGAAAGCTTCAAATCCATGATTATTAATTTATTATCATTATTTCGGTCACAAAATCTATCAATATGCTACTTACACTCATATTTTAGGCTAAGTTAATGTCTTGCTTTCTTATCCTTTTCTCAGCTCCCACCCTTCATCCTTTCTATGTTGTGGCACCAAAATTCATCATTCCTAAATCTTTTCCAATCCTTATCTCCCCCTACTTTATTCTCCTCCATTACCTCCTTGTGCCCTTAAAGTTAACCAAGTTCCCTAACCACAAGACTTATATCAATCATAGCAAACATTTCAAAGAATCAAATCCATATTTTTTTTGCTAATCAAAGCTATAGTAAACATTATATATTTGATTATAAAAGGAACCTATCCAAAAACCTACTAAATAAAATAGCTAGTCAGGAAACACATCTCAATTTTGGACAGTAACACAACCAACACAACCAAAAACAACCAACACAACCAGAAACACAAATAATGGACTTGAATAGCGAAGAGAAGTAGGGAATATACCTAGCTAGTGCAAGATAGACCACGATTCTAGTAAATATGCTGCAAATTCTTCTTTAAGATTTTCAAGTTGTTTGTGGCTATATTCTTTAGTGGAGCTACAATCATCAAAGTACTGTAATAACCAAGAAATAACATAATCAATTCCAATGATAATATAACCAATATAATTTAACGATAATAATATAATAAATTGAATTACAAACCGTTTGAGGGATGTTATCAGCCTCATGATGTTGCACAATCTCCTTCATAAATTTCATCACATAATATCCACAATCAATCCCATTTAGTTGCTTAGGAACCTATAAAACACAATTAAAACACAAATCACACAAATCACAACTATTCTCCTAGCATCATACAATCCAAGGAACAAATCAAAAGGCGGGAACAGACGTGGAGAATCACATGCAACTATTCTCCTTCACGTCATTAAAACAGTGAACAAATGACATGGAACTAGCTTAGAATTTGAAATAACATAAAAGAAGAAGTTATTTTGTATATATCTGAATGTTTACCCATTGAAATGATTTTTTTTAACTCTCTTTGGCTATATATGTCCCCATTTGTTCCATGATATGCTATGATAGCTCTATCAAAATAAATTACTCAATATGTATGTTGATAATAATAATCACATACACATGCACTACTTTCTTTGCACAAACAATTATGTTTAGTAAAAAAAGAACATGTATTTACGAATTAAATAGCTTCATCATATCCTTATGTGATTCAGCTCTCGACCTGGGCAAAGAATCCAGGTAGTAAATTGTCTTCCCACTGATGTCGATCACAAGCAAGACATAATGGAAACTAATTTAATGAAAAATTGAGCAACATGAAATTAGTTCAGACAAAAAAATAAACCGTACAAATTAATAATAACAACATGAAGGAATTGATAATGCAAGTTACGTACCCCAAATTGTATGGAGCCAAAAACTATTTCCCTTGGTCACTTTTATTGGCTGTTAGCACACTTAGTATGTACTCCTTGGCAGAGGGCAAAAGGGTGCAATGAGGTGAAAGGAACGAAAACCTCTTTGTCAAACGAAGGGGTACTACCAGCTTTTCATACAAAGACCTTAATAAAAAGTATAACACAGTAGAATAATTTAAATAATGGCAAAAACAAAATAAGGACATGAATAACAACAAACTGTACAACATGTTGTTTCATATATATATATATATATATATATGATTAGTAGTACCTAATGTAAATGCAAAGGGAGGTGCCATCTAATTCCATATGAAAGAGGAGGTAATATAGACTGCATTTCTCCACTCCTTCTCTATCTAATATGTTTCCAAATATGGTTGTATCCATGGGCAATAAAAATGCATCCTTATCTTGAGTTTTCAGAAGTGCATACAAAGCCTTAATTAGCTTTCTCTTCATGGGAAAGGTATTTATCAGTTCGCCGAAAATTCTTATTTTGAAACAAACATCAGTATCTCACCAGAAAGCAGAATAAATTGGAAAGATTTGATTAAGAAAATAATTGAAGGTAGAGTAGTAAACAGAGATAAACAAAATCAACTTAAGAAAACAAGTTACAAGTCAAGTAAGTTATTGGCCCACATAAGAGTATAAGACGCAACAAAAGGAAGGACAAAATGATCACTGAGTGTTGGTCTTCAATTCAAGATGATCAACTCATAAACTAGAAAGCTAGAATATGTAGTTCCTTTAGGATGCAACAGAGAAAAAAGATTATTAAATTTGAGAAAAAATGGAAATCAACAAATAATAATAGTAGCCAGCCAAAAAAATAAAACTATGTTAAAGCAATAGATTGCTTAATTGATCCAGATCTGAAAGAAAACTTACCAAATTGTTGCTTGACATCACGACTGCTAAGGTCAAACTTTTTTAAGGTTTCCATCATTCGGTTATCCCATTCACCGCTTCCTCCCATGTTGTTTCTGAATATTATGTTAGAGATAAAGAATAAATGAATCCTTAACACACTAGAGAGGATTGTACAGTGTACACCATTATATTAACGAAATATGCATAGATTTATCTAACTGCAGCAGTACAACTCGTAGGGAGAAACTAACGAGGGCAATAACAAATGAGTTTTTTTTTTTTACTTTAGCTAATTAGTATACTCCAATATGTGAGCACTTTCACTTATAAATCAATCTAAATAGTAAATTCCGACATGGATCCTAGCAACAGAAAGCTAAACAGAAAGCTAATTAATACAATTCAGCCTGACTCTTCCAAAACCACTCCTCTAAACAGAATCCATTCACTCATCACTCCCTCACTGTCATGCCTATGAAATTACAAGAATATCCCCAATGCACGTACATATTTACCTCAACTCTTTTGCTCACATGATTCAGTAACCTACTCAATTATCCTTTATTTATTCTCATGTAGACTCCAACAATAGGAGAATATGTATCACATTTCTCTTAAGAAATCTGTTTTCCATAATTCTGAATTGGTGCTGTCTGATGGGTAAAGAATAAACAAAGAAAACCAAATTTAAATTTAATTTTTTACTTTGTTAGTTCATCAATTCGCCAAATTAGAGCAACTAATAACCGGATTGTGAGTATTGAAAAACCTGAGCAAGATGGACCACTAGTACTAGAGGCTAAACACCAGTTGTACATCAGTCACAAATGATAAGGAATGAATTAGCTAATTGCCAAGAAAAAAAAAGATGGTTTCCAAAAGGCAAAATCAATATCCTCCGTTGGAAAATTTTTCATTTTTTCAGTAGCTTACTTTTCCAAATAATAATTGGGTTCATGGTCTATGGGAATATTGGTGGACCAAAAAGAATCCAAATAAACAGTATGAACTTACAACATTTCTTAAAGTTGTTGCCGATACTGTGGATTCATCCCTGTTAAAAGCAGGAAAACAGTATAACAATTATTTCCATTGGCCAAATCATACTAACATGTCAGGTAAAATACATATCTACCGGTTGAAAGATGCAAATAAAAAGGCAACAACAACCATATTCAGTATTGTGGTTACATGTGATTTACTTCCAGGATGACTCTAAAGACTCAAAATTAGTCTCTAAAATATAACGAATCTTGAAACTTTTTTACCACCACTGCAAAGAACCAGTCTTATATAATATATTTTCAGACTGGTTATATAAAGTAACCGGTCTAGTTTTAACAAATGTCCATTAAGAGACTGGTTTCACACGGAACCGGCTTGAATCAACTGGTCTAAAATGTGTTTTTTGTACTAGTGGCGCTTTCCCTTTCCAAGGCTTGATACGCCTTGTAGGAAGACTTCTCGTCTAAAAGCCTTCCAAGCCACGCCTGTAACGCCCCAAAAATATTAAAGGTAAATAAAAATGCGAATTAATAAAAACCTTTTTCCAAAAGAGTGGGAAAACTAAAAGCATTGCTTATTAATATCATATTATATTACAAAACAGTCTGAGTGTAAATATAAGAATATAAAATTCTCAAAAATCCCTCTTTACACCCAGAGCATGGTCTTCACAACTCTATCCTTCAATAAGAGGATTCGGACAACAAGATGTCATCCAGGCTGTCTCTGCTAACGCTCCTTTAACTCTATCAGGAGAGACCTTTGACCTGTCATTCAAAAGAACCTACCACCACCAATGTGGTAGTATGGGAGTAAGTCACTTGTCATATCGCGTAAGCAGATTATATGATTGTTCAAACACAAGCATCACAGATATCATTTTAATGCAATGAATGCATGCTCAAGTGTCTTAACAAACAATCATTAATATTATTAATCTTTCATGCAATGCATGTACGTCTCTCAAAACATTCTTTTCATCACTTCCATAAAACAACACTCTAGGATGGGCAATCGTGCGCTCGATGTTTCCACAACCTGTATAGCGGCCACACCGTTCTATACTGGAACCCCATCTACCACGATCCCAAAATGAACAAGGGGATGATCCCTGAACCATTGTCCACCAATAGTTATAGGTCCTTGTCATTTCAACGTTGGCGGCCACACCGGTCCAACCGTCTCATATAGCGGCCACACCGTACTATATGGTTTCCCAATCCCGCATGCACCTTACTCATTTTACGATTCTTGTAACATCATGCATGAGATGCATATTCCATTAATTATCAGCATTTCCATTATCAAGAGTAATCATCATCATTATACACATGGCGGCCACACTGTTCCATGTCTTCATATAGCGGCCACACCGTACTATATGGAATCACACACATATGGCGGCCACACCGTTCCACATGTCTTCGCATAGCGGCCACACCGTACTATACGGAATCACACACATATGGCGGCCACACCGGTCCACATGTCTTCATATAGCGGCCACACCGTACTATACGGAATCATCTAAGCTCACGGTCTCGTACCGGAGTTATTCATTCAGGCTCACGACCTTATATCAATGCTAATACAAGCTTCACATATCCAAATTAGAGCAACACGCATCACCGCATTTGGATCGGAGCTATATAATCATCATGCTCATATTATCATCATTATTCCTTTAAGACATTATCCTCTGTGTCATCATGATCACTATTAATCAAATGAAGGCATTATAATTACTCCACTATTCATACCTAATTAGTTAACTTATCCAGATATCATACTCAGAGTATAGTTCATTAATCATATATAATCGTCATGCGCAAGTCATGACTCATTAAGCATATGCAATCATCATATACCACTCCTAATCTATTTACCATCTTCAAGTTTTAACTCAATGAATACATTATCGAACCAATTAGAACAAAACCATAGTTCCAATTAAAAAGGTAATTCTTAATAAATTAGGTGAATAATGATTTACCCCTTTTTAACTTATTGATATCATGCTTAACTCATTTAGAAACTAAAATAATAATTAAGCAAAACCCTTAAGGATTATAAGAAACTAAATTAATTATTCTCTTGTCTCAGGTCCTAACCGGTTACAGAGCCTGCTAACCGGTTAGAGACAGCAGTGCCTGAGAGCAAACCATTCATTCTTAAACTTAAATTACTTTAAATTTCAAGTTATTGTCTTTCTAATCCTTATGCATCATTTAGGACATTACTAAAGTATGATTTAATCATATTAATAGTGAGCTATAACTCCAATAATTTAAGTTCCAGATAACCTCAAAGTCTTGGACCAAAATAAAAGGGCAAAGTCTAACTCACATCAACTTATTTCTCATTGTATCAAATTCTAATTCCAAACTATCAGTTATAACAATTTGGACATGACTCTAAGGTTATAGTAAGACTTAAGCTTATCAAATTGTATTCCATTAGTTCTAAGTCCATCAATCTAATTTCCAATTAAAACTCTTTATCAAACCATAACAAATTCCATTTCTCCCTAGCTTATTTACTCCCAATAATTTGTTCTAATATTAGTCCAAGTCCAAGTAAAAACTATCCTCACTGATTGTTATACCAACATAAGCAATTGATGCATTCTGTCAGTCACTAACCGGTTAGAGAGCCCACTAACCGGTTAGTTAATGCAGTTTGACAGCATACTGCACTTTTCTTGTTGAATTCCTTTCATAGTCCAATTATTACTTCTTGACATCATTGGACAACCAACATATGGTATCTAGTTACTACTTTGCAGCAAGTAATTCAACCAAATCAAAGCATCAAATCATCAAATCAATGCATCAAATCATTCAATTTATCAAGTTCATATTCATTGATTCATAATCAATTGCTCATGACCCTAATACTTTCTCAATTTCAGCAATCATCACAAGAATCATAACAGAATTATAGCAACATGCTTCTCATTAATTTCATTCTTGTTTAGATCCTTAATTCAGTTACATAACATAGGGAGCCAAGGATTGTATTGACCTCCAAGCCAACCAATTCTTGTCTTGGTTCCAATATCCACAATTCACACATATCATCACACAAACCATCAACCATAAATCCTAGCGATATGAATGAGGTCTCCCATACCTTACACGAATTGGACAGCCCTAGACAAGCTCTAAAACCCCCAAAACAGCAGCTAGTAGCAGCCAACAGCAACAGCTCGAAACCAGAAAAACAGAGCAACAAGAACAGCTCAAACCCTTTGATTTACAAGCTCTCACACTCACTAATCACAAGCTAAAGATGCAGCAACCAAAGGCTAGTTACTTGCACGAATTTGAGAAGGAATTTGGGCAGAGTTTCAGCTCTGAAACGAAAGGGAGTTGAGCCCCAATAGCAGCAACCAAAACCCCTATTTATAGAGGAGGAAAAGAGGGAAATTGAGGGAAGAGTGGAGCAAATCGTTCCACCCAGCTTCTCCTCACACCACACACTTAATTGGAGGTGTTGAGGGGTGCTATGTGGCCTAAGGGAGAAGAAACCACGTTTTTAGCTCGAGATTTCGAGCTAAACCGACTTAAAATTATGCAGATACAGATGTACTAACCGGTTACTGGTTTCACTAACCGGTTAGCCACTGCTAAAATCCAGAAATTTAAATATAAAATACTGATTTGCTCAAAAATTAATTTAAAAAGATTTACTTCTCAAAACAAAATTTCCACCGTTGGATGTCAAGATAAAATCATTAGAAACCTTGTCTAAATATTTGAGCAAGATCCAACGGTTAACGAAAGAGATACAATCCAATATTTACATGATATTTTACCCAAAATATCACTTTTTACATATTTCATTTAAATCTTTCTTTGCCAAAGCTATTTTATTTCTAAAATATGTTTCCTTGTGCTTATTCTTCCAAAATACTATTCTTAAAAATATTTTTCAATAATAAAATAATTGTTTAACCTTTTTATAAAAATGAGGGATGTTACACTCTCCCCCACTAAATTGAATTTCGTCCCCGAAATTCGTCTTCCAAAATTTTTCATTTTCCAAAATATTTCATTAATAGAAGATTTTTATTTCAATTTTCTCAAAATAGCTTGGGAAATTCTCCCCCACTAAAAGAATTTAGTTACATTTTTCTCAAAATTTTCAGTTTCAAAAATATTAATAGAGAATATTTCATATAAATCTTTCCAAATAAATGAAATATTTCGAAATAAATTCTCCAAATCAAACTTTTGTATAAAACTTTGGAAAAATTCGCTTTGTGCCGCGCACTCTGATTACTCCGGCACGAGCAACGAAGTAATTTTATGACTTTATTCATTAACGATTGCAAATATTAGGGTGATCAGTCCTAATATTTAAACCATCAATAATAAAATCATTCCTTTCAGATACCATCTTTCACAAGAAAGATCGTATGATTTATCTTTAAGTTAGATGAACTTAAAGATAAGGGCATTCTTGTCACTATCAGATTTAGTTAGATAGTCAAGTTCTAGAGACATTTCCGTTGGGGAGACAAATACTTGTCATATCCCGGTGGTTGTCAATCTCTCTAGTCTTAACTGATCTTTCTATTTCTGTAGTGTTCACAGATATTTATCACATCCAACTGTGATAAAGGTTTCGATCACATGAATTGGGTCAGGGTTCCAGCAAGATGCTCAGATTATCAAACGATTCAATTAACACAATTGTAGAATAAAGGACTATGTTAATTCAGAATAGGAGAACAAACACTTCATGCTTTACCTTAATCAGGATAAGACTCGTATCCTCGTATGGTAAACACCTTTCCTTTCTTGATCTGGTTGCCATTCATCACTTTCTTGCCTTTATTCTTCGGACAATCCGGCGAATAATGCCCTGGCTTCTTGCAGTTAAAGCAAACTACTCCTTTGGGTACACCACAATCTGATCCAAAATGATGTGTCCCACACTTTCCACACTGAGGTGGATGAGTGATTCCTTTTATGTTTCTTCGTTTGTTATTCTCCTTTGTTTGGGTTTTCCTTAATTGTGATTCATTAAGCTCTGTTTCCTCTGATTGTTCTTCCTCCATTGATGATTCCCTTAAATGCCTTTCTTTTATCTTCCTTTTCTTTTGAATTTGAGCATTCTTTTCATAAACCTTCTCAGCCTTCTTATCGTCCTCGTAGATTCTACATTTGTTCACCAACATTGGGAAATTCCGTATTCCATGATAACTAATTCCTGTTTTCAGATCTGGGCGCAATCCGTTCTCAAACTTCACACACTTAGACCTCTCATCTGGATGATTCTGGAAGTAAGGAGAATACTTCATTAATTCCTCGAACTTTGCAGCGTATTCTCCGACATTCATTTCACCTTGTTCCAATTTCAGGAATTCAACTTCTTTCTTTCTCCTCACATCCTCCGGGAAATATTTTTCCAAAAACTTTTCCTTAAATACTTCCCAGGTGATATTCTGATTTTCAACCTCCAGTAATTGTCTTATGTGATCCCACCAAGTCTCTGCTCCACCTTTCAACATATAAGTTCCATACACCACCTTTTGTTCATCTGTGCATCCCATAGTCCGAAAGATTTTCTGAATTTCTTGTAACCACCTTTGAGCTTCCTCTGGTTTATATCCTCCTTCGAATTTCGGTGGATCATTCTTTCTGAATTCCGACAACCCGTAGAATTCAGCAGGACCTCGACGATTAGGTCGAGTGTTATTCTCTAAAATAGTAGCAATTTTTTCCAGAAGTTGGTTCGTCACTCTGTTGGCCATCGGATATCTGCACTTATAGAAACTTAGATTAGAGTCGCACAACCTATTGAGTATGGAAAGGACCACACTCCACAGCCGAGAGTTGGAACCATTGCTCTGATACCATAAAGTGTAACGCCCCAAAAATATTAAAGGTAAATAAAAATGCGAATTAATAAAAACCTTTTTCCAAAAGAGTGGGAAAACTAAAAGCATTGCTTATTAATATCATATTATATTACAAAACAGTCTGAGTGTAAATATAAGAATATAAAATTCTCAAAAATCCCTCTTTACACCCAGAGCATGGTCTTCACAACTCTATCCTTCAATAAGAGGATTCGGACAACAAGATGTCATCCAGGCTGTCTCTGCTAACGCTCCTTTAACTCTATCAGGAGAGACCTTTGACCTGTCATTCAAAAGAACCTACCACCACCAATGTGGTAGTATGGGAGTAAGTCACTTGTCATATCGCGTAAGCAGATTATATGATTGTTCAAACACAAGCATCACAGATATCATTTTAATGCAATGAATGCATGCTCAAGTGTCTTAACAAACAATCATTAATATTATTAATCTTTCATGCAATGCATGTACGTCTCTCAAAACATTCTTTTCATCACTTCCATAAAACAACACTCTAGGATGGGCAATCGTGCGCTCGATGTTTCCACAACCTGTATAGCGGCCACACCGTTCTATACTGGAACCCCATCTACCACGATCCCAAAATGAACAAGGGGATGATCCCTGAACCATTGTCCACCAATAGTTATAGGTCCTTGTCATTTCAACGTTGGCGGCCACACCGGTCCAACCGTCTCATATAGCGGCCACACCGTACTATATGGTTTCCCAATCCCGCATGCACCTTACTCATTTTACGATTCTTGTAACATCATGCATGAGATGCATATTCCATTAATTATCAGCATTTCCATTATCAAGAGTAATCATCATCATTATACACATGGCGGCCACACCGTTCCATGTCTTCATATAGCGGCCACACCGTACTATATGGAATCACACACATATGGCGGCCACACCGTTCCACATGTCTTCGCATAGCGGCCACACCGTACTATACGGAATCACACACATATGGCGGCCACACCGGTCCACATGTCTTCGTATAGCGGCCACACCGTACTATACGGAATCATCTAAGCTCACGGTCTCGTACCGGAGTTATTCATTCAGGCTCACGACCTTATATCAATGCTAATACAAGCTTCACATATCCAAATTAGAGCAACACGCATCACCGCATTTGGATCGGAGCTATATAATCATCATGCTCATATTATCATCATTATTCCTTTAAGACATTATCCTCTGTGTCATCATGATCACTATTAATCAAATGAAGGCATTATAATTACTCCACTATTCATACCTAATTAGTTAACTTATCCAGATATCATACTCAGAGTATAGTTCATTAATCATATATAATCGTCATGCGCAAGTCATGACTCATTAAGCATATGCAATCATCATATACCACTCCTAATCTATTTACCATCTTCAAGTTTTAACTCAATGAATACATTATCGAACCAATTAGAACAAAACCATAGTTCCAATTAAAAAGGTAATTCTTAATAAATTAGGTGAATAATGATTTACCCCTTTTTAACTTATTGATATCATGCTTAACTCATTTAGAAACTAAAATAATAATTAAGCAAAACCCTTAAGGATTATAAGAAACTAAATTAATTATTCTCTTGTCTCAGGTCCTAACCGGTTACAGAGCCTGCTAACCGGTTAGAGACAGCAGTGCCTGAGAGCAAACCATTCATTCTTAAACTTAAATTACTTTAAATTTCAAGTTATTGTCTTTCTAATCCTTATGCATCATTTAGGACATTACTAAAGTATGATTTAATCATATTAATAGTGAGCTATAACTCCAATAATTTAAGTTCCAGATAACCTCAAAGTCTTGGACCAAAATAAAAGGGCAAAGTCTAACTCACATCAACTTATTTCTCATTGTATCAAATTCTAATTCCAAACTATCAGTTATAACAATTTGGACATGACTCTAAGGTTATAGTAAGACTTAAGCTTATCAAATTGTATTCCATTAGTTCTAAGTCCATCAATCTAATTTCCAATTAAAACTCTTTATCAAACCATAACAAATTCCATTTCTCCCTAGCTTATTTACTCCCAATAATTTGTTCTAATATTAGTCCAAGTCCAAGTAAAAACTATCCTCACTGATTGTTATACCAACATAAGCAATTGATGCATTCTGTCAGTCACTAACCGGTTAGAGAGCCCACTAACCGGTTAGTTAATGCAGTTTGACAGCATACTGCACTTTTCTTGTTGAATTCCTTTCATAGTCCAATTATTACTTCTTGACATCATTGGACAACCAACATATGGTATCTAGTTACTACTTTGCAGCAAGTAATTCAACCAAATCAAAGCATCAAATCATCAAATCAATGCATCAAATCATTCAATTTATCAAGTTCATATTCATTGATTCATAATCAATTGCTCATGACCCTAATACTTTCTCAATTTCAGCAATAATCACAAGAATCATAACAGAATTATAGCAACATGCTTCTCATTAATTTCATTCTTGTTTAGATCCTTAATTCAGTTACATAACATAGGGAGCCAAGGATTGTATTGACCTCCAAGCCAACCAATTCTTGTCTTGGTTCCAATATCCACAATTCACACATATCATCACACAAACCATCAACCATAAATCGTAGCGATATGAATGAGGTCTCCCATACCTTACACGAATTGGACAGCCCTAGACAAGCTCTAAAACCCCCAAAACAGCAGCTAGTAGCAACCAACAGCAACAGCTCGAAACCAGAAAAACAGAGCAACAAGAACAGCTCAAACCCTTTGATTTACAAGCTCTCACACTCACTAATCACAAGCTAAAGGTGCAGCAACCAAAGGCTAGTTACTTGCACGAATTTGAGAAGGAATTTGGGCAGAGTTTCAGCTCTGAAACGAAAGGGAGTTGAGCCCCAATAGCAGCAACCAAAACCCCTATTTATAGAGGAGGAAAAGAGGGAAATTGAGGGAAGAGTGGAGCAAATCGTTCCACCCAGCTTCTCCTCACACCACACACTTAATTGGAGGTGTTGAGGGGTGCTATGTGGCCTAAGGGAGAAGAAACCACGTTTTTAGCTCGAGATTTCGAGCTAAACCGACTTAAAATTATGCAGATACAGATGTACTAACCGGTTACTGGTTTCACTAACCGGTTAGCCACTGCTAAAATCCAGAAATTTAAATATAAAATACTGATTTGCTCAAAAATTAATTTAAAAAGATTTACTTCTCAAAACAAAATTTCCACCGTTGGATGTCAAGATAAAATCATTAGAAACCTTGTCTAAAAATTTGAGCAAGATCCAACGGTTAACGAAAGAGATACAATCCAATATTTACATGATATTTTACCCAAAATATCACTTTTTACATATTTCATTTAAATCTTTCTTTGCCAAAGCTATTTTATTTCTAAAATATGTTTCCTTGTGCTTATTCTTCCAAAATACTATTCTTAAAAATATTTTTCAATAATAAAATAATTGTTTAACCTTTTTATAAAAATGAGGGATGTTACAACGCCACTCTGCGGAGTTCCCGAAGCGGGCTATCCTTGCCTAAGCGTCACCCCTGCACGAAGGCGACCAGGATTAGTCCAAACATAATAACAGTAAAGGTTATCCCTCTTTTGCTCTGATTGCTTAGCGCTGACGGGGGCGCCTTCGGTTGTCTGATTGGACGAGGGCGTCTATGGCCTTTGAAACTGAACAGGGGCGCTTTCGACTGGGGTGCGCCTTTAGTTGACTGATTCCGTTGAAACTGAACAGGGGGCGCCTACGACAGGATTGCGCCTTCGACAGAGGTGCGCCTTCGACAGGAGTGCGCCTTCGACAGAGGTGCGCCTTCGACAGAAGTGCGCCTTCCGCAGGAGTGCGCCTTCGACAGGCGTGCGCCTTCGACAGAGGTGCGCCTTCAACAGGAGTGCGCTTTCGACAGAGGTGCACCTTCGACAGGCGTGCACCTTCGACAAAGGTGCGCCTTCGACAGGAGTGCGCCTTCGACAGTGATGCGCCTTTGACAATGGTGCGCCTTCGACTTCTGAGGGGCAGTGACTCCCTTTCTCCTTGGTTTCTTCATTGATGTGTTATTGACTATTTACTCTTTACTATTGTTGTTCTTGTCGCTCCTGCGTAGATGAGAAGTGAGGTGGTTCTATGTTATGGGTAGGGACGTGCGCTTTCGAATGTCACTTTAGGACCCTCACACTTTATTCTCCTTTTCTTCTTGAGAGTTGCTCCAGACTCTGCTCTCTTCACTGTTGTTGTTCATGTTGCTTCTGTACACTAAGTTGGAGATGCAAAGGTGGAGTAGAGTGAGCGTTGCTGCTGGGAAAAAGTATGTGCTCTCTCATGTGCCGCTCTTGTGAGGAAGCAAGATGCTGAAGAATGCTTCTTTGCTTCGTTTATCCTCTCTTCTCTTGATACAGTGAGTAACTTGTGTTCCTCTATGTTGGCCTATTGTTCTTGTGAGCTTGTAGAGTTGATGGAGTGCGCTCTGGTTGCAACTTCTCCCTCTTCAGCTCTTCTTCTCTCCACATTTTCATTGATGCTATTCTGGTGTTCTTTCTCTGAGTTTCAGAGAGAAGAACTATGAGTGTTTGTTGTGTTTTGGCTTTCAGAGTTCTCATATGCAGTGAAGAGGGTGGCCTCTATTTATAGTGTAGCTTTGGACCAATGGTTATTGCTTATCTCCCTTTTACTTGCTAGACAATAACACTTTTTTACTTTATCTAATGGGTATTTCTCTTTATCAGGAGGCTTTATTTCCTTCTCCATATTTGGCAACATTTGGTAGTAATTGCACATAAGGAGAGTAGTGCAAGTCATACCATATTCAGCACTTCTTGGGAATGAAAGAGTGATGTGTGCAAAGATTCCATTCTTGAAAGCTTGTTGTGCAAGCTGTGGGAGAGCAGAGAAGGTTGACCATATTCCCTTCTTCTCTGACTACCTTTTGCTGTCCAGGTGCTCTCTCCGAGATGTGTTTCTGAAAGGGTACACTCTAGAGTGCATTTTACCCACGTTTCAGTTGCCTCCTTTGCTGTACCTTACTGGACATGACTCCATGGGTCTAGGCGGCATGTCCTAGGTGTTACTGCCTGGGCATCACCGGCCTGAGCGTCACTTCTCATGGAGGACGCTTAGGGCTGGGCCTTCTTCAAATAAATAATGGTTTTTTGTTGGGTTTGGCTCTTTGTGTAGTGCATTGGGATTTTGGTAAGGATTGGACCTTATTTTGTGGTTATTTATTTTTCGAGTATCAACAAACTCAAAACATGTGTATTATTATAGATGCAATAGAAAACGGAGAATATAAATTAGCAGATCATAAAGAAGATTTAATTACAAAAAAAGAATTATCTAGAGATAATTCAGAAATAGTAAAAATAGCAACTTATGTAGAAGAAATTGGTTTTGAAGAATGGCTAATTTCTGCACGGAGAAAAATCTGGCATCAGAGCTCTCCAAAACTCTAGAACTAATTAATTAAAAAAATATATATATGCAGAGAGTACTATACCCTCTAACGGGGCACCGAAGTAACCACCTTTGTTTGTTTCTACCAAAACCTATGCGTAAAGGCCAAGATCCTAATGGTAAAAAAAGTGAAACTGTCTAATCTACATCAATACCATGAAGTTGCTTGCACGTGAAGATGTCTTGTGTCTTATTTTAAAGATTTTCCTTTTTCCTTTATTGTTCATTTTCTCAATAAACATCAAAGATCTCCAACCGCAAACTATTTGTTAGACTATATTGAAGTGTTTGAATAAAGCATATAACAATCAATCATTGGAATGCATGACAACTTTCGAATATATAAGCAACCTAACAAGTCTATTTCAAATAAGTTTTTAAAAGGCTTAATTATGTCACAAGTCCCTGAAGTTTGTGGTACTTTTGTCAAATACCATTGTATTTTTTTTTTCAATGTTTGACTCCCCAAAGTTACTTATAGATTTGTCATATACCCCTATTACCAATTCTGATCAATTTTGATGACATGTAACATCAGAATTCTAGTCAGACGCAAGAGGTTGGTCCAAACTTCAGGGACTTATGACATAATTAAGTCTTTTTTAAAAATAGGTTACTATATATCTAAACAT
Organism: Crotalaria pallida; assembly: GCA_037953625.1. Classification (NCBI taxonomy): domain Eukaryota; kingdom Viridiplantae; phylum Streptophyta; class Magnoliopsida; order Fabales; family Fabaceae; genus Crotalaria; species Crotalaria pallida. The sequence continues at coordinate 80,702,437 of CM075655.1, read as the reverse complement.
CATAAAAATTAAAAGGTTTATTTAAGTTTTTAGTCCCCGAACTTATGTGCTCTTTTGGAATTTGTCCTTGATTTTTTTTTCGTTGTTTTGGGTCCCTAAACTTTTTCAATTTTTGGAAAAGGACCATGTTGTTGCTTAAGTGATGATATGACCAATGAAATGTCACGTCACTTGTCCGACATCGAAGAATGAAGTGCTATGTAGCCTTTTGTAACACCACATGATTTTTTTTTATTAATTTTTTTTTCAAAATTATTAAAGGATTTTATTTTCTTTTTTTAAAAAATACAAATTTTAATTATTTTTAATAAATTTGAATTTTTTTTAATCTTTAAAATTCACGTGGCATCATCTAGTATGTTATCTATCGATACTGCGAAAGTTATGTAGCATTTCATCGGTCATATCATCACTTAAGCAACAACAAGGCCATTTTCCAAAAATTGAAAAAGTTTAGGGACCCAAAGCAACAAAAAAAAAGATCAATGACTAATTTCAAAAGAGCACCTAAGTTTATGGACTAAAAACTTAAATAAGCCAAATTAAAATATATGATATTTTTTTAAGGGAAATATATGGTCATAGACTTTACGTTATAAACTTTTTATAAAAAATTGTCATATTATAAAACCTTTAAATAGGTCAATATGTAACATCCTATTTTATAATTATCCTTAATTCCCCATTAATAAAAAGTGGACTTAAAAATTTCATTTTAAAACATCATTACTCATTTTAAGTTATACAAATCTTCCGTTAAACGGATGAAGTTTCCTTTGTTTATTGGGTTTTCCCAAAATATTCTTTTTCCTGAAAACCTGGTAAAAGCATTCATTCATATAATTTAGGAGCCTGCAGGGCTTCGTGCATTAGTGCATGTGTACATTCATAGCAGTTCAGAAATTGTTTACAAGTTTTGGATCAGTTTGATTCCCCAAAAGATAAGGTAGTCCTAGGTCAACCTAGTGCTGCATTTTAGTTTCCAAACCATTTTTACATATTATACAAAAAGTATTGCTTCGTAGCCCAAAATACTTGACCAAGGACATTCTCCCGAACCTACACTACAACCTACTCTCCCTCCCAGGGAGAGTACTCCTGCTCGGCCTGCAAAAGTGTATGCTCAACCTCAGTACCTGTAAAAAAATAGCAAGGAGGTGAGCATTACACAATACTTAGAAAGTACATTCTAAAAAGACATAGTAAACAACTAAGCTATTTAAAGGTTGTCATTAGCTAAATTTTATTCTACTTATACAATATTATTCTTTTCCTTTCCTTATTTTTCATTACTTCCCACATTTAAGGCGAGTCCCATCATTCGTAGCTTACACTCACCCTATAGCTTACACTCACCCTAAGGGCGTGTCCTATTTACACTTGTTACACACTCCTTATAGAAGGGTCCCTATTTACCTATTCTCGTGCTCCTTTATGGAGGGTCTATTATTCACGCTCCTTTATGGAGGGTCTATTATTCACGCTCCTTTATGGAGGGTCTATTATACTCATTCATACACATCATATTATATTTCTATAGTCACACATTATTCAGTTACCCTACTCTTTATCTATTTATCAACTCTCTTAATTAGTTTATTAATTACTTAGTTTCCTTCCAATTTCATTAAGAACATTTAATTCAATTCAATCTCAAAAACAATCACCACTTAACTTAGCACACATAATTTTATATTCTCCCTAGTGTTATCCATCATCTTTATTCATAATTAATTCCTAACCAATTCTAAACACACAACATTTATATTTTTTTTACAACAATAGAAAGTAACAATTTTACATACAATATTTCCTTTTCATTTATTATTCTCTAATTTCCTATGATGCCATCTCTCAAATTTGTCATAAATTCATTTTTTACAAACATACCACGTTCTTTTCTATAATTACCGATGCTAAAGTCATTCCTTATCATTTTACCCTAGGGTTAATCATTATGTTCTATTCTCCATCCTTAGTCCCCACTATATATGGCCTAGAATATACCCTCTAAACAGAGGTAATACCCCCCCTCCTTGCGTCAAATTGCAGGGAGAGAGAGTAATCCAACCCTAGCTCCTTAAACCCTTAGACCCTTGCACCCTAGCACTTCAACCTCTTAGCCCAAGCTTGCCTCCTTAATATAGTCACCAAGATGTGAGTTGGGAGGAAAAATAGTTGCTCGTTTACTTGCTTTTGATATGGAAGCATATGCACATATAATTCTCCATAGCTTTGAAACTTGAAAATCCAAGAGAATTGAGAGAAAGTGGGTCGAATTTATGGGGGGTTATTGGGATGGTTTTTAACTCATTTTCTTAGTGAGGATTTAATGGGGATGATGAATAGGGTGATGATGGAACTTGATTCTTGGGCTTGAGTTGATGATGATGGTGGCACTTGCTCTTAGTTCCTATGAGAGAAAAATGGAGGAGTTGATGATTTTGTGTGTTGGTGTGTTATTGTTGTTGCCTTGAATATTGTTTTTGTTGTTGCATTTTCGTTTCTTGCTCAGGAGGAAAAGAATTGATGGTGGTGATTTGATGGCTTCCCCAAGAAGCCAAAATCGTGTGGCTGAAAATGGCTCATTTTGGTCGCGGGCGCCTAGGCGCAGGCTCTGGAGCGCCTGGGCGTGAGAGCCACTGCTGGCTCGTGCCTGATGCAAACCCATGCGCCCGGGCGTGAGCCTGTTGACTTTGCCTTGACTACTCCATAACTCCTTCATTAACCGTCGGATCTTGCTCAAATTTGAAAGCAAGCTTCCACATATATCCAACTTCATATCCAACGGTAAAATTTTTGTTTGGAGTTGTAAATCTTTTATTCCTACTTTTTCCCTTATATTTTATGTTTTTATTTTCTAAGCCAACTCTTTTGAATCCTTCTAATTTCAATTTAGCATTATAATTCTCTTCACCATAAGCCTATGGTCATATTAATTAAGCTTAGAATTAAATTAGGGATGTTACACAATAAGCCATGGACCTACATTTACATAGGCTGACAAATTTTAATATATATAATTAAATAACTAATAAAATTATGTAGGCTGGTCTATTAGACAATATATGCTTTTAAGAAAGCCTAAACCTAACTTATTTAAGCTAACTAGGCTTTTTAAAAAGCTTAGGCATGGTCTATTGATTAAAAAACCCTGACCTAACCTAACATAAGCTTGTTAATATGCCCCTCTAAGTCAACCTAGCCTAATTCCGCCCACATACTTTAGGCAAGATGAGAGTGAAACATTTAATGAATATTGATTTCCTAGTAAATATTTAAAATAAGGGAGGCACCGGTTAAGATTATTACATTTAGAAAAACAATCATTAAAGTATATTATTCCATTTTTATGAATACTAAAAACTAAATTTTTCAATAACATTTCACTGCATTTATCTTTTTGACAACTTCCATAAAGGCAATTGTTAACATTTATCCTAAAATAATTAATAAAGTGTTTGAAAACATGTTTGCCTTTTATTAAGTGATTACTCGAGTACCAGTCTTTCATTTGAAGAAAATATCCTATGAACAAGTAATCCCATCATACTATGAATATTCTTGACTAATACAGAATTATGTCCTCCAGAGGATAACCTATGACTAGGAAAAAATATAGACATCAAATAATTGAACTTTTTTTATAGGCAACAATTGTCCTTTTATTATGTGTATATGAATATGGACTAAGGAGAATGGATGAGACTTAAAAGCTTGAGCTTAACCTTACAGTAAACCATTGAACTAGTGTCCAAAAAATGCTCATGGCAAAGTTCTATCTCAAGGGATAGTTGAACAGGTATTTAAAGCATGCGATATATTACGAATCAGACGATGTGAAACTTCCAACACATCACAAATAAAAAAGGAAAAACAGTTGGCCGGCACAATCTTCTTCCATATATCAATCTCTGGACCTGTACTCTGTGAGCCACTGCTATACAACAATACCTTGTCATCATACATTAGTTCTTACATGTTCCCATTTTGAGCAATCATTTACAGGTAAGAAATAAAACCAAGGGGAAAAAAAACATGAATCGTAAAAAGAAAGAAAAAGAAAAGTGAGTAGTAGTGAGTAGTCAGAAAAGTATTATTGGTTGGTTATATGTCTGCTTCAGTGTATATATTGGTGTTAGATATGAGTATCAACTGAATTATGATGACAATGCAAGTTCAGCCCAAGCCAAAGATGGTGACTTGAGATCCAAGCTTATTGATGTGTCAATTTTGCTCTCCAACATGCTGCACAATTCTTGCATTGATGGATGGACAGTGGGTTCAGGATTGATACAAAGAGTTATAACCTCACATATTACTTTGAGGTCATCATGTTTAAAATGTTTCAACTCAGGATCCACCACATTTGACATTACTTCTGGCATTTCAATATAGTCCTTAGCCTGCACCACACACGAGTTTAACATTACAAACTTGGTACAAGTAAACAATTTAAGAATGCCTGAAAATGTGAAACAAAATAAATGTATAAGGATTGGTTTGGATTAAGAAAAAAGTTTTCTGTTTTCACCATTAATAAGTATGCCATCTTGTTTTCATTCTGTTTACTTATTTATTTTAGATAAAAAAAATAGGGTGGCGTACTGGTAATTGTCAATAAAAACTGAACATTTTTTAAAACCAATCAGACCCTAAATTTAATTTAAGGATAAAAAATTTCAGCAAGTTTCTTACCCAATCCACCAAGTACCCTTTCTCCTTGCAGTATGGAGGTCTACCACTGATAATCTCCAGTAGAAGTACTGCAAAAGCATATACGTTTCCTTTGGTATCAAGATGGCGCGCCTCCACGGAATTTGAAAGAACACAGACAGAACCTTGACTTCCAACAGAACCAGAATTTCTTTCTGATCTTTCGAGAATTGTTTTCCAACTTTCGAAATCAACCAGCTGCGATGTAAGGTTCATTACAATGAGAACATAAAGCATATTAACATAATTGGACGTTAAACGACTCTCATGTTCATTCATGACTGCATTGAGATATTCAGCACAATCACAATTGGTATGTTAGAAAATTTTAAACTAGGTTGAATGAACACCTTAGGGGAAAAATCTTCTGTAAGGTATACAGCGTTGGAATTCAACTCTGAGATAGTAAATGGCGGCTCAACTTCTGAGTGCAAATACTTGAGTCCACGTGCGATGCCTATGATAATTCTCATACGTCGTGTCCATGATAACTGGCACTCATCTTCATCTGTTGACATAATTTCATGTTTAAGGAACTAAAACACAAAAAAAAATACAAAATACATGAGCTAAGGAACCTGACTTACAACAATGAAGGTGCTCATAAAGTGTCCCATTAGATGCATAGTCAAAAACCAGCATCCTTGTAAATGGATTGCTCTCTCTACAGTAGCCCAGTAGTTTTCCTGTATTTTCATGGTTTAACCTCGCCAAGTCTGCAACCTGAATGGAATCAATAACAGAATAATTAAAAACTTGTTTAACTACTTGTCTGTCAATTCTTGCACACTGCAGTCATGGGAGTGTTCCATTTACCTCTCTTTGAAAATAGAGCTCGAGGTATCCAGTCCAATACTCTTCTTTGATACAGAGGGAAATTACAGCAATCTCAGATCCACCTTTCATTGTACCCTTATAGACCACACTGTCTGATGAAGACCCGATTATGTTGCTGAAGTCTTCACAGGCCACTTCAAGCTCTTGTCTGCTATACCTCATCACATCCTTCAACATCTCAGAGTCTGCACATCGATAATGCTCCAAATGTCAAAACAGTTGTAGAACTATAAGAAGAAAATATGCGGTAGAAAGCAAAGAAACTGAACCTATATATACTGTCGTATGATCTTTCTCGCTTGCAGATTTTTTCCAAGGTATAATGATAGATGGCTTGTTTTTGAATCTCTGGAAAGCAGTGAGAATAGCAATCACAAAGAGAGAACCAACCATGAGTCCTGTCACTATTTCCAGAGCCAAAAGCCAGGTAGGTTTTGATGTTCCTTGATGCTTGGACACATGTTCAGAAGATTGGTGCTTTGAGTTAGCTGCTGGGTGGCTCTTGGCAGGCGAGGTACCAGCTATGAAATAATAGTTCATTGTTAGATGCAAAGTTAGCAAGGAACAATTTAACATAATATATCATAATAAAGGGATCAAATGTATATTGAATTACAAAATTCAATTCATATCAAGCTCATCTCATCTCCTCATTAATTCAATTTTTATGAGATGTCTTTGAAGAGACATCCTAATTTATGCCCTCATTTTTAAATGCTAAAAATAGCATGTCTTACATACCACACTGTGAAGAAGACCGCTGCTTTATGTCTTTTATCTGGAGGCAATTCCCTTGGAAGCTTGATCTGCATTAGTATGACAGAGTTAATGTTTTCTGTGTACAGAGGTTGAGTAGAATGCTGACATGACAAGAGTATTAAGAAGAAGGTACCTTGGAAGATACTCCAAGCATTTGGGTATGCTACCAGCAAAAAAGTTATACGAAAAATCAGCAACTTTTAACTGAGACAAACGACAGAAGCCAGTTGAAGCCACATTTGAGGCATACCTGAAGAAAACATAGGAACTCTACCAGTCAGATTAACAAGACCATAAGTTTGATGGTGCAACTCGCCATTTCATACTTAATTGTGACCTTGACTACGTTTTATTGCTACTAAAATTTGACATTTGTGCCAATGATCAAATCATTATATCCCATGCAACAGATATAAAAGAGGCTTAGGGTCTGCAGTCTATTGCTTGCACTCAGAGAAAAAGAAATATCTTATCAAGCATATGAGAAAATAATTACATGAATGGGGATAATGAATCACCTAATCAAACAACATCAATTCAATTTTAAAAAGTTATACTCACATCCCACCAGCAGGAACTGACCCTTGAAGCTTATTCCTATCCAGCCGCAGTTCTTGAAGGTATTTCAAATTTCCAAGCTCTGCAGGCAGCCTACCAGTCAACCCATTGGACCCCAGGTTTCTACAAGAATGCAAATAAAGTTGAATGCATATCAGAGTCCATGACAAGCTGATAAGAGTTAATAAATTACTCTATTTAGGAAGGGCATATTTATTTCCTTTTACATTTTCATAACTTCGGTCAACTTTCCAATGTCGGGAGGAATTGGTCCTGATAACTGATTCACTCCCAAATCTAACACCTTGAGAGATTTTAAAAAACCCAACTCTTTAGGTATTGTTCCAATAAGATTGTTGCCATGCAAGACCCTACAACCATAAGAACCAGAAATTAGCTACAACCATGAAATTCCAGAGCTACGACACATGGTGACAACACGTGGATAGGAGAAACAAGGCACATACAGTTCCTGCAAGTATGTGATTTGCCCCAATTCTGGTGCAAGAAAAGCCCTTAATGATGCCCCTGAGATGTTTCTGCAAAGAAGGACCCCAATCTGTAGCTTTAGAAATGTGCTATCTTACAAATGCAGGCCAAATTTCGAGATTACAATTTACCGAACATACAAAAAAAAAAAAAAAAAGGGTACTAAATGGATCTATACTATCTTACATCTTGATGACATGATCTCCGGCTGCGGTGCACGAAACACCATTCCATTCACAAGGATCTGAAACCAGTGTATTCCAATTGGACAATACTAGATGTGGATCTTCATACACAGCTTCTTTGAATGCTTTAAGTGCATAAACTGTGCAGAAAAAAAATACAAACCCTTTGTTACTGTAATGCTGAATCCATAGTTCAATAATTGTGTAACCAAGATTAAAATTTAAAAAAATATATATATAATGAGAATAAAAATCAATTATTTGATCCCATAGATTCCAAGTTGTCACAGGAACCAAAGAGGCAATTTTTTTTTTGGCTACTCAATGACACTGCACACATTATGTTTGAAGAACAAAAAGAGCATAAAATTAACCATTTTGGAGCTTAATTAATCTTTTCACAGCATCCAAACAGAGTTTAACTGAAGTTAAAAGCTGAGATCTAAGAAATAAAGTGAATACTAAGCTATAACCCTTACCTTCATGTGATGCCACACTATCAGAAGTCACAAAAGAGAGAGTGGAAATCAAACCCAGAAACAAAAATGAAGTACATAACTTCATCTTGTACCTTCTTTGTCAGCCACTTTTTTTTTTTTTTAATCAAAGCAATAGAACTCAGCACAGAAAAATAACAACAAAAACTGAACTTGGTGTGATTTATGGCATAAGAAAAAGAAAACAAAAAACTGGGCCAAGTTGAAAAGGTTGTTAAAATGCAGAACAGTGAGACAGTGTGTGTAAAATGGAATATATAATAAGTAGTGAGGTGTTAAAAATCCAAGATTTGAAAAACTGCATAGAGACAAAGGAAGAAGGGAACAAAATTCTGAAGGGTGACACTGACACTGTACTAAACAGAATTGTGAAGACAACCCAGAAGAGGAAGAAACTTGGATTCAAAGAGAGTTTTATCCAAGTTTGGATTTTTGATGCAACTTGGGCTCAAAAAGAACCACCTTTTCATTCCCAGTTTTGGCATTATAAAAAAAAAAATATATTGAAATGAAAATGGTGGCTTATGAATATTATTAATTTTTTGTAAATTCTTTCTTTTCTTTTCATGACCCTGAATAATCTTTTCACCCTTGCCTTTGTTCCAAAGGGCGTAATTAATTAATTAATTTTATTTGTTAAACAAAAAAATTAAGGGCGTCAGAGATATTGAGTTTGATTGGATAGAAATAAGTGCAAAGAAACAAAGAGAGAGAAAGGAAATTTGTTGCATTTTTTAAATGATATTTATGATATTTTTTAATTTTTTTCTTAATTTTTCTTTTTAGTTTTTTTTTAACTCCAAATTTTATCTATTTTTATTATATTGCAAATATTCTAACATCATCCACTCTATTTTATTTTTATTGTCGTTATATTTACGTTCAATTATAATAATTATTCTATCAATATGATCATTCTTAACCTCAACAATCTTTCAAAAAATTATGACAAATATCATCATCTCTTAATTATTTTAAGGTTAATTTTACAATATTACTATGAAATGAAACGAAGCATTGAAACAAATAAAATGGGAGTATAAGATATCAAAGAGAAACCACCGCGGGGTTGGTCAAGTGGTAGCTCACTTGGTCCTTTAATCAACTTGTCTCAAGTTCGAGCCTTGGGTATGAAGCAATCTTCGCTAGGAGACTCATACTATTTAGTACAAGTTCAGTTGGATCAGACCGGATGAGTCAGATTCTGGATAGACCAAATTCGAGTAACGGTTGATGTAAAATATATATATATATATATATATATATATATATATATATATATATATAAGAGAAATGTTGGTACTCCAGCTGTCTCCATTATAACCCGAACATAAACATGTTTTTTATTGCCTTAAATATGAATTGAGTTTCCCTTATTTTTTTTATTTTCTATGTTTTCTAAATTTAATGTTTTAGTTTATTGATAAATTACTCACCAATCGAATAATCAGTAATAAATTAAAATATTAAATTAAATTAAAAATATAATAATCATTGAATGATGAAAATAGACTAGAAAAGAAGAGGATCACTCTTCGTTATTAGCTAATATATATTAGTATTTCGTTTAGTCTTTAATATAATAACGTTTTTCGGAAAATTCGAATCCAACAAAAAAGTTAATTACTCTGTTATGTTCTAAATATAAGATCTTTTAAGAATTTTTTTTCTTGTTTGTAAGACATTATTTCAATTTTCAGCGATATTTAATTGCTTTTTTACACAAACATTTTTATTAAGTCAACACTTTTTAAGAATTTCAATTCAATAACAATAATACTCTCTCCGCTCCTATTTGTTAAACCTTTTTGGGATTTTTTTCTTCTACTAAGGAATATAGTTAAACTTGTTAATGGTATTGAAATGTGAAAATTTGATATATTTTTTCAAAACTATTTCTATAATTATTATTAAAACTCTAAAAAGTGTAGAGTTAATAAGGGTGTTTGCGAAAAAAAGTAATTAAATGTTATGAAAAATTGAAATGAGGTTTTATAAATAGAACAAAAATAAAAATTTCAAAAGGGTTTTATATATAGAACCGGAAGGAGTGTAATAGTAGTTTTGAAAAGTATATCAAATGCTTACATTTTCAATGTCACTGATAAAATTAATCCACTCTATTGATGGACGTAAAAATTTTCAAAAGTGTTTTACATATATCACGGGAGGGAGGAGCTTTGCTATTGTCATTAGATTTTTATATTTCCAATGCTATTAATAAGAATAGTTTTAAAAGTACATATCGTTCACAAAAAAAATACATATCGTTCACAAAAAAAAAATACATATCAATTACTCCCTTCTTATTTATAAGACATTTTTGGGGTTTTATTTTAGTCCTATTTATAACATTGATTTTCAATTTTCAACAACATTTAATTACTTTTTTCCACTAACACTCTTATAAGTCAACTCTTTTTAGAGTTCCAATAATAATTATAGAGGTACTTTTGAAAAATTATATCAAATTTTCACATTTTCAATGTCACTAACAAATTTATCCACTCTCTTTGGTCCCTAAAAGTTCAACGTGTTTTGATTTTAGTCCCTAGATGTTATTTTGACCGGGACTAATCCTTAATTTTTCAAACATTTTGGTTTTGGTCACCTCTGTTACAAAAAATCAGTTATTTGGTGACATGGTTAATGAAAATTCATACCAGTTGTCACGGGGTGTGAGGTAGTGCCAAATAGGTGATGTAACATGGATGATTTAGGCTTATGAACTCAAAATTTTGCGTACGGGACCATTTTTGCGTATCAGACCATTTTGTGTCCGTGGATCTGTATCATCCACATTATATCACCTATTTGGTGTTACTTCAGACCATATGGACCGCAGATATGATGTTTCGCTATCTACACAAACAAATAATAGATTTTTACTAATGGAATGGACCAAACCCAAAATGTTTAAAAATTTAAGGACTAATCTCGGTCAAAATAATTTTTAGGGACTAAAACCAAAATACGCTGAACTTTCAGGGATTAAAGATATAAATAAGCCATATTTATATTTTTTAATCTCAATAATTAAATTAACCAACTTTAATTTCTTAAGATGTACTAAAATTTAAAAAAAAAATTATATATTTGAAAGAAGGGAATTGTTTTGTAGCGGGGCACACAGAATAAAGTTTTAAGTAAAGATTTTTCTACTAATGATTGCATTTCCAGAGACTAAATATATAGTGAGAGGTATGTGGTGGACTCAGCTTTATCACTGTATTATTCTGTCTCGTAAAGATCATGATACGATAATTTCTTACCATCTCGCATTTGGGTCATTTGGTCAAAAATGGTTCAAATTCAAAATGATTAAAGTTTTGTTTGGTTGCACGAAAGAAAATGAGAAGAGAGAAATAGGAAAAAAAAAAGTAGGGAAAAGAGATTATAGGAAGAAAATGAGTAGAATTTGTGGTTGTTTGACATGAGAGAAAATGTGAAGAAATAAGGAAGAGAGAAAAGTTAAGTTTTCTTCCTTTCGTTTGGTTGGAGATAAAAGTGGAAAGAGAGAAAATAATAAATTTGTCAAAAAACAACTATACCCTTATTTTACAAAATATAAATAAATATATTTTTCCTTTTTCACATGTATGTATATTTAAAATAACAAAAAAAAAAATTCACTTCAATTATTTTTTGTTTAATACAAAATTTCGAGTCCAAAATATTTTAAAAACAATTTTTTTATTGAAATAAAAATGCTTTATTTTTTTTAATAAAAAAATTAAAAAGGTCAAATAAAGTGAATAAGTGAAAGACAGATGAGTAATTTTATGTGTCAATCTCAGTTTTCTCTCCATTCTCTCTTCTCTTGAGGAGAGAAAACTTTTTCTCATGGGACCCACCAAATTTTCTTTCCTCCCTCATTTTCTCTCTTCAACCAAACGAAGAGAAAACAAAGTTTTCTCCCTATTTTCTCTCTCCCCAAAATCATCCCAACCAAACAAAGTGTAAGTGTATGTTTGGTTTGATGATGAAAAATTATGTTAGGGCTCAAAATCACGTTGGACGTGAAGTAACTGAGAGTAGTTTCTGCTTCTAATAATTAATTACAGGAGAATCCAACGTACAACCAAGCATGCACTAAAGTAACTCTTATTTAAGTTCATATATTTATATATTTATTCTAATTTCTAGAATTACGAAAATTGATGTTAAGTTTTTAGATTTGTAAAATATTATGCATTTTTGTTTTTGACCCTCATAACTGTTTAGGGATATTAATGGTGAACATATATGACACGATTAAGGGTTAAAAATGATGTCATTTTTCAGAAGAAAAAAAAAGCTTTGATTAAAAGTTGTTTCGAGGAAAAATGTAATTAGAGTTATTTAGCCAAACAAATTTAAACAGAATAATCTAAAAGGAATGGAGTTTCCAATTCAAATTATAGTGGGGTTGGAGATAATTTGGAAGGCCAAGAAATGTGAATGCTTAGGCAAAAGTATTTATTTTGGGTATCTTTTTAATATTGCAATATATGGATTCGGACTGTTTTACAGTTGTTGTTATTGTTATCTATTGTTCAATGTTGATATATGTAAGACCCGGGCTGACAAGGACGGGGAGTGATCGCGAGTGCAAGAGACACGAACAAGGAGTGACTCCTGGTAGGCTTCTAAGGGAGGGGTACATGAATGAACCAACATACCAAAATGATAGGGTGATCCTGAGACTGTGTAGGAATGTGACTACATAGTAAAGGAAGGTATAAATGAATTGATTGGTACTACCCATATCAACAAGATGCATCTTCTCTTCCACAATTAGGCGTGCTTCCTATGGATATTAACACTTATGCATAAAAAAAACCTAAGGTTGTTTTTCCTTACCCTGCTCTTGTTATTGTCATTAGTGGGGGATTGTTGGGAGTAATGGCATTCCCAAGAAAACTAACCTTAGTCCCACATTGCTCATTGTTTGTTAAACATAACTAGTGTAACACCATCGTTATTATTACCCTTAATTTAGCCATTTATAAAATTGTGGACCTGAAAATTTCTTTTTAAACATATCCTTATTATAAAAATCTTCGGAAAAACGAACGGAGTTTCCTTTGTTTTAGGGACATTCCCAAAAATATTAGTTTTCCTGAAAAACCTGTGATAATACATTTTTAATATCAACAGAATGTCGACGGGGCAAAACATACTATAGTTCATTTATTTCATCATTTCCAAAATAAAAATAAGCCCTTGGAGTTCATTAGCTCCCAACCGATAAATTAAATATAAACACATACTGTTCTCAAAATAAAACCCCGGACCAACAAGTGGTCAAACCCCGAATACCCCCACTCCACGGAGTGGAGTGTGCTCCTGCTCGGCCATGACTCGTGTAAGCTCCTTTTGTACCTGTAATAAAATACCAAGAAGGGTAACATTACACAGAACTTAGGAAATAACTTCTAAAAAGTCATAGTAATAAACTAAGTCTAACCTTATTATTAGCACATAACAAACACAATCATTTTCATACCATCATTCTCGTTGCATTTCACTTAGCTCATTTACTTTACTTTTCTTTTCTTATACTTAATTTATCTTATTTAGATTCCAGCACTTAATTCTCTTTACTTTTTCTCTTGTTCTTACTTTCCTTATCATTCTTAATTCTTTTTTCATTTTACCTCAATCTTACGTTTGCTTTCTTATCCCCGGAGCACATGGGTCGTCCAGGTTATGTTTTCTTTTTCCTTTTAATCTTACATTTCTTTTCTTTCTTTCCTTTCCCATTCCTGGAGCACATGGGCCGTCCAGGTTGAGATTAATTATTCCCGGAGCACATGGGTCGTCTGAGTTGTGTTTTATTATCCCTGGAGCGCATGGGCCATCTAGGGTGGTTGAATTATTCTCGGAGCACATGGGTCGTCCCAGTTGCGCTGTTAATTCCCAGAGCACATGGGCCGTTCGGGTTGCGCTTCGACAAAGTCACACGGACCGCCCGCCGATATTCATTTTAATTATCCTCATAGCACATGGGTCGTCTGAGTTGCGCTAGTAATCCCTAGAGCACATGGGCCGTCCAGGTTGTGCTTCGACAGAGTCACATGGACCGTCTGCCGATATTACTCTTTCTTTTATCTTCAAATCTTATTTCTGTTTCTTTGTTCTTTTTCTCTTATTACTTTATCCCCCGAGCACATGGGCCGTCAGGGTTGTATTTCTTTATCTTCGGAGCACATGGGCCGTCCGAGTTGGGTTTTCTTCCTTTTTCTCATTTAGTCTTTTCTTTCTCTTCTCATTTAAATTTTTTCTTTCTTTTCTCATTTAGTTCTTATTTTGTTTTCTTTACTTACTTATTCTTTTTCTCACTTTTAATTTCTTAGTTCACTTCTATCTTTCCTTTCATTGATAACCTATTATTATGTTCATACATTCCCTTAATGATTAACAAACTATTCATACATTCGATGCACACACACACACAATTATTTACATAACACTAATCTATACATTCTCTTCTATCATCTTATTTATTACTGTAACACCCCGATTTGACAACTTGAAAATATAATTTCTTTAATTCAATGTAGTGAAAATTTGGGCCAATTTTTTTTTCTTTTCACATAACATGGACATGAGAATCTCCAAGATCCAAAATCTTTTATCAAAATAATTTGCAACATAATTTGATTCTCATATCACACGTTATACTTCAAGTTCCAAACCGAGATGTTACGAAACATCTCACTTTGAAACTTGCTTTCACAAATCACATTTAAAAGCCCATCTCTTTTATGTTTAATCAGAAAACTTAATGTTGATTATCCAGCTTTATAAAACATCTTTCGGGTGCACATGTGGATGCAGCTAATGATGTCTAAGTACCTGGTAAAGGAGTACAATACTTGAACACAGATACTATGACAGTAGACCTCCGTCCAACGCAATGCTCCTCAGAAAGGTCGAATCATCAACCATCGAGTCCTCGAGCCGAGCTTGACCTTCTTCTCCTTCGAGACTCCACCTCGGTCTTGTCTTCGTAGGCCATCACTTGAAGCGTCAACTCCCAAGCTAATTTACTTTCTCTTTCACCTGTGGACATCATCACAGAAGTCCACAGGGAGAGGGAAAAGACAGAGAGAGTAAGCATTCCGAACGATGTATCGTCGACGGTATGAGTTTACGATAGGCAAAATATCAAGACAATACAAGCATACAACATAACATATTCACATCATAACAATGCAATATAAATACAACACAACAGTATGACATATTTGCATCTTTCACCTTCATAATCATGATTATCATTAATTATTTATTAATGTAAGCTTACTTTTGTCTATCCTTATCATTAATCTCTTCGCGACGCGCTATTCTCGATTACCTCTTGCGAGTCTTTCACTTAAGGGAACCTCTTAATCAGATAGTCTCATCAAAGTCTCTTTATCCATATTTTTTGAGTCCATAATGTCGGAAGTTCAGGCTTTATGGTTTTGGGTCTACATCTCCTCGGAATCCAACCACCTAGTTAGGAAGCAATCAGGAGTACAGGATCTCTAACCACACCGGCTTTTACTGGATGGCAAAACAAATGAATACATAAAATGCCCGGGAAATAAGCACATCCGGCCGTGTTCGAGCATCCCTCTCACTGAACAAGATTTGGTCAAGGGGGTGTCAGTCCTCTGTCTAGTGATCATGTGGTACTTCGTCCACACCACTGAATGACCAGCTCCGACCGGTTCAGCCAGGGCCCCTATGGTTTTTCCCACCTAGACAGACTTCCCAAGGCTTTGACGAATCACCGTCATCGCCGTCCCCTATCTCAATCATCCAACTGAACACTACAAGGGTAATTCAGGTGTATCTTCCTCTCCACTACTTCGGGTTAGGGTTTTAAAGTCGTAAGGTTATACTCAGTTATTCTAACGTCGACCCATCCTAAGTCATCTCCGCCATACGGCTCCGACCATATGCGGAATGCTTCTGTGGGACTCGACCACTATGTCTGACGGGCTCCGACCCATCCTAAATCATTCTCGGCATACGGCTCCGACCATATGCAGGATATCCACAATCTTTCTGACGGGCTCCGACCCATTCAGAATCATTCTCGGCATATAGCTCCGACTATATGCGGGATATCAACAATCTTTCTGACGGGCTCCGACCCATTCAGAATCATTCTCGTCATATAGCTCCGACTATATGCGAAATATCAATCATCATTCTGACGGGCTCCGACCCACTCAGAATCACCTCTGGCTTATAGCTACGACTATATGCGGGATATCCATCAATCTTTGATAGATAGGCTCCGACCTATCTTAAATCATTCTCAACATATGGCTACGACCATATGGAAACTATCTCTGTAGAATTCTGCAATCATTGCGTCCACGTCAAAGCATCGTCGTCATCGTCATATCGTCAGCTTGATCCACGTACTCGGTGCATCAGCATCATCCGGTTCCGTAGCGTGTGTGGTAGACCGACCCTCGGTCTACCCCTTAGCATACTCGGCCGACCAGATTATCCTATCTGATAGGTCACGCCTACCCAGGCCGAGCGCTTGTCCTAGGACCCATCCTGGCGCCTCAGGACCGACCACATGGGGCTTACCCCCAAGGAGTCCGAGCTAGGGGCGCGTGAGCCTAACTTGCCAACAGGGATAAGATTCTCCACTACAGGATAAGGATGAATGACTTATCCCTTATCCTAAATGGGACACGTTAGCAGCCTTGCTGGACCTCAGTACAGGCCCACAAGGTACAATGCCACCCCTATAAATAGCTGTCTCCAGCAAGGGGCTCTGGTACGTTCTCTCTCTCCCTAATTGCACATTTGCACACACTGTGATTAGGGAAACCCTAGTTGTCCCAACTGGACCTCTAGCATACCTAAGCAATCATATACTAACATCTGTCCATCCACTAGTTCTTGGGTCTCTCTATACCTTTGAGCTAGGGGTATATCTGATACACCGTGTCCTAGACACGACATTGGCGCCGTCTGTGGGGATCTGATAAACTGTTATCCCCACTCAAAAATGGTAAACCCACGTGGAAACGCCGCAAACAGCTCGCGCGGCGCAAACCACCAGGCCGGAAGGAGCCGCCAGAGACTGGAAGAAGGCAGTGCTGACAATGGAAGAGATCTGGAAGGAAGAAATCCTCCCCACCAAAGCATGCCATCGGTAAGACTTGAAATCCCATCCCGCAGCCACCACTCAGTACCAGCCCGAACTCACAGTGGTCCATACACAGTTCACTCTAGACAAACAAACCCCAACCCCCCAATCGTGTACCAAACCACGGCTCCGGCCGCTCCTTCGATGCCCGTGTCTCCGGAGAAGAAAGGGGACACTCCCAAGGCCGAAAGGAAACCCAGCTTGAAGAAATAATTAAACAACAAGCCCAAATGTTGGAGCAGCAGGGAAGGGCCATAGCAGAGCTCCAGCAGATCCACATGCAGGCGGTTGCTGCACGGGCAGTAGAAACAACCCCGGTAACCATACCAGCCCAGGATCCTCAAGGCCCCATTGCCCTTCCCCCACCACCTCCAATAAATCCAGCCCTTGCAGCCAGTTATGAGACCGACGACAGCGCTCACCCTGGCCACCCCTTTACTCCGCGAATCATGGCTTATGAGACACCCTCTGCATTCCTCGGCCCCACCATTGTGGCGAAGTATAACGGGTTAACCGACCCCTTGGAACACATTTTATCTTTTGAAGGTGCTATGAACTTTTATGATGGAGGAGACCTAATGAAGTGCCGAGCCTTTTCTATGACTCTGCAACCACCCGTTTTAAGGGAGTATGTTTCTCGGGTTTGATTGGTCGTACTCTTGAGGTGTACATAGATGATATGATAGCCAAGAGCAAGAAAAAGGAAGATCATCCCCAGGATTTAGCAGCCATCTTGGACAGAATCAGAAGGTACAACATGCGCCTGAACCCCGATAAGTGCACCTTCGGGGTTCCGGCTGGGGCCTTTTTAGGTTTCATGCTCACAGAGAGGGGTATCGAGGCCAACCCAGAGAAATGCCAAGCTATTCTGAACATGCATAGCCCATCTAATGTGAAGGAGGTCCAGAGGTTGACTGGTCGGATGGCAGCCCTCTCAAGATTCCTCCCTCAAGCAGCTAAAAAAGCCCTCCCGTGGTACCAACTTCTCAGAAAAAACAAAACTTTTCATTGGAATGACTCTTGCGAACAAGCGTTTGCTGAACTCAAGGAATACCTCTCGGCCCCTCACGTCCTCCTAAGTCCTCGGGAGGGAGAAATTATGTTTTTATACTTGTCTGTTAGTGAAACATCTGTTAGCTCGGCCCTGGTCAAGGACGACGCAGGTACCGAGCGACCCATCTACTTTGTCAGCAAGGCCCTCCAAGGACCTGAAATAAGATACTCCAAGATAGAGAAGCTCGTTTTTTCTCTAGTAATTGCTGCTAGGAGACTCCGGCAATACTTTCAGAACCACTCCATTGTGGTCAAAACAACTCAGCCGATAAGGCAGGTGCTTCACCGACCTGACTTGGCGGGAAGGATGGTCTCTTGGTCCGTTGAGCTATCAGAGTTCGACATCACCTACGAGCCGAGGAGAACTCTCAAGTCCCAAGTCTTGGCGGACTTTGTTTCAGAATTGTCAGACTTTAACCATCCCAGCCAGCCCTAACCTTGGAAGATTTATGTTGATGGTTCCAGCCACAGTAAGGGGGCTGGGGCCGGAATAATCCTTGAAAACGCCGAGGGCCTTAGCGTAGAATATTCCCTCAAGTTTGAGTTCCCCACCTCAAACAACCAAGCAGAGTATGAGGCGGTGATAGCCGGCCTGCGGATGGCCCACCAAATGGGGGTTTCAGAAATCGAAGTTTTCAGCGATTCTCAGTTAGTTGTATCTCAAGTCAAAGGTGAGTTTCAAGCTAAAGAACCAATTCTCCAAAAATACCTAGAGCAAGTCAAAACCCTCTCAGATCTTTTCCCTCAATTTTCCATCACTCACATCCCTAGGTCCTCTAATGGGCGAGCTGATATTCTCTCCAAGCTCGCTAGCACCAAAGGTCCTGAAAACAACAAAAGCCTAGTCCAAGAAACTGTCCACCAACCGAGTGTTGTTCTGGCATTATCTCTGACCACCGATTGGATGGACCCCATCAAGCAATATCTTAAATTCCAAGTTCTACCAACCGACCCCACTCAAGGAAAAAAGGTAGTCAAGCAAGCTGCTCAGTACGCCATGATTGGTGACACTTTGTATAAACGGGGAATGGACTCCCCTATGCTGAAGTGTCTGAACCCTGCTGAAGCCGATCTCGTGCTGGCCGAGGTTCACAAAGGAATCTCGAGCCACCATGTAGGTGCAAAAGCTCTAGCCCGCAAAGTACTCCGAGCAGGCTATTACTGACCTACACTTCTAAGCGATGCTTCAGAACATGTCAAAAGATGTAAGTCCTGTCAGCTTCACGGAAAGATTTTCCAACGCCCCCCGACGGAGCTCCACTCAATGATCGCACCATGGCCCTTCTATCAGTGGGGCATGGACATCATAGGGAAATTCAAAACAGCTCCGGGGCAGCTAAAGTTTGTGGTGGTCGCAATTGATTATTTCACAAAATGGATCGAGGCCGAGGCTTTGGCCACAATCTCTTCAGCTAAAATCCAAAAATTCTTTCTTAGACAAGTCATCGCTCGCTTCGGTGTCCCACACACTCTAGTGACCGACAATGGCACACAATTCACAGCCAAGGTTTTTCAAGAGCTGGTCGACCACTTCCACATCACCCACCATTTCTCATCGGTCGAACACCCGCAGACGAATGGACAGGAAGAAGCAGCGAATAAAATCATCATTGATGGGATGAAGAAGAGATTGTTTGAAGCCGAGGGATCGTGGGCTGACCTCCTCCCCGAGGTATTATGGTCAATTCGAACGACCATTCACACCTCGACAGGAGAAACCCCATTTCGACTAACATATGGTTGTGAGGCTGTGTTGCCTATTGAAACTCGGATTCCCACCTTCCGAGTGTCCGAACGTCCAGTAGAAGTGAACGATGGTTTGTTAAAAGAAGAGTTAACTCTCAGCGAGGAGGTCCGATCTCTCGCATCTGATCGAGAGAAAAAAGCAAAGGAAAGGCAGTCCCGAGAATACAACAAGTGGGTGGTTCCAAGAAGCTTTACTGTAGGGGATCTGGTCCTCAGACGAGCCGACATCGGTTTGAAAAACTCAAAAGAAGGAAAGTTGGAAAGGAATTGGGAAGGCCCCTATAGGGTCGTCTCAAAAACTGGCTCGGGGGCATATAGATTGGAGACACTAACAAAGCAGCAACTGAACAACTCCTGGAATGCTACCAAGCTTAGACCTTACTACAGCTAATTGAAACCCACCACAACTCTTGCAAGATTTCAACCCTGATTTTAAAATTCTGTTGTTTAAATTTCATGTCATTTATTTCAGCATTTCTATGTTTATGTTACATTTAATTTCTATTGTTTACAAGCAGACCAAAAAAGAGCTTAATGAAGATCTATCTTTTTTAGTCATTCATCTTGTCTTCTTACTGTTAACGTACTAACCATTTCCTCTCAGTTCGCCACCAAGGCGAACTTGGGTGTTTATACACGTCCTTCCAACGGGGACTTATAAACTAATAATCACAAGTACTTTTAGTAGATGCCCGGCTAAAAACTTAAACAGTTTCTGTAAGCTGAGGACCGAGGATCCCACCTTGGCCAAAGGTAGGAGATCCGAAATCTAAATAACAGTTTACAACGAAATAAAGGACAGTGCAAAATCTTGACGAAATTAAAACATCAACATTTCATAAGAAATTCAAAGGATAAGTAAAGCAATATTCTGTTCAAACCGATCATATTATAGCATTCAGTACTTCATCAAACAACGAAAATTAAAAACACAATAGTAGCAAAAAGAAATGCATAAAAAGATCTAGTCTTCATCCTCGGAAAGTGCAATGGTCGACCCATCGAAATCAGCTTCATCTTAATTCTCCAAGTCCAAGGGGTTGGGGAGATTCGGCACTGATAAGTCCACCTCCCTATCCTCGTGGGCGTAGTCAATGATACGATCACTGTCAACTCCAAAATTTGGACTTGCACCTACCACCCGGATCCCCGGATTCATAAGGGACAACTGTTTAACAGCATTCACAAAAGAGTCATTCACTACATGATCCCAATTGAAGTGGTTCCGCTTGGCAGTAACCTTATGTTTAAAGCTTTCCGACGAGCCTTTATCAACTCCCCCTACAACCGACCCACCTCATTCTCAAAATTTGTTAACCGACCCTGAACACCCTCCAGCTCGGTAACTTTTTGCTGAGCTTCAGCCAGTTTCTCTTGAGCAATTTGCAGCAGCCTTCCCTTCTCGGCCTCCCTTCCACCAACATCCTCCAAGGCCTTTTGAGCGGTCTCCCGAGCTCTTTCAGATGCTTCAAGTTTTCTCTGCAGGTCGGTGTTGGCCTCGGTCAGAGCTTGAAGATTTGCCTCATTCTCCTTAATCTAAGTTAACAGATTTTTTGCTTGATGGGCAGCAGCTCTCCTTTTCTCCTTCTCAGTGGCCGAAAGAGTTGCGCTGATATCTTCGGCATGCTTACTAAGGTGGAACATTTAGCTCGCAACCCTTAGCATATTTTTGCCCAATAAATCACAGTGACATTTCAAAGTGGTAGCAGTCTGGTCCGACAATCTCTTATCATCATTGGAAGTATAAACTAAATCAACAAATTTCTCCTTCAGCTTCTGAGCCCAAACGGTCTCCTCCTCGGGGTCCGAAACGTCAAACCACAAATTACTCCTTTGTAGTGGTTTCAGCAACTCAACAACTTTGCCTTTACCCTTATCTATTCTAGCTCTTTTGGACAAAGGCACTCGGTCCTCCTCCTCCTCCACCCGAACAACGGGGCTCCCAGTAGCTACCTCCACCACACGAACAGATGGTGGTCGGACATCTTGCACCACTTCAACCTCAGAAGGTGATGCCACGGCCATTGTAACTGATCGAGTCGCTTCCGAGGAAACGGCTCCGCCCAAGGAGCCGACCGCCCTCGATTTAGCAAGCTCCCTCATGCGAGCAGCAGCCTTATTTTCCCTAGCCATTTTGACTGCAAAACAGAAAAACAAAAAGTACAAATGTTAAAAAAAAGCATATACCAAGCTCTGCTTTCACAAGCTCTTGGGGAAAAATAATGATGTTCCTAATATCGACTTGACCATTGGTTTTAAGGTAGTAGAAGAAGGTATCACAGGTATGCCTCTCATCACTCGTCAATTCTTCGTCATAATGGTATTGATAAAGCTTTGGGTGTCTGTTGAAGAAGTCAGGTGTCCATGATAAAGGGAACCGAGGCTCACCGCCCTCCATAAACCAACATTCTCCCTCTCCGACGAATTGATACTTGAAAAATAATGGTTTAAAGGTTTTCCATGAATCGGTGTATTTAGCAAAGAGAGCATGGTCGTTGCATGCCTTCAACGATACCCACAGTCTCTTGGTTGACCCTTTGTCAAAAATGTTTACCTGTGGTATGTATAACCATAGGAACGCTCGGAGCGAGCATGTCAACCGGCGAGCCTCACAAAATTTTTGAAACGCTCGAACAAATGCCCAACCACTAGGATGTAGTTGGGTGGGAGCTAGGCGCAGCCGCTGGAGCAGAGCTATCTCTAGATCGGAAAACGGCATTTTAACATCCAGCCTTATCACAACCTCCTCATACATGAAAAACTCCCTGCGGTTCCCTTCGATTGCTGTACATACTTGGTCATTGGCTGACGGAGAACTGATTGTGTAAGATGTCCCCGTTTCATCCGTAAGGCAAGGGAGTATGTTAGCTCGGATATGATTCAAATTGCTGTTGATTAAGGCTGACGGCGTACCGAGCACCTCCAAATCAACCCAATCATAAGCTCCAGAGTTCGGAGGCACAGGAAATTCATGAGGATGTGTGACGCACCGTCGAACCATACCTAGGGAAAGGGAAGTCTCGGCGTCAGAATCTACAAAATCAAAATCTTTAAACAACCTAACCCTAGGTTTATTGGTCCTATAGCCGAGCCTACTGCATCTTCCCCTAACCTTTAAGACTTTTCCCCAGAAGGGTTTTTCCCAAGTACGGTTCGAGGGGCGGCGGGCCACTTGGGCCCGCTCCTTCGCTACTTGATACAGTAACTTCCTACTCTCCTTTTCCTCAAAATTCTGGGGAAATTCCACCGATAACGGCATCTCCGCCGTGGGATCCGCCATGCGATGGCGAAAAGGCGGTGGCAGGAAGTCTAGCATTTCCAAGTCAGAAGAAGATGAAGATGAAGAAGAGGAAGAATCCTCAATATCGCCTAAACCCAAAATTTTTGACAATTCCTCATACCATGACCAGTTAACACCCATGATGAAAACTCAGAAAATTCAGAAAACCCAGAAAGAAATTCTAAACCCAACGAAAGCCAAGAACCTAGAACCTAAGGGATGAACAGTTCAAACGAAAAAAGAAAAAGATAGAAGCAAAAACCAGAGGTTCCAAGTCAAAATACCTGAAACTGTAGAAATAAGACTGGCACGAACTGATAGGTGCAATGAAGGGGAAGCAATATTTGACGGCAGGACTGCAATGGCTTGAGAATGGTTGGAGGAAATCTGAGATCTTAAGAGAAAACGCAAGAACAGAGAGGGAAGATAGAAGGAAGAGTTTTGGAAGAAATGAGAAAAGAGAAGACTAAAGGGCAGTTAAACTCAAAAAGAAACTTCCCTACCCACGTTTTTTGAGTTACTGGGCCTGGCAGCAGAGGCCCAAATCCACATCGAGCCACTCAAAGAGACATGTGTCGCGCAATCAGTGGAGGGAAACATTTCAAAAACCCAAAGGGCAGCATGCATAATAATGACACCTGACACAAGCAGCACGTGTCAATGAAAGGACATTCAAACGTCCTCTCAGTCAGTAGAAGGGACAGCGAGGCACTTTGAGCTGTCCTGAACTCATCACCTCGCTCCGACCCTAACACTCGGCTCCTTTAAAAGACACCGTCGAAGAATTATCAGATCGGCTCAAGGCTCAAAAAGTCTTACCGAGCTAGGGGGCTTATGTGGTAGACCGACCCTCGGTCTACCCTTAGCATACTCGGTCGACCAGATTATCCTATCTGATAGGTCACGCCTACCCAGGCCAAGCGCTTGTCCTAGGACCCATCCTGGCGCCTCAGGACCGACCACATGGGGCTTACCCCCCAAGGAGTCCGAGCTAGGGGCGCGTGAGCCTAACTTGCCAACAGGGATAAGATTCTCCACTACAGGATAAGGATGAATGACTCATCCCTTATCCTAAATGGAACACGTTAGCAGCCTTGCTGGACCTCAGTACAGGCCCACAAGGTACAATGCCACCCCTATAAATAGCTGTCTCCAGCAAGGGGCTCTGGTACGTTCTCTCTCTCCCTAATTGCACATTTTCACACACTGTGATTAGGGAAACCCTAGTTGTCCCAACTGGACCTCTAGCATACCTAAGCAATCATATACTAACATCAGTCCATCCACTAGTTCTTGGGTCTCTCTATACCTTTGAGCTAGGGGTATATCTGATACGCCGTGTCCTAGACACGACAGCGTGTCTTATCCGTTAGAGTTCCGTTCCATTCTTTGGGGGATTTATTATAGTTTTCTAATGTCTTTACTATTCTTATATTATATTGCGAGATGATGCATTATTCTCATGCAATGACAACATAAACAACACTATATCTCAACATAACAAACATATCAATCAATTCATACCATGTGATGGTATAGGTGTGAGTCTTCGTATACCGCGATACAAACAAGGCACACAATTTATCGGCTATACTACTAGCTACAATAGACCTTTACTCTGACTTTGAGAGGGTACGGAGTGTCCTAATACTTCACCTAAATACCACGGTGTCTTAGGGAAGCTTCTCTCTCACCTCAACTCCAGCAAATACCTCGTCCGAAATCGTTGCGGGTCCTCCCAACTGTCAGCTGCTCCAGCTTCCTGACTTATACGCACCTTGTACTAGATAGGAGACACTAATCGTTACTAGTCTATCTAACTAATTGTCATACTCAGAGTCAAAACGTATTTTAGAAAACTCCTTTCACTTCTTGTCGGAAAATCGTAAAACGTAAAGATTTTCTCAAATCAAAATCCAACTTTCAATGTACTTTAAACACTTTGAAATCATTATAAGGAATCAATGAAATCATTTTAAATAAATGGATCGGTTGCTGGTCCGTCTTGGACAGCAGCTCGCTCGATCCCGAAAACATTGAAAACGTTACTTTTTGAAATCCAACTTTTCTTAAATCACGTACCACTTAAAACTTAAACTTTAAAACAACCAAACACATTTTCAGAATTGGAAAACAATTTAAATAAAAACTGGACAGCAAATATGCTAGCCCATAAAACGCTCTTTAGAAAATCCGAAAACATTGTAAAATCGCATTTTTCAAACCAACTTTATCTTATATTAAATACTCATAAAAACTCAACTTCAAAGCACTTTGAAAACATTTTTAAATAAGAAATAAAACTTAGAAAAACTATGGACAGCATCATATTCCAGGTCTCAAGTTCACTTTCCGTTGTCCAAAACCAATTTAAATCCATAAACAAGCTAAGCATCTTGAAAACAATTAAACAAACACTTTGATTAACACTTTCTCAAGTTCAAACAATTAAAATAAAATGTGGGCAGCATGATGCTTCAATAAGACAAACCATTCAAACACTTTAAATAAATGCATTGGTTGCTAGTCCATTCCGGACAGCCACAACCAGGATTCAAAAACACCGAAAAATCGTTCTTTAATCTCTTTAACACTCCATTTTAAAATGAACATTTGAAATGATTTATTTTCAAACATAACACTTAAACAAAGTAGTTCAATTAACATGCACCACTTAAAGCAAACCATTTGGCACATAGCACATAGCACATTTTCAAATCATAATTTCAAACTAATAGTCTAGACCGAAACACCGTAAACAATTAACTTTGCAAACTCATTCATGCATAGTCTAAACATACCGTCAAGCAATCACTCATTCAATTATTTCAATACATTATAATCACCATACAGATCCAGCCAATTCACAAAACAAAGTAAAAAATTCATATTTGTCGAAAACATTTACATAAAGCTCTTTGTCCGATTACGGAAAAGCTCAAAAGATAAAGTCTAAAACTATATCAAATAAATTTGTTTAATCCTCAAAATTTCCAGAACAAACACATATATGCCCAAGTTCATCACATAAAATTTTTAAGTCATTTGAACAATCTTAAGCTAGGTTTCAAATCAGATTTTGCATAAAAAGCAAGATAGAACTGTTGCTGACCTGAGGCCAAAACGCCTTAATTAAAAATAGTATTTCAACTCCAAATTGCATGAAAATTGGTATAAATCTTCCTTACACAATAAAGATCATCTCATAAAAATTTTAGATTATTTGGAGTTGTGAAAGTTATACCTTTTCAATTAAAATTGTCACTAACTCTGGAAAATCTGAACCAAATGGTTCACTGTTTGCCTTTTGTAAAATTATCAAATCAACTCCAAATCTCTTCAAATTTTATAGAGAATATCTAGAGAGGTTCAGAAAGCTACCATAAAAATTTCAAGCAATTTAGAGTAGCACAAGTTTGAAAATTATGTTCATCTTTAAACCGAAAATCTTGTTTTCTCAAAATTGTCTTCACAAAGTTAGCTTTCATAGAAATAGGAAATCAATTCCAAAAATCAATCAAAAATTCAGAGAAGCTCATTTTAACATACTTAGACCATTGACAAAATTTCAGAATTATTGAACATGCACAAATATTATTTATCAAGGTTAAAAACACACATATCCCAATTCCAACACAAGACTTTATCAAACAAACTTGTTCATTCATTCCAAACATCACATAATCACAATTCATCAAGTTGAACATCATGCTCACATACTTGTTCATGCATACATCTAAATCAAATAAAGAAGTCAAACTTTTTGGCATACATGAACACTTAGACAAATTTTCACCTAATCTTACCTTTAATTATGTCAAAACCGTATGCTTCATTAGTTTCTTCAAAGATCGTTTCTTTAAAGAATAACTTCACAAATCAACACATAGTTTCATTGCTTCAACACACATACATCTAAGAAAATTTAACTCAAAGTCTAAGGTCCAAACCGTGACCTTGACTAGGTTTCTCAAAAACCTTTTTCAAGAATTCAAGACTTCTAAAAACAACTTCAAATCCAACAACAATTTCACATAATTCATCAAGCAAGTAAAAACATGATCCTAGCATATTTTTCCTATATGAAACCGTGAGCATTTAACAAATCTTTAAACAATTTTTATTTCACATCAAACGCTTAAGATCAACACAAAGTTCATGGAAATCACATATTCATCATTTAGACCTAAGAAAATCTTAATCTTTTCAATCAAGCATGCAAAACCGTGGCTGACACATAAAGGTCACAACATCACATAAATTTCATTCATCTAAAGCATCATCAAATCCAAGATCATAACATGCAAGAGACCAATCAAAAGGAAATCAAACTTTCATCAACATCGAAACCGTGACCAAGAAAAATCATCAAGAAAAGTTCAATCATTTCAAGGATCTTTACATTAAAACTCAAGCATCAACTATATTATAGTTTAAACATAGATCTTGACATGCATGAAATCAAAAACACTAGATCTTTGAAAAATCCTTTATGAAAATCCAAGAATCAAATTCTTTTCAAAAATACTTTTAAGAAATCAAGAAGAAAACTTAAGATCATGAGAGAAAACACTTTCTTAGCAAAAGCTTTAAGATCAAGCTTTGAAATCAACATGCATGTTAGTAAAAACTCTAGATCTTTTAGAAAATCCTTTTACGAAAACTTAAAATAAAGTTCTTTTCAAAAACACTTTAAGAAATCAAAGAAAAACTCAAGATCATGGAGGAAAATACTTTCTTAGCAAAACTTTAGAATCAAACTTTTAGAAATCAACATGCATGTAAAGGAAATCACTAGATCTAACTTGAAAACCAACATGCATTAACTTCTTCAAACAAAAACCAAAGTTTGAGAAAGAAAACATGAAAACCGAATTGAGTTAAAGAAAAGAGGTTAAGAACTTTAAGATCATGAAATAAAAATGCTTACATCAACAAAATCTTTCAAAATCAAGTCCAATCTTTGGGTTGTTCTTTGGTTCCCCATCTTACTCCTCACGGTTTACTCCCTCTTTCCCTTAGGTTCACGGTTTCTCCTTCTCCTCTTCACTCTCTTGGTTTGATTTGCTTTACTTAGGTTGTGTTTAAGATTTGTGTTGTGTTTGGGGTTGAGTTCTCCTACTCTTTCTCCCTCACGGCTCAACACTCTTTCTTTCTCTCTCAACACTTGTTTTCTCTCTTGGTTCTAGAATGAATGGGAATGAAGAAGAAAGATCAAGTAAAGGGTGTGTGGTTGTGTTTGTATACACATAGGATTGGGCTTGGGCTTGCATTTCTCTTCCTCTTCCCCACGGCTTTCCCTTCTTTTCTTTTCTATTTCTTTTCTTTTTCCTTGCTGAGGTCATGCTTAGGTCACATGGATGATGTCATATGCTTGGTGACTAAGTTAAGGAACTTGGTGACCAAGTAAAGCAACTTGATGGCCAAGTAAGGCACTTAGGTATTCGGCCATGGGAGGTTTAGGGTAGACTAGGTTGGCTAATTTAGGTTTAAGGTGTTAATTAGGGTCTAATCGTGATTAGGGTAGGATTAGGGAAACTAATTGAAGTTTAGTCCACTAATCCTTAGAGATTAGGGCTTAATCAAGGATTAAGGTAATAATCAAAAACTTAATCCATGCTAATTCTAGGTTTAAGGAGAACTAATTATAGATTAGTTCACTAACCTTGAGGGTTTAGGGTTTAAGAGAGTGATTAAGTTCTTAGTCAAGGATTAAGAACTCGATTAAGGTTTAATCAAAGATTAAGGGTACTAATTAGGGTTTCTAGAAATAATTCTAGATTAAGGGTATGATAAGATACTTGGACTTTGATTTTTGAAACTTAGAGCAAAAAAAATAATTTCCATCTTAAAACCATAAAACCATATGAATTAATTTAAGAAAACAAAATCTTAATTAAAACCTTAAGCAATATAATTCATTGAAAACCTTTAGAAAAACAAATACATGAAATCATAACACAAGTGGATTAAATTCCAAAGTGTAGAAATCCATCATGAAATTAAGACTCCTTTAAACCAATTAGGTTAAATCTATTCAATTAAGAAATCAAGTAAATCACTAAATACTCATTTAAAATCCTTTGTAAAACAATATTTCAAAATTCTTCTTTAATGAAAACTTGTTTATCTTAGTCGGGAAGATACGGAATGTCACAATTACCTTGGCTTTTATCCTTGTTTACACCTACTATCAATCTTTGTATATATCATATTCAACATTT
Organism: Crotalaria pallida; assembly: GCA_037953625.1. Taxonomy (NCBI): domain Eukaryota; kingdom Viridiplantae; phylum Streptophyta; class Magnoliopsida; order Fabales; family Fabaceae; genus Crotalaria; species Crotalaria pallida. The sequence continues at coordinate 80,672,945 of CM075655.1, read as the reverse complement.
ATAATCTATATTCTTTCCCTAATTCATTTAAGTCATCAATCATCAAACCTATACTTCAAGCAACACAATTATTTCATTCATCATTAAACATGCATGACAACTAACATTCCATTTAGACATATATTCATAACTATCGCATTAGGTTCCATTCCTTTATTCTCATACTCTAGTTATAGCTTATATCACTTATCCTAATTTATTTTCCCATTCCAAGTTACCCAACCCAACTTATATTATCTTTTACTCCTTTCACTATCTCTATATCCCTATATTTTCCCATTCACTATCCGTTGTGAGACCCACAATTTTATCCAATTTATTTGAGAATTTATGTTTGAATTTAAAATATTATATTTGATTTTTGATAAATTGTGATACCTGAATCGTATGAATTATATATATATATATATATATATATATATACACACGTGGTATATATATATATATATCATATACATATGCATACCAATGTTTTCTCTCATGTATTTTAATTATATTCTTAGAATGGAATATTTTTAAGGTATAGTAGTTGATTTAAATGATCTTAGAAAATGAAATGCTTTTGAAGGATTAAGGTGTTCTATCTTCAGAAATTCATATCTTTTAAACCATACGTCGAAAAATTACAAATGATATATCAAAACGACCGTATCGAAGTGTAGATTATGAAAATGAAAAGCTTTGATTTTTATTTTGGAGTTTTCGAAATTTTATCACTGCTACAGTACTGAACGAATTTTTGAGTTTTAAGTGTGAAGATGTGGTTTTAATGCATTTAATAACTCTTTGACTCAAAAATACTTTTATGTGGATAGAAAATGTATTTTTAAAACCCCTGATTGGCTACACCGTCCAAATAAAATATATTTTCGTATTTTTTAAATTATAAATTTATTTGAAAGCTTATGAAGTGTATTTTTGAAGGAAATGATCTTAGGACATCAAAAATTCATAACTTTCAAACCGTAAGTCCAAAAATTACACATGATATGTCAAAACAATCGTTTCGAAATCTAGATTATGAAAATTTAAAGTTTTGAATTTAATTTTGGTTTTTTCAAATTTTTACTGCTGAGACAATACAGTACGAATTATGTGTTCTAAAACTTGAAAATGTTATTTAAAGAAACAATTAATGACCTTTTGACTCAAGTGTATTTTATTTTGAAAACAAAAATACATTTCTGGAGTTTTATATAGGTCCACCGTCCAAAATTTTATTTTTACTTCATTTTAATGTCTTTTTTTAAATTAGAAGAAATTAGGTGATTGGTGGAAAGTGTGATGATTTAAATCTAGGTTGAATGCAAAATTTTTCTCCCTCTTTGTGCATGAATGCACCATCCAGATTAAAGGGTATGGGGGGGAGTATTCTGATTTCCATCATGTGATTATTTTGGGAATTAAGAAGTGCATGGAACTTGTAGGCTAGGATTAATTGAAGAGGAATTTTATAGACTATCATTAAGTGCCAAAAACAAATTCCTAGGGATAGATTACTCCCTCTTAGTCGTGTGACTCATCTAGGTGGGGATGAGAAGACCTAAAAATTTTATCCTATAAATAGAGCCTTCCAAAGCCTTTGTTAACACTTTCATTCAACCAAAATCTAAGAGAAAAAATTGTGGAAGAACCCTAGCACTAGCAGAAGGAGGCGTGAGGAAGAGAGGAGTATCAGAGAAGTCTTTTTAATTTTTGCTTTGCTTAAGAGAAAGGTATTTCTATTAACTGATAGTTTATTCTTCTGATTTTGTTTTAAGTTTTCATTCTTGAGAAATCTCCTTCTAACAGTGAAGTTATGTTCTTAGAACTATTCCTATTTCATAAATTCAAAAAATGCAAGTTTTTAAATTGTTCTAAGTATTTGTAAATTTTGTTCATGTTCATATGAATAAGGATTAAAAAGGGACTTATAAAGTGGTTTAAAGAAACAAAGTTTTCCCTTTTTATTTCCTTATGATGGACGAATTTCTTAGAGAGAAATAAGGGCATGGAAAATTTGATTTGCAATCATATAAAAATGTTTAAGTGATTTTTGAAATTTTGCATTGATAATGATTGTTTGAGGTTTAGTCATGAATTTTTAAGAGAAATAACCCTCTAATGAATCAACAAAACTTGATTTGGAAATTTGGCAAAAATTTATTTTTACTCACTGTATGAACCGTGAGGTACATGAAATAATAATAAAATTTGTATAATTGTTGAATGTTTATGTGCATGAGTGATTCTTTATTCTTAATAGTTAGTCACTGATTATAAGGTTTAAATGATTGATTATGTGAAAATAATTTTGGTTACTATTTTTATCATGATAAAATGACCGAAATTTTTATTGATATATGGTAGGTATGTTGTTGTAATTTTTCTAAGTGTATATGTAATTATGTGGTGTGTATATCTTAAATTCTTGAAGTGATTTCATGAAATAACCATTGATGTTTATAAAAGTTAATAATTTTTGGAATTTATTTATATTCTGGAAAATTTTATGGGCATGAGGATATATGAAATGTAAAATGATGTTTTTATGTGTAATTATAATATGCTTATGTGCCTATGTGTTTAGTGTAGTTTATAGTGTGAAAAAGAAAGTTTTTAAATGAATGAGATTATTAATTTTCTGGAAAATCAAGTTGTTGTCCAGACTTGATATAAATTAGAAAATATAACTATTTTTCTAAGTATGGATTTGTTTTGAGTTATGGTTCTTAGTTCTTTGTATATAGGTGTTAGAACTTTAATTATGATGAAATTTGTGAGTAAATGCAACTTGTTTGGGTGGCTGTCCAGCAAGTTTATTTTGTCAAACTTTGAGATATTTTTATAGTAGAGTATGTTTTTAAACTTTAGGAAGAAGTGGCATATTTTTCTGATTAACTGTTTGAAAGAAAAATGATTTTTGGGAATTAAGAGTCTAAGCTGTAAAAAAATATATATTGTCTATGTGATTTGATTAAGTGTAGAAAATTGTGATGATGTGATAAATAGGTGATGTTATGTAGTAGAAGTTTGGATGTATAATATGAATGTACTGATATTTAAAAGTGAATTTTCTGTGTACAGTATATAGTCTGTGATTTAATTTCATTGACGATAGAGAAAAAAATTATTTTGAACTTTGAATACTTGAGTTTATATTCTAATTGAATTATATGTGTTTATAGTATGAATGTATGATTATGCAAATTTTTCTTGGATTGATTTAAATGTTGCATCAAAGATGAGTACTTCTAATTCATGCTGTATGAATAGTCTGGAAATGGTAGTTGTTATAAGATGCTTAAAAATGAAATTTTTAATAAAGGAAAAATTAAGATTTATTTTTAAGATGTTATGATTATGTTTTAAAAATTATATTACATTTGGAATGGGTTTTCATGATTTAAAAGCTAAAAAGAAAAAGTGATTTTTCTGATACAGTAGTCTGTTTTTGATTTTTCAATAAGGTTTTGAGCTACTGATGCTATTTTCGTATTTTTAAGAGGTACCAAGTACTTTTTAAAATAAAGGAAAGTTTATTATTATGTTAAGTTTTGGTAAAAAGTTCTTTACTAAATTTAGAGTTGAGTTGTTAAATTATTTGTATCAAATTGTTTAAGGTTCTCGTGTGGAAGCAGTTAACGCGATTTCTAATCAAGCAGATGCAAATTCTTTAGCTGCATCTCAAGGTGAGAGAGTAGCCATCTTAAGACACAATGGCACCATGGTAACATTAGGACGATTTCGACCATCTCAAAAGTCGGAATCCGAGGTTATTTGTTCGTATGCGAGACGACAATTGATTGTGGGTATTTAGTCGTCTACACTGCGACAATAACTTTATATTATTTGTCTGATTTATTGGATATGATATGTGATATGTGATCCTATTTATTTACTGTGGAATGATAAAGAGATTATGTGGATTAAGGATCAAATGGAATTATGAATGATTGAGAATATACTGATTTATGGATAATTATTTTTGATATGTATATTGAAATGGTTATTCTTGTGGAAAGGCTTGGAATATTTTGGAAGTATTATTATGGAAGAAATTATGAGGAATGATTAATTGAATCTTGTGGAAATTTGAGAATCGTTGTTAGTGTACAGTGATGGTGCAAGCGGAACAATGACTTTATTATATCCCCTTAAGTGACTGGCCACGTGAATGACTTTGCTGTGGTTTCATGTCTTGTGGAATCCACTGTACTATAGGAGGTGTTTGCTGTGGTCCCTTAGGGGTCGAGGCCCGTCAGAAGCGAGGCTTAGAATGGGTCGACCAAACTAAGTTAATAAAAGACTTAAAAGACTCTGAGCTTAAATCCTTTCTAACTACGCGTTGAGAGAGAAGTAGTCGAGAGGAAAGATACGGTATACTTGGAGGTCGGGCATCCCTCCAAGTGGTGATTGCGATAGGGGAGGGCAAGGACGGTGAAACGTCAAGAAGCCTAAGAGCGCTTCCCTAGGTAGGACGAGGTTACAATGATCAAGGTCCCTGGCGAGCGTTGATCGTAGCGAGGACTGCAACCGGAACTAGGGATAGAGCTGTCGCCCCCTTGAGCAAATCTTAGATGGTGTAGAGGGAATCTGAATGGGACTAGAAGCCATCGTTTTTGTAAGTTGGGGAAATTATGAAATGATATTTTGTTTTGCTGGCCATCAAGGCGTGATTCCAGCCAGTACGTACCCTTTGGCTTCGATGTCAACATGGTTAGGATTCCTGTGCATCCCATCTGCTTTCCGAACTAGGACGTGGATGAATATTGAAGGAGAAGATGTATCGTGTGAGCTAATCTACCCCCTTACCTCAATGATTTCCCTCCCTAAATCATTGATGGTTATGAAAGACATTAATGGAAAGTTTTATGAGAATGAAATCCTCAAGTAAAGATGTTAAGTGGTGATAATGATGAGTTATTAATATAAAAGTGATAATGATATGATGTGGTGAATCATGGAAAGTTAATGTTGTATTCTGATTGTATGTGTTTGGTTCTAGTGCGATCCATGGCATAAGCCCATGCCGTCGACGACATTGTTCGTTTGATCGCTAATTCTCTCTCTCTTCTCTTCTATGTACTTGTTTCTATGGTAAACTTTAGATGGCGGACCGAGTGCTACGATTGGTGATGTCCCCTTGGGCGGGAGGACAGTGGGTTAGGACAGCAAATGGATGGATCTGGGAGGGGCCGACAAGACTCAATTTTGTGGACAGAGACCATGTGCTTCGTGGAGTAGCTACTGACCGTGTTGAGATTCGTTTTCTGCTGAGAGACTTTATGCCGAGTGGACCTAGGGATTTTCATCATAATGTACCACCTGTCGACAAAAATATTGATGAGGAAGAGGACCCCGAGGAGGATCCAGAGGAAGATCCAGAAGAAGATCCGGAAGAAGACCCAGCAGAGAATCCAGAAGACGATGAGTAGTGTTGGCTTGTAGTAGTGTATGGTTTTTGTTTATGAGTCAAGGACGACAATACCCTCTGATAACTATGTAACCCAATGTGGGATTTATTTTTATCTTTTATTATTGTTATTTTGAGGATAATGGCTTTTATGCCGAAACAATTTATGATGGATCAATTTATGAATGAAATTATTTTCCGCAATTATACTATCGCATTTCGGTAAATGAATTATAGTGATGACGTGACACTTCATTTTGGAAATTAAGTCAAAAGAAAATGTTTTCATACAATCAAGTTAAGAAAGAAATGTTTTTGGAAATTGCTTTAAAAACTAAGTTGAAATTTTGGAAACTAAGATAGTGTTAGAATAATGTGCAAACCCTTTTCGAATAATATAATGTTTTTATAAAAAAAATAATGGCGCAAATTTTTAGTGAAAATTGGGATTCCAAATTGGGGTGTTACATCCGTCATTTAAAAATCTCATAATAATTACACACATCACAAACATCATCGTAAAACACATACGTTCACAACATTCAAGTGGATCCATTTTCTTTATTTTCATTCTTAACTTATTGTCAACATCAATTACCGTATTGTTTAATCTCATAATTAATCTTTTCTATTCTTAGCTGTCACTATAAACAACCTAGAAATCATGTCCTAAATAAAGGTAATATAACCCTCTTACCTTAACCTTCTGGAGAGAGAAGGGTGTACCAAACCCTAACCCTTTAAAATCCCCTTTTGAGCCTCCAACAAATTGGCTTCAAATATGTAGTGGGAGTGAGGATGAGAGCTTGATTCTACCTAGCCTTGGTGTAGAGAGAGAGAGATTCAAAATCTATGGAGGAGAGAGAGAGAGAGAGAACCATGAAACAAAAGAGGTAAAAATAGTTAGAGATGAGGGTGAAAATTCGTGTAATCGTGAAGGAGGAGAGGACGAAAGTTTGAATCCAACTCACCTAGATCTTGGGATGATGAAAATCAAGAAGGGGTGATGAAGCTCTTGAACCCTAACACATGGCCATGGCTTGAGAGAGAAAGCAAGGTGGAGAGGGTGATGATGATGATGAGGATAGTGGAGATGATGGTGGTGAGCTTGGAGATGAGGAAGAAGAAGAAATCAAGAGGAAGAGAGAGCTTTTTGCAATGGAGGAAATAGGGTTTGACTTGTGAGTGTATGATGGCCAAAGCTTGCCCAAGAAGCTTGCCACTTAAAGGCAATTTCGTGCCCTCCAAGACCTTTTCTTTTCTGGTCTGACGCGCGATAACCAGTTAGTGAAATGACTAACCGGTTAGTGCACTGCTTCTTTTTATTTTCTTTTATTCCTTTGCACTTCAAAGTGCCATAACTTCTTTGTTACCCGTCGGATCTTACTCAAATTGGAAAGAAAGCTTCCCTACCTACTAATATTCACATCGAACGGTGGAATTTGTGTTTAGAGTTGTCAATATTTTATTTTTAATTTCTTATTATAACGTATTTAAAACACCAAAAACGTCGGTTCTAACACTCGTTTTCCCTCATTCAACCTCTATTTCTTTGCTAAAATTATCTAACGACTTCATAGCACTAAATTTGGTCCTAATCCATCACCTCAATTATACTTGAACATAATTTTCATTTTCCTAAGCTGTTTATTATTCTAATTATTCTGGGAATTAAAATTCGGGATGTTACACCTGGTTTACGAGTTCTCTTTTTGGAAGGTCATTCGCTAACGGTTTTTTACTTTTTCCCACGTTTTTAATTCGGACAAATTATTTTGCCACCCATTGTCACATAATGCCACCCCATATTTTCAAAATATTCCAATTTTATCCATTTTACTCGAATTATCTTTTCTCTTCCTTTTTCCCCTCCACCTTAAAACTCTTTATCATTTCTAAAATCCTTCATATCATTATCATCTAAAACACTTCATCTTTATCAATACCTTCACCTCTATCAATCAAATTTCTATCATACATACTTCACCGTTGACAAAAGTCCAAAGTTTGTGTGTCAAACCATATTGGCTTTGTATAAGAAAGGCAAGGGGAAATATAACTTCATTCGCTGCATCTAATATGATAAAATATGTTGCATTGACGTGCAAGATAATTTATAGAGTTGGCTATTTTATATGTACCCATGGAAATTATCACTAGAAATGAGCATAGGATATAGCTAGCTAGAAAACGTTTCATGTTACTTCACGATCGTGAACTAGTCTTATGACCAGAAGAAAAAACACCAGGTCTTAAGGTTTGCTTACGACATGCAAGCAAAATGTAAACACCCCTTATGACCTCAACTTAAATATACAAAAAACACCGAGTGACTTGTAGGTTGTAAGTGGTGCTTACGACTTGCAAGTCATAAGCAACCCTTACGACCTGATGTTTTTATTGTCTTAAGACCACTTTCCGATCGCGCAAAGTAACATGAAATGTTTCAAAAATGGAGTACGTGTGATAGAGATTCAAAATTTTTTTTGTGTGTTCTAGCTGTTGCGTTTCTCATATCAATGGATTTTGCCATGCAATGAGTTTTCTTTCTCCTATCTAGCTAAATTGACTCGCTTTTCAAATTAGGAAAACCATCCTCATGACTAAAGTATTAGATGATATGAAGAGTTTTAAAGGGGAAAAGGGTTTAGGAGTGGAGGGGGGAGAGAAGAAAATGGAAAAGGGGAGAAATTAAGAAGAAAGAAAATGGAAGGAAGAAATTTTTTTAATAAAAATGGTAAAATTGGGATATTTTATAGTATTGGGGTGACATTATATATAAGTGGGGTGATAAAATAATTTCTCTCAATTCATAGCCTTTGCAGTCTTAATGGCCCATTTTTTAGCCGTTTCTCGATAGCCCTTTTATTGCATTTTATTGGCCATAATTTTATAGCCATTGCAATGCATGTGTTGGGCTATATAATGTCATTTTGGCACTGGTTGAAGATAGAATGAGAAACCAATATATCCCTTAGCCTTTGTTTTTCTAGTTCATATATATCTCTTTGATTTCTTCATTTCTTTTCTTCTGTGTCAGCAACCATTTGTGAGTATCCAAGTTCATTACCTCGAGTGCACGCGTTAGGGAGCTACTATGCTAACCTTAGGAGTATGAACCGGATGATATAGTTGCACCTCAGCTATCCGAAAATCATGTTTTTAAGACAATGGGATTTTTTCACGGCATAGTCATTATCAACTCGTCCTAACATCTAATCCTTTTCACATGCACACAAAATATATAGTATTCTAATACCATCAATTAACTCTATATCGAATAGGACAAGACATAGAATGACAAAAATTTCCTTACCAAATGTAGTTAATAAGAAAAGTAGTAATGTTTTTTTCTCTTAAACATGAGTACAATAAACTAATTACAAATTTTAAATAAAGATAATTGAGACCTTCATGTAATCAATATGTTCTTTTTAGTTTTTTTAATGGATTTTCTTAACGAAAGCCGAGGATAAACACCTTCAAATTGAATGAATTTTTATGGAGAACTATAACTTAAAAAATTCAAAAATATTATATTTTTAACATTTTAAGAAAATACATTCATATTTAAAAACTTATCTTCAACCTTAAAAGTTAATAGTAAGAGAACCATTATTTTATATTTTGACAATTTGTTCTTTGACAAAACTGAATGTAGATTCTCTTAATTTGATTCTTCTATAATAAGATATTAGTGACTTTTGAATTAAACTTATAGTTTTTCACATAGTATTATGAAAATGATAATTCTTTTAGGCTTAGATATGAAAACAATTCCCGTAAATATTGACTCTTTTGAAATTGACCTCTGCAATATTTTTATTTTGGTTTTGGTCCCTGCATTTACTAAACGTTTTGGTTTTGGTCATTTCTGTTAAATTTTGGTCCCCATAATTATGTTGGTAGTTTGTTTTGGTCCCTCAATTATTAGATTTGATAGGTTTTGGTCCCTCTACTGTCATAGTTTTTTAATTGGTTCTCTTATGTAATGAAAGTTGTCTTTTTACCCTTAATAATTAATGCAAGAATATCATCCTTAATTGGTTATAGAATATAATATATTACATTTTCGGCGTTTTCCATTCACATTTAACAAAAGGGACCAAAACCAAAACGCTTTGTAAATGCATGAACCAATTTCAAAGAAGTCATTATTTACTGAAACCATTTTGATATTTAAGTCATTCTTTTAAAACAAATCTTAATTTTACCTCACATTGAGTTATGTTACAAAGTTTAGAGAAATTTTATTATCCTTTCCATTCCTGAAAAAAAAACCTTATTAAAGAATTTCTTTCATAATAAGGTTTTTTTTTTTTTACAAAATCAATGCAACATTTATTGTGTTTTTTCCTTTCAATTCCACCATTATAATGAGTGAGAAATTAATTATAGGGGATAGTAAAGGGTAAACAATTTAAAAAAACACACAAATTTAACACAAACCAACATATTAATTACAATGTTTTCTATTCATCAAGATAAGTCACCTGGTCCAGACGAGTATGATTCGGGTTTTTTTTAAGAAGGTCTGGGAGATTGTCAGTGATGATATCTGTGCTGCGGTCAAGGAGTTTTTCCAATCTGGAAGAATGTTGAGGGAGATTAACCAAGCTAATTTGGTTATGATTCCTAACTTTGATTGTCCTTGTAATGTTAAACACTTTAGGCCTATAGCGTACTGTAATTCTGTTTATAAATGCATTACTAAGATCCTTTGTATTAGACTTAATTGTGATTTGCCTAGTATTGTACAGGATAACCAAACAGCTTTTGTTAAAGATAGGAGCATTGTGCATAATATCCTCATTACTCAGGACTTGCTTAAGCTGTATGGGAGGCGCAGGATATCACCTAGATGTTTAATGATGATTGATATCAGGAAGGCTTATGATACTTTGAGCTGGAGGTTTATTGAGCAAATGCTTGTTTCTTACAGGTTTCCTGAGAAGTTTAGTGGATGGATAATGTCTTGTATAACAACTTTGACATATTCTATTGTGTTGAATGGCTAGCAGTCTTGCTCGTTTACAGGGTCTAGAGGAATCAGACAGGGAGATCCTATTTTCCCACTTATTTTTGTTCTGTCTATGGAAATTTTGACTACAATCTTGCAGCATGCTTCTTATCATAGGAATTTCAGGTTTCATCCTTTATGTAAAGAGATGAGGCTTGTAAAGGGCATCCTGCTAGTGTTAACATTCTGATGCAGGTTTTTGAGAATTTTTCCAATATTTCAGGTCTGCATGCTAGCAATGAGAAGTCCTCAATTTTTATGGCAGGTATTCCTCAGCACAGAAAGAGGATCTTATTGAGATTACTGGTTTTCAGAAGGGGGTTTTCCTTTTAGATATCTTGGTCTACCCCTATCTGCTAAGAAATGGTCTGTTTCTACTTGTCATCTTCTAGTAGATAAGGTGACTAAGAGGATAAATTTATGGAAAACCAGGAATTTGTCGTATCAAGGCAGGTGTTGTCTTATAAACTCAGTGCTTATGAGTTTGCATTCTTATTGGGCTACTGTTTTTATTATTTCGAAAACTGTGTTGCTTGAAATTGAGAAGATTTGCAGAGGTTTTCTTTGGGGAAGCAGGAAACAGGTCATTATTCAGCTAATGTTGCTTGGGATTCTGTTTGTAAATCCAGAAAGCATGGAGGGCTGAGCATCAAGGATAGTTGCACTTGGAATCTTGCAGCTATTGGCAAGCAGGTCTGGGATTTGGCTATGAAGAAGGATACGCTATGGGTGAGAGGGATGCATTCGGTTTATATAAAGGAGCAAGACTTCTAGCAATGCAACTCATCTCAGGGATCTGGATGGCAATGGAAGCAGATTCTAAAAATCAGAGATAAATTAAAGCTAGGATTATGTAATGATACGTGGAGTAGGACTCAGGATGATATGTACACGGTCAAAGTGGTTACTTATTTCTTAAAAACCAGCAAGATATCTTTCCTTTGCATAGAATGGTTTGGAACAGTGTGAATGTACAAAAACATTGTTTTATTGCATGGCTTGCCACACTTGGGAAGCTCCAAACTCTGGACAGGTTATGTTTTATGAATATTCCTTGTTTATGTCTATCCTCTGCTGAATAGGAATTGACAGGTATCCTTACAAGTATCATAACTGGACAAGGTGGATCTGTCATGCTTTCAAGGATAAGTCCGCCGCAAATGTGTTTTTGCTATGTTTGCAGCATTGATTTATCACATATGGGGGTAAAGGAATCATCACACTCTTTTAAGAACCAGAACAGAAGCTTGCATCTTATTTTCAGTATTATTAGGAGAGATTGCTCATAGGATTAATTTTATTTTTCCTAATTTTGTAGATTGGAAGAATAATAATATTTTAGTTGATAGAATTAGGCAGGAACTCTAGTTATTATTTATTTTGGCCTCTGGTTGTTTTGAACCCTTCATAGAAGGTGGCAAAATAGCCTTTGGTTTCAGGCATTTGCACAAGTGTTGAACCCTTCCTAGAAGGTGGCAAGGCTTGCGCATATGACCTTTTGTTATTGTTTCTGAATTTTGCTCGTTGGTAATGAATTTTTTCTATTACCGAAAAAAACGTATTAATTACAATCCTTAATTTATTTATCGCAACGTTAATAAAAGACTTCTATTAAGGAACATTGGAAGTAACATCTTGAAAATCTTGCTTGCACCCAACTTTTTATATAATTACTGCACCTAAAGTTCTAAAATTACCACTACCCTCATCATCTTCAATCTCCATCATATATTCATATCTGCCTTTTTCTCCATTTTCATCCCTCGTCTCACACACTCAAATCGCATCCCTAAAACATATTGCATGATGAAATGAATTCATGAATTCTTCTTTGTTTTAGTCAGATAGTGAGATGTATACACGACTAATTCCATATCACCTTTTTTATGCATTTGATAGTTGAGATTATGATTGTGTTCTTCACATAGAGTTGCAGTTTGGGTGTGTGTGAAGGAAAAGAGAGTTTAGATGTGTGAAATGAAGGATGAAAATTATCGAAAAGAAGACAGATGTGATGGAGATTGAAGATGAAGAGTGTAACAACAATTTGAGAACTTTAAGTTAAAAAATTTAAAAAGGATGTGTGCATGCAAGACTTTCAAAATGCTATTAGAATTTCTCTAAAGTATAGTTTTTCACTTTTATCATAGTTAGCGTTAGTCTTTTCAAAACTTAGCTTTTGAAACTTTGAAAAAATAGTTGTTTTTATAAAAACTCAAGAGTAAGGCTCCACACAATTAGACTCCTAAAAGTTGTTAACAATACCAAAGTGATTCATAAAAAAGGAAAAAAAATACAAATCGGTCCCCAAAAAATCAGTCGTGTACCACCATAGTCTCAACATAGTTAGGCGTTGTTAATGTTAACACGGTTACATACTCACGTGGGCTATTGAGTCTTTACGTGACAATGCCCTAATTTCTACAATGTAAAATACAATTAAGTAAAGACCAATTTCAATTCCTACAGATTTTCCATTGTACTGCAATGGTTAATGAAATGTCGAAAATACAGTTTATTCCTCAAACAATTCAACCGTGACCCACATTATTCCATTAGTTAACAAATCTCCTTTTAAATTGATGGAAGTGGATAACCAGTTTTTGGTAGTCTCATTTTAGTCTCTAAAATTTTGTAACCAAATCAACTCATTTTTACTCTAGTTTCAAATGAAGAGCGAAACTGAAAAAGCATTATGTTGTTTCCATTATTCTATGAGACTTTATTTACTCTTTTTACAAAATATTTGCTTTCCTGTTAGCCATTGCATATAAATTCATTGTTCTAGCTTACTAAGTATGGTTACTAGATTTATTGGGATTAAAGGTTTAGCTCGGGTTTCGCATATGGAGGAAACCTTTGTTAGAAGGGCTAAGCCAGGCATGTTATGAATGTTCCCAACTATGACATAATTACTTAGTGGATGATATGTATTATTTTGACCGCAAAAAATTATCGTTAGTCGACATTCTTATTTATATTCGAATTTAGAACTTTGACACTCATATTTTTTTTGTTTTATAATATCTACCAATCGAAGACTATCCCAATTTCATTGATTCACTATATAATAGGTTTTGAGTAAAGATTCACTTTGGTACCTAAAGATTTTCGACATTACCAAAAAATGGTCCTCTAAAAATTAAAAAATACAAATTGATCCCAAATGTGCGACTTGTACCACTTATATCCTATATTACTTGAGCTCGGTTAACGCTAACAGAGATACAGATGTCGGCCATTAAGTTGCTAAGTAGCATTACCTTAATTTTCATCATGGAAAATATAATTTAGCATATACCCACTTTGTTCGTCAAAGACTTTCGACAACACTACAATGGTCCCTGAATATATGGAAAATACAATTTAGTTCTCAAATAATTCCACCGTGATCAACGTTAGCCCTTTGTTAATGAAACTCCATTTAAATTGTTGGAAGTGAAGAAACAATTTTTGGTAGACCCATTTAAAGCTTTATATTTTTTTTAGACATAAATTGGTCCTTAACTCTTATTTTTTAATTAAATGCAGAAAATGCATTGGAAAAATATAAAGAAATAATTTGATCTGAAACGTTTTGAAGACATTGTCCTTATGAATCTACTCATGCACCGTGACAATTTAGTATAATAAGAGAAATAAAATTATTTAAAATAGAAGAAGAAATCGTTTTATTTTATTTTATGATGACTGACATAGAATCAAAAGAGATTCTATACCATTGTGTCTCAATGATCATGTGTATATAAACACATGGCTATGAAGAAAGGAAATTTTTCATTTTGTTGTTGTTGTTGTTGTTTGAGCAAGCACTTCTCTTCATATCCTTTTCTCCATATGTCCAACAACATTTGTTTTTTTTTTTACAAAAAGGTGCGCATAGATATTGCTTAAATTAGTTCCTCTTAATTTATCAAGGGTTGTTAGCATAATTATTCTTCGTGTGGACATGCGTAGAGTATTGGCATTATCGAAGAAATTCTTAAAAGGTTCAAGAACATCATAGTAGGTATATATGCCGCCTTATCCTCTTACTTGAATATACTTTGAACAAAAATTTAAGACTTTTTTGGGTCCATTTGATACCTTGTTAAATATTAATGTATTCACATAAAATTGAGTGAGAAAGTTTCATAACATCTAGCTGGTAAGATCACCCAATATATATATACCACCACTTGTTTGTGTTACCCTACCTTCTTCTTTAGCGTGAACTTGAAATCCCTAATCTCTAATATAACAATGAAGAAGCTTACATCATAATCAAATATGTAAAATTCTAAACCTTTAACATGAAGGCCACCTATGATTGCTTGTTGTTAAAATAAAACTACATTATGCTAACTCGTAGTGTAATATACTAGTTTAAAAAATGGTTTACAACTTTGTAACAATTGACTAGGTATGAATATGTTATACAACACCCAAACTTAAAAAAACTAAAATGAATAAAATCATCATAAAAAACCATAAATAAATCGTTGCTTTACAAACCAAACATTGAAACCATGTAATTGAAAAATGCATGTTGAATTTTGCATACATGGTGGAGCTATAGTTTGAACTTTAATTTACATCTGGGGTATGGATACAACAACGCTTACCACTATGCCAGCACTAACTTGTCACCATTGTAGTTTTTTAGCATGGACACATGTTGGGACACTGACAAGTATACCGGGTCGTATAAGTCATATAATGGTAAAATAGAGTGTCGAACCCACATAAATTAGTTAGTTCTAGCAAATATAACCTTATTGTGGTTAAACTATATAAAATTGTACTACAAATATTTGTTTGGATTTTTAAAGAAAAGTGTGAAACAATTGAGTTGTCAAATGAATAAAAATGCTAGGGACATGGTTTCACCGGTAGTAACAGTGATTTACTTTGATTATGAATATCATTCCTATTATGTTAACAAAGATTTTAGAGGTAGTAAGAATTCAATTCCTCAAGGCACTTACTTTGTACTATTAATTTAGGCACCTTAAAAGCGAGTCCTAAACTAACAATCGTTTGATTAACAACTAACACTGGAATTACTAATGTAATATAATTTCCCAAAAGTATTCCTACTAGTTGAGAAAATATAATGTTTGATTATAGGGCTAATTCAATCCCTAATTTCCCAATTGAAAGATTGAACTCCCACAACACAGACTAATTACTTCTATGAATATCATTGAAGAACATAATCAAACAATTAACATAAACTAAGAATTGATTCACAATCTATATTGTAAATCACATAATTATATTCAAATAAACCATATACCGAACAAAAGGATTAACTAGACATAGATATAGATATAAATGGAGAAAAAAAAGAAACAAACTCCATGACAATGATGGAGCAACACCACGAAACCTTCCTCGCATGAAATTCCTTCCTTTGAGGTTGGGATCCTCCTTGATGTGTTCTCCCCCTTTCTTTGAGTCCTTGTTGTGTTTGTGTATGTCTAGCCCCCTTTCTTAAAGCCTTCCCACGAGTATATATAGAAAACGAAGCCCAAGGGTCACAAAAACCGCACAAAAACTGAAAATATCTGATAGTCATGCCTAGGCACAGGATTATTAGTGCCTGGGAGCCTCTTTGTTGTTGAGAGCCCCCAGGCTCACCCTAAGTGGCACCTGTATGTCCCTACTTGGATGCAATTCCTTGTTTTTTTCATCCCTAATTGTGCTTGAGCGTGATCCTTATGCGTTTGGGTGCCCCTAAGATCACTTTTTGGGCTTTTTTCACCTCTTTCGAGTAATCTTCAAGGCTCCAATCATCCTTGGGTGCTTCCATATTAATAATTTTTTAATCTTAATTCAAGCTCCAAAGCACCTGAAAATATGGCAAAAGAATTCATTATGTGATAAATTTTATCATGCAAAATTAAATAACCAAAAACTAATAAACTACTCCCTCTGTCCCATAACTTTTTTACCAAGATAATGGGACGAAGGGAGTAACATAAAAACCATTAGAAACAAACAAAAACTAAGATAATGGAGGATAAAATCAATGAAATATATCATATTATGAACCATCAACAACACATAACTTGATCTATTTGTGACTTAATTAGTAATGCATCAGTTGAATCAATGAACCACTACTAAATTGATATCTTAATAGGACTGATGATCAATCTGGTTTTAATAACATTGATATTGTCATACCTTAATACTTTTATTTTAAAAATGAATGTGAATTTGAAAAATGTCATTGGATGTTGAAAAACTAATTTCAATCGAGTATATAAATATATGGAGTTGCGACTCTCAATATTCAACAAGAACAATTTTAGGGCTCATTTTTTTTTCTTTTTGAATATAAGTTTTGATCAGTTAAATCTCGGGGCTATGTTAGAGCATTCCTCATGGCTCTATAAGCGGTGCTTTCAGAAGTACTTATTCATGATTACTAGCCAATTAGATTTTAATGATTCATTTTTCAACTGAAGCAAATTATAAAAGAGTTTAATAAAAGTAATGTAAATGAACGGATGATGTGCTGACAATGTAAAAAACTGTGTACAAACTATTTTCTCATTATAAAAATCTTATTATCTTACTTTTAAATTTTCATCTTCACTTTCAAAAAAGATAATACTGTTATTTTATCATTGATTGAAATTTTTAAATTAAAATAGTAGTACATTGAGAAACTTTTATCTATAAATGAAAAATAAGACCCACATTATTACCATTATCATCACCATGGGAGGATCGTTGTCGCCACTATCATCACCACCATGGTAGCATTATCGATGCCACCACCTATGCCAACATCGCCATTTTCATTTCCAACAAGTTGTTGCCGTGATCACCCCATTGTGTGGTCATTGTCATCCCCACCATCACCACAACATTCTCCATCTCCACCTTGTCACTATTATCACCCTGATCATTATCGCTATTGTTTCCACCACCATTGATATTGTCTCCTTACCACCATCTCATTGCCACTTGTCATTGTCACCATCATCATTGCCACCATATTTATCACCTAGTTGACTCCATGGCCTTGTTGTCACCACTCACCAACACTTCCCATATCACCTATTTAAATTTTAATACTTACCTACTTGATTTTTGTTGGGTTAGAAAAATTTTGAGCAGAAAAGATGTCAAAGTTTTGTTCTGTCAATATCTTGCTTTGTCGGAATAACTAGACGAAGTGTGGAAATAGGTTTTAAACATTGGAATTTGTTCTTCTCATCAAAATGAGCATTTTTCAAATGAGAATTGGTTACTTTCTTAAATGTGGTTGGAAGATCTTGGAAGGCTAAAATATTATTTAAAGTTTTTGATGAAGGAACTTAATTCATTGGTGAAAGTTGTAAGGAGCACATCACGCAAGGTAGGTAGCCATATAGAGAGGGAGAAAAGAAGGGGAGGTCTTCAAAATATGATGACCCAGGGGTGTTTGTTTTTGCTCAAAATTATGTTTTTAGCTTATTTTTCAAAAATAATCATAATATAATGCGTTTTTTTGCCAATGCAGATTATAATTTTATATTATATTCTTGGAAAAATAATCAAAATCTAACAACTCTCCATGAAACTTGTAGATTATTTTTGGTTAGATTATTTTTTTAGACCCATGTAATTTTTTATCATACCCTTATCACTCCAACACATTAACTACTTTATTATCACTTCATACTCTTTTTTCTAATTTACTTAGTAAAATTAATTTTATTTACACTATCTAAACAAAACAGATTAGCCTAAATTCATTTTTCAGCTAAGAGACCCCAACTTAAACAGATTATAATTTTAACAGATTATTATAATCTAATTTTACCGGTTATACCAAACACGTAATAAATGATATGATTATTTGAGAATGATAAGTCACCTCCTAGTGCATCTCCTGAGATAGAACAAGACTTATATGGAGGGTTGGGTTTTAAAGCTATCGTAAGGTGAGTCCTTCAAAGGAGCAGCTAGCATCTAGTTGTAGATGATTTTCACCATTAGTGATGTTAGCAATATCCTGCATGAGGGATATCCATCCCTGAAGGACACATATTTCCCATGGGAAATCTTTGCAGTCCACCTCGGTGAGGTTTCATTTTCTTCACCAAGAGGAGAAAGATCATATTTCTCATACGCAAACAAAAGGCCTCATTTTGGGATATCATATAAAGAAAAGGTAGAGGTGGTCATATCCCTGGACACTTTTATTGACTAAGAAGTGATCATCGACAATAAGTAATCAACAAGCACAGAAATCTAAGATTATTGATGAGAGAGTGTCAAAGCCAAGAAATACTTACGAAGATTGAAGGTGCAACAAGTTTCAGAGTTGCTACAAGCTTTAACGACTACAACAGATTTTAGAGTTGCAACAGAAAGCATCGATAGCAATCTATTACCATATTCCACAACCCATGTGTAGGAGCAAGTCTTGGTGTGAAACTTCTAGCTTTGGCAGCCTTATAGACGTGAGTGGTGGGTAGTTATGCTTAAGGGTAATTACTGAATTTTGTCTATAAAAATAAGAGTTTCTACCACTGAGTCAAGGGTTGGAAAATACTTCTAAAAATCATCACAATCTTAACACATGGTAGATTCATAAGATGCAACTCAAGTACTTTCTTTCACCGACTAATTAATGTTCATTTTTCATAAGATGCAACTTTTATTCATTCTTGTTCCTTTTTTTTTTCCCTCTGTTTTGCTTTTATTTTCTTTACTTTTACGAATCTATTTACTTGCTTTTATCCGTTACAACTTTGTAACATTTTTTTTTCATATGCACATAAAAAATTTATGTTCGGATACTCTTTAGGAACATTAAATAGATTCATTGAGGCTAATCTAGGCCTTGATCAATTCTCTCTATAAACACAAAATTTTGAAGATTATTATTATATAACTTGTACCACAACCACTTTTTACACATATTACATTAAGGCTCTGTTCGGCAATACCAGCTAGGAGCTTTTTAGCTAGCTAGGAGCTTTTAGATTCAGTCAATAAGCTACTAGCCCCGTTCGGTGAACACAAATTAGAAGGAGCTTATAGCTTTTAAAAAAGGAGCTTGTAGCTTTTGAAAGCTAGCTTTTAGAAAGCTACTTGAAGTAGCTTTCAAGAAATCAAACTAGCTTTCAATAATTCAGATACCAAATATACCCTCAAACAAATTTAATAATTATTTATATACCCTTAAATAAAACACAAGAGATATTAATAGAAAAAACAAATTGTACTCTTCCTTTTCACAAACCCTACCAAGTGCAATACTCAACCTCTTTCTTCCTCCTCTGCTATGCTGCTGTAACATTTTTCTCCTCCAAGGTTTGTCCTCTTTATTTTTCATATTATTTTTTTTTATTTTATGATTTTCATTGGCTTATCATTTCAAGTACCCTATTATTCTATTATTTATAGGCTTGATTTAAAAAAAAAATCGCATCATAAACAGCGATCAAATTTAGAGCCGCTGTATTGTTCTTATACCTTCTTATACTCATTAAAGTATAAGCGCTTGTGAGTTGAACTTATACGTTAATTTTTTATTATTTTTTTAAAATCGCATCATTATATACTTAATTAACTAATTAATTAATTAACTATGTATTTAATAAATAAAGAAAAAATGAAAAAATAATATAAATAATATAATATAGTATGTCCTTTTTGGTCATTTAATAACTTTAAGCTACGTCAAAAGCTAGTTTTGCTGAACAGCACTATTTCAAATAGTCAGCTAAACAGCTACAAGCTCACAGCCACAAGCTCACAGTTCTTAGCTAGCTTAACAGCTACAAGTTACAAGCTCACAGCTACAAGTTACAAGCTCACAGCTACAAGCTAGTTTTACCGAACAGACCCTAAACCTTTAGCACACAAGGTAAGCAAGTTTTGAAAGAATTTTTGCCACCAAACAATTATACTATAAACAATATATGAAAAAACCTTATTTTATCTTTTATGAAATGGCATAAGGCCTCGAGGGAAGTCTATTCTTAAACAATATATGGAAAAACCTTATTTTATCTTTTATGAAATGGCATAAGGCCTAGGAAGTCTATTCTTTGCATGTTAAGGATAACAACAGACAAATGAAACATTGTTTAAGTCCCAAGGGACCCTCATGTCATAAACAGTGCTTCCGAGCAAGACACTCATAAAAAGTTGGCGTAAATTCAAAAGAAGCGGGGGGCGTCATAATCTTTGAATCAAAGTAGTGCACAGTACCTTCAAAACCCAAGTAAGCTTGGGCATATGATCAAGTAAAAAATACTTTAATATCTAAAGCATAATTTGTTTAAAAGAGAGAATACAAATTTAATGTTATCTCTAACTGTACCATATTTTTATATATGAAGTCAGCTAATTGATTAGCTATCAAGTATTGAAGTGCATGAAGACAGGTTGGGTCCCCTGTAGTTGGAACTTTTAAAATTTGATATGGCTTTTGTGAAAGTTCCATCAACACTTATGTTGGAGCTTCCTTTCGCTCGCCATGAAGAATCCCCCATGTGCCTTCTTTGGTAAGGACTTCCCCACATGTCCTTCTTTAATAAAATAAATTCTCTTGCACAAGAAAGAGAATTTCCTATATGTACTTTAATTGTTCTTTGTTAGGTTTGTTCATTGAATTATTGGTAATTGCCCCCTCCAAAAGTCCAATCAATTGTTTCTTTTTCTATTGCTTTTTTAGCAATCCAGGAAGTTTTTGCATATAGAGAGAGAGAGGAGACTAAAATGTCCTGTGAAATTTCAGTACCAAATTAAATATAGAAAAATGATTTTAGAGACCTACAAACCTACACATAAAATTATGACATTTATTATTTTCAAATAAAAAAAAATTAAATAAAAGAACTTAAATGACAAATGTCAAGATCTTAATATGTAAGCTTATGAGTAGGTTTTTTATATAGATCTCTCGATCATTGTTGTTAAATATATAAAGATATAAGATCATAATCATTTGGCCCAGCTAATATAATTCTTATACTGTCATTTTTTTAGATGTGCATAATTTCATCCTATGCGACATAATCATGCATGTTTCGCAAACACTAATTAAGGTGCGGACAAATGTACAATTGAGGTAACATAATGAATGTGTCAGGGGTAGTGCTTCTAATTCTCATTGTGAAATAAGTTTTGCTTCTTTCTCTTCTCAATTACCGAAAAAAAAATCTCTCCCAAAAACTAATAGAGTTAGTTCAGTGGTTTAAGATTTTAATAAAACTCACATATTATTTCAGGTAAGAAGTCAATAGCTCAATTCCGGAAAACAATGTTTATTGAGAGGAGTAACTATATATTTCGAAAAGGATTAATTTTCTAAAATTAAGTAATAAAAAGTGCAATTGGTTAAAAAAATTATCTCCTAAAACAATCGATCTAACTTTGCTTTTAGCATAGAGCAAGAAATTCAAATTTTATTGATAAATAAAGAACAAAACCTAAAATCTTGTCTGGCTCTATAAAAAAAGAATGGATCAGGTATATCGATCAAACAATTTTACCGTGTATTATCATTTGCCTTATAATTAATCACGTGGAGATTTTTCCATTTATTTTTATCAAACTTTGTCTTCTTTTTTTTTCCATCTAATGGTTATTAATTAGTTTTTAAAACATAATCTAACTTAATATTTTAACATGTAATTAAATTCTTTAACGTTTAAGATCTTTTCTAATTCCTAAGATAGACTCGTAATAATAAGGGTGTGTTTGAGTAAGTAGCTTATTGAATCACTTATGATATAAGTAGTTATTATATTAGAGTTTATGACATAAGGATTGTCGGGATTTGTGAGCGTATTGCTTAAAAATAAATAAATAAAAGTAAAAGAATGCAACACTAGGATTCAAAGGGAACAATTTGGTAAGACTCCGCATTTCGTATAAGCTATTACCATAAGGTACTCTCATGAGCTTATGAAAATGATGAATAAAGAAAGAGCTTATTAGAGAAGGCAAACCATTTGTATTAGCTCTTCCAATTGCATAAGTGCTTATATAATAAGATAAGCTTAAATAAGTAAAAAAAAAAGTTCTTCCAAACATCACCTAAATGATATCAAAACAACAAGTTATGATAGGAAATGCACAAATAGTTTGGTGAACTTCAAAAAGTTTTCTACAATGATTTGCATATTTTCACATGTCGAAATAGTGCTCACTCCGTCTTATTATTTTGGCAAAAAAATGCAAAAAAAAAAAATTTGTCCCATATTAAAGTAAAAAATAAATGAAAAATCTTAAAGATTATATATTGTATTGATGATTGATAAGTAAGTAAGGAAAATATATTTAAAGATTTTTTTTAGGCAATATTGCAATATGTATTAATCGTAATACATGAAAATTTGTATGATATCAATTTGTAATTAACGACATGTATTATATTGAACAGATACTCTCTTATTTTTATTGACTTATTTAACTTTTACCAAGATAATGTGACAGGGGAGTATATCTTTTACTTCCAAAAATCAAATCACAACAAATTGCTTTTAAATTGTTAAAATATAACACAAATGGCATGACTAACTTTGCTCCTGGTATATTGCATAAACTTGCACTATCGTGATAATTTTAGTTCAAATGTCATATTCTTGGAAAACACTCACCTGATTTTTTTTTCTTTGTGCATGGGTCCTAATGAATCTTTATTGCTTTAGGGCTGTTAATGGGCTTTTAAGCTGATAGGATTGGTGGAATTAGGGAATTGCTTTTGGGAGTTAGTCCTCAAACCCCATATTATTTATCCTCTAAACCCCACTTTTTTTAATAATACCAATAATATCCTCCTTTTAAATCCCCATTATACTTCCTTCTTTTTTCATTTTACAAACCTCACACCCCACTTTTACTCCCTCCCCCATTCACGTTCCACTCCCTCCCTCATTCTTCTTCCTCTTTCACATTCCAATAATCCTCCTTCACTTTCAACTTCCTCTTCTCCCTGCTGCCTCCACCGCCATCGCCGTCTCAAGGTATTCCGTTCTTCTTTTTTCCTCGTTCATTACCGTTTTTCTTCTATGTGGGTTTTTGTTTTGTTTTTCTTTTTTCTTTTCTTTCTTTTTTTTGTTTATTTGATGTAGGAGGGTTTGGCTTAGGTTTTGTTTTTTGTTTTTAAGGTTTTGTTTTTTGTTTTATTACTGTAGTTTTAGGGTTTATTTTTATGTTGTTGTGTTGTTTTTCGAATTCGTCATTGCTGTGTTGAAGGTATGTTGTCGCTGCAACTTTCCGACACGGGGGTGTCGGAAGATTATAAAATTCCGACTTTGTCATGTCGGAAATTAATCAGTGGTTGTTTTATAAATTGTTTGTTATTGTTATGTTTAATATTTTTGAGTTTTGATGCTTAGATTATAAAAACATAATTTTTGTTCTCTCAATGTTTGAATATTGCTTTTATCCATAACTTACACATTTTTGTTAATTGGGTTGAAATTTCAGATATGGCTAGATTGAAGCGTACAATTGAAACCGTGCGAGTAGAAGAAGAAGAAAAAAACAACGTAGACTCCATAAAGGAAGAAACTGAGACGAAGGAATTGTTACTTTTGAATCAATAATATATTTGGTCATTTTGTAATAGCTTTTGAACTTGTTGGTATTAGATCAATGTGTTTGATAGCTTTTGAACTTGTTAGTATTTGGTTTTTGTTATTTGTAATAGCTTTTAAGCTTAGATATTGAACATGTGGATTAAGGTTTGCTTTTGAACATGGATCGGATTAAGGTTACGTGAATTAAATAATTAATGTTTCGGTATCAATTTACTTTGTTGCAATATATCAGCATAACTTCATGTTGTAGCAATTGATTAATGTTTTTGCAATGAGTATGTCAAATTGGTGTGATCTAATGTATTTTTCTGATAAATCCGACAACAGGGTCTCGGAATTTAGCTTAATCTGAGACCTATGTCTCGGAATTTTAATAAATTCTGAATTAAGTATGTTGGAAATTTAATAAATTCTGAATTTAGTATGTCGGAAAATTGTTACTACGAGCTACGTTTCCTATTGGTAATTTCAAATTGATTAAGTTAATATTTCTGATAGAAATGTATCGGAATTTTAATAAATTTTGAATTAAGTATGTCAAAAATTTAATAAATTCTGAATTTAGTATGTCGGAAAATTGTTACAGTGAGCTACGTTTTCTATTGGTAATTTCAAATTGATTAAGTTAACATTTTTGATAGAAATGTATCGGAATTTTAGCAGTTTCTGAAATCATTCTCTCGGAAAAGTGACACTTATATTAGTTAAATGAATGTCACATTTTTTTCGATATACCCGTGTCGGAATTTATATAAATTCCAACACTGGTTAATCAGAATATTAACAGTAACGTAAAAAAAAAACCGTAAAGGAGATGAATGTTACCTTCAACAAAAAGCATAGAGAGGCCATTGGAGCTCCTTTACGAATAAAATGTGTGTTTTCACTTGTGTCTTTCAATGAAAGGGGGTTTGTAAGTAGAATATGGAAGGAGTTAGAGAGAGTTAGATAGAAAGGGTTTTGGGGTTTGGGGTTTAGAAGAAGTTGAAAAGGTAGCTGGGGTTTGGGGTTTCTTTTTTTCTTTTTTTTGTTTTGAAATTTGAAGGGTATAATAGACATTGCGCCATTAAAATGGGGTTTAGGGGATAAAGTGGGGTTTTGTAGACTAATTCCCTTGCTTTTTGACCCCTGACTGACTTTTTGGCCCCCATTTCAAATATTTATAGACCAAAATACCCTTAACAGTGTTAACATTTTCGGTTCTATGAAACCGAAAAAGTCTTTCCGGTTTTATTCAACCAAAATCAATTTAAACACCGTTACGGTTTTGCTGAACCGGAAATATGAATCTCCTACCTCGTAGTTCCGGAAATATAGAACCGGAAACATTGCATAAGTCTCAGTCTCAGAGAAGATTATCTATGAACATTTTTCTACAGAAATTGCAGAAGTTATCGGCTACCCAAAAAGGTGATGACTAAAAGACAAGTAAAACAAACATTTGCTATTTTCAAACTATGTCAAAGTCTCCATTTCCTAAAATCAATAAGATATGGGGAAACTTCAAATACCTGGTAGTATAGAAGGCTTGTGTCTTTGCCTCTAAATATCTTCGCAATAAACTTTCCTCCTTCCTTAAGAACATGGGTAACAATTGTTAGCCCCTACATGGAAATATTCTAGTTAGAATCAATTTACAACATCAAATATAACCAAACCTAACCATGCAACAATTAGCAAATCAAGAATAAGAGAAAAAAGCAAGAATAAGAAAAAAGTAAAGCAATTGTAAACATATAATTTTTCCGTCTCTACATAGATGGAAATTATTAATTTTTTCGGTTCCGCAAAACCGGAAACCATATTCCATTTTAGTAAAATCGAAAATATGAAATAAATGTATTCCGTCTTTGTAGTACCGAAATTACCTTTTCGAGTTTGTAGAACCAGAAAGATTAAAACGCTTGAAATATTTTTGTCCTTAAAAAATAAAAATGGGAGCCAAAAAGTCTAACATGGGCCAAAAAGCAATTTCTGTGGAATTATCATGTGTATGGCTGATGCCAAATATATATATATATATATATAGGAAGTCTTGTGTCATGTAGCATGATTTTGGGCGGAATTTGATTATGTGACTTCTCATCACAATGATGACTTTTGGGATGAAAATTTAATGGTTGAAATTTATTAATACTCTTTCTGAATTGTATTGTATATCATATTTAACTATTTTATAAAGATTAAGGAGGATGTTTATTTTTCTTAAAATTTTTAAAAAAATACTTTAATATTATAATTTTACTTTCTTAATTTTTATTGAAAATTTCACAAATGTATTATTTCACAGAAAAAAAAAGTAATAAAGAAGCAATAAATGTCTCATAGAAAAAAATAAAGTAATTTATAAATAAGATAGAGAATTCGTGTAGAATATGACTTATAAATAAAACGGAAGAAATATAAATAACGCTGATTGCTAAATATATTATTTTTTTCTCATAAAACATTAAAAGGGAGTGACCGAAAGATATTGTTGGAAGTCATATGCCATATGGTTTTTTAAACTCTGGGATCAAGTTTGTAATTAATAGAAATTGTAAAATAAATATGGGTTCATAATTATAATTATTATAAATAGTTTTTTAAAATGAAAATAATAAATAAAAAAATTTCAAAGGAAACAGACTAATAAGTCTCTGTTTAAAAAGGCTGTTATACATGATTCATTGTTGATGACTAGCCAGTCTAATTTGTTGGACTAAAAATGAGGCCTTGTGGAACTTGGGCCAGTTGTGCTCATCGGTGGACGTGGGCTTCTGGAAATAGACAAGAAGCATACCCTGTCAGAATTTTTTTCAATGTTCCCGAGTAAAAAAAAATGCATTTTTCGATCTTAAAAATACATTTTTCAATGAGGTCAATCCAAAAAATACATTTTTCAGCTTGAGCTTATCAGAAAAAATTCCAATAGGATTCAGTCGAAAAAAAAAATGAGGTTTGAGATCTTAAAAATGGGATTTGAGAACTAACACAATGCAATTCACATTAAAATAGAAAAGGTTATGCAAGTAAGCATGACAATTAAACCCACAACCGTGGTTACTCGCTTGAACCGACCCGATTTTGGTTATGAAAACCCGCTCTAATTGGATTTGGGGAAACCTAAACCTCCCCAAACCGAAACTCGCTTTAAAAATATGGGGTGAGGCAGTTCTGGGATTATAAGTATCTGCTCCGTCCCAAACCCGCCCTAATATTAAACTAAATATTAAAGCCGACGAAGATAAGTTTGGGTTTCACTTTTTCATATACGCTCTCCTTAAATCTGTAACATCCGTGATTTTTAATCCCTGATTAAGTAAAAGTTAATTATAAATTTATTTTATAATTAATTATCTTTATTTAATTTTTGATTAAAAATGTGTGTGTATGAATGTGTTTGGTAAAAGGAGAATAAAAAATGGTTTTTAAACCATGGTTGAGTGCGTTTGATGACTCAACGCTTGATTAATCCCTTTATCGCCACGAAACCACCTCTAATCTCAGTGGGAAACGCGTGTCGATCTGCATGTAAGCCTGAATTGGCTATATAAGCTTCGTTGTTGAAGGATTAAGAATCATTTTGGCCAAGTTTCTGGAAATTGCTTTGTTAGGGTTCAAAAATTCGTCCTTCTCGTTCTCCTTTGATTCCAAACTATAATACACAAATCATACACGGTTGTGAATCTCACATCTAGAGCTTTACAAAGATATAAGAATCGTGAGGTGAGAGTGAGTGTGCAAGAAGAATCGAGTCTCCAAAGTCTAGGCATTAAATCTGCAGAACTGAAAATCTGAGGTCTGGAGCTGACTTTAGGTATTGATTTTGGTAAGCTCCTGTAATCCTTGAGTCTCAAATTTGTTCCATTCTTTTGTTCTTGTTGCAGAGAACAAATCCTAATCGTTTTCCCTAATTTTTATGCATGTTTGGGTGGTCAAACATTCTGAATTTATGACCCTGCTCGAATCTGGTCTGCATGTGCTGCTAAAAAGGGGTTTTTGGGGGAAACGAATTTGGAAGCTATCTTTCTGTGAAGTTTCTGTTTGAGCACTTCTGTTCTGGTAAGGGAAAGCTTATTATACACTAGATAGAGTTTAAATGCAAGTATTTTGATTAGAGAGTCACCAAAAGACTCTAAGGGCTTAAGTTGAATTAGTAATTTGGTTTGGAGACCAAAATGTGCTCTAAAATTTATTTGAGCAAGTTATAATTGATGCATGCAAGCTATTAAGAACCTGAAACCATGACTTGAGTGAGTAATTTGAGTTTTGGTATGTTGAGATTTTGAAATGCATGATTTATGCAAGATTAAGTGAACTCTTGTGAATCCTGTGATTTAATTCTGTTTCTGGTGTGGAGCATGTTTAAAATATGATTCTTGATGTGTATGAATGATTGGAATAAGTTAAAAATGGTTAGAAATAAAAATGGTATGTTAAAACCCCAATTTTTAGTGTTCTGCTGTCATGGATAATCGATTACCACGATTTGATAATCGATTACTCGGTTGCATTTTGTACAAACTTGGTAAAATACACATAGTAATCAATTACCAGACTATGATAATCGATTACCAGTGTCAAAAATACTTAAAAATAACATTTTTAATTCTGAATCATTGAGATTATACTTGAAGTACTAATCATTCATATGACCTGAGACTTAAAAAGACTGATTGATGATGGTATAAATTATTATTGAATTAATAATGTGAGACATTATTAAATGTGAAATACCAATCAATTCTTTTAAGTTAAATTGCATTCATTCTGGAGTTCGGATGTTAGATCATCTGTCATGTTCTGGTAACATGAGGAGGGCCTCTAGGAGTGCTAACTGACGGCTCGCTTGATGACACATTATAGTTGACGATGTGGCCAGCAAGAGTAATTCGCTGATGATAAGATTATTCCGTATTGGACGACGGGACGACGCTCAAGGAGCGTGTTATGTATCATTTCCAAGCTTGTCGTGTACATTCAGGGTGGAATGTACGAATGTTGTGCAACTAGGAGTACAACGTACTGTTGAGTACATATGTGAAGTAAAGGATGGACGTCAGAGAGTGACATAGATTGATGGAGTTAGGATGGAGAGTTAGACTCATACATCATGCCACTCATTCTTAATCAATTTACAGTTTGTTAATTGTAAATAAGTGTGAGCATCCTACTTGCATCAAGTATTTGTTAAATGATAATTGTGATTGTTAACTGAATTGATGCTATTTGTTCATGCTTATATTGCTTATCTTTTATGCTCTATCCATTATGTGTATAGTTTTGCTTATCCCTGTGCCCTTGTAGGCGATGTCGCGATAAACGCTTGCATCGAGATCCGCCCACTTCCTAGTGGAGTGTGGATATATGAGGATCATCGGGCAGTGTATGAGGGTGAGATTGAGCTGACCTTCTATCACCCTAATCCACTGGTCCGGTTCCGTCCTCGTAGATTCAGGATCCCCATCATTTATACTACGCATATACCTCCTTTTTACACTTACCATGGACCACCTCCCACTCGACCAGCTCGCTCTTATCATAGCTTTCGATTTAGACTTGTCCGCTCACACCCTTTTTCTCCTAGAGTCGTTCGATAGGAGACTCCCTCACCTGATCCGACGAGTCCTATTAGGGTCACACCAACACCTGACCCTGTACCCAGTGGTAGGGTACCTACTCCGTCGGGTGAGATTGAGGAGGATCTTGTCGAGGACGAGAGCGGAGGCGAGCATGTTGAGCATTCTACCGGGAGTCAGTGGAGGGATGATGATCCATAGGTACATGCCCAGGATAGGTGATGTGGATCAGGGGTCTCGTGTATCTGCTGTTGTGGAGGAGTTCTGTTGATGGATGATGATGACTGCTACTGCTTCTACTACTAGGAGACTACTACTTTTACTATTTTAGTTATGGGATCAACTCTGGAGTCTTTTATTTTGTTATGTAGTTATTGTACATATTACCTTTTGAGAACTCTGGAGCACTGATCTATCTTTTGAGTAGGTTTATATTATAGTATGGACTTGTACTTGGGATCTGGAGACTTTATGACCTGGACTATGTACTTTCTGGTTTTCATATATATATATATATATATATATATATATACATACATACAAACCTATGTTTATACTACTACACTGTTTCATAGTCCTACTATTTCCGCTACTCTGATAATAATGATTTAAAGGAATTCGGCTACGACATTTTCACATGGTATCAATTACGTTAGATGAAATATTGGATGACATCACTTAAGTTTTCAACATATGAACTATAATATATTCTAGTAGACCAAAAAGGATGTGTGCTATCTATGCTTTGAAACGATGTGGGAGTAAATGATTTCTCAATCAAAGTAATTGCCGGATTCAATATTTATAGTACTATAAACTCTATTCTCCTAGATCCAATATTTTTGGTTTCTGCACCCGCTTCTTTTAGAAAATAAAAAGGAAAAAAAATTTAACCCTATATTTTCTACCTTTAACAAGTCCATATCCTTTCGAGTGAAAAGCTTAAATATTTTAATTACTCGAGATTATATTTTGAGGGTGTCACAAAATCCACACCCGAACCCACCCACCTCTTAATGGATGTGCGGTTGAAATTAGTTAAACATGCCCCAAACCCAACCCGTTGACATGCTTAGATGCAAGGATCACCCAACCAAAGTAATTAATTTATGCCTTCTTTAGCAACTTAATTACCTAGCTTTATACTTAGTACATAAGTGCCTATAAAAAAAATCTTTGTACATAAGTACATTCCATCATATCAATTATATATATTATAAAAAGAGGATACATGTAATTAAAAAATTGCCAACGTGTCGATTCCACATGATTTTGGCAATTTTTTATTTTAAAAATAATTCAAAATTTAAATAATTCCCATAAATTTTTGTTTTAAAAATAATTCAAAATAAAATATGCGATTAGATAATAACACATAAAAGATAAGTAACAACTTATATGATAATATGCCACACAAATTCAAATTCAGCTAATAAGATAACAAACAACTGAATCAGAATCTCTGATTATGTGCAAATTCAATTTGGACTAACTTGATAAGAAACAACAAATTCAAATTCAAATTTTAAATGTGATTAAAGAAATTTAACATTTAAAATTAATTATAAATAATAGTTTCCTACTTAAAGTTGAACCAAAACTACATCCAAAAATAAAAATTACTATTTTGTATACGTACAATTTTTTTAATCGATGATTTATGATTCTTTTTTAACTGTTGTATAGATAGTCATCTTATATTTTCTTTGTGATTGTTGGTAAGGATTTTATGGCATTGGCTACACGTCTCAACATACATATGAGAAGATTCATCTATTTCTTTAAGATTATCTACCTCTGAACTTTTCACTCTGTCTACTACATAACCAATTATCTTTTATTTACTTTGTTGTTGGTTAAGGTTTTACAGCAATGACTACACATCTCAAAATAAAAGGTGAGAAGTTTCATTAATTGCTTTAAAATTATTTAACTCTATTTGCTTTGTCTTTGGCTAGGGTATCTTGTAGAAGAATAAGATTGGATGAAGATTAACAAAGTTTTATATTTTCTTCATGATACGTATTTTAGATTTAACCTTTTTAATATTTTCTTCCTAAAATGTTGCACTGCACGACTTTCTTCAATATATATATATATATATATATATATATATATATATATATATATATCAATTATTATTTTTTGTTTACGGGACTTTATTTTCCTCTCATATTTGGCATATGCCATCGTTGTATAGCATAAATAGGCTAACAGTATTTCTACTTTAGAATTTTTTATTTCCATTATTTGATTTATGCCAGATTATTGATTTACAAGGTTCAAGATATTAGCTCCATTTGTTTGATGTGACTTTAGCATATAATACGAAGATTAATACAAAGTCAATATTTAAAGTAGATGAGTTGTCTAACATGAGTCTTTTTATTATTTATTCACTTATTAATGTCTTTAATGGATTTTAAACAGGGACAATGAGCGTGTCGAATACTACATATAACACCCGACTTTATATTAATGTTGATCTGTCAGAAGTTTTACAATTTCGTGAAAGGTTTTTTTCCTCAATTTTTTTAATTAATTTAATAAATACCTGTCGTGTCCTTAACCAAAATCAACCTTGAAGCTATGTAGAAACTCCAAAGAGTGATCCCAGCAAAGAGATTTATGTAGGACTCTTAGGATTTCTGAATATCCAGTTGGGATAATCAGGTTCTCCCTAGTCAACAAAGTGTGTGCTAGTGTCAACTTAGGGATGAGAAGACGTACCTTAGCCCCTATAGCATGGTGGTACTTATAGGGGATTATCTGTGTGTCATGGGCCGTTCTGATAAGGCTTCTGAAGAGGAAGAATTCAAGTAGGATTCGTAAGGGTTATGATAAGATAACATCCGTAAATCCTGTATGCGATAGACTTTATCAAATGTTGTGTTTATCTAACCAAGAGTCGTGGGAATCTAGGAGAGGTAGTTACGCTTTGGTGAGACTGTAAATGATAAGGATGAAAGTCTTGTGCTCGGGGTTAATCTTATTAGCGCGTGACCTCTCTGCAGAAACCCAATCTACTCGGTGTAACTTTCCAACCGTATGCCTTGTTCCAGTGTCTAACCGGTCGGTCCAAGGTAGCTTTGGTCGGGAAATGCTCGGCCTATTGAAGGTCCACTACATAAGCCCCCCAAGCTCGGTTGGGTGATTTGAGCCCTGCCGAGTTAATGAGACGAGCGAACTGTTTTTCGACCGAGCCTCGTTGATGGAAAGAAATTCCTGAGTATCTTAGTGCTTTTATGAGAGTTGTCGTTTGATTGACCCAGAAGTGACTCTTCAATTCTACATGAGCTTCCACGTGTCCTTCTCTTTACCGGGAAATGAAACGTTATGATTTCAAACTCGCTGGAAGCGCCACGTATTTAATTTTCATCATAAATGGGCTTTTTCTGACTTCGGCCCAAGTCTTTTTGAGATAGTGGAGGGAAGTTCTGAAATTTCAAAGAGCAGTTTTCTCCCAATTCGTTCTAATTAAAACTCAAGAAACCTCTCAAGTTCTTTTCTCTTTCTTCCTTCATTGTTTTTCTGAGATTTTCATCATCGAAGCCAGGGTTCTTCAAAGGAGTTCTTGCCATCTCTTCGCTTTTCTTCTCTACATCAAGTGTATTTCTACCTCCGCGGCCTTCTCTTTCCTTCAGTTTCTTGATTATTCATCACTAACAGGTAACAACCTTTCTTCTCTTCTCTGGCGATTTCCTCTTTCTTCTTTACTGTTTAAGATTCTCTGCATGTGACTGTTTTTTGTCCTTTGCCATCGATGTTGTGTTTAGCACTTTCTTTTTCATGCATTAACTCTGGTCCTACTCCTCTGATTTTGAAAGATTTTTCTAGGGTTCGATTAAACCCCCATTCACTGTTTGAGTATACCCCTTTGCCTTTCGAAGTTTTTTTACCCCTCTTTGTCGTTTGCTGAGTGATCGCCGTAGTGTTTCTTAGGTTTGCTTTACGTTTTCCTGAACTTAACTTCTTAGGGCTGATACCGAAGTTGCGTTAATCATGAGTGAGGAATCTGTAAACTCCGATGTACCAAGAACACACAAAGGAGGGAACCCCGATATTTGTGTAAAACCGATAGCTATGCATTTTCCTTGGACCTTGAAAGAGTTCAGACAGGGTGTGATTCATTATAGGATTGCCGAGAGGGTAGAACAGAGGAAGTTAAGGAAGCTACAGAGAGGTATTATTAGACGTTTCAGTTGGTTTGGGGAAATTCTGCCCAGAAAGGGAGGTGTTCCCCAACCGACCGTAATCGTAAGTATTTGATCCGAAATAGTTAAGTTTTTCTGCTTTTGACTCCAAGTGTGCCCCCTTTTCCTCAGGTATGAAGAGAAAGTGTATCACTAATCCTGAACTCTACCCATTTCCACCGGATGCTGCTCAATACGATTGGGTGGACCGAGAGGTTCTTGGTACCCAATCCGAGCTTTCAACAGAAGACTCACTAGAACAAACCCGAGCTATAATTCTTCCTTGTTCTGGTGATAACGCTGGGAACTTGTACTCCATTAGTCCAGTGGGTCTGAATGAGAGGGTTTACACTCAAATTCCAGAGGGTAGTACCGATTTCTATTTTTATGAGGAAGTGGTTACTCGACTAGGGATTAGAATGCCCTTTACTGACTTTGAGATAGGTGTTTTGAGTACCTTGAGAGTGGCTCCTTCCCAACTGCATCCGAACGCTTGGGCTTTCGTAAGAGGTTTTCAACAATTTTGTTCGGCAATGGAATGGTCTTGCACTCTTCCCATTTTTTTCTATCTGTTCGCCCCCCAATGCAATTATTTTGAGAAAGGTTCAGTACGACGACCTTGGGTCTCTTTGAAGTCCCGCCATGGATATGCTCTTTTCACTAAATACTCCGAATCTTGGAAAGGCTTTAAGCCTTACTATTTCAAATATAATTTTGTTGGCAACGGTGTTTGCTGGTTCACTCGTCCTGGCGAAAGGCGACCAATCCCTCGGTTTCCTCTTCAGTGGAGTGCAAGTTTTTTCAACCGATCGATCGCATCATACGCCTTAGATTGGAAAGAGCTTGCTGAATACGAGAAAGAGGTGTGCCGAGCTGTTGAGAGTTACTTGAAAAACTGTAGAATGATAGAAACGAGGGACATCATAAATATCCCTTCATCGGATGTCAAAGCTGAACTTGGTAAACTGTTCTCTTTCTGTTATAACATTTATGATTTATTTGTATCTGACCATGTTTCTTTTGCAGAAAAAATGGCATCCCGAATGGCTGCTCTGCTTCAGGGGGGCAAGAAGAGGAAAACCACTCAACGAGTGTGGCTTCCGGGTCTTCAAGCTTAAGCACCCCAAGCTTGAGTACTTCTGCTCCTACTGCTTCTCCGACCGAGGCATCTCCTCGTCCGTCTTCTGATGTAGTAGCTGTTGCTGCTACAGTTTCATTGGGCCCAAGCGATCAAGTTCAAGTCTCTTCTCCTCCTCAACAACAGACTCGTCGCCGACGAATAGACAAAGGCAAGGAGAAAGTATCTGAGGGGGCGAATCCGAGGGTTGAGGGGACAAGTACTAGAGCTGCTACTGCTCCCTCTTCTGCTGCGACTCCACCGGAAACTTCCATTTGGGACCGAGAATTAGATGAGAGGTTTGCCAAGTATGTCTGCCCTGAATCTGACCATTCTCGGTTTGGAATTCTCACCACCGACGAGTGGTCACGCTGCAACATGACTCTGACGAAATATCTTCTTCGAAGTGCAAACCTTACTTACTTTTTGGCCAAGCAAGCGGGTGATCTTTTTTCTGGTTTTAATGTTGAACAAAAAGAGAATGGTCTGCTGCTCAAGAGGCTAGCCTTTCGGACGAACTGGTCCGAGTAAAAAATGAATTGGAGAATTTGAAGGCTGACAAAACTGAGCTGATCAAGGAGAGAGATTCTTTGAAAGTTTCTCAAAAAGCTGCCGAGGAGAAGAAGAAGGAAGTGGAGGAGACGTTGAAGAAGGAGTTGCAAACAAATCAACAGAGGATGGATGAGTTGAAATCTGAAGTAGAGAGGTCTGCTGTTGTTGCTCGGAAGTTGAAGGAGAAAGCTCTTCTTCATAAGAAAAAGGCGGAGACCAATTTCTATAATTGGAGCAAGAGTGTAGATGATTCCTTTGTTTCAGCAATCAAGCAAATCCAGATTCTGAATCCAGAAACTGAGTTTAGGGTGGTCGGAGCTCATCCTTTTCACAGTGTTGATAATGGAAAGCTGATTGATCTTGAAACTAAGGCTGAGATTGATCTGCAGGCGGAAAACCTTCCCAATCCTCTTGTCGAGCTTACTGAGGCCCCGGAATTTGATGATGCCAATATTGTCTTGTCCGATATTGAGGAATGATTTTGAATTTTGGTGGTCGGTTTTTGTTGCTCGTTGTATCCGAGCGTTGTTCCTTAGCTGTTTCGAACAATTTACTTTATCTTTTTGTTGCTCGTTGTATTCGAGCGTTTTCCTTGGCTGTCTCGAACAATTTACTTTATCTTTTACTGAACTTATATTAATTTGTTGTGTATGCAAATTGTGCTTCGTTATTTTTGGTTATGTTTGTCACGTGACCCTTGGTATTTTCCGAGATACAATTCTGAACAAATAGTTTACAAATTATTTTACTCGGGGGTATAATGGATTGTGAGCAGAACTCGGATCGTCGACTTTAGCCGAAGCGGGACCCTCAGACCGCGAAATAAGGAAAGTAATTTCCTGAATTCGGGCGTTCTACGAATACGTTGTTGAACTCTCGTAAAGAGCTGTTTCTCGATTTCGCTCGGTGGCTAGCCGAACCAAATGAGTCGTATGTCGTTTCACAATGTTCATAAATATGAGAATTCCAAAGAAATTGACGAATTTTATTGATAAAAGGATACAAAGAAGAAATTGCTCATTTGCTAAATAATTCCTAACAATTTATCTGTAATCTAAGAAGGAAGTTAACCTTCGTTTATTCAACCTAAACAATTCTGAGCAATAGACTAATCTATCTGTAAACAAAAATGAAAAATAGGAGCTTAGCTGTAATAAGCTCTGAGCTTGGCCACGTTCCAGCTGTTATTGATTTCCGTGCCCGAGAGAGTTTCCAGTTTGTAAGCACCAGTTCCAGATTTAGCCTTCACTCGATATGGACCTTCCCACTTTGGCTTCAATTTTCCAACTCCAGCATTTCCTTTACCGATAACTGCTCGGCGAAGGACCAAGTCTCCAACTTCAAAACTTCGCGGACGAACTTTCTTGTTGTACTCCCGAGCTTGCCGTTCCTTTATTCTTTTTTCATGAGCTGCAGCATTCTTTCGAATTTCCTCAAGTAAAATGAGTTCTTCGCTGAGCAAACGGTCATTAGTTTCTGAAGGACGTTCAAGCATCCTAAAGGTAGGGATTCGCTTTTCGATCGGAATGACTGCGTCACAGCCGTATGTCAATCGAAAAGGAGTTTCACCTGTTGATGAGTGTATAGTTGTCTTGTGTGACCATAAGACGCTCGGGAGTTTATCCGCCCAAGTGTCGGCTGCATTACCAAGTTTCTTTTTTATTCCATCCAAGATGGTTCTGTTGGCGGCCTCGGCTAACCCATTTGTTTGTGGGTGTTCAACAGAACTGAAATAGTGAGTGATTCCCAAGTCAGCTGCTAGTTGTTGAAAGTGGGAGGCTACGAACTGCGATCCATTATCAGTAACTATGGCATGAGGCACTCCGAACCGAGAGATAATTTCCTTCACAAAGAAAGATTGAATACGGGCCGTAGAGATTGTTGCTAATGGTGCCGCTTCAATCCACTTAGTGAAGTAGTCAATAGCCACTACTGCAAATTTGAGTTGCCCTGGTGCAGTGGGAAACTTTCCGATGATGTCCATACCCCACTGATAAAAGGCCAAGGGGCGTCGAGAGAGTGTAGCTCTTCTGCAGGTCTTTGGTAGATGTCGCTGTGAAACTGGCATTGAACACACTTCTTAACATGTTCCATGACGTCTTTTTGCAATGTAGGCCAAAAGTAACATGCCCGAATTATTTTCCGAGCTAGGGATTTTCCACCCATATGGTGGCTGCAGACTCCACCGTGGATCTCTTCTAGTATCTCCTCGGCTTGGGATGGGTGGACACATCTGAGCATGGGAGAACCAAACCCTCTTTTGTACAGAACTCCATCCAGAACTGTGTATTGAGCGGCCTTCTTAACCAATTTTCGAGCCTCTGCCTGATCTTGGGGAACGAAACCATGTTGCAAATAGGTAAGAAGCGGATCCATCCATGATTGAGACAATGAAACAGCTAGAATGACACTCGGTTGGAGAATGGTTTCTTGTATCAGTGTCTTATTGTTTTCCGACCCTTTGGTACTTGCCAATTTTGATAAAATATCGGCTCGGGAATTTGAATCTCTCGGGACATGGGAAATGTCAAATTCAGAAAAATTGGAAATAATTCGCCTCACCTCTTCAAGATATTTCTGTAAGATGGGTTCCTTTGCCGAGTATTGCCCCTTAATCTGAGAAACTACTAATTGCGAGTCACTGAAAACTGACACCCGCCTCGCTCCAAACTCATGAACCATCTTGAGGCTTGCAAGAACTGCCTCGTATTCCGCTTGATTGTTTGTCGTTTGGAACTCGAACTTCAATGAGTACTCCATGCACAATCCTTCGGGGTTTTCAATGATGATCCCGGCTCCGGCTCCTTTCCTGTCGCTCGATCCATTTACATATACCGACCATAAATTTTGAGGGGTGTTCGAGGGAATATCTGTGAACGCAGTGACGAAGTCAGCAAGAACTTGAGATTTCATCGCCTTCCTCGGTTCATAGGTGATGTCAAATTCAGACAATTCGACTGACCATGAAACCATTCTGCCTGCTAGGTCGGGTTTGTGAAGAACCTGTCTAAGAGGTTGGGCTGTTCTCACAAGGATTCTATGTGCTTGGAAGTATTGTCTCAATCTCCGAGCAGAAATGACCAAACAGTATGCAAGTTTCTCAAGCTTTTGATATCTTAACTCGGATCCCTGAAGAGCTCGGCTAACAAAAAATATTGGGGCTTCCAGTCCCGAATCTTCTCGTACAAAAACCGAACTGACCGTTGCCTCTGCTACCGACATGTATAGAATGAGATTTTCACCAGAAAGAGGGCTGTGGAGGACTGGTAGACTGGAAAGATACTCCTTCAATTGAACAAAAGCTTGCTCACAGTGCTCGTCCCAAAGGAAATCTTTGTTTTTCCTAAGGAGCTGGTACCATGGCAAAGCTTTCCGAGCGGCTTGGGATAAGAATCTGGAGAGGGCTGCCACTCGGCCCGTGAGTTGTTGGACTTCTTTAACACTAGCTGGACTTCTCATTTCAAGGATTGCTTTGCATTTATCTGGATTGGCTTCAATACCCCTTTCAGTTAACATAAAGCCGAGGAAAGATCCGGCGGGGACTCCGAACACGCACTTTTCAGGATTCAACCTCATGGAATATTTTCTTACTTGGTCCAGTATTGTCTTGAGGTCCTGGGCATGGTTTTCTTGCTGTCTGCTTTTTGCTATAATGTCATCAATATAGACCTCCATGTTGGAGCCGATCATACCTTGAAAAACCTTGTTCATCATTCTTTGATAAGTAGCTCCCGCGTTCTTCAATCCTAAAGGCATTACATTGTAACAGTAAGTTACTTTATCGGTGATGAATGCTGTTTTATCTTGATCGGCAGGGAACATTGGTATCTGGTTGTAACCAGAGTAAGCATCCATGAATGAGAGGAGTTTGTAACCGGCCGAGCTGTCGATGAGCTTGTCAATGACGGGAAGTGGGTATTGGTCTTTTGGGCAGACTTTGTTCAAGTCTGTGTAGTCGACACACATCCGCCACTTCCCATTGGGCTTTTTGACCAAGACGGTGTTAGCTAACCAGTTAGTATAGTCAATTTCCCGTATGAAGCCGGCTCGGAGTAATTCGGCAACCTTTTCTTCAATGGCTGCAACCTTTTCAGCGCTAACTTTCCTTTTGCGTTGTGCCACTGGCTTTGCCCCCGGAAGAATACTCAACTTGTGACAAATAAAATTTGGGTCGATTCCTGGCATATCCGCTGAAGTCCAAGCGAACAGATCCTTATTTGAAATCAGCAGAGCTGTCAATTCATCTTTAACACTTATGGGCAGGTCGGAACCAATTTTTATTTATCTAACAGGATCGTCGGATAATGTCAGGAATTCCCGCTGTCCCTTTGGAGTCGG
The DNA here is from genome assembly GCA_037953625.1 of Crotalaria pallida. Classification (NCBI taxonomy): domain Eukaryota; kingdom Viridiplantae; phylum Streptophyta; class Magnoliopsida; order Fabales; family Fabaceae; genus Crotalaria; species Crotalaria pallida. The sequence continues at coordinate 80,633,225 of CM075655.1, read as the reverse complement.
TCTATTTCTGTCGGATTGATCCCGCATATCAAGATCCGCCAAGTTGATATTGCCTTTACCAAGAGAGACTCTTTCCAAATTGTTCTGATCCTTGCTTTTAACCTTCCCCAAAATAGCGTTGTAACATTTTCTTGCTGCTTCTTGCTCGGCCTTGACTGTTACCACCTTGTCATCTGTACCAACAAACTTCATAGCTAAATGAACTGTTGACACTACCGCTCCGAATGCCTGCAAAGAAGTTCTCCCAAGAATGGCGTTGTAGGCCGCTGGACAGTCGACCACCAGAAATTTAACTATCTCAGTCCTAGCCGAGGGCTATTGTCCGAGGGTGACAGAAAGTTGGATGTATCCCTTAGGTTCAATGGTGTCTCCAGTAAAACCGATCAATTCCCCTTCAAAAGGAGTGAGATTGCATTCCCTGAGTTTAAGAGCTTTGAATAGAGGGAAAAACATAATGTCCGCCGAGCTCCCTTGGTCGATAAAGACGCGTTTCACCTCGTAATTACCAATAAGGGCAGTGATCACCATGGGGTCATTATGGCCTGGAAGGATTCCATCCAAATCGTCATCATCAAAAATAATGGGAACATTTTTTGTTGACCTCTTGGCTATGGGTTTCTGACTGACTGCCAAAATCTGGTTAATGTACTTCTTTCTGTCGGCCTTCTTCTCTCCACCTCCTGCAAAACCTCCCGCAATAGTGTTGACTAAGAATTCATTTTTAGTAGGGTTTGTATCAGTAGCTGGAGTGGGGTCGGTTCTCTGTCTCCCTGTATTTCTATCATCTGGTGACCTACTTCTTTGGCGTTTGGATTTTATTGGCGACTGGGATCTGTTCCTACCTCTTCGACCGGCTGCATCTCTGATATATTGTTGTAGTTTACCATCTCTGATCATTTCTTCAATTAGATCCCTCAACCAGATGCATTCATCAGTCGTATGCCCATATTCTTTGTGAAAGTCACAATACTTCGACCTATCACGTTGTGCGCCCTTTCTTAAAGACGAAGGTCTTTGGGCCGAGCGTAAGTCAATCTGCATTGTTTCACGAAGGATTTGACTCCTTGGAACAGTTAAAGGAGTGTATTCCTGAAATTTATTCCTTAGAGGAACCCTTCGGTCCCGATCATTCCTATCTTGTCTCCCACCAAAACGTTCGTCACGTTTTTGTTTGTTCTGGCCTTGAGGGTCGGCTCGTTGTCTATCTTCTCTGAATTTCTGCCCTTTGTGGAATTCCTCCAAGTTGATGAATTTATTTTACCTATGTCTCAGCTCGGCCATATCTTTTGGAGGTTTCCCAATCAACGACTTCCTGAAATCTCCCGGCTGTAAACCTTGTGTAAATAATAGGACAGCCACTCCTGGCTCTAACCGAGGTACTGAACTAGCCTCCGCGTGGAAGCGTGATAGGTAATCTTTCAATGATTCATCCTGTTTTTACGTGACTACTGCCAACGTGTGGTCGGATTTGGGTTGAATGCATCTAGCTGTGTATCTATTTAAAAATACTCGCTTCATCTCCTCCCATGAATTAATAGAGTTACGGGGGAGGGATGAGTACCACCTTAAAACTGAGGGTTCGAGAGTCATAGAAAATGCTCGGCATTTCATCTGTTCGCCACCTCCATAATAGTTCATTGCTCCCTCATAAGAGACAAGATGGTCCACTGGATCAGTTAGACTGTTGTAATGTGGTACGTTAGATGGGCCCAAGTATCCCTGAGGGGTTTCAAACGCCATGATATATGGAGTAAAGGGATGACCAGGGTGGAAATTACCCTGATCCTGGTTCGCGGAAGGGTTAGCAAGGAAATTTTGTGGTGGGGGAAGTTGCATTACCGGAAATGGCTGTGGGTCCATGGCTTGTGTCATTGGGTTTTGTGGTGGTATGGTAGTCGGTTGACTTTGAGCAATCCTCGCCATAGCTTGTTGTTGAAGGTCGGCAATAGCACGTCCTTGTTGTTCGATTAAAGCCGTTTGCCTATTAAGAATGTTGATCATCTCTTGCTCCCGAGCCCGAGCAGATGCAGATGTTGCATAGGATCTGCTGATGGAATGACTATGACGAGAGTTTCCAGGTGCAGTTCTTCCTGGATTCAATCTGGTTATAGGTGTTGAACTTATATGGTCGGGGTTGGGTGGGATAGGAGGGGTGCGTTGGGTGTTTCGCCCATGGTGTGCTCGGGTTCCAGTGGTCCTAGATGTGTTTCGGGTGGTTGGGGCTGTGCTACTTGAATCACCATGGGTAGAGGGAGGCGGTGTAGGAGGGGGTGGTGGTGGTGGTGGAGGCAGTATGGTTCGTAAAACTTGGAGGGGTTGGGGATTGCTCCCAGCCCTAGGATGAGAAGATTGTGGTGTTTGGGAGTGGGTAGCGTGATTTCCACTACGATTTTGGCTACGATTAGGGGGTGGCTGGCTTTGTGAATGGTTTGGTGGCTGGGGGTTATTCCCTGCCCCAGAATGAGATGTTCATGGCGGTTGCCCGTTATTTCCACGATTATGGTTGAGAAAGTCACGCAGATCACCCGCAGACTGAGGCTGTGGATCGTTGTTATTAGCGTTTTTGGGCCTGTCACGGGTGCGGGCGATGCGGTCACGGAGATCGCCCACCTGACTTCTGGTGGTGACCATAGTGGTGGTGGAAATGATATGTTATTCAGGTTCCCACAGACGGCGCCAATGTCGTGTCCTTAACCATGATCAACCTTGAAGCTATGTAGAAACTCCAAATTAAAGAGTGATCCCAGCAAAGAGATTTATGTAGGACTCTTAGGATTTCTGAATATCCAGTTGGGATAATCAGGTTCTCCCTAGTCAACAAAGTGTGTGCTAGTGTCAACTTAGGGATGAGAAGACGTACCTTAGCCCCTATAGCATGGTGGTACTTATAGGGGATTACCTGTGTGTCATGGGCCATTCTGATAAGGCTTTTGAAGATGAAGAATTCAAGTAGGATTCGTAAGGGTTATGATAAGATAACATCCGTAAATCCTGTATGCGATAGACTTTATCAAATGCCGTGTTTATCTAACCAAGAGTCGTGGGAATCTAGGAGAGGTAGTTATGCTTTGGTGAGACTATAAACGATAAGGATGAAAGTCCTGTGCTCGGGGTTAATCTTATTAGCGTGTGACCTCTCTACAGAAACCCAATCTACTCGGTGTAACTTTCCGACCGTATGCCTTGTTCCAGTGTCTAACCGGTCGGTCCAAGGAAGCTTTGGTCGGGAAATGCTCGGCCTATTGAAGGTCCACTACAATACCTTTTACTTATTAATAATTTATTTTTATAGTTAATCATAATCGGCTTTATATATGGTGTTTCTGTGACTAAGGAATAATTGGATACTGAAATGCTTTGAAATAGATACTAAAAGCATTGTAACTAATGGATAATAAAATATTGATTCAATCTCATCACTTTAACTCTAATAGGATTTAAAAAAAAATAAAAACAAGAAACATCGGTTTAAACAATCGTTACAAAGATATGCTGAATTTTTCAAAAAAGACAAAAAAAACCCAACAAATTCACTGGTTACTTGGAAAGTATATATAAAAAAAACATTTATATATAAGAGTAAATGTTGTAGTCTCTTATTTCAAATCATTTGTAAACATCATCAATTATATAATATAAAAAGAGGATACTTGAAATTCAAAAAATGGTGAGGTGTTGCTTTCTTAGCTTTTTCTCAAATTTTTATTTTTTTAATTAACTAAAAATATTTAAAAACAATATTTCTATATATTGTGTAAAAATAAAAGAAAAAGAATATTTTAGGAATTCATTAACTACTTTTTGATAATATTCAAATCTTAAATATTCAAATGATTCTAATATTAAAAAATTGATTAAAATCTAAAATGTTCAAAAAAATTATTGATCATAACACAACTTGAAGATTTCATAATATTATTTGCAAAATAACCATAAAATTAATGGGGATCGAATAACAACTATCGAAATTTTAAACATACTTTCAAGAAAAATTGATTCTACTTTGAAAAATTTAAAACCTAATTTACAATTCCAATTACAAAATTTTAAATTCCAAAATTTGAATTTAATTTTGAAACATACTACAATTTTGAGCATATCACAACTTGGAGATTTATTCGGAATATTTTTTAAAAAAAAATCATGGATCAAATCACAACTTCTCAACTTTGAAATATAATGTTGATTCTATTGTGTAAAAATTAATATGCAATTGTACAACATCAATTAAAAAAATTTACAATCAATTATATGTATCTTATGAAAAGAGTATACCTTCAATTCAAAATAGCTTATGTGACACTACCACATAATTTCATAATTTTTGGGTTTAAAAAAAATCATCACATAATTTTTCAAATATGTGTTTGGTTAAAAATCAAAATTTCAAATTTGAGAAAAATCTGAAATTAGTTTGTTATTTTCAAAATTAGTTTATCTATTTGAAATTATAGTGTTTAAAATATCAATTATGCTTCCTATAACTAAGGGATTTTCACAACAAACGGAAGTCATTTACTTAGTGTTTAATAATTTCTTAGCTTACCGGATTCCTTCTTATCAAATTCAAAATTTTACTAATTCTTAGCAATTCACCCTTATTAGATAGCTTAATAGTTACAAGTCTTATCAGATTTTTTTTTAAAAAACAAAAAACAATAAATTGATAACAACTAAATGAGACCTTAATAATGGGAAGTAACAATTTCTTTTTCATGATATTTATAATTTGAAAAGAAAAAACTGATTGCGTTTGGATATTATATGCTATTTTGAATTTCTTAAAACATCACAAGAAATGCAGCTTTTTGTGACGGAATATTTGCGGTGGTTTTGTGAACTGTCGTCGGTGCTTAATTTTATACTCCAAAATTGCGGCAGTTTTATAACTCCCGTAAGTTGCACGTTTACACGTACATTTGGCACGTATACGCCACTCGTTTCTCACTACCTTCTCACTCTCCCTTCTCACGCTGCTCACTCTTACTCTCGAACTCTCTTCTCACTCTCGAACTCCCTTGCCTTCGAGGAGCACTCTCCCTTCTCTGCCTTCGAGTATCACTCTTCCTTCTCTGCTCAATCTCACAAGGATCGGTGAGTTCCTTTCTCAATCTCTCATTCTCACTCCCACTCCATAACGCTCTGCTTCTGCTGCTTGAGCTTTTAATTTTAGGGTTTCAAAATTTGATTTCTCTGTTTCCATACTTTTTTTGTTTGCATTTTTGAGTTCTAGGGTTTCAAATTGATTCAATCGCTGGTTATAGGTCCTATAGCATGCTAAGGCTTTATTTTGCTGCAGGTTTATCTTTAAAAATTCAAGGTATTGTGGATTCTTTCAGCTTCATGATAGTTTTTATTTAAGGCTGGTGCATTTTTTATTCTCTACTTGTTAATTTACAGTGTCGCAAGGTTTGGTGTATGTTTTGCAGTTGATGAGTTGCCATTGGTTGAGATTGAGCTGAAGAAGGCTAATTGCACGGAAAAGGCTCTAAAAGTAAAGTTATCATTCTTAGTTTCTTACCAAAACTGCTTTTTGATGTCATTTTTTTAAGAAGTTGAAAGATAAAGGTTTCTTAGTGTATCGCGGCTAATTAACTTTGCTTTATTTGTGATCAAGTAATTCTTGCAATATTGGAAACTGATCGAAATTGTGTGAAATTTGTACAGGCACGTGATTCTAAGATGTCTTTGGAATTTATTCAAAAACTGTTGAAGGAGGCCACAACGTAATTTCTAATTCCCTTTCCTCGTCCAAAATGACATGTCATTAGGCCTTATTTTACTCAGTTACTTACTTTTGTTATTGATTCTTTAGTCTACAAATTGAGAAAGAGAAACAGTTCGTCAATTTATCTTGTGTGCTTGTTGTTGCCTTGCCATGGGAGGAAAGGGCTAGAGAGATTCTTTCACACGAGGCTCCTATTTCTGACTTTGAGGACATGACCAGGTTTTAAAAAAATGCTTAAGATGTTCATTTTATGTTTACCAACTTTAATAAACTTACTTTGGCTCATGATAATTTCTGCACTTTTTTGGTCTTTTCCAGGGCTTCAGAAAACATATTTGCTATTCTTCCCTCACTTAACGATGTGAACAATGCATTGTTGGAAGCTAATTCCTGGTTATGCAATACAAAACTATATTTAGTCTCTCCTATTTGTGCTTCAAATTCTTCACGGAAACTGGAGGACTTGCAGGTTTATGTTTGTCCTGTTTGTTTTATTTCTGCAGGAAATATTTTACCATAGTTATAACAATTTGTTCTTCTCTTCTAGATGTTGGTTTCTCAATCGAAGCTTCTTAAAATATCTCTAGAAGAAAGAAGAATGCTTGAATTAGTTTTGAAGAACTGCAAAATATGGGAGCATGAAGCTTGTTCTCTGCTAGATGATGCTCGGTGCCTCTTTGAATTGGATAACACTGTCCATGTAAATAGCAGTGGTTTAATGTCTAAAGTGGAAGATTTGATTGCAAGGATCCAATCTGCCATAAGCCCATAACATCTGGTGCGTCACTTGGTTTTGACTTCAATGAGATTTCAAAACTTCAAGCATCTTGTTCTACACTGCAATGGTGCAGAAGAGCTCTTTCTTTCTGCAATCATTCTCCTTCATTGCAGGTCACTATATCTCTCTACTCACAATCTATGCTTCTTACTAGAAGAACATGGTTTTATAAGAACATGGTCTTTTAACATACCTGGTTCTATGCTCATATCATATCAGTTCACCTAACAATTCAATTATAAAGGGAGGAGAAATTTCTAGTTGTTACAGTTGTACTATGTTGCTATGATCTCAATTTTTCCCTTAAGATTTGGATTGACATAACTTTGATTGATTTTGTTTTTTGAAATAATGTTTCCTCTTTGGCTTAGCAGAAGTCTAAGAAACTGTCCAGTTCAATACCGGAGCTTAGTTATTTGTATGTTATAGTATGATAGTGCTTTATATTTTGCCTATTGACAATGAAATCATTTATATAATTTTGATGACTTCATTAAGTGAAGAGATACAGCTGAAATAACTTGGAACCCATTTTTCCTTTTTGATTACACTTTAATTTTGTGAATGCAGGTTGGACTTAAAGGTGAAGACTTAGATCTGCCTAGTGGAAATTCTAGACAATGGAATTCACAATCTACTTTACCTAAGAATCAACCCTTGACTTGGTACAAGGTAATCTGCATAACAAAATAGCTCAATTAAAATTCTCAATTCTTTCTTAATTATCATCTTGTTATTATGACTGCAATCAATTGGATATCATCCTGACTGCGTGACTTGTAACTATTTACTATCATCTCTTTGTGCTGTTGATCAATTGGTGGAGGTAGTTAAGGTTCTGAAGGGGATGGGTGGAGCAGGGTGCATTCCTGATTTTAATAGTTATGGCATTGTTATTGGTGCATTGTGCAAGGTCGGAAAGACTGTTGAGGAATATTGTTGGCATTCAAACTATTGCATATGACTTCCCTTTTTACTTGTTTCCTTGTAACAGAGAGTTAAATCCTTCACCTTATTCTAGTCCATTTTTTTGTTGACTCAAATATTCTTTAATTTATGGTTTTACTGTCGCAAATGTATATTTACTTGCGGCGGTTAAGAACAGTCGCAATTACTTTTATAAAATAGAAATAGGCATTTTGCGGCGGTTAAAACTGTCGCAATTGTTTTCATAATATAAAGGGCATCTTGCGGTCCGCGTAAGACAGCCCAGTTGGTGGCTGCAGGGACACTTAGGATTTCCCCCTCCCCCAGGTCATGGGTTCTAGTCCCAGACCTCCCATGTAAACCAAAAAATAAAGGGCATCTTGCGGCGGTTATAAACTGTTGAAATTGTTTTCATAAGATAAAGAGGCATCTTGCGGCAATTATAAACTGTCGCAATTGTTTTATAGAAATATATAGGCATCTTGCGATGATTATAACTGTCGTAACTATTTTTAATGGAATTTCATATTTGCAATTTGCGGGGGTTTTAAACCGCCGCAAATTTTGCGTCAAAATTCTACAGCTGTTGTCATAACCGCTGCAAAATATGATTCCCGACGGTCAGTTCTGCGTGAGTTATAGATTCTGAACGTCCAATTGTCGTCGTACCAACAAAAAAGAAGTCTTTCAAATATGCAAGGGCCCAACAGTGACTATGAGAATAGAGTAAGACAATATGTGTATCTGTACTTAAATGAAATTTATCAACCATTGATTTCCGTTCAAAGTCACTTGCACATTCTAGATTGTATATCCTAAAAAACTCAGATTTGAATTCATTAACACTCTGTTTGGATCAAGGGATTTTAGGGAGAAGAGAATTTGAGGGAGGAGAAAATAGGAAGAAAACATGATTTTCCCTTGTTTGGCTAGGAAGAGAAAATGGGAGGAGAGAAAAAAATTGGTGGGACCCACATCTAAAAATTTTCTTCCCCACTTAGGCGAGATTTGGGAGAGAAAAAGCTCATGCCGCTAGAGGACAAAAATTTCCTCAGGTCCGTGACTTTTTGTTTGCCTTTTTTATTTTTTTAATTTTTTATTATCATTATTATGTCTTGTATTATACATTTTCTCTCATCTTTTCTTCACATTTTCTCTTCTACCAAACAACCATAAAATCTACTTATTTTCTCTTCAAAATATTTCTCTCCTTTTTCTCTCTTCTCTTTTTCTCTCTTCCCTTTTTCTTCCGTTGAACCAAACAGAGTGTAAATCTTTCTCCCAAAAAGGAAGAAAAATCAAGTTGGCAACTTTGCCACCATATGCAAAATGCATGTTTTGTGTTTGACAATTCCATTGAAATAGCTTCTTTAAGTGCAAGGTCTTGATCAGTGAGGACTGTTTGTGGTCATTTGTCTTTGACAAAGTATAAAAAACTTCTGAAAAAAAAACAGATTACAAAGAAAGTACTAACATCTAAAAGTTAGACTTAAAGTAACAAAAACAACTTCAAATAGGAATTTACATTCAAAGCCCATGTGGAGGAAGTTATCTTCTCATCTCGCAATAGAACAAAAAAAATATATATATTTGAGTTCCCATGATTATCAATCCCAACCCAGAGTCTTAAGAGGCATATCATAACAGTTTATTCGGTAAGTGGTATCAAAGACAACAGCATCTCCGAAAGCTTTGTATGCTTGCATTGATTCACCGAATATCCAAATAATATGCTCCAATTTGTTGCTTTCGTCCAAGGTGAAATCATATTGAAAGACATCATCTTTATCTTTCAGACTTTGCACAATTCCAGAATCTTTGAAGCATCATTCTCATTGCCAATATTACCTTGAGATTGAATAAAATTCCTAACATCTTTCTCCAGAAATGGAAGATGGCCTGCATATATTCATTTCTTAACTTTAAGCACTCTAATTATGAGACTTATTTGACATCCAGCTTTTGACAACAATAATATTCGATCTCGATGACAGGCAGGGATAGTTCGATAAGTGGGAAGAAGAAATCGAACCTCTTTGTTATCCAATAACTCATGGTTGTGGAATCATTAAAGTAAGTAACCACCCATTGCTAATAAAATCCAATTGTTTGTTTAAAAACAAACATTTTTGCACCACAATTACATCTAGAACTTCTTCTTTTTCTTGCTTTTCATGTTTCGCAACTTTTTGCTTGTTATGAACACTAGCACGATGACAAACAAATTCTTTTTTATAAATTCCAATGGATTCTCCTCAATCTTATTCTTTTTAGACTTGTAACTATGAGCACGTCTAACAGAAAATCTATTTCTCTTGCTAAATAAATAATAAAAATTATGAGCAGCTTTACCGGTGTTGAATACTTGTCCTTTATAAGGAATCCACTCATCAGTGATTTCTGGTTAAGGCAAAGGAGGATTAATTTGTGACTCTTGAAACCCATTGTCGCGGCCGAGGTCCCGGGTTGCCCTCGGGGCCTCGCCTACGAGTGGGGGTCGATTGACCCAATATGGAGTCGTCATCGCATTTTATTGCAAAAACGTGAAAAAAGTAATTATTAATTAAAACGGATAAAGCTTGGGTTCGAACTAGATAGATTTCGAGTTCGGGAGTCGGTTACGAGCCGGGGAAGGTATTAGCACCCCGTTCGCCCATTCGAAAATGGTACCTTTAATTGATTTTAATTAAAAGACCTAAATAAATTGGTTTGCAAAAATTATTTGTTTTTTTATTATTGTGTCTGACAAGATTTCCCTTGGTCCTACGTAATCTCATGAAATGAGGAATCAAGGCTACGTAGTTCTAAATTAATTTTTAATATATTTATCTTTTTTTTACAAAAATGTTTGATACGGAGATGAAATATGCACAAGATTTCAACATTTAGCTAAGAAAAGGTGGATTTCCAAAACGCATCAGAATTATTTAATTAATACAATTTATTAAAATTTGATCTATTTTATTTTAAAACCCAATAAAAAAATTGTTTACTATGTACATGTTTTGGAATACAAAGAGGAAAGCCCGAGAGATCCCTCCACTAAATGGGTGAGAAAAATCGGCTTACCAAAGCATATCCAATAATCTTTTGAGATTTAATTAATAAAATTTATGATTCCCAAACTGTATAATTTAGATTTAATAATTCAATTCTTAACGTATCCTAAAAAACAAAATACATTGATTTAAGGATAAGATAAGAATTCAAAAATTAAATCCATATTTAAATGCAAAAAATAATTATTATTTAGTAAAAAAATTCATAAATTTAATAATTAAGATCTCAATGATAAAAAGACTACATTTTAAATTATTATTATTTAGATTCGATTATTTACGATATTATTTAAAAAATTTGAAAACAAATAAAATAAATAAATAGATAAAATACCTAGCTGGTGCGCAGGGGACACGTGGTGGGCCGAGACTGGTGCGGCAAGGGAGAACAACTGCAACCACAGGAGCAGAAGGGGAGTAGGGACGCGCGTGCGCTGCACGCGCAGGTGAGGCTGAGAGGGGGTTTGAGGGGCGCTTGTAATACACGTACCTGGGAGAGAGTGGCGGATGCGGAAATTGAGGGGGCAGAGAGCTTTTTTGCTGCACGAATTTTTGTGCAAATTAACTCTCTAATTTTTTATTTTTTTACAAAAAAAAATACTTTTTCAATTTTTTTTTATTATTTTCATTTTTTAACTTTAAAAAAAATTTACTTTTTTGTTTTATTTTGTTTGGGGGACAAAATTGGGTGTCAACACCCATCATCTTGGTATGTAGAACCATAATCTCAAAAACGCTGTACAAGCCCGTCACTAACACCACTTCTATTTTCATATGTCATTTTGCTTTAGACAATTCCTATAACATAGTACAAACTTTAATGTAACGACCGGAGTCGTCACGGGAATTATGTTATGATAAATGCATATTATTAATGAATTTTAAAGAAATGATATTGATGTTTTTATTATGGTACATAAAAATAGGAAATAATTTAAACCAAATACTTTCATGAAACTGCGTCATTTTATTTCACATAGAAAGTTTGATTTAATATACATCATGTCACATTGTTTTGGATCAAAAGATACTGTATCATAACTCTGAGTTACTAAGCTCAGTCAGTGCGCATATACATATATATAATAAAGTGTAACCCAGAGCAGTCCACAATACTCTATAAGATACTAAAGTCAGCCTACATACTAATGATAAATACCTAGCACATGACCTCACATCTCGTCCACCATCCACTGGCTCCCAGTCGATGGAACAACCTGGTCACTCTCCCCTCCAGTCTGTACAGCGTCGCCCCCAGCTGGCTCACTCTCGCCCTCCTCGGGATCCTCCTCCTCAGAGTCCACCTGAACCACCGGAGGCACACGTTCCGGTGATGGTGCAAATCTCACAGTCCGAGATGGACCCGGACGGGAAGGATCCTCCGGTGCAGCTCTCTCAGGAGGAGTGTGAGTGGGAGCAGCTGGTCTGAAACGAAAATGAGAACACGACGTGCAGGCTGGGGCGGTGGAGTACCATGTCGATAAGTAAAAGCAGGAGGTACATGCTGGGCATATATCATAGGTATGCGGAACCGACGAGGACGCATATACGCCAAGGGGTTCGGGTGGCGGAAGATCAGCTCCACCTCCCCCTCGAACGTGGCCCTACGCTCCTCATACTCCCATGTCCCCCTCACGGGACGCATCTCCAGGCACGCCAGAAATCGAGACATCACCTAATAAACAAATGGGGCAAAGGGAGTAAGACAGTGTCATTCACGTACAAATGAATAATTAAATGAACTAGGAATAAACAAACACAATTAGTCAAGTAGCAACTAGGATCACATAAGCAAGTAAGCAAACTCAGATAATCAATCGATAAATATTAAACAATAAATATCAAGAAATAATGTATGACTCTAATGCATGTGCAATGCAATGCCATGCAATGTTTAATGCAATCTCCTCTGTGATATTCTAATAAATATCATGCACTTGGCAAATTTCACGTTTATCGATAACGTCCTCAACGATTTCATTTACGTTTTATCGAAAACGTTCAAATGATCCAAATTATGTTTTAACGAAAACGTTCAAACGCTCCACGTACGTTTGACGACAACGTACCAACGATTCATACTAAATAGGAAAAGCAATTGGGAGTAAACGTCTTTCCACCAAGTGTACAATTACAACCCATGTGTAAATTATACTAAAGACCGTCCTCCGCAATCACGAAATACTCCGAGAGATCGATAGAATAAAATTATAGTCATTGTAAAATTATCCCGAGTCGAGTCTGCAGAACCCACTCATCATAGGACTATTTTACCTATAATTAATTCCCACGGTTATTTGACGTATCACCGTCATAAACCTAATCTCCGCGTATTCTCATACCGATTTAATTAAATCGAATGTGTCTTTTCCTATTATCTTATCTTAGCTCCATAACACCATGCATGATTTCAATCACAACCAAGTTATTAGGATTGAATTCAAATTATTTAATTGGCATTGATTTGATGTTAAAAAGGAATTTACATCCAAACATTCTTTTAAATAATAAAAAATAAAGTTTTTATTTTATAAGAATTAATTAAAAATATTAGGGAAATATTGGATTAAAGAAAAATACATTTTTCAGGTTCTGGACAGTGTCTAACCGGTTAGAGAGTCGTGTAACCGGTTATTCATATTTAAATTTCCCTCTTTTCAAATTTTACAGTAACTAACCGGTTAGTAGTTGCAGTAACCGGTTAGTCACTGCAGCAGCAGTCCAAAAATGTCACTTTTTAACACCAATTCAAAAACCTTTCATTTTCAATCCTTATCAATCATTCACAGAACATATATGGACATATTTAAACATGTTCAAATCAATTATACACATCAATTTCATGAGATTCATATATAATTCATCAAGTATGCATATAATCACATATTTGGCACTTAATATGTCAAATTCAATTTCAGAGCTTCTCAAGTCAAAATTTATAGTTCCTTTAGCTCGTGTTCAGTTATTATGACATGCTTGAATGAGTTTTAAAACCTATTTTGGCCTCCAAGCCAAAGTCCCAATTCAAAACCTATGGCCCTTGAGCTTGTAAAGCTCCTTTACATTCCAAGCCATTTAATAATCATTCTAGTAAATGAATATCTCCTCCCTTACCTATTGAAGCTTTTGAGACTGATTGGAAAGCAAAGGAAAAGGTTCAACACGATTTTGAGGCAAGACCCACCTCAGCTGCAACTCTGTTTTCAGTTTCAACAAGGGGTATTGATCAGAGATTTTCAACAAGAAAAAGCTAAATAAATTCGTGAGTAAAGATTGGAATTCAAACTAGGACACATGAACTTGAGATTGAAACAAACTTGAGAATCAAAGGTAGCTTGAGCTTACCAAACGAAATCAAGAAAGAGAGCTTCAAGAACAAATTCGTGCTCTGTTTTTCAGCATCAACAGAGTCAAGTTGTGAAGCCTATAACTTCCTCTAGAGTACACGAAAGTAGATGGGATTTGTTTCTACTTCAAGAGGGATGAAAGAGCTTTGTTTTGATATGGAATTTGTGAGTGTTGGTGCTTCAGAGAAAGAGAACGAACTCAAAGACAGCCACAACAGAAAAATGAAATCTGAACTTAATTTTATGAAATGTTAAGAGTGGATTGTGTGGTTTTGATTTGGTTTAAGTCACCAATTTCACCACCACTCATTCCCAGCAGAGATTGACGCGTTTTCAGGCTAAGGTGGCTGGTTGGAAGGCCAAAAACGTGTTCCCCTTTTTCAATTTGTGTCCAGAACAATCTCAGTTCTAGGTGTCTGAGAGCACTAACCGGTTACACGTATCACTAACCGGTTAGTAAGACACAAATCTGAAAAATCTAAAGATATTATATTTTATTTCTTTTCTTAATATCTTTTAAATTCTTCTTTTATTTGCATAAAAATAAATAACTACTTTGATAAAATAATTTTCTTTAATTATTTCTTAATTTATTTTTAAAACATAATTATATTCTAATCATCATAATTATATTATAATCACATTATAGTTTTTTATAATAATTAACGTAATTACATATAATTATAATTTCTAATCGGGGATTAATTTTTGGGGTGTTACATTTAACATCATAAACTAAACTACTCCCTCCGGTCCTATTTATAAGACCATTTTCGTGTTTTTATTTTGGTCCTATTTATAAGACCCCTTTCCAATTTTCAATATCATTTAATTACTTCTTTCCACTACCACCCCTATAAAGTCAACACTTTTTAAAGTTCCAATAATAATTATAGGGGTAATTTTGAAAAAGTATATCAAATTTTTACATTTCCAATGCCACTAACAAATTTATCCACTTTCCTTGGTGGGAGTGAAAAACCCCAAAAGGGTCTTATAAATAGGACCGGAGGGAGTATATGGAATAGCAAATTCATGAGATTAAAAGAAAAAGGATTAAACACCAACAACAATGTCAATCACAATAGTCACAAATAATGTCAATCACAAACTTTAACTGATGAAATGTTTGTAGATGGACTAAGTTTAATGTTATGGATCCTAGAGTCATTCCCACGTGACATCATTCATGTTGTTGACCCTAATTACCAGAGGGAGAGGAACATTTTATTTATGCCAAAGAGTGAATGCTATGTTCTACAACAATGAATCAAAACATCATTTTTGCAACAATGAATGCTATGTTATGTAACAATGAATGTTGTGTCAATAACAACAATAGATACATACTTAGTGGAACCTGAACAAAGCAAGAAAGGTGGAACTCGAACAGAGCAAGCAAGGACGGTGGAATGTGAACAGAGCAAAGACGAGAAAGAGACAGGATCGCGTGCGTCACGGCTGGCGGGCGTGGTGGGCCTGACACGAACAGCGTGGTAAGGGGAGACGCGAACACGGTGGGGGGAGACGAGAACAACGTGAGAGCCAATGCAAGGGACGATGGTTGACCGCGGTAGCTTGCGGTTAGGAGAGAAATCACACAGAGAGAGAGAGAGAGAGAGAGAGAGAGAGAGAGAGAGAGAGAGAAATTTAGGATTAGGGAGAAATCAGATTATGATAGGGGTTTGGGAGGAGACATATTTTTTAAATATTTTTTTAATTAGGATAATAATTATTTTACTAAAATAACCCTATTACTAAATTTATATCTTCAAAGTTTAAAAGGGTTTTTTTGTCTAAAATTTTTTGAATCCTATGCTAATATGATCCTTCTATAAAAGGAGTGTACTCATGTTAGCAATCTCATATATATATATATATATATATATATAAGAGAGAGAGATTGAAGAAAGTATATGGTGAAACAACTCATTCATATACTATAATATTAAGTTTTCTCTCCACTCTTCTATTTGAATTCACGAGTTTTCTCGGATAAATGATGCTAAAAGGACTGCACCAGCAGGCCATGCCTTGAGTGGATCAACTCTCCAAGAGTCCAAAGCCAACGCCACTCTCTTCTTTGCCAAATTCTATCACCCATGTCATCACCCATCATCTCACAATCTTGTTATATCTGGAAAATTTGAATAATTTATTTAATTTCAAATTTTAATATTTGTGTTGGGAATAATGATTTCAAATGGAGATGATATCTTGGTTAGGGATAATGATCTGAAAAACTTGAATAATTTATCTAATTTCAAATTGCAATATTAATAATCTATTGAATTTCAAATTTTAATATTTTGATAGTAGATAATGATTATTTAGCTATCATCCATCTGATGTAAGAAAAACTTGAACAACAAACATAATGACTCCAAAACTTCAACGACAAACATGATGGCTAAAAAAACGTCTTTTTATAACACTAGTAGTTTAAATTTTTTTTTTTTATTTTTTAAAATTTGATTATAGATTTTAGAAATATGTCTTTTTAAATAATAAGTTAATATGAACTTTTTATAAAAATGATTTACATGTATTTAGAAATGAATAATCATAAACATTAACCTTTGAATCTAGTTTCAGCTACCAACTTTTTCATTAATAAAAATTAACTAATAATGTATCAACTATACGATTTCTAATTTTAATTAACAACATAATTTCTTATATTAAAAAAATTCAACTCATTTTGATTTTTTGTTTTTATTTAATCCATCATTCCAAATGCATTTTGTTAGTAATTCGTTTTGCAAGTCCAAATGCAGTTATTTTTTTTACCATATATATCATCATCATCATCTTTATTATTATTATATCTGTCTCAAAACATAAGACTTGTTTCACACTTTTAATTAATTCGTGTTTATAAGATTCGAACTTTCAAATTACTTGTTTGTATTAGAATTTCATAATTTTAAATAAGTATATTGTCTAAAGTATAAAATAACGCATCATTATTTTTCACAATTTAAATTGCAACATATTGTATAATTTTTTGGATTTTTTTAAATTTGAATTCATGTCTGAGTAAATATTTGATTGTATTAAGCTAAATCATTATACCAAATTATAACTCATTTTTAATACTTATATATCCGTTTTTTCCATTGTACCCAAAATTTATTATTCATAATGATGCTCTGTTTAAATATTTAATACCAATTTGCCTATATTATGACTTATTTGTATTAGAATTTCTGAAATTACAACATTATATTCTTTTTTTTTGCTGGTTAATTATCATATGACGAGTTGTTTAGGCATTATATATTTTTTATGTCAATATTTGATTCAAATTATTTCCTTTTGAAAAGATCATTAATAACCCGTGCAAATTGTATGTTTGCGGGCAATTTTTATATTTATGTGTAATCCAAATTGTACTAATAAAAATTTACTAAAAATAACTTAAGATAAATATTTATTCCCGTGCGATGCACGGACAAACAAATTTGGAGGGAAAAACAAGGATGAAGGAGGGAAAATGAAAATGACAAAAATGCCCTCAACTTCTTCTATTTTATAATATGTTGAAGATAATACTATATGTTAGCCATTCAAACAAAAAAATTCTTGTCAGCCATCGCAACGTCAATCTAATTAAATCCGCCAGCTAAAGTAATCAAATACATGGGGCTTCAGTTAATTGATTCAATCTACTTTAATATAGATGGGACTTTTTCTAGTTCACTTTAGTTCACGCACCCCTGACCCACACCATCATAAAACATAAAATGCAGATAAGACTTGTAACGAACGCTGAAGCCTCAATAAAAACATGCGCGAATAGGCCCCCACGTATGAATGGCCGGTCCCTGTTATTTTAAGAACACAATAACAAAAGAAAAAAATTTAAAAATTACACGTCAAATGAATCAGTCTCGGTATGTTCTACACTTAATCCTTATCAAATGATTTGGCATTTTTATTTTATAAATTACCAAATGATTTGGAGTAATAGACAGCGTCTGTTCCTAGGGGCCCTTGCCCAATTATACAGGGGAGTAATATAAGCCACCAATTAATTAATTTATAGTAGTATTCATCACCTTAATGCACGTCTCTTAATTACTTGGGAGAGTTTAATTTGTTATTTACTTCCATCGACCATACAGTGCGGTATATATAAGCAGGTTCATAACATTAATCCTTGAAGATTACAATTAAATTGGATGTTATTGTCTACTAGTATTTGTCTTTCTGGAATTGCATTGCAATAACATTAATTTGCCAAAAAGGTACGTCATAGGTATGAAAGTATGAACTCCATTAATTCTGGATTATGATCTGAATGCATATGCCATTGCCACCTAATAATGTTGGCTTCAAACCCAAAAAATCTGATTGAATAATATGGCTTTCAATTATTGATCATTTAGTAACACAAAATATTTAAACATGTTGATTGACTCCATCGAGCAACGTGAGGTTGGTCAAGTGGTAGCTCAGTTGATCCTTAACTAACTGGTTTCGAGTTCCAACATTGAGTATGGAGAAACTTCTGCTGACAGACCCCTACGGCTTAGTGCGAGTTTAGTTGGATTAGATCAGATGAGTCGGATTTTGGGGTACACCAGATCCGGATACCGGTTGACGGAAAAAAAAAAAAAGATGGACTCGGTCGAATATGTACGTCTACTGTCTACATAGTATTAGTCTACATTATTACTCAGATACATGTTTGAATCATGTGAATATGTTACGGTACTACTCCTACTGTACTATTTATAAGACCCTTGTGAGATTTTTCACTCCACCAAGGAAAGTGGATAAATTTGTTAGTGGTATTGAAAATGTAAAAGTTTAATATACTTTTTCAAAACTACCCTTATAATTATTATTGGAACTCTAAAAAGTGTTAACTTTACAGGGGTTTTAGTGGAAAAAAGTAATTAAATGTTATTGAAAATTGGAAAAGGGTCTTATAAATAGGACCAAAATAAAAACCCTAAAGAGTTTTATAAATAGGAGCGGAGAGAGTATGATTTATTGTAGGTGTTAATATCATAATTGCATAAGCAAATACATGACTCTCAATTAATACGAAATAAATAAATAAAATTTGACATGTTGTGGTGCAACGTGTGAGAATCATATACTCCCTCGTTCTTATTTACTCCCTCTGGTCCTATTTATAAGACCCTTTTGGGATTTTTTACTCCCACCAAGAAAAGTGAATAAATTTGTTAGTGGCATTGGAAATGTAAAAATTTGATATACTTTTTCAAAATTACCCCTATAATTATTATTGGAACTTTAAAAAGTGTTGATTTTATAGGGGTGGTAGTGGAAAGAAGTAATTAAATGTTATTGAAAATTGGAAAGGGGTCTTATAAATAGGACCAAAATAAAAACACCAAAAGGGTCTTATAAATAGGACCGGAGGGAGTAATTGTTATTTTTTGGATAAGTTTTTTTGTTTCTTTTAATCTGTCCATTTGAATATTTCAAAAGTATAATAAATGTTATTTTTCATGTTTATCCCTATTTAATAAGTAGTAATGATTGGATTTCTTAAATGGTGTGTTTTGTTTAAAATAGGACAAATAAATAAGAACGGAGGGAGTAATTAGTTAGTAATCCATATCAGAGTTAGAGATTAAGCACTGCTGATTAAGGGAGTAAAACCAACAGTTAGCTAACTTTAACCACCTCTAATCGTTGCTTCAGTTTTAAGCCCAAATAAGTTAGGTTGACCAGTGGTATCCGAAGCTTACGTTGATGCAAGATGCTTTTGGGTTTTAGTGCGAATTATTAGAACTAGGTCTTTCTGAATATTATGTTTACCTAACATCCATTATGTCCCCTAAACAAGGCAATAATCCAAAAAATACATTTTTCCATAACTTTTAACCACATTTAATTACTTAACAAATGTCTTAAAGACATTTTTTAACATTTTCCTTTTTTATTATCTCTTGTTTTTTATAGATTTTTTTCTTCCCTTTTATCTGTCTTAACATATGTTTAGTATAATTGAAAAAAATTATATTATAATTATTTTTATCAATGATTATAATCAGATAAGATTATAATATGTACAATTATAATATATTTATGTTTAGATCTCTTAGCTGAAAAATGAATTTAAACATATATGTTTTGTTTGATAGTATAAAGAAGATTATTTTTATTGAGTGAATTTTGAAAAAGGTATGTGGTTAGTTATTGTTGTCGGAATGATAAGAGTAGAATAGGAAAATTACATGAGTTTAAAAAAAATAATCTTACCAAAAATAATCTATAGCACTTATGAGATAGATATTGGATTTTGATTATTTTTCCAAAAATATAAATATAAAATTATAATATGTATTAGCAATCAAATACATTAGATTATAATTATTGGAATTTCTTAACCTTAGATGAATTTTATGGGAAATGAAAACTTAAAAAGTTTAAAAATATTAGTATTCTTTTTTTTTTTGTGTACATACACCAAGGGTATCCTCCAGTCGACAGCCGAAGACTTATCCCTTCCGAGGGGTAGAGATCACCGAAGTGAGCTTTGCCTCTACCAACAAAGCTTTTTCCATATCCACGACAAGGATCAAACCTCTGACATCATGCTTAAGGAACTCCGTCATCTACCAACTGTGTTGGACTTTGTTGGTAAAACATTAGTATTTCATTAGTACTACTAGTATTTTAAGAAAACTTAACTATCTAGTTTTAAATGGTTATCCTCAGTTCAAGGGTTGAGGTTAAGAGAAACCATAATTATTTTTGAAATAAAAAGTTTAAAACATATACATAATTTTAATCTAAACCACACACTCCTTTATCGAGGATTTCAAGAGTATAATAATTGTTATTTTTCATGTTTACTCATATTTAATAAGCTATTGATTTGCGTAAATAGTTGAGAAAAAATAATAATTATAAAGAAAGAAATAATATGATACGAAAAAAACATAATTAATTTACTGAAAATCAAAATAATATAAATAAGAACGAAGGGAGTACTTATTATTGTCCATGTTTAAGTAAATAGTTTAATTATATACTTATTTGATACGTTTTTTTTTAAAAAAAAAAAAACTAAACCAGATGATAGTTTGCTTGGTAAGGCTATTGAAAATTTTATAAGCTAATCGACTAATTAATGAGAAAATAGATAATGATTCGACAATGTAAAAGTCTTTTATATTTTTAGTGCATTATATATTATTCATATATATATATATATATATATATATATATATATATATAGTTGTTGATTGTTAAATAAAAGTAATACACTGTCAATTGAAAACTTTACCTCGTTAATACATATCCATCAATCTCCTAATTTATTTGATTAAATGTGAGGTAGAAATGATGAGTTTATTTCTATAAATTATGAGCTTATAAATCCGTATTTCTAAGTTACTGAATGTATATTTGACAAGAAATAAAATGGGATTATAAATCATTAAAATGACATATAATCAGAAAAAGATTTTAATATAAGAAGTAAAGAACATGTTGTAATAAAAAAAAACATATTTATCTTGGTCTCAACTCTCAAACATAAGAAATAGTTAGAGTAAATAATTAATTTGGTTCTCCAAAGATTACATTGCTATCAATTTTACTGAGTAATAAATTACCAAAAAGCATAGGAGTGATAATGGGATAGTTAATGTGTTGGAGTGATAAAGGTAAAATAGAAAAATTATATGGGTCTAAAAAATAATCTCCAGTTGCTATAAGAGTGCTTTTAAATTTTGATTATTTTTCCAAGAATATAATCTAACATTATAATCTGTCTTGTTGGCAAACAAACACGTTAGATTATGATTATATTATTTTTGAAAAAAAAAAGCAAAAACTACAATTTCAAGAAAAAACAATCATGCTCAGTTACTCATGTGTTATACTCTTATAAACATTGATTTTGTATCATTTTACACTCATCAGAAATTAATCGGCTTTTTTTTTTTCAAACTCTTTCACTTTATTAAATTAGCTTATTAACGTTCCTTTCACTTTTCAGTCTCCAACCAAATTTTCGGCCTTAAGCCAATTATGCCAAACATAGCCATAAAAATTCATAAGCTATTTTATAAATTACTTACTCCACATCAAGAGACTATATGCCTACGTGAATGTGAAATATATCATGTCTTAAAGATAGAACAATCGTACTACCATATATGTTGATAGGAGAAAATATCATGAGTATTATGCTTTGGGAATTCAAATTCATAAACGACATTTTTTTTCTTCCGGAAAGTTATAACGACATTCAAAACAAAGAAACTGGATAATGATTAACTATATGCTATAGTAGATAAGAACAATAATAACTAATATACTCACTTATGTTGATGATGACATCCACTACCACCGTCGACACTTATTTTATTAGCAGATAACACTAACAAGCACTTGTCTGCACCACAATGACATCAACGGCCACCCATTATAATTGGAGATGGAGACTACGTTAAATTCAAAACTTGTTTTCTAGTATTTAAACCTATCTATAGTTAGTATGTCAGACCTTTTTCAGCTAAAGCCACAAAATGGAAAAGCTTTTTGAGAAGTGCTTATTTAATATAATTGATTCCTTATAAAAGTCAGACCTCCTAAACTACATCTAAAATTGAAGATGATAAAGCCGCGTTAGCGGCTCTCTCCACGCACAATCTAATGTCTAAAAGTGCTTTTATGGGTTTTGACAAGTGTCCACTTATTTGATGTGCCCAAGTCCAACTCCTCTCTCCATTTCTCTTCTTGTTTCTACTCCCTCCTTTTGTAATTTAAGGTTATTTTACATATATTAAAGATGTATCAAATATGTTTGATATTCCCCCGTCTATGTTTTTTTGGGTATTTTATTCTACAAAACTACTAGATTGGTTCTTTAAGTTATTTTGTAGTTGTGATTTCGTCCCTTGACTTTTTTTCGTTTTAAATAAATTTTGAAATTGTTGCCGTTTAACAAATAAATCATTTCAGTTAATTTTTTCCATTAAGTGACACATGTCATCATAAAAAATTTTTAAGAAAATTCATTAAACCATTTTTTTAATACATGACACCATTAATTGAGTGACATGTGTCACTTAATGGAAAAAATTAACAAAAATGACTTATTTGTTAGACGGAAACAACTTCATGACTTATTTAAAACAAAAAAAAATAAATGGACCAAATTGCAACTAAAAAATAACTTACAGGATCAATCTAATGGTTTTGCCTATTTTATTATGTCCTATAAATTATGTTTTCTTAGAAACTCAGTACTCATTTATAGTACTTCTTTTTCAAGTATACTCTATTTATTGCATTCTGTAACATCCTAAGCTTTATTTTAAAAGGAATTATTATTAAAACCCAAAAAATAATTGGAATAATAGCTTAATGAATTTTGGGAGATAGGTGGGTAGTAATTATAAGTACTAGGGATTGTATAGAAGGCATTCGTAGCATCGAGCAAAGTTAACTAAGCAAAATCGGGGGTTAAATCGGCGTTTTAAATGTTAGAAATCGACCGAAAATAGAAAATTAGGAATTAATTATAGGATGCTAAGAAAATAAATTCCACCGTTGGATGTGAAGTTTAATGGATTAAGAAGCTTGTCTAAAAATTTGGACCCGATCCGACGGTTAACGAAAAAGTTACGGCGAATCGAAGTTTGGAAATCCTGGTGCACGCCCAGGCAGCGTGCACCGGTGCACCACTGTTCATTGGTGCTGAGCCAGGAGGTTTTACGCTCAGGCGCACCATTCCGTGCGCTCAGGCGCGCGCAGGTTGCACCAGCCATGCACCAGTTCCGTGTTGGCGCGCCAATTCCCTCCCTAACCAGCATCTGGCGCATCAGCCATGCACCAGCTCGTGTGCTGGTGCTGTTCTCGCCTCAGGCGCGCCAGACGTGCGCCCAGGCGCGCGCGCACAGTAGGCACCAGATCTGGTGCGTTGATCAACAACCTTGGGGCCAAAGTCTTGATTCCAGCCACACGATCTTGCTGGTCTTAAGGCAAGAAAATAAAACCCAAAAAGAACACAACACCTTCACACTCCAACACCATTTCACCCCATCACCTTCACCATTTATCTCAACCCCAAGATCAAGTTTCCATCACTCTCATCACAAACACTTGATTTTTGGGCACCTCACACCCAAAATCATCAAACCCCATCAAGCCTTGCACCATGGAAGTTGGTTGAAGTTGCAATCCCTTTCCTCCCTCCACCATATGTGTTGCTCCCTCTCTTCTCCTTCTTGGTTTTCAAATTCCACCATCACTTGGAGTAAGTAGAGCTTTATGGCATGATATTAATTTCCTTTCCAACTCTCTTTAGCTCATAGAATTTGTATTTAATTCCTTAGGGTTTTCTTGCACTCATGAATATGTAGGAAACTCTATTTTATGCCTTCCAATCAAAACCAAGATAAGGGCAAGGATCAACCCTCTTGCAATCTTCCAAATAGAGTTGTTTATCATCACTTGATTATATCTTTGTTGAGGTGGCAAGCAAAGCTCCGGAAATTCAAAGTTCCAAGGTTTTGAGTTAGAGCAACAAAGGTTTTTCCTTACTTCTTGCTACATTGAGGTAAGGAGTGGGTTATAGTGAGTATTACCGTACTCTGGGGATTAGTTTACAATATGCATATAATGGGGACTAAGAGTTATGTGCTAGTTTAGGTTGTTATACCATAGGGTAGTTAGTAATTAGAACTCTTGACATAGGAAAAATAATTAGATGAAGATATGCTTTATTTTTGATATTGGTATATAATCTTGTGACTTGGTGTTGTTTATAATTTAAGTGCTCATTTTGCTAAATATTTGAGTTATGATTTTATTTTAAGAACCAAGGCAAAGAATGGAAATTAGGTGTGAATTAAATAATAATGGAAAGTGCAGTTGAATTAAGAATTGGTGCATTGGTAGACTATGTGCCCCTGCCGGGTGTACCAAATTCCCAAGGGCCAAGTGCTCACCAGGCTAAATTCCCATTAGGTCCAAATGCCTTGTTAGGCATCAATGCACCAAGACTTAATTCACTGCCAAAATAAATGGAATAAAATGTGTTGAGAATGTGAAAAAGAGAATGAATTCAAAAGAATGTGGAAAATGAAATGAATTCAAATAATTGTAATGTGTAATGATATGTGGAAATTATGATAGCATAGCTTGACAGGGTGAAGCCTTTTGGGTGAGAAAGTCCTGGTTGAGCGAGAGACCCTTGGGTGTGCCACATGCCTGGCAGGAGCATTAAATTCCTAGTGATGCAAACCGGTTGTAACCGGGAGTGTTGGCCAGACGTGGTAAGACGCTATCGCGCTTGTTGGTGCGAACGCAGTAAAGTCGTGACTGGAATACACTGGAAATGAATTGTGGATATAAAGTATGAAATGAGAATAAAGGACTTTATGAAAATAATGGATAAGAATGAAGAGAATAAATTGACTTGAGAAACCAATGGACCTTGATATTGAATTGTGATATGTTGAGTTATATTATGTTGTGATCGAATTGCTAAATGTGTATGGCTTGGTATATCATTATGTCATAACTGGAAACTGCTTCCCCATTTTCTGTGTAATGCTCACTCCTTACTATTTCCACAGGTACGGAGGTTGAGTTTGCACTTGATCAGGCCGAGCAGGAGTACTCTCCCTCACAGGGAGAGTAGGTTACTTATATATATACGTAGGACATGGGAATGTCCTGGGCCCGATGATATGATGTGATCTATTTTCGTTGTACATATTGTATATACCTTTTTGGGGGCCCAGGACGACTCCTTTTGGGTAGGAGTCTTATTTTGGGAAAAGTACTATTTTCCACAACTTGTTTAAATTTCCGCACAACTCTGATGTTTCATACCTTGCTATTCTTATGTGTGCACGATGTTGCACAAGCTGTGATATATGTATATAGCCCTGCTGGCTTCTGAAATTTGAAAATGTTTTTGTTTATCAGGTTACAGGAAAAACCAGAATTTTTGGAAAGTCCTAAAAACAAACGAAACTCCGTCCGTTTGACGGAAGATTTTATAAGTTTAAAAGAAAATTTTAAATTCGCTATTTTTATTAAGGGTATTAAAGGGTAGTTAATTGTAGGTGTTACATTTATGGTATCAGAGCAGTTTCCCTCGGCCTTTGGAGTTATGAGCTACTCCAGTGATTACTCACCAAGCGAGTAATCGATAATTATAGTTTAGAGTCTAGAATTTATTGATAGGATGTTTATACTATTAACCATGCTACTAAGCATTAACTGTCGGCCTTGTGCATGACTAAACAGTATGGCTGGTAGACGGGTCGATAATGATGGGATCCGAGCTATTCTGGAGCAGATGGTCAGATGCAACAACAGATGCAACAGAATCATGGGAATAACATAGCAGCAGCAGCAACAGCAACAGCGGCAGCAATGGTTCCTCAACCCCCAGCTCCAGTTGCAATCGACTGGTTGGCACGGTTCAAAAAGAATGATCTGGTGAAGTTCGAAGGAGGGTTCAACCCCGATGGGGCACAACTTTGGTTGCAGGAGATTGAAAAGATCCTGAACACTATGGCACCACCAGAGGAACAAAAGGTTCTGCTAGCACAGTACATGTTGACTAGTGAAGCGGAACACTGTTGGCAACAAATGCGGAGGGGCTTGGAGGCGAACAACCAGGCGATCACTTGGGAGTTGTTCAAGGACCGTTTTCTCGGCAAATACTTTCCTGAGGATGTCCGAAGAGAGAAGGAGATAGCTTTTCTGCAGCTAGTGCAAGGAAATATGAGCGTTGGGGAGTATGCTGCAAGGTTTGAAGACTTGATCCGATATGCAGGGAGTTACAGGGATGCTGATGAAAGGACCAAGTGCATCAAGTTCGAGACCGGGCTTCGTTCTGAAATCAAGATGGCTTTTGAGTATCAGAACATCGCCAATCTGTCTCAATTGATCAACATGACTAGTACTTATGAAAAGAGTCGGAAACAACGGGCAGCTGAAAAGCGCAGCAAGAATGTTCAGAAGGCTGGAGGTCCTATCAGGGGCAAGAGTTCGGTGCAGCGACCAGGTCCTTACTCTCAGCCTAGAACAGGCCAAGTAGTGAGTACCTTTGGTCCTATTCCGACTTGCCCACATTGTGGCAGGCAGCATAGGGGAGATTGCTAGAAGTTGGATCCGAACAAGAGGGTAGTGACCTGTTACAAATGCGGTCAGCCGGGTCACATGATGGCAAATTGTCCTAGAAACGGAGTTAAAAAGGAGGTGAATGTGGCCAAGGTACAGAAAGCTGGTGACAACCGGGTGACTCAGAAGGGCAAAGTGTATACTCTGGATGGCGAGGAAGTTACTGATGTTGATGAGCTGATTAGAGGTACTGGTTATGTTAATGATATTCCTTGTGGTATTCTCTTTGACTGCGGAGCTACTCATTCGTTTATTTCTGCCGATTGTATGAAGAAGTTAGGATTATCTGCAGTAGAAATGCCTTATAAATTATCTGTCTCTACTCCCACAAATTCTTCTGTAGTCACATCAACGATGTGTTTGGATTGCCCACTTCGAGTATTGGAGCGGGAATTCCAAGTAAATCTAATCTGTTTGCCCCTAACTAAATTGGATGTCATTCTGGGCATGACTGGATGTCTCGACACCATGTCCTGATTGATTGTCATCAGAAATCAGTTACTATCAGTGATCTTTCTTTATCTGCCCTGGAAATGAATGAGGAGGCAGAGATCAGTCAGATTCCTATAGTTTGCGAATTTCCGGAAGTCTTTCCTGCAGAGATTCCTGGATTGCCGCCGAACAGAGAAGTTGAGTTTAGTATTGATCTAATGCATGGAGCAGGTCCTATTTCAATAGCCCCATACAGGATGGCACCTCCGGAGTTAGCAGAGTTGAAAAAGCAGATAGAGGAGCTTTTGGCCAAGGGCTTGATTAGACCGAGTGTGTCACCCTGGGGAGCTCCGATTCTCTTTGTTAAAAAGAAGGACGGAAGTCTCCGAATGTGTATCGACTACAGGCAGATGAATGCTGTGACTGTGAAAAACAAGTATCCTCTACCTCGCATTGATGATTTGCTGGACCAATTGCGAGGAGCAGCCGTATTTTCTAAAATCGACCTCCGATCGAGATACCATCAAATCCGTATCCGAGAGGAGGACATTCCTAAAATGGCATTCAGGTCGAGATATGGGCATTTTGAATATGTAGTGATGTCCTTTGGTCTCACGAATGCTCCGGCCATCTTCATGGACTATATGAACCAAGGTTGTCAGAACCGAACCGGAGATCAAGCCGGACGAAGCTTCGTATAGGGTTTAACCGTATTAACCGGTTAAGCCGGAAGGTTAGACCGGTATTGATATATATAGTAAAAAAAATTAAAAAATAAACTACAAAATCTACCTGTTACGAAAAAAATAAATTTATAAACTTTAAATAAGTATCATACATATAATATAATACCTTATCAAATATCACCATTATATAATATTATTGAAAATAACAAAAGTAAACATATTCTTAATAATTAATATAAATTAATATAAATGGTATTGTATAAGATTAATATATTTTTATTTAGAATTGACCCACATCCGGTCCAAATCTCTTAGCAAGTGCCAAGTAGTACTAGATTTCTTAACGTTGGAAGAAAATAAAGGGCTTGCCTTACCTAAAAAAAAGAAAAAGAAAATAACTACCCGACCCATCTAAAAAATAAGAAGTATAATAAAACCCTAGGCACTAGTGACTAGTGGAACATTGTGCCGCCAATAGTACTGACTATTGAGTTTACTCTTCCTCTTTCTTCTTTCCACACAACAATTCCATCTTCTTTCTTTTACTTCTACAGTGATATCTTATTCTTCTTTCTTTTAGTGCTTCTCTGTGTGTTCTCCTTTCTTTTTGTTTTTTCGTTGAGGCGTTGAGCAGCAGCAGCAGAGTGAGAGTGTACTGCTTAAGGTTTTGATTTAGTTTTTTTTTTTTTTAAAAAAATAGAGTTGGTTGAATTGGGTCCGGTTTTCCCGGTTCAACCCGGTTCAACAGAATTGGCCGCCGGTTTTTTCCGGCTTCAATTTACAAACGGTTTATGCAGAACCCAGAACCGTCTTTCCCACCAGTCGACGGTCCGACCGGTTTGACCGCCCGGTTCGGTCCGGGTTTGATAACACTGATATGAACAGGATCTTCAGGACGTACTTGGATTCTTTTGTCATAGTCTTTATCGACGACATTCTCATCTATTCTAAGAGTCCAAGTGAGCATGCCGAGCATCTAAGAATAGTGTTTCAAATTCTCAAAGCCATGCAGCTTTATGCAAAGCTTTCTAAATGTAGTTTCTGGTTGAATGAGGTGCAGTTTCTGGGGCATGTCATTTCTGAGAAGGGTGTTGCTGTTGATCCTTCTAAGGTGGAAGCGGTGCTTAAGTGGGAGAGACCCAAGTCCATTACTGAGATCAGAAGCTTTCTTGGTATGGCTGGGTATTACCGGAGGTTTATTGAGGGGTTTTCTAAATTGGCCCTTCCTTTCACTTACACGGAAAGGTGTTCCGTTTGAGCGGTCCCCGGAATGTGAAGATAGCTTCCAGGAATTGAAGAGGCGGTTGGCTAGTTCCCCAGTGTTAATTTTGCCGGACCCGACTCAATCCTTTGTGGTGTATTGTGATGCTTCAAAACAAGGGTTGAGATGTGTGTTGATGCAGCAAGGGCAAGTCATAGCTTATGCGTCCAGACAATTAAGGCAGCATGAACAGAACTATCCCACTCATGATCTTGAGTTGGCGGCAGTGGTTTTTGCTTTGAAAATCTGGAGGCATTATCTATATGGTTCAAAGTTCGAAGTCTTCAGTGATCATAAAAGCCTTCGCTATCTCTTCGATCAAAAGGAGTTGAATATGAGACAGAGGAGGTGGATGGAATTTCTGAAGGACTACGACTTTGATCTTCAGTATCATCCGGGCAAGGCCAATGTGGTGGCTGATGCACTAAGTCGTAAGACTTTGCATGTCAGCAATCTAATGGTGAAGGAGATGCAATTAATCCAAGAGTTCAGTGACCTCAACTTGAACATGCAAGTGAAAGAGAAGAGCATTGTTCTAGAAATGTTGTAGGTTACCAATGACTTGATTGCTCTTATTAAGGAAAGGCAAGCCGATGATATAGAGCTGCAAAAGTTGTTAGAAGGGGCATCGGGCAATGAAGAGCCCGACTTCGTGAAGGGTTCTGATGGCATTATCCGATTTAGGGGTCGGATATGTGTTCCTATGGATTTCGAAGTTAGAAGAGATATCCTATAGGAAGCGCATCGAACCAAGATGAATTTCCATTTTGGTGCAACAAAGATGTACCAAGATTTGAAAAGGATTTATTGGTGGCCGAAGCTGAAAACCGATGTGGCCGATCATGTGTCTCATTGCCTAACTTGTCAGAAAGTTAAGATTGAGCATCAAAAGCCGAGTGGTCCGTTGCGATCACTTGAGATTCCGGAGTGGAAGTGGGATAGCATAGCTATGGACTTTGTGACAGGTCTACCTAGGACTGCTGGAGGATGTGATGCAGTTTGGGTGGTTGTGGACCGTCTTACAAAGTGTGCACATTTCATTCCTATTCACAAGAAGTACACTCTGGAGAAGTTGACTCAGTTGTATATCAGGGACATAGTGAAGCTGCATGGTGTTCCTACCAGTATAGTAACCGATCGCGATCCGAGGTTTCTGTCCAGATTTTGGCAGAGTCTTCAGCAGGCATTGGGTACTAAGCTGAAATTTAGTACGACTTATCATCCGCAGACAGATGGACAATCTGAGCGTACTATCCAGACACTTGAGGATTTGTTGAGAGCATGTGTTCTGGAGCAAGCTAGTAGTTGGGAGCAGTTACTGCCGTTGATGGAGTTTACTTACAATAACAGTTTTCACTCCAGTATCGGCATGGCACCATTTGAGGCTCTCTACGGAAGAAAATGTAGGACGCCTCTGTGTTGGTTCCAAATAGGTGAGAATCTATTGACAGGTCCTGATATGGTGAAAGAAACAACTGAGAAGATCACAATGATCAAGAATAAGATGAAAACTTCACAGGATCGCCAGAAGAGTTATGCTGATAGGCGAAGGAGACCCTTGGAGTTTGATGTTGGGGATCATGTATTCCTAAGAGTGTCTCCGGTTGCAGGAATCGGTAGGGCAATTAAGTCCAGGAAACTAACTCCTCGGTTTGTTGGGCCTTATGAGATTCTGAAGAAGGTTGGCCCGGTGGCTTACAAGATTGCCTTACCCCCTCACTTAGCAAGGCTTCATGACGTGTTTCATGTTTCACAACTAAGGAAATACGTCCATGATCCTTCGCATGTGGTTACCTTAGATGATTTGCCTTTGAAGGAGAATTTAACTTTT
The DNA here is from genome assembly GCA_037953625.1 of Crotalaria pallida. Lineage (NCBI taxonomy): Eukaryota > Viridiplantae > Streptophyta > Magnoliopsida > Fabales > Fabaceae > Crotalaria > Crotalaria pallida. The sequence continues at coordinate 80,602,036 of CM075655.1, read as the reverse complement.
GAAGTTCTGCCAGTTAGAATTGAAGACAGGCAGGTGAAGCAGCTCCGAGGCAAGGAAATATCTTTGGTAAAGGTTATCTAGATCAGGAACAATGTGGAGGAGGCTACATGGGAATTGGAGGACAAGATCAGACAGTCTCATCCGCAATTGTTCGATGCCAACTGAATTTCGAGGACAAAATTCTGGTAAGTGGGAGAGAATTGTAACATCCTAAGCTTTATTTTAAAAGGAATTATTATTAAAAACCCAAAAAATAATTGGAATAATAGCTTAATGAATTTTGGGAGATAGGTGGGTAGTAATTATAAGTACTAGGGATTGTATAGAAGGCATTCGTAGCATCGAGCAAAGTTAACTAAGCGAAATCGGGGGTTAAATCGGCGTTTTAGATGTTAGAAATCGACCGAAAATAGAAAATTATGAATTAATTATAGGATGCTAAGAAAATAAATTCCACCGTTGGATGTGAAGTTTAATGGATTAAGAAGCTTGTCTAAAAATTTGGACCCGATCCGACGGTTAACGAAAAAGTTACGGCGAATCGAAGTTTGGAAATCCTGGTGCACGCCCAGGCGTGAACCACTGTTCATTGGTGCTGAGCCAGGAGGTTTTACGCTCAGGCGCACCATTCCGTGCGCTCAGGCGCGCGCAGGTTGCACCAGGCATGCACCAGTTCCGTGTTGGCGCGCCAATTCCCTCCCTAACCAGCATCTGGCGCATCAGCCATGCACCAGCTCGTGTGCTGGTGCTGTTCTCGCGCTCAGGCGCGCCAGACGTGCGCCCAGGCGCGCGCGCACAGTAGGCACCAGATCTGGTGCGTTGATCAACAACCTTGGGGCCAAAGTCTTGATTCCAGCCACATGATCTTGCTGGTCTTAAGGCAAGAAAATAAAACCCAAAAAGAACACAACACCTTCACACTCCAACACCATTTCACCCCATCACCTTCACCATTTATCTCAACCCCAAGATCAAGTTTCCATCACTCTCATCACAAACACTTGATTTTTGGGCACCTCACACCCAAAATCATCAAACCCCATCAAGCCTTGCACCATGGAAGTTGGTTGAAGTTGCAATCCCTCTCCTCCCTCCACCATACGTGTTGCTCCCTCTCTTCTCCTTCTTGGTTTTCAAATTCCACCATCACTTGGAGTAAGTAGAGCTTTATGGCATGATATTAATTTCCTTTCCAACTCTCTTTAGCTCATAGAATTTGTATTTAATTCCTTAGGGTTTTCTTGCACTCATGAATATGTAGGAAACTCTATTTTATGCCTTCCAATCAAAACCAAGATAAGGGCAAGGATCAACCCTCTTGCAATCTTCCAAATAGAGTTGTTTATCATCACTTGATTATATCTTTGTTGAGGTTGCAAGCAAAGCTCCGGAAATTCAAAGTTCCAAGGTTTTGAGTTAGAGCAACAAAGGTTTTTCCTTACTTCTTGCTACATTGAGGTAAGGAGTGGGTTATAGTGAGTATTACCGTACTCTGGGGATTAGTTTACAATATGCATATAATGGGTACTAAGAGTTATGTGCTAGTTTAGGTTGTTATACCATAGGGTAGTTAGTAATTAGAACTCTTGACATAGGAAAAATAATTAGATGAAGATATGCTTTATCTTTGATATTGGTATATAATCTTGTGACTTGGTGTTGTTTATAATTTAAGTGCTCATTTTGCTAAATGATTGAGTTATGATTTTATTTTAAGAACCAAGGCAAAGAATGGAAATTAAGTGTGAATTAAATAATAATGGAAAGTGCAGTTGAATTAAGAATTGGTGCATTGGTAGACTAGGTGCCCCTGCCGGGTGTACCAAATTCCCAAGGGCCAAGTGCTCACCAGGCTAAATTCCCATTAGGTCCAAATGCCCTGTTAGGCATCAATGCACCAAGACTTAATTCACTGCCAAAATAAATGGAATAAAATGTGTTGAGAATGTGAAAAAGAGAATGAATTCAAAAGAATGTGGAAAATTAAATGAATTCAAATAATTGTAATGTGTAATGATATGTGGAAATTATGATAGCATAGCTTGACAGGGTGAAGCCTTTTGGGTGAGAAAGTCCTGGTTGAGCGAGAGACCCTTGGGTGTGCCAAATGCCTGGCAGGAGCATTAAATTCCTAGTGATGCAAACTGGTTGTAACCGGGAGTGTTGGCCAGACGTGGTAAGATGCTATCGCGCTTGTTGGTGCGAACGCAGTAAAGTCGTGACTGGAATACACTGGAAATGAATTGTGGATATAAAGTGTGAAATGAGAATAAAGGACTTTATGAAAATAATGGATAAGAATGAAGAGAATAAATTGACTTGAGAAACCAATGGACCTTGATATTGAATTGTGATATGTTGAGTTATATTATGTTGTGATCGAATTGCTAAATGTGTATGGTTTGGTATATCATTATGTCATAACTGGAAACTGCTTCCCCATTTTCTGTGTAATGCTCACTCCTTACTATTTCCACAGGTACGGAGGTTGAGTTTGCACTTGATCAGGCCGAGCAGGAGTACTCTCCCTCACAGGGAGAGTAGGTTACTTATATATATACGTAGGACATGGGAATGTCCTGGGCCCGATGATATGATGTGATCTATTTTCGTTGTACATATTGTATATAGCTTTTTGGGGCCCAGGACGACTCCTTTTGGGTAGGAGTCTTATTTTGGGAAAAGTACTATTTTCCACAACTTGTTTAAATTTCCGCACAACTCTGATGATTCATACCTTGCTATTCTGATGTGTGCACGATGTTGCACAAGCTGTGATATATGTATATAGCCCCGCTGGCTTCTGAAATTTGAAAATGTTTTTGTTTATCAGGTTACAGGAAAAACCAGAATTTTTGGAAAGTCCTAAAAACAAACGAAACTCCGTCCGTTTGACGGAAGATTTTATAAGTTTAAAAGAAAATTTTAAATTCGCTATTTTTATTAAGGGTATTAAAGGGTAGTTAATTGTAGATGTTACACATTCTCTTTTTCGCCACCTATTTTTCCATCTCTCTTCAATATGATTTTCATACATTTATTATTACTCTCTTTTATTATTAATTGAGGCAATTTAGTCAAAATATACCAAATTCTTACATAATTTACTCATTGCTTAATCTATGAGCAAGAGTCTAAAAGAACATAGCTTATGAGACGAAGGGAATATGTGTTTTATCCAAAATATTCCGATTTAATATTTATTGTAATAATATTTAATTTTTATTAAAAAAATATGTTTATTTACTAATGGTTGATAATTTATAGATTACAAAGAGAAAAAAAATAAAATTTACGAGAAGTAATAAAAATATTGAATAAAGGTTAAAATTGAGAAAAAAAAATTAATTATGATAAAAAATATTAAAACTATGAAAAATATGGAATGAATAAAAAAGATTAAAACTATGAAAGAACAGTAATTTTATTTGGACATCTATAACTAACATCCAAATTCAACACCTATCATTTTGAATAAAGATGTAAAAGATAATAAAAAAGAAAAATTGAAGAGCCCATCATTTTTTATCTAAAATAATACTCCCTCTTGTCCTATTTATAAGATTCCTTTGGGGTTTTTCACTCCCACCAAGGAGAGTGAATAAATTTGTTAGTGACATTGAAAATGTGAAAATTCGATATAATTTTTCAAACTATCTCTATAATTATTATTGGAACTCTAAAAAATGTTGACTTAAAGAGATGTTTGAAAAGAAGTCTTACAAATAGGATCAAAATAAAAACCTCAAAAAGATTTTATAAATAGGATCACAAGGAGTATGTGTTAAACTTAAATATTAGATATATATATAAAAATAATACTAGTACTCCCTCCGTTTCACAATGTTTGACCTTTTAGGTCTGAGCACACAGATTAAGAAAATGTTAATTATTGTAAGTATCATGTATAGTTTGTCTAAAATGCCCTTATTTAATCTTATTGAAAATTGTAATAATATTTAATTTTTATTAGTAAGTGTGTCCATTAATTAATGTATAGTGGTTTAGAGATGAGAGATGATAAAAGTAGAATTAATGAGGAGTAAGAGAAATGATTGAATGAAAGGTTAATATTGGAAAAAAAATATGTTTGTGTATTGAAAATGTAAAAGGCCAAACATTGTGAAACAAGGAAAAAAGTCTAAAAGGCCAAACATTGTGAAACAGAGGGAGTATTATTGATAAAAGATTTGGAATGGAAACCAACTTTTGAGGTCATGACCATTAAGAATAAAAAACAAAGCTATTAATTACACACATCACTCTCTCTATCTTACTCTCTCTGTTCCAAATCTTTTGACTTTTTAAGTTTGTGCATACTTCATACATATCAAGAAAGTGCTGATTATTATAAGTTTTATAGTATGTGTTTTGTCTAAAATATCCATATTTAACCCTTATTGAAAATTGTGGTAATATTTAATTTTTATTAGAAAGTGTGTCCATTAATTAATGTATAGTGATTTAGGGATGATAGAAAAGATAAAAATAGAATTAACAAGGAGTAATAGAAATAATTGACTAAAGGATTAAAATTTGAAAAAAAAATGTTTATGTATTAAAATTGTAAAAAGACAAAAGTTAAGGAATAAAAAAAACTAACAAAAAGATTTGGAAAGGAATGGTACTCCCTCTGTCCCTTAATATAAGTCACTTTTACTCAATTCACGTATATTAAGAAAAGTAATTATTACTCTCAAATTTATCAAAAAATATGTTGTCTTTCCAAGGTCTATTTAAAACTTTACAACTCTATTCATTTCTCTCTCTATTGTAATTATTACTCTATCACCCCTATGCAATTATAAGGGGTGTATTTTGAATAAACTCTTTAATACTACCTAGATATTGTAAAACGACTTATAAAAAGGGACATCAATTCTACCAAAATGATGCCCTATATTAAGGGACGGAGAGAGCAATATTTAGGGTGAAGTAAAATATGACTCTTGATATTTTTTTTAGTTATCAATTTATTTCCTAAAAATTTATAAATTCACTCTTAATCACTTAAGATTTTTAGATATATTAATTTGATCTTTTAAAATTTTTAAGATACCAACTCGATCACTCAACATTTTTATATCTAAGACCAAGTTATAACTTTACTCTAGTAAATAAATAACCAATTTCTAAATTTCCCCTTTCACCTAAACTCCACATAACCTAATTTGGCAGCCAATCACTTTGAGTCACCTGAGGATAATAATGAAGGTCACTTCAGATTAAGTTTAATTATTGGACGATTGATTAGTGGACGATCCATGCATAGCATGATAGTAATAGCCAAATTAAGATTTTAATAATAGCAGCACTTAAGATGAAACATGGTTAAAAAAAATCCTTAAGTTTTTAATGGACATCATTTTCTTCTTCTAATGCAGTTATTAATCAATTATATGTACTCTCCTTCCACCTTTTCAAAAGGTACTTTGAAGTTTTTATAAACTATCAAATTGGTAGGGTCAGTCAGAGGCATATATAAGTTGCACAAGGGCCTCTCTTCATTAAGCAGAAGCACATAACACATAGCTTTTTCCTTCTCAAACATCACAAACAATGGCCAAAGTTTACCCTCAAGAATCTACATCTTCTAATTCCATCAATTCCAAAAGAGAAACATATACTCTTTGGATGAAGTCACTTGTGTTCCACTCTAATGGTTGCACTGTCTATGATTCAAATGGTGACATCGTTTACCGAGTTGATAACTATGATAGAAAGGGTAAAAGAGAAGTCACCCTCATGGATCTGAGAGGCAGAGTTCTCTGTTCCATTAAGAAGGTACTAGCAATTAGCAAACTACTTCAATTTTTTAATTATTTCATGAGATTCAACATGGTTTAAATATGATGATTAATTCTAATTTCAATCATATAATTTTTGCAGAAATTACTAGCTTTTGGAAGTTGGGATGGCTACAGAAGCAATAGTTGTAATTGTGAAAGCATGGAAGAGCCATGGTTTCAGGTTAAAAGATGTAACAAAATGATCACGAGGAAAGTAGAATGTGAGATTAAAGTGGGGTGCCAAAAGTACTACATAGTGAAAACTAGTGACAAAGCAGCATTCAGGATAGTAAACATTGATGGACAAATAGTTGCAGAGGTAATGAATCTTTAATTTAATTTTATTTTATTTTTTTTGTAATTTTACTAATTCATTATTTTGATTTTTTGAAGCATGTATTTGATTAATTAAATTTGTTGTATGGTATATTGATCTTATAGTTAATTTTTGAAAATATGCAGGCAAAGCAAAAGTACTCTCCCTCAGGTGTTGTATTGGATAATGATGTATTAACGTTGGATGTGGCCGGAGACACAGATCATTCGCTTGTAATGGCTTTAGTCACTGTGTATGGGTTGATATGTGGTAGAATGTAAATAATTGCCAATTGTTCCATTCTATTTGAGATATGCACACAGAATTGATTCGGAGACATTGCACCTGTTGGTGTTCATTATTATGTGATTCCTATAGTTACTTTTGTAAATTTTCTGAACTATACAAGTTTTGTATTTTGAATTTGGCTGGCTCACTTTGTATAGAAAGATCATGAACTCCATCAGAGGGATTCAGGATCATATATAGAGATGTATCATGTATGTATACATATATAAAAAAGAAGAATATTATATGTACATTCGATCTTTGGTGTTTTACCAAAATTGCGTTGCTTATGTATGTTAAGCTGTAACATTTTCAAATTGCATACGATATTTGGTAGAAAATTATTATACTATTGTCAAATTTTTTTTCATTACTTTCAATTGTTAGTTGTCACCTCGTTAAAAAAATTCAATTCATGTAAACTCAGTGGAATTCACCTTTTAATGGTGTTATTTGTACATCCAAAATTTCATTTGGATGCAACTTATATGATGATCAGTTAATTACTACTCCCACCGATCCTTATTATAGGGCATGTTTAACCGAATTACACATACCAAGGAAAGTGGTTAGTTTTATGAATTCTATGAGAATATATTGTAACATTACAATTTTACCCCCTTAACTTTTCTTGGAAAATTCGCACTCATTAATGAACAACAAAAAACACATAGATAGTCAAAGCATTTAATAAAGGCAAAAAAGAGAAAAATCAATAAATGATACATAGAAAATATAAAATGACTTATAATTATGACCAAGAAAATTTTCTAAAATGTGACCTATATACAGGACCGGAGGAAGTATATTTATTCGCCCTTAGTGTAAACCTTAATTACTTGTATAGGGAATGCAACTTCTTAACCATTACGCTCACATTAATTAAAACACTAATGTCACTTAATTACTCCCTCCGGTCCTATATATAAGACATACTTAACCATATTCTCCGGACCAAGAAAAGTAGTTAGTTTTATGAATTCTATGAGAATATATTGTAACATTACAATTTTACCCTCTCAAATTTTCTTGAAAAATTCACACTCATTAATGAACAACAAAAAGCACATGCATTTAATAAGGGCAAAAAAGAGAAAAAACAATAAATGATGCATAGAAAATACAAAATGTCTTATATATAGGACCAAAGATTGATTCTAGAATATGTCCTATATATAGGACCGGAGGGAGTAGTATATTTATGGGCGAACAAATAAACTCCATCCGTTTAATATGTAGTGTTGTTTTAGCATTTGTACTAATGTTTTATAAGACTTGTTGTTTTATAAATCCAATACATAATTAATGCTATTTTTCCAAACACACCCCAATTTATTACACTATCTTGTTCACTTCCAATATTTTTCTCTCTCTTTAATAATGATTATACAGGGGCATTATAGTCAAAATATAACAAATCCTTACATCATTTAATCATTTTTTAAAAACTCGTGTATAACCTTAAAACACACTACGTATGAAACGGAGTGAGTAGTAATTAAGTGGCCATAATATATGCCTCTCAATAATGTAAAGCACGTGTCAACAACTTCTTTGATCGTAAGATATTCGGGCTCTTTTTTTTACAAAATTAGTACTCCGTCGGTTTCAGAACATTAGGCCTTTTAGGTCTGGGCACATAGATTAAGAAAGTGTTAATTATTGTAAGTGTTATGTATAATTTGTCCAAAATGCCCCTATCAATCCTTATTGAAAATTTTAGTAGTATTTAATGTTTATTAGTAAGTGTGTCTATTAATTAATGTATAGTGGTTTAGAGATGAGAGATGATAAAAGTAGAATTAATGAGGAGAGAATGCAATGATTGAATAAAGGTTAGAATTGGAAAGAAAAATATGTTTATGTATTGGAATTGTAAAAGGCCTAATGTTATGAAACAAGAAAAAAAGGCTAAAAGACCTAATGTTCTGAAAGGAAGGGAGTAACTTAGAACCAAAATATCGTAGCCTATAGACGTGAATTTAGCTAAAAAATTGTGAAGTTAATTAAATGTGCAACAGTGTTGGTACTTGGTACTTGGTAGTTTCGTTCAATTTGTGCTTCCATCAAGTAGTACGTAATGATTAGCATTATTTGCGATAAGGGTGTGTTCCGGTTGAGAAGGGTTTAGTTTAGCCTAAATTTGGTTGAATAATTTGATAAGGTCATTTATTTGGACCTAAATTTAATGTGATTATAACTAGCTAGACGATAACTTAGGATGTAATTAGGTGAACCCGATATATTAATATCATTGATATTTGAAAATTTCATATAGCTAAATCATAGAAAAAGAGAAATAAGAAACTAAAACTACGGTATGTTTTAGGATGTAAATAATATCAATAAATAATGCTTTATTACAACAAGCTAGTGATTTGTAGACTTATTATTTATACCTATTGTTGAAATTGGAAATATACTCATTTCAAAAGAAATAATGTTAGATATCGAGTGTGTTTGGTATGACAAGCTTATAGCTTATCTAGTACTCCCTCCGTTCCAATTTAACTGTCATTTTAGCAATTTCACACAGATTAAGAAAGTCATTTAATATTTCAATTTTCAAGAGAATTATTAAATAACTTTACTATAATACCCTCAAAGTACATTAATTATCACTCATTTCACATATTTCAACACATTAAATGCAAGGTTAAAGGTGGAAAAAATCAATTAATACATCCTCGAATTCCTAAAGCGACAAATAATTTGGAACAAGTTAAAAATGCTAAAGTGACAGATAATATGGAACGAAGGGAGTAGCTTTTAGCTTATTGATTTGGTCAATAAGCTACTAGAGCTGTTTGGTGAACAAAAAATAAAAGAAGCTTATAGCTTTCAAAAAGGAAGCTTATAGCTTTTGAAAGCTAGCTTTTAGAAAGCTGCATAAGGTAGCTTTGAGAAAAAAATAAGAGCTTTCAATAAATCATATTTCAATTTTACCCTTTTTTTTTATTAAATTATATTATTATTTATTCTGGCCTAAATTAATATTACCCCAAATTTTTTACTTTTTTCCCTCAAACCCAAAAACCTAGAATCCTTCTATATATTCAACATCTGTACGCAACACACCAAAACCACTCATAAAGAAATCTTATATTTAACTATTGATTCAGAAGACATAAAGGTATGCGATATTTATTTCAACATTGATCATCAAATTTCTCTTTCACTTTTTTGTTATCCTCAAATTTTTTTTTTTTGATTTTGTGAATTTGGTTCAGATTGAATTTGTGTGATTTTGTGATGGCTGTGTGTCCAATCAATAGGCTAAAAGTTTTGTCATTCTTTCGTGTCATTGTTAATAAATATACCGTGACATTTTTATAAAAATAATAAAAATGTTTAAAGTGTAGTAGTACTTAGTAATAATTATTATGAATGTTATAATTTTTTTATCATTTATATCTATATGAATGAAGTATATGCCTTTCTCTATAAGCTACTAGTATAATATTATCGTCATTGAAACATGAATGTCAATATTAATTATTATTCTATATGTACTTTTCAGTCATTTAACATGTTTAAATTAGTTGCACAGCTAGTTTTGCCAAACAGCTCTAGTTCAATAAGCTAGCTATACAGTTATAAGCTCACAGCTATAATCCCACAGCTATAAGCTAGGTTCACAGCTATCAGCTATAAGCTCACAGTTATCAGCTACAAGCTCACAGCTATAAGTTAGTTTTGCTAAACAGACCCATCATAACGATTCAAGACGACTTGGATTATAATTCAAATTGTCCCAAAAACATATCAGATTTACTTTCTATAACTCAAGCCTATGAAAATAAGCTTTGGATTAAAAAATTAGTGATTGGTTCCATTTTTTAGTACTCGCTCCCCTTTTTTTTTTATGGTAGGGTTCAGTCGGAATATTTTTCGACATCCTCAAGTCGAAAAATGTGTTTTTTTGAATACCCTCTTATTGAAAAATGCATTTTTAAAGTTGGAAAATGCATTTTTCGACTCGAGAGTGTCAAAAAATATTATGATTAAACCCCATCGAAAGAAATGAAGGGTTGGGAACTAAAAAGTGGGGCGCCCAAAGGCAACCTCCATTGGGAGACCCTTATCGCTTAGTGCGAGCTCAGTTGGGTCAAACCGGATGAATCGGATTTTGGATAAATCAGATGCGGATACCGGTTGGTATAAAAAAAATGGGGCCAAAGACTAGTGTTCTTGGATTAATAAGGGTTTGTGGTACGTGACACATCGTCTCGGTCACCCCTAATATGCAAAATCATCTTTTTAGTAAGAGGGAAAAAGCTAAAACAAAATGTGACAAGTCCTTAGGCATCTGGTGGTGTGGTCAAACTAGTAAAATGATACTCCCTCCGTCCTTTATCATAGGGTACTGCGTATTTTGGTAGATTTGGTGTCTCTTTTTATGAGTCGTTTTAGAATATTTAGGTAGCATTAAATAGTTTATTCCAAATACACCCTTCATAATTACATATAAGTGATAGGGTAATAATTACAATGGAGAAAAATGAATAGAGTTGTAAAGTTTTAAATAGGAGTAACTTTGGAATGAAAATATATTTTTTTGATAAATTTGAAAGTGATAATTACTCTCTCCGGTCCTATTTATAAGACCTTTTTGGGGTTTTTCACTCCCACCAAGGAGAGTGGATAAATTTGTTAGTAGCATTGGAAATGTGAAAATTTGATATACTTTTCCAAAACTACCCCTATAAATATTATTGGAACTCTAAAAAGTGTTAGACTTTATAGGGGTGTTAATGGAAAGAAGTAATTAAATGCTATTGAAAATTGAAAAGGGGTCTTATAAATAAGACCAAAATAAAAACTCTAAAAGAGTCTTATAAATAGGACCGGAGGGAGTACTTTTCTTAATCTGCATGAATTAGGATAGAGTGACTCATAATTAGGGACAAAGGGAGTACATTATAATGAAAATTATGATATCTTTTATATCTTAAACTTAATTAAAATTTGGTTTTGGTCAAATTGGTTTAAATTACAATTATACAATTTTATTTGAGTTGAAATATTCATACAAAATTTTTATAAAATTCAAACTCAAGTTCTTTTAAAAAAAAAATAAAAAAAATCAGATATGTACAACTTGAACCAACCAAATTATATTTTAGTTTTAGCATTCCCCTTGCAATAATATTAATTAGCTAGAATTGGCTTGATTAACGAGTTATTTAAGTTTCAACAGCATGCATAATGTTTCACATTGTGATATGAAATTGCAAGATAATGGTATCCTGATTTATTGTACGATGAGAACACGAATATATGTCTAACTTCACCAGACAAAAGCATCATCAGTTCAGTCCCACAACAGCTGTATTTTACTTATTGGCGTGCTACCAGCATTTTTTTGTCTCGAAAAGTTTTTTATACAGTATATATGCTGGAGCAGTAGGAGATACGTGTGGTCCTAGCAACTTCAAAGTTCAATAATCTCTGATACTGTTCCACATTGTTCGTATATGCCATGAACACAATAAAGTCTTTTTTTTGAACAGATTTTAGGACTTCTTAATCCCACTTTTATGACTTGGAAGATTTTTGTTGGGTGATTTGGGTATTAAAATACATGATCATACCCTGCACATGTGATATTCTTTTATGAAAAATGTTATTATATACTCATGGAATATCTACTTTAATTTCCTCAACTCATCGTCATGAAAACGGAATTTTCTTTCTTTTCTTTGAACCCTATTTTTTATATATGTAAATTTTTCATAAAAACATAAATCAAACTCATTACATTACAATAATATTACATACTGTAATTTGGTTTTTAATGGATATGTATTGGGAAATAAGAATTTGTATTATTTTCACTACATCATTCATTCATATATTAAGAAGGGGGTTACTAACATGCAACCTAAAATTAGATGGTTGCTATGCAACCTTTTATTAAGCAAATAAGAGTTGACACATAACACATGTGTGTCATGTCATTTCTTGAAGCAGTCAAATATAATTTTTACAATTTAGTCCAACATAAAAAGTAAATTAATTTAACTTAGTCCTTTGTACCTATTGGCAAAGTATAATTTTTAATTTTAAAAAACATTATTAAAAAAATAAATAAAAGTTGCTAAGAAGTACTACCCCTTTTAAAAAATAAATAAACATTATTAAGAAGTGGCAGTATTTCTTAGCAACTTTTATTTATTTTTTTTAATAATGTTTTTTAAAATTAAAAATTATAATTTGCCAATAGGTACAAAGAACTAAATTAAATTAATTTACTTTTTATGTTGAACTAAATTGTAAAAATTATATTTGACTGCTTCAAGAAATGACATGGCACACATGTCTTATGTGTCAATTTCTTATTTGTTTAATATAAGAGCATCCGTACCCATGAGGCCATGAACAAGAAATTTGTTCCTAAATGGACCTCACGCATTATTTTATTATTTTTCACACTTTCCTATACTTTTAGGAACAAACACATTTTTTCTCCACACCCATAAACTCACTTTTGTCCTTAAAATTGGGACCACACACTACCCCACACTCTTAATATTTTACAATAAATAAAAACCATCATCAACTAACTATATTTTTCCCACCAAAACTATAACTAGTATAATTTAAAATATTCTATATTACATTTTGTAAAAATATTTTTTTTATATATATTACCATAAATTTTTGTTATCACTCTTTTAGTTTTTTTTTTAAATACTTGCAACGGTTAAAATGCTGATTGTTACTTTTTCTACACACACTCTTTCTCTCTATATCCTTCTCAAAGGATCTGAAAGCTTATCAAGATACACTCAACACATACTATTTCACATACTCCCCCACGGTGCCCCTGCTCTCTCTCCTTCTCTCAAGCCCTCCCTTCACTTTCTCTCTCTCCCTTCTGTTTTATCCTGACTTCTCCTGCTCCACCTTCACTTTTTCTTTGTTCCAAATCAGTGACAATCTCTAATCAGAGACAACAAGCCTTCTCTCCACACCAGGGAAAATAAATAGAAACAATCCCTAAAATTTTAGGAACAAAAGAAAAGGTACCGGAAAAGAAAAGGTATCGGTGTGGATGCTCTACACCGGCTGCTTTTATTTTGTTCCTAAAATTTTAGGGATTGTTCCTATTTATTTTTATCGGTGGTGTGGAGAGAAGTGATATTATCCCTAATTAGGGATTGTTGCTAATTTGGAACAACAAAAAGGTGAGAACGATGGGGTCAAGGAGAGAGGAACAACAAACATTAGTGGCAATTGCTGAGTGTGGGGTAGTGTGTGGGTCCCAATTTTTAGGAACAATAGTGAGTTTATGGGTTGGAGAAAAATTGTGTTTGTCCCTAAAAGTGTAGGAAAGTGTGAAAAATAATAAAATAATGTGTGAGGCCCATTTAGGAACAAATTTATTGTTCATGGGTGTGGATGCTCTAAGGTTGCATAGCAACCATCTAATTTTAGGTTGCATGTTAGAAATCTCGTATTAAGAACCAATGACGTTTAAGTAACAGTCACGCATATAAAAGGGTAGATGAAAGTGGGCAAATTCTCCGGTGCATATTAAGACTTAACATGCACTGGTGCATGTGCAAATTTTTTTTTTCTTTTTAAATTTTTTTAATACAGATTTATTCAGAATATTTTTTAACACAAGTTCGTATACAGATTTATTAGAATATGTAAATTTTGAATACAGTTTTACTCAGTACAGTTTTTTAAGAACACAGAGTAAAAAAAAAACATCCAAATTATAAAAATCACTTCATATCGGTAAAAAAAAAAACACATAGAATATTTTTTAATTAATTAAATTTTAAATAAATAAATAAAAAACCCGAAAAAGGGAAGCATGCACCGGTGCATGTTAAGTCTTATTAATATGCACAGGAGAATTTGCCATGAAAGTGTAGATAATTTTACACTATTTCACAACCTTTTTCTCATATAGTAGGATTTTTTTTTTTTTTTTAAAAAGCTATAACACTATAGTGGTCTAGTTAATACTATGGTATATAAATGTCACCTCGTTAATTAGCTCCTCTGTCTTTGTTATGTCATTTGTTTTAGCTATGGGCCTAAGAAAGTGCCTGAAATGATACATATACATTTATACATGTGAAACATGGTGCCTGAAATGATTATTGTATGAATGTCAACACACAGCAGTTGAATTCATTATCCCCCCACATATAATTATTAATGCATATACTGATATAAGCATAAACGTGTGTGTCCCGGTTATTATTTCCGTATTATTTCCGTCTAAATTAAGAGGGAAATATATATATCCTTCAATGAATATTATTAAGTTTTGTAGGGAGATTCGTACAATGAGTATTTAAATAACTAGCGCATAGCCATCCATGCGTTACTTAAATGACAAGTAATAAGTTTGAGATCAGCAATTTAGGAAAACCTGTAATATCAAGAATTATATTCGAGTCCACAAAAATGTACTTGTTGAGATGGTCAGACTCATAAATTCAAGCAATGATCTCAAGCAATAAAAAATTGGCTTAATTATGTCACAAGTCCCTAAAATTTGGGATACTTTTGTCAGATACCTTTATATTTTTTTTCAATGTCTGTCTCCCCGAAGTTACCTCTGGGTTTGTCATATACTCCTATTATCGATTTTGGGCAATTTTGATGACATGTACCTGTAGGTGATATTTTTTTTTTAATTTAAAAAACTAAAAAACTTAATATTTTTATATTTTTAGTTAAATTAAAAAAGAAAAAAAAATTGGCCAGAATCGGTAGTAGGGGTATATGACAAACCCATAAGTAACTTCGGAGAGTCAAACATTGAAAAAAAAGTACAAGAGTATCAGACAAAAGTACCTCAAACTTCATGGACTTATGAGATAATTTTAAGCCTAAAAAATAATACTACCATTTTAAGGGACGAAGAGAGTAGTGAGAAAAAATTTTTGTTTCATATATTTTTGGTCAAATATAAATCCCTTTCGTGCTAAATTCATTTGTTGCACGACATAAACATTGGTTACTTGTGAGAACCAAGAAGTCAAATACGTAGACAGATTCAATAATACATACATTCACATTACGTATGAATATACTTATACACACCATACACATTGGCTTCAATTGAGAATTGAAGTCAAATATGCATTGCAATAATGCAATATGACTGTATTTGAGCTTACTGAGCATAAAGGAATACACATACACATACTGACATACAGAGCAGCAATATGCACGTTTTAATTTTTTTTAATTTTAAAATAGGAACGTGTTCCATAACTTGGACATATATTATAAGCTGTTTCATATATTACAGGTTGAAACTTAGCTTTGGCTTATCTATTATATGGATGTCACGGTTACACTTCACTATTTTTTCCCTTGAGCTTGAGGTTAAGGTTTTTCCATCTTACCGGATAAATTAAACCTGACTCCTTAAGCTTGAGGTTAAGATTTTTTTCCCTTGCTGTTTTGCTCGAGCATTTCTTTTTACTTCTTACGGTGAAAAATGAGTTTAAAATTATCGAGATTTTTCTTCTTGGCAGCCCCCTATCTCTCCTTAACACACTTCCTGTTGGGAAAAATACCTTTTCCTAAAACCTTATCAGGAACAGAGAAATAAAATAAGAAAATAGAACAATCACCACACAAAAATTTAACGTAGAAAAACCTTCAAAACCGGAGAAAACAACCACGGCCGTTGCCTAAAGACAACCAGAAAATAATACCATATGAAAATTTTTACAACACATAAATTACCCTCCCCTTATCCCAATACACCCACTCTCCAAAGCATTGCAATATCTAAACTACATCTCTCAATACTCTCTAAGTATAAGAAGAGAAAACAAAGTTAGATATAAGCTCTAGTTAAAACAAAGAACTTAAGCCCAATATATAGCATTGGCTTTCTTCCTTCATTCCAATCCCAGACAATGTGGGACTTGCTAAAATAGAATATTTCAATCAAAACCCAACACTTCCTGCAAATTTTAATTAGTTTTTAACAAAGCGGAGTGAGTGTGAATGCGACTCGAAATGCAAAACAAGGGAAGTTGGTGTCCTTTCTTAAATTAAACTAGATCGATGTGTTCATGTCATTGTGACTAATCTCAATGGTGTTCGGTGTAATTTGCCCAAAAGAATATGTATGTAAATGCAAAAACGAATATGCAAACAAAATATGTTCAATAACAGAACAGCTCATTTGTATTATATCAATCAAAGGAAACAATAAAAGAATATGTATTCAAACTCAAAAAAGAAAAAAAAAAAATACAATCATGAAGAGCTCTTCCAGTGAGAGCACACTATTGGGAGCTAAATAACACTCACATTACCAACTCTGGGATAACTCTAATGGTACCATTCACTATTTAAAAGCAAAAACAAGGCATAGAAAAAGGGAAGAAAATGCATATATGATATATATATTCTTTCTAATGTACACATTAGTTTATTCTTTTTAAACTATTTCTGGTGCCGCAACTATACACTGCTAGACCCAAGATATCAGGAAGGTGCTGAGATGAAGTTAGTTATTAGCCTTCCGGGCATTCTTGAGGTTCCTTACAGTCATAACAAGCTTTTGTCTTTCGCCTTCTACCTCCGCAAACTTGAGACTCATTTCTGAGTATCTTTCTTGCATGTCTTTCAGTTCATTTTCCATTGATTTGTTTCTTTCCTTCAATGACGATAACTCGGATGATATTCCATCACCATTATCGTTTACGGATATTTCTGCTTGCTTCTCTGTCAAATTTGAATTCCTGCTATGGCCAAAAAATGGTCAATAATAATTAAACAATTCAATTGCTTGAATGGATAATTTATAAAACTAAACAGTCACAAGACTGATACTGAACAATGTATTCTAAATGTCATACAGAAAAGAAAAGCAATCATACTTGTCGGACGTCAACGCATTGTTTTCTTCAGATGCAGTACCATTGAGATGCTCAACTATAATACTCTTAACCTCAACAACCTGTTTAAAGTGCATGCCAATGAATGTTAATCGCATATATACACTTAAATAGCAGCATAAATTGACAGTTCAATAATAAAAGCTCAATCCAGATACCAAGCAATAAACTGACTTTTTATTACAAATCAAGCTTTATATGGAACAAAAACTGCTAAGAAATTTTGTCCAAGGCATTTGACGGATATGACAATAGACTAGCCAGCTCGAATTTTTTACATTCACATTGACAAATTGTTCAAGTATTTCACTATATTAATCAGCATACCTTATGCAAAGCAATGCTCTGATCTAACTCCTGCACTTTATTCTCCAGTTCCTCAATTTTGCACTGGAGTTCCCTTTCCTTCTCCACAAATGAAGAAGTCGACATCTCCAAGGCAGTTTCCCTTGACTTTATCAGGCCCTGCCATAAACAATCATTTTTGTTAATATGCCTCCCTCAATTGCCACAAGTATGTTTATCTTGAGAAAAATCAAAAGAGTGAAAAATGATGGAGGAATTAACATCTAGGCATCAAGCATTTTTTTCTAATGACCTATCAAATCTCTTCAAACTATCAGGATTTGGAAACTTACCTCTAGCACTTTAATTTTCTCCCTCAAACTTGTCATTTCTTTTGAATTCTGAGGGATTGAAGCAATTTTTTTGTTCTTTGGAATGGTCTTACTACCATCCTTGAATCTCTTCTCAATGTTGGTTAATGCATCATCCTTCTTCTTTAGCTCTCCCTTTAGCTGGAAAACTTGTTTCCTTAGATTTTCCTTCTCAGTCTCATCCTCAGAAAGAGAATGTTTCAAGTCATTATGTTGAGCTTTAAGTTCTTCTAACTCTGACTGCAAGAGTCTAACCACTGTCTCTTTTTCATCCTTGATATGCCTCATCCTATTTAGCTCATCAAGTAACTGTTCTGCTTCCTTCCTCGATAAAGAAATTGAACTCAACAGCTCATTTCTTTCCGCCGTTCCTCTCTTCAACAGAGTCTTGGATTCCTCAACTGATTTCTTCATAAGTTCCAACTCAGTTCGGAAAACTTCCTTTTGTTTTAATTGTTCAGAGAAGCATGAAATCTCTGCTTTAAGCCTTTCGTTCTCAGCTTTTATCATATGGATCTCCTCAGAGAAATCCCTACCAACCTGTTCCTCATGCTTCTTCTGATTTTCAAGCTGCTTAGACTTGTCCTCAATTTCCATCAACATCTGTTGTATCTGAACTGACATCATTTCTATTTGGCTGGAAAGTTCATTGAGTTTTACCTCATAACTAGCTTTGACAGACTGAAGCTCCTCTTTAACATTATGAAGCATTTCTTCTAGTAACCTTTTCTGCGAACGAAGTTCACCTGCTTCTGTCATTGCCCTCATGGTAGCCTTCTCATTTGCATCAAATGTAGCGGCCATTTGCACCGAGAGCCTCCTAAATTCTTCTTGAAGCCTCTCAGCAGTATTTGCATTTTTTTGCCTGGTCTTTCGTAAAGCTTCCTCAGCTTGGATAGCTCTTTGCTCCTGCTCAACTTTGCCACGTGTCACAGCATCTAGATCAGCTTCAAACCCTTGGGCTTGGTTCTCTATCTCCTCCTCTAATCTCTTGATTTGAGTATCGAGTGCCTTAATGGTAGCCAGAGAATTTGAGAGCTCTTCTGACTGTTTCTCAGCTCGGATGGCTCTTTGCTCCTGCTCAACTTTGTCACAGGTCAAAGCATCTATATCAGCTTCAAACCCTTGGGCTTGTTTCTCCAGATCCTCCTCTAATCTGTTGATTTGAGCTTCAAGTGCCTTTATGGTAGCCAGAGAATTGAAGAATTCTTCTGACTGTTTCTTGAGTTGGTTTTCCAGACCCTCAATATGGGTTTCAACTTCATCCATGTCAGGAGAGGAGCACTCATACTGCATTTTTAGCTGTTCTTGTAATTGGCTTTGTTCCAGCTTATATGCAATATCATGGTTTTCCTGTTTCAATATTTCATAGTCTAGTGCAATCTGCTCCATCTGCATCTCCAACTCGTCTTTGTCTCTTCTATACATCTCTATTTCACCATAGAGGTCTATGATTTTTTGCTCAAGCAACTGTGTCTCCTTTGCATTGTTGTGCTCCTTAACAAGCTCATCCAATTCTTTCTGATCTTCATCATCTGTTTCACATTTAGAGTAGTTTCCCTCTAACTCATGGGAATTTTTACTGTGCTCACATTTATTATAAAGATTATATAACTCCCTATTTTTCTGCTCCAACATATCGTCCAAATCCTTTACAGCAAGAACTAGCTCGGCATTTGATTCTTGCATCTTCTTTAACTGTAATTGAAGATTTGCATTCAGGTCCTTCTCATAACTCAACTCTTGTCTAATTTCTTCTACAAGAGTAAGAAGATCCCCACTTTCCAACTGTGACCTGTTACTCACTTTGGCCTCATCGATGCGTTTTTTGAAAGATCTTAGATTGTCACATTCTGTCTTGAGTGCATCTCTTTCCTCTTTCATGCAAACAATTTCCTTCGAGAGCTCCTGTCCTCTTTTACTTTCCTTTACAATTTGCTTCCTAAGAGTCTGCAGTTCCAAGTCTGACACATCCATCTGCCTGGCCAAAGCAGTAAGTTCAGCTTTGAGTCTTTCAATCTCCGTATCAGATGACTGTTGTGACATTTGTTTTGGAAGGGCATCCCGAGAACCATTTGTTGAATCATCAGCACTCGAACCATGTTCTGATCCAGCTAACCAGTCCCAATGTGACTTCTTGTGCATATCAAACAACGACGCCGAGGCATTTACAACGGGGTTTTCAGGCTCCGAAGTGTGGCTCGCATCTGAAAGAAACCCGTTCGTGCCGGAGTGGATGCTTGTATTTCTTAGTCCAAGTTCTTGGGGAGTATCGAGTCCAGAGCTGAGATCAGAACTTGATGCTGTAATGTCAGATCCACTTGATGTCCTACAATCAGCACTCAATCCAACTCCATTGGTGTTTGATTTGGCAGAGACTTCCTGTGAGGTGTGAACCATAGAAAGAGGAAACTTAGTAATTTCATAAAATTTCAACAGCCATGATAGAAGAAGGAAATAAAAGGGATAACTTTTACACTTTGAAAGGCCATGGCTGTTTAATTTCAATAATGAAAAACATGGCTGTATACACAGACCAAGTCACTAAGAATGTGCTAATGCTGAGGGGTTTATGTAGTTTGCAATTTGCATGGGGCCATAGATTCAAATCTCAGTGCCACCATTGTACCAGAAGAAACAAAAAATGTTGATTTTCAAAGAAACAAAAAATGATGTTAAAAATTCCATTATAAGATAGATAGTATATATACAAGCTGAAATTATTTGATAGACTCATAGACCCAATGAGTGAAACCTTACTTCAGAACTATCACTTTTTGTGGTTTCTTCTATTTCTCCATTGCTTAAATAGGTCCTCAAGCTCCTATCATTGGGTTTTAGCGTGGCATCTTCGCACTCCTCTTCCTCTCTGCAAATGTTATTTGACAAGAAGAAAACCCATCACCAAAACTACTACACCTATAAATAGAAAAATAAGCATGATAATTCCCCTCATACCTTTTATCATTATTTTCTTGTATTCTCTGGATTGATACCTGTCCATTAAGCACAAATCAAAATCACTGAAATCAGTATTGCAGTAAATTGTGTTCTAATACTTATGCTCAATCTTTTGACTGTTTCCCTGAAATTTGTAGATGATCTCTAAATTTTTATTTTTTTTAATTTATAAAAAAAGAAAAAAATAGAAATGGTGAAGACCAAATACTGACATGAAGAACAGCATCACAATGAGAATTCTTGATGGGAAGAGAGACTGAAGAGGGCTTTCTAGCATCCACATAATCAGCAAAGTCTATAGAAACATCCCCAATGGAGCTAGCTTTTGATAATCCCTACAAACAAAATAACCAAGAAACTTGATCACATTATGACAGAAATCAACTACTTAACAAATTTAATGATTCAGAAAGCATAAAAAAATGAAATTAAAATCGATACCGTTGAAAGCACAAAATGGTAGACTCTTTCATTGAATTTCCCAGTCTTAGGCTCCTGAGCAAACTTGACAGTTTCAAAGACAGGATTCTCCCATCTAACAACTCCACCATTAACCTTAGCTTTCTCTAACCTCGTACTTGGTTTTCCAATGTCCCCTGGAACTATAGACACCATCAAAGCTTCCACCCCAGATTGCAGCATCTGGAAAAAAAAAATGCATTACAAAGTTAAAAATCTCAACTTTCACCATAACAACATCATTATCAAAATTCAAACACCATCCCATGATTAATAAGGGCTAAAAAATAATACCCTTTTAAATTTAAATCATAAATGTGCCATTGCAAATTAGAAAAATCTCAAATTTCACCATAACAACACCATTACCAAAAATTTAAACACCACCCCATGATGCATAAGAGCTAAAAAAACATACCCTCTTTAAATTTTAATCATAAATGTGATAAATTTTGAAGGTGATTAACCTGAGTGACATGGAAGTGGAGTTTGAAAACAGCTTTGACTTTGTTCTTGTCACTTCTCCATCTAGCTGGGCGGAACATTTTGTTGGTGTCTCAACCGGAAAGCGAGTGTTCCGGTGAGGCACGTGGTGAATGCAGCAGCAGAGAGTGATGGAAACTTGAACAGGAAACTTAGTCAGTAGATCTGATTCTCTCTCTATCTTGGTTGAGCTCTCTCTACTCGGTACTGTGTTGTTGTCTTGTGTCTGTGGAACAGTGTTTGTTTATTTAAGAACCATATGACACATGGTCTGAAAAAGGTTCAAAAGATAGCTACTTCTTCCCATTGCATTTGCATGCGTCATATCAACCAAATATTACATTTTCAATTGGAAGCTTCTCTCTGTAGTATTAAGAAAATTTTTTTAACACCAAGTATAAAAATTATTATTGTACTCTTTCCGATTTCATTTTATCTCTCATTTTGACTTTTTTAATTTATTCCAAATTATTTGTTGATTTAGGAATTTGATGATATATTAATTGATTTTTTTTCACCTTTAATCTTGCATTTAATATGTTGAAATATATAAAATGAATGATAATTAATATACCGTGAAGATATTATAATAAAATTATCTAATAATTATCTTGAAAATTGAAGTATTAATCCGTGTTAAATTTATAAAACGATAGTTAAATTGAAATGAAAGAAGTATTAAAAAAGAGTTTAATATATGTACTTAAAGTTTTACTTATAAATCAACCATTAATAACCTATGAATAGCATATCATACGTTGACCGCGTAAAAAAACTACACTATCAATTCACACTATTTTCTCATTAATTAAAGAATTATTGGGCTAGCAACATTTTAAAATGGTTATTTACTCTCTTAATTAGTTGACTATGATGATAAAATTATGATTGGTTAAAAATTAAATGGGCGTCAATATACATCGGAAAATGACAATAACCCTAAAAAACTAGTAAAAATTTAAAACATTGAGAATAGTTAAATTAGTTCCTTATATATTTTTACTGTTTTATAAATCCTTATCAGAGGGTTAAGTGTAAGTAAAAATGGGATCAAAATTTACATTTGTTAATAATATAAAAACCAAAACATATATCAGTTAATAATATAAGAATCAAAATTTTCGAATCTTAAAAATATTAGAATCAAAATCAAAAGGATATTACTGATCAGTGTCCTAAGGGCATTAGTTAAGAAATATATTAAAGGAAAATTTGTATTAAAAATTTAAGTCCACTGGTTTTCGAAGTTTTAAATTCACCATTTTTTAAGGTAAAGCCACCTCTTTTATTACCTTAACCAATATCCTAAGGGTACTCTTTAAAATATACTCCCTCCGGTCCTATTTATAGGACCCTTTTGGGTTTTTCACACCCACCAAGGAAAGTGGTTAAAGTGGTTAGTGACATTGGAAATGTGAAAATTTGATATACTTTTTCAAAATTACTCATATTATTGTTATTGGAACTCTAAAAAGTGTTGACTTAATAGGGGTGTTTGTGGAAAGAAGTAATTAAATGCTATTGGAAATTGAAAAGGGTCCTATAAATAGGACCAAAACAAAAACCCCAAAAGGGTCCTATAAATAGGACCGGAGGGAGTACTACGTAATAAAATTTAATTTTTTTTAGCAAAAGAGAGTTTAAATCTTGATGAGGCCCATTATTACGAGGAGCGCTCTATTACGAGATGCCTGGGACACCGTCCACGTCTTATTGCGCCAAGGTCTCGGGATGTTTAACCATTGCGACAATAGTAAAGAGTCAACGACTCCCTCGATAACATGCATGCCTATAGTAGACATTGAATATACGTTCTCCATATGGCATATGGTGTTGTTTATAAGATTCTTTTGAGTTTTTATTTTGATTCTATTTATAAATTTTCTTTTTCAATTTTCAATAGTATTTAGGTAATTTTTTTTACTAATATTCTTTATAAAATCAATACTTTTTAGAGTTCCAATAATAATTATAGGAGTAGTTTTGAAAAAGTATACTCCCTCCGTTTCATATGTAATGTTGTTTTAGCATTTGTACTATGTTTCATAAGTTTTGTTGTTTTATAAATTCAATACATAATTAATGTTATTTTTCCAAACACACCCCTATTTATTAAACTCTATTTTTTACTTCTAATACATTTCTCTCTTCAATAATGATTATATATGGGCATTGTAATCAAAATACAACAAATCTTTACATCATTTAACCATTTCTTAAAACTCGTGCATAACCTTAAAACACACTACATATGAAACGGAGAGAGTATCAAATTTTTACATTTCCAATGTCACTAACAAATCTATCTACCTTCCTTGATGGGAGTAAAAAAATCTCAAAAAGATCTTATAAATAGGACCGGAGAGAGTACATAGGTACTCTATGCCGGTAATAAAATTGAATAAAGATATGCTTCTGTGTGAAATACTCCCTCTTCGTGTACTTAAGCTTCATAAGTAGATATGAGCCCTCTTTTAAGAAGGATTTGCAAGTAGGTACATAATCATATGTTTAAGGTTGACCAAAATCATTAAAAATAAAAGAGTTTACTCTACTAGATTGTAAAGGAATAAACAACCAAAAACAAACAAAATAACCTGAACTACCAACCTGCCAAACCAAAACTAAGATCATTTTCTTCTTAAAAATTGTGATAGGAAAAACTCAGTGGAAAAGATCATAATCAAGGAAAAAAGAGTGTAGCATATCCTTTCAACATAGCCACCAACACCCCATACCTACACAAAACAAAATCCTACAAAGACCAATCCACCAACAATTACCTAATTTTAAAAACATCCTTTAGACATTCTGTAGGATTCTGGAGAAAGTCAATTCACTATCCGTCATAACCCAAAGCCATTATTTAACCTTGAACGTATCCTGAAGATCCACCATAGAAAAAGCAGCTTTATTGAATATTGTCATTTTTAGTAATCTAGATGCTCTAACAAAGCATAGACCAAATACCAAGCACATACTGACGTTATATCTTATGAATAGGAAGACCAACAATCTCCATGAAAGCTTCGTTTGGAGTGAAAACCGAAGACTAAATCAATTGCTACTAATCGAAAAACCAATTCCACAAGGATTTCACGATAGGACACGAATGGAAAAGGTGAATACTACTATCCACTCCCACCCCACACAAACAACAATGAGGCCCAACATTCACCACTCTAATAATAAGATTATTACAGGTTGGAAGTCTATCCAGGGCAAATTTCCAAGAAAAGGCTCGAACTTTCATCGGGACCATGCACTTCCAGATCAATTTAAACATATTTGCATTGTGAGGCAAAGAAACATGAGGCTGCACACTAGATTCCTTAGTTAACCAACAATAAGTATCACGAATATAGAAGGAACATGTATTATTGATACTCCAATGCCACCTATCGAGAATATCACGTTGGAGAGGAATATCACGCAACAAAGTAAGCAACTCCTCATACAAGGGGATTTCCCAATTAAAGAACCTTCGTCTCCAATTTAGACTCCAGACCCAAGAATCATTATTCCAGTTGCCAATCAAAGAAACCATTTTACCTGCATCACAAGAAATAGAATACAACCGAGGGAACAAGTCTTAAAAACTCCAAGAACCAAACCATCTATTTTTCCTAAACCTGGTATTGTTCCCACAACCAATTTGTTTCGAAAGACAATTAGCAAACCAATCATCAGAGAAATTTGAGCTACCAATGGAGCAAAGAGCTATCCACCATGATAGGAATACCACCTATCTTCCAGCATCTTCAAATTATTTTAAATTATTTATTGCTTTAGAAATTCGAGAGTATATTAACTAATTTTTTTCAATTTTAATTTTTAATATTGTTTTTAAATATTTTGAAATATGTAAAAAGTGTGATAATTAATATAGTGTTATGATAATAGAGTAAAGTTAACTTATTTTTCTCTTGAAAATTGAAGTATTAAATTACTTTCTTAATCTGTGTAAAGTTTATTAAGTGACAGATAACTTGGAACGGATGGAGTACAACATAAGAATTTTTTATTTTTTTTAAATATAAGAAATTAATTAATTTTCTTAAATTTTGTTTATTCTCAATATTATTTTCTTAAAACATATTTAAAAAGTAAAATTATCTATCTTTTTATAAATTTGAGAAAATTAAATACAATCAACTAATTTCCTTAATAAGTGTGAAATTATTTTTTTTCTTATATATAATATTTCAAATCAA
Organism: Crotalaria pallida; assembly: GCA_037953625.1. Classification (NCBI taxonomy): domain Eukaryota; kingdom Viridiplantae; phylum Streptophyta; class Magnoliopsida; order Fabales; family Fabaceae; genus Crotalaria; species Crotalaria pallida. The sequence goes on along the minus strand of CM075655.1, from coordinate 80,575,978 downwards.
AGGGAGTGTGCAAGTAATAATTATACTCCCTCCGGGTATAAGGAAAAAAACTAATTTCACATTTATTAAAAAAGTTAGTTGAGTACATTTAATTTTCTCGAATTCATATAAAAAAATTACCTCCATCCCTAAATATAAGATCATTTTGACACTTTTATTTTGTCTATTTATAAGACCCTATACCAATTTTTAATGACAATTAATTACTCTCTCTGTCCCTATATATAAAACCCTTTTAATTGGTAGATTTCACGTCTGATCTATTAAGAAAGTTAGTTAATTTAGTTAATGGTATTGGAAATGTGAACATTTGATATGTATTTTCAAAACTACCTCTATTAATAGTATTGAAAACCTAAAAAATATTAAATAAATATGGGTGTTAATGGAAAGAAGTAATTAATTTGTTAAATCGAAGGTTTTGATGACGATATATATTTCATGCGCTCGGTTCTCGGCCAAGGTTTTGATGAAGACAAATGAATAAGCTCGTTGGTCTGATGATGCTCAGTTCTCGAACGTTGATGAAGCCGAATCAAATCAGCTCAGTATGTTGATCTCTGATCTCAGCCATCGACGAAGTCAAGTGAAGTATCTTGGATCTCAACCAAGTCAATGAAATCAGCTTGGCGTGTGATCTCGGATATCTGTCTTCATTGGAGCATTGATCGTGGATCTCAGCCATCGACAAAGACAAAGGAATCTGATCACTGTGATGAATCAAAATTCCTAAGTGAGCTCGGTGCTCTCGGCACTCCACTCAGAAGGTTGAAGATCGGATTGTTGTGTTGATGAAGTCGTAGTAAATCAGCTTAAGCTTAGGCGTGACTCGGAAGTGATCAATCCGAGCTCTCGCTCTCAATGCAAAGCAATCGGCGAAAGATCAGTCGGCCAACTAAGATCAAATTCGTCACTCAAGTCCCCAAGCTCAATCAGTCGCCAAGCTCAGACAATCGTCAAGCTTAGCAACACTGTTCATCTTCTTCAACAATCAGAAGTACGGCGCCGCTAGCACCTCTTCGTGTCTGTACTGGTGTATCGTACTGAGTGTGACTGGCAATTTTGTCTTTATCTCAATGCACCTATCTGTCATCAAGTTTGAATTTCAAATTGGAATTTTGAAATTAGCAGTGAAAAAGGACAAATTGGAACATTGCTGGAAATAGGGAAATATCTGGGAATTTTCGGTTGAAAAGGACAGACGTGTCTCTGAGCATCTGCAGTGATTCAGATTTTTCTGGAATATCCGTTGGAAAGGACATGTCATGTCCCAAGATTTTTTCCTCCCGTTCGTGCCTCCTGTGCGCTGGCAGCAGTATAAAAGGCATGGTTCTTCTCCATAGCAGAAGATATAGAATACAAGAGCAATACACAGTGAAGAAAAACGCAGAAAAGAGAACGATAGAGCTAGAGAGAGAAACTATCATATTTGAAATCCAAGCTTCAAATCGTTCTCTGCAAAATCCTTTCTCAAACATACAACCGAACTCTCATCTGTTCATCAAACTTTAAGAATCATACACACTTGAGTTTCGGGTTGGAGCCATCTTCATATCATTCAATCTGTTTTTCAAGTCTTGAGAGGTTATCAAGCGGTGAAAGTCTTGGAAGGTTTCCAAGCTCGCCTAAGAGGTTCTTAGGTGAAGTGAAGTCTTAGGAGGTTCCAGAGCAAAAATCCAAAGAGGTTCTTTGGTGAAAGTCCTTGAAGGTTTCAAGGCATCTTGAAGGTTTCAAGATCTGTAAAGTGTCGGAGAGGTTCTTCGGCCATCAATTCAAGTCGGGGTTAGGTTTAGAGAGGTTCTCTTGTAAATCCGTCTGTGACCGATTGGATTGATTTTTATTAAAGGCTCCCTAAATTTTTTAGGGAGGAGTGGATGTAGCTCACCGTGGTTGTGAGTGAACAAGTATAAAATCAGCTGTCTCACTCTTCTTTACTGCTTTTAGTTTTTATTCCGAGCATTTAATCGGCTTTGCTATACTCTATATTTTGCTCGGATAGTGCTAGCTCTTTTCGTTGCAAATTTGATCTTTGTGTGACCCAGCTCGGCCCAAAGTCAACATTTTTATTTTAATAGCAAGCATTATCTGACCGATTTTAGTTTTATCCGAAAAATTAGTACTGTCGCTTTCAACTACTATTCACCCCCCTCTAGTAGATTGTTAGGTCTCTTGTTAGTTTCCAACAAGTGGTATCAAAGCTCGGTCGAAAGATCAAGCGTAAAAGCTTTTTCGAAAAAGATCCTAGAAAACCATGGGCTCTAACAATCCATTCGTAGGTGAAGGCTCTTCAATAAACCGTCCACCACTGTTTAACGGTGATGGATATGCTTATTGGAAAGCTCGGATGAAAATTTTTATTGAAGCTACAGATATTGATATTTGGGATGCAATTGAAAATGACCCCTTTATTCCGAGAAGGAGAATCGGGGAGGATGTTGTAGAAATCCCGAAGGCAAGCTGGGATGACGATGATAAAAAGAAAGTGTCCTATGATTCAAAATACCAAAAATATCATCACCTCGACCTTGTCCTACGATGAATTTTTTCGAGTATCACACTGTAAAAATGCTAAGCAAATGTGGGATATTCTACAACTTACTCACGAAGGGACAAATGAGGTTAGGCGAGCAAGATTAAATACTTTAATGCATGAATATGAGTTATTTCGTATGCTGCCGAGCGAATCTATAAATGACATGCAGAAACGATTTACTCATATTATAAACCATCTTATTGCTCTCGGCAAAACTTTTCAAAATTTCGAGGTTATTAACAAAGTGTTGAGATGTCTTAGCAGGGAATGACAGCCGAAGGTCACTGCCATCATGGAATCAAAAGATCTAGATACCATGGACATAGCAACACTGTTCGGCAAACTGCAGGAGCATGAGATGGAGCTCGGACGCTTGACCATGCATGAAGAATCCGACAAGAAAAAGAAAGGGATCTCACTCAAGGCCTCGACTAAGTCGACCAAAGTCTCCTCAGACTGCGACTCTAGTTCAGACATGGATGAGGAAACCCTCTGCCTTGTGGTCAAAAAGTTCGGACAATTCTTCAAAAATAGAAGAAATTTTAAAAACTAAGGCACAAGCTCAAAAGACAAAATCAGGTGCCATGAATGTGGTGAACCGGGACATATCAAACCATACTGTCCCAAGTTGCTGAAGAGAAGCAGTTCCGAGAAGAAGAAAGGCAAGGACCCTAAACCGAAGAGAGGTTACATCGTCTGGGATGCACCCAAAGGGAGTGACAACTCAGAATGTAGTTCGTCTGACGATGAAGAGAAGGTGAACCTATTCTTAATGTGTAGATATGCCGATGAAGTGTCATCAAGCTCGGACCTCGGCTCCACTGAGAAAGGAATTGAAAATCTGTGTTTAATGGGAAGATATCATGGCTCTTCAATCTCGGTGTTCGGCTCAATTGTGCATGAAAATGAGGTACACTCTGTAACACCCCGCAAATTCCTCGTATTGAATTAAAATACTAAAGATAATTATTTTTGAGAAAAATGTTTTAAAAAGAGTATTTTCTTAATTTATGTTTTCAATGAGTGGTTACACAGAAAGAATTTTTATAAAAACATATTATGAGTGGAGTTTTGAGAAATAATTATATTTAATGTTTTCATCCATTGAAGGAAATTGTGTTTTTGTGTATGGGTCATTTTGGGAAGGAAAGGATTTATTTTCGATATGTGTGTATGTATATGTACGGTTTTGAGATGTAGGAATGCTTAGGGTTTAATTAGTAAAGGAATATGAGGATGTATGCATAAATGTATGTGCTAATATGATGTGTGTATGCATATGTGTGTGTATGCGCCGTGTATGTGTATGAGTGGGTGAGATTGATGTGTGTAGTTGTAAGAATATGTGTGTGCCGTGTGTGCATATATGCGTGTGTGGAAAGAGCCTAGAAATTTCCTTAAGTCCAACCAAGTAACAAAAACCTAACCAAACCCTAACTAAGTCCTAACCAAATGGTGGAGGCCCTAATGGAAAGTCAAAAAGTCTTGCCCCCTAAGTGACCCCTAAGCCCTAATGTTCCCTACCTTGTCTCCTTAAGAGGTGATAAACTGCACCCATGCAATTTTAAGAAAGAACCGAATTTGCCCTTCCTCCAAAGCTCATGACCGAATCCACCCAAGGGTAAAATAGGAAGCCCGAATTTCTTTATACAAGCCTTGGCCCTAGCCTCATTTTATCCACTCTTCATTTCATTTCTTCACTCCCTTACTTCCTTTGTTCAACCACTAACACAAACACAAGTTTAAGAGCTCCTCAAACTCTTAGACTAAGAACAAGAAAATAGAGAGAGAGAAGAAGAGGAGACCGTGAGGATAGAAAGGAAGAAAAGGAGATCAAGTCCAAAAACCTTAGGATTTCTTGAAGATTGAGTGAAGAAGGTTGAAGATCTTCTCTTTTCCTTAATATGTTCGAAGAGCATAGAGTGTTAGGGTAGTTTTCATTTTTAAAGTCTTGTAAAAGTTCCTTTGTTGTTGCATGTCTATCTTTCTTGTAGATCCATGTTTATATGTAAATTCTAAGCCTTGATCCTTTGATTTCAAGAGCCAAACAACTTGTAGAACCTTAAACCATGGACTCTATTATTCGGCCATGTCTAGGAAACTAGGTCATGATGATTTTTATTTCAATTTGAGTTCATGGATGTTAGTTTTATGCTTGCTAAAGTTGATCTAAATGGTTAAAATGCCTTGACCTTGCTTTTGATTTTTATAAAGCCTTGATCTTTGGTTTTGTCTTGAAAAAGGTTTTGATCTTTTGTTTGATCTTGAAAAAGATTTGATTCTTGCTTTGAATTTTTTTTTTAAAAAAATAGCCTTGGTTTTGAGGTCTTGCATGTGATTTCTTTTACTCAAAAAAGCCTTGATCTTTGCTTGCATGTCACGGCCTTGGTGGGAAAACAAGGAAAACAACTTTTTCCAATTTGATTTTCGCTTTGACCTAAATCTATGTGTGTTTCAAAGTTAAGGATTTAAGTTTTCTTCTTGGTTTTGTTAATTAGTTTTCGGTCAAGCTTTAAAATCAAGGAGATCATGATTGTTTTCATGAAAAAGCTTCTTGCATGTGTCCTCTCTTTGATTTGCATGATTTTAAAAGTGCATGCAAAGAAAAGTAAAAAGGGGATTTGTGTTTAATAGGCCACGATTTTGGGGAAGAAAAGGGAGTGGTGTTTTTCTAAAACTATGTGTTTGAAATGCATGTTCTTGATTTAATATTTTAAGGTTTTTGTATGAAAGGAAAATTGCATCAAAGACTTTTGTTTCCCAATAGTGATGATTCGACCTATACTAGGTTAAATAGGCTAGATTCTTTTTGTGTGATTGTCTCCTTGAAATGATTATGTTTTGTGACTTTGTTTTAAGGAAAAATCTATTTAAATTGTGTTGTTTTGTTCAATTCGGTTTTTCATAAAAGAAAAGGCATAAGTGTAATCGATTATTTTCAAAAGTATTTTCATGACTTGATTTAGGTGCATGCATGTGGGTTTGAGTAAAACGATTCCACTCTCTTAGCAAACCTCATAGCTTTTGAAATAAAATAGAATGAAAAACTTCATGGTTTTAAATCCTTAAATATTGACATAATCTTTGCTTGAACTTATGTTTATCTACGGTCAGGTAGTGTGAATGAGCTTAGGAAATCTAAGTGCATGAAAATGAATTCAAATTGCTGAAAAGAACTAAATTGTTGCACTGGGTTATATTCTTGGCTTAATTCGGTTAGGAGTTAAAGGAAGAGTAGATGGTTTTATTGTATGAAAAGGAAAATAGAATTTAAGTGCTTGATATAAACCAAGTCGATTTATGTGTTTTAAATTCGTGATCTTTGAATTATTCCTCTGATGTCATACGACCATGTAGAGGAAATAAATTTAGGAAGCTTAGTTGCATGAAATAAAATGTACATGTTTGGTTTGTATCTTGTAAGTGGTGAATGCCTAAGTGTTTTGTGCTCTAAGCCATTTGTGAGTGTATGATTGTCTTGATGTTGATTTAATTGGTTATATGCTTGGTGAAGTGTTGTTTATTGCTGTATGATTGAGTGCGTAATTAATTTTGAAATTTATTGATTCTAAGATAAATTGGTTTGATTTGTTTAGAATTCTTGGATTATGTACATGGCTGTCCAAAGTTGTCTTATGATGAAAATTTGGGTTTTAAGGTGTTAACTTTGAATAAAAGAAATTATTTAAAACGAAGAGTGTTTTACGATGTTTTCGGAGTTTATAAAAGTTATTTTTATAAAATAGTTCCTTGCTGTCCAGGATTATTTAAAATGATTTTTTAACTTTGAAAAGGTGTTCAAGTGATTTAAAGTAAGTTTTTTCAATGATAATTGATTTAAGGAAAAAGCCGGGTTAAAAACGGTAAGCTTTTCGATGTTTTCGAACATGTTTATGGTGCTGTCCAAAACGGACCAGCAACCAAACTAAATGATTTAAACCATTTTGTTATATGTTTTCAAATGGTTTTAAAATATTTAAAATACTAGGAAATCTGGGAATTGTTTTGATAAAATAACAGTGTTTTAAGTCTCTCGATTAAGAACAAAACGTGTCATGAACTAAGAAAAGATTTTCTTAAATACAAGATAATAACGTAAGTGTATTTTATTTAGTACGAGGAAATCTTAAAGACAAGGGAGTTGGGCAGTCAGCAGCACAGAGGATCAGAGGTCACGGTACGCAATAAATAACTGGACTTCAGGTGAGAGAGAAGCTTCCCTAAGACACCGTGGTAGTTAGGTGATTTATTAGGACGTTCCGTATCATCTCAAAGATCGGAACTATGTGGTTCGGAGCCAATAGTATAGTGGCAATTGTTTGTGTTGTGTGGCCACTTATGCGAAGGTGATGAAGGCCACATTGTTGTTGTGTGTTGAGTGTGTGATTGATAGTATGCCTTTATGTCTTTATTTCATTATGCCTGATGATATTTATTGTTGATAATTCAAATGAGTAATATGCTGATGGACGTCTGTCACGTCTTGAATAAAGAGATGAAAAGGAAAGGAATGAGCTATGAAAGTGATAATATTGAAAGTAAAATATGAAGAGAAAGGAATAATGAGGAAGAGAAAAGAGATAAGAATTGAGATTGGGGAAAGAATGAAATGATGACGTTGAGAATGAGCCAGAGCTGGGAAGAGTGATGTTGATATGTGAGGTGACTCGAGCGGAGCTGGGCTCCTTGGTTTTTGGGTTTTAGTCTGGGACTAGTGTTGAGTTGAGCTTGCTCCTCCGTTAGCGCCCAACAAAAATGTGATTTTGAAAAAGGTTTTCGAAAAGAGATTTTGTAAAAAGTGGAGAAAGGGAGTTTTTGAAAATTGTTTGCGAAAGGAATTTTTGGAAAAAGAGTTTTCGAAAGCAGTTTTGAAAAGAGATTTTGGAAAGATTTTGAAAAGAGATTTTGAGGGGAATGCTGAAAGAAATTTTTAGAAAAGAGTTGTGAAAAGAGATTCTTTTTAAAGTGTTTAAAAAGGAGGTTTTGATAAATATTATAAATGTGTTTTCAGGAAAGTTTTTATGAGGAAATGTTGTGGAAGGTCGTGAAAAGAGATTTTGGAAACTTTGGGGAAAAGAAATTTTGAGTTGTGGTGAAGCTAGATTTTTGAGAAAACTTTCCAAAGGAAATTTTATGAAAGTATGTATGAAATGAGGTTTTCAAAAAGGCTTGTGAAAGGATTGTTTTAAGAAAATATTGTGGAATGTGATTGTTAGGAGAGATGGTGGAATGAATGTTGTGAAATGAGATGTCAGTTGAGATTGTGATGTGATCCCAGCTCTGTGCTATGTGGGAAATGATGAGAGAAAGTTGGTACAAAGTTAGTGGTCGGGACTCATTGAAGGGATGCACGAAGGATCGGCCGACCTTAGGATAATTAAAAGAATTAAAAGACTTAAAAGACATACGCGGTGAGATATGAGAGTGCGAAGTAGTGGAGAGGAAGAAACGATAAGTATCTGCGGATACTTAGGACGAGATTGCATTAGGGGAGGACGATGACGGTGAAACGTCAAGAAGTCTAGAGTATGTTTCTAGGCAGAACGAACTCCACATGTGGCACACTAACGTGGTGGGGACTGGGTCTAATGCCGTGGTAAGTTCTGCGGGCCCACTAGAAACATACTGTCACCCCCTAGATTGCAAATCGAGAACAGTGAGAGGGACTGGAGTGGGGCATCTTGTTTGCCACTGCAAGGCAGTGTGCCATGATTGATATGATTATGATTTGAGGCAGAGTCCTCCTGGTCTGGGACCATTTGTGTTGTGACAGCTGTCGTGCCCGTACGGTAAAGGTCCTGTACTCCTGTTTGCTTCCGACTAGGTTGGGTGGATGACCGAGGAGATGTAGACGTGTGTGAAAGCCGAGAACGAAAGGAATACCTTGATGAGATCTTAAAATTCCCCAAACATCAAAGAATGTGAATTGATAAGTCTGGTAGAAAAGTGAAATAAAGTTATGGAAAGGACGAGAGAGAACGAAAGAATATTTACAAGAAGTAAGTAAGTTGATAAGATAATAAAAGATAAGAATGATGATAATGTTGAATACATGTTTGATTGCGGTGTGTATGTATTGTATGTTGTGTGGTCCTATTATTTTGCCTATTGTAATCCCACACCGTCGACGATTCGTCGTTCGGGACGCTTACTCTCTCCTGTTCGTTGGCATATCGGTGCTGCTGGTATCTCAACGGGAAGATGGATTAACGGATGGAAGTCACCGTACGAGGCTATAGGGACTACAAGGAGAAGATTCGGTAGGGGGCTCGGAGGAACTTTACCACTCTCAATGGAGCAGAGCCGGAATCTACTAGCAAGGAGGGAATCACAACACGGAGGGCAACACTTTCAAGAGCAAAGAGAGGTCACAAGAAAAAGGAAGAGGACCTTCACCCCATAGTTCTCAATTGGATAGTCTAAGATTAGTGTGGCTATATTAGATTGTGGTGATTGTTTTGATTTAAGGATTACCGAAGCCATGAGCCATTTATGTAATCGAGCTAAGTTTTAATTTGACTTGTGGTACATACTTTTATTCAAAGTTAATGCATGAAAAGTTGTTGAGCATTGTCAAGATGATTTTGAACCAAGTCCTTTTATGAAAATGAATGTTTTATGGGAAAAAAAAAATTGGCCTCATTTTTGCAACTTTAATAAATAAAAGTTAATTATTTTTGGTTTACGAAAATCGGGCTGTTACACACTCGGATACTGAATCTGATACTGAGTCTGACCTTGATGATTATGAGGAATCATATACTGCTGACACTGAAATGCAATCCGAGTTCGAGAAACTTGCTAAGAGCTATGCTAAGTTAAAAAGAAATATTTTAAATCATAAAGAGCAAGTTCTCGAACTTGAAAAATGCATTGAAAATTTAAAAAGCAGCAATGATTCGTTAGAACATACTCTCTGAAAAATCAAGAGTGTGAAAGTTGCATTAAATATGAAAAAGAAATTCAAAATTTGAAAACTACTAATGCAACATTTTCAAAAAGTGATAGAATGCTAAACCGATTACTTGTTGAACAGAGAAGCAATTCGAACAAAACAGGCCTCGGTTACACACATGCCAAAAAGAAAACTTTTCGAAAAGTCAGCTCATTTTCAAACAAAAATAATTCTAGAAAGCCGACCTGTTCTTACTGTGACATGCTTGGACATACGCCAAACGAATGTAAAATCAGGCGATATGGTGTGGTCGACGGCTCATTTGTTTGGATTGTCAAGGGAGAAGATCCCTACACTAACCGATCGGGACCCAAAACTGTTTGGGTACCCAAGATGAACAAGTAATGTGTTTTGCAGGCGTGCTTTCGAACAAAGGAAAACCGATGGTATCTGGACAATGGATGTTCGAAGCACATGACTGGAGATAAGCAGCACTTTACCGAGCTTACTCCAAAAGAAAAAGGTTATATCACTTACAAAGACAATACTCAAGGTAAAATTTTAGGTAGAAATTCTTCCGACCTGATTATCGAAAATGTTTTATACGTTCAAGGATTGGAACACAATCTCTTGATCATTATCCAACTTTGTGATATCGGTAATCATGTTGTTTTTATCTCCACTAATTGCTTTATTAAAAGTGACAAAGACAATTCGATCAAATTTGTGGGAAAATGATCAAACAATACTTATTTGGTAGATTTCAATGAAATTTCTTCTCTAGTCTCTACCTTCCGAGAGAATGATACTTGGCTATGGCATCGTCGGACTGCTCACATAAACGTAAATCAGTTAAAGAAACTTCAATCCAAAGACTTAGTGGTCGGCCTACCAAAGCTGAAATTTGATATAGAAGGTGTTTGCACTTCATGCAAAAATTGTAAACAAACGATGGTCTCGACAACTCGGCCATTAGAAATGCTTCATATGGACTTGTTCGAACCATCGTAAGTTAAGAGCTTTGGTGGAAACTACTATGCCTTAGTGATTGTCGATGAATTTTCTAGATTTACTTGGACTTTATTTTTAGCTGCAAAAAGTGACACTTTTCAAAGCTTTAAAGAGCTAGTCAAACGAATCCAAAACCAAATAAACCAAAAAGTAATTGTTATCCAAACAGACCATGGCGGCGAGTTCGAGAATCACAAATTTGATAAATTTTGTTCTAAGTTCGTCATTGAGCATCAATTTTCAGCTCCACGGACTCCCGAGCAAAACGGAGTTGTGGAAAGGAAAAATCGAGTTCTTGAGGAACTTGCTCGGACTATGTTGAATGAATCTAAAGTGCCTCATTATTTCTGGGCGGATGCGGTTAATACTGCTTGTCATGTATTAAACCGAGTTCTCACTCGGTCTATCTTAAAGAAAACGCCCTATGAACTTTACAAAGGAAGAAAGCCGAACATATCTTATTTTCATGCTTTTGGATGCAAAGTTTTCATTTTAAACAATGGAAAAGATCATCTAGTAAAATTTGATTCAAAAGCCGATGAAGGTATATTTTTAGGCTATTCTTCACAAAGTAAAGTTTATCGAGTGTCCATTAAACGAACTTCCACTACGGAAGAATCTATACATGTGGTATTTGATGAATCCCCGAAAGGAGATACTTTGAGTTGTGTGAAAAGTGCAGGAATCAAAGAAAACTCAATGGACGAGAAAAATGGTGATGAACCGATCATAATTGAAAATGAAGCTCAACAAGACGACGCTGTAATAACTGATGTCGAAGCTCAGAGGGCCGACCTCCCTCCTGCTTGGAAAACAAATATGAACCATCCGATCGAGAATGTGCTCGGCGATATATCAAAGGGAGTTTTAACTCGACGGTCAATTCAAAACTTTTGCAATTTCGTCTCTTTTGTTTCTCAAATTGAACCTGATTCTGTTAGTAAAGCGATTAAGGATGAATATTGGGCTATTGCTATGCAAGATGAGCTAAATCAATTCATCAGAAATGATGTTTGGGAATTAGTTCCTTGGCCTGATGATCATTCTATAATCGGCACAAAATGGATTTTTAGAAATAAAATGGACGAGTCAGGGATAATTATAAGAAACAAAGCAAGGCTTGTTGCTCAAGGCTACAACCAAGAGGAAGGTATCGATTATGACGAGACCTTTTCTCCGGTTGCTCGACTTGAAGCAATCCGAATTCTTCTTGCTTTTGCATTTATTATGAAATTCACCCTGTATCAAATGGATGTCAAGAGTGATTTCTTAAATGGATTTATAAATGAAGAAGTATATGTGAAACAACCTCCTAGTTTTGAAAGCCATGAATTTCTGAATTATGTTTACAAACTTAAAAAGGCTCTGTACGGTCTGAAACAAGCTCTGAGAGCTTGGTATGATCGACTGAGTTCTTTTTCATTTAGAACAAGGCTTTGAAAGAGGGAAGGTAGACACTACCTTATTCATTTTTAAATCTAAAAAGGACATTTTATTAGTGCAAATTTATGTTGATGATATAATTTTCTGTGCTACTAATATGTCTCTATGTAAGAAATTATCAGCACTAATGAATGGTGAATTCGAGATGTCGATGATGGGAGAACTCACATTCTTCCTCGGCCTTCAAGTAAAGCAAGCCGACAGAGGCATTTTTGTGCATCAAGGAAAATACTGCAAAGAGCTCCTGAGGAAGTTAGGCATGGAAAATTGCAAGACTGCAGCAACGCCGATGAATACCTCCTGCTAACTCGACAAGGATGAGTCAGGTAAGTCGGTCGATGTAAGTAAATATAGAGGCATGATAGGAAGTCTTATGTATTTAACTGCATCTCGGCCTGATATAATGTTCAGCGTTTATATGCGTGCTCGGTTTCAAGCTAATCCAAAGGAATCACATTTATCTATTGTTAAACGAATATTTAAATATTTAAAAGGAACCGAGAACACCGGTCTGTTTTATCCGAGTGATACTAGTCTTAGTTTGGTTGGATATTCTGATTCTGATTTTGCAGGATGCAAGCTTGACCGAAAAAGCACTAGTGGAACTTGTCATCTTTTGGGAAGTTCTCTGGTGTCGTGGTTTTCTAAAAAGCAAGCTTGTGTTTCTCTTTCCACCGCAGAAGCAGAATACAATGTAGCCGACAGCTGTTGCGCTTAAATCCTTTGGATGAAGCAACAACTATCAGACTTCGGCTTGAAATTGGATCACATTCCTATCAAATGTGACAATACAAGTGCAATCAACCTAACTAAGAATCCTGTATATCATTCTCGGACAAAACACAATGAAATAAGACACCACTTTTTACGAGATCATGTTCAAAAAGGTGATTGTGTTATCGAATTTATAAGCACTGAAAATCAATTAGCCGACATTTTTACAAAACCTCTGCCGAGAGAAACTCACTTTCATATCATAAGGGAACTCGACATAATAGATGAATCTAGTGTAAGCTAATGGTCGGTCAGTGTTTTCAATCACCCACAACAAAGTCTTATGTTAATGCATAATTCCGAGCAATTAGTAAAAAGCTTGTCATTTCTCCTCGTTTCTCCTTCGCTATATTTTCTCGGGGAGAATGTTGTATTTTTCCGAGCATATTATCGTTAGGGGGAGTAAGGCAAAAATATTTGTATACATTTTAAACAATTAGTATACTCATGTTTTCAACAATTGGTATCTGTCAATTGGTATATGTCATGCTCGCTCTTTGTTTTATTCTCGGAATTTACTTCCTATCACTTTTTTCGCAATGTGCTTAATTCTTCGGCTCCTTTTTGATCATGCCAAAAGGGGGAGAAAGGTGTTGTTTTTGTGTTGTTGTACTTTTGTTGTCATAGCGTTACAGGGGGAGAAAAGTTGCTGTTGGGGAGAAAGGTGTTATTCAGGGGGAGTGATTTTCGAGCATACAATCAGGAGAACCACGCAAAATTAACAAGCATTTTATCATCATCAAAAAGGGGGAGATTGTTAAATCAAAGGTTTTGATGACGACATATATTTCATGTGCTCGTTTCTCGGCCATGGTTTTGATGAAGACAAATGAATAAGCTCGTTGGTCTGATGATACTCGGTTCTCGGACGTTGATGAAGCCGAATCAAATCAGCTCAGTATGTTGATCTCTGATCTTAGCCATCGACGGAGTCAAGTGAAGTATCTTGGATCTCGGCCAAGTCAATCAAATCAGCTTGGCGTGTGATCTCGGATATTTGTCTTCATTGGAGCATTGATCGTGGATCTCGGCCATCGACAGAGACAAAGGAATTCGATCATTGTGATGAAAAGAATCAAAATTCCTAAGTGAGCTCGGTGCTCTCGGCACTCGGCTCAGAAGGCTGAAGATCGAATTGTTGTGTTTATGAAGTCGCAGTAAATCAACTTAAGCTCAGGCGTGACTCGGAAGCGATCAATCCGAGATCTCGCTCTCAGTGCAAAGCAATCGACGAAAGATCAGTCGGCCAACTAAGATCAGATATGTCACTCAAGTCCCCAAGCTCGATCAGTTGCCAAGCTCAGACAGTCGCCAAGCTTAGCAACACTGTTCATCTTCTTCAACAATCAGAAGTACGGTGCCGTTAGCACCTCTTCGTGTCTGTACTGGTGTATCGTACTGAGTGTGACTGACAATTTTGTCTTTATATCAATGCACCTATCTATCATCAAGTTTGAATTTCAAATTGGAATTTTGAAATCAGCAGTGAAAAAGGACAAATTGGAATGTTGCTGGAATTTGGAAAATATCTGGGAATATTCGTCTAAAAAAGACAGACGTGCCTCTGAGCATCTGCAGTGATTCAGATTTTTCTGGAATATCCGTTGGAAAGGACATGTCATGTCCCGAGATATTTTTCCTCCCGTTTGTGCCTCCTGTGCGCTGGCATTAGTATAAAAGGCGTGGTTCTTCTCCATAGCAGAAGATATAGAATACAAGAGCAATACATAGTGAAGAAAAACGCAGAAAAGAGAACGATATAGCTAGAGAGAGAAACTGTCATATTTGAAATCCAAGCTTCAAATCGTTCTCTGCAAAATCCTTTCTCAAACATACAACCGAACTCTCATCTGTTCATCAAACTTTAAGAATCATACACACTTGAGTTTCGGGTTGGAGCCATCTTCATATCATTCAAACTATTTTACAAGTCTTGAGAGGTTATCAAGCGGTGAAAGTCTTGGAAGGTTTCCAAGCTCTCCTAAGAGGTTCTTAGGTGAAGTGAAGTCTTAGGAGGTTCCTGGGTAAAAATCCAAAGAGGTTCTTTGGTGAAAGTCCTTAAAGGTTTCAAGGCATCTTGAAGGTTTCAAGATCTGTAAAGTGCTGGAGAGGTTCTTCGGCCATCAATTCAAGTCGGGGTTAGGTTTAGAGAGGTTCTCTTGTAAATCTGTCTGTAACCGATTGGATTGATTTTTATTAAAGGCTCCCTAAAGGTTTTAGGGAGGAGTGGACGTAGCTCACCGTGGTTGTGAGTGAACCAGTATAAAATCAGCTGTCTCACTCTTCTTTACTGCTTTCAGTTTTTATTCCGAGCATTTAATCGGCTTTGCTATACTCTATATTTTGCTCGGATAGTGCTAGCTCTTTTCCGCTGCAAATCTGATCTTGGTGTGACTCAGCTCGGCCCAAAGTCAGCATTTTTATTTTAACAGCAAGCATTATCCGACCGATTTCAGTTTTATCCGAAAAATTAGTACTATCGCTTCCAACTACTATTCACCCCCCCTCTAGTAGATTATTAGGTCTCTTGTTGGTTTCCAACATAATTGTCATTGAAAATTAGTATAGGGTTATATATATAAGGACAAAATAAAGTGTGAGGTTGTACTTATTTACTTCTGTATAAAAAAGACATCTGGAATACCATATATTATGAGACGTGTGATGTGGGCCCTCTTCAACGAAGCATGTTGGACCAAACAAAGAGTAACTATTGACCCATAACCACCGAAAAAGTTGGGTTTTGGCTCTGATACCATATTAAGGTTCCATCTTAAAACCAATTGGAAATGAGTGAAATAGCACAACATGTATTTAAACCATGTCATATATTATGAGGCAAGAGATGTGGGACTTCCAACAATTTCCACATAAAAATTCGCATGAAATACTCATAGTTCAAAGTAATATTTAACATGTTATGGGCTATATATTTCTTTATGAAGCATGGAACGGAGAGGAGAGGTCATCGTAGACCCTATGGGAATCAATTCTAGGTGATTTTCATGGAAAGTAATATGTGAAAAGCCCTGTTCATCACCTCATAATGGGATTATTTTGACAGATCCTCAAATATTACTTAGAACAGTGACAAAGCATGATGAGCATGTGTACTTCTATCCAATAGCTATAAAATAAAACTTCGCATAGTAAAAAGATATAAGAACACACAATATCTTCACAATTCTGATCATCTACTCATTTAACTCAACTTTACATATTTAGTTTATGACTATTATGAGTATTTCAATTTAAAATTATGATATCATGTTTAGATTACAAGTTATTTATAAGTTGTCTAGAAAATATGTTTGGGATTAGAAGCAGTTATTTCATCATGATAAGAAAGTTTACAAAACATCTAATCTCATGAAATGCCATTAGTTCCTGTTTTTACCTACTGAGAATTATTCTCACACTCTTTGTGTTTCGTGACATTCCAACAATGAGTTGATATAATGGTGTAAGGCCGTGATGGATCATAAGTATTATACAAGATCAAAATTTAAAAGTGCAATTCTTATGGACGGTAATTGTGGGAAATGATTATTACACACTGTTATGGACCGGAAGTCGAATTATACATCGGTAAACCGATTTACCGGTAAGGTCAGGTCTAGTTAGGATCTTTGACCTCATGAAACCGGTTAACCAGTATTAGAAGCCCTTTAAGGGCCCAAGTCTTCAGCAAATCGGTTTACCGACATAAAAGCCTTTCTAAGAGCCCAATACACCTAGAAACCGGATTACTGGTATATGAGGCCCAATAAGGGCCCAAATCCTCTCTTCCCTCGAATTAACAAAGAGGAAGACTTCTGA
Organism: Crotalaria pallida; assembly: GCA_037953625.1. Classification (NCBI taxonomy): domain Eukaryota; kingdom Viridiplantae; phylum Streptophyta; class Magnoliopsida; order Fabales; family Fabaceae; genus Crotalaria; species Crotalaria pallida. The sequence goes on along the minus strand of CM075655.1, from coordinate 80,559,503 downwards.
TTGACAAGCATAGAGAGGGAAGATTCCCTTACCTCGTGATACCAGTTTAACGGTTATCAAGAAGATAGAGGAGTAAAGTTGAGCTTCCTAGGATTCTCTTAGCAATGAAGTCTGCACTTAAGCCTGTGTACCCGTTTGTCTTAAGATTCCCTCTTCATTCTCTGCCATTAAACACCTGCCGTTAGTGGGAATCCGAAGAATACTCATAAATGAGAGGGTTATACAACGGTAAGGATATGGCTTATATAAGAGAGCAGAAGGTAACCAGGTATGCATCCTTTATTCTCACACAAACACACACCACACCCAAACAAACAACGATAGAGCTGGTATTCTGGTAATCAGGGTGTCATTCTTCAGTCTAAAAGCAATAAGTAGAAGACTTGGATGCTTGATCGCTTAGTTCAAGTACCAAAGATTCTACGACAGATCATTGGCGACCACACTGGGAGCGAGAAATTTATTCCCACTACTTTTGTGAAGAGATGGATTACCGATCACAAGGAGAACGAAGCGAATCTAGCCACCATAGTGTGGAGGACCTGAGGAACCGCTTAAGTGGGGAACGAGCTCACGCACATCAGAAAGACTTAAGGGAACACCTGAGTGAAGGTAGGAGATGTGTAGAAGCTGAACGTTCCAGGCATGATAGCCCCTCTCGTGCTGATCAGGAAAAATCGCGGTAGAGGCCATCCCTTAAAGGTGAAAGCCCCCCTCATTCTGAGCACGGGAGCAGAGGATCGTCAGATGGATGTTCGAAAAGAAAGATGAACTTGGAAATGGAGTTGGCTCGTCTCCGAAAGCGTTTGGATGCACAGGATAAGTTGATGAAAGAGCTAAAAAAGGGGACAACGTTTTCTACACCAGAAATCGGAGAGAACCCTGTAAGGGAGGAGGAGCTAGAGGAAAGGGATCATCCATTTTCTGATAAAATTATGAACTTTCCGATGCCTGAGAATCTCAAAGCCCCAACTAATGTGGATTCTTACTTCGGGAATTCGGATCCTCAGGAGCACATAGATAGTTTTCTGGTGGCAATATCTTGTCAGGGGGCTAAAGATGCGTATAAGTGTCGCACTTTTCCCTTGACTCTGAAGAAGGCAGCGTTACGATGGTATTCAAAGCTGGAGCCCAATTTTATCAGATGTTGGAAGGATTTAGTTGCGAAGTTCCTGGGTCATTTCACCACCAGTAAGGCACAACCAAAATCTGAACACCACCTGTCTCAGATTAAGCAAGGAAAAGATGAGTCGTTAAGGGATTTCCTCACTCGGTTTAATTTGGAATACCTGTCGATTAGTGACATTGAAGCATCTGTGGCCCTTCACTTATTGATGAGAGCCCTTAAACCTGGTGAGTTTACTGATCATTTGGTCATACACAGGATTAGGACTATGGATGAGGTGATGGAGAGGGCAGAAAAGTATATCAATTTTGAAGAATATCAGAAGGCCCAAGATAATTATGTCGCTGGAGGATCAGGTAAGAAGAAGGACGCTTTCTTTTCAAAAGGATCATGGAAAGGTAATCGAGAAGGGGAAAGGACTGAAAGAAGAGATTCAAGGGGAAGGAAGCCAGAGGGCAAATATGACGAGTACACACCCTTGAACGCTTCAAGGTCTCAGATTCTCAAAGAGGTGATGAATGCAAAACTAATGAAGGTGGACAGACCTCCCCCGCTGAAAGACCACCCACCAAGGAAAACCAGCATAAGAGATGCATTTGGCATGGTGGATATGGGCATACTGATGAGGAATGTGTCCAGCTGAGAGACGCGTTAGATACACTGATCAGAAGAGGGAAACTGAGCAGGTATGTTCGGTTTTCTGGTGGGCCATCCAATGAACGTAATCCTGGAAGGAGAGCCAGGAGCCCAATAAGAAGGAGAATCAGGAGTCTGGTAAGGAGGAGAACCCGATCACCATCAAAAAGGGACAGAACCTCAAGGCATACCAGGAACTCACCAGTGAAAAAAGAAGGTAACAATGGTATTAATAAAGAAGATTTAGAATTAATCTACACAACTGCAGGAGGCTTTTCAGGTAAAAATGATTCTATAACATCTCAGAAGCGGCAGCTAAAGTTAGCAACAATGGCTGTCGCCTCTTCCAGCAGACAAAAGGTATCTCATCCACCTATTATGTTTACTGAAGCAGACCTGGAAGGAGTCATTCCTCAGCATAACGACCCACTGGTGGTAACAGCGATAATTGACAGGTTCAAGGTTTGCAGAATGATGGTGGACCAAGGGAGTTCTTCAGATATCATGTTTTACGAGCTTTTTGATCAGTTGAAGTTGAAGTCTCAAGACCTCCGTCCGTGCCAAAAAGAGTTAATTGGTTTTACTGGAGACACTATCAGACCAAGGGGATATATTGACATTAGGCTAACACTGGGAACACCTCCTCGATGCCGGACTAAGAAGGTGTGCTTTGCGGTGGTAGATTGCCCATCAGCTTATAATGCGATTTTAGGGCGCCCCACTTTGAAAGCATTTCAGGAAGTTGCTTCTCCTCTTCACATGGCGATGAAATTTCCAGGTGAGAAAGGCTCAGTTATTACGGTACGGGCAGATCAAATGCAGGCGAAAACTTGCTATATTGCTAGTTTGAAGGCTACCAAGGAGAATGCGAGGAAGCAAGCACAGATAAAGAAAGGCAAAGGCCCCGCTTCTTCTTCTGGTGTGATGATGGTAGATCTGGATATGAGGGAGACCATTAAAGAGGAACGTCCCAAACCTGAAGGAGAGTTGGAGAAAGTTCAAATCGGAGAAACTTCAGATCACTGGACACAGTTGGGGAAGAATTTGCCAAATGAGGAGAAGGAAAAGTTGGTTACCTTATTAAGAGAGAATAGAGATTTGTTTGCATGGACAGCTGCTGATATGCCTGTTTTGGATCCGGAATTTATTTGCCACCGTCTGTCTATAGATCCTACATTCAAACCAGTGGCTCAGCGTAGGAGAAAGATGGATGCAGAGCGTCAGAAAGTCATTGCTTCAAGCGTAGAAGAACTTTTGCAGGCTGGTTTCATTCGGGAGGTCCCCTACACCACGTGGTTGGCAAATGTGGTGCTGGTAAAGAAAGCTAACGAAAAGTGGCGCATGTGCGTCGACTATACGGACCTGAATAGAGCCTCCCCCAAAGACACATATCCTCTCCCAAACATTGACAAGCTTGTAGACAGTTCAGCTGGCTACTAGCTACTTTCCTTTTTAGATGCTTATTCGGGTTATAATCAAATTCCAATGGTTAAAGATGATCAGTAAAAGACAGCTTTCATGAACGATAGGGCAGCTTATTGTTATACTGTAATGCCTTTCGGTTTGAAATATGCAGGTGCTACTTACCAAAGGATGATGGACAAGGTTTTCGCTGAATTGATAGGTCCAACCCTGGAGGTTTATGTGGATGACATGATTGTCAAGTCCATGGTACAAGAAAACCGTAAACAAGACTTAGAAGCGATCCTTGCTAAGGTACGTCAGCACAATATGCGTTTAAATCCACTGAAATGTGCTTTTGGAGTCACAGCAGGAAAGTTTCTAGGTTTTATGCTCACCAACAGGGGAATAGAGGCTAACCCAGAAAAATGCGAGGCAATCACTCGTATGAGGAGCCCGAGTTCTGTCAAAGAAGTTCAACAACTGACGGGACGTATTGCTGCACTAACAAGGTTTTTGTCTAAATCAGCTTACAAGTCGCTTCCTTTGTTCCAATTACTGAGGAAAGACAAGGATTTCAAGTGGACTGGAGAGTGTGAGGCTGCTTTTCAGGAGCTCAAGCATTACCTTTCAAATCCTCCCATCCTCAGTAAGCCTCCACCAGGTGAAACGTTATATTTATGAGGTTGTGAGTGCTCTTTTAGTCAGGGAAGTTGAAGAAGGACAGAATCCCGTGTATTTTGTTAGCAAGGTATTACATGATACTGAAAAAAGGTACCAGAAGGTGGAGGAGATGGTGTTTGCACTGGTTATCATCGCTAGACGCTTGAGACAATATTTCCAGTGTCACCCGGTGGTGGTTCGAACTGATCAGTCCATCCGACAGATACTGCAGAAGTCTGACTTGGTGGGTCGCATGATTGCATGGTCAGTGGAGCTTTTCGAGTATAAGATCAGTTATGAAGCCAGGACAACCATCAAATCACAGGCTCTAGAAAATTTTGTTGCGGAATTAACACCGAAGGCAGATCCCCAAAGCTGGACTCTTTTTGTAGATGGGTCTTCTAACCTTACAGGAGGAGGAGCAGAGATCATATTGGAGAATGCTCTGGGTGTCTCCATTGAATATTCACTGAGGTTTGACTTCCAGACTTCTAACAATCAGGCGGAATACGAGGCTTGCTTGGCAGGAATGACTATGGCTAAGGATCTTGGAGCTCGGTCTATCCTCTTATACAGCGATTCACAACTTGTGATTTCCCAAATCAGAGGAGATTTTCAAGATAAAGAGCCCTTACTCCAGAAATACGCACCAAGTGCAAACAGCTAGCAGAAGCATTTGAAGAAGTAGATTTCCAACATATTCCCAGAGAGCAAAATTCTCGTGTTGATATCTTGTCAAAGCTTGCCAGTACTAAGAAACCTGGGAATCACAGGTAAGTGGTGCAACAAACTATATCCCACGCTAGTGCAACTCTAGCAGTGGAGGATGAAGATTCATGGGTTTCACCTATCTTGGCGTACCTTCTCCATGGTGTGCTTCCAGCAGATGAAAATGCAGCTAAGAAGGTAATGAAGATGACCCCCCATTTTGTCATTCAAGATGTTTTGTTGTATAGGAGAGGATTTTCTTCACTTTTACTACGATGCTTATCCAATCGAGAGGCTGAGAATGCAATGAAGGAGATTCATGAGGGGAGATGTAGCCATCATCTTGGAGGAAGAAGTCTGGCAAGAAAGATATTAAGGGCTGGGTTTTATTGGCCCACCATCCAGTTGGATTCCATGAACCATGTTAAAAAATGTGATAAATGTCAAAAACATGTTGATGTTCACCTTGATCCACCTGAAGAATTGCATTCTATCTCTGCTCCATGGCCCTTTCATCAATGGGGAATGGTTCTGCTAGGCCCTTTTCCACAAGCAGTTGGACAGGTAACGCACTTGGTTGTAGCATTGGATTACTTCACTAAGTGGATCGAGGCCAAAGCGGTAGCCACTACTACCTCAGCTCAAATACATAAATTTCTAAGTAAACAGGTAATCCCACGTTTTGGCATTCTAGCTGTACTTGTCACTGATAATGGTCGTCAATTTGTCAGTGATGCTTTCAAAAAATTCCTCCATGAGTTGGGAATAAAACAAAGGTTATCTTCTATGGAGCATCCGCAAACTAATGGACAGGCAAAAGCTGCAAATAGGTGCATTCTCAGGGGCATAGAAAGGAAGCTAGAAGACAGTAAGGGAAAGTGGGTGGAGGTCATAGACTCCATACTTTGGTCGTACCGAACTACTCCGCCTTCAGCTACTGGAGAAACCCCCTTCAAATTAACTTATGGTAGTGAAGCCATGATCCCCTTGGGGATAGGATCAACCAATCTAAGAGCAAGGTATTTTGATCCTGATGAAAACATAAAGCTTATAAGAGAGAATCTTGACTTACTGCAGGAATCAAGAGAGTTGGCCACAATTCGGATGACTGCAATTCAACAACAGTCTGCCTGACAATATAATCTGAAGGTTGTCCCTCACTCCTTTAAGGAAGGGTATTTGGTTCTAAAAAGGGCAGATGTTCATGGAAAAGAACCAGCACACGGGAAGTTGTCTGCTAATTGGGAGGGTCTGTATCGGGTCCTAGCAAAGACAGGTAATGGAGCTTACTTTCTGGAGACAATAACAGGGAACAAGATCAAAAACCCATGGAATGCAGCAAAGCTTCGGATCTATTATAGTTGAGGAATCCCCCTTTTAGAGTGGAAGATTTGTGAAAGTAATGTTTAGAATGTTTCAATTTCAATAAGGCTTTTTAGCCATTGTCTTTCCGTTTCGATAAGGATCCTTTTTTGAGCCATTGTTATTGTTAGTTTGTCAAGAAGATATGATGTTATCATGAATAAAGAATTTCAGTTTGCAATTATTCTTTTCTTTAATCGCCATTAAACCAGATTGACGGTTTGAAAGTGCTGAAGTTAATCAAACTGGTTTAACGGTTTTACTTATATCACCAATCCAGTTAACCGATTTACCAGTTTCTCCCTAACTAAGTGAGTTGCACGATCAGATTACACTTTTAAAGCGGTTTAACGGGGTAGAAGAATGTATTTTCGGTTAATGTGAGGTCCAAATTAAAGTACACCACCTATTCGGCTAGCCACCAAATAGAGAGTGTAATGAGTAAGGGGATGTCCAAAAAAAATTATAAAAGGCACCACTCATGTACTGATAGTAAGACTACTGTTAGATGGAAATCTAATAAGTTTAGGAGGAATTTCCTTCGTTGACTAGAAGAGGAATTACCGAAATGTCTACTAAGTATAAACAGGACACTTAACCGATTAACCAGATTTCCTAAACAAGGATAACCGAAAATGAAGATATTGCAAAGACAAAACAAGATTTTTCATTAATAAAAGATGGTACAATGCTGAAAAAGTAAAGGACTGGAAGATTAAAAAACGATAAGATTAAAAAGCAACAAAAAGCTAGTAAATGGCCCCTCACTGAGTGGCCTCATCATCATCATCGTGGTCATCATCATTGTCATCATTTTCCTCTTCTCTAGCAGGCAAGAAATCAGGACAGGACTCGTCCGCCAAGTTCACAGGTACCCTGCTACCATCAGGGAGATAACTATACAACACCCCATCTTCAACTCTGTGAAGAAAATGCATTCCTTTGGCTGAAAAATTGGGGTTCAGAAAATTGGTCTGTTCAACAGCATTCATAAAGGAAGATTTAACAGAGTCTATCCACTTTCCTTTTTACATATCCCTCTCTGACTCCATATCCCTCAGTGCATCCCTCAGAGGGGTAAGAGCTGCGTTGTGAGCCTCGTTCATTTCGGTGATCTTGGAGTTTAAGTTCCTGGTCTATTCCTCCTCACCTTGAGTCAGTTCTTGTTTGGCCTTGTTCAGCTTGACAGTTTTCGAAGCCAGTTGCTGAACCAACTCAACTTCCCTCTTTACATGGTCGGCAAGATCAATAGCGTCTTGTCCAACAAAAAAGGACTCTTTCAGCATTTTCTTCCAAAAATTGGATTGTTGAAGCAGCTTTGAGTTGTTACTTTTTGAGGGACTTCAGTAAAGCAACGAATTCCCTTCGGCTCATGTTGCCTAGTTGATGAGAAGTAGAGTCGGTAAGGAGCATCCGGTTAAAGCTTTCAGTCAGGTCATCAGGCCAGATGGAGGAACTTCCACCTTGAGTGTTAGCCGAACTACCGGGTTCAGGGTGAGGAGGGCCGTCACTTCTCCTTCGTTTAGGAGTTCCAGCAGTAGCAGCATCAGTACCCTCCACAGTTGCCGGAGAGCGAGGGGGCTTGGGGATGGTGGATTTGCCGATCCGAGGACGCAAGTTTTAGGGGGCATTCCCAAGAGTTGCTGCAAGAGCTGCCAAGTCAGAAGGTGAAGCCATCTTAGCTGCATAAAAGGAAATTATGTTAAAGGTAGGTGAGGAAGGAAAAAGTACAGTATGAAGCATTATAATAAGCAAAGTAAATTTCCTACCAAAGGTCCTTTGTAAGTCATGAGGTTTGGAGTCCACAATGGATTTAGTACTTATGCATCCAAAGCGGTCACAGAAGGAAAGAAGGAAATAAATAGTAGACCTCTCTAAAGCGGTTAAACGGTTTTTCGGCGTTGCAAACTGTCTAGCTGCAATAAGAGAGTTGCGTGGGGACCAGAAAAGAGGGAAATAGGAATTCCCCCCGTGATCAAAAAAGAAGGGCCATACGTCCTCTGCTCCTATTATTTTGAAGTACTTATCCTTGAATTCTTTCCATGTCTCCGATAAGATTCGAACACTTTCCTTCCGTTCCGAGACTTGAGCGTCACCCAAGCCCATTTGCCCTTCACTTTACTGGACTGGAAGGGGCCAAAAAAGTAAAAGAGAACAGGAATTGTACATTGGAGGTCAAAGTAAGAGCAGAAAAGCTGAAATTCTTTGAGGTAGCACCAGGCATTGGGATGAAGTTGTGAGGGGGAGTGTTCTAAGTGTGTGAGAACTTGGTTTTCAAAATCAGTAAATGGAATTCTTACACCACAGACATCAAAAAGAACACTGTACATGAAGAAGAAGTTTTCATTAGGAGTGCCCACTGTACAAATTCGGTCTTGACTACTAGGGGCTGCTACAGAGTAAAAATTCGGGACAATATTAGGCCTTACCAAGTCAGCTTTGAGATGTTAATGACGAAGTTTGGCTGAGTCTATGAAAATAGAAGGTCTACCTAGAGCATCTAAATCTACCCTCTCATATCCGGAAACATTGTCTGGCTTGATAAACTCTTCGGGGTTGGTCTCTGATCTTTTCTTTCCCATATGTGATTCCTGAGAAAGGTAGGAAAGATTAGGAGAAGGAGATGGTTTGCTGACTACTTCAACTTCGAAATAATTTTTTATTATAAATTGCCTAGCAAGTTCATCTAGCATCATTTTTTCGGAAGAACAAATATAAGAACTTCTTAAATGTGAAGAGGGATTAATAGAGGTTATACTTGCAGTAGTTAAGTTGTTTGAAGAAGAAGAAGAAGCAGATGAAGAAGAAGAAGAAGAGGTTTGAGTAGGGTAAATAACAGAAAGAGGAAGATTATCCATTAGAGAAGAGCAAGAAAATACCTGAAAATGTATGAAGACCTGGAACTAAGAAGAAGGAGACTAGGAAAAACTGGACGATTTTCTTAAGGGGAGAGGAACAAAATACGTTTTCCTCTGTTTCTCTTTTATTTCTGAGTTTTCCAGTGAAGTTTGGGAGAAGGAGTGAGTTTGAAGTGAAACAAACCCCCTTATTTATAGCCAAACTCGGTTTTTCAGAGGCCAATGGAAAGACTTCAAGCATTGATTCAGAATTTGAAAGGGTTGGTCAAGTCAAGGATAGGATAAGGTCATCAAAGGAATCTCTTCAAGTTCCTTGATAAAATCAATAAGTATAGTCAGTGATAACTCTTATCATTAATGACAATAAGTACTTTATGTCAGTTTGGGAAGTTGAAAAGTAGCATTAAATTCACTGGTACTTCTAGGAAAAAGATCATCAGAGTATTTCGTACAAAGGGAAACCGGTAATCCGTAGGGGATAAGAGGATTTAATGGACTCCAACTAAACCGGTAATTCGGTCAAAACGGTGCAATAGCTCAGTTTTGTGATATAAGAAAACCAGTAATTCGGTGTCTCTGTCACCTAAAAACCGATAACCCGCTTTCATGGCACTAGAAATAGCTGTTCAATAACCACCAAATTTTGGAGCCAAAGTGTATAATTTGAATTTCAAATTTTGAATTATCTCTTGGGAATAAGCACTAACACGGTAGACAAGAAGAAAGATTCTTCTTGGAAATCCTTCACCTTGGAAGTAAGCACGGGCTCGACAGACGAGAGGAAAGATTCTTCTTGGAAGTCTTAATGTGGACTTGGAACAAGAACCTTCTTGGAAACTGGGTAAAGGTCATTAGGAATACCTGGAAGCACGTGTTTAGTAGGAAAAAGTGGATTTGGCCACACAAAACCGAATTTCAAGTGTGAACAAAAAGTAAACCGGAATACCAATTTTATCTAAGTGAAAGGGAGAAACCCCTTTATCGATTTACCGTTACAATGTCTTCTGGATTTACCGGCGTAAGAAAAAGACATGTCCTTAAGGACCCAAAATTTTCATAAATTCGGTTTACCGCCTGTAAGTGGTAACCCTTGCAAGATTGGTATGTAGGATAAGCCGGTTAAACAGCTTACCGGCATATGGCAGCAAAACGGAAGAAGTCCATCCGTCTTCAATTTTCTTTCAAACACAGTTACAGGTTTAAAGGGGTATTATATTCAATTACTTTACCCGTTTGTTGGAAGTAGACTTGGAAGCGACGAAGACAATAAAACCACGGTTCATAAGATAAACCCTGGTTTGGGGGGCAACTGTTATGAACTGGAAGTAGAATTATACGTCGGTAAACCGATTTATCGGTAAGGTCAGATCTAGTTAGGATCTTTGACCTCGTGAAACCGGTTAACCAGTATTAGAAACCCTTTAAGGGCCCGAGTCTTCAGCCAATCGGTTTACCGGCATAAAACCCTTTCTAAGAGCCCAATACACCTAGAAACCGGATTACCGGTATATGAGGCCCAATAAGGGCCCAAATCCTCTATTCCCTCGAATCAACATAGAGGAAGACTTCTGATTGACAGGCATAGAGAGGGAAGATTCCCTTACCTCGTGATACCGGTTTAACGGTTATCAAGAAGATAGAGGAGTAAAGTTGAGCTTCCTAGGATTCTCTTAGCAATGAAGTCTACACTTAAGCCTGTGTACCCGTTTGTCTTAGGATTCCCTCTTCATTCTCTGCCATTAAACACCTGCCGTTAGTGGGAATCCGGAGAATACTCATGAATGAGAGGGTTATACAACGGTAAGGATGTGGCTTATATAAGAGAGCAGAAGGTAACCAGGTATGCATCCTTCATTCTCACACAAACACACACCACACCCAAACAAACGACGATAGAGCTGGTATTCTGATAATCAGGGTATCATTCTTCAGTCTAAAAGCAATAAGTAGAAGACTTAGACCCTTGACCGCTTAGTTCAAGTATCAAAGATTCTACGATAGATCACACACCTAAAAAAAAATAGTTTTTAAGCATAAGATATGAAAATACCATTGGTTAAAAAGAAATCTAAAATACTAAATAAATAAATTTATTAATTTTAATTAATAAAATATAAATTAATTATTTATATTTCTCAAATACCTTAAACTTATAAATTCTACGGAAAAAATTGGAACCCTCATTTTTTCTGCACCGGACCCATAAAATATTAAAACTGTGTATGTCCACCATCATGATTTTTTTCATCATGAATTTATGCGCATACATTAGTCTAAGATCTATGGCTATTTTAATTCAAGATTAAATAATCATGCTGATTATAATATGAAGGTAGAACATTAACATAGAATTACTACTAGCTGCTTATCATCTGGATCCAATACAAAAAATAGTTAATGATTCTCGTTGTTTAAAAAATTAATTTTCTCACATATAATGTGGTTCTCTTTAAAACTATGAAGCAAAATTTTGATTAAGGTATAAATACAAACAGTTTTATTATCATATCATTAAAAAAAAATACTCCATTCGTTCCTTATTATGTGTCGTTTTTTGGAGAGATTTTTTGTTTCTTTTTATCTGTCGTATTGAGGATTTCAAGAGTATAATAAATGCTGTTTTCCATGTTTACCCCTATTTAATATGTGTTGGTATATGTAAGTAGTGGAGAAAAATTAATGATTATAGAGATAGAAGGAGTGAGAAAAAACATAATTAATGTATTGGAAATATAAGTAATGATTAGATTTTTTTAAAGGGTGTGTTTTGTTTGAAATACGACAGATAAATAGGAACGGAGATAGTACAAAGAGGTAGTAGGCAATATAGCCGTTTTTATGTAATCGGCTTAGCATTTGCCGGCGAAAATCCATGGATGATTGGCTTGGGTTATGTGAACAATCCCAAAGGTCAAGAATTTCATGTTTCCTTTTAATATTACGAAAATGACACATTAACAACAAATTCTTTTATAGCCTAAATCCTTTCCTAAAGCCGTAATAACAAGCCAAAATTCTACTATAGTGGTATCATTTTTATTTTCAACGATATCGTATAAATGAAGTTATCGAGCACAATTATTTTATTCATTTAAGAAGATATGGGGTATAAGAAATGTCCAAGTGAACACACCTAAATGAAACGGGCCTTAGCCTATAGTCAATGGTAATTTTCTAGAAATTAAATAAGCATTAATTGTTAACACTCAAACATGACTTAATTAAACTAGTTTTGTGAGGAGTTGATACATAATGTAAATTCCTCAATGTAGCATAGGACGAAAGTGGTTAATTTTTGGGTCCACGAACGCTAAAACGTATCTCTACTTTAAAGGACTAAATAATCAGAAAATTTAAATATGTGCCCACAGTTATGTATATAGACCGACAAATTCTCTGTATAAATATACAGCCATCATGATTGTATTGTGTATAGCCCTGACTAAAACATAGCAGCCATACAACCCACTAATAGTGCCAAGAAAAATAATTGGGAAGATTCCATTCTTTAATACAGTAGCAGTGTATAGCAAAGTCCAGTGTACTTGATAGATGATTGAGTTTTTTAAGTATATGTTTATAGTTTGATCTCTGCCATGAGTATGAAAAAAACTTTATTGGTAAAGGCAAAAGTCACTTAAATAATCTTTACATCTAAAAAAAAAAAGTCACTTCAATAATCTTTACATCTCAAAAAAAAAAAGTGACTTCAGTAATCTTTAAATCTAAAAAAAATTAGTCTTCAACTGTCGACTGGAAAATACTCTTAACATAAAGAATATATATATATATATATATATATATATATATATATATATATATATAGCAGTGGAACGTGGAGGGCTAAGAAAGTGAAGGGTGGAGACAGGTGAGGTAGGAGTTGCTTTCATTGAGCTTTAAATTTACTTGGCTTTAAAGGTGGTCATGTGCAGGGTGTGAGGTGAGCTTAGCTCGGTCATTACTAGTAGTCAATCACTTAAGTCCAATTTCAAAAGCGTGCGTATGCAGTCACTAGCTACCAGAAGAGGACTCAATATCAGCCTATACTTAACAAACTAAGGACACCATAACAATGTATGTATTCCCCAACAAGGGAAAGATACTTTCTTTTAATTAATTGAATCACAAATTTGGGAGATTTTTAGTTAAGTAACTTTGTTCCTAATTCTAGTATTGATATATATTATTATTATTATAATAGGCTAAAAAGAATTTTTCTTAAAGCTTATTGTAAAAAAATTAAAAATGTTTATAGTAACATCATATATAGCTAACTTATTTTTATAAGCTAATGAAAATAAATTTAAATGAGTAATATGTCAGATTAGTCTCTAATTTTGAAGGCACAATCAATTTAGTTCCTGAGATATTTGAAATTTCAAATTGATCTCTACTAAGATAGGAAAATATGAGTCACATTAGTCTTTGACATTAATGATAATCCTTTGTCCTTAATGTGGACTAACGGAATGTCCAAAGCGATGTCGTTTTGCCCAAAAAAAAAACAAAGACTTTTGATTATCGATAAAATTAGTTCCTGAGATTGTGACCATCAATCAAATTAGTCTAAAACTTTGTGAACCACTAACAACAGAGACTTGGAATTTCGATAATCTCAGAGACTAATTTGACCGATATCCACAAAGTCAGGGACCAATCTGATATATTACTCAGATTTAAATGTATAAGTTGTTTTTGTAGGAAATTTTTTTGTATATATTACCTTTTTTTATTTTAAATTTGTTAATAGGCAACAATAATTGAATAACAAAATAAAATGCATTTTACGATTTCACAATTTGCACCTTCTCATGTTTTTAATCAAATTTCGATGTAAAAGTTTCACATAATTTTATTTTTATCCTTTTAACCTCAATTTGTGACACCCTTCTTTGCAATATTGAAAATAGTGAATATTTCCAAATCGCTTTATGGACTTTATCAAAAGAAATATCTCGTATAAAATTTTTCATTATAATTAATTAACATTTCTCGAAAACACTTGGACTTGTATTTAAACATTTGACCTTATTGTTTAATAATATAATGAATTCGGCTTAATAGCTGTATATCATATCAAGTTATGGAAAATGTCTCAAGACAACATTTTTCTTACCATAAATAGACGAACAGACCTTTTGTAATTACAAACTTATCGTTGTCTTGCGAGGTTTGATATCATTAAATTATAACAATTGCCGAATTCGCTTTTTACCAAAATCAGAGTGCGCGGAATAAAAATAGTACTTAAGGATCAGTTGTGAAATAAACATCATACATAGATATATGTAATATAAAAAGATCCCATAAGTACAAGTCATCATAGTCATAAAAGGGGTACAAGTCCTGAGTACTAATGTAACAGCCCAGCCTCAGCCAGCCGTACGGTACTGGGCACTGGGGCCCAGCGCACCGCCACGTGGATATTGTCCGCTTGGGCATCCTTCACCCTCACGGTTTTGCTCTTGGTCTCACACTAACAGTGAGCCCCAAAACGCGTCCACGTGAGGTAAGGTATCCACACCCTATATAAGGCATGCTTCGTTCTCCTTACCAGCCGATGTTGGACTTAGGCTTCACCTTACATCCACCCCCCTTGGAGGCCCAACGTCCCCGTTGGCACACCGACCCGGCCCTGGCTCTGATACCAAATGTAACAGCCCAACCCCAACCAGCCGTACGGTACTAGACACTGGGCAGAAATCACATTGCGTCAACATCCGCAGGGACCATCCCAATGTTTTGTTTTAATTAAACAGTCGGATACCCCTTGTTCGTACCAGTTTTGAGTCGACTGTTCGACGCCCTGGGAAGAGGCCCCGAAGGGCCCGTTCCCAATCCATCCCCCGACCGGCACGCGGTAACCCGCTCTCGCCGCGAGAGCAACTCGAGCAGTCCACCAACAGCCGACGGGTTAGGGACTGGGACCCTCGTGCCCAGCCGTCATAGCCAATCCTTTTCCCGAGGTTACGGATCCATTTTGCTGACTTCCCTTGCCTACATTGTTTCATCGACCAGAGGCTGTTCACCTTGAAGCCTTAGTCCCACATCGGCTGGTAAGGAGAACGAAGCATGCCTTATATAGGGTGTGGATACCTTACCTCACGTGGACGCGTTTTGGGGCTCACTGTTAGTGTGAGATCAAGAGCAAAACCGTGAGGGTGAAGGATTCCCAAAGCGGACAATATCCACGTGGTGGTGCGCTGGGCCTCGGTGCCCAGTACCGTACGGCTGGCTGGGGCTAGGCTGGGGCTGGGCTGTTACTACTAAGTCCATAAACTGAAAGTACAAAAATATAATATAAAAGACCTCAGCTCTCCAACACTCCAAAAATATGTACAGTATGTACAACTCAAAAAAAAAGTGTCAAATAGCATGTCGAACTGGTACTCCAAGCATCCAACCGGTCCACTGCAGCTACACATTAGGTCCAGGATCCATACTACCTATACTATGCCTATACCTAGGAACCACTCGGTACTCCATGGGGTCTAGTAGCCGGCTCGACTGGTACCTCCTCCTCGCTCTCCCCCTCCTCAGGGTCCTCCTCAATCTCATCCGACGGGGTAGATGCCTTACCACTGGGCATAGGATCTGCAACAGGTGCAATCCTAACAGTACCTGTCGGACCAGGTGAGGGGATATCATCATCAGTGAAAACTCTAGAAGAAGAGGGATGAGAACGAATGGCTGTTCGGAAACGAAAACTATGGAACCTATGTACTGGTCGAGCTGGTAGTGGTGGTCCTCTGTAAGTATAGAACGGGGGTACATGCATAGTATAAATGATAGGGATCCTAAACCTACGAGGGCGCACACGAGCAAGGGGGTTAGGGTGATAGAGAGTAACCTCCACCTCACCCTCAAAGGTAGCTCGGTGCTCCTCGAATATCCATATACCACTAGGGATGGGTCTGATCTCGACGCAAGCTAGGTACCTGGCCGTCACCTAATAAGGGCACAGGGGTAAGCATATACATACACATAATCAAATAAGAGTAACTGTAAGTAAACAATCACAGATAATCACATTGTCAACCAAAATGTGTATGCATATGATCAAGCCAAATTCATTTATAATTAAACTCTTTAATTATAGTGTCATGATGCATGACATCTCTCAATCTTGAGATACTCCAACTAAATATCCTCACGGACGTCCATCCATAACATCGGTGTATTCTATTCCAAGAATACTTTTAATACATTACCTGAACGTATGGCGTAATAGCTAGGAAGTGAAAACAACGTCACCTTATCTGGTGAACGTCACGTCGCCAAAACGTACACCTATCACTTTATGATACACAACGCCGCTTCTCTTGCGTGCGTCACGTCGCCAAAACGTAATGATCATATCAACAGTACATCACATACTGCCCACATCGTCAACCTTAATGTGTCATCGAGCTAGCAGTAACATTTGGCACTCCAAGAGGCCCTCCTCATGTTCCTCGAACATGATAAACGATAAATTCTACCAACACCATGCATGAATGCTTCAATGTCTCAATACAGTTGTTCTTTAATTTTTTTTTTATAATATCCAACTCATTATAAAATAAATATAAGCTTTATGCATATCACTTAGAAATAATAATCCAATATTATTTCAGGTATGATTTCGGTGTGACCTCTTTTAAAATTTAGCATTTAATTATAGGTTAAAATCATTAGAAATTAAAAATGGTATTTTGCTGAATTTTTACACTGGTAATTGATTATCAGGGACTGGTAATCGAATACCACGTTTATTTTCCTGAACCTGAATCATATGCATCAGGATAATCGATTACCATATCGTGGTAATCGATTATTCATGATAGCAGATGCACAAAAACTAAGTTTTAACATACCACTTTCAATTCTAATCAATTCTAACTTAAAACCACCATTCACAGAGATCAAATGACATGAAACAAACATGCTCCAACACTGAAATCAAACCAAAACTCAGAGAATCCAACAATCTCATAAATTATGCATAAATCACAACTTTAACAACTCAAGGTACCAAATTAATCACAATACATGCAACCAAACCATGATTTCAGCCACTAAACACTTTGCATGCATACAATATAAGTTGCTCAAATCATAGAGAGAGCAAAATTTGGTCTCCAAACCAAAAACCTATTTCAAACTAGGCCCTTATGAGTCTCATGGAGATTCCCTACACAAAACCATAAATCACTCTTATTCTAGTGAATGTAAAGCTTTCCCCATACCTCTAAATTGTGAAGTAGGAACAAAGACTTGGCAAGAAAGAGCTCTTGAACTTCAAATTCCCCAAATTCCTTACTAAAACATAGCAGTTCCGACAGAGCACAAAAACCGAATTGGTTGACACATGAAACAACCATGAAAATTGGGGAAATTAGTTACTCTAAACTCTCTGCAACATAGACTAGCTAAAGAAACAAGTTTGAGGTGGAATGGTTACTTGAGCTTACCAGAATCGAGCTTCAAAGTAAGCTTTAGGAATCAGTTTTCAGTTTTCTGCAGAACTTGAAGCTGAATTTGGCAAGCTGCGTTCTCCGTCCACACTCACTCTCAACACTCAATCTTAGTATCTTTGAAAAGCTTGAGATGTAAGCTTTCCAACCGTGTATCACTCACTCACAGAGACTCAGCAACGAAGGAGAATTTGAGATGCGAACTCAGGAACCCTAATTCGGCCTAAACACTCAGAAATTGAAGAAATGTCTCAATTGATCCACTAAATCCTCCTTATATACATGAATTGGGTGTTCATGCACAAAGGCACGCGTTTTCCACTATGTATGAAACGATTTCGTGTCAATAAACTGGGTAATTATGTGTTGATTAAGCGTTGAGTCATCAAACGCACTCAACACTAACTGTTCTGCACTTTGGTAATCTCAAGTCGTGGTAATCGATTACCACGATATAAATTTTCAAAATTTATATTTTAATTAACTTCCCTCCAAAAACCTTTTCAATATTGCAATTAGGTCCTACCCCAAGGACTTAATTGCAAAAACTAATATTTTTGTACAAATTTAATATATAAAATATATCACATATTCTTATATATCTTAAAGCACATAATGTACAAAAATAAAGACTTCTATTAAACTTAATTAATTATAAACTAATTATTATAATTAATTGACCTATTATTCGAGAGACCAAAATTAGGGGTGTTACACTACTCCCCCACTTAAAAGGAATTTCGTCCCCGAAATTCTAATTTACAAAAACAACTTCGGATACTCTCGACGCATCTTATCCTCTAACTCCTACGTCGCTTCCAATACGTTTCCGCTTTCCCAAATAACTTTGACTAGAGGAATTTCCTTTCCTCTGAGTTGTTTGACTCTTTGATCCTCAATTCGAACAGGTCCAGCCTCAAAGGTAACGTTCTCTCTCAAGGTCAAATCATCAGGTCTAATATGGAGAACAGCGGTTGGGTCATGCACATATTTCTTGAGTTGAGACACATGAAATACATTGTGCAGATTGACTAAAGATGGAGGTAAGGCTATTTGGTAGGCAACGGAAGCAATCCGTTTGAGAATTTGGTAAGGGCCAATACACTTAGGTGAAAGTTTTTGGGTTTTCAAGGCTCGACTAACACCTTTCATCGGAACAATCCGAAGAAACACATGATCACCCTCCGAAAACTCTAATGGGCTTCTTCTCATATCTGCATAACTCTTCTGCCGACTCTGAGTCGTCCTCATTCTTTCCTGAATCATCTTAATCTTCTCAGTCGTCTGTTGCACAATCTCCGGACCAACAATTAAGTTCTCCCCCACTTGGAACCAACATAGCGGGGTTTGACACTTTCTCCCATATAAGGCTTCAAACGATGCCATCCTTATACTGGCATGATAGCTATTATTATAAGTGAATTTTGCGAGGGATAACACTTGATCCCAACTCCCTTGTTATTCCAGTGCACAAGCCCTCAAAATATCTTCCAAAGACTGAATAGTTCTTTCCGTTTGACCATCAGTCTGAGGATGATCTGCAGATTTCATCCTTAACCTCGTACCCATGGCCTGATGCAGATTGTGCCAAAACCTAAAGTGAATCTAGGATCACGATCTAAGACAATACTTGAAGGTATACCATGTAGTCGAACTATCTCCTTAATATAAAGCTGGGTGAGTTTTTCCAAAGAATAACGCATATTTATTGGAATAAAATGCGCCGACTTTGTCAAATGATCTACTATCACCCAGATTGCATCATGATTTGCTACTGTCCCTTGCAAACCTGATACAAAATCCATTGAGATACTCTCCCATTTCCACTGATGAATATCTAATGATTGCAGTTTCCCTCCAGGCTTCTGGTGCTCGGCCTTAGCTTTTTGACATACTAAGCACGAAGCCACATACTCCGCCACATCTCTTTTAAGACCTGACCACCAAAATATCTACTTCAGATCCTGGTACATTTTGGTCGATCCTGGATGCATACTCATTCTACTCTTATGAGCTTCATCAAGAATCAACCTCCTCATTTCTGAATCTTTCGGGATGCAAATTCTTGTTCGAAAGCGAATAATTCCATCCGGTCCAACATGAAAATCAAATTCATTCCCTTCTGAAGTCAATCTTCTCTTTTCCACTAACTCCTCATCCTCTTGTTGCTATTCACGAATCCTATCCATGAACTCATTCGTGATTCACAACATTCCCATCTTAATACTCGAAGATTCAACTTCCATTGTCGAACTTAAGTCTCTGAATTTCTCAATCAGAGTAGCTTCCTTCATCATAATGTGACTCATGTGAATTGTATTTCTGCTCAACGTATCCGCAACCACATTTGCCTTACCAGGATGGTAATGAAGTTTAAAATCATAATCCTTCAAAAACTCCATCCATCTTCGCTGTCTAATGTTCAACTGCTTCTGGTCGAACAAGTACTTCAAACTCTTATGGTCACTAAACACCTGAAAGGTAATGCCATAGAGATGATGTCTCCATATCTTCATGGCAAACACGATCGCAGCTAATTCCAAATCGTGCGTTGGGTAATTCACCTCATGCGTCTTCAGTTGTCATGAAGCGTAAGCAACTACCCGCCTTTCTTGCATTCGCACACTTCCAAGTCCTTGCTTAGATGCATCGCAATACTCCTCGAAGCTCTTACAAGGATCCGATAAGATTAACACAGGAGACAATGTTAATCTTTCCTTCAATTCTCGAAAACTCCTTTCACACTTATCGTCCCAAACAAAAGATTGATCTTTCCGAGTCAAATTTGTTAGAGGCAGTGCTATCTTAGAAAATCCTTCATCGAATCGGCAGTAATATCCAGATATCCCAAGAATTGAACTTCGCTCAACCAAAACTCACATATGGAGAGTTTGACATATAACTGCTTCTCCTTTAGAATTTTCAACACAATCCTCAGGTGCTCAGCATGCTCTTCCGGATTCTTAGAATAAACCAAAATATCATTGCTAAATACCACCACAAACGAGTCCAAGTATGGTCTAAAAATCCGATTCATATAATCCATGAATATAGCTGGTGCATTCGTCAATCCGAACGACATTACTATGTTACTCAAAATGTCCATATCGGGATCGAAATGCTGTCTTAGGTATATCTTCCTCTCGTATCTTGATCTGATGATATCTCGACCTCAGATCTATGTTGGAAAATACTGAAGTTCCCCTAACTTGATCTATGAAGTCATCAATCCTTGGCAAAGGATACTTATTCTTGATGGTGACCTTATTCAGCTCCCTATAATCAACACACATGCGCATACTCCCATCTTCTTCTTTACGAACAACACCAGAGCTCTCCATGGTGACACGCTCGACCTGATTAGTTGCTTTTGCAACAGCTCCTCCACTTGCTTCTTCAATTCAGCCATTTCCGATGGTGCCATTCTATAAGGAGAAATAGAAATGGGACCAACTCCCATAATCAACTCTATTCCAAATTCAATTTCCCTTTTTGGAGGTAATCCTGGAATCTCCTCAGGAAATACTTCTGGAAATTCCTTCACAATAGGGATTTCCTCAATCGGTTTCTCTCCCTCTTCTCCCATGGCAGAAAACAAACACATATATCCTTCGGGTTCAAGGGTTTTATATAGAATTTTCTTTTTATCACAATCAATGATCAATTGGTTCTTCTTCAACAAATTCAAGCCTAAGATCACATCCAATTGTGACAAAGGAAGACAGATCAAATCTACTTTAGTGACGTGATCAAATATCTCGACACTACAGTCTAAATAGACTTTAGAAGCAAATACGGGTATTCCCGTAGGGGTCTTTATTTTAAAACAAACAGTGGAATCCGACACTAATAGATTCAACCTATTCACAAATTCATAAGAAACAAAAGAATGTGTAGCTCCTGAATCAAACAAAATCATGCAAGATTGATCATTGAGCAAATGGTTACCTTGCACGAGATCAAGAGATTGATTAGCTTCTACTCCACTCAGGGTAAACACTCTGCCTTGAGTCATCAGTTTGCTAGTAGGTCCAGTGGAATTACTCTTCACAGGTTCTCTGCAATTACGCGCAATATGACCTTGCTTTCCACAATTGAAGCAATTACTTGTTGCCCAACAGATTCTCCCATAATGATTACACTTGTATTTCTCACAATAAGGAGCATCACTGCGAGATTTGCCTTTGTCATCCATTGTTGATCCACCCTTGCCTCTGTTCTTATTAGAATATGGACCCTTATTCCGATGATCGAATCCTTTATTTCTTTGCGGTCCACAATTCTGTTGAATACTCTTTGTCTGAATAGCGAACGCCTCAACTTTCTTATCATCCTCATACATCTGACACATATCTACCAGAGTAGGAAAATTCTGAATCTTTTGATAACTAAAGGCTGACTTCAACTCCGACCTCAATCCACTTTCAAACTTAATACACTTGCTCCACTCATCAGGATTATACAAGTAGTAGGGAGAATACTTCATCAGTGCCTCAAACTTGGCAGCATATTCTCCTACGCTCATATCTCTTTGTTTTAGTTGCATAAACTTTATTTCCTTTTTCCTTATCAAATCTTCCGGAAAGTATTAATTGAGAAACTTCTCCATAAACACTCCCCAGTTGATTTCCCTTCTCTCAAAGTTTAGCAACTAGACTGTATGGTTCCACCAGTTCTCAGCCTCTCCATCCAGCATAAAGACTGCATATGCTACCCTCTGAACATCGGTACAATCCAGGGTTCGGAAGATCTTATCCATTTCATATATCCACTTATTGGCTTCCTCCGGTTTGTATCCTCCTTCAAACCTTGGAGGGTTGTAACTGCGAAATTCCGAAAGAGACTTAGCCTCCGAATTAAATGCATTGCACGGATGTGGCTAATTTGCTTGATGCTGCTGGTGCTGCTGCATATTCTCCAGAACAGCAGTGATCCGATCTAGCATCTCATTAGTATGACTTAGATTTCTAGTTGACATAGCAGACCTGCACTATAGACTTTGGGTTACTAAAGGTCTTTTAGAATAATATACACACTATCTATCTTATCCTAAACTATGTCCAACTACATTGAACAACGTGCCTAACCACTCAACTTGGGCTAGGAGGAACAGGACCATTGCTTTGATACCACCAAAGTGTGACACCCTTCTTTATAATATTGAAAATAGTGAATATTTCCAAATCGCTTTATGGACTTTATCAAAAGAAATATCTCGTATAAAATTTTTCATTATAATTAATTAACATTTCTTGAAAACACTTGGACTTGTATTTAAACATTTGACCTTATTGTTTAATAATATAATGAATTCGGCTTAATAGCTGTATATCATATCAAGTTATGGAAAATGTTTCAAGACAACATTTTTCTTACCATAAATAGACGAACAGACCTTTTGTAATTACAAACTTATCGTTGTCTTGCGAGGTTTGATATCATTAAATTATAACAATTGTTGAATTCGCTTTTTACCAAAATCAGAGTGCGTAGAATAAAAATAGTACTTAAGGATCAGTTATGAAATAAATATCATACATACATATATATAATATAAAAAGATCCCATAAGTACAAGTCATCATAGTCATAAAAGGGGTACAAGTCCTGAGTACTAAGTCCATAAACTGAAAGTACAAAAATATAATATAAAAGACCTCAGCTCTCCAACACTCCAAAAATATGTACAGTATGTCACAGCTCGAAAAAAATAAGTGTCAAGGAGCAGGTCGAACTAGTCCTCCAAGCATCCAACTGGTCCACTGCAGCTACACATCAAGTCCAGGATCCGTACTACCTATACTATGCCTATACCTAGGAACCACTCGGTCCTCCATGGGGTCTAGTAGCCGGCTCGACCGGTACCTCCTCCTCTCTCTACCCCTCCTCAGGGTCCTCCTCAATCTCGTCCGACGGGGTAGATGCCCTACCATTGGGCCTAGGATCTGCAGCAGGTGCAGTCCTAACAGTACCTGTCGGACCAGGTGAGGGGATATCATCATCAGTGAAAACTCTAGAAGAAGAGGGATGAGAACGAGTGACTGTTCGGAAACGAAAACTATGGAACCTACGTACTGGTCGAGCTGGTAGTGGTGGTCCTCTATAAGTATAGAACGGGGGTACATGCATAGTATAAATGATATGGATCCTAAACCTACGAGGGCGCACACGAGCAAAGGGGTTAGGGTGATAGAGAGTAACCTTCACCTCACCCTCAAAGGTAGCTCGGTGCTCCTCGGATATCCATATACCACTAGGGATGGGTCTGATCTCGACACAAGCTAGGTACCTGGCCATCACCTAATAAGGGCATAGGGGTAAGCATATACATACACATAATCAAATAAGAGTAACTGTAAGTAAACAATCACAGATAATCACATTGTCAACCAACATGTAAATGCATATGATCAAGTCAAATTCATTTATAATTAAACTCTTTAATTATAGTGGCATGATGCATGACATCTCTCAATCCTGAGATACTGCAACTAAATATTCTCACGGACGTCCATCCATAACATCGGTGTATTATATTCCAAGAATACTTTTAATACGTTACCTGAACGTATGGCGTACTAGCTCGGAAGTGATAACAACATCACCTTATCTGGTGGCCACGTCGCCAAAACTTACACCTATCACTTTATGATACACAATGCCGCTTCTCTTGCGTTCGTCACGTCGCCAAAACGTAATGATCATATCAATAGTATATCACATACTGCCGACATCGTCAACCTTAATGTGTCATCAAGCTAGCAGTAACATTTGGCACTCCTAGAGGCCCTCATCATGTTCCTCGAACATGATAAACGATAAATTCCACCAACACCATGCATGAATGCTTCAATGTCTCAATTGAGTTGTTCTTTAATTTATTTTATACTATCCAACTCATTATAAAATAAATATAAGCTTTATGCATATCACTTAGAAATAATAATCCAATATTATTTCAGGTATGATTTCGGTGTGACCTCTTTTAAAATTTAGCATTTAATTATAGGTTAAAATTATTAGAAATTAAAAATGGTATTTTGCTGAATTTTTACACTGGTAATCGATTATCAGGGGCTGGTTATTGATTACCACGTTTATTTTCCTGAACCTGAATCAGATGCATCAAGATAATCGATTACCATATCGTGGTAATCGATTATTTATGATTGCATATGCACAATAACTGAGTTTTAACATACCATTTTCAATTCTAATCAATTCTAACTTAAAACCACCATGCACAGAGATCAAATGACATGAAACAACATGCTCCAACATTGAAATCAAACCAAAACTCAGAGAATCCAACAATCTCATAAATTATGCATAAAACACAACTTTAACAACTCAAGGTACCAAATCACAATACATGTAACCAAACCATGATTTCAGCCACTAAACACTTTGCATACATACAATATAAATTGCTCAAATCACAGAGAGAGCAAATTTGGTCTCCAAACCAAAAACCTATTTCAAACTAGGCCTTTATGAGTCTCATGGTGACGCCCTACACAAAACCATAAATCACTCTTATTCTAGTGAATGTAAATTTTTCCCCATACCTCTAAATCGTGAAGGAACAAAGACTTGGCAAGAAAGAGCTCTTGAACTTCGAATTTCCCAAATTCCTCACTGAAACATAGCAGTTTCGACAAAGCACCAAAACCGAATTGGTTGACACATGAAACAACCATGAAAATTGGGGAAATTAGTTCCTCAAACTCTCTGCAACATAGACTAGCTAAAGAAACAAGTTTGAGGTGGAATGGTTACTTGAGCTTACCAGAATCGAGCTTCAAAGTAAGCTTTAGGAATCAGTTTTCAACTTTCTGCAGAACTTGAAGCTGAACTTGGCAAGCTGTCTTTTCCTTACACACTCTCTCTCAACAATCTATCTTATTATCTTTGAAAAGCTTGAGATGTAAGCTTTCCAACCGTGTATCACTCACTCACAGAGACTCAACAACAAAGGAGAATTTGAGAGGCGAACTCAGGAACCCTAATTCGGCCTCAACACTCAGAAAATTAAGAAATGGCTCAATTGATCCACTAAATCTTCCTTATATACACGAATTGGGTGTTCAAGCACGAAGACACGTGTTTTCCACTATGCATGAAACGATTTCGTGTCAATAAACTGGGTAATTAGGTGTTGATTAAGCGTTGAGTCATCAAACGCACTCAACACTAACTGTTCTGCACTTTGGTATCGATTACCAAGTCGTGGTAATCGATTACCAGAATGAAAATTTTCCAAAATAATTAACTTCCCTCCAAAAGCCTTTTCAATATTGCAATTAGGTTCTACCCCAAGGGCTGAATTGCAAAAACTAATATTTTTGTACAAATTTAATATATATAAAATATATCACATATCCCTATATATCTTAAAGCACATAATGTACAAAAAATAAAGACTTCTAATAAACTTAATTAATTATAAACTAATTATTATAATTAATTAACCTATTATTCGAGAGACGAAAATTAGGGGTGTTACACAATCCTAAGTTCTGATGATAAGCATCCAAAAGTTGATAGCTTTTTTTTTTGGAAGTTGATGCATTAAAGAACACAAATGTTTTATACTTTTTTTTGATAATAAACGGTGCACAAGCCCAAGAGAAAATTACATAATCATACGTGGAAAAGCAATCCCATAAGCATCCTCACAAATGAGGGAAAATAAGGGGGGAGGGATATCCTGAACAATAGTAAAACTAGCATTGCCTAAATGACCCAAATTCGCAAGATAATCAGCACAACGGTTCGCCTCTCTAAAAACATGACAAATAGCAAAGTGTGGATGATGAGCTAGTAAAGCTTTGATCTCACGGATAATGGTCAAGAAAGTATGATTTACCTTATACAAACCTTTCACCATGTTGACAGTGGTGGAAGAGTCCATATCAATCTCCAGACATTGAACACCCATATTGATGGCCTGTTTCATACCCAAAATAAGGCCCCAGCATTCAGCTACTAACGAAGAGCAAGTACCTAAATAGCAGTGAAAGCCCATAAGAAACTTCTTAGTGTGATCTCGAAGCAAACCCCCACAGGAAGCCGTCAAATAATCATGCTTAAATGAACCATCCACATTAAGCTTCAACCAACCATCTCTAGGAGGCACCCAGGAAATCAAAAGTTCATGCTTGTAGAGAGTAGACATCATAGGATTAACAACTGCATTAGTAATACTCCGTGCGTAACTAATAATACGATGATGAAAAGAGGAATTAAGAGTGCTAGAATTGGAAAACACCAAAGCATTCCTATCCTTCCATAACGACCAAAGCATGACAGCAAAAACCACTGTCCAGTCCACATCACAAACTCCAGCCTCCCTGTTTTGTAAATTAAAAAACAGCCAGTCATTGATGTTCATACTACAAAAATTATGCCAAGCAGAGGGTTTAACAATTCGCTTCCAGCACATAATGACATCATTACAATCCCGAAGGAGATGCAAAATAGATTCCTGGCTGCTGGAACACCGCGGGCAAACATCATTCACAGTCATACCCCGATGGCGGCGCTCAACATTAGTCAAAAGTCTACCATGGCAAACTTTCCACATAAAACACTTAATTCTCTGGGGCCCCTGCTAACTCCAAACATAATCGAATATGGACTTCTGACCTTGGGCATGAGTATTAGGAGCACGACCAGAAATACAATCCGCTGTTGATTTGATTGTGAAAAGACCAGAAGCCTCACCGCCCCAAGCAACAGAGTCTTCTCCCTTATCCGCAGAAGGAGGGAGAATACTCAAGACTTTAGATTTAATATCTCCAGGCAACAAATCACCAATAGCCTCCCAATTCCATGAACCATTGTTATCAAAATTTGCAACAGAATAAGCACGACACCATTGCGGGATATCAATACCATCAATTTTACAAAGAGGAGGGCAGCCTGGAATCCACCTATCAAGCCAGAAACGGGTTTGATAACCGTTTCCCAAGATCCAGTATGATGCCTCTTTTGTTTTCTGGAAAGCCTTAGAGATTCCCCGCCAAGCAACTGTTGCAGCACCTTTCAAATGAGGGGACAGGTCTAAGACATTGCGAACTTTGTACTTAGATAAGAGAACACGAACCCAAAGAGAAGATAGTTCAGTTAACATTCTCCAAGAAAGTTTCATCAGAAAAGCCTCATTCACTACACGAAGGCTACGAAAACCCAGCCCACCTTCAGATTTAGGCGTGCAAATCCTCCCCCAAGACATTAAATGACATTTCCGAGCTTCATTAGTGCTTCCCCAGATAAAACTTCTACAAATCTGTTCAATCTCATCACAAATAGTCAAGGGAATAACCGTGGCCTGCATTACATAGCTAGGGAGAGACAGAATACAAGACTGGGCCAAGGTAATCCGTCTAGCCAGAGATAAATTTAAAAAAACCTCATCCATTTTTATTTCTTATCCCCAATTCTAAAAGTTAAAAAAATCTTTATATTTTTTATAAATCAAAGATTCTTATTTTCATTTTTTCTCTCACAATTTTCATGAGTCATCTCATTTTTAAACAAATTTTGGTATAAAAATTTCGCATACCAAATATCTTTTATGAATTAAGAGTCCTCTTTTTTTTTTTCCAAGAATAAAAAAAATATCATGATCTACCTTGCTTAATTAAAACTAGAAAACTAACAAAACCAAAATATGTATCGGATCTAAGAAGAAATTTCATTCACACATTGGAGAAAAAATTTGAAACCACGTTACCTCCTAAATTTCTTAACTTTTGGTCTTTTAATTTTTTTTATTCCATAACTTTTATCTTTTTACTATTTCAATGTATAATTATATTTTTTTTCTAATTTTAACCCTTCATTCAATTATTAGTACTCCTCATTAATTAATAATTTTATCCTCTCTCTCATTCCTGTGACGCTCTCTTTTTAACTTGAAAATAATTAATATTTCCAAATAATTGAATACTTGCTATCAAAATTTGGGCTAGAAAATTTTTCCTTTTTAGAACTAGTACTTGCTCGTTCATAAACCCTTTTGAACATAAACCATTTTTGAAAGTTCGGCTTAACAATATCTTAGTTTCGAAAAAGCTCTTGAGATAACATTTCCTTAACTATAGAAAATACTCTTCATAGTTAATATTAAAACATACCATTTGCCTCTCAAGTTGAATTTGAATATATAAAGCATAAACTTATCGCTGAATCCTTTCTTAATAGAAATCAGAGTTCGCGGAAGTAAAATAATACTTATGGGGCACTGCTGAGGTAAAGAAAACATCATATATATATAAGTCATAACATAACCCCATCAGTACAGTCAGTAGCAAGTGATAAAAAGTCGAGATAGCAAGTTTTGATGAAACATATACAGACCAGCTGCATAAAATAAAAGCTCACTCTAAGACCTCTCAGATATATACAATATATATAACAAAATCCAAAATGGAAGTCCTAGAGCAAGTCATCCGTGTCCTATGCAGCTCCTCAGATCCTCCACAGCTCTATCCCTAGGATCTAGGATCCAAAACATCTATGCTATGCAGGCTCCTATGAACCAGCGGGTCCACCTCTAGCAGAAACAGTCGGCTCAACATGCACCTCCTCCTCGCTCTCATCCTCCACAGGGTCCTCCTCGACCTCGCCCGACTGTGTAGAGACCCCACCACTGGGTCTAAGGTCTGCAGAAGCAGTCCTATCCAAGTCAGTCGGACCAGGAGAAGGAGTCTCCTCAGTGACAACTCTATGGGAGGAAGGATGGGAACGAGTGGCAGCTCTAAAACGAAAACTATGAAAACGACGCATAGGTCGAGCCGGGGGTGGTCCTCTATATGTATAAAAAGGTGGAACATGCATAGTGTAGACTAAGGGAATCCTAAATCGACGAGGTCACACTCGCACCAGAGGGTTAGGGTGGTAGAGAGTGATCTCAACCTCCCCCTCAAAAGTGGCACGGTGCTCCTCATACGTCCATATACCGCTAGGGATAGGGCGTATCTCGATGCAAGCTAGGTATCTGGCCATCACCTAAACAGGGCACAGGGAGTAAGTATACACATATACATAATTGATAAAGACTAAAATTACAATCACAAATATATCATGGACAGATCATAATGCAAATACATATGAGCACACCAGTTTTCAACATTATAACTCTTATAATGCAAGTGGCATGATGTATGATTTTCTATCCACAACTGAGGCCTCTAAAAGTCCATCTTGGACGTCCATCCAATACACCCTTGTGTTCCCGGAACACCGACATTTGTTCCCAGAACATAACGCCGAACCATACTTGGATAATAAGCATCACTCCCGGAGTGTGCACCACGTTCCCAGAACGCATACGTTCCCAGAACGCATAAAAACCAGGTCCCGGACACTGGCCACATATCTATAATGTGTCATCAAGTAGGTTATAATTTGGTACTCCCGGAGTACCCTCCTCATATTCCCAGAATATGATAAACGTTCCTACCAACCAGACTTCCAGTCTATATGGATGCACAAATATCAAGGTTGGTTTTATCTTTACATTAATTAATGTGATTTAGAAATATTCCAATTTCCCTTTTGAATGATTTATTTGAGGCATACACTTTGGCATAAAATTCTCCTTTGAATTTTCTCAAAACATGCCCTTAAACTTAGATTGGGTAAAACAAAATCAATGGTATTCAAAAACTTAACTTTTTATTTTTCAAATTCAGGTACTAACCGGTTACAGTTTCAGGCTAACCGGTTAGAATTACAGACCTGAACTGTTTACCATTGCAATTCAGAAAAACCTTTTTTTTCTTGAATTCCCTACCCAATCCATAAACAAGTTAAACATTGTTTTGTGCCTCAAAAATCACAGTTTTCATCATTCAAAAGTTCCAATCACATTCTGTGTCCAATAAAGTATAATTTCCTCTTGAAATTATTCCATTAATTTAAGGTATTAACCCTTTACCTTAAAATCTGAACCAAGAAAGTATTGTTACCTCATTTTCAGATTCTTTCTAGTGAAATTAAGGTATAGATTTGAGTAAGATTAGTGAAACTTCAGGATTGTTTCATAAACTAATTTTCTTTTGAAATCCTGCAGTGTCTAACCGGTTACGAATATCGAGTAACCGGTTAGATTATGTAGTCAGTCCTTCAAAATAAGGGTTTTAACACATCATTTTCTTTAATTCTCAAATCTAACCATTATTCATCATTCAACAGGGTTCATATACCTTAAACAAACATGTTTCATCACAGAAACCAAATTCAAAGTGCATGCATCATGCTTTTTGCATCAAATTGCATTAAAATTCACATAAACACAATTTAATACAACAAAACTTATCATAAGCATTTAAATCCAGAATTCAGTATCAATATACTTTGCATGCATCAACATAAAGTTGCTCAAAACACCATTGAGCAGAACTTTGGCCTCCAAGCCTTTGTGCCATATTGCACATAATGCCCTTTTTGAGTTTTGTTAACTCAAATCCTAATTCACTTGATTTTTTTTAGTCTAAATCTAGTATAAGGTAGACTTCTCCCATACCTTAAGACTGAGTTTGATGAAGATTGACACAGAACTTGAAGAAAACTCCCCAGATTTCTCACAAACTCACAGCTCTGCTCTCAGCCACGAATTTCACCAACAAGGTCCAAAGACCAGAAGTTTTGACATAGCAAATAGCCAAAGAAATTGGGGAAAACAGTTAGGACTCAAAATAGGTAACATGCACTAGAGAATCAAAGAGATTTGAGACTTAAAGGTTGACTATACTTACCAAAATCCAGTCCCAAACTAAGCTTCCTGAACCAGAAAACTCAGACTCCAGCTATTCCAGTTCCAACTTCCCAAGTCGATTTCTCCTTCCACATAAACCCTCAACTCACAAATTTGGTATCTTTACAAAGCTCAAGATGTAAGCTTTGTAATGGTGTATGGCTCTCAATCTCACTCTCAGAAACAAGGACGAATTCCTCAGGACGAAAATGGAACCCTAGAACAAAGCCTCCCTTCTCAATTTCAGAAATTCAACCCTAATTTCATCAACAATTCATCTATATATAGACCAACCCAGGTTACATGCACATTGACGCGTGGTTTTCCACTTGATTCAAGCTGTAATCGTGGCGAATTCGGGATTAATCAAGTGATTACTCATCAAAATCCACTAACCCAGTTTCTGGGTTCATCGTCTAACCGGTTACAGGGCATTACTAACCGGTTAGATTAGTACAAAATTTAAAAATTAATATTTTTAAATCTTTCCCTCCAAGAACCTTTTCAATATTACCTTTAAGTCCTCATTCAGGGACCAAAATGCAATATCTTTATATTTTGCATTTATTTGCCTTATAAAAATATTTCAACTTAATTTTATATTTAAGGCTAATTAAATACAAAATATAAACTTGGAAAATTTCTATAAATTAATAATAAGACTTTTTATTATTAATTTCCTATTATTCGGGAGACGAAAATTAAGGATGTTACAATTCCTAAATCACTGTATATTAATACATATAAAATTTATAAAAAATTAATATTTTTTTAATATATGTGCACCATTCTTAAAAATAAAAAATTAATAAATTAAAGGAGTGAAATAAAAAATTAAGATAACTATTTAAAAGTTTCACTGTCAACAAATTACAAGGGGTGCGTATGCCACTGTTGACACTACAATGCATTTATATATATTATTTTTTAGTCAAACATACATGGTTTGATTTTTATTTTTTATAAAATTGTATTCATCAATGTTTAATATAAAAACCAAATTAGAGTACCTTCACCCATTATATAGGGTCTTATTGCTATACATATATATATATATATATTATTCTTTAATAACTTATAAAAATACCTTTAAATATTAAGTATAATTTCATGTCAGAAATGATTTAATTGCCTATATAATTTGAGATTAATGGATATACACAGACGGTGTAAAATTTTTTACACCATATCATTCATCATTCATTTGTATTACTTTAATATAAAAGTCAACAATCATAAAAGGATAAATGATGAATGATTGATGATGTAAAAAACTTTTACACTGTGGGTTCATTCTCTATTTTCTGATATAATTTTTTCTTAATTAAGAATTAGGCCACAAATCATACTTCTGAACCAATGTAAGTCCACCTTTCAATAATACCTCAACTGCCCAAACCTAACCACCCAACACCTCTTAAAACCGGGGTCCATCCCCTATGTAGCTAACCGTAGCTATCCCACTGTACTCTACAATTTTACGAGTACCTGAATGTAACACTGTCAAATCTTATAATCCATAGAAAGTTGGAAACCATCAAATCACAAGATATATTCAGATCCCTAGTGTTTACCTCCTTCTAGCAAACCAATCCATGGGTAAGTAGTTCAGCTTTTGTTTGTAGTAGGTACATAAGCTCAGTTCTGTTGGCTGCGTACGAGATAAAATTATATGCCAATTATGGCAGCACCAGTTTCACCAACCATGCACTGTGTATTTGGCAATTGGCATGTAAACTATTAAAACCAAATCAATCAACTTCAATGGAAATATTCCTCTCTCATCTTATCTGTTATGCATCTACCCGTAAGTTGTTCATACTGTTTTAAATTAAAAAAAAAAGGCTTAATTATGTCACAAGTTCCTAAAGTTTGGGGTACTTTTGTCAAATACCCTTATTCTTTTTTTTTCTTCCAATGTCTGACTCCCTTGAACTTACTTCTAAGTTTGTCATTTACCCATGCTATCAATTCTGGCTAATTTCCTCCCGTGTCTGTTGTCCCGCATTCCCACTGTCGTGTTTTTGTTGTAAAGATTTGTTTATAGTGGTAGAATGATAAATCTCAAAATTGGTTTTTATGAATGTCATTTATATGTTAAAGATGCTCATATAAATTGTTATTTATATGTTTATAGTAATATTTTTAATTGGTTTTTATGATTATTTTTCAATAAATTCCCACTTATATGAGAAGCAATCTTTGGTTTCATTTGCACGAGTTGCACAATAATAATGTTTCGTTGAACCAACACTTAAATATAATCAATTCCATGATAACTTTCTATTTGTGAAAAATACAAAAATTTAAGTGGGTTTATCATATTCCATAAAAAAAAAAGTTGATTCAGTGATGTGGCGTGTCATAAGGAGATGGGTCACACGCTCCCGCTCTCTGTTACTCTCACCCCATATTGTGCACCAACCATGTATGATGTACCAGTAATTTAT
Source organism: Crotalaria pallida (assembly GCA_037953625.1). Taxonomy (NCBI): domain Eukaryota; kingdom Viridiplantae; phylum Streptophyta; class Magnoliopsida; order Fabales; family Fabaceae; genus Crotalaria; species Crotalaria pallida. The sequence goes on along the minus strand of CM075655.1, from coordinate 80,526,079 downwards.
AAGTTAGTTTGTACAATAAAAAAAAATTAAGGCATGTACCGGATCATTAAAAATAAAAATAATCATTTAAAATTAAGGTTTGAAAAGAAAGCATGTACCGAATCGTGTGCTGAAACACTTGATGTTGTTTCTTGCTAATTTACTTTCAGAATTCTGCTCTATATAATTGAGTTACTTCTCCTGGTTTGGAAAGAAAGCATGTACCGAATCGTGGGATGAAACACTTGATGTTGTTTCCTGACTAATTTACTTTAAGAATTGTGCATATATTTATAATTGAGTTGCTTTTCCTTTGTATTAATTAATTTATTTTTATCGTTTATGGTATAAATCAAACAAATATATCATTATCTTTTTTTTAGTGATAAATATATCATTATAAATATTTTTCTTACCATCGTTTTTATATTTTGAATGAATAAAAACATGTTTTTTTTGTTAAAAAAAGTACGATGCTTATTTATAAATAACAAACATACTAAAATACAGGTTTTACTTAGCATATAATGATAAAATACAGGTGTCACTTCCACATTTTTTTCTAAATTTTTTTTTAAATAATTAAAAACATTTAAAAAATATTGCTATATATTGTGTGAAGATAAAAATAAAAGAAAAACAAAATTTTAGAAATCCGTTAACTACTTTTTGTTATCATGCATTCAAAATTTAAATATTTATCATGTATAACAACATTCAATTATAAATAATAGTTTACAACTTAAAGTTGAATCAAAACTACGTCCGAAACTAAAAATGGCAGATCAACATTTTTCTTTTGGGGGGTGGGGTGGGTTGCAAGGTAAGGTGCATTACTTTTAAAAAAGTTGTGTTAAGTGAATACTGAACTCAGTTTTAGAATTTGAGGAATTGTGGATATATTTATGTTATTTTTTAAGTTCTTTGATGTTATCCTATTCAAATTTTGGTAGTTTATCTGCTGCAGATTTTTTTTTTTAAATTTGTTGGATGTTATTATTTTCACAAATTGTGATAGTTTTATTGTCAATCATGTAAATAGAATTACGATGCAATTTTTTTTTTGGCTAAGGTAGGATGCAATCAGAATAAGCATATACTAAGTGGAATGTGAGACGTGCTTCATCTTATTTCAATTATATTCTAATTTTTCTATGTACATTTTTGTTTTTATTATTAGATCTATTCTTTGTGAATATTTTATTTTGCACTAACTAATTTTTTTTTCTATATTTACAGAGTTCGGTTGATACGATAGTGAAATAATGTCACACTAGATCTCAACTACAGATTGCACAAAGGGTCAATTTTTAGGAGCAAGATTACAACTATTTTATAAATGATCCATGTTTAGGAGCGATATTTTTATATCATCTTTCTTCTCCTAATTTTATTATACACAATTTCTTTTTAGTTTGCTAATGTGTAATATGAATATTATTGTAGTTGTTTGTTGAGGTGGTAAATAGGAAAGGACATTTCAATATTTACGTAGTATAAAACAATGAAGCAGTACCAATTATAATTCTTTCTTCGTTTTCTATTTTTTTTAATTTATATTCACTATTTCCCAAAAAAAATGTTGGAAAATTCAAAGAAATTAGTACAAAAGTGGTTTTTTTTGGGATGGATGGAGTATAATAAAATTTTCTTAAATCATACTATCAATATAAAATTATAATTTGCTCATTACTAATGTGTAATCTTTTTTTTATGGCAATTATGAGGCCAAAAATAATGTATGACATGAAGTAAGAGATGAATGATTAATTTACAATTTTGAGCGAAACGCATGACAGGTTTGAGATGAATATGAGATTTTTTGGAAGATGTTTTTTTTTCTTCAATTTTCTAATAAGTTTGACTTTATAACAAGTTTAAATAAAAAAATGTGCTTCTTAATTTTGAAATATTCTCTTTTTTCTTTTAAATACTCTCTTTTTTTCATGTTTAGGAGACATCACCTACAAGGGCATAGGGGTAAGCAATTCTATACACATAATCAACAGAGATTAAATTATGCAATATAAGCATGTAAATATGCATCAATTAATATCAATCACATTTAACACTTAGCAAATATTAAATGCAAGTAAGATGCTCACCCTTGGTTCATTTATCACCGTTAAATTAAATGAATGGCATGATGCATGACTTAGCTCTCAAGCCTATCTCCATCATAATACTATGTCACTCTCTGACGTCCATCCCTGACAACCCAGCACTCATCAGTGCGTTGTATTCCTAGGTATACAACCATTCGTACATTCACCTAGAATGTACACGACAAGCTTGGTATCCATGCCACCCGAGCATATCCCGTCATCCAAACGGATCGTCATCCAAACGATATATCCATATCGGCATCTACTAAGCCGACCACGTCATCAACGTGTCATCAAGCAAGCGTATTGGCACTCCCAGAGGCCCTCCACATGTTTAACAAACATGAAATACGTCCTACCATCCAAACTCCAGAATGAATGCATTTTATCTTTTAGACTTAAGGGAAGTTGATTAATACTTTACAGGCCACCTAGGCTTATTTTCTTTATCAAAAAGGACCGTCACCAAACGATCTATTTGTATTAATCAATTTCTCTAAGTCTTGATCCCTTGAATTATTATTAATAATTCCTTAATTAATTAAGTCAGAATTGAAAATGGTGTTTTCAGGTTCTGGGTAATTTACTCGAGTAAAATTCAGTACACTCGAGTATTCATTAACTTTTCCAGATTACTCGAGTATTCTTAAAGTACTCGAGTGTTCATGACTTTTTGAGGATTTGGGTTTCAATTTCAATAAATTACTCGAGTAGTCCATAGGTTACTCGAGTGTTCATCCTGATTTCCAGAATACTCGAGTGACCCTGAATGACTCGAGTGGTTGGCCTTAACTTGTCCTCAGGTCATGCTCGATACTCGAGTACCAGACAAAATACTCGAGTGTTCTTGTTCATTTTACATTGTTTTGAAAGCATTTTACTCGAGTACCCTGCCTTTTACTCGAGTGTTTCGTAGCAGATAACACTGAAACTTGGTTTTAACATAACATTTTCATTTCTACTTAATTCTAGTCCATTCCAGGGATCCACAGAGTTCATACAACATAATTTGAACATGTTACAATATTCATTTCATATCAAAACACATAATTGACAGAGAATTCAGTAATCATGCATTAAAACACATTTTCACAACTCAATACCTCAATTTGCAGAATAAGCTCAATACTCATGAATTAATGTTCATTTAAGCTTGCATGCATGATATATAACTTGCTCAGCAAAGTTTTAGAGCATGGATTGGTCTCCAAACCAAAGTTCCTATTCAATCTAAGCCCTTAGAGCCTCTTGGTGGCTCTCTAACACAATTCATGGAATTTAAACTCTATCTAGTGAATATAATTACTTCCCCTTACCTCTCAGACGTGTATCAACAGAAAGTTCCCAAGAAAAAGCTCTCCAATCACCAAAAACAACTTTGAGCACCACATGCAAGACAGTTTGAGCAGAGGTCCAAAATCAGAACATTTGAGTGGGTTAACATGCAAGAGAATTAGGGGTTTTGGTTAGAATTCATTCTCTGCAACACAGGCTAGGATTTAAAACAAGTTTGAAGCGAATTGGATGTAAGAGCTTACCAGAATTCGAATCCAAAGTAAGCTCCAGAAACGGGTTTGACAGCACAAGCTCCAACTTCCAAGCTTTCGTTCTTCCACCACACACACTCTCAGCTCACGATTTCATTCTCTATACAAAGCTCAAGATGTAAGCTTTGTATTCGTGTTTGGTTTGTGATTCAACTCGACACAGAGAAGGAGAATTGATCAGACCAAGTTAGGAACCCTAACTTCAACAACAACAAGGAGAATGAGCCAAATCCTTGGCTTCTGGGTGTTGATGGGCTTAAATAGGGTGGGGAAACACTCATGCAGGTCGACGCGACCTCCATCAACGTGGAGTGGAGGTGATTTCGTGTCAGGGGAAAGGAATCGTTCATGGTGACTCATCAAATGCACTAACTCGTGCAGTTTGACCCAGAATACTCGAGTATTCTGAATAATACTCGAGTGTTTTGGTCAGATTTTGAAAAATAATTATTTTATTTACTTTCCCTCCACAACCTTTCCTATAATTGCTTTTAGGTCCCAACCCAGGGACTAATATGCAAAATACTCATTTTATGCATTTATTATATTTATTAAATAATTTCACACACCTAAGCTAGTCACATGAACACATATTTTAATCAAGGATTAATATAGAAACTATTAATTATAATTAAATTATAATTAACATTCCATTAATCGGGGATTAAAATTTTGGGGTGTTACACTACTCCCCCACTTACAAGGAATTTCGTCCCCGAAATTCAACTCATACAAACAAGTCAGGATAGTCCTGATGCATCTTATCCTCTAATTCCCAAGATGCTTCTATCACATCTCCACAAACCCAGACGATTTTGACCAGATGGATGTCCTTCCCTCTAAGCTGCTTGATTCTCCGATCTTCAATACGAACTGGCACAGCTTTGAAGGTTAGGTTCTCCTGAACTTCTAAGTCATCAGGTTGGATTCTAAGGACTATGGTGGGGTCATGGACATATTTCTTCAATTGAGACACATGGAATACATTATGGAGGTTAGCTAATGACGGAGGCAAAGCTAATTGATAGGCTACTGGGCCGATCCTTTTGAGGATTTGGTAGGGACCAATAAACTTAGGTGATAGTTTCTGGGTTTTCAAGGCTCTACTAACACCTTTGGTTGGTACGATTCTAATGAACACATGGTCTCCTTCAGCAAACTCTAAGGGTTTTCTCCTTCTATCAGCATAGCTTTTCTGCCTACTCTGAGCTGCCCTCATCTTCTCTTGTATCATCTTGATCTGCTCCGTGGTCTCTTGCACAATATCTGGTCCAATCAGAGAACTCTCCCCCACTTGAAACCAGCATAACGGCGTCTGACACTTTCTCCCATACAAAGCTTCAAATGGTGCCATTCCAATACTCGTGTGGTAGCTGTTGTTGTAAGTGAACTCCACGAGTGGCAACATTTGCTCCCAATTCCCTTGTCCTTCCAAAGCACAGGCTCGTAGAATGTCCTCCAATGACTGAATAGTCCTTTCCGTTTGGCCATCAGTCTGAGGATGGTATGCAGAACTTAGCTTCAATCTTGAACCCAAGGCTCTATGCAGATCTTCCCAAAACTTTGATGTAAACCTCGGATCGCGATCAGACACAATGCTTGATGGTACTCCGTGCAGACGAACAACTTCCTTGATGTACAACTGAGTGAGCTTTTCCAATGAGTAGCGCATATTCACGGGAATGAAATGCGCTGACTTGGTCAAACGATCCACGATCACCCAAATTGCATCATGACCAGTAGATGTCTTTGGCAATCCCGACACAAAATCCATCAAGATGCTATCCCATTTCCACAACGGGATCTCTAAAGGAAGTAACTCTCCTCCTGGCCTTTGATGTTCCACCTTGGCCTTTTGACATACCAAACAACATGCCACATATGCAGCTACATCTCTCTTCAAACCAGGCCACCAAAATAGCTTCTTTAAGTCCTGGTACATTTTAGTAGCTCCTGGATGCATACTCATCTTGCTCTTATGTGCTTCATCCAGAACCATTCTCCTTACTTCCAAATCATCAGGGACACAAATCCTCGTTCTAAAACGCAGGATTCCATCCTTCCCTTCTTGGAATTCCAATTCCTTACCCTCTCGCATCAACCTTTTCTTCTCCATGAGTTTCTCATCCTTGAGTTGCAATTCTCGAATCCTTTGCAGAAACTCATTAGCAATCTGCAGCATCCCCATCTTGATACTCGTCGGCTCCACTTGCATTGTCAAACTCAAATCCCGGAATTCCTCTATTAGTGCAGCTTCTCTGACCATCATTGCACTGATGTGCATTGCCTTCCTACTCAATGCATCTACCACAACATTGGCCTTTCCAGGATGATAATGGAGTTCAAACTCATAATCCTTCAAAAACTCCATCCATCGACGTTGCCTCATATTCAACTCCTTTTGATCAAAGAGGTACTTTAAACTCTTATGGTCACTGAACACCCTGAACGTAGTGCCATAGAGATAGTGCCTCCAAATCTTTAAGGCAAACAGCACAGCTGCCAACTCTAGATCGTGAGTTGGATAGTTCAGCTCATGAACTTTTAGCTGTCTCGAGGCGTAGGCGACAACTTGCCCCTCTTGCATCAAAACACACCCTAGACCTTGTTTCGACGCGTCACAGTACACATCAAAAATCTTCTGTGTATCGGGCAACACCAATACAGGAGACGATGTCAACCTTTCCTTCAACTCTTGAAAACTACTTTCACATTTCTCATCCCACAGAAATGGTTGATCTTTCTTAGTCAACTTCGTCAGAGGCAGTGCAATCTTCGAGAAACCTTCGATGAACCTTCTATAATACCCAACCAAACCAAGAAAACTTCTCACCTCCGTGACCGACTTTGGTTGCTCCCATTGCAAAACCGAACTTACCTTTGTCGGATCAACGACTATTCCTTTGTCTGAAATCACATGCCCCAAGAACTTAACCTCCTTCAGCCAGAATTCACACTTTGTAAGTTTGGCGTACAATTGCTTCTCCTTCAGGATGCTCAACACTATCCTCAAGTGTTCAGCATGCTCCTCCGGGATCTTAGAGTAAATCAGAATATCATCGATGAACACAACCACGAATGAATCTAAATAAGGTCTAAAGATTCGATTCATGTAGTCCATGAAGATAGCTGGTGCATTAGTCAATCCGAACGGCATCACGACATACTCATAATGTCCGTATCGAGATCGAAATGCAGTCTTAGAGATATCCTCTTCTCTAATTCTGATCTGATGGTATCCTGACCTTAAGTCGATCTTGGAAAATACTGAAGCTCCACGAACTTGATCCATAAGGTCATCTATCCTCGGCAACGGATACTTGTTCTTGATGGTGACCTTATTCAGCTGCCGATAATCGATGCACATTCTCATACTACCATCTTTCTTCTTGACAAACAAAACCGGAGCACCCCAAGGTGACACACTTGGTCGGATCATCTGCTTCTGTAGTAATTCCTCAATCTGCTTCTTCATTTCCGCCATTTCCGGTGGTGCCATTCTATAGGGAGCGATAGAAATGGGACCAGCTCCCGGAACTAGATCGATGCCAAATTCTATCTCTCTTCTTGGTGGCAGACCAGGAATCCCATCAGCAAAAACTTCCGAGAAATCTCTGACAACAGGGATCTTTTCCATCCTTGGACAATTCTCCTCCACTTCAGTATTGAATAGACACATGTAGCCGGATGGTTTCGGGTTTCTATAGATCACTAGTTTTCTATCACAATCAATGATCACTTGGTTTTGACTTAACCAGTCCATTCCCAAGATCACATCTAATTGTGCTAAGGGTAAGCAGATCAAATCTACTTTAGAGGTTTGTCCTAACACTTCTATACAACAGTTAAGACATGCTCTAGAGACGACTACATGAGCATTAGTAGGGGTTTCTACTTTGAGAACATAAGGCATTTCAGACATCATCAAGCCTAACCGGTTTACACATTCATATGAAACGAATGAATGCGTTGCACCAGAGTCAAACAAAACATGGCATAACTGACCATTAAGCAAGTATTTACCTTGCACCAGATCAGAAGACCGACTTGCTTCCACACCACTAAGGGTGAAGACCCTTCCTTGAGTCACCGGTCTATCTGCAGTTCCTCTGGAGTTGGCCTTGGCTGGTTCCTTGCAATCTCTTGCAAAGTGTCCCGGCTTTCCACAGTTAAAGCAACCACTTGTCCCCCAACATACCCGGCCATAATGATTGCGCTTGCACTTGTCGCAGAATGGAGCCTCGTTCCGATAGTTTCTTCCTTCAGAACCACCAACCTTGCCCTTGCCTTTCCCTCTGCGATCATATGGACTTTTGCCTCGATTGTTGAAACCCTTACGTCTTTGTAGTCCATAGCTCTGATTGTCCTTCTTCTCTGAGACTTGCATCTCCTCAGCCTTGGTGTCGTCTTCATACATCCTACACATATCCACGAGTGCAGGAAAGCTTTGAATCCGCTGGTAACTGAAGATCGACTTCAACTTTGGCCTCAAACCTCCTTCAAACTTAATGCACTTGCTCCTCTCATATGGATTGTTCTGATAGTATGAAGAGTACTTCATCAGCTCTGAAAACTTTGCCGCGTACTCACCCACACTCATGTTACCTTGCTTCAGCTGCAAGAATTCCACTTCCTTTTTCCTCCTTAGATCCTCAGGAAAATATTTCTGAAGAAATTTTTCCATGAATACTCCCCAGCTTACATCTCTTCCTTCATATTGCAGAAGCTGCATCGTGTGATTCCACCAGTTCTCAGCTTCATCCTCTAACATATAGGTTGCATAAGCCACCTTTTGAGCATCCAAACACTCCAGCGTTCTTAGGATCTTGTCCATGGTGTGAATCCACTTGTTGGCTTCCTCCGGCTTAAATCCTCCTTCAAACTTTGGTGGATTACAGCTCTTAAAATCAGCCAGAGTCTTCGCCTCAGTATTACCCATATTACACTGATGAGGCGGGTTAGCCGGTTGAGAGGGTTGCTGAGACTGTCGTTGCATAGCTTCCAACACCGTGGTGATCCTTTCTAACATCGTATTAGTGTGATTTTGGTTTCTAGTTGCCATATTAGACCTGCGCTATGGACTTATGGTCACATATGTTGAACTAAAGAAACTTCCATTACACTACCTATACTAAGGCTCTATCTTACACTTATTAAATCTACAATCAATTGCGTCTTGTACTCAAAGAGACAAGATACAAACAATTCAAGGATATTTAAACCTCAACAAACAAAATAAAAACATTCAAAGTAATGTAATTGCCTTGGAGATACCTGCTTGATGTTGATGGCTACCTTTCTGAACTACTTCCACTACTACAGGATCTGACTTTTGCTCTGATACCACTCAGTGTGACACCCTTCTCCGATTACCCAAATATAAACTAATAATTAAGCTTTTATATTGGATAATATATATGGACTTGCGCGTATTAAGAAAATATAGAAATAAATTTTTCTTTTTAACAGCGGGTGCACAAAATCGTCATTTGAAATTCTTGGAGAATAAGTTCTAAACCTTTACAAAAATGTTTATGTCGAGTTCGGCGATCTCTTAAAATCCTTTCACAAGTAGGGTAACGTTTGTTCTTTGAAAACATCCATGTATCATACATGTAGCTAAGGTTACCCATGCGTTTTGATAAAACTGATACCATTAAGTAATATATTTAGTCGAGCTCTTCAATAGATTAAATCAGAGTAAGCGGAATTCGTTGGACTATGCGACTGATAAAGTATAAACATAGGTTTTATATATAAACATAGTCATAAGTACATAGCCCATAATATAGTCTCCAAATCCATAAGTACAAGTCCATATAAAAACAGATCTACATAGTGTGACCAAAACCCTAAAGTACTCCAAAGGTATATCCACAATATGTACATAACAAAATATGCAACTCTAGGGATAGTCACATAGATCTGGCAGCATCAGATGGAGTAGTAGCAGCAGTAGTCTCCCAAAAGTAAAAGTAGTAGTAAGATAGTAGCAACATCATCATCACAGCAGCAGCAGCACCAAATCTCCTCCACAGCCTCCACACATCGGATCCTCCGACCCACATCGTACACCATATGCATGTAGCTAGGGATCATCGTCCCTCTAGTCACTCCCAGTAGAATGCATAACAGGCTCGCCCCCACTCTCGTCCTCCACCGGATCCTCCTCGATCTCATCCGAGGGAGAGTGTACCCTACCATTGGGTACCGGGTCAGGTGATGGTGAAACCCTGACTGGGCTCCTCGGATCAGATAGGGGAGTCTCCTCGCGGACGACTATCGAAGTAAAAGGGTGAGAGCGGGTAGGTCGAAAACGAAAACTATGGTAAGAGCGAGCTGGTCGCGTGGGAGGTGGTCCATGGTAAGTGTAAAACGGGGGTACATGCATAGTGTATATGATGGGAATCCTAAACCTACGAGGACGGAATCGTATCAGCGGGTTTGGGTGGTAGAAGGTAATCTCTACCTCCCCCTCGAACACCGCGCGATGGTCCTCATAGATCCATATGCCACTAGGAAGTGGTCGGATCTCGATGCAAGCAATGTAGCGAGACATCACCTACAAGGGCATAGGGGTAAGCAATTCTATACACATAATCAACAGAGATTAAATTATGCAATATAAGCATGTAAATATGCATCAATTAATATCAATCACATTTAACACTTAGCAAATATTAAATGCAAGTAAGATGCTCACCCTTGGTTCATTTATCACCGTTAAATTAAATGAATGGCATGATGCATGACTTAGCTCTCAAGCCTATCTCCATCATAATACTATGTCACTCTCTTACGTCCATCCCTAACAACCCAGCACTCATCAGTGCGTTGTATTCCTCGGTATACAACCATTCGTACATCCACCTAGAATGTACACGATAAGCTTGGTATCCATGCCACCCGAGCATATCCCGTCATCCAAACGGATCGTCATCCAAACGATATATCCATATCGGCATCCATTAAGCCGACCACGTCATCAACGTGTCATCAAGCAAGCGTATTGGCACTCCCAGAGGCCCTCCACATGTTTAACAAACATGAAATACGTCCTACCATCCAAACTCCAGAATGAATGCATTTTATCTTTTAGACTTAAGGGAAGTTGATTAATACTTTACAGGCCACCTAGGCTTATTTTCTTTATCAAAAAGGACCGTCACCAAACGATCTATTTGTATTAATCAATTTCTCTAAGTCTTGATCCCTTGAATTATTATTAATAATTCCTTAATTAATTAAGTCAGAATTGAAAATGGTGTTTTCAGGTTCTGGGTAATTTACTCGAGTAAAATTCAGTACACTCGAGTATTCATTAACTTTTCCAGATTACTCGAGTATTCTTAAAGTACTCGAGTGTTCATGACTTTTTGAGGATTTGGGTTTCAATTTCAATAAATTACTCGAGTAGTCCATAGGTTACTCGAGTGTTCATCCTGATTTCCAGAATACTCGAGTGACCCTGAATGACTCAAGTCATTGGCCTTAACTTGTCCTCAGGTCATGCTCGATACTCGAGTACCAGACAAAATACTCGAGTGTTTTTGTTCATTTTACATTGTTTTGAAAGCATTTTACTCGAGTACCCTGCCTTTTACTCGAGTGTTTCGTAGCAGATAACACTGAAACTTGGTTTTAACATAACATTTTCATTTCTACATAATTCTAGTCCATTCCAGGGATCCACAGAGTTCATACAACATAATTTGAACATGTTACAACATTCATTTCATATCAAAACACATAATTGACAGAGAATTCAGTAATCATGCATTAAAACACATTTTCACAACTCAATACCTCAATTTGCAGAATAAGCTCAATACTCATGAATTAATGTTCATTTAAGCTTGCATGCATGATATATAACTTGCTCAGCAAAGTTTTAGAGCATGGATTGGTCTCCAAACCAAAGTTCCTATTCAATCTAAGCCCTTAGAGCCTCTTGGTGGCTCTCTAACACAATTCATGGAATTTAAACTCTATCTAGTGAATATAATTACTTCCCCTTACCTCTCAGACGTGTATCAACAGAAAGTTCCCAAGAAAAAGCTCTCCAATCACCAAAAACAACTTTGAGCACCACATGCAAGACAGTTTGAGCAGAGGTCCAAAATTAGAACATTTGAGTGGGTTAACATGCAAGAGAATTAGGGGTTTTGGTTAGAATTCATTCTCTACAACATAGGCTAAGATTTAAAACAAGTTTGAAGCGAATTGGATGTAAGAGCTTACCAGAATTCGAATCCAAAGTAAGCTCCAGAAACGGGTTTGACATCACAAGCTCCAACTTCCAAGCTTTCGTTCTTCCACCACACACACTCTCAGCTCACGATTTCATTCTCTATACAAAGCTCAAGATGTAAGCTTTGTATTCGTGTTTGGTTTGTGATTCAACTCGACACAGAGAAGGAGAATTGATCAGACCAAGTTAGGAACCCTAACTTCAACAACAACAAGGAGAATGAGCCAAATCCTTGGCTTCTGGGTGTTGATGGGCTTAAATAGGGTGGGGAAACACTCATGCAGGTCGACACGACCTCCATCAACGTGGAGTGGAGGTGATTTCGTGTCAGGGGAAAGGAATCGTTCATGGTGACTCATCAAACGCACTAACTCGTGCAGTTTGACTCAAAATACTCGAGTATTCTGAATAATACTCGAGTGTTTTGGTCAGATTTTGAAAAATAATTATTTTATTTACTTTCCCTCCACAACCTTTCCTATAATTGCTTTTAGGTCCCAACCCAGGGACTAATATGCAAAATACTCATTTTATGCATTTATTATATTTATTAAATAATTTCACACACCTAAGCTAGTCACATGAACACATATTTTAATCAAGGATTAATATAGAAACTATTAATTATAATTAAATTATAATTAACATTCCATTAATCGGGGATTAAAATTTTGGGGTGTTACATTTAACACTCGTTTGGTCTTCTCTGAATTTCTCTTCCGATGCCAATGCTCCATGATTCCTTTATGGCACTCAGAGAATTCCTAATCCATCATTTTAAACTCCTTTTTGAATAAACCTTAATTCCAAATCTTATTATTATTCTAATTATTATTAGAATTAAAATTCGGGATGTTACATTTCTCCCCCACTTATTAGAATTTCGTCCCCAAAATTTCGTTCGGTTCTTTAAATGGAGAACCATCCCATTGGTAAGCTTATGACTACGGTTTTCACTTCCCTTCGGTTTTTATTTCCCGCACCAGGTGTGGTTAGGGTCATGCCTATTTCAATGCTTGTCTTCTAATACTACGTATTATCTCTATCTGCATAGGATCGTCACTTTTCTTATTATTAAAGTTCCATCTCCCATTCCTTGGATTGAAATCCTCCCCCACTAGGCATTGACATAATTGATTATATCTATGCCAGGTGGTAGGATCGATCGTTATTACGAATCGCGTATGTAGATTCCTGAACGTTACTCGGGATTGGAAGTGGTGCAGGATTAACTATCTATTGGTGAACATTGAGTTATGCTGGGTTCCTACGGTTTGGCGAATTCTCGTGTATGCATCTAAGTCCTCTCGTTAGATGCCTGAAGCTCGGAAAGAGTGATACTGAAAAGAAGAAACAAGAGGCACGCAAGGAGAAGTTTAATGGTCTATACAAGGTGACCAAAGATATGCTGGGTACATGTCAAGTAAGAAGACAAGGAAGATCACTCTAGAGAATGTATTTTTGATAGAGAATTATCGAAAAATTCAACTTGTACGGACTAATGATTAACCTCGTCCATGCTCTGATACTTGCAAGTATCAACTATGGTTCTTAGGAAAAGGTTCTCTTGGCTAATTGTCAAGATTAAGCAGCTAGGAGTAACGGATTCTGACTACGACCCCTACTCTCTTGATGCGAACCTAGTAATACCCAGGCCAAAGGTTGGTCTTAGCAAAACTACAGTTCCTTTATCTATTTATCCAACTCCGCCAGTTTACTAGTGGCTAATCTACAGGGAGCTACGGGGATTTGATCTTGTCCCAGAAACAAGATCAATGTAGAACTCAATTTCTCGATTGGTCATCACGTGGGCAAGATCCAAGTTAATGACCAAGTTCTCCCCCACTTAGTATTGACGTACCGGCAGTATCAATGCCGGGGAGTAGGCTTGTTCGACACTAATAATCAAGTATGTACATTCTTGACCGTTGTTCGAGGTCGAGAGTTGCGGGGGTTGACTACCTATAGGTGATCATTGAGTTTGCACGAAGTCCCTATGGTTTTGCGAACTCTCGTATCCGCACCATTGTAAGTCCTCGTTCCCGATGACGGGCATGGACCTCTAGTTTACTTAGGGAGGTTCCAGAGTGAACACTCTACTAAATCGTCACGTCTCGCCTTTTTCGTGGATAATATCATCAACAATCTAATTACGGGGTTTGCTAAATCTCTCGGGGATTCTAGGCTCGGCTACGATACTCTTAAGCGGGTCTGATAACTTAAGGCTCTTACCTTTTGGGTTTGGTGCTAGGTCCGTTTCCCGATTCTGTGTCCTAAGTCCGGAAGGGATGCTTTTCGGGTTGGTTCCTTCCCTTCTGAAGGGTCTATTTCTTAGGGTTCTCACCTTCGTTTGTTTTCAGGTACAGTTGGGACGTGCCAATGAAATCGACAATTGATAGGTGCGAAGACCGAGGTGATCAGTCCCAATCTCACATCTATCAATAGCAATATCATTGTCAGGTTGTTGATGATATTATCACTTAACAGATGCAAGGATCAGAGTGATCAGTTCTGACCTTACATTCCATCAAACGACAACACCATCTCCGAATTCAGTTAACGCTAAACTCGTATTCTATGGCTCATCGCTATCACCACGCTTCCAAGTCTCATTACTTAGTCCCTCTAAATATATATGCTCCCCTATATATATATAAATATATATATATATATATATATATATATATATCCTATTCATCTGACTTAGACACTATCACTTGGTTACTCGCTTGGTGAGTAACCCATAGGAGTTGTGAGTCCACACTCCAAGGCCGAGGTAAACTGCTCTAATACCATAAATGTAACATCCTCACTTTTATTAGTTAATTTTAAGTTTTATTAAAATTGGTGTTAGAAAATTTCTTTTAAACTTAATTACTTTTAAAAACTTCTTACGAAAATCCGGCAGAGTTTCCTCTGTTTTTCGGACTTCCCAAAAATTTTCTTCCTTAAACCTGTTAGTCCAGAAATATTTAAAAACATAAAACACAACAGTCTAATAGTTAGATCAGATCCTAACGCCCGATTAGTATAAGCTTCAGGGCATACGACTATTACATATTCTAAAATTACAAAAATAGTTGTCCACTCATAATAATCAATATACATTCCACGTAGTGGAATGAAAATCCTGCTCGGCCAAGTCCTATGTAAGCTCCACTTCAGTACCTGCAAAATATAGCAAGAAGGGTAGCATTACACAGAACTTAAAAAGATAAATTCTACAAGAGACATAGCAATAAACTAAGCCTACATTATTATTATCATACATCATTCATAAATATTCATACATTTAATTTATTTTACTTCTCCTCTTATCCTCACATTTCTTTTCATTCTTAGTTCTCTATTCATTTCTTTGTTCTCTTTCTTTTCTTTTTCTTCTTCTCTTCCTTTTTCTTTTTACTCTTTCTCTTTCTCTTTCTCTTTCTTTTTCTTTTTCTTTATCTTTTTCCTTTTCCTTATGACTGAGTCCAAACAACATATATATCACATTTCCACTTAACAAGGCAACATTCACACAATTCAAGTTCCAATAGATATTCATTTCCCATCTTCATTTTCCTTTTCTTTTCACTTATTTTCCTTTTCTTACGTTACATTCAAATCCCTCTTACATTTTGATAATTTACTACCATCATTGTGCACCTGCGTCTTACGCTATATAAATATAAATATTTGCGCCCCTACGTCTTAGAGCTGCGCACCTGCATCTTATACTGTATAAATATAAAGATAAATAGCTGCGCACCTACGTCTTACGCTGTATAAATAGAAATAGCTGCGCACCTGCGTCTTACGCTATATAAATATCAATATAAATAGCTACGCACCTGCGTCTTACGCTGTATAAACATCAATATAAATAGTTGCGCACCTGCGTCTTACGCTGTATAAATATAAATATAAATAGCTGCGCACCTACGACTTACGCTGTATAAACATAAATAGTTGCGCACCTGCATCTTACGCTGTATAAACATCAATATAAATAGTTGCACACCAGCGTCTTACGCTGTATAAATATAAATATAAACAGCTGCGCACCTGCGTCTTACGCTGTATAAACATAAATAGCTGCGCACCTGCGTCTTACGCTGTATAAATATCAATGTAAATAGCTGCGCACCTGCGTCTTACGCTGTATAAAATGTTTGTCCAGCTATGCACACCTGCGTCTTACAAGCTCTGGATCACACAGTCTAGGCGTACAGTCCCCTAACCCAGATAACGTCTTACAAGACTAGCATTACTTTCTTTCTTAACTTTTCAATTACCATTCTTTACTTTTCTATTATACTGATTCAAAAACAATATGTCATCTAACTTCCTTCGCATAGATAGGCACATACTTTCCCCGATATTTTAATTCTTAGTTTATTTCTATGATTCCTCTATCTCACTATTATTTACTCATTCTTCTTACATTATTACTCCATTCAATTTCACTACCATATTAACTTAATTTGTTTTCCCCTATTATATTACGTCATTCTACTTAACTGTCACAATTACATCCTCTCTCATTCTCTTATTATCTTTTCACTAAACTCTTTTACCAACTACCTACTTGTATTGGAAATTTTGTTTATTATTTCGTTTCTATTTCATTAATACTCGACAATCTCTTAACAAAGTCTACTCCGCACTTACTTATTGTTCTCGCATTTTAACTCATCTTTTATCTTACTTTCAGTTTAATCATTCCACTCTCCTTGCCTATTGCAATTATTCTTTATTCTTTTCCTCTCACTTTTTCTTTGGTTTTCCTTAACTAATTTCCCTTGGTTTTATTTTATGTTTTTCTACCTTTTCATTCTATATTAACTATTTTAATATTCTAAATACACTCACTCATTCCGAACTTTATTCTACCCACCTACATTTTATTCCCTAAAGGGCGGTTTTCATTAATTATTTTAAATAAATCATTTATATTAGCGGGGACTACCCTAAGGTTCATTAACTTATTTCTTGATTATACTATTCTTAGTCACCACTATAGAATCCTAGAATTTACTTCCCAAGTAAAGGTAATACAGCCCTTCTTACCTCGGGCTTTTAAAAAGAACCTGGGTTGTGGTTCGGCGACGATGACGGCGTCGGTGTTGCTCCTCGTTAGCGAGAACGATCGCGGCTGGACCAAGGCAAGAGCTTCGAGCTTCGGGGCACCCGTTACAAGCTCGGTGGGATCACGGTCGGTAACGGCGCCGGTGAGTCCTGAGGAGAGAGAGATTGAGAGATGGTTTGGGAGGAAGAGAGGTTATGGTGGAGAGAGAGGGAAGCTTATGGCGGTGGTGGTGGCGGTTGGTGCGGTGGTTCCGGCGGAGGAGGGAGAAAACTAGGAGAGAGAAAGAGAGAGCCGATTGACAGGGAAGGAGAGAGAGAAACGTATGGAGGGGAAGGAGGAAGGGACTAAGGTGGCGGTGGTGGGTCGGGGCGGTGGTGATGGCTCGTGTGGCGACGGATTCGCCAGAGGAAAGAGGAGGAGAGGGAGAAAGAGAGCAAGGAGAGAGAAAGGTTAGGAGAGAGGAGAGAGGGAGGGGTGTGCCTTGAGGGAGGAGGAGGGCCACATGGGTGGCGGTCTTGGGCGGCTTCGGTGGTGGAGGTCGGAGGAGGGAGTGGTGGATCGAAGTAGAAGAAGGAGGGGGCGGAAATGGGGGTTTCGAACCTCCCCAGCCACGGCATAAAAACAGATCGGCGCTTAAGCGCCGCCCTCCGCGCTTGAGCGCGAGGGTCAGTCTGATTCAGGTCTGATGCACGTCGCGCGCTTGGGTGCGGCTTCTTGCGCTTGAGCGCGAGTTACATTGACTTCGGGTTGACCGCGCTTTAACTTCTTTGTTAACCGTCGGATCTTGCTCAAATATGACGAGCAACTTCCTAAAAATCATACCTTCATATCCAACGGTGAGAATTGTGTTTTGAGTCTTAAATCTTTTATTTTGATTTTCTACCCTATGTTATGTTTTAGTACCGAATTATCTATTTTTCTGGCCTGTTCCTAACTTCAATTTAATGCTCCTTTCTTTTCTAACCTTATTATTATTATTGTTATCCTTTCCTAATGTTAAAATACTTATTTTAAATAACTATTTGTAGTTTATTATCATTATTTCCTTTATTCTAACTATTATTTACTTATTCGTCTTTGGGTTTAAAATTTGGGATGTTACATTTCTCCCCTACTTATTGAAATTTCGTCCTCGAAATTCCAGTTGTCCCTTAACTTGGAGGAGCATTCCTTGGCATAGTTTTCGACCATGTCAATTAATTCCTCCGGTTCCATTCTTCCATTGGAGGAATTCCTAAGGTGAAAGTTCGTCGGCATACTTACTTGTCTCATATGGGGTTTATCTCGGTCAATCGGGGTCCTGTCAAATGCACAGAGTCCCAAAAGACTTAGATTATCACTTGCGGTGTTCCGACATAACATCTTAATTGAGGTTCCACTTCGCGAATTAACTTTTATCCCGTTCACCTTTTACTCCTTAGTGAGTCTAGCAAAGTCACTCTTAAAATCAATCTTCACCACACTCGCATTCTACTTTGATGCTACTTCCTTCCCGTTCGTTTAACGATTTCAATTCGGTATAGGAATTCCTAAAGATCGATTCCACTTGAGGGTCAAGGTCAAGGTCTAGTTGTTATTTCTCAATTCGGTGTTATTTTGGGGAGGTCTTGTTTTATCTCTAGTTTAACTCTCATTCGATTCTCCGCGAAGCGTTTGGAATTATCTGTTTAGTAGTCCTATGGCTTATGGTATGATTACTAGTTATTGTCTCTCGGATAGGATCCGAATTGAGTCGTCAAGTCTCCCCCACTTAGTATCAACATACCTGAGTAAGTCGAAGGCAGGGAGGAAACTGGGTTGATTCCAAGTATTGATTAGCTAGGTTCTTAATTGGTTGGCGAGGTGGTACATGGGGTTAAGTTGACTGCTAATCGGTATTATTGGTGTTGTTTCGAATTTTCTATAATATGATGGCTCTTCATACCTACGCATACGGCTAAGTTCTCATACAAGTTAGAGGGGTAGTTCGATCATTTAGTTGAATGTTCTCGGTGGAAATATAGAATAAGAGTGTCTTAAATGGGGTTGGTTTGCGAATCATTGTTTATGAGTCTTAGTAAAGATCCTATAGGATTAAAGTTCAATCGGGCTTTCGACAGAGATAGAATTCCTAGATGGTTTATTCGGATTTCAACTAGATGATTGCAATAATATAGCATGTCAATAAACGCGAAGACCGAGGTGGTCAGTCCCAATCTCACATCTATCAACTGTACATCACTGCGTTATTGAATGATAGAATTATCTTTTAACAGATGCAAGAGAAAGGATGACCAATCCTAACCTTACACTCTATTAAAGGACGACACTATCACAAGGTTTTTGGTTAGGTCTCTTGTTACGGTCTTATAACTAAGTAAGGTTTTTCCTACGTGTTCCATTAGATGGTACTCAAGATTGGATTGAAGATGAGTATTTCTTAGGTTTCACAATGTCTAGAAATACAGGATTAGGAACTTAAAATTCCAAGAGAATTGATTTAGGATGTTTTACACTGAAACTTAATAGAGATGAAGGCCTAAAACACTTAGAGTATTTCTCTAAAATTCAGGATTAAGTCGAAAACATGGAATTCTTAGATATTGCAATTATCCGGTAATAGAGGTTTAGGAATTATGATTCTATGTAATTCGGATTAAGATGTTTCCGCTGAAAATTAATAGAGATGCAGATTGAAAGTACCTAAAATGTTTATCTAAATTTTTGAATCGTCTCGTACCTTTTGTTGGTTTGGCCCTGATCTCCTTAAGTAGCTGTACCGCAGACCTCAAGGGTGTGGACCAGGAAACTGATATTGTCGGAATGTAAGGTTGAGACATCCAGGACGAAGTCCTGTGTCATTGAGTAATCCCTCTGGGGTTGTGTCTGGTATGATTGCCGACACACCATGAAAGATGTGGCGAGACTCGCCACCGAATATTAATACATCACCCGACCCCAAGATAATTCTTTCTGCTCTCCTTGGATCTCTCTAGTCTCCATAGAGAAACTCAACCGAGTCACCAATGCAGAATGATACTACTGGTACCCCTCTTTGCAAGCTTCCAACACTTTCGTCACGGTCCTGATGAAGACCAAGCTTTCCATTTCCTTCATAGAAATTGACAATGCAGACATCAGGGGACATGGAAGGGAGTATGTCCTCCACTTCACTTACACCGCATTCCTTCTCAATCAAAGTTGTGCTTCTTGCATCGCTCCCATAACCAGCTGAATGAAATGATCAGGAATATTGGGTGGTTCGCTTCCATCAATTACCCTTTTGTGTCCATATACTCGGGTTTGAGGATTCCAGTCTAAGTCGAGGCACATCATTTTCAGTCGGAGTCTGGCTCCACTTGTAAAGCCTGGTTGATAAAAACCTCCAAGACCTAAGCCCATCTCACGATAGTTCTTCACTACGCCCACCTGTTCTTCATGAACCAAGTGTTGCTTCAGGAGAACCATTCCCGGTCTCAAAATTATACTCTTCTTCTCACCAACTTGTACCCCCACGTGTTGCTCCTTGTCTTCAATAGTCGATCTAAGCTTAACCATTGCAGAAGTTTGCCCTTCTTGAAAACAAATGTCATACGGCTCGGATTTCAAAGAATCAGCTGGGGAATTGATCTTACGATCAGTAGCCGATCTGCTAGCAGGGGAATGGAAAAGCTGATTCTTCATGTTGCTACAGTGTGGCAACAAAGGATTCTGTAGATGCAGACATATACATAATTTAGTACATAACTACATAGGGTTTTATAACTATAAACCTAAGTAACTACTATAGAACTTGACACTATTTCCTGGTTACTCTCTTGGTGAGATAACCATTGGAGTAACTCGCAACTCCGAGGCCGAGGACAACTGCTCTGATACCATAAATGTAACATCCTCACTTTTATTAGTTAATTTTAAGTTTTATTAAAATTGGTGTTAGAAAAAAAATTTAAATCCTAATTACTTTTAAAAGATTTCACGAAAATCCGGCAGAGTTTCCTCTGTTTTTCGGACTTCAATTTTTCTTCTTTAAACCTGTCAGTCCAGAAATGTTTAAGACATAAAACAGCAGTATTACAGCCAGTTCAAACCTAACTCCCAATTAATACAAGCTTCAGGGCATACAACTATTACATATTCTAAAATTTATAAAAATCACTGCCCACTGATAATAATAAATATACATTCCACGTAGTGGAATGAAAATCCTACTCGGTCATGTCCCATGTAAGCTCCACTTCAGTACTTGCGAAATATAGCAAGAAGGGTAGCAATACACAAAACTTAAAAAGATAAATTCTACAAGACACATAGCAAAAAACTAAGCCTACCCTATTATTAATATCCGTTACTCATAAATATCCATATAATTAATTTATCTTTTAATTCTTCACTTATTCTCACTTTCTTTTAATTTTTCATTCTCTTTTCACTTTCCCGCATTTTATTCCACTTTTAATCCGCTATTCATTTCTATATCATTTATCTTTTCATTCTTTCATTTCCATTCTTTTTCCTTTCAATGCCGACACGCCTCGACAGGTTCGCATCGGTCTTCCATCTTTTATTATCGACACGTCTCGACAGGCTCGCGCCGATGCCGACACGCCTCGACAGGCTCGCATCGGTCTTTCATTCTTATTATTATCGACACGCCTCGACAGGCTCGCGCCGCAGTGTTCTTTTAATACCGACACGCCTCGACAGGCTCGCATCGGTGCCGACACGCCTCGACAGGCTCGCATCGGGCTTCATTTACCTTTCTTTCTTTTTCTTTTTCTTTTTCTTTTTCTTCTTCTCTTCCTTTTTCTTTTTCTTAATCATATATCTTTTCTCTTCTTTTGGTTTCCAGTAATATTCTCTTTTCTCTCTTTTCTTTCCTTAGTGACTTATTCTCATTTCAATTATTTTCCTATATTTAAGTATTTCTCTTTCTCTTATTTTTCTTCTTCTATTTATTAAATTATCCTAATTTATATTAAACTCAGTTAGCGTTAGTATAGTCGTTATATTTTAATTCCCTTTTCGAATTCTTTATTATTTCTATAATTCCTCTCTCTCACACTACTATTTACTTATTTTTCCTTTATTATTTCTCTATTCTATTTATCTATTACTATTACATTCCCTCTCATTATCTTATTATCTTTTCACGAAATTCTTTACTTATTACCTACTTGTATTTAAAATTTATTTTAGCATTTAATTTCAGTCACTCTACTCTTCTTGCCTATTACAATTACTCTATATCCTTTTACTCCCATGTTTCGTTGGTTTTTCCCTCAACTAATTTCCCTTGGTTTTATTTTATGTTTAAACATTTTCAATTCTATATTAACTCTTTTGATATCCTAATACACTCATCCGCTCCAGACTTTATTGTTCTATGCACCTACATTTTATTCCCTAAGTGTGGTTTTCATTAACTATTTTAAGTAAATCATTTATATTAGCGGGGACTACCCTAAGGTTCATTAACTTATTTCTTAATTACCCTATTCTTAGTCACCACTATAAAATCCTAGAATTTACCTCCCAAGTAAAGGCAACACAACCCTTCTTACCTCGGGCTTTTAAAAAGAACCTGGGTTGTGGTTCGGCAACAATGACGACGTCGGTGTTGCTCCTCGTTAGCGAGAACGATCGCGGCTGGACCAAGGCAAGAGCTTCGAGCTTCGGGGCACCCGATACAAGCCCGGTGCGATCACGGTCGGTAACGGCGCCGGTGAGTCCCGAGGAGAGAGATTGAGAGATGGTTTGGGAGGGAGAGAGGTTACGATGGAGAGAGAGGGAAGCTTATGGCAGTGGTGGTGGCGGTTGGTGCGGTGGTTCCGGTGGAGGAGGGAGAAAACTAGGAGAGAGAAAGAGAGAGCCGATTAAGAGGGAAGGAGAGAGAGAAACGTATGGAGGGGAAGGAGGAAGGGACTAAGGTGGCGGTGGTGGGTCGGGGCGGTGGTGGTGGCTCGTGTGGCGACGGATCCGCCGGAGGAAAGAGGAGGAGAGGGAGAAAGAGAGCAAGGAGAGAGAAAGGTTAGGAGAGAGGAGAGAGGGAGGGGTGTGCCTTGAGGGAGGAGGAGGGCCACATGGGTGGCGGTCTTGGGCGGCATCGGTGGTGGAGGTCGGAGGAGGGAGTGGTGGATCGAAGTTGAAGAAGGAGGGGGCGGAAATGGGGGTTTCGAACCTTCCCAGCCACGACATAAAAACAGATCGGCGCTTAAGCACCGCCCTCCGCGCTTGAGCGCGAGGGTCAGTCTGATTCAGGTCTAATGCACGTCGCGCGCTTGGGCGCGGCTTCTTGCGCTTGAGCGCGAGTTCCATTGACTTTGGGTTGACCGCGCTTTAACTTCTTCGTTAACCGTCGGATCTTGCTCAAATTTGACGAGCAACTTCCTAAAAATCATACCTTCATATCCAACGGTGGGAATTGTGTTTTGAGTCTTAAATCTTTTATTTTGATTTTCTACCCTATGTTATGTTTTAGTACCGAATTATCTATTTTTCTGGCCTGTTCCTAACTTCAATTTAATGCTCCTTTCTTTTCTAACCTTATTATTATTATTGTTATCCTTTCCTAATGTTAAAATACTTCTTTTAAATAACTATTTGTAGTTTATTCTCATTATTTCCTTTATTCTAACTATTATTTACTTATTCGTCTTTGGGTTTAAAATTTGGGATGTTACATAGTGCGCATTTGCACACCTATTCGTGAGATTCCCAATTTTCTTGTTTCTTTGTCAAATCCCTTTTGAATTTGATTGTTCCTAAAATCATGGAAGCAAGAGGGAAGATTTTGGAATAACGACGTCCTAGGAGGATGTCCATCATCATAGTATCCTTGACCTCCAGAAGACTATTTAGAGTCAAGAATTTAGGGTTTGAGGAACATGATTCACCTAACTCTACGATTAAGAAGCCAAGGTCATTATGCAAGTTTATGATGTTTCACTATCAGTAAAATAAAAGCCAAACTTATACTCAGTATTAAACATTGTGAAGATGATTAGAGAGAAGGAAAAGGCGTACCTCAAGAAATTTGATGAATAAATTATCACAAGTTAGGGTTTAAGAAGGGATGCAAGAGTTCAAATCATAAAATTCAAGCAACAAAGAGAATGGAAGTAGAAAATGTTGGTATTTAAAGGCCAGATATTGAATAAACAAAGGGTATAATTGTGAGCTCAAATTTCCCAACCGTCACGAAGACAGAATGATTAGATGGAGTTTAATGTACACAACTTCCAAGATGGAACGATTGACAACATGATGGAATAGTTATGAAAGAAAATTTGAAATATGCAGAAGAACCCAACAGACAAAGGTTTGTGAACGGTAAGGGTGTAAGTGATCCGATCCGAGACCGCGAGACCGATCGGATCAGACCGAAAATGCAGTCCGGTCTGATCTCATGGTCCGGTCTGGTCTTAAATTTTTTGGACCGTTCTTACATGGTCCGGTCCACGATCTCAATATTTTTTAGACGGTTCAGACCGAACCGGACCACATACTAAAAATGTGAAAACTGAAAAGTGAAAACCGTGTAAGTGTGTAACATTCACTCTAACCTAGCAGCAGCCTCACAAGGTCACATGCTCACAGCCCTTTCTCTCTCTCATTCCCACGACTCTCTCTCTCATTACATCTCCCCGCTGCGCTGCTCCATAGCGTCCTCCCGCTGCCCCGCTCGCATCCTCCGCTGCGCCGCTCGCTCCCTCTGATTCGTTCTCTCCCTCCATTCTCCCTCTGATTCGTTTTCCCTCCGATTTTCCCTCCGATTCGTTCTCTGCCTCTGTTCGCCCTTCGATCCGCGTTCTCTCTGATCTGATTTGTTCTCTCTCTCCCTCCTCTGATTCGATTCGTTCTCTCTCTTCCGCTCCCTCTGCTTTCCCTCTCCAGCCAGTTACGATATTGGCAGATCAGATCTGCTTCTGCTGTTGAGTTGATCCCCTTTCTCTCTCCAATCAGTGACCATACGATACCGTGGTCTAGACCGGACCGGACGGACTATGTTCGGTCCGGTCCGATCCGGTCTTTGGGTGGAGATGATGTCTGGACCGGACCAGACCAAACTGCCTAACTTTAATCAGTTCGGTCTGTGATATCCGTGAAAGACCGGACAAGACCGGACCGTTACACCCCTAGTGAACGGATTCAACCCAACAGGCAAGTTTGGAAGAGGAACGATTTTCAGCATAACACTTGAGATTGTCCGAGATTCTGGAATAACTCGCAGCTCGAAGTTTACTTTAGAGCAATGATCTAGGGGCTTATGTTATGGACCTATTGCGAGCTAAGGACACTTGCCCTGCATAACGACCCTCAATGACCTACTAAGACCTAAAGATGAGAGGCTGAGCTCATTAGAGCCTAGACCAACTCAGAGAATAAGCTTAGATGTAGACCTGACCTGTGGATAGGACACAAGACTTATTCTTGAAGTCAATCTCCAGCAGATGAACAACTCAATCAGAGAAGTTTATCATTGGATCATCAACAATTATAAGGGATCACGCTTATCTTAATAAGATAAGATCACACAAAGATTATCATCAGAGATAGAATATTTATCAAGAAAATACATTAGGCTAAGTTACCCATCCCAATTTTATAAATACCAGCCTCAAGGAGGGGGGCTAAGAACAACTACTCCACAGTTCCATCAGCTATAACACTCACAGAAAGTATACGTAGATGATAGCAACACTCCTCAGAGAGAATCGTAGCAAAGAGATTACCCAACATCCTTGTCATCCTCACAGTGGTAGTTGATCCCATCCCTACGTCGGCGATTCAACAACATCACGAAGGCCATTACTAAGCAGTATTGAGAGCCCCAATCTCAGGATATGAAGCGGTATGCCTAGCTCATTCATACAAGGGATACAAGCCCACAAACACCCTTCCAAAGAGTAAGGGGAATATCGCCAAATACTCTTAGGAAAAGCTAGAAGTCGTCTATATCTCCCCCTGCATTATATCTATGTGCCTAAAAGAACTACGTAGTCTTGATCCCAAGAACATTGTGCGAAAGGGTACGTTGGACCAAGCTCTCCCTCTTGTCAGACTAAAAATCCTTAACATGAACCTCTGACTGGTTTGGACAAAACATAACTTATATAGATCATTAGATAATGACACACACACACACGCGCGCACACACACACACCCACATATGAAAATCCCTGAAGGATTTAAGGTGCCTGAAGCATCTAATTCAAAACATCGACAAATGTACTATGTGATATTGTGAAAATCCTTGAACGAATTATATCAATCTAGACATATGTGGTACAATCATTTGAGTGAATATTGAAAATGCATATGAAAATATTCCTATTTGTAAATGCATTTTCAACTTTTCATCAAGGAAATGAAATACAGATATGCTATTATTATTGTCTATGTTGATGACGTAAACATAATAGGGACTCCAAAAGAGATCTTAGAGACTTCAGAGTACTTAAAAATGGAATTGCAAATGAAGGATCTTGGAAAGACAAAAAAATTTCTTGGATTTCAAGTTGAGCACTTGGAGAATGTCATCCTTAGTTGAACACTCGTAGCTTTTCGTCCACGAGAAGATGGTGAAATCTTTCTTGATCATGAAGTATCATATCTTAGTGCCATTGGAGCACTTTTAGACCCTTTAAATAACACTAGACCATATATAGTTTTTGCAGTCAATTTACTATAGCAAGCTTTAGTTCTTCACCAACTTGAAAACATTGGAATAAAGTGAAACATGTTCTTCGTCATCTTCGCGGTACTTCCGATATGGGCTTATTTTACCAAAATGGAGTAGAATCAGAATTGGTAAGATATGTTGACGTTTGGTATCTTTGATCCCCACAGAGCTCAATCACGACCAGGTTATGTGTTCGCATTTGGTAATAATGCTATTTCATGGTGGTCTACAAAGGAAACAATTACAGCTACCTTGTCAAACGATTTAAAAATATTAGCTTTCATGAAGCAAATCAAGAATGCATAAGGTTAAGAGTTATGACCCAACATATTGCACAAGGATAATGCAGCATGTATTTCACAAATCAAATATGGCAATGTAAGTGAGATAGAACAAAGCATATTTCAACAAAATTCTTTTATGATCATGATCATCATAAGAAAGGTGATATTCATAGTTGCAAAATTCTCTCAAGTGAGAACCTAGAAGACCTTTTATAAAGGCATTATCTAATTCAATTTTCAAGAAGCACGTGTGTAATCTAGAAGGACATATCATGATCATCGTATTTTAAGGGGAAATACCTATAAAAACTGCACTATTTTTCTCCTTAACTACGATTTTTTCCCACTAGGTTTTACTGACAAGGTTTTTATGATGTAGTATATGACATCATCTCAAAGAATGATATACTCTTTTTCCTTTACTATGTGTTTTCTCCCATAAGGTTTTTCTTAGCAATGTTTTAACAAGTCATATTCGTAGTGAGCACTCATCCAAGGGGAAGTATTCTCAATTTATTTTAGGGAACCCTATTAATTGATTACTTGATTTGTTCAGCCAGTAAGATTTCCTATAAATAGGACCTAATAGTTTTATACTCATTAGACTTTTGATAGCAATGAATAACATACTAATTCTTGAAGAACTAGCTTTTGAATCTATATTGGTTCTTGAAGAACCAGTTTTAGCATATACCTTCTCTTCTTCTCTCTAATTTCTTTTATATTTAAAAAAAAAATTGTAATTTCTAATATTTGGTTTTGACCAAAAATACTTTTAAATATTAGTTAAAAGGAAAGATACTTTAATTTTAATAAGTGCCTTGAGTTTTAAAGAAGAAATCATTAGTTGGTCATGTACCTCCAGGTTATTCACGGTCTAGATTAATAATTATTTTACACATAATAAAAATAATTACTCTTTTATCTTATCCCTCTAACCTTTTAATTGATTTCTGCAATTTATCAAATTACCATTCACTTAGATCATAGATAACGTCATGGTTCATAATCACACATAATTTTTCACTTTAAAAACATGGGTGGGGCTTTTAGCATTCCTAAATGTCTATTGACAGTCCCACTTCACTTCACCAATTTTTATTTCCTTCTCTAGAAATACATTTTCTTAAAATTAAACCCAAATTGCTTTATTTTAATAACACAATTATCTACTCACCTTTTCACTTTAATGATAATTTTTTCACCTTACACCCTTTAATGATAATTTTGTGTTTAGTTACCAAAACATTGAATTTATAATTTGTAACTTTTTATTAAATATGAATGATGTTTTTTCTATTTAGTTTGTGGTTATTTTATTTTTCATACACTAAAAAACATTTAAAATTAACAATTCTATTCAATTTAATTAACTTACAAAAACTCAAAATTTTAAAAATATATGAAAATAAATCTTTAAAAGTAAGTACATAAAAAAATATTTTATTAAAATAAAGTGATTTAGTTTTTGTTTCTTTTTACAGAGAAAGGGGAAGAGAAATTAAATCAAAATGGTGGCGTCTAGTATCGAATCCGGGACTTCTAACTCACAAACCTTAAGACTTGACGATGTGAATTAAAAGTAAGTACATAAAAATATTTTATTAAAATCAAGTAATTTAGGTTTAATTTAAAAAAAATCAATTAAGGGTAGTTTTGCCAAAACAATAAAAATTGGTGAAGTGAGGGTGCAAATAAGCATATAAAAATGTAATTAACAAGACAATATCTTCTATCTTGAAAAGTGTATCCCCCATATATATAATTTGTGTTTTGATTTATTGAAAAAATAATATTCAAATCAAAAATTTAGAAAACAAATATTTTTCTAACTAATGATAGCATTTTTGGGACAACAAATTTGTTCTATTCAACAACACAATCCTAAAAAAAATTGTTAACAAATAAAAAATGAATTAGGCTGAAGTGTTGATCAGAGACATAGCTCCATCTCATGAGTCATGACACACCTAAAGTGGGAACCATAAAGATGTTAACGCTAGGTTATGGTGATGTTATTTTGCAGAGCATCATCACTTCCATATTTTCAACGACAGGGACCCCTAAACCACTTGTTCAATATGATTTTCGATTTTCAAAGAATTTACATTTGAATGAAATATATATTATTGGTTCCTCAGTTCCATCTTATGAGCATTTAGCTTCACCAGATTACGAAAGCAAGCCTTTTAATTTTAGGTTATTATTACCTTAGGATCTTTAGAATCAATCATTGAATAAACGGGAGGGATTAATTAGGAATTTCGGATATTATTCCACCTAACTCCAATACAACGTAGGAGTTAAATGGACATGCGAACTAAGTTTGACAAAAGATTAGACTTTGTCATTTACTGTACTAAATTGTACTGTACTACTCGATCAACTTTGTTCAATTTTCACTTTTGCCAATATTTATTAAAAAAAGTCTACCAAAAAAAAATTTATTAAAAAAAAAAGTATTGTACCTCACTAATTAATGATGTTGTTATTATTGGTAGTACACAAATTAATGTTCACCTAGGAAGATTGATGACTTTTCTCCCTTTACAACTAAGTGTCGCAAGTTCACCATTCATCATTATAATGAAATATTCCCTCAATCTCAATTCCGATTAGCTAGGTTGATTTTGTTAGGCTTAATTATGTCACAAGTTCATGAAGTTTGGGATACTTTTGTCACATATCCTTATATTTTTTTTTCAATGTTTGACTCCCCAAAGTTACTTATGAGTTTGTTATATACCCCTACTATCAATTCTGGTCAATTTTGATGACATGTAACATCATAATCATAGTCAGACGCAGGAGGTTCGTCACGTGGTGGTGTGTGATGTCACACGGGCGAAAACGACCTCTCTCTTCAATTTATTTATTTATTTAACTAAAAATATAAAAATATTAAGTTTTTTTGTTTTTTAAATTTATAAAAAAAGATCTTCAGCCACGGGGCACCAGGTGCTTAACCTCCTGGGTCTGATCATGATTCCGATGTCACATGTCAGCAAAATTGGTAGTAGGGGTATATGACAAACCCAAAAGTAACTTCGGGGAGTTAGACATTGAAAAAAAAAAGAATAAGAGTATCTGACAAAAGTACACTAAACTTCAGGAACTTATGACATAATTAAGTCATTTTGTTATTTTACTTTGTCTTATAAATTATGTATTTTTAGAAATTCAATATTCATTTATTTATATTTTTTTCAAGCATTTCCTTATTTTATTACATTCTATTTTTTTTTATCATCCATTTCTTCATTTTGTCTTCAATATAATATATATTCATACATTTATTATTACTCTATCTCTTCTATTATTAAATGTGAGTAATTTTCTCAAAATACATCAAATTCTTACATTATTTACTCATTTCTTAATCTATATGCAATTTCTAAAATAACATAATTTATAAAACAAAGGAAGTATTGTTTGTAATAATTTTTATAATTTTACAATTTTTTATGCTACTTTTTATATTATCATTTTTCTTATTTTTTCTTTTGTTTTCATTATAATATCTATCCCATTTTTTTCTTTATTTTTTTTCTTATTGGTTAAAGAAACTTATAATAAAAATGGGATGGAGTACAAAGATAGAATGATCCTTATCCTATATGCAATCACTCTCTGATGTGTGCATTTACAGATAGAATGAAATAGGTTTGACACTACCAAGTACCAACTATGCAAAGCTAGCAAGTGTTGTCAGGCTTTCATCATATTTTGGGTCGACTAAACTGTCACTTTAGTCCCCCATTTTGTAAGGTTTTTCACTTTAGTCCCTCACTTTTCAATAATTCCTCTTTAGTCCTTCACTTTGAAAAAAGCTACTCACATTAGTCCCTGACAATTTTCTCTGTTCGTAGACGTTAACGTCTTACGCACGTAGCCGTTAAATAACATATACACACGTGGCCGTTAACATCTCACACATGATACTGAATTCAAAAGATAAAAATTGGAGAAAGAAGAGGCTAAAGCAGTAAGGCCGCTGAAGAGGCAGATGCAGAAACTAAGGCAGTTGCAGATAAGACAACTGCTGAAACTATGACAGCCGCAGAAAATACAACAGATGATGAATCAGTGGTAGCAACACAACAACTTGACGTCGTATAGGTTATTTTTAATGGCCACGTGTGTTAGATGTCAACGTCTATGAACGGATAAAGTTGTCAGGGACTAACGTGAGTAGCTTTTTTCAAAGTGAGGGACTAAAGAGGAATTAATGAAAAATCAGGGGCTAAAGTGAAAGCTCCATACAAAGTGAGGACTAAAGTGACAGTTTAGTCATTTTGGATCGTTTAAATTCAAGTTAGACACTTAATATATTCTAGGTGGTAGTACTCTGTATATTTTTTTTATTGGGAAATATGTAATTTATTCGATAATAATAGGAGAGACTATAATTAAAGTCAACAAAATCAAAACAAAATACATAATTTTTACATAAATATCATTAAATAAATAAAAGCAGTCTGCATCATCAGTTTTTAAAAAACGGACATGTGTCATCAACCTTTTCCTAGAGCGGTCTCGAACAAGAGATTCAACAACCTTTATTTTCACGACAACAATCTCATCAATGTGGAAGTAAGCACATTTCGGCGACAAAGAATCTCAAATGTGTGAAGATAGATCCGCTGGATAAAAGCCGAGTCAGAAATCTGCAAAGGAAGAACTGTCTCGAGCATCAACCGGTTTCCAGTTATTCCAAAAGAGAAGGGAACCATCAGATCTGAAAACTGTAACAAACATAGGCCTCTTCCAAACAAAAACACACAAACAACTGGAAAGTTGACATTTATTTATAAACCAAGCTTGCACAAAGGCAAGAGAGAGACTCAGATAAGCTGGGAGAAAACTTGAGAAAAACAAGATGAAACCCTCACACCGAAGGGGAGGGAAACTTCTCCCTCACTCACTAACCGGTGAAAAACAATAAGAACAAGAAGAAGACAGGAGGAAAAGAGGGAGAGAGAGAGGGAAGAGCTAGTGGTAATTTAGTACTCCGTATATGTTGTTTTAGAGCTGATACTTTTTAACCGGATTCGTTATATTTTCTTTCTTTCAATTTTACAGACAGGAGGAAGAGAGGGAGGGAGAGGGAAGAGCTAGTGGTAATTTAGTACTCCGTATATGTTGTTTTAGAGCTGATACTTTTTAACTGGATTCGTTATATTTTCTTTCTTTCAATTTTAGGATTTTTTTTTTTTACATGAGAGCTGATACCCTCACACCGAAGGGGAGGGGGAAATCCTAAATGTCCCTGCAGCCACCAACTGGGCTGTCTTACGCGGACAATTTTAGGATATTTTGTTTTAGAATTTTGTTCATTTTTTTTATCTATCCTTTGAAAATTATTTTTAGATTTGTCATATGTTCTTGTTATTAATTTTGGTTAAATTTTACTGAAATATCATACCAGAATCTTAGTCAGACGCAAAAAGTAAACCATATGGTATCACGTGAGCGAAGAC
This sequence comes from Crotalaria pallida, assembly GCA_037953625.1. Classification (NCBI taxonomy): domain Eukaryota; kingdom Viridiplantae; phylum Streptophyta; class Magnoliopsida; order Fabales; family Fabaceae; genus Crotalaria; species Crotalaria pallida. The sequence goes on along the minus strand of CM075655.1, from coordinate 80,493,698 downwards.
GACCTCTTTCTCCAATATTAATTTTTTTTAAATTTAAAAAAAGGGATCTTCGCTTATGTGGCATCACGTAACATCACATGGCTAGCTAACCTCCTGCATCTAACTAGGATTCCTGTGTGATATATAAGCAAAATTTGATCAGAATTGAGAAAAGGGGTATATGACAAATCCATAAGTAACTTTGAGAAACCAAACACTGAAAGAAAAAAACAAGGAAATGTGACAAAGCGACCCTAAAATTCAATCTCTAGAAACATAATTAAGCTTTTTTAATTTTATTTATAAGCAATTATATACTCCCTCTAGTTCTTAATAATATAAGATTTTTATTATTTTTTTTTCATATTTATATATTTTTTTTAAATTTCCATTACCATTAATTAATTTTTGGGTTATTTAAGATTTTACTATTTTTAATCCCCGAACTTAGATGCTCTTTAGAAATTGGTTTTCGAACTTTTTTTTATATATATTTTAGGTCCTTGAACTTTGCTCACACATTTGGAAATGGTCTTTACATCACTTAAGTGATGATATGATCGATGACATGCATCGTCACTTGCACAACATTGACAAATGACATCTTATGCGGCATCACGCGGTACTATATGGTTTTTTTTATTGAAAAAAAATCAATTCTTTTAAAAACAATTTAAAACTTTGTTTTTCTTTATAAAAAACATATTTTTAATAACTTCTTAGTTTTAAATTTAAAAAAATCCATGTGGCATCACACGGGACATTACTTATTAACGTGGTGAACGTAATATGACATGTCGTCGGTTATATCATCACTTAAGTGATGAAATGAACATTTCCAAATGTTTGAACAAAGTTCAGGGATCTAAAACATCTATCACAAAAAAGGTTGAAGGATCCGTTCAAGAGCACATAAGTTTATAGACTAAAAACTTAAATAAACCTTAATTTTTTCACAAGCACCTATATATATTTTGTTAACATTTTTTAGACACAATAGTAATTATATGGATAATTTAAAAAGTTAACCAAATATTATTAATTTCAATTTCACTAATGATACTGCTATTTTTGGTCCTTAATATAAGTCCCTTTCGAGCGATTTCATGAAAATTAAAAAAATTGATTAATATTGTTAATGATATTGGTATTGATAATATTTTATATACATTTTTTAAATTATCCCTATAATTATTATTGAGATTCTAAAAATATTAAATAAATAGGGATGTTTGCTAGAAAAAAAATAAGGTAATGCCGTTGATAATTGGAATATAAAATTAAACACCGAGAAAAAAAGTTTTTAAAAAACACTTATATTTAAAATTGGATGAAGTAACTAATTTCTTAGATTCAAGTGAATTTCTTAAAAAAGGAACGACTTAATTACATACTGAGGAATAAGAAATTTAATTGAAGTTAATAACTATTGCGCAATATATATAATTATATATCTATGTTTATATTATTTGTTTTTCAATACACATCAACTTTAGTTTTATTATGTATATAATATTTCAATTCAACATTTTGCCATATATATACATATTGGCAAAATGTACATGTGAGCTTCAGTTTTATCCAAAAGCTAGGATCGGATACGGTCATGCGGGAATCATTGACTATGTTTTGGATCCTTTGCTTCCAAATCAAGAGTTCTACGGAAATATGTATCGAGCCTATCAACGAGCAAGGAACAGCTTTTTTTTTTTTTTTTTAAGGGAAAAGAAAATAGCATTAATAAACATCTCCCAAAGGAGAATTATATGGAAAGACAGAGGGACATCATGCCTGATTCTGTCTACAGAAGACTGTGAAACAAATTGAGCACAGTTGTTAACAATCTTTGGGCCTGTCCTAAATATATAGGAACAAAGACTTAAAACAAGAGACAACATACCATAAAAATAAATGCTTAAAGGTACTAAACTCGGATGAAGTACAGATCCAAGACGAAGCAAGGACAGAACAAAAGCTGACCAATAACGCAAAAATCTGCTGATGAACTGTGGAGAGGTATTTGTCTCGACCATCTTGCTTCCAGTTATTTGAAAAAAGAGGAAAATTATCAGATCTGGAAACTGTCACACCACACAAGGCTTCCTCCAAGGAAAACACACAAACAACTAAACAAAAAACACTTATTTATGAAACAAACTTGCACAAAGGCAAGACTGAACATAAAAACAAGGACTGAAACCCACACCCAAACCTAAGGAAGGGGAACTCCCTCCCCCTCTATCACGCTCCGCACGAAGAAGAAACCAAGGGGAAGGAGACTGAGGAACAGGGAGTAATTCATAGAAAGGAACAGCTTTAAAAATTTACTTTCAAATATTGAAATATATTTATGTAATAATAATACTGAATTATCAAAGCAACAATCAATTAATTTACTAGCCTCAATTATTATTTGAAAAAGGAAGAGAGAAAATATTAATTAGGTAATACCTGGCGGTGGCAGTGCTTTAGAAGAAACGAACAAAAATATCTATCCATATGATGTGGTCCAAGAAGTAGCTGGTTAGCTTTGAACTTTGATTTTGATTTTTTTGATTTCCCATTGTTATTGGTCACGTGAATTTGGTTTTTTTAAGTTTAAATCTTTCACTTTATCCCTATCAATAACGTGACAACAATGAGATGTTAAATCTTCTAGCTCCTTTACTCAATTGTTATAAATCATTAAGTTCATGAAAAAATTTTAAAGCTCTAATCTTTTAAAAAATTTAGCTCCAACTTTATTTCTTTTAAGTTGGACAAACACAAAGGCTGAACAAAGAGTATGTGACTATAAGGGAGATGATGCTGCAGCAGGCTATCTACAGAGGAATGATGAGGTTGTGTTGTGTGAGTGTGCGCGCACACACACATGACACACATGAGAGACAATAGATGAATGTGCTCACGTGAAGGTGGTCGACCCCAGCACCCCATGATTCACTATCCAGCACACTAGCTAGAATGCACAAGACACCCCAAGTTGCTATTAAAATGCATGGTGTAAATGAGGGAAAATTAATGTATGGTCCGGGACCAATGGTCTCGGCCACATCCACATCGTTGAATGTATTATTAATTAATTAAAAATATAAATATTTAATGAAATCAACGGTATGGATGTGTTCGGAACTACCATTCAATAATTTCTCGTAAATGAGGGGAAATGATATGATGACTTTGAAAATTTGTCATATACCTATATGGTGACTACCATATATTGTTGGTAAAGATTGGGAGACTTATATTCTGAATTAAAATCCAGGTCATCGGAATTTTCATTTAATGATTCAGATGTAGTAAAATTAAGGAAGTTACTATATACAAAATCACTTAATCATCTCTGGTAAATGAGTGCTACTATGAGCTTTCTAAGCTAGGAAGCACATTATATTATGTGTGATTAAGGTATGATACAAATAAATTAATAAAAAAATCATAAATAATTTGAAAGATTTAGAGAAAAAAATCATTTAAAAAGTATATTAAAGAATTCAAACTATACATTATATTTTATATCAGATATGTAGAAGTAAATTTAAAGAGTGTATATGTTGTCTAAAAAATGTATTAATTTATGTGTCACTTACTGTGATTAGTTGAAAAAATAATTGTTTATTAAATTGGTGAATTAAATAATATTTTTTTAACCAATTATAACAAGTAACATATGGAATGACACAATTTTTGGGACATAATAAGATGTTTGCTCGTAAATTTATTACTCCATCCGTCTCATGCGAATGATAAAAAATTAAGGAGACATGTATTTAATGGTTTGTGTAACATGTCAAACAATTATCAAACAACTAATGTAATGCATTTTGAATTAATCAACCAATCACAATTTAAAGTTTACAATTCTAAGCATTTTTATTAATTCAATCTAAAAAATTTGTTATTTTTTATCATCGTATTCATGATCGAGTACATGGTTTGGAAGACTATTCCATGGTGCATCACAATCACACCCTATGATTTCTGTTGGTCCCATTTTGCTCCGTTTGGAGTTGCAAACACAAATACCTTGTTGAGCTGAAAAATGATAAGAGAGAGAGAAAGGTAGAAAGAATAGATGCCAAGCTGATATACATGTCAAAAAAGAAATAAATTAAAGGGGAAAAAGAAAAAGAAAAAATAAAATGATCATGCATGTGCTATACAGCCAAAGGTTTACAGGACTCACGTGATGAAAGAAACCCTACACACACCTTTGTTCTCTTTAATCTTTATCACACAATAAAATGAGGATGGAAAGGGTCTGGGTCCGGATCAACTAGCAAAGAAAAGAAATGAATGACTGATAATTCAATCCATGGATAGCATTGTTTTGCTTCAGAGTCACTCCATAGACAATGAGAGAGATAACTTAGATACATCAAAACATCTTACATTGCCTTCACGTTTTATTTCAAAAATACTGATTTCTGTAACATCATAATCAAAAAAGAAAACAAGATTACATGTTAAAAAATTCATATTAATATGTAACTTCCGTATGTGATTCAAAGTTTAAAAAGTGAAAATGTAATTAGAAACTGCACTGTATATGTGTATGATCAATTAATTTTAGGAAATTTCTAAAATGCAATCAAAAATTGAATGATTGCTATGCAATCCATTTTTAAACCAATAAAACCTTGCCACCTAAGACATGTATGCCACATCATTACTTAAATTAGTCAAAATTAAGTTTTGCAATTTAGTCCAACATAAAAACATAAAAACTAGATTATTGAAAATTTAGTCCTTTTGTACTTTTAGACAAATTATAAATTTTAATTTTTTTTATATAAAAAAAAATTTCTTAAACCCAGAACTCATCTTCACTTCTCAAAACTCACCGCCACCGCCGCCTGCGCCGGCGCCACCGCCACCACCACCGCCACCGCCGCCCGCGCCTGCGCCACCGCCGCCACCCGGAAGGAAGATGGGAGATGAGCGAAGGAAGCAAGGAAGGAAAGGGAATGGCGAGTGGTGGCGGTGGCGCCGGCGCAGGCGGCGGCGGTGGTGGTGGTGGCGGTGGGTTTTGAGAAGTGAAGATGAGTTCTGGGTTTAAGAATTTTTTTTATATAAAAAAAAATAAAATTTATAATTTGTCTAAAAGTACAAAAGGACTAAATTACAATAATCTAGTTTTTATGTTTTTATGTTGGACTAAATTGCAAAACTTAATTTTGAATAATTTAAGTAATGATGTGACATACATGTGTTAGGTGGCAAAGTTTTATTGGTTTAACAATGGGTTGCATAGTAACCATTCAATTTTTGATTGCATGATAATAACACCCTTAATTTTATTCCCCTTGACATGAGATTTAATTTCAGAAACGAGATGATTTTTCTTGATTGGGAAAATATTTTGGAGTTCGGGTGACAAGGTTTTGGATATCCCCTTGCGGGCCAATTCCCAGAAGCCCAACGAAAACATGAGAGGAGTCGTGGGACTAGTGTTAGATGGGCACTGGAACCAAATTGAAAGCCCAAAATGTGTTTCTTAGTGCAGCTTAAATAAGGTTAGTTTTTGCCCATTAAAAAAAAAGGTTTGTTTTTGTTTACGAAGTTATAGAAAATATTGTGTGCTCAGGAATAATAATCACTTAGTGAAATCGATAGGAAAGTCGTATTCACTAAAAAAAAATGAAAATAAATAATATGCAAAGTCAAACAATGAGTATAACTTAAGGTATAGAAAAATTTAGGTTGAAGCGCAATATAGGCGTTGTTCATAGAAAGAAAATACCTCATTGCATTGGACAAATAATTTGTATTGTGTGTTCATCTCCCAAGATACGGCAATCTGGCAAGTCCATCGGTAACAACAAAAGAGACTCCCAAATCAATGAACAATGCTGATATTTTGATCTCTTAGTAAAACATTTGTAAGCTAAATAAGGAGGAGGATCATGATAATATTTAGATTGAAATAGAATTGAGAAGATGGTTGACGAAATTAAAGAAGTCCAATCGCAAACCTTTTATTTATCATTCATAATTAAAAGAACGAAGGAAGAAGTGATATTGTTGTCCTCTCCTCTCTAGAGATAGTAAAAGATATCTATTTATAAACAAATAGGCTTAATGTTCAAGAGCTGAATTTTAGAAACTTTCAAGACTTCTAGTCAACAAAAAAATAACCAAAAATATCTTGAATCAATACCAAATTATTTATAAACATAAAATTATTTATTAAAATTCAAATGATCAAGTTTGAAAAAACTTATTAAGGATATAATGTATCGTTTTTTAATTTACTGTCTTATAATGTCAATTTTTCCAACACTTACTATTCTATTTTAATTTAAGAAACACAATTCCAACATGAAAAAAAATATAACTCGATATAACATTATATAAAAACCTTCATTCTAAATTATAATATGTATTATTATATTTTTATTATCATATTTTTATAATTATCTACAGTGCATACATACATACATACATATATATATATATATATATATATATATATATATATATATATATATATTACATAATAATATGTTATAGATTAGTATATATATTATATATCAATATATATTAGATATTAGATATTAGATATATTGGTATGTTATATATTGGAGTATTAGCTCTAAAACGTGATCACTCATAAACTGATGATGTATACGTACCGAGTACATGTATATTGGGTATCGGTACACGTACGTACACTACTCCTGGATACTTGAGAGTCTAAAAAGTATTAAATAAATAAGGGTGTTTGTGAAAAAAAATAATTAATGATCATTGAAAATTGGTAAAGGGTCTTATAAATAGGGACAAAATAAAAATGTTAAAAGAGTCTTATATTTAGGGACGGAGGGAGTAAATGTTATTAAAAATTGAACTGATTTTATAAATATGATCAAAATAAAAATAAAAAAAATGTTATAGAGGTTTTTTAAGCTAAAATTGTAGGAGTAGTGAAGAATTATCTTTTATTTTCCTTATTCTTATTGTGGAAGTAACTCATCTGTCCCTTTCATCACTCGTCAAATACTCCTATTTACATAAAACCGAAAGGAGCTTGACCATCTTGGGTGATTGATTTTCATGCTTCTAATATATATAAAAAAAATAATTGACTACTGGTCTTTGTAGCTGGCTTGAAGAGTACTAACTATTAATTCAGGACTTTCATATAGCGAGTTAATATTGAAGATATATAATAGGGATTTTTCTAATATCGATATAATAAAGAAAAAAAAAAAAGAAACATACCCCTTGTCATAATTCATATGTAAGTTCCATGCCACAATTGATTAACCAAAAAGATTACAAAATACTACTACAAGTGACTATTTTTGGTCTGCGTTCTTGATTGATTCGCATACAACAATTTAAAAAAAACCAATTACTACTCATTTTTGTTAGTACATTTTCTTCAATTTAAGCAAAGCAAATGCCCCAATTATAGCTCCACCTAATAATGTGATGCAATGTAGGTGTCAAATTAATTAAGCTGATAAGCAAGTAAAAACAACATTGTCACCAACGAGGCCAAAACCTTTAGTTGATGAAGAAGCTTTCTTATCAGTGGCTTCAGTCCTATTGCTATTCTTATGTGAATGTGATTTGGACCCTTTTTCGCATGCTGCTCTTGCTGCTGCCCTTTTCTCAAGCCTTCTTCTTATAACATACTCTTCTGAAATGAATACATCCATTATGTAAATAATGTGCTTGTCCCCAAATATTAAAAAAAAAATAAAATGGGGAAATTAAATTCAAAGGGAGGTGAAAGATAATCGGCCTAAAATTGTGTAGAAGGGAAATGTGTTAGTTATGGAACCAAAAAATGAGGTGGAGATAGAGGTTAATGAGAGAGAAGCATTGGGGATCATTAATAAGCGGGGAGACAAGGCATACCATGGGCTTTGGTCCCATGTTTTGGGTTAAACTGGCAACTCAATGTAGTGGAATTGGGTGTATTGTGGAAAGTGTTTCCGGATTTTATGTTATGAACTCCAAACTCTAAACCGCTATGCCCGGTTAATGTAGGAACCTGTGCATCAAATTTCATCATGCTTTACACTCAATTTTCATTAAGATATAGACTTAAAGAAACTGGATATAGTCCGCGTAAGACAGCTCAGTTGGTGGCTGCAGGGACACTTAGGATTTCCCCCTCCCCCAGGTCATGGGTTCTAGTCCCAGACCTCCCATGTAAACAAAAAAAAAAAGAAACAGGATATATATTACATGGGTTTTTATAACTTTTTATAACTTATACACCACTGATAAACAAGAAAAAAAAAAGGTTTTCATGAAAAAAATGGAGGTTAAAATGGTTTATTCAATCATGTAATTATATTTTCAATATAATATTACCTATTATTTGATTTATCCAGTGTACATGATGCAAAATTCATATTACATTATTACTAGTATTATTGGTATATTCCCAAAAGGAAAATGCTAACAGGTTATATGTAGTTGAAAAGTATTGAAAAATATAGTTTTTAATATTCTAAAAAAAAAACAAAAACTTGTGTTGTTTTTTCTATTTCAAGGACACTTAATAACACGATAGACCCTTCCCAAAATATATGACTATGACATCCTCCTTTCGAATTAGAATCTTGTTAACGAATGTTCTAAAAGCACTTGTAAATGAATACACAATCAGTGAACAAGTGTTGGAAAACTAAGTTTAATAGTTTTTTATATATGTTAAATTCATCATTTCTAATACAAAATAACCATTTTTATTTCCTTAAACAATGTTTTTTAAGACATTGATTAGCATTTTTTTAAGCATTAAAGTGTTTAAATAAAAAAGGTCCTGATATATATTGTCTATACTAAAAAAATCTAAAAATGTTAAGTCAACACTAAAAAACTATAAATTCGACTTTTAATACTTTATTTATAATATTTTTCATGGCTAATTTTACACTTTTTTATTTTTTAATGTCACTTTTATTTCTTTGAACATTAGTTTTTGGATAATGTATAATAAAATTCCTGATACACGAGTAAAATGCGGGCCATAAAAAATACTCCAACTCACTACAATGACAAGGAACTCAATTGGCAAGTACTCCCTCCGGTCTACCGTATAAAAAAACTAAAATTATAAGGAGATTAATTGTACATACCAAAAAAAAGAGTAAAAAAAAAATTGAGATTAATTGATTATATTTAATTTTATTAAATTTATAAAAAAAATAAAAGGTATTTTAGAAAAGTAGCGTTGAAAATGAAATAAAAATTAGAAGAGATAATCATTTTTAAGAGATGTTTTAGAAAAATAGATTGAGAATGAAACAAAATTTAAAAAAAAAAAATTAATTTTTTATTATATTTTAAATCAAGAAAAATATATTATGACAACTCCATCAGTAAAACTGTGAAAATACATCTTAATTCAAATCGTGAGGAGATAAACCTCAATCATCAACTCGTTCCGAGTCAAACAACATATTTTAGTAGAGTTAACGGTCTATCAGGTCTCCTAAAGATACACCGGGCACCAGCTTAGTCTTCGAAAGATTTTGGGAATTAATTGAGTCTCCCAAATATTAGAATGACATCAGGTTAGTCCCACCGTCCATATATTCGTTAGTCCCTCCGTTAAGTGCCACGTGGCACATTCTCATTGGTTATTTCTCTCAACGCAATTAGACACAAACCACAAAGTTATTCCGTTTTTGAATTTACAACATCCAACGGTTACAATTTATAAATGAAAATAAAATAAAAAAATAAAAAATCTTTTCATTTAATTATAATCGTAGGGTTGGCTTAGATTTTAAGTTTTTTTATTTAATAAAAAAACCCCCTCATTCTTCAACCTAAACCACTACACCACCGTCATCGCCGCCAACAACAACCCAAATCCAACAACCTACCTCTACCACACTGACATAGGCATCTCTCTTACATGGTCACGCTCCATTCTTGGCCGTTCCCTCCACGTCAATCTCCACAACCACCACCCCTTAGATTTCCCTCCCTTTGTAACATCCCCAATTTTATCTATATTTACTTTGGCAATTAACTTTCCAACAACATATATTTTTAGATAAGCATTTAAGGGAATAATATGAGAATTTTAGTTTTAAACCCGTATTGAAAGTTGTATTTTTCAAGTGGTCTCTTAAATGTTTGATATGTTTGACTGAGTTTTAGAAAAGTATAATAATATAAAAATTAAAATAAAATATTTACAATATTAGACACAAATCTGACCGTTGGATATGAAAATAAGCATATTAGGAAGTTTATCTCCAAATTTGAGCAAGATCCGACGGTTAACAAAAAAGTTATGGAATTTTAAATGCAAACAGTTTTGTCATTTTGGACAGTTGAATCGATTCAAAGAAAAATTGAATCGATTAGGCTAATCGATTCAAAGGAAAGTTGAATCGATTCCCCCGACTCTGATGAACCAATTTTAAGTCGGTTAAATCACGAATGGCTGAGATTTCTCCGCGATTTTAGCCACAAATTGCATAAAAAATAACCCTTGGCACTGTTCTTGGTTGAAAGGGACATTTGGGGGGTGATTAATTTAAGTAAATGGAGGGAGTATACACTCCAAAACTCAAGCACAACACCATAACCCTCTGAAAAACGTGTTTTCTGTCATGAACTTCCTCTGATTCGTGTTCTATGATCTGAGCTGAAAACCCTAGCAAACTATACACCAAATTAAAGTTTGTGTTACCCTCTTCGATTTGGTACCAAGTTTGTTCGATTTGGTGGAGTGTAGAAAGAGATACAGACCTGCAAAGTTGGGTGGTCAAATTTGAAATCTGCATTTCAGATTCAAGGAGCCAACTTTCCTTGATTCGTGTGGTAAGCTCGAGCATCCATTGATCTTCAAACTTGTTCTAATCTCAAGTTTATATATCCTAGTTTGTATTTCTACTCTTGTTCCCGGTTTTAATTAAGCTTTTAATGTCCAAAAAGTCTGATCAAAACACCCACTCGAATATGAAACAGGGTGTTTTCCAAGTGTGGGTTCTTGAGCTTTTTCCCAACAAAATCGTTTCTTTCCACTCTGAATCAATCCAAACACTTGAGATAGGTATGGGAGATTTCATTCATATCGCTAACATTAATGTTTGAAGGTTTGTGATGACATATGTACTGGATGTGTTAAGTTGAACCATGACAAGGTTGCTTGGTTTGGAGACCAAGACAACCCATGGTCCTCTATGGAAATCATGATTTAAACACATTTAAATTGTTGAATATGAGTTAATAAGGTACTAAAATGTGATTATGGTGGAAGAGAATTAGATTTCACATGTTAAGTTGTGATTTTACGTCTTTTATGCACATTACCTGAATTCTATATGAATTTGATGCTTTGATTGCTGAACTTATGCATGAATAGATGTAATTATACATGATTGTGATCTGTTTTGGCTTGAGAATGGTTAAAGTGAAGTGTATCAAGATTTGGTATTTTAAAACCTCAATTCAGTATGCAGAATTAAGCAGTTGAATCGATTCAACTGCAGAGTTAATCGATTGCTTGAATCGATTAAATTGCAGAGTGAATCGATTCAACCATATGAAATCTCCCACCAAAATTTGAATTTTTACATCCTAATCGATTAGAGCCTCTTTTAATCGATTAGAGTGACCCTGAAAGGTGAAAAATACTAATTTTTAATACACCTAGCTTTAACCTACAATATTTATGGAATATGAAATGTATTTTGGGAATAAATGCATTCTTAGATGATTACTTTGATGATGAATGACTATGAATATGAATGCATGATTATGAAATGGACTAATAATCGATTAGATCGAACCCTGAAATGAAAATAATCAATTTTTAGTGCACGAAATCTTAATCAAACTTATTTGTTTATGCTTGGAAGCGTGGTGGGAACGGGCATGGTGCGAATAAGAGAATATTCGTAGGCGATATACTACTTGAATCCTGATCTTACCATGTCTTGTGGGAAGAGACCTGGTGCGAATAGGACGCTATTCGTAGGCGGTAGATCAAGAGATCCTGATATATTGTGTCTTGTGGGAAGAGGCCTGGTGCAGATAGGACGCTATCTGTAGGCAGTATATCAAAATTGATTTCCCGGTATGACGTGTCCCTTGGGAAAGGACCTGGTGCAGATACGGAGGAAGTATCTATAGGCGTCAGGACCTAGTGTACGTGTGATCCTTATACAGTTGAAATGTTGATGAAAGTGATAAAACAATTGCTGAGCATGCGTCAATTGCATTATGATTGTGATGTCTGTGTATGTTGTTCAATCATTAATCTGCCTGACGTGATATGACAAGTGATTTACTCCCATCTAGCCTTTTGTGGTAGGTGTAAGTAGCGGATGAAGTTAGTCCACCGGTCAAGCCAGAGACTCAAGCGGAAAGAGGAAGAGGTACATGACTGGATTTGATCCATTGTAACACTGAAATGATGTAATTGAAAAGAAAAATTTTATCCACTAATCTTGAATAAAGGGAACTTTTACTCTTCTGTCACAACAATTTCTAATAAATTATTTTATTCCCTTTATAAAAGATGTGGGTGTTACATTATGGTATCAGAGCAATTCCTTCCTTTCGGCCCGAGAGTATGGCTTCATCACCTCTGTTGTCAGCCTCTGACAAGTTATCATTGAGTTAGTTAGAGACCATTAGAAGTGTTACAATCTTGTTTGATTTTAGAAATCGTCTAAATCAAACATATTGAGTACTGTAGTCAAACTTTGATCCAGTTGGGTCAAAGTCAAACTCAGCTACCTTTGTTATGATCAGAGGAAAGGAAGTTAGTTAAGTATAGAGAGAATGATGACCAACGGGCTAGGGCAAATGAATGCCACCCCAACGGAAATGGAAAATCTCTAGAACTTAATTAACTTGTGGAATTTGATGATGACCAATAATCTTTATCTTTAGATTCATTAAATCTAAAGGTACATTTATAGTCTTCCCTGTGGAGGATTATAGCTTTGACCGTATTGATATGGTCTCCTTACAAATGGTATGTAATGTTAGTACTGGCCACCCTAATAGTTACAGCTCTTGGAAAAGATGACCAGGGATATCCAAAACTTCATTCTAAACAGAGTACGCAACAAAAACATCTATTCTTCGATCTATTTCAGTGACATAAGCCTAGATCGTTTACCTACGTGAAAATAGAACTTAAGCAACTATATTTTTGAACCACCTCATAACACTTTTGGGAAATTGAATTACCTGTACTAAGATCGCTAGACCTCGGTAATGCTTTTCCAAAGAATTCTTTTTCCTAATCCTGTACATAGTTCTTCAATTCCTAGATAAGCGAAGCTTGCTGCAACGATGATGAACTTTTCATTACTTCTGAATGATTCGGGATTCTTATCCGACGAATCTCTCATTTGCTTACCCTTGCAATTATTTTGGTTTCTTTTGATTGTATTTAGGCATTTTGAAACCTTAACTTTCGAAAGAACTTTCAATATTTTTCTATTATCAGAACCCTTGATTGTTTGCTTTGATAAAAATAGAATCCAAGCATACCATGTTCCTAAATCATTTCTCAGCATTGTTGAGAAATGAAATATCTTATACCTAGAAAATTGGATCTCGGGAATACCTTCTCAGTAATACTCTCTCGAGATTTTGCTCAAAGTTTTCCCGTTTCTAATTAAGGAAACCTTTCCAGCAACGATAAGGAATTTCTTATACTCTCCGGGTAGTTTGGTACTCTTAACTGACGAATCCCCAATCCTTTGAAATTATGCTTTATAGAAGAACCTTCTTGAAAAAGATTTTCTCATTCATATATCAAAGAGAAGTATTCATAAATTATTTCTATTTGGATGCATCCTAAATTTTAAACCTGGGGTGATAAAATCTCTAAATCTTTCCTATTACCAGTAGACATTTCAAAAGACTTTTGGGATGGATGAACATGAGTTCATTTAGAAAACCATTAAAGTAGTTTATGAACCTACTTTACCTTTCCATGTTTTGATTGAACTTTCTCTCTATATTGATTGCCCAATGAATTTGGTTTACGGACCAAATTTCCCCGATAGTGTTTAATGAATTTCCCAACCATGTAATAGGATAACCAGTAGAGCTGAAGCCCCCTACTTAAGACGGATGGTATAAAGAAACTACCCTAGGAAGAACGATGACAACTACCCGAACTAATGAACTCCTGGAGGAACTTACGACTGTTCTGCACCAGCTGGCTCAGTCCCGAAATCAGGAATCAGCAGAAGAACGTGGATGGTTCAAATTTAGAAAATTTAACCTACCTAGTGTTGGAAGCCAACAAGAGGCCTAACAATCAAGTAGAGGGGGGTGAATAGGAGATTGAAGCTAATAAGACAATTTTTCGATTTATTGAAACTTGATTGAATGTTGTTCACGATTTTAAATAAAGGCCGAGCGATATCCGAGCAGACAGGGTTAATCAATTAACCAAATATATAAACAGAATGGTTAATCGGTTAACCGAGCTGCTACGAAGCCGAGTTCTGAGAACAACACTCAAAGCCGAGCTTTGAGAAAGACGATTAAAGGCTTGGATGCTAAAAAATCAGCGGATAAACACTTAACCAAGTACAGCAAAAGAGAAGCGGTAAAGAAAAAAAAATGAACACCAGATATTTATCCTGGTTTACTCTCACCCTGAGAGCTAGTCCAGTCCTCTCTAAAAACCTTTTAGAGAGCTTTTACTAAAAATTGATTTTCTGGGTTACAAAAGGATTTACAAGAGACTACCCCTCTAAACCTATCCGGTCAAACGAGTGTACCAAACTCGTGACAAACTACCCACAACAAATCGATGACCAAAGAACCTCTTTGGAACCTTTTCAACAAAGAAGCTTTCTCGATCAGAGACCAGCTCCGTACAACAGCAAATACAATGAAGATGATGAAAGAGGATGGCTCCAAATTGAAACACTCTTCGAATGAGTTTGAAAGATTGAAGTTCAAGAGTGAGTCGATTTTGTGAAGGGGTATCACAGAAAAGAAATGAGTTGAACTTAGAGTATGGATTTTAAAGTTTAACTCTCTAAGTTCTTGTAAAAATTTCAGTGATCTTCTTCTTCTCTGTGAGTTTTTGATTCTGCTCTGTTTTTCGAAAGAGAATGAAAGTAGAGGTTCAAAGAAATTTTTTCAAGAATCTCTATCTTTTTACCGTTGAAAAACACCCCTTTTATAATCTTCTCTGTTCTCCAGAAAGAGAGAGAGAGAGAGAGCTGTACGGAAAAAGCATGGGGTTTCCAACAGAAACATTTTGACAGCAGAGCAGTGATGGTGACCCTTTCACAACCTTTGATTTTAACTCAATTTGAATTTCAAACTTGTTATTGCCCTGAAGTTAAAATCCTAGAACTTCTACCCAAACTTAACAGTAATAAAAAGTACGGAACAGTGATTTGGGTCCAATATATATAGATTTGAGCATTATTTGGACTCCCTTATATTATGTATTTGGCTTGTTTCTCTAGCAAATTTAGGACTTTTTATTAGATTTTAATTATTTTTAGTAGTTTAGGGTCCTTTGAACGTTTTGATCCGTTTGTTAGTGTTTCAGGTACTTTTTGGAGCTTAAATGGATAAAATATTTATGGACCTGAAAAGAGGACGAAAAGATCTTGCAAATGGAAAAAGAACGGAGCAAAACGGAGCCGAAGTAGGTCCTGCGCACCTGAGGCGCGGGGACGGGTGCGCCTGAGGCGCGTCTGTGAAGAAAAGGAATTATCATCAGACCTGCGCGCCTGGGGTGCGAGGTCGCGTGCGCCTGGGGCGCGCGTGCATGTTGGAGGCCCAATTTGACCAGATTCTGAACAAAATAGAAGAAGAGAAGTCTAATTTGGCTTCATATCTTAGATTTGGTCAGAAATTAGAAGATAAACATGGGCCTTATCTATTAGATTTAATTAAGATTTATTTTAGGATTTGTTTTACTCTTTAAATAGAGGATTTGTAAATAGTTTTCAGTAGGTTTTAAGATCATAGAATTCAATTAGGATTGGAGAGAGAGGTTAGTAACATCTATTGAGAGCAAGGAGGCAAGGCACAAGGATTGAAGGTCTCTTGGAGAGTTAGCCTGTATTGTCTATGATATGAGGTTTTCTCTTTGCTTCTGTTTTATTTATTTCTATATGTGTAACTAAAACCTCTTATTAGGAACATGGTGTAAATTGTATGATGTAACTTATTTTAATTTATGATTTAGTATTTTGCTGTTTTTAATTCATGCATTAATTGAGTTTTTATTATATAAACCCACACAATTTATGTTTTGGATTTCTTAATTCGCAACGGGAGTTGGGATTTTGAATAGGCCATGCAATTAATGGTATAATCAGTCCAAAATATAGGGATATAATTGGATGATTATATGGCTTTTTAATTCCCTTGTGCTGAATAGATATTTTCTTATATTGTAATTTGTTGAAGGATCAAGGATTAAATATATAGAAAATAAGGGTAATGTTAGAGACGTCTAACTATTGCTATTTGAGAGGAATAGTCCATGAATTGAAGGATAATTAAAGGAAAATATAAATCATAGTTAAAATAAGTGAATCATACAATGAAACCAAGTTCCTAACCTTTTTCTATTGCTTTCTATACATCTTATCTCCTCAATCTTCTTATTTTATTTTATTATAATTCTCCTTCTCCTTCTAAAATTCAATAACAAGTTGCCTTAATGATTACGAATTGGTGAAAAGTTATTAGAAACAATTTGCAATCCCTGTGGGACGATATTCGGTCTTCCAGACTATATTACTCGTTGACTCAGTCCACTTGCTGGTAAATCAACAAACAGCTGAGCAGAGTCTGAAGGTTGAAGATGATGTGTTGTTGAAGAGTGAACAGAGATTGCCGAGCTTGCGATTTGTTCGAGCTTGGTCTTGGATTGATGTTGCCGAGCCTGAGCTTTGTTCGAGCTTGGCAATCAGACTTGAAGTTGAAGAGCAGATCCAAGCTTTGGCCTTAGCTCAAGGTGCGTGCACAATCCGAGCTTATTTGATTTTTCTGATGCTGTGGCTTCTTTCAACATTCCGAGCGTGTGCCGAGCCAAACAACATCCGAGCTTACTGTCTTGAAGTGAAGAGCTGATTTTGCAAACTTGGATGAACCTCGGCCGTGATCAAGAGCCGAGCTTATTTATTTGACATCATCAAAAGCTCTTTGATTCTACAATCTCCCCCTTTTTGATGATGACAAATATTCTTTGAAAGTTTGTTGCTTTTTGTGCTCTTCCCTCGACTGTATGCTTGAAAACTGATTGGACTTAGCACTGATCGGAATTTGCTCGAAAATATACCACATGTTGCTATGAAAATGCTCAATAAAGCTACCACTTATTGAAACCATTTGTTGAAGAAAAGCTTGAAAGTTTTGTGGAGCTGCTCGTTAAACACTCCCCCTGAGTTTATGCTCGCAAAAAAACTGGAGCTGCTCGTTAAACACTCCTCCTGAGTTTATGCTCGCAAAAAAAATGAACATCAACATCTGCAACAACAACAAACACCTCTCTCCCCCTTTTGGCATGATAAAAAAAAGGAGCCAAAGATTAAGCACATTTGCCAAAAGAAAGTTAAAACTATGTAAAACAGAAATATGAAACAGTTAAAAACTTTTCTGTCCCACTTGTTGAAAAAGAAAAGGAAATGATACCACTTGATGGTAACATAGCTTGAAACTGTAGAAACTTTTCTCCCCCTGAATAATTTAAAAGGATAATCGAGGAAGGAAAATTTTCATGATCTGAACATTATCTTTCTCCCCCTTTAACAGTGAAAGTATGCTTCTCATAAAGAGAAGTTAATTGAAAGGAGAGGAAGAAGAGTTGGAGGATGTGAAATTTCAGGAATTTAAACAAATACACAATTGAACGTAAAAATCGAGATTATGAAGGTGATCAATTTTATGATATACTGAAAACCAAGTTCATGCCGAGCACATTCTGAACTCTTCCAGGATGCCGAGCTTACGCTGAGCATACACTGGATTCATCCAGAATGCCGAGCTCACGCCGAATTTTATAAAAAGTTTCCCTCGGCAATGGTTTTGTAAACACATTGGCTAGTTGATTTTCAGTGCTAACAAATTCAATGACACAGTCACCTTTTTGAACATGATCTCGTAGAAAATGATGCCTAATTTAAATGTGTTTTGTTCGAGAGTGATACACTGGATTCTTAGTTAGATTGATTGCACTTGTATTGTCACATTTTATAGGAATGTGATATAAAATTAAGCCAAAATCTGATAGCTGTTGTTTCATCCAAAGAATTTGAGCACAACAATTACCAGCAGCAATGTATTCGGCTTCAGCTGTTGACAGGGCAACACAAGCTTGCTTTTTAGAAAACCATGACACAAGGGCACTGCCGAGAAAGTGACATGTTCCACTTGTGCTTTTTCGGTCAAGCTTGTACCCAGCAAAATCTGAATCTGAATACCCAATCAAACTAAGATTGGCATCCCTCGGATACCACAGACCAGTGTTCACAGTTCCTTTTAAATATTTAAAAATTCTTTTAACCGCCGAAAGATGAGATTCTTTGGGATTAGCTTGAAAACGAGCACATAAACAAACACTGAACATAATATCGGGCCGAGATGCAGTCAAATATAAAAGGCTTCCTATCATGCCTCTATATTTGCTTACATCCACAGCTTTACCTGACTCATCCTTGCCAAGATAGCTGGAAGTGCTCATGGGAGTGGCGGCTTCTTTGCAATTTTCTAAGCCAAATTTCTTGAGGAGTTCCTTGCAATATTTTCCTTGATACACAAAGGTTCCTCCCTTAACTTGTTTTACTTGCAGCCGAAGGAAGAATGTGAGTTCTCCCATCATTGACATCTCGAATTCACCTTGCATTAATTCAGAGAACTTCTTGCAAAGAGACATGTTAGTAGCACCGAAAATTATATCATCAACATAAACTTGTACTAACAATATGTCCTTTTTGGATTTATAAATGAATAGAGTTGTATCAACCTTCCCTCTTTCAAACCCTTGTTCAAGTAGAAATGAGCTCAAACGATCATACCAAGCTCTTGGAGCTTGTTTCAAACCTTAAAGAGCCTTTTTCAGTTTATACACATGGTTTGGATATTTAAAATTTTCAAAACCAGGAGGTTGTTTTACATAAACTTCTTCATTTATAAAACCATTTAAGAATGCACTCTTTACATCCATTTGGTAAAGGGTGAAATTCATAATAGATGCAAAAGCAAGCAAAATTCGGATTGCTTCAAGTCTAGCAACTGGAGCAAAGGTTTCATCATAATCGATACCTTTCTCTTGATTGTAGCCTTGAGCAACAAGTCTCGCTTTGTTTCTTATAATTAAGCCTAATTCATCTGTTTTATTTCTGAAAATCCATTTCAAGCCAATTATCATATGATCATCGGGCCGAGGAACCAATTCCCAGACATCATTTCTGATGAATTGATTCAGTTCCTCTTGCATGGCAATTGCCCAATGTTCATCTTCAATGGCTTGATCAACCGAATTAGGTTCAATTTGAGAAACAAAGGAAACGAAATTGCAAAAATTCTGAATAGAACGACGAGTTAGAACTCCCTTAGACATGTCACCGAGCACATTTTCTATTGGATGGTCCTTGACTCTTTTCCAGGCTGGACTGAGCTCAAAATGCTCCGCTCGGCTCGGAATGAGTTCGGACTGATCATTGTGAGATTGGCTCGGATTGAGTTCAGTTTGTTCCTTGTTTGTTCTGCTCGGAACAAGCTCGTCCCTCTGATCTCCTTCTTCAGCAACTTCATCCTTTTGAGCTCTTTCAGTTGTTGTGCTCGGATCGGGTTCGACTATAGGCTGATCCTCTCTATCTGCACAACTAACATTGTCTCTCCGAGGAGACTCATCAAATACCACATGTACGGACTCTTCCACAGTGGAGGTCCTTTTGTTAAAGACTCTAAATGCTTTACTATGAGTAGAATAACCCAAAAATATTCCTTCATCGGCTTTAGAATCAAATTTGCCGAGATGCTCTTTTCCATTATTTAAAATGAAAACTTTGCAACCAAATGCATGGAAATGAGAAATTTTTGGTTTTCTACCCTTGTAAAGTTCATACGGAGTTTTCTTTAAAATTGGTCAGATGAGGATGCGGTTCATTACATAGCACGCTGTGTTTACCGCATCGGCCCAGAAATAATGTGGCAAATTATATTCATTAAGCATGGTTCGGGCTAGCTCTTCAAGAACTCGGTTTTTCCGTTCCACAACTCCGTTTTGTTCGGGAGTCCGAGGAGCAGAAAACTGATGTTCTATTCCGAACTTAGAACAAAACTTGTCAAATTTGTAGTTCTCGAACTCACCACCATGGTCTGTTCGGATTACAACTACCTTTTGGTTTGTTCGGTTTTGGAGTTGCTTGATAAGCTCTTTAAAATTTTCAAAAGTGTTACTTTTTGATTTTAAAAATAAAGTCCATGTAAATCTGGAAAGTCATCTACAATTACTAAGGCATAGAGATTGCCACCAAAGCTTTTGACTTGTGATGGTCCAAACAAATCCATGTGTAACATTTCCAAAGGTCGAGTTGTTGAGACCATCAACTTAGATGAAAAATCATTTTTCTTTTTAGTTGGTTTGCACTTCTTGCATGAAGAGCAAACCCCCTCAATATTAAAATTTAGCTTTGGTAAACCAATCACTAAGTCTCTTGATTGTAGTTTCTTTAACTGATTTACATTTATATGAGCTGTCCTTCTATGCCATAACCATGTGTCACTTTCTTTGCTAACCATGCAAGTGGTTACCAAAGAGGTGATTTCATTCAAATCAACCAGATAAGTATTGTTATATCTTTTTCCAACAAATTTGACAGAGTTGTCCTCGTCACTCTTAATAATGCAATGGGCAGAGGTAAAAACAACATGGTTACCAATATCACAAAGTTGGCTAATGCTTAAAAGATTGTGTTCTAGCCCTTTTACAAGTAAAACATTATTGATAACCAAGTTGGCAAAATTACTGACTTTACCTTCACCCAATATTTTACCTCGGTTGTTATCACAATAAGTGACGTAGCCCTTATCTGAATGTGAAAGTTCAATGAATAAATTTTTGTTCCCCGTCATGTGCTTCGAGTGAATAAACCGCAATTGGTGGTTGAAACAACTAAGGAACACACCTAGAAGGGGGGGTTGAATAGGTGTAAAAGAAACCTTGAAAGATTTTCGAACGAAACAAATCAAAACAATCAAAACAAATGATTTTTGCAAATTCTACAGCACTTAATCGATTAACCTGCAATTTACTCGAGTATTAATCGATTAAATATATGCTTAATCGATTAAATCTGACAGAAAACAGAAAAATCAATTTTTCATTCGAATACGAAAATCAATCAATTAACACGTAAGATCAGAGATTCAGCGGAAACAATTAATACCTATATTCTTATTGATTATCCTAGTTATGAAAATGATTTTCCCTTTATCAATTTGAACAATAAAGATTCAATTCAATCAATTATGAAAATCAATCTTTCTCTAGGTTTTCAACCAAGAACACAATTAAAGACTTGAATGTAAAGAGTTAAGGGTTTAGAGATACGACACAGTGATTTATCCTGGTTCACTTTCATCCGCTTGAAAGCTACATCCAGTCCCCTCTTCAACCAAGAGAGATTCTTCATTATGAGGAATTAGAGTTCTCAAATTACAAGTAAATGCCTCACAAGACTCTCTTCTTGCTAGCCTACAAGAGATACTCCACACCCTTGCCTTGTAATCCTATTGATCTTCTCTCTAATCTAACCTCTACCCCTTGTTGATAATCGACACAACAAGTCTTCAATTGCTTGATGATAATCCACACACCAAGGCTTCACTTTGCTTGATTCACAACCAAGACTTTCTTCTTCTCCAATGAGATTTGCTTGATGATAATCGACACACCAAGACTTCTTTGTTTGTTGTAGTTGGCTTGCCTTCTTGCAAAGATTACAACACAATAGAAAACACAATAACACTCCTATGAATCTCAATCAATAGCTATGACAATTCACAATAAGAGATTCAAAGGTTCTTGATCAAAGAATATGAAAATATGAAAGTTTTGATCTTTGAAATTGAGAGAGAATAGAATGGCTTGATTCTTGTAAAATTGATTATGAAAGTGTTCTTATTCATCACAAAGATTAGGAATAGGTTTTTGTAGAATACCCAAAAGTTGTAGCACTTGAAAACTGATTTTGAGAAGTGAAAATCGTATTTTAAAAAACCAGTTCAGCAGTGTTTAATCGATTAAATCTTGCCTTAATCGAGTACTAATCGATTAAATTCATCCTTAATCGATTAAACATGTCTGATACTTGTTTAAAACTTGTTTTCTCAAAACCAAACCTTTCCTTTAAAACCTTTAAGCCACCTATTGATTCTAGGTTAAGTGAAAACTCAAATTATGATTTAATCATGACTATGATAGAGATTCACTACCCTCTAAATAATCTACCCAAATAAAAGACCTAAGAAGCTTGAGAGGCAAAAGATAAAACAATTACAATTACACTCAAACTAAGTCTTCATGAGCTTGTTTTCTCTCTTCTTCATTTGATGTTTGTTGTTGCTTGTTGAACTTGACCTTGATCAACACATGATAGCTTGTTCAAAACACTTTGTCATTATCAAAACATTCATCATGGAACTTACATCGAGCAGCCACTATCAAGGTACCATCTGCTCTCCTTTGCTCGGAAGCACACCTGCATCACAAAAATATTACTTCTTTGATTCGGGTACCCAAAATGTTTTGGGTCCCTGGGGGTTAGCAGTTGGTTCTCTCTTTTTAACTACCCACACAAAATGGCCCTTGGCTACACCATGATGTCGGATTTTGCATTCATTTGGTGTATGACCATGAAGACCACAGTAGGAGCAGCTCGGCTTTTTCGAGTTATTAAAATTTGAGACATAGCCGAGTTTCCTTACTGTTTTCTTCTTGATCTTAGTGTAGCCAAGCCCAGTTTTGTTTGAATAGTTTCTTTGTTCGGCTAAAAGCCTATCAAACAAACCATCACTCTTGTTGACAGTTGCACTTTTAAGTTTTAGTTCAGAAATTTCTTTTTCATATTTAGTGCAGCAGTCAAGATTTTCATTTTTCAATTGAGTGATAGTGATTTCCAATGACTTGTTTCTGCTTTTCAATGTTTCAATTGATTTTTCCAATTCAAGAACTTGCTCTTTATAGTTTGAGAGATTTTGTTTCATCTTAATGAAATTTTTAGCAAGCTTCTTGAATTCGGTTTGCATTTCAAGATAAGCAGAATACAATTCATCAGTGTCATTAAATTCAGATTCAGAGTCAGAATCAAAAGTAGAGGTTACCTCAGTGTTTTTATGTTCGGACACTGTTCGGCTAACTGAGGTTTCCTCGCTGTGTTTGCCCATTAAACATTTGATACTTGATCTTTGATTTGTTGAGTCAAGTGCCGAGCTCGATGAGTCTTCTTGATCGACAAATCTGAGTACTGAACATGGTTCCTCATCTTCACACTCCGAGCAGGAGTCATATACAGGAAGGTCTTGTTCAGCAATTCTGAATACTGAGCTCGATACTTCCTTTTCATAGTTCGAGCACGATTCTTGCTCGGAACTAGTTTGGCTCGGGCTTCTGAACACAGTTTCCCTTCCCATCAAGCACAAAATTTCTTTCTCTTCTTCATCGGCTGAACTGGAGCTTGAGCTGTCATCGTTGTTAGGTGCATCCCATAGAATGTAAGCTCTCTTCTTCTTGTGGTCCTTGTTCTTCTTCATTTCTTCACCACCTTGCTTTTGCAATCTTGGACAGTATGTTCTGATGTGACCTGCTTCACCACATTCATGGCATCTAACTCGGTCTTTTGAACTTGAGCCTTTGTGGTGAGAGTTTTTGGTATCTCTTGCTTTGTTTATGAAATTCTTTTTGCCTTTGAAAAATTTGATGAACTTCGTGACCATGGGACCAAAGTCTTCCTCGTCCATGTCCGAACTGGACTCATCCTTAGAGGATTCTTTGGTTGCCTTTATAGCAGCTTTGAGGGAAATTCCTTTCTTCTTCTTATCAGACTCTTCGTGCATGGTCAGTCTGCCGAGCTCCATCTCATGCTCTTGCAGCTTGCCGAACAAAGTGGCTATGCTCATTGTGTCCAAGTCCTTAGCTTCCATGATGGAAGTGACCTTTGGCTGCCATTCTCTGCTAAGACATCTAAGCACTTTGTTAGTTATCTCGACATTCTGAAATGTTTTGCCGAGAGCATTAAGATGGTTTATAATATGAGTAAACCGCTTCTGCAAATCATTTATATTTTCATTTGGCAGCATTCGGAATAACTCATATTCATGCATCAGAGTATTGATTCTTGCTCGTCTGACCTCACTTGTCCCTTCATGAGTAAGTTGAAGAATGTCCCACATTTCTTTTGCAGATTTGCAACTTGACACTCTAAAAAATTCATCATAGGACAAAGCTGAGGTGATGATATTTTTGGCTTTTAAATCGAAAGATACTTTCCTTTTATCATCATCATCCCAGCTTTCCCATGGGATTTCTACAACTTCTTCATTAATTTTTCTTTTAGGAACAAATGGCCCGTTTTCAATAGATTTCCAAATTTCCATATCTATGGCTTCAATGAAAATTTTCATTCGAGCTTTCCAATATGCATAACCCTCACCATTGAATAGTGGTGGTCTGTTTATGGAAGAGCCTTCACCTCCGAAGGGATTGTTAGTAGCCATTCGGTTTCCTCAAGGATCTTTTCGAAAAAGTTTTTACACTCGATCTTTCGACCGAGCTCTGATACCACTTGTTGGAAACCAACAAGAGGCATAACAATCTAGTAGAGGGGGGGGGGTGAATAGGAGATTGAAGCTAATAAGACAATTTTTCGATTTATTGAAACTTGATTGAATGTTGTTCACGGTTTTAAATAAAGGCCGAGCAATATCCGAGCAGACAGGGTTAATCAATTAACCAAATAGATAAACAGAATGGTTAATCGGTTAACCAAGCTGCTACAAAGCCGAGCTCTAAGAACAACATTCAAAGCCGAGCTTTGAGAAAGACGATTAAAGAGGCTTGGATGCTCAAAAATCAGCGGATAAACACTTAACCAAGTACAACAAAAGATAAGCGGTAAAAAAAATGAACACCAGATATTTATCCTGGTTCACTCTCACCCTGAGAGCTAGTCCAGTCCTCTCTAAAAACATTTTAGAGAGCTTTTACTAAAAATCAATTTTCTGGGTTACAAAAGGATTTACAAGAGACTACCCCTCTAAACCTATCCGGTCAAATGAGTGTACCAAACTCGTGACAAACTACCCACAACAAATCGATGACCAAAGAACCTCTTTGGAACATTTTCAACAAAGAAGCTTTCTCGATCAGAGACCAGCTCCGTACAACAGCAAATACAATGAAGATGATGAAAGAGGATGGCTCCAAATTGAAACACTCTTCGAATGAGTTTGAAAGATTGAAGTTCAAGAGTGAGTTGATTTTGTGAAGGGGTATCACAGAGAAGAAATGAGTTGAACTTAGAGTATGGATTTTAAAGTTTAACTCTCTAAGTTTTTGTAAAAAATTCAGTGATCTTCTTCTTCTCTGTGAGTTTTTGATTCTGCTCTGTTTTTCGAAAGAGAATGAAAGTAGAGGTTCAAAGAAAATTGTTCAAGAATCTCTATCTTGTTACCGTTGAAAAACACCCCTTTTATAATCTTCTCTGTTCTCCAGAAAGAGAGAGAGAGAGAGAGCTGTACGGAAAAAGCATGGGGTTTCCAACGGAAACATTTTGACAGCAGAGCAGTGATGGTGACCCTTTCACAACCTTTGATTTTAACTCAATTTGAATGTCAAACTTGTTACTGCGCTGAAGTTAAAATCCTAGAACTTCTACCCAGACTTAACGGTAATAAAAAGTACGGAACAGCTGAGCAGAGTCTGAAGGTTGAAGATGATGTGTTGTTGAAGAGTGAACAGAGATTGCCGAGCTTGCGCTTTGTTCGAGCTTGGTCTTGGATTGGTGTTGCCGAGCCTGAGCTTTGTTCGAGCTTGGCAATTAGACTTGAAGTTGAAGAGCAGATCCAAGCTTTGGCCTTAGCTCAAGGTGCGTGCACAACCCGAGCTTATTTGATCTTTCTGATGGTGTGGCTTCTTTCAACATTCCGAGCGTGTGCCGAGCCAAACAACATCCGAGCTTACTGCCTTGAAGTGAAGAGTTGATTTTGCAAACTTGGATGAACCTCGGCCGTGATCAAGAGCCGAGCTTATTTATTTGACATCATCAAAAGCTCTTTGATTCTACACCTAGATTTGCCGGAGGAGATAACCCGGAGGATGCTTGAAGATGGGTACGAGAGATAGAGAAGATTTTTCAAGTTATACAGTGTACAGATGATTGAAGAATACTACTGGCCACATTTATGTTAACAGGAGAAGCCAAAGATTGGTGGAATCATGCTAAACAATTACTGGAAGCAGAACAAAGGACAGTTACTTGGGATACTTTCAAGTAAAAATTTCTTGAAAGATATTTCCCTAAGTATCTAAAAGAGAGGAAAGAAATAGAATTTTTGAAGTTAAAGCAAGAAGGCATGAGTGTTGGTGAGTATGCTGCTAAGTTTGAAGAACTGAGCAAGTATTCAGCTTGCTATCAACATAATCTGGTTGAAAGATCGAAGTGTATAATGTTTGAAAATGGGTTACGATCGAATTTAAAGACTGCAATTGGTTGCGAAGAGATCAGGAATTTCCCTAGACTGGTCAACATGTGTAGGATATACGAAGAAAATTTGAAAGCGCAAATAGCTTATGAACAAAGCCTGCAAACTCCGGAAGGTATCGAACAACGATACGATCAAGGACAAAGTTCTTCACATTGCCAGGATTTATGCCACAAGGGAAGGGCTGAAGAAAAGAAAAAGAAAGTCAGTAACCTCTCAGTGAATTCTATGCAATATAAGAAGGGCAAGCATCCCCACAAGAAGCAACGTAGTTTGATTAAGAAAGTAATCTGCAACACTTGTCAACAACATGGACACTATACTAGTAAGTGCCTCAACAAGGTGAAGAACAACTAGGACACTATGCCAGGGAATATCCAAACAAGAGGAGGAATACACAAGGTGAGCATAGAATGAAGAAAAGGGAATCAACCAGAAAATCCAATAGTGAAAACCGAATCTAGAAGCTTCACCCTAAACAAATAGAAAGCCATTTAGTACCCAAAAGCAAGAGTGCCTAGTAACTAATGATGCCTTTGGAGTGTCAAACTTCCTTAGAGAATGGACCCTATTATGGATAACTTACCATAAGTTAGATGTATATAGCTTAGTAATTGAACTCCTTTTGGTATGTATGTACCCCACCTGTTATACAGCGGAACCCAACTTTGTTCTAAGTGGGGGAGGAATCAATAAAATATGTTTTATGATAATGATATCTTTTAAGTATTTGTCAAAATTTTAACGGAATCTATTGATGGATATCCTGTCTTTAATTTCATCTAACTTAAAGATACATTGTATAATCTTTCTCGTGAAAGACTATGTTAGGCAAGAAGGATTTTATTATTAACAGTATAAATATTAGGACCAACTATCCTGATGTTTATAACTATTAAGAAGTAAAGTCACATCGATTCCCCATATTTCGTACCAAGTTAATCATAGTGCGCAGCGAAACATGTTCTTTTGAAATGTCTTGATTAAAACTTATTCATATTTTCATAATGAAAGAATTTTGAAGAAAGTTTAACAAAATTCTTAAAATTAGGGGAGAGACCCAGATTATATAAAAGAAGTCAAAATTTATTTTTACCAAATGTTTTAGAAGATCAATTTGATTAGAAATGGAATTTCGGGGACGAAATTCTTAAAAGTGGGGGAGAATGTAACATCCCCAATTTTATCTATATTTACTTTGGTGATTAACTTTCCACCAACATATATTTTTAGATAAGCATTTAAGGGAATAATATGAGAATTTTAGTTTTAAACTCGTATTGAAAGTTGTACTTTTCAAGTGGTCTCTTAAATGTTTGATATGTTTGATTGAGTTTTAGAAAAGTATAATAATAGAAAAATTAAAATAAAATATTTACAAAATTAGACACAAATCCGACCGTTGGATATGAAAATAAGTATATTACGAAGCCTATCTCCAAATTTGAGCAAGATCTGACGGTTAACGAAAAAGTTATGAAATTTTAAAGGCAAACAATTTTGTCATTTTAGACAGTTGAATCGATTCAAAGAAAAATTGAATCGATTAGGCTTATCGATTCAAAGGAAAGTTGAATCGATTCCCCCGACTCTGATGAACTAATTTTAAGTCGGTTAAATCACGAATGGCTGAGATTTCTCCGCGATTTTAGCCATAAATTGCATAAAAAATCACCCTTGGCACTGTTCTTGGTTGAAAGGGACATTTGGGGGTGATTAATTTAAGTAAATGGAGGGAGTATACTCTTGAGAAGTTGACTCAGTTGTACATCAGGGACATAGTGAAGTTGCATGGTGTTCCCACTAGTATTGTATCCGATCGCGATCCGAGATTTCTGTCTAGATTTTGGCAGAGTCTTCAACAGGCATTGGGTACTAAGCTAAAGTTCAGTACAGCTTATCATCCGCAGACAGACGGACAATCTGAGCGTACTATCCAGACACTTGAAGATTTGTTGAGAGCATGTGTACTGGAACAAGCCGGTAGTTGGGAACAGTTACTACCTTTGATGGAGTTTACTTACAACAACAGTTTTCACTCCAGTATCAGTATGGCACCATTCGAGGCTCTCTACGGAAGAAAATGTAGAACACCTTTGTGTTGGTTCCAGATAGGTGAAAATCTGTTGTCAGGTCCTGACATTGTGAAAGAAACAACGGAGAAGGTCACAATGATCAAGAACAAAATGAAAACTTCACAGGATCGCCAAAAGAGTTATGCAGATAGGCGAAGGAGACCTTTGGAGTTCGATGTTGGGAATCATGTGTTCCTAAGAGTGTCTCCGATCACAGGAATTGGTAGGGAAATCAAATCCAGGAAGTTAACTCCTCGGTTTGTTGGGCCTTATGAGATTCTGGAGAAGGTTGGCCCAGTGGCGTACAGGATTGCATTACCCCCTCATTTGTCAAGGCTTCATGACGTGTTTCATGTTTCACAACTAAGGAAATACGTCCATGATCCTTCGCATGTGGTTACCTTAGATGATTTGCCTTTGAAGGAGAATTTGACTTTCGAAGTTCTGCCAGTGAGAATCGAAGATAGGCAGGTGAAGCAGCTCAGGGGCAAGGAAATCTCTTTGGTTAAAGTTATTTGGATCAGGAATGATGTGGAAGAGGCTACATGGGAACTGGAGGATAAGATCAGGCAGTCTCATCCACAATTGTTCGACGAATTTCGAGGACGAAATTCAGGTAAGTGGGAGAGAATTGTAACATCCTAAACTTTGATTTAAATGAAATTATTAATTAAAAACCTTAGAAAAAATTGGAATAATGACTTAATGAATTTTGGTAGATAGGTGAGTGGTGATTATAGGTTCTAGGGGTTGTATAGAAGGCAGTTGTGGCTTTGGGCAAAGTCAAATAAGCGAAATCGGGAGTTAAATCGGCGTTTTAGATGTTAGAAATCGACCGAAAAGAGAAAATTAGAAATTTATTATAGGATGCTAATAAAATAAATTCCACCGTTGGATGTGAAGTTTATGGGGTGAAGAAGCATGTCTAAAAATTTGGACTCGATCCGACGGTTAACGAAAAAGTTACGGCGAATCAAAGGTTGGAAACCCAGATTTTCGCCCAAGCGCACGAGCCATGCGCCCAGGCGGGTGCACTATTCATGGTGCACCAAACCAGTGGAAAATACGCCCAGGCGAGGCACCATTTCGCCCAGGCGAGCGGCCACGCGCACCAGCATGCACCAGAATCCTTGTTGGAGCGCCAAAACCCCTGCTGACCGTGTAAGCCATGCACCAGCTTGGTGCTGGTGCTGATTGCGCGCCCAGGCGAGCCTGGCATGCGCCCAGGCGCGAGGCGCAGACCAGATTGAATCTGGTGCGTCGATTCTGGCTTGGTGGCTAAGTTTTCAGCCACAGCCACACGATTTTTCAGTCATCCAAGGCAAGTATTGAAGCACCAAAAGTGATTCATTCCACCACCTTTCAACTCCAACACAAAAACACCATCTCCATCAAATTCTCTCCTCTCCAAGAGCAACTCCATCACATTTTCATAATCAATCCACCATAAACACTTGATCTTGGGCACCCCAAACCCAAAATCAAACACATCCATCAAGCTTGCTTCATGGACTTTGTCTAGGAGCTCATTCCTCTTCCTTCTTGGCTCACGAGTTACTCCCTCCTCCATTCTCCTTGGCTTTTCAATTTTTCCACCATTGATTGGGTAAGTAGCTTCATGCCATAAGTTATTTCCTTTTCATTCAAACTCTCCTTAATTCATGGATTTTGTTCTAAAACCCTTAGGGTTCTTGCACTCTTTGTTATATAGGGATTTTTTTCATGCCTTCCAACTCAAACCAAGGCAAGGACAAGGATAATTCCTCTTGTGCTCTCTCAAATAGGCTTGTCTATCATCATTTCATCATTTCCATATTGAGGTGGCAAGCTAGACTTAGGAAGTTCAAGTTTCCGAGATTTTGAGCTAGGGCTCACTAAGGTTCTAATTTCTCTTTACTAATTTAAGGTAAGGAGTGGGTTATAGTGAGTATTACCTTACTCTGTGGTTTAGTTTACAATATGCATATAATGGGTACTAAGATTTTTGTGGTAGTTTAGGATTGATATGATATGGAATAATTGTTAAACTAGAATCTATGACTTATGGAAATTATTTTGATGATGATATGTCTCATTTGTTATTTGGTGATGATTGATGACTTAGATGCCTATGTTGTTAAATGAATTGAGATGTGATATTATGTTGAATTGGGCTAATTAAGTTATAAAATATAATTGTGATCATTGGATAGTGGAAATGAGTAAAGTGGTGATTAATTTTGAGTAATGGAAAGTGCTAAAGAATTGATAATGATAAAAGAACAAAATGAATTACACCCAGGCTCAGCCAGAGGAGATAGTATTATACCCGGACCCAGTAAGTCGTTATCGCACGGGGGTGCGAACGCAGTAGGTCGTGACCAGGGGAGATTGTATTATACCCGGACGCAGTAAGTCGTTATCGCACGGGGGTGCGAACGCAGTAGGTCGTGACCAGGGGAGATTGTATTATACCCGGATGCAGTAAGTCGTTATCGCGCGGTGGTGCGAACGCAGTAGGTCGTGACCAGGGGATTGAGAAACACACCCGGACGCAGTAAGTCGTGAGTGCACAGGAGTGCAGACGCAGTACGTCGTGACCAGGGACAGATTGAAAAGAATATGAATATATTTAAAATATATGGAACGAAAGACTTAAGAAAATGTTAAATAAAATCGATTTGAGAAACAAATGAATACTTGAAAATGAATTGTGATACATTGACTCTCATTATGTTGTGATTGAATTGTTATATGTGTATGGCTCAGTGTTACATTATGTCTTAATTGGAAACTGCCTCCCCATTTTATGTGTAATACTCACTCCTTACTATCTCCACAGGTACTGAGGAAGAGTTTGCACAAGATCAGGCCGAGCAGGAGTACTCTGCCTCCCAGGGAGAGTAGGTTACCTTTAGTCATGTAGGACATGAGAATGTCCTGGGCCCGATGATGTGAATCATTTTTTTTGTGTATAAATGTAAATAGCTTTTGGGGGCCCATGACGACTCCTTTTGGGAAAGGGGTCTATTTTGGGGAAAAACTGTTTTCCTAACTTGTTTATATTCCGCTAACTCTGATGCTTTTAACTCTGATGTCTTAAACTGGCTTTTCTGATGCGTGCACGAAGTTGCACAAACTGTTATATATGTGAATAGCCCTGCTAGCTTTGAAATTTGAAAATATGTTATTTATCAGGTTGCAGGAAAACATAAATTTTGGGAAAGTCCTAAAAACAAACGAAACTCCGTCCGTTTGACGAGAGATTTTCATATGAATCAGAAGTAACTAAATGTTTTTCCTAATCAATTTATAAGTTTAAAATGAAATTTTCAAGTTGCTATTGTTAATTAAGGGTATAAAAGGGCAAATAAACTTAGGTGTTAAATTTTATGGTATCAGAGCAGTTTCCCTCGGCCTTTGGAGTTATGAGCTACTCCAGTGATTACTCACCGAGAGAGTAATCGATAATTATAGTT
This sequence comes from Crotalaria pallida, assembly GCA_037953625.1. Classification (NCBI taxonomy): domain Eukaryota; kingdom Viridiplantae; phylum Streptophyta; class Magnoliopsida; order Fabales; family Fabaceae; genus Crotalaria; species Crotalaria pallida. The sequence goes on along the minus strand of CM075655.1, from coordinate 80,461,489 downwards.
TAGAGTCTAGAGTCTATTGATAGGATGTTTATACTATTAACTATGCTATTAAGCATTAACTGTCGGCCTTGTGCATGACTAAACAGAATGGCTGGTAGACGGATCGATAATGATGGGATCCGAGCTATTCTGGAGCAGATGGCTAAGATGCAACAGGATCAGGGGAATAACATCGCAGCAGCAGCAACAGCAACAACGGCTGCAATGATTCCTCAACCCCCAGCTCCAGTAGCTATCGATTGGTTGGCGCGGTTCAGGAGGAACGACCCGCAGAAGTTCGAAGGTGGTTTCAATCCCGATGGGGCACAGCTATGGTTGCAAGAGATCGAGAAGATCCTTAATACTATGGCACCACTGGAAGAACAGAAGGTTCTGCTAGCACAGTATATGCTGACTAGTGAAGCGGAACATTGGTGGCAGCAAATGCGGAGGGGTTTGGAGGCTAACAATCAGGCGATTACATGGGACTTGTTCAAGAGTCGTTTTCTGGGCAAGTACTTTCCGGAAGATGTCCGTAGAGAGAAGGAGATTACTTTTCTGCAGCTCGTGCAAGGGAACATGAGCGTCGAAGAATATGCCGCTAGGTTTGAGGACTCGATCCGGTATGCAGGAAGTTACAGGGATGCCGATGAGAGGACAAAGTGCATCAAGTTCGAGACCGGACTTCGTTCTGAGATCAAGATGGCCTTTGAATATCAGAACATCTCCAACCTGTCTTAGTTGATCAACATGACCAGCACTTATGAAAAGAGCCGCAAGCAGCGTGCAGCTGAGAAACGTAGCAAGAATGTGCAGAAGTCTGGAGGTCCTGTCAGGGGCAAGAGTTCGGTGCAGCGACCAGGTCCTTACTCTCAGCCTAGAACAGGCCAGGCAGTAAGCACTTTTGGTCCTATTCCGACTTGTCCACATTGTGGTAGACACCACAGGGGAGATTGTTGGACATTGGATCTGAGTAAGGGTCCAACCTGTTACAAGTGCGGGCAGCCGGGTCACATTGTGACAAATTGTCCTAAAAATGTAGTTAAGAAGGAGGTGAATGTGGCTAAGGTTCAGAAAGCTGGTGACAACAGGGTGACTCGAAAGGGCAAGGTGTATACTCTAGACGGCAAGGAGGTTACTGATGCTGATGAACTGATTAGAGGTACCGGTTATGTTAATAGTATTCCTTGTGGTATTCTCTTTGATTGCGGAGCTACTCATTCATTTATTTCTTCCGATTGCATGAAGAGGTTAGGGTTGTCTGCAATAGAAATGCCTTATAAATTATCTGTTTCTACACCCACAAATTCTTCTGTAGTCACATCAACTATGTGTTTGGATTGCCCACTTCGAGTATTGGAGCGGGAATTCAAAGTGAATCTCATCTGTTTACCTCTAACTAAGCTCGACATCATTCTGGGCATGGACTGGATGTCTCGGCACCATGTTCTGATTGACTGTCATCAGAAATCAATTACTATCAGTGATCTTTCTTTATCTGCCCTGGAGATGAATGAGGAGGCAGAGATCAGTCAGATTCCGATAGTCTGCGAGTTTCCAGAAGTCTTTCCTGCGGAGATTCCTGGATTACCGTCGAATAGAGAAGTGGAGTTTAGTATTGTTATGATGCCTGGTGCAGGTCCTATTTCTATAGCCCCGTATCGGATGGCACCTCCGGATCTAGAAGAGTTGAAAAAGCAGATAGAGGAGCTTTTGGCTAAGGGTTTGATTAGGCCGAGCGTGTCACCTTGGGGAGCTCCGATTCTTTTTGTTAAAAAGAAGGACGGAAGTCTCCGAATGTGCATCGATTATAGACGATTGAATGCGGTGACTGTGAAAAATAAATATCCTCTCCCTCGCATCGACGATTTGTTGGACCAATTGCGAGGAGCAGCTGTATTTTCTAAGATTGACCTTCGACCAGGATACCATCAAATCCGTATCCGAGAGGAGGACATTCCTAAAACGGCGTTCAGGTCGAGATATGGACATTTTGAATATGTGGTTATGTCCTTTGGTCTCACTAATGCTCCGACCATCTTCATGGATTATATGAACAGAATATTCAGGCCGTACTTGGATTCTTTCGTCATAGTCTTCATTGACGACATTCTAATCTATTCTAAGAGTCCAAGTGAGCATGCTGAGCATCTGAGAATAGTGCTGCAAATTCTCAAATCCAAACAGCTTTATGCAAAGCTTTCTAAGTGTAGTTTCTGGTTGAATGAAGTGCAGTTCCTGGGGCATGTCATTTCTGAGAAGGGTGTTGCTGTTGATCCTTCTAAGGTGGAAGCGGTACTTAAGTGGGAGAGACCTAAGTCCATTACTGAGATCAGAAGTTTTCTTGGTATGGCTGGGTATTATCGGAGGTTTATTGAGGGGTTTTCTAAATTGGCCCTTCCATTGACGACTCTTACACGGAAAGGTGTTCCGTTTGAGTGGTCCCCGGAATGTGAAGGTAGTTTCCAAGAGTTGAAGAGGCGGTTGACTAGTTCCCCAGTGTTAATTTTGCCGGACCCGACTCAAACCTTCGTGGTGTATTGTGATGCTTCTAAGCAAGGGTTGGGTTGTGTGTTGATGCAGCAAGGGAAAGTCATAGCTTATGCATCCAGACAATTGAGGCAGCATGAACAGAACTATCCCACTCATGATCTTGAGTTGGCGGCAGTAGTTTTTGCTTTGAAAATCTGTAGGCATTATCTATATGGTTCAAAGTTCGAAGTCTTTAGCGATCATAAAAGTCTTCGCTATCTCTTCGATAAAAAAGAGTTGAACATGAGACAGAGGAGGTGGATGGTATTTCTGAAAGACTATGACTTCGATCTTCAGTATCATCCGGGCAAAGCCAATGTAGTGGCTGATGCACTAAGTCGTAAGACTTTGCATGTCAGCAATTTGATGGTGAAAGAGATGGAATTAATTCAGGAGTTTAGTGACCTCAACTTGAACATGCAAGTGAAAGAGAAGAGCATTGTTCTTGAAATGTTGCGGGTTACCAATGACTTGATGGGTCTTATTAAAGAAAGGCAAGCCGATGATGTAGAGCTGCAAAAGTTGTTAGAAGGGGCATCAGGCAATGAAGAGCCCGACTTTGTGAAAGGTTCTGATGGAATCATCCGATTTAGGGGTCGGATATGTGTTCCTATGGATTTCGAAGTTAGAAGAGATATCCTGTGGGAAGCACATCGAACCAAGATGAATTTTCATCCTGGTGCAACAAAGATGTACCAAGATCTAAAAAGGATTTATTGGTGGCCGAAGTTGAAAACTGATGTGGCCGATCACGTGTCTCATTGCTTAACTTGTCAGCAGTTTAAGATTGAGCATCAAAAGCCTGGTGGTCCTTTGCGATCACTTGATATCCCGGAGTGGAAATGGGACAGTATAGCTATGGACTTTGTGACGGGTTTACCAAGGACTACTGGAGGATGTGATTCAGTTTGGGTGGTTGTGGACCGTCTTACAAAGTGTGCTCATTTTATTCCTACCCATAAGAAGTATACTCTTAAGAAGTTGACTCAGTTGTACATCAGGGACATAGTGAAGTTGCATGGTGTTCCCACTAGTATTGTATCCGATCGCGATCCGAGATTTCTGTCTAGATTTTGGCAGAGTCTTCAACAAGCATTGGGTACTAAGCTAAAGTTCAGTACAGTTTATCATCCGCAGACAGACGGACAATCTGAGCGTACTATCCAGACACTTGAAGATTTGTTGAGAGCATGTGTACTGGAACAAGCCGGTAGTTGGGAACAGTTACTACCTTTGATGGAGTTTACTTACAACAACAGTTTTCACTCCAGTATCGGTATGGCACCATTCGAGGCTCCCTACGGAAGAAAATGTAGAACGCCTTTGTGTTGGTTCCAGATAGGTGAAAATCTGTTGACAGGTCCTGACATTGTGAAAGAAACAACGGAGAAGGTCACAATGATCAAGAACAAAATGAAAACTTCACAGGATCGCCAAAAGAGTTATGCAGATAGGCGAAGGAGACCTTTGGAGTTCGATGTTGGGAATCATTTGTTCCTAAGAGTGTCTTCGATCACAGGAATTGGTAGGGCAATCAAATCCAGGAAGTTAACTCCTCGGTTTGTTGGGCCTTATGAGATTCTGGAGAAGGTTGGCCCAGTGGCGTACAGGATTGCATTACCCCCTCATTTGTCAAGGCTTCATGATGTGTTTCATGTTTCACAACTAAGGAAATACGTCCATGATCCTTCGCATGTGGTTACCTTAGATGATTTGCCTTTGAAGGAGAATTTGACTTTCGAAGTTCTGCCAGTGAGAATCGAAGATAGGCAGGTGAAGCAGCTCAGGGGCAAGGAAATCTCTTTGGTTAAAGTTGTTTGGATCAGGAATGATGTGGAAGAGGCTACATGGGAACTGGAGGATAAGATCAGGCAGTCTCATCCACAATTGTTCGACGAATTTCGAGGACGAAATTCAGGTAAGTGGGAGAGAATTGTAGCATCCTAAACTTTGATTTAAATGAAATTATTAATAAAAAACCTTAGAAAAAATTGGAATAATGACTTAATGAATTTTGGTAGATAGGTGAGTGGTGATTATAGGTTCTAGGGGTTGTATAGAAGGCAGTTGTGGCTTTGGGCAAAGTCAAATAAGCGAAATCGGGAGTTAAATCGGCGTTTTAGATGTTAGAAATCGACCGAAAAGAGAAAATTAGAAATTTATTATAGGATGCTAAGAAAATAAATTCCACCGTTGGATGTGAAGTTTATGGGGTGAAGAAGCATGTCTAAAAATTTGGACTCGATCCGACGGTTAACGAAAAAGTTACGGCGAATCGAAGGTTGGAAACCCAGATTTTCGCCCAGGCGCACGAGCCATGCGCCCAAGCGGGTGCACTATTCATGGTGCACCAAACCAGTGGAAAATACGCCCAGGCGAGGCACCATTTCGCCCAGGCGAGCGGCCACACGCACCAGCATGCACCAGAATCCTTGTTGGCGCGCCAAAACCCTTGCTGACCGTGTAAGCCATGCACCAACTTGGTGCTGGTGCTGATCGCGCGCACAGGCGAGCCTGGCATGCGCCCAGGAGCGAGGCGCAGACCAGATTGAATCTGGTGCGTCGATTCTGGCTTGGTGGCTAAGTTTTCAACCACAGCCACACGATTTTTCAGTCATCCAAGGCAAGTATTGAAGCACCAAAAGTGATTCATTCCACCACCTTTCAACTCCAACACAAAAACACCATCTCCATCAAATTCTCTCCTCTCCAAGAGCAACTCCATCACATTTTCATCATCAATCCACCATAAACACTTGATCTTGGGCACCCCAAACCCAAAATCAAACACATCCATCAAGCTTGCTTCATGGACTTTGGCTAGGAGCTCATTCCTCTTCCTTCTTGGCTCACGAGTTACTCCCTCCTCCATTCTCCTTGGCTTTTCAATTTTTCCACCATTGATTGGGTAAGTAGCTTCATGCCATAAGTTATTTCCTTTTCATTCAAACTCTCCTTAATTCATGGATTTTGTTCTAAAACCCTTAGGGTTCTTGCACTCTTTGTTATATAGGGATTTTTTTCATGCCTTCCAACTCAAACCAAGGCAAGGACAAGGATAATTCCTCTTGTGCTCTCTCAAATAGGCTTGTCTATCATAATTTCATCATTTCCATATTGAGGTGGCAAGCTAGACTTAGGAAGTTCAAGTTTCCGAGATTTTGAGCTAGGGCTCATTAAGGTTCTAATTTCTCTTTACTAATTTAAGGTAAGGAGTGGGTTATAGTGAGTATTACCTTACTCTGGGGTTTAGTTTACAATATGCATATAATGGGTACTAAGATTTTTGTGGTAGTTTAGGATTGATATGATATGGAATAATTGTTAAACTAGAATCTATGACTTATGGAAATTATTTTGATGATGATATGTCTCATTTGTTATTTGGTGATGATTGATGACTTAGATGCCTATGTTGTTAAATGAATTGAGATGTGATATTATGTTGAATTGGGCTAATTAAGTTATAAAATATAATTGTGATCATTGGATAGTGGAAATGAGTAAAGTGGTGATTAATTTTGAGTAATGGAAAGTGCTAAAGAATTGATAATGATAAAAGAACAAAATGAATTACACCCAGGCTCAGCCAGGGGAGATAGTATTATACCCGGACGCAGTAAGTCGTTATCGCACGGGGGTGCGAACGCAGTAGGTCGTGACCAGGGGAGATTGTATTATACCCGGACGCAGTAAGTCGTTATCGCACGGGGGTGCGAACGCAGTAGGTCGTGACCAGGGGAGATTGTATTATACCCGGACGCAGTAAGCCATTATCGCGCGGTGGTGCGAACGCAGTAGGTCGTGACCAGGGGATTGAGAAACACACCCGGACGCAGTAAGTCGTGAGTGCAGAGGAGTGCAGACGCAGTAGGTCGTGACCAGGGACAGATTGAAAAGAATATGAATATGTTTAAAATACATGGAACGAAAGACTTAAGAAAATGTTAAATAAAATTGATTTGAGAAACTAATGAATACTTGAAAATGAATTGTGATACATTGACTCTCATTATGTTGTGATTGAATTGTTATATGTGTATGGCTTAGTGTTACATTATGTCTTAATTGGAAACTGCCTCCCCATTTTATGTGTAATACTCACTCCTTACTATCTCCACAGGCACTGAGGAAGAGTTTGCACAAGATCAGGCCGAGCAGGAGTACTCTTCCTCCCAGGGAGAGTAGGTTACCTTTAGTCATGTAGGACATGAGAATGTCCTGGGCCCGATGATGTGAATCATTTTTTTTTGTGTATAAATGTAAATAGCTTTTGGGGGCCCAGGACGACTCCTTTTGGGAAAGGGGTCTATTTTGGGGAAAAACTGTTTTCCTAACTTGTTTATATTCCGCTAACTCTGATGCTTTTAACTCTGATGTCTTAAACTGGCTTTTCTGATGCGTGCACGAAGTTGCACAAACTGTTATATATGTGAATAGCCCTGCTAGCTTTGAAATTTGAAAATATGTTATTTATCAGGTTGCAGGAAAACAGAAATTTTGGGAAAGTCCTAAAAACAAACGAAACTCCGTCCGTTTGACGGGAGATTTTCATATGAATCAGAAGTAACTAAATGTTTTTCCTAATCAATTTATAAGTTTAAAATGAAATTTTCAAGTTGCTATTGTTAATTAAGGGTATAAAAGGGCAAATAAACTTAGGTGTTAAATTTTATGGTATTAGAGCAGTTTCCCTCGGCCTTTGGAGTTATGAGCTACTCCAGTGATTACTCACCGAGCGAGTAATCGATAATTATAGTTTAGAGTCTAGAGTCTATTGATAGGATGTTTATACTATTAACTATGCTATTAAGCATTAACTGTCGGCCTTGTGCATGACTAAACAGAATGGCTGGTAGACGGATCGATAATGATGGGATCCGAGCTATTCTGGAGCAGATGGCTAAGATGCAACAGGATCAGGGGAATAACATCGCAGCAGCAGCAACAGCAACAACGGCTGCAATGATTCCTCAACCCCCAGCTCCAGTAGCTATCGATTGGTTGGCGCGGTTCAGGAAGAACGACCCGCAGAAGTTCGAAGGTGGTTTCAATCCCGATGGGGCACAGCTATGGTTGCAAGAGATCGAGAAGATCCTTAATACTATGGCACCACTGGAAGAAAAGAAGGTTCTGCTAGCACAGTATATGCTGACTAGTGAAGCGGAACATTGGTGGCAGCAAATGCGGAGGGGTTTGGAGGCTAACAATCAGGCGATTACATGGGACTTGTTCAAGAGTCGTTTTCTGGGCAAGTACTTTCCGGAAGATGTCCGTAGAGAGAAGGAGATTACTTTTCTGCAGCTCGTGCAAGGGAACATGAGCGTCGGAGAATATGCCGCTAGGTTTGAGGACTTGATCCGATATGCAGGAAGTTACAGGGATGCCGATGAGAGGACAAAGTGCATCAAGTTCGAGACCGGACTTCGTTCGGAGATCAAGATGGCCTTTGAATATCAGAACATCTCCAACCTGTCTCAGTTGATCAACATGACCAGCACTTATGAAAAGAGCCGCAAGCAGCGTGCAGCTGAGAAACGCAGCAAGAATGTGCAGAAGTCTGGAGGTCCTGTCAGGGGCAAGAGTTCGGTGCAGCGACCAGGTCCTTACTCTCAGCCTAGAACAGGCCAAGCAGTAAGCACTTTTGGTCCTATTCCAACTTGTCCACATTGTGGTAGACACCACAGGGGAGATTGTTGGACATTGGATCTGAGTAAGGGTCCAACCTGTTACAAGTGCGGGCAACCGGGTCACGTTGTGACAAATTGTCCTAAAAATGCAGTTAAGAAGGAGGTGAATGTGGCTAAGGTTCAGAAAGCTGGTGACAACAGGGTGACTCGAAAGGGCAAGGTGTATACTCTAGACGGCGAGGAGGTTACTGATGCTGATGAACTGATTAGAGGTACCGGTTATGTTAATAGTATTCCTTGTGGTATTCTCTTTGATTGCGGAGCTACTCATTCATTTATTTCTTCCGATTGCATGAAGAGGTTAGGGTTGTCTGCAATAGAAATGCCTTATAAATTATCTGTTTCTACACCCACAAATTCTTCTGTAGTCACATCAACTATGTGTTTGGATTGCCCACTTCGAGTATTGGAGCGGGAATTCAAAGTGAATCTCATCTGTTTACCTCTAACTAAGCTCGACATCATTCTGGGCATGGACTGGATGTCTCGGCACCATGTTCTGATTGACTGTCATCAGAAATCAATTACTATCAGTGATCTTTCTTTATCTGCCCTGGAGATGGATGAGGAGGCAGAGATCAGTCAGATTCCGATAGTCTGCGAGTTTCCAGAAGTCTTTCCTGCGGAGATTCCTGGATTACCGCCGAATAGAGAAGTGGAGTTTAGTATTGATCTGATGCCTGGTGCAGGTCCTATTTCTATAGCCCCGTACCAGATGGCACCTCCGGAGCTAGAAGAGTTGAAAAAGCAGATAGAGGAGCTTTTGGCTAAGGGTTTGATTAGGCCGAGCGTGTCACCTTGGGGAGCTCCGATTCTTTTTGTTAAAAAGAAGGACGGAAGTCTCCGAATGTGCATCGATTATAGACGATTGAATGCGGTGACTGTGAAAAATAAATATCCTCTCCCTCGCATCGACGATTTGTTGGACCAATTGCGAGGAGCAGCTGTATTTTCTAAGATTGACCTTCGACCGGGATACCATCAAATCCGTATCCGAGAGGAGGACATTCCTAAAATGGCGTTCAGGTCGAGATATGGACATTTTGAATATGTGGTTATGTCCTTTGGTCTCACTAATGCTCCGACCATCTTCATGGATTATATGAACAGAATATTCAGGCCGTACTTGGATTCTTTCGTCATAGTCTTCATTGACGACATTCTAATCTATTCTAAGAGTCCAAGTGAGCATGCTAAGCATCTGAGAATAGTGCTGCAAATTCTCAAATCCAAACAGCTTTATGCAAAGCTTTCTAAGTGTAGTTTCTGGTTGAATGAAGTGCAGTTCCTGGGGCATGTCATTTCTGAGAAGGGTGTTGCTGTTGATCCTTCTAAGGTGGAAGCGGTACTTAAGTGGGAGAGACCTAAGTCCATTACTGAGATCAGAAGTTTTCTTGGTATGGCTGGGTATTATCGGAGGTTTATTGAGGGGTTTTCTAAATTGGCCCTTCCATTGACGACTCTTACACGGAAAGGTGTTCCGTTTGAGTGGTCCCCGGAATGTGAAGGTAGTTTCCAAGAGTTGAAGAGGCGGTTGACTAGTTCCCCAGTGTTAATTTTGCCGGACCCGACTCAAACCTTCGTGGTGTATTGTGATGCTTCTAAGCAAGGGTTGGGTTGTGTGTTGATGCAGCAAGGGCAAGTCATAGCTTATGCATCCAGACAATTGAGGCAGCATGAACAGAACTATCCCACTCATGATCTTGAGTTGGCGGCAGTAGTTTTTGCTTTGAAAATCTGGAGGCATTATCTATATGGTTCAAAGTTCGAAGTCTTTAGCGATCATAAAAGTCTTCTCTATCTCTTCGATTAAGAGTTGAACATGAGACAGAGGAGGTGGATGGTATTTCTGAAAGACTATGACTTCGATCTTCAGTATCATCCGGGCAAAGCCAATGTAGTGGCTGATGCACTAAGTCGTAAGACTTTGCATGTCAGCAATTTGATGGTGAAAGAGATGGAATTAATTCAGGAGTTTAGTGACCTCAACTTGAACATGCAAGTGAAAGAGAAGAGCATTGTTCTTGAAATGTTGCGGGTTACCAATGACTTGATGGGTCTTATTAAAGAAAGGCAAGCCGATGATGTAGAGCTGCAAAAGTTGTTAGAAGGGGCATCAGGCAATGAAGAGCCCGACTTTGTGAAAGGTTCTGATGGAATCATCCGATTTAGGGGTCGGATATGTGTTCCTATGGATTTCGAAGTTAGAAGAGATATCCTGTGGGAAGCACATCGAACCAAGATGAATTTTCATCCTGGTGCAACAAAGATGTACCAAGATCTAAAAAGGATTTATTGGTGGCCGAAGTTGAAAACTGATGTGGCCGATCACGTGTCTCATTGCTTAACTTGTCAGCAGTTTAAGATTGAGCATCAAAAGCCTGGTGGTCCTTTGCGATCACTTGATATCCCGGAGTGGAAATGGGACAGTATAGCTATGGACTTTGTGACGGGTTTACCAAGGACTACTGGAGGATGTGATTCAGTTTGGGTGGTTGTGGACCGTCTTACAAAGTGTGCTCATTTTATTCCTACCCATAAGAAGTATACTCTTAAGAAGTTGACTCAGTTGTACATCAGGGACATAGTGAAGTTGCATGGTGTTCCCACTAGTATTGTATCCGATCGCGATCCGAGATTTCTGTCTAGATTTTGGCAGAGTCTTCAACAAGCATTGGGTACTAAGCTAAAGTTCAGTACAGTTTATCATCCGCAGACAGACGGACAATCTGAGCGTACTATCCAGACACTTGAAGATTTGTTGAGAGCATGTGTACTGGAACAAGCCGGTAGTTGGGAACAGTTACTACCTTTGATGGAGTTTACTTACAACAACAGTTTTCACTCCAGTATCGGTATGGCACCATTCGAGGCTCCCTACGGAAGAAAATGTAGAACGCCTTTGTGTTGGTTCCAGATAGGTGAAAATCTGTTGACAGGTCCTGACATTGTGAAAGAAACAACGGAGAAGGTCACAATGATCAAGAACAAAATGAAAACTTCACAGGATCGCCAAAAGAGTTATGCAGATAGGCGAAGGAGACCTTTGGAGTTCAATGTTGGGAATCATTTGTTCCTAAGAGTGTCTTCGATCACAGGAATTGGTAGGGCAATCAAATCCAGGAAGTTAACTCCTCGGTTTGTTGGGCCTTATGAGATTCTGGAGAAGGTTGGCCCAGTGGCGTACAGGATTGCATTACCCCCTCATTTGTCAAGGCTTCATGATGTGTTTCATGTTTCACAACTAAGGAAATACGTCCATGATCCTTCGCATGTGGTTACCTTAGATGATTTGCCTTTGAAGGAGAATTTGACTTTCGAAGTTCTGCCAGTGAGAATCGAAGATAGGCAGGTGAAGCAGCTCAGGGGCAAGGAAATCTCTTTGGTTAAAGTTGTTTGGATCAGGAATGATGTGGAAGAGGCTACATGGGAACTGGAGGATAAGATCAGGCAGTCTCATCCACAATTGTTCGACGAATTTCGAGGACGAAATTCAGGTAAGTGGGAGAGAATTGTAGCATCCTAAACTTTGATTTAAATGAAATTATTAATAAAAAACCTTAGAAAAAATTGGAATAATGACTTAATGAATTTTGGTAGATAGGTGAGTGGTGATTATAGGTTCTAGGGGTTGTATAGAAGGCAGTTGTGGCTTTGGGCAAAGTCAAATAAGCGAAATCGGGAGTTAAATCGGCGTTTTAGATGTTAGAAATCGACCGAAAAGAGAAAATTAGAAATTTATTATAGGATGCTAAGAAAATAAATTCCACCGTTGGATGTGAAGTTTATGGGGTGAAGAAGCATGTCTAAAAATTTGGACTCGATCCGACGGTTAACGAAAAAGTTACGGCGAATCGAAGGTTGGAAACCCAGATTTTCGCCCAGGCGCACGAGCCATGCGCCCAAGCGGGTGCACTATTCATGGTGCACCAAACCAGTGGAAAATACGCCCAGGCGAGGCACCATTTCGCCCAGGCGAGCGGCCACACGCACCAGCATGCACCAGAATCCTTGTTGGCGCGCCAAAACCCCTGCTGACCGTGTAAGCCATGCACCAGCTTGGTGCTGGTGCTGATCGCGCGCCCAGGCGCGAGGCGCAGACCAGATTGAATCTGGTGCGTCGATTCTGGCTTGGTGGCTAAGTTTTCAACCACAGCCACACGATTTTTCAGTCATCCAAGGCAAGTATTGAAGCACCAAAAGTGATTCATTCCACCACCTTTCAACTCCAACACAAAAACACCATCTCCATCAAATTCTCTCCTCTCCAAGAGCAACTCCATCACATTTTCATCATCAATCCACCATAAACACTTGATCTTGGGCACCCCAAACCCAAAATCAAACACATCCATCAAGCTTGCTTCATGGACTTTGGCTAGGAGCTCATTCCTCTTCCTTCTTGGCTCACGAGTTACTCCCTCCTCCATTCTCCTTGGCTTTTCAATTTTTCCACCATTGATTGGGTAAGTAGCTTCATGCCATAAGTTATTTCCTTTTCATTCAAACTCTCCTTAATTCATGGATTTTGTTCTAAAACCCTTAGGGTTCTTGCACTCTTTGTTATATAGGGATTTTTTTCATGCCTTCCAACTCAAACCAAGGCAAGGACAAGGATAATTCCTCTTGTGCTCTCTCAAATAGGCTTGTCTATCATCATTTCATCATTTCCATATTGAGGTGGCAAGCTAGACTTAGGAAGTTCAAGTTTCCGAGATTTTGAGCTAGGGCTCACTAAGGTTCTAATTTCTCTTTACTAATTTAAGGTAAGGAGTGGGTTATAGTGAGTATTACCTTACTCTGGGGTTTAGTTTACAATATGCATATAATGGGTACTAAGATTTTTGTGGTAGTTTAGGATTGATATGATATGGAATAATTGTTAAACTAGAATCTATGACTTATGGAAATTATTTTGATGATGATATGTCTCATTTGTTATTTGGTGATGATTGATGACTTAGATGCCTATGTTGTTAAATGAATTGAGATGTGATATTATGTTGAATTGGGCTAATTAAGTTATAAAATATAATTGTGATCATTGGATAGTGGAAATGAGTAAAGTGGTGATTAATTTTGAGTAATGGAAAGTGCTAAAGAATTGATAATGATAAAAGAACAAAATGAATTACACCCAGGCTCAGCCAGGGGAGATAGTATTATACCCGGACGCAGTAAGTCGTTATCGCACGGGGATGCGAACGCAGTAGGTCGTGACCAGGGGAGATTGTATTATACCCGGACGCAGTAAGTCGTTATCGCACGGGGGTGCGAACGCAGTAGGTCGTGACCAGGGGAGATTGTATTATACCCGGACGCAGTAAGTCGTTATCGCACGGGGGTGCGAACGCAGTAGGTCGTGACCAGGGGAGATTGTATTATACCCGGACGCAGTAAGCCGTTATCGCGCGGTGGTGGGAACGCAGTAGGTCGTGACCAGGGGATTGAGAAACACACCCGGACGCAGTAAGTCGTGAGTGCAGAGGAGTGCAGACGCAGTAGGTCGTGACCAGGGACAGATTGAAAAGAATATGAATATGTTTAAAATACATGGAACGAAAGACTTAAGAAAATGTTAAATAAAATTGATTTGAGAAACTAATGAATACTTGAAAATGAATTGTGATACATTGACTCTCATTATGTTGTGATTGAATTGTTATATGTGTATGGCTTAGTGTTACATTATGTCTTAATTGGAAACTGCCTCCCCATTTTATGTGTAATACTCACTCCTTACTATCTCCACAGGCACTGAGGAAGAGTTTGCACAAGATCAGGCCGAGCAGGAGTACTTTTCCTCCCAGGGAAAGTAGGTTACCTTTAGTCATGTAGGACATGAGAATGTCCTGGGCCCGATGATGTGAATCATTTTTTTTGTGTATAAATGTAAATAGCTTTTGGGGGCCCAGGACGACTCCTTTTGGGAAAGGGGTCTATTTTGGGGAAAAACTGTTTTCCTAACTTGTTTATATTCCGCTAACTCTGATGCTTTTAACTCTGATGTCTTAAACTGGCTTTTCTGATGCGTGCACGAAGTTGCACAAACTGTTATATATGTGAATAGCCCTGCTAGCTTTGAAATTTGAAAATATGTTATTTATCAGGTTGCAGGAAAACAGAAATTTTGGGAAAGTCCTAAAAACAAACGAAACTCCGTCCGTTTGACGGGAGATTTTCATATGAATCAGAAGTAACTAAATGTTTTTCCTAATCAATTTATAAGTTTAAAATGAAATTTTCAAGTTGCTATTGTTAATTAAGGGTATAAAAGGGCAAATAAACTTAGGTGTTAAATTTTATGGTATTAGAGCAGTTTCCCTCGGCCTTTGGAGTTATGAGCTACTCCAGTGATTACTCACCGAGCGAGTAATCGATAATTATAGTTTAGAGTCTAGAGTCTATTGATAGGATGTTTATACTATTAACTATGCTATTAAGCATTAATTGTCGGCCTTGTGCATGACTAAACAGAATGGCTGGTAGACGGATCGATAATGGTGGGATCCGAGCTATTCTGGAGCAGATGGCTAAGATGCAACAGGATCAGGGGAATAACATCGCAGCAGCAGCAACAGCAACAACGGCTGCAATGATTCCTCAACCCCCAGCTCCAGTAGCTATCGATTGGTTGGCGCGGTTCAGGAAGAACGACCCGCAGAAGTTCGAAGGTGGTTTCAATCCCGATGGGGCACAGCTATGGTTGCAAGAGATCGAGAAGATCCTTAATACTATGGCACCACTGGAAGAAAAGAAGGTTCTGCTAGCACAGTATATGCTGACTAGTGAAGCGGAACATTGGTGGCAGCAAATGCGGAGGGGTTTGGAGGCTAACAATCAGGCGATTACATGGGACTTGTTCAAGAGTCGTTTTCTGGGCAAGTACTTTCCGGAAGATGTCCGTAGAGAGAAGGAGATTACTTTTCTGCAGCTCGTGCAAGGGAACATGAGCGTCGGAGAATATGCCGCTAGGTTTGAGGACTTGATCCGGTATGCAGGAAGTTACAGGGATGCCGATGAGAGGACAAAGTGCATCAAGTTCGAGACCGGACTTCGTTCGGAGATCAAGATGGCCTTTGAATATCAGAACATCTCCAACCTGTCTCAGTTGATCAACATGACCAGCACTTATGAAAAGAGCCGCAAGCAGCGTGCAGCTGAGAAACGCAGCAAGAATGTGCAGAAGTCTGGAGGTCCTGTCAGGGGCAAGAGTTCGGTGCAGCGACCAGGTCCTTACTCTCAGCCTAGAACAGGCCAAGCAGTAAGCACTTTTGGTCCTATTCCAACTTGTCCACATTGTGGTAGACACCACAGGGGAGATTGTTGGACATTGGATCTGAGTAAGGGTCCAACCTGTTACAAGTGCGGGCAGCCGGGTCACATTGTGACAAATTGTCCTAAAAATGCAGTTAAGAAGGAGGTGAATGTGGCTAAGGTTCAGAAAGCTGGTGACAACAGGGTGACTCGAAAGGGCAAGGTGTATACTCTAGACGGCGAGGAGGTTACTGATGCTGATGAACTGATTAGAGGTACCGGTTATGTTAATAGTATTCCTTGTGGTATTCTCTTTGATTGCGGAGCTACTCATTCATTTATTTCTTCCGATTGCATGAAGAGGTTAGGGTTGTCTGCAATAGAAATGCCTTATAAATTATCTGTTTCTACACCCACAAATTCTTCTGTAGTCACATCAACTATGTGTTTGGATTGCCCACTTCGAGTATTGGAGCGGGAATTCAAAGTGAATCTCATCTGTTTACCTCTAACTAAGCTCGACATCATTCTGGGCATGGACTGGATGTCTCGGCACCATGTTCTGATTGACTGTCATCAGAAATCAATTACTATCAGTGATCTTTCTTTATCTGCCCTGGAGATGGATGAGGAGGCAGAGATCAGTCAGATTCCGATAGTCTGCGAGTTTCCAGAAGTCTTTCCTGCGGAGATTCCTGGATTACCGCCGAATAGAGAAGTGGAGTTTAGTATTGATCTGATGCCTGGTGCAGGTCCTATTTCTATAGCCCCGTACCAGATGGCACCTCCGGAGCTAGAAGAGTTGAAAAAGCAGATAGAGGAGCTTTTGGCTAAGGGTTTGATTAGGCCGAGCGTGTCACCTTGGGGAGCTCCGATTCTTTTTGTTAAAAAGAAGGACGGAAGTCTCCGAATGTGCATCGATTATAGACGATTGAATGCGGTGACTGTGAAAAATAAATATCCTCTCCCTCGCATCGACGATTTGTTGGACCAATTGCGAGGAGCAGCTGTATTTTCTAAGATTGACCTTCGACCGGGATACCATCAAATCCGTATCCGAGAGGAGGACATTCCTAAAATGGCGTTCAGGTCGAGATATGGACATTTTGAATATGTGGTTATGTCCTTTGGTCTCACTAATGCTCCGACCATCTTCATGGATTATATGAACAGAATATTCAGGCCGTACTTGGATTCTTTCGTCATAGTCTTCATTGACGACATTCTAATCTATTCTAAGAGTCCAAGTGAGCATGCTAAGCATCTGAGAATAGTGCTGCAAATTCTCAAATCCAAACAGCTTTATGCAAAGCTTTCTAAGTGTAGTTTCTGGTTGAATGAAGTGCAGTTCCTGGGGCATGTCATTTCTGAGAAGGGTGTTGCTGTTGATCCTTCTAAGGTGGAAGCGGTACTTAAGTGGGAGAGACCTAAGTCCATTACTGAGATCAGAAGTTTTCTTGGTATGGCTGGGTATTATCGGAGGTTTATTGAGGGGTTTTCTAAATTGGCCCTTCCATTGACGACTCTTACACGGAAAGGTGTTCCGTTTGAGTGGTCCCCGGAATGTGAAGGTAGTTTCCAAGAGTTGAAGAGGCGGTTGACTAGTTCCCCAGTGTTAATTTTGCCGGACCCGACTCAAACCTTCGTGGTGTATTGTGATGCTTCTAAGCAAGGGTTGGGTTGTGTGTTGATGCAGCAAGGGCAAGTCATAGCTTATGCATCCAGACAATTGAGGCAGCATGAACAGAACTATCCCACTCATGATCTTGAGTTGGCGGCAGTAGTTTTTGCTTTGAAAATCTGGAGGCATTATCTATATGGTTCAAAGTTCGAAGTCTTTAGCGATCATAAAAGTCTTCTCTATCTCTTCGATTAAGAGTTGAACATGAGACAGAGGAGGTGGATGGTATTTCTGAAAGACTATGACTTCGATCTTCAGTATCATCCGGGCAAAGCCAATGTAGTGGCTGATGCACTAAGTCGTAAGACTTTGCATGTCAGCAATTTGATGGTGAAAGAGATGGAATTAATTCAGGAGTTTAGTGACCTCAACTTGAACATGCAAGTGAAAGAGAAGAGCATTGTTCTTGAAATGTTGCGGGTTACTAATGACTTGATGGGTCTTATTAAAGAAAGGCAAGCCGATGATGTAGAGCTGCAAAAGTTGTTAGAAGGGGCATCAGGCAATGAAGAGCCCGACTTTGTGAAAGGTTCTGATGGAATCATCCGATTTAGGGGTCGGATATGTGTTCCTATGGATTTCGAAGTTAGAAGAGATATCCTGTGGGAAGCACATCGAACCAAGATGAATTTTCATCCTGGTACAACAAAGATGTACCAAGATCTAAAAAGGATTTATTGGTGGCCGAAGTTGAAAACTGATGTGGCCGATCACGTGTCTCATTGCTTAACTTGTCAGCAGTTTAAGATTGAGCATCAAAAGCCTGGTGGTCCTTTGCGATCACTTGATATCCCGGAGTGGAAATGGGACAGTATAGCTATGGACTTTGTGACGGGTTTACCAAGGACTACTGGAGGATGTGATTCAGTTTGGGTGGTTGTGGACCATCTTACAAAGTGTGCTCATTTTATTCCTACCCATAAGAAGTATACTCTTAAGAAGTTGACTCAGTTGTACATCAGGGACATAGTGAAGTTGCATGGTGTTCCCACTAGTATTGTATCCGATCGCGATCCGAGATTTCTGTCTAGATTTTGGCAGAGTCTTCAACAAGCATTGGGTACTAAGCTAAAGTTCAGTACAGTTTATCATCCGCAGACAGACGGACAATCTGAGCGTACTATCCAGACACTTGAAGATTTGTTGAGAGCATGTGTACTGGAACAAGCCGGTAGTTGGGAACAGTTACTACCTTTGATGGAGTTTACATACAACAACAGTTTTCACTCCAGTATCGGTATGGCACCATTCGAGGCTCCCTACGGAAGAAAATGTAGAATGCCTTTGTGTTGGTTCCAGATAGGTGAAAATCTGTTGACAGGTCCTGACATTGTGAAAGAAACAACGGAGAAGGTCACAATGATCAAGAACAAAATGAAAACTTCACAGGATCGCCAAAAGAGTTATGCAGATAGGCGAAGGAGACCTTTGGATTTCGATGTTGGGAATCATTTGTTCCTAAGAGTGTCTTCGATCACAGGAATTGGTAGGGCAATCAAATCCAGGAAGTTAACTCCTCGGTTTGTTGGGCCTTATGAGATTCTGGAGAAGGTTGGCCCAGTGGCGTACAGGATTGCATTACCCCCTCATTTGTCAAGGCTTCATGATGTGTTTCATGTTTCACAACTAAGGAAATACGTCCATGATCCTTCGCATGTGGTTACCTTAGATGATTTGCCTTTGAAGGAGAATTTGACTTTCGAAGTTCTGCCAGTGAGAATCGAAGATAGGCAGGTGAAGCAGCTCAGGGGCAAGGAAATCTCTTTGGTTAAAGTTGTTTGGATCAGGAATGATGTGGAAGAGGCTACATGGGAACTGGAGGATAAGATCAGGCAGTCTCATCCACAATTGTTCGGCGAATTTCGAGGACGAAATTCAGGTAAGTGGGAGAGAATTGTAGCATCCTAAACTTTGATTTAAATGAAATTATTAATAAAAAACCTTAGAAAAAATTGGAATAATGACTTAATGAATTTTGGTAGATAGGTGAGTGGTGATTATAGGTTCTAGGGGTTGTATAGAAGGCAGTTGTGGCTTTGGGCAAAGTCAAATAAGCGAAATCGGGAGTTAAATCGGCGTTTTAGATGTTAGAAATCGACCGAAAAGAGAAAATTAGAAATTTATTATAGGATGCTAAGAAAATAAATTCCACCGTTGGATGTGAAGTTTATGGGGTGAAGAAGCATGTCTAAAAATTTGGACTCGATCCGACGGTTAACGAAAAAGTTACGGCGAATCGAAGGTTGGAAACCCAGATTTTCGCCCAGGCGCACGAGCCATGCGCCCAAGCGGGTGCACTATTCATGGTGCACCAAACCAGTGGAAAATACGCCCAGGCGAGGCACCATTTCGCCCAGGCGAGCGGCCACACGCACCAGCATGCACCAGAATCCTTGTTGGCGCGCCAAAACCCCTGCTGACCGTGTAAGCCATGCACCAGCTTGGTGCTGGTGCTGATCGCGCGCCCAGGCGCGAGGCGCAGACCAGATTGAATCTGGTGCGTCGATTCTGGCTTGGTGGCTAAGTTTTCAACCACAGCCACACGATTTTTCAGTCATCCAAGGCAAGTATTGAAGCACCAAAAGTGATTCATTCCACCACCTTTCAACTCCAACACAAAAACACCATCTCCATCAAATTCTCTCCTCTCCAAGAGCAACTCCATCACATTTTCATCATCAATCCACCATAAACACTTGATCTTGGGCACCCCAAACCCAAAATCAAACACATCCATCATGCTTGCTTCATGGACTTTGGCTAGGAGCTCATTCCTCTTCCTTCTTGGCTCACGAGTTACTCCCTCCTCCATTCTCCTTGGCTTTTCAATTTTTCCACCATTGATTGGGTAAGTAGCTTCATGCCATAAGTTATTTCCTTTTCATTCAAACTCTCCTTAATTCATGGATTTTGTTCTAAAACCCTTAGGGTTCTTGCACTCTTTGTTATATAGGGATTTTTTTCATGCCTTCCAACTCAAACCAAGGCAAGGACAAGGATAATTCCTCTTGTGCTCTCTCAAATAGGCTTGTCTATCATCATTTCATCATTTCCATATTGAGGTGGCAAGCTAGACTTAGGAAGTTCAAGTTTCCGAGATTTTGAGCTAGGGCTCACTAAGGTTCTAATTTCTCTTTACTAATTTAAGGTAAGGAGTGGGTTATAGTGAGTATTACCTTACTCTGGGGTTTAGTTTACAATATGCATATAATGGGTACTAAGATTTTTGTGGTAGTTTAGGATTGATATGATATGGAATAATTGTTAAACTAGAATCTATGACTTATGGAAATTATTTTGATGATGATATGTCTCATTTGTTATTTGGTGATGATTGATGACTTAGATGCCTATGTTGTTAAATGAATTGAGATGTGATATTATGTTGAATTGGGCTAATTAAGTTATAAAATATAATTGTGATCATTGGATAGTGGAAATGAGTAAAGTGGTGATTAATTTTGAGTAATGGAAAGTGCTAAAGAATTGATAATGATAAAAGAACAAAATGAATTACACCCAGGCTCAGCCAGGGGAGATAGTATTATACCCGGACGCAGTAAGTCGTTATCGCACGGGGATGCGAACGCAGTAGGTCGTGACCAGGGGAGATTGTATTATACCCGGACGCAGTAAGTCGTTATCGCACGGGGGTGCGAACGCAGTAGGTCGTGACCAGGGGAGATTGTATTATACCCGGACGCAGTAAGTCGTTATCGCGCGGTGGTGCGAACGCAGTAGGTCGTGACCAGGGGATTGAGAAACACACCAGGACGTAGTAAGTCGTGAGTGCACAGGAGTGCAGACGCAGTAGGTCGTGACCAGGGACAGATTGAAAAGAATATGAATATGTTTAAAATACATGGAACGAAAGACTTAAGAAAATGTTAAATAAAACCGATTTGAGAAACTAATGAATACTTGAAAATGAATTGTGATACATTGACTCTCATTATGTTGTGATTGAATTGTTATATTTTTATGGCTTAGTGTTACATTATGTCTTAATTGGAAACTGCCTCCCCATTTTATGTGTAATACTCACTCCTTACTATCTCCACAGGTACTGAGGAAGAGTTTGCACAAGATCAGGCCGAGCAGGAGTACTCTCCCTCCCAGGGAGAGTAGGTTACCTTTAGTCATGTAGGACATGAGAATGTCCTAGGCCCGATGATGTGAATCATTTTTTTGTGTATAAATGTAAATAGATTTTGGGGGCCCATGACGACTCCTTTTGGGAAAGGGGTCTATTTTGGGGAAAAACTGTTTTCCTAACTTGTTTATATTCCGCTAACTCTGATGCTTTTAACTCTGATGTCTTAAACTGGCTTTTCTGATGCGTGCACGAAGTTGCACAAACTGTTATATATGTGAATAGCCCTGCTGGCTTTGAAATTTGAAAATATGTTATTTATCAGGTTGCAGGAAAACAGAAATTTTGGGAAAGTCCTAAAAACAAACGAAACTCCGTCCGTTTGACGGGAGATTTTCATATGAATCAGAAGTAACTAAATGTTTTTCCTAATCAATTTATAAGTTTAAAATGAAATTTTCAAGTTGCTATTGTTAATTAAGGGTATAAAAGGGCAAATAAACTTAGGTGTTACACTATACACCAAATTAAAGTTTGTGTTACCCTCTTCGATTTGGTACCAAGTTTGTTCGATTTGGTGGAGTGTAGAAAGAGATACAGACCTGCAAAGTTGGGTGGTCAAATTTGAAATGTGCATTTCAGATTCAAGGAGCCAACTTTCCATGATTCGTGTGGTAAGCTCGAGCATCCTTTGAGCTTCAAACTTGTTCTAATATCAAGTTTATATATCCTAGTTTGTATTTGATTTGGGTCTAATATATGATGTTTTGAGTATGATTTAGACTCCCTTTTACTAAGTATTTGGCTTGTTTCTCTTGTAAATTTAGGACTTTTTGTATAGTTTTTCGGAAGTTAGGTAATTTAGAATCCTTTGAACGTTTTGATTCGTTTTGTGTATGTTTCAAGTACTTTCAGAGCTTAATTGAAGAAAATAATTATGGAGCTGAAAAGAGGACGAAAAGACCTCGAAAATGGCGCAAGAATAGAGCGAAACAGAGTCGGAAGTAGGCTGGCATGCCCAGGCGCGCGACCCCCGGTCAACAGGCACAGAATCAGACCTGTGTGCCCAGGCGTGTCTCGTCCTGGGTGCCCAGGCGTGCGAGCGACGCTGAAGCCCAATTGGGCTGATTTATGATCAGTTTTGCTTCTTATCAATTGGGATTAGTTTTAGACTTTAAATATAGGTTTTTCCATTAGGATAGGTATACTTTTGAGAGCCAAAGAAGAGATTAGAAAAAAATTAGGATTAGAGAAGAGAGGCTATTCTACAATTGAGAGCAAGGAGGCAAGGAGCAAGGATTGAAGATTGAAAGATTGAAGATCTCTTGGGGGTAATCTGATTATTGTCTATGATTATTAGTTTTTCTCATTCATTTCTCTTCTTCTCCCAATATGTATAATTGAACCTCTTGTTAGGAATAAGGTGAATTTGTATGGATCTTAATTTGTCTGTTTATTTATGAATTAATGTTTTTCATTTCAAATCAATTGCTTGGTTGTGTTTTAATTACAATTCATAAAATTGATCACTTTATGTTTTTCTTTGGTAATCTGAACCTTAATTGGAATATTAGGATTAAGATTAGGCCTTTCAACCAAACAATATAATTATTCAATTTGTAGGAATACTTTTGGGTAATTGTATAACTCTTCTAAACTAGAACTCACTTAAGGGATTAAGGGGTAAGAAACGTAATAGCCATTAGGGATCTAGCTTTTATTGTTTCTGGAGTTTTTAATTTATTGGAAAACATATTTTCATAATTAATAACCTGATCCTACAATGAAACCAAGTTCCTAACCTTTTCCATATTTGCTTCTAAATCCTATTTAGTTTTTGAATTGTTTCATAATTTTAATTCTACACTCCTATCTCTAAACTCTAACCCAAGACAAGTTATACATAGTAATCGCAATTAGGTGAAAGAAATTAGAAACAATTTGCAATCCCCGAGTGGAACGATAATTTTACTTACTCTTTATTACTTGTGTGATCGGTACACTTGCCGAATTGGCAACAGTATTCCAACTCTTGTTCCCGGTTTTAATTAAGCTTTTATTGTCCAAAAAGTCTGATCAAAACACCCACTCAAATCTGAAACAGGGTGTTTTCTAAGTGTGGGTTCTTGAGCTTTTTCCCAACAAACTCGTTTCTTTCCACTCCGAATCAATCCAAACACTTGAGATAGGTATGGGAGATTTCATTCATATCGCTAAAATTAATGTTTGAAGGTTTGTGATGACATATGTACTGGATGTGTTAAGTGGAACCATGACAAGGTTGCTTGGTTTGGAGACCAAGACAACCCATGGTCCTATATGGAAATCATGATTTAAACACGTTTAAATTGTTGAATATGAGTTAATAAGGTACTGAAATGTGATTATGGTGGAAGAGAATTAGATTTCAGATGTTAAGTTGTGATTTTACGTCTTTTATGGACATTACTTGAATTCTATATGAATTTGATGCTTTGATTGCTGAACTTATGCATGAATAGATGTAATTATACATGATTGTGATCTGTTTTGGCTTGAGAATGGTTAAAGTGGAATGTATCAAGATTTGGTATTTTAAAACCTCAATTTAGTATGCAGAATTAAGCAGCTGAGTCGATTCAACTGCAGAGTTAATCGATTGCTTGAATCAATTAAATTGCAGAGTGAATCGATTCAACCATATGAAATATCCCACCAGAATTTGAATTTTTACATCCTAATCGATTAGAGCCTCTTTTAATCGATTAGAGTGACCCTGAAAGGTGAAAAATACTAATTTTTAATACACCTAGCTTTAACCTACAATATTTATGGAATATGGAATGTATTTTGGGAATAAATGCATACTTGGATGATTAATTTGATGATGAATGACTATGAATATGAATGCATGATTATGAAATGGACTAATAATCTATTAGATCGAACCCTGAAATGAAAATAATCAATTTTTAGTGCACGAAATCTTAATCAAACTTATTTGTTGATGCTTGGAAGCGTGGTGGGAACGGGCATGGTGCGAATAAGAGAATATTTGTAGGCGATATACTACTTGAATCATGATCTTACCGTGTCTTGTGGGAAGAGACCTGGTGCGAATAGGACGCTATTCGTAGGCGGTAGATCAAGAGATCCCGATATATTGTGTCTTGTGGGAAGAGGCCTGGTGCAGATAGGACCCTATCTATAGGCAGTATATCAAAATTGATTTCCCGGTATGACGTGTCCCTTGGGAAAGGACCTGGTGCAGATACTGAGGAAGTATCTATAGGCGTTAGGACCTAGTGTACGTGTGATCCTTATACAGTTGAAATGTTGATGAAAGTGATAAAACAATTGCTGAGCATGCGTCAATTGCATTATGATTGTGATGTTTGTGTATGTTGTTCAATCATTAATCTGCCTGACGTGATATGACAAGTGATTTACTTCCATCTAGCCTTTTGTGGTACGTGTAAGTAGCGG
Organism: Crotalaria pallida; assembly: GCA_037953625.1. Taxonomy (NCBI): domain Eukaryota; kingdom Viridiplantae; phylum Streptophyta; class Magnoliopsida; order Fabales; family Fabaceae; genus Crotalaria; species Crotalaria pallida. The sequence goes on along the minus strand of CM075655.1, from coordinate 80,436,792 downwards.
ATGAAGTCAGTCCACCGGTCAAGCCAGAGACTCAAGCGGAAAGAGGAAGAGGTACATGACTGGATTTGATCCATTGTAACACCGAAATGATGTAATTGAAAAGAAAAATTTTACCCACTAATCTTGAATAAAGGGAACTTTTACTCTTCCGTCACAATAATTTCTAATAAATTATTTTATTCCCTTTATAAAAGATGAGAGTGTTACACCCTTCACTCCTTCTCTCTCCTCCTTCCCTCTCCACATCAAACCCCTCCTCGTCATCGACCACCACATGACTCTCCTCCTCTGCGATTCCAACAAAGACGCGTATGCCAAATCCAAAGCTTCCAAATCGAAGAATTCTCAGTTCCTCATTCTGAAACGAGAGCCGTATTCGCTAATAAGGTTTATAACACGAGAGCGAGATTCGCTGGGAAGATGAGAGATATTGAGATAAATTGCGGTGGTGGTGGTGAGAGTTCATGGCTTTGTTTAAGTGTTGATGAAGAGAAGGTTCTACCGATGCAGAGGTTGAATTGGAAGTTCAGAGGGAAGAGGGTGGCGGTGGTGGTGGCGGCGAAGGCGGTGTGGTGATTTGGGTGAAGAAGGAGGGTAAAAAAACTTAAAATCTAAACCGTTGGATACAACGGTTAAAGTTAAATGAAAAGAATTTTTAATTTTTTTTATATTATTTTTCATTTTTAAATTTTAACCGTGGGATATATCCAATGGTCATGAATTCAAAGAAGGAATAATTATGTGGTTCGTGTCTATAATGCGTTGAGAGAAATAACCAATGAGAATGCACCACGTGGCTCTTAACGGAGGGACTAACGAATTTATGGACGGTGGGACTAACTTGATGCCATTTTGATCTTTGGGGGACTTAATTAATTCCCAAAATCTTTCGGGGACTAAGCTGATGCTCGGTGTATCTTTGGGGGGCCTTGTAAGACCCACTGGAATTCCCAGGATTATTATATAAATTTTAAATGATATTATAATGAAATTTTTGTATTTGGTTTAATTATTATTGGTTTAATTATTATCGGTTTATTATAATTTTACCCATAACTATGGAATTTTATAAAATAAATTAGGAAATATGAAAATAACTTTGAAAGTATGAATATTGTGAATTTTCAATATTTTTTATACATTTTAATTAAAAGGAAATAGAATTCAAATCATTTTGGAGGGAAAATGAATAAAATAATATATTTTAAATTTTTGAAATTTTGAACGTGATAATCGATTACCGGGTCGGGGTAATTGATGAGCATTTTATTTCCCATTATTCCTTGCATTATTTTACTCCTATTATTGATACTTGTTGCCTATTTGACATTGTTTAGCTTGATTTAGTGATTTAGAGTTTATTGCACTACTATTCTGAATATTGTTTAATTTGGGATTATATAGCCTAATTAATTCTATTTCTATTTTCAGGTCATATTTGGCACAAGGGCTTTTTGGACATTTTGGGAATGAAGATTTAATGTTGGAAGAGAAGATATATGATGAAGTGAAGATTGTAATCTATCTTTAGGATTAGTTGAGATTTAGTTATATCTTTTAAGATTTAGATTTTATCTATAAGATATTTTTAGATTTAATTTAGAGATAAGCTTTCCTTAGGATTTGGGCCCATGATTTAGGCCCGTTTTGTAATTTAAAAAGCCAAATTCGTGTAAACCCTTGGGAGACCTTCCATTCACGTTTTTTTACATTCTCTCTCATAGAGAAGGCTTAGTTTTGCTCTCCAAGCTTGTGGTGGCTGCTAGGGTTTCTCTCTCTTCCCTTTTTTCTACACGTTTTTGACTTATTTCATCATGGAAGGCTAAACTCTTAGGTTAAATCCCTTTGGTAATGTATCACATACTCCTGAGGTTTTATTCTTAATGCTATTTCGTTTTTATTCACTGTTTTCATGCTTATTGATATGTTATGGTTCGCTTAGTTCCATTCTATAGAGATAATCCATGTGTATGAATGCTTAATTTATGCAAACTCGTAAAAACTCCATGCTTTGGCTTTTAATGCTTAATTAGAGGTTTGGGTTTTGGGGTGAGAATTGAATTTTCGCTTAGTATTTAATTCTCACGAGTTGGACAGTGAAGAGGAAAGAAATTGATCTTTTGTGACCGATGATAGAGTTGTGAACGTGAGCCAAAGGGGTTTATCCGCTTTTCCTTATCTGTTTCTTCGTTTTGATTTAATTCTGTTTTGATTTAATTCTGTTTTGATTTCAATTATTCAATATTCAATACAAAAAAAAAACCCCCCTGTTTTCTATGCATACTATGTGTTCGACCTTTTGCTTGATAAGATATTCACTGGGAGACGACCTAGGAGTCACTTCCTAGTACTATACTTAAACTGTTTTTATTTGTATCGGGTACGGCCTCGATCAAATTTGGCGCCGTTGCCGGGGAATATCGGTTCTTGCCAAAGGTCATTAGTAGTTAGTTAGTGTCGTAGTTAGTATAGTTATTATAGTGTGTCGTGTCTGATTTAGGGTCTAGTAGTCAATTCTGATAACCGGTTGAAGTTGCACTGTTTGCTGTTTTGCTATTTTGTTGCAATTAGTGTATTTGATTGATTCTGTGGTTGCTAGTTCACATAGTTGTGGGTGGAATTTTTGCACGAAAATTTATATCCACACTACTTTTATCATATAAAAAGGTTTTGAGGCACGACTATCACTCAGATCATCACTGGTTGTGAGTTCCAGAAAATTTTTCCAAGTTTTAGCAGCACTGTCTTCAAATCGTCGCAACTTTTGACCCGTAACTCGGAATTTGACGAATTTTATATCAAATCGAAGGGAATTTTCTGAATAATCTGATATTTCTGACTTTGTCAGAAAACTCCTTCGTCTGGATCCTGAAAAAGCCGTTTTACTATTTCTTTTTTATTTTACAAGTTTTATTTTCTTAGTTTTTGGTCTCTGATTTAATTGTTTGACTTGGTTCCCTTTTGAATTTTGTCCTCAAACTTTTTGTGGTATGTTTTCATGATTTTAGGGTGCTGAAAAAAATAAAGAAAAAAATTTTAAAAAATAAAAAATTTTGTTGCCTATTTTGGTCATGTATATTAGTGACAGTTTGCTATGCTTAATGGTGTTCTGTTCAGTACATGACTAGGGGCAACCCAAGCTACTTGCATCCATATAACCCTGAAATTGATAGAACTTATCACAGACTAGTTAGACAAAATAGGAACCAGTCCATAGGTAGTGAGTCTATTGAGTCTTTACATAGTGAGTCTGCTTCTTTTTCTTCTATTCCTATAAATTCTGATTCTTATTCTGATTATTCTGAAAATATGGCTCAACCTCCACCACGTGAGAGGACATTGAGGGAGCTGGCTGCACCTGATTTCACTATTGAAGATTTGTGCATCCAGTATCCCGATGACCCGTATGAGCTAAGGTCTGGACTAATTCATTTGTTGCCCAAGTTTAATGGTCTTACAGGTGAGGATCCTCATAAACATCTCAAGCAGTTCCATATTGTCTGTGCTACTATGAAACCACATGATGTGCAAGAGGATCATGTTTGTCTTAAGGCATTCCCACACTCCCTAGAGGGGCTAGCCAAGGATTGGTTGTACGATCTGGCCCCTGGTTCTATCACAGTCTGGGATGACCTGAAGAGGGCATTTTTGGAGAAATTCTTCCCTGCATACAGAACAACAGCAATCCGAAAGGATATATCAGGCATCAGGCAACAAAGTGGAGAAAGTCTCTACGAGTATTGGGAGAGATTCAAGAGACTGTGTGCGAGCTGCCCCCACCATCAGATCTCAGAGCAGTTGCTTATTCAATATTTCTATGAAGGTCTCAACCTCATGGAGAGAAACATGCTTGATGCTGCCAGTGGTGGTGCCCTAGGAGACATGACACCTTTAGAAGCCAGAGTCAAGATTGAGAAGATGGCTTCCAATTGTCAACAATTCCATGCAAGGGGCAACAGCGATTCAATCATAGTGAGAGGAGTGAATGATGTTGGAACAAGTTCTGGTAAGGTTGAGAAGCTTGAACAGAAGATAGATTCACTTACAACTTTGGTCACTCAATTGGCCATCAACTAGAAGAAGTTGTCTCTGCCTGCTAGATTATGTGGCATATGCACATCCGCTGAGCACCCCACAGATGCATGCCCTTCTGTGCAGCAGCAGCCCACGACTGGTGCTGACCAACCTGAGGCATATGCCGCCAACATCTTCAACAGTAGAAACCAGCAGCCACAGAACTTTGATCTCTCTACCAATAGATACAACCCTGGTTGGAGGAACCATCCCAACCTGAGATGGTCTGATCAGCAGCAACCTTCACAAGTTCAATTTCAGAACAATTCTAGACCACCATATGTACCTCCTCCAGTCCAGCAACAGAGACAACAACAACAGGCTAATTCTGCACCACCAGCTCCTAGTACTGAGCAGCAGCCTTCATTGGAAGAGCTGATGAAACAGATGACCATGCAAAATCTCCAATTCCAACAGGAAACTAGAGCATCCATTCAGAGACAAGAGGCCTCCATTCAATCTTTGACCAATCAGATGGGACAGATGGCAACAGCAATCAACACTATGCAATCTCAGAATTCTAACAAGTTGCCATCCCAAACAGTGATCAATCCAAACCAGAATGTGAATGCCATTAGTCTAAGGTCAGGGAAGCAGATTGTCACACCCACACCAGAATCTGACCTCAACAAAGATGATCTAGTTTCAACCAACAAGAAGAGCCAAATGGTCGAGGAGAGTGAGCACACAAGTACCAGAAAATCCCATCCAGCTCAGCCTTCCACAAGCACAACACCTGCTGCTGCCCAACAACCACCCCCCATTCCTCTTCCTTTCCCACCAAGGGGGGTGACTCAAAGCAAGAAAATGGAAGAGATTGACAAAGAGATACTTGGCACATTCAGGAAGGTGGAAGTCAACATACCCCTTCTTGATGCAATCAAGCAGATTCCAAGGTATGCAAAGTTCTTGAAGGATCTATGCACACACAAATGGAAGCTCAAGGGCAATGAGAGGATCAACATGGGAAGAAATGTCTCTGCTCTTATAGGTAAACCCGTCCCTCATATTCCTGAAAAGTGTAAGGATCCTGGAACTTTCTCTGTGCCTTGTATCATAGGTAATACTAAATTTGAGAATGCTTTGCTAGATTTAGGAGCATATATTAATGTTATGCCTATGTCTGTTTTCAAGTCTCTTTCACTTGGACCTCTTCAACCTACGGGTGTGGTTATTCACTTGGCAAATAGATCTACTGCCTACCCCGCAGGTTTGATAGAGGATGTCCTGGTTCGGGTTGAAGAGCTTATCTTTCCTGCTGATTTTTATATTCTTGATATGGAAGAGGACACCTCTCGTAGTGCTGTCCCTATCATATTAGGGAGACCATTTTTGAAAACAGCCCGAACCAAGATAGATGTGCATGCAGGTACACTTTCCATGGAATTTGATGACAGTGTGGTTCGATTCAATATTTTTGATGCTATGAAACATTTTTCTAATGACCACTCTGTTTTTCATGTTGACTTGATTGATGATCTGATTGATGAGCATGTTCTAGACTTTTTGCATGATTATGATTTGCCATCTTTCACTAGCTCATTTACTTGTTCTGCATGTTCTGATTCCGAAATGTGCACTGCATGCATTGAAATTGTCCAGTTTTTAAATTCTGCTACTGCATCTGTTGATTCATATGATATAGATTCAGATCATGCTAACCCCATTTCTGTTTTGCATGAGTCTAATTCACTTGTTCAGGTGCAGGCGGCAGAATCCAATTCTGCTGCTCCTTTAGTTCCATCTGTGATGCAGGCACCTTTATTGGACCTGAAGCCCCTTCCTCCTCATCTCAAATATGCTTACTTGGAGGCTGAGCAGAAACTTCCAGTGATCATCTCTACCTCCCTTTCTGTTGATCAAGAGAAGCAGCTGCTGGATGTGATTAGAGCAAACAAAAGGGCAATAGGATGGACTTTGGCAGACATACCTGGTATTAGCCCCTTCATGTGCATGCATCGGATTTTATTGGAGGATGGGGCTAAACCAGTGAGACAACCCCAGAGACAGTTGAACCCCCAGATTCTTGATGTGGTGAAGAAAGAGGTCACCAAGCTGCTGCAAGCTGGCATTATCTACCCCATTTCAGACAGCACTTGGGTAAGCCCGGTTCAAGTAGTTCCCAAGAAGTCTGGGGTGACAGTTGTCAAAAATGAGAAGGATGAGCTGATTCCCACTAGAGTGAAGAACAGTTGGAGAGTCTGCATTGATTATAGGAAGCTCAACCAGGCGACCCGCAAGGATCACTTTCCTCTTCCCTTCATTGATCAGATGTTGGAGCGCCTGGCAGGTAAATCTCACTATTGCTTCTTAGATGGTTTCTCTGGTTATTTCCAAATCTGTATTGCACCAGAGGACCAACATAAGACTACATTTACCTGTCCTTTTGGTACATTTGCTTATAGGAAGATGCCTTTTGGCCTATGCAATGCTCCTGGCACTTTTCAAAGATGTATGATGAGTATTTTTAATGACTTACTTGAGCATTGCATAGAGGTCTTCATGGATGATTTTAGTGTATATGGTTCCTCTTTTGATGCATGTCTTGATAGTTTGTCTAAGGTGCTTAATAGGTGCATTGAGACTAACCTTGTCTTGAATTTTGAAAAATGTCATTTTATGGTAGAACAAGGCATAGTCTTAGGGCACATTATTTCGCATAAGGGCATAGAGGTTGACCCTGCTAAGCTGCATGTAATATCACATTTTCCTTACCCCTCTTGCGTGCGAGAGGTGCGTTCTTTTCTTGGCCATGCAGGTTTCTATCGCAGGTTTATTCAGAACTTTAGCAAGATAGCCCTTCCACTATCCAACTTGCTTCAAAAGGATGCCACATTTGATTTTGGAGACCAATGAAAGAAGGCATTTGATGAGCTAAAGAGAGCACTCACCACCACTCCCATCATCCAACCACCTAACTGGACTCTCCCATTTGAGCTCATGACCGATGCCTCGAATTATGCTTTGGGAGCAGTTCTCTCCCAAAGGGTTGGTAAGATGTCTCATGTGATTTATTATGCATCTAGGACTTTAGATTCAGCACAAGTTAATTACACCACAACTGAAAAAGAGCTGTTAGCCATTGTCTTTGCACTTGATAAGTTTAGATCATATCTGTTAGGTTCTAAGGTTGTGGTGTATACTGATCATGCTGCCCTGAAGTATCTTTTGAAAAAGACAGATTCCAAACCTAGGTTGATTAGGTGGATGTTGCTCCTCCAGGAGTTTGATCTTGAGATTCAGGATCGGAGTGGTGCGCATAACCTTGTCGCAGACCACTTGAGTAGAATAGAGAGAGAGGAGGATGCATTTCCTATCCGGGATGACTTCCCGGATGAGCAGCTTTTAGTTTTGCATGTTTCACATCCCCCTCCCCTTATTCCTTGGTTTGCTGATATTGTAAATTATATAGTTGCATCTGTTTTTCCACCCTTGGCATCCAAAGCTCAAAGAGACAAATTGAAGAGCGATGCCAAGTATTATGTATGGGATGACCCCTATTTGTGGCGTATTTGCAGTGATCAGGTCATTCGCAGGTGCATTCCAGACCAGGAAATCCAATCGGTTCTCCAATTTTGCCATGCTTCACCAGTTGGAGGCCACCTTGGCACTCAAAGGACAGCACGAAAGGTGCTGGATTCTGGATTTTATTGGCCTACCATCTTCAAGGATGCAAGCAAAATCTGCAGCTCATGTGAGCAATGTCAAAGGGCAGGAGGCACCCTATCTTGGAGGCAACAGATGCCGCAACAACCTATGTTGTTCTGTGAGGTGTTTGATGTCTGGGGTATAGATTTCATGGGCCCCTTTCCTGTTTCTTTTGGTTTTTATTATATCTTACTTGCTGTGGATTATGTATCTAAATGGGTGGAAGCTAAGGCCACCAGGACTAATGATGCTCAGGTTGTTGTAGATTTTGTCAGGACTAATATCCTTTGCAGGTTTGGCATACCTAGAGCCATAGTCAGTGATCAAGGCACACACTTCTGCAATAGATCCATGCAAGCTTTGCTCAAGAAGTATGGGGTTGTGCACAAAATTTCTACACCATATCACCCCCAAACCAATGGGCAAGCTGAGATTTCAAACAGAGAGATCAAGCGGATTTTGGAGAAGATGGTGAAGCCTAATAGAAAGGATTGGAGCACACGATTGGAGGATGCTCTATGGGCCCATCGGACTGCTTACAAGGCACCCATAGGGATGTCACCTTATCGGGTTGTTTTTGGTAAGGCATGCCACCTGCCTGTGGAGATAGAGCACCGTGCATATTGGGCTGTGAAGCAATGTAACTTAGCTCTTGATCAAGCGGGTGAGGAGAGGAAGCTGCAGTTGAGTGAGCTAGATGAGATCCGTTTGGAGGCCTATGAGAATTCCAAGTTCTACAAAGAGAAGACCAAGAAGCTCCATGATAGCTCAATTTGCAGAAAGGAGTTCTTGGTTGGTCAAAAAGTGTTGCTCTACAACTCTAGGCTTGGACTCATGAGTGGAAGGCTCCGCTCTAAATGGATTGGACCGTTTGTAGTCACCCAGGTGTTTCCTTATGGCACTGTGGAGATCAAGAGTGAGTCCACAGACAAGAGCTTCAAAGTCAATGGCCACCGACTCAAGCCTTTCCTCACTACCCCTTCTTTGGATGATGCACCTATGGAGGAAGCCTCATTGGTCGACCCCATTTTTGACCCACCATGATTTCGGGAGTCTTCTTTTCTCCTTCCTTACTCTTTTTATTGCACTTGTCTATATCTGTCTGATTCTGCTATTTGTGTTCCATTGAGGACAATGTGTGATTTAAGTGTGGGGGGGAGAGTAGTTTAGGTTGCATATTTTTGCTTTGATTTTTTAGGTTTTGCTAAGTTTTGGGCATTTTCTTGCATGTTTTTGCTTCAATTTAGTAGAGTCTTGGTATCTTGTGTCTGAATTCATGCATTTCTGTGTGTAAAGTTGCTTTTGATAATTAAGAGGTGGTAACACTGTGATAGAATTGTCCCTTTTGTGAGGATTTGAGCCTTAATTGTGGGTGGATTGCTATATATGCCACCTAATTTTTCTTTCATGTGTGATTGCACTCTGGATTACTTGCACTCTAGAACTTGACTTGACTCTTGTTGATACTTGATATTCCCATGCACATTTTGAAATGATTTAGGCATTGTTTTTTCTTGAATAAGCCACTAGCCATATGAGCCTACCTTGAATGAATTTATCCTTTGATAGCCCCTTTGAGCCTTTATATCCCTTTTCTTTGTTCTTTAGCTCATTACAAGCCTATGACTGAAAAACCATGATTGTCCTAACCTTAGGGAATGTTGGAGCTTTGGAATTGTTTTGGGAATGGGTATTAAGTAAGCGAGGGTGCTTTGTTCTTCATCTCTTGTGAGTTCTGGGTTTTGCCTCTATGGTCGGTGATGTAATTATGGCTTTATCTCATTATGCCATTTTTATTGTTTCTTCTTTTCTTTCGTTCATGAAGTTCTGCAATGTAATGCAATTCAAAAAAAAAAAAAGAAAAAAAAAAGAAAAAAAAAGAAGAAGAAGAAGAAGAAAAAGAAAAAAAAATGGAATAAAAGGTTGATTGAGGCATGGAGGTTTGGAATTAGAGGTTGTTGTTATGTTTACCATTTCATTCTGGGGTGGATTGTGCTTATTTTTTTTTTACTTGTTCCCCATTGCTCCTCTATTCCCTGGGTTTTAGCTACATTTCCCATATTTTTATCCTACCTTGTCCTTGGCCCCATTACAACCCTGAAAAGACCTTTTGATCTTAATGTGCATGTGTGTTGATTGTTGATGTTAGAGGCTTGTCAAGCCTATGGTTGTGTTTGTTTTTCATGATGTGCCTTGAGTGTAAACACTGATTAACCTTAAACACTTGAGTGTAAACACTATTGAGTGATCCTTGTGAGTTTCTACCATCTTTGTGACTACCCTCTTGATGTCATTGGTTTTCTTTGCATATTTGAAATAATTGGATGATGTTCATGAATGCCTTGATTCTTTGGTCCTTATTTTCTTCGTGTGCTCGATTTTGCCCATTTCTTTGCATTTCCTAGAATTCATTGTGAAGTATGTAATCTCTTAGGTTTGCATTCATTAGTTGTAGTAATCTTGTTGCATGATTCACTTTGGTGCATATTGATCTTCTCAGTCCTAATTCTTAGTTTTGCCCAGGAGTGCAAAAGGATAAGTGTGGGGGTATTTGATGAGCATTTTATTTCCCATTATTCCTTGCATTATTTTACTCCTATTATTGATACTTGTTGCCTATTTGACATTGTTTAGCTTGATTTAGTGATTTAGAGTTTATTGGACTACTATTCTGAATATTGTTTAATTTGGGATTATTTAGCCTAATTAATTCTATTTCTATTTTCAGGTCATATATGGCACAAGGGCTTTTTGGACATTTTGGGAATGAAGATTTAATGTTGGAAGAGAAGATATATGATGAAGTGAAGATTGTAATCTATCTTTAGGATTAGTTGAGATTTAGTTATATCTTTTAAGATTTAGATTTTATCTATAAGATATTTTTAGATATAATTTAGAGATAAGCTTTCCTTAGGATTTGGGCCCATGATTTAGGCCCGTTTTGTGATTTAAAAAGCCAAATTCGTGTAAACCCTTGGGAGACCTTCCATTCACGTTTTTTACATTCTCTCTCATAGAGAAGGCTTAGTTTTGCTCTCCAAGCTTGTGGTGGCTGCTAGGGTTTCTCTCTCTTCCCTTTTTTCTACACGTTTTTGACTTATTTCATCATGGAAGGCTAAACTCTTAGGTTAAATCCCTTTGGTAATGTATCACATACTCTTGAGGTTTTATTCTTAATGCTATTTCGTTTTTATTCACTGTTTTCATGCTTATTGATATGTTATGGTTCGCTTAGTTCCATTCTATAGAGATAATCCATGTGTATGAATGCTTAATTTATGCAAACTCGTAAAAACTCCATGCTTTGGCTTTTAATGCTTAATTAGAGGTTTGGGTTTTGGGGTGAGAATTGAATTTTCGCTTAATATTTAATTCTCACGAGTTGGACAGTGAAGAGGAAAGAAATTGATCTTTTGTGACCGATGATAGAGTTGTGAACGCGAGCCAAAGGGGTTTATCCGCTTTTCCTTATCTGTTTCTTCGTTTTGATTTAATTCTGTTTTGATTTCAATTATTCAATATGCAATACAAAAAAAAAACCCCCCTGTTTTCTATGCATACTATGTGTTCGACCTTTTTCTTGATAAGATATTCACTGGGAGACGACTTAGGAGTCACTTCCTAGTACTATACTTAAACTGTTTTTATTTGTATCGGGTACGGCCTCGATCAGTAATCGATTACCACGACAGTCTGAGACATGCTTCACGGCGGTTTAGGACAAATCCTTGAACCCCAACGCGTTTTCCTTCTTCAAAGCAGTGTCCAGACGTCCTTACTTCATAAGGAAACTACTTGGTGCCTATAAATACTGTATAGTGTGGAGCTTGAGTTCCATTTCTTTCTAAAAACCCAAAACTCGTTTCTCACCCTTTGTTTTCTGGTGTGTTCTTGTTCCTCTCTATTCTTCATTCTCAATCACTCACAAATCATGAAACCTAAACACTCTTACAGTTCTATATCCCCTCTTGATATAGGAACTGGAATCATTTGAATCCATCAACCACAGAACAACTTATTGCTCTCCAAAGTCAGTAAGTCGAAACCGAAACATAGTCGTTTTTAGTTCATCAACCCACCTAACTCGAATTGGTTTGGTAAGCTCAGGAACTCTTTTAATCTCAAACTTGGTTCTGATTAAATTTAGTACTTCCTAGTTGATAAAAGAATTGTTCCCTTGTGTTTTCATGACCTATGGTTACGGATATCCCCTGTCAAATTCAGCTTGTTGCACCAATTTTTATAGAATTTCAGTGCTTGGGTTTTGAATCTCAACACGATTCAGGCCTTTTCTTGCACAAGCAACCCTTTTATTAACTTCTTCTAGGTAACAGAGAAGTTATCAAATCACTAGAATGAGTATTAACAAGCTAGAAATGTAGGAACCAATTAAGGTTCAAAGGGCAATGAAATTGGAAAAGGGAAAACGACTTGGAGTTCTGAAACCCAAGTAAAAACGATTTGAACCACTTTAATAGCGATTAATCTTACTCACAAAACATTCAATTCAAAGTGAAATTGAAAGAAATGAATTTTTGATGCGCCCAGGAAATGAGACCATCGATTCCAATTCTTTTCTCCAAGGAAAGATCAAATGATCCTTGACTCAAACTCAATTAGCATTCGGTTTTCATAAGTTCATTGTTCAATTGTTGTGTTCTTTTTTTTAAGGTTCATTCTCTTGTTCAAATCCTCAGAAAACTAAGCATGGAATTCTTAATCAAAACATAAAACACAATGATTATGGAATTGGCTTAACCGAATTGGACTTTAGAACCAAGACTTGAAACAAAAACTCAAGCCATGCACAATCTCTAAATGAGATTCACAAACACAAGACTCAAAGAAGAAACACCAAAAGAAAAAGACTCACTCTTAAACTCTAAGAAGATCACGTTTTGATCCTCAAAATAAAAACTCAAGAATCAACTCTTTTTGGTATTTTTTAAAGGATGAACACACATGTGTTCTTAGACTCAAAAACAAAATGGAAGACACAAGACTAAGATAGGAAGATGGCGCCACTCTCTTGGAGGAAAGGATGCCACCTTGCTCCACATAGCATCACACCATGGAAGACTTGAGTTGGTTCACTCACCGAACCTTCAAGAGAATCACTCTCTTGAGCGAGGAAGGCATCACGCCTCTCATGCACAAGGCACACACGTTTTTGCTCAACCAAAAAGTTCTTTTCATTCATGCAAATGCTTTACATTATATAGAGTTACAATTTGATCATGACTTGCCTAGCCCTATTACACGTGAGTAGCTAATGTTAATCTAGCCATGATTAGCAATAAAAACTAGCTTAATGAGGAATGAAAGCAATCATAACCTATTTGGCCAATTCAATGCATTAATGATGAGGAATGTAACTTCCTTCTTGCTTTTAAAGAGTTGTCCGCCCAAGTTAATGGCCTCATGAATTTTGTCATTCAATTTGTAACTCCTTCCTCTTGGTTTATAGCATGGCCGTACTCTTTGATGGCATTTGATTGTATGGTTTCAATTTGAAACCTTCCTCATCAATTGGTTTCTTTATGGTCGTGTGCTTTGATTGCACCTCTTGAATTTGCAATTCCAACTTGTAACTCTTTCCTTGGTTGGCCGTGCACCAATTGATGGCTCCATGAATGTAGCCTTCATGAATGGAATCTTCTTAACTCTTTATTCTTCTTGCTTGGACGAATTCCTTTTCATGAGGAAGGAAAATAAACTTGCATTCATTTTCAAGCATGACTGATTCTTTATAGTGTCATTAATGGTTAGGGTTACAAAACATTATTATTTGAAATTAAGTTTTGTAACGTTCAATTAATATCATTAATGGCCATTCAATCATCCTTAATTCCTTCAACTTGATTCTTTGCTTTCCCCATGAAATCAAATTCGTTCACCACTTATTGTTCCATGAATAACCCTTAATTCATGGGACAAGTGTCTTTATTAAGGGTATGTGTCCTCCATTAGGGAACCTTTAAGGGCAGCCCCTTTAAATTCTCCAAACTTTGAGCTTATTGTTTTAGGTTTGTATTTGAGTTTCCATGGTCCCTCCAGAGGAGGATATCAATTTTTATTTGTTAAAGTGTTGATTTTGATGTTTATGCATTATTTGAAATTGATTATGATACTGTGGCTTATGATTTGAATGGATGCTGCAAACATGTTTAGTTTGTGTTACTTAACATCTGTTTATGATTGGAAATGGACAAGGAATCATGGATTTCAATTTGGTATTCAAAAACTGAAAACTGGTGCTATAGTTATCGTGGTAATCGATTACCAGCACTCGGTAATCGATTACTACGTGTTCAGAATTTATAAATTGATATTCAAATAATTGTTCACTTTATTTACTATTAATTAAACATTTATTACATCACTAATGTTAAACACTAAGACCACTATGTTGGAAATCAAGCTTGCCCTAAAGGACGTAAAGAGTCAATGCTAGAAGATTTCTAGATGATAGAGTTTTGATGATAACAAACAAGTTACAAGTTTCAAGCATCAAGTTGCATCAAGTTGCAAGCAATTCAAGGCTCAAGCTTCAAGCATCATGTTTTGTATAAACCTTGCCTATAGAAAATTTGTAAGGTAATGATATTTTATTACAAGTGTGTAATGGCCAAATGAGATTTTCAAATTAAGGAGAAGAAAAAGAGTTTTTAGTGAAAATCAGTTTTGAACTTAGTTTCTGTGGAAGTGCATGATGAAACAACTCTGGATAATTTTATCTAAGTTATGAAAATCTATTTTTACAAGTGCAAGAGAGGATAATCGATTACCTTCTCAAAGTAATCGATTACTTTTGTTGCATCATAGAAAAACCAGAGTGTGAATAATCGATTAGGTGAACTTGAATAATTCATTACTTTTTTAATGAGAGTAATTGATTACCTAGATCAAGTAATCGATTATCAATGTTGCATCATACATTTTCCCGAGGCAGAGTAGTCGATTACTACCCTGAAGTAATCGATTACATGATGTTGCATCATACAAAGATCAGAGTCTCTATAATCGATTATATGAGTTGCATCATATAATAAACAGGAGTGAAGTAATCGATTACTTGCTATGATGTAATCAATTACTGATTTTTCAAAAGGATTTCAAAGTTTCCATTTTAATGGGGATAATCGATTACCTTCCCTGAAGTAATCGATTACCTCAAGTTTTATTGAAAAATGTGTCAGAATCATTTTGATTTATTTCCAGATTTGTTTTTACCTGATTGATTCTGATTTATTTTCAAAATTCGAAATTGATTTTATTTTTGAAAATATTCCTTTTTGATTTAAGTTTCAAATCTTTTATTTTATTTGTAAAATCAATTTGATTTGGTTTTGATTTAAAAAATTATTTTGTTGCTTCTTATGTTATAAATAAGATTTTTATTTTTAATAAGAACAACAACACTCCTACATTTTTCTAACGTTCTGACATATCTGATAATCACGCTTTATCTCTTCTTCTTATTCTTCTCCAAACTTCAAGATTTTCATCGTTCATTATTTTTTAGAGAAAAAAACCTTGTATTGGCCTGCACTCTTGTGATTTAATCTCATTGACGTATAGACCTAAATTGTTGTATCCGTGTTGTTGAGAACACACTATACTATTGTAATCACTCACATCATATTGTATTCAAACCTTAGTGGTTAGGGAGTGAATCTCGTAGTTGAACGTGTGGTAGGTTCGTAGGGTGAGGAACCCTGCTGTGTTATTGAGGCCCCTAGCGAACGGAGGTTCCTAGTAGTATGCGGGGTGCTCTGGTTGTAATTAGGTGCGGCTTAATTCAAGTTTATAAAAGGCTCAAGCGGGTCGCTTGGGGACTGGACGTAGGTCACTCGTTGGATTGACCGAACTAGTATAAAAGTGGTTTGCGTGTTCTTCTTCTCTATCTCTTTTAATTTCCGCAATTTCTATTATTTACGTTTCCGCGCAACTCTTATTTTTGTTATCTAACGCTATCACTCTCCATCACAATCTCTTAATCTCTCCTACGCGAAATTAATTTTAATTTATACGTGCTTTCACAATAAACTAATAAAACTCGATTCACCCCCCCTCAAGAGATTTTGAGCCACGATCCTAACAATTGGCATCAGAGCTAGTCTCTTGTGTTAAGACTTAACCGTCTCAAGAGTATGGCTTCAAACTCTCCGTTTGGTGGTGAAGGGAGTTCTATTAATCGTCCTCCCATGTTTGACGGGGTAGGATATGCTTATTGGAAATCCCAGATGAAAATCTTTATTCAAGGAGTAGGATTAAAAGTTTGGGATGCTGTCGTAAATGGACCATATGTTCCGAATCATGTAGTTAATGGTAGCACCGTTGACATGCCTATGGCTGAGTGGACAGAAGAGGAGGAACGTAGAGTCCAATACGACTTGAAAGCAAAAAATATAATAACATCTGCTTTGAGTTATGATGAGTTTTTCAGGATATCTACATGTGAGACAGCACAACAAATGTGGGATACATTAGAGGTCACACATGAAGGTACCAATGAAGTAAAGAGATCAAGAATCAATACTCTGATGGGAGAATATGAACTTTTCTGAATGAAAGATGGAGAATCGATACAGGAGATCCAGAAGCGCTTCACAATGATCGTCAATCAGCTCGTAACCTTGGGAAAGAAATTCATCAACGAAGAACTAATCAACAAAGTTCTAAGGTGTCTAGGGAGAGAATGGCAACCAAAAGTGACAGCCATAATGGAATCTAGAAATCTTTCAACCATGACTCTCGCTACATTATTTGGTAAACTACAAGAACACAAGAGTGAATTGAAAAGATTAGCACAACATGAAGAGGAGACCAAAAAGGTGAAAAGTCTCACATTCAAAGCTGAAGCACCATCGACTGAAGGTGACTCCGACAAAGAAATAATCAGTGATGAACATATGGGGTTACTTGTCAAAAAATTTGGGAAATTACTGAGAAAGAAGAGCAACTTCACTACTCAAAATAAAAGAGACGCTAACAAAAGTGGAGGATCAGCTATCACATGTCATGAATGTGGCAAGCCCGGCCACATCAGAGCGGAGTGATATCAGCTGAAAAAGAAGGAGAATTCAGAAAGAAACACCTCTAACTCAAGAAAAGGAAAGCAAGCATATTTGGCGTGGTTAGACAACGAGGGAAGTTCGGATGAGGATTCAGACGAACAGGAAGAAACAACCAACCTATGCTTAATGGCACATGGAGATGAGGTTACTCCGGAAGTAAGGAAATCATTGTGGTACTTGGATAGTGGGTGTTCCAAACACATGACTGGAGACAAATCGAAATTCTCACTTCTTATTCCAAAGGATCAAGGATATGTAACTTTCGGAGATAACAACAAAGGAAAGATTCTCGGAATTGGTAAAGTAGGTATTCCTCCAAACCCTTGCATTTAAAATGTTTTACATGTTGAAGGCCTTAAACATAAGTTTCTAAGTATTACTCAGCTATGTGATAAGGGCAATAGGGTTATCTTTGATTCTGATAATTGTATTATTGAGGGTAAAATTGACAATCTTATTAAGCTTATTGCTCGCAGGGTAAACAATGTGTATTTAATTGATCTTAATTCAATTCCCTCAAATGATGCTAAATGTTTAATTAGTAAAGAGGATGAGTCTTGGCTATGGCATCGTAGGATAGGTCACATCCACATGAATCATTTGAACAAACTATCTTTTAAAAACTTAGTAGTTGGTTTGCCAAAGCAAAAATTTTATATTTCTGAAAAATGTGATCCTTGTTCAAAATCAAAACTCACAAGGGTACCTTTTCCTCCTAAAAATATTGTTTCTACTCAAAGACCCTTGGAACTTTTACATATGGATCTTTTTGGACCATGTCAAACTAAAAGCTTTGGTGGCAACTATTATTGCTTGGTTATTGTGGATGGCTATTCTAGGTATACATGAACTTTATTCATTACTCATAAAAATGATGCATTTCATGAATTCAAAAAGCTAGCAAAGGTTGTTCAAAACCAAATGCATTTGAGCATTGCATCCATTAAGACTGATCATGGCGGTGAATTTGAAAACTATCTTTTTGAAAAGTTTTGCGAAAAACATGGTATTAAGCATTATTTTTCAGCTCCAAGAACTCCGGAACAAAACGGGGTTGTGGAGAGGAAAAATCGATCTTTAAAAGAACTTTCTCGAACAATGCTTAGTGACATGAACCTGCCTGCATACTTTTGGGCCGATGCAGTGAGTACAGCTTGTTAAGTTATGAACCGTGTTTTAATAAGGCATATTTTAAAGAAAACCCCCTATGAGCTGTACAAGGGGAGAAAACCTAATATATTCCATTTGAGAGTCTTTGGATGTAAATGTTTTGTGCATAATAATGGTAGAGACAATCTAGGGAGTTTTGATGCTAGAGCTAACGAGGGTATATTCCTTGGTTATTCTGTTTCGAGCAAAGCCTATAGGATTTTCAATAAGACTCGTAATACTATTGAAGAATCTATTCATGTTACATTTGATGAATCTAACCCCAGAAAGCTGGGAAAGGTATCTGTTGATGATCTTTCAGGTATTCTAGGTAAACTATATCTTGATGAGGATATTGAACCAATCCTGGAAGAAAGGAAGGAATCCCGAGGAAACGAAAAGGCAAATGAATCAAATGAAAATCAAATGCAAAATTAAGGGAATTTCACCGAGCCTAATGCAGATCTTCCTAAGGAATGGAAAACATCAAGACACCATCCAATCAATCAGGTTATAGGTGATATAACCAAAGGTGTAAGTACTCGTAATTCTCTTAGTAATTTGTGTAATCATATGGCTTTTGTTTCTCAAGTGGAGCCAAAGAATATTTCCGAGGCTACAATTGATGAACATTGGCTATTGGCTATGCAAGAAGAATTAAACCAGTTCGAAAGAAACCAGGTTTGAGAACTTGTTCCTAGGCCTGATTCTCATCAAATTATTGGAACAAAATGGATTTTTAAAACAAACTTGATGAGACTGGTATAATTATTCGAAACAAAGCTAGATTGGTTGGATAAGGCTACAACCAAGAAGAGGGGATAGATTATGATGAAACTTTTGCCCCTGTTGTTAGGTTGAAAGCCATTAGATTACTATTAGCATTTGCATGCATCTTAGATTTTAAATTATATAATGGACGTAAAGAGTGCCTTTCTTAATGGTTTTATAAATGAAGAAGTGTATGTTAGTCAACCTCCTGGTTTTGAAAATTTTGAACATCCTGATTATGTTTTTAAATTTAAAAAGGCTCTTTATAGACTCAAACAAGCTCCTAGAGCATGGTATGAGCGATTGAGCAAATTTTTATTAGAAAAGGATTTTGAAAGGGGGAAGGTTGACAACACACTTTTTATCAAAAAGAAAGGAAAGGACATTCTTTTAGTTCAAATTTATGTTGATGATATTATATTAGGGGCTACTAATGAAACCCTTTGCAAGGAATTTTCGAGTTTAATGCAGGAAGAGTTCGAGATGTCGTTGATGGGCGAACTCAAATTCTTTCTTGGATTACAAATCAAAAGAGCAAAGGATGGAATACTTATCAGTCAAACAAAGTACTACAAAGAATTATTGAAAAGATTCGGCATGGATAAGGCCAAAGCAGTAGCAACTCCTATGAGTACTTCATGTTATCTTGATAAAGATGAAGGAGGTAAATTCGTTGAAATTACAAAGTATCAAGGTATGATCGGTTCCCTTCTATATTTAACGGCAAGTAGGTCGGACGTTATGTTTAGCTTATGCATATGTGCATGTTTTCAGGCTAACCCAAAAGAAACGCACATGGTTGTTGTCAAAAGAATAATGAAATATTTATCTGGCACAACTGATATGGGTTTATGGTACCCTAAAGGTTCCACTTGTAACCTTTTTGGGTATTCCGATTCTGATTTTGCTAGGTGCAAAGTAGCTAGGAAAAGCACAAGCGACACATTTCACCTCCTAGGTCGTTCTTTAGTGTCTTGGGCTAGCAAGAAACAGTCTAGTGTAGCCCTACCCACAGCTGAGGCTGAATATGTCGTTGCGGGTAGCTGTTGTGCACAAATCTTATGGTTAAAACAACCACTCCTAGACTTTGGTGTAAGTCTATATCACATTCCCATAAAATGTGATAACACTAGTGCAATAAATATAACCAAAAACCCAGTGCAACATTCTCGCACAAAGCATATAGAGATTCGTCACCATTTTATTCGTGATCATATTCAAAATGGTGATTGTATTATTGAGTATGTGGACACTACAAGGTAGTTAGCTGATATCTTTACGAAACCGCTTCCTAAAGAAAATTTCTTTTTTATTCCTAGAGAAATCGGTCTAACATCTGCCGCTCACCTTGTTTGAATATGTGAGCATGCATATTTACTCCCTTGTTATTATTAACCTATCTATTCAGTGTTTCAGGGGGAGTATAGTACAAAAGAGGGAGAAGAATCCTATTCATTTTTTTCTCCACCATTTTTGATGTTGACAAAAGGGGGAGAAGGATTCTCAGCTTCATAGAATATTTTATGCATATCAAAAGGGGGAGATGGATTCTAAGCTTCTGAAATATATTATTCATACTAACCATCTGTGCAGGGGGAGATTATGAGGAGATTTATCATGTTTTATCATTACTCCCTGACATTTGAAATTTCCTATGTTACTATTGAATTATATTATGATATACTGTCTTGGTTAACGACTGTGATGCAGAAACACAGAAAATGGCTTGGAAACTCAGAAAAGGTTTGTCATCATCAAAAAGGGGGAGTGTTAAAAATCAAGCTTGCCCTAAAGGACGTAAAGAGTCAATGCTAGAAGATTTCTAAAGGATAGAGTTTTGATGATAACAAACAAGTTACAAGTTTCAAGCATCAAGTTGCATCAAGTCTCAAGCAGTTCAAGGCTCAAGCTTCAAGCACCTTGTTTTGTATAAGCCTTGCCTATAGGAAATTTGTAAGGTAATGAAATTTTGTTACAAGTGTGTAATGGCCAAATGAGTTTTTCAAATTAAGGAGAAGAAAAAGAGTTTTTAGTGAAAATCAGTTTTGAACTTAGTTTCTGTGGAAGTGCATGATGAAACAACTCTGGATAATTTTATCTAAGTTATGAAAATCTATTTTTACAAGTGCAAAAGAGGATAATCGATTACCTTCTCAAAGTAATCGATTACTTTTGTTGCATCATATAAAAACCAGAGTGTGAATAATCGATTGGGTGAACTTCAATAATCCATTACTTTTTTAATGAGAGTAATCGATTACCTAGATCAAGTAATCGATTATCAATGTTGCATCTTACATTTTCCTGAGGCAGAGTAATAGATTACTGCCTTGAAGTAATCGATTACATGATGTTGCATCATACAAAAATTAGAGTCTCTATAATCATTATTAGATTAGTGATAATCGATTATATGAGTGGCATCATACACTAAACAGGCAAGGAGTGAAGTAATCGATTACTTGCTATGATGTAATCGATTACTGGATTTTCAAAAGGATTTCAAAGTTTCCATTTTAAAGGGGATAATCGATTACCTTCCTCGAAGTAATCGATTACCTCAAGTTTTATTGAAAAACGTGTGAGAATCATTTTGATTTATTTCCAGATTTATTTTTTACCTGATTGATTCTGATTTATTTTAAAAATTCGAAATTGATTTTATTTTTGAAAATATTCCTTTTTGATTTAAGTTTCAAATCTTTTATTTTATTTCTAAAATCAATTTGATTTGGTTTTGATTTCAAAAATTATTTTGTTGCTTCTTATGTTCTAAATCAGATTTTTATTTTTAATAAGAACAACAACACTCCTACATTTTTCTAACGTTCTGACATATCTGATAATCACGCTTTCTCTCTTCTTCTTCTTCTCCAAACTTCAAGCTTTTCATCGTTCATTATTTTTAGAGAAGAAAACCTTGTATTGGCCTGCACTCTTGTGATTTAATCTCATTGTCGTAGAGATCTAAATTGTTGTATCCGTGTTGTTGAGAACACACCATACTATTGTAATCACTCACATCATATTGTATTCAAACCTTAGTGGTTAGGGAGTGAATCCTGTAGTTGAACGTGTAGTACATTCGTAGGGTGAGGAACCCTGCTGTGTTATTGAGGCCCCTAGCGAACGGAGGTTCCTAGTAGTGTGTGGGGTGCTCTGGTTGTAATTGGGTGCGGCTCAATTCAAGTTTATAAAAGGCTCAAGTGGGTCGCTTGGGGACTGGACGTAGGTCACTCGCTGGATTGACCGAACCAGTATAAAAGTGGTTTGCGTGTTCTTCTTCTCTATCTCTTTTAATTTCCGCAATTTCTATTATTTACGTTTCCGCGCAACTCTTATTTTTTTTATCTAACGCTATCTCTCTCCATCGCAATCTCTTAATCTCTCCTACGCGAAAATAATTTTAATTTATACGTGCTTTCACAGTAAACTAATAAAATTCGATTCACCCTCCCTGTCGAGATTTTAAGCCACAATCCTAACACACTAGGCGAACTATTACCCCAATGGCATAATTTAATCCCATTTGGCGGACTATTACCCCAATAGAATTTTTATTTAAATCCTTTAAAATCCATCGCCGGTGGCTCTGCCCCAATGGAGGTTTTAATTATAAATTTATAACATCTCTTTACAACCATCAAAGGTGGTCTTGCCGTCGATGGAATATTTAATTTTACATTATAACTTGGAATTACTAAATAAATTATGAATTTCTATTGTCTCTTAATAACCATCAAAGGTGGCTATGCCGCCGATGGAATTTATAACTCGTTACGTTTTATTCGCAATTATTAAATAAAACTGTAATTTGTATTATCGAGTAAACACCATCAAAGGTGGCTATGCCGCCGATGGAAATTCTAACATTATGAATTTTATGCTTCTAACTTGTTTAATTGTGATAACCATCAAAGGTGGTCATGCCGCCGATGGAAATTCTAATTCATTGTGATGTGAATGTTATTATGTGAATAAAAACTGAATAAAGGATTGGAATTTACTTGGAAACGAATTGAATCTGGAATGAATATGGACACTTGAATCTCATCGGAATATGTGGCAGAATGCTGCTGGATTCTTGTGGAATTAATGAAATGGAATAAAATTGGAAAATAAATATGACATTATCATGCATGATGAAAAAAATGGAATAGCTCCGATTTTATGCGGTTGACGCAAGGCTCAGGTACGGCGTATAGTGCCAAAATTGGAAGCTAGCTCCCAGTAAATTGTGATGCCCTATGGGATGGAATTGCTCCGGTTCATTGGAAAGGTAGATGTCTGGCTTGGGATGAAGACAGATGTGGCCGGGTCTTACCGAACCGTGATGCTTGAAAGTAGGCATGCATCATGCAATTAAAGAATTGAAAGAATGTGAAAATGGATTGTGCATATGTACTTGCATTATGAGATGTTATATGCTGATATGTGTATGTTATTTTTAGCCTCTGTTATGCTCATTTGATAATGTGTTTAGCTATGAGTTACTCCCTACCCGTTTTGTTTGTTAGGTAATGGCTAACATTCTTTTCTACATAGAGATGAGGCCGTTCCATAACGGAGAATGGAACTATGATGAACATAGGGCTTTGTACGAGGGTAATGTGGAAGTCATCTTTCGCCACCCAAAATCTCTGTCGAGGATGTGCCCCCAAAGGGCTAGGATTCCGACGGTATACGTAATGCATATCCCACCAGCTTTTACTCGTCGCCACAGAACACCACCACCAGCACCACCCCGACGTTTTCCTAGACGTGCTATTCCACCAAGTCCTACTCCGTCTGTGGAGAGAGTCATCTCAGAGGCTCTCACTTACCCTAGTTTTGGCCAAGGAGTTAGATGTGAAACTCCTCGGTATGTGCCCAGTGATCCAGCACAATGGCTGAGAATGAGGAAGAGGAAGAGGACCCTGTTGAAGAGGAGGATTCGGTGGAAGGCAGTGATCAGGTGGCGGAGGATGATCCCGTGGAGGATTCCGAGTGAACGCCCGTGGTTTGTAAGTTACGATATTATCTAGTTATGTTTATGTTTTGAGTTCCGAACCATACGCTTTGGGTTACACATATGTTAAGCATTTTGATTAACTCGGAGTCTAGTAATAGATGATAAAAAATGGAACTTATGTATTTTGGAAGAATATTATGAATGATGTGAAATGACGTACATTATGAAGCAAGTTATATATATATATATATATGAATGAAAATATTTTGCTTCCGCGCATGTTAAATTGATTTTGTTGGAATTAGATAAATGAATTTCGAAAAAAAATTGGTCGCTATTTTCGGAATAAGTTAGTTAAAAAGAGTTAGAAAGTTGGGTCGTCACATTTGTGGTATCAGAGCAATGGTTCAACTCTCGGCCTTGGAGTGTGGCCTTACACACTAACCGTTGTGTGTTGTAGCATTATAGTTGTGAATAAGAAATAGAATAGCATAATCTAAATAAGCTTCTTTTGGATTCTGTAGGATTAAGATTAAGATGACTGCCAGAAACAATGCCAACATTGCTGAGGTTTAACCCGCATGGCTGTAGTGTTAGAAAACCTGAATTAGCCACGCCCTCCAAGCAATGGTACCCCGACAGAGTTTCACGGTCTAGGTTTTTCTGTAAGTGCAAACCCCCTAGCTTCTCGGGTAGTCATTGTCCCGAGTGAGCTCAGTTTTGGCTTGTGGAAATGGAAAAGATCTTTAGAACGCTAACCCTCTCGGAAATGCAGAAGGTCATGTTTGCTGCGTATATGATGAATGGAGAAGTTGCAACATGGTGGAACAAGACTCATCAACTGCTAGACTATGAGCATAGGGAGCTCAATTGGGAAGCTTTCGCAGAAAAGTTTCTCGAGAAATACTTTCCTGATGATGTGAGGCTACAGAAAGAGATGGAATTTATCGACTTGAAGTAAGGCAACCTATTGGTCGATCAATATGCTGAGAAGTTTGAAGAACTAATGAAATACTCGCCGTATTTCCAGTATCATCCAGATGAGTACTCGAAGTGCGCGAGGTTTGAGAACGGTCTGAGATCGGACATCAAGCTGGCTATAAGTGTGCAGCGGATTCGCAACTACCCCACTCTGGTTAGCACCTGCCGCATCTTTGAGAAGAACAGTACTATGAAGGAGAGTGAGCGAGGGAATTATGGCCCGCATCGTCGTTTGCAGAAGAACAACCAAGGAAATAGAGGAGGCCCTTACTCATCCCAAGACAAGGGTAAGGCTGCAGTACCTGGAATCGCTTGTTTACCAGCACCAAGCACAAGATGCAATAAGTGCCAGAACTTCCACCCTAGGAAAGAATGTTGGAAGAAAAGGTCACCAACTTGCTTCAACTGTGGAAAGGAGGGACACATCTCTCGTTATTTCCAAGCACCTCGGAAGAACAACGGAGGATCAGGAAGCAAACCTTGAGAGAAAGGAAAGGTGTTCACGATGTCCTGGAGCTGAAGCGGAGCAGGCAGAGAATCTCGTGCAAGGTAATCATCTTCTTAATGGTTTACCCTACCGTTTCATGTTTGATTCTTGAGCAACACATTCTTTCATCTCTGAAGAATTGCCAAGCATTTGTGTTTGTTTGTATGGGATATACCGTTTAGACATAGAGTGTCAACCCCCACGAGTGCTCCTGTAATTTCTTCAAGGGCGTGTGTTGGATGCTCTGTAAACATAGCAAATTGAACTTTGCAAGTTGATTTTATCTGTTTACCTTTGTCGGATCTTGATGTTATCTTGGGCATGAATTGGATGGCTGCGAATCATGTAGTGATAGATTGTCGACCCTGAGCGATTGTCTGTCAAGGCGTTAAGACCCTTGATACGCAACCGGAAGGTTACATATGTTTGTTTTCCGCTATAGCTGATAAGGATGATGAAGTGAAGTTGGACGATATCCCTATCGTTCAAAGTTTTCTGGAAGTGTTTCCCAAAGAAGTGCCTGGTCTGCAGCTGCATCGAGAAGTGGAGTTTAGTATTGATCTAGTCCCTTGTATTGGTCTTATTTTTATATCCTTGTATCGGATGGCTCCGGCAGAGTTAGCTGAGTTAAAAAAAAAGTAGAGGATATGTTACAGAAATAGTTTATCACACCCAATGCATCACCTTGGGGAGCACCGGTTCTGCTTGTGAAGAAGAAAGATGGATCAATGCGGATGTGCGTTGATTACCGCCAGTTGAACAAGGTCATTATCAAGAACAAGTATCCGTTGCCAAGGATAGATGACCTAATGGACAAAGTGAAGGGAGCGTTAGTGTTTTCGAAGATTGATATGATATCGGGTTATCATCAGATCATAGTTAAGGAAGAAGATATCCCGAAAACAGCATTTAGATCCAGATATGGACACTACGAGTACGTAGTGATGCCGTTTTGATTGACTAATGCTGCAACATCCCAAATTTTAATTCCAATAGTAATTAGAATAATAATAAGATTAGAAGGTGACAATTATGTTAAAGTAGGACTTAAGGTGATGGATTAGGATTTCTTCAAGTGCCATAAAAGAGTTAAGAAGCGTTGGCATCAGATAGGAAATTTAAAGAAGACCAAACGAGGGTTAAAAACGGTGTTTCGGTGTTATAAACATCCTATATTAGGAAAATTCAAAATAAAAGATTTACAAATCTAAACACAAATTCCACCGTTGGATATGAAGATAAGGATTTTAGGAAGCTTGTTTTCAAATTGGAGCAAGATCCGACGGTTAACGAAAAAGTTATGAAATCTTAAGTGCAAAGAAAATAAATAAAACTAGAACTGGTAAAAAGACTCGAGTATTTTTGAGTAAAAGACTCGAGTATTTCAAATTACTCGAGTATTTCTAAGAAAAAGACTCGAGTATTTCGTGCAGAACCAGAAAAAAATAAAACGCGAATCAACCTCATTTCAGCCCAAAAAACACGATCTTTCCCTCTTCTCCTCCCATGAACACTAAACCCATGAAGCTAGGGTTCCAT
Organism: Crotalaria pallida; assembly: GCA_037953625.1. Lineage (NCBI taxonomy): Eukaryota > Viridiplantae > Streptophyta > Magnoliopsida > Fabales > Fabaceae > Crotalaria > Crotalaria pallida. The sequence goes on along the minus strand of CM075655.1, from coordinate 80,410,109 downwards.
AGCATGTTCCCCAAGCCTTGATTCTTCATCAGGGGCACTCATCATCATCATCATCAAGCCTCTTTCCCTCTCTTTATTGTGGTGGAGATCTCCTCCTCATCAAGCTCCATCACCATCTCTCTCTTGTCTCTCTCTCCTCATCTTCAACAAGAGCAAGGTGAGTTGATAAATTTCCTCCCTTTCCTTTCCTTCCAAGCACGAAAATCATCATCATCTTCTCTAATCACCTTCATCTCTTTTGTTGTATGTAGTTGATCAAGGCTCTCTTGGTTCTCTCTCTTGATTCTCTCTATACCTCAAAGAAGAGGGTGAGCTCATCAACCCCCATTGAGTGTTTGCTACTCATCACTCTCCAAGTTTGTCTCTCAATCGCCCTCCTTCCTCACCGCACATGGCTCTTACGGTCTCAATCTTCAAGCTTTAAAGGCTAGAGTTTGGTATCTCTCCCTTCTCTCTCTTTATTGAGGTAAGAAGGTTGTATTACCTCTATTTAGGGAATGGATTCTAGGGATGTCATAGTGATAGCTAAGGATAGGGTAGTGTATACGTATAAATTAAGGAACCTTAGGGTAGTTCACATGGACATAAAAGGAGTATTTTCAATAAAAGGAGAAAAACCAAATTTTAATATGAGTGATGATGTCTGTGATATGAGTGACTATTGTGGAATTGATTGATAATTGTTATGTGTGTGTGTATGATTAAATGTAGAATATGTGGTAGGGTAAAATTAATAAATGAAGAATAAAATGAATTAGGAATGAGAGCATGAACTTAGAAAATTTATTTATGTAAATTGTGATGATTGTGTGAATATGTGTATGAATGATTTGTGTTACAATGCTTTGATAAATAATGTTTGTGTGAAGTATAGGAGGGATTAGGGTTAAAATGAATTTAGGATGTATTAAGTTAGTAAGTAACGTAACTAAGGGGTGAATTAGGGATGCTTGTGCTATATGTAAATATATGCTTGTGTATGTGTTAAATGTAGGTGCAATTGATGACTAGATTAATATAAAGGAACTTTGAGTGAATAATGAAATTATGAAATGAATAGGTTAAGAACATTAGAACTTATATTGAAATTGGAATAAAACTAGGTAGTTAACAAATTGATTACGAGAATAAAAGTGGAAAATGGAATTATACTATCAATGTGAGATGAACCCCCTAGTAGGGTGAGTGAATAAATGATAGGGAACTATGTGTAATATATGATTGTATCGTGTGTGAATGGATGATTGATGATTAGGAAATATGGATGGATATTGAATGCTGAATGTGTTTGATGAAATGTATGACTGCATGATTGATGGAAGTGAACCGGCACAGGTTAGGTCAGAAGACCTGGTCATAAGACCCTGTGGCCCTATAATGAAAGAGAACATGTCGCAGGTTAGGTCAGGAGACCTGGTCATCAGACCCTGTGGCAGAATAATGATAAAGGGAACAGACACAGGTTAGATCGAAAGGTCTGGTCATGAGACCCTATGGCTGAATATGGTATGAGAACCCCGACTTAGGTTAGATCGTGAGATCTGGTCATCAGACCCTGTGGCGGGATAAGAGAATAAATCTGGTGCAGGTTAGGTCAGGAGACCTGGTCATGAGACCCTGGAGCCAGACTACATGAAGAATGATAATGTATGAGTAACTGAGTAATAGATGATAAGGTGGTAATAGAGCTAGAGGAAACTAAGGATAAGAGTAGAAGAGCTAATAGAATAGTAAATGAGAATGAAAGTATGAAAATGATTAGGTTCGTATGCTGTAAATAAAGATATAGGGCTTAGTTTATTGCTATGCTTTCTAGAAGCTACATTCCTAAGTTCTGTGTAATGCTACCCTTCTTGCCATTTTTTTACAGGTACTGAGGCGGAGCATACACGAGTCATGGCCGAGCAGGAGTTCACTCCACACCGTGGAGTGTAATTTAATTAGCTGGGAGACCATTCATTAGTCTTGGGTTTTATTTTAATTTGAACTTATGAATGTATGATATTTTAGGAAAGCTAAATCATTCCAACAACTTATTTTCATTTTAGATTTAATGTAATGAAAGAACTGTTAACTATTTTGCCCTACTAGCATATTGTTGAATATATATATATATATATATATATATGTGTGTGTGTGTGTGTGTGTGTACTTATGTTAACATAGGATTCAGGAAAAACATGAATTTTCGGAATGTCCATAAAACAAGGGAAACGCTGTCCAATTTGACAAAGATTTTTATAAGTTAATGAGTATTAAAAAGATAATTTATGTTCACTATTTTCATATGGGGTAATTAAGGGTAATTATAAATAGGGTGTTACAAATGCTCTAGCCATATCCATGGATTACATGAATAGAGTTTTTCGGCCTTATCTAGATTCCTTCGTAGTGGTGTTTATTGATGATATACTCATCTACTCAAAGAATCCAGAGGAACATTCTACCCACCTAAGGATTGTTCTGGAAACCTTGAAGGAGAAGAAATTATATGCCAAGTTATCCAAGTGTGAATTTTGGCTTGAGAAAGTCAATTTCTTGGGGCATGTGATTTCCAAGGATGGTGTCGCTGTGGACCTAGCAAAGGTAGAAGCAGTGTTACAGTGGAAGCGACCTAAGGCGGTTACGGAAGTTAGGAGTTTCCTTGGTTTAGCTGGATATTATCGAAGGTTTATTGAAGGTTTTTCTAAGATAACTCTCCCATTAACCCGTTTGACACGGGAAGAGCAACCTTTTATCTGGAACGAGAAGTGTGAAGTTAGTTTCTAGACCTTGAAGGACAAATTAACATCGTCTCCAGTGTTAATTTTGACCGACACCCAGAAAAGCTTTGATGTTTTCTGTGATGCATCCAAACAAGGATTGGGATGTGTCTTGATGCAAGAAGGGAAGGTTGTTGATTATGCATCTCAATAGTTGAAAGTGCATGAACATAATTACCCCACTCATGATCTGGAATTAGCTGCCATTGTCTTTGCTTTGAAAATATGGAGACATTACCTATACGGTATTACTTTCCAAATATTCAGCGACCATAAAAGTTTGAAGCATCTCTTCAACCAAAAGGAACTGAATATGAGGCAACGTAGGTGGATGGATTTTCTTAAAGATTATGACTTTGAATTGCATTACCACTCAGGCAAAGCCAATGCAGTAGTAGTTGCTTTAAGTAGAAAGACCTTGCATGTAAGTACAATGATGATCAAGGAAGCCGAGCTGATTGAAGAGTTCTGAAACTTGAACTTTGCAGTGCAGTTTAAGCCCAGTTTATCAAGTTAGGAATGTTTCAAGTTACCAATGAGTTTTTAGCTCAAGTCAGTGATATGCAACAAGTTGATGAAGAGCTTCAAGAGAAGGAAAGATTGAGCATGGAAGGTGTGGAGCCAGAATTTCAGTTACAAGCTGATGGTATCTTAAGGTTTATTGATCGTGTTTGAATTTCGGCAAACAAGGAGCTAAGAAATACTGTTCTAGATGAAGCCCACTGTAACATCCTCACTTTTATTAGTTAATTTTAAATTTTAATAAAATCAGAGTTTGAAAATTCATTTTTGAATTTGATTTCTTATGAAAGGTTTGACGAAAATCCGGCAGAGTTTCCTCTGTTTTTCGGACTTCCCAAAAATTTCTTCTTATAAACCTGTCAGTCCAGAATTATTTAAAAACATAAACACAACAGATTAAAACCCAGTTCAGATCCTAACACCCGATTAGTACCAGTTTCAGGGCATATAACTACACATATTATAAATTACAAAGTATTACAGTTTTTAATGTAATTAAAAATAAAATTCCCTCTTGGTATCATAACCACACTCCACGTAGTGGAGGGTTTCCAGTTCGGCCCGCAACAGTGTAAGCTCCACTTCCCTACCTGTAAAAATATAGCAAGAAGGGTAGCATTACAAATAACTTAAAAAGATAAATCCTATAAGAAGACATAGCAAATAACTAAGCCTACATAATTATTAATATAATTAATCTCTTTTAGTTCTTTACTTATTATCAATTCTTTTAATTATTTATTCTCTTTTCATTCTTTCACTCCCATTCTTTTATCCATTTTCCATTCTTTTTCCTTTTAATCGATACGCCTTACTAGGCTCGCATCGAGCTTCCATTTTCTTTTTAATCGACACGCCTTACTAGGCTCGCATCGATGCTGATACGCCTTACCAGGCTCGCATCGATGCCGATACGCCTTACCAGGCTCGCACCGGACTTTTATTTTCCCTTTTTAATCGACACGCCTTACCAGGCTCGCATCGATGCCGATACGCCTTACCAGGCTCGCACCGGACTTTTATTTTCTTTCCTTTCTTTCTCTTTCTTTTTCTTTCTCTTTCTCTTTTTCCCTTTTTCTTAGTCATATATCTTTTCTCTTTTCTGATTTACTGTATTTTTCTATTTTATTTCATTTCTTTACTTAGGGACTTATCATCACATTGTTTACTTTTCACTATTTTCAATATCCTTCTTTCTTTTCCTTTTTCTTCTTCTCTTCCTTTTCTTTTTCTTATAATTTAAGTAATTCACTTATGCTCATCAAAATCTTTTAATCTTTATTTTCATTTATGACTTAACACTTTTTCCCACGTTTTCTAATTTATTCTCTTCCTTGATACTAATTATCCTTGCTTTTACCCAACTCTGTTTAACTTGATCAAGTATATTATATTCTTGCTCTCGTTTCTAATTCTTAGTTATTTCTTTACTTCATTTATCTCTCACTCTTATTTAACTTATTATTTCTATTTCATTGACTCCAGTTTATTTAACTACTCTGTTGACTCACATTATTACTTAACTTATTATCTCTATTTCATTAATTTCATTTTATTTAACTACCCTATTAACTCCACTTGGTTTCCCTATTTTATTACACCGTTCTAATCTAACTTTCATCATGACGTCCTCTCATTTCGATTTATTATCTTTTCCCTAGTTTCTTTTACCTGTGTCCTTTTTATAATTGAATTTGGTTTATTGCCTCGTTCCTATTTCACTAATTTTTCCAACAACTCCTAATTATGTCCACTCCGCCCATACTTATCGTATTCGCATTTTAAATTCCTCTTTTTCCTCACTTTTAGTTTAATAGCTCTCCTCGCCTAACACAATTATTCTTTATTCTTTTTCTCTCACGTTTCGTTGGTTCTCCCTAACAATTCTCCTTGGTTTTATTTTATACTTTTCTACATTTTCATTCTATATTAACTCTTTTAGTATTCTAAATACACTCACTCATTCCAAACTTTATTCTACGTACATACATTCTATTCCCTAGGGTGTGGTTTCTCGTCACAATTTTATTTATTTTATCTATATCAACGGGGGTACCCTAAGGTTCATTAACATACTTTTAATTATCCTATTCTTAGCTAGCGCTATAGCATCCTAGAATTTACTTCTTAAGTAAAGGTAACGTGAACCCTCTTACCTCGGGCTTTTTAAATAGAACCTGGATTTTAGCTCGGCGACGATGACGGCGTCGGTGTTGCTCCTCGTTAGCGGGAACGATCGCGGCTGGACCAAGGCAAGAGCTTCGAGCTTCGAGTTTCCCGACACGAGCCCGGCACGATCACGGGTCGATAACGGCGCCGGTGACGTTCGTGGAGAGAGAGAGAGAGAGCTCACGGTGAGAGAGAGGGAATGGAAGAGGGAGAAGTTTATGGTTATGGTGATTGATCGGGGCGGTGGTAGTGGCGGCTCGTGGTGGCTGTGGTAGCCGGTGGAGGAACAAGGAGGAGAGGGAGAATCTAGTGAGAGAAGGAGAGAGAGAACAAGGGAAAGTGAGGGAAGAGAGGAAAGGGGTTTGTGAGGGTGGTGGCCGTGGAGGTGATAGCGGTGGCGGCTCTGGGCGGCGGCGACCGTGGTTGGTGGTGGTGAAGAGAGAGAGAGTGAGGAGGGAGATTGTGAGGGAAGGAGAGAGAGAGAGCAAAGCCAAGGGAGAGAAGAGAAAGAGGAAGGGCCAAGGAGGCGGTGGTGGCGGTGGCCGGTGGCTTGTGGTGGTGGAGGAGGGAGGAAGAGAGAGAGAAGAGAGAGAAAGTGGGGTTGAAATGGGGTTTTCAGCCCCAAAACGCGTTTTTAATGTTGCAGATCGAAGTAATTTCGCTTAAGTGAAATCTGTTCGCTTAAGAGAACTCCATCTGTGTTGCCACTGGAACAATTTAGCTTAAGCGAAATATTTTCGCTTAAGCGAAATGAGCAGATACTGCTACTTCATTTTTCTATTTTTCTATTTTTCAGCTATTTTCTCCCAACTTCAAATAGCCATAACTTCTTCGTTCACCGTCGGATCTTGCTCAAATTTGACGAGTAACTTCCTAAAAATCATACCTTCATATCCAACGGTGGGAATTGTGTTTGGAGTCTTTAATATTTTATTTTGAATTTCCTAACGTCGGGTGTTTATAACACCGAAAAATCGATTTTTAACACTCGTTTGGTCTTCTTTAAATTTGCTTTTCGATTTCAATGCTCCTTGACTCCTTTATGGCACTCAAATAACTCCTAATCCATCATTTTAAATCCCTTTTAGGATAATCCTTACTTCCAAATCTTACTATTATTCTAATTATTATTAGATTTAAAATTCGGGATGTTACATTTCTCCCCCACTTATTAGAATTTCGTCGCCGAAATTCCGTTCGGTTACTTAAATGGAGAATCATCCCATTGGTATACTCCGGACTACAGTTTTTACTTCCCTTCGGTTTTTATTTCCCGCTCCAAGTGTGGTTAGGGTCATACCTATTTCAATATTTGTCTTCTAATACTACGTATTATCTCTGCCTGCACAGGAACGTCGGTTTTCTTATTATTAAAGTTCCATCTCCCATTCCTTGGATTGAAATCCTCCCCCACTTAGCATCAACATACTTGGTTATATCCACGCTTGGGGGTATGCTCATTCGTTATTCGGAATTTCATACATAAGCTTCTCGACCGGTGTCCAAGGTTAGAAGGGACACGTGGATGGTTATCCATCGGTAGGCATAGAAATATATTGGGTTCCTACTTGGTGAATTCTCATGTATACATCTGAGACGCTTGAAACTTGAAGAGAGTGAAGATGAAAAGAAGAAACACGAAGCACTCAAGGATGGGTTTCATAGTCTTCGTACGACGACCCAGGATGTATTGGATACATGTCAAGCAAGAAGACAATGGAGATTGTCCTTAAGTGTGCGTTTTCAGCAGAGAGTCATCGAAAGATGCATTTTCTATGGAACTACCGCTGATTTGATTTGGTCTTGATAAAGGCACATGGTGCAACGGCTAAACTTGCTTCCTTTGAGGGAATCGTTTGGGAACTGGACTAAGTTCTTAAGTGCATTCTAATTCCTAATGGTGAGCACGATTCACTAGTTTACTTGGGTCGGTCTCGGTGTGGATACCCTACTAATTCATCCCGTTTCGCCTTTCTCGCGAATAACCACTTCGGATCCTTACTAAAATACTTGATTTGTTTTGGGCTTTTAGTTTGGCTTTCCATGAAGTCTAAAGATAGTTACTACGGGTTCGCTTGGCTCGGTTCTCTCGCGAGTTCTATTCGCGGCTACTCTACTAGTAAGTGGGTGCACTGGCTTAAGGCTCCTATCCGTCTGTCCTGATTTTTGGTTGGAAAGTGTCAATGATATCGACCACTAATAGTTGCGAAGATCGAGGTGATCAGTCCCAATCTCACATCTATCAATAGCAACATCATCGTCAAGTTTGTTGATGTTATCGTCCCCTAGCAGATGTAAGAATCAGAGTGATCAGTTCTAACCTTACAGTCTACCAGTGGCAATACCATCACTGTGTTCGTCAGAACTTTAACTAATGTATTATCATTTATTGATTTCTTTTTAAGTTAAATCGAATATGTATGCTTTATGCAAAACATTTTAAATAAATATTTTAAATAAATATTTGGTATATAGTTAACACTAAGAGTACCTCTGGTGGGTTCATTCGCTCCCTTCACCGATACGTCTAGGACAGTTTGCCCCCATGTGTCCCGGTTGTCCGCATATATAGCAGAGGCCCTGTTTTCTGTGCTGTTTCAATATTAGGCACAGTTTCCGATGGAATTTCCCACATAGTGGACATGGTGGCCTGGTTCTCGGGGCACTCCCGTCTGGAGCCATGTCCATTGGCAATATCGCCATAGCGTTGATGTCGGCATGTGTATCGGATTCCTGAGCCGGTACCTTGCCTCTGCTAGAACCTTCAGCCCACTGTATCATCCTGTTCCTATCCTCGGATGTCCATTGCCCTATTCCCTTCTCATAAGTGCTAGCCATATTTACCAGTTGAGCCAAATTATCTATGTTCTGGTACTCAAAAGCCACCTTGATCTCCGTGCGAAGTCCTGCTTCGAACTTGATGCACTTAGTTCTTCCATCAGCATTCCTATAGCTTCCAGAATACCGGATGAGATCTTCAAAGTGTGCGGCATATTCTCTACACTCATACTTCCCTGGGTTAAGTTCAGAAATGCTAGTTCTTTCTCTCGGCGAACATCTTCTGGGAAGTACCTTCCGAGAAATTCCTCCTTAAAGAAGTCCCAAGTAATCTCCTGGTTGGAACTCTCCATGTCTCTTCGTACATGCTCCCACCAATATTCTGCTTCTCCAGTGAGCATGTACGCCGCCAAAAGGACTATTTGCTCCGCGGGCGGTGACATTGTGCGGAAAATCTTCTCCAATTCTTGGAGCCATCTCTGGGCTGCATCCGGATTGTAGCCACCTTTAAACTTGGGCGGATCGCTCTGCCTGAATCTAGCCAGCCAATCGATGCCAATTGGGTCTGGTGGTTGATGAAGTGCGGCGGCTGCTGCTGCTGCGGCCGCTGCTACTGTTTCAGCCTGATTCTGATTCATTTGAACCAGATTCTCAAGTATAGCAGCCATCCTATCATCCTGAGTACGTCTCCGAGGCATGGTGACTGAGTTCTGAAAAAGAATACGTTATTCCATAATTAACTAAACAATTCTCAATCTAAGTGTACCTATTCGTCTATTCTAAGACTTGACACTAACATTTGGTCACTCGCTTGGTGAGTAAACCATAGGAGTTGTGAGTTCACACTCCAAGGCTGAGGGAAACTGCTCTTATACCATAAATGTAACATCCTCACTTTTATTAGTTAATTTTAAATTTTAATAAAATCAGAGTTTGAAAATTCATTTTTGAATTTGATTTCTTATGAAAGGTTTGACGAAAATCCGGCAGAGTTTCCTCTGTTTTTCGGACTTCCCAAAAATTTCTTCTTATAAACCTGTTAGTCCAGAATTATTTAAAAACATAAACACAACAGATTAAAACCCAGTTCAGATCCTAACACCCGATTAGTACCAGTTTCAGGGCATATAACTACACATATTATAAATTACAAAGTATTACAATTTTTAATGTAATTAAAAATAAAATTCCCTCTTGGTATCATAACCACACTCCACGTAGTGGAGGGTTTCCAGTTCGGCCCGCAACAGTGTAAGCTCCACTTCCGTACCTGTAAAAATATAGTAAGAAGGGTAGCATTACACATAACTTAAAAAGATAAATCCTATAAGAAGACATAGCAAATAACTAAGCCTACATAATTATTAATATAATTAATCTCTTTTAGTTCTTTACTTATTACCAATTCTTTTAATTATTAATTCTCTTTTCATTCTTTCACTCCCATTCTTTTATCCATTTTCCATTCTTTTTCCTTTTAATCAATACGCCTTACTAGGCTCGCATCGAGCTTCCATTTTCTTTTTAATCGACACGCCTTACCAGGCTCGCATCGATGCCGATACGCCTTACCAGGCTCGCACCGGACTTTCATTTCCTTTTTAATCGACACGCCTTACCATGCTCGCATCGATGCCGATATGCCTTACCAGGCTCGCACCGGACTTTTATTTTCCCTTTTTAATCGACACGCCTTACCAGGCTCGCATCGATGCCGATACGCCTTACCAGGCTCGCACCGGACTTTTATTTTCTTTCCTTTCTTTCTCTTTCTCTTTTTCCCTTTTTCTTAGTCATATATCTTTTCTCTTTTCTGATTTACTGTATTTTTCTCTTTTATTTCATTTCTTTACTTAGGGACTTATCATCACATTGTTTACTTTTCACTATTTTCAATATCCTTCTTTCTTTTCCTTTTTTTCTTCTCTTCCTTTTCTTTTTCTTATAATTTAAGTAATTCACTTATGCTCATCAAAATCTTTTAATCTTTATTTTCGTTTATGACTTAACACTTTTTCCCACGTTTTCTAATTTATTCTCTTCCTTGATACTAATTATCCTTGCTTTTACCCAACTCTGTTTAACTTGATCAAGTATATTATATTCTTGCTCTCGTTTCTAATTCTTAGTTATTTCTTTACTTCATTTATCTCTCACTCTTATTTAACTTATTATTTCTATTTCATTGACTCCAGTTTATTTAACTACTCTGTTGACTCACATTATTACTTAACTTATTATCTCTATTTGATTAATTTCATTTTATTTAACTACCCTATTAACTCCACTTGGTTTCCCTATTTTATTACACCGTTCTAATCTAACTTTCATCATGACGTCCTCTCATTTCGATTTATTATCTTTTCCCTAGTTTCTTTTACCTGTGTCCTTTTTATAATTGAATTTGGTTTATTGCCTCGTTCCTATTTCTCTAATTTTTCCAACAACTCCTAATTATGTCCACTCTGCCCATACTTATCGTATTCGCATTTTAAATTCCTCTTTTTCCTCACTTTTAGTTTAATAGCTCTCCTCGCCTAACACAATTATTCTTTATTCTTTTTCTCTCACGTTTCGTTGGTTCTCCCTAACAATTCTCCTTGATTTTATTTTATACTTTTCTACATTTTCATTCTATATTAACTCTTTTAGTATTCTAAATACACTCACTCATTCCAAACTTTATTCTATGCACATACATTCTATTCCCTAGGGTGTGGTTTCTCGTCACAATTTTATTTATTTTATCTATATCAACAGGGGTACCCTAAGGTTCATTAACATACTTTTAATTATCCTATTCTTAGCTACCACTATAGCATCCTAGAATTTACTTCTTAAGTAAAGGTAACGCGAACCCTCTTACCTCGGGCTTTTTAAATAGAACCTGGATTTTAGCTCGGCGACGATGACGGCGTCGGTGTTGCTCCTCGTTAGCGGGAACGATCGCGGCTGGACCAAGGCAAGAGCTTCGAGCTTCGAGGTTCCCGACACGAGCCCGGCACGATCACGGGTCGATAACGGCGCCGGTGACGTTCGTGGAGAGAGAGAGAGAGAGCTCACGGTGAGAGAGAGGGAATGGAAGAGGGAGAAGTTTATGGTTATGGTGATTGATCGGGGCGGTGGTAGTGGCGGCTCGTGGTGGCTGTGGTAGCCGGTGGAGGAACAAGGAGGAGAGGGAGAATCTAGTGAGAGAAGGAGAGAGAGAACAAGGGAAAGTGAGGGAAGAGAGGAAAGGGGTTTGTGAGGGTGGTGGCCGTGGAGGTGATGGCGGTGGCGGCTCTGGGCGGCGGCGACTGTGGTTGGTGGTGGTGAAGAGAGAGAGAGTGAGGAGGGAGATTGTGAGGGAAGGAGAGAGAGAGCAAAGCCAAGGGAGAGAAGAGAAATAGGAAGGGCCAAGGAGGCGGTGGTGGCGGCGGCCGGTGGCTCGTGGTGGTGGAGGAGAGAGGAAGAGAGAGAGAAGAGAGAGAAAGTGGGGTTGAAATGGGGTTTTCAGCCCCAAAACGCGTTTTTAATGTTGCGGATCGAAGTAATTTCGCTTAAGCGAAATCTGTTCGCTTAAGCGAACTCCATCTGTGTTGCCACTGGAACAATTTCGATTAAGCGAAATGAGCAGATACTGCTACTTCATTTTTCTATTTTTCAGCTATTTTCTCCCAACTTCAAATAGCCATAACTTCTTCGTTCACCGTCGGATCTTGCTCAAATTTGACGAGTAACTTCCTAAAAATCATACCTTCATATCCAACGGTGGGAATTGTGTTTGGAGTCTTTAATCTTTTATTTTGAATTTCCTAACGTCGGGTGTTTATAACACCGAAAAATCGATTTTTAACACTCGTTTGGTTTTCTTTAAATCTGCTTTTCGATGTCAATGCTCCTTGACTCCTTTATGGCACTCAAAGAACTCCTAATCCATCATTTTAAATCCCTTTTAGGATAATCCTTACTTCCAAATCTTACTATTATTCTAATTATTATTAGATTTAAAATTCGGGATGTTACACCCACAAGAGCAAGCTAAGTTTACATCCCGAAACAAAAAGATGTATCAAGATTTGAAGAAAATGTTTTGGTGGTTAGGTTTAAAGAAAGATGTTGCTCAATATGTAGCATCTAGCCTCGTTTGTCAAAAGGCAAAGATCGAAAATAAGAAACCTGGAGGAGAATTGCAACCCTTAAGTATACCTGAATGTAAGTGGGATGGAATAGTTATGGATTTTGTGTCTGGTTTTCCGAGAACAAGAGAAGGCTTCGATGAAATTTGGGTTGTGGTGGATCGGTTAACCAAGTTAGCACATTTCATCCCTATCAACATGCAGTACCCGTTGGAGAAGCTCACCAGATTGTACATCAAAGAAATCGTGCGTTTGCATGG